>OY992527.1:3763767-6294473 GCA_963921215.1 Scoparia ambigualis
CATTATGACGAACTACACTAAACACCCTGTATACCTTGAAAATGAAGCGTTACATTACATTGACGCCTATATATACCTAGGTAAGCAAATTTCGTTTAAAATACAGAGAAATGAGCAAGAAATAGAAAGGAGAGTTTCAAATGCATGGAACAAATTTTGGAGCTTAAAAGAAGTTTTGAAGAGTGATATATGCCAATCTTAATTAAACAAAAGATTATGGATACCTGTATACTACCATCATTAACCTACGCTAGCCAAACCTGGAAGCTCACACATCGCGTTAAATCCAAAATTAGATCTTTGCTAGAGAGGTATGGAAAGGAGTTTATTAAAGATTAGAAAAATTCAAAAAATATCACATAAAACTATAAGAAAAAAAACAAAAGTGACTGACGCTCTCAATCACTGTAAGAAATTAAAGTGGCGCTGGGCTGGCCATATAGCTAGACTAACAGACAACAGATGGACTCACAGAATAACATGCTGGAACGGACCACCGGGCACTAGGAAGAGAGGCAGACCAGCTGCCCGTTGGACAGATGATATCGTACAAGTGGCTGGCAAACAGTGGATGGAGATAGCGAAAAACAGGGTCACTTGGAAATCTCTAGAGGAGGCCTTCACCTTCGAGAACGAGGGGTTCTTACTTAATAAAAACTAATTTAATGTATTTATTTGTTTTTTAAGAATTTTACATAGTATACATTTTAATATAACTAGGCATACTTTTGTCTTTGTTAGTTATTTTAGTAAGAAATAAAAGGCTTTTTTATTTTTATTTTATTTTATTTTTATTAATGATCACTGATATTTGCACAAAGATTCCATTTAATAAGTAAACAAGAATAGAATTTAGCGATGAAGGCCAGATTCCAAGTAGGTCAAATTCTAAGTACGTAATTTTCCAACTGGGACATTTTCCAACTAAATCAGATTTTGAGTTAGTAATGGTTTTTGGTACACTTACATTATATTCATCGCACCACGTCTGCGAGACTTCTCTGGTGGCACGGACTGTATTGACAGTCTAGAAATAATGACACTCAATGTATGTTACTCCTTCCGTCATATATACTTGTGAACGGGTGTCGCCTGTGGAGGCTGGTCTGCTCTTGCAATCTTATTTTTTATTGGTAGTATATAATAGTCTTTCTTTTTCTTGTTTCAAAGATACTGTAAGACGTTGTTTATTTTATTTTAAATCGAGCATTACCTGTTTTTCATTAGATATTCTTTTGATATATGATATATGATAAGGAGGGCATTTTCCAATTTGTATTGACACTGTAAAAGAAAGGGAGAAAAGAAATGCCTTTGCTGAGTTTCTTGCCGGTTCTTCTCAGTACAAGGCTTCCGCCCCATAGTTAGGACTTACGAAACGATGGCATAGCGACATTCATAAGGTCCCAATTATTGTAGCCTAAATAGAATAAATTATATTGAATTGAATTGATTATATTATTATGTACCCTATATTATTAGTCATCGCTATCACGGGGACAGGATTTATGGGTGACATGAAACCTTGCCTCAAGCAGAGGTAGTCGCGGCCGCGTCGCTAGTACGAATACAATAATAACGATATAATAAAAGCATGTTTGTTTTACGCTTTCACGCCCAAACCATACAGATAGATGGGGCCCTTAAGACGAATATCTTAAGTAATATTTTAAACATGAAAGTAAGTTTGTTTGTTCCTTACACAGACATATATAATAGAAGGTTCCTTACGCTTTTACGTTTAAACAGTAAAGACGCAGAGAGGCAACTTTTTCTCGCGAAAAATGTACGCGGGCGAAGCAGCGAACTAAAAGATAGTAGATTAATAATTTAGATTTTAAAAATTCGTTTTATTAAATATTATACTCAGTCTCCGGTTCAATACGCAGTCCCAAGACAGATTTGCGGCAAAAATAACGGAGTCATTAAATCAGCTACCAATTAAGGTGGTCCCGCCAGCAGGCACCGGATCTCAGGGGAGCAGCACGAGCTCGCGGAGACTTATCGGAAATTGGATTTAGCTTTTTTTATTTTTGACGACCTCCATGGTGGAGTGGTTAGCGCGCCGTGTCTGGCGTCGCGCCATCTCTGAGGCCCGGGTTCCAATCCCGGTCGGGTATAGAGAAAAACTGTTTCTCTAAATTTATTTTGGGTCTGGGTGTTTTATCTATGTTTGTGTATATATATATATATATATTTTTAATGTACTGCTTCCCGCTATTTTGGCAGGGTTTTTTGTTCTTTTGTGTCTATTTTCTTTTCTTTCAAAGTGATTAATTAAATGAACTGGAGCTTTATGAGCTCTACTCAATTTACTTATTTTCTTTCTTTCTTTCAACCGTTTTTTTATCATTTTTATTTTAAATACTTTACTTTACATGTCTTTTTGTTTTTACTCTTGTACATTTCTTTCTTTTTTTTGTTATACAATTTTACAATTACATGTTTCTTATTATCTAATAAATTGTTTCCTTTATGCTTTACATTATTTTACCTATATTTATTACCTATTTTCTTATTAGCTATTACATTTTCTTACTTTACATTTCACTTTTTTCTAATACTGGGTACTGTTATGTTTATGTATATTTATCCGTTATCACGTCACCAATTCGTCTGCCAAGTATGAGGCCGTTGCTGTCGCTCCCGTATCAGCCACTTAAGAAAATGCTAAACCTTACAATTGGACGCTGTTTAAATCATCTTTTATATGATGATGATGATGATGATGAACTATTATCATACCATACTAACGAGTTTCAAAAAAATACTCATCTTGGTCTAGATCATTGGTGGGAGCGTAAACAAATTTAATTTTTATTTATTTACTAGCGGCCGCTCGCGGTTTCACCCGCGTGGTTCCCGTTCCCGTGGGAATATCGGGATAAAAAGTATTCTTTGTGTTAATCCAGGTTATAAACTATCTGTATGGCAAATTTCATCCAAATCCATTCAGTAGTTTTTACGTGAAAGAGTATCAAACATCCATTCATACTTACAAACTTTCGCTTTTATAATATTAGTAGGATTAGCCCGCATTTTGAGTTAGCTTCTACCCGCGGTTTTATTCACCACGGTCTGTGGTGAAATCATACATACATGCATAAATGGACGACTATTATCCCCAAAGGGTTAGTCAGAACAAGACTAGGCAATGAGGAACGCAGAAGCAGTCTGCCATAGTCCACTTTACACCAAAAAGCGACTGCACATGTGCTCACCGTGATGGGTGGTAAGCTCATCACCGTTTAATGCTGTTGGATGTATGTGCAGTCTTTAGTCCGTGTTCCAGCCAAGGCCGGGATGCCTCTTCAAACGCCGCCACAAACACGGACTAATAGCCGCTCAGTTGCACTCGCGCCAATGGGGTTTCGTTATCGGCGCACACGGTGACTACCACCAATATACCGGATGAACCTCTTGGGCAGGTGTTTTAGCCGCTAGCGGGAGTCAGTGCAAAAACCCGTCTCAGCGCAAACGCACGTATATTAAGCGACCGGTCAGCGCGCGCGCATGTAACCTCCTACCCGTGAAATCTACCATTTTTAACCTAACTAACTAAGTGCAATGCATCAAATCGCCTGCTGCGATCGTGTTCTGCTCGTTTCCCGTCTCCTGCCTTGCACAACCCAACACCCACCAAGTAAGTCGCATGCTCCCATTTTCCCAAACCATTCGTCGCTGTATCTGACGGCGTCGCTCAGACCCGCCAGTACAGTCCGTTAGTCGACTTTTACGACACCCAAGGGAAGTATTATTTTCGTGAGTTGCTACACACACGGCTGTCGTTAAGTCAATGTTTTTTTTAAAATCTAATACGGGGATGCTCTTGGCCCTCATCTCACCTAATGGTTAACTAACGATAAGGCCGAAGTTGGAAGTGCGTTTTAACTGAGGAACTTTATGAGGAGAAGTCTTATCACTAAACTGTCTGGTTATCTCACGAATATTTGGCGTGATATAATAGTGCTGTTGTGTTTCGTCTGGTCAGTGAGGGTTTCAGAGGCACTGCTCCCCCTCACAATTCCTATTCCTTCCTTAAAGGACGGCAACGCGCCTGCGGTTCCTCGGGGTAATACCACCCTCTCACGAATATTCGGCGTGATATAATGGTGCTGTTGTGTTTCGTCTGGTCAGTGAGGGTTCCGGAGGCCCTTCGTCCCTCACAATTCCTATTCCTTCCTTAAAGATCGGCAACGCGTCGGCGATTCCTCTGGTTTTGCGGGTGTCTATGGGCGGCGGTGATTGCTCTCCATCAGGTGACACGCCTGTTCGTTTGCCTCCTTCTTTTATTAAAAAAAAACTAGTTATACATACATACATATACATATAATCACGACTACTATCCCCGAAGGGTTAGTCTAAGACTAGTCTTTTCGGGGATCTGCCTAGGAAATGAGGACCGTAAAAGCAATGGCCTTTACCGACAGGGCCCGATCCGTGCCGCCGACACGATCTAGAACGCGTCTTCAGTAGGTACGGATCGTTAGATCGGATCGCAATGGTCTATAAAATTAACGCGATACCGGTGACGATCCGTTCTGCGATACATAAAACTATCCATTCCACTTCAAGATTTTATTCGAGACGGTCGTCTACAAGTTAAATAAGTGAGTGAAGTGAGTTCAGATGAAAAAAGAAGAGAAGTATAAAGACTTTTGTGCCCGTCCGCACCGCCGATCGCGCGTTCACTGCCTCCGGAGACAGATTGCAACTGACCGTGACAGGCGGTGAGCCCATCGACACTCCATTCTGTTGGATGTATGTGCAGTCTTTAGTCCGTTAGTCGCCTTTTACGACACCCAAGGGAAGAGAGGGGGTGGTAGTGTTCTTTCACTGCTACGTGACACGGTTATTGTTGTTAAGACGCGTAGACTTAATTTTAAGGCTTTGCCCAGCAGATGACAGTATAGGTTTGTTTTTTACCTTGAATGCGACATTATCTCTAAAACTCTAGACTCTACACAGCTACGAGAGTGCTGAGAGAATAATTGTAGCATCGAGTAGTTAAAATAGTTCGGTCCTGAATCAAAGTGTAGAGATAAATTAACTATTTACGTCATTATTTAACCGGTTTCATTAACTGCCTAAGATTTCGGCGATGAATTATGCGTACACAATTACTCGGACTATCTCGACTTCTGAACAAACGAAGAACTAGCCACCCCAAAGTCAAAGCTACGAAGCGGGAAAACACAAGGCACAGATAGGTTTACAACCGCGAAGGGCGAACTACAACCTTAACTTAAGACAATAAATAGCAGTTTCGTGTAACAAGTTTTTATAGGGGTGCATTGGCGATGATTCGAAGAAATAGGATAACTTATCATTTCTTGTTGTGAGCTATAAATCGGTGGTGTCATGACGTCACGGTCGCCATCTGTCTCCGAACGACTGTGTTTAGTAATATTTGTGGCATCGATAAATAATGGAAGGCAAGTTTTGGCATCAACCCGTTTGTACGAAACACCGTCGGAGGGAATGTAGTACAGTCAGCATCAAAAGTAAGTAACTGAACAAAAACAAGGTGGCAAAAGTAATAGTCGTAATAACGTGTAAGTGTCTTTACATACTCATCATTTAACATTTCATAATTATATGTAATTTTTTGTGTTTATAATTATAACTTCTCTGTAATTACCTATAGTGACGGTCATGTACTTTTGACTCAACAGCTATGTCAGACAATTCTGGTAATTTCAACCGTAACAATCATTTAAAAATTTCATATGCTAAACTACTTTTGATGCTGACTGTACGTGGACATAAACTAAACGAAAGTAACTAAATAACATAAAAATATGCAAGTATAAAGTTAAAAAATAATGTTTGACAATTTTATGATCAATAAAATGCGTCATTAGATGCATATAAATAATAATCTATCGAATCGATCATGGCTTCGATAACTTAATGCTTAGTTAACTTTGGACTGATTTTTAATTGTCAGCTAAAAGTTATCCGTTTCTTAAAGTATAGGTAACACAACTATTTTCAAATGTATTATCAAATCACGTCTTTTCTTTTTTGACAAGTGACATTTTAGGTCGATCCCGTCATACTTTATCAGACTGATAAGTTTTATCAAGGGATTGAACAATTTGCCCTTCTATACAAAGAGTAAATAAAATTAGTTTTAAGTAGGTATGAAGTAAAACAGTCAAGCACTGTGGCGGCTAAAAGAATACAATCTCTTTTCTTGGGTGTCGCGAAAGGCGACTAAAGTTCTAAAGAGTGCTCACACGTTCCACAGCATAAAATAAAACAAGCAATGGATACAGGCTACTATCAGTTGTTTCAACTGCCTGCCTGAATTATCTATAAATAATAATAATAATCTAAAATAATAATAATAAAGCGGCGATGGTCTCTCCACCTATCATCCACATGTGCAGTTGTTCCGTGAAACACGGATTGTGGTAGCGGACTGCTATGGCGGTCCTCATTGCCTATATAGTCTCTGATTAACCCTTTGATAATCGTTTTGAGGAAAATCGCGAAATATAGCTAATATAGCAGCAGCGAGTAACTAAAATAAATTATAGCTAAACACCAAGACATTTTAGTGGTTGTTTTCCCGCGACAGAACGATTTACCTTTAGTAGTAGGTACTATCGAATCTTGCAAGTTATTTTTTGATAATAAAAATATTTTTGTTCTCAACTAAGTAGAAACGATAGTTTCTTAAACGAGATGTGACGTAATTGGTTACTGCCTGCCGCACGAAATCAATGTTTAAAGTAAAAGAAGCTCCCGCACTAAGTGATATTCTCACGCTTTCGAGTTGATGATTATTTTTTTGATTACTTGAGAACAAAAATATTTTTATTTTCAAAAAATAACTCGCATGATTCGATAATACTACTAAAGGTAAATCGTTCTGCCGCAGGAAAACAACAACTAAAATGTATCGGTGTATAGCAGCAGCGAGTTTAAAAAAAAATATAGCCAATATAGCAGCAGCTAGTAACTAAAACAAGCTGGGAACATTAATACCTCCTTATCGTCTACCAACTTAATTTTATCTTGTACAAAGTTACACTAACCGATTTCAGAGGCAATACGTCTCCATTAGTTTCTTACATAGAGTAGGCACTCTCTATTTACGAGCCAGTAGTTATACAAAATGCATTAAGCGGGCGTTGTTTTAAGCGCCACCGCTCCCGGCAGGCTGTAGCTGCCAAGTGCCAACACAGCCTTCGATTGAAACCACCTCATTCTTATTCATGAGCACAAACAGCGTTTGTGACGGTACCCTTAGCCTTTGAAACTAACTTCCTGGAAACCTGTACTCCTGGTACGTTGGTTGTGGATAAATGAAAAGAAATAGAATTTTCTTCTAGTAGGTACGAGTACTTACATTACTCGTATCTATTTGTAATTGATATTGTATTGATAAATCCTTTTACAACATGAAAGAATATTTTGAGAAATAATTATAATCTATTAGGTTTGTCGAATATTTTATTATTATGTTATTGTTCGTTCATCTATTTTAAGTTTTACTTAAAAATTTATTAATTTTATGAATAAACTATCTAGCCGTGTTTTCCCGATGCCTTGAAAAGCTTTTGTGACTAGCATAACACCTTTCTAACACAAACATATTTTTGTATGTTTGTACTTTTTGTTACAAAAGCACCTTGCAAAAAAAGCTTGCTTTTCATTTTTTTCGCGGCCACTTATCAAACATACAATTTCGATTAGGTTATAATTAATTGAATAAAGTTTGTTATGGGTACTTTGTCCTAAACTCAGTCTGAACTTAGATAAGAAGCCTAAACATGTATGTTTATTGTAAGTTAAATAAATGTATACTTATATTAGGTACTAATAATATAAATAAAATAATTATTTAAATAATTAAAAAAATAATTATTAAAACATATAATTATAGCCACGTTTACAATGCGACGGATTTCATTTAGCCATTATGCAATCCGGCTGAACGTTGGTAACAGCCGGTAAATACGGCGGATTATATAATCCGCCTGCGTATTTATAATACTTATTCATAGTATGTCTAGTATCAGTAAAAAAAAGAAATAATATTAGTGAATTTATATGACCAACAAGTAGTATTAGAGCAAGTACAAAAGTCCTAAACACATTGCAGCTTCAAAAGTTTAGGCCTCTGTATCTCGGTAGAGGCTGAGTTTAGAACAATGTGTGCATAATCAAAATTCAGAAACTTATTACTGGCCGCGAGAAAAAAAAAGGCAAGCCACCCCCATACATAACGGTCATTGTCTTGTGTGGAATAAATAAATATGAATAAAACAAAGAAAATTTTATTGAGAGATCTATGGAACAAATGAAGTAGATGCTTGCCTAACATCTCGCCTGATGTTAAGTGACGACAAGGCCGAAGCCCACATTCTCCCTCCCTTCATCCGCCCAATTGCCCAATGTGCTCCTCCTCAATCCTTGTGGGAAGGCCTGTGCCCAGCAGTGGGACGTTGATAGGCTGATGATGATTATTCTCTTTATTAAATATAAATCTTAATAAAGAAAAAAACAATATTTTATATAAAAAAACACATTTACAATATAATCGGTGGTTAAGGCTGCAGTGTGAGGAACCTCTTGACAATACGTGCCGTGTCAAGGAGTACTGCCTTTTGCATGTGACCCTTGACCCAATCTTTAGCGAGAGCCTCTTTAGGTGTTGATCGAGGCTCTTGGATAGAGACTGTTTGCCGAAACGACTATCGGTACACTAATGGTTGAGTCCACATCCCACATGGCGGTAACCTCGTTAGCCAAGTCAAGGTATGTATTTACTGAGCTTGTCCTTCTCGGCTTTCACGAGGTTCTCATCATGAGGTATGGTGATATCAACCATTATGCCCAGCACTGAGATCGGTCGACCACCACGATATCAGGCTTATTGGCGACAATAGTCTTGTTCGTGATGATAGAGCGATCCCAGTAGAGCGTTGCATGACTATTATTATTATTGTTACTTATCTATTGCGTGATTATTTCTGAGGCATAATGATGCTTGCGCCCACAAATGTATAAGTAACAATATTTTGAAATGAAACACTTTTTTACGAGGGAGACTCCCTGTGACCACGGACCCTGTAAAGGGTTCGAAACGTCAGAATAATATAAAAACTATGTAAATAGTAAATTAAACGCGAGGTATTCCGTAAAAAAGTGTTTCATTTCAAAGTATAGTGCTCCCTTAAACCTCAGAAAACAATATTTTTAAGGTTGCTTAGTCTTCTCTGCTCTGTCGGTGCATCTTCCATGTTGGTGTAATAGGTCAAGGATCATAAGACCGCCGGCGGTCGCGAAACAATTGATTTTCAATTGTGTATGGTTTTACGGTGCTCAAAGGGTTAAAATACCTACTAGATTAGGCACTGAAATAATGTACAGTTTCCCGTCTGCCTGTATTCGTTGCTAAAAGCTCTGCAAATTCAGTTTGTACTCATAAATGCAAATGAAATGTCAATGGAACGACCGCTTTGAAACTATTCTATACCTGTTTAGTTTAACTCTAAATTAATACTTTATAAGATATTTGTTTATGTATCTTATCTTAAAGATATTGAAAAAAAATGTGCCTACCTCTGGCGGGAATCGAACCTGCGTCCTTCACATTCGATTCCCTCCTGAGGTAGATTTTTTAAAATCTTTGAGTTTATTTGTGCGTTGTTAACGTAAAATAATCAATTATTACGTATCTTATCTTATCTTAGTAGGGCCTGCAGAGATTTCCCTCTCGCAGTAGCACGTCGACCCATTGGGATCTTTTGTGCAACCCAGGCCAATTAATCTGCCTCCTTAAATTGTATAAGTAGGTACCTTATTTCAAGGTGAGCGTATTTAAAACGTTTTTTTCTGGAACACTGATATTTAGTATTAAAAAGACTTGGTTGAATTTCAAAAGACACAGTCGTATTTTTAGGGTAGGTACCTTTAATAGGTGGGTCTGACGCAGAATGTGCACTTCGCAAAATGAGCACTCACATCAAAATGTACATTTCGCAGAATGTGCATTACTCACAAGGGGCACTTCTCATAATGTACATTTCTCAAAATTATCATCTCGCAAAATACGCACTTTTCTAGGATATAACTAAATGTGCTGTGTAACAATGGTTAGTTCCAAAATATAAAAGATATGTTTCTGCATGGTGCTAAGTATTTAAAACGAAATAAAAGACTTTTACGAAGTAATTATTTATTTAAAAATAATTAAGAAATAAGGGTTTGACCGTCAATTTATAATTTTTACGTAAGTATATTTGTAAAAAAATACGTTAAACATAACCGAATTATAATCCTATCATCACCCTTGCGAAAAATAATTATAAATTAAAAACATTTACTTTCCTTTATTTGTAACTCCACTTTTAAAAATAAATAATACTAGTTAATACAAACAACAATCACATTTTAGATCACTTAGTATAATGATATGCTAATCTCACTTATCTTATATAAAAAAAATATTTTAGGGACTGACCTTTGTTACACAGCACAATTTTATCCTAGAAAAGTGCAAATTTAGTAAAGTGCACATTTTGCGAAGTGCGCATTCTGCGAAATGCTAATTTTGAGAAATGCACATTATGCCATTGTTAGAAATGCACTTTATGCAAAATGTACATTTTGAGGTGAGTGCTTATATTGCGAAGTGCAGATTCTGCGTCAGACCCTAATAGGTCAGTATACCCTAATAGGTAAAGGAGTGCTGATCAATAGTTAGATATCAACCTTACTAGTACTTACCCTAATTATTAATATTATTATTAGCCTTAATTGTCATTTCATTAATTCCACTCTTAACTCTTAGTTTTCCCCACCCTATGGCGCAAAGCCTACGTCCGTCCTCTTCCTAAAGTTCCAAATCCAACGCTCCCTAATCATTTTCGACCAATTTCCATTCTTCCCTTTATGTCCAAGGTGCTCGAGGCCTGTGTCCACAAGCAATTTTCCCAATTTGTATATCACAATTCTCTCCTTGACTCTTTGCAATCTAGGTTCAGGCCGGAGCACAGCACCGTTACCGCCCTCCTTAAAGTGACTGGCAATATTAGGGCAGGAATGGAGGACGGCAAAGTAACCAGACTGGTGCTAATTGACTTCTCCAATGCTTTTAATACCGTCAGTCACGACATCCTTCTTTCCATACTGTCCCACCTTATGGTCTCTGACGAAGTAGTGGAATGGTTTTCATCGTATCTTCGGGAACTTCAGCAGTCGGTCCAATCAGGAGAATCATCTTCAACCTGGTGTAAATTAGAAATTGGCATTCCTCAAGGCGGCATTCTTTCTCCCCTTCTTTTCTCAATTTTTATTAATTTCATCACTCACAAGCTTCAGTGTTCGTATCATCTTTACGCCGACGACCTGCAATTATATGCCCAGGCAATTGTGGATGGGCTGAATGATGCCATTGATGCTCTAAATAAAGACCTAAACAGTATCAAATCCTGGTCCGACGAGTTTAGGGTAGCTGTCAACCCTGCAAAATGCCAAGCTGTATTGATAGGGAGTCCACGGATGATGTCAAGAATTAATTTCAGCGGACTTCATCCCATTATTTTCGACGGCACTCCAATACCTATCACTGATAATGTAAAGGATCTGGGGTTGCTTGTCGACTCGAGGTTGAACTGGCAGGCTCAGGTGACGAATGTTTGTCGAAAAGTCACTGGAATACTACGTTACCTTTATCGCCTCAAGAACTTTTTGCCTGTTAGCGTCAAGGTTATGCTTGTACAGACCTTAATCTTTCCTCTTGTCGACTATGGTGATGTGTGCTACCTCGACCTGAATGCAGATCTACTCGATAAGCTCGACCGTCTCCTAAATAACTGCATTCAATTCGTCTTTAACCTTCGTAAATATGATCATGTGTCCGCATGCCGAACGCAGTTTAAATGGTTACCCATTCGGCTGCGTAGAAGTATGCGGGCCTTGACCACTTTATTATCCGTGTTATGCTCTCCTAATTCTCCTTCGTATCTTTCCTCACACTTTCAATACCTATGTAACACTCATGAAAAAACACTTCGTTCTTATTCTAATCGCCTTCTAAACTGTCCCTTTCACCACTCCGACATCGTTCACTCTTCCTTTTTTGTCAAACCTATTCTCCTTTGGAATTCTCTCCCTATAAATATTAGAATGTCTACCAGTCGGTACGCGTTCAAAACCAAATTGCGCAGCTATCTTACCGAACAAGCTGATACTCCACATTAGTAATCGTTTATTAATTATATATATGATATTTATATATTTACTAACTATTTATATATTATAGTGTATATTATGTTTCTACGGTGTATATATGTATAAGGTGTATATGTATCTGAGTTGTATATAATGTTTTTAGTATAATTATGTATGAAATTTACCATATTTTCATTTTAGTTGTGCACCCTACCACTTATTTCTCTGCACCACCCTATAATTGACTGGGAGAAAATGCCTAAGGCATTAAGTCCGCCTCTGTACAGTTGTGCATAAAGTATTAAATAAATAAATAAATTAATTGTCCCACTGCAGGGCAAAGGCCTCCCTTCCTTTCTTACATTCCTCCCTACTTGCAGCAATCTGAGGCCAGTCCTTCAGGAAAAAGTCCAGCTCGTCCCGCCATCTCCTCCTGGGCCTGCCGCGCCGCCGGTTCCTGCTATTCGGTACTCAGTCTGTGGTTACTTTGGCCCAGAGCTCGTTTGGCATACGGCAGACATGGCCCGCCCAGTTCCATTTTTATTTGGCAGCTGAGGAACCCACGTCCGCAATTTTTGTTTTTGAATGAAGTATGCTATTCTTTATACGGTCTATGATATTGACTCCCAGAATACTTCGTTCCATTGCTCGTAGGCAACCCCGAGTGCGGACTTTTGACGTTTCGTTAATGACCACGTTTGCGTTCCATAGGTGAGGGTGGGAAGAATGCACATTTCCATGAGCTTCCTTTTGAGGGATAGTGGAAGAGATCCTTTATACAAGTGCTTCATTGACCAATAGCTCTTCCAGGCGTTTTCCGTGCGTTGAGCAACTTCTTTGTCTCGCCTGAAATGAGACGATTTGGCCGAGGTACACATACTCATCGACATATTTGACCCCCACAAACCCCAATGTCATCTTTGCATTTCGTGTTGTTCGTCATCAATTTAGTTTTCGTCATGTTCATTTTAAGTCCGACCTCGAGACTGGCATGATTCAGTTGTTTGAGCATCAGGCCTAACTCAGCTGCCGAAGAGGAGAAAAGAACAATATCGTCGGTAAAGCGTAGATTAGTTAATCTCGCTTCTCCAACAACAATGCCCTTATCCCGCCAGTGTGTGTTTAATGTCTGAAAGACTTCTTCTAGGGTGGCTGTGAATAGTTTGGGAGATAGGGGGTCACCTTGTTTGACTCCTTTACGAATAGGAAAAGGTGGTCCTGTGGTGTGTAAACCCTAATTATTCTTTTTATATTATTTAAATACAGTTAGTTTTTTATTTCTGTTTTGAATTAACCTTTGTATGATATAGAGAGTTCAATAAACCAACCGTGCTCTGGGTACCTAAATGACCAAAACCACCATGGCGGTCTCAACCAAAGACACCCGCTGCTTCAGTTGCTCTGCCCGCTCGAGGATGGCGTCGTCTCGGTCACTCCGGGACAGCACCCCTTGCACGGACACGAACCATCGCTGCTCCTTGGCCAGGACAGGACTGCCTCCGCCATCGCGTTGTCAACAAAAAACAAATAAAAGAGGGATGAGATTCTATGTCCAACAATAGCACAAAGGCAGGGCAATGTTCCCTACACACATACCCTTTTAATTACAATGTAGCAACAACCAAAATTAATAAGTACAAAATAAAAACTTACTAAAATACGGGATTGCAACGAGAAGCGCACTAACAAATAGAATGTACAAGTATTATTCTTATATAAACCGTTATGCATAATTCAACCAATTTAAACCAATGTAATAATCAAATTAAATTTAAAATTGATTTTCCAAATGAAGGCACCAACAAAACAAAAGGTGTTCAACCGATTTCACATATGCCGCTGTGTAGAACAAAACAAATCTAATCGGTTCCAAATAACCAAAGTAAACAAAATGAATATTCAACTAAAATTACACAATGATAAACCAGTAAATCAAGCTTGAACTGATTTCCAATGAAAAATAAAATTAAATAAAAATGTTCCTTAATATTACATACGCCACTATGTAACCAAATCATTTACCAAACAAATGTTACAAATGAATGGAACTCAAATTACCATTATTTCACAATAATGAAACTAAATTATTTTCAAAGAAAGAAACAACTTATGGGACAGAATAAATGTTACATAGCCGTAAGCAAAACAAAGCAATAAATCAACCCTAGTTGATTCTAAAGCAACCACAATAAACATTGAATGTTCAATTAAAATTTACTATGTAAACAAACAATTTATAATGTAACATGACTGCAATATTAATATATGTCTACAACTTTGCAATCGCTATGCAACCAAACTACAAATATTGTGAATCAAATGCCTACAATATTTAAATATGTTTTCAAACATTAAAACAATAGACCAAATCAAAATACCACAATTTTCAATGCTTTAACTTTCAATTTCAAATTAGGTTTTCAAAACCCCAAGGATCAAATAGAATGTTTAATTATTTGCAAACCGCTAGAATCTTAACATCCCGTTTGCAAAACAAATGCAACAATTAACATCAAAAATATTTATTTGTTGTCACAAATACACACTACTCCAGAGAGACTAATTCCAAATTAAAATTAAAGTTAGACAACAAAGCAACAATGAACTGCCGCAAAACAGTTTTAATCAGTAAGTACAACTTTCTTTCCCACAAGTACATTGAAGTTGTCTGACAATTATAGGACAATTATTAACTCCAATAAATTCAAAGCCAGCACTGTACTGTGATATGATTTAAATACAACAACAGTTATACCCTAACTCAAGTAAACACATTCTAAATGTATAATAAACCAAGAAACATATGCATCCAACTACAGATAGTGCAAATCACTACCTACCAATTAACAATGCGTTCTGAATGCAATTTAATATCTTAACGCTAAAACTAATAACTAATTACTACCTAATTCAGGTCCGTAGATAAACCACGCTCTGCTACCAAAAAATGTATGATATAGAGAGTTCAATACACCAACCGTGCTCTGGGTACCTAAATGTGTGGTCCAGAGAAGTCATTGACTGAGCTCTCTACAGCATGATAAAACTTATCATTAAAACTCTGCTACCAGGCTATTTCTAGCCAACAATGTATGGTCCATATAAAATAAAAGATAACTTACATACTAGAAGACGGTGTGATACAAAACACAGCGACTAATTCACTCCGACACAGAAATTGGCGCAATTGTCAATGTCGAAAATGACAGAATCGAGTACAGACTATGCAATATTTTGCAATCACGATGCATAAAATCTACCACAAAACCGAAATAATCGACCTTGTTCATATTAAAGTAGTCTGTAAGTCTATGAACACACGGTACAAAGTCAAATGGGAGAGCGCGGTCACATGCGACCGCTTGGGGTTTGACGGAAATGCGCGCTCTGTCAGTGCGGCCTCATGCGACCGCTTGGGGTTCTAGAGGTGAGTTATGTAATAATATTAAAATTTGTTTAAAACATAATTTCCTATTACAGTTTTATGCTAGTATCCCATTGTTAAACTTTATTCACACACAACATAAATCAATTCACATAACTTAACTTAAAAATATAATAATATAATTAATTTACCTTTAAACAATATTGAGCTCTGTTTACTAGAGTAAACTGGAGTAATATTTCCTCTTTCACTCCTCAACTCGGCGAGACTTGTAACTATAGTTGCTCTTTATATATATAATATATAATATATAATATATAAATTATATGGGTAACACAAAGAAGGATTAAATTGTAAACAAGCTACGTAACTCTTCAGGAGCCATGATCTTGTGGCTTGCGACACAAATATAAACTTATAACTTAAGTTAGATCCCGGCATTTGACTTTTGTGAGTTTCTCTAAGTTGATAATTTGATGTGTTGCTACTTTCTTCTTATTATCTTAGTATCTTATTGGGCATATTCGCCTTCTACTGCCGTACGTATTAAAGTTCGGTAAATTCGAAACTTTATCAAAAGATTTTTCCTTTGACAACATAACAAAATATTAGCTATTGCAAATAAACCTTTAACGAGAACACCTAAATATCACTTAAAGCAGCAATAACCGTGTCACTGTTGGGCTGTAAATTCATAACCGTGGAAGCGAAAAGCCAATTTATTTCCCGCACTTTTATAAGGTGGAGCGTGAAGAAAAATTGTAAACTTCATGAGTAATAAGTACAGCCCATTTTTCATTATACAAGGTAAAAGGTATGAAGTCTCGCAACTCTCTTCAAAGCCAAAGGTCACTAGTGATCGGAACGTGATGGTCGAAGTGAACGCGAGTTTATGATCGAGCGTTAGAGAATTGCACCCCTGCTGTTCCAAAGAAAACTGCAAATACTTTTCTAACTAAATGAGTGTATGTAAACTAGTCTGTTGTTTTTATTCCAAACAAACCCACATAACTACAGACCTATGATATGCACGGAATAGCTCATTTTTTAACAGTTTCTGAGTTGCTCTTGTTGACTCAAACTTGGGACTAATAAACCGGTGGTATAAACACTAAACCATATGGGGCAAACATTTTTAGGGGTTAAAGTCATCGCGTCAGTAGTTTCACCCTTAAGACCCTGATACGTGACACTTGAACCCTTGGGTGGTGCTAAATGAGTGACATTATCAGAGTGGTAGAGCCACGCTGTGTTGCAGCACGAATTGAGCCAGCTCAAACGGCGTACCACCTTGCTTACCAAATGCGGGTTGGCAATACCAAACCCATCCCCCTTCACAACTCCTACTCCTTCCTTAAAGATCTTACCTCTTCCTCAAGCCCTCGACGCATCTGAGACTGCTCAGGTTTCACGGGTGTCCATAGGTGTGATTACTTTATATCAGGTAACACCTGCTCCTCTGTTTGACTCCTTCACTCTTAAGCTTAACATCACAATATGGTGGAATTTGCTATGATACTCATTATTCCTTTTCCACTGCAGCAATGGAGTCCCCTCCCTCTATCCACTTGATGCTGAAGCTAGTTTAGACCGCTTCCTTTTCTTGTAATCCAGCTTATTCCACCCGAGCGCTTAGCACCTCAGTCATCAAGGTGTTCTGGCTCTATAAAATAAATTGATAAACAAAAATGTTGCCGTGTCAAAAACCGAAAGAGAAACAAAAATGTAATTTTAATTTGTTCCGCTGTAGAAGAGCGAGGCGCCGTTAGTTGCGTGCAAATGAAAAAGGACAGCGCGCCGCGACACGCTTCAATCAACCGGCTTTCAACCCGAACCGATTTGTACTGCGCCGCTTTACGAGCTGTTTGTCATTTTTGGACACGGAAATCTTTTACGCAACTATCACGTCACCTCACGTAACTGCGCTTTTGTGGATAGATAAATTCTTTACTGCTATGCGATTCTCTAAGCGACACATAGACGCTGCGCGCATGGCTGTGATCTGCTGTCTCTTTCCGATTCTATGAATATGAAAGAGACAGAGTCAATTCTCAGCGCTGCGGCAGCCGCTGCTACCGAGGCTTTAACTTAGAGAATCGCACTGCTGCACGTATATGAAAAACAGTTTTTACATGGGATAAATCTCAAAGCTAGTATGAGAAAAAGCTTTCTTGTGAAAAGTGATATTTTCCAGACAACTTTTGGTTTAAGTACCTGGAAGTTGAAATACGCATGTACTAGTAATAAATAAATAAATAATTAAATAAATAAAAACCTTTTCTACACACACACACACCAATTATCTAGCCCAAGAGAAGCTTCGTTATTAAACTCGTTAAATGGTTACTAGACAACGGACAAACATACTTAAAATACTTAACTACAGACTTATTTACATAGAAAACACGCAGACCCGAGACGATTTAAAAAAACAATAATTTCTAAACTGACCCGAACGGGGATTCAACCGGTGTACAAACCACTCGACCAAGGAGGTCGTCAAGTAATAACGGTGACATCAAACACGAATGGGTGGGAAATAATCCTACTAATATTATAAACGCGAAAGTTTGTAAGTATGTATCGATATTTGTTACTCTTTCACGTAAAAACTACTTAATGGATTTGGATGAAATTCGGCATACAGATAGTTTATAACCTGGATTAACATATATACTTTATCTCGATATTCCCACGGGAACGGGAACCACGCGGGTGAAACCGCGAGCGGCCGCTTTTTTGATATAATAATTTGAGCAATGCCATTAGTTCGAAAACCCTAACTCACTATTCAACTACTAAGGGGTTAAAATATACTCACGACTATCCCCAAAGGGTTAGCCAGAGACTAGGCAATGAGAAACACAAAAACTGTGCACTGTCCACTCGGCACACCATCACCAAATAACAACCGCACATGTGCTCAGCGTGACAGGTGGGTGAGTCTAAAGCTGCTTTATGCTGTTGGATGTATGCACATACATCCAATAGCAAAAAGCGTCTTCTAAAGAGTCTCCAGTCCGTTAGTCGCCCTTTTTGATACCCAAGAGAAAATATGAGTTAGTATTCTTTATTAATGAGCCACCTCCACACAGCTCCTTAAAACGACATACATACATATAATCATGACTATTATCCCCAAAGGGTTAGTCAGAGACTAGGCAATGAGGACAGTAAAAGCAGTCCTCTGCCATAGACCACTTTTCACCAAATAGCGACTTCACATTTGCTCAGCGTGACAGGTGGTGAGCCCATCGCCGCTCTATATGGATGTATGTGCAGTCTTTAGTCCATTAGTTGCCTTTTACGACACCCAAGGGAAGAGAAGGAGTGGTAGTGTTCTTTCACCGCTGCGAGACACGGTTAACATTTCTCCTTAAAATTACTAATTTAATATAAAAAACACATACTTACATTTAACATTATTTTCTAGCGTTCTTGCCATGCACTTGTCTAAGCCATCCAATATAATGCCCAATCCGATCACAAAGAAGAGACACCAAAGAAAATTGAATAGAGCGTGCGTTACCATTGCAATCAGCTGGCGGCTTCCCGCGGCGGTGTGGCTGTGGAGCCTACAATTTCCTCTGAAGCCTTCCCATCTCATACGTCATTTCCTAGCGTGCTAGTGGTGGGTCAAAGTTGTACCAGAAACGGTATCCGTTAGGATATCCCTTACAATTTGTGTTCGGGTAAACTTAAGATTTAGAAAACAATATGTTATAAACATTCTTATTTCGTCAGTTAGAGGTACGGGTAAAGTACGCTTCCATCACATACATACCTACATAGCTATATATAATCACGATAATTATCCCCGAAGGGTTAGTATGAGACTAGGCAATGAGGACAGCAAAAGCAGTTATCGACCATAGTCCACTTTTCACTAAATAGCGACTGCACTTATATGTTCAGCGTGACCGGTTGTGAGCCCATCGCCGCTCTATGCTGTTGGATGTATGCAGTCTTTAGTCCGTTAGTCGCCTTTTACGACACCCAAGGGAAGAGAGGGGGTGGGTATTTTCTTTCACCGCCACGCGACATGGTTACGAGGAGTTTTCATTCCATCTTCCACCGTCAGTATTTAATTTAATGCTGTAAAAAATATTTGAAAATACTAAAGAAATTAAAGTGTCAGAAGTTGTAACGTTTCCTGTAGTTTCCCATTAACGCGCATTGGGCTAGCAGCGTGGTGGACCTGAACTCCACATGTGCTAAGAGCACAAAGCCTGAGCTAACAGTCTGCCGTTTTTAGGCCGATGTAGATGTCGACGACATGACTATTTAATAACTACGATAAAGTACGAGTGATGATAAGGTAACGCCTCACTGGCCGAGTGGTAAGCCGTTTGGCCTGATATCCGAAGGTCGCGGCTTCAATTCCCAGATCAGGGGCACAAGTCTGCTAATTTACGAATGGCATAATTGAATCGCAATTGGATCGCATTGTAATTGTTTGACACATTTAGTATTCTTAAATGAGTAAGAGAATAGAGCGTATTCTTAAATGAGTAAGAGAATACCAAATGTGTCAAACAATTACAATGCGATCCAATTGCGATTCAATTATGCCATTCGTAAATTAGCAGACTTGGGCCCCAGGCTTTTTGTTTCGTTATATTTCCACGACCTCCTTGGTCGAGTGGTTTGTACACCGGTTTTCATGGTGTCGCCATCTCTGAGGTCCCGGGTTCGATCCCCGGTCGGCTCAATTTAGAAATTATTGTTTTTCTAAATTGTCTCGGGTCTGGGTGTATTCTATGTATAATAAGTATGTATTTAAGTATTTTAAGTATGTTTATCCGTTGTCTAGTAACCATTTAACGAGTTTCTTCGAAGCTTCTCTTGGGCTAAATAATTGGTGTGATTGTAGGAAAGATTTATTTATTTATTTATTATTTCAGATAAATAGACCGAGTTTGTGTTCGCCAACCCGCATTTGACAAGAATGGCGGTTAAGCCAATTCCCATTTACTGTTACGAAACCTTGATTTCAATGATAGAGGCCTTTGCCTAGCTGTGGTGTAGTTTATAAGCGCTGTACTTTACAAGGGACGGTTTAAAAGTATATTTCCAATTGTCAGAAGGTATCTGTTTCCGTCCCATCTCTAGGAGTATATATACGAACGCGATTACACGGCGAAGACGGGCGCATTGACAATATAGGCAATCTATTGAGAAAAAGTAAATAAAGTTTTAGTATCCAACGGAAAAGCACGTGTTATACCACCAACTATCGTCATATTATGTTGCCTTCTAATAATAGCTAGCTTCGAAATTGGAAATAGGTATTTTTATTTAATTGGTACATTTTATATTCAGTTATGGGTAATCAATCACCGTATGCGCTGTAATGAGGACCATATATTTAGACTCGGACCGGAAGCCTCTTATTATGCAATGTGCACATAATAGTTATACAAATTAATAAATGTAATACCTAATTTTAATTAAAAATAATAATAAATCTTTATTTGTACAAAACATTGTATTAAAAGATGTTACAAAATTTAATGTCCATAGACATGAATTGCAAATTAATATTGCATTGAAATTTTCAAACATTTATAAATGTTTGAAAATTTCATGGCAATATTAATTTAATGTAAAACTAATTAATAAAATAAAATAATTGTAATAATCACAATACATTATTTGTTATTGCCATCAAAAAAAAAATCCCTTAGATCATAGAAATTATATTCATGTAACCAACACCAGGGGTGGACACTCCGTAATTCGGTCGACTTATTCACCTACACGCTCGTTCCCCCCGGGTGGTCATTTCACAGGGCGCACGCAGTACGCAGGACGCTACCGATTTTTTTGCATGTGGAAAGTTCACAGGATGGTGATACAAAAGCGTTACTTACTGTTTCTGCATTCGGATGCACTAACACGAAATTTGAAGATAATGATTTAACCTTTCACAGACTTCCCAAGAATCCTGTAAGGTAAGTATTTATAATATATAAGCTTGTAGTATTTATAGACAATTAATAATAATATAATAATAACTTTAATAGTTTGATGAGAGAAGTGGACAAATTCAATGCAGTTATCGTTGTAGGTTAGGTATATAAGGTACCTACCAACTGCGTATAAAATGTAATTTTTCTCAATTTGTCAGCGATCACGCATGAATAGATTTTAAGTTCAAACCTCAGCGAGGGGAAAAACTTTTTGCTGCTAAAAATTTGTTTTTCTTCAGTTTTTATTTTAATTTTTTATTATTCAATTTTTTTTCTCTTATATATATATAAAGAGGAGGAGCAATAAAGTTATAACAACTAGACAATATTTAAATTGTACACATACATTTGATATAGAATGTGCAAATGTATCTGAAAAGATATATTATCTCATGAGTACTGAAAGGAAAACATCTTGGAAATGCAGCAAATGTTTATCGAAAGACCATAATGTGGATCTATTTACGTCACCCGATCATGTCACAAAGAGAAGATACAACATACCAACAAGAAATTCTTTCGAATCACTATCAGAAGATGACTATGATTCCTCCTTGTTACATAATGATACATTACACAGAAGCTGTCCGGAACTTAACAGAAGAAATGAAACTGAATATAGGGAAATGCAGGAAAAAATAGAAACTTTACAGAAAAAATTGGAAATCGCGGAAAATGAAATTGAAAATTTACTTTTAGAAAATGGAGAACTTAAGCAGCAAGCAATAAGTCACGAAAGGCAAGTAAAGCAGTTAAAACTGATTTGTAAATCTACGCCAAACATAAAGAGGGCTCGGAATAGTTTAATATAAAAATAAAATAAAAATAATTAGTTTAATAGAACAAAGTTGGATTTCTCTTATATTGAAGAACTGGGCTCCAACTCCATCTATATATACCCAGAATAAAGTATTGCCTAATGTTCGAGAAACTAAAAATAATACTCTGTCGCACTCGAGTAGAATGTCAACTATGAGTCAAAACAATTTAAAGGATTTGCACACGGACAAAAATTCAAAGGATTTGCAAACGGAAAGAATTTCAAACAACAGCGTAAAAATGGAACAAGGAACACATTGTCGTTTAAATAAATTGAACAACATTTTTATTTTCGGAGGCAAACAGTGTGTTGGAATCGCTTCTAAGTTAATTCACTCAAGAATAAATTCTCAATATGAAAAGTACAGAGTAACGTCGTTCACAAAGCCAAATGCTCACTGTGATGAAGTATTAATAGCCACGAAAACCATTACTGCCACTTCGAAAGATATTATTATCATTAGTATTGGAGAAATTGATAAAAACCCATCGAAAATATGTAGTGAATTAAATTATTTCATAAAGTCAAACCCAGAACCAACTATTATTGTACTATCTGTAAATAATTAAAAATTTCTAAATTGCGAAAAATTAAATAATATGATTAAATTAAACTGTAACAATTTTAATAATTGTAAGTTTTTACATGTAAATGAATTGTCTTTGGTAAATAAGAATTTTCTAGAAAATGTTTGTTTTAAAATTAATATTTTAATCGATTCGATGTATTATAACGAAAAATATTTGAGTTACAACAGTATAAAAGAATTCATTTCTAAACAAAAAAAGGGTAAAAATAAAAACAAAAGGAATCAAATAAAAAATACAATTCCTTTATATTTTAAGAAATTGAATATTGGTAAAGATGCGTCCACCAAATGTACCACCACTAAAAAAATGGTACAAAAGCACCTCACCGATTATTTCTTGGTAAATAAACCGCCTTCCAAAATTAATAATATTTTTTTATAAATGACTATGCTGGTGATGGGTCTTTTAAACGTATAGTAAATAAAACAAATAACGATATGTTTACCGTGCTACATCAAAATATAGCAGGGTTATTATGTAAAAATGAAATTATAGAGATAACATTAAATTAATTATCTACTGGAGGTAGACATTTCAATGTATTATGTTTTAGTGAAACTTTCGTGAAACTGGGAAGTGATATGAACATGCGTATTAAGGGATATCAGTTGGCCGCAGCCTTTTGTAGAAGAAAACAAAAAAGAGGCGGTGTTTGTATATTGCGTGATAATAGTACTCAAAGTCGTGAACTAAATTTTTTGAACGAATTTATGGAAGAATTAGTCTTTGAATGTTGTGGAATTGATATTCCTTCAATAAAATGTATTATAATATGCCTTTACAGAACACCAAACTCCAATTTGTCATTGTTTCTACACAAATTTAAATTGCTTTAAAATAGATTGAAACAAAAAATTCGATACAAAATTATAATAACAGGAGATATGAATAAAGACACATTAAAATCTACTAATGCTTGTAGTGAATTGAATAGATTAGCAAAAAATTATAATTTTGAATTACATGTAACAGGACCAACTAGGAAAACTGCTTGTTTAGATCAAATTTTAAGTAATATACCAGAATCAATAAGCGAACTTCTTCGTTTAGGGCTTTCGGATCACGATACGGCTCAATCGCTAAACTTTAAGGTCATAAATAAAGAAAAAATAATAAAATATTGTTACTTAAAAAAAGAGACTATTGCCGTGACAATATTTTAAGGTTTCGTGAGTGTTTAAAAAATTTGTCGTGGTCTGAAGTTTATATGGAAAGTAATGCTGGTCTTTCTTTTAATATTTTTTACGACACATTTTTATTATTTTATAATTTGTGCTTTCCTACTAAAACATTTAGAGTTAGTAGTACATCAAAGTCTAAAGTATGGTTTACTAAAGGTATCAAAAGATCTACAGTCACGAAAAGGCATTTACGCTTCTCTTACTATAAAGTGTCAAATTATGAAACTAAATCAAAGTACCAAAAATATTCAAAACTTCTTAAAAAATGTATTAACCAAGCTCAAAAGCTTTCTAATACACGATACATCAGTAATTCGAGAAATATAATATGTAAAGCTACGTGGGAGGTAATAAAAAATGAAGATTTTAACATTAAAAACTATTTAAGCACTGTAAAATTAACAGCTGATAATAAAATCATTAATGATCCGGTTGCAAACGTGTTTAATAATTTCTACATAAATATGACAGATTTAAATGATAATGTTATTAGACTTTGTGGGCCGGCAGAGTGAGGATGACTGATGCTACGTCTCTTACGCTGCACCAGTTGTCCTCGCGCCTGGACCTCATTTCCACTTAACATCAGGTGAAGTAGGGTCATTTGCCGGGCTTAGTATAAAAAAAAAAGAAACCACTAAATTTATATAAATCCTCAATTGAAATAAACAATGTCGGGGTGCCACAAGGGAGCATACTTGGCCCCTTATTATTTTTGTTGTACATTAATGACCTTCCAGATGTAACACATTATAACTGTACACTGTTTGCTGATGATGTTTCCGTAGTCATACCATTCAGTGATCAAAATTCATACATAAAAGAAGTAGATACAACAATAAATAAAATTATAAAATGGCTTAATATGAATAATTTAAATGTTAATATAGATAAAACTAATTATATGCAATTTATAAATAAAAATGGGAAAAAACAACCTCTAAAACTGTTTTTTAATAATCAAATTATTACAGAATCTACCAACACAAAGTTTCTTGGTATCATTTTGGACGACACATGTTCATGGATCCATCACATCAATGGCATATGTAATAAGATACAATCTTTTGCTTATGCACTATGGCGTCTCAAAAAAATAAGTAGCGAGAAGATAGCTTTGCAAGCTTACCATGGTTACGTCTGCTCATTGCTTAGGTATACGATAGTTCTATGGGGAAACTCTTGTCACATTAATAAAGCGTTAGTAGCACAAAAATCATGTATAAGAGCAATTTGCAATGTGGACATAATGACATCCTGTAGGCCCTTGTTCAAAAAATTTAAACTTTTAACGGTCCCTTGCATATATATTTATGAAATATGTGTTTTTGTTCGTTCTTATCCGAATTTATTTAAAAAAAATAGAGACCAAATTGAAAGTTATAGTAGAAGATATCCCAATAAATTAATATTACCAGCTATTACAACCACATCGTATAGCAGGAATAGTTACGTAATGGCAATTAAGATTTTTAATCAATTAAGTGAGGATATAAAGTGGTTACCTTTACCAATTTTCAAAAAAAAGCTTAAAAACTGGCTTGTGGAAAATGATGTCACTCGAGGGTAGTTGCCAAGTAAACCACGAAATTAGTTTGCTCACTGTATTTATTAATTTAAAATAGTAAATTAAGTTATTTACAATATCTTTTATGTGCACCTAAACCATAAGGTAGTACTACTCGCCTGCAGTTATAGTTTTCCTTTCTAAATTTTCCTAAATCGCACTTCACTAAACACCAACACCAACATGGATCAATCACGCCTTGAAGACAACATTAACAACATGGCCAAGATGTTCGAGACGAAAATGGCAGAGTTCCAGGCTGAGCTCAACCAGGCATCCACTTCACGTAAGAACCCTAACACTATTGCTGGCCTTAATTCGGATTTTCTCGCCTTTAAGGCATTTGTATGTAACGGACTGGCTGTGCTTCGCTCTGAGGTGGATGCTTTGCGAAGAGGTATGGACCGGATCGAGATGCGTTTCCGCAGTAAGATGCTGCTGGTGCATGGAATTCCCGAGCAGGCCGGTGAGGATACATGTTCCAAACTTGTTACTACACTTCAATCGAAATGCAAATTACAGAGTCTCTCGGTTAACAGCATCACCGCTAGTTATCGGATGGGCAAGTTGGTTGGTTGGTGGAGAGGCAAAGTTGCTCTCAAGGGCTCGAAGATTACCCTATCCGAGTTCCTTACTAAGACGCGCCATGAAGCTTTCATGGCAGCCAGGAATAAATTCGGCGTTTCCAACTGCTGGACTGCCGATGGGTTGATATTTTTAAAGATCCCAGACGGCAACAGACACAAGTTGGAGTCTATGGCGGAGTTTCTTCTCATTGCTTCGGGTACTTCAACCAACAAATGATAGCACCCTCTTACTTAGATTAAAAGCTGACACCCACTTTTTAACCTTTTTAAAATTATACCCTTTATTGTTCCGTGAATATTTTGTTTTGTTTTGTTGTATGAATGAAATGTAAAAAAATATGAATGTCATTGCTGTCACTCAAACAATTCAGTTTCTTTTTTTTTTTTGTTTGTCTCCGGCAAAGGGATCTAACCCATAAGGTCTTTGGGTTTTGTTTCAGCTTGTTACTTTTTAATTTTTATTATTTTTTTTTTGTTGACTTTTCTCTTTTTATGTTGTTTGCCTAGTTTATTGTGTCGTTAGTTCGTGTAGCGTCCATTATTTATGATAATGTTTAGTGATTTAAAGCAGGCGTTTCTCTTCTGGACTGCTGGCGGGTGGTATGCCTTTTATTATTATTATTATTATTTTTAATTTATAACTCAATTTTATTAACAAGCAAACCACGAAAAAGCGTATGTATATTTTATTATAGGTAGGTACGTGGAGCAAACGCTTTATATTTGCAGTATTTGCATTCAACCAACCCTATGAGCAACACGCGGCCGTGTTACGTCAAGCTTGCCAAGAAGGATTTTGTGAATGCAGCGGCACGCGCTCGTACCGCCTTTTACTTTCGATTGTCCCGGCAGTTGAAAGACTTAGGTATTAATTAGTACAGGAGCAGAGTTATTTTGGACCGTATTCGCGTGCACCGTAGGTTAATATTGTATTGCAATTGTGTCGATAGTGTCGTTTCTGCAAGTAATATTATTCTGTGCCAACACTATAAAGTTTCTTTTTGAATAAGCACGTGTTCAATTCTTTATTTCCACGGGAATTTTATTTTAAATTAGAACACACATGGTAAGACAGCTTTTCCCATATTTATCTGACCTCCGAATGTCCTTTAAGACAAGTCCCTGAGGAGTTGTTAATCTGGAGTGAACATGACTTTGTAAATAAGGCTTTATGACTTATCACAAAATTACTGATTTCATGCAGATACAGTGATGGCAGAAGCAATAAACCGAGGTCCCTAAACACTGGTCTGCAGGACTCGTCATTTGGAATCCCACATATAGCTCGAATGCATTTCTTTTATGCAATAAATGCTCTGTTTTTGTCTGCGCTGTTATCCCACAAAATCAGACCATAGCGTAATATAGACTCATGTATGCGCGGTAGGTAGTGATAACGGTTTTCCTATTGGTAACGTTTCTTACTTTGTTTAGAGCATATAGAAATCTATTGATTTAACTGCGTGTGAGCAAATGCGTGGGCAGTTCTACCAGCATGGTGAGTTTTGGAGGAACCTAACCACAACTTATGGTGGGCGTTGTAGTCTCCCAAAAACACCAATTTCGACGACGGAAATCGCTTCTGTGCATCATCTGCTTACCGACTAAGATGTTCAATTAGTCGAGTTGTCTTCATGTCGCCGTTGTGGGATCGGTAGACGCAGACGTAGACACGGCAATGAGAGCCTAAGTCGACGTGTACAACTAGGAGGGAGAAGGAAGGGTCCTCCAGACAGCGCAGACGGCGACGCAAACATTCGCCCGAACGAATAAGCAAATTCCGGCTTTGGCTTTGAAGGATTCTTCAAGCACAAAGGCGGGATAGTTCAGGTAGGTGGTGTCAGCTGGGCGGATTATTTGCGTCTCCGTCAGGAACAACATTGCTGGCCGTGCCGTCTCAAGATGGTGGTGGACGGCATTGCGGTTTGCATGGAGTCCGCGGATGTTAGCGAACTACACCTCAAACGGTAATGTTGTAGTGGGGGTGTGCACCGCTGTAGTATCAGTTTTGTTGTTGGGCGCTGTCATTTAAGAAGTGAAAAGAAAAAGGCGTGAATCGAGAAAATGATGCCGCGATGCGAATGGTCAAAGTGTGGTGGCCTGTTTCCCCAGGAATTTGCCCACAGACGAGTATTATTAACCTGCCGAACGGAAGGGCCCCCGAACCCCCCCGGGAATGGCCGCCGGGACACCACCTTCCGGTCTTCAACCGGCATTACGGTCCACTCTGGGATTATGCGTGGCATGGTGAGGCAGCCTCACGAGCTGGTTAGGCTAGCTCGGTCCCCCGTACTGTGCCACGGGCGGCCAGCGGGACAACTATTTCTACGGGTCTCCCTGGTTGGCAGGTTAACGAAAGTTCTCCTGGCACTGGTTTGACGGAAGCCTCCACAGACCAAATACATCGCAGCATCATCCTCTCGAGCTCTGGTTATATGCTGGCTGATCCCGAAACGCGACCGACAAGCAGTCATTTGACGCGTTTTACACCATGCGTACGGTGGTCACCAACCAGACGGGTCAAGCCCTACCACCAGTGAAGCAGATCAACGCTCGAAATAGTCCGTTAGTCGCTTCTTACGACACCCAATGGACGGAGGAGAGGGTATATATACATATATATATATAGGGTGGCGATTAGTATTCTTTCTCCGACACTGCACGGATAAAAGAATAAGACAATTGTTAAATCTGTGATTTCTGATCAAAATGTGTGTTAAATAGTTTCCTAAAATGCTTTAGATTATATTCGCAACCAAATATATGTGTATTTTACTATAATTTAGGATATAATGACATTTTTGTTCGGGATTACCTAAGGGCGCGATTGTAACAGATTTTTCGGACGTAATAGTAACGTTACGATTGACCCGCGAAATTGTTATTAAATGGTTTTTAAAAATAAAAACGTCGTCATTGCCCTACTAACTAGTAATTTACGTGTCTTCTAAACTTTTTTTATTTCGAGACTTAGACCGGTTATTCCGGTGGTTTTAAAAATCTTACGAATTTATTTCATCCGCATTTGTAGTAGTGAATCTTATAGACTCTAAAGAATTCATTCAACAATGATTTCGCTAATGTCTTTTGATTTACTTAAATTGATTTTTTTAAATATTTTGATTTTAGCAATTTTATTATATTATCAATGATATTATTAATTTTAAATTCATGATTATGTATAGAATTGTTTTTATTTTTATTTGATGTTACAATAACTGATATGTCATCTGCAAATAAGATACATTTATGGTTTGTCACTGTTGTTATGTCATTTATGTAAAATAGAAATAAGATTGTTCCTAGCACGCTTCCCTGAAGTACGCCGAAGTTGTTGTTTTTATAACCAGATTAGTAAGGCACTAGTTCATTTTGATAATTTTATTAACGACAACATAATGAAGTCGTCGGTTTGTTAGATAAGATGATATCCATTGAAATGCAGGTCCCCTTATTCCTATTGACTCCAGCTTTTACGCTAACAGGTTATGGACAAAGCCAAAAGCCTTTGATAGATCAAAGAATAAACATGTAGTAAATTATTGTTATTAACATTTGTCAGAATTGTTTAAACAAGTGTGAATATAGCTAGTGTAGTCGATTTTCTTTTTTGAAAATATTAAATTTGTTGCAGTAATTTATTGATCTGTTGTACATACACTTTTCAAATACATTCGACAAGATAAGTATAAGAGTAATAGGACGATAATTAATTAAAATCCTCTTTTTCGCCCTTATTATGAAGCGGTTTGACGACCGATAGTTTTAATAATTCTAGGAAAGTTCCTGATGAAAATGATAAATTTATAAGATGTCTCAAAAGAGGTACCAGTTCAATAACGCACGCTGTTTAAAACCCAGCAATGAACAGGGTAGGATAATAAAAGAGTCATGGCGGTAAAATTGACATTCGTATGACAGTTCAGTTCGGTATCGGTTCGGTTTTCGGAATAACACGTAATGGCGGTCGGTCTGCTTACGGTTTGCTGTATTGATTCCCCATGGCTGGGACAGCCCAGACTTTATTATATCGTGTAAAACCAACCGCGGTTTGTACGCGCTTATAATTCTGACGGCAGGATTTGCGTCGCGTTGGTTGCGATTTCGGTCGGTTCGGCCGACCGAAATCACATAGGCCACGTGCATTAGTTGTGAATTAACAGTTAATCGTCTTAAATCTTAATAATCTCCTTGCAAACAGCCGTTGGAGGCTGCGGTGTAATTTATCGGACGGACATATGTCGCAAATCCTTGGCGGATTAGCACGCGTTATCGTGAGTGCTCGTGGTAATACCAGGCCATCGGAGGCCTGAGGACTGGGTGTGCACGGGTCGGTGGAACGGACGTGTGTACGGAGGCGATTTTGACGAGCCTTCGAGGAGTCGGCAGACGAGGCACGCTACCACTAGGCAGGCGTCACATCGCATCACAGCAGCTGGGCTGCAACCATCCTGATTCCTTCCTTACCCCTGTCCTCTCCAAAGGTTGCAAGTAGGGCATGTAGTATCGGAAAGTTTTCAGTATCGATACTGATTTCCGATACTGGATCTTAGTATCGGAACTACACACAGTTAAATCCATAATAGGTCCATTGTGAAATCAAATTGTTTTATAATTAAAAAATCGACTTTAAAAAAAGTCTCTCGCTCCTTACAATCACATAAATCTCAAAACAATTAAATAATATTGCAATATTAAATGAACCTTGTATGCAATGCAATTAACTAGCTAGCACTGTCAGATATGTTCAAAATTAACTGGAAAAAATATCTATTCTGTTAATGTTTTATATTTTAGCGTTTTATTAACGCTTAAATATACTTAAGTAAAATTTTAAACACTGAAAAAAGACGACAACCTCAGGCGGGAATCGAACCACGCACCTTCCGCATTCCGGGCGGCTGCCTTAACCACTTGGCTACCGAGGTCTGGCTTTCAACCGTAGAAATTTGTCAGTGCTTGATGCTTACTCGTATGTTTTTAGGCAACATTGCTTCATCAAATCTTAGAAGTTTTCACCTCTGAGATCCAAATGAAATATTTTTTTTTTTCAAATATTTGAACATTCGGTTAAGATTAAATTAAAATTTAATTAAGCTTTATTTATAGATAATATAAATAAAGCTTAATTAATAATAGATTAAAATTAAGCTGCGTTTATATATTAATGTTTTATATTTTAGCGTTTTATTAACGTTTAAATATACTTAAGTAAAATTTTACTTAAAAATTTATATCTACTCTGTTTAAAACTAGGTACATACCTAAGTACTCAGGTACTTAATTTCATAATTTTTATTTTTCTTAAATAGTATCATTTAACGATACGAACAATATTTAACAATACGAAATAAAGTCTTATTTCCAAATCAGTCTACTTAACATTTTGGCATTTAGCAAATTAGGTTTAACAAATAACAAGTTTCTCATCTAGGCAAGGCAGCGTAAAGGCCCAAACTTGCCAATGCTCAGGAAGAAGTACAATGCCGCCTCAAGATCCAATGAATTGCTCCAAGGCTAAAGTTGACCACATCAGCAACATTAGTGATCGTTTGACCAAGTATCCATTCGGATCACGTGCCTTCTGGTCACTCGCCAAGGCTGCTGAAAACAACTTTTGTCGGTCTAGCCTCCCCCACTGCGTACATCTGAAACTGATTTGGCCCATAGTGCAAGAGAGAAAAGCCGACCTTTTGGGAAGGCTCTTCGCCTCAAACTCGACTTTGGATGACAAGGGAACTATGCCACCAAACATCCTGCGGCAAAAAAGTTCTATGCCAGAGATTCGATTTAGACGAAAGGCAATTAAACGTGAACTCTCTGCCCTTGATATTCGAAAGTCGAGTGGGCCTGATGGGGTCCGAAGGGCACCCCATCAGGCCCACTCGACTTTCTTCTTCGTCTTCGCCTAAAATTGTTTGTCCTAATATGGTTTGGCCAAACCGTTTTGGCCTAAACTTAAAACGTACAATTATTGTTTCGCCTAAAAATTGTTTTGCCACCATTATAGTTTGGCCTAAGAATTGAAAGGCCTAATTTCAGAATGTCTAATGTAAAATAGCCTAAACTATATTGGCATAACTTTATTTTGGCATAACGATTATTTCGCAAAATTTATAAAAGCTCTAATTTTAGCATATCTAAAATTAAATGTGCCAATAATGTATTGGAATAAAAGCATAGAATTTTATTGAGAAAATAAATTGACAGAAGCGAATCGCTGCAAACCCGACTCCACGTAGTCTTGTCTGCCCTACCCTAGAGTGCAATATAAGCCCGCGTAGGCGCGGAGGGGCGAGGCGGCCCGCGAGCTAAGGAGCAGGTGGGTTGAGCTCGCCGCCGGTTCGCCGGCCAGCAAGCCGAAGCCGCGGTGGTGAGCGAAAACCATCTGCGACGAAAAGCTCGCGTGGGACCGCCGGTGCCCCGCAGCGCCGAAGCCGTGACGGAAACTATGCATGCTGCATGCCAGCTTGCATGCTGCATGCCTGCTTGCACGCTTACATGCTGCATGTTATGCTGCATGTCTGCATGCATGCTGCATGTTTGCTTGCTATGTTAAGAATAATAAATATTAATACATAAATGAAAAAAAACACAAGTTTCTTTTGCCAAGTTATTTTGCCTTATAAAAATGAGTAGGCGTTTTGTACTTTATGATTTTTAATTTTGTGCGAATTAATATTTAGGAATTGTAAACTTTAGGGATTACGAATTGTTCTGCCAAATGACGCATTTGGTAAATGACAATGTGGCGATAAAAAGTTAGGCGAAGTGAAATTAGGGCAAACACAATTCTGAAAACGGCGGTTGGTAGATGCCCAACTGACACGGATTTTCACTATGCCTTATGTGGCTCGGGTCTCTAAAATTCGGTCAGAGATTTTGAACCCGATGACGACAGCCACTAAGGCCTTAGCGAATTTGGGCCTGCCTATTGAACAGTGGTCATATATATTATTTTATATTGTTCTCAGTCGGCTCCCAGTGGACATTCAGACCAGATTCGAACAGCAGCGTACCGGGGGCAACGAAGGCCTTCCTACGTTGACTGAGTTGTTGTCGTTTCTGGAGGGAGAATGTAGACGGGCTGACAACGTGACAGTAGGACCACACCTCTTGGGGCCACGTGACTCTCGGAGGGGTCACGTGATGTCGGGTGCCTCAAGAGAGGGTGGACGTACGGGATCTACTCACCGCTTGCATGTGCTAGTGACACAGGCTGAGCTAACTCGGTGCTTGTATTGTGGGGAGCCTGGGCATGACGTCATTCAGTGCGATGGGTTCGGTGCACAGCGGGTGCAAGGTAGGCGGATTATTCTACGGCAACGCGGCTGGTGCTACATGTGTTTAGGACCACACATGGCACAGCAGTGCTCACAAGCTGGGGCTTGCGAGCACTGCTACCAAGGCGGTTCATCTCGAAGTAGTTGCTGATCTGACGACGGAAAGCTTTTATTGCTAGCTTGGACAGATTTGTTTTCTGTAGGGGACTGCCGTCGCGGATCCGTTCTGTTAACGGAACCAATTATATGTGGGTGCGGAACGTTACTTACGAGAGGTAGTTGAGTTTTTAATGTAAAACGGGTGGATATCGGAACAGCCCTCTCCTGTCGGAGCATCAAATGGACCGTCAGTCCTCCGAGATATTCCCACTGGGGTGGGATTAGGAAGCTGTTGTTAAGTCGGCAAGACATTTAGCTCGCGTGATCGGACAAACCGCGCTAACTTTGAATCATTAACTACGGTATTTGTAGCGACGGTGTCACGACTTCCTGTTGTTAAAGGGATAGGTCGGGACCTATCCGGGCGGGTGACTGTTTAAAACCAGCAATGGTAGGATAATAAAAGTGTCATGTCGGTAAAATTGACATTCGTATGACAGTTCAGTTCGGTATCGGTTCGGTTTTCGGAATAACACGTAATGGCGGAGGTCTGTTAAGTTTCGGTGCTGATTTTGATTTTCCCACGGTACGGGACAGCTCAGACCTCATTATATGGTGTAAAACCAACCGCGGGTTGTGCGCGCTTATATTTTTGACGGCAGAATTCGCGTCGCGTTGTTGTGACTTCAGTTTCGGTGTGTCGGTACATGCCCACGTGCATTCGTGGTGAATTAACAGTTAATCGGCTTATATCGTACTAATCGCCTTGCGAACAGCCAGCGGAGGTTCCTAGGTGTAATTGGCCGGGTGCAACGGATGTGTGCGTGTGTGATTTGGACTGGCCTACGAGGATTCGGCAGGCAAGGTACGTTACCACGAGGCAGGCGTCACACCGCATCACAGCAGCTGAACTGCAACATCCTTTGTTTCCTCCCCCTCCTGTCCTCTCCTCAGGATGCAAGGTGGGTCAACCTTCATCATTCGGTGAGTTTAGTTATTAAGTTAGTTATAAGATTAACGCTGCGTAGCGCAGCTAATTCCAAGCAGGCCTTGATCGCTGACCTGGTGGATCAGGGTCTGGTTGGATCACATGCTATAACAATTTTTGTAGCAATACCGTCGTAACCTTCGGAAGAAGTGTTGTTTATGGTCATAATTTCCTTTTTTTACTTCTTCCTCTGTCATAGCACAAAGGTACATTGAGTGAGATAGATGAGGTGTATTCTTTAAAATCGTTTGTTTTGCGCTATTCGGGGTCAAAGTATTGCGCCGTCCCCAACGAACACTATGGTAATAGCTATTACAATAGATTCCGTTTTATCGCAGATTCGCTATGCTGAGACCTAATACATTATTGTAGTTTTTTTAAGACATTGCTCTTGATACTTTTTGATAAAGACATTTTGTAAAGATCTTTAAGTTTATATTCAATAAAAATTTTACCCGAATAATGACGCACTGATATATTACCAAACTTTCAGACCAAATCTTTTTGTGTAAGCTGCCATTACAATATTTTTCGACTGAAAAATGTTTGAACCGATTCCTGTAATCGCCAATACAATATCGTTCGGGTAATTGTTTGTTGTGTTATTTATCGCAAGATGCAACAGTCTCTCTTTAACTTTATGTAAGAGATAGTGAGGTATGGACCTCGTACCCGGAATGCATCGCTTGTTGTAAGAGTCATCGCAATTACTCGTACCTACCTTAGGTGAGACAGTGATAGCACGCTACCCAGCCCCTGCACTTGTACGTTGGCAATGTGTAATATTCAATTGATATAACAAAAACAAAGCATATCGATGTAAAAATAATATTCATAAAAAACATAAATTTGTATAAAAAGTATCCATTTCGTGGCCATGCTCCCTTTTTTATAAGAGAACTTACTTCACTAATGGACGCCGCAATACCTCCCATTGGGTTCGAACATCTACCACCCTCACTACGCCGTCCCGACCCTGTAAAAGAGCTGCAATCACGTCTCGAGGCCAGGTACTCCTCGGCAGATCTCCATCACCGATGAGCACCTTGTCCTCAACCCTGACCGCGACTTCTGTTCCCGGCACGCGACGTGGAGTCAAAGTAGGCAGATATTCCGTGACCCAGCGGCTCCAAAAATGATCTGCCAGTCTTAGAGCCTTTCGCCAACTGCTTCTACACACCAGAGCCACGTCCGACAGATCCTCATAAGGAAACGAGCGTCCTGATGAGCTCCCGATCAGAAAATGACTAGGAGTCAGCACTTCGGGGTAGTCTGCGTCGGGTGACACGTGACGTGAGTCAACGAGCGCGTGTTGACAATTGCCTCTGCTTCGGCCAGCATGGTGGAGAGAAATTCTTCACAGGAAGCCCGTTCTCGAAGGGTTACTAAAAATGAAATAATACAATTGGAGAGTCAAATAGAAGAGCTAAGATATAAACTTATGCAAAACAATATTGTACGCACTACATCTATAGAAACTTTGGAGAATAGCCTAAATAGTATAAATGAACGTCCTACTAAGGCTCAAATTGCAATTATAGGAACTCAACAATGCACGGGTCTTGCAATATCAATAATCAAATCAAGAATGAATACCAAGTATAAGAACTACAAAGTATCAGCGTTTACTAAGCCATATGCATCTACAGAAGAAGTACTTAAAATATGTAAAACTACAAATGTTTATGAAAACGACAAAGTGATTCTTTGTGTAGGGGAGAATGAAAATGATCCAATTACCTGTCTATCGGAATTGTATATAGCACTAAAATTGTTACAACACACAACTGTCATTGTAATGAGTGTAAGTAACAGTAAGCATATGAATGTTAAATTACGTACAATACGCACTACATCTATAGAAACTTTGGAGAATAGCCTAAATAGTTTATATGAACGTCCTACTAAGGCTCAAATTGCAATTATAGGAACTCAACAATGCACGGGTCTTGCAATATCAATAATCAAATCAAGAATGAATACCAAGTATAAGAACTACAAAGTATCAGCGTTTACTAAGTCATATGCATCTGCAGAAGAAGTACTTAAAATATGTAAAACAACAAATGTTTATGAAAACGACAAAGTGATTCTTTGTGTAGGGGAGAATGACAATGATCCAATTACCTGTCTATCGGAATTGTATATAGCACTAAAATTGTTACAACACACAACTGTCATTGTAATGAGTGTAAGTAACAGTAAGCATATGAATGTTAAATTACTTAATAGGTTATTAAAAGTAATGTGCAAATAATTTAAAAATTGTTACTATCTTGATACTTATTCTATGTTTAATTACCGTGATCACAAAACCATTTGCTACAATTTAAACTTGTGTATAGATTCTGTAGATTATGAAAAAAAGTTTTTGAATTTCTCATTCATCAGAAAACACATACATTTTGCTAATGAACGCATTGATAAAAGTGCGGTTGTGGGTAAGAATTTAAAATTATCTTATAGTACAGCTTGCCACAGACAAAGATCTATAATGGAGTATTTTGTTAGTAGCCAACCGAAAAACAAAGATGATAATAATATTTTTTTCGTTCTGGAAGGCAAAGTACAGCCGAATAGTTCTCGAAAGTCTAATGTTTCAGATAAATGCTTTAAAATATTGCATCAAAACATTGCAGGCTTGCTTTCGAAAAAAGACCTACTCGAATTAGCCATTTCTGAACTAATTGATTGTAGTACACAGCCGGATGTGTTATGCTTCACAGAAACCTTTATAAAAAAGGTGATTAGAAGAATACCAATCTTTTCAACTACTATTTGGCAGCTAACTATTCTAGAAAGAGTAAGCGCGGAAGCACATGCATTCTGCTTCAAAAAGGGCTTAACTATAAGGAGATTAATTCTTTTGACAAATATCTTTTACCAGGTATATTTGAGTGCTGTGGTGTAAACATTCCTGAATACAGGTTAATAATTTTGTGTGTTTATCAGTGGCGAAGCGTGAAATATTGAGAGAGGTTAGCCGTATCAAAAAAAAATGCTTACCTACTCCGAGCGCGGGCACGCAGTCTTGAGTCCTTAACGAAAATCTGTGATTGGCATCCTGGCTTCAGTCTTGTATAGGCAGATGTATCTTCAGTCCTCTTTTACTATACGTGTAAGCACTGAGATAATGAAACAGTGTCTTGCAAGCATAATAGAAGTGGCTTTGATAAAAGCCGTTTGTGGTGAAATGATGATATGATGTAAATTAAACAAAACTTAATAGACTAAGTACTAATAATACTACTTATACTCTAAAGCTATTCGTCTATTCTTTCTTACTAAGTGCGCTAAGACATTATGATAAAAGCCGGGAAGAATCTAAAGCTATTAATGCCGACATCTTACAATTCTACCGATTACTTTGCAAATCTACTTATTCTAAATACGTAATTTTAACTTATTACAATATCTACTTACCGCAAATACCTAATTACAACGTACGTCTTCGTAACTACTTTCATCACTACACACAACAAAAATAAACAAAGTCCAACTACAATACTAATCATTCTAATAGGTGAAACTAACTAATAAATTCAAATACTAATAAAACACAGTCATGCGTCAAATTATCTGTCAACAGAACATGTGTTCTAAACTTCTGAAGGGAAGCCGGTGGGAATCGAGTTGTATGGAACCTTCGTCACTGGTGTTTATACTTCAAATAATATGCATGCTCATTCTTTCTTAACTAGATTAGAAGCAGGGGTTCATGAACTTCTTAAGAAATACGACGGGCACAAGATTGTAATAGCTGGTGATATTAATATAAATACTTTGGTTAATACTAAAGCATCTCAACACTTAAGAGATGTAGCAAAATATAAAATTATTCACAAAGATAAACCAACCAGAGGAGGTAATTGTATTGACCATATTTTAAGTAACATAAAGTCAGCATCAGGAGTAACGATACCGCTTCAGCTATCTGACCACGATACTGCTCAATTATTCTCCTTCTCTGTAGAGAAAATATCAAAATTAAAAAAATGGTTTATCTACAAAAGACACTATAGTAAAGAGAATCTATCAAAGTTTCGGAATTGCTTGAGTTCATTATCGTTCATGGATGTTTACCAAGAAACGAAAATGAACGCGTCATTTGATAGATTCCATGAACTTTTCTGTACACTTTACAAATCTTGTTTTCCAGTGGGCGGTAAATTTTTGAAGCCAAAATGGAAAACGAAAGATTTAAAGGTTTGCTTTAAAACTAAGAGATCTTTACGTTTCATGTATTATAAGAAAAAGAACAGCTGCAACGAGGAAGACTACAAGAAATACTCAAAAATGTTAAGAAAGTGTATGTTAATAGCCCAAAAAAACTGTAATGATAAATATCTCCGTCAAAGTCAGAACATCATAAAAACCTCGTAAAAAATAATTAAGGACGAAATAGGAAATGAAATTCCACACAACCATATTTCAGATATTGCACATAAAAATAGTGTTATCTCAAAAGGAAAAGAAATTGCTGAATTATTTAATGATTTTTACATCAGTTTGACAGGAAATAAATATGAATATGATGCTAATAGTAAGCTAATAGTACTCTCATTAATAAAAAGCACGTCAAAATCAATTTTTTTTGAACCTGTTACACCAAATGAAATTCTAAATATTATTCAATCACTAAACAATTTAAACTCATGTGGATATGATGAAAGGACATCAGGCACATTTGACCCAAAAATGTATAAAGTTATATCTCTATTATCTATATGTACTATGTGTCATGATATACCTAAATCAGTATCAACTTTATTTTGGAACTCCTTTATTTGGCTGAAATTAATTAATTAGAAAACAAAACTACGACTATGAAACGGTCATTTTGTGGCGGCCATCACTATTTTTTTGCGTAGGAACAAGGCGCATTGCGTCAGCTGACAATGACATTGACGGAAGTTGGTTGGATTGGATTTCTCGAAAAAATAGTTCTGAAGTTAGAGAAATCTAACTTTTAGATTTAATTGTTAATAAAGCAAAGGCAAATACTTGAAAATGGATATCGCTTTGATTTGAATGCCATACCATTTTCGATCTGTCAGCTAGCCTATCGGCTGTCACTGACATTGTCAATCACTGTCAACTGAAGCGTTTGGTTACAACCACATGATTAAATGAGCAGAACAGAATTCCACACGCTCCATCCGTATCGTGTTTGATATTTAAGATCTTTGTGTACAATAAGAAAGCTTAATAAATAATTTTAATTTGAACCGGTAAGCCCACTTTTAGTCATTTTTTTCGAGAACACTATGTTCATTTAGCACTTAACGAAACGTTTCGTTTGAGTTACAAGTGTTGCTATACTAGTGTCAGTGGTACCAAAGAAAAATATTTCAAACGTGAATATCTCTACTAATAAAAATCTTTATAAAACTCTGAATAGTTTCCACGATCCACTACTTACATACCTACATTTTTTTTTAATAAAAGAGGGAGGCAAACGAGCAGGCGGGTTACCTGATGGAGAGTAATCACCGCCGCCCATGGACACCCGCAAAACCAGAGGAATCGCAGGCGCGTTGCCGGCCTTTAAGGGAGGAATAGGTTTAAGGAAGGAATAGGAATGGGAGGAGGGGGGGGGGGCTCCGGCACCTTCGCTGGTCAGACGAAACAACAAGACAACAGCACCAAGTGCCATTATTTCACGCCGAATATTCGTGAGAGGGTGGTATTACGCCGGGCGAGCCGGCCCAATGCGTGCTGCAACGCAGCGTGGCTCTACCACTCAGTCAGTGTCACTCATTTAGCACCACCCAGGGATCACGTGTAGGGTCTCAAGGGTAAACCTACGGACGCGAGCAACTTTGACCCCCAAAACATTGTGGTACAAACAGAAATGTTATACATTTTTGGGTCTATTGTCAAAGGAATTTGCCTGATGTCCTTTCAACTAGAGTTTTGAAGATTTGCAAAGATGAATTACAACCTGTGTTATATAACATATTTTATATATAACATATTTAATGAATCTCTCCTTTAAGACGGGATGCTTCCCTCGGGCGCTTAAGTTATCAGTAGTAAAACCTATTTATAAAAATAATAATAAATCAGATATGGGAAATTATTGCCCAATAACATTAACAGCCGTATTATCTAAGATATTCGAAAAAGCCGTCCTAAAGAAACTTATGAATTTCATCCAAAAATACGACTTAATAACACCGGAACAGAATGGCTTCCAGAAAGAAAAGTCTATCACACTTGCGGGGTTTAATCTTGTGCGCAATATTGTGCTGGGTCTTGATACAAAACAGCGTACTGTTATAAAGCGGAATTGAAATGCCTTTTTAAAAACAAATTATTTAATAGCTGTAAGTGAATTGAAATGATCATATTTATTTGGAATAAAGACAGTTATTTATTTAATTAAGACGCGGAGCAACCACTCCGTTCGCGGACTCAGGGTAGACTGGCTCGCAGAGTCAGTCTGCCGGGGCGCGTAGTTTCATGAGTTGCCAAGTCAGCATAAAACTGTCATCTCAGCACTTTAGGTAACTATCCCAGGATATAACACCTCCCCCCTTAAGAATAAATTTTGGGTCAGTTTTCCAAAGTTTATTTTGAATTTACATATAATTTTATTTCATAATAAACTGAAGTTGAGGGGATATCCGGGATTGAATCTGATTCAGTTATATTAGTAATTTCTTTTTTTCTAAATAGAACTCTAAGTACGGGTTGGTTGCTTCTACGTTTACAAAATATACTTATTTTATATAAAATAACACTAATTAAAACTATTACAATAATAATAGTTAAAACGGAATAGTGAGTACTATATTTTACAATGTGCGGATTTTGTTGTATTTTATCTATATCTATTACAATATCTTTCAGGTTACTATGTTCTAAATTAATATCTTTAATATCAATGTTTTGTAGTTTTTCTATGTGCCAATCGTCCATCCTAGAATGAAGTTTTTGTAAATTACAACATTCATCATTTATTAAACTAAAATCTGTAAACAATACAGGAGATGTTATGTTTAAAACATCGTTCTGAGTAAATAATACAGTATTTTTAGAATAACCAGTACAATATTTAGGTAATGACAAAATTCCAACTCCTTGAATATTAATTTCGAAAGGTTTCTTATCTAAGCAATCTAAAGTTAGTTTTACAGAATCGGTTTGAACAAAAATCCATTTATTATTTGATATTGGTTGCCATAAATCTATTTTTCCAATTATAAATTTAGTTTTACATTCTTTCGGTATTTTATTAACTACTTTTATGAGTAAATTACTTTCACAGCTAGGTTTTACATCAGATGGGTACATGTTTGGAATCTCACAAACATAATTGCTAGGATACAGTACATCACATTTATTTAAATTTTGTAAATAGTTATATCTAGTATTATCTTTACTTAGTATGATATATTTAGCATTAGGAATTATAAGACTAAAGCTATTCAAATCATTATCGTTATGAGGTACAGGTAAAGACAAAGTTTGAAACAATTTATATTCGTCAATCATTACTAATGGGATTTGTAATATAAATACAATTTTATTCTTTACATAGTAACACAACACGTTGAATATTCTTTGGATAATATTTATGGTGTTAATGTCTAATTTAATTGGCAATTGCAAGTTATTAGGAAGGTGTTTATAATTATCACTTAATTCTGCTTGTAGTTTTGCAGGTGTTATCACTGATGGATGAATAATATTCTGACTGGTCAAGATGACGGCATCAGTCACATCTTCTACTTGGAATGATAAGGTAAGTAATGCTGTTTCTAAACTATTAAATATAAAATTTATTTCAGATTGTGTTTCCAGGTCATCGAAGACAGCAGTTATATTTTTTAGTTTAAAGGTAAGTTTTTCTATGGCTTGATTCATATTTGCTTCATTTGTTTTTATTTGGTGTAAGGTTTTATTGTAAGATGTAATTATAGATGAAGTTACTAATATATTATTTTTCATTAGGGATACTAGCTTTTGTTGATCATTTTGCATTGCTTCTATTGCTTCGTTAAATTTTAACCCATCGTTTTCGTCTAGGTTACCGAATACTTGTTTAACGATACTTCCTATTCCTCCTATCCAAGCACTACGTTTAATTCTATTTTCTAACAGGTGCGAGACAGAATCGAGCCTTTTGATAATATCGAGATATCGTGTTGATAGTGGATCTAAAATGTTCATACATGCTATCTCTTTCATAATTTTGGTTTGACTACATAGATTTTTAACTGTTCTAAGAGCTAAATTTATATTTTCTAGATGTATATTAAAATGGGATATATCTACGGGCATGACGACGTTTAACCTATTATTCTTAATTCTAACAGTACCTAAATAATCAAAATGTATTCCAGAACTTGACGTTATTTGTTGAACGTAATCTTGAATACTCTGGGACATGACCAAGCAAAAGGCTGCCGCAGCAACTCTGAAATATGATATTAATATAATTATACTCTAAGTTAACATTATTTATTTAAAACTATACTTACTATTTACTTCAACAGAAACTTCTGCTAATTTTACTTCGTCAGAGTGATGTTTGACGTGTCTCCTATTTATTAGTAAGGTAAGTGTATTATTACCGTTGATCTTTACAACCTTATAGGGACCTTTCCATATTGGAGATAATGCTTTACGGAGACGCAGATGGTTCTTGACATAGACCATGTCTCCGGTTTTATATTTAACTGGACTTGAGCGTTTATCATAATATGTTTTTGATGTAATTTTAGATTTTAGAATATTTTCGATAGCTTTTTCCCTTGAAAATTGCAGTCTTTGTTGTAAAACTCGAACATAATCGCTGTATGTTGATTCTAAAGCCGTATCATAAACTGAAGATGGAATAAAAGGTTTATGTCCGAAAAGTAATTCATACGGTGTATAGTTAGTAGTACTATGAACCTATGGTTGGCTATGGTTGTATTGTATGTTAACATGGCCGTATAAACGTAACGGGGCCAATTACTTTGATTTTCATCGACAAAGGATTTTAGATATTCTTTCAAGGTTGAATGACTCCTTTCCAGAGCACCTTGAGTTTGCGGGTGATATGGCGTTGACCAAAGTTGTTTTATCTTAAGGAAAGTACACGTTTGTTTAAAAAGCTCTGCTGTAAAGTTGGTACCTTGGTCAGTCAGGATAGTTTTTGGGATACCAAATTGGGAGATAAAATGGATTAGGCATTCAGCAGTTTCTTCTGCCGTCGCATTTGGCATAGGATAACCGGCAGAGTACTTTGTCAGATCGTCTTGGATTGTTAAAATATATTTAAGTTTATTACTACCGGCTTCCGGTAAAGGTTCTACAATGTCTAATGCAACCCGCTGATAAGGTTGTGTTGATGTTGTCGTTATTTGCATCGGGGCTCGGTTACATTTCCTTAAAGCTTTGTTTGTCTGGCATTGCTCACATTTACGCACATAATTTTCTAGTAGTAGTACTTCTCTTGGATTCTACTTAGCATTCTGTTACTACCTAGGTGACCGGAAATAGGTATGTCATGATTTTCCTTGAGGATTCTTGTAACTTCACTAGTACTCGGATATATGATTGTATTTTTGTATATATGTACAGTTATTCCTGTATTATGGAACAAGTACATAATAATGTTATATATTTTTAAGAAATTATGAGCATCGAATTGATTTCGGAAATCACTTATGGCGATTTCGATTATATTTCTCGACAGTAATTCTGCTTTTAGACATTTAAGACTTTAAGATTTTGAAAATATCTTCATAGCTACTATTATCGAAGTAGTGAACTTTGAAAAAGAGAAAGAAATAGTTAGTGTTATTACTTTCGAATGATAAAAAGGAGTTTAGTGTCTTGTCTTCAGAAAGTGATTCTTGAGATACTAGCCCATTAGCAATTATCTCTGACACGTAGTGATTAGACTCGTCGAGGTCTATAGAGGTAGGTATAATTATATTTTTTACTTCAGTTTTAAATAGATTTTCATTATGTTCTTCAATTTTAGCATTTGAATCAAATGTCTTACTATTAAGTGTTTTAAGACATTTAGAGTAAGTTTCATCTGCAGTGTGGTCACTTGGAGGAGACAAAGGAATTACGCCGAGATCGTCGGGAATTTCGAAATCATCTGGAAGATCAAAGCCACCAGGTAAGTTAAGGAGCTCAGGTAAGTCGATTAAACCAGGACTTTCGGGATTTATAGGTAGAATTTCATCAGAGGGAACTACTTCGACTTCTGGTAGAACGGATGGATTTTCGGCATTTAAATCATTGTCTGGATTTTCGGATACAATAGGATGAACAGGATAACGCGAGAGAGCATCAGCTGCTGAATTTAATCTTCCTTTTTGATATACTATGTCATATTCATACTCTTCGAGTTGAAGTCACCAACGTTGCATTTTGCTACTAGGATCGGTATGGTTGAAAAGCCATTTTAAAGGACGATGGTCGGTTACTATTATAAATTTATGGCCAAAGAGGTAAGGTCTAAAGGTTTTACAGCCATATATAATTGCTAGCAATTCTTTTTCAGTAACACTGTAATTTATCTCTGCTTTATTCAAGGTTCTAGACGCGTATGCTATAGGGTGATCTTTACCAACTGGACCTTGGGAAAGGATGGCTGATATGGCATAATTGGATGCATCACAAGTAAGTAAAAACGGTTTTGTAAAATCTGAATATATAAGTACAGGAGCAGTTATAAGTTTATTTTTTAAGGATACAAATGAGAGTTGTTGTTCGTTAGACCAAACAAAAGAAATGTCTTTTTTGAGTAAAGAAGTAAGAGGTTTTGATAATTTAGAAAAATCAGGTATAAATCGTCTGTAATACGATATAAGCCCTAAAAAGGATTTTATGTCTTTAGGACATTTAGGAATAGGAAATTCTCTTACAGATTTAATTTTGTTAGGGTCAGGTTTCACCCCATTTTCAGTTATGACATGACCTAGGTAACCGACTTCCTTTCTTAAAAACTCACACTTGTCGGGTTGCAGTTTAAGGTTAAAAAATCGGAGTTTTTGGAAAACTGAAGTTAAATTTTCAATATGTGATTGGAGATCATGAGAGTAAATAACTACGTCGTCTAAATATACGAAACATCTCTCTCCTTGGAGACCGGTAAGGACATTATTCATCAAACGTTGGAATGTTGAAGGTGCATTCTTTAAACCGAATGGCATCCTTGTAAATTCAAAGTGCCCTTGAGGGACGCTGAAGGCGGTTTTGCAAGAATCGCGAGGAGACATTTTTATCTGATGAAATCCAGAAGCAAGGTCAAGAGTTGAAAAATACTTAGAGTGCCCTAATTGGTCAAGTATTTCGCTGATATTAGGAATCGGATAAGTTTCGCCAATGGTAATATCGTTAAGTTTCCTATAGTCTATGACGATACGCCATTTCTTTTGGCCTGATGCGTCAATTTTCTTAGGAACAATCCATATAGGAGAAGACCAGGGAGACAGAGAAGGTTGGATGATGTTTTGTTCTAACATCTTTTGTACTTGGGACTGCACTTCTTGCTTGTGAACTTCAGGAAAACGATAGGATTTCACGTTAACAGTTTGATCAGAGGTAGTTCGGATCTCATGTTGGATAGCATCGGTTGAAGACAGTTGATCATGAGGTAAGTGGAATATATCAGAGTATTTAGAACAGGTATCGTATAATGCTTCGGATTCTTCAGGATTTAAGTGTGATACGCGAAGGAGCTTAAGAACTTCTTCAGTTCTGTTCAAACATGACTGATTGGAATGAGACTCAGGGAAAGGTTCATAATCAATCGGATATAAGGTAAGGTTAAGATTAGAATTTAAAGAAACAGGATTTTCAGACGTATTTAAGACTGTTATATTTATTCTATTATTATCTTTTACTCTGACTAAACAATTGGCTATTAAAAGAGTATCGTTAATATGTTGGTCAACAATGAGACCTTCTTTTATTTTGGGGTTGAGAACGGAGCATTCTATTATAGTTTCAGATCTGGATTTAATAATGTAAATTGGTTCGCTAAATTTTAATTTTAGTTCTGTTTCATTTATAGTAAGTGTTTCTTCTTGAAAATCAATTTTACTTTGTGATTCTGACAGAAAATCGTTCCCAATTATTCCATCGTAAGGAAAATCTACCTTGCCTATAAGATGGAATTGATGCCATAAAGAATTGAAACTGACGGGAATAGTGCCTAGTGATTTCATGGGGTTGTCTTCATTCCCAAATCCGGTAAAATTAACATAATTATTTGACATTATAGGAGGCATCATCTCTACTGAGCATTGTTTCACTAGACTTATAGATGCTCCGCTATCAACAAGCAACGACAAAGGTTTACTTGATATTGAGGTTTGAACTACTACAAATGGCAAGTATTTTTCCGATGGATTAGTGGTAATATTATAAATTTTTTCTAGATTAGGATTAGTATTAATTGTATTATTTTTCTGTTTCAGGAGACCGCGAGTTTGGGGCTGGTTAACCTGTCCATGGGTCGACGATGGAGAATGACCGCGAGTTTGGGGCTGGTTACCCTGTCCATGGGTCGATGACGGAAGTTGACCACGAGTTTGGGGCTGGTTACCCTGTCCATGGGTCAATGACGGAAGTTGACCACGAGTTTGGGGCTGGTTACCCTGTCCATGGGTCAATAACGGAAGTTGACCACGAGTTTGGGGCTGGTTACCCTGTCCATGGGTCAATGACGGAAGTTGACCACGAGTTTGGGGCTGGTTACCCTGTCCATGGGTCACATGTATAACGAAACGGTGTTGAGTGGTGTCGATACTATGGTTGGCTGGATATTGCCCCGTGCGACACCGGGACGGGACACTTACTAGTTTAAATTAGTATTATTACTGTACTCAGCTTGGTTCTGATCATGATATTGGTTTTGGTTTTGATCATCTTCAATGAAGGTCACGCGTGAATCATATCGAGGTCTAAAATTTGAAGAAGAAGGCTGAGCCGGAGTGAATGGTTGGCTACTGTTATTAAATCGCTTATTGTTGTGTTCGCGAAGCCTGCAATTTTCAAGTTGGTGACCTAGCTTTTTACAATATCTGCAAAATGGTAGGTCCCTAGATTGATGTTGTGGATTTGCTACGTTAGGCCTCGATGGATAGAATCTGTGAACGACGGGATTAGGTGTCCTAGGTTTGACAATCGAAGTATTATTATTTCGGAAAGAGAACTGCTGAATTTTCTCTTCCGAGATCGCATGGTTGACTGCTTCGTTAAGATTCTTAGGATCCCTACATCTGATAATATTAGACAATCGAGGATGTAGTCCTAATGTAAATGTATGAAGCGCTAATTCTTCCATAGCAGCTAATCTGCCCGAAAGTTCGCTTTTCTTGGAATTAGATATTGTAACCTCTGTTAATAATTTGGATAAACAAGTCTCGATTCGTAATGAAAATTGGTTTACTGATTCATTATTTAATTGTTTACATTCCTGTAAATCGGTGAGCAGATGTGCATAGTGTTTCCGTTCACCAAACTGGTTTTTCAGGAATTCTTTGAGTGAATTCCAGGTGTTGAAGTCTTTAATAGAGCAGGCACTTTCAGTTTTGTCTTCTATTGACTCAAAATGAATTTAAAAATAATTTCTTCTTGCTGTGTAGACGCAAGAGAAATCGCGTTATCACAATTAGTTAAGAATGGATTTAATTTATTACGTGAGCCGTCAAACGGCTTAATGAATTTTAAAATTACACTTAAAGCTACTTCCTGCTCTTTTGTATCGTTCTTGGCGTCACTCTTAGACATTTTGCTAAATAAAAAGTTACGAGAAAGGAAAACACAAAATTAAATCAAAATAATAAACACAAAGAATAACTAACGTGCTGAAAAGTAGAAGCTTAAGATTAATTGTCTTATAATATTCAACTCTTGTAATGCTGCAACTCGGCGACGCGTCGGAAATACGTGGGCGTATGGTCTAGACGGCCACGGCGCGTTGCGATAAGCGTGAAGAATGCACGGATTGATAGTAACTGAACTCAGGAATTAATTCACTCACAAATACAGTTGCACTTTCATTTCTTCGGATTTATTTCTTGACTGTCAGGAACTGAGTACCAGGAAATGGATTCCAGCAGATAGCAGGAATGCGCAGATAGCGACAGCTTCCGGCTCCTGGCACGATGGTTGAATTTCTCGATGTCAAAATGGGTTGATGAAAGGATGGAGTCTACCCCTTTTGACTTTCACTTTCACTTTGGACTTTTGAGTTTCACTTTTGACACTTTATTGTTAGTGAAAAGTTATTAAAATGGAAATATCTCACTTTAGGGGCGTTCCGAGGATCACTTAATTACACTTTCAAAATCCCTTTACGCTGCCACCAATGTTATAAAGCGGAATTGAAATGCCTTTTTAAAAACAAATTATTTAATAGCTGTAAGTGAATTGAAATGATTATATTTATTTGGAATAAAGACAGTGATTTATTTAATTAAGACGCGGAGCAACCACTCCGTTCGCGGACTCAGGGTAGACTGGCTCGCAGAGTCAGTCTGCCGGGACGCGTAGTTTCATGAGTTGCCAAGTCAGCATAAAACTGTCATCTCAGCACTTTAGGTAACTATCCCAGGAAATAACAGTACGACTGTACTATTTTTTGACATGTCGAAGGCTTTCGATTACGTAGTGCACGATGTGCTGTTAGATAAGTTGGAAAAGTACGGTGTACGAGGGCTCCCACTATCTTGGATAAAAATTTATCTAACAGCTTTAATGAAAAAAAAAAGAGATTATATCACACTATTCAAGTTTCAAAATTAGTAAGTTTGGGTGCCACAAGGTAGCGTATTGGGGCCTATTCTATTCTTACTTATTAAAAATGATTTACCTCAGGTAACGAAACACCAATGTGTGATGTTTGCTGATGATATATCCGTGGTTATTAAATCTAACTATAAAGATAGTTTAAACGTTTATAAGGATTCAATGACTCAATAAGAAATATAATACAGTATCTGGATATGAATAACCTTAATGTAAATTTATGTAAAACTAATTATATGAACTTTAATGTGAAGGGACGTGTAGAGACCAAAATTAATATTAATTCTAATGATGTAATAATAGTAAAAGCTCCCACGGTTACCTTTCTGGGAATAGTACTCAATGAAAGTTTGAATTTCGTCAGTCATATCGACAAGGTGTGTAATAAAATTAATCGGTTTGTTTTTGTGTTACGACGATTAACCAAAAAGACCTCACTGAGTATTACTTTGTCTGCTTACTATAGTTACGTTGCCTCAAATATTGCTTATGGTATCTTAATATGGGGCAACGGCACTGATGTAAAAAGAGTTTTTATTGCACAAAAAAGTGTGTAAGAGCCCCACTGGACTCGTGCAGACCCTTATTTAAAAGATTGCGTTTGTTAACTGTTTTCGGAATCTACATCCTAAAATTTATAAATTTGAAAAATTACACCCTAAATTATTTAAAATTGCAAGAGACATATACCCAAGAAACACACGATGTAATGACAGGTGTTACGGACAGAAGTCTCGACTTTATAATATTATATAGTTAGATATAATACGGCTAAATTTAGGTATATGTATTTGCATAAGTAGATTAAGTCTCATATGTGTAAAGGTTTTTTGATAATAAATAATTATTTTTTTGCGTTTTATTAAAAAGGTAATGGTTTTGACAAAGGTAAGAGCCAGGTATACGTGCCCAGGGACCTTACGCCTCTCTAAGGTAATTAAAGTTAGGAAAGTAAGAGATTAGCTTTCGTAATTATAGGTTTCTATTGTTAGGAATATCAATGTAACTAGGAAAATAAATGTATGTAGGGTATCCAGATTACGAGTGATACCGTAGGGTAGGTAACAAATTTAAGATAAAAAGAGAGGTCCGAACGAAAGGGACAGCTGCACAAATTACGACGGTTCATGTGGGTAGTTAGTTATGGTAAAATGTAAAACTGCCAACATGAGCCGGCAGCTGTCCCACAAGGCTGCTAGTTGCCAACCCATAATGTGTTTAAGTCACGGCCGGTCAGAGCAAAATTGGTAAGCTCTCCGGACCCCACCTAGAAGAATAAAGAAGCACTAATCAAGAACCGAGTTTTTATTGAAGAACCTACAGTCCACATCGAAGCACAACGGCTAAACTGTTCGGCGACTACACCCGTCGGGAACAATTTCTTTGGACCTTCGGAGCCGGATTTGAAGAACTGAAGCCTTCGTCCATTTAAAGATAGAAGATCTACGTAACCACTAACGTAACCACCAACGTAACCACCAACGTATTGTAACCACAACACTTGTGTTCTGCAACAAGTGCTAACGTGGGCGGAACGCAGCTCAAAACGTCACATCACCTAACGGTGCCAAACGGTGTGCGTTCTGAGTAAACGCCGTTCAAGGCGGGACGACTTATCGGACGGGGTCGTCAGTTTGTCCTTTTTAGGGCAAGCTTAAGAGTCCGGCTACGCCAGTATGGTTTGTCGTGGAGCGGGGGTCCTTTCTGTAGGCACTGCCTAAGCTGTCGGACACTCCAGCCGTTCGCGAGCGCCCCGTTGTCCACTTCGACTCTCTGCTGGGTAGGTCCTACCTTTCCACTCCCGCACGAACTCCATACTTGGACGGGCTCCCCACACAGTGTGCCCGTTTGAGATTGTTAGGAGTAGGGGCAGCAAGAAAGAAGATGCCGACCACCCGAAGACAAAGCCAAGCCGAGACGACGACAGGACTACGACCGTTCGACAGACCACCCGCATCACCCTCAAACCTTGCCTCAACCGAGACGCCAATGGAACCGCAACAAGAGACCGCTGAACGCGGCATCACCGCCACTACGGAAGTTAGACGCAACGACGACGCACCCCCACCCGACGCGCCCAGAGCCGGGCCGCCGTCGGTACGATCGACAACGAGCGTCGCCTCACGAGTGAAACAAGCGCAACTTCAAGCGGAGGAGCGACTCGCCGAAGTACGTCGGCGAGAGTTACAATTGGAAACGTAAATGATTAAGAAGAGCATACGAAATCGCCGTTATTGAAGAGGAAACGGATTTAGAACCGCAGAGCCTACCCGCCGATATTGCCCAACTGAGAGTGGATGAATGGTTGGAAAGGCGTCGGAACGTGCATGAGCCCGACACAGATAAAGTCGGAAATGTGCGACAAAGACAAAAGGATGCGCGCGCAAGTGAGATGGACAGAGGTCGCCACCTCACTGATTCGCCATATGTTGAAAACGAAAACGTAGTGAAAGAGGCAGCGAACCGTGATCAAACGAGCAAAGACGACACGGGGATGGTTAAGCTCGCACTTACACTAGAGAAAATGATGCATAATCGACCGGTACCACGACAGGCGCTGGATTTGCCTATATTCAGCGGCTCGCCGGCCGAATTTTTGGCCGTTTAAAGCGGCGATGCGCAATACGACTAAACAATTTAACTTTAGCAAAGCCGAGAACTTGGCACGATTAAGCTGTCTTAAAGATGAAGCAAATGAAGCGGTGTCCGCTCTTTTATATACGGCCGTGGACCCGGAAGTGGTTATGAAAACACTCGAGCAATGCTTCGGACGGCCAGAAGTAATAATTGATCGAGCGCTGGACGACATTAAGAGACTGCCGCGTCCCGGCACGACGGCCAGTGAGTTGAACACGTTCGCGATCAAACTGCAGAACATTGTGTGCATTTTTTTTTTTTTTTCCTAGCTGCTAGCGATTTGCTCCCACAGTATGGGAGCCATTATATTCTAATTTTTTCTCATTCAAACCTTTCTCTCTTTTATTCTTCTCGCACTTTCATTCATAATTCTCTATTACCATTCATCATCTTTTATACTTTTGTGGCTGAGTTTGCCGTCTACTAAGGACTCTTATATTTTACTATAATGTTATCTATGCTATTTATTCTTCCTACTGTATGCTATTGCCTGTGCTATGCCATCAGACTTCCTATTTCTAGCTAACTTATGTCTACTTTGGGATGTTGGGCAGGGGTGAAAATAAGTGCTCCTCCTGAAAATCATATCATGAAAAAGGGGCGCCAGATTGGCTTTCTTTTGTGCAGTACAACTTTTTCTTATTTCTAAATATTTTCTTATATCTTAATTTCTTATTCCTATGGTACATATTGTATTTACTATACTTCTAATTTTGTTACAGTTTTTCTTTATTGCTATCTTTACATTTGTATGTGGTCCTATATTCTATTTTTATTTATTAACTAAAACAATAACGCATAATAGGATTTCCTGTACATTTCTCAGAGATGTGCAGGAATCCTTCTGCCTCATTTCTATGCTTACATTTTTATTTTAAAACTACTTATTTATTCCTTTTGCATACTATTTCTGCAATTTTTGTACAATAATTTAGAAATCTTTCCCTGGTGTCCTTTGCTACCAAAAGGTCCGGGAAATTTTTAGGTACTATGCTGGTGCCCAATTCTGCCTCAATATTGTACCTCTCACGAGTGTGTATAGGGCACTCGGAGAGGATGTGTACAATTGTTTCTTGTGTGTTAGGGTCACAGGCACACGACGGGCTGTCCTTGCACTTGAACCTATGCAAGTACGCGGAGAACCCGCCGTGTCCCGTGAGCACCTGTGTAGTGAGTTTTGTGTGGGTGAGTTTACGTGTGAGCAGCGGTGGCGTCAGTAAAGAAGAGTTTCGTGGTCTCGGCTATAGTGCCCGACTTGTACCTCTGGTTCCACTCGCCCAGCGTCCCATCCCGGATGAGACGCTTTGCAAATGAAACAGGGCACTTGTCGTAGTCGGGCTTTCTTTTGGAATTTACAGCGGCTTCCTTGGCTAGCAGGTCGGCCCTTTCATTCCCTTCCAACCCCGCATGTGCCTTTATCCAGTGCAAAGCTACAACTTCGCCCTGTTTAAATGCATTGGTCAAGTTGCTTCGGACTTCTACTGCGAGGGGGTGGAGGGAATTTCCGCCGGTTACGGCCTGTAGGGCTGCCATCGAGTCGCTGTAAATTCCAAAGGAAAGCTCCTTCCTACTGAGTACTACCTCCGAGGATTTGTGGAGTGCGAGTAGTTCGGCCTGGAATACTGTGCTGTACGACGGTAGTGCAAGTTTAAACGTTCTTATCTCGGCGGCGTCTCTCCATAGAGATAGTGCCGCTCCGACCTTCCCGTCTATCTTGCTACCGTCGGTGTATATCTGTACCTATGTTGTACGTGTGTGTGTGTATTTGCGTTTGGTCTGTGATGTGTGTAATGTCAATTTTGATGTATTCTGCCGGATGCGGCAAGGTTTGATAGGGACCCCAAGCTGAAAGAGACTTACTCTGAATTTATGGAGGTGTTGGAGGAGGCCTAGAATTGGGGCACGCTAAAATCATTGATTTAACATAATCAGAAATACATATTGAGCAACATTATTTATTTTATGCCTCATCATCCAGTCTTAAGGGAGCATAGCCTTAACACAAAACTAAGACTTTCATGGGAGCGCAAAAACAAAATCAAATTTTAGCCTCAATGGTGTGTTGCAAAATGGAACACCAGTACAGCAGAGTCTATTTGAAATATTTGTGTTTTTTCAATCATATGAGTTTATAGCTATAAGCGAAATCCGTCAAATGTATCGACAAATAAATATTGATCCCTCCCAAGTTCATTTACAAAATATCTTGCGGAGAAAAAGTTTTAACACAAAAGCATTTTAGCTTTTATTTACGTAAAATATATTTCATTTATATTAATATATATTTATATTTATATAAATAATAATTTATTTTATATTTTAAAAAGATCTAAAATAGATCTTTTTAAAATTTCATTGAATAAACAAGTAATTTATTTTTAATATTGATATCAGACACATCAGCGAATAAAATTGCAATATCATCTAACGATTTGAAAGTGAACACATTTTTGTCATCGAACACCATCATAATGCACTATTACTATGGTAACTATAGTAACATGGTTTTGTGATTTCCGTCGAGCACACTATCGTAAAGCTATTTACCGTGACAATACTATGTTACTTTTTCAGTAAAGTATATTTTTATCGTTTTCTCCTTTTAAAAAAAACCTGTTAACCAATAAATTAAAAGAATAATGTGTTAAAAAAAACCTCACTTTTTTGGTACAAGATTGGACTTTATTGGTTTCATAGTTCCCGAGATATTCTCAAAAAACAGTTTATGCCGTTTCCTGTAAAATCTGAATTTTCCTATTACCATACTGTTCGTTAGGGACGGCGATTGGTATTTGTCACTTCTATAAAATAATTATTAAAAGCAGATGCGATATCATTAGGGTTAGTCAGGATATTATTATTTAATTTAATTTCTGTTATATTATCATTAGATTTAGAATTACAATTTTTTTATTATTGACCATGTTGCTTTACCAAATGTAAAGCAACATTGTAAATTTTTACTTTTAATTATGATTTTGTTGTACAGTCACCAGCATTAAGATGTGACTGTCGACGGCCTGCAAAAATATCTGATCAGTGGTAGAAAGCATATATGGACCGACAAGACCAATCCACCCAAGAATGGTGACCTCGTCTTAGTTAAAGATTCTAAACTTCCGCCTTTGCTGTGGCGTCGGGGACGCATTTTCAAGTTAACTTTCGGTGCTGATGGGGTTCCCCGATTTGCTGACGTCTTGGTTGGAGATTCGGTCTTGAAGAGACCAGCGTACCTTTTGTGACGGTCCGGGTCGGGGGGATGTCGGAAACCGACGGTGACCTTGGTTAGCGGGCGTTTTTAATGTCGTGTGAGACACTCCGCGTTTTGTAGTGAAGTCGCGATTGAGCCTTGGGGAGTAGCGCGCGTGTTTTTCGGTTCGCTGCGCGGTGGTCTTGTTTTTAAGTGCTTAGCGTTTATAGTGCTTAGAGTTGATGTAAAATGTTTCTTAAGTGTTAAGCTAGTTCCGTACTTGATGCGATGAAATTATCGTAGAGGTATTGATGCATAAGAGCTGAAGTTTCAGAGTCACATCGCGCACGTGATGCCCTTAGTGGCGTTGACTGCGGTTTGTATTCATCACGCTGGCTTGCAATATTTAAGGATTAGAAGATAGCTATAAATTACTTTATAGATCAAAATAATATTATTACTTCCAGAAAGCTGAAAGACAAAAGCATCCAGTCTTACAAAAAAACAACTATTTATTAAATGAAAGAGCCTCATAGTAACTCCCACTGCATTACGTGCACTGTTCCTCAAGGAACAATTCAAAGCCCTTTTTTATTCCATATTTAAATCAATAAATATAACGGAAAACAGCTTAAAATATAACCTAATATTGTACACAAATGACACCAGTTTGTTCTACTTTGGTAACAAAATTGCTTCTGTTGTCAGATAAAATACTAAAACTTTTTATAGCAATGGCTTCGGGCGATTTAACATTAGTGGCGAAGACATGGCGAAGACGAATAAAGTTATTAATGAGTAAAACGGGAAGTAAAATTTATAAACTGTAACACTTCTGTCTAACCACAAATGCTGAATTGTGCAGTTTTGCAATAAAAACAAACTAAAAGCATACACAGATTGACGACGCTGAGGCGATTGTCATTGTTAGACTAAATAAATTAATTCTAGCTGTTTGGATTACTTACGTTGCTGTTCATTTCATATTATCATATCAAATAAAATGATTTTACTATAAACGTTCTACTGCTGTTAAAATAATATTGATTTAGCTAAATACACCATCTAATTAACCTACAAGTAAACATTGCTTTTTGACAGCTGCCAAAGACGCTTAACCCAGATAACCCTGAAACTATTTATCATCTCGGATTTTTAAAATATTTTAGTATGTTGTTATTTAACACCCAAAAGTTTAGGGAAAAATAATGAAAAAATTCAAAGTCACTTGGGAAAGCCGGAAAATGGGCGGTGTTATAACACCTGGTAGGAGGATGCACTACTATACCAAGTACTGAGGGGGTAATAAAAGGGGTTTAAAAATAAATAAAAAATAAAATAGAATGAAATGTTTCTAACTATTCTGACAATATAAATTTAAGCCGGAGTTTGACACATCACACAACACGTTTTGGAACGTAAATAAACAACACATTTCTTACAAATGAAATTGATTTCTTATAGATAACGAAAAGCTGAAAAGAAATCTTTTGCAGAATTAACAAGTTAATGATATCATAGTATGATGCAATCTATCGAATTAAAAAGTTTACCTATGAGTATTTGTAATGGGATAAGGTTCACGCATTTGTTTTTCCTCTTAGGTAGGTCTATAACAAATAACTTGCAACAATTCCAAAAGTAGACAATCATGCTCCTCAGTTATTGTCTATGTAGATAAAAAGTTTTGTATGCGGCAACATCTAAACAATCACAAAATATACGGAAAGTACCACTTTTTGCCAAGAATAGAAATTCGGTAAAAGCCTATATTTTAATCTGATTTATAAACCTGCCATATTCTTATAATATTTCTATTATATCAATTTAAATTTATTTTGATGTAGTGGTTGAGCCACTATCTACATTGGACGCAACAGCCACTTCGCTAATTGACGTTTCATTTACTAAGACCTAAAAAGCAGATATACAGTTTATTTTTAGTCAATGACAAGTAGTTAGCAAGGTCTTATTGAATCAAAATACATTTGTACGGGGAAGATTACGCAAACTCCAACTTTTTATCACCCGAATCCTCCGCTGTTATATCCGCATTTGCATTATCAGGAGGCAAAATAGTGATAACACTTAGCAAGATTGTATCATCATCCGCTTTCTTCAATAATTCTGCTATATTTGAGTAAACTGTAACGCTCTGTTTGGTCATACCCTAAAACTACATACAAAATATATTAGACGTGGATATTCCTACCAGGTGTTATAACACCTGTGGTATATGAATGGCAAAAAATACAATAATAATGTAATTACCATTGTCAACTAATTTTTGTTTAGATAACTAACAGTCATATTAAAAGTAATTCGTGAAAAAACGACTTAAAAATACAAACATATATTTCTTATTGCTTATCTTTTACCAGACATAATAAATCAATATAACTCTGTTGCAATAATATACAATTTATGGATCAAAATAAATGTGTTTGTTAATTATAACTATACATAATCCTACCTTGATAAGCACTAAATGAAACAACCAAAGAAAAACTATGACAATGCCACTTTTTAACATAATAATTTGAGGGTGGGTTTACATCAATTTCAGCGGTGTTATAACACCTGTAGGGCAAGCACGAACAATTTGCGAAAAAGTGTTCGTATCGTCATCGTCAACAATTTGTATGAGAATTAAGCAGCGCCCCTACCGGACGTAAAATTAACTAAATTTGGAAGCACGAATGCTAAAGTTTCGTAAGCGTATCGCCTTCGTATCGTAACACCAACGTTACTTGATGTTTATATGAAAATTTGCGAGCACGAACTTAGTTTTGACATAAGGTATCGTGGATGACGAAGGCTGGCTAGCGTGAACTTACGAATGTTTCTACACGGAGAATTTGTCGGTGAAAAAAGTATCGTTGTGACTTTAAAATCATTAAAAAATTATTTTTTTGTTGTTTCTATGGCCAAAGTGCACTTTCTAGGCATATTTTTCAATAAAATGAAGTAGGCGATGACTAAGTTAGGGGAAGAGCAATATAAAACATGCTAGTATGGAGAATTAATGAACTTAATTAATACATTTTATTACTAAGACTTTGTTTAATTTTTTTATTATTATCTTTTATTTCTTATTCTATTTTTTAATATTATAATTAACTATCGGCCCGCCCGCGCCGTCGTCTACGCTAACTTAAGAAGACCGTCATAGTTCAGCCATTTAAAAAAATATATCTACAAAATATAAACAAAACCATCCTCAGTTAACGCTCTATCTTTTAGTGAAAACCGCATAAAAATCCATTGCGTGGTTTAGGAGCATAGTGCGGTGCCACAGACAGAGGAAAACGGCGACTTTACTTTATAATTATGTAATGATTCAAAAGTACATCCTAATGTACAAAGCACCTACCTATACTTTAATTTATTTATTTATCTTTTTTGATACAGAGCAACACAGCAAGGCGAACTTTGTACCAAAAGGTGCATTTTGCTGTGTATCAATAGTCATAGTCAATAGTCATTCTCTGCTAGTTAGCTAGTTTACCAATAAGGGTGGCAGATAGGAAAATCGGCGCAATAAAACAACTAAATAAAACAAAATTTAATTTATTAAGTCCATAGGTATTTCTCCTTTCAAAGTACCTACCTAGTTAGTTACCTTACAAACATACATTCATAGCTTCTTTCATGAACTCTAACCATTGAGCTTGATAAAGGAGCTCCGTAACCCTCTGTGTCAAGGGGAAAAGCGAAGTCTTGCTCTTTATCATCTCTAAGTTTCATAGTTTTGCAATGTTATCCGTTTCGTTTTGATTTGATTTGATTTGTAGGTTGGTACTTACTACTGTAGGTACCAATATAAAAAATATAAAAATAATATTATATAAATATAAAATAATGTTGCTATAGATCAATAATTTTGATTTGTAATGAGTTAGTGTTAGGTCGAGCACTTATGAAGTTATAGAAAGTACTAACTTGAAACTAATTTGCTACACTTTTTTTCCCGCCGAGTGCGAGTGTCCTGTCACATTGCTAGGTATTTATTTTAGCGTAAGCTCCTTCCATTTCATTTGTATGAAATGGCGACCTCGCAGGCTTCCAGAGGGTTCAGATAAACTCCATTTCTATAAATAAAATAATAATCACACAGCTTAGCCATCAAACATATGTAAACAATCATACATAAACTCGCAAACACGTCACAAACAACAAAGTAAGTATGCTTACCTTTCCATAAACTCTATCATCATTGCGTATTGTGCATGGCTTGTCCTCATTTTGATCAATCCAAAACAATAAATTTTACTATTCCCAGACGTAACACTAAATTATTCACCAGATTGTTTGTGAAGTGCTGTTAATAAAGTAAACAAAGTTGGCTCTGCCGGTTCCCACAGTATTACCTTTATCTATGCTCTGCCGCGACAGCAATTCTATGTGATGTCGTTCAGAAATCAATCAAAATATTTTATTAAAATTTTATGAATATAAGGAGTAATTATTAATTTTTAATAGTATTTATACAATAATAACAATCAAAATAAACATTCCTAAATATTATATAGCATTTGACTCTAATATTCACATAAAATTCTTGTGTAGCTTTTTAAAAACCACTTCATCTAATTTTCGAACGTAACCAATCGTTCAATATGCTGCGATTGTTCATTCACTGGGCACATCTCTGCTTACGTTAGGATGACGTCACCTTCGCCGTCGCATCGAGCTCGCGATACGTTAACGGAACTCTTCGTGCTTAGGACTAGCGTTGTACTACGTTTTCGTATCGTGGACTCGATACGTTTACGTTACGAATACTTTAAAAGTTCGTGCTTGCCCTACTGGTCGGGGTAAGTGGGTTAATAAAGATTGTTCTTACCCTTCATATTCTGACGTTTAACCAGTTACAGTGCGACATAAAAGTGTAGAAAATAAATGAGGGCGCTGTTGTCGTTAACATAGCAACCCTGATAGGTCGACCAAATTGGTCTTGCTACTTGTTTTTATTTAATATTTTCATATAATTGGAAAACATCACTTACACATTGCTCTGATACTAAGGAAGTAGCTAAGGCACTTGTGTTATAGAAATCAGAAACAACGACCGTACCACAACCCAAATCCGAGACAATATAGAAAAGTTGGTTTTCTACATTAACCCGTTTCGCAGTAATGTAAATTGTGTTGTCATGCTGCGATCCTATTTGAATTAACAGTCAGAGTAATTTCTGGAAGGCTGGACTGAGCTGATATAAGAGGCCGACCCCTTTTGAGAACGGTCTCTTTGCCGATCCAGTCCTGCCTACATAGTGTTGCTGATGAAATTCTCCAAACTTTGGTTCATATAACTCGAACTTTCGGTGAGCTGTCTATCATATCTTTCAACTTGAATTATGTTTGCTAAATTGCTGCGTGTTGTAATTTTACAGATATTACAAGTGTTTCAAAGTGATTTGTTATTCATAAATTGTTAGTGTGTAACGTAAAGCCTATATCAATATATTTCTTTTAAGCCCTTGAAGATCGTAAAACCAGACACAATTAAAAATCAATTGTTTCGCGTCCGCCGGCGGTCTTATGATCCTTGAACTATCAAAGTCATGTTACCTTCATGTTGAATATTTACTTACATTTCGTTGTTATGATTTACCATCCAGGATTTGAAATTGTATTGTAGTGACGCGAGGTCTCATATGACCCCGTGGACGAAATACTATTAACAGTTAGCTTAATAAATACTTATTTTTACTTTTTCAGTACAACATTCAATTACAATGTACTTGTAAATTCTCTTGTTAAAATTGCCTAACGGTTTTGTAATTACAATTTTACTCAGTAAATGAGCCAGGTTTAATTGTAGCTGTACACACCGGACCACACAGAAGCCGGGACTTAGTGAACGTAAGTTCATTCTTTGTCTAATCCAGGGTTCCTGCACCGGAGTACACCCCTGGGCCTGTACGTTGCCTGCCTGTCTGCCTGCCTGCTAGAGCCTGTGCGTGACCAGCTGCCTGGCGTACACGACTTCGCTTTCGTCCCTGCGCGCAGACTGCCGGTTCTAGATTCTGGGTAGCCGCAGTCGACGAAGAAGATTAGCCTAAAGCTAAGTCTTTTAAGTCCTACTCAATCGGGCAGAGTGAGCGATCCAATTGCACCCCACCCTGAGCTATTGTAAATTCTTCATTTAAAAATAGGAATAAACCTTGAAATCTATTCGCAGTTATAATTCCTATTCTGAAGTAGAGACTAAAACGGTTCAAAACCTTAATTAGAGACCATGGTAGGTTTGTAATAACCAAACGGTGGGTACATTACTTTGAAAATTATATTTTAACAAAGCAAACGACAAATTACATTACAAAGTGTCTGATAATAACTGGCGATAAATCGGAATAGCTTTAATATTATACAATGATAATAATTATATTATGTACCTATAGATTGCTTAAAAATAATAATGTTATTTCCACATGCAATCATATAAATTTTACTATTATAGATTTATCTATGATTCTGTTTCTATAAAATAATTGAAATTTGAAGTAATATAAGTCTTACGTTTTGTGTCTGAATTTTAGACTACGTGCGAACCATCCAAATACAGAATGTTGATAATCCTATTCCGGAAAATTGTGATTGTGTTTATTATTTATTTTATTATACCTGTGTCTTTTTTGTGCTCTGCGAAAAAGGTTAGAATGAAGAACAAAGTACTCAATCGATCACCAAATAATAAAAATGTTAATAAGTAATTAAAAATAAAATAATTGTTTTTAGGATAAAACGTTTACTAGAAAAAAACAACCAGTCTCAGGAAAGCTCGATCGGGATTCAAACCCGTGACCTTTGGATTGCCGGTTCACTGCTCTAACCGCTAAGCTACCGAGACCCCAGAAGACTCGTTGATTTTTTTCCAGTAGTTGATACGCTGCAAGCCAGCGGTATTACGTCACTTTAAAGTCGACCCTCACATCCGAAAGAAATACTATTGCAAGTATTTAAGAATCGATTAAGTCGTAATTGCTTATAAATATCTTTATATGCTATATAGATATAGGACAAAAGGTTTACTAAAAAAAACTTATTTTGTATATTTTATCCTTTTTTTTAAAGCATTGTGAATGCAAAATATCTATAATAAAAATATTTTTTAAACATAGGGTCTCATGAACCTGCCGAAGAACACACTATTAGTCCACACTAATTATTTTATTTTGTTTTTTTTTCGCTTTTACGCTGTCAATTCCCTATTGCGATTAGTCATAGTCATAATTTTTTTTAAACTTAAGTGTTTTCGAATCCTCCAAAGATTTGTTTTAAAATTATGCACATTATAAGACCGACATCATAATACAATTATAACACTTTTTTTACAAATTCATGAAAAGTCGTAATTAAATTCATTGACTATATACACATAGACAACAGCACATGGGCACAGCACATCAACATCCAATAATATCCAATAATTTGATTATTTTTAAAGACATCACTTATATTCCGGCTATACTCGTACGTCACAGATTGCAATACTTGAGCTACCGATGACTACCTGAGGTCCTTGTTTTTTTCAACGTTTCAATATATTTAAGCGTTATTTATCTCATAACATCATTATAAATTGTGAACCTAATTAATTGTATCACGTGCTGTATTACAGGTCCGGTACATAAGTACGGAACACCCAAAAGTAACGTACTTTAATAAGAAATATTTATATTACGTCAACCTGACTTCTCAGCGCTATGGGCGGACGAGTCCCATCTACTACGTGGGTCTACACTTGGGTACTCTTGTTACATTGGCCAACAACGTTACAGTATGTATTTTTTTTTCATTTAGGGTGAGTACTTAACTTTCATCTCACCTGATGGTAAGTGACGATAAGGCCAAAGGTGGAAACACGCTTTACCTGCCATCCTCAATGGAAGCGCGCTTCATCCGGCATCCTCAACCACTGAGGAACTGACTATATCTAATCTGTCAAAAACTCGGAACTGTCTTTGACGAGTACTGAACAGTTATACCTATTATGCTTCTTTTTGTAAAAAAATACAGTAATTTTTTTCAACAACGGAATGTTGTACCATCAAAATAATATTTGCGAAATAGAAATAGAAATAAATTAGTTATTCTAACATCCCGCCTAAAATTAAGCTCTCCTCACACTTTTACATGGATATAAAAATTTATATCAAACCTCCTGATACAATCTAATGAAGAAAATAATAAGATATTTGAAAACCGTTTAAAGGAAATTTCAGTAAATAAATATTATTATAACACTCTTGAGTATGTACCTAAATGATAAAAAAAATTTAAACCTGTATCTAATTTAAGCAATTTAATTTAATCAAATCGCCCTCCTCTCTTCTTCCAATTGCAGTGCCCGACAGAGTCCATGATGTACATTTACAATTTACTATAACACGTTTTTTATAACACATCATCATCAGCCTATAAACGTCCCACTGCTGGGCACAGGCCTCCCACGTGAACAATAGCACGTGGGGATATTGGGCCATAACCCACCACGCTGGCCCAGTGCGGGTTGGTGGGTTAGTGTGTAACACATGGATAGCAATAAATATTGAGTATATTATGTGGAAGCTTGGAACACCTAGTAGTAGTCTATAATTCATAGCAACCAAGCTTAATTTCGAAATAACAAAAAAAAGTAAAAAAAAAGATGAGGTCTATTTAACAACATCTACATATTACAAAACACCCTTTTTATTAAAAATTAGACCACTCAGGTGGAGCATAAAGCATGTGAATATTCCGTGCTACCCAATAAAATTTATAAGTATTTTTTAAATCAAATAAAATCAAAATCTCTCTATTCAAGTTTTAATAAATAAGTATTTTCGAATTGTTCAAAAATATTTTTTAATTACCTGTATGGGTACCTACTGGCTTGATGGCGCAGCGGCTAGCGTGTTCGGCTTGCGAACTTGCCCGTTAAGCAACTTTCGCAATGCCTGGTCGCTGGATGGGTGACCAAATATAAAACATCTCGAGCTCCTCCGTGCTTCGGAAGGCACGTTAAGCCGTTGGTCCCGGTTGTTGTCGTAAGATGACAGTCGTTAAAACCCACCAACCCGCATTGGGCCAGCGTGGTGGGTTATGGCCCAATATTCCCTCGTGTAGTGTCCACGTGGGAGGCCTGTGCCCAGCAGTGGAACGTTTATAGGCTGATGATGATGGGTGCGTGGGTTAATTCAGGACGTCTTGTAGCAGATGAAAAGAACGGACGCGAGAAACTCCATAGCTTTAAAAGAAATAACGACATTTACAAAGTAATAATGTCGTTCTTTATTGTTGAAATTTTGGATTCACAATGCTATATAAATATAGGATAAAATGTTTACTAGAAAAAAAAATCAACCAGTCTCAGGAAGCTCGAATGGGATTCGAACCCACGACCTTTGGATTGCCGGTCCACTGCTCTAACCGCTGAGCTACCGAGACCCCAGAAGACTCGCTGAATTTTTCCTAGTAATTTGATTTACGCTGCAAGCCAGCAGGTTAGAGCAGTGGACCGGCAATCCAAAGGTCGTGGGTTCGAATCCCATTTGAGCTTCCTGAGACTGGTTGATTTTTTTCTAGTAAACCTTTTATCCAATAATGTCGTTACCAAATCATACAATAAATAAATAATAAAATAAAGAAATCTTTCCTACAATCACACCAATTATCAAGACCAAGAGAAGCTTCGAAGAAACTCGTTAAATGGTTACTAGACAACAATCAAAAAATTAAAACATTTATATAATAAAAGGAAAGACAAAAACAAAAGTAGGTATCACATTTCTATTAGCTTTGCCCTTGTATTTTCCGACATTCTTTGTTTTAGGTGGATTTCTATTTCTATGAGTACTTGAGCAATACTTATAAGCGTGGCTTCATCGAGATGCATTTCAAGTGGTGCGATTTAATTCATAAGGACAAATTTTTTGGTGCTCCGATGAGGCAAGGGAAATTAATGAAACCTTGCCCGCATCCACCAGTAAGCCATATTCATTATTTTTCATCAAAATTGTTCCCATTTGTGACTGTAAACCATAGAAATGCATGATGTGATCTCCTGTACCTACTCAGTTGGTACATTATTTAACTTGATACTTATTATCAGCTACAATAACTAATGATCCTAAATGGTAGTGTTAGGTAATATTGACTTTTTTATTTAATCAATAAAAGTTTTCTCATATTTTCTCAAAGTTAATTTTTATAGGTCCCAATGTAAATACTAAATGACCGGTTTGAGGAAAACTCCTCAAAAGCATTTTCTCGGGGATATACTTTTATGTCTAGCTTAAAAGTTGTCATTTTTTTTCCTCCTGTTGTAGCAGCGAGGTCGAGTAGAGGACCAGACCTGTCTAACAAGTTTAAAATTTCTCCATTATTAGGCTTACTTATTCATTCATTCAAATGTACAAGTCGCAAAATGTGTAAGTACTAATGCAATTCGCAGAAGATGCAGGTCGCAATATGTGCAAATCGCAGAAGGCGAAGGTCGCATTAGGTGCAAATCGCAGAAGGTGCAGGTTGCAATATGTGAAAATCGTTAAATGTGCAGGTCGCAATATGAGCAAATCGTAAAATGTGCACTTATTTACACTATACTCGTACACGCAGGTCCGATCCACGGCGAGTAGAGGTAATCCAATGGGTTGAACTTAACCGTTTTCTGGAGGAAAAGTTTCTTGGCGGCTCCGTGTATTTCGGGTTGTTAGTACCACCTGTGTTTAAGGACACGTGTACCTACACGTTTCCATATAAAACCCGGATACCGGGAGCTCTAATTTCTCCTAGAGCTCGCGGCCAAAGGACTGAATTCTTTTGCTTCTTGCTCATTAAACCAAAGGTCACAATAATCTTTAAAAATAAAAATAAACCCAAACAATATTAAAGATTTATTATCATAAACAAACATTACAATTAGTTAAACTTAACATACTTACTTGGAGATTAAGCCAAGATAACAATCGTTTACAGAAAACGAAACGAAGCGCTATTGATTTCTCTATCACTCTTCCGTGGGTCATGGGTGGTATCATGGTTATGGCCGCATAACTTCTACGCTTTTAAAACAAAATAAAGTAATACCTATTAATCAAAAATAACTTAAGTTTCGTATCAATTTTGTATACTACTGACTACATGCAAACGGTGCTTTATTATGTTTTTAATATTTATTTATAATAGGCACTTTTCAAAAATATGACTTTCTTCAAGAACTCTAAAGATAGGATTCGATTGTTTTTTAATTCGTTTTTTCTAAATCACTAAACTATGGGTTTACGCGTGTCTCCGCTTTAAGAGGGGCACATCCCTCCCCCTGCCTCCCCAACCCCCCACACCCTCACCCCCTCCGACTGCCGCCGAGCAACCCCGTGGGCTGAATTAGCTCTATTTCAAAATCTACAAATTTTGCGACCTGCTTAATATACGATCTGCTTGCACATTTTGCGATCTGCTCAATATGAAATCTGCACATTTTGCGATCTGCTAATTGTGAGATCTGCACATTTTGCAATCTGCTCAATGTAAGATCTGCACATTTTGCGATTTGCTCATTTTACGCAGCCTGCACATTTAGCTACTTGCACAATTGGTTATGTATCCGGCTAAACATTGAGTCCGATATCCGTTTAAAAATTGCTTTAAATACTTACTAATTTTACGCAACTTATATTTATTTATTTTTCAAAGCTGATATAAACGCTGGTTAGGCCGCCGCCCATACAAAAATGTCCAAACCCTTCTGAAACACCAATAGATTTCTAATTACTACGTTTTATTTTCAGGATGACTACCATATGTACAATATGTCGATCGACGTGCGTGTCATCCCGCCCGGCTTCCCGTTTCAAAAAGGCCGAATCTACGCTAACGTCACATCTACAGATACCAATGAAGTTATGGGCGATGGCTACATAAACATGGAAGTTAAAGAAATAAATGTTAAAGACGAGCGGCCAAAGCCAAAGAATAAACAATAACTTATATTTGTTTTGCCTATGTTTTATTTAATAAGGTACTGATTCAATCTGTTTGTCTTACTAATTCATGTCATGGATTCGTAACATTAGAAATGTTACGAACCTGATATAAAGTGAAGGTGAAGTCCAGGCGCGAGGACAACTGGTGCAGCGTAAGAGACGTATCATCAGTCACCGTCACTCTACCGGCCCACAAAGAGCCTCTTCACGCATCATTTAAAGGACCCTATGTCATAGGTAGGAGAGTATACGTGTGCTAGTAGACTATTCCATCTTTTGAAGGTGCGACAAAGAAACGAGTCACCAAATTTCTATGTGCGTGATGGAATATTAGAGACTGTAAATTGGTGACTCCGGAGAGCAGCACGCGTAGGTAATCCTGTGGAGGAAGGGAGAAGGAAGGATGGGGTCAAAGAGTTCTTTAGAGCACTCGCCATGGTATAAATAATCTGAGAGAGTTCAGAGTGACGATCTACTGACGTGTGTACCATACTTACTACTGCGTTCCATAACAGGTGCATAAGCGAGATCGTTCCGGGTGAGTTGATGAAACATGGTTTTAAAGTGTTAAGCTAGTTCCATACTTGATGCGATGAAATTATCGTAGATGTATTGAGGCATAAGAACTGAAGTTTCAGAGTCACAGCGCGCACTTGATGCCCTTAGTGGTGTTGACTGCGGTTTGTATTTATCAGGCAGGCTTGCAATATTTATGGATTAGAAGATAGCTAATAATTAATATAGATCAAAATAATATTATTACTAAATAAATAAATAAAATAAATAAACATTCCTACTCTCACACCAATTATCTAGCCCAAGAGAAGCTTCGTTATGAAACTCATCAAATGGTTACTAGACAAAGGATAAACATACTTAAAATACTTAAATACATACTTATTATACATAGAAAACACCCAGACCCGAGACAATTTAGAAAAACAATAATTTCTAAACGGACCCGACCGGGGATCGAACCCGGGACCTCAGAGATGGCGATACCTTGAAAACCGGTGTACAAACCACTCGACCATGGAGGTCATCTAATTACTTACAGAAAGCTGAAAGACAAAGGCAATGTGCACTGTCTCTCAAGGAACAATTCAAAGCCCTCTTTTATTCCATATTTAAATCAATAAACGTAAAGAAAAAAGCTTAAAATTTGACATATTATTGTACACAGATGACACCAGTTTGTTTTACTTCGGTAACAAAATAGCTACAGTTGTCACAAGAGTACTAAAATTTCTAATAGCAATGGCTTCGGGCGATCTAACATTAGTGTCGAAGACGAATAAAGTTATTAATGACTGTGTATTAAAGTTAATTGTTTCTCACGTAAGGGATGTGAAAATTATAAACCTTAATTAGAGCCCATGGTAGGTTTGTAATAACCAAAGGGTACATTACTTTCAAAATTATATTTTAACAAAGCAAACGACAAATTACATTACAAAATGTCTCATAATAACCGCGATAAATCGGAATAGCATTTATATTATACAATGATAACAATTATGTTTGTAGATTGCTTAAAAAAATATAATGTTATTTCCATAATGCAATCATATAAATGTTATAATTGTAGATTTATCTATGATACGGTTCGATAAAATAATTGAACCGTTTATTTGAAGTAATATAAGTCTAGCGTTTTGTGTCTGAGTTTTGACTATGTGCTAACCATCCAAATACAGAATATTCCTGCTCCGGAATATTGTGATTGTGTTTATTATTTATTTTACTATACCTTTGTCTTTCTTGTGCTCTGCGAAAAAGGTTAGAAAGAAGAACAAAGCAGTATTCAACCGGTCACCTAATAAAATAAAATAAAAATGTTAATCAGTAATTTAAAATAAAATAATAGTTTTTTTAAAACATAGGGTCCCATGAACCTACCGAACAGGTACGGAACTCAATCAGTCCACGCTAATTGTTTTATTTTCTTTTTTTTTTTTAATATATTATGAACGCCTTTTCTTTTCGTTTCACTGATGCGATTAGTCATAGTCATATATTTGTTAATCAAATAAACTTAAGAGGCCTATTACATCTCGAATTTGATTTTTGCGTAAAACGCCCAGTTTCGCATTTTGTAGTAATTTTGCAGTTGTATTTATCGTTTTTATCGAAATAGTGTAGTAAATATGTGCATGATATTACAAATCTCCATTCTGCGAGCATAAGCTGAATTCGGACGGCCGGCGCATCGCATTTTGTAGTAATTTTGCAGTTGTATTTATCGTTTTTATCGAAATAGGATAATTATAAAATCTTTGTTCTTCATGAAGTAACAATTAATGTGGTATACATTTTGCTCAATAATATTATCGTAGATAGTAGATATTCACAGTTAACTTATAGCGATTTTCGAAGTTTTTTGGTTTAGAATAAGATTTTTTTTCTATATGAAATCAATGATTTCTAAAAATTCCGAGGCCGCTACGCACTATTCGACTATATAAGAGATAACATTATAATTTTTTTATTTCACTTGTTTAGGAACAGTAGTTCAATCGATGAGCTCAAAAAAGTGCCTTCGCGCACTTTATGAAAATCTTTCTCTGCAATTGTGGGTTTAATTAAAAAGTTAAGCAAAATTTACAAAAAGCAAGGCCGCTACGCACTATTTCAATAGCTATTCTACACTATTCAATAAGTCATAATTGTTAATGTATTTTTGTTTCTGAGATCCATAACGCCAAATTTGGCCATTTTACGCAAAAATCACAGTCGAGATGTAATAGGCCTCTTAATAATTAAGTGTTTTTGAATCCTTCAAAGAACTTTTTTTATGATTGACAAGTTTTTTTTTAAATATATGACATTAGAAGACCGATATCAGAATACAACTATAACACTTTATTACTAATTCATAAAAAGTCCTCATTAAATTAATTGACTATAGACCTTAGAGCATTCAACCAACCTAAAGACACATGGACAGCAGCACATGGGCACAGCACAGCAACATTATACCTACTATCCAATAATTTGATTACTGATATTTAGGCTATAATACGCTACACATATTACAATACTTGAGCCACCGATGATATAATCACGCGCCAGTCGATGACAGACGCTCAAACGGTCGCGCGTCGCGTGCGCAAGCAAAACTGCAAAATAGTTGATTCCAAGCGCCTCATGGTGATAGTAGTATTAGGTATTCGTAGAATTTATCAGGAAAGAACCTAATTTTTGTATAAGACTTGTGGAATACACTTTCCGTTATGCGGTCTACGTGAAAAAGATGAACCCAATATCTTTTCACTTTCCTCTGTTTCCTTATTTTGTTAACATGACAGTACACGCGTGGCCTAAGTTAAAGATAAGATAAAATATTCTTTACTGTACACCAAATTAACAACAAAAGGACAAACACAAAGTAACATACAATTAGCGGCCTTTTTTTATACTAATCCCGGCAAATGACTCCACTCCACCTGATGTTAGTGGAAATGAAGTCATGGCGCGAGGACAACTGGTGCAGCGTAAGAGACGTAGCATCAGTCACCCTCACTCTGCCGGCCCATTAAGTGCTTCTTCACGCCTCGTTTGAAGGACCCTATCTCATAGGTAGGAGGGAATACGTGTGCTGGTAGACTATTCCATCTTTTGGAAGTGCGGCAACGAGTTCTTCAGAGTACTCGCCATGGTATAAACGGTAAAAGACGCTGAGTGACGCAATATCTCAACGCAATTGCAAAGGCTCGATAGTTTTAGTAACCTCCGCATTGCCGATAATGCGCACAGCGCGGCGCTGCAATCTGTGGAAGGCATCGAGAAGATACTTTGCGGAGCCGTTCCAAAGGTAAGAGCAATACTCCACGCAAGACCGCACCTGTGTCTTGTATAATAGACACAACTGATCAGGCGTGAAGAATCGCCGCACCTTGTTCAGGACACCGAGTTTACGTGAGGCATTTTTAATCACGGTTTCGATGTAGTCCTTTTGGTTCAGATTGCAGCGGATATCCATACCGAGCATGTTAATACTGCTCTGTAGGCCTAGAGATGTACCCTGAAGAGAGGGAAGGGGAAGGAATGGCGACTTTTTCGCTGTGAACGCGCATACCTGTTTTCTTGGCATTGAACTCCACCAGATTATCGGAGCCCCATTTAGAAATGAGGTCCAACACCCGATCGAGCTCAAGACAAGATTTGGTCGCTTTATTTCGGTGTCTACCCGCCCAGCCGTTGGGTGACCGTTATATCCCCCATGCACTGTGCTATCATCTGCATATCAATAAATGTTTCCAAGAGGAAGCATGTCATTGACATGCAGAAGGAACAGCGTGGGGGATAGAACGGAGCCTTGAGGAACACCAGCGTTCACTGACTTAAACCGCGAAGCGCATCCATCCTAAAGGACACGGATTCTACGCTCATGCAGGAAGCTAGCAATCCAGGTACAGAACTGAGCGGGCAAACCGTATGCCGGGAGCTTGGAGAGAAGAGCTTTGTGCCAGACCCGATCAAAAGCCTTGGCTATGTCAAGGCTAACTGCCAGTGACTTGCCACGCTTTTCAATAGCCTCACCCCAGAGATGTGTGACGTACGCTAGAAGATCACCCGTTGACCGTTATGGCCGAAACCCATATTGACGATCGTGAATTAGGGAGTGATCTTCTAGGTATCGAATAAGCTGTTTGTTCAATATTCGTTCTAGGATCTTACACAACACTGAAGTTACGGCTATAGGGCGGTAATTAGTCGGATCTGACCGATCTCCTTTTTTAAGGGATCGGTTGCACATTAGCTTCTCTCCAAGATTCCGGCACACAACCCGAAGAGAGCGAGAGACGGTACAGACGCGTCAACACAGGGGACAACTCCGCTGCACACATTTTCAGGACTATTGCTGGGATGCCATCAGGACCGTTAGCTTTCCGGACATCGATTGACTGCAGCTCCGCACGGACATCACACTGCCTGATTTTAATATCAGACATTGTGTAGCCACAGTAAGGAATTGAGGGTGGCTGTGCATTACAATCATCGATCCGGGAGTTAGCCGCAAAGAGTTTGGCCAGGAGATCGACCTTTTCCTGCGGCTTGTAAGCTAAAGTTCCATCAGGACATCTCAATGGTGGCAGCGAGGGTTGGCAGAAGTTGGATTGCACGGCTTTGGCCAGACGCCAGTAGCTACGGCTGCCCGTAGGATGCGTGAGGAGTTCTTGGCCTACTCGTGCAACGCGCTGGGCATCTGCTCTAATGTAGGCCCTCTTACACGACTTGGTGGCATTATTATAGGCTGCTTTTAGCGGGCGACTTTCAGGATCCCCGTGAGCTTTACCTCTGCTCCAAGCGCAGTATGCCGTCTGTTTGCTTTCAACAGCGCTGGCACACACGCGATTGAAGCAGCGGTTGCGTCTGCCTTTGCTGATGACATAGGAGTGTGGATATAGTATTCCATTCCTAATACTATCTCATCAGCAACGGCAGTGGCGCTGGCGGTCGGGTCCTTCCTACTAAACTGCGCTGCCTCCAAGGGACGGATGCAAAATACTCCCGCATACCGTCCCAGTCTGCCGACACGTATTGCCAAATCTGGCGTTTCGAAACCGCTGTTGGCGGGCGCGATGCCAAGGGCACTGTGCTGAATATCAAGCAGTGATCCGAGGAACCTAAAGGAGCTCGAATCTCCACCCGGTATCCAGCTGGGCGACTCGTCAGGAGAAGGTCGAGTAAGGAGGGCGCATGGCCAACTATGTCTGGGATCCTGGTGGGCTGGTTCACCAGTTGCGTCAGGTCATGCGTGAGAGCGAATGCGTGGGCAGTTCTACCAGCATGGTCTGTTTTGGAGGAACCTAACCACAACTCATGGTGGGCGTTGAAGTTCCCCAAAAACACCAATTCCGCCGATGGAAACCGCTCCTGCGCATCATCTGCTACCCGACTAAGATGTTCAATTAGTCGAGTTGTCTCCATGTCGCCGTTATGGGATCGGTAGACGCAGACGTAGACACGGCAATGAGAGCCTAAGTCGACGTGTACCACTAGGAGGGAGAAGGAAGGGTCCTCCAGACAGCGCAGACGGCGACAGCAAACATCCGCCCGAACGAATAAGCAAACTCCGGCTTTGGCATTGAAGGATTCTTCAAGCACAAAGCCGAGATAGTTCAGGTAGGTGGTGTCAGCTGGGTGGATTATTTGCGTCTCCGTCAGGAACAACATTGCTAGCCGTGCCGTCTCAAGATGGTGGTGGACGGCATTGAGGTTTGTATGGAGTCCACCTCAAACAGTAACGCTGTGGTGGGGGTGTGCACCGCTTCAGTACCAGTTTTGTTGTTGGAAGGGCCCCCGAACCCCCCCGGGAATGGCCGCCGGGACACCACCTTCCGGTCTTCAACCGGCATTACGGTCCACTCTGAGATTATGCGTGGCATGGTGAGGCAGCCTCACGAGCTGGTTAGGCTAGCTTGGGCCCCCGTACTGTGCCACGGGCGGCCAGCGGGACAACTATTTCTACGGCTCTTCCTGGTTGGCAGGTTAACGAAGTTCTCCTGGCATTGGTTTGACGGAAGCCTCCACAGACCAAATACATCGCATCATCATCCTGTCGAGCTCTGGTTATATGCTGGCTGATCCCGAAACGCGACCGACAAGCAGTCACTTGACGGGTTTTACACCATGCGTACTGTTATATCCGAAAACTTTCAACAACAACAACATCGCAATCTACCCCGCCGGAACACTGGATCACGTCGGGGTCACCAGTGTTCCGGCGGGGTAGATTGCGATGTTGTGATGATGGTAGGTTCCATGGCGATGGTAAATAACGACTGCGTCTCTTAAAGTGATGTTGTATATTTACAGTGACTACATTGTGACTAACTTATTATCTAAACCTTACAAGACTATTTATACAATAATAACTACGTAGATGTTGGAGGGATGATGCCGTGTCATATCTTTATCGGATCTGCACGCGTTTAGGAATGTGCTTACAAACTCTTTAACCGATACGTGATGATAATAAATTATGTGGCGACTCTGGCCGCCACAAAAAGCATTATTATTTTGACAACTGCACATATCCCGAAATATATAAAACTCTAAAGAGTGCAAGCGATGTTATTCTACTTACTGGTGATATAAATGAAGTAGCAATATCTGATTTCAAAAATCCCTTTCATCAACTTTCCTTTATTAAAATATATAGTATGCTTATGTATCTCTTTAATAACACAAATATTACCATAAATAAACATCATAATACTATTATATATCCTGTTCCGACTGAAATTTCAAAAATCTTAAAAGAAAACCATGATATTCCAATAGCAGGACACCTAGGTTCTAACAGAATGTATAACAGAATAAAAGAACGTTACTATTGGAAAAACATGAGAACAGATATCGAAAATTATGTGAAGAACTGTAAATTGTGTCAGACTAATAAACCTCTTAGGAAAATAAATAGATCGCCGATGCAAATTACTACAAATTCAACACGCCCTTTCCAAAGAATTAGTCTTGATATTGTCGGTCCCCTTCCAGAGGCCGGACTTCAAAAATTAAAGTTCATACTCACTCTTCAAGACGATTTAACGAAATTTTCCATTGCCTATCCTATTTCGAATGCTACAGCAGAAGAATCTTGTGAATGCTTAGTTAATTTTATATTCTTATTTGGTATCCCTAAATCTATACTGACTGACCAGGGTACAAACTTTACAGCTGACTTTTTTAAACGCACATGTGAATTTTTGAAGATAAAAACGATATGGTGTTCGCCTTATCATCCGCAAACTCAAGGGGCTCTTGAACGTAGTCATTTCACACTTAAAGAATATCTTTAAAGCTATGTGAATGATAACCACACAAATTGGCACAAATTTGTATATACCGCAATGCTAGCTTACAATAGTAACACCCATACTACTACCCAATTTACTCCTTACTAACTTATTTTTGGTCATAGACCATATATTCCAGATTCTATTTTCAAATCACGTCCCGATGTCACCTACCCCGAATATTTAAAAATGCTGCAACATCGCCTAAAAATATCCCGTAAGAAGGCATTACAAAACATTAGTACTTCCAAAGAAAGATCAAAAACTTATTACGATCAACACTCCCGACCAGTACAATATAAAGTAGGAGATTATGTCCTGCTAAAGAATCACCTAAGACTTCGTAAAGCGCTTTCGCGTATATGGAAAGGACCCTTTAAAATCGTCAAATTACATGAAAATAATACCCTTTGTCTTCTGATAAATAGACGTCACGTGAAGCACCACTACGACCAAGTCAAGCCAGCATCCGTAACATAAAATTATTAAATAAACATGGTACCTATCTAATTTAAAGTCATATAAATATAAATATTATAATATAAGTAGAACCATAAGTGTGTATTAAATAAAAATATATTGTCATGCTTAAATGCATTTTATAACTTAAAATAGGTTGTTTTCTTTATATTAAATATAAAATTAGTCTTCCTTCTCATAATTATTACCTTTATATTACAGAATCGCCGGTGCATTTTGCAATGTCATCCTAGCAAGTAAGGAAACCCAATATATAGAATATATTACTAAGAGTCCAGGTATACTTTTTGATCCTGTTGGTACACTAAGGATTACAAATGATTATTTTCATATTGTCATTCCCGTTGACGTAACATCAATAAAATATCATATAGAAAATATTCATAATGTTTTTGATACTATTCAATTTCACTGTCGTGAAAGTAATGAAATAGATTACTCACAATGTCAAAACATGTTGCAACCTTTACACGCGTTATATAATGATATTTTACGAGATTTCGATTCAATATCTCATATTATCTCTACTGGAGTTTCTAAAAGATCTGCTTGGTTTTCTGGTATCGGTACTGTATTCAAACACATGTTCGGAACTTTAGATGAAGATGACGCTAAAAACTATGATGATGCAATTCAAAGTCTGTACAATAATGATAAGAATTTAGCGAATTCAATTACAAAGAGTCTCATGGTCTCTCAAACTGCTATTTCCAGTATTAGTAAGTCTTTACATGAAATAAATACTAATCAAGCAAAGTTGAATGACGTTATTGATAGTTTATCTTTCTCAGTTAGAAATATATCTGAAGTAATTAATGTTGTTAGTTTTAAGACGAAGCTTAATGTTATTTTAAATATTGTACAATCGAACTTGTTATCAATATCTTTCAAAATAGAAGATCTGTTAAATTCTATCCTATTTGTAAAAAGCACCACTTTACATCCATCAATACTAACACCGAATCAAATGTATAACGATATTGTTAATAATCTTAAAATAGTGCCAAAATATAAGGACTTCCCTATAAGTTTAGATTTAAGTAATATCCATAAGCTTATTAATGTAGCAGACTTAGTATGTTATTATTTAGACAATAAGTTAATGTTTATCGTAAAATTACCACTTGTGAGTTTGTCAGAATATTATATATATAAAAATATACCTTTACCAACTCCACATAGTAGCGATGATTCAGACTCATTTGTTGTGATTTTATCTTCTAAAAAATATTTAGCTGTAAGTAGGGACAAATCTTCTTATACATACCTAGAAAACCTAAATCATTGTAAAATTATTCCTAGTGTAACTTACCTTTGCCCGATAACAGATCTGTATGCAGTCCTTTCTAATCCCTCGTGTGAAATAGAAATCATTACAAAAGCTTTACACTATCTTCCAGAAAATTGTCCCACAAAATTCATTTCTGGTGAAATAGACATCTGGCACAAACTTAATAATAATAATTGGATCTTTGTACAATCAAAACCCACAAAACTCAGAATATAATGTAACAATAAGACTACAGATTTTACAATATTCGGTACAGGTGTACTGAACATGCCAACTGACTGTGTAACTTTTCATAAAAATGTCAAATTAGTTAAAAGTGTTAATCCTACTATAACCATACCATATGTACATTCAGATTTTAATATAATAAATGATAGTTGCTGCAACATTAACCGATTTAAGGAAATAACAATCAATACTCCAGATTCTAAACTTAAAACTGTTAACTTAATTAAACAATCTTCAATCTTTTAAAGTCTCTTCCGATCAGATTATCAATGACTTACAAACATTAGAAAAACCAAATCTTTCTAATCATGTTTGTTTTCCAGTTATCAGTATTTTATCATTTATTATAAGCGTAGTTGTACTCTGTTTTGTAATCTTTAAAATATATAAAAAATGTAAATGTTTAAAATCTTCAAATCAGAAATCTAAGTGTAAAGATTCTGAAAATTCCGAAAACCTAGATGTAACGGAGATGACAACTTCACCTCGATTACGAATAAATTAACTTTTACGAAAACTCACATTTCCGTGAGTTTCCTCTTAAAGGGGGGGTTGTTATATCCGAAAACTGTATTAGTTTATGCTGACAAAGAATGCTTTGTTAGCACTGCAACAATGTAACGAATCTAACAATACGTATTTAGTTAAAACGGAGCGTCAGCCTACCAACGACCTCTTTGGAGAGCACTCGCTTTCATTAAATAAATAATCGTTTTTTAAAACGTGATTTTCAATATCCCGTCTAACAGTACGGTGGTCACCAACCAGACGGATCAAGCCCTACCACCGGTGGAGCAGATCAACGCTCGAAAGAGTCCGTTAGTCGCTTCTTACGACACCCATCGGACGGAGGAGAGGGGCGGCGATTAGTATTCTTTCTCCGACACCGCACGGATAAAAGATTAAGACAATTGTTAAATCTGTGATTTCTGATCAAAATGTGTGTTGATAGTACCCCTCGGCAGATCTCCATCACCGATGAGCACCTTGTCCCCAACCCTGACCGCGACTTCTGTTCCCGGCACGCGACGTGGAGTCAAAGTGGGCAGATATTTCGTGACCCAGCGGCTCCGAAAATGATCTGCCGGTCTTAGAGCGTTTCGACAACTGCTTTTACACACCAGAGCCACGTCCGATAGATCTTCATGAGAAAACGAGCGTCCTGATGAGCTCCCGATCAGAAAATGACTAAGAGTCAGCACTTCGGGGTAGACTGCGTCGGGTGACACGTGACGTGATTCAACGGGCGCGTGTTTACAATTGCCTCTGCTTCAGCCAGCATGGTGGAGAGAACTTCTTTACAGGGAGCTCGCTCTCGGAGGGTCACCTTCAGGGCCATTTTTACGCTTCTGACAAGCCGGTCCCACACCTTACCCATGAAGGGCGCCGAGGGGGGAATGAAATGCCACTTAACTTTCTGGTCAGTGGCAAATTGGGAGACTGCTGGGTCGTATAGAGTGCGAAGCTGGCGGCTAGCTCCGACGAACACCGTCCCATTGTCAGAATAAATGTCGCTGGGCGTGCCGCGACGAGCGATTAATGGCAGATCTCGCTGAGGCGAGGCTTCGTCACAATCAGCGTCGACGCAGGTAAAGCCTGCGTAGGTGTTGACTATTTCGGGCCTGTAGCAGTCGCTGTGGGACGCCGGGAGAGAAGCGCTGGGTGGCGCTATTTACCTGCCTGGTGCCGAGAGCCATTCACGTTGAAATAGTTGCCAGCCTTTCAGTGGATTCGGCAATCATATGTCTCCGTAGCGAAGTTTCAGTTGTTGAGTATCAATGAAAAGTTAGATTTTGTTGACAATAATAAATTGTGCAAGGTTGGCCTTAACATTCACAACAAAAAATGCAAGTTTTTAAAAAAATGTGGGATATACAAAAGCAAGTCTCTTAACAGTACTACATTCAGAACAAATTCAACAAAAAAGTTGCCAACTTAGCACTGCTTCTTCTGACATGGTACTCTTGCCTACTAACAAGGTAAAGATTTATGACAAAAATGGTTTTTGCAAAAGGGTTGTTAGACACAGGAAGCCAAACTTCTTTTATTACCCTCGATTTAATGTGCAAGCTAGGTTTGAAGGTAAGCTAAGGTACCTTCAAGCACGAGGTCAAAAAAATCAGCCTTGGGTCAAAAGAAAAATTTGTTATCCAGGGCTGCAAATGTAATGCTCAATTCATTGCACGATAATTATAATTTCCATTCATTAGTCTCTGTAGTAGACAACATTATTTACATCATTTATACCACAGTCTAAGTTTAATTTAAATAATATTGATCCTACCAATAATGTAAATTTAGTCGACAATAAATTTAAATTTAATTTTTGCGTTTTTCTGAAATATTTTTCAGAATATTATTATTATACCAGAAAAAAATGATCTATCATAGAGAAAGCTTTTAAATTTTATCAACACAATTCGGCTATATAATATCTGGCAATATAAAAATAAAATATTTGTCTCTTCAGTACTAAACACGATAGTGTTGTTTTGCATGCCGTCTCTTATCAAAATGATGTAGATGTCCTCCTAAGTACAAACATTTTGGGAAGAACAACATATTCCTGAAATAAAAAGGGAGGATAATATCAAATCCGCACTCGGTGTAGGTACTTTCGTTCGTCAATTACATTTTTGCAACGATTTTGCAACGATTGAATGGCAAACATGTAGTGAGTTCCTCATATGTGAAGTTCGTTAATTGAAATAACCGCTTTAAATGATGCTTAGTAGAACGGACGGCGGCTTCAGCAATACCGTTAAAGTGAGGAGAGTATGGAGGGGCGAAAGTAAACTTGATACCTTGTTGAGCAACGTCGTATGAAATATTTGACTCCTGTAGGAAGCGTTGCAACTCGTTACAAGTACCAACGAAGTTGGTCCCGTTGTCGGACAAAATACTATGGGGCTTGCCACGACGAGCAACAAATCGATTTAATGCGGCCATGTAAGCCTGCTTACTCAGGTCTGTACCAAGCTCGATGTGAACAGCCTTGACTGCAAGGCAAACGAAAATGCACAGGTATGATTTTATAAGCCTACACCCTCGCCCTTTACGCTCGGCTATCAAAACTGGCCCAGCGTAGTCGACACTACAGTTCAAAAACGGGAACTCTAGTTGAGTCCTTGAAGTAGGTAGCTGTCCCATTATGGGTTGTATATTTTGACATTTGTGCTTAAAACATTTAAGACACTTTTTTACTGTGCCTTTGGATAGATTTCTGCCTCCTAATGGCCAAAAGCTTTGTCGAATGTTTGCTAAGAGTAGCTGCGCTGCGGTCCAGCATGTAACAAATCTGTATGAAATTTTGAAAATATAAATTTTGTTATGAAATGTTTACTACATAGTAAAATAGGGTGCTTGACATGTAGTCATAAAGTGAGTTGTCTAGTCTCCCACCGACGCGAATTATGTTGTCATTGTCAAGGAAGGGAGTCAATGATATGATTCTATTTTTACGAGGTAAGGATTTTCCAGACTTAAGTAATAAATATTCCTCAGGGAACATCTCTATTTGAGCATGATGTATAATAAAATTAAACGAATTATTAAGCTCTTTACTTGTTATGGAACCATTAATCTTATTTTGTTTATTTTTTAAATTGTGTATGAATCTGTGTATATATATGCTGTAACTCTTACAGCATATATACACGTAGTTTATTAAAATTGGAGAATTTATTAATTAAGGTATTTATAAATAAATGACTATTATTTAAATGATATGAATGAATATTAAAATGTGATGAAAGATCAGGTAGATCCTGTTTCACAGATACATTGGGCATTTGTGGCCAACATTGATTGTCCTTTAACAAAAATTGAGGTCCTGACCACCACAAAGAACTTTCGCTGATAAGGTCAGCCTTCAGCCCGCGCGAAGCAAGATCCGCCGGGTTGTCCTTGGACGGCACGTAGCTCCACGTATGTTGTGCAGTGCTCTCTTGTATTTCGTCGACACGATTTCTTACAAAAGGCTTTAAAGTGTTTGGTGTCATAGATAGCCAATTCAACACTATGGTTGAATCGCACCAAAAGTAACATTTACTTATCGACAAGGTAAGAGAACTCAAAACCTTAACTCACAGTCTTGTTCCTAACAAAGCCCCGCACAGCTCTAACCTGGGTATAGTCGTTGGTTTAATCGGTGCTACGCGATTTTTTGAAGTTAACAGACGAATTTTTATTGAGGCATCGGAACTTATAGTTCTTACGAACACACATGCACCGTAAGCTCGTTTAGATGCATCAACGAAGACATGAAGTTCATGTGAGATCGGGTCATCGCTTAGAACCCACCTTGGTATTTTTATAGAATTTATATATGGCAGGGTATTTGCAAAGGAGCGCCAAAGAGTAAGAATGTCTTCTGGAACTTGCTCATCCCAGTCACACTTTACTATCCACAGCCTTTGCATAACAATTTTAGCCTTTACAATACAAGGTCCCACTAGACCAAGGGGATCAAAAATTTGGCTAATGACCGATAAAATGTGACGCTTTGTTACCAGGGCCGCTGGTGTCTATGTCGATTGAAAAAACTAGACTGTCAGACTCACAATTCCAGTGTAACCCTAGCGTTTTGGAAGATACTTTTCTGTCGAGGTTTAAATTAACGGACTCTATAGGCTCGTTAGTAATTTGTGCCATCACCTGTGGACTGTTTGACTTCCATTTGCGAAGATGAAAGTTAGCCGAAGCCAAGATAGAGCTAACTTCTCTACCTAACTCTATCGTCTCTTGTATAGAGTTGCTACCTCCTATGTAGTCATCTACATAGAGATCTCTCTCGATAGAGTCCTTCACCCTTTTGGAAGTGGCAGCTGCTGAAAGACTGACCAAACACTTTGTTGCCAAATAAGGAGCAGATGCAGTACCGTAGGTGACGGTGTTTAAAGTGTAGGTCTTTAAGGGCAATTTAGGATCAGCCCGAAAGACAATTTGCTGTAAACAACGTTGAGCTGGTGAAATAGAGATGGCTCTATACATTTTCTCAACATCGCCCGAAATTATGTACTTATGTTGTCGAAGACGGAGATGTATTGAGAAGAGGTCGTCCTGAACAGTAGGACCTACCATTTTGATATCATTAAATGATAATCCGGATGTTGTTGCGGCTGAAGCGTCAAATACTACACGCAGTTTCGTTTTAGAGCTAGACTCCCTAACGACACCATGGTGAGGCAAAAAATACTCCACCTGTCCCGAGTGCAAGTTCCTAGTTATACTGTTTTCTGTCATGTGACCCAAATGCTCGTACTCTTCCATGAAGGATACGTAACGTTCTTTAAAAACGTTGTCACGCATAAAACGACGTTCTAAGGACAAAAAACGACGCTTAGCCATCTCAAAGGAATCGCCTAAGACACTCGGTTTGTCCTTTAGTGGTATAGTCACCACAAAACGACCATTATCGTCCCGAGTAGTATGAAGATGAAAACTTTCTTCACAAGCTATTTCCTCCTGAGATAAGGAATGTTTAGAAGAGACCGAGTCAAGTTCACAGAACTTTTCTAAATTTGTATGCAGATTACTAAGTATGGCCTGATTACAGAAATGTGACTGCTTTGACGTGAGAGGATGTGATGGAAGAGCCACAGGGCCTGACACAATCCACCCGAACTTAGTTTTGAATAATTTAGGTCAGGTTCAGGTCTTATCTGGACAATAGACGTCAAGTTGTTAAGATTGCAGAGTTTACAAGTTCTCCTAGGGGTGTATCATGCGGTATACCTCAAGGTTCAATAATCGGGCCATTGCTATTTTTAATTTACGTCAACAACATAAGTAAAATTGGACTAACCGGATACCTAACGTTATACACCGATGACACATGCTTGTTTTACTTTGACCACTCGGTTCACGCCGCAATCGCCGATGCTCAAAAAGACCTAGATGACTTGAACCAGTGGTTGCTGTCTAATTTGTTGACAATCAACACCTCAAAAACATCGTACATGATATTAGCCGCAACAAATAAAAAAATTTCTGTCTTTGAACCACTCAAAATAAATAATAATATTAATATTAAAAGATCTCAACAAGAAAAATACTTGGGGTTGCTGATTGATGAAAAACTTACTTGGAGGCCACACATTGAACACGTCAAATCTAAATTAATGTCTGCACTTGGAGCACTTCGAAAAATAGCACACTGCATACCAAAGAAAGTTAAACCAATTGTATACAATTCATTAATAAAATCACATTTAGAGTACCAAATTGAAATCTGGGGATCAGCGGCACCAACTAATCTAAAGTCACTACAAAGAACGCAAAATAAAGTAATTAAGGCTTTATTTCATTACCCATGTCATACACAAACTAAACAACTGTATGATAAAACAAACTTATTGAACCTATCTCAATTACACAAATATGCAACATGTATTTTAATTAAAAAAATAATTACAAAAAGAATTAAATCAAATTTACAATTAGATATTAAAAGTAATACGCACAATCTCCGACACAAAAACAAACTTAAATTAATTACACCTAGGACTAACTATGGGAAAAAGACAATCCTGTTTGAGGGAGCACAGCTGTTCAATAGGCTACCAGATGAAGTGAAAACCTGTGAGACTTTATATATGTTTAAAAATAAACTTATACTGCATATTGCAAAGAGTACCACATAGAGATAAATTGTACTATCATTTATTTTTTAAGTAATATTTATATCTCATTATAAGTGAAATGTAATTTCGTATGAGAATAAAGATCTTTAAACCTAAACCTATAATTTAGGTTTATTCCTGCCTAGGTTAATGGATGTAGCACCTAGGATATCCCAAAATACCTCAGCGCCAACTAAAATATCAATTAATGACGGAATATGAAAAGATGGGTCAGCTAGATTTACGCCTGTAGGTATGAGGACGACCTTACGACGACCTTAGTAATCTCCCGCAAAATTAAACAATTAATTTGTGCTTTATAATCACCGGTGCGAGACTCAATACTAAGGTTACAAGACTGTGTAGTAATTGAGGTTTGGTTGTTTATACCTGTGATTGTGGAGGTCGTGCTACGCCGAGGCAATCGCAGCTTATCACAAAGCGTCTGTGTTATAAAATTGGCTGTGCTACCGTTATCCAGCAGTACTCGGGCGTCGAACCTCTCCCCGCAGCCGCTGACCACTCTCACCAGCGCTGTGGAAAGGAAAATGTGCGAAGCAGTATTTTGATGTAAAGAAGTGTCACTTGATAAGACGACACTATCTGGAGTGCTAATAGGTAAAGGGGCAACTCCACATATGTCAATAGGTAGGGCAACACTATTAGAACTGCTAGGCATTGGGTCTTGAAAGTTGGTTGGCATTGACTGCTCAACATGCAATAGCGTATTGTGTTTAGCCTTACAATACTTACAATGTGACAATCTACATTGTTTTGTTAAATGACCAGGGCGTAAACAATTAAAACACAATTTAAATTCTTTTGTTTTGTTAATTCGAGTTTCTATTGGCAAACTTCGAAAATTTTCACATGTGTACAAAAAATGATTTTTAGAACTTAAAGGACAAATTATTTTATTATTATAGGTTTGAATATTTGATTTTAGATTTTTATTATTAATTTTATTTTCACTACTATTACTTCTTGCTACTAAAAAGCTTCTAGGTTTATTTTCTACTTTGTTAACTAATCTATCTAAGTTTTGATTTTCGATCGTTTCTAATAAATCAGCTTTATTACTAATAAACATGCAAAATTGAGACAATGTTGGTGATTTAGACAATGTACTGCGATGTTCTTCCCAATTTCTACTAGTAGCGGAATCTAGCTTACTTGACATCATAAACACTATAAGCGTGTCCCAATACTCTGTGGGCTCGTTCAATGTTTTGAGTGCTCTAATATTTTTATTAATTGTGTCAATAAGACGACGCAACGAAACACTGCATTCGTTAGTTACACGCTCAACATTGAACAACGCCTGCACATGATTGTTTATTAAAAGCCTACTGTTGTTGCTATAACGCTATGTTCACACAACAAATTCCACGCCATTTCATAATTGTCGCCTTTAAAATCAATGTTTTTAATAATTTCTTGTGCGTTGCCCTTTAGCGACGCGCGAAGGTAATGGAATTTGCTGATGTTGTCTATGCAGCTACTACTATGGATTAGTGAAGAAAAGGTGTCTCTAAACTCAAGCCAGTACTGATAACCACCATCAAAATGAGGCAAATCTATTTTAGGTAAGCGTATAAAAGCATGTTGCGATGCACCTGTGCCTTTTCCAGCTGCCGAGCCTGCCACAGACCCGTAGTCGCCAGCAAGCTGCGTGCCCGTGCTGCGAGCGAGTGATAACGCTCTTCGAACTTGGCCCGCTCAGCATAAACGTCCTCTGGATTGCCCGATAGTATTTCGATCTCCAACTGTAAACTGTCAAATTCATCATATAAGGCATCAAATTTATTTAAGCGACCCTCCAATTCGATACGTTGCAAATTGGAAAGTTCCTCGCAGCTGCTAATTGTGTCTATGTGAGTGCTGAAGTTTGTAAGCTTTGCCTTCATAGCACTACGCTTGCGAATTAAAGTTTCTTCAACAGACATTGCTAATGGCTAACGAAACGAGAGGAATGAATTTAAGAATTAACGTTACAAAAAAAACTGCAATAAAAGCAACGAAATATCGTATGCACGAAATTGCAATTGATTGCTGACGTGCGCTCGAACGACCTTGACCTACTCAGTCAGCTGTCGTGCACCGGCTAACGGTAAACAAATCAAGCGAAAAGCCAAGCGCAGGCGCAGTCGTATAGCAGCAATCATATGAATAGTGCAAATGTACAATATAAATGAGAAACGATAATGATAATAAGGATGATTACTACTTAATTTCGACTCAAATATTAGCGAAGGTAGTGAAACAAAAAAAAAAGAAAGTTTTGAAAATAAAACGTACTTTGAGAAGGGTTGAAATAAGGAAATGATTGGAACAAACTCACAAAACCTCTGTCGTTATCCACAAGGTAACCTGATTCCTCCCGCGAAGCGATGACTCGCACAAAATATGCAGCTGAGTACTTGAAGACTTCGGGAATCCTTCTTGCGTTCGTTCCTTTATTAGTCTTCCTTTTCTTCCAACTTGTAAGCGACTTCCCGCGAGTGTAGAAGAGATGACACGCAGTGACACGGCGATTTTGAAACGACGAATTCGAAGTATGAGGTTCGTTAAAAATGTAACGGTCGTAGTAGTACTGATGCATTATAACGGCGAATTGAAGGACCATTTGTTAGGGTCCTAACTAAAGGACTTTAAAGGAAGAGTGAAGTGGACTGTATAAATTGTATAATGTGGTATTATAGACGAACATTGGTTTAATTATGCTAACTAAATAAAGCGCGCGTGTCTGGTGTCGTCTGTGATCCGTGGCGAAGTGGTCTGTCTGCTGTGAAGTAAGGCGCCCGGCGCCTCCCGCGGTGGTGTGAAGTTCGCATGAGAACACCCGCCAGCGGCGGCACCCGAGCGGTCTCGATGATGCACGAACAATAACAGAAAGGCGTTAAACATTAAGATCCCTATTACAAATCTCCACTCTGCGAGAATAGGTATTTTAAGCGTCCCGCCCGACAACTCATTGAAGGTCACGAGTCCACCCACAATACTGTGTTGAAACTACGACCAAGCGATTTTGATACTTTTCCCAAGTTTATATTTTTTAGTATTTCTATGGAGTAATTTGTTATCGCTATACCCGCACATTTTTAGTGTGCCATGGGTCTAGTATGTGAATATTTGTTAAAAACATTTTTTTTATTTACCTAGTCCTTTATCTAGCAAAGAATGTTTTTTTGTTTTAGATAAAAATCATTTACATGCTTAGATTACAATAAAATAATTACAATTTACACGTAACCACCTCTGTGGTCTAGTGGCTAAGCCACCGGTTCAGACACAGAGGTCCCGGGTTCGATTCCCAGCGGGGGGTACATCTTTGTGTGCTCGGTTTGGTTGGTGGTAGGGCTTTTAAGTCCGCTTGGCTAGCTACCACCATTTTACCTAAGTCTGTCGCCATAACAACGATGTTTATAGCATTGTTGTGTTCCAACAGTTTGAGATAAGACAGCTAGTTCCTCAGTGGTTGAGGATTCCGGGTGAAGCGCGCTTCCACCTTCGGCCTTATCGTCACTTACCATCAGGTGAGATCAAGGCCAAGCGCTTACCCGTTGTATAATAAAAAAAACAATTTACATGGGAGTATAAAATACCATAAAACAGAACTACCTACTTGCCAAATTTCAATCAAATCGATCGAATTTAGGTGTGACAAAGCAATAGAAAGGTAGAGTTTTTATTTCAAATTTATTATTACGAGTCAAACGAGGTAAGAATCAAACGAGGCCAAACATTAGTTAGGATTAGAATACTATATGCCTTAATGGCAAGACATACCTTGCTATATTTGCATTTCTTAATGTAGATGTATATCTTAAATTCTTTACACATTGATACCTTTTTCGACCCATGCTGAACATAACGAAATTAATATTAAGAATAATTCAATATCCTAATAAGCTTTCTAGATTCCATATAAAACAAACACAAAAAAAATTAAAAGAAAGAAATACTTTTTAAAAACAAGCTTTTATTATGTCATTGTTAATAAAATTATGATGGAACACTAAAGAACATTATTTTAGCATAACTAAACCTTAATTATTATTATTTTTGCAATCACAATGTAACACGGTTTTATTTATAAAAAATGGCCATGTAATAAAAACTCAAAGATTTAATACAAGGTGTAAAGTTTTATGGTTTAATAAAAATGTCTAATAGGTATGTACCTACTTACGATATGAGATTATTGTGACGTAGACGAATTTGGTTAATTTTAGTTAAAGGTTGCATTGTATGTACAGGGTCTAGGGTAGAATGGGGTAATGCCGGTCACTTAAGGAAAACTCATTACAAAATAAGTATGAATCAACATTTCTTTATTAAACTTAAAACAAACGAAAACATAATTATTCTTCTTTTAATGGCAAAGTAATTGAGATCAGTAGTAAGCATAGTTTTAATACAATAAACATTAAAAAAAAAATCAAGTTGACCGGTATTACACGCAAGGGTGGGTAAAACCGGTCAGCCCTTGGGTAATACCGGTCATGCCTTATTCTATTCTAATAAGTATCTAAAAACATAATTCACAAATATAGTCAGCAGCAGAATCGTACCCTGAACATTCAGAGTGAGCCCAACGCCCACAGCGCACACACCTGTACCATAACTCGTTATCCCGCCCATAATCATCGCAAATTATGCATTTGTTAAAAATATCGTCATCCAAATCAGTGTCGTCATCTTCACGTAAATCTGTCATCTCTGTTTCTGAATTTGATGTAAGGTCGTCATCCGTCCTCTTTTCCGGAACTACTTTTTTCTTTACCCTTCTTACGACGACCTCCTTGGTCGAGTGGTTTGTACACCGGTTTTCATGGTGTCGCCATCTCTGAGGTCCCGGGTTCGATCCCCGGTCGGGTCAATTTAGAAATTATTGTTTTTCTAAATTGTCTCGGGTCTGGGTGTTTTCTATGTATAATAAGTATGTATTTAAGTATTTTAAGTAAGTTTATCCGTTGTCTAGTAACCATTTAACGAGTTTCTTCGAAGCTTCTATTGGGCTAGATAATTGGTGTGATTGTAGGAAAGATTTATTTAGATTTATTTATTTATTTATCCCTGTGAGTTTCAGTTTTTTCCCTCTCATGTCATTATTCATGTTTTCATCTTGGAGTACTTTTCTCTTCACCCTGTTTACTTCTGCAGCTTTCCTATTCATTTCTTTTTCAAAGGTTTTCACTAGTATCCTCTTCTTTCTCTGATTACCAATTTCGTTCTCTAAATCTTCACCAATATCGGTTTCATCATCATCAAATAAGTCTGTCCGTTTTGTTTCAACGGTTGCTGTATTATAGTCGTGTGAGCTCTCAACTTTTTTCTTCAACCTTTTTACTTGTGTAGCTTTTGTTTCCTTTTCTTTTTTAATTGATATTTTTTTTCCTGTTCCTGTTACTTTTTTCTTTACTTGCCCTGATTTATTTTTCTGGTTCTCAATTTTCATCTCAGCCTTTATTACTTTTGCCATTTTCTTTTGCTCTTTCTGAAATAAAATGATTTTATTTGGAGTGCCTGTTATAACAGTGGCATGCTGCTTGCGAGATACTTGTGGTTTTTTCTTTACAAGTGTTTTTGGAACCGGAAGAAGATCTTTTACAGTAACTATTTTACTATAAAACTTAGTGTTTGAAATGTCAGATCCGGAAGTTGAGGGAATAGGGTTGTTGTAATCTATGTACTTGACTGATGAGATGCTGGAAGTTAATGGCTCCAAAATTTCGGGGTCTGGCGGTGATGTTACATAGATGTCATTATTTGAGGGGTCTGGGTTGTCGGAATCGAGGTTGTGCTGCTGGATGACAGGGGCTGGCAGTGGCGATACATTGCGCAATTCAACATAAGAGATGTCAGCAGGTGAAGGATCTGGGTTGGCGCAATCGAGGTTGTGCTGCGGGATGGCAGAGGCTGGCGTTTCTTTACATAGAACAACGGCAGAAATGCCAGCAGTTGAGCAAACTGGGTTCTCACAATCGACATTGAGCAGCGGGATTTGGGAAATTGTTTCAACAAGCAGAGATGGTGATTCTGGTGTTCTATTATTATGATCGAGCCCCTCTTTACATCACAAGCAAGTTCACTGTTGTTCAGAAATTCAGATGGCAAAAAATCTTCGTCAGTGAATATATTAGGATTATAAGGATATATTCCTGACGCAGCAAATCCTGCTTCGGCTTTGGGAATAGTAGCCACTCTTTGAAAAGATTTTCTGAACAGCGAAGCGATGTCATTTTGCGTAATCTTCCGTCCCAAATCTGTCTTCATAAAAATATTACATTCCTGCTTATACGCAGATTTAAAGGGCCATACACAGATACATCCATCGGCTGGATACGATGAGATCCGTGTGGTGGTAATAATAACATTACGATGTTATTCTTTTTGCAAAATGTAAACGCACTCCAGGAAATGTGGCTGGAATGATTATCCAAAATGAGTAAAACCGGATCGATTTCCGTAGGCTTTGCGAACTTGACAAAATGCCTCAGCCATTCTACAAAAAGCTCTTCGTTGATCCACCCGTTCTTGGAACATTTGTATTCAGCCTCACGTGGCCCATCTCTTTCCAAAGCTGTTGAATGTCGCTGTCTTGGATAAATAAACATTGGGAGAATAAATTGACCAGTGGCGCTCATAGCACACACTGCCGTGACGTTCTGCCCTCTTTCGCCACTAGTAATTGAGCCCACACGTTTCTGACCCTTCTGTGCGACCACTTTACCTGGGTCTTGTACAGACGTCACGCCGGTTTCGTCTACATTATATATGTTCCTCGGAGGGAATTTATATTTCTCCATTAAGTTCCCGAGCAATTTGAAAAATAGGGTCACTTCTTCCCTGTTGAAAGCAGCTGCTCTATTTAAACTCGTGCCTTCGGCTTTCCGCACAGATAAGCTATTCCTTTTCAAAAATCCATCGAGCCAATCCTTGCCAGCTGTTTTATAGGTTCTGTTAAAGTTATGTGCAATGCCATTTCTTTCTGCAAATTCAAAAGCCATCTTCCTTATTTCCATTGCAGTACAGCCGTAAAATATATTTGCGAGGAGTTTAATTCGGGAGGCCATGTCATCTTCTTGTTCTTTGGTAAATATGGTATTTCTTCCCAGCTGCGGAATGTCCGAATTACTACTTTTTAATCGCTCTTGCAGAGTAGAAAATGGAATGCCAGTAGATCGGGCCGCTTCTCTTATTTTTTTCCCATCTTTTACTAATTGAAATGCCAGTTTAAAAGACGCTTCGCTCCACTGCGCCTTTGTGCGTGCTTTATTTTGTTTTGGTGGCATTCTGTAAAAAAAATTATCATGTAAACTTGCAAACTACTATTGTTTTCTAAAGTTTACGCGAACACTACACATTTAAATGAAACAACTTTTACGGATCTACCACCAGCCTGAGACCCCATCATACAAAATATTAAATCTCAGCCCCAACACCATATTGCCAGACCAAAAGATACTGTAAGCTCTTTCTGCGTAAAACGGAACGCACCTGATTAAATTTAAATGAGGGCATACAAGCTACTAACTAATTATGAGATGACCAACACCTCAGTCTCCCTGTGACCACGGACCCTGCAAAAGTAAAATAAACGCGAGTAGATCCGTAAAAGTTGTTTCATTTAAATTGCAAACTACTCTTAAATTTTATGCGGGTAATACCAGTCATCATTGACCGTTATTACCCGATGCTAGATTTAGCGAAATATTTTCCATTTACCCTAAAATCTAAAGCCGAATGTAAAAAAGCTATAATAACACTTGTGCATGAATGAATAGTTTGGCAACACCGATGCTAATTCAGAATGTTAAAATAACTAGTCAAACAAAACTCACCTCTTATTTGCGGAGATCGAAAAATTAGATCAAATTGGCGCGAAAACTATCGACGTGCGCCAGACCTCAACGCGTGATTGGAACTGAGCGGGGGTAGATGCCGCGGTACGGGGAATGGTGGCGTCACATGATGTACCTGTGTGCGTGCATGTATTTGGCCGATTTATATGTGTAGCAAGATGACCGGTATTAGCTCCTGACCGGCATTACCCGATTTTACCCTAACAAAATCAATAACAGAACGTTTATGGGCGGTATCTATACATCATACTGTCTGAATATAATGACAAAAAATGGGCTCCAATTATAGTAATTTTTCAAAGTTATGCTTTCTGACAAACTAAATCAATTAAAATAATGCACATCATGAAACATGCTGTGTCTTTACTAACACGCACGCAAGCGTCAATAAAACGATAGCTCAGTGTGCTCCGAGTTTCGTGTGCATGTTTGGCTATCTTTGTGTGCGTGTAGTACAGCTGTACGGTTTGGAAAGGGTGTATTTTTTGGTGAGTTGTGATAATGTTTTGTTGATTATATCGGTAGCAAGCCTGTAGTTTTGGACCAAATTTGGTGTGCATGCTCAGTGTGGTGTATAGATGCTCCCCTTAAACGTTCGCTAATTGATATTGTTAGATTCTATATAATGATATTTTTTTAAACTTATTAAGTAGTATTATTTCAATATCTTTACATATCAATTAAAAACGGTTTACCCATTAAGACAAATCGAACTCGACGCGGTTGGGTCCCTTAATTACTGAGTTCCTATGACCACCTTCCAGCTCCATCATCAGACCCTGCTTACCATCTAGCACTAAAGTACTCGTCAAGATGAATCAAACGAGCCCATACTCGATGTGGTTATGTCGTTTAATTACTGAGTTCCTATGGCCATCTTCCAGCTCATCATTAGACCCTGGTTACTATCTAGCACTAAAGTATTCGTCAAGACAAATCAAACGAGCTGAGACTCGATGGGGTTGCGTCGTTTCTTTACTGAGTTCCTATGACCACCTTTCAGCTCCATCATCAGATCATACCCTGGTAACCATCTAAAAACAAAGTACTCGTCAAGACGAATAAAATGAGCCGAAACTCGATGGAGTTGCGTCGTTTCATAACAGAGTTCCCGTGACCACCTTCCAGCTCCATCATCAGAGCCTGGTTACCATTGAAAGACAAACTACTCGTCAAGACGATTCAAACGAGCCCAAACTCGATGAGGTTGTGTCGTTTTATTGTAAAGTTTCTATGGCCACCTTCCAGCTCCATCATCAGATTAGCACCATGTCATCATAATATTGCATTGTCATGCGATTTAAACATGTATGCAAAATTTCAGCTCAATCGGTAACCGGAAAGTGGATCACTTTAATTTGCAAGATTTGATGACAAACGGACAGGTGAAACAAAATAAAAACTTGTAAAATTATACTTATGTGATCAAATTTGGTAGTCGCACTATACATGCACTGCCGCTCGATCGATCGATATTGGCGCGAAGAAATTCGACACAGGTCCAACGCTGAGGAGCGCTCGCGCAGTACTGAAGTGCGGACGGCCGGCGCATCGCATTTTGTAGTAATTTTGCAGTTGTATTTATCGTTTCTATCGAAATAGACACATTCATGATTTAAAATTGTGAAATCTTTATTCCTCATGAAGTAATAATTATTCTGGTATAAATTTTGCTCAATAATATTATCGTGGATAGGAGAAATTCACAGTTAACTTGAAGTGATTTTCGATGTTTTTTGGTTTAGAATAAGATTTTTTTCTATATAAAATCAATAATATCTAAAAATTCTGAGGCCACTAAGCACTATACGACTATATAAGAGATAACATTCTATTTTTTTGTTTCATTTGTTTAGAACAGTAGTTCAATCGATGAGCTCAAAAAAGTGCCTCAGCGCATTTTATGTAAATCTTTCTCTGCAATTTTGGGTTTAATTAATAAGTTAAGCAAAATTTACAAAAAGCGAGGCCGCTACGCACTATTCCAATAGCTATACTGCACTATTCAATAATTCATAATTGTTAATGTATTTTGGTTTCTGAGATCCATATCGCCAAAGTTGGCCATTTTACGCAACAATCACAGTCGAGATGTAATAGGCCTCTTAAGATGATACACAATGAAATATATAAAATCATGTTAATTTTTGATTAACATTTCTCCCGCCACCAGGGAGAAATGAACTGAATACTTGAAGTCCCTAATGCGCTCTACTTATATTAACAATAACACATAATATGACTCATACACATGACTTAACTTTAATAATGGAAACACTATATATACACAGAAAGTGCAATGGTTAACACAAATTACTTTCTATTGGTATCGGTAATTTACACAATGCAACCATTGGTCTTACAAGCTCTCCGCTTTGAGTCTTTAATTTAACTGATCTAACAATGTGATCTGATCCCATGAACAATTCAATAACTCTACCCCTTCGCCAGTGAAGAGGGGGTGAGTTCTCGTCAATAATAAGAACTAAATCGTTGAGCTCTACGTTGTTAATATGATTATACCATTTATTACGTGACTGTAGTGTACTGAGATACTCAACATGCCAGCGCGACCAGATCGTCTGGTACAATTTCTGAATAACTTGAAAACGGGACAATCGTGACATTTTAGTTTCCTTCCAGTGAGCTTCTGACAAGGCAACAAGTGGCTGGCCTATTATGAAATGACCTGGCGTGAGAACCTCTAAATCACTGGGGTCCTCTGACATAGGCACAAGAGGCCGTGAATTAAGTATAGACTCTATTTTAGTAAATAGAGTAGACAGTTCCTCGAATGTTAAAATGGTATCGCCCACCTCTCTCTTGAGGAGGTTTTTAGCGCTTTTGACTGCCGCCTCAAACAGGCCCCCCATGTGGGGCGATGCAGGAGGATTGAACTCCCAGCGAATGCTCTGTTTTCTGAACTCCTCCTTGAGGATAATCTGGTTGTCCAACAAGAACTGATTGATCTCCTTTAGATACAAATTAGAACCAGCAAAATTCGTACCTCGGTCCGATCTGATTAGTGAAGGCAGCCCTCGTCGGCTGACAAACCTGGTGAATGACGCGATGAAGGCCTCGATAGTCAATGCAGAGACCACTTCGAGATGAACAGCTTTTGTACCTAAACATACAAAAACACACAGGTAAAGTGTCTATTGCATGGTTCCAGATATATATAATAAAATACCTAAGTGCTGGAAAGAATTACCTCTATTGAAATTTAAGCATAAATTTCGAATTTTATTAGAAGATAGAGCATATCGTCGGCTTACTGCAAGAAGTCCATAACTGCTAAAAAGTGATTTCGAGAAAATCGCGTGTTTATGTTTTTCATTATTTACGCTATATCGTCTGACATAGATGTCACAGACAAAAAATAAAAATGTCTTTGTGTAGTTTATCATCTATTTTATTAAAACGATGTCCCAAAAACCATTTAAAATTTTGCAGTTTTTTTTAAAAGCCCATATAAAAAAATAATGACTTCTAGTGTTTAGGAAAAAACAAACCGTGTACTTAATTAATTACTTCTACAACATATTTCTTTAAAAAAAATGCACAATACACAATAATATTGACGAAATATTTGACAAATTTGTTATAAGTTAAAAATAATAATTAAGTATTACTTCAATGAACCTGCATACGTATTCAACAAGCTCGACTGGATCGATGCCAGAAGACAATGCGAGAGAAGACTATGTTCCCGGCAACTGTCTACTAAGACTCATAGGTCTGCATCTTTCAGGGGTGCCTTCCGGTACGCCGCAGCCAAGATATGGAATAGTATCCCGCCACCTTTGAGAGTTGCAAATTCTCCAGCAGTATTTAAAAAGCATCTGAAAAAATACCTTCTTGATTCACAACTTGACTTGGGTATTTGCAATGCTAACATATCTTTCATTTAGGCGGTGAGATATCATTTTTCCGTGTGTGTGTGTGTGTGTGTGTGGGGGGGGGGGGTGTGTGTGTGTGGGGGGAGGGTGTGTGTGCGTGTGTGGGGGTGTGTGTGTGTGTGTGTGAGAGAGTGTGTGTCTGTGTGTGAGGGTATATGGGTGTCTGTGAGGGTATATGTGTGTGTGTGAGCCATTGAAAACCAGCGTCTGGTTCCATATTATTGAACCTGACATAATGCTGAATTGGCTGCCTGTTTAGCTGCGGCCGTGAGACACTAATGTGCTATTATACAAAAAGTGTTTTGTTGTTTTTTTTTTAAATCTAAGTTGTTTTAATGTTATCGTTGTAACTGTCTCGTCTCTATCTACCCACCCCTATAGATAGGGTATCGCAGCTGGAACTACGGGTCCAGCTGTGTTTCTCAGGGGTACTACGGGGCGGAACCCCGTCCCCCCGCCCCTCGCTGGTTGTGCCTTGACCGGCGCCTCCGGCGGGATCCGGACGTGGGTTGGACTCGTAGTGGCTTGTGGTTAGCTGTAGACTTTGGGAATGTTCGTTTGTCATGGTATTGTGTGCCGGGACTGTCACTGTTATTATTTTAATTGGGAAAAGGGGAAATGTGAACAAAAAAGTATTAGTTAACTTTTATGAAAAATTTCTTTCTTTAAATATTCAAAAAATTATAATGTTCACACTTCCTTACAATAAAAACTTGCCACACGAAGAAAATAATTATAGATTTAAGCTTAATTTAACATTGAATACTTGGCGTCAAGACCTACCGCAGATAGTCTCCTGCGCGAGTGTTCTACTGGCACAGGTACGTCTGGCACTTCTTGCATAACCTAACGGTTGGTTTCGAGGTGCCAGTACAAACTTAGTGAAGTAAGGAGGGAGGATGTCTCGTGTGTTGTAGCTAAATAAATTATTTTTCATTTCATTTCATTTAATTCATTTACTTTCAAATACCGGGACATCGTTTTCACCTGTTGAATTCTTAGATGTCTCAGGAACACACATTGCTACTAATTTCTTTTTTCGGATTGCCTGAAATCATTATAAGATAGGTAATTATTTATTCAAAACTTTATAAATCACATTTACCTACGTTCAAACTCTACATCCGAAAAAGTAAGGTATGGCAGTTAAAAACTTACTTGATAGACAGATAAAGAGTTTTCATTCTTTACTGTCTCATTAGATTTTCTATGAACAATCTTCCGTTTACATTTTCGTGGCATTTTGCTAGAAGTCACTAACTATTCGCCAACCAGTCTACACGGTCTGATTGTGTCAGATCTACCGACAAACTGGCGAGCCGGGGCACGGCGCACGCGGTCCCTCCCGCCCCCCACATCACGCCCTCCGCCGAAATCTTCGCCGCTCACGTGGCCTCACTACTAAATTACGTGGCTTATTTCTTTGTAATAATTATATTTTAGTTAAACGAAAAATAGTGTTTGGTTAAACTATATTAAAGAACAATAGTTACTTCTACGCAACTTAATTTGTATGCATTCTAATCATATCTTAGTTCGTTAGAAATAATTAAATGGATTTATTCATATTACACAATTTCATCATCATTAAAATTCATCTACAAACTATACTTACTGAATTCTTACGTAAGTATTATGAAGATTACAAAACAATATTTTCAAAAGTCACTAAAATCAATTAATGATGACTAAAGAAAATTTCATCATTTTTAGAATTCATTTACACACTATACTGACTTCTTACGTATTATGAAGATTACAACATCGATTTTCTTTAGTACTTGTTAAATGATTTTAGTGACTTTTGAAAATATTGTGTTGCAAACTATACTTACGTTCTCTAATTTCAACTAAAGTAATTATAATACTTTAGTGAGTTGTGTAACAATATATTTTTATTTTGTATCACATAATTCTATTTAGGGTACTATAATGACTTGTTAGTGACTACTAAAAATTGCAATCATTATCTTATTGCGTTAGACATAAAGTCCAATATCTCCAAAACTATAACAGATAGAAAAATAATGATTTTTGATTCAATTAGAGCTCATCACGGCCTATAAGCTGAGTAAAAATTTAATTATGTTTAACATATTTTTGCATGCCTAGTGGTAAAATATGGCTGAATCAATTTAATTTTTTTGTACCACCAATCATGTACCCATATTTGCAAATAAATATATCTTTATCTTTATTATCTTTATCTTTATCTTTAAGCTTTGATTGATTTCGTATTTCTTAGTAAACTGCTTTTGACTAAGAACGGTCCAGCAAAGTCAGTCGCTACGCCTGAAAATGGTCGTGCGGCCGTGACTCTATCAGCTGGTAGGTCGCCCATAAATGGTGGCTGAGATGAAGCATTGAACCTTAAACAAACTAAACACAAAACTAAATAAACTACTTTATTTCGTATTTCATAGACCTACCTAGTAGGTAGGTATACCTAACTCTAGGAACATTCCCGTAGTTTTACCTAATAACAATATTGAATATTACGTTTTTCATTCGAACGCAATTAACTGTCGATTGTTTTATAACAACTGCGTTATTATTACTAATAATCGACTAGTAATGATTTTCATTCGAACTTTTTCGGTTGTTGATTGTTCTAGTGTGATACACTGACATGACACTACGACACATGACACTACACTAATAACAATCGCGTAGTTACTAACAATCACTCAGCGATTAAATCGTTACTACTTATAACGATTTTCATTCGTACACAATCGACTGTCGATTGTTTTTATAACAATTGCGCAATTACTAATAATCGACTAGCTATGATTTTCATTCGAATAAATTCGATTGTTTTAACAATCGAATAATTCGATTTTATTTAGTAACAATCGCCCATCGCTACTTGGCTTAGAGCATTCAACCAACAGGAGACGCCACTGGCAGACGTTCTCCTCTGCCAAGAGTGTATGCCCAATGGTCATACCCGTTATATAAAACTAGTTTTCGCGTGACATTGCACCATTTGCATGTCACAGTTGACGCGTCACGACGGGAGCAAATAATGCCAAATTGCAGCGTCTTTTCGTGCAAAAAGCGAACAGATACATCAAATGTACAAAAGGATAGCGTTACTTTTCAACTGTAAGTATTATTTTGTCTTTATACTATTGATAACTGCACTAAATTTGCAATAAACTGAAAAACATTGTCAATCAAAAAGTGTTGCCACTAGAACGACAATCTGCAAACTTGCGTAACTTTTAAAGTTAAACGTGCTAACATTAAAAAACTACTTTTATGTCCCATTCATTATTGTTAAAACTATTTTTCACTATGGATGCTAATTAAATGAATGTTAGATAACTATTTATTAATTGTTACTTGTTTTCATTTTCTTCAGTCTTTTTTAACTAAATTGCTTTAAAAATTATCAATACTATTAAACTGTATGTTTATGATCAGTCTACTTCATTAATATATTATATTTACAGCCTGTCATTTATCCCGAAATTAGGAAAAATTTATTTCATTACATTGGCACACTGAAACAGTTCTAGAGATACGACAGTACAAAATATCGATATCGACTTCATCCCTCTCGTCTGTGTGAGAGCCGGTATTGCCGCGACCCCTAGTCTGTGTGGCTCAATTGAGCCATCTCCACAGACAGGGGTTTTTTTAGCTACCTACCGCGAAATATTAAGCCTTAATATGATAACTAGTAACTCTGCCTTAGTTCCTTAATCTATTAAAACCATTCCCAATACCTAAAATATTTCATTATTAAGCCTTAATATGATAACTAGTAACTCTGCCTTAGTTCCTTAATCTATTAAAACCATTCCCAATACCTAAAATATTGTAAGAATAAAGATATGATTTTTTTTTTTTAATCTTTTTTTTTTCCTTATAAACTAAAAATAAAATATAAGGAAAACACGTATGTTATTGAAATAAAGCATACCTTAAGCATTAAAAAACATGTTATAACATAAATCAGCTCATAATACTATCAACTCGATAATAAATCGATTATTCCGATTTCAATATACGCGCTAAAACAACCCTACGTTTCAAACGACAATATTTTATTTTTTTCCCTTGGGACGCTACAAAGGAACTTTTGAATCATGGAGCCTAGTTCATGGTGATTCCAAATATGTACGGCATGTCACTAACAAATAAAAAACAAAGGAGCATAGAGCCGAAATATGACACCCATTTTCGCAGTCTGTGGCGTGGCTCAATTGAGCCAGTCCACAGACACGGGCACGAAAAATTGTGGCTCAATTGAGCCACTCCACAGACGAGAGGTGTTTATTTTTGTTATTAATTTTTCAGATTTCCAACCAAAAGATGTAATTATTTGAGATGTTTGGATCCGAGTTTGTGGAAATCATGTTTCGTGGACTCCTAAGCGCACTAGTACACTTGCTCACAGCATTTTCAAACTTATGCAATCCAATAACAAGATTGAAAAAGCGTGTCGTGCCTACTCCCGTTTTCAGAATTTAAGCTTTTTATTCTTCGATCACTTAGAAAAACTAGATGCACAATCAAGGCTAGTAAGCTAAATGTCAACATGAAGAAGAGCTTCTTCAAAAATTCTGCCAAAACATATATACTTACGTCATTTAATGTATATGTCAAAGCTGCCACTATCCGCTACGATTTAGTAGGATTGTGAATCTATTTTTATATGGTGTTTGAAGTTTTTATTATGATAAAGTACTAAACATTACTTCTTTGAAATACTTCCATTACAAATAAAGATTATTGAAATTGTTGTTTGGTTTTCTCATTTTGTTTTCCCAACTTTAAGAAATCCTTAAAGATGAAAAACCTTTATTCAGATAAATAATAGGAATATTTTACAATTATTTGAAATAGGAGCAGTAAATGAAGAAGGTTAATTTTCATTTTGTTAGTCTACTTTCATACTCATAGTCCTCTTCTTAGAGGACCTCTTTCTACACTAACTACATAAAAATAATTGATCGGCGTTTAGAACCATGAAAATACATGTTTTTCAGTTTTTCAGTTCCTCCTGTTTAAGAGTCGTAAGGTTAGCTAGCCAAGTATTTAAAAAAAATAATATTGCAGCATTTTTGAAATACAAATACCTACCTATCAGTCTATCCTCTTGCGATTTTAACTATAACGAAAAGCCAAGTGTCTATCTTATCTAACCATACGGCCCCTATAGATCAGTGGCAAATGCTCACTCCATGTCTATTCGTAATTCCTCGTAAACTTATGTGTACTGTGTAATTTATTTATATATATTTCTTCTTCTTTATGAAGAAGTTTATTCACTAGTACTACAAAATTCACTAGTTGTAGAGCCACCCTAAAGGGTGGCTATCCTAAGGGCAGTCAGCTCTTCATATTTGGACTTGTTTTTGGCAAAGGAAAAAGAATTCAGCGGCACTCGCTGTTCCCGTCCACTCCCGAATGTTTCGCAACCACTACTTTCTTCTGCGACCAGGTATCCGTTTTCCTGCAACTTTTCCCACTATCGGCTCCAAGAACTAGTAACTGTCGTGTCTAAGCACATGGCCCATATTATGCAACTTTTCTTTGCTAAAACTTATATAGCTTACAAAAGCTCACGTTTCTGACTGACCCGTCGCAGAACTTCCTCATTGGTGACTTTTTGAGTCCAGGATATAGACATCATGCGTCTGTATGCCCACATTTCAAAAGCTTCTATACGTCTGAGATCCTGAGATCTTCCTTTATAGTCCAAGCCTCACATCCGTATAGGCCAGGGGGGCGCTAAATAACCATAACCAAACCACAACTGAACCGCAGCCGTTCTGCCGACTTCGTAATTCGTACAGCGCCATCGCGTGTGTCAAACGCGATAGCACTACAACGGCTGAGGTTCAATTGTAGTTTGGTTGAGATTGTACAGCGCGATCACCCCCCTGATATAACATTGGCGAAGACGTATTCGGAAGGCGATTGTAAGGTTTCGGTTGCAAAGAACCTTTCTTATTTTTCCATAGGCACTGCGGGCGGTATTTACCTATATTTAAGGATCACCAACATGACATCTATGTCACATTGGTGATCTTAACCAACGGTTACCATTACAGCCCCCTGAGCACAGATCTTTTATTGACCGATAAAGTGACAATAGACGATAAAATTTGACAGTTCGAGTACCTACTGCCGATGTCAATTTGTCGACGTCTAATGTCACTTTATCGGTCGATAAAAGATACGTGCTCGCACTGCAGAGCTAATAAAGTATGTAATACGTGTCTAATTAAATATTGTCACAATTACAGGAAATCAAATTTCTAGTGAAAGGTTCGTACAGCAGCACGCGCGCTTTGTACAGTTAATTAAAAATAGTCAGGAGCCTAAATTAAAAAAAATCTTTTCTTGTATTTTGACATTGAATTGAATTGAATTAAATTGAATCGACATCGAAAAAATTTAATCGATAGTGACAACCTCTGTAGACGTATACATAAATATGACATTAGACTTGTGCACGGACAGGTAATCTCTGTTTGTGAATATAATAGTGTGCGTCTATTTTATGCTAGTGTTCAACAATGTTGTCGTTTGCGTGCGTAGCGACGTCATTTAAAAATGCATTAGTGTGTTAACAATTTCTGTGTGTTTCCTTCCCCCCGCAGGAAATGACAGACTTTTTTGCATAGAAATTAGTGCGCGTGTCGTCTCCTGTTGGTTGAATGCTCTAAGGCGCTTGGCCTTTATCTCACCTGATGGTAAGTGACGATAAGGCCGAAGGTGGAAGCGCGCTTCACCCGGAACCCTTAACCACTGAGGAACTAGCTATCTTATCTCAAACTGCCGGACACACAACAATGCTATAAACATCGTTGCTAAGGCGACAGATTTAGATAAGATGGTGATAGCTAGCCCGGCGGACTTAACAGCCCTACCACCAACCAAACCAAGCACACAAAGATGGACCCCCCGCTGGGAATCGAACCCGGAACCTCTGGGTCTCAAACTGGTAGCTTCCACTAGACCACAGAGGCGATTATTTCTCCTTGCCATACCTTTACATTACCTTTGCATATCTCATTCCAACCCAAGACTTGTCTAGATACAGTCGGCCTGAGATGTAGCTTAACTTTAATATAGACGCCAGCAGATCAACGTTCCACAATATATCAGATTTCTACAATATAATTTAAACTTTATTCTATTAAATAAATAAGGATCAAAATCGATTCGATTTTTTTCACAGTGTTGGATAGATTGATCTTTTTTTTATAATTTGCCACAAATGACCCCACTCCACCTGATATTAAAAGGAGGTGAAGTCCAGGCGCGAGGACGAGTGGTGCAGCGTAAGAGACGTAGCACCAGTCATCCTCACTCTGCCGGCCCACAAAGCGCCTCTTCACGCCTCGCTTGAAGGACCCTATGTCATAGGTAGAAGGGAATACGTGTGCTAGTAGACTATTTCATCTTTTGGAGGTGCGACAAAGAAACGAGTCACCAAATTTCTTTGTGCGTGATGGAATATTAGAGACTGTAAATTGGTGACTCCGGAGAGCAGCATGCATAGGTACTCCTATGGAGGAAGTGAGAAGATGGATCCTCATCCATCTTCTAAGAGTTCTTCAGAGCACTCGCCATGGTATAAACAATCTGAGAGAAGGGGCCCAATTCTGCTAAATTACGAATGGCATAATTGAATCGCAATTGGATCGCATTGTTTTTGTTTGACACATTTGGTATTCTCTTACTCATTTAAGACATAACATACTCGTACCATTGAACTGCCATTGGACTATGTTGCTAGTCTGCTCTTCAATCGTGTTGCAATGTAACTCCATTGTGGATAAATGGCATTCTACTCTTTTTTTAAAAAAAGAAGCGTTTTTAATATACGTAGGTCATGTTTTTAAACATTGCGAACAAAATAATTTGTATTCGAATCACAGATAACTAAAAAAACGATTATTTAAACTAAACTAATAGTTTGTTCACTCATTCGGTCTCTTGGTAGATTTAGGCAACACCATTTAGAGTCTATTATGATTCCATTACGATTAGATTGAGATTACTTCTAAGTTTTTGAAGACTACCCAATTTGTCTTAATCGTAATGTAATCGTAATGGAATGGAATTGATTTTTATATAAGGGCCGACACTTGGAAAAATTTCAAGGTAACTTTTTATGAAAACGCGAATATCTCAAAAACGGTGCGTCGTAGCTAAAATCTGACGATTTTTTGGTGCCCCTGGGGTATCCGCAGGAACATGAGCGGCGTCCGACGTAATTATTAAAAAAAATATTTTAAAAAAATATTCATATTTTGTATGGAGATTTCTGTTGTTTAATAAACAAAAAATAATATAAGCATAATTCTTTTCACAAATTTTTTCACAATGAAAAAAAAATAGTGTTTTTGCTCAAAAATTTTGTAAGTCCTGCCCCCTCTTTGCCTGGCCTCATAGTTTTATAAAAGTCCGAAATAATCGTGACAACATTATTGTCTAAGGTATTGTTGCTTGATCGTACGTCAATAGCAAAATTGTCACTGAAAGCCCATTGATCGAAATGTCAAACAAACGTCAAATAAGAGTAGAATGCCAATTTAATCTACAATGGAGTTACATTGGAACACGATTGAAGAGCAGACTAGCAAAATAGTCCAATGGCAGTTCAATGAAACAAAATAATTTTTATTTTCTAAATTTTGTGTTTTGTTTTAAATTAATGTGAAATAATGGTGGATTATTAATCGTTAAGTGTTCGTGAACGTGCATGAGTGTTGGCAAATGAAACAAAACAGTGCAACATCACTTTTCAAATTCTCTCAAGAAGCCCGTGTGAGATGTCAGTAAAGTCCCACATATTTACTGGAACTCAACGAGTTTGGGAGGAATATCATTAAGCATTACACATTCATATTATCATCACTTATTATCATCTACTTTAAGCATAATCAATGAACTCTATTATTACGACGGAAGACAAATATAAATGGCCACGTAATAAATTTAAAAAAAATCTATTACGATTTCATTACGATTAGATTGTAACTACTTCTAAGTTTTTGCAGACTAACCAATTGGTGTTAATCGCAATGGAGTCGTCATTGAATATCAATTGAATATCAATAGCATGTGATCTTAACAAAATTAGCAGACTTGGGCCCCAGAGTGACGATCTGCGGACGTGTGTACTGTAGAACTCGTAAAAGGTTGGGGGGCGTTTGTTACAATAACAACAACCTTTATTTAGTATACGACTTCATTTATTGTATACTTTTATATACATTAACAATTACATATTTACAATATAAAAATAACATGGTCAAGTCTACCCATGTGCATGGCACTTCAGATCGTTCTCTCAATTCCCGTTTTGACACCTTGTCAATTCAAATTACGTTTTTTACAAATTACTATTAAGTAAAACCAGCCAGCGCCCTAACATGGTATAAACTCTACATACCTCCCGACCTGGGGGAAAAAAAAAAAAATTAAACTATCACAATCCTTCAATTCGTTTGGCAAACTGTTAAATAGCTGTGCTCCCTCAAATAGTACCGTCTTTGTTCCATAGTTAGTCCTTGGAATTATAGTTTTAAGTTTAAACTTATTTCTAAGATTATGTGTATTACGTTTCATGTTTAGTTCTTTTAATAGTGCCAGTTATAATTTTTTTAATCAACATGCATGTGTTATATTTGTATAGTTGTGATAAATTAAATAGTTTAACTTTTGTGTATAGTTCTTTAGTTGGCGTGTGGAAAGGATAATGGAACAAAACTTTAATAATTTTATTTTAAGTTCTCTGTAATGGATTAAGATTAATTGGTGCAACAGATCCCCAAATTTCAATGAGATAATCTAAGTGGGGTTTGACTAGAGAGTTGTAAATAGTATATTTAATCTGTTTAAACGTATAAGATTAGTTTTAATATGTTCTATGTGCGGTCTCCACGTTAATTTATCATAAATGAGTAATCCCAAGTATTTTTCTTGATGGGATCTTTTGATAGATTTGTTATTTATTTTCAAAGGCTCATTTTTGGGTGTCACTTTGTTCTTTGCAGATAAGATCATGTACGATGTTTTTTCTGTGTTTATTGTTAGCAAATTCTGCAAGAAACATTCATTTAGCAAGTCTAAGTCTTTTTGAGCATCAGTAATTATTTCTTGAGTGGATTGACCAAAATAAAATAGGCATGTGTTGGCATTTTGGCAATTGGCATAAAGTGTGAGATATCCGGTTAGTCCTATTTTGTTGATGTTATTTACATAGACTAAAAACAATTATGGCCCAAGTATGGATCCTTGGGGTATTCCGAACGAAACACTTTGAGAGTTGCTCATGAAATTGACAATTTTAACAATCTGTCGTCTATTTTGCAGATACGATTCAAATATATTTAGTGCTTTGTCTTGGACACCTATGTCGCTTAATTTAAGAAGTAACTTTTGGTGACTCACAGTATCAAACGCCTTTTTCAAGTCAATAAATATACCTATTGTAAAATCCTTTTTATCTATGTGTGTTTTAATAACTAACGCCATTAACGCTGGATCAGTGTACCAATTCGCGGATGACACATGTCTTCTGGTAGCACATAAAGATATTTACGAAGCTCAAAAGTTGATGCAGGATAATTTTAATCAGCTAATTAAATGGGCGCACGATGTAGGTCTAGTAATCAATGCAGATAAAACCAAAGTGATCCATATACGATCATCTCATAATAAGGCGTCAACCGCACCAGTCGTAAGGGCCCACACGCACTGTTGCTTACATAATAACATGTCTAACAATACATGCAGCAGTTGCCCTGCTCTGCAAGTTGTTGACAAGCATACGTATATTGGTCTCGTTATCGATAGCCGATTTTGTTGGGGACCACACAAAGAGCATGTCTGTAATAAACTAAGATCTATTATAAGCAAATTAGTTATACTTAGAAATAAACTGCCATTTAAAACCCTCCGATTGTTATATATGGCCTTAGCAGATTCGGTTATCTGCTACGGATTAAGTAGCTATGGTAGAACCTATGATACTTACATCAACGCGATTTACAAACTACAACTAAAAATACTAAAAATTATTGTACCTAAATTTATTAAGAAAAAATATAAAGAAAAGATTATCGTTAACATCTTCTGCTATTTAATAATTTATACTAGCGACTCACCGACACCCAGATAAACCCTACGAGGTTTTCGTGGTGCGGTCTTTATGTACCTAAATTGTAATCCTTTTGGTTTTAAATAAATCAAAAAAAAAAAAAAAAATTTGTTCTTAGGTCTATGGCAGCTGTTAAAGTACTACATTTTGGGCGAAACCCATATTGTTCTTCAATTAGAAATTGCTTTTCAGTTAAATAGTTACTAAGCCGATTGTATAATAGTTTTTCAAATATTTTATGACGGGCAATACTGAAATCGGCCTAAACAGACCATGCTGGTAGAACTGCCCACGCATTCGCTCTCACGCATGACCTGACGCAACTGGTGAACCAGCCCACCAGGATCCCAGACATAGTTGGCCATGCGCCCTCCTTACTCAACCTTCTGCTGACGAGTCGCCCTGCTGGATACCGGGTGGAGATTCGAGCTCCTTTTGGTTCCTCGGATCACTGCTTGATATCCAGCACAGTGTCCTTGGCATCGCGCCCGCCAACAGCGGTTTCGAAACGCCAGATTTGGCACTACGCGTCGGCAGACTGGGATGGTATGCAGGAGTATTTTGCATCCGTCCCTTGGAGGCAGCGCTGCATCAGTGGGAAGGACCCGAGCGCTAGCGCCACTGCCGTTGCTGATGAGATAGTATTAGGAATGGAATACTATATCCACACTCCTATGTCATCAGCAAAGGCAGACGCAACCGCTGCTTCAATCGCGTGTGTGCCAGCGCTGTTGAAAGCAAACAGACGGCATACTGCGCTTGGATCAGAGGTAAAGCTCACGGGGATCCTGAAACTCGCCCGCTAAAAGCAGCCTATAATAATGCCACCAAGTCGTGTAAGAGGGCCTACATTAGAGCAGATGCCTAGCGCGTTGCACGAGTAGGCCAAGAACTCCTGACGCATTCTACGGGCAGCCGTAGCTACTGGCGTCTGGCCAAAGCCGTGCAATTCAACTTCTGTCAACCCTCGCTGCCACCATTGAGATGTCCTGATGGAACTTTAGCTCACAAGCCGCAGGAAAAGGTCGATCTCCTGGCCAAACTCTTTGCGGCTAACTCCCGGAGCGATGATTGTAATGCACAGCCACCCTCAATTCCTTACTGTGGCCACACAATGTCTGATATTAAAATCAGGCAGTGTGATGTCCGTGCGGAGCTGCAGTCAATCGATGTCCGGAAAGCTAACGGTCCTGATGGCATCCCAGCAATAGTCCTGAAAATGTGTGCAGCGGAGTTGTCCCCTGTGTTAACGCGTCTGTACCGTCTCTCGCTCTCTTCGGGTTGTGTGCCGGAATCTTGGAGAGAAGCTAATGTGCAACCGATCCCTAAAATAGGAGATCGGTCAGATCCGACTAATTACCGCCCTAAAGCCGTAAACTCAGTGTTGTGTAAGATCCTAGAACGTATATTGAACAAACAGCTTATTCGATACCTAGAAGATCACTGCCTAATTCACGATCGTCAATATGGGTTTCGGCCAAAACGGTCAACGGGTGATCTTCTAGCTATTGACAAACGTGTCAATAGCCTCACCCCAGAGAAACGAAACGAGAACGAGTCACTGGCAGTTAGCCTTGACATAGCCAAGGCTTTTGATCGGGTCTGGCACAAAGCTCTTCTCTCCAAGCTCCCGGCATACGGTTTGCCCGCTCAGTTCTGTACCTGGATTGCTAGCTTCCTGCATAAGCGTAGAATCCGTGTCCTTTCGGATGGATGCGCTTCGCGGTTTATGTCAGTGAACGCTGGTGTTTCTCAAGGCTCCGTTCTATCCCCCACGCTGTTCCTTCTGCATATCAATGACATGCTTGATCTTGGAAACATTCATTGCTGTGCAGATGATAGCACAGTGCATGGGGGATATAACGGTCACCCAACGGCTGGGCGGGTAGACACCGATATGAAGCGAGCAAATCTTGTCATTGAGCTCGATCGGGTGTTGGATCTCATTTCTAAATGGGGTTCCGATAATCTGGTGGAGTTCAATGCCAAGAAAACACAGGTGTGCGCGTTCACAGCGAAAAAGTCGCCATTCCTTGCCCTTCCCTCTTTTCAGGGTACATCTCTAGGCCTGCAGAGCAGTATTAACATGCTCGGTATGAATATCCGCTGCGATCTGAACCAAAAGGACTACATCGTAACCGTGATTAAAAATGCCTCACGTAAACTCGGTGTCCTGAACAAGGTGCGGCGATTCTTCACGCCTGATCAGTTGTGTCTATTATACAAGACACAGGTGCGGTCTTGCGTGGAGTATTGCTCTCACCTTTGGGACGGCTCCGCAAAGTACCTTCTCGATGCCTTGGACAGATTGCAGCGCCGCGCTGTGCGCATTATCGGCAATGCGGAGGTCACTAAAACTCTCGAGCCTTTGCAATTGCGTAGAGATATTGCGTCACTCAGCGTCTTTTACCGTTTATACCATGGCGAGTGCTCTGAAGAACTCTTTGACCTCATCCCTCCTTCTCCCTTCCTCCATAGGAGTACGCGTGCTGCTCTCCGAAGTCACCAATTTACAGTCTCTAACATTCCATCACGCACAAAGAAATTTGGTGACTCGTTGCCGCACTTCCAAAAGATGGAATAGTCTACCAGCACACGTATTCCCTCCTACCTATGACATAGGGTCCTTAAAACGAGGCGTGAAGAAGCACTTAGTGGGCCGGCAGAGTGAGGGTGACTGATGCTACGTCTCTTACGCTGCACCAGTTGTCCTCGCGCCTGGACTTCATTTCCACTTAACAGCTGTTACGTTGTAAATTTTAGTTTCACATAAAAGATTCAATTTTAAAAATAGCCGAAACAGTTCGAATAATAAATTACATGATAAATTAATATGTATAATAATTACTTTAAGTAATTAAATTTAATTCAAGCAAATCCGGAAATAGAACTATTTTTTTTTATAAGGACTTTTATCTAGAACATTCGAACGGGAGTAATATTTTTTATATGGATATTGTCTCTGCACGTAGGGGTTACTAGAGAGGAAACTAATACTCCTTAATATTAAGACAGGGTAATTAGTGAGTTAAATATCACAAAAAATTATTTTAAATTAAAGAAAAACGCATTTCACATTGCTAAACGTTAATTTTTTTTAAGGTCTTGTGTTGTTATTGTTGGCAGATTCTGTTAGCAGAGGGCGAGTTGTGACAGACGTCATATTTGACGTTTTGGTTAGTTTGAAGGAAAATTCTAAAAGAACAATTTCTTATGAATTACCCGACAATGGGAGTAGAAATTATAAGCTGGCCTTCGATTTATAAGTGTTTCCGGCGAAAGGAAAGCTGCCGAGTTGCGACGCCGAAACGAGTTGAATCTCTGGCGTGACGTGGTGCGATGAGTTGAGATCAATGCACTCAGGAATCCGTGCCACAACCAACCGGTCGTGACGCCGCTGGCAGCCACGCGTAAATATAGGATATCCCAACGCATGCTTCGAGAGGCCCGTCTCGCCGCCAGGATTTAGAGCTGGGCCCTAAAGCCTGGACGCGAGACCTGCCTCTTCGGGGCACCAGCGGCCACCTGCTGCCAGCGAGCTGTCGCCGCACAGGCGTTGACGGTTTTTGTACCCCTACTCTGGGTTTAATCGTTCTTTATTCAGGAACATATTTTTACATTAGGGTTTCGAAACCTTAACATAGTATTTTCTTTTATATCCAACTACACCAAGCGTTGGTGAAGTTGTGAAACCTTTGAGGATCTGCGAGTTCGACTTGTGTGAAGTGGTATGGTGACATCGTCTCCAGATTCGGGTCTACATCCAGATCCTGGCGCCCATAAATATTTATTTTATATCGGTATAACCCCACAGTTCTCTAGTGTATCGGCTTTAAACGTGTGAGAGTTTTAATACGGTTAAACGGTTTAAAAACATTTAATTTAATATTTTAATAGACGGAGTAATTTAATTTTAATTTCAACATCATACTCCGGACGGTACTGGTTTATCCCGACCCCCCACGACCTTAGCTTGTACGACTGAAATATTAGCTGGCTGGTTAGGCAGTAGTAGGAACAGTATTATAAAATTTATTTTAAATTAAAATTATCACCGACCCGCTTGGTCACTTTTGACTCTTAGGATTTTAGTGTGTTTTAGGGGGTGATATAGCTTTGGAATAAGGTTTAGATTACTTTAAACAGTAAATTATATATTGTTTTCTGAGGTTTAAGCGAGCACTACACATTGAAATAAAACACTTTTTACGGATTAACTCGCGTTTAATTTACTAGTTTATAGTTTGAGCCACACTGTGTTTCGTAAAGTAACCCATACAGATAGGTACCTCAATGGTGATTCTCACCACCATCCTAGACAGTTGGCTACTGTAGGGAAATCTTTGTTTCAGAGAGCACGCGGTATCTGTGACACCCAACACCTGGCTGCTGAACTTCAGCATGTCAAGCATGTACTACAGGATAACAAACTGCAAGTACCGCGGCTTTGTCACAAAAAACGCAAAAAACCAACCACAGTCGAGCGCCAACCTGCAGTACTTCCATATATGAGGGGCGTCACTGACAAGATTGGTCACATCTTGAAGCGAGCTTCAATCAATACTTACTTTAAGCCGCCAAAGAAGATCAACCAGTTCTTACGACCTGTCAAATGCAATATACCCCTTCAAGATGCAGGCGTGTACAAACTGGACTGCGACTGTGGGCTCTCATACATCGGGCAAACAAAGAGAAGTGTAGGAACCCGCGTAAAAGAACATATAGCCGACGTCAAGCATAGGCGCGAAAATAAGTCTGCAGTGTGTGAACATGCTCTCGAGGGACCCAACCATTACATCAGATTTGACAAACCTCAAATACTCGCCAAGGAACAACGATTCATCCCTAGGATGATACGCGAGGCTATTGAAATTAAAAAACATCGTAATTTCAATAGAGAGGATGGTTGGAATTTACCACCTGCCTGGGACCCCATCATACAGGTCATCAAATCCCAGCCCCAACAGCAACACATTGCTAGACCTAAAAATATTGTTAGCTTGTATTGTGTAAACTTGAACGCACCCGGTAAAATATAAAAATTATTGACGGTAGGCAAATAACTTCTAACTATGAGACGACCAACACCTCAGTCTCCCTGTGACCACGGACCCTGTAAAGGGTTCGAAACGTCAGGATAATATAAAAACTATGTAAATAGTAAATTAAAAAAACCTCAGAAAACAATATGTGATCCAGTACGGACTGGAAATAGCTAACAAAGTGCGTCGGTTGGAAGATCTAAAGACTAAGCGCGCAAGAAAAGTTACATCCCTAAATTTCTTGAAGAGATGCCGTGATCATGGTCTCATCCCACCGTGTGTCAAGATATCACCCAAAAAGGACATCCGAGGGAGCGCCAAGATCTTACAACAGGCCAGTCAAAAATTGCTCCGTCATCTCATCTACCGACATCGTTCCGAGCTAAGTACAATTAATAATAAGATCGAGAATTTGTCCAGTGGGGTTAGGATTACAATTGTCGGCGTCAGATTTTACTAATTGCATTAATCTCCTCAATAAACGCGAAACATCTAAATATAATGAATGCAAACACAGACAAATAAATAAATTCCAAACGTTAGTATCAAAATTAAATAAAAAGTTTGTGAAATGGAACACAACTAACAATACAACATCAACCATAGATAGCCACAAACGTCAAAACCAAATCGATGAGCGGAAAATTGTGAACTTATCAAAACAAACACTGGACAAACCCACTGTTGAGGTACTAAAAAAGGGGCTTAATTACGCCGTAGCCCCTCGCAGGATACCGTATGAAAGCATCATTAGTAACGCAGAGGATTGCTTAGTTAAAAATAATATTAGGAAGGCTGATGCTGAAGCACTACGTCAAGACATATCGTCTGTCTTGCGCCGGAGCAAAGTGCCAAAATCCAACCTTCCTCGAGATCAATACTTCGCCCTAAAGAACCTGCGAGCTAAGCCAGAATTAACCATCCTTCGTGCTGATAAGGGTAATGCTACGGTAATTATGGATACGTCAGATTATAACGAAAAAATAATTCAACTTTTATCAGATGACAAGACCTACAAACGCGTTAAATGCGATCAAACTAACAAAATATTAAAGAAAACAGTGATCTTGTCAAACAACACTCCGAAACGTTAAATCTAGACACTAATTATTTAATACCTTCCTGCCCTAAACCACCTAAACTGTATGGGTTACCAAAAATCCACAAACCTGAGGCTCCGCTACGTCCGGTTGTAAGCCAGATCGACTCACCAATTTACCGTTTGGCCCGGCATGTAGCAAAAATACTTTCCCCATTAAGAGGTAATACAACAGCTTATGTGAAGGATTCTTACCAGTTTGTCAGTGATATTAAAGACCTACATCTTGCTGACAATGAAACCATGGTTAGTTTTGATGTGCAGTCCCTATTTACATGTCTACCAGTACAGGACTGCATTGAAATTACCAAGAAAAGACTAGTTGAACAAAATATGCCCAACGAATATGCAGTACTATTAGAGCATTGTCTAACATCTGGCTACCTTTTGTGGAATGAAGTTTACTACTTGCAAATAGAGGGTGTTGCTATGGGGTCCCCTGTATCACCCGTTGTCGCCGATATTTTCATGGAAGACTTCGAGGAGCGGGCCCTAAGCACAGCACCCGTAACCCCAAGGTTCTATAAGCGGTACGTAGATGACACTTTCACTATCTTACCAACTGATAAAGTATCTGCTTTTCTAAGTCATCTTAACTCCATACATCCTAAAATACAGTTCACAATGGAGTTAGAGGCAGACAACAAGTTAGCTTTCTTGGACACTTTTATCATCAGGAATCCTGACCATAGTTTGAGCCACACTGTGTTTCGTAAAGTAACCCATACAGATAGGTACCTCAATGGTGATTCTCACCACCATCCTAGACAGTTGGCTACTGTAGGGAAATCTTTGTTTCAGAGAGCACGCGGCATCTGTGACACCCAACACCTGGCTGCTGAACTTCAGCATGTCAAGCATGTACTACAGGATAACAAACTGCAAGTAAATTATCGCATATCTCTGTAATCGCGCCGCAGTAGTGATAGAAATACCCTTGTTTTCGCCTAATATGGATAAAAGTGGCTTATGATCGGTTTTTAAAATGAAAGGAGTATCCCGACCGTATAAAAATTGGTGAAAATGAGTGACAGCAAACATTATAGCTGTAGCCTCCTTCTGTATCTGGCTATAGTTGCGTTCGCTCGCCGTTAGCGATCTAGAAGCAAAAGCGATCGGCCGCTCGGTGTCGAGCTGCCCGTGCGCTAGCACCGCACCGAGCCCGGCGGGCCCCGCGTCTACGCTGAGTACTAGCGGAAGGCGCGCGTCGAAGTGCGCCAGCACGCGCTCCGAGGCAAGCTCTCGCTTCACGCGCTCGAACGCGCTCTGTTGCCGCGGGCCCCACTGCCACGGCGATTCGCTGCGCAGTAATTCGTTAAGCGGGGTGTCTTTTAAATGGAGTTCTACTTCAAATTTGTTAAAACATCCTAATTCGTCATTCCATAAATCCGAGAATTCGTTTAACAACGACTAAATATTATTCTCTACGGTTCCCAAGTTATCGATTTCTGACGTAAAACTAAATTTGAACTTTGACATAAAATCACGGCCCAGCAGCGGTGGTCCGCCATTTTGTAACACATACATTTTTAAAACTTCCTTTTAATAATTATATATAACTTCACAATCGATATACCCCAGAGGCGTCATTTTATGGCCATTGTACAGACACATTTTTAATTGAGTTTTATTTAATGTACATTTTGAAAAATATTTTAAATAAAGACTATTTGATGTAACAGATGTGCCTGAACCAGAATCTTATTGCATTGATAAATCTATACCGTTAACATTGACATTTAAGCATAAAGGATTTAAATCTACATACCTCATATTGAACAGGGAGCATTCCTTACAATCAATATTGCCTTCGGAAGAATCGACTTCCAAGCAGTGCACTTGAGAAAGTTGTTTATTCTTGTTTAAACATGCTTTCTTCAAATGTCCCTTTTTTCCACAAGATTGACACGTGTAGTTTTTATAACGACACCCACCAGCATTGTGATTTTTTAATCCGCATACTGAGCATCGCTTAGCAAAGTCGAGCGAAGGCCGCGCGTCGCCGCCGGCGCCGCCGCTGCCGGAGCCGCCGCCGCACTGCCGCACCAGGTACAAGGGCTCTTCCTTCGCCACGCCAGCGCCACCGGCGCCGGACGTCGCCGCTGCCTGCTCGGCGAGGCTGCACCGCGCCTGTCGCGCGCACGCCGCCTGTGCCGCTATTTCCACAGCCGTTGCCAATGTCAACTTTTTTGCGTCTTGCTCGAACAAGCGATCTCGTTCCGGTCCCGCATTCAAACCTAGTACGAATCTGTCTCGTAGCACGATGTCCAACTCTGAGCCGAAGTCACATAAAACGGCTAGTCCTCGAAGTCGTACTACCCATTCTTCGATACTTTCGTAATCAAATCTTGTTGCTGCGTAAAATTTCGCCCTGTCTGCGAACGTTGACCTTTTCGGCGAAAAATGTTTGTTGAGTAATTCCACCAGCTGCTTGTAAGTTATTAGTACTTCACGGGTTTGCAGATGCCTCTGAAGCCGGGTTTGCCGCCGTTGTTTACCTCCATGAGCTCGATGCCTCCGGAGATACTTTAGTACACTTGATTGTCGCCAAGTCGCGAGTCGCACCAATCAAGAACCGCCTCACAATCCCCAAGTTAGAGTTGTCGGCCGCCACTCTACTCTCCCAGCTCATGATCCGTGTGTCGGTTCAGTTATCGGCCCATATCAGTATACAACAACACATATGTTGGTCAGACAGTACGATAGTCCTGGCCTGGCTCAATACACCGCCACACCGCCTCACCGTCTTCAACCCTTTGAAGCCAACAGGGTAGTCAAAATCAGCTCAGGCTCACCAGAATGTACCTGGCGACACGTACCTTCTGAGCTCAACCCGGCAGATTGCGCAAGCAGAGGAATGTCTGCGCAATCCCTGTCAGCCCACGACCTATGGTGGTCTCCCACGTGGCTTGGACAGCCTTGTGAGTCTTGGCCTGCGATGCCCTTAGCTCTGGGCCATCACGCCTTGCCCGGCCTTAAGCCCAAACACGTCCCGTCACTGGTCACAGTACCCGGTCTTGACTTTGACCTGCTCACTCGGTTCAGTTCACTAGACAAGCTCGTCGGAGTGACAGCTTGTCTAAAACGCTTTCTGCACAACTGCAGACACCACCCAGATTCGTGACGCTCAGGCCCCTTGTACGTCAGTGAACGAAGAGAGGCCCTACTTTACTGGGTGCGCAGTGTCCAGCACAATGAGTTTGCGGAGGACATCCACCGCCTTCAAACTGGCAAAATCTGCTCCGTCAGACTCCAGCGGCTGTCACCTCTCATTAAAGATGAGCTCCTTAGAGTTGGTGGACGACTGTCCCATGCGTCTATCCGATATGACGCGCAGCACCCGCTCATACTTCCCAGCTCTAGCCCACTTGTAGACCTTATCATTGACCACTACCACAAAATACACTGCCATCCTGGCGCTGACACTTTACACGCTATCCTACGCCAACAATTTTGGATATTGTCCGCGCGCCGCATCATTAGACACCGAGTTTTTAAATGCATTAGATGCTTTCGATGCCGGGCCCAGCCGCAAGCGCCCTTCATGGCCGACCTGCCAGCCGATAGAGTTACGCCTCAGCCAGTATTTAGTCAAGTCACGACCGATTTCGCCGGACCATTCCTCGTTAAATCTAGTACCCTACGTAATGTTAAACTCTTAAAAGCGTACTTTTGTATATTCGTGTGCCTCTCGACTAAGGCGGTTCATTTAGAACCGGTCTCGGACCTCAGCACGGAAGCGTTCCTCGCGGCATTACAGCGTTTTATAGCACGCCGCGGTGCCCCGGTTCTCATCCGCTCGGACTGCGGTACAAATTATGTAGGCGCTAGAAATCAGCTCATCGAAGTACAAAACTTTCTTGCCTTGAATAATGACACGATTGCGCACAAGCTCGCTGGTCAGCACATTACTTGGTTGTTGAACGTCCCTAAGGGACCATGGTTCGGTGCGTTACATGAGATCAACGTAAAATCAACAAAGCAACTTTTATATCGCGTAATTGGCGAACAACACCTCACATTCGAGGAATTCTCCACACTTTTAGCTCGAATTGAAGCGGTCCTCAACTCAAGACCTCTCTGCCCACTTTCGTCTGATCCTTCAGACTTTGAGCCGCTTACAGCCGGACATTTCCTTATAGGCCGCCCACTAACGGCCCTTCCCGAACTATCCGTGGAAGATAGGCCGATCTCCACACGTAGGCGATTCCAGATGGTACAGGCCCTTTCCCAGCGCTTCTGGACGCTGTGGACCCAGTCCTACCTGCATACCCTTCAAACCCGCTCCAAATGGTTGTCCCCATCCTCCCCTCCCCGAGTCGGCGAGCTCGTCCTCATCAAGGAGGACAACCTGCCTGCCCTTCAATGGAGACTGGGGCGCATTACTCGCACCCTGCCTGGGAAGGATGGCGTCGTGCGGGTGGTGGACCTGGACACCGCCAATGGACACCTCCGGAGGCCTGTGTTCAAGATTGCCAGGCTCCCTCTGGATGAGACCACCCCTGGGCCCCGGGAAGATGTTTGCGCCACCGCGCAACGGGAAACAGCCGTCGCTGCGCCGTAATAGAGTGCATATTAGAATGCACTAAGCCGTCGCGCGGCCATGTTAACTAGTCGCCGCCGGCCGGCGCCGCGCAAGAGTTAGTGCATTTCGAGATCTCAGGGCGAAACCACGCGTCGCGCGCCCTCGAACTCAGCCCACGAAGTGAACACATGTGTGCAGTTAAGAGCTAGTGCAATAAGCTCGACCTAAACGCCCTTAACCAGTGCCCCTAGTGAACTACTTAGTGAAGTGACTGTGCGCCAGGAACCAACCTACATCGCCGCCCCTCAAGCCTCGCCGCCCGTGGTCAGCTCGCACGACGGTTCCTGACTCATCATCCCTGTAAGTACATCCTTCCTTCAGCCTTCTTGCCTTCAGCCCATTAACTCCGCCGCATGTTGGTGCCTTAAGCGCCAACATGCGGCGGAGAAAAGATATTCAACCATTTGTCGATTACCAGAAACAACAAAATAAATTTGTTAATTATGCCTATTCCCTATAGTTGATTTAATGTAAATTTTAATGTTGGAACCAAGCTGATTGGCATAACCCTTTCAAATGTTTGTCTCAACCGATCCACAAACAGTTGGGATAACAATATAAGCAGGTAAAAACCACAGCAAGACATAAAGTTAAACCAACACGTTCGAATGGTTAAACAAACACCCGAATGATGGTTAAAATAATGATATAAATTCTATACAAAAAAGTAATTGACACGACCCATTAAAATGTTTGTTTTAACCGTGACACAAATAGCTAAGATAACAGTATTAAACAGGTAAAAACAACAGCAACACATAAAGCTTAATCAATATGTTCGAATGGTAAAACTAACTCAAGAGCAAGGGTTAAAATAACAACATAAATAGGTTAAGTCCTATACAAAAAAAACGATTGACACAACCCTTTCAAGTGCTTGTTTCAACTGTCACACAAACCGTTGGGATAGCAATGTACACCGGTAAAAACAACACCAATAAAAAAAGCTAAATTAACCTGTTTGAATGTTTAAATTAGCCCTTCATAGTGTTTGATTTAACCGTCACATAAACAGTTGGGATAACAATATAAACAGTTAAAAACAACAGCAAGATTTATAACTATTTCAACAAATTCGGATAGTTAAACTAACTCACGAGCTAGGGTTAAAATAAATATATAAACAGGTTAAGTCCTGTACAAAAATTATCGATTGACACGACCCTTTGAAATGTTTGTTTTAACCGTCACACAAACAGTTGAGATAACAGTAATCAACAGGTAAAAGCAACAGCGACACATAAAGCTTAATCAATATGTGCGAAAGATAAAATTAACTCAAGAGCAAGGGTTAAAATTCTCTTTCAAATGTTAGTATTAACCATCACACAAACAATTGGGATAGCAACATAAACAGTTAAAAACAACACCAAGCCAAAAAACTAAATCAACAAGTTTGAATGGTTGAGCTAACGCTTACGAACGTATGTTATAACCGTCACACGAACAGTTGGGATAGCAATAAAACAGGTAAAAACAACAGCAACACATGAGGCCAAATCAACATGTTTGAATGGATAAACTAACTCACAAGCTGGGGTTAAAATAATAATATAAACAAGTTAAGTCCTACACACAAAAAAAACGATTCACACAACCCTTTCAAATGTTTGTTTTAACCGTTACACAAACAGTTGGGATAGCAATATAAACAGGTAAAAACAACACCAAGACAAAAAACTAAATCAACAAGTTTGAATAGTTGAGCTAACGCTTTCGAATGTATGTTAGAACCGTCACACGAACAGTTGGGATAGCAATAAAACAGGTAAAAACAACAGCAACACATGAGGCCAAATCAACATGTTTGAATGGATAAACTAACTCACGAGCTAGGGTTAAAATAATAATATAAACAAATTACGTCCTAAACAAAAAAAACGATTCACACAACCCTTGCTAGTGTTTGTTTTAACCGTTACACAAACAGTTGGGATAGCAATATAAACAGGTAAAAACAACACCAAGACAAAAAACTAAATCAACAAGTTTGAATGGTTGAGCTAACGCTTTCAAATGTATGTTGTTAAATTAAATGTTACCTAAATGCTAAATACGAGTAATCTGAGATAAAATTACTGTGTCACATACCTACCTACAATACAGACAAACCGACATAGCGAAACTATATCTATATTTGTATTTGCTTTCGTATGCTGTTCAGCTTTTCCGTCTATAGTATAGGTCACTCTCTCAACCGATTCTCGTGAAAATTTGTGAGCGGGTTCGATACCTATTTATAGTTAGGGCAAAATGCTTTTGTATGTCCGGCCCTATGATCTTGTTTTGGAAGATAACAAGATGAAAAGTGGAATTCAACGCCATACTTACCTACCTTAACAGTGTAAGTAGGTCCCTACTGTTAAACGAGCTTTGATTTTTTAATGGATTGTCGAAAACGGCTGTACTTAACGATTTCGATGTTTACGCTATAATTAGTGCTTTAACAGGACACAAACTTCTCAAATGTTTGTTTTAACCCTTTCACAAATAGTTGAAATAACAATTTAAATAATTTGTGCTGATCTCCCGGCAACGTCGCAAATTACTATCTGCGCGCGCTCAAGAAGCAAGGGCGTCTATTCACGAGAAGTTCGGCTATGCGATTCTCTAAGCGACACAGACGCAGCGCGCATGGCGGTGATCTGCTTTCTCTTTCCAATTCTATGAATATAAAAGAGACAGAGTTAATTCTCAGCGCTGCGGCAGCCGAACTAAGAGAATCGCACTGCTGTTGACAATGACATGTGAGTGGTCACTTATGATGCTATGGTTACATTATCGCGATTCGGTGAATGTTTGATCTGTCGCGTCGTGTAGCTATAGCCAAACAGTTTGCTGAACCTACCGCACATCAAAGGGATATTTTCTCAAACTTGCAATGAAATGTTGACATGACTTACTTCAATTAGGTCTGGAAATACTACGTAACCGGTGCGATGAGTGAAGATGATATGTAAAGGAATTTCATACAGCCCAATACACCTACCTAGGCCCGTAAAGCAACAGTCTTTACGGGGGAGGGACGGGGGGGGGGGGGAGCGCAGGCCCATTGTTTTCATTTGATCCAATGTAGTTCGCCCGAAAATTTTATATAATTATATAGGTAGAATAGTTTGCCGTAGAAAAAACACGAAGTTTTTATCGCGTCAATGCGACACGAATTTTTGCCCGAAAATTTAGCATGATAGTGATATTGTTATGGATTGTCCTGGGTGTTAAAATAGGTTTTATTTATCTTAATAATAGTTACGCACAATATTAATTAGGCATAACTTTTAAGACACATTTTTTTAAGGATAACTTGTATTAGCATAATAATTGTTAAACATACTATTCTAAAGCCTAATACTTGCTAACGCATAATTATATTTAAGCATAATTTTGTTGGGCATAATAATTATACTATAGGGAAAAAGTAAGGTTGGGAAACTTTGTGTTTGCATTTGATAAAATACTTTTCGTATATAAAATAAACATGTTGGCGGCATAAGGGTGGCCCAAGGGCCACACCCACGCCGCACCCTAACCTGCTATTACACTACAGTAACCAATTTATATTAGATATACCTAATACCTACTTTTGGTTTTTCAGATTCAATTATCTATCACTAAAATATAAAATATTCCAAAGACAAAACCTGTTAAAAAACCAATTCAAATTATAGCCGATTTTGAAACTGTAACCTTACCTTCTGTTTTATGTTATCTACCAGAATATCTTTATGCCTAATAACTATTAGACGAATAAACAATTTGCCTTGTAACTTTATGGAAATCAAAATTAGGGCGAAAAACATTAGCCTAAACCATATTTATGCTTAATGAAATAGTATGCCAAAAAACAATTAGGTCAAAATATTATTATGACAAATAAAAATATGCCTAACTCGTTATGCCAAATTAAATTAGGACAAAAAAATTAGGCGAAAAAGAGGGATCCCGTTAAAATAACGGGCACTTTGATCACGTTTACGGTATTTATTATCGACTAATAACTAAATCTAGCTTAAAAATAAGTGAGCGCCAGGAGAATTTTCGTCAGATGCCTTTATGGGAGGAATAGGTTTAAGGAAGGAATAGGAATTGGGAGGGGGGGGGGGAAGGGGCCTCCGAAACCCTCACTGGTCGGACGAAACACAACAGCACCAAGTGCCGTTATTTCACGCCGAATATTCGTGAGAGGGTGGTATTACGCCGGGCGAGCCGGCCCAATGCGTGCTGCAACGCAGCGTGGCTCTACCACTCAGTCAGTGTTACTCATTTAGCACCACCCAGGGATCACGTGTAGGGTCTCAAGGGTAAACCTACGGACGCGAGCAACTTTAATGTTTGTTTTAACCGTTACATAAACAGTTGGAATAACAATATAAACAGTTAAAAACAACAGCAAGATTTATAACTAAATCAACTAATTCACATAGTTTAAACTAACTCACGAGCTAGGGTTAAAATAAAAATATAAACATGTAAAGTCCTGTACAAAAATTATCGAAAGACGAAGCGACGTTGCCGTATCCCGCACGCGCGCGCGCCGCCGTCGCGCTGTGATGCCGACAGCTTAGTTGAACGAGAAAATTCGAATAAAGAGCACGCACGGTTTGCAGCATACGATTAACTTATATAGTTTGCAGTACGTATTTAAGGAGGTGAGGTGGACAGTTCAGTGTGTAATGGATTTAGGTAAGTATCCGCTCCATACACCGTGGATCCCAAGGCATCCAAGGCATTTCGACCGTCAAGACACTGTGGATTCTTAAGCGTCCAAAACTACCGGCCGACAAAAAAGCTTCTTCCTGCTCTTGCGTGTAAATTTAGGCATAAGGCGTATGTTCTGTCCCTTTCTGTATTTATTAACTGTGAAGTTGCGCATCGACCGTTGACTGGTTTAATCTGTATTTTGTGAACAATTTGGATGTGAAGTTGGCAACGATACCATACGATAGTTCTGCCCGTCATAGTCTAATGTTATCCATTTTTTTTTGTGATTAAAGACCAATTAACTTCAGTGAAAGTTTAAATTTCATTCAAAAAATTATCTGGATTGTCTAAAAGCAGTTCTTCAGTGGCCAAATAAGTTAATTTATATTAAATTATTCATAACAAAATACGGTGCCGAAGTACGCGTAATCGACGCACTAATGTTTTATTGTTTTTTGTAGAAAATAATAAGGTTTCCATCTTTGATATTGCATTACATTAATTAATTGTTATTTATTGTTTGATTTATTTGCTTTTCTAACATCTTTCCTTTCATTAAAGCACTGGATTACTAGTTTTAAAATTGTAATGTGGCATCTGGACGCACAGGTGTCCAAAGTGATTTCAATAAAAATCAATAGCGTCGAGGGCACACTGGGTGATTTTAACACTCAATAGTAGTTAAGCCCGATGCAATACAGTTTCTTTTATTTGAATGCAGGTTTAATTCATATAAATATTATAAATGTGTGAAGGTCATTTTTCAATTTGACGACTGATTGTGTATGAAATATAACAGGGAGAAACAGATTACCCGTGACGAGTTTCTTACCGGTTCTTCTAGCAAGGTCTCCCGCCGTAGGATTTGGGAGCCGATGGCGTAGCTTCTTTAACGCTCATAAGCGTTGTCACCTCAACCTAAATTGAATTTAAAAAAATTGGATTTTGTTTTTTATTATTTTGATGCCTTCGCCTAGACTCACTGATTTGTGTCTATAAAAACTTTAAATAAAAATAGGTAAATAAAAGTATCTATTTTGTATCGTTTCTTTATTATTCTAATAATTTCCCAAATATCACATAGTTTTGTTGTGTTGTTGACACCAATGATGTTATCACTTAACACCAATATTCTTTCTAGAATTTTAAGCAGGTATAAAATTATCGAGATCTCATCACAGTTTTTTTTTAAACGACAATAAATAAAGAATTTTTTTTTTTTTTATATTCATTGCTAGTTAGCTCATAATAAATGACCTACTTCCGAATTACTTCTACAAGTGAACGTTTTCACCCAGTGTGCCATTGCCTAAAACCTAAAATTCACTTTGGATACCTAGGCATCCAGTTGTTTCGTTCCAGTTTCGTAATCAAAACTGAACCTTTTTTCTACTCTATATGGTTTATTCAATTTTATTTTAAAAATGACATATTACCCTTCAAATTGATACCAAATATGTATGTATAAACACACATGAAGTTAGCTATAAATCGTTCACAAAATAGTTAGTATTGTTGAGCGGCTACTTAGTGACACCATATGACTTTTGAACGCATTTAATTAATTTAATATATGCTTCTGTGTAGTTATTTCTTAACTATAGTAATATTAAGAATGTCTTAATATGGGGTTAACCTTTATTTCAGTGACATAGATAAAAGCATGATTGAAAAAAGTGTTTTTGTTTTGACCTGGCGAACTGAGTTCGCAATGGCGGTCAGCTAAAAGTTTCGTGTTCATAAATATAGGTTTAAATAAAAAATGTGCGAACCTGTGTTAATTTTAGTTATTTATTTGTAAAGTGTGAATCTTCAGAAACGTTTTGATTGTAAAAAAGTGGAGCTACCAAATTGGTGGTAAGTTCTAAGCCTATTATAAGACAAACTCGGCCGAAAAAATCCAAGTGTGGTAAGTTCAGATGCTTAAATTAACTAAAGTACATTATAAAGTTATACAATTTATTTATTAATAGCAAGCTAGTTTCATTATTAACCGAAAAATTTAACTTTCATTATCATAGCCAATTATTTCTTGGCGAAAACAGAAAAACAATCGACAGTCGGCGCGGATCCATTTTGTATTTAAATAGCGCGGTGTATTGACGGTTTGGGAGCTGCGAGGATGAGTGAAGCGAGCGGGTATGCGGACATATAAATGTGTTTTGATATAAAAACGTGTATCTACCCATCTAGCACATAAGTTTTATCGTGCTTATTGTATTTTCGCCGTAAAACGCGACTGGCCTGGGTACCTTAATTAAGTACTTATTTTTATGTTTCGTATATTTAGCCGAATGGGGTATTACGGCGGAAACAGTCAAACGTTTTGAATGTACCTACATGTTTATTGTTTTCGTTGTCTGATTACTAAAGCTTAGCGGCACGCTGCGTGTCGAGACGCAATCGGTTACATACCTACCTTTTTCATAAACGTGGTTACATTAGCTCATAGCCGATTTACACATCCTTAAGTAAGTAAAAACTACGTGTGGACGCCGGGCGGCAAGTAAGTCTGTCTACCTATCGCATTAAGTAAGCAAGGTAGTAGTAAATTAATGTTTTATATTTTAGCGTTTTATTAACGCTTAAATATACTTAAGTAAAATTTTAAACACTGAAAAAATTTTACTTAAGGTAGTAGTAAGTTCAACTTACTTACTTACTTACTTATGGGTGTGTAAATCGGTCTTCAGTACCGCGTGTCGCCACGTTCAATACAAATCTTTGTATTTTAAGAAAGGAAAACTGGTTTCAACGAAAAATAATGTGTTATTTTAACTAAAGGAAAGGAAAGGAAAACTGTGGTTTTAACGAAAAATAATGTGTTATTTTAACTAAAGCAAAGCTTTTGATTCAACTGATATATATCGGTTGAATCAAACAAAAATAATGTGTTACTTTAACTAAAGGAAAGCGTTTGATTCAACTGATATATATCAGTTAAAATAACACATTATTTTTCGTTTAAACCAGTTTTCCCTTCTTTATTTAAATGTTTGTGTTTACAGGGCACATCTCCGGAGGCGGCAACAGCAAGTGATAATGTTTATGATATAATATCAGCGCCGTCGAGCCCGGCATTACGTAGTAACAAACACTCGAAATCCTGAAGAATATCACGCGTAAGTGTTTGAATGAAACATTACTTGTAAATATTTTTAACCCACGACGCAAAGAGAGGGTTGTTATAAGCTTAACGTATCTGTCTGTTTATCTATCTGTGATATCTTAGCTCCCAAACGGATGTACCGATTTTCGTTTAGTTTTTTTTGTGTTATGGATAATTTTATCCCGAGTGTTCTTAGCCATGTTTCATGAAAACCTGTTCAGCCGTTTGAATATCATCAGCTCTTTTTTTTTAGTTGATGAGGGATTTGATTAACTAATCTATTGTTATTTTAACTAAAGCAAAGCTTTTGATTCAACTGATATATATAAGTTGAATCAAACAAAAATAATGTGTTACTTTAACTAAAGGAAAGCGTTTGATTCAACTGATATACATCAGTTAAAATAACACATTATTTTTCGTTAAAACCACAGTTTTCCCTTCTTTATTTAAATGTTTGTGTTTACAGGGCACATCTCCGGAGGCGGCAACAGCAAGTGATAATTTTTATGATATAATATCAGCGCCATCGAGCCCGGCATTACGTAGTAACAAAGACAATTTCGAAATCCTGAAGAATATCACGCGTAAGTGTTTGAATGAAACATTACTTGTAAATATTTTTAACCCACGACGCAAAGAGAGGGGTGTTATAAGCTTAACGTGTCTGTCTGTTTATCTATCTGTGGTATCTTAGCTCCCAAACGGATGAACCGATTTTCATTTAGTTTTTTTTTGTGTCATAGATAATTTTATCCCGAGTGTTCTTAGCCATGTTTCATGAAAATCTGTTCAGCCGTTTGAATATCATCAGCTCTTTTTTTTAGTTGATGAGGGGATTTGATTAACTAATCTATTGTTATTTTAACTAAAGCAAAGCTTTTGATTCAACTGATATATATCGGTTGAATCAAACAAAAATAATGTGTTACTTCAACTAAAGGAAAGCGTTTGATTCAAATGATATATATCAGTTAAAATAACACATTATTTTTTGTTAAAACCACAGTTTTCCCTTCTTTATATAAATGTTTGTGTTTACAGGGCACATCTCCGGAAGCGGCAACAGCAAGTGATAATGTTTATGATATAATATCAGCGCCGTCGAGCCCGGCATTACGTAGTAACAAGCACTCGAAATCCTGAAGAATATCACGCGTAAGTGTTTGAATGAAACATTACTTGTAAATATTTTTAACCCACGACGCAAAGAGAGGGGTGTTATAAGCTTAACGTGTCTGTCTGTTTTTTATTTATGCTAAGTGTCTAATCGAGCAACGAATGGTAGACGCTTTAGCTACTTACTATATATACATACCTAGTTATACAGTCCATTACGCTTTTAAATTTGATATATTGTCATTGACAGCTATCGACCAGTAGTCACAATAAAAGCCTTATACCATACGCACGTCTTTTTAATTCAAAAAATCCAAACAAGCAACAATAGTCCTTATCGCTCTAAACATTTGGTCCATAATCGAGCCGGATACAGGTCATTAGTGCATCTAGAGCGAGCGCGCGTCGAGAACAATAGACACTGCATTCCTGAGCGCTAGGGAGTTAGACAATCTAGTGAAATCATACGATCGGACAAATAAGTGTTGTTAGCATTTGAATATTAGTTATTGAAATCTATAAACCTGTTTATTAGTGCTTATAATAATTGAGTGAGACTATTTGAGACAGTGTTGTTTAGTTAAAGCGAGTGAGTGCTTGGATTGTATCGAACTTACAGTGCGAGAGAATACAAACTAAACATATCTACCTACTTAACCGACAAAAGCAAAACGTGGTAAAAAGTGCTCTAATCATAATAAGCTAATGTTAACAAGATGGAGGATCTTCTGAGTTATCAAAACGAATTATTAGAAAACTTGAAAAATGCAGAGAAGAATTATAAAAAGTCACCAAAAGATAGAATAAAAAAATCTTATATTGAAACGAGGTTAGAAATACTAGACCAACTGTGGAAGGACTTCAAAGAGGGACACAAAAGTATAATATTAAAGGTTACGAAAGATAAAGACAGGGAAGATTCCTATTTTGAAGAAAGTACTTATGAAGTCTTTAAAGAGTTGTATATAAATCATAAGTCAACTTTGAAAGACGCACTTCAACCATTTTTGGATACATCGAAGTTTCAATCACCTGCAGGCTTTCAAGCTTCAACACCTGTTCACGATGTACAGAGGTCAGTCAATAATGAAATTAAATTGCCTACAATACAGATACCGACATTTAACGGTAAATATGAAGAGTGGCAAACGTTTTATGACTTGTTTTGTTCTCTTATTCACAATCATAAGCACTTATCACCCGTGCAGAAATTACATTATTTAAAGAGTAATTTATCAGGAGAACCAGAAGGTATGATACGTAATTTTACTACAACGGATGCCAATTATGATGAAGCGTGGAACCAATTAGTAAAACGTTATAACAACAAGAGGTTTAATTGTAACGCAATTATGAAAATATTATTTACACAAAAGCCTGTGCACACGGAATCGGCTAGTTTAATTAAACAATTGGTGGACACAACTTCGACTTGTTTGAAAGCTTTGAAGAACATGGGTGTGGAGACGGATACCTGGGACATGATTATTAACTACTTAGTTGCATCAAAATTAGACAGTGAATCGATGAAGAAGTGGGAACAACAACTTAGTACAAGTAATAATGACCTACCTACATGGTCGGAGCTAAGTGATTTTCTAGAAGCAAGATTCCGATCTTTAGAAATGATAGATAGTCATAAAATGAGATCAGCCCCACTTAAACCTTTAGTTAAACCTAAAGCTTTCCATTCGAACATTAACAAGGTTGAGAAAAGGCTCGAAATCAAGTGTGCACTATGCAGTGGTGAGCACTATATATATCATTGTAAGAAGTTTGGAGATATGTCTACTAAGGAAAGACAAGAGTTTGTACAGCAAAGCAGAGTGTGTTTCAATTGTCTTGCGCCATCGCACTCCGCAATCAAATGTCGGCAATCAGCGTGCTGCAGAAGGTGTGGACGGCGGCATTATTCACTTCTACATTTCGAGAGAGAGGACAATACTGAGAAACCAAACGAGGGTGAGAGTACATCTACAGGTAAGGTGAACGAACCTTTTACATGTAAGCTTAATACTTTGTCAAATGATACACACATTGTAACCAACTTTTCTAGAGAGATTCAAACAAACAGTGTCCTATTAGCTACCGCCGAGGTATTGGTAGATAGTAGAAATGGTTGCAAATATAGAGTTAGGGCTTTGTTAGACCAAGGGTCACAGGCATCATTTGTAACGGAGGCGACAGTTCAGTTACTTAATCTTACACGTAAATCAGTGAGTGGTTGGGTGTCAGGGGTGGGAGAGGGGCAAGCGAGAATCAAACACACGGTTTCACTGACAGTAAAATCGCGCCACAATCCCACAGCCTTAGTTCGAGTAAAAGCTTATGTATTGCGTTCATTAACAACACTGCTACCTACTACTCATATTGTTACACCTGAGTGGTCAGTCCTAGAAGGCTTGGAGCTGGCTGACCCTGGATTTACAACGCCAGGGAGTATAACTAGGTTGGGTGTTATCTGGAAGGATGACCAAGGAGTCTACCTCAGAAGAGAAAAATGTTACTAGCTTGCATGTTCACGTTAAAGAAGATGAGTTGCTTAAGCTATTTTGGGAGATAGAGAACGAGCCAAACATTATACAGAAGAGATTGTCAAAAGAAGAAGAAATATATGAAGAATTTTATAATACAACGACAATTAGAGACGAAGAAGGAAGGTTTATTGTAAAACTACCTTTTCAAAATAAAAACCCAGAGTGTCAAAATGGCCGACTAGTAGAAATAGCTGCTAAACGATTTGAGTACCTAGAGAAGAGGTTATTGAAAAACCAGAAGCTTCGTGAGGAGTACCTTAAAGTCATGGAGGAATACATAAGTTTGAATCACATGGTGCAGGTACATACTGCAGATGTTAATAATCCAATATCGGTATATCTGCCTCATCATGCGGTATTGAGAGAAGATAAAGATACTACGAAACTTAGAATTGTCTTTGACGCTTCTTGTAAAGGTGTCAATAACGTATCTCTGAATGATAATCTTCTGATCGGTCCGAAATTGCAACAAGACCTGCGGCACATACTTATGAGATGGAGAATACATAAAATCTGTATTACTGCGGATATCATTAAAATGTACAGAATGATACGAGTTGCAGAAGAGGATTGTAATTTACTATGTGTTTGTCCTTTTGTATGTTTTCTGTGGTGTACAATAAAGCATATTTTATCTTTTATCTTTATCTTTATACAAACTATCAGAGGGTACTTTGGAGATCTGCACAGAATGAGCCAATAAAACACTTTAAACTTTTAAGATTGACATTTGGAACAGCATGTGCACCGTACCTTGCTGTGAAGTCACTACAAAGATTAGCTAATAACGAGGGGTCAAAGTTTCCAACTGCTGCTAAAATAACTAAAAGCGACTTCTATATGGATGACCTCCTGTCGGGTTGTGAGACCGTAGAAGAAGCTATAAATATTTACAATGAGTTAAATAACCTCATGAAGTCCGGAGGATTCTACCTCCAGAAGTGGAGTAGTAACAATGAGAATGTCTTAAGATACATCGGCAACAACCAACGAAATGATCATGAAGTTCCACTAAGAGTAAACAGTTTAGTAAAGGTACTGGGGTTGAGTTGGAATCGCGAAACAGACAATTTTGAATATACTTTGAACCTACCGGAGCAAAAAAAATCAGTCACTAAACGATATATTCTTTCCGAAGTAGCCAAACTATATGACCCGTTGGGGTGGATAGCTCCGGTGGTAGTTGTCGCAAAGATGATCATACAGAAATTGTGGAGATCAGGGCTGGAATGGGATGATAATATAAGTGGAGAGCTACTGAATGAGTGGATGCATTACAGAGCGAACTTAAATCACATTAAAGGTATTATTATACCGAGATGGTTACGCTGTTCTTCCATATCTAATATAGAGTTACACGTCTTCGCAGATGCTTCGCAAGCAGCGTATGGAGTGTACCTACGAGTTGTTAAGGAAGAGAAAGCATATGTACATCTTTTAACAGCCAAAACAAAAGTTGCTCCTGTCGAAAAACAAGTCTCAATACCTAGACTGGAACTTTGTGGTGCGGTGTTAGCAGCAAAACTAATTTCAGAGACATCTCAAGTGATGAGCATACCTAAGAAAGACTTACACGCGTGGACTGATTCTACCATAGTCCTAGCTTGGCTAAAGGGTGGATCCAGTCGTTGGAACACATTTGTAAGCAACCGTGTGTCCGACATATTAAACATTTTAGATTTCGAGCAATGGCGGCATATTGCTACTGACATGAACCCAGCTGATTGCGCGTCAAGAGGTTTACAGGCCTCAGATTTGACAGATCATCCATTGTGGTGGAATGGACCGGGTTGGTTGTCCACGCCGCACATAAACTTGACTACGCCTGATATTGAGGATACACAAGAAGAGGAGAGAGCGATATCTTTAACTGCTTTATTCAACACCGAAGAAGAATTAATTTGGACTAAGTTTTCTAATTTATACACAATGTTGCGAATAGTAGCATATTGCAGAAGATGGTTAAATTTAAAACTAAACAAAGAAAAAAGACAAGATTTTTCTAAACTTGTAACAATACAAGAGATTTCTGAAACTTTAAATAATTGTATTAGACAAGTTCAACGCATCGAATTTATAAAAGAAATAAAGCAGTTAAAATCACATGGGTTTATTCCCAAAAGAAGCAAACTCCGTAATCTTTGTCCCATTCTTGATGAGAATGGCATTTTAAGAGTCGGCGGACGTATCCAACAATCGCATATGGATTTTGATACACAGCATCCTGTTATTTTACCCGCTAAAAGTCATCTTAGCAGGCTTTTAATAGCAGATGCTCATCAAAAGACTATGCATGGTGGACCACAAATAATGCTGAATTATTTGAGGTCAAAATACTGGATACTACGAGCTAAAGACCAAACAAAAAAACATTATCGACAGTGTGTGACTTGCATTAGATATTCGAAGAAGAATACTTCACAATTAATGGGCCAGCTACCAGAGGTTCGAGTAAAACCTAATCGACCTTTTTGTTCATCAGGAGTCGACTACGCAGGACCCATTAATATCAGATTTGCACCAGGCAGAGGAGCAAAATCCTATAAAGGATATATTTGCTTGTTTGTTTGCATGGCAACCCGTGCCATACATTTAGAGGCTGTCACCGATATGATCACCAAGGGATTCATCGCAGCCTTCAGGAGATTTACGTCGAGACGAGGACATTGTCATAACATTTATAGTGACAATGGTCCAAACTTTGTCGGAGCGGATAAGCAGTTAAGACATATGTTTGATAGCGCCAAATCTTCGGTTCCAGTTGAGATAGCAGAATTGTTAACTTTAGAGCGCACAACATGGCATTTTATTCCTCCGCATGCACCTAATTTCGGAGGTTTATGGGAAGCGGGGGTGCGCAGTACAAAGACACATCTAAAAAGGGTAGTCGGGGATACAACGCTCACTTATGAGGAACTAACTACTGTGTTGGCACAGATAGAAGCGTGCTTAAATTCTAGACCCATATCTGTGCTTAGCGATGATCCGGACGATCCACTCCCGCTGACACCGGGTCACTTTCTGATTGGTGAACCTGTACTGAACTTAGCCGATGAAAATTACACATTAGAAAAGATTAGTAACTTAGATAGATGGCATTTAACACAAAAAATGGTCAACGATTTTTGGAACAGATGGTCTAAGGAGTACCTCAGTACTCTTAATCAAAGGTACAAATGGAACACAAAAAACTCTGAGCCAGAAATCGATGACGTAGTGATTATGAAAGAAGATAATATTCCACCTAGCAAGTGGTTATTAGGTAAAATAATACAGAAACATGTAGGCCCCGATAAGATTACTCGTGTGGTATCTATTAAATGTAAGAATGGTGTCTTTAAGAGACCTGTAACTAAAATCTGTATCTTAACAAAATAAAATAAATTTATGTAACCTAAAATTGAGTCAAAGAGAATATTTCTTATATACTTACCATAAGTGCATGTCAGCGACCTACCTACTTTAAAGTAATTATACATTACTTACTTTACTTACCTTCTAATACTTTTACATAGGTACTTTGTAAATTGCTGGATACTAAAATGTACTTTGATAAAATTTATAAAATCCATTGTTTATTTTAACAGATGTAAAACAACAAATTATGTATATTATTCTCAATAAGAAATCTTTCATTGTTATAGTACGGTGGGCGGTTAGATATAATATTAGTTACTATCTGCTATTGTAATAAACTTTAAACCTTTGTAAAACTTACCTTATTGTAACATGTGTACGTTGAATTAGTGGTTGTTTGAGGCAATACCTGCCCAGAATTGTACTTCAATTTAGTAAAAGGACTATGTCCTTTGGTGGGCGGAATGTCTAATCGAGCAACGAATGGTAGACGCTTTAGCTACTTACTATATATACATACCTAGTTATACAGTCCATTACGCTTTTAAATTTGATATATTGTCATTGACAGCTATCGACCAGTAGTCACAATAAAAGCCTTATACCATACGCACGTCTTTTTAATTCAAAAAATCCAAACAAGCAACAATAGTCCTTATCGCTCTAAACACTAATCCCGGCAAATTACCCCACTCTGCCGGCCCACAAAGTGCTTCTTCACGCCTCGTTTGAAGGACCTTATATCATAGGTAGGAGGGAATACGTGTGCTGGTAGACTATTCCATCTTTTGGAAGTGCGACAAAGTTATCTATCTGTGGTATCTTAGCTCCCAAGCGGATGAACCGATTTTCGTTTAGTTTTTTTTTGTGTCATAGATAATTTTATCCCGACTCTTCTTTTCATGAAAATCTGTTCAGCTGTTTGAATATCATCAGCTCTTTTTTTTAGTTGATAAAGGGATTTGATTAACTTCCTTATGTCCTATCGATTCGAAATTTGGTACCGCGTTACTTCAATGATATATAAAGTATTTGGTAAGGTAAACATGACCTGATCAGCCGTTTGAAGAGCATCAGCTCTTTAATAGTTGATGAGGGGATCTGACTACCTTCCATATGTCCTATCGATTCGAAATTTGGTACCGTGTTACTTCAATGATGTTGAAAGTATATGGTAAGGTAACCATGACCTGATCAGCCGTTTGAAGTTCATCACTTTAAAAAGGACAAAATAAAAGTAAAATTAAAAAATTAAAAAGCCCCCGTCACAAAAATATACTTACTGTAAAAACTAACAAATAATATTTTAAACCTATTATAATTATTATCGTCACATATACACTCACAGGCACAATTAACCGCCCACCTATATCATTCGTCTCCCTGATTGTTTTTGTTAACTATGGCTTATCGAGTGTTTTGTTTTTTGTTAAGTGCGTAGTCCTGCAATAAATTAAACACTTTTACCCTTATTTCGTTTCATAAATTTGTTTCAATGACGGGTTTTTTGGAACTAAGTCGTTCTTTGACATTGTTGCAAATCTGTTACTGTGTTATCATTTCCTGTTCTTTTCTGCCATAGTGTGCGATTATTGTTTAATTCGAGTTTCTAGTGTTAGTTTATTGTTTGTGACTGCAAAAAATGCCACTCGATGCAACTGGTGTAGCCAGGCCAGTTGCCTTAGCTGACGCTGGGTACAGCCAACGTCACATCGCCTATCGAACCAACTATCAAACCGGCTCCAAGAAGTCATAAGGGCCAGAGGCGGCAACACCTATTATTAATTTTTAAATTTTTTTAGTATGACCGTTTTTTTTCAAAATTTAAGGCTCGGACTACATGCATACGGAATCAGTCCGGCCCGGGAAAAAACCAAATTCGGCAAGTAAGGCTCGGACTACATGCATACGGAATCAGTCCGGCCCGGGAAAAAACCAAATTCGGCAAGTAATCGACTACACGCGCTCCGTTTTGAATCCGGAGAGAAATTTACTCAGTCGGTCTCTAGCACTTGCGCTGGATAGTCGTCCAGTCGACAATGGAAAGTTTAACTTTAGTTGAAATTGTATGCTTAGCTGTAGCCGTTAAGAGGCCTATTTACTTACATCTCGACTGTGATTTTTGCGTAAAATGCCCATTTTCGCATTTTGTTGTAATTTAGCAGTTGTATTTATCGTTATTATCGAAATAGGATAATAAATTCATGCTTAATATTACAAATGTCCTTTTGCGAGGATAAGCTGAGTTCGGACGGCCGGCGCGTCGCATTTTGAAGTAATTTTACAGTTGTATTTCTCGTTTTTATCGAAATAGGATAATTAATTAATTATAAAATATTTATTCATTATGAAGTAAGTAACGATTATTCTGGTATAAATTTTGCTCAATAATATTATCGTAGATAGAAGAAATTCACGGTTACCTTAAAGCAATTTTCGAAGTTTTTTGGTTTAGAATAAGATTTTTTTTTCTATATAAAATCAATGATATCTAAAAATTCCGAGACCGCTACGCACTTTAAGACTATATAAGTGATAACATTCTATTTTTTTTATTTCATTTGTTTAGAACAGTACTTAGTTCAATCTAGGAGCTCAAAAAAGTGCCTTCCCGCATTTTATGAAAATCTTTCTCTGCAATTTTGGGTTTAATTAAAAATCTTTATTATTGAAATTTTGCATTCACAATGCTATATAGTTGTAGAATAAAATGTTTACTAGAAAAAAAACAACCAGTCTCTTGAAAGCTCGAACGGGATTCGAACCCGCGACCTTTGGATTGCCGGTCCACTGCTCTAACCGCCAAGCTACCTCTCGGAAACCCCAGAAGACTCTTGAATTTTTTTTTATCGGGTAAGCGCTCGGTCTTCATCTCACCTTATGGTAAGTGACGATAAGGCCGAAGGTGGAAGCGCGCTTCACCTGGAATCCTCACTGAGGAACTGGCTATCTTATCTCAAACTGCCGAAACACAACAATGCTATAAACATCGTTGTTATGGCGACAGACTTAGATAAGATGGTGGTAGCTAGCCAGGCGGACTTAACAGCCCTACCACCAACCAAACCGAGCACACAAAGATGTACCCCCCGCTGGGAATCGAACCTGGGACCTCTAGGTCTGAAACAGGTAGCTTAGCCACTAGACCACACAGGCGGTTAAATTTTATGATTTTTTCTAGTAGTGCTGCAAGCCAGCGGTATTACGTCACTGTGAAGTGTGTGTGCGTGTGTTTTTTTCTAGTAAACATTTTAATTAAAAAGGACAAATTATTACAAAAACATAAGGAAATAATATTATGGCCGGAACATGGGTCTAAAACAGACTCAGCTACAATCAACAGTCTGGTTGGCATTTGTTAAATCACCCGGACCCTAGTATTTGTCCGGTGCGTCTTATACAATTATTAATACAGGCTTCTCAAAGGAGAAGATCAGAAGTAAACATAAACCAACTGTTTATTTCAGTAACAGGAATAGTTAAGACTGCCACCAGGACTATATTGTCTGGATGGATAAGATCCATTTTTAAAGTTGCAAATATAGAAGCACCTCCGGGCAGTATACGTTAAGCAAAATTTACAAAAAGCGAGGCCGCTACGCATTATTCCAAAAGCTATTCTACATTATTCAATAAGTCAAAATTGTTAATGTATTTTGGTTTCCGAGATCCGCAACGCCAAAATTGGCCATTTTACGCAAAAATCGCAGTCGAAATGTATTTGGAATAAAAATGGAAACAGAAGAAAGTGAAAAGATATTGGGTTTATCCTTTTCACATAGACCGCATAACGGAATATGAATTCTACAAGTCTTATACAAAAATAAGGTTCTTTTCTGATAAATTCTACGAACACTACTACTACTAGTGTACTAGTAATAGGGTACTATTATTTATTCTGTGCTACTACTACTATCACCATAATGAGGCGCTCGGAATCAACTACTATTTTGCAGTTTTGCTTGCGCACGCGACGCGACCGACCGCTTCGAGCGTCTGTCATCGACTGGCGCGTGATTCCTCCGGACCGGACCGGAACGGACGTTTCTCGAGTTCTCGTGTGGTCAGCTCCATACAACTTCATACGATATTGATAGGCCCCGCCCCCCGTGCCGAAAAATAACGGACCGGCTACTCGGAGACGTCCGGAGCATGTTTCGGTTGCTTCCGGGTGAAAATCGGGATCGGAAGGCCCCTGATCACATGTAGTCGATGCAGTAAAAATTCATATATTTGTTTGAGCTACGGAATGAATCCGGGGCCGTGTTTTTTCGGGTCCGTGTGATTCCGGATGCATGTAGTCCGAGCCTAAGATGTCTAATTTTAGTCGAAATTTTAAAAATATCGATTTTTGTCATAATTCTGTATTAAACGACTTTTTAAAATCAAACATTTATTTTATTTTTGCCTTAAATGTTGTTTATAACGTAGCATTCATAAAATGTGATCTATGTTTAAACATTTCTAAAAATTTTAGGAAATACAAAGTGGGCGGTTAATTGTGCCTGTGAGTGTATTATATAAGTTCAAATAATTTTTATTTTCCAGGCGTCGTCGCGTCGGGGCACCGTCGAACGGCTTGACATCGGGCGTCTTCCGCGACACGCAATCTTTCGTAGCCGGAAGTATGCTGCGACGCGCGGCTGGGTAATATAGACTTTTAATACTGTGTACATGATTTAATATCGTTTAAAGATTGTAAAAACCGTCACCAAATTGTTTAAGAATAAACTTTTTACCGTATGAACCGTTTTTTAATGTTCTTTTTACAGTACTTGCTATGTCGAACCAACTTGTTTTCTTAGTTAGGCTAAAGATATGTATAGCTATGTATTAGTTAGAAGATACTTTTGTTTGTCTACTTGTCGTGTCTACTTTCTACCTACCTTCTATCTGTGTGATTTAAATAATGTTATGTCATTCTATTTTAGTGTCTTAGTGTTGTATTAACCTAGAATCTATAGTATTTATGACAAACCCATTTTGTTGTGTAAACTTCTACAAATTTTGTTGGGAATACTAAAAATGTTTTGTACCAATTATCAACCTAGACATAATAGTATTCTCAACAAAACAGTTTTGTTGTGTCAATATTTTTTGTTGCATTTACCTGTCCCCCTAGCACGTTCGGTTAATTGTCCGACGTAAAACATTTGTCGCACACGCATATTTGCCAGAAAGGGACGAATGCTTTATTTCCGACATAAAACTTAGCGTACTAGCCTCACAAATAAAAAACTATTAAATCAACCTCTCAATGAAAATGTTGGCTTAACACGAGGTACAATGTTGAATCAACTTGCGCTATAATTGTTAGGACCATTTGAATTATATTGCCAAATTAACTACTTTACAATGGTATACGAGGTAAATTTCAACATAATTCAAGTTAAGGTAATCCATTAAGAGGGTTTACGCATTTCGGTTTCCCATACAATTTTTCAAGTCGAAATTTTTAAAGACCAATAAGCCAATTTTAGTGAAACTTTGCATGCTAAAGTAAAATACAGGAATCTAAATAGTTTGTCGATAACATTTTAAAAAAAGGTTTATTTGTCTAAGTTATTGCGATTTAAAGTTCACTATAGAAAGTTTAAAAACGCAATAACTCAGTTAAATAAACGTTTCTTGAAAATGTTTTCAACAAACTATTTAGTTTTCTATATTTTACCACAGCATGCCGAGTTTCATCAAAATTGGCCTACTAGTTTTAAAAAATGTTGACTTGGAAATTTAAATGGGAAACCGAAATGCGTAAACCCTCTTAAGTATATTCACCCTAAGTTGAATAATTATTTGACAATATAATCCAAGTTTTAGTCCTAACAATTATAGCGTAAGTTGATACAACATTGTAGCTCGTGTTAATCCAACCTCTACTTCGAAAGGGTTGATTCAATAGTATTTTATCAGGTAGATGCAACACAAACGCACTTATTGACACAACAAAACTGTTTTGTTGAAAATACTATTATGTCTAGGTTGATACTACAAAATATTTTGAGTGTTCCCAACTAAATTAGTAGATGTTGACACAACAAAACTGCTTTGTTAAAATTACTATTGATTATGGGTTAATACAACACCAAGACACTTATTGCCTCAACAAAACTACACTGTTAATTTTACCATTTAATTGAGGTTAATTCAACAAAACATACATATAGATCTAACTATTACAGCAAAAGTTGGTTCAACAGTGCAGGACTGTTAACCCTACCCATTTTTGAAAGTACATTTAACCTTTAAAGTTGGTAAATTCAACACCTTGACATTGATCGAATCAACAAAACGATTTTGCAAAAATACTGTTGGTTATACCCAAAATATTTTGGGTTGACCCAACAATATAGTACGAGTTGATCCAATATAGTAACTCAGTTAACACAACCTTGAGTTCGAAGGTTAATCTAACATTAAAAGCAAGTAGATTTAACACAAACACACTCGTGTTTTTAACATTTCGAGTACGTTAAAGCAAACCTTGTTAGAAGGTCAATTTTACTGTCATGGTTGGTTGTTTTTACAGGTTTGCACTAGGTGCAAACCAGTAAAACTAACCATTAAAAGCAAGTCGATTCAACACAAACATACTTGTATTTTTAACTTTTCAAATACATTAAAACAAACCTTGTTAGAGAGTCAATTTTACTGTCATGCTTAGTTGTTTTTACAGGTTTGCACCAAGTGCAAACTAGTAAAACTGACAAAAATCTAAAGGTAGGTAATGAATTAACACATCGCTAGACGGTTAAAATTACCATTGTGCTACTGGTAAAATCAACTAAATTCCACGGGTTGGTGCTATATTAACCCCTTGTTAGAGGGTTAATTTTACCATTTTAATGAAATGTTGAATCAACAAATATGTAATAAGTTAAAATTACCGAAACTGATCAACAATATAGTTTTTGTTCATTCAACAAAACTCAAGAGTAGGTTCTATATTAACCCTAAAATTTTGTTGAAATATGGTAAAACCAACTAATAAATTCTTTCCGTGTAATCGCATTAGAGAAACGAAAAGAAAAGGCGTTCATAATTATATTTAAAAAAAAAAAAAAAAAAAAACAATTAGCGTGGACTGATTGAGTTCCGCACCTGTTCGGTAGGTTCATGGGACCCTATGTTTTAAAAAACTATTATTTTATTTTAAATTACTGATTAACATTTTTATTTTATTTTATTAGGTGACCGGTTGAATACTACTTTGTTCTTCTTTCTAACCTTTTTCGCAGAGCACAAGAAAGACAAAGGTATAGTAAAATAAATAATAAACACAATCACAATATTCCGGAGCAAGATTATTCTGTATTTGGATGGTTAGCACATAGTCAAAAACACAGACACAAAACGCTATACTTATATTACTTCAAATAAACGGTTCAATTATTTTATCGAACAGTATCATAGATAAATCTACAATTCTAACATTTATATGATTGCATTATGGAAATAACATTATATTTTTTTAAGCAATCTACACACATAATTGTTATCATAGATAAATCTACAATTCTAACATTTATATGATTGCATTATGGAAATAACATTATATTTTTTTAAGCAATCTACACACATAATTGTTATCATAGTATAATATAAATGCTATTCCGATTTATCGCCGGTTATTATCAGACATTTTGTAATGTAATTTGTCGTTTGCTTTGTTAAAATATAATTTTCAAAGTAATGTACCCTTTGGTTATTACAAACCTACCATGGGCTCTAATTAAGGTTTATAATTTTCACATCCCTTACGGGAGAAACAATTAACTTTAATACACAGTCATTAATAACTTTATTCGTCTTCGACACTAATGTTAGATCGCCCGAAGCCATTGCTATTAGAAATTTTAGTACTCTTGTGACAACTGTAGCTATTTTGTTACCGAAGTAAAACAAACTGGTGTCATCTGTCTACAATAATATGTCAAATTTTTAACTTGTTTTTCTTTACGTTTATTGATTTAAAAATGGAATAAAAGAGGGCTTTGAATTGTTCCTTGAGAGACAGTGCACATTATGCAGAGGGAGTTACTATGAGGTTCTTTCATTTATTAATTAGAATTATGTTTTTATATAAGACTGGATGCCTTTGTCTTTCAGCTATCTGTAAGTAATTAGACGACCTCCTTGGTCGAGTGGTTTGTACACCGGTTTTCAAGCTATCGCCATCTCTGAGGTCCCGGGTTCGATCCCCGGTCGGGTCCATTTAGAAATTATTGTTTTTCTAAATTGTCTCGGATCTGGGTGTTTTCTATGTATAATAAGTATGTATTTAAGTATTTTAAGTATGTTTATCCTTTGTCTAGTAACCATTTAATGAGTTTCATAACGAAGCTTCTCTTGGGCTAGATAATTGGTGTGAGAGTAGGAATGTTTATTTATTTTATTTATTTATTTAGTAATAATATTATTTTGATCTATAGTAATTATTAGCTATCTTCTAATCCATAAATATTGCAAGCCCGTATGATGAATATAAACCGCAGTCAACACCACTGAGGGCATCAAGTGCGCGCTGTGACTCTGAAACTTCAGCTATTATGCCTCAATACCTCTACGATAATTTCGCCGCATCAAGTATGGAACTAGCTTAACACTTTAAAATCATGTTTCATCAACTCACCCGGAACGATCTCGCTTATGCACCTGTTAAGGAACGCAGTAGTAAGTATGGTACACACGTCAGCAGATCGTCACTCTGAACTCTCTAAGATTATTTATACCATGGCGAGTGCTCTAAAGAACTCTTTGACCCCATCCCTCCTTCTCCCTTCCTCCACAGGATTACCTACGCGTGCTGCTCTCCAGAGTCACCAATTTACAGTCTCTAATATTCCATCACGCAAATAGAAATTTGGTGACTCGTTTCTTTGTCGCACCTTCAAAAGATGGGGTCCTTTAAATGATGCGTGAAGAGGCTCTTTGTGGGCCGGCAGAGTGAAGGTGACTGATGATACGTCTCTTACGCTGCACCAGTTGTCCTCGCGCCTGGACTTCACCTTCACTTAATATCAGGTTCGTAACATATCTAATGTTACGAATCCATGACATGAATTAGTAAGACAAACAGATTGAATCAGTACCTTAATAAATAAAACATAGGCAAAACAAATATATGTTATTGTTTATTCTTTGGCTTTGGCCGCTCGTCTTTAACATTTATTTCTTTAACTTCCATGTTTATGTAGCCATCGCACATAACTTCATTGGTATCTGTAGATGTGACGTTAGCGTAGATTCGGCCTTTTTGAAACGGGAAGCCGGGCGGGATGACACGCACGTCGATCGACATGTTGTACATATGGTAGTCATCCTGAAAATAAAACGTAAAAATTAGAAATCTATTGGTGTTTCAGAAGGGTTTGGACATTTTTGTATGGGCGGCGGCCTAACCAGCGTTTATACCAGCTTTGTAAAATAAATAAATATAAGTTGCGTAAATTAGTAAGTATTTAAATCAATTTTTAAACGGATATCGGACTCAATGTTTAGCCGGATACATAGCCAAATGTGCAAGTCGCTAAATGTGCAGGCTGCGTAAAATGAGCAAATCGCAAAATGTGCAGATCTTACATTGCGCAGATCGCAAAATGTGCAGATCTCACAATGAGCAGATCGCAAAATGTGCAGATCTCATATTGAGCAGATCGCAAAATGTGCAAGCAGATCGTATATTAAGCAGGTCGCAAAATTTGTAGATTTTGAAATAGAGCTAATTCAGCCCACGGGGTTGCTCGGCGGCAGTCGGAGGGGGTGAGGGTCTGGGGGGTTGGGGAGGCAGGGGGAGGGATGTGCCCCTCTTGAAGCGGAGACACGCGTAAACCCATAGTTTTGTGATTTAGAAAAAACTAATTAAAAAACAATCGAATCCTATCTTTAGAGTTCTTGAAGAAAGTCATATGTTTGAAAAGTGCCTATTATAAATAAATATTAAAAACATAAATAAAGCACCGTTTGCATGTAGTCGGTAGTATACAAAATTGATACGAAACTTTTTTTTTTTAAAAGCGTAGAAGTTATGCGGCCATAACCATGATACCACCCATGACCCACGGAAGAGTGATAGAGAAATCAATAGCGTTTCGTTTCGTTTTCTGTAAACGATTGTTATCTTGGCTTAGTCTCCAAGTAAGTATGTTAAGTTTAACTAATTGTAATGTTTGTTTATGATAATAAATCTTTAATATTGTTTGGGTTTATTTTTATTTTTAAAGATTATTGTGACTGTTGCCTATGCTAAGCTGGCAGGTTTTATATTCATTTACAACCTTTTTAATATATTTTGTTTTTATACTTTTTCTATGTTTTTGATATTCTTTTGATTGATTATATGTCAATTGCTGCTGCTAAAACCACGCTTTTGATTTCGCCCTAGCTTTTCTACATATTTAATGCTAGATTTTCTACATAATTAGTGGTGTCAGAAGTTTATTTAAATTGGAGTCTAGTCGTGGTTTTATGGTACCTTATTTCTCAAGACAATAATATAAAAATGGAAACACGATCAAAATCGAAAGTCCAGGAAGCCGGTAAGTCCTTTTCTTCTTCTTCACGGGTATCTTCATCTTCATCCCGGTTTCGAATAGAGGCTCAGCATGCCGAGCGTACTGCAGCCATAGAGCGACAGCTAGCTGAAGCCGCCGCTGAGCATGCTGCGGCCGTAGAGCGTTCCGCAGTGGAGCGTGCTGAGGCTGCAGAGCGTGCCGCAATTCAGCGTGTTGCGGCTGTGGAGCGTGTTGCGGCTGCGGAATTAGCGGCTGCCAAGGCATCGCGCCTAGCTCAACTTGCCTCTATCGAGAGTCGTGCTGGTTCTCGTAAATCTGGCGTCTCGAGCGAGGCGAGGTGCTTCAGCAATCGCACCCAAGCTTGGGTTGATGCCCATGGGGGGTCACAGATAGACGACAGCGCGGCCCCAGGTGGCTTGTGTGATCCACCTTGCCGCGTCCTCGCGGCCTCGAACCATGCGCACAATGTACCGCCAGATGCGCACGTTTTCGACAATTTACACAGTGTACACGAAACATTAGGTACACAAAATTTAAATTGTAACAAAAATAAATGTTTACAAAATATTGACTCTTCACAATTACTCACGTTGGCAAAAACCATCGCCAACGTAGCAACGTCGTCGCCGACGGCTAAAAAGGTTAGTGCCCCTAGTTCACTTCCTCTTTTTGGTGGACATCCGACGGACTGGCTTATTTTTAAAAGGCTATATGATGCTACTAGTCCCTCGTTTTCAGCCTCCGAAAACTTGTTTAGAATTAGCTCTGCTTTACGCGGAACTGCACGCGAATCTGTAGCTGTGTTGATAGCAGTCGCGCGCGATCCCATTGAAATCATTCAAGCTCTCGAGTCTGCTTTTGCCCGTCCAGACCAAATTATTTTGTACGAACTTTCTCTAATTCGAGGTTTACCTAAATTGTCTGCAGTCGAGAGCTCGAAAGATTTGATAAACTTTTCATCTAAAATACGAAATTGTGTAGAAGTCATTCGTTTACTCGATCATTCCGAGTATCTTGCCTCGCCGGAGCTCTGCAACGAGATTGTGGGCAAATTCACTCCACTCTTGAAGTCAAGGTGGGCTGACTTTGCTTATAAAAACGAGCATCTCCGCGGTCATAGGTTAGAACTTTTATCGAAATTTTTAGTGTTTGAGTCTAATTTACGAAGTAAATATGAATTTTTAGAGCCTGCGAAATTGTGTCATGACAATCAAAATTTCATAAGACATAAGATTGTCAAAGAGGCCTGTCATGTCACATCTTTGACCGTAGACAAAAGGTCACCATTTAAAGAAGTTTGTTCTTTTTGTAATTGCGACCAGCATATTATTTTATATTGTAAAAAGTTTCTAGCTCTTTCTGTTGATGAGAGATGGGAATGGGTAACGACTGAAAAGGTTTGTTACAAATGTTTTAAAAAAGGTGGTCACTCTTATCGGAATTGCAAAAAGTATTACTGCAAAGAAAAGTCTTGTGCTAAAAAATTTATTCATCACTCTATGTTGCATAGGCCTGTTTTTAGTAGTACTGGTAACACATATACAACTTCTGTGCAGTCTGTGCCGGAAACCTTTAACGATCCTAACGTTTTGAGCTCTTGTGTACAGGCTGCGCCAGGAACTTGTAATGTTTTAAAAAATACCTCCGAAATAATAACTCATAGCAATACAGTTTTGTCACCCTCATCACCTCGCCCTCTTCTTAAAATAATTGCAGTGACAGTTTCTGGGCCCAAGGGCTCTATTGATACGTTTGCACTATTAGATGACGGATCTACTGCAACTTTAATGGACTGTTCTCTAGCCGTGGCGATCGGCGCAGAGGGGCAGAGCGGCCTCATGAAAGTCGAAGGTGTGGGAGAAATGTCGAAATCCATGGAAGTTAGTTTCATTAATGTCAACATTAAGGGTCGACATGGTTCAGAGGTCTTCGAACTTAAGAATGTTCGATCAGTTCCAAACCTTGCTCTAGCTGCCCAGTCTGTTAATTTTCAAGATATTTGTTCTTTGGGCTACTTATCAGACATTGCCGAAGCTCTGAGTTATGACTGTGGCAAACCCTTACTGTTGATAGGTGTAGATAATTGGCATCTTTTACTACCTCATGCCGTGCGACGTGGCACACGTAAACAACCAGTCGCTACTTTAACCTCTTTGGGATGGGTTTTATTCGGAAAGGTTAAGTGTAGTAGCTCATCTCATGTAGATTTTATTAATCACTGTTTGACTGATGATCAAGTATCCGAGCGTGAATCGCTCGACGCATTGTTGAAAAAATATTTCCGCATTGATTCTATCGGTATTTCAAACAAACAATATTTTTCAAAAAATGACACAAGGGCTATTCAAATTTTGGAAGAAACTACTCGGCGACTTCCTTCGGGTCAATTTGAAACCGGGTTAATGTGGCGTGATGGCATTGGCAAGGTTCCAAACAGTCGTCCCATGGCTCTGTCAAGATTTGAAAGCCTCGAAAATAAGTTTCGTCGTGATTCAGAGTACGCTGCTTTATATAAACAAATCATTACTGATACAGTAAGTAAGGGTTACGCTGAATTGTGCACTGAACCCCCAAATGGTAAAATTTTGTGGTACTTGCCACACTTTGGAGTCTTTCATCCCCAAAAACGGAAGTTGAGGGTGGTGCATGATGCAGCTGCTCGGGTAAAGGGAGTAAGCTTGAATTCTTTGTTACTCCCTGGACCCGACTTGTTGCAGCCTTTACTTGCTCTATTGATGCGATTCCGTGAAGGTAAGGTAGCTTTGACAGCTGATATATGTGAAATGTTTCCGCAAACGAAGATTCGACCAGAGGACCGCGACGCTCAGAGATTTTTGTGGCGCGATGATCCTACTCAAAATATTAGGGAATATAGGATGGGTTCCATGATTTTTGGGGCAGCGTCTAGTCCATTTACGGCGCTCTTTCTAAAAAATCGGAATGCGGAAGAGCATCGTCAGACCTACCCTGCCGTAGCATCTGCTATTATTAATGACACTTACATGGATGACTATCTTGGCAGTGTTGAATCCTCTGAGGAGGCTGCCACCTTGGCTAAAGACATTGTTTACGTCTCATCTCGGGCTTCTTTAGAAATGCGAGGCTGGGTTTCTAATAGTAGAGAGGCTTTGGCATCTTTGCCGTCCGATTTGTGTGTTCCTGAAGCCTTCTCAGTTGCTGTTAGAATTTTAGGAGTAAACTGGAACACGAGGGAAGATAATTTATATTTTTCACGGGATTCTTTAGGCGTGTTACCCACTAAATTAACAAAGCGTTCCGTTCTGTCATACCTTATGCGCATTTATGACCCGTTAGGCTTTCTTACTCCAATAGTGATTCGGGGACGAATGATTTTTCAGTTAACTTGGAGATTAGGAATTGACTGGGACCAAGAACTACCTGCTAATCTTGTGCACAAATGGAACTCTTGGTTCCAAGATATCTCCGATATTTTTGCTGGATCTATACCCCGGCATTATCTGTCTGGAAACATCGCTCAACAGGTCGAGCTTCACATTTTCGCCGATGCAAGTGAGCTCGCTTATGCCTGTGTTGCGTATTGGCGTTTTGTGTGTACGGACGGAACTGTGATGCTTAGCCTGATTGGTGGTAAAGCGAGACTCGCACCGCTGAAACCTACTTCTATACCGCGGTTAGAGCTGCAAGCAGCTTTAATGGCTGCGCGTTTTTCGGATTATATTATTGCAGCTCACAGGCAAAAGCCTTCAAAATTATACGTGTGGACTGATAGTTTGACAGTGCTTAAGTGGTTGCGAAGTGAAGCACGCTCATTCAAACCTTTTGTAGCTCATCGGTTAGGAGAAATTTTAGAGCTTACTACTTGTTCCAACTGGCGTTACGTTCCAACAGGTTTGAATGTAGCGGATGATGCTACCCGCAACGGTTCAAAATTCGAAATTTCATCACGGTGGTTTTTGGGGCCTCCTTTTTTGGTTTCATCTTTTCAGGATTGGCCCCAGGAACCACAGACTAGTTCTTCCCCAATTCTCGAGGAGTTGAAACGATCTGTTTCAGCTTCTCAACCGGTTTTGGTTGGAGTGACGGTTCCGCATGATCTACCTTCACCGATAGCAGCAGATGCCACTCGTTTTAGCCAATGGCTTCGTCTTTTACGGGCAACTGCCAGAGTGATTTTAGGCGCGGAGATTTTCAAATCCTTTTTGGTCAGACCGGATCTAAATTACAAATTTTGTTTGTCCGTTCATCACCTCGAACAAGCTGAACGTCAAATTCTTCTTCGTTCGCAATTAGATTCCCTATGCGATGAGTACATTCTCACCCATCGTGGCCAAGTGTTGCCAAGATCGAGTAAACTGAAGAGTTTGTCGCTGCGCATCGAGAGAGATGGCTTGTTACGGCTGTCAGGTCGAATTTCAGCAGTCAAGGATTTGCCTATCGTTAACAACCCAATTGTGCTAGATGGGAGGAATATAATTGTGCAGCTGCTCATCGCCTTCTACCACAGGAACATGGCTCATGCAAATAATGAGATGGTAGTAAACGAGTTACGCCAGAAGTATCATGTCATTGGTCTTCGTGCTGCAGTCAAGAAAGTCTCCGGCTCTTGCTACTTTTGTAAAGTTCGAAAGGCGCTTCCAAAAACACCTGAAGTTGGAGATCTACCCCCCGAGCGATTGGCTCATCACGACAGGCCATTCACCCACGTTGGCCTGGACTATTTTGGCCCTATTCATGTCAAAGTTGGCCGACGCACGGAAAAACGTTGGGTTGCTCTGTTTACCTGTTTAACTGTACGCGCTGTTCACCTAGAAATGGTATCTAGTTTAAGCACTGACTCTGCCATTATGAGCATTCGACGTTTCATATCCCGACGTGGAGTACCTGGGACTATATACTCTGATAACGGTACAGCGTTTGTTGGTGCTGATAGAGAATTGCAAAGATTATTTGGCCAGCCTGTTGAGGAGTTTGCGATAAACAAACGCATCGTGTGGAAATTTATCCCGCCATCTGCGCCATTCATGGGTGGCTGTTGGGAAAGGCTCGTCCGGAGTATAAAGACAGCGCTTGCAATGACCCTTAAAGAACGCACACCTTGTGAAGAAGTAATGATTACACTGCTGCTAGAAGCTGAAGCTTTGGTCAATTCTAGACCGTTGACTCACGTGTCTGTCGATCCAAATGTTGACTCAGCCATAACGCCTGCTCATTTTCTGCTTGGTTCGGCCTCCCCCTACACCTCGTTCACCAAGACTGACGACGCCGACCTCAGCCGCCGGGTGAATTGGAGAAAGGGGCTACGACTCGCGGACCACTTTTGGGCACGATGGGTGAGAGAATATTTGCCGCAGCTAAGACAACGGCCCTCGGCGCCGTCTCGTGATTATCGTCCGTTAGCTGTTGGGGATTTGGTCCTGGTAGCGGACGGTAATCTTCCTCGGGGAGCATGGCCTCGTGGCCGAATATCAAAGGTGTTTCCCGGGCGAGACGGTATTGTTCGTGTGGCCGCAGTGAACACTGCAGCCGGTACATTACGTCGGCCGACGCGTAAGCTAGTCCTGTTGGTTTAGCATAGTCACCTTCTATTTGTGTTGTCACACCGGGGCGACCATGTTGCCTATGCTAAGCTGGCAGGTTTTATATTCATTTACAACCTTTTTAATATATTTTGTTTTTATACTTTTTCTATGTTTTTGATATTCTTTTGATTGATTATATGTCAATTGCTGCTGCTAAAACCACGCTTTTGATTTCGCCCTAGCTTTTCTATTTAATGCTAGATTTTCTACAGTGACCTTTGGTTTTATGAGCAAGAAGCAAAAGAATTCAGTCCTTTGGCCGCGAGCTCTAGGAGAAATTAGAGCTCCCGGTATCCGGGTTTTATATGGAAACGTGTAGGTACACGTGTCCTTATACACAGGTGGTACTAACAACCCGAAATACACGGAGCCGCCAAGAAACTTTTCATCCAGAAAACGGTTAAGTTCAACCCATTGGATTACCTCTACTCGCCGTGGATCGGACCTGCGTGTACGAGTATAGTGTAAATAAGTGCACATTTTACGATTTGCTCATATTGCGACCTGCACATTTAACGATTTGCACATATTGCAACCTGCACCTTCTGCGATTTGCACCCAATGCGACCTGTACCTTCTGCGATTTGCACATATTGTGACCTGCACCTTCTGCGAATTGCATTAGTACACATTTTGCGACTTGTACATTTGGTTATGGATCCGTTTAGCCATACCCGAAATCAATTTAGAAAAGCAGTCATATCTACGCTGTTCGTCAGAATTTTAGGACAAACTGCGTATTGGACCAAATGCGTGTAGGACTATGAATAAGTAAGCCTAATAATGGAGAAATTTTAAACTTGTTAGACAGGTTTGGTCCTCTACTCGACCTCGCTACTACAACAGGAGGAAAAAAATGACAACTTTTAAGCTAGACATAAAAGTATATCCCCGAGAAAATGCTTTTGAGTTTTCCTCAAACCGGTCATTTATTATTTACATTGGGACCTATCAAAATTAACTTTGAGATAATATGAGAAAACTTTTATTGATTGAAATAAAAAAGTCAATATTACCTAACACTACCATTTTTAGGATCATTAGTTATTGTAGCTGATAATAAGTATCAAGTTAAATAATGTACCAACTAAGTAGGTATGCATTTCTATGGTTTACAGTCACAAATGGGAACAATTTTGATGAAAAATAATGAATATGGCTTACTGGTGGATGCGGGCAAGGTTTCATTAATTTCCCTTGCCTCATCGGAGCACCAAAAAATTTGTCCTTATGAATTAAATCGCACCACTTGAAATGCATCTCGATGAAGCCACGCTTATAAGTATTGCTCAAGTACTCATAGAAATAGAAATCCACCTGAAACAAAGAATGTGTGAAAATACAAGGGCAAAGCTAATAGAAATGTGATACCTACTTTTGTTTTTGTCTTTTCTTTTATTATATAAATGTTTTAAGTTTTGGTTGTTGTCTAGTAACTATTTAACGAGTTTCTTCGAAGCTTCTCTTGGTCTTGATAATTGGTGTGATTGTAGGAAAAATTTCTTTTTTTTATTATTTATTTATTGTATGAATTGGTAACGACATTATTGGATAAAATGTTTACTAGAATAAAATCAACCAGTCTCAGGAAGCTCGAATGGGATTCGAACCCACGACCTTTGGATTGCCGGTCCACTGCTCTAACCTGCTGGCTTGCAGCGTAAATCAAATTACTAGGAAAAATTCAGCGAGTCTTCTGGGGTCTCGGTAGCTCAGTGGTTAGAGCGAGCAGTGGACCGGCAATCCAAAGGTCGTGGGTTCGAATCCCATTCGAGCTTCCTGAGACTGGTTGATTTTTTTTTCTAGTAAACATTTTATCCTATATTTATATAGCATTGTGAATGCAAAATTTCAACAATAAAGAACGACATTATACATTGTAAATGTCGTTATTTCTTTTAAAGCTATGGAGTTTCTCGCGTCCGTTCTTTTTATCTGCTAAAAGACGTCCTGAATTAACCCACCCACCTATCATCATCAGCCTATAAACGTCCCACTGCTAGGTACAGGCCTCCTACGTGGACACTGCACGAGGGAATATTGGGCCATAACCCACCACGCTGGCCCAATGCGGGTTGTAGGTTTTAACGACTGTCATCTTACGACAACAACCGGGACCAACGGCTTAACGTGCCTTCCGAAGCACGGAGGAGCTCGAGATGTTTTATATTTGGTCACCCATCCAGCGACCAGGCATTGCGAAAGTTGCTTAACGGGCAAGTTCGCAAGCCGAACGCGCTAGCCGCTGCGCCATCCAGCCACCCACCCATACAGGTAATTAAAAAATATTTTTGAACTATTCGAAAATACTTATTTATCAAAACTTGAGTAGAGATTTTAATTTTATTTGATTTGTAAAATACAAATACATTTTATTGGGTAGCACGGAATATTCACATGCTTTATGCTCCACCTGGGTGGTCTAATTTTAAGTAAAAAGTGTGTTTTGTAATATGTAGATGTTGTTAAATAGACCTCATCTTTTTTTTACTTTTTTTATTATTTCTAAATTAATTTTGGTTGCTATGAATTATAGACTACAGGTGTTCCAAGCTTCTACATATACTCAATATTTATTGTTATCCATGTGTTATAAAAAACGTTTTATAGTAAATTGTAAATGTACATCATGGACTCTGTCGGGCACTGCAATTGGAAGAAGAGAGGAGGGCGATTTGATTAAAGTACAGTTGTCATTATGCGTGTAACCCTTGTGAAAGTGTGAGAAGAGCTTAATTTTAGGCGGGATGTTAGAATAACTAATTTATTTCTATTTCTATTTCGCAAATATTATTTGGATGGTACAACATTCCGTTGTTGAAAAAAATTACTGTATATTTTTACAAAAAGAAGCATAGTATAACTGTTCAGTACTCGTCAAATACAGTTCCGAGTTTTTGACAGATTAGATATAGTCAGTTGCCCGATGAAGCGCGCTTCATCGGGCATTGAGGATGCCGGGTGAAGAGGGCTTCCACCTTTGGCATTATCGTCCCTGACCATCAGGTGAGATGAAAGTCAAGTACTCACCCTAAATGAAAAAAAAATACATACTGTAACGTTGTTGGCAAATGTAACAACAGTACCCAAGTGTAGACCCACGTAGTAGATGGGACTCGTCCGCCCATAGCGCTGAGAAGTCAGGTTGGCGTAATGGAAATATTTCTTATTAAAGTACGTTACTTTTGGGTGTTCCGTACTTATGTACCGGACCTGTAATAGAGCACGTGATACAATAAATTATGTTCACAATTTATAATGATTTTATGTGATAAATAACGCTTAAATATATTGAAACGTTGAAACAAACAAGGACCTCAGGTAGTCATCGGTAGCTCAAGTATTGCAATTGGTGACGTACGAGTATAGCCGGAATATCAGCTATGTCTTTAAAAATAATCAAATTATTGGATAGTATAATGTTGATGTGCTGTGCCCTTAAGCTGTTGTCCATGTGTATAGTCAATGAATTTATCAGGACTTTTCATGAATTGGTAAATAAAAGTGTTTAGTTGTATTCTGATGTCGGTCTTCTATTGTACATAATCATAAAAAAATTCTTTGGAGGATTCGAAAACACCTAAGTTTAAAAAAAAATTATGACTATGACTAATCGCAATAGGGAAACACACAGCGTAAAAGCGAAAAAAAAAAACAAAATAAAACAATTAGTGTGGACTAATAGTGTGTTCTTCGGTAGGTTTATGAGACCCTATGTTTAAAAAAACTATTTTTATTATAGAAATTTGCATTGACAATGCTTTAAAAATACAGGATAAAATATACAAAATAATTTTTTTTTAGTAAACCTTTTGTCCTATATCTATATCTATATATGTATATAAAAATGAAACCCGTTTTCCGTTGTCACGACATAACATGAAAACGGCATGACAGATTTCGCAAATTCTTTCTTAGTTGTGTTTGTTATTGTCAGGAGAAGGTTCTTATAAAAAAAATAAAGTAAAAACTTTTTTTAAATATTTTTTTCAACATTTATAATTAAGACAGGATGACGTCTGTCGGGTCAGCTAGTAGCATATAAAGATATTTATAAGCAATTACGACTTAATCGATTGTTAAATATTTGCAATAGTATTTCTTTCGGATGTCAGGGTAGACTTTAAAGTGACGTAATACCACTGGCTTGCAGCGTATCAACTACTGGAAAAAATTCAACGAGTCTTCTGGGGTCTCGGTAGCTTAGCAGTTAGAGCAGTGAACCGGCAATCCAAAGGTCACGGGTTCGAATCCCGTTCTAGCTTTCCTGAGACAGGTTGTTTTTTTCTAGTTAACATTTTATCCTAAAAACAATTATTTTATTTTTAATTACTTATTAACATTTTTATTTTACTTTATTTAGTGACCGATTGAGTACTTTGTTCTTCTTTCTAACCTTTTTCGCAGAACACAAGAAAGACACAGGTATAATAAAATAAATAATAAACACAATCACAATATTCCGGAACAGGATTATCAACATTCTGTATTTGGGTTGTTTGCACGTAGTCTAAAATTCAGACACAAAACGTAAGACTTATATTACTTCAATCAAATAAACTGTTCAATTTTATCGAATAGAATCATAGATAAATCTATAATAGTAAAATTTATATGATTGCATGTGGAAATAACATTATTATTTTTAAGCAATCTATACGTAATATAATTATTATCATTGTATAATATAAATGCTATTCCGATTTATCGCCGGTTATTATCAGACACTTTGTAATGTAATTTGTCGTTTGCTTTGTTAAAATATAATTTTCAAAGTAATGTAGCCACCGTTTGGTTATTACAAACCTAATATGGTCTCTAATTAAAGTTTTGAAGCGTTTTAGTCTCTTCTTCAGAATAGGAATTAAAACTGCGAATAGATTACAAGGTTTATTCCTATTTTTTAAAAGAAGAATTTACAATAGCTCATTGCACCCCTCTCTGCAGGGAGGGGTGCAATTGGATCGCTCACTTTGCCCAGTTGAGTAGGACTTAAAAGACTTAGCTTTAGGCTAATCTTCTTCGTCGACTGCGGCTACCCGGAACCTAGAACCGGCAGCACATGAGTAAAGAAACGGTACAGAGAGAAAGCTTCTAGGAGCATACGAAAATCTTTTCCTAAAGTAGTAGGGTTGCCAAAAGAGAATAAAATAAAATAAACAAACTTTAATGAGCTTTTTATTAGGTATGTAGACAAGATAAGGTATGTAAGTATAAGTATTTACAAATTGCTTACTCTAAATATTTTGTTATAATAATTTTTGGTTTTTAATAATTTGTTATGCCGTTTGCGCTGCTTTACTTTCAATAGTTGGCTTTTTAGGTCCCGTCTGAATGCTGCGTGATGTTTGATCTCTCAAAACAATAATTTTATTTGAAAAAATGTTCGTGCTTGAACTTTGTACAGTAATAGGCATAATTTGAATATCCAGATTTTCTTGTGCAGGTACTTGAGCCGTCATATTTTAATGGCAATATAGTCTTGAAAAAGCATTGTTATGTAAATATTTTTAAGTTTGGTTTTGAGAAAATTTAATGTTGGATCTTTTGAAATGAACTTCACATATTCTGTATCTTTGTCTTGTGTTATTGTCAATAATTTTAAGCACAAAATCTTCCCGACCGACAGCTTTTAACCACTCATGTCGTGTCTGAAAAAAAAAGAATAATCATAATGAGTTGTAATGTATTTTTTTAAACACTCATCATCATCATCATCCTATAAACGTCCCACGTGGACTAGCACGTGTGTGAAAGTCTACGTGAAAGTCAAAGTGTGAAAATTGGTGAATCTACAAAAAAAAATGCGGTTGCTTTTTCGACGCTGTCCGCTTCCTCACACGAATTTCAATAATAAAATATAATAAATAAATAAATAAATTCGTTTATTTTTTCTCACCACAAAGATTTTACTTAAATGAAAAAGTATAATGTATTTGATTTTTTTCATTTTAAATAATCTAAGTTTTTCCCTAAAATTCATAACTTTGATGCTCTGGGGGCAGTACTTCCACACATTTAATTTAGTTACACCCATAGAAAGATTTAATACTGACATCAATTTGCAACTTTTCCGCAATCCGCCTTTAGCGAAATCAAAAAGAAAAAAAATCGCTCCACCCTAATCAACCGCTTATCATCATGAAAGTCTTGGTTCTTTAGAGAATTCACATAAATCATTAGGAGCATTTCTAAGAATACAAACAGATAATCAAGCCAATAAGTGGTCAGATTGGTTGCAATATTGGTGTTTTTCCTATAATACAACGATACATTCGTCAACTACATATACACCCTATGAATTGGTGTTTGGTAGACTATGTCATATACCAAGTAATGTTATTAATAAAGTAGATCCAGTTTATAATTTTGATTCGTATACTGTAGAACTTAAGCATAGATTGCAAAAATCCCAAGAGGAGGCTAGAAATAATTTAATTAAATCAAAAATTAATAGAAAGATAAGATATGATTTAACCACTAATTCAATTAATTATAGAATAGGCGATTTAATATTATTAAAAAAGGAAAATAGAGATAAGATGGATCCTGTATATTTAGGTCCTTATACTGTTATAGAGGATCAAGGCGTAAATGTCAAAATATTAGTTTCAGGTAAAGAAAAAACAGTACACAAAAATAGAACACAAAAATATAATTATAGTTAACTGTATCCAAATAAGGAATACTATTTCTCATAACCCAAATCATATTGTATACAGCCATAGCATAAAATTGTATCATTATAATAACAATGTATTTTTAGAATGTAAACAAACTTTGTTTGTTAGTTTAAGCCTGGTAGATTTTAATTATTTTAAGTTTGAGTAAAACTATGTTTATATCAATATTTAATATTTTTAAAAATAATATAGTTTAATTTTTTTTTTAAAAATAGGGGAAGGGTGTAGTGCAGTGTGTCACCGCATCATAACTCATAAGAATCATCTGTTTTATTATACGTGATGGAATGTAACTAATTTTGGACTTTGTACCGATTTCCCAGAACTGGCAGTCAATACTTTCCTTTGTTCTGTAACACTATATAAACACTGCTTTTCCCTAAATAAATGAGAGTTAAGAACCAACCTTCGTCGTATCATTTCGTCTCCCGACTTCACAGTACCTCTGCCGGCGCTGCTTTTCGGCAGCGCTGAGCATCCCACATCACACAGGCAACGTGCGGTTGTGCTAAGAGATGCTTACAGACTAGCGGCGCACCGCCATCTATAACAATATTCGATAATGTAGGTAGTATAACAGGTTTCATTAATTAATTAAAGATAATACCTTCACAAACCTAAAAAAGTATAAAAGTATAAATTTAAAACATGAGCCGTCGCCAACACTCCCCACCCCAGTGCTGACTCAGCACTCTAAACTTAAGGGCACAGGAGCGACACGCGCCGCAGATCTGCGCCGCACTCTGCTGGACGTCCGCACCTCCATGACACGTACCCGACCGTCCTTACCTGGAAATACCTTACTTATTATGCCCCGAGGCCACACGTTTTTGGGCGAATCGGGATCTGCGATAAAAACTAAATCACCTTCTTTCAAGGGCCTTTGTTCCTGCTGCCACTTGGACCTGGAGATTAACGTCGGCAAGTATTCTTTGACCCATCGTTGCCAATACATGTCTGCCAACCTTTGCGTTTGTCGCCACTGTTTTCTAAGATACAAGTCTAAGTCATCAAACGATCCCGCGGCTGGTAAGTTGGTGGACGACCCTATAAGGAAATGATTGGGAGTCAATGACTCGAGACTACCTGGTTCTACTGACACATGGGTTAATGGTCGGCCATTGACTATATTCTCCACTTCTAACAAAATGGTTCTTAAGACCTCGTCTTTAGGGGCTCGTTCCTTTAGTACTACACTAAGAGAAAACTTAACGCTGCGAATTAATCGCTTCCACGCCCCACCTCAGTGGGGGCTTCCTGGGTGGATGAAGGTCCACTGGGCACCGTTGTTCAATGCTTCCGTTTTTAGAGCTTCATCATCTAGTTCTTGGACAGCCTTACGGAGTTCTACGTCAGCGCCTCGCAAGTTGGTCCCATTGTCTGAGTATATACACCTTTTTTTTTATACTGGGGGAAATGCGTTACGCATACCCGGGGCTCGCACGTGGGGGCCCACCCGGGTTATATGGGACTCTCCCCCCAACTCCCGCTTCCCCGTCCAGGCCCTGCGGCCTCGGCGGGGATTCGGGAGGAGGGGGGCATACCCACTAAAACCACCCAGTAATTGCCCTCAGACCGACGCGAGAGCCGAGGCGGGAACAGGATGTGAGTTGCCCGCCCAGACACCCATTGCCGTTGGCATCATGCCTCGGTCAAACGGCACTTTGCGCCGCGAGGCCCATTGCGGCCACCCTCTCTTGGGCTTGACTTGACAGCTCTCAGCTGTCAAAGTCAAAATCGGCGAGCTCCGAGCTGCTGCTGGAGACACGGAGAGAGGATCTCAGACCGCGAGCCTCATCTTGCGACTCGTCGACCTCGCTCAGCCCGGTATCTCTCTCGCGAGAGACATTGGGGCTGAGCAAGGGAGATGTCGCCTCCGGCCGCCGTTGAGATACTGCTCATGCACCTAAAACAGCGCAATGGGCGTGGTTCAAGCACCGTCACTCGCACCATATTCCACATGAGTGGCAGTTTCCCGCATCGCTCAGGATCCGTGTCACAGCAATGGGACAACGGACCGGTGCCGAGAAGAGGCCGTTCGGACTCGGGCGCAGCACCCCCACCTTTATGCGCTCTCTAGCGCAGTCCCACTTTTTGCCACCGCCTCTGCGATGTCTTCGGCAGTCACCGTGTCGTCCATGTCTGAAAGGCGCAGATCAGCACTCTTCTCAGGCCGGACGACTTCGGCCACATCAGATACGACTTCCCGCAGTTTTGCGGCGAATCGGTCTGCCGCCTCTGCGCTGTCCACCCCTGGCACCTCCAGGAGCCGGGAGCCGTTTTGCGCTGTGCGCGATCTCAAGCCTTCCCTGATTCCCAGGTCCGGCAAGGAGATCGCGTCTATGGCCCTCTTAAGGGTCTGCGCGTATGTCACGCCCTGCTCGACTGCTTCGGGCCGCAGTTTGAGAACCACGGCTGTGGACCGTGGCCTCTTTAGCCGGACCCTCTTGCGCTTCGACTTCGCAATGGCAGCAGCAGTAGTAGCCGGCCCCGGGGGAACTTTCTGGATGGGAGCGGGCGCACGATTGTCTGTCGTGGCCGCGTACCTCTTGTTCTTTCTCCGCTGTCTGCGGGAAAGAGCCGTCGTCCACTCATCGGCCGTAGGGACCGGAGCCCAGCTGGTGGTCGGCTGGGGTGGAGCGGTGGAAGGACCGGCCCTCGCGGGGGTCGCTTTTGGGCAAGTAGTGGTGGGGGCCGCTTTGGGCAGGGGAAGAGGACGAAACGCCTCCCTTCTTCCTTTGTCAGCCGCAAGCGGCGGGCGGGATCTCTCGGGCACAGGTGGAGCCAGTCGTCTTTCAAACCCATCAAGATGGGTCCCCAACGCTATGATCGCCGCAGTAAAGGAGACCTGCAGCTCCTTGATCGCGCTGGTCGTCTGCTCTGCAGGGGCGGGAGCAGGAGCCTCCCTCCGGGGAGGGGACTGGCGCTTTCCCACCTCCTTGCGCAGGGCTTCGACTTCAGCCTTGAGAGCATCAACCTCTGACTTGAGCCTCATGTTGGCCTGATTCACCAACTCGGCCTCCTCATTTACGCTGCGGGACGTCAGGTTCGACAACGCCCTCTGCAGGTTGGTACAGGCATCGTTGATTGTGCGCTGACACGTACCCTTGAGGTGTCTCGATTTTTGAGACACCTCTCGGATAGCGTGCGCGCACATCAGGGCCTGCTCGTGCACCTCATGTGCCGTCAAACCTTCGGCCTCCGCCGACCACGGGATAAGATCCCGCGTGGCCTTCTCCATGTCCGACAACTCTTTGGTCCGCTTTCGGCGGGACGTTTGGACTTTTTCAGGAGCTTTCCCACTTTGTTCCTCTGCCTCCAACTCAGCGCTGAGACCCATGCGCTTGTCTCTGACCGTGTAAAGGTCGTCACCCTCTCCTCGGAGTTCCGCCGCCTGATCATATTCCTCTAACTGGCGGAGCTCTTCCATGGCTGCTTGGAGCCCTGCGTCATGGAAGAATGATTCGAAGGCGACGCCTCGACCGCGGTGCGATGTCGCTACCTTCGGCGGGCCCTCAGCTCCCGAATCACTCGACGGAACGTCGTCGGAACCGACTTTCCTACGCGACCTTTTTCGGCTGTCGCCGCCTCCTCTCGATTTTACACCAACATTTGAGCTGAATACAGCGGACCCAGAGTTATCCGAGTCCGATGCACCCTCAGCTGGGGGTTGTTGGCCACTGCTCACGACAGCGGCCGGGGTTTTGTGGTTATTACTCTGCATTTTGGACCCACGAGTAGAGAACAAAGACCGTCACCCTGCGCAGAGGCCTCATACGCAGGGAACCCTCATACTGCCGGTGGCGGGTGGTTCCGACAGGATTTTACGTGTTTTCTCACGGGTTTGAAGTGTTTTCCATCACGCGGCCGGCCGGCTAAGGCAAGCCCTCGTTCCTCTCCCCGACAGCTCCCCCACAGACGCCTCGAGTGGGCTCATCGCTGCCAGTTCGGGGATTACGATGCTCATGGGCTGGCGTGAGGCCCCTGGTACACCCCTTTCGGGGTGCTCCCCATTCCCCCCCATGGTCGCTAGCGGGTGGGCTGTATCGCCGCAAACCAACCCATCCGAAGACGGGCTTCCGTCGCCACGTTTCCCAACGACGAAGCCTTTGCGATGAAACGGCGCCCAGAAGGGGCGCCGGACTACCCCATTCCCCCCCGTGTAACGACGCCCAGAAGGGACGCCGTTAAAACTCCGCTCAAAGCCGCTCAGATCGAGCGGCGAGCGTGCGGCCCAAAGTGGGCACGCACTTGGAGGTGCAGGCCCAGAAGGGGCACTGCCTACTTTATTCGACGCCCAGAATGGGCGCCAGGGATTTGCATAAGGCCCCTTGTCCCACGCTGAACGTAGGCCGAGAGGCCTTACCCCAGGGTGCACCACGAGGAGGTTCCCAAATTTGCACCCCTGAGTATATACACCTGGGCCAACCTCGTCGACAGGACATACGACGCAGCGCCATGATCAGAGAATCGGTAGTGAGAGCATGCACCATTTCAAGATGGATCGCACGAACTGTGAGACATATAAATAGAACGCCACACTGCTTCTCTCTTCACCTGCCCACCGCGTCCTCCATTGGACCAAAAAAATCGATGCCACAAAAGTAAATGGTCGTTGATGATGAGCCATACGAGCCTCTGGTAAATCCCCCATTCTAGGTATGGAAGGCTTAGCCCGCCTCAACCTGCAAAAGAAACATTTTGACGCAACGTCTTTCACAGTGGGCCGAATTCTAATCACCCAGTATCGCTGCTTTAGGTGGTTTACAACCGCCTCTTGGTTTCCGTGTGCAGCCTTCACGTGGTAATGTCTGACTAAAAGTTTAGCAGTCGGATGTCGTCCATCGAGGATCCTTTTAGTTTCTAACGCAACATCAGAAACAGCATCGATACGGCCGCCTACACGTAGAAGCCCAAGCTCGTCTAAATATGGTGACAAATTGCGTAGTCTACTATGCCGCGGTATGCACTTACCATTTTTAATCAGACCCACTTCAGTGCCAAACGAATCCGCTTGCGCCTTTCTTAGTAGCAGGCACTCTGCTCGATTTATCATCGTGCAGTCATCGATGTCGGTAAGTTTCGTACATTTATTTATGAATTTCAGGACAGCAGCAGCAGATCTCAACAGCCGGAGCCAGCAGGAGAACATCGTGCAGTCGGGAACGGGCAAGTCAGAGCTGTCATGCACCAGCCCTATGTAATCAGTAACCAAAGTAACCATATCATCATTTTCAGGTTCTATGACATCGTGCGGCCAGCAAGCAGCATCGTCGTACAAGAACTGAGGTCCACGAAACCACTCACTCAAGAAGCAATCATAATTAAAAACGTCTCGTGTTGCTATATCCGCGATGTTTAGTTTCGTAGGCACGTACCTCCACTCCGATACACTCGTGGGCTCATCAATCTCCCCGAGTCGGTTTGCTTCAAACGTTTTATATGTGCGCGTGTTGTTACGTAACCAGTGCAACACGGTGGTAGAATCACACCAAAAGAATCGTCGCTCGGGCGTTATCTTATGTTCCCTAACAATAGTGTGAGCAAGCCTCGCTGCCAGCAACGCAGCTTGTAGTTCTAGACGCGGCATTGTCACTGGTTTAACCGGTGCGATTTGGCATTTACTTGCAATTAAAGCAACACATATTTTATTATCATTTGAAATCCAACGCCAATATGCAACCGCAGACAGTGCTTGTTGCCCAGCGTCACTAAACATATGCAATTGTACGTTTCTATAACATTGTGTGTTATCAAAATACAAATCTTGAGAAATGGCGTCGTCCCAGCATATTTTTAATCGCCAAGTGTCCTGCAGCATTATTTTACCTTGGATTGTAAAGGGTGAAAGAAATCCATGCACGTCGAATATTGACATTACTACGCGAAACATAATTCTTTTGGTAGGTCTTTGTTTACCTTGCAGGATACTTTCGGGAATGCGCTTGGAATGAGACATCGAATGCCAACTCGTCCGTACTTAGGTACCAAATGAGGCCAAGTGTGCGAAGCCAGACCAATGGGTCGCCCGCAAACTCTGGTAAATCTTTGGGCGTACAAATGCGGCTAAGCAGTTTTGAATTCGCACTATTGCGGGCAGGAGCAGCACTCAAGTTTTTAACTGCAGCAGCTGTAACTGCTCAATGCTTTCCACCCCTAAAACCTATAATTTATACACACACACATCGCCGCCTTTACCTTAGCTTGACCTATTAATCTAATTCTTAAAACTAGTTAACCTACTATATACCGCCGTTCAAGATTACCATCAATTACGCCTTCCCCACCTCTCAACTTAACCTATATTATGCTAACTCTTATCTTAACTAAAACCTATGTTATCTACAATCTAATGTTTGTGTCTTTGATGTTTTGTAGAGTGCGTAGTGTTTGTATGATAATGGAACCTTAACCTAACTTAATTCTATTAGCGATACATTCCAGTCAAGCGATGTAACACTATGATAGAATACTACTTTGGCCAGATCGTCTAGTGAACCCTCCGTTGTTAACCGCATCTAAGTAACTCAAGTCCTTTTCGTGAAAGTTTAGTAATTGGCTTACCCCTGTGTTAAATTATTTACTCCTGACCTAATTACCTATTCGTCAATACCTAGTGACCTAAATCCTTCACAGCAGCTGCAGAAAAGGGATGTTAACCACTCAAAGATAATCAGATGATAGCTTAGCTTGCAGGTATTATTATTTATTATCGATAGCATTATACATAAAAGTCTTGTGGAAATTTATGAGCTCCAACCTCCGCTCCATAGCGTGCCAATACATCACATTGTGTAATTATGGCCCCGTCCAAATGACTTTAATTTATTACTTATAGAGAGTCTACATAACTTTTTAACTTAATTTCATCTTACATTATGTAAGTTATTATTTACTAGGTTCTATATTTAATTATTTCTTTATAAATCAACGAGTTTATCTTAGGGCTTGCTGTCATCCAAATATCCTTTACACATTAACCCCTCAGGCCCCAAGCGGTCGCATGAGACCGCACCTAAAAATCGCGCCATTCCGTCAAACCCCAAGCGGTCGCATGAGACCGCGGTCTCCACTTAACATTGTTTCGTGTTTTCACAGACTTACAGACTACTTGTGTATGAACATGTTTATTTCGGTTCTCTGGTAAATTTTACGTATCCAGATAGTAACACATCGCGTAGTCTATGCTCGATTCTGTCATTTTCGACGTTGACAGTTGCGCCAATTTCTGTGACAGAGTTAATCAGTGGCTGTGAATAAAGTGATATTTCTATTGGATTTATTGAATGTAAGTACTGTTTCTTATTAGAAAATGATTATTGAGACTATAATGATCCTATTGAGATAATAAGTTGTAAGAAATACATCGTTATAACTACTAAATAAAACACGTTGAAACCGGTGAAACCCGATAGCTTTTTTCTAATTTCCGAGTGAATTGTTACAATGTTTGTTGGCAAATACTACAAGAACATTATAAAAAGTAATTTGAAACACGTTTACACAATAAATAACGACGTATTTATACAGTTTTACTACAATGAAAATCGTAGTACTTGACACGTACAAGTGCACGCAAAATTACGTTGCATCAGCGCGAGCCATATTGGTCTTTATTTGTATGGGGCTAAGTAGATAGTTTGCCGCTAGCCGATACCGAAAACACGATTGTCTGTCGTATTGCCTAGGGAGACGCTATGATCGGTAGCGCGTCGGCAGTTTTACGATAAAATTTGTTTTTATCGATAGTGTAATGGTAAATTGTAATGATTTCATATTTACTCTTACATGATAACTTTATTTTATTTATTTTTATTTATTTATTTATTTGTATTCAGGCAACGCAGGCCCATAGATAAATACCTTACAGACTAACATACATACAATATAAAACCTTATCACTATTTCACTATTTTACACGTAAACACGGCGACGTGTGACGCAGCGCGGTGTCCGGTAGCCGACCACGGAACCGCCGGAACAGGACACCCTTCGGCCAAAACTCCTCTTTTATAAAGGCCCATAGATGGACGGTCGGCACTCTCACCACAAAGGAATTAAAATTCACGTTGTGGCGGGACTCCAACAGTTCGACCCTAAGAGTGAATTTGGTCTTGATCCGTATATGCTCTACGATCTCCTCTGCCTTCGTAGAGTAATGGAGTCGGGACACGTACAGCAGCGTCGTCGGTATAGCTGGACGCAGCAGGTGGTTCGGTCCGGTCGGTGCAACACCGCACAGGTTGCGACAGGCGGGCTTCCTCTTCTTCCTTTCCACTTTGGTAAAGCCCTCCTCGTCACGATGGTGAACCTGCGGTGCCACAGGAGTAGCTACATGGATGACACCCTGGCTACTTTTCTTCTTCTCTTGAAGCGGTCGCCGCTCAGGTAGCGGAGCGGCGGCGGCAGCGGCGCCGACAGGTCGGCTGGCGGCCGCAGCTGCTGCGGCACGTTGAGGTGTTGACGTGCAAACGCGTGACGTGCCCACCGGGGCGGGGGGGCGGGCAGCGGGGCTAGGCGCATCGCGCGCAACAACGGCCGGTGACGCATCCGCATGCGCCGACTCGAAACTGCAGACGGATGCGTTTTGCGCCCCGCGACGAGTGTTGACATTAGAGGCCTCGGGTGACCTACTTACCGAAGCAGCGTTGCTTAATAACACTACTTGGGCACGCAACTCACTAACGGTGTTGTTAGAGGCCTCCAATTTCTCCACTACCTCGGCCAGGCTCGCTTTCAGGAAGTTGATGTCCTTCAGTAGCCTGGTGACATCGACGTGGTCGAATGTGACGGGAGGCAGCTTGTGTAACTCCTTCGCCACGAACGTAGGCACGTCGTTCGAGTCGGTCTCCTTTAGCAGGCTGATGATGTCCTGGAGACTCCTTTCTGTTCCATCCCTCCGTCGAGATGGCATCTGGCTGGCTTTGCCGAATCTCGTCCTCCTTAAAGTTGGACTTGCAGATCTGCAAGATGCTGACCTCGTCCATGGTGTCGATGGCGTTTTGAATAAACGCCAACAGCTCGTTGGCTATGAGTTGGGAGCTCATAGTCTAAACACGTGCAGCGGCTATCGCCGCGCAAATCGCGAATTAAAAATTCTCACTGCACAATGGACGCGTCCGTTTCCGAGCGCGAATCGCACTGCACTGATTGTTTATAAACGGTTTTTAGCATGTTTGTTGTTGTTTTTGTTGAATGTTGTTGATGTTGGGTCAAATTGAGATCTATGACACACTCATCAAAACTGTATATTGGTCAAGCGATGCTAAACTCTTATTTTTACTGTCTACTCGTCAAGTCCTTATTTCTGCGTACTCGTCAAAACTGGATGTTGGGTTTTTTAGCATGTTTGTTGTTGTTTTTGTTGAATGTTGTTGATGTTGGGTCAAATTGAGATCTATGACACACTCATCCAAACTGTATATTGGTCAAACAATGCCAAACTCTTATTTTTACTGTCTACATGTAAAGTCCTTATTTCTGCGTACTCGTCAAAACTGGATGTTAGTCTAACTTTTAGAATAGTCGATTAGAGATGAAATATTTCAAGAAATAAAAAAATAATATTAGCATAATGTTTGTATTAAAACAAAATAACACTTCTTGTCTACTCGTCAAGTTTTTATTTCTGCATACTCGCTGAAATTGCTTATTGGTCTAATTTTTGGAATAGTCGATTAGAGTTGAAATATTTCAATAAATAAAACTATAGCATTAGCTTAATTTATTCTATGTGGCCAGTTTTAAGTAAAAAACGAGGGAATTTAAAGCAAAGAGGTTTTAACTCTAATCGACGATTCCATAAGTTAGACCAATATGCAGTTTTGACGAGTACGCAGAAATAAGATTTTGACGAGTAGACAGTAAAAATGAGAGTTTGGCATCGCTTGACCAATATGCAGTTTTGACGAGTGTGTCGTAGATCCAATAGATTTACTGGCCACATAGAATAAAAAAAAGATAATACTATAGTTTTATTTATTGCAAAGTGTGTTGTAGAACCAAGTTTAGTACTTAAAATTTTGCCTCCTGGACCTGACCTGACCGATTAATTTGAAATTTGGTACACACCTTTAGTTCTAATGACAATACAATTATGTATATTCAGTATCATTGTTAATCCAAAATGGCCGCCTCCACAAAATTGTGGATTACATTTTTTTGTTTAACCACGTCAATATGGGTATCAAATGAAAGGGCTTGAATAGTAGAATACAGTACATTATATAAAAAAACTTAAAATGGCCGCCTTCACAAAATTGTGGATTATATTTTTTTTTGTTTAACCACCTCAATATGGGTACCAACTGAAAAGGCTTGACTAGTAATATGCAGTACATTATAGAAGAAAAAAAACTTAAAATGGCCGCCTCCACAAAATTGTAGATTACATTTTTTTGTTTAACTACCTCAATATGGGTATCAAATAAAAGAGCTTGACCAGTAGTACAGTATATTATAGAAAAAAAAAATTATAAATAAAAAGGGTATAAAAAAATTAATTAAAAATATAAACGATTTTAGAATTAATTTTTAATTATTTAGTAGTTTTATTTAAGTATTATAACGATGGTAGTTGTCTCTTTTTTGTTGTAGGTATAGCATGTCAAATAATTAAAAATTAATTAAAAATATAATCGTTTTTACAATTAATTTTTAATTATTTAGTAGCTTTATATGTACGATAGTTGTATCTGTTTTGTTTATAGCATGTCAAATTGGCGAGTCAATGATGAGCCGCCTGAAGACTTCCTCCAGCTTTTATATGATGATGAGGATAGCAATGAGAGAGAGAGAGACTGACTTCGAATCCAAAATTGAGGAGGTGGGTTTGCCTAATAATTTGTTTGCCTTGTGGTACTGGTTACTTATTTATTGTTGTTTGATATATTACCTTATTTACTACTACTTATTGTGTGGATAGTCAAGCACTTGTGTCAGAGTTTTTAATCATGGTGATGGCGGTTATTCCATTGGGGTGTTTTTTAATGTCATTTTTCATGTTTAAGGATAAAGCGAGTGATCGCGGGGTCTATCGGCGAGACTCGCCGGAACGCTGGGAGAGCCCGCCGCCATTGGTAATGCATTTATTATAATTTTCGGTGAGATGTTGTATTTATAGCTTATGGTGTGCAGTACATGTTTTTTTGTGTATTTTAGATCGGTCCCGATCGTTCACCTGTGGCTCCACGCTACTTTTCTCTCACGTCCCCAGCGCGCACTCCCGAGTGGTTGCCGGTAATGGTAATGCATTCATTATTGTGTAAAGTATACGGTATTGTTATATTGGGTTGTAAAGCCGGGTCTCCTGTGACACTGTTTTGTATTTTTAACACCTAACATCAAACATCTAACAAAATATGTCAAAATATGTACGTAGGCCACGCCTATATTTGTTAGATGTTTGATATTAGGTGTTAGAAAACACAAAACAGTGTCGCAGGAGACCCGCCTTTATGATAATAATTTAATTCACATTTGTTTTGTATGTTTTAGGTATCTTTAGAAGCAGAAGAAGCGCCTCCAGACCTTGACAGGTCCCGGTCGCCTATTTATTTCAATGATTCGTCTTCGTCGGACATGTAAGTTACATTTCTGCTGATATTCTTTACTAGCGGTCGCTCGCGGTTTCACCAGCGTGGTTCCCGTTCCCGTGGGAATATCGGAATAAAAAGTATCCTATGTGTTAATCCAGGTTATAAACAATCCGTTTGCCGAATTTTATCCAAATCCATTTAGTAGTTTTACGTGAAAGAGTAACAAACATACACACTCACACTCACAAACTTTCGCCTTTATAATATTAGTGTAATTTAATGTAATGTAATAGTGTAATAATAATTTAATTCACATTTGTTTTGTATGTTTTAGGTATCTTTAGAAGAAGAAGAAGCGCCTCCAGACCTAGACAGGTTCCGGTCGCCTATTTATTTCAATGATTCGTCTTCGTCGGACAAGTAAGTTAAATTTCTGCTGATATTCTTTACTAGCGGTCGCTTGCGGTGTCACCCGCGTGATTCCCGTTTCCGTGGGAATATCTGGATAAAAAGTATCCTATGTGTTAATCCATGTTATAAACAATCCGTATGCCGAATTTTATCCAAATCCATTCAGTAGCTTTTACGTGAAAGAGTAACAAACATACACACTCACAAACTTTCGCCTTTATAATATTAGTGTGATGATTAGTGTGATAAATAAATAGGTATAAATATGTAATTTTCCTTATCTTTACAATATGATCGTATATTGAATAAATGTAATCGTCGTTATTTAATGCCTAGGCACAGGCCTTACCTTAGGCGAGGATTCACGGATGACTGACTGGTCAAACAATCATATTGTTTTGTAAATGTCGTTACTTCTTTATAAAGCTGTTAAATTTTACAGGTAATACTACAAGGGGCGTATCGCAGACGCGCGAGTACCTTAGGCGAGGATTCACGGATGACTAACTGGTCAAGCAATCATATTGTTTTGTAACTGTCGTTAACTTTTTTATAAAACTGTTAATTGTATTAATTTTAAAAATAAAATTAAATTTTGAATGATATTGTTTTTTTTTTATTGAAAATAAAACAAAATATTGAATTATGTCGTATTTTTATTTACTCATACTAAGTAGCTTACAAAAATAACAACTTTCGATACTATCGATAAAATTACAAAAAGTAAAGGAACATCTCTAGTTGTTTTTATGTGTCGTCGCATCGAGTTTCAAGTGGTGATATTGAGTAATAACAATTAGCTCACTTGAAACTGTTAACATAATTAGATAGCAAAGGCCCCTGTTGTTTTGATATCGTTTGAGTATTCATTTATTTCTTGTTATCCAGCCCGCTACATTGTTTCCAAATTTTGAACGTGAAGTACCAATTCACTGTTTCATGATTTCACTTTATTTTGATACCTGATGGATAGGAAATATATCAGTTAGTACATTGTAGTTTACAGAACGACAAAATATGGTTTGATTGTAGAGTAATATGTTTTTTTGTAAAAGGGGGCATTTGTGACGTCATCCGTAATTCAAAAAAATTATGGCGCACCTGCTGTCATTATTTTTGACATATAATTTTCAAGACTGAGGGGTTAAGAACCCAACTATTCAATACAATAATGTTTTATAATATTCCTTATAGAACAGAGGAGTGAAGCCAGCATTCAACAGATCACACTTATTTCTCTGATCATTGTGTTTATTATAAATCTATTACAATGAAACAATATTAACTGACTGGCTTTATTGCTTTATCAGAATATTAACCTTTAGTTCTATAAATGGTGAATAATTTATTCAAACCCACTTTCAGGCAGTGGCTAAAATAGAATGCTATTAATAAAGGCAAAATTACTTTTATTGACTCTCAGTGTTTATTATACAGAGCTTATAAAGTGACAAAATGATTAAATTATACTGACTGCCTTGACAGCATATTACTTCTCAAGTTTATTAAAAATGTTAATTTATTCAACTTCTTACTCCCTTCTGGAGGTGGATACAAATAGAATGCTATTATTTGAAGCATTATTACTTTTGTTTACTCATGGTGTTTATTATAAAGATCTTATAAAGTAACAATATAATTAAATTGCACCGACTGCCTTGACAGCATATTGCATCTCAAGTTTATTAAAGATGTTTAATTTATTCAATTTCTTACTCACTTCAGGAGGTGGATACAAATAGAATGCTGTTATTTGAAGCAAGATTACTTTTGTTTACTCATAGTGGTTATTATAAAGATCTTATAAAGTAACAATATAATTAAATTGTACAGACTGCCTTGACAGCATATTACATCTCAAGTTTATTAAAGATGTTTAATTTATTCAATATCCTCGACTTTAGAGTGAACTTAGGTTAATTATTCTTCATTAACCTATACCTCAGTGTCTCAGACTGAGTGATTATTTAATAGCCTACTAAATCATTGTTATAATTCTTTGAGTAGGTAGGTATCATGTAATTGTCCTTGTTGATAATTAAATCAATTATATTTAAAAGTTATCCTTTACTCATTTTAACAGGTATAAAGCAGACTGTACTATTAGTCTAATCGGATTAGATTGTTACCAATCAAATATTTCTATGTTTTATATTATAAGAAGTAAGTTGGTACATAACTTATAAGGTCTTTGACCATTAAGGTGAATTCAAAGGTATAAAGTAGACTCTACTATTAGTCTAATTAGTAGGTTGTTACCAATCAATTATTTCTATGTTTCATAATATTAAGAGTACATAACTTGTAAGGTCTTTGACCATTAAGGTGAATTCGCAGCTTCAGACGAAATAACCTAGGTTCCAAACTGGTTTTTAGTTGTTTAATATCAGCTTAAATTTAACCAATAGGTTTCTGGATGTCTGGTTATAATACATTGAAGGGTTGCAATTTGAGGCCGTATTGTACCTCAGGGAAAGCTAAAAATGCCTGTTTGGTCATTTCAGTATCAGAAATCAAACATCACAGCACAGTTATGCTTATATGCTATAACTTATTAGTATTTTTCTTGTAATAGGAAACCAGTCTAGACTCTTAGGTAATCCAAAGTAATGATGGTTCAATATTACTTCAATTCTGCTAATTATTTAAAATGAATAGTTAATTGGTAACACCTTTAGGAAAACAATTAGAGTCCTATTGACCTACGGTAACAGATTACATGCCTTTCAGTGCTCATAATCAACATCACTTCATAGTAATTTCTATTTAGGTACCATAACTTAATTATCCCTAACTTTATTAGTTGGAGTTTGTACAGTGCAGCGCTTAGTTGACCACGCTGCCTCAGTTCACCATAAATTTGTCAGATGACGTTGATGTAATAGGTTGAGTAAATATCAGAGTTGTTGCGAAGTGTCGAGAAGAAAACCCACGGTATAAGATTTTTACTTTATTAAGTAGTAGTTTTTACAGTAGTCGAGTTAGTAAGACACTTAAAAATATTGGTGTTAGTCATACTATTTATAAACAAACATAATTTTGTCATGTAGGCTATTAAGCAGTGCAACGCACTCAAACGGCTGATTAAGCGTTAGGTCGGTAAGTGCGGAGTTAAACCGTACAGAGTTAATCTAGCCCTAGCTTTGCGGCATACGTACCTAATTTATGTACGCACAGCGTGTACACACCGTACTATCCCCAACTACTTAACAATATATGAGACGCCTTCCTACCCTACAGTATGTTTTCGACCAGCGTCCGTCCCCTCGTCAGCCTAGACAAATTCCACTCTCAAAAACAATCTCCACCCGGTCTTAGATCGGCTTTCGCCTTATCTTTACCAAGCACGTCCAGTTAGACCTGGCTTTACCTTCAACAAGGTATAGAGGTTGTCCCAAGAAGGAAACTGCCCTCCTGTGACGAGGTTCCAAGCATTACCCGAAAACCCCCTACATTTTGTCGAACTAACAGTCCCTACTTGTATACCTTTGCAATCTAGGCCTAAGCCGTATTTAACGTAATTTCTTGGTGAGTTGTGTAAGCCGAGTCGCCTCTGCAAGCAACCGACCTCTATCAAATCGAGCCAGTATACTCAGTATGTAAAACCTAACACTACACTACAGTGTACATACATGTAAGGACGGATTTGGACGGGGTTGTACGTGCCCACCTCCTGCTAATTGGTGTCTGACCTATCTTCGATTTTCACTAGGGAGACAACTGTCTCTCCTCCGTTACTCTCTCGAATATAGTGTATTATTTATCGTTGTAATAGATAACGCTGACCTTATTAAATACAGTCAAAGGTCATCCAGACAGAAGTCTGTTGAAAGTTATATAGTTTTCGTTGGCACCGTGATGCGTTTCCGCTATATAACTCGGAATACTTCATTCCGTTAACAGTTCGAGTTGCGATAATTTTACTTTAATAATCACTTTCTATTTCAAAAACAATTTTAGTTAATATCGCAGCTCGAATAACACTTAGCGCGCTTTAAAGGCTAGGACGCTCGTTTTCACGTATGAGATCGTTACCGCCACTCGTAAATCGGACCGCGCCTCCGACGTCCTTCAATTGAATGCCCGCTAATTTTTCTCTTTTCCCCAAGCATCTTAATTTTCGCGCCACGCACGCCCGACATTCGCCCGCGCAAAATCCACCTTTCTCCCCTTTAGCCAACCGCTAGCCCGCTCGCCTATGCGCCTCGACTTCACGTGTGTTATCTTTCGTTACATGCCAACTTCGTGTCCTTCCACGTGGAGATAACATCTCCCCTCTCTTTCTATCTCCCAATCTCAACGTCTCGCTCGCTTATTGCCGACGCTCCCGCTTAAATTTTAGTGTTTTCCAAAATCCAACCAAATCTCTTTAGATAGCCAATATTACATGTTTGAACATCTAGATGTAGCCTTTCATCAACAATTCCCTCTTAATAAACACCCACTCGAGCTAATAATCCCGTATTTAGTAAAATTATAAAAAGTTCCGTATTCAGAACATAGATGGCGCCCGCCTGTATGTCAACCGGTTTTGCCAACCTAACCCCGTCCTTCGCGAAACTCAAGTAAATAACGCACGGTAGACGGCGCCTATGTTGCAAGGGACGCGTTAACCAATCCCGGTGGACCCCCCCCATCACTCTAAACCAATAGACAGCGCCCATTTCGTAAGTGACACCCGGAACAGTCCCCGCGAAATTCAAAATAATAATGAAGCCCCTTGTCCACTGACTCTTTCTCACAACCTTCAACATAAAACCACTTGTCCACATTGTTACATTTGAGATTTTGTCCCTTTTGGGGAAAAGGAAGAAAATCCCAAATGCAAGCTTCAGTGGGTTGTTATCAAATAAAACCATAAAATGTTCAACAGCTAGGCAGTATATTGTAAAAGAATACACAAATATTTTGTCCAACAACAATAAAATAAAATTATAAATTTTATTTCATTCTTATTATTTAAAAGAGGGGGGTTAGTCACAATTTTGTCTTATATTATGTTAGGTACAATTCATCTACGTTACTCCTTTTAATTTATTTAGCCGAAAATCACAAATAAAAACTATCAGTCGAAATTGACCCTAGGGTCAATCTCAAATGAAAGTTCAACAAACTTTCTATTAATTTTGCCAACTATAATTTACTGTTTAAAGTAATCTAAACCTTATTCCAAAGCTATATCACCCCCTAAAACACACTAAAATCCTAAGAGTCAAAAGTGACCAAGCGGGTCGGTGATAATTTTAATTTAAAATAAATTTTATAATACTGTTCCTACTACTGCCTAAGCAGCCAGCTAATATCTCAGTCGTACGAGCTATGGTCGTGAGTGGGGGTCGGGATAAAGCCAATACCGTTCGGAGTATGAAGTTGAAATTAAAATTAAATTACTCCGTCTATAAAAATATTAAATTAAATGTTTTAAACCGTTTAACCGTATCAAAACTCTCACACGTTTAAAGCCGATACTCTAGAGAACCGTGGGGTTATACCGATATTAAATAAATATTTATGGACGCCAGGATCGTATAGTCGATCCGAATCTGGAGACGATGTCACCATACAACTTCACACAGGTCGAACTCGCAGATCCTCAAAGGTTTCACAACTTCACCAACGCTTGGTGTAGTTGGATATAAAAGAAAATACTATGTTAAGGTTTCGAAACCCTAATGTAAAAATATGTTCCTGAATAAAGAACGGGGGTACAAAAACCGTCAACGCCTGTGCGGCGACAGCTCGCTGGCAGCAGGTGGCCGCTGGTGCCCCGAAGAGGCAGGTCTCGCGTCCAGGCTTTAGGGCCCAGCTCTAAATCCTGGCGGCGAGACGGGCCTCTCGAAGCATCTGAAATTATCAACACGGGGCCTATTTATAACACTACACGCCTAGTTCAGAACTGTTACATAAATTAGGGTCCCGCAGTCTGCTATCTGTGTATCTGGGGCTGCAACCTATCATAACCAGGGACTCGCAGCGCCATGGGTTATCAAAAGCTTCCCAACGCTGTTGCACAACTAAAAACTCACACTCCAACACTAACATTTAACACCATGTTTTAATTTTAGCTTTGTTTCACATTTAACTAGTACACAAGGCACTACACGGCTACGATATTCCAATAAACATAACTAAACAATGCCAGACTACTGTTGGATGGGGCAATATCCACTTAATAAAGGGGTTTGACACGTCTGCCACATGGCCAAGAGCCTTGCGTCGCCTGGCGACAAGGCAGGATTCAGACACCATGAAATATCGATTTGCTTTCCTAGTATGACGGCTTATTATATTTAAACAATGCTATTGAGATACTCACGCGTTGGGATATCTTAGATTTACGCGTGGCTGCCAGCGGCGTCACGACCGGTTGGTTGTGGCACGGATTCCTGTAAATAAACCACACACTTGTTGACTATATTCTCAAGCTAATGACGCTTCAAATCCACTACATTATTACGACCTCAGATTAAAACAAAAGGTGACTACGACGGCTCATGCCTACCTGAGTGCATTGATCTCAACTCCTCGCACCACGTCACACCAGAGATTGAACTCGTTTCGGCGTCGCAACTCGGCAGCTTTCCTTTCGCCGGAAACACTTATAAATCGAAGACCAGCTTATAATTTCTACTCCCATTGTCGGGTAATTCATAAGAAATTGTTCATTTAAAATTTTCCTTCAAACTAACAAAACATCAAAGATGACGTCTGTCACAACTCGCCCTCTGCTAACAGAATTTGCCAACAATAACAACACACGACCTAAAAAAAAAATTAACGTTTAGCAATGGGAAATGCATTTTTCTTTAATTTAAAATTATGTTTTGTGATATTTAACTCACTAATCACCCTGTCTTAATATTAAGGAGTATTAGTTTCCTCTCTGGTAACCCCTACGGGCAGAGACAATATCCATATAAAAAATATTACTCCCGTTCGAATGTTCTAGATAAAAGTCCTTATAGAAAAAATTAGTTCTATTTCCGGATTTGCTTGAATTAAATTTAATTACTTAAAGTAATTATTATACATATTAATTTATTATGTAATATATTATTAGAACTGTTTCGACTATTTTTTAAAATTGAATCTTTTATGTGAAATTAAAAGCTGACAGCTACTTCGCCCCGCTACCGCTAGGCGTCGCTACGGTGGCTGTCATTTTGTCTATGGTGTTATGTCAAATACAAAACGTAAACACGGAATAAAATCTCTTTAGATGTAAGTTTAAGTCTTACTAAAACTGATTTAGAAATATGTTTTAATTGAAAATGCAAGAAAAGTGTGTCTTGTAATGTGTCAGCCAAGGCTCCATGTCTTTAATGTGAAGAAAAATGGATTTAATTCAAACAAGCTACACGGACTAATGTTTTTGGACATTTGATCATTCTAAAGCAATTATTTCAGGTAAGTACTATTCAACCATTGCGAACTTCTTTTGTAGATAAGTAAAGGCAGACAGGGCCCTGAATTTACAACGTAACAACATGTCCATTATTTTAAACTAGTTTATTTTTCCTTTTTTATGCTTATTACAATAATGGTGCAACGCATTAATATTAATTTTAGTGCTACACTCATGTATTCCTTATTAACGGACAGATACCATTCATTCTGTATCGTTACAGCCGCCTCCGATAGAATTTAAAGCAGATAAAGTATCACTCTTTTCTGCGGCGAATTATATCTTAACCCTGTACTTAATTAAGTACAAAATAGCACTGCCTTCCTTGGCAACCCTCATTTATTTATTTATTTATTTATTTATCTTTGGCACAGTTACAAGACACAAATCATACATTACAAAAAATACAACAAATCAATTAATAACACGTATAAATTTGTACCTCAATAACAACTGCGCACAACATCTAAATAAAATATTACATATAAAAACGGCTAAGTAAAAAATACTAAAAAAATAAACGTATACTTAATTATAAAAAATATGTATCCGCTTCACTTCATACTTTTAATCGTCTTAATAAACATGTTGAGGCTCTGGTGGAAAATATCTAGTTCTTTGCTTACTTTATTATATTGCCTACAAAAGCGCGTGAGAGGGCTGTGATGTGATACATTGTTTTTAGCAGAAGGTACAAGAAAAAGATGCTGCCTGCGGTCAGATCTATTATTAACTTTCAGTGAAACATGGCTTAAGATATCAGTGTCCAGTTTTGAATTGACGATTTTGTACAACATCAGAAGGTCACTGATATGACGTCTTTCGTAAAGGGAATCCAAATTAAATCGGTTAAGCCTATCCGTATAATTTAATAATTCTTTTCTTAAACGCAGTTTTGAAGCAAGAGAACGAACAAAACGTTTTTGTATTGACTCTAACCTGTTGATATGATGTTCATAAAGAGGCGACCATACAACACTGCAGTATTCGAGAGAACTTCTTACCAAACATGTATATAGAAGAACAATACTACGACTTTGCTTGAAAGGTTTTGTTACCCGATGGAGGAAACCCATAGTTCGCTTTGCCTTTAAAACTATTGTGTCGTAGTGTACTCTAAAGGAAAGCTTTGAGTCAAACCAAACGCCCAGATCACGCACTACATCCACGCGCTCCAAGTGAACTCCTTGTATCACATACGACGACTGCAAGTAATGTTTCTTTTTTGTGAACGTGATAAACTGACATTTCTCCACGTTAAGCGACATATTGTTTTCCGTACACCAATGAGCCAAGGTATCAATATCTGACTGTAGTGCGATGCAATCATCAGCAGTATGTATTCTACGATAAATTTTAATGTCATCCGCATAGGCCAGGCACTCACACTTGAGCAGACTCAGAAGGTCGTTTATAAATATTAAAAAGAGTAAAGGACCCAGGTTTGATCCCTGTGGGACGCCAGAATCTGCCACAAATGGAGCTGATTCAAAGCCACAAACCGTAATAAGTTGAGTGCGATTTTGTAGATACGAATGTATCCACCGTAGAAGCGATCCGTGAATGCCCAAGCGCTCGGCTTTAACACAAAGAATTCCATGATCGACGCGATCAAATGCTTTGGCAAAATCTGTGTAAATCGTATCTACCTGTCCCGTCTGATCAAATACAGAGCTCAAATAATGCATGTAACTAAGAAGATTAGTAGAGGTAGATCGAGATTTTACAAAACCATGCTGGTGGGGACTGATAACGGTTTTCACATGTGAGTAAATGTGATCGTATACCAGACCTTCAAAAATCTTAGCAAAGCAATTAAGTATACTTATAGGTCTATAATTAGAAACACACTTTTTATCTCCAGCTTTGTGTATGGGCACAATCTTAGCAATCTTCCACAAATCTGGAAAACATCCACTACTCAAAGACTTGTTAAAAATAATACCCAGAGGCCGTATTAAACCAGCAGCACAACGATTTACAAAAATAGGCGGGATTCCATCAAGACCAGCTCCCTTTGCAATATCAGTAGACTCAAGGCTTAACTTAATGGTTTTGTCCGTGATATAAATTGAGGATAAAGTGAGACCAGACTGTTCAAACCTTGGTGCATACGTCGACGGATTAGTACTTCTACTTTTATACACAGATGAAAAGAACATTTCAAACAGCTTAGCAACATCAGGGCCACATTCAGCAGTATGCTCCCGGAAGTACATCTTCTTGGGAAAATCATTGGTTACTTTTTTGGCCTTTGTGTATCGACCAAAAAGCTTTAATATCTGAAGTAATATTCTTCTCCAATCGCGATATATATATATTGTAACAATTGTCCAATGTAACCTTACACCTATTTCGCAGCATAGAAAAAACATCAAAATCTCGTGGATTTCCGTACTTTTTATATCTATGATGATAACGATCCTTTTCTTTAAGCATGTTGATTAAACTATAGCTGAACCAGGCTGGGTATTTGGTTTTTTTAATTTTGCTCTTAGGTGTATGTTTTTCTATTGATTCCCAGAGAATATTATAAAATGTATGGAGGAAATCATTACACGCTAAATGACTCAATTTGTCCCAATCAGTTTGAAGTAGTTCGTCCGTACAAGCCTCATAATTAGTTTTATGAAACATAAACCTGGACATTGCCAACTGCTCGAGTATGTGCAACTTTTCATGCTTAACAATTACCTCTAGAGCCGGGTGGTGTTCGTCTATGCGACTGATTTCAGTGCACTTGCTGACAGAACACGATAGCCCAGAACTTGCCAAAACCAGGTCCAATATCCTTTCATTATGGTTAGTTACGGAATTCAACTGAAGCAAATCAGTACTCGACATGAATTCTTTTAAAGAGGCAGATTTTGCATTAACAACATTTTGCGGCAATAGAGCATCTCCCCAGTCAATATCACCCAAATTAAAGTCCCCTAAAATAAGGTTTTTATCTTCAGAACATAAAGAGATTACATGTTCGCAATTATTTAAAAAGCACAAATGATCATCAAATGTTAAATAAGACGGTAAGTAAACAGTACAAATATTTATCCACTTATTATGTAACTTTATGCGAACCCATAAATCCTCCACAGTACTTTCCCAGTCTGGTTTATGCTCCGACAGAATTGTAGTTTTTATTGCAATAAGGACACCACCCCCATAATTTTTTTTGTATTTCGATAACAAGTTCTGCGAACGGTCCCTACGATAAACCATATAACGCTCATCCACGAACTCTGCGCTGCCAACTGTATCATCAAGCCATGTTTCGGAGAGGCATATAACATCATAATTGCAACTTAATATCGACTTATACACGTTTAACAGTTTTGATTTTATTCCGCGTACATTTTGATAATAAATAGAAAATAATTTTAAAGACTCGTATTTTAAAGTTAGTGAACCATAAAATGATGCCCAATTGTGACCGATGAGCGCTTACTCTAGAGAAGACACAGTCTGGTGATTTTTTATGAGGATGAAGCGTGAGTTTTCATCCTTTCGCACAAATATATGGCCATTCCTAACCCAGACAAATTTGTAGCCAAGTTCGCGGGATTTAATTCGAGCAGCAGCATGAAGAGCTTTATTTGAAGGAGATAAATGTTCACCAACGTATATATTAGTTATCTCTCCTGCAATACCAAGATGAGATGAATTAAGTTTCTTGTCTTGATGAGCTTTGTTAAACCTCTGAACAGCGGAGTAAACTTCATCACGGCAACGACTGCTTCGCAGCCTAACAACTATTGCACGGGGTCGCTGGCTGTTCTTGTTCATAGCAGCCACTCGAGTGCAACTTAGTATGTCATCATCGGTTAGCTTGGCTGAAACCACTTTTGCAATCTGTTTAACGAAGTTGACAATATTTTCAGACTTAGATTCGGGAACTCCTTGAATTTCTATATTTGAATCTCTCATATATTGTTCCATTGAGTTAAGTCGATCCGAAAGACTGCTTACAGTTTCACGTAGCTGGGCACACTCAGTTTTTAAAACCTTATTTTCGTTTACAATAGTGTGTATACTCTCCTTAAAATCTTCATACTGATCACTTATAAATTTAACTGACTCTTGTAGCGTATTCAGTTGTGCCTTGATGGGATTGAAGTTTGACTCAAACAACTTTTCCATTAATGAAGGCAGTTCAGAACGCATAGCAGCACTAACCTCTTTCCTTACAATCTCAGATATATCGGTAAGGTTCCCATTGTCTGAGTGCTTGTCTAGACCCTCCGACTCCGACATAGAACCACTATTAACAGGATTGCGTCGCGATGATCTTAAAGTAACATTAGCAGTTTGGGAATCAGAAGACGTTGTTTTTGTTTGCACTGGAGTATTTGTGTTATCCTTTCTCGGCTGCTTTGTATAACACTCCGGGCACTTCCAATTTCGTTTGTTTGATGAACTCATATCTTCAAACTGCTTACGCGTTACACTTGAGCAAAGTAAATCATATTTCTTCTTACAATGTGGGCACTCTAGGAATTCCTTATTTTTAATTGGATCTCGACACCCAGCACACAAAGATTTACCTTTTGAAGGAGACATCATTTTGCTTTATCAATAGAAGAAATTAAAATTTCAAATGAACACTACAAAAAGTTTGCACGTCGTAGGATTCGATCTCGGGACCCTTGCTCTCGGTCGACCAAGCCCGCAAGTGCATACGCCGCTGCGCCAGTGGGACGGTAACGGAAGCGACAAAATAGTAGTGCGTATAGTAATGGGCGCGTCGGACGACGTGACTACAGCTTGCAGAGTTCCAACCCAAGGTCACCTCTAACGACCACAGCGGCAGCGACTATCACAAACTGGCGTTCAATTCGTCATTTGAATTTGATTTTAAACACACTTGCACTTCTCTTTACGAAATCTTCTTTATATTTTAATGTAGAAATTTTACTTGGAGATGATTTCGTTTATAATTTATGCCACAATTCGTAGTATAAATACACTTTTGAATTTAAATTGACGGAGCACAATAAAACACGTCTATAGTTTTCAACAGATACCGCCGGATGATGACGCCGCCTCATGGTCATCTTAGCCCTCTTCCTCAAAGATAATTTCTACTATTTACAGTTCCTTTCCAATCCCTAATGACTCTTTCCTCAATAAGCATTCCAATTGCAAAACAGTCCCCACCCCTCATTTATACCAATACAAGTTTACAATAGCATACCTATCCAGCCCTCGTGTTCGAAACGAAATCCCATTAACTTAGTTTTGTTAACCCTAGAAAGATAACCTACGCCGCAGAGGCGCCCGTGCAGCAAACTTATAGTTGTCTTTTTTTATTCTACGCGTGTCTTAACTTGACCTTTTCAGCCAACTTAAATATAAAGGCCGGCAACGCGCCTGCGATTCCTCTGGTTTTGCGGGTGTCCATGGGCGGCGGTGATTACTCTCCATCAGGTGACCCGCCTGCTCGTTTGCCTCCCTCTTTTATAAAAAAAAAAAAAAAACTTAGTCGTCGTCCAGACTTATCGCGGGAAGGCTGTTTCTAAACGGTGAGAACCATATTTTTGAAGTTATGAGTTTTTATGCGCTCGCGAGGCGTATGGTTATCTTTAATGTAACTTTTAGTGTTGCTTGTTTTTTTTATTTATTGTTATAAAGTGTTATAAAAACCTGTTTTTGTTTTTTTTTAGGAAATATTATTAGCGTAGACCATGGCAAGTAAAAGGGCACTTGCGGAAGACGAAATATGCCTATTATTTGAACCGAGAAGATGAGATTGGTGATACTCAAGAAAGTGATAGCGAAGTAGAAGATCATGAGAGCGAAGATGATGTTCAGAGTGACGTCGAAGATGAGTATATCTATAAAATTAAAAAAAAGCGGTACTGCAGCTACTACACGTCGAAAAAGAAGAGAATGTCAAAAATTAGCTGTGCGAAATGTAAAAAACCTATTTGTGGCGAACACAAAAATGACGTTTGTTCTAACTGCCTCTAAAGCCAATTATACTAAGGCTTTATTGTTTTTTAGACTGAATACTCTATAGTTTACTAGTTTATAAGAAAAAAAACATGTTGATTTATAATAATTTGTAATTATTTGTTCCTATATACAGAAGACTGCAATGTTTTGTTATTTTCCATAGAGGTTTCGTAATTATAAGTTAAAAATTACTTTAATATCAACTTTATTAAAATAAATGTTTTTTTATTTTTAAAACTCTTTCAAACCTTTCACAGTTTTAAATTGGTGATAATAAATATAAATTATTGGAATATATACACGCATTAGAAAAGTATGCGCCTCTGAAGCGTATGGTTATCTTTTACGTAATATGTAGTATGGTTATCTTTCTAGGGTTAAATATTTTCTAATAACTTTGTCATCTACCGTTTCTTTAATCATACACAGCCCTAGAACAATAATTTGCCTTTGTTTACCATCATATAAGCAAATTATAATTAACAATAACATTCTGTTGCGCCGGCCCCTAGCGCCCCCTAGCGAAAACTCTTCAACTCTATGACCATTCCGACTTAAAATTTATAACATCTCCCAAACAATTCAATTATTCTATTCTTTAAACTATTTTCCTAGAATAATTTCTAGTAAATCTGTCATCATGGCCTTCTTTTAACTTACGTCTTTTTTTTTACAACTTACTTCACATCTAAATGTTGCGACCTAGGAATCGAACCTGGAACCTCCTTACATCTAACCGAGCGCCAGACCACATGGCCACCGAGGTGTAGACTCAACAGCCCTACTAGTCCTACTACCAACCAAACCGAGCACACAAATATACAACCCCCCGTGGCAGGAATCGAACCCGTGCCGTCCTATCAGTAACCTGTGGCTCAGCCACTAGACCATATAGGCAATCGAAACATTCATACTAATGACAACTGTATTTGAGTTACAGAACTAATCCTAACAACCATAAGTTAAATGTATTGCATATGAATTATGAAACCCTACGCTCTCATAATAATTAATAACTATAATTATTATGGTTGACGTTAAAATGAAATGCACTAGGCAATTATACACAAGAATACTTCCTCCAGAACCCCATTCCACGAATACTTAGAAGTATATAATAATACGCGGTTCTACGTTTCATACAAGCTCCCGGTAAAGTCTGCAGACACGCAAATAGCACATTCGTCGGCGTAACTTCTGAATTTATAAGATAAACTGCTTAGATTGCTTGCTATATGCTTTAAGAACATTATAAAATTAATAGCTAAACCAGATTCTCCTTGAAATGTAATAAATAATTGCACAAGCACTCAAATCACCTAACAAAACCCAACACACGATAGTCTCTAGTCCGTTAGTCGCCTTATTAATTGCAAGAACCCATTCTGCTTATATTACATGACCGGGAATCAAACCTGGAATCTTTCGTGGGTGAAGCACCAATCACTTCACCGTCATGGCCTCTAGTTCCAACTAGATTAATGAATAATAATTAATAATAATTTGAATTCAAACTTTCCTTCATACTTCAACGCTACCAATATCATCCCAACTCATATAATTATCTAAGATAACGAAGCGTCGGAATAATTGTCTACCTCAGGCAGGAATCGAACCTGCGTCCTCCACAATCCCTAATTAGCTACTTACGTAATTATTTTATATATGTATCCTCTTTACACATCCCGTCTTTTAACCGAAACCTATTTTTCTCTCCGTGGATAAGTAATCGTAACCAAACCCACATGATAACCAAGAACAGTAGGCATACCATCGTCGCCCAAGAGTTATAACTTTATTTTAGATGAGATACATCTAATGTCTAATCATGCAAATAACCGAGATAGAATACTAGACTTGCTTTCGTACTGTACGCAGAGACACCCACTCACAGTGCATACAAATAGAGGTTTTAACGCCTTACAATAAAGTTGTCGATCGTAAATACTTCTGAATAAACTCACTCACTCTAAGGTGGCACGCATCTCGAAACACGTCCTTGAGTTTTGAACTAGATACCCCGTAGTTTAGAACAATTAGAAGTTTGTGCGCTATTAATATCTGTCTAACTGTCAATATATGCGTCATCGATGAGTACTTGTATATACCGCGGTACGCGTTGGACATTGTATACTAATTGACAGGTACTGAGCTTATGCGTACAAGCAAATACTTATCCCAAAACATATCTAGTAACTACGTCACATCCTTAGTTATTACTATGTATGAAAGACAACATTTAGTCGCATTCGCTAAAATAAAATACGTCAATATCTCCTTAACTTTCCTATACCTTTGAAAATTGACATTTTCTTATTAAATTAAACTCAACGGTAACTATCTTATCCGCCCCCACAACTTTACTTAACTTCCTACCTTTTAAATAACTAATAACGATCAAATCGGTAAATAATAAGTCACTAAAGGTGACACTTAGTCTTAGTATTCATGTTAATTAATATTGTGCGATCCTTCTCGTATTTACTGAATTGATTCCTTCACCGCACTACATGCAATCGACTGTCATTCCATCCACATCACCTTGATGGATGGCGGTCTACTACTGTGCGTTTTTCAAGAAATTTCTTGCCTCGATCTACAGGCTTGTGGAACCAGCTCTCGGCGGCGGTATTTCCGGACCGTTACGACTTAGTGATCTTCAAGAAACGAGCCTATTCCTTCCTTAAAGGACGGCAACGCGTCTGCGATTCCTCTGGTTTTGCGGGTGGGTGTCAATGGGCGGCGGTGATTACTTTCCATCAGGTGACCCGCTTGCTCGTTTGCCTTCTTCTGCAATAAAAAAAAAAATTACAAACTGCGTGATTCAATGTTTTTTTTTGGTTTTTTTTTTGAAGATTTTAATTTTTCACTCGCAAAAGACACATTATTAAGATGGTCATCTCCCGAATGATTGTAACTCGAATTGGTTACTCCTCAATTATTCTACTCTACTTTCAGCCTTCCGTCCAGATTGTAAAATTCCCCAGTAACGCGAGTTCCACTGATCACGCTAAAATGAAATGCTATCAATAACCTCATTTCCGCAGCTAACGGCAATACCTCTCTGTTGGTCAGTCAAGTATATTTACCCTGGTTCACACTCCATAAGGCGTCCTCGAATGGAATTACCTTACAGCAGAATTCTCACAACTTTTAGAAAGGCTAGTTTAGGCAGTGAAGCTTAAATGGGAACCACTTAATTTTATTGTGTGCTGAGTAATTCCCATTTCTACAGCACACTTCCGAAACTTCGATTCAATTAGTTCACCAGGTAAATCAAAATAAACCCTACTAACTAAGTAACTAATTAACTAAGTTCTATTTGTGTAAAGGTGTTATAATGTCAATAAATAAATAAATATATAAATAAATATTATTTCTAAAACTATTATTTGTCGTAACGTGGACCATGCTGTAATAAGTAAACAATACATTGTAAAAAAAAAAAAATCTGTATACCTACTTATTTCTATTCAATGAGACTTTTGGATCGTCCCAAATCGTCAAAAACTTCATAGCTTTATAATACACATTTACATTCCTAAATATAAAACATGTCCAAAAATGTGTTTCCTGAGCACCCCGTTCCTCAAGGAACACACAGATCAAGCAATCCCAGATTTTAGTTAGTTTCACAATTATTAACAGTTCCATTTTTTATATAAACATTTATGTTTTATTATAAAACATATTTTAAATAGTATGTAAAAAATGTAAGAATGAGGTTTAAAAATAAGTCTCAAAAACCAGCTACTTAATAGCATTAAAAGGTCAGAAAAGATAAAAATTTTCAAAACATTAATAAATTAACCACGTGCTGTTGTCAACGTGGAAGCCTGTACCCAGCAGTGGGACGTTTATAGGCTGATGATGATGATGATGATGATGAAATAAATCAACAATATTTTAAAAATGCTTGTAAAATTGTGATAATTAACTTTAAATATTGTTTTAACATTAGCTAAATAAAACGCCTCGTAGGGCTAGTGCCAACTCGTCTTATAATATGTTTATTTCTTTAACTTCCATATTTATGTAGCCAGTCGCTATACTTTCATTTGTGTCTGTCGCTGTCAAGTTGGCGTAAATTCTACCTTTTTGAAAAGGGAAGCTAAGCGGGATGACACGCACGTCGATCGTCATGTTGTACAAATGGTAGTCACCCTGAAAATAACAACATGCATTATTACAATAATAATTTTGTTCCGTTCTAAGGCAGTATGAGCTAAATCCTTACGCATCGACAAATAGACAAGAATAATATATTTGTACAAATAAACAACATTTACACACACGTTACACAAGACATATACAAGGGTGAGCTTATCCAAGCTGTAGTCCAAAAGAAAAAATGCGGGACTAATAAAATATCAATTTTAATACACACTGAAACATAGATAAATAAATAATTTGTTCCATAAATGCATATGTAATATATATACTTTTTTTTTTGTCCTCCGACGTGGGTCATGTCGGAGATTTTATGCACTATTGCTTAATGCTAACTAATGCCGCTCTATAGCAGCTCCTACTTCTAAACAATGGCTTTATGCCTACATTTTATTATCACTAGTGTGCCCTATTCTACTATCTATCCCTATTTCTATGTCTATATAACTTCCAAAAACAAAACTAATTCCATTTTTCATGCACGTACGTGCCCTATCTACTCATAACTTATTTTCTACTTATCTACTTATTCTAATACATTTTTATTGCATTCATAATGCCCTACTCGCTAGTTTTTTTCTGTTTTATCTCTTATGTCTATACTGCGCCGGTTACCCGGTTCCATTTGCATTATATTATTGTACTAACTCTTATTACTATCTTATTTCTATACAACATTTATCTACATCGTTTATATTTCTTACATTTATTACAATTTGTTACTTATTTCTAATTATCATCTACATACATAACATTGGTTTAACAATTTATTATAGTTGGTGATTTTTGCTTATTTACTAATATTTTTGTTATTGCTATGTGGATAATATCATATATAAAACATATTATGTTATTCCTGGTATACCCACCTAATATACAAGTGATAACGTATTGTTGACTACGTCTTGTTTTTACCAATAGCTGGTTTGCTAATTTTGACACAAAATTCCAAAAATAATGAGCGTATGTGTTTGTCAATTATCATTTCGCTGATGTTGTCTTTGGTTAGTGCCTTTCCTATTCAACTTTCTAGTCTCAACCTTTCGTAGTCATGGATAGGGCACTCTGTTATGATGTGTATCACCGGGACACATATACTTACATACATTACCCTTACATACATATATACTTATGTATATTTATGTAAAATATATACATATAATAATAAACAACATTAATTTATTAAAATAAGTTACTGATTAATATATAATATATAAAATAATTATTATTATTAATATATAAAATAAGTTACTAATAATAGTGTTGGACAGGTAGTACTCTTTTAGCTTGTGTTTATACGATTCCACCGATGAGCTGTCACGGATACTGGCAGGCAGTTTTTTTCAAATTCTAGAAAAAAAATGGAGTTGGATTGAGGATAATGGAGGGTTCTTGTGTCACAGGAACGTTTAGGCCGGGAAGAGACTGATAAGAGGTTAAATCGGGAGCGTAGATAATGTGGAAGTTGGGGATAGTTAATAATTTTGAAAAGAAGGCAAAGGATGTGCATATCTCGGCGTAGTCTAATTGGAAGCCAATTTAACTTTGACCGGAATTCTGGAACATGGTCATACTTTTGCAAACCAAATATTAATCGGATTGCCAGGTTTTGCATTCGTTCCAGTTTGCTATGTAACTCCTCAGTGGCATCTAAATAGCAAACATCGGCATAGTCGAGAATAGGGAGCAAAAGGGACTGAGCGAGTATAATTTTAGTATTGTATAGTAAGAAAAACTGGAGACGCTTGAGGGAATGATAGGAATAGTGCATGTGCCGACTCACCTCATTTACATGTGATCTCAAAAATAGCGTGTGGTCAATAATGATACGTAGGTTTTTGGTTTTTCCGGCATATGCAAGCTTCACACCATCATACGAGATCCCAGGAAGATCACTAAATTCCTGTTTGCTACACAGCTTATTATTACCTATAATGATTGCTTGCGACTTTACTGGGTTCACTGGCAATCCAAATGCATCAGCCCAAGTCTTCACCAAGAGAAGATCTTTGTTAATCGCTTCGATAGCAGAGCGTGCGTTGGCTGCATCAAAATGTTTGTAAATTTGCAATTCGTCTGCTTAAAGGTGGTATGTGGATGGAATAACTTTAGCAAGCTTTTTTTGGGGGTCAAAGTTGCTCGCGTCCGTAGGTTTACCCTTGAGACCCTACACGTGATCCCTGGGTGGGGCTAAATGAGTGACACTGACTGAGTGGTAGAGGCACTTGGTGCTGTTGTGTTTCGTCCGACCAGTGAGGGTACCGGAGGCCCCTCACCCCCCCCCCCCCCCCCTTCCTCCCAATTCCTATTCCTTCCTTAAACCTATTCCTCCCTTAAAGGCCGGCAACGCGTCTGCGATTCCTCTGGTTTTGCGGGTGTCCATGGGCGGCGGTGATTACTCTCCATCAGGTGACCCGCCTGCTCGTTTGCCTCCCTCTTTTATAAAAAAAAAAAAAAAGCTTATATATACTACTTAACATTATTGTCATAGATTTTTGGGTCGATGGTTTGGCGGTTGCTTAGTTACCGACATTGTGTGTGCAAATTTTACATTGATGAAATTAAAATATCTTTTTTATAGTTCAGTGCAAGTTTTATTCCGCGACATTTGGCGACCGTGAACAGTAATAAGGAAGAAATTTTAAAGCGGAAAAGCATGGAACCGTTAAAAAGAAAACGCACACAAAAAAGACGAGAATTTACAGTCGCTGCAGAAGCGGTAGAGAGGGCCATCGAACTAAAAAATATGGAAATATTAGATGGTGCTTTCTCGCTTTTAGCAGAAATTGCAGACAGCGTATTATCCATTGAGTCTGCAATATGCGACATTTGGTGCGAGAGTGACACCTTCGACGAAAAAGCGTTCCAGGCAGACCAGGACAAGGCACTGGAGTATCGCCAGCGATGGAACCACCTTGAAAGCAAATACAAAGAGGTAACAAATATATTGATTCCCAAAGCCAAAAGCGAGTCATCACTAAGGTCCGAGTCTTCCGTCAAGAGCGTAGTAGATGTTCAAAAAATTGCAAAAAAACGAGTACTTAATAGTATGCCAAAGTTGGAACTCGTAAAATTTGATGGAAACTTGAAAAATTGGTTGTTGTTTTGGGGAGGATTCAAGAAAATACATGAAGACGAAGACTTAGAAGATATTGACAAATTTCAATTCTTGATGCAAGCTATGGTGGTTGGTACAAGCGCCAGACAGTTAATAGAAGCTTACCCCCCTTCTGGAGAAAACTACTATAAAGCTAGCATTAAAAGCTTGTTTCGCCCGTGATGATCTCCTTATAGAAACCTATGTACGAGGATTGTTCAATTTGGTATTAATGAAACAAAAGGAACAAGCAAATGATTTACCATCCCTTTACGACAGTCTCCAAACACATTTACAGGCTTTGGAGACACTAGGAGTCGCAAAAGATAAGTATGATTCAATTTTATTTTCTATGATAGAATCTGCCTTGCCAGAGGATATTTTACGCACTTGGAATCGTATCCGAGTAAGAAGCGATACGAGAGGTGACGATTTATGTAAACTAATTCGGTTTCTAAGAGAAGAAGTAGAATCCGAGGAGAGAATTGTACTGGCAAGAGAAGGTTTCGTTCAACCTTCCTCTTCGGGATCTAAGCAGCCTACTGCATGCTTTGTGTCTAAATCTTTAACTGAAAATAGTAATCATACTAATAAAAGATCTACGCCTCTATCTTGCATATGGTGTGACAAAGATTCTCATGCTAGTTCTGAATGCCTTAAAGCTATTAAAATGTCACATAAAGAAAGGGAAGATTTCTTATGGAATATCAAAGCTTGTACTATATGTCTAAAGTCGAATCATATCAGCAAAAGGTGTAAAAGCTTTCCTAAATGTCTGTTCTGCCAAAAACGTCATGTGACATTAATGTGTATTGATCTCTATGAGAAAAATGACGTCTTTGATAATGACAAGAAGTCTGCAAGCAAGGACAATGACAATAATAATTTAAAGTCAAGCAATATGTTGTGTCAATTAAAGTCAACGACATTACTTCAAACTTTTGTTGTCAAAATTTGTCACGGTGGCAAAGAGGTTTGCACAAGAGCCTTGTTAGATAATGGATCTCAGCGATCTTACGTACGCAAAGATTTAGTGCAAAAACTAGGATTGAACTCGATCAGAAAGGAAACTATCAGTCACTGCGTATTCGGTGGTATAGAGTCAAAAGCAGAAGAACGATTCGTTTAAAATTTACACCTTAAAAGCATTGTTAATGAATGTAGTTGTGTTATCTCTGTACTAGAACAAAACCAAATATGTGGTTTCTTGCCTAGGGTTACTACGTCCGTAATTAAGCAACTATGTCTTAAATCTATTTTTTTAACTGATACAAGTGACTGTCCTGACGAAATTGGTGTACTAATCGGTGCTGATTTTTCAGGTTTTCTATTGACTGAAGAGATCCTACACTTAGATAATAACCTTACTGCTATTAAAACTAAATTGGGTTGGCCAGTTCAAGGACCAGTGACAGGAGTGTATAGCTCGTTCGTGAGTATGACTACGACTTTACAAGCTCTTTCTAAAATTGACATATCGGACTTGTGGAGCTTGGAATCGTTAGGGATTAGAGATCCTTCAGAACAAGTATCTAAAATAGATCACGAAAGAGAAGTTTTAAGTAATTTTAAGAAACGACGAGGTAGAGTAAGAGAGATTTTTAGTGACAATGGCACCAATTTTACAGGATTTAATAACTGTCTCAAATGGATCGACTGGAATAAGACTCTTTGTTTTTCAACAGTAGCCCGTATCAAATGGGACTTTATACCTCCCGGTGCTCCGTGGTGGGGAGGATTTTATGAGATGATGGTAGGGGTTATGAAGGACATGCTAAAGAGAGTCTTAGGACGGGCGTCTATAACATTAATAGAGCTGCAAACAGTGTTATGCGACTGCGAAGCGACCATCAACAGTAGGCCATTAACATATATGAGTAATAGCAAAGATGAACTTAAACCGATTACTCCTTCAATGTTTATTCAACCTATAGCAGAGCATTGCGTACCGGATATTGATGATATCGATGGCAAAACATTAAATGTAAGGGCTAACTATTGTCAAAAACTACGCGAAGATTTTAGGCAACGCTTCAGGACCGAATACGTTAGTCATTTAATCCAGAAGGGAAAACAAAAGCTAGAGAGCGAAATACGTGTAGGTGACGTTGTCCTATTAGAAATAGAGGACAAAAACCGACTAAATTGGCCACTAGCATTGGTGACCGACATCTACGTTGGGGCTGATGGGCATAGTCGAGTAGCCAAAGTACGCACTGCAACAGGAGAAAGGACGAGACCGCTGCAACGACTGTATACCTTAGAAATAAACGGCAACCAGACACCTGATTTAGCTCTTGACAAAGAACTCGACTCATCTCCTGACTTAGCTCCAGTAGACAACAAGGACAAGGAACCTGACTTAGCTCTTGACAAAGAACTTGACTCAACTCCTGACTCAGTTCCAGTAGACAACCGGGGCAAACTGGACTTAGTTTGTGATAATAAGCTGACGGTGACACGGTCGGGCAGGACAGTCAAGGTGCCTAACCGTTTTGGCAACTTTTCATATTAACCTACCGGTTCTTCCCCCTCGGAGTTTGTCATAGATTTTTGGGTCGATGGTTTGGCGGTTGCTTAGTTACCGACATTGTGTGTGCAAATTTTACATTGATGAAATTAAAATATCTTTTTTATAGTTCAGTGCAAGTTTTATTCCGCGACAATTATAAAGCTAAAGAGTTTGTTTGCTTGAACGCGCTAATCTCAGGAAATACTGGTCCAATTTTAAAAATTCTTTCAGTGTTAGATAGCCCATTTAGCAAGGAAGGCAATAGGCTATATATAATTACGCTAAGACTGAGGACTAGAATTGAATATGATGTCATTGTATTGACGGAGTGCTGGCTACAGAACTGTGATCTTATACCTGATCTAGAAAATTACAACTATTACTGTACTACTCGACATTTCAATCAAAACAGTGGTGTCGTTGTATATGTTCGACATAATATCGCTGATGTCTCGGTATTTGAACCAATGATTGATGATTCTAACTGCTTAACCCCTCGAGCGTCATATGTACTTACCGGTGTACAAAATAGTTGAGAGGCATACGTGTTTCTTGTACTTACCGGTGTACAACAGACTTGGCTCAGATTGGTTGTTTTATTTTAGCCGGTCCGAGTCGTAGTATACAAGTTTTAGCTGTCTGTGAATTTTCTATGGTCCGTATAGAAGAAATTAACATAGTTAGTAGGATTCGGACCGAACAAAACATTTTCGAAAAAAAATATTAAAAAGAGTGTCTGAAGTTATGGACGGCCGTCAGCCATATTAGTTACAAAGTTGTGTTGTTGTGATTTGTTTACATGATGTTTTCTCAACGTAAAATATAAGTTTTCGTATGATTCTTATCTATATTTACTGGAAACTTAATACAGTTTTTGTACAATGCAATAAATGTGTGATATAGTGGCAATTTAGATTAAACGAAGACCTAGAAGTATAATTATGATATTTAGATTTTGCTAACAACTACAGCTAACATTGTGTGATATAAAGTGCTGTAATTTTCTTTATATTTTGATTTATTTGATAATGTGATTATAAACATTATTCAATTTGTAGATTATTTCATCAGTTACCTTTTTTATTTACAGTTAGACATAATATAATTTTAGGTCACTATTTACGCGGGCCGGCCACGTTATGGCGGCGGTTATTTATTTTGGTTCCTAAGTTAAAAATTGTTTTGTGAGTGAAGTTTAGTGCCAAAGTGTTTATGATTCATGTGACCGGTGCATAATAATGTTAACTAAAAAGTTATTATGTCAATTGTGTTGTGTGTCGTTTGTTAATTATTATAACAAACAGTAAAACCAAAGGTTACCTTTATGAAATATTGAAAACGAAAGAAAACCGTTCCAGTGCCACTACAAGTAAGTCTTTATTGTTCATTCTAAGTAGTTAACTACGTACAAAAACTCATACAGAAAAGAATGACACCTTATTCACGCGAAAATCTCGTATAGTTATTACGCAATAAATATTTTTCCCTAATCAAACAATAAAAAAGTGATGTATCGCAAAATGCCTGACACGTAAAGCATTTAATGCTTTAGGGTGGCTGGCGCGCCACGGGTTAATAGTCCAAATATGGCACTAACCATACTATAATATGTGTGTATAGATCACCATCTTTTACTTCCCCAGCAAACTTTTAAAATTCTTTAGATTCTGTATTACAAAAATTAAAACATGTACCTAATACCCTTCATGATAGGTGACATCAATTTAGACATTTGCGCAACTAATAATGATCAAAGATCAAAATATTACTTAAGAGATGAAGATGGTTCGATTCCCGCCTGAGGTTGTCGTCTTTTTTCAGTGTTTAAAATTTTACTTAAGTATATTTAAGCGTTAATAAAACGCTAAAATATAAAACATTAATCTATAAAGCAGCTTCATCTTAACCGAATGTTCAAATATTTGTAAAAATATTTCTTTCGGATCTTAGAGGTGAAAACTTCTAAGATATGATGAAGCAATGTTGACTAAAAACATAAGCATCAAGCACTGACAAATTTCAACGGTTGAAAGCCAGACCTCGGTAGCCAAGTGGTTAAGGCAGCCGCCCGGAATGCGGAAGGTGCGTGGTTCGATTCCCGCCTGAGGTTGTCGTCTTTTTTCAGTGTTTAAAATTTTACTTAAGTATATTTAAGCGTTAATAAAACGCTAAAATATAAAACATTAATCTATAAAGCAGCTTCATCTTAACCGAATGTTCAAATATTTGTAAAAATATTTCTTTCGGATCTTAGAGGTGAAAACTTCTAAGATATGATGAAGCAATGTTGACTAAAAACATAAGCATCAAGCACTGACAAATTTCGACGGTTGAAAGCCAGACCTCGGTAGCCAAGTGGTTAAGGCAGCCGCCCGGAATGCGGAAGGTGCGTGGTTCGATTCCCGCCTGAGGTTGTCGTCTTTTTTCAGTGTTTAAAATTTTACTTAAGTATATTTAAGCGTTAATAAAACGCTAAAATATAAAACATTAATCTATAAAGCAGCTTCATCTTAACCGAATGTTCAAATATTTGTAAAAATATTTCTTTCGGATCTTAGAGGTGAAAACTTCTAAGATATGATGAAGCAATGTTGACTAAAAACATAAGCATCAAGCACTGACAAATTTCGACGGTTGAAAGCCAGACCTCGGTAGCCAAGTGGTTAAGGCAGCCGCCCGGAATGCGGAAGGTGCGTGGTTCGATTCCCGCCTGAGGTTGTCGTCTTTTTTCAGTGTTTAAAATTTTACACTGGTGAGATCTTTAAGGTGCTGTGGGGTGAGGCCGTCAAGACCGCCCGCAGAGCCTGGAAGAAAAGAAAAGATGGCACCGCGAACGGTATCTACTAACGCTTGTATAGGTGTAGTTGAGGCGTCAACGGCGGTGGAGTTCGCAGAAATATGTGTAAGTGGTACATGCGTAGATGAGGGGTGCTTACTACGTAAGGCAGTGAGGGTTTCTGGGCAGTCAGGAGCGATCGTGTCATTAAAAAAAAGGAGCCGCGCTGCCCCCTTAATGTCTCCCTCACTTATCTTGTTTTCTACATACTTATAAATATTATAATTTGGAGAGGCGGAATAGATACTAATATTGCCATCTAAGCAGTCCGAAATGCAATTTTGCTTAACACGAGAAGTGAGGGAGGCATTATTGAGTGGATCTCTGGAAACATGCAGGACGCGGTATGGAAAAGTTAATAAGTGCTCCCAAGCCTGTCTTGTGTTCTCATGCACTGTCTTGCGAACAGTTTCGGCGAGCTTCTTGGACACTGCCACTCTCGCACCTCGCGGTATACGTTTTAAAACTGGCACGGAATGTTTTAGTGCAGATATTGTTTGCCAAAAGGGTTGATCAGCAGCGGTGGAGTTGGGGATAGAAGCAGGTGGCGTGGGTGTTGGAGCCGGTGCCGTGGCCTGTTTGTGGCATTTGCCAATGTGAATGCGCAGGCCTCTTTCACTTTTGAACAGACGGGCCTGGGGGCATTGTAAGCACTGTACAAGATTTTCTACAGACACGATCGCGTTATCAGTGGAAGTCCCTGCATCTTGGCTTTGAGTTTGCATTCGAAAACACTTATAACTTACAATATGTAACTACAAACATTAATAAACCCTAAAAAAAAGTAAACAAATAAATATAAAACAGGCTGACAGTCTTTAAGTATGGCGGGCGCAGGCGCGAAACGTCAGCAGCACGAAAAATTGTAGGCTCAACGCTACACTATTGGCCGAAGCGGAGCCGTCGTCGAGGCGACGAAAGGCAGCTTGATGTGTTGTGACCTCGGACCAAATATTACATGGACAGAGTCTTACGACGTTGCCGCTTTTACATACGTGTATCAAAGTAAAGTATTTGTATCTCTGTCTGTATAACTGTAGTGTGATATGAGTAAAAGAGATAGTGAATGTACGTTTGGCAGCGACGCACTGTCGGTGTGAGACGTGTCATTTCATGACCGACTGCTCGGTCAAAATATTGATGTATGGTGCGAAATAATAGTGAAATAATAAGAAATCTTAGTGTTTGTGTTATTTGTGTAATTTACAATTGACATAATGTCTTGTTCAGCTGTTTATTGTTCGTCAAGAACAACAAAAGGAGGTGTGAAAGACCAGGAATTATCATTTCATACGTTAGTGATTTCTCATAATATGTATGCTTTACTATGAGTTTTTTAACAATTAAAACGGCATATCATTAATTTTTGCTAATTCTAAATCATACTATATCGTACACTATTCATAAGAATCAGGTTTTAAACCTTAATTAAATGTAATTTAAAGGCTTTGTTTTTGGCATAATGATTAGTGATGTACGTATTTGTGTATCAAAGCTTTATCGATATTACTAATATTCTTTTTATAATTTTTTTTTTAGGTTTCCAAAATGCCCGAAAATAAGACGTGAATAGGTTAAAGCTATTAGACGTGATAACTGGGAGTCTACAAAATATTCAAGGCTCTGTTCCAAACATTTTAAAAATCTTTTTTTACAGTAAAAATTCTACAGTCGTAGTTCAAATTTGAATCTTAATAATATGGGCGGGAATATGAATAGTAAAAAGTATTGCTCTTCACTTCACTTCACTACACAATTTTTATTTTTTTATATATAATAGAAGGAGGCAAACGAGCAGGCGGGTCACCTGATGGAGAGTAATCTCCGCCGCCCATAGACACCCGCAACACCAGAGGAATCGCAGATGCGTTGCCGGCCTTTAAGGAAGGAATAGGAATTGTGAGGGGGGGGGGGCGAAGGCCTCCGGAACCCTCACTGGCCGAACGAAACACAACAGTACCAAGGGCTATTATTTCACGCCGGATATTAGGGTGTGATACTAGACCAATCGATCAATCGTCGATCGACGGCATCGATCGATGGTAGAATGGATTAGTCGACGTCGATCGATAGGTCTGGTAGACACTATCACATCTGAAAATGGACGCCGCTACAGAATGAGGAGGAGAAAAAGGCGGCTCCATGTCAAATCCACAATGTTTGGAACGTTGACGGGATTTAGATAATTTCTTAGCATTACTACAACTGGATCCTCCCGCAGAAGACGACGCTCTCAATTGAGGTATAGAGATTCGCTTTCGCTTACTAACGACCGGAGTATCATTACGAATGGAGATCTCCTTTTCTGACTCGTACTGAACTTCGTCGGTATTATCAAAATTAGAATTATCAACTTCCATTGTTGTTCTTTTGTCGCTAAAATGTAGCTTGTAAAATATTTCGATATAGATCGACGACATCGATCGATGGTAAAATGGATTAGTCGACGTCGGTCGATAGTTTCTACCAGACCAATCGATCGATGTATATGTGAATAAACATTAAAATGGTTTCACTGAATTGGCTATTTGGCTGTTGTAACAATAAAATATGAAATATGTCGATTATGGCAGTTTATAATTTAACGATAATTATCCAATAGTTTTTTTTATTAAGATAATTTGTAAATATTTTATTATTACTAAATAAATTTGAGATTATTTGTCTGTGGATTACAAGACCAGAAACACGGGCCATGATTGAGCTTCGTGTGACGCCACATTTCACAAAATAAACAAAAACTATCTTTTAGGAGATGATATCTGTTAGATAAATGTTTATTGTATCGTGACGTCACAGACATTTAGCCAAATGTCACATGACCAACCGTTTCCGCAGAAACTTTAAATGAATAAAGAAAAATATGTCTTTTTCTATTAAATAAAGCTTTTAAAAAAAAATATTGTACGTGGTGTCAATAATATTATTATAATAACTATAATATCATTGCGTGGTATAAAATAAGCGTTTGTAATTTTCAAAATACTTTTCCGAAAACTGTCAAGTAGCTAATTTGTTTTTCTACTATATATAATACATTATACTGATAATTAAGGATTATTAATGTTTTTTCTTTTAATGAATTAGGTTTCTGAGTGATTAGGTCAGTTCGTGAACAAATAAGCGAATTTGTCATAAAATCTCATTTAAATGAAAAAGGGTTACATTTTGCTAGCAATGAAGACGTAGAGAAATTAAAGTGCCGCATTTTAAAAAACGTTTGTATTCTAATGTTTTGACTCATTTTTCGAACATTCATAGACAAGACACCCATTTTCAATCATCGATTACATCTCATTAAAACCATAATTGATAAATACATAAATATTCGTCGCTATTCTGCACATAAAAATAACCCCGAAATACAAAAACTTTCTAAAAGACAAAAAGGAAATAAATTAAATCTTTTTCAAGGTATTTAAAATATGTATTTTATTTTGTTTCTTTGATTATTAATTATTTCATTTTTCAAATTTCCAATAAATATGATTTACTTTTGTAAGAAGTTTTATTTCTTACCTATGTACTGACTTTTCAATCAAGTGTCCACTCTACGACTAAATGTTACTCTAACCTCTCGTGCGTGTGGAGAGCCGGTCTTGCCGCGTTGCGTATCTACTTGTCAGTGTGTGTAGTTTTGGATTGCTCGGAACAGATTTTAAACGCAAATTACTATGAACGTAACGTATCTATAGTTTATAATATTATTGGAGAGGGTGGTATTTACGCCGGGCGAGCCGGCCCAATGCGTGCTGCAACGCAGCGTGGCTCTACCACTCAGTCAGTGTCACTCATTTAGCACCACCCAGGGGTCACGTGTAGGGTCTAAAGGGTAAACCTACGGACGTGAGTAACTTTAACCCCCAATTATAATAACGAACTAGGTACACACCACATTAAAGTGATTATATCGATATACTAGTCACATCCTTAGTCACGCACACATGTACAGATAGAAAGCTGCACACTAACAAAAGACGGACATGCTAAAAATCCAAAGACTCTGTCCATTGTGATATTTGGTCCGAGGTTGTGACAGAAGGAAGGTGGCATATGACGGAACACAAACGCCAAAAATCATCGGGTGCTCCTTGCTCCACAGGCGCTACAGCGGCGGCGCACGCAGTTGATAAAATAGCGCAGGCGTGGTCACAAGGCTGGATTACATGTTGCACTTCGGCTTGTCAGAATAAGCTCTTTAATTATAAAAAATAATTATTTAGTGCGAGTGTAAATGACACATTCTTTCAGTCACCGTGACGTAAAAAAAAAACTTGATATTAAAAAAACGTGGAAAACAATAAATCGAGTATGTTGTTAAAGAAAATCTAGCAAATTACTAAAAGTGTCAAATAATCTACTTAAAATAAAAGATACTCCAAAGGAATCCCTTAATACGGTTAACAATTACTTTGTGAATGCAGGTAATAATCTCGCGCAACAGGTTTTACTGAAATTAAATATGACACAAGCAGATTTGGCTCAACAAAATTAATGCAGCTATAGCCTAAGGGACTCTTTTATGCTGTTAGAGACGGATGAATACGAAATATTTAAAATTATTGGTTCCCATATAAAAGTGTTTCTACTGGTTGGGATAATATTTCATCTAATTTCTTAAAAAGATTTGCGGGTTAGTTGACTTTGCCTATTACTCATATATGCAATTTAAGTATCTCTAGTGGTTTGTTCCCGAGACTCTTAAAGGAATCGGTTGTTATTCCAATATATAAGCAGGGTGACGTAAATGAAGTCTCTAATTATCTGCCTATATCGCTGCTTCCGACTCCAGCTAAAACTCTTGAAAAAGTAATGAATAATAGACTTGTGAACTACCTAGAATCAAACAAAATACTCTTAGTAAATCAATTCGGATTCAGGCGAAACAAATCAACTACCGATGCTATTGACGTTTTGGTGACAAATATAGTTAAAAGCTAGATAGTAAATTGAGATGCTTAGGTGTTTTTCTAGATCTGGCCAAGGCCTTTGACACCGTTTTAATTCCCTTGTTGCTTAGGAAAATTGAAGAAGTTGGTGTTCGAGGTCTTCCACTCAGTTTACTAAAGGATTACTTGTCGGATAGGACACAGTCTGTTAAAATTGGTGACATGTACAGCCCGAAAGAAAAATAAAATACGGTGTGCCTCAGGGTTTGGTGCTTGGTCCAACCCTTTTTTTAGATAGATAGATAGATAGATAGATAGATAACGTTTATTGCGTCATGTGGTACATTTTAGGTCTTAAACTTATACATGCAAGAAACCCAAACATGAGCCCCGTAGGGGCACTGCAAAAAATGAGGTTAAAATTTTTATTTTTTCTTACTAATTAATAAATTATGATATAATTTTTTACCTACTTATATTTAATACAATTATAATTTAATATTTTAAAAATGATTTCATTTAACATACTTAACTAAATACATGATTACAATTCAATTTTAATTTTAATAATCTTGTTATCAATTGCACAAGCTTAAACGATTAATTAACTACTCACAATACAATTTTAATATCCTATCTGTAATAAATAACAATTCGAAATAATTCAATTTAAATAACAATTCAAAATTATTCAACTATTAAATTCAATTCATAAAATATAATAATGATAAAAAATAATAATAATAATATTGTAAAACATTAAACTTAAGAATTATGTTGAATAAAGAGGATAATAATAAAAAATAAAAAATTAATAATAATAATCTGGACTATGACTATGACATTAGGTACTCTTTAAGACAATAAGGGCTTTTACTTATTAAATATTCCTTTAACTTTTGATAAAATAATGAATTTTTGACAATTTCCTTCAGATGCATGGGAAGCTTATTGTAAATTACAATTGACATATAATAGGCGCTTGTTCTTACTATTTCTAATTTAACTACGGGTAATGCTAACATATATTTGCTTTGCATGTTACGTCGGGCTGAATACGGGTCTTTCGCTGGTGAATACTTATCTTTGTTCTCTCTTACAATCTTACACAGTTCAAAAATATAAATAGAGGTTAGGGTTAATATTTTTTGCGAGACATAATAAGGTCTACAGCTCTCAGTTTCCTTTATATTTACCAATATTCGAAGGCACTTTTTTTGGAGCAAGAAAAGTTGGTTGGCATTTGTGCTATTACCCCAAAGAATTATTCCGTAAGACAGCCATGCATGAGCATAGGCATAGTAAGCAGTTGTTGCGGTTTTCAAGTCAGTACACTTCTTTAGTTCGTAGAGCGCATATACAAATTTCGACATTTTGCCTAAAAGTTTTTCAACATGCGTTTTCCAATTAATATTTGTGTCGATATCTATACCCAAAAAAGAGCACGATTGTACTAATTCTACACTATTGCCATCGTAAGTTATACCTATTTCCAACGGTCGCTTCTGGTGAGGATGGAATTGCATAAGTTTTGTTTTTGAGACATTTAACTGCAGATTATGTTCCTCAAGCCATTTTCCTACCTTCGTTAAGCACGAGTTTATCTCTTCTATAAGTTGCTCAGAGTCACTGCCTGATGATATTAAAGTGATATCATCAGCGTATAATATGCATTGTTTATTTAAATATATTGGCAAATCGTTAATATAGATTAAAAACAAGAAACAACCCAAAACACTTCCTTGTGGGATCGAGTGCTGTATTTCTAATCTTTGCGAACTAAATGTGGTTTGTGTGTTTTTAGTTTTATCAAAGTACCCAATGTTTACCAATTGATTACGGTTTTTCAAATAACTCTCTAACCATTTATGTGCTGATCCTCGTATACCTACACCGTAGAGTTTTTTTAATAATATACTATGGTTCACCCTATCGTATGCTTTGCTTAGATCTAACATTAAAGTTACTGCATACTTTTTACTCTCCAAACAGTCTAGAATTTGTTGGTTTAAGTCAAAAAGAGCGGTAATTGTGGACTTTTTCTTCCGAAAGCCATTTTGGCTACTGTTAAAAATTAGGTTTTTCTCACAGAAAGAATTTAAACGATTCATCATTACTGTTTCAAAGATTTTTGAAAATGTTGACAATAATGCAATAGGTCGGAAATTACTCAGGGTTTTTGGTGCTGCTATTTTGGGTATAGGTTTTATTATAGTAGTTTTAAGTAAATCCGGGAAAGTTTCCTCTAAAAATGACTGGCTTAATAAGTTTGCTAACGGTATTGTCAATTCATTTTTGCAAAACTTTACTAATTTTGGGGGGAGCTCGTCGTATCCACAACTAACCTTGTTTTTCATTTTTATTATAACTTCTAGTATTTCTTGAGGGGTAACTGAAGAGAGATACATTGAGTTTACAGTAGGGTTAATAACTGGGTAGCCTTTTGGTGGGTTTTTAGTTTTTTTGCTTAAACCTACAGAAGCAAAGTAGTTATTTAACTCATTTGCAATTAAGTAGGGGCTCTCTGTATTTTTATTATTTATTTCTAGCTTAATATTTTTAGCTCTTTTATGTATAATTTTATTAGTTCTTTCTTTTATTATTTGCCACATTGATTTGGATATATTATTTGTGTTCCTCATTATTTGCACATATTGATTTTTCTTGGAAATATAAACAACTTTCTTTAACAGCTTGACATATTGTTTGTAATAATTGTGCAATATAGAATTTCTTGTTTGAGATGCAAGTATTCTGGGTAATCTCTTATTTTTACATGATGTTTTTAGACCCTTAGATAACCAGTTTTTATTTTTATATTTTACATTTATATTTTTTTTCGGCATACACAAATCGCGGATCGCAACCAGCTGATTATGGAATGATTCATAATTTTTGTTTACATCTTGTTCAGGCTTTATTATTTCTTTCCAGTCTATATTTTTCAGTGTCATCTGGAAACGCTGCATGTTTTTAATATTGTAAAGTCTTTTATTTGTACTGTAACAACTGCTAGCTGTTTGAGAGTTTAACATAGTGAACAAAACACCCCGATGATCTGAAAATCCATACTCTTCCACTTTAATGGTGAATAAAGAGCTATCAAAATTTGTGAATATTATATCTAAACATGTTGAACTTGTATCAGTAATCCGCGTAGGTTCATTGACATATTGTTTAAAGTTATAACTTTTAAAAAGATTTAAAATACTTCTGGATTGCTTAGTTTTCTTTAAGAAATCTATGTTTAGGTCACCTCCAATTAAAATATTTTTATTTGAATACTTATTCTGTATAACGTTCAGGAGCTTTTCTATTTGGGTTGTAAATATATCTACTTCCCTGTGGCTGTTTGGCCAGTATATGTTAATTACAAAAGTTTCAGTTCGGTTACAATCACAGCACTTATTTCTATGATATACTCTAACGACAAACCTATGATGTCCCTACATTCACTGTAGTCTATACCGTCCTTTATTAGTATGCACGTTCCACCACCCTCGCGGGTGGTTCTGCAAAAAGCACTTGCGACACTGTAACCTTCTAGGGACATCACATCCACCTTTTTCGTCGATATCCACGTCTCAGAGAGGCAGAGTGCAGGTAAATCATATTCGTCTGTAAGGGCATCAAGAAGATGGCGCTTGTTCTTCATACTTTTCATATTTTGGAATAAAATATTGAAGTTTTGAGCGTTCCTAATGACGAAAGGACTGATTTCTTGTTTGTTTCTGGTCCTGTTTAAATGTCACCGGAGTAGTCTTTTTTTGACTGAAATGAATTGAATAGTCATTTTTACTGATGACAGAACGGTTTTGTGTTTTATTTATATATTGTAAACGCTTCTGCTTTCTATCGTGTAGGCCTTCTTCATCAAGATATTCTGACAACCAAAGACCGGACTTCTTAAACATACTTTTGTAAGAAAGCATTATCTTAGCCATTCTTTTGCTTAAAAGTTCTATTTTAAGTGGTCTGCGATAACCTCTTTGGCCTATACGGTCCAGATCCTCTATATATCCCGTTAAATCTATATAAGTGATCTCGTAAAATAAATGTATTAATCTATCGTGTAATTCATACTCTAGTTCATTTTTATATTCATTTAAACCATAAAGAACGATAGTTTTTGAGAAACTTTCAGCATTAGAACGTTTGACATGCAAGCGTCGTTCAAATTGCTCTTCAGCAGCTGTCGCATTAATGGTGTGTACGCTGGGTTGGGATTGGGACAATTGTGTTTGCTCGATTGATGTCACTCTGTGTTTAGGGCATTTTGCCGCTTTTATCCCTTGCAATTCCTGCCTTAATGCTTCATTTTCTTTCTGTAACTTATTAATCTCTTTAGAATGTAGGTCTGTTTCTGCTCTCAATTGAACTATTTCGGACTCCAACTTCAAATTTTTATTATTAATATTACATAACTCCTCTTGTATTTCTCTGATGCCTTCAAATAGTTTACAATCACGGTCCTCTTGTTTTTGTAACATCATTGCGATCTGAGCCTTAAGGGATTTTAATTCCTCAAGGATAGGTGCAGATTCACGTAAAGGGCTTGTACAAATAGTATCCCCTCCAGGTATACTATCGTCAAGCAATAATGAACTCTGAAATTGATGACTGATTTTGTTTCTATGTTTACTACGTTGTGTTACGAAGCTGCTATCAATAACGTGCTCATTTTTATTTGAGTTAGGCTCGGTTCCATGCATAATCTGATGTGTTATTGGTGTATTTGTATTGTCCAATTTTGGTTGTTTACTAATACATTGAGGGCATTTCCATTGATTTTTGTGATCTTGTGTCATTGTATTATTAAACCTTTCCTCAGGTATATTTACACAAATCAGATCAAAGTTTTCATAGCATTTAGAACATCTTAGAAATCGCCTGTCTAATATTGGCTTACGGCAAGCTACACAATTAATAAGGTTGCCTTTTGTTGATGTCATTTTTTCCGGATGGTATGAAGCTTCTTTCAACACCACTAATTTCACTTATTTAGCTTACTTGTAATGGAAACGTAAAATACTGCAAAAACAGATTTGTTGTCTCGGGGATTGAACCACAGAACTTTCGCTTATAGAGTACGGCGTCCAACCGCTCGGCCACCGTATCGGTTGAAGTAGATGACAAAAAATTGTATTCCTTTCTTATGGTCGAATCATATGACAATTAGTATGTGAGTAGTACTAAATCGAATAGTTTTTATCCACCTTCACAGAAAAGCGAATCATGTATGGGATCACAGTATTTGCCACTTTTATGTTACTTTTATGTTATAGCTTCTTTATTTATTGCACATTTTATTGTTTATTTTATTTAAACTTCATTAAATTCTTGTTGTTCATAAATTTTGTTACTGAAATACGGCTTTGTTTACACTGTCTTGTCACTGTTTTTGTTTGGTCAACTCCTTTCTTATTTGTTTATATTATTAAAAGATAACACTAATCCACAATGTTCAGGTCTCGTTTTCTTAGTTGATACTGTTTTCCATACATAAAAAGCACTTTTACTATTATTTAAGAATAAAATAAACGGAGCAGTTGTTTTCGCTGATAGCAGCGCCCTCTCTCCTTTAATATACATAAAGCAATGGTAGTACGTCCGTGCAAATAAATACGGCTTGTTTTGCGGCACAGAAGTTTATTCCACGCACACGAAAAGGTACACATACACTACACAAATACAATAACAATAGAAGGAGTAAGAAGAAGATCGACAGGAAAGTTATAAGCAGAAAGCTTTGCTAAAGCACATATGATGAGTTCTATAGCCAAAAGCAGTAGGTAGATATCAGAGCGGCGGCGATTACTCGACTGGCTGCGCGGCCCGTGCCGCGCGCCGCTGCGCCGTCCGGGCCGGGCGGCCGCGGGGTATAAGGAATGTGAGGCGCGAGGGGCAAGAAGACCGGTCGTAACACAATAGCGCCGGCGCAGCTTGCCGCGCGCGTTCACTATATTATAATAAAATCTGATTGTGCGTAAATTAAATTAAATACATTATTTTTCCCTGCAGTTTTCAATTTGACTATAATACATACATTCTATAGGTTACATTAATACAATATATGAAATACACATAAATGGTAACACACTATTTACATTGGTTTTATACAGAATTAAATAATATTATTTATAAAATTAAAAATTACATTATTAACATGTGGCAGGCACGCCACATACATAAATAATATATGCAATGCTAATATAGAAAACTGTAAAATAGTTTCATATGCTGACGATACAGTATTGCTTTTTACTAGTAAGACATGGGATGATGTAAAAACTTATTCTGAGACAGGTATGCGGCATATTATGGATTTATTAAACAATAATTTACTATCCCATTTTGTTAAAAATAAAATACATTCCATTTTCTATATATTCTACTCATTCACAGCAAATGTTTAATATGTCCCTGAAAGCACATACGTGTAATAATACAGATACCTGTGATTCCTATACTGTTACCGTAGCTGACACGACAAGTACCTTGGAATCCTAATTGACAAAAATCTTAATTGGAAAGCGCACATTGTTAGTTAAAAAAATCGCATACGCAAGTTATTACCACTTTTTAAGAAAGCTAGGCACTTAGTATGAAATCACACAACTAAAATTGTATATTATGGTCTATGTCAATCCCTGCTTACTTATGGCATAATCGCCTTGAGAGGTACATGCAGGACTACATTGTTAAAGTTGGAGAGAGCGCAAAGAATTGTTTAAGTCCCTCAGAGGGCCTAGTCAACTGGCAAACGCTCGACCGGTGACAGCGTCAAAAACGCTCATCAAATTCACTACGATATATCGATATCGATAAGCTAAGGGATATAGAACATACAGGCTTGTCTTAGTAATTTTTTGTTTGATGGTAATCTAACGCTTATGTAAGATTAATAAATAGGTAGTAACCACACCGATCACCGAACCTTTTGAGTTTTAGTGAATTCTTCTTCTTCTTCTTTCGTGTCGTTGGTTCGTACAACAAAGATATAACCACTATATGTGATTGGCCCAGAAAGTAGCCAGATCTATCGCTGCATTCGTGGCTGCCATAAACTCATCTGTGCTGCACGCATGTGGGGCCAGCGGCAAGAGAGCAAGTGCTGCATAGTCTGCTCGGCGACACCGCACTTACACGGAATCTGGGACATGTCGGGCTAACCCCATCTAAATCTGTTAAGTCCACAGCGGCCCACTTGTGTCCGTAGTCTATTTAAGGACTTCCATGTAGACCATAGAAGGTCGTGACCGGCGGGGAGTTCTTCTGCAGGCTCAACAAATCCAGGAGGGGACTGTATCTTTCTTTCCATAATTTGACTCTTGCATTGCTAGGTTGTGACAGTATGGTTTTGTGGTAGCAATAAAGCTATGGCGGCTTTTGAGTCGAGCTTTTTGAAAAATATGACCGTAGAGAGGATGCCTGTTGTCATTCTCTTGTTTAGATTTCTCTACGGCGCTAGCTATCTCTCGACGGACTGCTGGGAGAGCAATGCCTGCAAGCGGGTACAGCATTGAGCTTTTTGCAGGCTTGAGACACCCCGTTACAATGCGACAGGTCTCGTTCAGGGCTGTATCTACCTCCCTTGCATGAGTAGAGCGGTGCCACACTGGGCACGCGTACTCACCCACCGAGAAACATAGGGACAAGGCCGTAGTCCGGAGGACCTGTGGGGAAGCGCCCCAGGATGTTGATGTGTGTCAACGAAGCAGGTTGTTCCGAGAGCCAACTTTTTGCAGTGATTTCTGAGAGATAGAGTCCTGTCAAGAGTGACCCCAAGGTATTTGGGGTGATTGTTGTGCTGAACTCGAACGCCACACCACGAGATATTTAACTTACGTCCTGCTTCGCGATTTCGTAGGTGAAACACGCTTGATTCGGTTTTTGATGGATTAGGTCGGAGTGCGTTGTCGTAGTAATCAGCTGTTTCTTTTTAAGGCCTCATTCAGCATTAGTTCCGCTTCCTCGAATTTCTCGGTTTGTGCAGCCAACGCTAAGTCGTCAGCGTACTGAAACTTAGCTGTACCTAGGGTGTAGGGTTGGTCGTTCGAGTATACGTTAAAGAGCATCGGTGCCAGTACGCTTCCTTGAGGTAACCCGTTATTCTGTGTGCGCCATCTGCTTTTTTGTGAGTGAATGCAGACTTGAAAGCGACGATTCCGGAGCAGTTCACCGAGCAAACGGACGAAGTTAGGGTTCTCCGTAATTAACTATTATAATATTTACTGTGTCGTAGGCTGCTGTCAAATCAACAAAAACTACTCCGGTGACTTTTTTAGCCTCAAATCCGTCCTCTATGTACTGAGTCAGGTTCAAGATTTGCCCGGCACACGATTTACCTGGGCGGAAACCAGCTTGCTCTGGTATTCATTGTGGTTCTAGGTAAGGTGACAGCCTATTTAAGAGAAGACGTTCAGAGTATGTAGGTGTGGCACAAAAGGGATATGGGACGGTAGCGTTTTGGATCCGACGCGGGTTTACCAGGTTTCAGCAGGGCGATAACCTTTGACCTCCTCCAGAGTTTTGGGATCCTCGTGGAGCTAAGGCAGACATTGAATAAAGCCAAGAGCCAGGACACTGCCACTGGACCAAATTTTTTTATTTGTTCGACGGTAAGATCGTCAACTCCTGCAGCCTTTAGTTCCTAGTTTTAGTGAATTGAATGTCACTTTACTAAGAAATTCGGGTAGACTCCTTGAGACAAATTGAAAAGTGAATCGCTTTTTTCGCCGGAAGTTCGCCAGGCAAGCACGTTTGTAAATAAGTACTTATTTAATGACGAGTTTCTGACCTACCATAATATGACATTGATATGAGACCAAACCCATTTTTCAGCTTATACTATAAATAAATTAAAACTGAAGACCACAAGCTAACGCTCACTGCCAAGAATTTATCTTAATATTATCAACTTGACGTCTGTAATGAAATAAGTGATAACACTAAATGTTACAAACCGCGCGAACATATAAACTGTTTTTTCTAAGATGCGAGTACCCACTAGGTACAGTGATTAAAACGTTTGCATCTTGTATGAGTACATCGCCTAAAGTAACTCTATGGCGTAGCGGCTAAGGCTTTCTATAAGGCTAAGGCTTTAAATAAAATAAATTTAAAAACAATTAACTTTACACAAATATAATTACCTTAGTATGTTGATAATGAATCAAGAACAACTTCAATAGCTTAATGTTATCACTAGTAGAAATTGATATACTTAAACATTTTCTATATGTACCTACTGCAAGTTAAATTAAATATTAAGTAAAAAATAACATTATTGTTGTATTTCTTAATACACACATCAAAAGTGTCTAGGGATCAAGCATTTTTATGCGGATTTCTTGAGATTGAGATGTAGCTTTGTAATAAATTTATGATTTTATAAATTTATATGGATCCTTTTTGGTTCATTTCATAATTTGAAACAGGAACTTTCAATCAATTTCTAGTAAAAGATAAAAATCAGCTGTCAATATTTTCCCTATAAAAACATACAACGCATTGAAGACATTATTAGTGCTACTGTTTCCCTACTACTGATTAAAACCAACGTTATTATGGAGCGGCGACGTCATTTAAGCAGGGAAGAAATGCTCAGAGCCGTGGGAATGATAGAAGCTGGTTCCCGGCAACGTACTGTGGCTTTAGCTCTGAATACAAGTCAGAGTGTTATCAGTCGACTTTGGACACGTTACCGAAGCACTGGTACCGTGGCTGAGCGCCATGGAGGACGGTATCGCTGCACCACACGGAGACAAGACTGATACATTCAAATCACAACTCGAAGAGCTCCAACAATAACCGCCATGATGTTAGCCGTGAGGCTTCATCACTCTTCAGGGAACTTAATTAGCGACCAAACAGTCAGAAACCGCTTGCATGAAGTGAACCTTCATTCCCGAAGACCGCTAAGGGTACCTATAGCAATGCACAATCGTAGGATTCGATATCAATGGGCTCTTGAACACAGAAATTGGGCAGAAGAACAATGGCGTTTCGTGTGCTTTTCTGATGAGTCTCGTTTTGGTATGAGACCGGATACAAGACGTATACGACACTGGAGAACCCCTGGACGCCAACAGCGATTAAAATCCTGCCAGGAAGCTCATACTTATAGTGGTGGAACCATCATGGTATGGGCGGGTATTTGGATCGGCGGAAGAACTGAGTTGATTTGGATCAGAGGCAACCTCAACGCTCAAATTTATGCTGAGACGATTGTATCAGACGTCATCGTTCCTCTACAAGTGCAAATCGGTCCATTATTTCAGTTAATGCATGATAATGCACGACCGCACACCGCAAGAGTTGTAAGACAGACTCTCGCCGCAGCTAACATCAATGTCATGCCCTGGCCTGCTCAGTCGCCAGACTTGAACCCGATTGAGCATGCATGGGATATGCTACAGAGAAGAGCTCTGCCGAATATGGAGGGTATCCAGTCGCAAGAAGACCTTTTTTTGTTGTTGCAACGAACATGGGCGGCCATTCCACAGCGTGATTTGGATGAACTCATTTTGAGTATGCCAAACCGATGTTCTTGTGTTGTTAGTGTTCGCGGTAGAAACACGGATTATTAATTGTTTAAGTTACCCAATAAAATTTTAAAGAAAACTGTTATTTCAGTCTTTTTTTTGAACTTTAATGTTAGTGGTTCAAATGTCAAAAATCCCTTTATTAGGAAAATGGCAAATTTCTTTATTAATGCAAAGGTGACTTGGTTTATCGTTACTGTAGACAAACGAAAACACTTTATTTGATGAATCCTTAAAGAAAATTTTAATTAATATCAATCAGGAGAAAAGTTATTGCAAAAATATATGTTGATCCCTAGACACTTTTGATGTGTGTATATTCACATTTACTTACCTAACTCTCTCACAGTCAATGTTTATTAAATATAAGGCTTCACTTTCTCTTACTGACATTAAAACTATATGTAACCATAAAAATAAATGCCAATTGTGTGTATAAAAAGGTAGGTACTGTTTTTTTAGTACCTACCTAAGTAAATCTTTTTAATAAAGTACAATAAACTTAGAACTAAATTAACTTTATACTTAATTTTTCCCCATCATATAAACCAAATTACTATTTTATGGGTTAAATATATTTATGGCACAGACTGCTCCTTTATATAGAATAAAAACATTGTCAGCATTAGAGCTCCACAAAATAAAATCATGTAAATAACTAAACTCAACTATCTAACCACTCGGTGCTTGAGCAAACACCTCCAGCGTGACTTGAGCAAGCCAAAGCCATGTTCAATGCAGTTTCATTATTGGATATGACATGTGGTACACACCCCTCCTGTCTTGTGAGCCTGATGCAGCATTCAATATTGATGTTATCTTTTAACCATGCTTTTTGAAGGTATCCAGAATCTCCTAAGAAATTAGAACAATATACTTACATAAGTATAGAAAATTGTCATAGATAAAAAGGTAGTAGGTGTCATATAATGTCATTATAATGTAGGTAGGTGGATGTTGAATAAACGATCAGTGTTAAATCGAAAGTCGTCTTTCACTCACGCCTCCACACATAACATGGCGCAGTTGGTAGGATCCGAACCTACGCTCCCAAAGGGAATCTGATTTCGAATCAGAGAAAGTATATTATGATAGAAATACACGAAACTTAGATCCGTTACATATTAATCAAAAAGTCAGGGTATACGATTCGATAAAAAATCATTGGATTCTAGGTATAGTAGTAAGTATTTTAAGAAACAGATCTTATAGCATTCGCTTGTCTAACGGTAAAGTAGTTGTAAGAAATAGAAGGCATATCATAATGGATCTCTCACACAGTCATAACTTGCCCGAAGATTATAATTTTGATTATGATCATATTAATTCCAATACAAGTAACAATCAATGTGTGTCGTCATCTAATTTGTATATTACTCGTTCTGGCAGGACGGTGAGACCTCCGAATAGATGGGGCTATCTGTGACCTTGACCTACCTAAGCGGCCATCTGTTGTCACAAACATACTCATTTATATTTTAGTTTTATAATCAATTTAATTGTATTCTGCATTTTAAATTATTTTTATTTATTGTTAATTGAATAATATACTTACCAATAAATGAATTAATATTATATAGTACATAAATTAATGTTACTTATTAAATATTATTATATTGTTTTCCTACACTTATCAATTAAATTATCTTAGTATACAATGAGTTAGCATGTTATAATTTGTAAAATATGTACAACATTTATGTAACTGGTTAGTATTTATAAGCATTAACTTTGTCATTAATGTTTTTATTATTGTGGAAAATGAAAATACAGTTATAATGAGATAGATAAGACAGTGTTGCAATAATTAGGATAAAAGTAATATAAAGTAAATGTAATAAATATTTCATAAAAATGTAGATTTTAATTTTAAATTATTAAAAAAGTACTTATATATCAATTTAAAAAAAAAAATGAAATTATGTAGTAACAAAATACATTTATGTGTACACCCATATCATGTATAGGTCGATTACCTTCACTATTGTTTTGTTCTACAGATCAAATTACATGTAAAAATTGTCTAAAATTGTTTTTAAAGAAGGAAGATGTCATTAATGTCATTATAATGTAGGTAGGTGGATGTTGAATAAACGATCAGTGTTAAATCGAAACTCGTCTTTCACTCACGCCTCCACACATAACAGTAGGTAAGTAGGTACCTATCTATTATACAAAATTGCTTGATATGGTTTTTACCAATTAACCATGTTTGTTCACCATTCTGAGGAAGTCCATCCACCAAATTATGAGGTAACATTTAAGATTTTTGAATCGTCGTCTCAAATCTGCAAAATTACATAAAATAGTTTTATCTTTATGTCAATACTCTTTATTCTAGCAATTTTAACAAAACTGACATATCCTGGTAAATCCCAATATAATAATAGGCATAATACTTACCTTTATGTTAGTAATAATTTATTTATTAAAACTTACCGTTTGAACATAAGGACTGATATCTTTTCCTACTATGAATAAAGATGCTTGCCTGTTTAAGATTTTTCAGCTTTAAGGGTACAGTCAGTAGGTACACCTTACTACACTTAGAGCGTTGGTTTAATGCAAATTAAATCTTCTTTGGAACCTGTAAAACAAATAGGCAATCTAAGTTATAAATTGATAAATGGACATTATGGATAGGTTAAATTTAATATTTATACAGAAAGTCCCTTACTGTTGTGTTATTCTTGACCTTTCTTGTCATAATTAAAGGTACTTAGGTGGATTTATTTGGCCAAAATGTTTGTATGGTTGAGAGCCTCCACAAATTGTCATGCAGCGACTTGCTCTTCGTTGCGGAAAATGTTGCATGACACACAATTATTTGGTCACTCACGTCGCAACGACGATAATAGCACGCAATTCCCGGCAGACCTTAGTTAGATATTTAAAAGTTCGTAAACGAGAACTCCGAGAACTATTCACAAGTACAACAAACTCGGGATTTCGTTCATTTGCTCCAAGCAACGTTGGGAAACATTTCTTCCTTAGCGCTTGAGCACCATTTTTTGATTATTGCAGTCTACAATAGCCCTAAAAAGAACATTATAAACAAAACTTTCAACACAACACAACTTTTCCTTCATCAGCTGATCAAACAATCGCCATTTTGTGTGACGTTATGCGTTAATTTTTATCGCCAATTAGGTCTATTTTAGCGTAAATTTTACGACGTAGGTAACTTTTGCTTATGACAATCCCATACATTCTGTTTATCGTAGCGTTAATTTCGTAGCGTTTAATTTGTTTCCCAATTGACTAGGCCCTCAGACACCCTACTGCTGAACTGTATAAAGAACTTATACATCAAAGTCGACATTATAAAACAACATAAAATAAGCCGTGATTACATTTCAAATCGTCGACCACACACTATTTATAAAGTTCCATCCAGCTTGTAAAACAACTTTTGCACATGGCTTTTCTCATGTTTTGTGTCCATTTTTATATAATCGCATTAGTAAATACGTAACTTTACATAAAAAATACGACACCTGTGCGAAAAGACACTTTGGAATTATCTATTGGACTATGACTATGATAAGACTGAAAATTTATTTATAATAAATAAATAATATATATACTTACCTACTTCTTTAATTAAATAAAATATAAAACTAACTGAAAATTTCTCCATATCTTATAAAAATTTTTTTCCTACAGTTTATATAATAAATAAATATAACTACATAATAATATACATAAATTACTTATCATATCATTATATTTATATAATTAATTATGAAATATAACTATACGAAAATACAATAAACAAATCTATTTATGTAAATATGCTAGTTGCAAGAGGGAAACCTCTGCAGGCCCCACTAAGATAAGATAAGATAAGATAAGAAAATATGCTAGTTACTAAAAACTGTAAAACATTACAATATTCTGTATTTAATTTTTTTATTTAAGCGATAACCATAATATTATATTTATAATACTCATACACTATGAAAGACAATATAAAAACTTTACGAATCTATATCAATTATAGGACACAATCACTGACTCAATCGAAACTATTTTTAATTTTATTTTTATTTTTTTTTCTATTTTTTTTTCTCATTTTGTTGGTTATTTGCTTACTTAGATATTTCATATTAAGTAAAAATATGAACTAGCCTCATCACTTAGACTCTGTATAGATTTAATCTTATAAACAAAATAATTAGGTACCTATATAAGTTTAAACATAATATTTATTTCTTTTATACCTGAGTCAAACCTGAACTTGTACTACTTCTGTCATCTTTGCATTTACTACTTGTTTACGATTTAAAACCATTTGCTGTCTTATCGCATCGCATCAGCCGTATTGTTCGATGCATTTTTTTTGTCTTCCTTAACTAACGTATTATTGATCCTTATGCAGAATGCTCAGAGATCATATTTCTTAGGACGTGAATCTTACCTTGCCGTACCTGAGCCTCGGCTAAAACGGGAAGTAAATATCGCTGCCTCATTCACCACCACCACCATTATTGTAACAAAAATAATTGCAAATAACTTGGAATCTTCTAATTATGTAGTAATATATTCAAGGAAATATTGTTTAGTTTTAGTTCTCTTAAAATATTGTAGATATTAATATTCATGATTGTTAAAAGTGCAGTGCTATAGCTGATAGTAAAATCAGTAAGTAACAAAATAGGCACCCTTTTAGTAACCTTTCTCATTTCGTGCCCTCACCTATTTTGATTAATATCTTTATTGTACATACGCCTGGCGAACAACCTGCCAGGAACTATGGAGTTTCTCTAGTCGATATTAATCAACCCATTGTTACATTTGGGATTTTGTCCCTTTTGGGGAAAAGGAAGAAAATCCCAAACGCAAGCTTCAGTGGGTTGTTATAAAATAAAACCATCAAATTTTCAACAGCTAGGCAGTATATTGTAAAAGAACACACACCCTAAAATTTTGTTCAACAACAATAAACTAAAATTATAAATTTCATTTCACTACTATTATTTAAAAGAGGGGGTTAGTCACAATTTTCCTTATTTTATGTTAGGTACTATTCATCTACGTTACTCCTTTTAATTTATTAAGCCGAAAATAACAAAAAAAACTATCAGTCGAAATTGACCCTAGGGTCAATCTCAAATGAAAGTCCAATAAACTTTCTAATAATTTTGCCAACTATAATTTACTGTTTAAATTAATCTAAACTTTATTCCAAAGCTATATCGCCCCCTAAAACACACTAAAATCCTAAGAGTCAAAAGTGACCAAGCGGGTCGGTGATAATTTTAATTTCAAATAAATTTTATAATACTGTTCCTACTACTACCTAACCAGCCAGCTAATATTTCAGTGGTACGAGCTATGGTCGTGGGGGGTTGGGATAAAACCAGTACCGTCCGGAGTATGATGTTGAAATTAAAATTAAATTACTCCGTCTATAAAAACATTAAATTAAATGTTTGAATCCGTTTAACCGTATCAAAGCCATCAAACGTTTAAAGCCAATACACTAGAGAACCGGGGGGTTATACCGATATAAAATTAATAATTATGGACGCCAGGATTTTATAGTCGATCCGCATCTGGAGACGATGTCACCATACAACTTCACACAGGTCGAACTCGCAGATCCTCAAATGTTTCACAACTTCCCCAACGCTGGGTGTAATTGGATGTAAAAAGAAAATAATGGTTAAGGTGTCGAAACCTTAATTTAAGAAATGTTACAAAATAAAAAACAATTATCCCAGAGTATTGGGTAAAAAAAAACCGTCAACGCCTGCTCATCCGCTAGGCGGCGACAGCTCGACTGGCAGCAGGTAGCCGCTGGTGCCCCGAAGAAGCAGGTCTCGCGTCCAGGCTTTAGGGCCAAGCTCTAAATCCTGGCGGCGAGACGGGCCTCTCGAAGCATGCGCTGGGAGATCTTATCTTTGCGCGTGGCTGAAAGCGACCGGAACTTCGTTTTGGGCACGGATCCCTCAGTGAATCGATCTCAACACATAGCACCACACCACGTCACGCCAGAGATTAAAATCATTTCGAAGTCGTAACTCGGCAGCTTTCCTTTCGCCGGAAGTCTTATAAATCGAAGGCCAGCTTATGATTTCTACTCTCAAAGTGGGGTAATCTATAACAACGCAGTTCTTTTAGAATTTTCCTTCAAACTATCAAAACGTCAAATATGACGTTTCATCTCTCGTTCTGACACTGAAAGAATCTGTTAATACTAAAACTACATGAACTAGAGACAAGTTAACGTTTAGCAATCTAAATTTCATCCTTTTTTAAATTTGGAAATCAATTCTACTCGAGTTAATACCCTGTCTAAATATTAGGGAGTATTAGTTTCCTCTCTGGTAACCCCTACGGGCAGAGACAATATCCATATAAAAAATATTTCTCCCATTCGAATGTCCTAGATAAAAGTCCTTATATAAAAAATAGTTCTATTTCCGGATTTGCTTGAGTTCAATTTATTTACTTAAAGTAAATATTATACATATTAATTTATTATGTAATTTATTATTGGAACTGTTTCGGCTATTTTTAAAATTGAATCTTTTATGTGAAACTAAAAGCTGACAGCCACTTCGCCCCGCTACCGCTAGGCGACGCTACGGTGGCTGTCATTTTGTCTATGGTGTTATGTCAAATACAAAACGTAAACACGGAATTACGTAGATCTACTTAGATTTAAGTTTATATCTTGCTAAAACTGATTTAGAAAGGTTTATTAATTGAAAATGCAAGAAAAGTGTGACTTGTGATGTGTCAGCCAAGGCTTCATGTCTTAAATGTGAAGAAAAATGGACTATAGTCTAACAAGCCCCAATGATTACTATTTTTGGAAACCCGATCATTCAAAAACAATGATTTCAGGTAAGTACTATTCAACCATTGCGAACCCCTTTTGTAGTTATTAGTAAAGGCAGACAATGCCCTGAATTTGCAACGTAGCAGTAGCTCCCCAACCACCAGAGATTCGACCGACCCGGACAAATCTCGACGCTGGCCCTCCAGCGTCACACTACACTTCAAACAATCAAGCAAGCACAAACAACCAAAAGAAAACCTACCCGTGTAGCTGCACTACACAATAACTTAAAACTTTCCTGTAAATAGCTATATAATATGCTATGACAGTGAAAAAAAACAAAACGCAGACTTGTGTACGACAATTCTTCATATATATATATGTATATATTTAAATATACCAATATCCCATATATATAAAGTTTGTATATCCCAATAAATATACAAGCTTCTATATGAATATAAACCAATATACATAATAAATATAACAATATCAATTATAATATACTCTTACATATATCTAAGAAATTGGTGGCTATACAGTTAACATATTATTAGAGTGTCACCAACCGCACTGATGCCTCGCGTTAAGGCCTTTGGTACCAGTCACTGATCCGCTGGGGTGTATGGCTTAATTTTTTAACAGTACTGGTTACTGAAAAGTCACCACAATAGACTCACAAAGTGAGTCTGATCCATTAAGCAATATGGAAAAGACAAACCTTAAGGAGTTCAATATGAATACTCGTATTACCAAAATACTAAATTATAAATGATCGACTACTTTATATATATGAAATACACTAATTATGGTTATAATAATATTATTACATTAACATAAAAACTGGTAGCTATACAGTTAACCTATTATTACAGTGTCACCAACCGCACTGACGCCTCGCGTTAAGGCTTTTGGTACCAGTCACTAATCCGCTGGGGTGAATGGCTTATTTAACTATACAGGTTACTGAAATAGACCTACAGTTATCCCACTGGGTAAGTCTGATCCATTAAGCAATATGGAAAAGACGAAGCCCAGAGAGGCACAAAATAACAAATATATACACCAAACGTCTATATATGTTCTACAGGTTAGGTCTGATCCATTTACAAACATGGAAAAGACGAAACCCAAAGAGCTATACAATAATAAATATATGTTAGAATCGTCTACACGTCCAAGTCTACCCTTCCTAACAAACGATACCTCCTCAATACACAAACATCTAAATGCTCCTACCTATAAGCACCTATTTAAAGTAATGCCCAGTAAACTTTTTACACGGCTGGGCAGCCGTAAACAAAAAAAAACCCACAACCCAAACCAACAAATATTCACCACCACCTAAAAGTTTGGCTAACCGCCCCTAAATAAATCTAACTAAAAAAAAACGTATTCCATCAAAGCAGCCTACACGCCCGCCAATAAATGGCCACCTTCCTCAGGACTATCACCACGTTGCTGAACCAGCGGTCCGGAGATTGAGGTTTGGCTAACCGCCCAAAAAGAAAATCCAACAAAAACTTATTCCGTCAAAGCAGCCTACACGCCCGCCAATAAATGGCCACCATCCTCAGGACTATTATCTCGTTGCCTTACCAACGGTCCGGAGATTTAACCCATCCATTAAGGTATCTAACCTATAATATAAAAAAAAGGAATTCAAACATTCCAACTTAACAAAAAGGATGTCTCCACGCCAAAGGTCGAAACTTTCCAATGCGCCAAAAACACAACCACAAACATCAAGCTCCTCTTAAAAGAGCTTCCAGCGCCGCGGCATATACAGCCACAAACGCACAAAGTGCAGTGACTTAAAGGCATATACAGCCCTCCTTCGTTACTTTTAAACTATCTAGCAACCAAAATAAACAACATAACGAATTCCAGCACCGTGGCATATACAGCCACCAATGCCAACAACAGCAGCGACTACAGGGCATATACAGCCCTCCTTTGTCACTTCAACCGCTCACAACAAGCAAAACATTGTACCATGATACAGTGATCGATAAATTACTAAAACATCTTAGTCCTCCCATGAAGACTTAAAGTCCTTGATGTGCCATTCACCAAGGTTTTTACCGGAACTACAGCCTTCTAATTCATACACTAGGGGGGAAAGTTTTTTCCTAACAAAACATTTTTCCTATTTAGGAGCTAATTTGGCCATAAAAAATTTGGAGGCGTCACTCAGTGGATATGTCTTTTTCCACACAATGTCACCCACCTTAAATTCTAAGGGCCTCCTCCCATTGTTATAATGACGAGCACTACGGTCATGTGATTTTAAAAGCGCGCCTTTCACTTTATTATATTACGAAATTTGTAATTTTGTTAACAATAACATGCATTTGTTCAAGAAGTCTTGTGAGACACAAAATTCACGCTCACGTAGGGATCCTTACAGACTAGTTTTAAATGACATACCAAAGTCTACTAAATACGGAAAAAGCTGTCTCGCCATGTGTGTACGGATTTACAATAATATTCCGAAGGACCTTAAAGATTCTATTAAGTCTTTATTTAAAAATAAATTATATAAATGGCTTAATGTAAACAATTTTTATAGCCTAAAACAGTTCTTTGATAAGTCAGGTAGGTAGGTAACCAAAAAGATACTGTTAATTAGTATGCTTTTTGTCCCTGTTATTTCTCAATTTTATTGTCTTATTATTATATATTTGTTATTGAAATTAGTTAAATGAAGATTAACTTTACTAACATTTGCACTAAAATTTGTATGCTGTGTAAAACAAGCAAAACATGAGATCAAATAAGGTAACTAAGTATAACATCTCACCATGTAAACCATGTTTTATGCAAATAAATATTCTTATTCTTATTCTTATTAAAAATTTCCTCTAAGACGCCTAACTGGTCCGCATATAGGGTTCAATTAAATCAGTGGCGTTCCTTTAAAGTACAGGTAGTTTACGCCAAAATAAAAATATTTTGCCCAAAAAACATTAGAATTAATACGCTAGTTTTAGAGTAATTGATGATTAATAGTTATATACAGAAACACGTAAAACATCATACTGTACTCAGCTGATCACTACTACATGCGCACGAGTTAAGGTTGACAACCCGGGCTCATTACGCTTTGTAAGCAACACATATTGACCCGAATTATATAAGTTAGAATAAGCATTTATTATTATATAAATACTAGTGTTAAACCAGAAAATAAGCAATATTGTATTAGCCTTCACGCTGTTCGTATTAAATAAAGTTATTTTTATAAACAAATCCGCTGTCGACTACTTAATTGGCGCAGCCGGTAGGATCTCGGTCGTCGGAAACTTAGTAATTCGATTAGAAGTCTCGATATTTTATATACTCCACGTTCGTTTTTACGATTAAACCGGGATCTCCGAACAAACAAATTTATTAAGTAAAGACAGTGGAAGCAGCTGGCGTACATATTCCATATCATGGGAATAACTGCGGGACTGTGAGTAAAACTTTTCGCTATCCTTTCGTTTATCCTTTATGTTCCTCTTATAACAGTCTACATAAGTGTCATCAAAGATAAAAATAAAATAATTAAATATTAAAATTACTTTAAGAAACAGTTTTAATTGCAAGTACTTAAATAATTTATATAAAGTAAATTCACCTATCGTATTACGGTCTGTAGCAAGAGTCTAGACCGGTAATTCGAGATTCACTATCACATTTTTAGTAAATTTGTGCAGTATTTTTTTTACTTAATAAAATACATTATTTAAATCATTATAAAGTAGGGCCGCTTTGCTTTATTTTTCTTCTTATTGTATTGTAGTTGTTGTGTAATTTCTATTTTGTGTGTCTTGTGTATTTTTCGTCATGGAAAGTATCGTACGTGTTCCCGCTGAACTTATTAAAATCATTCCGGTGTTTGAAGGGGACTCTAGGCAATTGTCACTGTTCACAAAGAAATGCGAATACATTTTGAAAACGTTTGGGGGTAGTGCGCCTCAAAATGAATACCTCTTCCACGTAGTCACAAGCAGATTAGGCGGGGAAGCCGCAGCTCTGATAGGAGAACGAGATCAGATCACGAACTGGACAGAGTTGAGAGAACTTTTAAACCAGCATTTCGGGGACCCTCGTTCGGTCGAATGTTTAGTACTACAATTAGAAGCATTAAAAATATATAGAGGCGAAAGTTATTTAGAATTCTGCCATAGAATACAAAACTTAAGAAGCGTACTCATTGCAAAAATAAATGAAACTGTAATAGACCCCCAAATAGAGATATATACTCATAATTCAATGAACGTATTTTTGTATAATCTACCAGAGAACCTAGTTAGGTTAGTAAGATGGCGAAATGCTTCCACTCTGGAAGATGCATTAAGAATAGTGCTGGAAGAACAAAACTTCCATACAGTTTACGAACATAAGAAAGGGCAACGTTATAATAATAATAATTTTAGTAATCAGTTTAGACCAACGCCGAGGCCAAACTTTGTACCAAATAGAGTACCTAATAATAATTTCACTAACAATTCTAATAATAATTTTAATAGCAGTAATCCTAACAATAATTTTTATAACAATAATTTCAATAACAGTAATTATAATAGCAATCCGAATTTCACCTCTCCTAGCAACTCGCATCAATCACGTAATTCCAGATATGGCTCTAATAACGGGCGACAACAGCCGTTCCGGTCAACGCCCGTGCAAAGTCAGCGTTTGTCGGACACTGCACCACGTAATCCGAGCAGCTCACCATATGTTGGGTCGAATACAAACACTGACGTAACAATGCGAACGGCTAGTTCAAGACGAATTAATTACACAAATCATAACGAGCAGGTGGGAGTAAATACTATGGATAACGAATTCTTACCGGGCCCATCAGGTTCAATGGATAGAGTTGAAAATTTTTACATAATGGCCTCGCCGACAGGGAACGTGTAGTCATAAATTACAATAAAATATTAAACCTGCCGCATATTCGCATACCGGAGCTACAAGCAGTGTTTATGATTGACACGGGAAGCACTAGGTCGTTTATAAGTCCGGAAAAAGTAACTAAGTATTATAATGAGTACAGGCAACACGAGCCATTCGAAGTAGTTAGCACCCATGCATCGAGCAGGCATAGCGAAGTAGTTAATATCATATTACCTAATATTTTTAATAGTCGCGAGAAACATAAATTCTATGTTTATAGTGTTGATAGTAGGTACGATGGGTTAATAGGGAGCGATTTACTTAAGCAATTAGACGCTAAAATAGATATGAAAAACCAGACGTTACAAACAAATAACTCTGTAATCCCCATAATATATTCGCCCCCTATGAAACTAACCTACGAGTTACCAGCACGTAGTGAGTTGCGCGTTAAACTTCCCGTCAACTTATTAGATGGTAACGGTATTTTAGGACAGGTACAGTTCAGCGCGGGAGTTAGGATGCCCGACGCATTAGTTAGTTGTAGTAAAGGGTTCGCGACTACTGTTATTCAAAATTGTAACGCTGAAAGCATGACGTTGACAGTGACGTCACCGTTTTATGTAGAACCATATAGCTATAGGAACGAGTGTCTAGTAAATTATACTAAGGAAAATAGTAACATAGATAGTTTATTGACAGAAAATCTTTCTAAATTAAGATTAGACCATACGAATGAGGAAGAAAGGAAGATGATTGAGAGTGTATGCAAGGAATACAAGGATATTTTTTACTGCGAACACATACCCTTATCATTTACGAATCAAGTGAAACACGAAATTCGCACAACAAATGAAGATCCCGTCTTCATTAGGGCTCATAGATTACCACCTTCCCAGACGGCGGAAATAAAAAATCAAGTAGACAAAATGCTGAGGGACAATGTGATCCAGGAATCTCACTCTCCCTGGAGTGCACCCGTGCATTTAGTACCTAAAAAAGTAGATGCGTCCGGAAAACAGAAGTGGAGAATGGTCGTCGACTATAGACGATTAAATGAGATTACGGTAGACGATAAATATCCTTTACCAAATATTAGTGACTTGTTTGACATGTTAGGAAAGAGCATGTATTTCACGACCCTGGATTTAGCCAGTGGCTACCATCAGCTCGAAGTAAAAGAGACTGATAGATCGAAAACAGCCTTTAGTACACCGTTCGGTCATTATGAATTCAATAGAATGCCGTTTGGTTTAAAGACAGCGCCTGCTACTTTTCAAAGAGCAATGGACAATGTACTTAGAGGCCTTCAAGGTATACACTGTTTAATATATCTTGATGACGTCATAATATTTTCAAAGAGCCTGACTGAACATATACAAAAATTAAGAGCGGTTTTCGATAGATTTCGTCAAACAAATCCAAAAGTTCAATTAGATAAGCCTCATTTCCTTCGTAAAGAGGTTCTTTATTTAGGGCACACAATTACTAGTGAGGGCCTTAAGCCTAACAATGATAAAATAGATGCAGTGCTTAACTATCCATTGCCCGAAACAGTCACACAAATTAAAAGTTTCTTGGGACTGGTGGGATACTATCGCAAATTCATTAGGGATTTCGCGAAAATAACTAGGCCTTTAACAGCTTGTTTGAAGAAAGGACGAAAGATAGTGTTAGACGAGGAATACAAGAATAGCTTTGAAACATGTAAGAAACTTTTAACAAACGCGCCGTTATTACAATTTCCAGATTTTAAAAAACCTTTCGTGCTAACTACAGACGCCTCAAACTTCGCGTTAGGAGCTGTGTTATCGCAGGGGTCAATAGGTTCAGACAAACCGATAGCGTATGCCAGCAGAACGTTAAGTGAAACGGAAACAAGGTATAGCACTATCGAGAAGGAACTTCTAGCTGTTATCTGGGCGGTAAAACATTTTAGACCATATTTATATGGCAGCAAGTTTACAATTTACACAGACCATAGACCTCTAGCATGGCTGTATTCGTTAAAAGAGCCTAATAGTAAACTCACACGGTGGCGTTTAAGGCTAGAGGAGTATAACTTTGACATCAGATATAAAAAGGGACCTCAGAACACTAACGCGGATGCTTTGTCCAGGATTAGAGTAAACGCTATAGATGACGACTTAGACTCTATACTGGTGAACGTAGACCCAGAAGACGAAAAGTTACAGGAAGTAGTAGGAGAATTAGAACAAGAGGTAGCTAAGTATAGCACTAGGGATCCACAGCTAGATATAATAGATATCTCAGACTCTGATGATGGAGCTACAGCCCATTCGATTTCAAATAGAGAACACGAAGGTATACCTATATTAAATGATGCCATTGACACAAAACCAAAACAAATTAAAGTGTATAAATGGTTTATGGATAAATTTTCGGCTAAAGATATTTCTAATAATAAACAGAGGATTCTAGAAGTTCATATGCCTTTGAACAAAGAAAACCTCGTCAAAGATTTTTTTAAAGAATATGTTGATTTTAAACATAAATATTTTATTTATTTTGAAGACATTTTATTTAGACCTATTTTTACTAAAATTGTGACTCAATTATATAAAAAGGGTACAGTTAACTTGATAGAGTGTACAGAGCGAGTAATCAACCTAACAGGTTCGGAGACTGATCAGATAGATATCATTCGTAAATATCACGAAGGCAAGACATGCCATCGAGGTATAAACGAAACATTCGCGAAACTTAAAAGAAACTACTGGTGGACCAGTATGAAAGAGACTATAACTGCTATTATTAACGGATGTGAAAAGTGTAAGAAGATGAAGTATGAGAGAAAACCTATTAAACCTCATATTCAGTTGACGCAAACACAAGAGATACCGTTTCAAGAAGTTTTTATAGACTTACTATTTATTGAGAGTAAATATTATTTAACTGTAGTAGATGCCTTTAGTAAGTTAGCCCAGGCAGTATTTATACCTAACAGAAGTACACCCGAGGTAGTCAGGGCACTAATTAAATATTTTAGTATGTACGGAATACCTAAGAAAATCAATAGTGATTCAGGTGCCGAATTTAATAACGAGCTACTTAAAGAACTACTAACTTTTTATAAAATAGAACTCCACATAGGGACTCCTAACAATCCAACGTCTATGGCAGTAGTAGAAAGATTTCATTCGACTATTATAGAAATATACCGTATCGCTAAATATGATAGGAGTGACCAGGATGCTTGCTCCGTTATGACGTATGCTATAATGGCCTACAATAATACAATACACAGTGCTACTACGTATACGCCATTCGAGATAGTGTTTGGTCATACCGATACAGGTAATATGTTTGACACAGATAGGGAAAAAAATCTTTTACAGAAGTTGGTACAGGATCATAGAAAACGGTTAAAAACCCTATATGAATATGTCAAAGAGAAGTTAGAGGCAGACAAAACAGTAGTTAGAGAAAAACGGGGTGGAAGTGAACCGCCAAAGATAGAAGTAAGAGACCAAATTTTTATGAAGAACACTAGGACTAGAAAAGCAAAAGACCTACCGAGATTTGAGAAAGCAAAGGTTGTCGGAAAACCTGATAGAAATATAATACCAGTAGAGATAAAAGGTAGAAAGTCTAGAGTAGCTATTAAAAATATATAAACGGCCTCCACAGGTGCGGCGTGATGGTGCTGGTCCTAGTCACAGAGATAAACAGCTTGAACCTACAGAAGCTAGATCCGAACCCGGGAATAGTACCAGTTCGGATGGGAACAGCAGTGACGAGGATTGACCATTGGAGTATTATTAAGACCTTAGATTTAAAATCGGTAGAAGTTCAATTAGATTATAACGTAGACGAATATTATAAGCATAAGGGAACTATGTATAAATATACGGAAACACGCAACGAGTTATTAGCATTAACAATTCAGATCGAGTCATTTTGTTCCGCACTCCTGCTTCCTCTCCGCCAGAGACGTTGAAGCATAAATTGAAAATTTTGTACATCAGCAGGCACCAACCACCACACACCACACGGCCTAACGCGAGAGTAGCGAGTAGCGAGGGCTAAAACGCGAAAGAAACAGACTATCGACATCAATACTTATGACTGATGTGGATGTCCAGTTCAGGAGCTGATGCCGCAAAACTATTCTTCACCTGAGCTCATGCTCAGGCCAAGGCCAGTAATCATCAATTGATCGCAGTCGCATCGCAGTCTGGCTTCTCAGCGCGCCCGCCTGAGTAGGTGATCGATTCAGTTTTCTTAAACCATTTGGGACATCGGCAGCTTTTATTTCCACTGTGATTGTGTTCTTGTGCCTAACTGTGCGAACTGTTTTGAGCACCTATCTGCGTGATGACTTATTTTACCAGTGCAGAGTGTTTTGTTTGTTGCGTTGCGTGTGTTATCCTATGAAACTTGATTTATTGAATGCCCAAGGTAATGTTAACTGTTTCTCAATGTCGTGTAAATTAATAATTGAAAATTATTACGGTACTACACGGTAACTTTAATACCTACCAACATAATTAACTTAAGCACTACTTTCGTAGTCTTAAAAAAACTAATTATTGTTATTGTCCTGTTGTGATTAGAAATTATTATAAATCGGTACTTCCAACGTGATAAGGTACCTATTAAAATAAACAAATGTATTGATTTCATAAATGTGTTTCATGTTACAACTATTTTGTTGGGGATATTGTAAGCTAATTATTGCAACATAAATAAGGGTTTAAATAAAACACTTTTAAACAGATATTTTAGTTTAGTTTAATTTTACTTTTACATATTGCAAAGTGTAATCAAAGTGTAGTGTTCGCGTAAACTTTAGGAAACAATATGAAAGGGTTATTTTTATTGGTCATTACGTATTTTAACAACATAAAGCCATAAATAATTACAATTTGTGTTTTTAATGGTTTTTCAATAAAAATACGAACTACAATAAACTGTATTTCTTATTTTAACTTGTCCAATATGATAAGATAAGACCGAAGCGATAAGCTGATCTGCAACTCTCACATTCCAGGTAAATGATTTTGTCGTCATTTTCCAACAAATTTGATGAAAACTAAGAACCCACCAACCTGCATTGGGTCAGCGTGATAAGTTATGGCCCAATGTGCCCATTTGATGTTATCCATGTGGAAAGGCCTGTGCCCAGCAGTGGGGCGGTTATAGGCTGATTATGATGCCTAGTAGGTTATCAGAAAAAAAACGAGATGCTAGTTAGGTACGCACGGTACGGTACCTACGTACTGCTAAATGTCAGTGAGCGAGCGAGAACGCATGCTCATTTACGCACGCCATCGCGCGCAAGCTTGTGATTGGCTCAGGCTGCACTGCATGAGTAGCTGTGTGTGTGTTTCTCTGCGTGAGCGTGAGTGCGACGACTTCCACAATGCAGTCGCATGTGTGAGTGATTTCATCGAGGCATCTACAGTACGATACAGTTTTTGCTCATTAAATATTAAATTATTTTGTTTCTACTTCGTAAATAACCTGATAGAGTGTTCGAAAGTTATTTAAAATCTGATATAGACCATTCATAAGTCTTAAGGATGTAAACATAACTGTTTCATTGCCAATTATCGAACCTAATCTATTATTATTAAAGTTTACATATTTAACATTAAGGTTTATATCTTTAGTAATATTAACTAACTTATCAAACGCTACGTTCATAAGAGAGATTTTCTTCTCAATTTTATGTTCTCTGTTGTTGAGTTTACTAATCTCCGTGTTATATTTTATCGCATCCTCATTTTCTAGGTTACCAGATATTGTTTTAATCAATGAGCCTAATGGATTAAATAGACCGCGTTTTACTTTACGGTATGGTAAGACTTGTCTTAATTTACTTTTAGTCATGCTTATAAATGACTCGATCTGAATTGTTAATGCTAATAACTCGTTGCGTGTTTCCGTATATTTATACATAGTTCCCTTAAGCTTATAATATTCGTCTACGTTATAATCTAATTGAACTTCTACCGATTTTAAATCTAAGGTCTTAATAATACTCCAATGGTCAATCCTCGTCACTGCTGTTCCCATCCGAACTGGTACTATTCCCGGGTTCGGATCTAGCTTCTGTAGGTTCAAGCTGTTTATCTCTGTGACTAGGACCAGCACCATCACGCCGCACCTGTGGAGGCCGTTTAATATTTTATAAATGACTCGATCTGAATTGTTAATGCTAATAACTCGTTGCGTGTTTCCGTATATTTATACATAGTTCCCTTAAGCTTATAATATTCGTCTACGTTATAATCTAATTGAACTTCTACCGATTTTAAATCTAAGGTCTTAATAATACTCCAATGGTCAATCCTCGTCACTGCTGTTCCCATCCGAACTGGTACTATTCCCGGGTTCGGATCTAGCTTCTGTAGGTTCAAGCTGTTTATCTCTGTGACTAGGACCAGCACCATCACGCCGCACCTGTGGAGGCCGTTTAATATTTTTAATAGCTACTCTAGACTTTCTACCTTTTATCTCTACTGGTATTATATTTCTATCAGGTTTTCCGACTACCTTTGCTTCCTCAAATCTCGGTAGGTCTTTTGCTTTTCTAGTCCTAGTGTTCTTCATAAAAATTTGGTCTCTTACTTCTATCTTTGGCGGTTCACTTCCACCCCGTTTTTCTCTAACTACTGTTTTGTCTGCCTCTAACTTCTCTTTGACATATTCATATAGGGTTTTTAACCGTTTTCTATGATCCTGTACCAACTTCTGTAAAAGATTTTTTTCCCTATCTGTGTCAAACATATTACCTGTATCGGTATGACCAAACACTATCTCGAATGGCGTATACGTAGTAGCACTGTGTATTGTATTATTGTAGGCCATTATAGCATACGTCATAACGGAGCAAGCATCCTGGTCACTCCTATCATATTTAGCGATACGGTATATTTCTATAATAGTCGAATGAAATCTTTCTACTACTGCCATAGACGTTGGATTGTTAGGAGTCCCTATGTGGAGTTCTATTTTATAAAAAGTTAGTAGTTCTTTAAGTAGCTCGTTATTAAATTCGGCACCTGAATCACTATTGATTTTCTTAGGTATTCCGTACATACTAAAATATTTAATTAGTGCCCTGACTACCTCGGGTGTACTTCTGTTAGGTATAAATACTGCCTGGGCTAACTTACTAAAGGCATCTACTACAGTTAAATAATATTTACTCTCAATAAATAGTAAGTCTATAAAAACTTCTTGAAACGGTATCTCTTGTGTTTGCGTCAACTGAATATGAGGTTTAATAGGTTTTCTCTAATACTTCATCTTCTTACACTTTTCACATCCGTTAATAATAGCAGTTATAGTCTCTTTCATACTGGTCCACCAGTAGTTTCTTTTAAGTTTCGCGAATGTTTCGTTTATACCTCGATGGCATGTCTTGCCTTCGTGATATTTACGAATGATATCTATCTGATCAGTCTCCGAACCTGTTAGGTTGATTACTCGCTCTGTACACTCTATCAAGTTAACTGTACCCTTTTTATATAATTGAGTCACAATTTTAGTAAAAATAGGTCTAAATAAAATGTCTTCAAAATAAATAAAATATTTATGTTTAAAATCTACATATTCTTTAAAAAAATCTTTGACGAGGTTTTCTTTGTTCAAAGGCATATGAACTTCTAGAATCCTCTGTTTATTATTAGAAATATCTTTAGCCGAAAATTTATCCATAAACCATTTATACACTATAATTTGTTTTGGTTTTGTGTCAATGGCATCATTTAATATAGGTATACCTTCGTGTTCTCTATTTGAAATCGAATGGGCTGTAGCTCCATCATCAGAGTCTGAGATATCTATTATATCTAGCTGTGGATCCCTAGTGCTATACTTAGCTACCTCTTGTTCTAATTCTCCTACTACTTCCTGTAACTTTTCGTCTTCTGGGTCTACGTTCACCAGTATAGAGTCTAAGTCGTCATCTATAGCGTTTACTCTAATCCTGGACAAAGCATCCGCGTTAGTGTTCTGAGGTCCCTTTTTATATCTGATGTCAAAGTTATACTCCTCTAGCCTTAAACGCCACCGTGTGAGTTTACTATTAGGCTCTTTTAACGAATACAGCCATGCTAGAGGTCTATGGTCTGTGTAAATTGTAAACTTGCTGCCATATAAATATGGTCTAAAATGTTTTACCGCCCAGATAACAGCTAGAAGTTCCTTCTCGATAGTGCTATACCTTGTTTCCGTTTCACTTAACGTTCTGCTGGCATACGCTATCGGTTTGTCTGAACCTATTGACCCCTGCGATAACACAGCTCCTAACGCGAAGTTTGAGGCGTCTGTAGTTAGCACGAAAGGTTTTTTAAAACCTGGAAATTGTAATAACGGCGCGTTTGTTAAAAGTTTCTTACATGTTTCAAAGCTATTCTTGTATTCCTCGTCTAACACTATCTTTCGTCCTTTCTTCAAACAAGCTGTTAAAGGCCTAGTTATTTTCGCGAAATCCCTAATGAATTTGCGATAGTATCCCACCAGTCCCAAGAAACTTTTAATTTGTGTGACTGTTTCGGGCAATGGATAGTTAAGCACTGCATCTATTTTATCATTGTTAGGCTTAAGGCCCTCACTAGTAATTGTGTGCCCTAAATAAAGAACCTCTTTACGAAGGAAATGAGGCTTATCTAATTGAACTTTTGGATTTGTTTGACGAAATCTATCGAAAACCGCTCTTAATTTTTGTATATGTTCAGTCAGGCTCTTTGAAAATATTATGACGTCATCAAGATATATTAAACAGTGTATACCTTGAAGGCCTCTAAGTACATTGTCCATTGCTCTTTGAAAAGTAGCAGGCGCTGTCTTTAAACCAAACGGCATTCTATTGAATTCATAATGACCGAACGGTGTACTAAAGGCTGTTTTCGATCTATCAGTCTCTTTTACTTCGAGCTGATGGTAGCCACTGGCTAAATCCAGGGTCGTGAAATACATGCTCTTTCCTAACATGTCAAACAAGTCACTAATATTTGGTAAAGGATATTTATCGTCTACCGTAATCTCATTTAATCGTCTATAGTCGACGACCATTCTCCACTTCTGTTTTCCGGACGCATCTACTTTTTTAGGTACTAAATGCACGGGTGCACTCCAGGGAGAGTGAGATTCCTGGATCACATTGTCCCTCAGCATTTTGTCTACTTGATTTTTTATTTCCGCCGTCTGGGAAGGTGGTAATCTATGAGCCCTAATGAAGACGGGATCTTCATTTGTTGTGCGAATTTCGTGTTTCACTTGATTCGTAAATGATAAGGGTATGTGTTCGCAGTAAAAAATATCCTTGTATTCCTTGCATACACTCTCAATCATCTTCCTTTCTTCCTCATTCGTATGGTCTAATCTTAATTTAGAAAGATTTTCTGTCAATAAACTATCTATGTTACTATTTTCCTTAGTATAATTTACTAGACACTCGTTCCTATAGCTATATGGTTCTACATAAAACGGTGACGTCACTGTCAACGTCATGCTTTCAGCGTTACAATTTTGAATAACAGTAGTCGCGAACCCTTTACTACAACTAACTAATGCGTCGGGCATCCTAACTCCCGCGCTGAACTGTACCTGTCCTAAAATACCGTTACCATCTAATAAGTTGACGGGAAGTTTAACGCGCAACTCACTACGTGCTGGTAACTCGTAGGTTAGTTTCATAGGGGGCGAATATATTATGGGGATTACAGAGTTATTTGTTTGTAACGTCTGGTTTTTCATATCTATTTTAGCGTCTAATTGCTTAAGTAAATCGCTCCCTATTAACCCATCGTACCTACTATCAACACTATAAACATAGAATTTATGTTTCTCGCGACTATTAAAAATATTAGGTAATATGATATTAACTACTTCGCTATGCCTGCTCGATGCATGGGTGCTAACTACTTCGAATGGCTCGTGTTGCCTGTACTCATTATAATACTTAGTTACTTTTTCCGGACTTATAAACGACCTAGTGCTTCCCGTGTCAATCATAAACACTGCTTGTAGCTCCGGTATGCGAATATGCGGCAGGTTTAATATTTTATTGTAATTTATGACTACACGTTCCCTGTCGGCGAGGCCATTATGTAAAAATTTTCAACTCTATCCATTGAACCTGATGGGCCCGGTAAGAATTCGTTATCCATAGTATTTACTCCCACCTGCTCGTTAAGATTTGTGTAATTAATTCGTCTTGAACTAGCCGTTCGCATTGTTACGTCAGTGTTTGTATTCGACCCAACATATGGTGAGCTGCTCGGATTACGTGGTGCAGTGTCCGACAAACGCTGACTTTGCACGGGCGTTGACCGGAACGGCTGTTGTCGCCCGTTATTAGAGCCATATCTGGAATTACGTGATTGATGCGAGTTGCTAGGAGAGGTGAAATTCGGATTGCTATTATAATTACTGTTATTGAAATTATTGTTATAAAAATTATTGTTAGGATTACTGCTATTAAAATTATTATTAGAATTGTTAGTGAAATTATTATTAGGTACTCTATTTGGTACAAAGTTTGGCCTCGGCGTTGGTCTAAACTGATTACTAAAATTATTATTATTATAACGTTGCCCTTTCTTATGTTCGTAAACTGTATGGAAGTTTTGTTCTTCCAGCACTATTCTTAATGCATCTTCCAGAGTGGAAGCATTTCGCCATCTTACTAACCTAACTAGGTTCTCTGGTAGATTATACAAAAATACGTTCATTGAATTATGAGTATATATCTCTATTTGGGGGTCTATTACAGTTTCATTTATTTTTGCAATGAGTACGCTTCTTAAGTTTTGTATTCTATGGCAGAATTCTAAATAACTTTCGCCTCTATATATTTTTAATGCTTCTAATTGTAGTACTAAACATTCGACCGAACGAGGGTCCCCGAAATGCTGGTTTAAAAGTTCTCTCAACTCTGTCCAGTTCGTGATCTGATCTCGTTCTCCTATCAGAGCTGCGGCTTCCCCGCCTAATCTGCTTGTGACTACGTGGAAGAGGTATTCATTTTGAGGCGCACTACCCCCAAACGTTTTCAAAATGTATTCGCATTTCTTTGTGAACAGTGACAATTGCCTAGAGTCCCCTTCAAACACCGGAATGATTTTAATAAGTTCAGCGGGAACACGTACGATACTTTCCATGACGAAAAATACACAAGACACACAAAATAGAAATTACACAACAACTACAATACAATAAGAAGAAAAATAAAGCAAAGCGGCCCTACTTTATAATGATTTAAATAATGTATTTTATTAAGTAAAAAAAATACTGCACAAATTTACTAAAAATGTGATAGTGAATCTCGAATTACCGGTCTAGACTCTTGCTACAGACCGTAATACGATAGGTGAATTTACTTTATATAAATTATTTAAGTACTTGCAATTAAAACTGTTTCTTAAAGTAATTTTAATATTTAATTATTTTATTTTGATCTTTGATGACACTTATGTAGACTGTTATAAGAGGAACATAAAGGATAAACGAAAGGATAGCGAAAAGTTTTACTCACAGTCCCGCAGTTATTCCCACAGAAGACTGGCTGATGACAGAGCACGGGATTTGGTCCTTGATGTAAATATAGACACCACCACCACCACCAGCCCCAACCCTATCGTTACGGAATAGCTTATACACATTATTTGAGAAAAGTGGAGATTGAAGAGACGGTTTAAGCCAAGACTCGGAAACTAATATCCCATCGACAATGTTATGTCGCTGTTAAAAGATACATTTAAATCAGCTATATGTGCAAGAACACTCTGCGCGTTAATACACCAGGTTATGGAAGTTACATTTTCTATGGAATATTGACTGCAGATTAACATCACAGTGAGAGATCAACAGTGAGAGAGCATCGCTGTCAGAAGATGTGGAAACATCGCTACAAGCACTTTTAAATTCGTCTGAGCTATCAGGAAAATAATCAGAATTAATAAACATATAAATATTTCAATACACGACTAAATAAAAACAAATATATACAACCTAACATTTAACCTAATACAAAAAAAAATGTTCAATTTGAACAGATATTAACATTAGATTCCATGGGTGTTGTTCCTTTGTCCATCGTAGAAATTAAAAGAAACTGTCAAGTGTCAAATGTCACGTACAGTTTTGACATTGACAAACGGTAAAAATGTCTTGTCGTAATTCGAGTTAGAAATATATGGCGATCTGAAACGTACGCTGCTTTTGATTACTATCGGGTTTATTAATAACGAACAGCGCCAGACACCACAGAATAGCTAAAAACATCCGCGAGTACTGTTCACGCATTGTAATAGTGACATTCACGATTTGCGACCGTGGGTAGATCGAGTTCGCGATCGCCGCGTTGTATTGTACCTAATCTAAACGGGTTCGGCGAGCTGATCGAATCGAGTAGAATCTAATGTAGGTGTGCCAGTTTTGTGAGCTCCACGTACGGTTGACCTTGATGCTTGATCGTCGGGGCAGTTTCGACCGATAGTTTTTTTTTTGTATTTTCGGCCAATTAAATTAAAATAAAAAATGCAATTGCTAACCACCTAACTTAATATTAAGGAAATATTGTTACTAACCCCATATCATAATAGTAGTAGTGAATTAAAATTTGTATTTTTAATTTATTGTTATTGAACTGAATTTAGGGTGTTTTAGGATTGGTTTTGTTCGTATACATCTTATTGTGTTCTTTTGGGAATATACTACCAAGCCGTTAAATATTTTATGGTTTTATTTTACAAACAACCCACTGAAGGCGTTTGGGATTTTCTTCCTTTTCCCCAAGAGGGACAAAATCACAAATGTAACAGTGGCGCACTCAACGTGTGTGTTGGTTAGGGATAGTGGTTATGTCTTATGCTATAACTTATAAGCCAGAGTACCGATAGCGTTCTAGAACCGTAAGGATTATTACTAATATAACACTATTTATACTATTTTTATTTGGATACAAGTCATATAATTATATCACAAAAAAATATATTTTTTTTTTACACAAGTGTTAATTACATTATTAATGTACTCAGCTTGATTAAATTATTATTTAAACGTTATTGACACTTTTTTTATTTGAATACAAGTGTTTAATAACTTTTTTTTAAAATACGAATGTGAATTGTGATAACAGTATTCAGCTGAATTAAATTATTATTAACCCACCAACCCGCATTTGGCCAGCGTGGTGGGTTATGGCCCAATATCCCCACGTGCTATTATTCACGTGGGAGGCCTGTGCCCAGCAGTGGGACGTTTATAGGCTGATGATGAAATTATTATTTGATCGTTATTGACTGAGATTGATTTGAATGCAATTGTTTAAGGGTTTGAATACAATTGTTTAATATTGTAATACTGTGTTTTCTGCGGTTGTTACTGTTTTCTGTGGATTGTTGCTGTGTACTAAAATTAAATTCACCTATTTAGGAAGCGAGCATAAATTTTAGTAGTTTTTTTTAAATTTTAAAATGCCACGTCCAGTTTCTTAATTTCTTTTACTTGCTATAATTACAAATACTTTTTACATTGCAATACATACCTTTAAAATGCTAATACTATTAAATTTACTTCTTGCAATTTACAACTTCTTGTTTGTATGTGTCAGTTAAAAACCTCCGTTGTGGTGTTTTGTTTGTAGTGAGGGGTTAAAAAGTGACGATGGAGGGCTGTATACCATTGCTGCTGTAGCCAAAGTAAACGACGATTTGGCAGGGATAGCGGCACTCGATCTAACTGTCTTGCACTGAATCCACAAAAAACCAAACCCCTCCTGGTAGCAGAAAGAACATGAAAAGGTTCAGCGACTGCCCACTTAATATACACATTGATAGTGTAATTATAGAGAGAGTGGAAAAAGCCAAGAGTTTTGGTTTGACCTTTGACCGCAGTCTAAATTCCGAAAACCACATTGCGGAGTGTGTGCGCAACTGTTTTTATAGGTTGAAGCTGCTGTACAAAATAAAAAGGTACTTGACAGAGCAACTAAGAGTTGCGCTTTGCGAGTCACTAGTTATATCCAAGCTCAATTACTGTGACACAGATTATGGTCCATGCATTTCTGCAAGAACAGCTCGGCTCATATAGAGAGTGCAGAATCCTTGCGCACGCTTTTGTTTCCACATACCACCACGAACACACGTCACCTCACCCCCTTCCTAAACTCTGCCAACATATTGAAAATGGAAGCGCGTAGGCGTGTGCATCTGGCGTCTTTGTTGTTTGGGATCGTTCACACGGGTAATCTTTTAGAAAAGCTTTAGCAAGTACAGGCTCACTATAAGTGCCCAAAGAGGTCTGGCACTCGTGTTTTCTCAACTCCAAAATACCATTCAGCAGCATTTCGTAGATCCTTCCGATTTGCCGCCTTCAAGTGCTGGAATGATCTTCCTCCCCCGCTGCAAGATCTGGGGACAAGGAAAGCGCTAATAAGTAAACTGAAGTGCTACTTAATGTCGTCGCAAAATATGCAGCCTTAATTTTTACATATGAATTATTTTTATTATTAACAAGCGGCCGTTCACCCGCGTGGTTCCCGTTACCGTTGGAATATCGGGATAAAAAGTATCCTATGTGTTATTCCAGGTTATAAACAATCTGCATGCCGAATTTCATCCAAATCCATTTAGTAGTTTTTACGTGAAAGTGTAACAAATATCCATACATACAAACTTTCGCGTTTATAATATTAGTAGGATAGGATGTTTTACCTTTTGTTTGGTATTGCTTTCCCGGAGTGGCGAGAGCTGAAATAAACAACCGGTATTTAATGGATGTGGAACGGGCATAATAGTTTCTTCCTAAGTGTATCTGAACTGTTTGGCATAATTCAAGTATTTTAAGTGTAATTATGTACATATTTTACTTACCTTATGGTAGCACTCGACGGGCGTGCGAAATGTCTGCCGTTTTGATAACGCGTTCTTCCCATTCGCGTCGCTGCTTTAATCTCTAGCTTCACCAAGTTTTTATCAACATTGAAATCAAGGGACGAGTAGGCAAATAAGTATGTAGAATTGTTTTATTTTATACTTTGTATGGTACGCTTTGATTATCTGAACACTAGTTAGGAAGATGTAATCAGTAGCGATTACATCGTACGTTAACTATCTATTGGTAACTTTTTGCGTATCTATCACAGAGTACTTTTTTATAATACTGTTTGTATGAATGAGTGCTTGATTGATGCTTGTACTTGTATATTTAGCATCAGTAATGGCATGGACAAGACAGATTTATTATATTAAATTGACATTGACAGTCTATCTTGATTTTTAAGTAAAAGTTATTATTTTAAGAAATAGTCAAATCGATCAGTGATTTTTCTTAATATTGTCTAAAGTAGATTTTGCAAACTTATTTTACGGTAAAATTATAGTTAAACCTTAAATATCGTAGATATCTTATAATGTAAAAGAATTAAACAACTGTATTTTTAGTAAAATTTATTATTTAAAAAAAAGTCAAATCAAACTGTGTTTTTTTTTGTAACTTAATTATTGAATTCATAGTCAAATCTGCCTAACAATAAGTATTTCTCTAAACCGACTATTGTACCTGCGATTAAAAATATAACAATGTTATCAGTTTCCGTGTTTTCTTTTTATACTTGACTGTATTCATTTCAACTGAAAGTTTACCAAACGGGACACAACACATGTAATTACTCAAATGTTTGCGAAATGGCTTATTGATAAATTGTGTTCGTGGGTCGCCAGCTTTCTTTCTGGGCGTAGCATCAAAGTCGTAGTCCACGGTTCGTGCTCTGACATGTAGCCCGTGAATACTGGAGTCGCGCAGGGGTGTGTGTAATTGTCCCCTACTCTGTTTCTTCTGCCTATCAATGACATGTTGCATAACATCAGCATTCATTGCTATGCGGACGATAGTACTGTGGATACTTTCTACACCGGACGAAATAAATTCTGACTGACTCCGAGAACATGTTAAGTCATGTCTCGAATTGGGGACGACATAACCTAGTCCACTTTAACCCCTCCAAAACACAAGTTTGCGCATTTACCGCAAAAAAAACATCCCTTCGTCGTACCTCTGAACTTTGAGGGAGCTCTCCTTGATATCAACCCGACTACTGAAATCTTTGGCGGTGATATTTTGAGTGACGTTCAGTTTCGAGGTCATTTGGAAGGTAAAGCTAAATTAGCTTCGAAAAAGCTGGGTATGCTTAATCCCATCCAACCCCTCCCACCTACGGGTTGAAGCACCCCAGTACCAACTCCTTCATTTTGACCGCATTCAACGCAGAGCTGCTCGAATTGTCGACGACCTGGTTATTTCAGGTCGGCTCGATCCATTGGCTCTACCGCATTTATCATGTGTTCTGAGAAATTGTTCGGCTTAATCGCTGCCGCTGATTTTCTTCACCGCAGTACACGCAATCGACTGTCCTTCCATCCACATTACCGTGATAGATGGCGGTCTACTACTGTGCGTTTTTCACGAAATTTCTTGCTTCGAACTACAGTGTTGTGTAATCATCTCTCGGTGACGGTATTTCCGGACCGTTACGACTTAGAGATCTTTAAAAAACGAGACTATTCCTTTCTTAAAGGCCGGCAACGCATCTGCGATTCCTCTGGTTTTGCGGATGTCCATGGGCGGCGGTAATACTTTCCATCAAGTTGTAACAAAGTTATAAAATCATTAAAGTGCAAATATTATCAATCTCAACTAGAAAAGCACTCGGGAAATAGTAAAGAAACATGGAAAACTATTAAAGAATTGTGTAATTTAAATAAACCAAAATTAAAATCAAATGAACTTGTTAAAATAAAGGAAAATCCAATTGAATCCCTTAATGTGGTAAATAAGTTTTTTACCTCGATTGGACAAGAGCTTACCAACGAGACTCTTAAAATGCTAAATAAAAGTAAAGAAGAGTAAACAAAAGAAACTACTAATACTAATAGTCCGCAAAACTCCATGCTAATGTTACCAACCGACCCAATAGAAGTAAGAGGCATAATATTAAACCTAAAAAACAGCAGTGCTGGAGGTTACGACCAAATCCCTACAAAAATGTTCAAAATATTCCACCAATATCTATTGGAACCAATAACACATCTCTGTAATCTTAGCTTTTCAACGGGAGTTTTTCCCGATATACTTAAGAAAGCCACTGTTACCGACCTAAATCTTTATTATGTATCCTATCCAAGATTATAGAAAAGCTTGTAAATAAGAGACTTATTAGTTACTTAGAATCTAATGAGCTTCTTTCTCCTAATTAATTTGGATTTAGAACCGGTAAATCAACAGACGACTGCATCATAAACGTGTCATCAAAAATAAATAAATACGTTGATGAGGGGGACAAATGTATAGATATTTTTATTGATCTGCAAAAAGCCTTCGATACAGTGTCAACATCGATTCTCTTACGCCGTTTGGAGAACATAGGAATAAGAGGTACAACGCTTCTATGGTTTTAATGACCTCAGTAACATTAAATTAAACGATGGTAAAGTTACCATGTACGCTGATGACACAGTCATACTGTTTCATGCAAAGTCCTGGGAACTAGTGAAACAGGCCACTGAGGCGGGACTGGCAAAAGTTTCATGCTGGCTTGAAAATAGTTTGCTATCCCTTAATACAGCGAAAACAAAACTGATTTGTTTCAGTAAAACTCAAGCGGGTCAACCAAATAAAGATCTGAAGTTGAGGATTCATACAAATCTATATAACAGACTCAATAATATCCCAACATCTTGTAACTGCCCTTACGTAGCTAAAACTGATACAATTAAATAATTGGGCATCTTTATTGACGAATAGCTTCAGTGGAAACATCAGATAACATCCATTAGTAAAAGGGTAAGAAAGCTCGTCTATGTTTTTAGGTTGCTGCGATTTGTAGTAAATTTAAAGTTACTATTGCAAACATATAGGGCTCTGTGTGAATCTTTGATTAATTATGGTATTTGTGCTTGGGGTAGGGCTTGTAATACAATTCTTGTGGAAGCTGAACGTGCTCAACGATGTATTTTAAAAGTAATGCTGTCACTACCGTTTCGTTATCCAACCACACTAGTATACAATAAAGCCCAAGTACTAAGCGTAAGAAAACTCTTCATCTTTCAAAGCATACGAAGGTATCATCGAGTTACTGCTCCATACATTAAAATCCCAAAGAAAAGAGTTTTCAGATACCCGACACCTAGAACACGTAGTGCTTTTGCAAAAAGACACTATGATTATTTGGCTCCACACTTGTACAACAAATTGCATAAGGAGAATAAGTATTTAAATAACTACAGTAACAATCAAATAAAATCTAAGATCAAAGAGTGGCTCAAGAATCTTGACTACGATGGTACAGAAGCTCTTATAATATGAGTTGTAAAGTCTAGTAAATATGTATTTTATACTTTCACGCACACGCACACGCACACACTCACATATACACACGTGCACACCCACACACACACACTTATACAATTTAACAAAATAAGCGCTAAAGTACGAAACTTAAAACTATAGTAAGTAAATAAGTAAAAGTTTTTTTTTCTAATTCAAATGTATATTACATCAAAATACTTGCTTATAAGTAAAAAAAATGTTTAAGTCTAGTTTAATTTAGTATATTTAGACCTTTTGTTTAAACTAACCTTAAGGGAAGGTACTGGCTCCTGAAACACAGATTTTTCTAGCTCGGGAGTCAGGGCAACAATGAATTATTGTAAAAGGTTATTTGATTAATAAATTAAGTTATACAGTTATAAAGTATGTTGCTAAGTGGATTTATGTTAAAGTTACTTTACGATTAATTCTAAGGAAGAGCAGTATCTCTTAAAACAGGCTTACTCAGCTTAAAAGGAGGTGGTGCTGATCACTAGTTTCAGATGTTCCAAAAATTGTTAAAGCCAATAAATTATTATTTTTATTTTTTAATCAAGTGACCGCTTGTTTGCCTCCTTATTTTATATAAAAAAAGAATGGGACTAAATGTATGAAGTATAAAATGTTTACCAAACGCAACTATTTAGTAGGTATAATATGAGGTTTACGAAATGGAAAGTTTACCAAATAGGATGTAGCCGTTTATGATGAAATATAACGAATAAGCCTTACCGGTGGATACGGGCAAGGTTTCAATAATTTTCCTTGCCTCATCGGAGCACCAAAGAATTTGTCCTTATGAATTAAATCGCACCACTTGAAATGCATCTCGATGAAGCCACGCTTATAAGTATTGCTCAAGTACTCATAAAAATAGAAATCCACCTGAAACAAAGAATGTATAAAAATACAAGGGCACAGCCAATAGAAATGTCGTACTTTTGATTTTATCTTTTCTTTTATTACTTAAATGTTTTAAGTTTTGATTGATGATTGTATGATTTGCAACTTTGTAAAATGTCGTTATTTATTTTAAAGCTGTGAAGTTTCTTGCGTCCATTCTTTTCAACTTTTCTAAAGACGCCCTGAATTACGGGTACCTACCTTCCCGTACAGGGAGGCAAAAATATTTTTGGACGATTCGAAAATACTTATTTATTAAGTTTACTTGAAAAAAGAGATTATGATTTGATTTAAAAAAAACTTATACATTATATTGGGGCTGGATCCGTACTGCACCTAGTGCTTCACCTGGGTGAAGCACGGAATATTCACATGCTTTATGCTCCACCTGGGTGATATAATTTTAAGTACAAAGTGTGTTTTGTAATTTGTAAATGTTGTTTAATAGACTTCATCCTTTTCTTATTTTATTTATTTATTTGAATTCAGCTTAGTTGATATCGATTGGTTCCGGGCTATTTGTATTAACCGTCATTTTAAAAGTTTACACCAGAGCAGTTTAAAGTTTCGATTTTTAGAAAAAATATAACTTTAGCAAATAATAATAATAATAATAATAATAATAATAATAATAAATGTTTTATTTTTTATAGTAGTTTGGTTTATTATTTTTATATGGGATATTATAAAAAACCTACACTTAAGAAAATAAAAAAACACGTGAATAATAATAATAATAGTATTTATTGACTAATCGAAAACCATACATGTGACTTAGATTAATGTTAACGTTTAAATATAAGACTTTTATACAAGATCACTAGCATCGAGCCTGTGTCCTAGATGCTAGTTTCCTCCTACGACATTTGTCTAATTTTAGCACACGCATTACAACACAAATACAAAAAGTAATGATTCACTAAGAATATGGATCCATCATACATCACAATAAAAAAAGACACTGTTGGAACATTGTATGTAGTCATTTGCAAGATAGTTTTCAATTAACAACTAATTACGGGTACCATTGTGTTGGCGCTTAAGGCACCAACATGCGACGAGGTTAAAGGCTGAAGGCAGGAAGGCTGAAGGAAGGATGTACTTACAGGGATGATGAGTCAGGAACCGTCGTGCGAGCTGACCACGGGCGGCGAGGTAGTTGAGGGCGGCGATGTTGGTTGGTTTCCTGGCGCACAGTCACTACACGAAACTATTCACTAGGGCAGTTCGTTAGGCGTAACTTCACACATATGCTATAAGTGGTACTGCTTATTTCGAAGGCTGAGTTCAAGGGCGCGCGACGCGTGATTTCGTCTTGAGATCTAAAAAGCTACTCACTCTTGCGCGGCGCCGGCCGTCAACATGGCGGCGCGACGGCTTAGTGCATTCTAATATGCACTCTATTCCGTTGCGCTGTGGCGCAAACATCTTCCCGGGGCCCAGGGGTGGTCTCATCCAGAGGGAGCCTGGCAATCTTGAACACAGGCCTCCGGAGGTGTCCATTGGCGGTGTCTAGGTCCACCACCCGCACGACACCATCCTTCCCAGGCAGGGTGCGAGTAATGCGCCCCAGTCTCCATTGAAGGGCAGGCAGGTTGTCCTCCTTGATGAGGACGAGCTCGCCGATTCGGGGAGGGGACAACCATTTGGAGCGGGTTTGAAGGGTATGCAGGTAGGACTGGGTCCACAGCGTCCAGAAGCGCTGGGAAAGGGCCTGTACCATCTGGAATCGCCTACGTGTGGAGATCGGCCTATCTTCCACGGATAGTTCAGGAATGGCCGTTAGTGGGCGGCCTATAAGGAAATGTCCGGCTGTAAGCGGCTAAAAGTCTGAAGGATCAGACGAAAGTGGGCAGAGAGGTCTTGAGTTGAGGACCGCTTCAATTCGAGCTAAAAGTGTGGAGAATTCCTCGAATGTGAGGTGCTGTTCGCCAATTACGCGATATAAAAGTTGCTTTGTTGATTTTACGTTGATCTCATGTAACGCACCGAACCATGGTCCCTTAGGGACGTTTAACAACCAAGTAATGTGCTGACCAGCGAGCTTGTGCGCAATCGTGTCATTGTTTAAGGCAAGAAAGTTTTGTACTTCGATGAGCTGATTTTTAGCGCCTACATAATTTGTACCGCAGTCCGAGCGGATGAGAACCGGGGCACCGCGGCGTGCTATAAAACGCTGTAATGCCGCGAAGAACGCTTCCGTGCTGAGGTCCGAGACCGGTTCCAAATGAACCGCCTTAGTCGAGAGGCACACGAATATACAAAAGTACGCTTTTAAGAGTTTAACATTACGTAGGGTACTAGATTTAACGAGGAATGGTCCGGCAAAATCGGTCGTGACTTGACTAAATACTGGCTGAGGCGTAACTCTATCGGCTGGCAGGTCGGCCATGAAGGGCGCTTGCGGCTGGGCCCGGCATCGAAAGCATCTAATGCATTTAAAAACTCGGTGTCTAATAATGCGGCGCGCGGACAATATCCAAAATTGTTGGCGTAGGATAGCGTGTAAGGTGTCAGCGCCAGGATGGCAGTGTATTTTGTGGTAGTGGTCAATGATAAGGTCTACAAGTGGGCTAGAGCTGGGAAGTAAGAGCGGGTGCTGCGCGTCATATCGGATAGACGCATGGGACAGTCGTCCACCAACTCTAAGGAGCTCATCTTTAATGAGAGGTGACAGCCGCTGGAGTCTGACGGAGCAGATTTTGCCAGTTTGAAGGCGGTGGATGTCCTCCGCAAACTCATTGTGCTGGACACTGCGCACCCAGTAAAGTAGGGCCTCTCTTCGTTCACTGACGTACAAGGGGCCTGAGCGTCGCGAATCTGGGTGGTGTCTGCAGTTGTGCAGAAAGCGTTTTAGACAAGCTGTCACTCCGACGAGCTTGTCTAGTGAACTGAACCGAGTGAGCAGGTCAAAGTCAAGACCGGGCACTGTGACCAGTGACGGGACGTGTTTGGGCTTAAGGCCGGACAGGGCGTGATGGCCCAGAGCTAAGGGCATTGCAGGCCAAGACTCACAAGGCTGTCCAAGCCACGTGGGAGACCACCATAGGTCGTGGGCTGACAGGGATTGCGCAGACATCCCTCTGCTTGCGCAATCTGCCGGGTTGAGCTCGGAGGGTACGTGTCGCCAGGTACATTCTGGTGAGCCTGAGCTGATTTTGACTACCCTGTTGGCTTCAAAGGGTTGAAGACGGTGAGGCGGTGTATTGAGCCAGGCCAGGACTATCGTACTGTCTGACCAACATATATGTTGTTGTATACTGATATGGGCCGATAACTGAACCGACACACGGATCATGAGCTGGGAGAGTAGGGTGGCGGCCGACAACTCTAACTTGGGGATTGTGAGGCGATTCTTGATTGGTGCGACTCGCGACTTGGCGACAATCAAGTGTACTAAAGTATCTCCGGAGGCATCGAGCTCATGGAGGTAAACAACGGCGGCAAACCCGGCTTCAGAGGCATCTGCAAACCCGTGAAGCGAGTATGCAGCTGAGCCTTTGCTTGCACAAACGTGCCGAGGGAAGCGAATGCTAGACAACAGCGGCAGATCCTCTGAGATGTGGTGCCACTCCGTTTGCACTTCAGAGGGAGTGGGCTCATCCCATTCCAGCTTCAGTAGCCACAATTGCTGAAGCAGCAGCTTTGCGCGGAAGATAACGGGGGAAACCCAGCCGTTTGGGTCATAAAGTGAGGCTACGGTGCTTAAAATAGACCGCTTTGTGACATGTGTGATGGGGGGCAGAGAGATGCGGTAAGTGAACTCGTCTGACTGAGGGCTCCACTGTATACCCAAGACCTTAATGGACGTGGATTCTGGGTTCATGTCGAAGTCCTTGGGCATGTCACATTGGTTGTCGGGAAATCTCTCGAGCAGCTTAGGCGAGTTAGATGTCCACTTACTGAGCTGAAAGCCGCCTAGGTCTAGCAGACTTATCAACTCGTCCTGAAGTGCTTGGGCGGATTCAACCGTGTCATGACCACACAAGATGTCATCAACGAAGATAGACTTGCGAAGAACCTGAGCGGCTCCAGGGTAGCGATGGCCTTCATCATCAGCCAGCTGGAGCAGGGTGCGGATTGCATGATATGGGCTTGATCTTAAGCCGTACGTGACTGTATTGAGGGCGTAGGTGAGCAGAGGGTGATCTGGTGAGGACCGCCATAGTATCAGCTGATACCGTCTCTGGTCTGGGGCAACCAGCACATTTCTGAACATCCTCTGGATGTCAGTGCTGAAAACGACTGGATGCGTTCTGAAGGACATGATGATGTCCACAATGTCCTGTTGAAGGGCGGGGCCTTTGTGTAGGCATTCATTTATGCTGACACCATTGGAGCTTTTGCAGCTACCATCAAAAACAATGCGCAGCTTGTCCGACCCTGACTTAAATACGCCATGGTGAGGGATGTAGCAGTGAGGTTTATGGGCGAATGTATTTGGGTGACAAGGAGCCATGTGCCCTAAGTCGATGTATTCGGCCATTAAGTCGACGTATTTAGAACGCAGAGACGGGTTCGCCATTAGCTTCTTCTCAATATTGAGGAATCTGCGTAATGCGATAGGGTGAGTTTTGCCTAGTTGAGGGGCGTCCTTTAGAAAGGGCAGAGCGACCGTATATCTGCCTGAGGGATCGCGTGTAGTGGTAGAGCGGAAGATTTCCTCGCATTGTTCCTCCAGGGGATCATTATGAGTGTGAGATTGAGGGAGGGGCTCCTCAGACTCCCAGAACCTTTCCAGACTCTGACGTATGTCCTGGGCTGATTCAGCTGAGTCTGGTTGTGAGCTGACGACGTGAGCTGAGTTAACCTGCTGCGCCGGCTGCGCATACAAGTCCTCAATGGGTCCTATCAACGCGAAGTCGAAAATCGTGCCGAAGGCTATGGGCTTGCCCGGGCCCAACGAGACCTTAGTCCCGTCCAACACTTGACCAAGAACGTCCGACCCCAATAAGAGGTCGATCGGGGCTGGTGTGTGGTAAAGCTGGTCAGCCAATGGCACGGGTGGCTGGCCTAGTACGTGGGAAATGTTTGGTACCTTCTCTAAGGGAAGGTAGCCAGTGACGTTTTTTAAAATGTGAGCTGTGGCAGTAATTGTAGGAGTATCATTGTGAGTGGGTCGGCATACTATTGTTATTGCCGCCTTTGACTCATGTTTGTGCTGATTCCCAACTCCTGTAATTTTTAAAGAAGTGGGTTTTGATGGCAGGTTCAAAAGTCGTGCCATGCGTGACGTTATTAACGTCAGCATACTGCCACAGTCCAATAAAGCTCTAGCTGTGTGAAGATGGCCATGTACGTCCGCGACTCTTAGTGAGACGGTTGGCAACAAAATGGGTGTGCCAGTGGGCACAGAAGGTGAGTGAGCTGATTGAGTATCAGCTGAAATTGTATGAGCTGAGTATGTATCAGCTGTGTGGGCATGGGTTGACTGGGCATGGGCTAAATCTACCTCTTCGCTAGGGTGCTCTGTGATAGTAGGGAGTCATAATTGCTGGCGGCGTTCGCGGGGCCTACCTGGCGAACCGGACCTGGGCGGGCTGGCTCTGTGAGCAGAGCTGGGTTGCGCCTGTTTGGCATGTGCGGGTTCGTGCCGCCTGCTGTTTCTGGGACGCTCCCTCGAGTGCTCTGTCAGCTGTGGTGGGGGCACATGTACAGACGACGAATGAGCTGAGTGCGTTGGGCCGTCTGGTCGATGGAGGGACGCGTGGTGGTTCGTACTCCCACAGTTCTTGCATGCCCCCCTTGACCTGCACTCGCTCTCGTAGTGACGGCCGAGACAACGCTGGCAGCGCTCGCGTGCCTGTACAAAGTCCCAACGGCCCTGTGTTGGCTGGGCATTGTACCATCTGCACGTCATGAGCGTATGTCCCCTAATGGCACAATAGGGACAGTAGGGCGTCGAGCGTGAGGAAGAGGACGATGACGATGATGAGGAGCAGCTTTGCTGGTAGGCCGAGTAGACGGGGAAGGGCTGACTGCGAGCCGGGGAGGTGGACGGGCGGTGACGCATTTGCTGCGCTGGGCGGAACGGTTGGTGAGTAGGCTGCTCATGGGCGCGGTGAGGCGATGGAGCTGAGGAACGGCCACGGTAATGGTCGGGTTGTTGCTGAGCCATCTGAGCATAAGTGCGATGGGGCAACTGAGGAGGCGCGCGGCTACGAGAAGGGCCGGGCTGGGGCTGAATGGGTTGAGCCATGGCTATGTTGGAGAACTCTGTCTCCACACAGCGCGCGTGCTCCTCGAGGTAGGAGATAAGGTCCCTTAACGTGGGCAGTGTGTTACTAGACCCGTGCCTGCGTTCAAATAGCGTGCGGTGCTCGCCTTTGAGCTTCCGCACCACTATTGACACAAACACGTAATCGTCTCCTATGGGCAAGTCTAAATTGTTGAGGGCACACTGAGCCGATATGAGCGGCGTGAGGAACAGTGTGCGGATGTTCGAGCGCGTATGGATGCTAGGCAGCCCCAGGATGATGTCCACAAAACTATCAATGAGAACCCGGCTGTTCTCGTACCGCTTGGTGAGGATGTCCATGGCCACGGCAAAATTCTCATTGGTGACCTTTAAGTGGGACACCATACTTAATGCCTCACCGCTGAGACATGAGAATAGGTAGTGGAGCTTGACTGCGTCCGACAGGGTCGCCATGTCGTCAGTCAGACTCCTAAACAGCGCAATGAAGGAAGGCCAGTCCTCCACTTTTGAGCTGAACCTGGGCAGCGCTATCTTGGGGAGGACGGCTGTGGGCGTATTGACGCCGAAGCTGGGCTGAGCGCTATGGGTTGGGGATGACGTGGAAGAGGGTAAGATTTCCTCCCTAGCCACAAGAATCCCAATGTACGCCCCGGAGGCTTTTGTGTGGTTCTCAGTGTATGCCTTCTCGGTCTTCTTGTCCAGGTCCTCCTCGTCAAGAATGCTATAATACACTGAGTCCAGCTTCTCCTTTATGCCCTGTATCTGTGCGAAACGCACGTTGAATTCCGTTATGGAATGTTTGGTGTCGCCAGCAATGATCAGTGATCCCATCTCTAGGAGCTGGTGTAAAGCTTTGGCGGCCTCCCTAAATATCGCGGCTTGTGACTTGGTCGGCATCGCGGTGAATAAAAGGAGACAAAAAAAATAATAAAAAATAAAAAAATTTAACAAATTTAAAGGCAGTAAAAAGAACAACACCCTGTATATATTCTATAGTTGGGCTGGAGGTATTTGTTTACTAAGGTAAGGGCAAATGGGCTAAAATTAACGCAACAATAAAGAAGGCAAAACTAAGTTGGGGCGCCTTGTATATGGCCCACGGGTGGTGCAAACGCGTGTGTATGTGTAGGTATGTCTGTGTATATGTATGTATGCTTATTGAACGCGCGTACGTAACATTAGCCGACCGCAAGCAAAAAGCAAACAAAACAACAAAAACAAAAAAAATCACGTTATCCGTAGCCCACTGTTGGGCAAGGCGCTCACAATCGGGCAGACCTGTTGCCGACTGGCGCGAAGAATGAGTCAGTCGCAAACAAAAAAATAAAAATATGCTAATAATAAAAACTTAATTAAAAAGGTTGGGACACTCTGTCTGTGTCCCACTAGTGGGCAAACGTGTGAACGTGTGTAGAAGTACTGTGCTCTTGTGGTGAGCACGCACAAGAATGAGCCGATTTAACACGACAAGAACATAAAAAATTCCTTAAAAAATAAAACGGGAATAACAACAATATCGTCGTCTAGACGCGGGTGTGTTATTACGTAACCAAAGTTATATGTGCAACCGAAAAACGTAAAACGCAAACGTAACGCAATAATTTAACTACTAAACCTAATGTATCATTAGACAACGATCTTATTACTTATTACAACGATTATATTACACAATTAGTACACTAGCTCGCTCAAATCACAAAGACATTGTATGACACCATAAAATCAACATCAACAACATAAACACTAAACTTGTTAGCGTAAATTAACTAGGAGTTAGCACGAATCGGATACTGGTACGAACTTTTATTTGGAACACGATACCCGAAACACGAATTTTTATTCGTGTAGGTAGGTCAACTTTGCAACGACTGTCGTGCAGAAAAGATTTTGTATGGAGATGAAATTATAAATGTTAGGAAGTGAAATAGATATAATTATGAAATATTATTTTTAGCGGACTGTAAATAATTAATCAAAGTTAAGGGCTGATTCGGGGCTGATTATGGTCGAAAGACCATGAAATTTAGAGGTATTCCGTACTCGATGGACCAGAAATGTTGGCGCTTAAGGCACCAACATGCGACGAGGTTAAAGGCTGAAGGCAGGAAGGCTGAAGGAAGGATGTACTTACAGGGATGATGAGTCAGGAACCGTCGTGCAAGCTGACCACGGGCGGCGAGGTAGTTGAGGGCGGCGATGTTGGTTGGTTTCCTGGCGCACAGTCACTACACGAAACTATTCACTAGGGCAGTTCGTTAGGCGTAACTTCACACATATGCTATGAGTGGTACTGCTTATTTCGAAGGCTGAGTTCAAGGGCGCGCGACGCGTGATTTCGTCTTGAGATCTAAAAAGCTACTCACTCTGGCGCGGCGCCGGCCGTCAACATGGCGGCGCGACGGCTTAGTGCATTCTAATATGCACTCTATTCCGTTGCGCTGTGGCGCAAACACATTGTATTTTACGAAAAAATAATTCATGCACGCATCGGTCATTCAAGAAGGTGCGAACATCAATAACTAAGGACAGAATGAGTAAAGTGAAACATTGTCGGTAGGAATGAGTTACGCATTGAGTGCGACTACATAAACTGTGAAATCAAGTTAATACATTTGATCAGTGTTTAAGAATTACATATTTTAACTTTAAGATTATCAACTAGGTACCTACGGTATAAAATTATAATTATTCTTATTTACAGATGTAAGTACGTGCATTCAAATTCTTTATCAGGTAAGTATAAACAAGTTTATCACATGTATTTTTTTAAAGTAAATATAAAATTATACTAATACATATAAATACTATACATACCATATTTTATTTATTTATATAATATTCACACAAATTATAAGACAATATAAATTAAGTTTACTTATCTTTTCGCAAAAAATTAAATAAAATATAATAATTCAATTAATTACTTAAAGGTTTACACACAATATTTTTTCTGTTTCGACATAACTAAGTGATTTAAGCCATTTGGTTACTTTTTCTTTACAATTATATTTATTAAGAGAGTAGATATTAAGGTTTTTGTTGAGTTTATTATAAATAAGGGGGCCTAAATCTAAATTTTTTTGTAACACACACCTTGTCGCTTCTGCGGCGGGCTAATTTATCAGTGTCGAATTCCAGTAACTTACGAGTATGTTGGGAACTCTCTGAAATCTATCGGAGAGATAAGTTTTAAAAACATCAAAAGTCACACCACGTATACCCACCTTATCCATCTTTCGAATCAGAAGACCAAACGAGACTGTGTCGAATGCCTTCGCCAAATCCAAGAAAACGACTACGCATTTTTGCTTATTGTCTAAATTTAAGGCAATATACTCTGTTAGACTGGCGACGGCATCCGTTGTTGATTTCCCGATTCGAAAGCCATACTGGTTTTGAGAAATCAGATAGTTTTTTTCTAAGTATGTAAGAAGACGTTTATTAATTATTTTCTCCACCACTTTAGACAAGGTTGATAGAACCGAGATTGGGCGGTAGTTATTTACACAAGATTTAACACCTGACTTATGTATTGGATGAATTATGGAAGTTTTAAATACTGGAGGGAAGACACCAGTATTCATGCATAGATTAACCACGTGTGTGAATAAGGGAATTAGTTGAGGTTTAGCCAATTTCAACAGTTTCGTAGGTATGCCATCCCATCCTGTTGCGGCATCGGTTTTCAAATTTTGTATAATAGAATTAACTTCTTCATTGGTAGTCTCTAACATAACCATAGAATTAATAGGTAATTTTTGAGTATCCATCTTTAAAGCTTGTTGAGAATTGTTAGTAGCTTTTATTTTTTCCGCTAGATCCTTACCAACACTTACAAAGAAGCTATTTACTACATCAACAGATTTGTCGGGACTGTTCTCAATCTGCAGGAGATCAGTAGGTATTGATTTAGGTTTGGTTGTGTGAATGATGGATTTAACAGCTTTCCAGGTCATCTTGGGGTTTTGAGCATGTTTTGCTAGGTTGTTTTTTTCATAGATTCTTTTTAATCGTTTTACAATAATTTCTTTATCTATTATAAGTTTGTATAAAGTACTACATTATTTGGTTCTTTTTTACATTTCAGGTGCATTCTATCGCGCTTTCTTATACAACGTACCAAGCCAGGAGTTATCCACGGTTTAATACATCTTAGTTTTTTTGGAATAAGTACTGTTGTTGTGTGTCTGATCAAATAACTGGAGAGAATAGTTACTAACTGCTCATATGACCAGATAACATCCCTGTTTTCTAATATGTGACTAAAGTTAGTAGTTTTTAGGTTATTCATTACTGTATCAAGGTTAGTTTTATCTATTGTTTTTTTTAACTTTTGTTTGTTTTTTACTATTTATAAATAGATCAAGACGAGTTATGACAGCAGAGTGATCAGTTAAGGGAGCTTTAAATAATAGTGTTGTAAGTGGACAATTTGTTTTTGCTAATACATGATCCAGACAATTATTTTTTCGTGTTGGGAAGACATGAGTGGGAAGCATACTATGACTAGCTAGCAAGTCTAGATATTCATTACTATGGTCTTCATTTTGGTGCCTAATGTCTGTGTTTATGTCTCCCATTATTATAATATTTTTACAAGATTTATGTGTCGTTAAAATAGAGTCAAGTGAATTTATGAAAGAGCTAATATCAGTTTTCGATGGAGACCTATATAGTGCTATTATTGTAAGATTCTGATTAAATTTTATAACAAGACAACTAGCATCAATAAAAGGAGGTTCCTGTACTAAAGCATTAATTCCATTTTTGATGTACGTAACTATGCCGTCGTTTTGATTGATGTTATTTTTGGTAAAATAGGTGGTGTAATCATTTAACATGGGAAAGACGGTTGTCTTAGAATTCCAGCTTTCAGTCAGTATGCATACGTCGATATCAATGTTAATTCTAGACAAGAGAACCTCAAAACCTTTAATATTGCGAGTGATGCTTCTAATATTTTGCGTAAGTAAGTTAATCCTTTTGCTTTTATCTGTATTATTAGTGGTAAGAAAAGAATTACAGTTTTCAGGGTCACATTGGAACGAGTATGATTTACCCGTTGGCATTTGGTCTATATCATTTAGAGTGTTTAAAGTGTTTATAGTATCGTATTTTGTTGTTTTGTAACTAGGTACCATTTAATGTCAAATCGGTGTATTAACACCAGATCATTTAGAAGTGCTATAATACCCAAAGTTTTATAGATGGTGATGGTATTCGATCTATAACTTATTGTAAATATAATTGCTATGTGTGATTTTAAAAAGATAATGGAAACAAAATTGTATAATGTAAATATGTAAAAAATAATATTAAATATAAGATATAAATATAATAGATGAGACATTAATATGAGTGCACACACCTTATTCCACAGTCATTTTTCGTTCTTAAGGTTAATAATCTGGGCTTCGTCCTTGAGTTCGATGTGAGGCGAATTTTGGGTTCTTCTGACGTAGACCCTGCCGTTGCTTGTCCAGTAATATTTGTATTGGCACGTTGTCGCCAAGTCTCTTGCTAAGTATAGTAATCTTCGTCCTTTGCTAGTAAGTGCTTCGGAAATATAGATTGATGTTGCTGGTCCTTCCAATCCTATAACCTCTGAATTCAGCCGTTGGGTTGGATTACTTTTATTAAAGATTTTGACCTTCTTCATTACATCTTGTTTTGTAGCTGTACATAAAAACTCAGTTGTAATAGTTGTCTTACTAGCTTTCCCTTTAATAAATCTTTTATTTCATTATGGTTGAAATTAACATTAAGGGCTTTACAGGTATTTATTACTACATTGCACAGATCCTCTCTTGAATCAGTCTTTGCAGTTGGTGGTAAATTCCTGATCTCGATAGCTACTGTTCTTAGGTTTCTTTGGATGTTTTCGATTTTGGTTTCAAGTGTTAAGATACGTAACATGTGATTTTTCCTCTCATGTTCTAGCTTTTCCACTTTTACTTTCATATCTTCATATTGGTGTGATAAAAATTCTAAAGATTTTTCTATCTCTAGATTTGACTCCTGTATCGTAGAGTTTTGAGCCTTTATCTCAGCAACGTCAGAAACGAGTCTATTTAGGATAGATGTTTGATTGTCATTCATTACCTGCATCATAGATAACATTTCTTTTTTAAATTCATTGAATCGATCATCACTAGATTCTCTCCGCCTTTTTAAACGTTGACTGACAAATCTTTGATTTGCCTCACCTGTCACAGCACTTGATGACTCAAAATTCGATTGAGTATGTTGCTTCGGACTAACTGCAGGAGGTTAACGTTCCATGCGCGGCATGTTGTTATTTGCTAAGTTCACAGTTTATGCAGTAGCAATTTGAAGTAGTGAACCGGTTCTCTCGATAAGAGCGGATGGTCGGCTGACGGTGTATGGCGTAATGAGCCTTTTTTCTTAGCAGTAAAAGCTATTTTTACTTAAACTTATTTGTTTATACTTGAAATAAAATTAGTAACACGTCTGCTCACTGCACTGCACACACGATCTCGGACTGAAGGGCATTATTTTTTTAAAAACAAGAATATTTCTGTTTTTATAAAATATTCCCCGTAATCGGATTCATTTTTTTTTAATATTCCTATTTTTAACGAAGATAAATGTTGCTTAATACAAAATGACCCATTTTTTTTGTTGCAGGCTAAATGACTTAACCGACTATGATTATTGTTTCTTATTCCAAGCTAAATTACTAAACCGCCTAGGTTTATTATTTCTTGTTCCAAGCTAAATGATCTACACCGCCTAGGCATGCAAATAATGGCTAAGTGCTCTAAATAAAAAAGTTGGTCATATTTCAAACTTAAGCAATTAGCTTAGGTTAAGCCATTATCTAGGGTGCGTCCACATCTGGCGAATGCGCCGCTTGCGCGCCGCTTGCGAGCCGCGCGCGCACGAAGATATAGGGAATACTGGAGGCCAAACTTAGTACTTTAAGTTGAAGCATAGTAGGTATAACCTCTATTGACCTTTCGCTGGACTACTGGGTGGCCATCTCATAAATCTTAATTTAACTGAGGCTCCAGTATGAAAGAAAACGGACCGGTAAGCACGCGAACTGGACGCGCGCAGATCGCACGCAGCACGCGCGCACTATACAAGCATTTCATGAGTTGCGCGCCAAACAACGGCAGCAACAGCACGCGTGCAGCGCGCGCGCGGCTCACAAGCGGCGCGCAAGCTGCGCATTCGCCGCGCATACGATAGATGTGGACGCACCAGGATTTAAAAACCATATCTTAAACTTTTCAACGTATGTTTAACGTATGCTAATTAGTTTATGCGACTGATTTTTTTAAAAATAAATTGTTTGTAATCATACTTGAATAATGAAGATTGCAAAAATTGGCGGTTAAAACATTGATAAATTAAAAGGTACATACATAGGGTGTATCTACCTATCTTGTTAATAATTATGAAATGAGAAATAAAACACACATTATAAATTATTCAAAAAAAAAATTGTCTAAATGTATTAAAAGACATTGGATAAGAATTTAACAAAGAGGCTAATAATAATTGTATGAAGCAACATTTCTATAATTATATTTTTAAGGTCAGGCTAAATGCTTTAACGTACGTTGCCTGTAAATTGTTGCTCCAGGTAAAAAGTTTAAACGACTATCTGGTATTTGGTAGTAAGCGTACACGTTTCCTAAATGACATGGCTAAATGACTGCTCCAGCACTATACAAAATATATTGAGATATGTCCGTATCCCCCGACATTGAAATATTCCGTCATAATTTATTACGTATTTATTATTTTCCAGGAACTGTTATGTACATTTTATTCAATTAATTAGAAGTATTTCAGTTGTATTGTTAGGTAGTTCTTTGTTTTCTTTAAAGATAAAAAGTGAACATAAGTGTTGCCACATATAAGTTCCTAGTTCCTATCAGTGTAGGCAAAATATTAATCTGATTATCGATTAAAAAGTTAGTCGTGCGTGACTAACGTTAATCGTTAACTAATTAGTCGTAATCATAGTTTTGTTGAAAGATTAACATTGACTACCTGCTTCGCGCGGTTATACCCGTTCTCGTAGGAATATCAGTATATAATAATTACTCAGGAATTAAACTTTCTACTTAGGTTTTTTGGGTTACTTTATTTGTTACCTATGTGCATATGTACTTATTTACTTTTATACTTATGTATACATACTTATTACTTGTGTGCTTACATACCTTTATTCTTGTATTCTTACTTATGCTTAATACTATTAACATAATTATGCATATATTTTTGCATGTTATAAAAAGTGCAAACAGAGAATAACGCTCGCGCCGTCGTCAAGTAAACACCGTTTCTAAACGCGCTCTTGAAAAAACCAGAATTAAACCTGTCAAAAGTGACTTTATAAATACAAAATTTACATCTGTGTGTAGCTGCGTTTGCAAACTCTAAGTGCATGGTGCAATATTTTCGATATATTAATTGTGTAACGAGATATTAGAAGAAAGAGTGTCTCACTTCATCGCACCGATATCAACAAACGCTCAGCTGTTCAAGTTACAGGTACGCAAAACTCAAGGTCGCAAACCGCCCGGTCATTGCTCCCGTGTGATTGCTTGCTATTACACTCACTCCTATCGCGCCTACGCACCTGCCTGTCTTTGTCACTCACAACTCTGACGCTTCATCACCGTTATTACGCCTGCGAATCTACCCGTCTTTGTTGCTTGCTAAGCTCGCGTGCTTGCCTACTACTGCCTAGATTCTTGTAACCGTGCACAAACACAAATACAAAGATGGACTGCCATGCATGTAACAAACATATATTATACGAAGGAGAGCTGTTACGATGCGTAAGCTGTAAGGGTAAATTTCACTACGCATGCCTAAACATGACCTCAGCTTACTACTTAAGCCACAAAACTGAATTAACTAGGGCCTGGCGATGCCACGCTTGCGAAAACATAACCAGGCGCACAAAAAACGACAACACCCCCACTAGAAAACAGTTCCAGCCCAACCTGGACGATACTACTATGTCTATAGACGACAATCCCCAACCTAACAGTTTAAGTCCAATCGAAACTACCAGCACCACAGCGAAACAAGATAACTACCCAACTTTAGACGAATTTAGCAAACTTCTAGACATCAAACTGGAAAATAATAAAAAGTCTATACTAACTGACTTAAAAAATACAATAGAAACTGAAATAAATAAAGCTATATACTAACTAAAACAGGAACTCAACAACAACGAATTAAAAAAAGGACAGGAAAATATAAAAAAAGACATAAATAAAATCAACGGAATAATAGATAATTTGGAATTGGAAAATGAAAAAATAAAACAACAATTACAGGAATTAAAAATCAGGAAAGACATTCAGAAACAGACAACAACAACAATAAGAAAATAGTGTTATATGGCCTGGCCGATTACCATGGAGAGCCGGAACACGACTTATATAACCGCGTCACAAACGTATTCCAAGAAATATTAAATATAAATTTATTTGGATACATAGAAGACGTTAAAAAAATTGGATATTATCGTCCTCGGCAACAAAGACCACTCATAATAGAATTGATTAGCAAGAAGATGACTAACTATATCATTGAGAATGCAAAATACTTCAGAGGTACAGGGCTGGGAATTTCGGAATACCTAGATAAAAGATCACTGCAGATAAAAAAACACCTACGCGACGGTCTTAGAACAGCGAGACAAAGCGGCCACCACGCAATCATTCGTAATAACACACTGATAGTGAACGGTAAACCGGTTGAAGTCCATATAAGCACGAATAAGGTCGACACTACTCACTGCACTTCACAACAGAACAACGATTCACTTAATATAACTACAAAGTCACTCGAGACGCACGACACCAGCTCCTTTCGAAACAAAAAACAAATTTAAAGTCCTTTTCCAGAATATGCAGAGCCTAAACAACAAAACACATATCTTGGAAGACTTTCTAGACGACAATCAAAGCGAATATCAAGCCATATGTATAACTGAGAGCTGGCTAAATGAAGAAAAGAGGGACACCTACTACACGTAAACGGCTATCAAATCGCTTCATCCTACTGTCGTAAAAGACACGCGGGAGGCGGTGTGTGTATCTTATTGCAGGATGACGTTCAATTTGTCGAGAAAAAGGACATTGTGGACTTGACCGTTGAATGTGTAATTGAAATAGGCGCAATTCTAGTTCCGAAACAAAACTTATTATTAATAACTATTTACTGGAATGGAAAGCAGCCCGACATTTTCTATATACAACTCTATAAACTTTTGAATTTGTTAACTACCAAATATAATAGGTATAGTATTGTATTGGGTGGAGATTTTAATACGGATGTCTTAGAAATTAACAAACAATCTCAAACATTATTAAGCACAATGTTGGAATTTAATCTGACTCAACATATAAAAGACCCTACTCGAGTCACTAGTACTAGTTCTACCTGTTTAGACCTAATTTTTACAAACATTCAAAGTGTCCGTACAACAACTTGCGTCAACGAATTCGGATTTTCAGACCATAAAGGTACTACTCTCATAATTGATACACCCAAACCAAAAAATATACAATGGAAAACTGTAAAAAGATTATTTAACGACCAAAACATACTAAAATTTAAGACGGAACTTGGCAACATTAACTGGCAAGATATTCTAAAGAACGATAAAAGTGTCAATAATAATTATAAAACCTTTATAGAGAAGCTTCTAGTAGTATTTAACAAAACTATACCTAAAAAGCTTGTATACATAAAACAAAATTTTAAAAGACTTTGGTTAACTAAAGGAATCAAAAATTCTTGCAAAAATAAAAGGTCAATTAAAATACTAGTGACATACTCAAAAAACAAAATTATAAGAAATTACTATAAAAAATATGCAAAAGTTCTAAAACACACAATAAAAAAGTCAAAAAGATTGGTAAATATTGATCGTATGAAAAAATCTTCGAATAAGATAAAATGCATGTGGAAAATAATAAACGAAAATACTAACAGAGTCAATAAGAAAAGCACACAAGAAAACTTAGAACTTCTTATCAATGATATTCTTTCGTGCGACCCTAAACAAGTTTCTAATACATTCAATGAATATTTTGGGTCGGTGGGAAGCAGTGCGTTAGGAGCGGCCGCGCCGGCCGGCCGCCCTGTGCTCCACTCGCACAGCGATACAATGTTTTTAAGTCCCGTAAGCCCGCGAGAGGTTAACCGCATTATACGAAACCTCAACAATAAATATAGTCACGGAATAGATGAATTACCCCCTATGATTTTTAAACAATGTGCAGATGAATTAACAATACCTTTTTATCTATTGATTAATCAATCCTTTTCCGAAGGAGTATTTCCAGATGACCTCAAAAAATCAATTGTCAAACCCATCCATAAAAAAAGTTCTAAGCGTGACCCTAGTAATTACCGACCGATAGCCCTTTTACCTACATCAGCTAAAGTATACGAGAAAGCGATGAGCAATAGACTATACTCATTCTGCGAAAAATTCAATATTTTCGACGATAGTCAAAACGGATTTAGGCGTAACCGCTCCACGGTCCTAGCACTCTTTAACTATGTACATGAGGTGTTGAACATTTTGGAAACTAAAGAATACGCAATAGGTATAATGCTCGACATGACTAAGGCGTACGATAAGGTCCAATTCAGAATTTTATTGAACAAACTATATGAGTGTGGAATTAGGGGCGTGGCCCATAATTGGTTTGAATCATACCTGTCAAATCGTAAACAGGTAGTTGACATACAATTCTCAAATCCTCAAACGAGAATGATCGAGTCGATTAGATCAGATGAAATTACTATAACTAACTCAATCCCGCAAGGTAGTGTCCTGGGATGTATCCTGTTTTTGATATACATTAACGACCTCCCAAAATATGTTAACATTCCTTGTGTCATGTTCGCGGATGACTTATCAATCGTGGCCTCGTGCCGTTCTAACATCGATCTTAACCAAAAAATAACGGAAAACCTTAAAAACATACTAACATGGATGGACGATCACAACTTAGAAATAAACTTCTCAAAAACGAAACTTATACAATTTAGACCCTATCAAAAAATCCCATTAAATATACATTATTCTTTTAATGGTTATAATATAGAAAGCTTAAACTCTACGACATTACTCGGACTGGATTTGGATTGTAATTTAAACTGGAAACAGCATATTATGAAAATAAAACAAAAAATGTCAAAATTCATTTACGCCCTAGGACAACTCAAAAGAAATTCCGACTTCAAAACTTCACTAGCCGCGTACTACGCCTACAGCTATGCTTGGATCACATATGGGATAATTTTGTGGGGCAACAGCACGGACTCGGAGGACATATTTATTCTACAAAAAAAGTGCATACGTATCCTTGCACAAATAAAAAGTACTGAAAGCTGCAAACCATACTTCTCTAAATACAAATTACTACCATTAAAATGTATATATGTACTGGAGTTGTGTAAGTTTGTGCGCAAGTATCCCAATCTATACACTAAAAAGAGCGACGTAAACGCTAGGTCTCGGTATCCGAATAATTTGATAATGCCTATATACAAGCTTGCTATAGCTGGTTCAGGACCATATGCAATGACGATAAAAGCATATAATAGACTACCTAATTACATAAAGGCTGAACCTGACACGAATATATTTGTAAATTTGCTAAAAAAATTCCTGCAAGACAAGTGTTATTATGAATTAAACGAGTTCTTAAACGATAATACCAATACAATGCTATAACTTAATAAAAAATAAATAAAAAAAAGACAACTAATACTATTTTCTTTCCTAGAATGAATAATATGTTGAAGGTGTCGGTCCAATTTCTATGATTAATTTATTTTATACTTATTTAAAAATACAATCATTGTTTTATTATTACTTACTAATCATTTGTTACTATTTAATCTATTAATTTTTATTGATTCATAAAATATTGTAATATACCTACTTAAGTAATTAAAAAAAAAAGTGCTATTAGAAAATTGCAACGCCCTTCCTGGGCCCATATGATTACTACCATATTTTATAAGACCCTAATGTACATACAATATGTGATGCAATAAATAAATGAAATGAAATGAAATGCATTAATCGGTTACGATAATTAGTCACGTTTACGAATAACTATTAAAAACTAAAATAATTAGTCCCGATTACGATTTATATTTTGATAGATTAATATAAATCAAATTAACTAAAAAATCGATTTGTAGTGTATAGTCTAGCAACACTAAACTGATAAATGTCAAACGTTGTTTGATCGCTTTAGTAGTTTCTTCTGCCATTCGGTGTACGTTGCGCTTTCTTTGTATTTTTTATTTAGATTTTCTATTTTTGACCCTTATTTGTTCACCGGAATTATTGTGTGTGATCGCCTATCTACTGATTATTCGCTATTCCACACGGACTTGCTTGCCTATCGATCAGGATGAGATGTTTGAACTGTGATGTGGATACGCAGCGGCTGCGGAGGCATATAACCTCTTCATTGCCGAATGCTCTTCTTATTATACTTGCACGATGGTTAACTATTGAGGTAAGCCAATGGTAATTTTATCTTTAGGTACATCTACTCATATTTATCTCAGTACTACCGCTAAGATGCTTTACTAATTATTAACTCACATAATTTATTAATGCATTATACATTATTTAAGGTTCTAATGGATACCAATATTTGTCAACAGTGTTTTGAATTACTTAATTCTAATGCTGGAGATGTACGTTTGTTTGGGCACACAATGTTGTGTGTTACCTGTGGTCATTCTGTTAGAAGACTACAACGACATAAGTTAGCAAGAGGTCATTGAATGTTGCAGAACTTACCAAGGACACATCCAGCTTTTCTTTAGGTAATTTTTGCCACAGTCATTTTTTATTATTGAATTGTCTTTGAAATAAAATATTTCATTATTTTGTAACACATGTGGCTCTAAATGTCGTATATATTTTTTAAATAAGTTAATCAGTTTTGTACCTAAATTACTTTAACTTTTTTGCATTCACAATGCAATTTTTACTATTGAAAATGAAGTACTTATTAGAAAACAACGACCGGTCTCACAACTACCTCCGATGGAACTCGAACCCAATATCTTTCACTGTCCGGGCGACTGCTCTGCTCTGGAGCTAGTTGTGAGACGGGTAGTTTTCAAACTATTGTATCCTAATTAAAAAAAAGATAAAAACACAAAAAAAGGTTTTAGACCTACTTTAGTGAATAATAATAATGAGTATATAATAAATGTTCTGGGAGTAGATAGTGCCATAAAACCATTAATTTTTGAATATGTAGGTAAACCACTAACCAGAGTTCTTTTTATCTAAAGGTTACAAACTATGCATGCCACCGCTGTTGAATGAGACATGAAAGACGTTCTATTCAAAATGCAAATCGTTTAGATGTCTAGCCAGCCAGCGCTTGAATAGATACCTGTGCCAGCACCAGAACCTCAAATTATTCTGCTGAATTACAAAAGGACAGCGAATACCTCAATCAAGGCACTGTGTTTTCATTGGTTGTATCTTTGAAGCACATTTGCGTTATTCCTTTATTTATTAAAAGGATGCTCCTAGAGAAATATATATACCTATATAATTATATTATTTTTTTTAATGTGTCACGTCATAGTGACTACATCCTGCCTGATGGTAAGCAGCCGATGTAGTCCAAAATAATGAGAGCGCTCCCCACCGTGGAACAAGCACGATGACAAGCGCATCCATTCATGACGGCCTGCATAAATGCCGTTTTACGCCCCGTTTAAAAGACCCGGGATTATAGGAACTGGGAAACACATGCGCCGGCAGCGAATTCCAAAGCCGAATGGTCTTACAGAGGAACGACTTGCCAAATTTTTTGGGGCGAGTGCTGATATTTTGCACAGTATGATGGTGGTTCCTAAGACCAAGACAGGAAAGGACAGGGCGGGATTAGATCAAAAAGTTCTTCAGAACACTCTCCGTAGTAATTTCGGTAGAAGACACTGAGAGAAGCAATGTCTCTACGCAGCTGGAAGTCCTCAAGAGAGGCTGTAACCTCAGCATCTCCAATAATGCGTACCGCTCGTCTTTGCAGTATATCAAGTGCATCGAGGAGGTATTTAGCGGAGCTTTTTATTTTATTTTATTTATATATTGCTCAGAGTGCAAGGATTTGTTAGTCAAATTTACTGTTGGATGTTTGGCACATTTTATTATTCACGAATTTTACTGGGAGTCAAATTGAAGACATATTATTTATTTTAAAGTCTGACAAAACAATATTTAGTTTTACAATGTTGCTGATATGCCAAAAGTACTATGTCACTATTGGACAGGTTTAACAGTTGCCAATTTTCTAAACCTTTTTAATATTTTGCCAGCTTTAATTTTTAAAAGGCCCAAAAGTGCTTTAGCCATTAACTTAGCAAAATTAAGAACGGGTGAGTCCGATAGGAGACTGGCATCAATTTTTGCAGTATCTCGTCCCACGTTAACAGCCATTCTTAAAAAATAAGACAGCGCTTAACTTCTTATTTAGTACCGTTCCATATTGGTCCAAGCCACCGGACATATAGTGATATAGTTAATAGAAACTTAAGTATACCCAATGCTCTTTTTGGAAATGAAAATAGACTAGCCATAGCCATATTTGATGGCACATATATGTATATAACTGCAAAAAAGCAGCAATTATCTGTTTCAAAAAAAAAGTTATAGTTTATATAAATATGATAACTTAGTGAAACCGTTTAATGATTGTTTCATGTGATGGGCATATTATAGATGTTCTAGAACCATATGCTGCAACTCAAACCGATGCTGAAATTATGACCAATTTATTTCAAGCAGAAGGTAGTCCATATACTCAACTTTTCCATAATAATGATGTTTTTATTTTAGATAGAGGCTTCAGAGACTCCATACCACTTTTACAAACATTAGGCTATAGCATTTATAAACCTGAGTTACTGGACCCTGGTCAGAATCAAAGAAAGAAGAAAAAGAAAGAAAAGTTACTTTACGGCATATAAATGCCGTAAAGTAACATTATGCAGGTGGGTGGTAGAGGTTGTCAATGGCAGATTCAAGCGCGACTTTAAGTTATTTCGGCAATATTTTTTTAATATTGCTGCCACCCATCTGATAAAAGATTTTAAAATAGCTGCAGCTTTAATAAAAAAATATCATAAGCTTATTGTTGATGGCCCAAACTCAAATGAAATAATTGAAAGAGTGGAACGATTCATGGAGCAGCCTAATCGTCTGGCAACCTTCGTAATAGAAAACAATTTAAATAGACAGCAACGCATTTTCAATAAAGTTGATGGAAACCTGCCGCAGTTACAAAGCTTTCCAATTTTTAATTTAATCAATTGATATTGTTGGCTTTAGGACCTAACCAAGTACAACAACCAAGGTCCTAATATGGTGAACATGTTAGGCAAAGTGGTGTCTACGTAATAGAAGTATGCCCAGAACTTGAGGGAATCATGAGTGTAGGGGGAACGCGACCTAATAAACTGTTAAGAGGTAGAATTATTTCCTGACATGTTAGTCGAAGAAAATACTATGTATATGTTTGGTATGAAAGTCAATCTACAGATAATCCGTTGGAGGATATTCTGGCATACTATTGTAGTTGCATTGTGGGAAAGAGGTCGCTAAATACAATTAGCCTGGAACTTGTCGATATTAATTATATACTCCAGGTCCAAGCTTCTATATATACTCAATATTTATTGCTATCCATGTGTTACAAAAATGTGTTAAAGTAAATTGTAAAAGTGTACATCATGGATCCTGTCGGGCACTGCAATTGAAAGAGAAGAGGAGGCGATTTATTAAAATACAACTTTCCGTTGTTGAAAAAAAATACTGTATTTTTTACAAAAAGAAACATAGTATAACTATTCAGTACTCGTCAAATATAGTTTCGAGTTTCTGACAGTTTAGATATTATAACCAGTTCCTCAGTGGTTGAGGATGCCGGGTGAAGTGCGCTTCCATTAACAATGCCGGTTGAAGAGCGCTTCCACCTTCGGCCTTATCGTCACTTACCATCAGGTGAGATGAATGCCAACTGTTTACCCGTATTGAAAAAAAAAATACATACTGTAACGTTGTTGGCAAATGTAACAGTAGTACCCATGTGTAGACCCACGTAGTAGATGGGACTCGTCCGCCCATAGCGCTGAGAAGTCAGGTTGGCGTAATAGAAATATTTCTTATTAAAGTACGTTACTTTTGGGTGTTCCGTACTTATGTACCGGACCTGTAATAGAACACGTGATACAATAATTAGGTTCGCAATTTTTTTTTTATAATATCTTAATTTTTTTAGAGGCTTTTACCCATTAATGTCAGTCCCATCGTATCCTAACCTTTACAAATAACAAAAAATTAAGGAATCATTGTTTTAAATAATACAAAATAAGGTCTTTGAACGCCGCCGATTGCGGGTCTGCCAGTATAGATTGAAATATTCCTACCTCAAATCTATTTATGTTATATTTCCGCATCAACGACTCCCTATCACTACTGTATTTAGTACAATCTAATAGCATATGCTGGACATCGACAATAGTACCACAGATTTCACAGTTAGGCGAATCCAATTTTTTCATAAGGAAACCGTATTTTTAGATGGGTAATGTCCTGAACGAAGTCTGAGAGCTGTTACTATGAATTGCCTATTAGAATAATTAATATTGGCAAACCACGGAATCTTCAGAGGCTGACCTTGGATAGTTTTATACCAGATTCCTTTTTCTTTACTTCTATCATCAAAATATTCTTTAAATTTTTGCAAACTTTTAAATTAAAATTTATTTAAGATTTCCGAATAAAATGGTAAAATTACTGATTCTAAACCTTCATACACTGCTAATTTAGCCAACTTATCAGCCTCTTCATTTCATCTTAATCATATGTGGGACGGAATCCTTTGCAATCTAAGGCTAATATTGCGACAATTCAATTGGTAGATTTTATTTAAGGTGTCATAAGCTGCTGTGTCCAGAGGCGCATCGAGCTAAATGCTGTAAGGCACTTTTGCTATCCGTGAGTACAACAAAATTATGCTCTTTTAACCTATCAATTTATTTTAAAGCTTCTGAGATTGCCAATAGCTCCATAGTCATAATAGAAACTTCTGCGGTTGATTTAAACATAGCCGATGTCCCCTTAAACATCACAATATGCAGCGCCTGAACCCAAAGTACCTTTAGAACCATCAGTAAAAATTTGCAACCAACCTGAATAATTCTCATATAATTCTATTATTACTTCAACTCTTAAAGCGTCGGTTACGTTATGAATTTAAGGTTTTTTAATACATTCTAAGTAATCTATAATAATTGTCTTTACATTTATATATGAGGTCCAATTACACATTTTAAACATTTCTAATGAATCCGAATTATGGATATTATGGTGTTTACATTCATTATACGCAGTCACAAGAAGGGCTCTTTTATTGGTTGCCAACATCTTTCATTAATAACAGCACTCAGTTTGCTCAGTACTTTAACTGTATTGTTATCCGCCCATGACATGCTTTTTATACAATATTTATACGCTAAGTATAATCTTCTTACAAACAAAGGCTGGACACATAAACTCACTCTCCATCGCATGAATGGGCATACTTCTAATAAAACCACCGATTATACGTAAAGCCTGATTTTGTATTCTGTCCAATTTAAATAGTTGTGTTTTTGAGCTATTATCGTACATAAAACAACCGTAATCAAGCCTACTGCAAATCAAAGATATATATAAAATGAGTAAGTGTTTTGGATGCACGCCCCAACCAGGACCAGCCAAAACCTTTAATAAATTTAAAAAATTTGTAGTTTCTTCAGCAGTTTCATTAATGTGTTTATTCCACCTTAGATTTTTATCCAGCCACAAACCCAGGTATCATGGACATTATCAACCACTAACACTCTATTATTAGCTATTACTAGTTCTAATTCCCTTCTTTTATATTTTCTGCTAAAAACACAACAAGTTGTCTTAACTGCAGATATTCGAAGACCAATTTCATCTAACATAATAACCGTATCGTTTAATGCCATTTGTAACTTATCTTTACACACATTTAAATCTTTATGGCTCAAATAGAAGACAAAATCATCTGCGTATTGTGCTACACAAACATCTCTTAAACGACGACAAAATTGGTAAGTAGCAATGTTAAATAGTAGTGGGGATAAAGGATCTCCTTGTGCCAGACCTCTGCCTGTGCACCTTATAACATGATCACCACACGATGGAACCATCTCATTTTTAATCATCAACTGCCTATTGCGTAAAAATGACCATAGGTACTTACAGATATTACTACCCACTCCTAGTTCATCCAGTACCTTAACAACTTTTTCTACTAGAATATCGTTATAGGCATTCTCAATATCCAAAAAACAGGCTGACGTGGACATGTTTTTAGAGAAACCTAACTGTATATAGGAAACGAGTCGTGCTAGTGAATCCAAACATGATTGTGTTCTTCTGAAACCCGTTGTGCAAGGGGATAATATTTTCTGCTTTTCAACATACCACTCGATCCTCTTACACAGCATATTGTGGAAGATTTTACACAAACAAGTAATTAGCGAAATTGGTCTAACTTTAGGTTCACATTCTGAATAGTTACCACTGGCTTTAGGAATTGATACAATTAAAATTGTTCGCCACTGATTTGGTACTACATTAAGATTAAATATGGCATTATATAAATTAATTAAATATTCTTTTCCAGTTTGAGAAGACTTTTGTAACTGGCCATTAACTAATTTAATTCTTGTGGCTTGACCTTTATTTAACGACATTAAGTCATTCTCAAAAGCTGAATCCAACATCTGTATGCCTCTTTGATCAGTTTTATAAGACCAATTAGTATGATGCCCGTTGAAATCACCTAATATCAATGTTTTTGAATTAACTAGACTAAAAATTCTATCCCAGTCCGATTGTTGAGTACGAACTGAAGACGGGCAATAAATAGCAATAATATTTTCTAAAACTTTAACATTTAATATTTTTACATGTAATACTTCTATGCCAGAGTTAATACCATGAACAGGACAAGCAAGTGCTTTTATTGATTTATGTACGATAATCGATACTCCTTCATACCCATCAAACCTATATTTCCTATAAATATTGTAACCACTAAAATAAAGATTCTTATCTGTGTCCAACCATGTTTCTGAAATAACAGCCTTATATGTATTTTTTCCGGATATAACAATGAATCAAAATCTGTTTGCTTAGGTATTAAACTTTGTGAATTCCATTGAAATAGTTTTAAATAGTTGTCCTTATCCATTAAAGAAGTTAAAAAGCTTTTCAGATAAACTTACACCATTCAAAATATTTTCAACATATACCTTAAGTTCCTCAAATACAACCTTTTAGAATCAAAATTAATTTATCTTCAAATCTTCCTTCAGATATAATAATTCTCTTCATCCTTAAAATAAATATCCAAAAGTCGAATTTTCTCTTTTCTTTTCTATGTAACATGTCTGCAGGTAAACTGTCTCCTTTTTCACTATTTGAAATTTCTTCACCTTCTGTGCTCGGGTGCTTCTGTGCCTTCTGTGCTGTGTCGGCTCTTGCGGACGATTTTCCGAAAATTTTGACTTCTTTTTCTTTTCTTTATTTTTAGGCTGAACTTCCAAAGTTTCTTGCCTTCTCATTGTTTCTGAATCGTTACTTCTGCTTTTGTGAATAACTGCGGTTGCTCTTACAACACTACTGTAAGTTTTATTTGTACTAATTATAAGACTTGTTTCCCTATGAAAATCATCAAAAGAAATTTCAATTGTTTTTTGATTCTGTAAATAGATATCTAGTGCTCTTTTGTATGTCACATTGTGATCACTCATTAGAGAACGAATTTTCTTTTCTTTGCTAAAGATAGGACATTTTTTATCAAGTGCCATATGAGCAATTCTGACACTTAAATACTTCTATTTCACAGTTGATATGCTCACCACCACATTTAGGGCATATAATCTTATTCAACTTGCAAAACATCTTTACATGACCAATATCTCCAACAATTAGAGCACTGAGTAACTGGGAAAACGTATTTTTCTATTTCAAATCTGCACTTATAAATGTATATAAAACGAGGTGCACAAGTACTTTCGAAACACAATCTGACTGTTTCACTGTCGATCCAAGTACCGTCACTGTTTAGCCTCTTTAATCTTCTAACCGAGACGATAATGACAAGAAGATTCTAACTCCTTCATTAACTCTTGTTCACTTAAATCTAAGTCAACACCTCTAATAATGCCATATGACAAGTTACCTTGCTCGGTAAACTGTGCCCTTACGTCTTTTTCTTTTAAATTTTTATTTGTAATGTTGTTTTTTCGCTTGAATCTTATCAGCAAACTATATTGAGAGTTTAAATGCACTTTTACACTTTATTCTTATCACGTTTAAGATATTCTCATCTCTCAAAAACCTGGCTAAGGCCATTTGTTTTGGCAGGGGTTGTACAGAAGATAAGGTTAATTCATAAACATCTAAACTATCAATATTTTTTCCGCTATGGCTAGTATTATTATCAACAGACTCACTTCGGATTAGTCTTTTCGGCTTCCTCCTCGTAACTGTTATAAAACCTTCCTCGCTACTTCCTTCACTTTCCCGCACCCGCTTCGTATTTGTTACCGATTTTTCCGTGCTAGTTTCATTCGTTACACCCAACTCGCTCATATTTGGGTTTAAAAACTCACGTAATGTTCGCTCACAATTATCAATAACAGCAGAATCACTAACGTCTTCTTCGTCCATTTTTATTACACGCCGGTAGGTAGTTAACGATAAGCACTACGCAGCGTGGAGTAGGTATCGTATTTACTACGTGCGTTCGTCTACACGACGCGCGCACGACTGGGAGGTTCGCAATTTATAATGATTTTATGTGATAAATAACGCTTAAATGTTATATTAAAACGTTGAAAAAAAATAAGGAACTCAGGTAGTCATCGGAATCTAAAGTAATGTAATCTGTGACGTTTAGCCGGAATATCAGTGTTGTCTTTAAAAATAATCAAATTGTTGGATAGTATAATGTTGGTGTGCTGTGCCGATGTGCTGTTGTCCAAGAAGGAAAGCCTGTGCGGAAACTGGGCCCAGTAATGGGACGACTTTATTTAGTCAATTAATTTAACAAAGACTTTTTCTGAATAAATAAAAAAATTGTTGTAGTTGTATTCTGATGTCGGTCTTCTAATGTAATCATAAAAAAAATCTTTGGAGGATTCGAAAACAGTTAATTGTTAAGTTTATTTAAATAAAAAATATATGACAATGACTAATCGCATTAGGGAAATGAAAATAAACAGCGTTCATATATTTGAGAAAAAAAAAACAAAATAAAACAGTTAGCGTGAACTGGCTGAGTTCCGTACCCACTGTTCGGTAGGTTCATGGGACCCTATATTTTTCAAAACTATTATTTTATTTGAAATTACTTATTAACATTTTTAAAAATTGAGTACTACTTTGTTCTTCTTCTTTCTTACCTTTTTCGCAGAGCACAAGAAAGACACAGGTATAAAGAAATAAATAATAAACACAATCACAATGTTCCGGAGCAAAATTATCAACATTCCGTATTTGGATGGTTTGCACGTAGTCAAAAACTCAGACACAAAACGCTATACTTATGTTACTTCAAATAAACTGTTCAATTATTTTATTGAACAGAATCATATATAAATGTACATTAATACCATTTATATAATTGCATATGGAAATAACATTAAATTTTTATAAGCAATCCACACATAATGATTATCATTGTACAATATAAATGCTATTCCGATTTATCGCCGGTTATTATCAGACACTTTGTAATGTAATTTGTCGTTTGCTTTGTTAAAATATAATTTTCAAAGTAATGTACACTTTGGTTATAACAAACATACAACGGGGGCCAATTAAGGTTTACAATTTTCACTTCCCTTACGTGAGAAACAGTTAACTTTAATACACAGTCATTAATAACTTTATTCGTCTTCGCCACTAATGTGAGAACGCCCAAAGCCATTACTATAAGAAATTTTAGTATTCTTGCGACAATAGAAGCTATTTTGTTACCGAAGTAGAACAAACTGGTGTCATAAATATATGTACAATATATTACGTCATATTTTGAACTGTTTTCCTTTATGTTTATTGATTTAAATATTGAATAAAAGAGGGCTTTGAATTGTTCCTCAAGTGATATTGCACGTTATGCAGTGGGAGTTACTATGATGTTCTTTCATTTAATAATTATGTTTTTTATAAGACTGGACGCCTTTGTCTTTCAGCTTTCTGGAAGTAATAATATTATTTGATCTGTAGTAATTAATAGCTATCTTCTAATCCATAAATATGCAAGCCCGCCTGATGAATACAAACCGCAGTCAACGCCACTTATTGCATCACGTGCGCGTTGTGACTCTGAAACTTCAGCTCATGTCTCAAGGGCAGCACTGAAAATTTCTGGAATCAAGGGAGTGATACAACATTGTTAGTGGAAAAGATATTTATTGTTTTTCGAAGTATTCTACTTAAAACTTGACACATTTTTCCATTCGATGGAACCAACTATTAAGAGGAGGTATTTCGAGCGCTTCTCTCTCGCTCTCTCGACGGTACGACGGTAAGGGACGGGTATAACAGCGAAGAGCCGCGAATAATCGCGTTTTATTTTTTAAAAAATTGATAGATGTAATAAATAAAAAACGATCCGTTTTAATTCCTCAAGTTATCTATGAACTTCATTTTGGTAAATGGCTCATAATATCAAATCACTTATTTTAAAAATAAAACCTGGAAAAGAAGATAAAATGACACAAAAATATGCAACTTTGTGAATTTATTCTATCGAGACAACTTTATCAAATCGTGTTTCCATCGAGTGTATTTTACAGAATAAAGCATCAAAAATATTTCATAATTTTCGCAAATTTTAATTTTGCTGTTTACTACTTCAAAAAGTAATTCTAAGAATGTGTTATTTTAATTTTTCACTAACAATACCCTTTAAGCATTAATTCCATTCTGAAGTTGGGGTATTCAAAATGATCATTTTGTAGGCGTCTACAACTTCTTCAGGGGACGAAAATCTTAACGACGCAATTGGTTCCTAATTTGGGAAAAGTATAAAAATTATTTGGGCTTAGGTCAGGGCTGTACGGCGGATGGTCTAATAATTCAATGTTTTCTTGCTCCAAAAACTCTTTTGTTCTGTTGGCGGTATGAGAGCTCGCATTGTCATGATGGAGGATGATGCGGCGGTTGCAGTTCCCTTTATGGAGTTCAGAGACGACATGCGGCAAACAAATGCTAGCATACCATTCTGCATTGACCGTTCTTTGTCCTCTAACAGGAATAGTCACAACATAGCCGGTTTTGGAGACAAACGTGGCCACCATTTTTTTTACAACGTTATGTGAACGAAAGACATTTTTTGGCTTCTCTCGAACACCCAAACTCGTGACTGGTTTTTGGACAACGTTTCGGCGATTATGGAGACTAGAAGTCCCTGGAGTCAATGCTCTTCAAGAAAATGAACAATCTGGAGGCACAGCTGCAGTAGTCTTCATCCACCAAAAAGGACACCGACAAGGTTGCTCGGATCCAAGAGGAGTTCTACAGCTTCAAAGATGTTGTGTTCAACATATTGTCACTACTGCGTCAACAAATTAGTGAAGTGGTCAGATCACTTGATGACTTGGAGACACGACATAGACAAAAATATCTTCTCTTAAGCGGGGTACTGGAGAAATCTACTGACGACCTGACTTCAACTATTGTTTCCCTGTTCAAGAAGCACCTTGGACTTTCTGATGTCACAGCTGATTGCATCAATTCCTGCTACAGGCTTGGGAGCTTCATCGAGGGTCGTACGCGTCCTATAGTCGTCCGTTTCTCCAACCTGACTCATCGTTCTTAGGTATGGAAGAACAAAACTAAATTAAAAGTTTCTTACCTTGTTCTACGTGAGTTTCCTGACAAAGTGCCGTCAGGCCACTTTTAAAGCTGCACGTGAACACTTCGGCGTAAAAAATGTCTGGACTTCGAGTCCGGAATGTCTGCATTATAACACCCGACGAAAGCAGAGTGCGCATTGTTTCGGTTGAAGAGTTGGGCAAGATTACAACTAAGTTTCCGAGGCCGTCTTCTGCAGCTGCGGGATTGAATGTGGACCCATCGCAGTCAACTAGGTCGGTACAAACAAGGTCGAAACGCTTAAATAAGAATGCAAAGTAAGACAATGTATAGGTACTTTCATGCTTCTCCTATTTTCTTCCATTGTGTCGACCGATTGCATTGCTGTGTGTCTATCTTCACTGTGCACTTTGCACAATAATTTTAGACGGTCAGTGATTATTTTTATTTTTACAGATAACCTTTATTATTTATTTTACTGTAAGGTTTTTGTTTTTGTATTTCTTGTTTTTATTTTCTCTTGACAGTTGACATTTCAATTGACAGTTGACTGAGTGAGTTGACAGTAAAGTGACAGTGAGTGTCAACTAATTGTACATAAATAACTGTCGTAACTTTTTCAGGCAAAGGTTTATGTTCATACTGCCTTATAAATATTTTTTTTATTTAGATTAGTTTTAGTGTTTAGGCCTTTGCCTTATTCAATTGGTTTTGTTTGATTAAAATCTTCCATGTCTCCTGTACTCGTCTGAAGTTTATTTAAATTAGTGTTTTTCCACTTGTAAACGGTTTACTGGTAGGATGTGTGGAGTCCAGAGAATTTTCATCTAGTTCTTAATTTTTATTTGTTTTAATTTATTCCTATTTTTAGTATTTTAGTGCTAATTTTATTATATTACTTATATTTAAAATTATTTTATATTGTAACGTTGTATTTTTTTAACGTTGTCCTTGTTTATAAAATAATAAAAATTTTATAGCAAACTTATTGGTTTCGTTGATTTTAGTTCTGTAGTACCTCAATGGATGGCGCTAGCAGTCTCACGGGATAAGTAGAATTCGATTTTATCGATGCGTTTGGTCTTTCCGAAAACGTAGTGAGAATTTACCTAGTAAATATAAAGTTGATTCTTGGCTGTATGGTCCCTGACCGTAGCCTGTTCCTAGAAAAGAACGATAAAAACAATTTGACATTTGTGATGTCATCTGGAGGAGTGATGATTCATTTGTAATCGAGGTTTTGATTCGTCTCGGAACAGGATTTGAAAGTAGACAAGGGCGGAGCCCCAGGGCTACCGAGAATCCAAAGACATCGGCCCCGGAATGTAAAGGGTTAAAAAAAATGCCGATGTAAATTATTGGTAAGTTCTTTGCGGAGCATTCAAATCGTTTATTTTTTTTTATTGTCTTTTGGAAAAAACATGCCATGTGGTTTTACAGGGTGGAAAGGGGATTGTTGCATTGTCTGGAGATGAACGACCCGCAGAAGATGTAGAAGCGGGAACGGCAGACATCGGCAGTAAGTTCAACGATTTTCTAAATTTCCAATTTTTTATCTGCAAAATCATACCTTTCTGACCAACCACATGTTTATTGTTCCAGATGGGTTTTTTTTCTTTTATTTTTATGAATAGTATTTTTCATTTTCTTTTAAGAAATGTTCTTTCTAACTCGTAGTTAGAACTTTTTAACGAGTTCCATTCTTACAATGGTTCCTTGAAAGGTCTTGCACCTTATTTTGGTCAATTTTGGAAGAAATGTCTCGGTGATCTACCTAACTACTACCGGTCCCCGTGGATTGCTGACAACCTGATGACAGTCACATGTGCAGCTCTAGCCAGGTAAAGGAAGGATCACCATCGCACTTCAGGTCAGTCTTCATATTCGTTCGGTGGACGCCTGGACCGTCACTCGAGGGTTTCTCTCCCGGCCGCCACCGTTCTGGATGCCGGGATCGTCTGGCAGGATGATGTTAGTTCACCGTAGAATTTAATGTATCTAAATTATTAACATAAATAGCGTTAGAGATTTGGGATAATTTGATTGCAGTCGCGAATCAACATAAAGCGACCCTGAGAGTAAAAGTCTTTTGCATAACACCTAAATTGATGATGGAACTCCAATAAAGTTATTGCCTCGTAATAACTCATGCAGTAGAATTATATTTAATTTAATTTGTGTAGGTAATTTTGTATCTAGACTAAACAGGGTAGAATTAACTTATAGATGTAAATCCTCTGATATCATCATAATATTATATGGAATAAATACCGTTGTTATTGCTAGACTATCCATGTATTAAGAAATGAAATAAAAGAGTTTGGCTTTGAGACAAATTATCTTCTTTGATTTCTTTCCCAGCATTATTTGAGTAAACAACAATTTACCACATTTTACTTATTAGAAAAAACTACATTGTTTTCCACCTCCAGGAAAACACTAGTTTTCAATGGCGCCCACTATTGTGATCAAATTAATCCCAAATCTATAAAATTTTGTAAAATTTTGTTATTTATGCAATAGTTCTTAGTGAACGTAGAATTTTAAATTTAATTTTGTTCGGTGAAGTGTTAAAAGTTATAGTTGTGAACTTAAGAATGGTGTTTTGTAGTTTAAATTTGTAATAAACTAACTTATTTAGTAATCTTCTTGATGCGACAAACTTAAAAACATTTTTTATTAGGTTTTGTCTCATTAGTTCACAATCTATACTCCGTTCATGTTTTGTTATTTCAAATCACCGAAGTGTTGATTGTAGTTTCATTTTAAGAAAATAAAGGTTAAGTGTTTAATTTTAATTGAACCTTGTAAGGATAATTCCTTTTGGAGTAAGTCGAACCGTCGACTAACATTGTAAATGCAGTGAGATTATTTTAGAATTTTTTTTTGTGGAATGTTAACATTAACATTAATATTAACATTGTTAAACTATTTCATTTAACATATATTATGGAATTTGATGTTCATTTATCATGCGAAAAGTGACTTATTTATTGGTCACCAACACTTAGAAAAAATTTTCAGTTTCATTAAGTAGGGTGACCATGACATTGTGAAAAATTTTAGGACATATTTTTTTTTGTGAAACTTTATTGGAGCATTTGACAACAGCAATATTTTGGTAGTAAAATTACAAAACCTTATTACCTTTTAACTTAGATTTTTTTACTTTTTTCGTAGTCGAAATTTTTTTTTTTCCTTTCTTTTACAAGATGAATTTGAACACAGTGCACCTTTATGCGCTGCATCGTGACGAGTTGTTTTATGAGGTTTCTATTCGTGGCGAAACACCTGAGGACACAGTCTTGAAATTAAGAAGACAGTTGAAAAATGAGATCAACGACTTTAATCCTGAAGATATTTTAGGCGATGACGACGCGCTTCCAAGGAAAGAGTTGCAGATTATCGGCGATAAATTAAAAGACCTTCGGAAACGCATCGACGATTTTGAGTCCTCAGGTGAACGCAGTTTGTTGGTTCGGGCTAGGGCTTTATTCTGTCACTTGTGGTTCCGGTTAGATAGGGTGAATGTGGAGGCAGAGGCTGACGTTACGGTGAAGTCCAGTGTCAAGGAGGCTTTGAAGAAATTGCGTCAGCGGCTGGATTTGCAAGAATCTGGTTCTTCGTCACCACCAACAAATTTGAAAGCGACCGAACCTCAGGCGGCTGTGTCATCTCTATCTGCTTGTTCGTCGGACTCCAACGTCGCCAAGTGGAAGATTCAGTTTGACGGCACGGCAGATCCCCGTAGTTTTCTAGAGTCAGTTGCTGAACATGCTGTTGCTTATAATGTTTCTGAAGAAAAATTATTTAGGTCTGCTTTTTTGCTATTTAGAAATCAGGGTCTCATTTGGTACCGAGGCGTCAAAGACCAAATCTCCTCTTGGCAAGACCTCAGTTCTTTGCTTTTGGAGGAGTTTGACATTGTCGACTACGATTATCGACTAAGGGGTGAGATTCGGTCTAGGACCCAAGGTCAAGATGAACCCATTCACATTTATTTCGCGGTCATGAGTTGTTTGTTTTCCCGACTGAAGAAATCTTTGTCCGAAGAAGAAAAGGTGGAAATTTTACTGCACAATGTTAGGCCGACTTTTACGGAACAGCTGGCGTTACACCATTTTGAAACAGTAACGGATTTAAAGGCTGTATGTCGTAAGTTAGAGGCTGCACGTCAGCGAACTAGTTTGTTTACTGAGCCACCCAAGACCTCGAGTTTGAATCCAGAGTTAGTTTATAAGAGTAAGGGTAAGACACCGGTTAGTGTTGTAGGGAACAAACCTACACTAAACTTCGGACAACCGAACAAGAACAGCTTTGTTAGGACACCGGAAAATAAACCCAAACATTTCGATTCCAACAAAAAGGTCGGGTTTTGTAATAGGTGTAAAGTAAACACTCATACTCGAGCACAGTGTACGGCTGACGACAAAAGAGTGAAGTGCTTCAGTTGTGGTGAGCTCGGTTATACAATTGGGTCGTGTCCAAAATGTAACGTAAAAGCTAAAAAACTTCACTTTAAAGAATTCACTTCAGAGAAGGTCAACTCTGAAGATTGGAGATATTGGCAAGGTTTAGCACCAGTTTTAGCCTGTCCTGATTTTGACCAACCTTTTACTGTACACTGTGACGCCTCGAGTTACGGAGTTGGCCTTATGTTGACACAGGTACAGAACGGAGAAGAACACCCAATTGCTTATATCAGTAGGTCTCTTAATAAAAACGAGCGAAACTACAGTGCGACAGAGCGTGAAGCGTTGGCAGTGATTTATGCGGTTGAAAAGTTTGAACCTTATTTAGGGACACGCGAGTTCACTGTCGTAACGGATCACGCGTCGTTACAGTGGTTCCTTCGGCTCGAAAATCCTACTGGTCGTTTGGCACGATGGGGATGCCGGTTATCACAATACAACTTTAAGGTCGTGCATAGGAAGGGTAAGGACAACGTCGTGCCAGACGCGTTATCACGTCTTCTACCAGTCGAAGTGGTTGTAGGCGTCGACAGTAGAGACGACTGGTACGACCGAATTTTTAAAGGTTGTCAAGGTAATCCGCAAAACTTTCCGAACTATCGAGTAGAAAAGGGCACGCTGTATCGGTTTAGCAAATCCAAGTATGGTTTGACTCAGGAGTTTGATTGGAAGGTGGTTGTGCCCAAAGGACAGCGAGCAAGAGTTATTGCAGATCACCACTAGCCACCCACGTTCGGACATTTCGGCGTGTTTAAAACTCACAGGAAAATTTCCCTGCAGTTTTACTGGCCAGGAATGTACCGTGACGTGGTGGAATTCGTGAAAAACTGCAAGCACTTGCGCCGCGTACAAGCACTCCACTCGACTAACTCCAGGTCTTATGGGTCAACCGAAACAATGCTATAGGCCGTTCCAAGTCCTCTCGGTAGATTTGGTGGGACCCTTGCCTAAGTCACGCTCGGGTTTTGTACATCTTTTAGTGGTAACCTGCTGTTTCTCCAAGTATACGATGCTTTTTCCTTTGCGTCGCGCGACTAGTGCTTTAGTGGCTAAGGCGTTTGAACATTTTGTTCTTTTAACACATGGGGTTCCTGAAACCGTAATTACCGATAATGGGGTTCAATTTACGGGATCGGAATTTCGTGAGCTATTAGAGCGTTATAATATCCCCAGGGTACATTATGGCCCAAGATACACGCCACAAGTCAACCTAGTCGAACGCTACAATAAAACTGTCATGACAGCAGTTTCATCTTATGTCAAGGACGATCATAGGACTTGGGACGTGAATCTGTATAAGATACAGTTCGCGTTAAATAGCGCGGTAAATGAGTGCACAGGGTTTTCGCCATTCTTTTTAGCGCATGGTAGGGAGCCAATTATAAATGGTTCATTTTATAAAAAGTCCCAAGAAGGCGACTATGAAGTAACGATGCCTAGAGAGGAATATGCGGGGGAGCTCGGTATTTTAAGAGAGGTCTTTGATAAGGTCCGAGAAAGGATCCTTAAAGCGCATCAGACAAATGCGAAATATTACAACACCCGCAGACGACCAATGACCATAAAGGTAGGTCAGGAAGTGTGGAAGCAAACATTTGTCCAAAGCGATGCTGCGAAATACAAAGCCTCAAAACTGGCGCCGAAGTTTGAGAAGTGCATAGTGGCTAAAATTCGTTCCCCTCTAGTTTATGAGTTGGTGTCACTAGACGGGAAACCACTAGGTGCTTGGCATATTTCAAAAATAAAGGTACGTTACTAACCTACCATGCCGTAGGACACTTTTGTGTGTCGGTGTCTCGTTTGGGACCCGGCGATGCCAAGGCGAACTTTAGGTTTAGTTTAGTTTTAAGTTTTTAGTGCACGAAAGGCAACGCGCCTTTTAGGTTTTTTTTTGCGTTTAGATGTTTTCGTAAAAACATAAGTACAACTTCGAATGTAAGTTTGCGTTTAACAACCCGAGGGTTTCCCGTAGACGGTTGCGTTTGTTACCAACCTGAGCTGACATTGCGTTGACGGTTGAGTAATATATATTTTTTTCAACTCGAGCGGCTTTACTCCGCGAAGACGGTTGTTGTTTTGTTAACCAACTCGAGCTGAAATTGCGTTGACGGTTGCGTAAAAACAAAACATGTGCTTTTCACCACTCGAGGGTTTACCCCGAAGACGGTTGGTTAGTTTAAGTAATATTGGTAAGCCAATAATAATTTTCTTAGGATAAAATTTTTTTTGTCCTGAAATTTTCATAAAGTAGGGAGTTACGAGTGTCTCTTATAAAAACTCTGGGGTTAGTGTCAGGGGTGGCGAAAGTAAATAAACTGGTTCGCTACATTAGGTCAGATGATGAATGTCAGATAAGATTTAAAAGGGATTTCGATAGTTGAGGGGGAAAAGTAGAAGAATGAAAGTAGTATGTAAGTGTTAAAACTGTATAAATACGCATATCCGGACGGTTAATTAACTTTAGTCCTGAAGTTAGCGGGGTGGGGGTTTGAAGATCTGGAATTGGTTTAACTTAGGTGGATTGGAACTTTATTTTTCAGTTGGTTTAGTTAGAGTTTTGATAAGGCTACTGTGGTAGGGTGTTTGCTGGTAATTTGTTTACCCACCATGCCGTAGCTTGTTTTGGTGGTGGTTTTATCAGGTTATGGTGATTTTTTTTTTTTGTAAGTACGTTGTTTACTCACCATGCCGTAGGCCACGAATGTGGGTCGGTGTCTCTTCGGAGCTCCGGCTATGCCAAGGCAAATCCTTAGGTAAAGTTTTGGCTCATTTCCAAGATTTTTTTTTAAATGAGTTCTGTCTTGTTTCGACGGGGGTTCGTTTAATTGATATGATCAATGTTGGTACACTCCTTAGGTAGGATTTTTCTTTAGTGACGCTGAGGGCAGCGTAGTTTCTCACTACGCTCGGAACTTTCGTTGGAGGGGGTGTATTGTAACGTTGTATTTTTTTAACGTTGTCCTTGTTTATAAAATAATAAAAATTTTATAGCAAACTTATTGGTTTCGTTGATTTTAGTTCTGTAGTACCTCAATGGATGGCGCTAGCAGTCTCACGGGATAAGTAGAATTCGATTTTATCGATGCGTTTGGTCTTTCCGAAAACGTAGTGAGAATTTACCTAGTAAATATAAAGTTGATTCTTGGCTGTATGGTCCCTGACCGTAGCCTGTTCCTAGAAAAGAACGATAAAAACAATTTGACATTTGTGATGTCATCTGGAGGAGTGATGATTCATTTGTAATCGAGGTTTTGATTCGTCTCGGAACAGGATTTGAAAGTAGACAAGGGCGGAGCCCCAGGGCTACCGAGAATCCAAAGACATCGGCCCCGGAATGTAAAGGGTTAAAAAAAATGCCGATGTAAATTATTGGTAAGTTCTTTGCGGAGCATTCAAATCGTTTATTTTTTTTTATTGTCTTTTGGAAAAAACATGCCATGTGGTTTTACAGGGTGGAAAGGGGATTGTTGCATTGTCTGGAGATGAACGACCCGCAGAAGATGTAGAAGCGGGAACGGCAGACATCGGCAGTAAGTTCAACGATTTTCTAAATTTCCAATTTTTTATCTGCAAAATCATACCTTTTTGACCAACCACATGTTTATTGTTCCAGATGGGTTTTTTTTCTTTTATTTTTATGAATAGTATTTTTCATTTTCTTTTAAGAAATGTTCTTTCTAACTCGTAGTTAGAACTTTTTAACGAGTTCCATTCTTACAATGGTTCCTTGAAAGGTCTTGCACCTTATTTTGGTCAATTTTGGAAGAAATGTCTCGGTGATCTACCTAACTACTACCGGTCCCCGTGGATTGCTGACAACCTGATGACAGTCACATGTGCAGCTCTAGCCAGGTAAAGGAAGGATCACCATCGCACTTCAGGTCAGTCTTCATATTCGTTCGGTGGACGCCTGGACCGTCACTCGAGGGTTTCTCTCCCGGCCGCCACCGTTCTGGATGCCGGGATCGTCTGGCAGGATGATGTTAGTTCACCGTAGAATTTAATGTATCTAAATTATTAACATAAATAGCGTTAGAGATTTGGGATAATTTGATTGCAGTCGCGAATCAACATAAAGCGACCCTGAGAGTAAAAGTCTTTTGCATAACACCTAAATTGATGATGGAACTCCAATAAAGTTATTGCCTCGTAATAACTCATGCAGTAGAATTATATTTAATTTAATTTGTGTAGGTAATTTTGTATCTAGACTAAACAGGGTAGAATTAACTTATAGATGTAAATCCTCTGATATCATCATAATATTATATGGAATAAATACCGTTGTTATTGCTAGACTATCCATGTATTAACCCCTCAGTCTTGGAAATTATATGTCAAAAATAATGACAGCAGGTGCGCCATAATTTTTTTGAATTACGGATGACGTCACAAATGCCCCCTTTTACAAAAAAACATATTACTCTACAATCAAACCATATTTTGTCGTTCTGTAAACTACAATGTACTAACTGATATATTTCCTATCCACCAGGTATCAAAATAAAGTGAAATCATGAAACAGTGAATTGGTACTTCACGTTCAAAATTTGGAAACAATGTTGCGGGCTGGATAACAAGAAATAAATGAATACTCAAACGATATCAAAACAACAGGGGCCTTTGCTATCTAATTATGTAAACAGTTTCAAGTGAGCTAATTGTTATTACACAATATCACCACTTGAAACAGGATGCGACGACACATAAAAACAACTAGAGATGTTCCTTTACTTTTTGTAATTTTATCGATAGTATCGAAAGTTGTTATTTTTGTAAGCTACTTAGTATGAGTAAATAAAAATACGACATAATTCAATATTTTGTTTTATTTTCAATAAAAAAAAACAATATCATTCAATATTTAATTTTATTTTTAAAAGTAATACAATTAATAGTTTTATAAAAAAGTTAACGACAGTTACAAAACAATATGATTGCTTGACCAGTTAGTCATCCGTAAATCCTCGCCTAAGGTACTCGCGCGTCTGCGATACGCGCCTTGTAGTATTACCCGTAAAATTAAACAGCTTTATAAAGAAGTAACGACATTTACAAAACAATATGATTGTTTGACAAGTCAGTCATCCGTGAATCCTCGCCTAAGGTAAGGCCTGTGCCTGGGCATTAAATAACGACGATTACATTTATTCATACGATCATATTGTAAAGATAAGGAAAATTACATATTTATACCTATTTATTTATCACACTAATATTATAAAGGCGAAAGTTTGTGAGTGTGTATGTTTGTTACTCTTTCACGTAAAAGCTACTGAATGGATTTGGATAAAATTCGGCATACGGATTGTTTATAACATGGATTAACACATAGGATACTTTTAATCCCGATATTCCCACGGGAACGGGAATCACGCAGGTGACACCGCAAGCGACCGCTAGTAAAGAATATCAGCAGAAATTTAACTTACTTGTCCGACGAAGGCGATCCTTGAAATAAATAGGCGACCGGAACCTGTCTAGGTCTGGAGGCGCTTCTTCTTCTTCTAAAGATACCTAAAACATACAAAACAAATGTGAATTAAATTATTATTACACTATTACATTACATTAATTTACACTAATATTATAAAGGCGAAAGTTTGTGAGAGTGAGTGTGTATGTTTGTTACTCTTTCACGTAAAAACTACTGAATGGATTTGGATAAAATTCGGCAAACGGATTGTTTATAACCTGGATTAACAAATAGGATACTTTTATCTCGATATTCCCACGGAAACGGGAACCACGCGGGTGAAACCGCGAGCGACCGCTAGTAAATAATATCAGCAGCAATTTAACTTACTTGTCCGACGAAGACGAATCATTGAAATAAATAGGCAACCGGAACCTGTCGAGGTCTGGAGGCGCTTCTTCTTCTTCTAAAGATACCTAAAACCATACAAAACAAATGTGAATTAAATTATTATTACACTATTACATTACATTAAATTACACTAATATTATAAAGGCGAAAGTTTGTGAGAGTGAGTGTGTATGTTTGTTACTCTTTCACGTAAAAACTACTAAATGGATTTGGATAAAATTCGGCAAACGGATTGTTTATAACCTGGATTAACACATAGGATACTTTTTATTCCGATATTCCCACGGGAACGGGAACCACGCTGGTGAAACCGCGAGCGACCGCTAGTAAAGAATATCAGCAGAAATGTAACTTACTTGTCCGACGAAGACGAATCATTGAAATAAATAGGCGACCGGGACCTGTCAAGGTCTGGAGGCGCTTCTTCTGCTTCTAAAGATACCTAAAACATACAAAACAAATGTGAATTAAATTATTATCATAAAGGCGGGTCTCCTGCGACACTGTTTTGTGTTTTCTAACTCCTAACATCAAACATCTAACAAATATAGGCGTGGCCTACGTACATATTTTGACATATTTTGTTAGATATTTGATGTTAGGTGTTAGAAAACACAAAACAGTGTCGCAGGAGACCCGGCTTTACAACCCAATATAACAATACCGTATACTTTACACAATAATGAATGAATGTATTACCATTAATTAGCGCGCAGTCCCGAGTGGTTGCCGGCTGGGGACGTGAGAGAAAAGTAGCGTGGAGCCACAGTTTGGATTCGAAGTCACTCTCTCTCTCTCTCATTGCTATCCTCATCATCATATAAAAGCTGGAGGAAGTCTTCAGGCGGCTCCTCATTGACTCGCCAATTTGACATGCTATAAACAAAAAAGATACAACTATCGTACATATAAAGCTACTAAATAATTAAAAATTAATTGTAAAAACGATAATATTTTTAATTAATTTTTAATTATTTGACATGCTATACCTACAACAAAAAAGAGACAACTACCATCGTTATAGTACTTAAATGAAACTACTAAATAATTAAAAATTAATTCTAAAATCGTTTATATTTTTAATTAATTTTTAATTATTTTATACCCTTTTTATTTATAAATATTTTTTTTTCTATAATATACTGTACTACTAGTCAAGCTCTTTCATTTGATACCCATATTGAGGTAGTTAAACAAAAAAATGTAATCTAGAATTTTGTGGAGGCGGCCATTTTAAGTTTTTTTTCTTCTATAATGTACTGCATACAACTAGTCAAGCCTTTTCAGTTGGTACCCATATTGAGGTGGTTAAACAAAAAAAAATATAATCCACAATTTTGTGAAGGCGGCCATTTTAAGTTTTTTTTTTATATAATGTACTGTATACTACTATTCAAGCCCTTTCATTTGATACCCATATTGACGTGGTTAAACAAAAAAATGTAATCCACAATTTTGTGGAGGCGGCCATTTTGGATTTACAATGATACTGAATATACATAATTGTATTGTCATCAGAACTAAAGGTGTGTACCAAATTTCAAATTAATCGGTCAGGTCAGGTCCATTAGGCAAAATTTTAAGTACTAAACTTGGTTCTACAACACACTTTGCAATAAATAAAACTATAGTATTATCTTTTTTTAATTCTATGTGGCCAGTAAATCCATTGGATCTACGACACACTCGTCAAAACTGCATATTGGTCAAGCGATGCCAAACTCTCATTTTTACTGTCTACTCGTCAAAATCTTATTTCTGCGTACTCGTCAAAACTGCATATTGGTCTAACTTATGGAATCGTCGATTAGAGTTAAAACCTCTTTGCTTTAAATTCCCTCGTTTTTTACTTAAAACTGGCCACATAGAATAAATTAAGCTAATGCTATAGTTTTATTTATTGAAATATTTCAACTCTAATCGACTATTCCAAAAATTAGACCAATAAGCAATTTCAGCGAGTATGCAGAAATAAAAACTTGACGAGTAGACAAGAAGTGTTATTTTGTTTTAATACACACATTATGCTAATATTATTGTTTTATTTCTTGAAATATTTCATCTCTAATCGACTATTCTAAAAGTTAGACCAACATCCAGTTTTGACGAGTACGCAGAAATAAGGACTTTACATGTAGACAGTAAAAATAAGAGTTTGGCATTGTTTGACCAATATTTGACTCAACATCAACAACATTCAACAAAAACAACAACAAACATGCTAAAAAACCCAACATCCAGTTTTGACGAGTACGCAGAAATAAGGACTTGACGAGTAGACAGTAAAAATAAGAGTTAAGCATCGCTTGACCAATATACAGTTTTGATGAGTGTGTCATAGATCTCAATTTGACCCAACATCAACAACATTCAACAAAAACAACAACAAACATGCTAAAAACCGTTTATAAATAATAAAGTTATCATGTAAGAGTAAATATGAAATCATTACAATTTACCATTACACTATCGATAAAAACAAATTTTATCGTAAAACTGCCGACGCGCTACCGATCATAGCGTCTCCCTAGGCAATACGACAGACAATTGTGTTTTCGGTATCGGCTAGCGGCAAACTATCTACTTAGCCCCATACAAATAAAGACCAATATGGCTCGCGCTGATGCAACGTAATTGTGCGTACATTCGTACAATGTCAAGTATACAATTTTCATTGTAGTAAAACTGTATAAATACGTTGTTATTTATTGTGTAAACGTGTTTCAAATTACTTTTTATAATGTTCTTGTAGTATTTGCCAACAAACATTGTAACAATTCACTCGGAAATTAGAAAAAAGCTATCGGGTTTCACCGGTTTCAACGTGTTTTATTTAGTAGTTATAACGATGTATTTCTTACAACTTATTATCTCAATAGGATCATTATAGTCTCAATAATCATTTTCTAATAAGAAACAGTACTTACATTCAATAAATCCAATAGAAATATCACTTTATTCACAGCCACTGATTAACTCTGTCACAGAAATTGGCGCAACTGTCAACGTCGAAAATGACAGAATCGAGCATAGACTACGCGATGTGTTGCTATCTCGATACGTAAAATTTACCAGAGAACCGAAATAATCGAACATGTTCATACACAAGTAGTCTGTAAGTCTGTGAAAACACGAAACAATGTTAAGTGGAGACCGCGGTCTCATGCGACCGCTTGGGGTTTGACGGAATGGCGCGATTTTTAGGTGCGGTCTCATGCGACCGCTTGGGGCCTGAGGGGTTAAGAAATGAAATAAAAGAGTTTGGCTTTGAGACAAATTATCATCTTTGATTTCTTTCCCAGCATTATTTGAGTAAACAACAATTTACCACATTTTACTTATTAGAAAAAACTACATTGTTTTCCACCTCTAGGAAAATACCAGTTTTCAATATATTCATATCTTATTTCTTATTATATATTTTAAATGTCAGATTCCGATGACTTCGTTTCAGCCAGTGATAGTGATTCTTCATTTCATTCTTTTAATGATGCCATTGATGACTCATGTGACATAAGCAATCTTCTCTCACGTGAACTTGGTTGTTGCAATGAGACTCTCAACATCCGTCACATAAACGCTCAGAGCATTCCACAACACTTCACTGATCTCCTTCATTCCTTCTCTTCGGATACGGTTCATGCCGTCCTAGTGTCAGAGAGCTGGCTTAAGCCGTGTCTAAACTCCATTACTTATAACCTCCCAGGCTTTAATCTCATCCGCAATGATCGCATTGGCAAGGGTGGTGGTGGGGTGGCTATCTACTTATCTCACACCTTTTCTCACAAGCTTTTAGCCTCCTCTGCCTCCCGCCATGGCTGCATGGAATATATCTTTCTTGAGATCTATGTAAAAGGTATGAAGGTTGTCCTGGGAGTCGTTTATTGCCCCCCTTCCGTTGAATTTCACCCTGATTTCGATTCTCTTCTTAACTCTTTCGCTACTGACTATTCGCACCACATTATTATGGGTGATTTCAACACTGACCTTTTAAAGGTTTCTGTACAGTCGCGCAAGTATCGATCCATAGTTGAGTCAGCAAACTTTCATTTTCTTCCACTCGATCCAACTCACCATAATTTAACGACTTCTGACTCTTGGATCGATCACATTCTCATTTCTTCATCTTCCCATGTCGTCAAACATGGCCAATTACCTGCTCCTGGCTTCTCCAGGCATGACCTTATTTTTGTAGCTTATAAGGCTAAGCCTCCTAAACCCAAACCCCTTATTTTAAAAATGCGTAATTTAGCTAGACTGGATGTGGATAAACTTAACAGTGACGCATGCGCTTTGGACTGGACACCTGTTATTGAGGCTGATTCTGTCGACAACATGGTTGCGTACTTCAACAGTTCAGTCCTGAATCTGTTTGATAAGCATGCACCTAAAAAGCTCGTCAAGCTACGTCGGCCACCTGCGCCTTGGATTACACCTGGAGTACGCATGGCCATGCGTAGGCGAAACAAATACTTTCGTACATTCAAAAGATGCCGAACCGATTCTAACTGGGATGCTTTTAAAACCGCTAGGAATCGCTACAATCGGATGGTGAGAGCTGCTAAACGCCAATATATCCATAAAAATATTTTAAATTCCAATCCTGCCGACACATGGAAGTTTCTTCGTACCCTGGGCTTTGGCAAGACGCCGACCCAGCATAGTTCCCATCTTTCGCTTAATGACCTTAACAGTCTTTTTACCTCAACTGCCTCCTTATCTCACTCAGTAACCCTCTCCACTATTTCCTCTATTACTTCCACGGCTCTTTCTACTTTTGACTTATTTTCTTTTCGTCCGTTAGTTGAGGAAGATGTTCGGAAACTTGTTCTCTCCATCAAATCCAAGGCAGTGGGATATGATGAAGTGGGTAGATTTATGATCACATTTATTCTTATTTCTATACTTCCTGTTCTTACCTTTATTCTCAATTACTCTCTCTCCTCTTGTACGTTTCCCTCTGCTTGGCTTAAAGCCATCGCAATTCCACTTCCCAAAATCCGTAACCCGACTTGTTTAAACCATTTTCGACCTATTTCTATCCTACCATTTATTTCCAAATCCTTGAAGCTGCGGTCCACAGCCAACTTTTATCTTCCGACATAGTTTCATAAGTCCCTTCCAGTCCGGGTTTCGACCCGGACATAGCACCACCACTGCTCTTGTTAATGTCCTGAAGGACGTACGCAACGGCATGGAGAATTCTCAGTTGACTGTGATGGTTCTTATTGATTTCTCCAACGCCTTTAACACGGTCAACCATGACATTCTCTTAGCAATTCTCTTCTATATTGGACTGTCTTCTTCTACTACGACATGGTTTTCCTCATATCTTCGTGGACGCCAGCAAGTTGTTCGGGTTGATCAGTCTATTTCTGACTGATGCGAGCTGACTGCCGGTGTTCTACAAGGCGGCATACTTTCTCCCCTCCTCTTCTCACTTTTTATTGACTCTCTTACTACTCAACTTCATTCTTCTTACCATCTGTATGCTGACGATCTCCAATTATATGTTCAAACTGATAAAAGTAATCTTAATCAGGCGGTCGTTAGCGTCAATGAAGATCTTGCCAGAATTGCCGAATGGTCAAACTGTTATGGCATCTCCGTTAATGCCTCTAAGTGCCAAGCAATTATCTTAGGTAGTTCTCGACAGTTATCTCTCGTCGATTTGAGCTCGGTGCTTAGTTTGGTGTTCAATGGGGATTCCATACCGTATCAGCCTCGAGTTAAGAACCTAGGTCTCGTTATTGACTGCTCTCTCAGTTGGGAAGATCAAGTGAACGAGATCTCTCGTAAAGTGGTCAACTCGCTACGGTCCTTGTATAGATTGAAATTTTTTCTCCCCTCCAGTACATGCTCTCGTGTTTCCTATTCTTGACTACGCCGACGTCTGTTTCTCTGACATTAATTAACTTCTTCAGAATAAGTTGGATCGTTTGCTAAACAGCTGTATCCGTTTCGTCTTCGGTTTGCGTAAGTTCGACCACATTTCTCAGTACAGAAGACAACTCAAATGGCTGCCTATCTGTGAGCGTAGGAATCTTAGAGTTGTCTGTATGCTTTTCAACATCCTTAACGATCCACGAACCCCAGGATACCTGAAATCTAGGTTTCAGTCTCTGGGAGCCTCTCATCAAAGTGACCTTCGCTCCAGTAACAACCTCACTTTTCAAATCCCCGCTCATCATTCTTGTTACGGCGAAGGGCGTTCGCCGTAACAGCGACGGAATAAAAGATGTGGGTTGGGTAGGTTATGGATAGTGAAGTACTTACAGGGATACCTATACAGGAATCTGGAGACGAGCTGACCACGGTCGGCGAGGTAGGTTGAGTTCCTGGCGCACAGTCACTACACTAAACATTTCACTAGGGGCACTGGTTCGTTAGGCGTTAGGGGGAAGCTGCTAGTCCGAGCTCCGTAACTGCACACACTGCACACATATGCTATTTCGAGGGCTGATTTCAAGGGCGCGTGACGCGTAGTTTCGTCTTGAGATCTCAAAAGGAACTAGTTTTGCGCGGGCGCCGGCAGGCGAGCTAACACTTCGTTCGGTATATTTGTCGGAAGGTCCGTGCGACGGGGTAGTGCAGTCCAATATGCACTCTAATTGGCCGGCGTAGAGACGGCTGTTATTCGTCGTTGCGCTGTGGCGCAAACATCTTCCCGGGCCCCAGAGGGTAGGAGGTGGGGGAAGGAATGGAAGTTAAAGGGAGACTACAGCCTCGATTCGTGCTGTGTTGAGTTAGCGCGCGTGTGTGTGTGTGTGTGTGTGTGTGTGAATGCATGTGTATGGTTGTATGAGAGCTGAATGCCTGTGCGCCCGAAGCACAGGGGGCGCGGGGGCGCGAAGCGCAGAAGGCGCATGGGCGCACGGGGCGCAGAAGCGCAGGGGGCGCGTGAGCGCGGGGGCGCGTGAGCGCAAAGGCGTGGGGGCGCGGGGGCGCAGAAGCGCAGGCGGCGCGGGGGCGCAGAAGCGCAGGCGGCGCGGGGGCGCAGAAGCACAGGGGGCGTGGGGGCGCGAAGCGCAGAAGGCGCATGGGCGCACGGGGCGCGGGGGCGCAGAAGCGCAGGGGGCGCGTGAGCGCGGGGGCGCGTGAGCGCAAAGGCGTGGGGGCGCGGGGGCGCAGAAGCGCAGGCGGCGCGGGGGCGCAGAAGCGCAGGGGGCGCGTGAGCGCAAAGGCGTGGGGGCGCGGGGGCGCAGAAGCGCAGGCAGCGCGGGGGCGCAGAAGCTTAGGGGGCGCGTGAGCGCAAAGGCGTGGGGGCGCGGGGGCGCAAAAGCGCAGGCGGCGCGGGGGCGCAGAAGCTTAGGGGGCGCGTGAGCGCAAAGGCGTGGGGGCGCGGGGGTGCAAAAGCGCAGGCGGCGCGGGGGCGCAGAAGCGCAGGGGGCGCGTGAGCGCAAAGGCGTGGGGGCGCGGGGGCGTAAAAGCGCAGGCGGCGCGGGGGCGCAGAAGCGCAGGGGGCGCGTGAGCGCAAGGGCGTGGGCTGATGTCACGCACCGTATAGGTGCGGGCTGACCACATGTCAGCACATGTGTTGTTTGTGTACTACTAACAACTTATTAATTTTTATTAGGGCACGAGATATAACTCGTAAAGTTACGGGAACAAATGAAATGAAATAGTTAATGGGCTGAAATAGTTATCCTATTTATATATATAGCGGACTGTATTAAAGGTAGGGGGCTGAATATGATTGATGTGATGATTTTATCTACTGATGCGACCTATGCGGCTGCTTTGCGTGCACGGACGCATGCAGCGGGCTGTCGATGGGTCGCTGCCTCGGGGTGTCACGTAGGTGGGGCGGTAGCCACCGCGCCGCCGACTGTGGCTCCGCCCGCTGTGTCGAGTCATCCGGTCGGTGCAGGGACGTGTGATGTTCGGGGCTCCCACAGTCCCTGCATGCCTTCACCGACTTACATTCTTGTTCATAGTGCGGACCTTGGCACTTCTGGCACCGCTCGCGCGCCTTTATGAAGTCCCACCGGCCCTGTGTCGGTTGGGCATTGTAGCAGGCGCACGCTATCAATTTATGCCCCCTAGCCCTGCAGTAGGGGCAGTAGGGCGTGTTTGGGCTGGGCCCGGCCTGCGCGTGCATTGTGTGAGTTTTTATTTTTATTTTTTATTTTTTATTTTTATTTCGTGGAAAACAAACGGCTATTTTACATATACAATAGTGCAGTGTTTCTTAAAAACAAAAAGCCTTTTACAGTTTTCACAGGTAGAAGAAAATATTTCTATTACAATTACAATAAGTAGGTACTAATAAAGAGTATGAAATCAAATCCCATATGAACAGCATTGTAACGTTACTTTACATAAATATATATCTAAAATGCCTTGACAAACCATATTAACAATTAATTTATATTAAGAGAATAATACTTTAAAACCAATAAAGCCATATCAACCCCAAAAGATAAGATATTATTGTAAGAAAAATTTTGCATTCATCATTGTCACAAAATAATTTTTACCCGCCGTAAATAGGTCGCTGTCACGAGAATAGTTATTATTAAAACTAGTAATTACACGATTGAAATAAGAATTTTGTCTATAGTTAGTTGAACTATGGTCAGTATGGAACCTGAGATAGTTACGCCTTAAAATCGTACGAGATGGCACTTGTAATTTAACCTTAGACAGGAGATGACTACAGTCCGTTCTGCCGACTACCAAATTATGAAAAAATGTAAGATCAGCTACATCTCTCCGTATCATCAGCGGGAGCAGATGGTGGCGTTTGCAGGTATCATCATAAGTGAGATTTTTGTTGCAGTAAATCTTGTACTTATAATTAACAAATCTCAGAAACTTTTTTTGGATTCTTTCGATCTTATCTACGTAAACATTATAATGCGGGTTCCACACTTGGCTTGCATACTCTAATTGGCTTCTCACTAAGGAGCAATATAATAGTTTTAAGGATTTTACTGACTTGAAATCTTTAGTTGATCTGAGTACAAATCCAAGTGTTTTAGAAGCTTTAGATGTGATAAAGTCAATGTGTTTATCAAAGACGAGCTTAGAATCAAGAACCACACCAAGATCTCTCACGCAATCAACACGTTGCAATGATTGGTTATTAATAGTGTAGCCATTGTGTACCACGTTAGGGGATCTACTGAACGTGATACTGTTGCACTTTGATATGTTAAGTTCAAGTTTATTATTTACGCAATAGTGATTGAGCCTATCAAGATCCTGCTGGAATAGAAGACAGTCAATTGGTGTTGTAATTTTTTTGTAAATTTTCATGTCATCAGCAAACAACAAGAATTGTGAGTGAACAAAGCATTTTTCGATATCATTAATGAAAAGTACAAAAAGTAAGGGCCGAGAATAGATCCCTGCGGGACGCCCGAAGGTATGGTGGAAAAACGTAAGTGTGAAGAGAAACCATTGAGAACCACGGTTTGACACCGATCTGCCACGTACGAGCAAAACCATCGATAAAGATCGCCACGTATACCAGCTAATTGCAGTTTTTGGAGCAATATCACGTGATCTATGCGATCAAATGCTTTACTGTAATCAGTGTATACTGCGTCTAGTTGACCTCCATGCTGCATGCTATCAGTCACGTGATCAAGAAAAGTTAAAAGATTACTCACTGTAGACCTACCTTTCAGGAAACCATGTTGTTGAGGCAAAAATATGTGCTTAAGGGCTAAATAAATTTGGTTGTGAACCAGTTTCTCCAGCACTTTGGCAAGTACACAGAGTTTTGATATAGGCCTATAATTTTCAACTACTCGTTTTGATCCCTTTTTGTGGATAGGAGTAACGGTTGCAGTCTTCCAAATCTTTGGCACAGTCCCCTCTGTGATGGAGCGTTTAAATAAAAGGCAAATTGGAAGTGTCAAACTTTTAGCACACTTAGAGATCAGGAGTGAATGTAAATTGTCTGGTCCTGCGGATTTGTTACAATCCAGCGATTCCAGCATATTAAAAACTTGATTAAGTTTGATAATTGTGAAGAAAAAGACAATCCTTTATTTTGTTGGCATAGATACGCACAGCAAATGTGCAACATTAAAGGTGCGGAGTTGTTGCTTTTGTTTTTATTATTTAATGTAATCGAAATCCATATATCTTCGGCTGAGGAATGCCACTCGGGCCGCTCGAGCGCAGTGAAGTCGCGGCGAATTGCGATAAGAACACCGCCGCCACGCATCTGCCCGACACCGCAATAGTCCCGATCACGACGCCATACCGTGTACTTGTCACTAAATAATTCCTCATCAATAATTCCGTCGAGTAACCAAGTTTCAGTTAATAGTATTACATCGTAGTCATAAAGTTGAACATTTCTTTTAAATTGCACTGTTTTGGTACGCAAACCCCTGACATTTTGGTAATATATATTAATTATCGTTGAATACGACCAGCCAAGACAAATAATCTTGGCTAGGTCGCTGCGCACGACAAAGTAAAATAGATGTAAAAATGCAGTTAACGTCAGGAGCTTGCGACCCGGATACAGCGCAATTGTGATTGTGTTGATGTTTAGAATGATAATACTTCTCTGTAAATAGCGTGAAACGTTGGATATCTATAATAAAAACAATGTGTAGTAAAATTATTAAGTGACAAAACTCGGATAGTAAATCTATGAATAGTTGGTATGACAATGCTAGTTTAAAGACTAGTTCGGCTAGCGGTAGGTAATACGTAAGTAAGTTATTTGTGTTATGACACCAATTAAAATTTGAAAGTGCAGCAATAAAAATTGAGTAATAAACACTGTAAAAAACAATGATTTTATGTTATTGCGAGACAGGTAAATAAAAAACGGTAAATAACCAAGTAGTATCTGATTTGAATGCTTTGTGACAATGAATGAAGTGGTTGTTTTGTTTTTGGGGTTATGTCTTTGATAAATGTCTGATAGGAAAGACAGTGCAAATAATAAATACATTATAGTTATCACTGTACCTTTATGTTGTTGATATGGCCTGCGCATACATGGACAATTATTATAATAAATGACAAACGGCATGTTATAGTTGAATATAAACGTAAAGCAATAAGTAGATTGAAGCAGTCATTTCAATTTAGATAAATCACTATCACTTTTCACTGCAATAATAGGTGAAGTATCATTTTTTCTGATTAAAATTTTGCAGTTTTGCACCCAGACGTAATTATAGATTTTCTCGGAGGCTGCCTTCTTTGTTTTTGTGAGCAGTTGCTTGTTTTCTCTCGTAAGGTGGTCGTTGATGTATATCCTGCTGTTGATTCCGACAAAACCTAAGTCTTCAGCGGTCAGGTTTGGCTTATGAGATCTGGCCGAGGCTACAAAATTTTCCTTAGTGTATCGTATAAGGAAACCCACGATTATTGGCTTCGGTTGCGAGGTAGACTGCGCTCTAGTGACGAAGTTGACGTCGGTTCTCTCCATAGGCAGGCCTATCAAATTACCAATTTTGCTTATTATTTCTAACAGGTTCTCATTTTTTTTCAATGGAATCCCCTTGATTTCTATATTATTTGATCTCAATAGTTGATCTTTTATTGCAAGTTCGTTTGATATTTTTTCTACTTCACATTTCAACAGAGGGTAATCCGAGGCGATCGTATGTTGTTTTTCAAGTAATTCCACTCTTTTAGTAACTTTCACTAATGTTTCAGAGTTTTCAGCCACTTCTTTTTTCAAGCTTTTCATTGATGATTCGAAACTGTGCATACTTTCCTTTATGTTTTTTATCTCGAGCACAATAGCGGGTAATTGTTCAAGTCGAGCATTAATGCCGTTACGTAATTCTTGTAAAACAAGATCCAGGGTGGCCGGTGATGGTGAGATCCCGGGTGATGCCAGCACCGTTGGTGCTTGGGAATGATTGACCTTGCAGGTACTACACTGGATGGTGGCTTGACGTGCAGCTCCTAATTTACGGTAGTTGGTTTCCGATATGTTTGCACACGCGAAACAATAGTTCACCGTACATTTTGAGCATCTAACACCGTCTGAAAAGTTACCGTTGCAAGTTGGACAGACGAACATTGCGCTAGGAGTTAAAACAATTTATTATTTTCCGTGCCGCGGTTGGTAAGCAGTATGCTTGATTTAGGTAAAGAGATGCGTGCTTGCAAGTTGAGCTGATGTAGCTGTATGTATATGTATGTTGTATAGGCGTGGCACGAGTCGAGGCAAAAAATCAAATGTGTAGGGTAGGGTTCAAACTAGTGGACTGTATGTCGTATCCGGCTCAAAGGATCAAAATGTTACGGCGAAGGGCGTTCGCCGTAACAGCGACGGAATAAAAGATGTGGGTTGAGTAGGTTATGGATAGTGAAGTACTTACAGGGATACCTACACAGGAATCTGGAGACGAGCTGACCACGGTCGGCGAGGTAGGTTGAGTTCCTGGCGCACAGTCACTACACTAAACAATTCACTAGGGGCACTGGTTCGTTAGGCGTTAGGGGGAAGCTGGTAGTCCGAGCTCCGTAACTGCACACACTGCACACATATGCTATTTCGAGGGCTGATTTCAAGGGCGCGTGACGCGTAGTTTCGTCTTGAGATCTCAAAAGGCACTAGTTTTGCGCGGGCGCCGGCAGGCGAGCTAACACTTCGTCCGGTATATTTGTCGGAAGGTCCGTGCGACGGGGTAGTGCAGTCCAATATGCACTCTAATTGGCCGGCGTAGAGACGGCTGTTATTCGTCGTTGCGCTGTGGCGCAAACAATTCTGGCTTCGTCTCCAGTTCCTTTACTCTATGTGCTATCCGCCTTTGGAATGCTCTGCCATTAAATATCCGTGGTGCTCAGAGTAAAATAGCATTCAAAAGACTTGTGCGTGAGCACTATTTTAGCTCTATCTAGATATTGGTTATATTATGAGTAAAATGTATATACCTAATAATATGATGTCACACTATCTGATGTATTGTATTTATATATATTTCTATGTAAAATATTTATTTATTTATTATATTATATTATATATTGAATCTTTGTTAAGTAAGTATATTGTATTTTTGTAGATCTGTGTCTTTTGTATATTCTATTTATGAAGTTGGTTGTAAGTTGTTGTTTTTCATTTTAACATTAATTAACGTAACTTTTTTGATTTATCGCCTTACCTAAGTCTCCTACATCCTTACCGGTTGACTGGTAGAGAATGCCTTGTGGCGTTAAGTCCGCCTTTTGCTGTTTTTATGTGCAATAAAGATTAAATAAATAAATAAATAAAAGTTGCGTAAAGTCGGTAAGTATTTAAATCAAGTTTTAAACGGATATACCTAGGACCAAACAAAAAATGTGCAGACTACACTCTGACTACATACTCAATGTTTACCCATACCCGAAATCAATTTAGAAAAAATACAAATACAAGATACAAAATTTCTTTATTTCATCATAAACCACAGAGTATAACAAAATACAAGGGTTGACCTTTTCTATTAAGTGCAAGGGGGGGCACCTGTACCAGAAGAGGCCACTCTTCCTTAATTCACTCTTACATTGCTTATTGATAGAGATGAAACAAGGTACAATAAGTGCGTGTGTGCATATAAGGATGTGTGTGTGTGGCTGTGTGAAATGTGTGGGTGTGTGTGTGTGTGTGTGTTTGTGAGTGTGTGTCTGTGTGTGCGTGTTTTGTATGTACTCATCTGTTAGATAAAATATCCTGTTTACAAAAGGTGCTTTAAAAGAATTTCCGTTTTATCATAATCGAAGCCAGGCTGTAACTTTTTTCTTGCATTCACGTTGTGTTAATGAGTAAATTTGCAAAGTTTTATTACATTTATTATAAAGATACGATGAAAGATATTAAAACTGTATTTGGGCAAATTTCGTACGTGTCTGTTTTACCTTGGCAACATTATAGTTTCTTCTGTTATTACGGGTCGTAATTTACTTTGATGTGCTTATTTAGGATGATGTGCAGTATAAAAATCCTTCTTATTGAGAGAGTGTCGGTTAAAGTGTGTAAGGTTTGTGTTGAGAATTTTCGCTTTTTAAAATAGGATACTTTAAGAAGGGCCCTTTGGGCTCTTTCTACTTGCGTTTGGCATCTAGTTTATCAACAACTACAGACGTTAGAGCCTGCACCGCATCAGCAGTCGATTTACCAGACTGAAAACCGTATTGATTTTCAGCTATTATGTTAAATTTGTTGAGATAATTTACTATACGATTATTTGTTACTTTTTCTACCATTTTTGAAATTGACGTTAATACTGAGATTGATCTGTAGTTGCTGACATTGTGACCATCCCTATCCTTGTAAACTGGCGTAATAATTAATAGACTCTTTTAATAAGGAAGGAAATACACCCTTCTCAAAGCAGAGATTAATGAGGTGGCAAATTAAAGGTACAACTTGAGATCTAGCGAGCTTAAGAAAAGTGTTTGGGATGTGATCCGATCCGGAAGCGCTGTTACTTTTTAAATTCGTAAGCACTTTATGGATTTCCCCCTCATCAGTGTCAAAGAGAACAAATGACAAAGCAGATGGCTTTCCCCAGGTGGTAACGTCAGGCTGATCCGAGTTCGATAGTGGTATGGCGTCGGCAAGTTCTTTACCTATGTTACTTAAGTACCTATTAACAAAATTTACAGATTCTGTTTGCGAGGTCTTACAATGTAATAATTTAGAGTTGTCTGACTTGACCTGTTTCAGGTTTGTAATAGTAGCAATACTGTTCCAGAGCTTCCTCGAGTCACCCCCCGAGTCCCGCAGTAATTTCCTCTCATAATTACGTTTAAGTTTTTTTATTAAACTATTGCAGAAATTGCGGTAGCGTCTGTAGGTAAATCGAAGAATATCATCAGCTGAATTTAAACGAACTTTAGATTGTAATTTGTTTCTATGCCGTATACAGCGAAGGATTCCCGGAGTAATCCAGGGTTTTATCACACGCTTATTTTTGGGTATTTTAACCGTTTTACTGTTATTAGTAATTGATACACTTATTTTATCAATCAAGCCTTGAACCACTAAATCCGGATCTTTACACAACAATAGTTCAGTTAAATTTTGATTGGCAAGGTCCTCACATGCATTTTTGTAGTTTGTTACTTGTTTAGTTTTGTTACATTTATTAATTTTGATTATGCTTTGTAGCTGTAGGAGAACCATAGCGTGGTCAGTGATAGAGGTATTCAGCACAGCGACCTAGGCGGACATGTTGGTTTTAATCATAATATGGTCTAAAGAGTTGTTTTCTCTAGTCGGAAAGTTATGTCCTGGCATTATATTATGAGTAGCAAGCATTTCCAGGTAGTAATTCCTGTTGCTCCGTTCAACACTCTGTTCACTTTCCCTTGGAATTATGTTAATGTGTATGTCCCCAACTACAACTATAGAGCCGCTTGTGTCGACTCTTTCCAAGTTATTATTTAAAGAAGTAATAAACCCAATCAGGTCTGCTGTAGAAGGGGAACGATATATGGCTAATATATTTTTTTCTTCGATTTGAAGTTGTAGACAGGATGCGTCCACTAGGAATATTTCCCTGACGTCAGCCGTGACATGGTCTCCTACATAAACGACTACACCGTCGCTTTTATTTTTGTTCTTCGTGGAAGAGAACGTCTTATAATTCGGTATAGTCGGGATCGGTTTATAGTCACATAGCCAACATTCTGTCAAAACAATTACAGTAGGATTAAAATTAAGCTGTGAAATAGTCACCATAAGATCATCAAAGTTTTGATATACGCTTCTGATATTTTGTGTTTTTAATGTAAAATCATCATTTTTTACTTTAAAAAGTTTGGCCACATTTTTACTATCACAAATGGTTGCGTTGGCAAATTCTACACTGTCCATTTCTGTTATGTTTTAAAGAGTAAGATCTATTATGTAAGTAATAATTGCAATACAAATCTTACTTTTTCCAAAGCCGTAAATACCATAGCTTTAACTTTAATATTTATGTACATGTATGTGAATGCACTAATGTGAGTTTGAGTGTAAAAAGGTGTGTGTATGTGTATAAGCGTGTGTGTGTTTGTGATAATTTGTAGGTTAGTGAGTATACATTCTATTATGACTATGTGTTTTTTATTAGATGGTGTCTCATCGCCGTGATGGGGCACCGAAGAGCCTGCAGGAAATAATCACGCTGCTGAAGGAGACCGACCCTGACGACGTGCCGACGTTTGTGGCGAGAGAACCAAAACAAGCTCCCTCCCGTCACGTTCGACCACGTCGACGTAACCTGCTTGCTGAAGGACATTGTGACCTTAAAGGCGGGCTTGGCGGACGTGGTGCTAAAGTTCGAAGCATCACAGAATACTGTGAGTGAGTTGCGCAAGGAAGTGGATAGTTTGCGCGCATCACTCGCAGTAAGTAGGTCAGTCGATGACTCAAACGTCAACACGCGGCGCGGTGCATTCGTCAACGCGCCGCGGCTGAGTTTCGAGTCAGCATTTTCGACGCCGACCTCGTCGCCGTGCAACGCTGACGCAGCCGTTGCCCCCGCGCGCACGCCGGCTCGGTGCGCCCCGCAGACGCCGGCGCCGGCCCCCCGCGCCCTGCAGTCGCCGGCCCCCCGTGCCGTGCAACCCGCTGTCGTCGCGCCCCTCGCGCCGCCTCCGCCGTCCACCCGCCCCGCGCCTTCGCCCGCGGTGCCGCACGTGACAGCTGAGCCTGAGCCTGTCACCATCCAAACGAAGCCCAGCCGACGTGACTACGCCTCTGTTGCTGCTTCCAACCTAAGCGCTCAGAGAGTGTCAAAGCATGCCGCCGTGGAACGAGACGACGACGGTTTCGTCAAGGTCCAAAGGAAGAGGGCACGCCATCACCGGCCGAATCAGAACCGTTGCGGTACCGCACTGACAGGGCCCCAGTTCCTGCTGCGTGCTGCGACGCCGACTACGCCGATGTACCTGTCGCGCCTGCACCACACCATCACAGTGCAGGATGTGGTTGAGTACATTAAGACAAAGACCAACTTCCTTCTGAGGGTGGAGCCGCTGGAATCGCGACATAATGTCAGTTTTAAGGCATTTGTGGTGCGAGTCCCAACAGCTAAGCTGGACGACACCTTTATGAAGGAGGACTTTTGGCCGAAGGGCGTGGTGTACCGGCGTTTCCGCGGGAGATTGCCTACCACCACCGAAACAGCACAAGCCAGTGCTATGTAAATTACTAACATAGTTTTAAGTTATTATACTAACAATAAATGTTTATAAGCTATGTATATGTTAGTTTTTAAGGTATGTATCTATGGGCCTGTTATATTGTAACTTTGTTGCCTGATAATAAATAAATAAATAAAAAAAAAATATATCTTAAATTTAAATATGACCTAATGAAATAGGGATATAAATTGCACAACATTTTGCACATAATTTTGGCCTTAAGCAATAACCGGTAGACAAATGATACGCTATACAAATGATGATCATAAAACATATTATTATTATGTAAACATTTGGACATCAGCATTAGGGATTGCTTTAACACTATCACTGGTTCGTTTGTAATAAGACTTTCACGAGATAGTCATTTACTAAGTAGTTGGTGTACCTGGGCCTCCGATTTTATGCATATGATCTGAGATGTTTTCGTTTTTCTAACATAGACCTTGCTATACGCGGTTCAGCAAAACTTGTACTGGTTTGACTTGGCTAGGTCTCTGGCTAGGTAGTGCAGTCGTGCCCCTTTCGTAGTCAGTTGCTCGGAGATGAATATCGGGGTCTCCTCAGATGTGCGGAAGCCTAAGTGCTTAGCACACAGCTTACTTTTTGTTTTGACGTTGAAAAATTTACTTAGTCTCAGGATGTCAGATTTTATCAATGTGGATAAAGTCTCAACCACAATTGCCGAGTTCTGGTGCTCCTTCTTACTACGAATTCGGTAAATGTCTCTAATGTCTTCTTTTTTTAGGTTTCCTCCGACCGTAGATGATAAGCACAGGATCATATTCACCAGGTCACACTTTGATTGGCTCTGTTTCCTAGATACATTTTTAATTTCCAAGTTAGATTTACAGTGACCAACTTGTAAATTTTCAATTTTTTCTTCTAACAAGTGAATACGCTCGTTTTCCTCTTTACATTTTGTCTCAAGTCTCAAATCTTGCTATGCATCTCTTGGTACTGTGTCGATAATAAACTAAAAGCATTTTCGATGTTTGAGTTCGAAGTTTTAATTTCAGCTAGTGTTGGGGAAATGTTTTTTATGTCCTGCTGTTGAATAAACAGTGAGTTAATCATGTTTTTTATTTCATCTTTGAATGCATTAAAGTCATCCGCTGTGACAGTTTTAGGGCGCGCATAAACGTAATCTGGTGTTACGTCACCCTGCACGCCGATATTGCCATCTCCTCCGTCGCAAACTGACATGTCGGCCTCCTGATTCATTGTCGTACTAGGCTGGTATAGTAGAGAATCCGAGTATACAACGACCTTCACCGAGCGGTTAATGGATGAAAAGTATTTTATATCACATTTAATGTGTTGAAAAATATATTGCGAGTGGGTTGGCTGAAAAATTTCAGTCAAGTATATAATTAATTAAATATTTAAAAAAAAATTTTTTTAAATATTGCACTTGTTTCGATAATAGATAAATTACATAGGTACCAATCGAAAGTTTGAAGCCTATAGAATATGCAAACGTTAGGTTGACTATTTTTTTCCTGTCATAACATAGGGTAGGCAGGTGTAAACAGGCAAGTCAATATTAGTAATTTGCAACCGTCTGGTTAAATAAATAAAATTTATGTTTATATAAAGATAAGCTCATTACAAACACACACACACACCAAACCAGTGCAATGTAAAAAAAAATATTTTTTTTAATATTAAATTAATCATTAATGGTACTGGACTGAAATTTTTCAGCCAACCCACTCGCGATATATTATTTAACATATTAAATTTGATATAAAATACTTTTCATCCATTAACCTTCTCGGTGAAGGTCGTTCTATACTCGGATCTTAGACTAGTATAAGTGTACAGGATGTTAACGCAAGCAGCTGCCCACGAGCAAGCACCTGTGCGAGCGGGACAGGTAGCGCGACACAGGGTCGTCCGTCGTACAGTCAAACGCGCCCGCGACTTCACGAGCCGTGGAGTAAAAATAAGCAAAATTAAATCGGGCGGCTGTGACATCACAGAGGGTGGACCACAGCTACGTATGGCGTACGCGCTGCCGAAACCGGCGGCGGCGGGCGCATGGTCGGACACAGCGTGCGCACTACCGGCCACGGCGGGTGCATTGCTAGCACTCACGCGTATAGGTAGGTAGGTAGGTAGGTACTTGCTTTCTCCTGCTCCGGTTTAAAAAGCTTCGCGTAGGCACAGTTGGTAGTTGTGAGACGCGTTGCGCTGCCGAAGACGCTCCTCTTGATTTCTAAGCGTTCGATAATTGAAAAACGTACTAGGGTGATAGGACCGCAGTGGAGGTGTCGTTACGTTGCAGTTGAAGTAGAATAGCAGAGGTGGTCGTAGTTGTGCTGCCGGTCGTAGCAAGTTCGTAACAGCCCGCTACGAGCGACACCAGTCTGTCACGTCACGACGTATGGTGGCGGTGGGTCCAGGGGTTTAGATCGACGTAGCTTATGCGCAGCGCCGCAACCTCCTCTTCCGTCATGCGCTCCTATTATATCGACTGAATTTACAAGCTTAAATTTAGATTTTTAATTTAAAATAATTAAATATTAAGGCATTAATGCTGTAGTGTTCGCGTGCACTCAGTGAGCGGTCCGGGGGGAAGACGGAAAAGAAAAGTAATCATATCTTAATTGACCTAACCGGGAATTAAACCTCAAAGATAGCGACGTCAGAACCGGTACGGTGTGTAACGACTCGACCTCAGACGCCGTCAAATTCTATAAAATAGTAAACTATCTCCTATTTATTTATATTATTATCAACTGTGTCGCGTAGCAGTGAAAGAATACTACCACCCCCTCTCTTCCCTTGGGTGTCGTAAAAGGCGACTAACAGACTGAAGGCTGCACATACTCCCAACAGCATAGAGTGGCTATGGGCTCTCCACCTGTCACGCTGAGCACATGTGCAGTCGTTATTTGGTGAAAAGAGGACTATGGTAAAGGACTGCTTTTGCTGTCTTCATTGCCTAGTCTCTAACTAACCCTTCGGGATATTAGTCGTGGATGTATGTTTATTTATTTATGGTTTTACTGATTTTAACTTGACGTGAAATTGTTTTTTCAGTATAATTATTTATTTTACGGTGTTTTATTATAAACCCATTTTTCATTTAGTTTTTAAAAGCATGTAGGTAGTTGTGGCGTTGTGGTATTCAGAGCTAACGCCACGCAAAATGTGCGCTTGACACGTCTGCGCAGTAATCACGCAAAGACACGGCACGTCTTTTCGGACTCAACGCTTACATTTTTACCATACGAGAAAAGAGTTACTGCAGATGTGAACTATGAATAATTATGCCTAATAATGGAGAATTTTTTAACTTGTTATACAGGTTTGGTCCCCTACTCGATCTCGCTGCTTCCGATAAAACGCGCGAGTTCGGAATTCACAACAGGAGGAGATAAATTTTTACAACTTTTAAGCTAGACAAAAGAGTATATCCTAGAGAACAAGCTTTTGAGGAGCTTGCCTCAAACCGATCATTTCTTATTTGCATTGGGACCTATCAAAACATGCATTGATTTGACAGACCCTGGACCCTTGGTCTCCGATCAGGGTTTACTTGAAGCTGGCTGCGATACGCAGCGCTGAATTTCAACTTAATTTAAATACTACCTTAAATATACTTACTGAACGTTGCGCCGGCGTTCAGCTCCTCTGGCACCCTGAAGATGAGAAGGTGGTATGGGTAGGAAGGAAATTGGGATCAGACTGTCGCCGATGCTGTGTGGGGCGAAGGCCGAAGCGTCGTCCGAATCGCTCACACACACATCCGTCACCGATCAGTGAGCACTTAGTAGTTTTCCTGATAAGCCACAATCTACCTGCAATGTGGGGCGTCGGGTGATGTAATAACACAACGGTTGTCAATTCTTGAGTGATCATTTATTGAGAGGAAAACAGGATTTTATAGTCTCATAGAACAAAGGAAAGTATTAACTGCTAGTTCTGAGTATTTGATCATACGTTTCCCACGTTCAAGTGTTTAGCACGTATTTACTTTATAACAAAACCGTTGTCATGATGAAGTGTCTATGACGCGTGCCAAACTCAAAGGATTTGCAGTAATATACACGCTGCCGTCAGCGTTTGTTCCGATAAGTTATATCACTATTCGCCTCCGAAGCGGTTTACAAGGGAATAATAGGATTTCCTTCGATTTCCGAACTATTTCACAAAATAACACTCCGACGTTACTCTGTTGATTTTATTTAACAGAGTGACGACATCGCCAAAAATGGCTGATCGCCCTTCTTCAATATTCGTCTAATTTTGTGGTAGGCAAAAAACTACGCTCGTACAGCCTGAATCCATTGTCGATTTGTAACAGTCACCCGCCTGGACAGGTCTCGACCTGTTCAAAATCAACAGACAGCCGTGAGAACGTTGCTACCGCTCGTTTGAGAACTGAGTCCCCAACTAGAACCTCTGCGGACCGTCCCGTCCTCACCAGGGAACAAGTTAACAATGATCACCCGGTGCCAACGCAGTGGCAGTAGGTTAGCATCTTTAACCAGCACGAGGTCACCAATACTAGGGAGACTAGTTTTTTCAGTCCGTTTAAGGCGCTGCTGCAGGATGTGCAGATACTCGAGCGACCAGCGCTTCCAAAAATCTTGAGTCATCTGCTGCAGCATCTGGTACCGCGACAGCCTCAACCGATTGCCTTCCGAAAACGGGTACTCTGGCAACGCGTTAAGTGGCTGACCTCTCAAGAAATGACCGGGAGATAAGGCCTCCAGGTCATTGGGGTCCGAGCTGAGCGGACACAACGGACGCGAATTGAGCGTTGCCTCAATTTTACAAGGTACCGTCGTTAATTCGTCAAAGGTTAGCGCGGTTTATCCGATCACGCGAGCTAAATGTGTCTTTGCCGACTTGACAACAGCTTCAAAAATCCCACCCTAGTGGGGATATCCCAGAGGACTGAAGGTCCAGTTGATGCCCCGACGGGAGAGGGCTGTTCCGATATTCACCCGATTTACATTCAGGAACTCAACTACATCTCGTAAGTAACGTTCAGCACCCACATAATTGGTTCCGTTACCAGAACGGATCAGCGACAGCAATTCCCTACGAGAAACAAATCTGTCCAAGCTAGCAATGAAAGCTTCCGTCGTCAAATCAGCATCTTCTTTGAGATGGACCGCCTTGGTAGATAGACAAACGAAGACGCACAAATAAGCCTTAATGAGCTACGTATTCCGCCATCGCGAAGCTTTAATCATGAATGGCCCTTGCAAAATCAGTGCCGACTCCGGAAACAGCCTGTCCCCAGTCACCCGATCAGTTGGTAGGTCCCCCATTTGGGGTTGCATCGTGGCTGCCTCGAGTTGATAACAAGGCAAGCAACATAACACGACGCTCCGAACCGAACGACGTCCGATAATATCCAGAATTTCCACTGAAGCAAGGCTAGTAAGGCGTTGCCGCCAGCATGGGAATTTCTAATGTGCCGATCCATCACCAACAAGTCCACTGGATGTCCCTTCTTGGGTAGCAATAGAGGGTGTAAGGCCGAATAGCTTAAACTTGAGTTCCGTGATCTTACTCATACTCTAAGCAACCCTCGTCCACAATCGTTTTGCAATATCTTTAGTTCGGCGCCGAAACTGTTTGCTTGCACCGCTCTAATTAAACTCAACAGAACCTCTTTTCGCTCGGCCGGGTACAGCATCGAATTCAAGTTACGCTGTGGACGGGAGCAACGCCAATTACGAAAAAACCGCTTGATCCATGCTGTGACGTTGACGAGCTTATCAAGTGAGCTGTACCGATTTATCAGAAACTCAGAATCAAACACTTGATCTTCCTCGACAGCATGGATCTGCACCGATGCGGTAACCTGACTTGACGGGGCCTCAATCCGTGTCAACAGCTACTCCGAACTCCTTAACATCAGCCAGTGAGGAACCCACCATAAGTGGTGATCGACAATTGCTGAGGCCCGACATCCTCTGGATGCACAGTCAGCCGGGTTCAACTTCGGGGGTTAAGTTACTCGCGTCCGTAGGTTTACCCTTGAGACCCTACACGTGACCCCTGGGTGGTGCTAAATGAGTGACACTAACTGAGTGGTAGAGCTACGCTGCGTTGGAGCACGCATTGGGTCGGCTCGCCCAGCGTAATACCACCCCTCACGAATTTTCGGCTTGAAACAATGGCACTCTGTGCTGTTGTGTTTCGTCCGGCGAGTGAGGGTTCTGGAGACCCCTCCCCCCCCCCCTCACAATTGATATGGCAGCGAACTCTAATTTATATTTACCGCAGGGGGGTACCGACACACCCAGTGTCGGAGAATCCCCCCCTGAGCGTTCTCGCTCAGGCTGCCCTACGTATTATGGGGAGGGCAAAAGTTCGCTCGTGCCAAGGCATGCTGCAGGCAGGAGAAAGGCAAGACAATTAGCACCCCCTCCTACGCCTCGTGTGGACTTCTGCAACATCAGGGGAATCCACTCTAACTTGAGCGCCGTCCATGTCCACCTCGAGACGGCGAAACCGGCCTTGCTCTTCCTCACCGAGACGCAGATATCCCCCCCTCCTGACATCTCCTACTTGCGCTACACGGGATACAACCTGGAACATGCATTTGTGCCACGAGCCGGTGTTTGTGCCTATGTCAGGGAGGATATGTGCGTCCGTCGCCTTGGCAATCTTGAAGATAGGGACCTTTCCATCTTATGGCTACACGTCGACTGCGGACGCCATTCTCGCATCTACGCGTGCCTGTATAGGTCCCACAGCGGTAATATCGGAACTGACCAACTTATCGAGACCGTCCAAGCGGCGACGGACTCCCTTCTCCAACGGATCCCCTCGGCCGAGATTGTGGTATTGGGAGACTTCAATGCCCATCACGTCGAATGGCTTGGTTCACGCACAACTGACCACGCGGGTAGAGCCGTTCATGACTTCGCTTTAGCCTACAGTCTGTCCCAATTGGTAACAGAGCCAGCACGGGTTCCAGATGTGGAGGGCCATGCACCTTCTTTATTGGACCTTCTGCTGACCTCGCACCCAGACGGCTATCAAGTTTCTGTTGATGCACCACTGGGCACTAGGCGAGTGGGCCTGATGCAGTTCCACCCATTGTGCTTCGGACGTGTGCTCCTGAATTGGCACCAGTTCTAACGCGCCTTTTCCGGCTCTCTTACACTACTGGCGCGATCCGTCCGTTAGGATCGAAAGTTCTAGCAATCGTTTATAACGCTGTTCGCTTAACGCTGTTCGCTTCGACCAGACCTTCAGGCTCTCTAATTCTACCCGATATTTAAATATGTCCTGAACCGAGAGCATATTAGGGTTATCCGAATTCTCAAACAGATGAGGATCTTGCTGGAACTCATCTGGCAAACCGGCCAATAGCTCTGGGGAGTTGGACAACTATTTTCTCAACTCATAATTACCCCGACCCAACAGCTAGATGAGTTCATCCCGACGAGCCAAGGCCTCACTAAAAGTGGTGGCGTCACTGCAGATTTCGTCAACGTATAGGTCATGTTCCAAGATCGCTGCAGCTCGAGTATACTGTAACCGTTCCCGATCGGCCAGCCCCATAACGAGCAAATAGCCAAATATGGACTTAACCGCAAACCGTACGTATTCGTGTTTAGCTCGTACACCTTTATGGGCTCGTCCGAGCTCTCACGCCAGATGTAACGAAACAGAATGGGTGGTATCTGTTTGTTAATCAGGAATGTATGAGTACTGTACTACAATCAATATTAATGCGTTGCACCACTATTATTGTGCTAAGCATAAAATTGGAAAATGGACTAGTTTAAATAATTGCCGCGTGGACGAGTAGCTTTATGTTTAAAAGTTACAACGATTAGTCAATAGACCGCTAGCTTTAATTATTTGAATTTTGCGGGGACTGTTCCGCGTGATCAACTCGCGTCACACACAAACAGGTGCCATCTACTAGCTTTATTTATTTGAATTTCGCGAGGACTGTTCCACGTGATCAAATCGCTTCACATACAAACTGGCGCCATCTAGTTTGCTGAATACTAAACTTAGAATTTCAATAAAAATTGCATTACTAGCATTAATAAATATCTGCCTAAAAGTAAAAAGGTGATAGAAAACTGCATAATAGGTATCCAAACTTGTAATAAATTCGGTAATGTGTACCTAAATAATACCTAAGGAGATTTGTTTAATTCACGTGGGCGCTAACTCACGCGTCGGATCTGTCACGCTAGAGGGCTCTCTTTCAGATATTATGTCTTTACTCTTGGTATGGGGCACCGGGGAGTGGGGATGACGCGAGCGGAAGTTGGAGCGAGGAAAGGGTAAGGTGCGCGGGTGAGAAGGGGGTTTGTAGTCAACGTGTGTCATTGTGAAGTTAGGTATGTAAGCAATGTATGCAAATGTGAAGTAGGATGCGAATTGCCTGTAGGGCGAGCTAGGAGGTGAGACAGGTGGAGAGAAGTAGCGCGAACGGAAGTCAGGCGAGCCATGGGGTACGGGGCGACCGAGGGCGACCACTTCTTGACCTGTCATCTACACTAGAGTCTTCTATGTATCGTTTGATACAATAAAGACTCTAGTGTAGATGACAGGTCAAGAACGATAAACAAATCTTTTGGTTATATTCAAATTTTTCAGTATGGCAAAAATTTGAATTGGCGCGTAACCGCAACGATGCAACGCAATAACTGCAACACGGTCTTCTTTAAGCGTCCACTCAATATTTAAAAATGAGTAAAATTCTAAAAAGTATACATTTTTATTTTCATGAACAATTCGAAATTCGAATTCAATAAACTTTTTTGTGGCCAGCATTCTAAAAAAAAAGTTTTTACTGTGTGACAATACTTATGACCTGACTGTGTATATGACGTACTGGTTTTAGATTCCAGTATTGGAGAAACATAATGTTCATTATTAGTTGTCAGTTTAGCTGTCGAATACTGACCTTTCTGCTGTATAGAGTTGCCATTTTTAATGCAATTCGGACTCTCTGTAGCACGAACACCCTCTTTGCCACATTTAAAACATATTATATCACGTGGCTTCCTACACTGGCTGAGGCTATGTGTGTTAGTGCGACATCTAGGACAATAGACTCCTCGCGGCTCAATAGCCGAGACAAAAGATTTCCTAGGAAAACCTGCAGGTGAAGTAGAATTATCATTCCCCCGAGAGAGCAAGAGTTTGAGCACACAAATTTGTGAATTGGCATTGTACCCTCTCATAATGTTGGCAAGCCACCTTAAGTGCATTAATTGAAAAAATAGGCGAAGCCGCGGCCAAAACATTGGCGTAGCACGGTCTTACATTATGTAATAAAATGTCTAATTTATCCCCTACTGACAAGGGCTTCGATAAACGTGAAAACGTACCGTCCATTATTGCTAGGTAGACGGATATGGACTCGTCCCTACCTTGTGTACGGGAACGAATTTCAGCCAAAAATCTATAGTCAAAGTCTTGCGGACTGAACTCAGATTTTAATAATGTCACCAATTCGATGTTAGGTCTCACACACCTAAACCAATGCAGAGCATTGTCAACAAAAATTTCGTAACCGAATGACAATATCTTATCGTGAGACATGCCTCTATTCACGATATATTCGTCAACTCTTTGTATGAAAGATAGCACACATGTTTTACCGTTAAATCTTATTTTATTAAAATCAGCCGAGGCGTTACGTTTAATATTTAAATTTATTATCGATTTCTCTAAATCAATCAAGCCTTGGGACGATGTTGGCTGTTTAACAGTTTCAGGTTTAAGCGACAATAAAATTTTATATTGGGAGTCAAAATTATTTTTAGCTTCCAACAAGTCGTCATCGTCGTCGACTACGACCCTATTAAGGCGATGATAAATGTGGTGCAACAATACTTCCGTTCTACAAAACAAGTTTTTATCAGAGTTAGATTTGAGAGTTTTTAAATATTTTAAAAATTTATTCAGAGAAAGTTTAATACCCTCAATATCCAAAACCGGATCCAAATGCGATACTAAAATATCTTCGGAGGGAAACTCTTTAGATAGCTTTATAATTTGCCTCCGTAATTCCATCACGGAATCACCCTGAATAGCTCCGCGCAAGGCAACTTCGTATTCGAGCTCGGCTTTTTGAAGAGATAAAAAATTTATAGGGTATTCTGCCATGGTCCAATTGAGGATTCTAAACCTGGGTGAGCTGTCTAGAGCCGGTTCAATAGTAACTCAGCAAAAATAAAATAAAAGAAACACAATATAATTTAATTGAGTGGCCGGAAAAAAAAATTACCGAGTTAAAATTTTTAAAATTTGAAGATATTACAAAATAATGATGTTGAAAACGGTTTTAAAATGAATAGGGATGAATAAAATACTATAAACTTACTGCGTGATCAGATTTAAGGAATACACAGTGCAATAAATAAATAAATAAAATCACAAAATAAAAATAAAAATTCACTGACACTTATCACTGTAAAAAATATTAGTTAATAATTGTTAAAGCACGACACAGAGCGAGCAATCCTGAGCGAGTTGGGCGCCACTGAAGCGATTTAGATGGCTAAACCTCCTACAATTAGTATGTAGTGGTTTAGTCTCTGCTTCAGGATAGGAATGAAAACAGCGAATAGGCAAACACAGTTTATTCCATTCTTTTTGCAAAGAATTTACAAAACTCAAGGAGGGTACACGGATCACTCACTCTGCCCGCTTGAGTAGAGCTTAAATAAAGGACTTAGCTTAGAGTAGTCTTCCTGACGGACGGTGTGCAGAGGCGAAAGCTAGGCCGCATACACGAAGACCGCGCCGACAGGAACCCGGTACCCACACATGCAGTCACCCACAAGAACCCGGTGGGTAGGTAGACTGCAGTAGGCTGCAGTAGGTAGGCTGCGGCATGGCAGCGGTAGTTTGCTGCGGTAGGGCAGCAGTAGTGGCAGCAGACCAGGTGGTAGCAGGAACCCGGTGGAAGAATTCGCTCACCCAAGATTTCGGGGTTATATTTCGCGCAGAATTTCAACAGCACGACTTGGTAGGTAGTGCCAAGAGTAGGTAGACTCAGCAGTAAAAGAGACCGTTCTCAGCGTGAGTCGGCCTTTTTATATCCCCGAATAGTTATTAAAAAAAATACACTCGGCTGTTAATTTAAACGCTCAACGCCACATCCATATGAACACTCAAGCAGAGACAAAAATAGAGTGACCAAACCATAGACCATAGAGAAAACACAGGGCAATAACGCTTGCCCTGAGCGTCAAAAATTTTAAGTGATATATTATCTTTTGCTTTATATGATTTTGCCTTTAATTAAACATTATTTAATTAAAGGAAAATATTTAGCACCTCCAGATCAAATCGTAAGAAACCACTTCAATCCGGCTGCAACACGTTTTCAACGTCCTAAAATAAGTAGCGGACGACATAAGATATTCAGAGTAAGAGAACAAACAGGCTCTGTTATTTGCGTCCTTGGCAGCTGTCAAAAACCAATGCTTAATGCAGGTAATTAAATGTGTTTATTTAGCTAAACTAATTTTATTTGCCCAGCAGTAGGACGTTTAAAGATCATTTGATTTGGTATTATATTATTGAATGAAACAACTACGTAAGTACTCCAACCAATCATTGTATGTTTAAAGCCTGTCTTATCTTTGTACAGCATTTACGATTTAGAACTTGTGTTTAGACAGAAGTGTTACAAGTGTTCTAGTTGTATTCTAACGTCGGTCTTCTAATGTAATCATAAAAAAATCTTTAAAGTATTCGAAAACACTTAAAAAAAATATATATTATGAATATGACTAATCGCAATAGGGAATTGACAGCGATGAAGCGAAAAAAAAAACAAAATAAAACAATTAGCGTGGACTGGTAGTGTGTTCTCCGGTAGGTTCATGGGACCTTATGTTTAAAAACTATTATTTTATTTTTAATTACTTATTAACATTTTTATTTTACTTTATTTGGTGACCGATTGAGTAATTGTTGTTCTTTCTAACCTTTTTCGTAGAGCACAAAAAAGACACAGGTATAATAAAATAAATAATAAACACAATCACAATATTCCGGAGCAGGATTATCAATATTCTGTATTTGGATGGCTTGCACGTAGTCAAAAATTCAGACACAAAACGTAAGACTTATGTTACTTCAAGTAAACTGTTCAATTATTTTATAGAACAGAATCATAGATAAATCTATAATAATAATGTTTATGTCATTGCATGTGGAAACAACATTATTATTTTTAAGCAATCCATACATATTATAATTATTATCATTGTATATAATAAATGCTATTCCGATTTATCGCCGGTTATAATCAGATACTTTGTAATGTAATTTGTTGTATGCTTTGCTAAAGTATAATTTTCAAAGTAATGAACCGTTTGGATTATACAAACCTTCCATGGGCTCTAATTAAGGTTAAAAATTTCACTTCCCTTACGTGACAAACAAATTAACTTTAAATGTTGGATGGCCCGAAGCGATTGCTTTATGACATTTTTGTATTTTTGTGACAACAGAAGCCATTTTGTTACCGAAGTAGAACAAACTGGTATCATCTGTGTACAATATTATGTCATATTTTAAGCTGTTTTCCTTTAAGTTTATTGATTTCAATATTGAATTTATGAGAGCTTTGAATTGTTCCTTGAGAGACAGTGCACGTCATGTACTCGGAGTTACTATTGTTAGGCTGTTAGGCTGATTCATTTAGCATTAAAAAAAAACTGTTTTTGACTTTTAAAAATAAAAAAATGTAACGAATCGAAAGTCCAGAAATGGTGTGGAGAAATGACCGATTGAATCATGGCGGAAAGTGGCGGCTTTTCTGTGGCAGGCCATTCGCAATGGTTAGACGTGTTGGAGAAACTGTAATGCTGTATGCCGATAATAAATTGTAATGTACCTGGAGTAAGGAGTTTTATTACACTTCAGAAGTGGTAAGTACATGCTCACATTTGTCAGCGGTTATCTCTAGCAGTGCTAATCCATAATTAGTAAATCTTGATTCGATATGATAAATTTGAGTCTGTTTTAAGTTATTTATGATTTCATCATATATATTTTGACTAAAACTGTTTTGAGATAATTACGTAACAAATATCTGTATCATATTATATCTGCGCGGGGCATTTTAGATTTTCATCAAAAGGCTTAAATTAGATGACTAGTTACTACTATTTAAAATACAATACTACCTTCCTTTCGCTATGTGTAATAAAACTCCTTACTCCAGGTACATTACAATTTATTCCCGACATAGGTACAGCATAGGTTTCTCCAACACGTCTGACCACCTCGAATGCCTGCCACTGAATGCCGCCACTTTCCGCCATGATTCAATCGGTCATTTCTCCCTACCATTTCTAGACTTTCGATTCGTTACATTTTTAATTTTTAACCGCGTTTTTCTCGAAACTGTCGAGAGCGCACTTACTGTAACTATGCTATTGAAGACAGCACCGGTTCCAAACAACTTGTCTAGATGCAGTCGGCCAGAGATGTAGCGAGTCGGGCGCGGATTCCCTAATTCGCTATTCGTCTGATTATCTAAATTACCCGTTTCTCACTTCGTACACATCGCAAATTAGCTTAACTTTAGTACAGACGCGAGCAGATCAACGTATTAGAATTTGAACTTTATTCTAATAATTTATAGAAGAATCAACATCGATTGGATCATTTTTACAGTTTTGGATGAGTTGATCTTTTTTTTATAATTAGCCCGGCAATGTCCCCACTCCACCTCATGATAAGTAAAGGTGAAGTCCAGGCGCGAGGACAACTGGTGCAGCGTAAGAGACGTAGCATCATTCACACTCACTCTGCCGGCCCACGAATTGCCTCTTCACGCCTCTTTTGAAGGATCCTATGTCATAGGTACGAGAGAATACGTGTGCTTGTAGACTATTCAATCTTTTGGATGTGCGACAAAGACACGAGTCACCAAATTTCTTTGTGCGTGATGGAATATTAGAGACTGTAAATTAATATTTTAATCAATAACATAAAGGATATCAGCTTAAAATATGACATTATATTATATATACATGATACCAGTTTGTTCTACTTCGGTAACAAAATAGCTTCTGCTGTCACAAGAACACAAAAATTTCTTAGGTATAGCAATGGCTTCGGGCGATCTAACATTAGTGACGAAGACGAATAAAGTTATTAATGACTGTGTATTAAAGTTAAGAGTTTCTCACGTTAGGGAAGTGAAAATTATAAACCTTTAGAGTCCATGATAAGTTTGTAATTACCAAACGAATGTACTTTGAAAATTATATTTAAACGAAACAAACGACAAATTACATTACTAAGGGCGGATTCGACCAAACTGGAATAAGACTTCCTCCGAGATTAATCTATACAAATTCGACGTTTAATCTAGGTATAAGACCTTATTCCAGTTTGGTCGAATCCACCCTAAGTGTCTGATAATAACCGGCGATAAATCGGAATAGCATTTATATTATACAACCGTGCAAGGCCTACGCTTGGGAGCGCTACTACAACATGTTAACCATAAATCGCAAAGAATGAAGCTGTGAAACATAATGCTGCAGTTGGCTACAGCATCGATTTTCAGCCCAAGCCTCAATGGGTGGGTCGTGGCGTAGCCCCACGCTATTCATAAATTAATTATGCAATCAGTAGTGAAATCGATAAGAAATTATTGCATTTTAAGTTTAAATCATTACTATGTTAGGGAATTAAATTAACAAAATAAAATGTCAATACCAATGACATACATTACATTTAAATTATTAAAATAAAAATAAAATGTTATGTCAAAGTCAAAGTCAAAGTCAAATTATTTATTCAATGTAAACCTTTACAGGCACTTATTGACGTCAATACAAATAATAAAAAAAAAAACAGTTAACTAACTTATAGTTAAGACTTAACAACTAATCTAACGAGCTTATAGTCTGTGCCAGACAAATGCGCATCGCTACCCCCAGTACCACTGCACGCCGAAACAGGATCGCGTCGAACCGAAATATAATACTACAGTACTATATAATATACTTTCGAGCGATGATCTGCTCCACTGGTGGTAGGGCTTGACCCGTCTGGTTGGTGACCACCGTACGCATGGTGTAAAACCGGTCAAGTGACTGCTTGTCGGTCGCGTTTCGGGATCAGCCAGCGTATAACCAGAGCTCGAGAAGATGATGCTGCGATGTATTTGGTCTGTGGAGGCTTCCGTCAAACCAGTGCCAGGAGGACTTCGTTAACCTGCTGACCAGGGAGACCCGTAGAAACGGTTGGCCCGCTGGCCGCCCGTGGCACAGTACAGAGGCCCAAGCGAGCTTAACCAGCTCGTGAGGCTGCCTCACCATGCCACGCATAATCTCGGGGTGGTCCGTCGTGCCGGTTGGTGACCGGTAGGTGGGGTCCCGGCGGCCATTCCCGGGGGGGTTCGGGGGCTTTTCCGTTCAGCAGGTTAATAATACTCGTCTGTGGGCGAATTCCTGGGGAAACAGGCCACCACACTTTGACCATTCGCATCGCGGCATCATTTTCTCGATTCACGCCTCTCTCTTTCCACTCTTAAAATGACAGCGCCTAACAACAAAACTGGTACTACAGCGGTACACACCCCCACCACAACCTTACCGTTTGAGGTGGAGTTCGCTAACAACCGCGGACTCCATGCGAACCTCAATGCCGTCCACCACCATCTTGAGACGGCACGGCCAGCAATGTTGTTCCTGACGGAGACGCAAATAATCCGCCCAGCTGACACCACCTACCTGAACTATCCCGGCTTTGTGCTTGAAGAATCCTTCAAAGCCAAAGCCGGAGTTTGCTTATTCGTTCGGGCGGATGTTTGCTGTCGCCGTCTGCGCTGTCTGGAGGACCCTTCCTTCTCCCTCCTAGTGGTGCACGTCGACTTAGGCTCTCATTGCCGTGTCTACGTCTGCGTCTACCGATCCCATAACGGCGACATGGAGACAACTCGACTAATTGAACATCTTAGTCGGGTAGCAGATGATGCGCAGGAGCGGTTTCCATCGGCAGAATTGGTGTTTTTGGGGGACTTCAACGCCCACCATGAGTTGTGGTTAGGTTCCTCCAAAACAGACCATGCTGGTAGAACTGCCCACGCATTCGCTCTCACGCATGACCTGACGCAACTGGTGAACCAGCCCACCAGGATCCCGGACATAGTTGGCCATGCGCCTTCCTTACTCGACCTTCTGCTGACGAGTCGCCCTGCTGGAAACCGGGTGGAGATTCGAGCTCCTTTAGGTTCCTCGGATCACAGCTTGATATCCAGCACATTGCCCTTGGCATCGCGCCCGCCAACAGCGGTTTCGAAACGCCAGATTTGGCACTACGCGTCGGCAGACTGGGACGGTATGCGGGAGTATTTTGCATCCGTCCCTTGGAGGCAGCGCTGCTTTAGTGGGAAGGACCCGATCGCTAGCGCCACTGCCGTTGCTGATGAGATAGTATTAGGAATGGAATACTATATTCCACACTCCTATGTCATCAGCAAAGGCAGACGCAACCGCTGGTTCAATCGCGAGTGTGCCAGCGCTGTTGAGAGCAAACAGACGGCATACCGCGCTTGGATCAGAGGTAAAGCTCATGGGGATCCCGAAACTCGCTCGCTAAAAGCAGCCTATAATAATGCCACCAAGTCGTGTAAGAGGGCCTACATTAGAGCGGATGCCCAGCGCGTTGCACGAGTAGGCCAATAACTCCTGACGCATCCTACGGGCAGCCGTAGCTACTGGCGTCTGACCAAAGCCGTGCAATCCAACTTCTGCCAACTCTCACTGCCACCACTGAGATGTCCTGCCGGAACTTTAGCTCACAAGCCGCAGGAAAAGGTCGATCTCCTGGCCAAACTCTTTGCGGCTAACTCCCGGATCGATGACTGTAATGCACAGCCACCCTCAATTCCTCACTGTGGCCACACAATGTCTGATATTAAAATCAGGCAGTGTGATGTCCGTGCGGAGCTGCAGTCAATCGATGTCCGGAAAGCTAACGGTCCTGATGGCATCCCAGCAATAGTCCTGAAAATGTGTGCAGCGGAGTTGTCCCCTGTGTTAACGCGTCCGTACCGTCTCTCGCTCTCTTCGGGTTGTGTGCCGGAATCTTGGAGAGAAGCTAATGTGCAACCGATCCCTAAAAAAGGAGATCGGTCAGATCCGACTAATTACCGCCCTATGGCCGTAACTTCAGTGTTGTGTAAGATCCTAGAACGAATATTGAACAAACAGCTTATTCGATACCTAGAAGATCACTCCTTAATTCACGATCGTCAATATGGGTTTCGGCCAAAACGGTCAACGGGTGATCTTCTAGCGTACGTCACACATCTCTGGGGTGAGGCTATTGACAAACGTGGCGAGTCACTGGCAGTTAGCCTTGACATAGCCAAGGCTTTTGATCGGGTCTGCCACAAAGCTCTTCTCTCCAAGCTCTCGGCATACGGTTTGCCCGCTCAGTTCTGTACCTGGATTGCTAGCTTCCTGCATTGGTGTAGAATCCGTGTCCTTTCGGATGGATGCGCTTCGCGGTTCATGTCAGTGAACGCTGGTGTTCCTCAAGGCTCCGTTCTATCCCCCACGCTGTTCCTTCTGCATATCAATGACATGCTTCCTCTTGGAAGCATTCATTGCTATGCAGATGATAGCACAGTGCATGGGGGATATAACGGTCACCCAACGGCTGGGCGGGTAGACACCGAAATGAAGCGAGCAAATCTTGTCATTGAGCTCGATCGGGTGTTGGACCTCATTTCTAAATGGAGCTCCGATAATCTGGTGGAGTTCAATGCCAAGAAAACACAGGTGTGCGCATTCACAGCGAAAAAGTCGCAATTCCTTCCCCTTCCCTCTCTTCAGGGTACATCTCTAGGCCTGCAGAGCAGTATTAACATGCTCGGTATGAATATCCGCTGCGATCTGAACCAAAAGTACTACATCGAAACCGTGATTAAAAATGCCTCACGTAAACTCGGTGTCCTGAACAAGGTGCGGCGATTCTTCACGCCAGATCAGTTGTGTCTATTATACAAGACACAGGTGCGGTCTTGCGTGGAGTATTGCTCTCACCTTTGGGACGGCTCCGTAAAGTACCTTCTCGATGCCTTGGACAGATTGCAGCGCCGCGCTATGCGTATTATCGGCAATGCGGAGGTCACTAAAACTCTCGAGCCTTTGCAATTGCGTAGAGATATTGCGTCACTCAGCGTCTTTTACCGTTTATACCATGGCGAGTGCTCTGAAGAACTCTTTGACCTCATCCCTCCTTCTCCCTTCCTCCATAGGAGTACGCGTGCTGCTCTCCGGAGTCACCAATTTACAGTCTCTAACATTCCATCACGCACAAAGAAATTTGGTGACTCGTTTCTTTGTCACACTTCTAAAAGATGGAATAGTCTACCATGAACACGTATTCCTTCCTACCTATGACATAGGGTCCTTCAAACGAGGCGTGAAGAAGCACTTTGTGGGCCGGCAGAGTGAGGGTGACTGATGCTACGTCTCTTACGCTGCACCAGTTGTCTTCGCGCCTGGACTTCATTTCCACTTAACATCAGGTGGAGTGGGGTCATTTGCCAGGCTTAGCATAAAAAAAATATACAATATATATATAAGCCGTGGTCATAGAATTGTGTAAACATACGTATCCTGGTACGAGAAAAAATAGCGGGCAAGTGTCTCTCCCCTAGCGACACAAAATAAAATGCTAGGCTAAAATTTATAGGTAATTTATCGTTTTTTTGGGATGAAAGGTGAAAAATGATAAATCATAATGAATTGTTGACTTAAGTTACTACTTAATGGAATAAAATTAAATATGATTTCCAATTATCGTATTGATAATGTGGTAAGTAATAGAAATTGGAGTTTTTGAAGTAAAATAAAGTAACGGCTGAAATGAGTTTTGGAAAACATTAGTACCTAACCAATAAGGTTGACATTTTTAATTCATATTTTGAATCATTTAAATATCTTTTTTTATAAAAATTTAAGCATAAAAAAACGTCAAAAATGAATAAGCATAAACTTGTGTGTTTTAAAATTGTTTCGTTTTTCGTCTTGGTACAAGCACACAATAACTAATATTACTACCGTACAGAAGGTTCACCCTCCAACGACCCCCACGCGAAACCGAAACCCATCGCGTGACCCGAGCGTTCATATTCCGATAAGCACAGCCGACTCGATATCGATTTGACGTCCGTTAGGAGCGCAGGGTTTACGCGCGCGCGTATGTTAATAGTTATATTATATATCCGATATACGAAGGCAACCTTCGTATATCGGTCCAGATAAACTGGAAAAAGTTAGAGGCAACGATTGATATGAATTTGCTTCAATAGGTATCCGGTTTAACAGGCACTAAAAATAAGCGCAAGACGACTGTCGCTGCCGATCGATTGTTTCCATCAATGGTTGACATGGGTTCATGTGGCATGCTTATAAGTACATGAGGAATTCGATAATGTTGAAATAAATTCTTCTGTATCAGAGACTAATGATTAATATTAATAGGTAGAAGATAATTTCCCAATGTATGTAGTAAACTGAAAATGGTATACTTCTTGCCTATTGATATTGATTATTGCAATTGAATGAAATATAATGAAATATGTATACAAGAAAAGAGGTTTTATAATAATGTAGTTAGTTATAATAATATAGTTAGTTTGCGTTAAATCGTTAAGAATATATGTGTGCATAATGGAACGCGAAAGTTTAAAAGTGTAATATAATAATAGAGTTTAATTATTGATAATTCAAAATAAAGCTGAAATATACATTACTTGTTGTACTGTTGTATTCTCAAACAATGTCCATAACTTGCTAGAATTGAAATGGTTAGCAAGTATTGGGCTATTGTTGCTATGATTAGGTTTGCGGTGGTGGCTGGTCTTGCTAGAGTTGGAATGGTTAGCAAGTACCACACCATTGTCATATTAAATAATGTTGTAAGCGGTCTTGCTAGAATTGGAATGGTTAGCAAGTATCGGACAGTTACTGTTTTGCTATAGATAATAGTAGCCAGTCTTGCTAGAATTGGAATGGTTAGCAAGTACCGCACCATTGTCATATTAAATAATGTTGTAAGCGGTCTTGCTAGAATTGGAATGGTTAGCAAGTATCGGACAGTTACTGTTTTGCTATAGATAATAGTAGCCAGTCTTGCTAGAATTGAAATGTTTAGCAAGTATTGGGCTATTGTTGCTATGATTTGGTTTGCGCTGGTGGCTGGCCTTGCTAGAATTGGAATGGTTAGCAAGTACTACACCATTGTCATATTAAATAATGTTGTAACCGGTCTTGCTAGAATTGGAATGGTTAGCAAGTATCGGACAGTTACTGTTTTGCTATAGATAATAGTAGCCAGTCTTGCTAGAATTGGAATGGTTAGCAAGTACCGCACCATTGTCATATTAAATAATGTTGTAAGCGGTCTTGCTAGAATTGGAATGGTTAGCAAGTATCGGACAGTTACTGTTTTGCCATAGATAATAGTAGCCAGTCTTGCTAGAATTGAAATGGTTAGCAAGTATTGGGCTATTGTTGGTATGATTTGGTTTGCGCTGGTGGCTGGTCATGCTAGAATTGGAATGGTTAGCAAGAACTACACTGCTGTTATATTAAATAATGTTGTGGCCGGTCTTGCTAGAATTGAAATGGTTAGCAAGTACCGGACTACTATGTTTATGAAGTCAGAAACTGTCTTGCTAGAATTGTAATGGTTAGCAAGTGTAGCCAATTTTATTGCTGTAAGTTATTATTTCAATATTTAAAAGTTGTAAAAGTGTTGTAAAAGCTAATATTGTTTTGTAATGCTAAATTGAAAGGTTTATGTACTATTAACAAAATCTGCCGTATACTATATATATATTTTCATTTGCATTTGTCAAATCTATGGTACCGGCTTGCTCAAACTTGCCTTTACTGTCGTACTCAAAAATCATAAAAATGTGAATACAGTCAAGATGTTAAATTTGTCCTTTTTGTGTCTTTGGTTAAGTACAAAAATTAAATGTACCTATCAGTACTTTAGTCATAAAATTGAAAAAACATTACAAAAAGGGGTAACTTTGGGATTTTTATCTATCGAGTGAAGTTCATTGGATCTTGTAACTTAATGCAACTTTGACTAGATTAGATCCTTAACTAATACATAATTTTTTCCAGAATTTAAACCATTATTTTATATGTCTCAGATGGTTTGAAAAAACTCAAAGCGCGGCCTACCTAGCCTTAACTCGTAATCCCTTGCGCGCGCGCGTAAACCCTGCGCTCCTGACGTCAAATCGATATCGAGTCAGCGTTGCATAACGGACTATGAACGCTCGAGTTACAAGATAAGTTTTAATTTCGCGTGAAAGTCGTTAGAGAGTGAACCTTCAGTACGGTAGTACTATTAGATATTCTGTGCTTGTACCAAGACGGAAAACGAAACAACTTTAAAACACATGCATTAATGTATTAATATTTGACGTTTTTATACTTATGTTTATATAAAAAAAGATATTTTGAATGATTAAAAGTGTTAACCATAATACTATACATTTTGTTTGTCGTTAATGAAAACAAAAGGCAGACGGCCACCATCCATACCCCTATCTGCCTTTTGTTTACATTTTTATGCAACAATTTCTTTCTTTTAAATAAAAGGTTTTTCGTCATTGGTCAATGTTAAACAATGGGCGGGACAAACTATGGTCTTCTCGAGCAAGCAAAAAATCTTTTGAAAATGGTACTGCATCGGATTTGTTGATAGTACCTACAAAAGATTTTTTTTTTTTTCAAAAAATCTTTTGAAAATGGTACTGCATCGGATTTGTTGATAGTACCTACTATGTAAAAAGTGATTTTGTTTTATTGATTTCCTTGTCTGTACTAGTCTAATGTTGAATTGTAATTTGTAAACGTGTCCCCTTGCCGAGTAAGGTTGTTTTCGGTATTTGAGTCCGTGTATGAGGACATACACGAATTCAGGATGGACGAGTGTAAGGTAACTTTATTCTGAGCACTGGCAACACAAGGTGGGGACTGTAATGGCGGGCGGCAAGGGCGCATCATGGGGTAGGCACTCTTGTTTCGACATCCAAACTGTGCGGACGTTTAACTGCCTGTGGTTTTAAATAAATAGTTTAAAGTAAAGACGGAGTTTTACTACAATAGCAACCCTGATAGGTCGACCAAATTGGTCTTGATACTTGTTTTTATTTAACACTAGCGGCCGCTCGCGGTTTCAGCGGCGTGGTTCCCGTTTCCGTGTGAATATCGGGATAAAAAGTATTCTATGTGTTAATCCAGGTTATAAACTATCTGTATGCCGAATTTCACCTAAATCCATTTAGTAGTTTTTACGTGAAAGAGTAACAAACATACACACTCACAAACTTTCGCCTTTATAATATTAGTGTGATTTTAATATAATTCGAAAACATCACTTACACATTACTCTGATACTTAGGAAGTAGCTAAGGCACTTGTGTTATAGAAATCAGAAGCAACGACCGTACCACAACACCCAGATCCGAGACAATATAGAAAAGTTGGTTTTCTACATTAAACCCGTTTTGCGGTAATGTAAATTGTGTTGTCTTGCTGCGATCCTATTTGAATTAACAGTCAGAGTAATTTCTGGAAGACTGGCATAAGAGGCCGACCCCTCTTGAGAACGGTCTCTTTGCCGATCCAGTCCTGCCTACATAGTGTTGCTGACGAAATTCTCAAAACTTTGGTTCATATAACCCGAACTTTCGGTAAGCTGTCTTTCATATCTTTCAACTTGAATTATATTTGCTAAATTGCAGTGTTTTAATTTTACAGTTATTACAAGTGTTTCAAATTGTTAGTGTTTAACGTAAAGCCTAAATCAATATATTTCTTTTAAGCCCTTGAGGATCGTAAAACCAGACACAATTGAAAATCAATAAATTGTTTCGCGACCGCCGGCTGTCTTAAGATCCTTGACCTATTAAAGTAATGTTACCTTCATGTTGAATATTTATTTACATTTCCTTGTTATGATTCACCATCCAGGATGTGAAATTGTATTGTAGTGACGCGAGGTCTCATATGACCCCGTGGACGAAATATTATTAACAGTTAATTTAATAATTACTTATTTTTACTTTTCAGTTCAACATTCAATTACAATATTGGTAGTGTTGGTACTTGTAAATTCTCTTGATAAAATTGCCTAACGGTTTTATAATTACAATTTTAATCAGTAAATGAGCCAGGTTTAATTGTAGCTGTACTACACCGGACGACACAGAAGCCGGGACTTAGTGAACGTAAGTTCATTCCTTTTTCTTTGTGTATTCCAGGGTTCCTGCACCGGGGTACACCTCTGGGCCTGTACGTTACCTGCCTTCCTGCCTGCTAGAGCCTGTGCGTGACCAGCTGCCTGGCGTACACGACTTCGCTTTCGTCCCTGCGCGCAGACTGCCGGTTCTAGGTTCCGGGTAGCCGCAGTCAACAAAGACGATTAGCCTAAAGCTAAGTCTTTTAAGTCCTACTTAATCGGGCAGAGTGAGCGATCCAATTGCATCCCTTTCTGAGTTATTGTAAATTCTTCATTTAAAAATAGGAATAAACCTTGTAATCTATTCGCAGTTTTAATTCATATTTTGAAGTAGAGACTAAATTTTCATCTTCAAAACCTTAATAAGAGACCATGGTAGGTTTGTAATAACCAAACAGAGGGTGCGGTCGCGGTCAGAAAATGTTTACCAGTTTTGAAATTAGATCACACTTTTTTCACTAAAATCTAAAATGACATATCAAGTTACTTATTACCTTTCAAAAGTTGTTATTCAATATGACGCAAAGAGATTTTTGACCACTTTTTGATGTTGAAACTCACTTCTTTATTTGTGTGAAATGACATTTATCAAAAATGATTGTTTGAACGTCGTTGTTTCGACAAGCATAATTTTACGAAAGATATTTATAAAACGAAATAAAATGGCAAGTTTAACCCTGGAGCAAAGGGCTGAAATAATATTTCTCTTCGAAGATGGACATAGTATTAGTGCTTCATCACGAGAACTCAATATATCGCGATTCACTGTGAGGTTTTGGATTCGACGTCCCGGCGAAGAAGGGCAACGGATCATAGAAATAATTCAGGACGACGACCGATACTAACTGCCGCGCAAATAACATGGCCCGCTCGGTTTGTTGATTTAAACCCTATTGAAAATCTATGGGGGCTTATGGTTCAACGCTGGGAATGTCAAAATGAAAGAAACCCTCATGCTCTTAGATCACACTGTGCTCGAGTATGGGAGGATATCAGAGGGACTGATCTAGGCGCGCGCCTTGTTGCATCAATACGAGATAGACTACGTGCCGTCATAGCTGCTGAGGGAGGATAAACTAAATATTAAATAAAGATTTTTGAATTTTCTATTTTGTTATTTCTTCATGTTCCTAGTTAAAAATTAAAATATTAGTTTTTATCAATGAAGGTTTTCTATATATCAAAACTTGATAATAGTCATGGTCCGTCTCCTAGAGCGAAGCTAGAGATTAATTCTCATAAAGATTTTAATCTATGGTCAATCAAATTAATATGAAATAGACATTTAGAACTTGCGACCTAAATGTGTGCATGCAATTATGATACTTAAGGTGGTAAACATTTTTTGACCGCGACCGTACATTACTTTAAAAAATTATATTTTAACAAAGCAAACGACAAATTACATTACAAAGTGTCTGATAATAACCGGCGATAAATCGGAATAGCTTTTATAACAATGATAATAATTATATAATGTATAGATTGCTTAAAAATAATAATGTTATTTCCACATGCAATCATATAAATTTTGCTATTATAGATTTATCTATGATTCTGTTCGATAAAATAATTGAACAGTTTATTTGAAGTAATATAAGTCTTACGTTTTGTGTTTGAATTTTAGACTACGTGCAAACCATCCATATACAGAATGTTGATAATCCTGTTCCGGAATATTGTGATTGTGTTTATTATTTATTTTATTATACCTGTGTCTTTCTTGTGCTCTGCGAAAAAGGTTAGAAAGAAGAACAAAGTACTCAATCGGTCACCAAATAAAGTAAAATAAAAATGTTAATAAGTAATTAAAAATAAAATAATTGTTTTTAGGATAAAATGTTTACTAGAAAAAAACAACCAGTCTCAGGAAAGCTCGAACGGGATTCGAACCCGTGACCTTTGGATTGCCGGTTCACTGCTCTAACCGCTAAGCTACCGAGACCCCAGAAGACTCGTTGATTTTTTTTCAGTAGTTGATACGCTGCAAGCCAGCGGTATTACGTCACTTTCAAGTCTACTCTCACACCCGAAAGAAATACTATTGCAAGTATTTAACAATTTTTATGAAATAATCTATTAAATTTTTCACGATGCCGTTAGTTGCCAGCCATTCAAAATGGCGACGCCAAATTTGACACCCGGGACTTGAAAACAACGATTGAGCTATTTCTTGTTTGAAAACATGTACCTACCTACAAAGCTGAATATTTATGGTTTTTAACCCTAGAAAGATAATTATAGTGTCTAGTATGGAAAAGATACTCATGCGTAAAAATTACGCATGTATTTTAATTAACTGCAGATCGTATTATTTTTATTTCAATAAATCGTATATTTTATATATTAACAAATATTTTAGAATAATTAATACTGCAGATAAATTATTTATACTTACTCATTTATTTAAGAAAAAACCAAAAACTTTAAACTTCTGCTATAAATCAATGAAATTGTTTAACACTTACTCTTTCATATGAAAACATATTTTTACTACAATAATCAGCCCTTTTTTAGTACAAAATCAACAATAAGCATATCTGATAATATATATTTGAAACATATTGTTATATAAAATCTGTTACAAACAGCTTTGGCATATATCAATGTCATGCTCACGACATATAATTTTTTTTACACTTTATGCAGGACGCAATTTGCATTTTGCCTTATTTTAGAAGGACAAAAAGTTACAGTACATAAGTTTTTGTGCTACTGGGTAATCAGTAATGTCTTCTGATGTACCAGGTACTTCATTTGGCAACATATTAGAGGTATTATCTCGCAAATATCTCTTCAAAGTAGGTGCTTCTAAACGCCTTCGCATTAACAATGAAGACAGACCCAAGCTAGGGTTTTCCATGAAATTTATACGATGTAGAGGCTTTTCTCCTTTGTTGTTAACATTGTGGCTTTAAATTATCGACCAACAATGTCTATTCCTACCTCTGATAGTCCTCTGTTGCAAGGCTAAGATCCTAAGAGAGGCCAATGTGGAGACTTGTTGTTCAGTACTGGTTTGCCCGACTAAGATTAATTATACTTCCATTTGGCGTCGGCTGTTCTTCTTGAACCTCTTCTATAAAAGCTTCTTCTGTGTCGCTCTGCACGTCATCTTAACTTTCGTGGTCCGCTACTTCACTGTCGGTATCCTTACAAGGAAGCTCGTCTTCACTTTGCATAAGAGTGGCCAGGATGTGGTCATTGTCCAAGTTTCTACGCTCCATTGTATTATAATTTTGCCTTAATATCTATAAAAAGAATGTGATAATATAAGTTATGATATAAAGTACATAAAGATAAAAAAATAACAAAACTATCGTATAAGTCAAAATCATAAAAGTCACGTAAAAGATAATCATGCGTCATTTTGACTCACGCGGTCGTCATATCTCAAAATTAGTAACACTAACCTTATTGACACGTACGCCACACGGCAGCTCCCAGTGACGAATGAGATGTCCTAAACGCACTGCTATGGATTCGCGCTATTTAAAAAGATAGAGCAATATATCGAAAACGCATGCGTCAATTTTACGCAGACTATCTTTCTAGGGTTAATGAAATAACCTATTAAAATATCTAATTAACGTTGTACGTAAACCATATGCGTATAAATACTAAAAAGAGATATCACAAACTCTAAAAATACAAAAACGACCGTACTCCAGAACCAGCTTTAAGTTTTGCTTTCATAGCATTTTTTACAATCCATGATGCAACTTTTTCTCCTTTCCCAGCATTCTTTGATTTCAATCTTTTCTTAGCCATATTTAGAAGTTCTAAATCCGCTTTATGTCGAATATTCAAATCGTTGTTATTGTAGGCAATGTCGTGGTGCATACAAGCTTGATCCAACTTATTTACACCCCGATCACCTCTCAGTAAGCGTTTCTGAAGTTTTGTTAATACCACTTCCATCCTTCATCGAATTTTTCAAACTGATTGAATACAGGTAGAATGCCTAATTTATATCATAAAACCAATTCATTCTTTTTAATCCAACTATTCTCTTTGTCGCTAAGACCCAACCATTTCACAAAAAGCTTATTTCCTTTTCTCTTTATTACTTTTTCGATCAAATAAAGGTCTGGAAAATTAGTTCTCTGTAATTCAAATTCGTAAAAAGATCCCAAGATTTTCTGTTTATGTGTATCTTCTAAATGATAAGTAGATAAGGTTCGTATGATTCACTCCCACTACCCTAAATATTTCTGTGGACCAGTTAGGAGTGTAACCTTTGTAAAAATCTCCTTTGTATTTACTAACACGCACATGTTCACCAATTTGAAAAATCGGTTATCTTATGTCTTTGTGATTTAATAATATTAGATTTAACAACCATCTGGTTTGCTTTATTAAAATCAATAGGTTTAAATTTTGTGATACGATGAATAGTATTATTATAACATTGCACCACATGATTCAATTTTTTTTCAATCCATTGATATCGACCACATAAACTAAATAGTTTGAAATGTTACCTTTAAATGTCCTTATTACTCGTTCTACTGTAGATGCTTTTTTCGTAGAATAACTGAAATAGTGATTAATATTATAATTTCTCATTAATTGTTCAAAGATAACATTGTAAAACTCTTTGCCTTGATCTGTTTGTAAATTTTTAGGTTTTCGAGATGAATTAGTTAATATATTTTGCATTGCATTCGAAACACAATTCATCGCTTTTGATTTCAGAGAAAACTTTGTATAAAACGTAGTGAACAATCGTTCTGAACTTGCTGTTTCTAAGTTCTTTATGTAGACTTGAACATGACTATGAACCTTATTTATTTCATTTCTGAGCTCTTGAACAGTTTTATCCATATATGCTTTATTTACAGCTTTATCGTCCTTCTCTGATGACGTCAGACCTTTCAATTTTGAAGATTTCAAATCGTGAAGACCCGTTCCTGATTTTTTTTAACGCATCATTCAAAGTATCAATGTATTCTGTTAGTTGTAAACGCTTGTGAAACTGATGACCTGACGCTGTGTACTGTAATTCAACTGCCGAAATTTAGAGTTGCATGCTACTTATATTATTTTGTTAATAATGCCAGCTTCGTAAAGCTCTTTGATAATTGCAATAACTTCATTATGCAAACCAGTGTCACCTGCATTTCGTGATGCAAATAATAGTTTTAGCCGCTCAACTAGCTCATTTGGATCATCCCAATAAACATAATCAGTATCTTCCATAACTTTTTTTAAAAGCTTTATACCTTTTCCATGTGAAAGACTTTCGAGACTAGTAGCTGCATTTCGTGAGAATTTAAACATTAGCTTAATAATATTCATGTATTTAAATCCTTTGTTGCTAATTAATTGTTTTGATGGATCACAATTACGTCTGTGTGCATTGGTATCGATTAGTAGCATTTTGTATTTTTTTAAGACATTGTCTGTTATAACATCTAAATTAAGTTTATTTTTGTACAATAATTCTTTTAAGCGGGGAGTTTTCTTAAAACTTTGGTTACCAATTTTCAAAATGTAGCCATCGTCGCTAACGCGATTTTTTCCAAGCATCAGTTTTCCTCGATCGTTTTTAATCCCATAAGGTAGGTACGTCTTTCATTACTTCAGATGATGTAGACCATGACAGTGATTGATTTTTAGCGTTCGGTGATGACTGAAGAGATATAAACGATCCTTCGCTTACATTGTGTTCATCACAAGGTACACTTAGGGTTTTGTTAGATTTTAGATACAATTCATTATCAGTGTAATTTCATTAAAATCATCGCTAGAATAATATAATGCCTCGCTTTCATTACTTTTACTTTTTTTTGAAACAATTTTATTATTCAAATCTTCTTCATGATGCTGCTCATTGTTTTTGTTTGCTAACAGGTTAAGCGGTTAAACGATGGGTTTACAATTTTTTGTTTAAGATCTCTTTCCATTTTAGTAGGATTCCACTCGGTTCCAAATCATAAATGAAAGTGGTGCAATAACAGTACAACAGCCATTTATGTATTTTAATCTAGCACTATAAATGTATCAAAAGCCATTCTGTAACATCCATTATTTCGTTCACAGTCCTTATTGATTACAAGATAACTGAAAGGATTATTCCAAACAGTTGAGCACATTTTACGGAATTGAGACCATGTCATGTCTGACCCTACATGTTCATCATAAACATGTTTTAAGTTAATATCGTCTTGTTTAAATTATATTATTAGGTTAGAATTGTCCCTTACCAGTTGTTTAGGTATTTTGGTATAAGTTTGGTTAATATAGAAACATTCAATGTTCTGGTGACGCCCCATCGCAAAATAATCTCTAATATTATTTTGATTTTTACAGGCAGGCCCAGAAGGAGATGGCGGGACGAGCTAGACTGCTATCGGAAGGACTGGCGGGTTGCAGCCCTGAACCGTGAGGAGTGGGTGGAGGGTAGGGAGGCCTTTGCCCAGCAGTGGGACAAGCCGGGCTGAATAATAATAATAATAATAATAACAGGCAACATCGTCGAATAAAATAATTGAGTTTGGCATAGCTTCGTGTGGACTCAAAATGTCATTGTTATTATTGTATTTGTTATAAGATGTGACTGCAACCATACCCAACACCTTTTCTAGGTACCTATATGTATTTAGGTTGATATAAAGATTTTGAATACACATAAAGGTTACGAAAGCGTGGACCATCTTCATGTAATAGCAAACTTATAACTAAGTTGGTCTTCCCACAGTTTGATGGACCATAAACAATACAACGTATAGTGTTTGGTAATAAATTACCATGACGCTTTGCCTTATTTGAAACCGGAGGACAAATACACTCTAATTTTAATGATTCCTTTTGTTTTACAAATTTCATTACAAAGTATGGACCCGACCGCAGTGCTTAGTGTGTTTTAATAAAATGAGCTTAAAGTATATTTCTACAATATTTAAACAGTCCTGTATATAGATAGGTAATCTGAGATACATTCGATTTCCGCCGTTTTTTGAGCATTGTTCTTTTGGCAATTATTACCACAGTTTTATAATAGTAACACTGTGGTATTACCGCCTTAAAGGTACTACTAGTATAGGGAAAAGCTGAAAATTATACATTTGTAATTACATCATTAAAAACAGGGTCTATATGCCAAAAGATCGTATATTTCGACACTCTCAAGGAAATCATAATTTATAGGGTATTTACCGTTGACCTAGAACTATGAAATTTGGCAAGTATTAATTACCGTCATAAACTACAAGTATATGAAAAATCTGAAAACAATACATTTGTAATTAAATCCTTAAAAAACAGGGTTTTTATTCTCTGAAACGTATCGACACTCTCAAGGTAATCAAAATTTATAGGGTGTTTTCCGTTGACCTAGAACTATGAAATTAAAAGTATTACCGTCTTATACTACAAGTGTCTATAGGGAAAATTCTGAAAACCATACATTTGTAATGAAATCATTAATAAACAGGGTATTTATGCCAGGAACGGCGGTCCAAATTTTGAATTGAGTTAACCGTGTCATGTGGGGTATCGTATGAAAGGGCTTCATTGGCACAAGCTTAAATTTTTAATTATTTTTATGATATTATCATATAATCCTTGATTTTTGACGGAGAATGAAAAAAAATATGCATCTACTTTGTGCGGAATCCTCGGTGGGCGAGTCCGACTCGCACTTGGTTTTTTTACTAATTCTGAAAAAGTCCTCGTTAAATTCATAGACTATAGACGTCCCATTGCTGGGCACAGGTTACGCACAGGCCATCCCACATGGACAACAGCACATGGGCACAGCACATCAACGTCATACTTTCCAAAAAATTGATTATTTTTAGAGACAACACTGATATTCCGGCTATACGTCACATATTACAATTCTTGAGCCACCGATGACTACCTGAGGTCGTTGTTTTTTTCTACGTTACATTAAATTAAAGCGTTATTTATCACATAAAATCATTATAAATTGCGAACCTAATCATTGTATCACGTGTACTATTACAGGTCCGGTACATAAGTACGGAACACCCAAAAGTAACGTACTATAATAAGAAATATTTCCATTACGCCAACCTGACTTCTCAGCGCTATGGACGGACGAGTCCCGTCTACTACGTGGGTCTACACTTTCATACTATTCTTACATTTGCCAACAACGTTACAGTATGTATTTTTTTATTTACTACGGGTCGGCACTGGGCCTTTACCTCACCTGATGGTAGGTGACGATAAGGCCGAAGGTGGAAGCGCGCTTCACCCGGCATCCTCAACCGCTGAGGAACTGGCTAAATCTAAACTGTCGGAAACTCGGAATTGTATTTGACGAGTACTGAATAATTATAATATACTTCAATATGTATTGTAGAAGCTTGGACCACAATTAGTGCGATTCTCTAAGCGCAAACATCGTTTATGCCTTAGTAGCAGCGGCTGAGCGGCGAGCGTACCATTGGTATTCTTTTATATAATTTTCAACGCTGTTTGACACACGCTCCGCACGGTTAATTGTAAGCGGCATGTTAGGGAATCACTTCTTTGACATTAGTTGTAAGTATAGAATTGGTATTCTGTAAGTAAAACAGCCTCAACTTTGACCACAGCCGTGACTGCAGCAAACAATGTGACGGCTGTAACATCTATGATCACAGCCATGCGCGCAGCGTCTATGTGTCGCTTAGTGTGGTTTCAGAGTCACGCTGACCGCCCGCGCTGATGGTAAGCGTCACTAGCTATCTCGTGGCCCACGTCGCTTCACCCGCGCGGGCGATCAGCGTTAGGGCATGGAATACCGGGATGATTTTCATACCGATATTGAAATTTCAAATACCAGTGTACCGAAATTTAGGCATTATTTCGGTATTTTCTTAAATACTGCTAGTTACTGTTTAAATTATTCCAAGAACGTTTAGTAATTCTCGTTTTAACGACATTTAGAAAGTAGTATGTATGTTCAATTACCAAATCATACAATCAGCAATCAAAATATAACATTTATATAATAAAAGGAAAGATAAAAACAGAAGCATTAAATTTCTATTAGCTCTACCCTTGTATTTTTATACATTATTTGCTTCTAGGTGGATTTCTATTTCTATGAGTACTTGACCAATACTTATAAGCGTGGCTTCATCGAGATGCATTTCAAGTGGTGCGATTTAATTCATAAGGACAAATTCTTTGGTGCTCCGATGAGGCAAGGGAAATTATTGAAACCTTGCCCGCATCCACCGGTATGGCTTAATTCGTTATATTTCATCATAATTGTTGTGTCTATGTCAAGCTTAAAAGTTGTAAAAATCTTAAAAATAATAGAAGTAAGATTAGATTTTATTTATTTTTTTTATTTTTTTTTTATATAAAAGAGGGAGGCAAACGAGCAGGCGGGTCACCTGATGGAAAGTAATCACCGCCGCCCATGGACACCCGTAAAACCAGAGGAATCGCAGATGCATTGCCGGCCTTTAAGGGAGGAATAGGTTCAAGGAAGGAATAGGAATTGGGAGAACCCAAAACACAACAGCACCAAGTGCCGTTATTTCACGCCGAATATTCGTGAGAGGGTGGTATTACGCCGGGCGAGCCGGCCCAATGCGTGCTGCAACGCAGCGTGGCTCTACCACTCAGTCAGTGTCACTCATTTAGCACCACCCAGGGGTCACGTGTAGGGTCTCAAGGGTAAACCTACGGACGCGAGTAACTTTAACCCCCAAAATTTATTTATTTGTAAACACTGATGGATTACTGCCAGTCAGTTACAAAAAAGTTGGTGTTAATCTTATTTTGTATTTTGCGTTTGTCAAAGTTGGTGTTATGCTTATTTGGTGTTTTGCGTAAGCGGTTTTTTCCTAGTTAGGTGTTTTGCGTAAAAGTGGTGTTTTGCGTATATGGTTTTATGAGGCTAAAGGATTACGAGAGCTTACAAACATTTTAACATGATAAAACTAGACATAATAACCCAAAATTAGCGTACACAGCATGCCAATCATTTCTACATTATTTTTGTATTATTTTATTATTATTAACTTAAAATATGTCTACTAATATAATTTATGACTATTATCTTAAATGATTATTATAGGATTAGATTAAATGTCTCCGTTATTAGGCTTAACTATTCATAGTTCACCATCTGAAGTAACTCTCGTCTCGAACGGTAAGAATCGAAGCGTTGGTTGAATCCGAAAAGGTGCCGTGTCTTTGCCGTGTTTACTGTGCAGACGTGTTATGCGTAGATTTTGCGTGGCGTTGGCTCCCAACTACCTACTCGCTTTTAAAAACTATATGAAAAATGGGTTCAAAACAAAACACCTTAAAATAAATAGGTAATTAAACTGACAAAACAATTTCACGTCTAGATAAAATCAGTAAACCCTTAAAAATACAAAGAAGATTGTAAAGAATTTGTCGACCTCCAAGGCTTCGAGGTCAAGTGGTTAGCACACCGCGCTAGTTCTGGCGTCGCCATCTCTGAAGTCCCGGGTTCAATTCCCGGTTAGGTCAATAAAGATATTTATGACTGTTTTGACATAGACTCTTGTTTAAACCATCTAAATTTAACTGAGAAAATAATTATTTAACTCTTTCCGCGTTTATATTTGACTTACTATATTGGCAAACGTAATACTCTTCTAGTTTAGACAAACATGGACTAAGGTAATTTAAAATGACATCCGTTTCCCTCGTATTTAACAATTTTATGGGGATTTTCCCGTTTTTCTGCCTAGAAATGGTGTTAGCTAAGAAAACTCTTTCACATAGGTACTTCCTGACTACTCACTACGCAATCCCCGATAAATGTGGTGTCAACATAATGTATAGATTCGCTACGCGTTGGTTTGTTATAGAACTACAATAAGAAGTTTGCTAAAAAGAATAAAAAGTCCAGACACAAAAAAAAAAATTAAAAATAATAAAAATAAAATTTGCACTATGGATGACATTCATTTGAGTTTTGACAGCACAGAATCGGCAAAGTGGTGGTAGAAACACAAAGAACTTTTTTATTTAAGGGTAGAAAATTGTTAACTGAGAAACGTTAAAGAGATTTTGCTGACAGCTTCATGCTTTTCCACGTTAACTCGACTTCCCCATCTGATCGGCTTTTACCAGTTAGCTCAATAAATAAACATTATTATTACCAACGCGCTGCACTTCCTCCGTCACCAGGTACTCAATTCGTCTGCCAGCCTCCATCCATCCATCCATCGCATACTTAAGTATGCGATGCGGCCGTTACTGTCGCTCCCATGGCCCTACAAGTATAAAAAACATTACAAGCCACTTAAGAAAATGCCAAACCTCACAATTGGACGCTGTTAAAATTATCTTTTATAGATTTATGAGGCCAAGGGCCTATGATGCTAATATGAATAGGTATTTACCTGCAGTCCGTTTCACGCTAAAATTCTTATTGAAAAACTTAATTTGAAAAAAGTCATGTTAAAAGTTTAATCTAGTCTTGCATTTTTAACGGATGAAAATACAATACAAAATTGATTATGATTATTTATGACATATTTTTATCTTGTTTAATATTTATTTATGTAAAAAAAACTCTACAGAAATTATTAACATCCAGTAAAACGAAACGGTGGAGTGAATGATATTTATGTAAACGAATGAAAAATTGTCATTTTTTGTATATTCTCTGTGGATATCATTGAAACGTAAGACTAACTGCCGTACTCAGAGACGTCAGTTAAGTTTTATAAAAATTAAATGTCTTTCCTCTCTATTTGGCACTATACATGAGAAAGTAACAGCAAGAGACTTAATTGTCATTAAAACTTAATTTACGTCTCTGAGTAAGGCAGTAAGTGCGGTACTATCTGGTCCACGGATGGTCTTCGTTTTGTAATAAGGTGAGATTTTAGTCCGGTACTAACTGTTAGTACCGTACTAAGTCGAGACTATCTAGTCATGGTTTAAGCTCAGACTATAGTAGGTTTTTGTAATAAGACGGAAGGGGTTTGGGGGGAATATCATTTAGCATTAAACATTCATATTATCATCACTCATTATCATCTACTTTAAGCATAAATGGCCACGCAATAAATTTAAAAAAATCTATTACGATTCCATTACGAATAAATTGTGAATACTTCTAAATTTTTGCAGACTACCCAATTAGTGTTAATCATAATGGAGTCGTAATTGAATATCAATTGAATATCAATAGCATGTGATCTTAACAAAATTAGCAGACTTGGGCCCCAGTTCTCCTCAACCGATTGAGCTGAAATTTGGTATACTTATGTAAGTACGATGACAAGGAATGTTTTGATTACCCTTTTATCTTGCTTACCAATATTACCCGGTAGAGACAATTGGGATGTGGGGCTCGGAAGCAAAGGCTTTCATTGCCAAAGTGGGACACCGTTTAGCGGATGGCGGCTACGATTGCCGCTGCAAGTCATACCTGGTTCAAAGGATCTCCTTGGCGATACAGCACGGCAACGCTGCTGGTATCATGGGAACCTTTAAGCCGGGGGTGACTCGTGGTGGTCTGTTAGATTGAGTTGTTTTTATTTTTTTTATTTCTTTTTTGTTAGTTTATTATACTTACTGTGTGTGTTGTGTTTTACTAACATTTAAAATGACATTAGTATAATTGTATTTAATATTTGTTTTTAATGTAGTAATGTGTAGTGTTTGTTTTTGTGTGTTTTAAATAAAATTTTAACAAATATTACGCAACTTTTATTTATTTATTTTTCAAAGTTGGTATAAACGCTGGTTAGGCCGCCGTCCATACAAAAATGTCCAAACCCTTCTGAAACGCCAAATAGGTTTCTAATTTTTACGTTTTGTTTTCAGGATGACTATCATTTGTACAACATGTCAATTGACGTGCGTGTTATCCCGCCAGGCTTTCCGTTTCAAAAGGGCCGAATCGACGCCAACGTCACAGCTACGGATATCAATGAAGTTATGTTAGATGGCTACATAAACATGGAAGTTAAAGAAATAAATGTTAAAGACGAGCGGCCAAAGCAAATAAATAAACCCTAACATATAGTTGTTTTGCCTATTGTGTCCGCCGTGACGCGGAGCAATAATAATTCTAATATAATTAACTAATAGTGCTGAGGTCTGACCTGAAGACTCGTGTACTTCAACTCCGACAAGGGCTTTGTTCTTCTTTCTTATAATGTTCGTTCTTTATGTTCACCTCACCATTTGTAGCATAAATATTAGGGTGCGTCCACATCTGGCGAATGCGCGGCGAATGTGCCGCTTGCGAGCTGCGCGCGCGCTGCACGCGTGCCCTTACTGCCGTTGTATGATGCGCAACTCATGAAATGCTTGTATAGTGAGCGCGTGCTGCGCGCGACCGTTCCGTTTGCTTTTATACTGGAGCCTCAGTTGTAAATTTGCTTTCCAAGAAGATGGACTACACGAATACTGATAATATAATTGCTGCATCGGCAGCTATTTTAGCTATTTTACTGCAGGGCTTGTGGCGAGGGCGGGTGGAAGTAGGTGTACTCACACACACACGCGCGCGCGCAGCTCGCATTCGCCGCGCATTTGCCAGAAATGTGGACGCGCCCTTATAAGCTAACATTTTAATACCGAAAATAACTATAAATTACCAAAATATCGCTCACCTAGCAATATATTGGCACATTTACATTTTTAGTACTTTACAGAATCAAGCATTAAATATTTAAATGTATGTTATGGATTCGTTGTACCTTTTATTATAGCTTTTGTGGCATAAGCTGCTAGTATTGATCCTAACAAATATAAAGAAGCAAATTTTAACAATTTATGCCATCTTTTGATTTATTTTTTTTAATCTTAAAAGAGGAAAGTCATGCATTTGTGCCATTGTTACTTTGTAATTTCTCAATAATGGTCATATATGACACTTGGGAACTCGTTGTACACTGTATGATAACTATGAAATAAAAGAAAATTATGAAATATAAACGTATTTATTTAAATAAAGTAACAAAAACAAACTTTTCACTTAACTAAGTAATCTTGATTGAATTATTTAACGTCAATAAATTGTTAGTAACTCAAAAAGATTACGTTAATCAAATCAGTCTTAAAATTCTCATTAATTAATTAACGCTTTTTTATTGTAATCAGGTTAAAGATTATATAAAAGCCTTTATAAAATGTTTATCCTTTTAAGGAATGCACTGTAATATAAAGTTTTTATTAGAATCAGAAATCACAAGACGCTAGGATTTTATCGCCCTCCACCACCAGTTTTCTTAATATCAGCCTTGATTTATTACTTAAATAAACCATTATTATTGATCATTGTTAGGTACTACATTAAATAGATTAGGTTAATATAATCAGTCTTAAAAATTCTAGTAATTAAAAAATCAACCGTATTCTTATTTTATCACAATCAGATTAGAGATTATTGTAAAAGTCTTCATAAAAGCCCGGTATAAGGTTTGAACGAATTAACTGTAAAATGTCGTTTTTCTTTGCATCGGAAATTTTCAATTTCGAATCATATGCTGGCCTTAAGCGTATATTATCAACAAGCTGCTGGGTTCTTTTCCGCCCTCGAGATAACTTAATTTCAACATTGATCCATTCTACCTCATATGACATTTTGTACTCATAAGTTTCGCTATTTTTAATAAATTTAATCATTGTGATCTCAGTAATTTTGATCAAATGGCCATTGACGTCTTTATGAAAATTTACTCCTTGCTGGTCAGCCAGTGTTTTCAGATCATAAAAGTTATCATAGTTCATTTCCTGGACTTTAAAGGGATTACCCCTTTTTTTTGCATCTCTAATCAAGCTTACGTATTGCTCTGGAACATAGATAGGTCCAGATTTTTTTGCTCTTTTTATTGATCTTTCTATCAGAGAATGAGCATTGTCTCCTTCATTTTGACTGTGGCCGCTGATTAAGAATTTGTGGCACACTGAATTAATACGCAAGTTTTTGACAGCATAGTAATACATGCTGAATACATATCTAAAAATAAGAAATTGTATTGTAATACACTTGTACAAATTAATAATAATAATAGGTAATTTAATGATATTAATAGTTTTAAAAAGTAAATTGTAGCTAATCACGTAATTTTTCAACAATTAATTGATAGGCACTATAAGATAAACATTCGTATCTACCTATTTTTTTTGCTGGCCACAGCAATTGTCACTGTAAAAAATAATATCTGAATCTGGATACTCTTCAGCAACTTGTTCTAAAAATTTTAACACACACGTTCTTATTTCTGTAGAACCTTTAGAGCCCAAGCCCTCATGCCAGAAAAAACAAGTTGTACAATCTTTCTTTATATTAGTAACCTGAAATTATAGACATTATACTTATTAGACAAATGTGACTAAAATTATATATTTACATGTAGAATAAGTAGCCCAAGTTTAATACCGTAAAGTTGTAGCAATTAAGCTTAGATTTATATCTAGTAAAAAGCTGATGAATTTCCAATGGGTACAGGTAGTTGTGCCTGTAAGTCGTATATAGCAACTATAACTTTGCTCTGTGGTAGTCTACAATTCGCAATATCTACTGCCTTTTCAGTACGGCTCAATTTTTTTTGTTGTTGATGTTGTATGAAACTTGGTTCTAATACTAATTTTTTTTCACCTTCTGCGTTTTTGTAAGATTCGCATAAATTACATGCGTCTTTTTTTGGTATAAAGAACGATATATTAAATTCCTTGTTAAAAATCTGACTGTAAATGAATAACGTAGCTGCATCTTTACCGGCACTTCTGCGCTGACTTTTATAATCACGGTGCAAGGCAGCCAATGTTAGTCCGCCATCTATGAACTCGCGACTAGTATTAGCACGTAAATAATGGCTTTCAACTCTAGGAACCAAATTAATATACTGACGAACCGATTCAAGAACTTCTGGATCCGATTTCGGTTGTTTCCCGTGTTTACCTCTCTGATCGGCCGGTGCGATTCCGGTATCATGAAATTTTGCTTCGATCACTGTACGCAGTGTTCGCTGTGATATTCCAAGGGTATTTAATAAAAAGTTCTTACATATTCTTCGTGTCTGGCCATTTTTTACAAAAGAAAACCAACTATTAGGGGTTCTTGCTTGAGCAGGATTTTTTAAACGACGACACATTATTTCTTGAACACTTGTGCAACTATTCAAAAAGTCCCTTTGACGTTGCAAAGATCCTAAATTCCAATAGGTATCAAATATTTGCTGCCGTTCATCGTCTGTAAATTTAGTACTGCAGGTGAAATGGCGTGGCAAAAGGAATCAGGTCATACAGCCTAAGCTGTATACAAAACATTACTTTTGATTAAACAAAAAAAAACAAATACAAAAATAAACTGGAACTACTTTTTTTAGGAAAACCAATTTTATTCGTTCAAAAATTAATTTAAAATAAACGAATGCTCCGATTTTAATTTTGTTTACAGTTTTATACATTATACATCCCGATATTTAATAACAAATTATAAAATCATAATAATTCGAATCCATACATAAAATACAGGCCGTTGTTTTAAAAATAAATAAGGATTTTTGCAAAAACGGTCTACTAAAATGTGTTTTCTCAAAAAAAAACACTAGTTAATTTAGTCTGCAAATTATTGAACAAACATGCGGTAACAAAGGACTCAGGTAAAAAATCCAAGAATTTGATTTTTGTCTCGTAACATTAAATGCGCCATCTCGCTCTAACTCACGCGGCGATGAGCTCATCAAAATAATACTACCAACCCCTTTCTTCCCTTGGGTGTCGTAAAAGGCGACTAACGGACTAAATACTGCACATACATCGAACAGCATAGAGCGGCGATAGGCTCATCAAAATAATACTACAAACCCCTCTTTTCTCTTCGGTGTCGTAAAAGGCGACTAACGGACTAAAGACTGCACATACATCTAACAGCATAGAGCGGCGATAGGCTCATCAAAATAATACTACCAACCCCTCTCTTCTTTTCGGTGTCGTAAAACGCGACTAACGGACTATAGACTGCACATACATCCAATAGTATACAGCGGCGATGGGAATTGCGAATTTGTTTTGTTTTATTTTCCTTAGGTAAAATTTTTGAGTAAAAACATAAACACTGACAAATTTCGACGGTTGAAAGCCAGACCTCGGTAGCCAAGTGGTTAAAGCAGCCGCCCGGAATGCGGAAGGTGCGTGGTTCGATTCCCGCCTGAGGTTGTCGTCATTTTTCAGTGTTTAAAATTTTACTTATGTATATTTAAGCATTAATAAAACCCTAAAATATAAAACATTATTTTCCTTAATTAAATTCATACTCTCAGTTTGAGATTTCACTGCCTGGTTCTCGTTTTATCACATTTATTCTTCAAATTAAGTAATATGGGTTAATGTTTTTTACCTCGTTCGATAGCTAGAAATGTGTATATGTCTTATCAATAATCTGCAGACTAAATTAACTATAATTTTTTTGGAAAAAAATACAATTTAGTGGACAGTTTGTGTGTAAGTATATTAATCGAAAATAACATTCAGGGCATAGAAGCTAATAATTATTACTACTGTAATAAAATTGCATTGTCGGTTGGAGGACAGTTGGTTGTTGCGCCTATGTGATGTCAATTACGTGGTATCTGGTCCGGGCTGGGCGAGGTATGAAAATGTGAACCCTCCAGCCCAATTTTTAGTTATTGTATTGTTAACATACGAATCCGAATAAATATTCTGAATAAAAGCCACTTCTTTTTATAATAACTTATACCTACCCCTACCCCCCCCCCCCCATCATCAGAACCAAAAGTGGCGACCACATCCACACGGGCGAATTCTCACCCAGGCCTGACTGTACTGTAAGTACTTCCTATTATTATAAAAATATAATACCCCTAATCAATATAATTAGGAACATTATTAAGCAAAAACTGTTTCATTTTGTGATTTTACATTGCTAGTTTTAAAAGAGCAAGTTCTAAGTCAATTGTTTTTCGCTTTTTCAGTGTAACTGGGTACTAAAAAAGATATGTAGATAGTTTTTATAGCCTATAATCTACAATATTATGTAAAATTCAAGTAAAAATTTGACTGTTCACATCAAGCCCAAAGCCCCTTATAAGGTGAATGATGTCTCGAGGACTAGATGACTTAAGCTATTTTGATTTTTCGAACTTTCATAACATTTATGTGTCGATTAAGGCATTTGACTTTTTCGCCATGGTTGTTGTTTTGTCGTTTGGTCTATTTTGCATTAAACCAAAACAATTTGTCGTTTGACCCATTTTTCATTCAACTAAATTAGAAAACTGTGTCGCTTAAAAATATCTTTTCACACCACCTACCTGCTCGACAACGTCAAATTATATGTCATGCAAACCTAACCTAAAGTACCTAAGTCGTGACGTGAGGTCTAGCAGGGCATTAATATTGTACTGAATTTCATTATGACCCTCTGGTCATTAATGTGATTTGAATTTGGAACATAAATAGAAATCGCATACGAACATTTACTAGATTTAGTGGTAGGTGTGTAGTCTTTAGTCCGTATACACGCCTTTTACGACACCCAAGGTACGAAAAGGGGTTGGTAGTATTGTTTTGATAATCCCATCGCCGCTCTATGCTGTTGGATGTATGTGCAGTCTTTAGTCCATTAGTCTCCGTTTACGACACCGAAGAGAAGAGAGGGGTTAGTAGTATTATTTTAATGAGCCCATCGTCGCTCTATGCTCTTGGATGTATGTGCAGTCTTTAGTCCGTTAGTCCCCTTTTACAACATCGAAGAAAAGTGAGGGGTTGGTAGTATTATTTTGATGAGCCCATAGCTGCTCTATGCTGTTGGATGTATATGCAGTCTTTAGTCTGTTAGTCGCCTTTTACGACACCGAAGGGAAGAGAGGGGTTGGTAGTATCATTTTGATGAACCGATCGCCGCTCTGTGCTGTCGTTGGATGTATGTGCAGTGTTTATTCCGTTAGTCGCCTTTTACGACACCCAAGGAAAGAAAGCGGTTGGTAGTATTATTTTGATGAACCCATCGCCGCTCTATGCTGTTGGATGTATGTGCAGTCTTTAGTCCGTTAGTCGCCTTTAACGACACCCAAGGAAAGAAAGGGGTTGGTAGTATTATTTTGATGAGCCCATCGCCGCTCTATGCTGTAGGATGTACGTGCAGTGCAGTCTTTAGTCCGTTTGGGTCATTTTAGCTTCTTGTATAACAAAAAATCTACTATTGTTTTACTATTGCTTTTTATTATCTCATAGATGGTGTGAAAAGTAGAGTATACTCCTCGGGGATAAAGGTGCCTTCGTCTTGGGCGACCTTGAATGCCACGCTGCACTCAGGATTATTGTATTAACTCCCTCGCTTTTCTCGGGAGTTAACTCTAAACACCCTCGCTACGCTCGGGAGTTAACGCTAGAATCTTTCGTTTCGCTCGGGATTCAATACGGGGCGACCGCTACATAAGACACTACTTTATCCCCTTGGTGCATAATCTACTATATGGACATTGGACGTTGCTGAATAATAATGGCCTAAGCATCAATATCTACTATAATCTAGTAAGGGTTCATTTTGTTTCATTTTAATGGGCATCTGCATCAATCTACTTCACTCTGGTGCAACATTAGGCAATGCGCATATTTAAGTGTTTATTTATTTAGACATACCAACAGTGTACATATTATTGCATTTTAACAAGGTTTCATAAACAGAAGACAAGTACTGATATATACACCTATAACAGGTACGCACAACATTCACTATTGAACACTTCTAAAATAACAGGAAGTTTAAATTAAGTTTTGAACCAGTATTAAAATAAAGAACAAAAACAATAAAACACCAAAATAATAATAAAAACCAGTTTAAAAGAAATAAACAAAAACCAACAATTCCCAAGTTATGCAAGCAGTTCCAGCACCTTTTTCTTAAAGGAGGGTAAAGAGTCGTGGAATATATCCAGAACATCCGCTCTACCATTAAGCATGTTATACTCAATACACATTCTAGCTATTGGAGAATTAAGACCGAGATTAGACATCGCTAGTGGAGGGTAAAATAATTTAGTTATGGCATGACGTGGCAGTTTATAAGGCACGTTCAGACCTACGAATCCAAGAATGTCAGAACATTTAATATCATAGTTTACTACTTTGTGCAGAAAAACCATATCACACATTTTGCGACGGGTACATAGTGTCCGAATATAAAAATAGTCAAGACGCTGAGCATATGTGCATCGATGGGAAATACCACTCGACATGTATGCCAAGTGTCTCGTAAATGCTCGTTGAACACCCTCCACCCGTTGTGGATGCACGCTATACACTGGGCTCCAGATAACACATCCGTATTCCCGATGGCTCCGTACAAGACTGGGTTAAAAAGCACAATCCTAGTGTGTGCACTATTGAATTGCCTAGTATTTCGTTTCAGGAATCCGAGCATTCGGGACGCCTTTTTTACTATCATATCGATGTGCGACACAAATCGTAATTTACTGTCCAAAATGATACCAAGGTCTGTAACCTGACTTATTCTACTCAGGGAAGTTCCACCTATACTGTAAGTAGACTCAAATAAAACTTTCTTTTTTGAGAATCTCATGTGAAAGCATTTATTGGCGTTTAATTCCATCCTGTTTAGACTACACCAGTTGACTACTCTGGACAAGTCATCCTGAATAAGATTGGCATCGTGCTGAGAAGAGACGCGTTTATAAATTTTTGATCATCCGCGAATAAAAGGGTCTTGCAATTTTGAATAGCAGAAGTGATGTCATTTATGAATATAAGAAAGAGTACGGGTCCAAGATGGGATCCCTGGGGCACTCCCGATAAAGCATAATAGGGCAGGGACTCGTAACCGTTAACTGAAACCACCTGGAGTCTCTTTGCTAGGTACGACTCAAACCAATGTAAAAGCGATCCATTTATGCCAAAGTACTCCAACTTTTTCAATAGTATAGAGTGACAGACTTTATCGAAAGCACTAGCAAAGTCTGTGTAAACAACATCAACTTCCATACCACTATCAAGACACCTTGACAAGTCAGACACGAAACCATTCAGATTTGTCACAGCTGAGCGACCAGATCTAAAACCATGTTGACAGGATGATAAAAGTGTTAGTTAACTTGGCGCTTAATTAATTTTCTTCCGTATTATTTGAATATAAGTTGTTGCTTAAGCCAGTTTACTTTCAGCTATTTTACTAATGGATGAACCATTTTGCCTTTCCAAAAAAATACTAAATTTGATGCATGTTGGGTTAACCGACATTAATTTTCTAAAATAATACACAATTACCAATAATAATAGCTTAAAAAAGTTCAACACGGCACGGCAACAGCTTTGGCGGATGTTGTGGACAACCAGCTAGCTGCCCAAGACCAGGGAAAACTAAGCTTGCTGTTGCTGCTTGATTACTCCCGAGCATTTGATTCGATCAATATTTCTCTCCTCATGTCGAAACTGGTATACTATGGTATTGACACTGCGGCTATAAAATGGTTTATCAGTTATTTGGATAACAGGCGCCAGTATGTAGAGTTGAGAAGGACAGATGGGACCAGATCACGATCCACCTTACAACCCGTTACCCGTGGAATTCCTCAAGGGTCTATACTTGGTCCGATTCTGTACATAATGTACAGTGCAGACATAATTGGAAGCATATCACATTGTCAGCATCATTTGTACGCTGATGACCTGCAGCTGTACTGCTCCTTTTCACCTGCAGAATACGTTAATGCTGTGGCAGGGGTGAACAAAGACTTGGACAAAATATCTGCTTGGTGCCAATCCAACTGCCTGGTCCTAAACCCAAAGAAGTCCAAGCTTCTATTGATTGGTTCTAAAAAGAACACATCGAAATTTGACAATGTTGCTTTAAACATAAAGATCAATGGCGAGGCAATTGAGCGCACCGACAAGGCCAAGAATTTGGGATTGATTTATGACAGCTGCCTTAATTTTGAACACCATGTTGCTAACACTGCACGCAATTGTTTCTATAGACTTAAGCTGTTATATAAAATAAGACCATACCTTACCGAAAAGTTAAGGATTACATTATGCGAGTCCCTTGTCTTGTCTTTATTTAACTACTGTGACACTGTTGTACGGACCTTGCATTCTATCTGGGACATCTAAGCTCATTCAGCGTGTGCAGAATGCGGTGGCGCGCTTTTACTTTCATGTACCACCGCGATCACATGTCACTCCTTATTTAAATGCGGGAAACATCATCAAAATGGAGGCACGCAGAAGAGTTCATCTTGCTGTTCTTTTGTTTGGCGTCATTAAGACGGGAAAGCGGTATCTTCACGATAAGCTGATATGGGCTAATGATGGCAGTAGGTATCCAAGGAGGGCCTGTACGCATACTTTCGCAACTGCAAAACATCGCACGGTGGCTTTCCGGGGCTCTTTCTGTTTTGCTGCTACTCGGTGCTGGAACGACTTGCCCCCGCCGATACGTGACCTAAAAACAATGATTACATTCAAAACACGTATAAAAGATTATCATATGTCAATTCAAATTGCACTACACCTACCATCAAGTTCTGCACAATCCGAATTTTCGTAGATTGGGGGAGCCCGCGTCCCGGCACCGCTAACGAGGCAATCCATATTCTATTTTTACAAACAAAAGCCGTGGCTACTGACTGATGCCGTCGTCCGGGTATAGTAATAGTTTACACATCTTTTATTATCATGTATGAATATAGGTGAATTACAGGCTGCTAAAGTATTGTAAAGTATTCAAATCTTTATTTTATTTTTATTTATTTATTTATTCAGATAGGCACACTTACAGCAATACATATATACACTTAGAAACTAATTACACATTAAAAACACGCATTATATGTTTGCCACTTAAAAGTGTACACAACATTCAAAAATAAAGACATAAATAACATGAGTACTAATAACACTACTAAAATAACAATATCAAAATAAGATAACAAAACAATACAACAATAAAACCTAAATGGATTTCAGAATCTTACGCTTAAGCTGTTGATAGGAATCATTAAAGAGGTCAATGTCCGGTAATTTAACGTTCATATCATTGTATGTTGAACAAATTCTGGAGAGGGGATGATGCAAACCCAAATTAGTTCTGCATCGAGGTAGACTAAAAGTTTTAGTCACGCGATGCCGGGGATACCTATAGGGAACGGAGAATCGCAACATTTCAAGTAAATTTGTACATTTAATCTGATTATTGAGAATTTTGTGTAGAAACAACAAGTCCGCAATTGTACGTCGATCTCTCAAAGTTGACATTTTGAAGAAAGACAATCTCTGTTCATATGGTCGTTTATGAGTTATGCCGGGAGAGACGAACGCAAGGTGACGGGTAAAGGCGCGTTGGATACTTTCTACACGTTGTGATGGAGTAGCATAGACCGGATTCCATACAACGCTAGCATATTCCAGATGGCTACGAACTAGGCAGTTATATAGAGTCAATCTAGTCTGCAGCTTTTTAAACCCCTTCAAATTGCGCTTAAGAAAACCTAACATTTGGGCAGCCTTCTTTACCACTTTATCTATATGCGCGGAAAATTTGAACTTGCTGTCCAGTACCACTCCCAGACATCGAGTTTCATTTACTCTTAACAAAACCAAACCATCAAGGACATACGCAGTTTCAAGGGGTCTAACTTTTTTTGTAAAAGTAATGTGGAAGCACTTTTCTGCATTCAGAGTCATACCATTATCACTACACCAGGTTTTAATATTGTTTAAGTCGGTTTGTAGAAGATTTGCGTTGGCTTTAGTTTTGACATTTCTGTAAATCTTTAAATCGTCCGCAAATAAAGAGACTTTACTATGCCAGACGCGTGTCGTGATATCATTTACAAAAATGAGGAACAAAATAGGTCCCAAATGGGACCCCTGTGGAACTCCAGACTAAGCAATATAAACATCAGAAGCAAATCCGTTCACTACGATTGTCTGAGGTCTTTTTGAGAGATACGACCTAAACCAGTTCAGCAAACAACCGCCTATGCCACTTCGATCCAGCTTTATTAATAACGCTTTGTGACCAACTTTATCAAAGGCGCTGCTAAAATCGGTATATATAGCATCCACCTGCTGACCTCCGTCAACGTCATGTGCTATCGAAGATACAAGTGATGCTAAATTGGTATCCACCGACCGCCCCTTTCTAAACCCATGCTGGAAATCTAAAAGGCCGCTCTCCACGTGTGCATAGATCAAAGGATAGATTAAGGTTTCAAAAAGTTTTGAGAAACAAGACAAGATGGAAATAGGCCGGTAGTTCTTGACATCCGTTTGGTCACCTTCTTTATGGATCGGAACAATTCTAGCCTTTTACCATTCTTCCGGAAATATGCCTTGGCTCAAAGATTTATTGAAGATGATCATTAGTGATTGAGCAATGGAAGACCCGCAGCGCTTTACAAATAAAGGTATATTGGTATATTGTCGGGACCGGCACCCTTACAAACATCCAATCTTTTAATGCGCTTTAATACTTCGCGTTCTGTAAATACTTTTCTAGAGATGTAGTCACTTGTAATAGGAACAATATTATTGCCATAATCGGTTGCGTTTGACGCCTCATCAGTATACACACAAAAGAACTGCTTCGCAAAGAGATCAGCAATTTGCGGCCCAGTGGAAGCTACAGCATCTTCCAATTTCATTTCGGCTGGGAGAGTAGAGAGACCCTTACGCTTATCCTTTATGTACCGCCAAAACATTTTCGGATTTTTGCAGATGTTTGATTCCATTTTATTCTTATAGTCTATGATACATGTTTGCATTAGCTTGTGACAGCGTTGCCTTAATAAGTCGAACTCTAATTTATCACGTGGGTTGCCAAACTTGCGGCATCTTTTCCGGATTCTATCTTTCTCATTTAATAATTGTATAAGGTTTTTATTAAACCAAACGGGGAATTTAGACGTTTTAAGCTTTCGTTTGGGAACATATTTCTCGATACTTTTATTCAAAATAGCGTAATAAGCTGAAACCATCATGGTAGCATCCTTGCAGACAGCCAGAACCTCCTGCCAATCAATTTGTTCAATTTCATTAGTGATTGCCTCGTAATCAGCCTTATAAAAATTATAGTCTTCACGCTTATTTGGAAGGAGACTCCGTGTACTGTCGCTACTGAAAGATGGTATGGTAAACAAAATGTTGGGGTGGTAAACATCCAATTTACTTAACAGATCTGAGGGTGTCGAAACAAACGCATTTTCAATGTTGCTAAGAGAAGTGAAATTTTCCCAAAAACGTGGAAATATTTAACGTATTGCAACACACGGCCCCTGTCAATATCAAATTCGTAGTTGTCAATCGAATTTGACAAGTCACTATAATCTGCTTTGAGGGTACTTGAATACTCTTTCTTGACAGTTCCGTAATAAATAAATGAGTGGGTAGAAAATTCACACTTATCTTTGCGACTTTTTCACGCTTGTGGCCGTAGATAGTCTTGGATAACGATAACACAGCATATTCTGACGGAACACTACACTTTGCAAATACTTTTGATAGGTATAAGCGCGTAATTCTGTATAACCGAGGAGTAATGTTATAGAGCGCTATGACGTTCACAATGTTGCCAGCAAATATGTCTTGCATTATCTATGTCTTATTTGATGGATTGCTAATAAAGATTGCTTTAATTATTCTCTCTGATGATTAAGTTTATCAATCTTGCTTTGTTGTTTGATTTGTTTGTGTTTCTGGTTTCTTTCTGGCCTGCCACTTTTTTCTTTCAGCTTGCTTGCTCTGTCTAACATTAGGCAAAGGAAATTCAGTCATACAGGCACATAAACGCTTTTCATGTTCTTTGTAAACGCATAAATACTTAGAGCATTACTTAATGCTCTAAGCATAAATGTTCTATATTTTCATTTTATTATTTTTAACTTTATGAAAAATTTTTAAGGACTTACATATTGGTTAATGATTTAAATTAAGTTAAATTTTAGTTTATTTTATTCTGTAAGGTTTTGTTTTAATATTGTTTTGTTTATTTATATAATGTTAACACAGTTTCCTTTTTTCCACATTTGTTATTTTGATAGGGCTTGCATTTTTGATTTTCTAGTTTGTAATTATAGGTATCTACCTACTTACATTATTTCTTGTGTAGACGTCGCCCCTACTCAAGGCCCAGCTGAAAACCAGCGTTGTGGCGTCCAGCTGCAACAATAGCTGAGCTGGTCAGCCTTTTCGGCCAACCTATACCTGTCTATTAGTTGATTATTATTATTTATTTCTGTTTTCTTATTATTTTTTTTTACTTTTCTTTCTTTTCTGTGTGTATTTTTTGCCGAATAAATGATTTACTTACTTACTTACTTTACTTATTTAGGGATACACTGTATTAAATAAATCAAAGTCTATTAGATAGGTGTCTATTTATGATGTTTTTTCTAAAACAAAAACTTTATATTATATATTCCGTACTGTTCCGTTGGTTTTATCGAATTATCTAAAATATTTTTATTTTTACTAGGCTTCAATTAATTACAAAATCTAAGAAAGTGTGATTACAGCGGACTTTTCTTTTTAAGTCTATTCACTAGTTAATATGTGTAGATATGTATATAATTAGGTATGTTTTAATACGACTGTTCGTGCATCATCGAGACCGCTCGGGTGCCGCCGCCGGCGGGTGTTCTCATGCGAACTTCACACCACCGCGGGAGGCGCCGGGCGCCTTACTTCACAGCAGACAGACCACTTCGCCACGGATCACGGACGACACCAGACGCGCGCGCTTTATTTAGTTAGCATAATTAAACCAATGTTCGTCTATAATACCACATTATACATTTTATACAGTCCACTACTCTCATCATTTAAGTCCTCTAGTTAGGACCCTAACAAATGGTCCTTCAATTCGCCGTTTTATTGCATCAGTAGTACTACGACCGTTACATTTTTAACGAACCTTATACTTCGTCGTTTCAAAATCGCCGTGTCACTACGTGTCATCTCTTCTACACTCGCGGGAAGTCGCTTACAAGTTGGAAGAAAAGGAAGACTAATAAAGGAACGAACGCAAGAAGGATTCCCGAAGTCTTCAAGTACTCAGCTGCATATTTTGTTCGAGTCATCGCTTCGCGGGAGGAATCAGGTTACCTTGTGGATTACGACAGAGGTTTTGTGAGTTTGTTCCAATCATTTCCTTATTTCAACCCTTCTCAAAGTACGCTTTATTTTCAAAACTTTCTCTTTTTTTTTGTTTTACTACCTTCGCTAATATTTGAGTCGAAATTAAGTAGTAATCATCCTTATTATCATTATCGTTTCTCATTTATATTGTACATTTGCACTATTCATATGATTGCTGCTATACGACTGCGCCTGCGCTTGGCTTTTCGCTTGATTTGTTTACCGTTAGCCGGTGCACGACAGCTGACTGAGTAGGTCAAGGTCGTTCGAGCGCACGTCAGCAATCAATTGCAATTTCGTGCATACGATATTTCGTTGCTTTTATTGCAGTTTTTTTTGTAACGTTAATTCTTAAATTCATTCCTTCCGTTTCGTTAGCCATTAGCAATGTCTGTTGAAGAAACTTTAATTCGCAAGCGTAGTGCTATGAAGGCAAAGCTTACAAACTTCAGCACTCACATAGACACAATTAGCAGCCGCCAGGAACTTTCCAATTTACAACGTATCGAATTGGAGGGTCGCTTAAATAAATTTGATGCCTTATATGATGAATTTGACAGTTTACAGTTGGAGATCGAAATACTATCGGGCAAGCCAGAGGACGCTTATGCTGAGCGGGCCAAGTTCGAAGAGCGTTATCACTCGCTCGCAGCACGGGCACGCAGCTTGCTGGCGTCTGCCAGCGGCAGCGACTACGGGTCTGTGGCAGGCTCGGCAGCTGGAAAAGGCACAGGTGCATCGCAGCATGCTTTTATACGCTTACCTAAAATAGATTTGCCTCATTTTGATGGTGGTTATCAGTACTGGCTTGAGTTTAGAGACACCTTTTCCTCACTAATCCATAGTAGTAGCTGCACAGACAACATCAGCAAATTCCATTACCTTCGCGCGTCGCTAAAGGGCAACGCACAAGAAATTATTAAAAACATTGATTTTAAAGGCGACAATTATGAAATGGCGTGGAATTTGTTGTGTGAACGCTATAACAACAGTAGGCTTTTAATAAACAATCACGTGCAGGCGTTGTTCAATGTTGAGCGTGTAACTAACGAATGCAGTGTTTCGTTGCGTCGTCTTATTGACACAATTAATAAAAATATTAGAGCACTTAAAACATTGAACGAGCCCACAGAGTATTGGGACACGCTTATAGTGTATATGATGTCAAGTAAGCTAGATTCCGCTACTAGTAGAAATTGGGAAGAACATCGCAATACATTGTCTAAATCACCAACATTGTCTCAATTTTGCATGTTTATTAGTAATAAAGCTGATTTGTTAGAAACAATCGAAAATCAAAACTTAGATAGATTAGTTAACAAAGTAGAAAATAAACCTAGAAGCTTTATAGTAGCAAGAAGTAATAGTAGTGAAAATAAAATTAATAATAAAAATCTAAAATTAAATATTCAAACCTATAATAATAAAATAATTTGTCCTTTATGTTCTAAAAATCATTTTTTGTACACATGTGAAAATTTTCGAAGTTTGCCAATAGAAACTCGAATTAACAAAACGAAAGAATTTAAATTGTGTTTTAATTGTTTACGCCCTGGTCATTTAACAAAACAATGTAGATTGTCACATTGTAAGTATTGTAAGGCTAACCACAACACGCTTTTGCATGTCGAGCAGTCAATGCCAACCAACTTTCAAGACCCAATGCCTAGCAGTTCTAATAGTGTTGCCCTACCTATTGACATATGTGGAGTTGCCCCTTTACCTATTAGCACTCCAGATAGTGTCGTCTTATCAAGTGACACTTCTTTACATCAAAATACTGCTTCGCACATTTTGCTTTCCACAGCGCTGGTGAGAGTGGTCAGCGGCAGCGGGGAGAGGTTCGACGCCCGAGTACTGCTGGATAACGGTAGCACAGCCAATTTTATAACACAGACGCTTTGTGATAAGCTGCGATTGCCTCGGCGTAGCACGAGCTCCACAATCACAGGTATAAACAACCAAACCTCAATTACTACACAGTCTTGTAACCTTAGTATTGAGTCTCGCACCGGTGATTATAAAGCACAAATTAATTGTTTAATTTTGCGGGAGATTACTAAGGTCGTGCCTTGTAATTTAGTTAATATAAATACCATCCCCATACCTACAGGCGTAAATCTAGCTGACCCATCTTTTCATATTCCGTCAGTAATTGACATTTTAGTTGGCGCTGAGGTATTTTGGGATATCCTAGGTGCTACATCCATTAACCTAGGCAGGAATAAACCTAAATTATTCGAAACTAAGTTCGGGTGGATTGTGTCAGGCCCTGTTGCTCTTCCATCACATCCTCCCACGTCAAAGCAGTCACACTTCTGTAATCAGGTCATACTTAGTGATATGCATACAAATTTAGAAAAGTTCTGGGAACTTGACTCGGTCTCTTCTAAACATTCCTTATCTCAGGAGGAAAGAGCTTGTGAAGAAAGTTTTCTCTCATCATTTGTTAGGGTCCTAACTAGAGGACTTAAATGATGAGAGTAGTGGACTGTATAAAATGTATAATGTGGTATTATAGACGAACATTGGTTTAATTATGCTAACTAAATAAAGCGCGCGCGTCTGGTGTCGTCCGTGATCCGTGGCGAAGTGGTCTGTCTGCTGTGAAGTAAGGCGCCCGGCGCCTCCCGCGGTGGTGTGAAGTTCGCATGAGAACACCCGCCGGCGGCGGCACCCGAGCGGTCTCGATGATGCACGAACAACGACATTTTAAACTGCTGTAATTTTTTCTACTCATTTTCAGTCTCAGTTTCGTCCATACCATCTAATTAGATGTTCAAATCAGCAAATATATATTTTAAATAAAGTAACAAAGTGCTACCTTTCTTTTAATTGAGTAATTTTAATTACTTTTAATTCATTCAGGTGACAGATAAAGGTACTCTGTTATTCTTTCTAACCTTTTTCGCAAAGCAAAAAAAGATACAGGTATGATAATAATTAATAATAAACACAAATACAATATTCCAGAGCAGAATTTCTAACATTATTCTGTATCGGAATGATTTGCACGTAGTAGGTAGGTAGTCAAAATGTCAAACACAAAACGCAAAATTTTTAACACTTATATACTTTTCACATGAAAAAATGGTTCAATTACTTTAATGAACAGAGTGAACAGAGCTGAAGATAACCATCTATAATAATAACTTTTTTATTATTGCATAAGGAAATACGTTATTATTTTTTTTAACAATCCTTACCATAGATAAAAACATCATTATTTAATATAAATCCTATTCCAATTAATTGCTGATTATTATCAGTCCATTTGTAACGTAATTTGTCGTTCCTTTGTTATAGTAAATTATATTCTATCAAAGCTATGTACCGCTTGGATATTAGAAACATGACATGTGGGTGCTTACTGCCTACCACGATCTCTTATTAGCGTTTAGAACTTTTTTATCTCAAAAAATAATTAGTTCAATTCTCTCACATGAGAAACAGCTAACTTAATTAATAACTTTATCCGACTTCCTAATGTAAATTCGCCTGAACCCATTTTTATACATACATACAATTATAATCACAACTATTATACTCGAAGGGTTAGTCAGAGACCAGGCAATAAGGACAACAAAAGCAGTCCTCTACCATAATCCACTTTTTACCTGCACATGTGCTCAGCGTAACAGGTGGTGAGCCCATCGCCGCTCAATATTGTTGATGTATGTGCAGTCTTTAGTCCGTTAGTCGCCTTTTACGACACCGAAGGGAAGAGTGGGGGTGGTAGTATTCTTTTACCGCTACCTGCAGTGCGAGCACGGATCTTTTATCGACTGATAAAGTGTCATTAGACGTCGACAAATTGACATCGGCAGTACTCGAACTGTCAAATTTTATCGTCTAATGTCACTTTATCGGTCGATAAAAGATCCGTGCTCAGGGGGCTGACACGTTTATTTTTATAAGAGAATTAAATCTAACTGTACCTACCTGTTTTAAAAGAGCTGCTATTTAAAAATTATATGGTTTAATTGTTACCTACTTTTAAACCCTTGAGGATTGTAAAACCATAAAAAATCAATTGTTTCGTGACCGCCGGCGGTCTTATAAACCTTGACCTATTACTACAAGTTTAACTTGAATAAGCACTTTTAAAAACATTTTATTCTTAAATTATAATAATTTTTACATTTTCGTTACACGATCTCCTACGGCCCGGTTTCATACAATTGTGGGTTACTTGCTAATATAATTGTGTAGGCCTAATTTTCCAAGATGGCGGACGATAAATGAAAAACAGACCTCAGTTCACCAAAGGAATTATCTTCTTTTCGATGTGATTCCTTATAGTTTCGGCGTCGCTCCGAAAGAGATTTGACTTCGTTTTTGCCTTATGTTTAATTTAATGTTTTCCAAAAAAGCAGTTAATGTTCACCAAAAAATATAAACCTTTGGTGCAAATTTTACTTTTTTGGTAAATATTTACTTTTTTTAGTGTGCAAGAATATTTATTCTCTTTGTTTTTTATAAGAAGCGATTGATTAATAAATGTCTTAAGATTTCCCATTTTCGTTAACTTGATCAAATGGAGAACAAAACTTGAACTAGGAACTATGACCAAATTTTGATATGATGGAACACTTAACTAATTAAACACTCAATTACAATGCTGTGTAGATATAGATTTCCATTAAGTCAATTTTGATGAACGCCCGATCTCGGAGCTAAACTACAACTATCATAAATTTAGGTGTCCAGTCCCGAAAGACAGATGTAATTTATTTGCAAATGCCTCAATTAGGGAACCCGAGTGATGTTTACATAAAACGCGTTTAGAAGAACATAAATTGTGTTGTCAAAACGCGGCCACTTGTGCGCCTCCTAGGGTAGGAGAATTTTAACTCGAGCTGGCTTAAGGCATAGGATGAAGCGATTTGCAACATGTTAAAGTTGTTGCCCACCAACCTGCATTGGGCCAGCGTGGTGAGTTATGTCCCAATCTCCCCACGTGTTGTTGTGCTTGTGGGAGGCCTGTGCTCAGCAGTGGGAGATTTTTTGTCATTTTCATTTTGATCTGTTAAAATCGTAAATTAATTTTTCAGCCATGGTGTGTCACGTCTTCCGCCGCTTGCGCATCATACATACCTAACATAAAACCTTGAATTAGCTTACGAACACTCTCATAACAATAAACTGTAGTTATTGTTAGTTGGTCAACGTAGTTTCCTACAAAACCCCTTTAGTGAACGTCCCTTCGCTTATACAGGATGTTCGGTAATAGGTGTATAACTCCGCATCTGCAACTGGGCGATCCTATTTAGTGCAAAGAACAACTTGTAAATATGTTACCAGGCAGTAAATTTAAAAATTGTAAAATAATAATCAGCTGGTTCTGTACATTTCGATCAAATAACATTTTTTGTATGGAGTAGCAGTTTTTTTCCGGCAATTTCAGTGTTGTACAAACAAACAAGACCAAGTGTTTACTTAGTCTTGTTTTTTTGCTCTAAATAGTGTGTTTGCGAGAACATACACCTGTTACCAAACACCCTGTATAGTGCAACTAACAAATCCCTGTAACAGCGATGTTTCGTCTTGTAAATCCTTTTTTTGTCATCGCTCGTCGCTCGTGCTACGGTCTACAGAGGGATGACACCCATTCGTCATTGTGACACGACCCCGAATAAATGAGGATTCGTATCAGGATCTTAAGTTACGGAAACGATAATGCCATTCGCAAATTTGAGGGTAGCTACATTTGAATTTGAGTTATTATCACATTTTATTGTTATTTGTTTCTTGTTCATACTGGGAATACATAACAGTCTTGCTGCACATGCATCTAACAGCATAGAGCGACGATGATCTCACCACCTATCACGCTGAGCACATATTATATTACGTTGTATCATTGGCGTGCGTTTCTGTTTACATTTTAAAAGTGATAATTGTGTGAAAACTGGAATTTCGTTGCAAAATAGTGTTATATGTGAGCTTAGATTAAATCAAAAAGGGAAGATACGGCATGCGCCTACTTGTAGTCAATCAAAATATAGTCTTACTCAACTGACACGCATTGACGTCTCTCGGTCGCTTCGCAACAGACGATTACGTACGACCGATTCCGATGCAACTGCGGAGTAGCGTTTTTCTCTTTTTCACACAGCAGAATATCCGCAATAGTACGATGGCGCCTGTTCGCTCGGCAAATTGCGACTGAAGTGAAATTGTGCCTTTAGGCCTAATTTTGGCGGCTCACTCACGAGAAGGTAATGCCGTATCTTCCCTTTTTGTTTTAATCTAAGTATGTGAGTGATAAAGCAATAAACTATGGCATGTGTCGTTTGGAAGTGTTAATCTCGCATAGAAAATAAAGAAAATAATAGTGAAATTGTCAGCTTCCACTGGTTTTTTTTTTTTTATAAAAGAGGAAGGCAAACGAGCAGGCGGGTCACCTGATGGAGAGTAATCACCGCCGCCCATGGACACCCGCAAAACCAGAGGAATCGCAGGCGCGTTGCTGGCCTATAAGGGAGGAATAGGTTTAAGGAAGGAATAGGAATGGGAGGAGGGGGGTGGGGGAGGGGCCTCCGGAACCCTCACTGGTCGGACGAAACACAACAGCACCAAGTGCCATTATTTCACACCGAATATTCGTGAGAGGGTAGTATTACGCCGGGCGAGCCGACCCAATGCGTGCTGCAACGCAGCGTGGCTCTACCACTCAGTCAGTGTCACTCATTTAGCACCACCCAGGGATCACGTGTAGGGTCTCAAGAGTAAACCTACGGACGCGAGCAACTTTGACCCCCAAAAGTAAGTGAAGTAAAGGTAAGTGATATTTCTATGTTTATTTACCGTTGTTTTGTTTTAATAGTTCGGCTAAGTATAACCAGTTACCATTCATTATATTATATTGGAATAAATAGTTAAATTACTATACTAAGAGTTTAAAATCCATTTTACAATTTCGTCCTAGAGGTTATGAAAGTGTTGTGAAAAATGTTAAGTATCGATGAATTCTAAAGTTCACTTAAATGTTTTAGATTTCCTCTGGATGACATTCGACGTACACAGTTGGACTGCTTCAGTGTCTCCCGAAGATGGTTGGACGCCAAAAAAACGGCATCGAGTTTGTTCAAAACATTTTACTGTCGGGTGTTTTACCAGTGACGACAAATAGCGTAGAATGAGAGATGATGAGCGACAGTCAAACAAAGTCGTACAATATTTACCTCGGCTTCACGCTCTGCTTGATGTTTCCGAAGTTGCCTCTAGCCTCTCATCAATAAAATATTTATTTTCGATCATTCGTTTAAAAATTAATCAACTGATCACCATTTTGTATGAGAAGGTTTATATTCTGGAATTTCTTATGGCGGCTCCACATTAGTGCCGTGAATTCACGCGCAAATTCACGCCATGAATTCATGGCACAAGTCGTGTCCTCCACATTCACGGGATGCTCACAATCGTTCGTGAAACCCGCCGCGAAATGGACGTAGAAGCTGCTGCTGCAATAACTTTGTTTGCTGTGGCAACATACTATTTAGACGTCCAAAACATTATTAGAAAGCGTTGGAAAAAAAGAAGATGATGGATGACTAAAATACATCGTAACCGATCAAAGTATAGTCTAGAGTAAACTGATTCATTTCGTCTTTGGTAAACTGGCACGGGGCCGTGAATGTGGATTTGTACGCGTGAACGCCGCGCGAACCCTTTGTCGCGGGACAAAACGCGCGCGCGATCACGCCTGTTCCCCGATCAGATCGGGCAACAGGCGTAAATACGTGTGAACCCCGCGAAAACCGTACACATTCACGTTCACGCCTGTTTCCGAAGCTTCACGGCACTAATGTAGAACCGCCATTAAAGTCGCCATAACATAATATGTTCAAAATGATAGGATAATCTCCACCCCCTAACCCATCGGCGTATTATACTGCAAGTAATATTTTTCCTAAATGGTTAGCCATGGTCGTTCTCCACTGTACATACATACCTACCATTACACCGTTTCTAGGCAGGCAGAAAACTAAAGAATTGTGTACTCATAGATATTCTTTACTTTCCAGGACACACACACAACTGAGCTCTCAAGCACTACGACTTCAGCAACTTCGCTGTTGCCACAATTAACAAACTCTGTTGTTGCTGAGCGTAACAGCACCACCGCTAATATACAACAGGAAATTTTGACGCCAAAAACAGACGCCAACCACATGAAATAGGTCAAGGATCATAAGACCGCCGGCGGTCGCGAAACCATTGATTTTTAATTGTGTCTGATTTTACGATCCTCAAGGGGTTAAACAATTTTTGGCAGATCTTTGGCTCTTGTAGTCGCAATTTTTTGTTTCAATTTAACACAATTAATATAAATTAATGTAATAATGGTTGTTTTATTTGAATACTATAATCATACATCTATCTCATTGCCAGTGCTTTTGCTGAACTACGCTCAGATGCTAGCACTGCCACACTAGCTACAAAGTACCGATGTTTTATGTCGCTATCCTTGATGATTATATTTAAATTTGCACTACCATTGTACGATCAACAGTACAACACGGTAAACACTTACAGTTCGATAATAGCACTTGAACTCCGTCATAAGGGCGGTACAAAGTCCAAACTTTATAGTCTCACGCGCTTTTGACTGTACAGACAGCATCACATCGACTTATCCTGATTTTTTTACCTAATGTCGATTACATAGAGTTCAGTCTATCAATTGGGGTTTCTTGATAGATAACGGTAGTTTGAGCCCCTGGTCTATCGAATCAGTTAAAAATTTATAAACATTGAATAATGGGCGGGAACTTTGATTTTTTCTTGTTTTTATTTTTTATTTCCTTATTAATTTTAATAAAAAATCAAAGTTCCGCCCAATCTGACTCGTTTGATATAATCGATATCGCTAGATATTATATCTCCTCCATCCCTAGTAGATCAGAAAACTGGTACCACCTTGTAATTAGCCGTCCTGTCCAAAGTATATCTATCTTGTTCTAACATTAACAAATTTCCTATAAGAGTACAAAGCGTGTAGCACTTTTTCTTCGGACATCCAGTTATTTCTTGAAAATGAGGAAATGTTTTGTTTGCTCTGAAGGTGCTCAGTGACTTTAGTTAAGATGTCAGTTTGACAAGCCTCTTTGACGTTTTACCCGTTCCAAAACTTACACTAACACTTTTCGATGTTTTGGTAGAAGGTTATTTATCGAAGCTTTGTTTTTATTAACAACTTTCGTTTATTCATTTTTTATAAACAAATATCAATTTAATATGTAAATTAAACCTCATTAGATTTTTAATATATTTATTGAAAAGCATGAAACGGAACAAAACACTAGGTCCTAGATATTGTTAAGTAATCGATTTCTTATTCAATTCCTTCTCATCGCTTGATCGATTAGGAATCGTTTTAAAATAAATTGTAAGTTTGATATCAACTTCCAATTTAATAGTTTTATTGTATGCAATATGATTAAACATAAAACCGTGAGGGTCGTTTGGTCTTTCTCCGTAATTTTTAGTAAGCATTCTTTTTGCTTTGGGTTTTCATAATCGATTCATTCGACTATATTTTATTTATTTATCACTTTATGCACGTTTGTACAAAGGCGGACTTAATGCCTTAGGCATTTTCTACCAGTCAACCATTGGGTGATGCAGAGACAAACATAAGGTAGGGTGCACACTAAAATGTAAATACAAACAAATAAGTATACTAAATATATACATAAACATAATAGATATGTACAGTGTTATATATATACATACTGATATATAAATAATAATTAAATACTTACATAAATATCATATGTCTATACGACGATTACTGATCACCTTGATCTGTGAGAAATCTGCGTAACTTAGTTTTGAAAGCATACCGACTGGTGGACATTCTGATATTCAGAGGGAGGGCATTCCAAAGGAGAATTGGCTTTATGAAAAAGGAGGAGTGAATGATATCGGAGTGGTGAGAGGGACAGATGAGTAGACGGTTAAAAGAAGAACGGAGGTTTTTATTGTGACTAGTACATAAGTATTGAAAGTGGGAAGAAAGGTAGGGAGGAGAATTAGGAGAACTTATTACGGAAAAAAGAGTGGTCAAGGCCCGCATATCTCTGCGCAGCCGAATGGGCAACCATTTGAGCTGTGATCGACATGCGGACACATGATCATACTTACGTAGATTAAAAACGAATCGAATGCAGTTATTCGGAAGACGGTCGAGCTTATTAAGTAGATCTGCATTCAGGTCGAGATAGCACACATCACCATAGTCAATTATAGGGAAAATTAAAGTCTGCACAAGCATAGCTTTGACGTTAACGGGCATAAAGTTTTTGAGGCGGTAAAGACAACGAAGCACTCCAGTGACTTTCCGACAAGTATTAGCTACTTGAGCCTGCCAATTAAACTTGGAGTCAATATATAAGCCCAGATTCTTAACATTTTGGCTAAGAGGAATTGGAATGGCATCAAAGATAATGGACTTAAGACCGCTGTAGATTACTCTGGACATCATCCGGGGACTCCCTACCATGACAGCTTGGCATTTTGCGGGGTTGACAGCAACACCAAAATTGTCAGACCAGGACTTAATGCTGCTTAGGTCCTTATTCAGAGCATCAACTGCGTCATTCAACCTATCTACACTTGCTTGGGCATATAACTGCAAATCGTCAGCGTAGAGATGATACGAACACTAAAGCTGTTGAGTGATAAAATTTATAAAAATTGAGAAAAGAAGAGGAGAAAGAATGCCGCCTTGAGGAACGCCAGTTTCTAAATTAAGCCAGGTTGAGGATGATTCCCCTGATTGGACCGACTGCTGACGTTCCCGAAGATAAGATGAAAACCATTCCACCACTTCGTCAGAGACCATAAGATGGGACAATATGGAAAGAAGGATGTCGTGACTGACGGTATTAAAAGCATTCGAGAAGTCGATAAGAACCAAAATGGTTACTTTTCCGTCCTCAATTCCTGCCCTAATATCACCAGTCACTTTAAGGAGGGCAGTTACGGTGCTATGACCTGGTCTGAACCCAGATTGCAAAGGGTCAAGGTGAGAGTTGTGATAAACAAACTGGGAAAATTGCTTATGGACACAGGCCTCGAGCACCTGGGATATAAAGGGAAGAATGGAAATGGGTCGAAAATGATTGGGGAGCGTTGGATTTGAAACTTTAGGAAGAGGACGGACATATGCCTTACGCCATATGGCAGGGAAAACTGCGGAATCAAAGGAGGAAGTAATGATGTGGGTGATAGCTGGGAGAAGATGATCCAATACAGTGACTATCATACGGCGGCTGATGTTATCACATCCTACAGCATTGGATTTAATGGAAAGGATAATCTTTTTGATCTCTTCCTCACTGGTTGGAGAAAAATGAAACGGGACTATGTTGGGACGCGTTAGACCAGTTATAAAACCGACGGTACGTGTAATAGACCTCGGATCTAGTTTTGTTGTGGCAGTAAAATGGTGATTTAAGTCGTTTAGTCCAATAGAGTTAGGTAGGTCCAAATGTCGCGGTTTGCCGATACCTAGCGTTCCAAGAAACTTCCAGATGTCGACAGAAGAAGAAGACGAGATGTTATTGAGAATATGGCGACGTTTTGCATTACGTATCATCTGGTTACACCGATTTCTTGCCGTCTTAAAAATGTTCCAAAGTTCTTCAATACGATCTTTTTTAAACTTACGAAATGCCCGGTCCCTACGCCTCATTGCCATTAGAATGCCCTTAGTCATCCAAGGCGCCAGTGGCCGCTTTACCGCTTTTATCGTAGTTCTGGCTGAATGGATCGCTTTGCCTCTGTCTTTTAATTTGAGATGACGTAGATCCGTTTTTTTTGGTCTTTCTTTTTCTGATTCCGAAGGCACCATGTGAAGGCGAAAATAATTAACTAAATTGTTGGAAAAGGAAGAGAGGGCTAATGGCCCGCTTTAAAATAAACAAAATAGTACTGTAAACTCATGCTGTGAACCATGGTAAGTTGGATTTCATCCAAATGCTGTATTCTCATGATTGAGCACATTTCACTCGCCATGTGCTAATCACATTTTCTTGTTACAGGGTTTTCTGTTTTAGTTCTTAAATTATCTAATTTAACTTTTTGGTGATGTTTGGGGACTCTCCATCACTAATGTGGACGTGGAGCCGGTAGTTTTCTCCGGTGACTGCTTCCTTGGAATCCTAGCATTTAATGCAACATATCCGTTGATCTGGATGGAAGGTCTCTGCTGCGACTGATCAACCGCTTTGCCACCATGTGAGGGAAGCAAACCTCTACAGCACACGGACAATCAATTGGTGAAGGTTTAGTAGTGACCAACCTATTGTTCAACTACTGTATGTATAATTAAATTTACTTTAGAACTTTAAGTAGTATTGTGTAAACCTTATGGTGTATTCAGAATATACCCTACATTTCATGTAAAATAAATATAACTGTGAATTTAAGTCTTATTTATTTATCTCTGAAATCGCTTGCTCCAGCGTATAAGGCGCCCTTCTCTTAAAATAAATTCTAATACGCTGTACTCCAGGATCAAAAGAAGCACTCCCTGATCATGTTCTCACCTAACTAAGTAAGCCGCACTTCAATTGTGAGCACAAATTAGCACATAATGCCGTCCGTTCATATTTCTACAACACCAGCTGTGCCCAACATGAGGTACACGTTGCAAGTGGCATTCCCAACGTTTGGCCTGGAGATTTCAGAGAAAAATAAAGCTTTCTTTTTAAAATATTAAATTCACTACTTTTAAAATTTTACTTACATTTTGTTACTTTTTGTATAGAAAACAAGAAGTAGAAATCATGTTACTTACAATACTTTGTTAAGTAATAGCATGTCTTTGCTGTATTTACTTTTTACTTTAATTACTAAACCAAGCAAATGGTTTATAGTATGTAAGTCTGAGTTATCTACTCACTAAAAGCTGTCTAAGCTAAAATAATACATAACCTAGATAATGGTTCATTGTAAACTTTGTTCTTAGAGCTACTTGCTCCCTCTAAGCCTAACTAGGCTAACTTATATCACACTGTGATCTCTAATGCTACAAGCTTATAAACTTGTCTTGGCAAATAATTCTACTTTTATTAAAGAATAAACATAAAGATGTTTTAAAACTATAACTTATATCACACTGTGATCGGCAACGCTGCAAGCTTATAAACTTGTCTTAGCAAATAATTTTACTTTTAGTACTATATAAAAGTGTACAACATGGATTTTGTAACAGCCGGTTGTCCAATAGAATTCTTGCACAAGGATCAATTAGTATACGAACTCAAACTACGTCACTTACCAGCTGAACCTACATCATCAACTGATGATTTACGAAAACTTTTACGTCACACTTGCAAACTGGCTCGACGTGGTAGTGTGAAGGCAATTGATCGGTTTGTCATTGACCAAGCTTCCGAATTGACTGTATGCACGCCGAAAGTTGCTGAAATAGAAGCTAGTAGTAAAGATATAACATCCAGTGAACGCTTGGTGAAACGTTTAGTAGCTCGTTGCGATTATCTTCTTTGTCGTCTCTCTAGAATTAGTGACCCTGGTGAGGGAATCGCTAAACTTAAATCTTCTTTGATTTGTCTTCTTATGCATCTAGAAAGCGATGCAGATGAACCCGAAGATACGGGGGAATCATATTCTACTCCAGAAGTGAATCATGTTGAAAACCCTATGTGTATTCAACAGGTTCTAAAAAATTATAATTTAAATTCTCATAACTTAAAATATCGCGGCGATACTTGTGTCCGTGTCTTTCTAACTCGATTGGAAGAACTTAGGATTGCTAGAAAAATTCCTAATGATATAATTTTTGATGGTTTTCCAGATATCTTAGAAGGTCCAGCGTAGTATTGGTTCAGAGCAAACAAAACCAATTTCTCATGCTACAAGGACGTGATTCAGTCTCATGGAGATGAGTTTGACATCCCAGATTTAGACCATAAATTGTTGGCAGAGATTCGGCAAAGCACCCAAGCCAAAAGTGAAGCCATCGTCGTTTTTCTATCTATCATGGTAGGTATGTTCTCTCGTTTAAGGAAGACTTTCCGAAGATGAGCAACTTGATATCATACTGAGGAATATTCGACCCGAATACAGCATGGAATTAGCTCTCCATTCTAAATTATTTCCATCGATCACCTTAAGTCTATTTGCAAGAAACTTGAACTTGCTAAGGCGAAAGCCAATAATTTCAAAGAACCGTTATTGACAAACGATTCACTTGCTCCTGACTTTACTTATTCTAATAAATCTAGGAATTCTACCCCTAAAAAACTCCTAAAAACAAATACTCATTTTGGTAATTCAAAACCAAAACCAATTGCTTCTTTAAATACCTATAACTTATAAAAATGAAGTGCAAATTATTAAATTCATTATACAACCTAAAATTAATGTTCCTATTCATTTTGGAATTAACTTCTGGAAGTCTTTTAACTTAGCTCCTGATATATTTAAAGATAACTGTCCCTTAGAGAATGTTAACAGTATATCAGTCTTGCCTAACCATTCTGGTCTTAATGACTTTAACTATTTGACTTCTGAACAAAAGAAGCAAATTGAAGAATTTAAATCTTTATTTGATAACATCAATACTGAAAAAGGAGGTCTCGGTGAAACAAATCTTATAGAACACATTATTGATACAGGTGATGCAAAACCTATAAAACAGAAATTAATACTACCGACTTAGTCCTAATAAGCAAAAAGCTCTTAAAAAAGAAGAAGATAGGATGTTGGAATTAGGTATAGTTGAACCATCTCATTCTCCATGGAATTCTCCTGTAGTCATGGTAGAAAAATCCAACGGTGATCTCATACTATGTTTAGATAGTAGAAAAGTTAACGCTGTATCCAAAGCTGATGCTTATCCACTTCCTTATGTCAGCTATATCCTTGACAACTTAAGAGACGCTAAATACTTAACATCTTTAGACCCTAGTGCCGCTTATCATCAGATAAGGTTATCAGAATCCTCAAAAGAAAAGACTGCATTCACAGTTTTTTTTTATTGGCAACGGGTAAGCGCTTGGCCTTCATCTCACCTGATGATAAGTGACGATAAAGCCGAAGGTGGAAGCGCGCTTCACCCGGAATCCTCAACCACTGAGGAACTGGCTATCTTATCTCAAACTGCCGGAACACAAAAATGCTATAAACATCGTTGTTATGGCGACAAACTTAGTTAAGATGGTGGTAGCTAGCCAGGCGGACTTAACAGCCCTACTACCAACCAAACCGAGCACTGGGAATCGAACCTGGGACCTCTGGGTCTGAAATAGGTAGCTTAGCCACTAGACCAAAGAGGCGGTTAAGGACTCTGTCATTACAACAGAATGTGCTTTGGACTCGTAGGAGCATCTGCAACTATGCAACGTCTCATGGATAACTTGTTTACAGCTGAATTTGATAATAAGGTGTTCTGTTTCATTGATGATGTCATAATCTGTACTCCTAAATTTAATGAACATAAACGTCTCTTAAAGGCAGTTTATGAAAAGCTAAAATCTGCTAATCTAACAATTAATTTTTCTGTAGGAATGAACTTAAATATCTAGGTTACGTTGTTGACCAATATGGTTCAAGAACGGATCCCTCTAAAGTTGATGCTATTTTAAACTTTCCTATTCCTAAAGATGCAAAAGACATCAAAAGATTTCTTGGTCTGGCCGGTAGGTATCGTCGGTTCATAGATTTTTTTTCTAAAATATCTCGTCCTTTATCTCGCTTAACAAGCAAAAAGATTCATTTCAAATGGTCATCTGAAGCTGATGAAGCTTTTAATAAACTTAAAACAGCATTGGTCTCTGCACCAATACTGAAATGTCCTAATTATGATCTACCTTTCAGCATACATACTGATGCTTCTTCTTATGCCATAGGTGCTGTCCTTACTCAAAACATTGACAATGTGGACCATCCAATTGCATACTGCAGCCGCACTCTAAATGCTCAAGAAATAAATTACACTGCAACTGAAAGAGAATTGCTTGCAGTAATCTATGCTTTAGAACAGTACCGCGCTTATATTGAAGGTAGAAAGTGTTATATTATTACTGACCATGCTTCTTTACTGTGGTTTTCACCCATTCAGGACATAATTTTTTAACTGTGGCAAAGAATGGGCGCAAAAAACCACAGCGCACAAAAGCAACGACATTTACAAACAAAAAAAGAGTATGTCGTTACCAGGTCAATACAAAATATGAATTTAAAAAAAAAATGATGCAATACAAAATTACAATACAATGTAGTATCAATTAAATAAAGACAATTAGAAATAGCTGTTGGAGTGCTTGGAGCATTTCAGATCCAAGCTGTTTTGTTTTTGTGTAATCTGACACTTTATAATAAGCTTTTTTATAAAGCTTTTCTTTGATTTTGATTTTAAATTTATTAAGATCTAATTTCTGAATATCATTTGGTACTTTGTTGTAAAATCTTACACACAGACCCTTAAAAGCATTATTTATTTTATGGAGCCTAGTATAAGGTACTGCTAATTTTATTCTTACTTCTAGTGTTTACAATGTGAATATCACTGTTTTTTGAAAACATTCCAGTATTTTTATGAACATAAATCAAATTTTTATAAATGTATTGTGATGTCATTCATTCTCTCTCTCAGAGAGAGATTTAAGAATATAAGTCATTATACTTATATTCTTAAATCTCTCTCTGAGAGAGTCGCCAGCCTTTAGGTTATAGATTGCTCGAATAGCCCTCTTCTGAAGCACAAAGATAGTTTGAATGTCGGCAGCATTTCCTCACAGTAAAATGCCATACGACATTACACTATGAAAGTAACTGAAATAAACTAATCTAGATGTATCAACGTCAGTTAACTGACGGATCTTCATAACTGCATAAGCCGCAGAGCTAAGTCTATTCGACAATTTAGCTATATGTGGGCCCCACTGAAGCTTGGCATCTAACGTGATGCCTAGAAACACAATGGTGTCCACAGGATTCACATTCTTATCTTTAATTTGTACACTAGTTGTTACTTGCTTAACATTAGGCTCAGTACTTCCTCGACTTATTCTACTTACTGGTGATATAAATAAAGTAGCAATATCAGATTTCAAAAATCCCTTTCATCAACTTTCCTTTGTTAAAATATATAGTATGCTTATGTATCTCTTCAATAACCATTATTACCATAAATATACATCATAATACTATTATATATCCTGTTCCGACTGAAATTTCAAAAATCTTATAAGAAAACCATGATATTCCAATAGAAGATCAAAACCATGATATTCAAATCAAAGAAAAGCTTTATAAAAAAGCTTATTATAAAGTGTCAGATTACACAGAAGACAAAACAGCTTGGATCTGAAATGCTCCAAGCACTCCAACAGCTATTTCTAATTGTCTTTATTTAATTGATACTACATTGTATTGTAATTTTATTTTGCATCATTTTTTTTATATTTTTAAATTCATATTTTGTATTGACCTGGTAACGACATACTCTTTTTTTTGTTTGTAAATGTCGTTGCTTTTGTGCGCTGTGGTTTCTTGCGCCCATTCTTTGCCACAGTTAAAAAATTATGTCCTGAATGGGTGGTAGGTTAAAAAAGATTTGGACGATTCAAAGTACTTATTAATTGAGTTTATTGAATAAATATATTTTGACTTGACTTGACTTGCAGGACACCTAGGTTCTAACAGAATGTATAACAGAATAAAAGAACGTTACTGTTGGAAAAACATGAGAACAGATATCGAAAATTATGTGAAGAACTGTAAATTGTGTCAAACTAATAAACCTCGCATAAATAGATCGCCGATGCAAATTACTATAAATTCAACACGCCCTTTCCAAAGAATTAGTCTTGATATTGTCGGTCCCATTCCAGAGGCCGGACTTCAAAAACTGACTGACCAGGGTACAAACTTTACAGCCGACCTTTTTAAACGCACATGTGAATTTTTAAAGATAAAACAGATATGGTCTTCGTCTTATCATCCGCAAACTCAAGGGGCTCTTAAACGTAGTCATTCCACACTTAAAGAATATCTTAAGAGCTATGTTAATGATAACCAAACAAATTGGCACAAATTTGTATATACCGCAATGCTAGCTTACAAAAGTAACACCCATACTACTACCCAATTTACTCCTTACGAACTTATTTTTGGTCATAAACCATATATTCCAGATTTTATTTTTGAATCACGTCCCGATGTCACCTACCCCGAATATTTAAAAATGCTGCAACATCGCCTAAAAATATCCCGTGAGAAGGCATTACAAAACATTAATACTTCTAAAGAAAGATTAAAAACTTATTACGATCAACACTCCCGACCAGTACAATATAAAGTAGGAGATTATGTCCTGCTAAAGAATCATCTAAGACTTCGTAAAGCCCTTTCTCCTATATGGAAAGGACCCTATAAAATCGTCAAATTACATGGAAATAATACCCTTTGTCTTCTGATAAATAGACGTCACGTGAAGCAACACTACGACCAAGTCAAGCCAGCATCTGTAACATAAAATTATTAGATAAACATGTCTACCTAATTTAAAGTCATATAAATATAAATATTATAATATAAGTAAAACCATAACTGTGTATTAAATAAAAAGATATTGTCATGCTTAAATAGATTTTAAAACTTAAAATAGGTTCTTTTCTTTATTTTATTAAATATAAAATTAGTTTTCCTCCTCATAATTATTACCTTTATATTACAGAACCGCCGGTGCATTTTGCAATGTCATTCTAGCAAGTAAGGAAACCCAATATATAGAATATATTACTAAGAGTCCAGGTATACTTTTTGATCCTGTTGGAATTAACTATTGGAATTAATTACTAAGGATTACAAATGATTATTTTCATATTGTCATTCCCGTATTGTAACATCAATAAAATTTAATTGATGTATTGTGCGTTATTGCTTTTTCTGTTATCTATGCGCTGTGACTATCAATAAAATGTTTTCAAAAAGCCGAAAGATTTTAGGTCTCCTAAATACCACAACTTTGCTAAACGAGGTCGAAAATGAGGAAAAAGTGTCAGAAACTATGATATACATTGATTCAGCTTTATTGGTAAGGCACTTATTATAATAGACTTGCATATAATTATGGTACCAATCATAGCTAAACGCAAATCTAATCAACCGTTTTGTTTTAGGATTAACAAGATCAAGAAAGTACCTATATAAATGTCGTGAATAATGTATTGAACCCCTCTTACGTAAATTATGATTTGATAAGTTATATCGAAGTAAGTCATTTATTTACATTTTCAATTATTGTTTTAACCAGTTTATCAAGTTGTGAGAATAAAAAGAGATCCGTACTTATTGTAACTAAAAGCCTTGTTTATAGTAATTTATTTATTTTTACCTTTTACAGAAACCTCTGACGCCAATTCCAGGTGAAAAGAACAGCAACACTACGCAGCAGGAACAGGCTATACCTGTCATGAGAAGTAAAAAAAAATCCTTTGAGCCTTGTAACTGACTGTGATAGTGAGTCGTCTATAGAAGATGAGAATACAGTAGCAAATGCCGCACGTTGTTCATCTACCAGTTCAAGCTCCTCTTTAAGTTCATCTGGATCTTCAACGTCTTCGAAAGAATCTGAGCGAGTAGAAGAAAGTCCTATTCAAGAACTGAGACCTTGCCACTTTGCAAATATTTCTAATGAAGAATCAAATCAAGACGATATTATTGAGAATACGCCAGATCGTGCCTCACATAAGCGTAGTGGTTTTAATAACGATTTTAGGACAATTTCTCCAATATATGCTGATGAGAGTGAGGTGGATGACGATGTCGCAGATCCAACCTTCATTTCTGAAAATCCACTTGCTAAAAGCCGTAGAAGGAGATTTAACATAGTCTTGGCAACGTCAAGTTCTTCGGATTCCGAGTCTGAAGTTGAGATTGAGCAAAAAGGTCGTAAACGGCCACGGCGTTCACAGAAATGGAAACAAAAGAAGGTAAGAAAATTAAGAAATCTTGGAGAAGAATAAGCATATCTTTCTAAGAAACAAAAAACGATGCCAAGCCGCTGTTTCAAAATACCGTGTGGAGATAAATGCCGCTTAAAATGTTCTCAAAACCTTAGCACTGAGGAAAGGTATGAGATTTTTTGTAACTTCTGGAAATTAGGTGATTTAAGTAAGCAAAGAGCTTTTACTAATTCATCTGTGGTTGATTTGATGTCCAAGTATAAATACACAAACGCAGAAAAGCCAAGAGCTCCAAACAAGGCTACTTTATCTCGAAGAATGCCAGGATAAGAGTCTGTAAGTTGTTTTATAAAAGCACTCTAGATGTGACTGACCGCATGATACATACAAACCAGCATAAAAAAATAGCACTGGAATAGTTCAATAGTTCCTTCGAGAAAAGCATGCGAACCACAGGCAATTGAGTAAGAAGTTAGTTGTCGATCTAAGAAAGCACATTGATTCAATTCCTCGCATTGAATCTCATTATGTTAGAGCCACTACATCTAGGCAATATATTGACGGTAGCAAAACTATTAATGATTTGTATGAAGATTTTGAACAACAACAAATAAAAACAATAGGAAAACGGGAAATTATATTTGGCATTTTACAAAATATTTACAACGTAATTCAACTTAAGCTTTTTCCAACCGCGTAAAGATCAGTGCGATCTGTGTACTTCCTCTAATTTAAATGAAGACCAAAGAAAAGATATAGAAGAGGTGTACGTTAAACATTTGAAAAAGAAGGAGCTAAGAATGCCTGAAAAATTTATAGACAGGCAGAATATAGATTTGAATAACATCGTGGCAGTATTATGACCTAGAAGCAGTGCTGCAATGTCCTAGAGGTACAACGTTGGCTTTTTACTATAAATACAAGCGTAACAGCTACAATAACCACCAAAGCGGTTCCTGTTTAGATCACATTATGCTTAGAACCCACTTACCTACAGTTACCCTAGTGACTAACTCAGCTGTAACCGACCATAAAGCGGCTATGCTAACCATAAGTCTAAACTACCTAGGCATCAACGCACGCAGCGTAAGTCTAAATTATGATTAAACTCGAAGACGATTAATGTAACATTGACCTCGAACCAGTTTATAGTTTCTGCTGACGCTGACACCGCGTTGACATAGGTACTTAATTATGAATGTGCAACAAGCCATACTGCAGAGGTTAGGAGGAGATAAAACGCGGAAGAGGATAGCGAGGTGGCAGAAGGCTTGCCTAAGATTTACACTGACGGTAGTAAGCTGGAGGGGAAAGTCGGAGCAGCCCTGACCTGTTGGGAGGGGTCTGTTGAGACGTGTACCCGAAAATTCAGACTGGAACCGTACTGTACGGTCTTTCAAGCCGAGCTATACGCTATCCTCCAAGCGACCGAAATTATCATTGGCAAAAAATTCGAAAATGCGGCTATCCTGAGCGACTCGAGGTCGGCTCTCCAGACGCTGATGGATCCAGACTCCTCGCACCCAATCACGAAGGCGATACAGGGTAACCTGGAATTCCTGAGAGACAACCACCAACTAGTCTCTCTCTATTGGATACGGGCCCACGTCGGAGTGAAAGGGAACGAGAGAGCGGATGAATTAGCGAAGGAAGCCGCCCTCAAACTGAAGACCAGAGCGGACTATGACTGCAGCCCCATCTCGTTCGTTAAACGTCATTTACGGGCGGAAACGATCGAGCAGTGGGACTGCAGGTATAGGACCGAAGCCACAGCCGCGACCACCAAGGTCTTCTTTCCGAATGGGGTGGACGCACACAACACGGTGAGGAAGATGTCCATCGACCGAACGGCGTCGCAAATCCTGACAGGGCACGGGGGATTCTGTGCATACCTGCACAGATTTAAGCGCAGGGACAGCCCCTCGTGTGCCTGTGACCCGACCATGGACGAGGACATCTTTCACATCCTACTCGATTGCCCAATACACACTAACACTAGGTACACTCTGCAACAAAAACTAGATACACACTTAAGTAAAGATACCCTAAAGGAGATAATTAGTAATAAGAAAGAAAGGAAAGTCTTTATGGAATACGCCGGAAAAATCGTGAATATTGTAAATAAGAGAAATAAGGACGATTAGATATAAGAGAAACTATAAGCAAGACCACATTGTGGCAGGTGTAAAGAAAGGGATGGAAGAGAAGCATCAATCGAAATTGTAATTAGAGAAAGAAAAACTCTCAAAATGGAAATATAAATATATACATGTACAATAAATATAAGAAACAAAAGAAACAAAAGAAATTGTAAAAATACTAGGAAATAAGAAATGTAACAACTAGAAACTAAAGTAAAAGAAAACAATGTAATAATGTTATAAGTAGGGAAATTATACTAGTACATAAGATAAATTGTAATTTAATATAAGTTAAAAAATGTATTAGTATTAAGAATTTATGTATATAAAAATAATAAAAGAGAGAAAAAAAAAAAAGAGAGAAATAAAAAAGAAAAGATAAGAAAAGATAAAAGAAAGAAAAGAAAAAGAAAAGAGTCGAGCTCTTAAAGCTCTTGTTTTATTAAAAAAAGCCTAAATAAGCCCAAAAAAAACAAACGAAACTGAAACCAAATACCTGCCAAAAAGCGGGAGCAGCTAGCTTAAAAAAAAAAAAAAAAAAAACAGTACTAGCAAAGTAAAAATAAGCAGAAAAAATTACAATATCAAACCTTGGATAATTCCTGGCCTAATTCGCTGTATGAGACAGAGATAAACTTCATTTTAAAGCTAAATCTAACTCAGAAAATTCATTCTTACAAATAACATATAAACGATATCGGAACTTCTGTAATAACATTTTGAAAACAATCACGACAAAAATAAACTGGAGCAGGCAAAAAAAAACAGTAAAAAGGTCTGGAATTTCATTAAAAATGTCACCTACACGTCTAAGCGACATGAATCGACATCGAGTTTATTACAAACACAACCTAACACCGCTTTTATCTCCTAACAGTGCAAATAATTTCTTTGTCAATGTAGGTAAAACTCTCAGAACAATAACTAAAGCATTATTGTTCTGAGGTAAAACTTTAGTACAGCGCTTTCAGACACAACCTATCTACCCCACGACTTCAAAAAGTTTTAATCAGTGTAGCTCTAATATAAAATCTTTTGTTTTATTAGCCACCGACTCCACAGAAGTAGAAAGAATTATTATGAGTTCGAAAGATGACTGTGCTGTTGGCTGGGATAACATCTCTAACAAAATGCTAAAACAGTTCAAACATATCCAGCTCCTGCCTCTAACGTATATTTTTCAATTTTGTCTCACCGAAGGACTTTTTCCCAATTGTTTGAAAAAAGCTGTTGTTGTTCCCGTATAAATCGGGTAGTAAAGAACAAATTTCAAATTATAGGCCTATATCGATACTTTCCTCCATATCAAAAATGTTAGAAAAAATTATAAACAACAATTTAGTACATTTTTTGGAAAATAATTCGCTCTTGTCAAACAATCAATTTGGTTTTAGAGCTAATTTATCAACGGATGAGGCAGTTCATTAGTTAACTAACTATGTTACACAAGAGCTTGATGAAGGCCATAAAACAATAGGTATATTCCTGGATCTTGCAAAAGCTTTTGATACAGTTTCGATACCCATCCTATTGAATAAGCTTGAAACAATAGGTATAAGAGATAAACAACTGAAGTTGTTTACAAGTTATTTAAGTGATCGTAGCCAATGCGTTAAAATAGGCAATGTGATTAGTGCTGACAGGTGCAACACTTCCTTTGGTGTCCCACAAGGAAGTATAATTGGGCCTACCTTATTTTTAATTTACATTAATGACCTCTGCAACCTTCAACTAAACGGCGGTAAAATATTATCGTACGCCGATGACACTGCTCTACTTTTTTCTGCAGCGACGGAGCTCGAGGCTTACGAAAATGCACAAAATGGCTTCAATATTATAAATAACTGGCTTAATCAACATTTACTAACACTAAATGCTAATAAAACTAAATATATCACATTCTCGATGCGCAAATCAACTTCTACAACAAGAACACCTTTGTATGCTCATGATGGCTGTAATTTATACACAAACATGTCTTGCAATTGCCCTACCATTTCTAGTACTCGCAATATAAAGTATCTTGGGGTAATTATTGACGAGAATCTGTCATTCCTTTATCATATTGAAGCTTTAAGTAACAGAATACGTAAGCATAAGTTTGTATTTAAAAAAACTTCGTTCGATTGCAGATACGAAACTAATTATGCAAGTTTACGTGGCCTTATGTCAGTCGATACTAACTTACTGCATCACTGCATGGGGTGGTACGTATAAGTCCCTGTTATTAATTGTCGAAAGAGCCTAAAGAGCAATCCTAAAGGTGTCCCCTATCCGTCCTTCTCTATATCCTACTCACCTTTTATATGAATCCTGTAAAGTTTTAACAGCGGCAATTATTTATAAAAAGCACGATACTAAAACAGCACACGGTTCTTCTTTACAGCACTGAAATTACTAATAAAAGGAGGAAGGACATGATTTGCACTTATCTCAAAGGTACAAAATGCGCTTTCTCATCAAGGTTCTTTATTTTCTTAGGACCTTTCTGTACAACAGGATTAATGTTAATTGTTATATTTATTCGCTAAACACTATCAGCTGCAAAAAGGTTGTACAGGAAGAACTACAAAAATTGACCTACGACGATACGGAGAGGTTAATGACCGTTGTTAGGTAATTTTGTTTTATTTATTTCAGTGTAAAACTTATTAGTTTATTTTAAAAAAACGTATTATTATTTTATTTATGTCTTTATATTAGATTGTAATTTAGCGTATAAGGAACCTGTTATATTCATTTTTGTTTCGATTTATATTAAACTTAGACTAAGGCCACATTCGCCTGAAACTAGGTACCTTGCTTTCATGTTTCGCAATTCCAGACGTTTTGCTACTAGCTCATTCTGCTTTTATGTCGTCCGATTGAGATGACTCTCTGCTGAATGGGTACTCTGCTTTTATGTCATATAGCTGAATTGTCTTTCGGCTATCTAGGTCTGTCTGCGGGCACGAGATTGGCGACGGCCGAGCGATGGCGATGCGACGCGACGGCGACGCGACGGCGGAGCGGGGCGACGAGGCGGGACATCTCGCGTGGGCACGAAACTTGTCGCTCCATGTCGCTCTAGAGGTAGTGTTGTGAGCAATATGTCACGTCATCATAACACAAGTTTACGTCGAAGAGAATTATTGCAGCCAAGTCTACTTATGGGAACGGAGTTATTATTACCTAGAAATGGTGTTCATCCAATAAATAAAGGCAGAAGTAATTTGGGCGAATTTTCTACCCTTTATTACGAGTTATGGTGCCATCCATCAAAATTTTCCAATTATACAAAAATGAGTTTACACACATTTGATTACATTTTAGAGAAAATAAGAAGCAATCTAATACGTGTTATTTTTGGAAATAGTATAATTATGCCTGAAGAAAAAAAAATCTTAATTCGTGACATTATTGTTTAGTTTATTACATTTTTAATATCTTCTTCTTCTTCATTATTATTTTTAATATCCATTAGGTAGGTAAGTACTATAATATTTTTCAACACAACGCTACTGTAATCGCGAGCGACCTAATCAAACTAGTTTGTTCATTTGTTCTCGTCGCTTCCGCGCCGCCGCCGGCGCTCCCGTGTCGCCCGTGCATCGCTCGATCGCATCGCCCCGCCATCGCTCGTTTCGTGCGCGTCACCATAGGTGTCCATGTTGTTGATGCATTGCCGTCGCGTCGCTGTCGCGTCGCGTCGCCCGTCTCTCGGCCGTCGCTAGTCTTGTGCCCGCAGACTATGAGCATATCTAGGTACCTTGCTTTCATGTCATCCAACGTGAATTGTCTTTCAGCGAAAAAGTCATTCTGATAGAGACCCAAAACAGGGTTTACCTAACTCAGGCAACAGAATTTAATCTACTTTAGATTATTAGTTAAGAGCTCTTTGTAAACTATAGATGTAAGCGTATTTAAATAAAGATATTATTATTTTTATTATACTCTTTATTTAACATATATCTTAAGAAAAAAGATTTTTTACAATATTTTATATAAAAACATATTTACATTATAAAATATTATAAAAAACGTAACCTAGGTTGCCACCGGCAGCGGGGATAGACCCAAGCTATCGGTGATTAGGGCTGCAGAGTGAGGAACCTCCTCACAATACGTGCCGTGTCAAGGAGTACTGCCTTCTGTATCTGGCCCTTGACCCAACCTTTTAGCGAGAGCCTCTTTAGATGTTGATCGAGACTCTTATCTATAAGACCGTGTGCCGAAACGACTATCGGTACAATAATAATTGAATCCACATCCCACATGGCGGCAACCTCGTGAGCCAAGTCAAGGTACTTACTGAGCTTGTCCTTCTCGGCTTTCACGAGGTTCTCTTCATGAGGTATTGGTGATAGCAACCAATATTGCTTGGCGCTGAGATCGGCCGATCACCACGATATCAGGCTTATTGGCGACAATAGTCTATCCGTGATGATAGAGCGATCCCAGTAGATCGTTGCATGACCATTTTCGAGAACTGGCGAAGGTGCGTACTTATAGTAAGGCACCTCTGATTCAACAAGGCCATATTGAAGAGCAAGTTGCTGGTGAATTATTCTGGCTACTTGGTTGTGTCTGTGCAAATACTCTCCGTTAGCAAGATGAGAACAACCGGAAATAATATGTCGGAGTGATTCTCCAGGACGGCGGCATGCCCGACAGATGTCGACCGTACCGTACTTCATAATATATTTCCGGTAGTTATTCGTCTTGATAACTTCATCTTCAATGGCACAGACAAAACCTTCGGTTTCCCCAAAGAGGTCACCGAAACGTAGCCAGTTCACCGAGGCAGGCAAATCTACATCAGGCCCAGTTAGAGCCCGATAGTAGCGCCCGTGTAGCACCTTGCTCTTTCATAATATGTCCTTGCGATCGAGAGTGCTTAGCACCACTGGTTTGCGCCAGTTTTCTGTTGCCAAGGAGAGCGGCGTAAAGTGTCTATCAACTGCCACGACATCCAAATGCACCCCCACACTCACTGTTAAGGAAATAATCCCTGAGACTGCACACCTCACGGTTTTGTAGGTCCTTCGCATTTAAAAAGCCGCGACCCCCACATCTCCGCGGTATGTACAGCCTCATAACAGATGAGCGCGGGTGTAACATTCTGGAAGTAGTGAGCATTTGACGGACTCTTCTATCCAAGGCGTCCAATTCGGTCTGAGTCCATCTTAGTATGCCAAAGGAGTATGTGAGCAGAAGCATAACCCAGCCATTAAAAGCACGCGACTTATTGCCACCCGCATAAAGACTGTTAAGTACTTTTCTCAGGCGGCAAAAGAATCGCTCCCGTAATGACTGTTTTATGTCCCTGTCCTCAACACCCAAAGACTGTGACATACCAAAATATTTATAAGTTTCAACTTCAGAGAGAGATCTGAAGTTTATCGTTTCGGAGAGTTGTAAATTGGTTGAATATACTACTCTCCCACGCTGTACATGCATAACCGCACACTTATCCACACCAAACTCCATCCTGATGGCACTGCTGAAAGTCTCAGTAATTTTCAGCAGTTTTACCAAGTCTTGGCGGTTTGGTGGAACAACTTGAGGTCATCCATGTATAACAAATGCGACATAACTTCACCCCCTCTCCGCAGTCGACAGCCTAACCTTGAATTTCTCAATAAAGTACTGAGAGAATTCAAAGCTAGGCAAAACCATAAAGGACTCAGACTGTCGCCCTGGAATATGCCACGCTCTATCCTTATAAGATTCTGCGTGGCAAAAACACTATCTCGACATGCTGGTTGACGCAAGACCGTGGTCCACTGCCGCATGCATGACATCAAAAAGGATTTTAAAGTTATGTCAATTTTATATAACTCTAAAATCCTCACCAACCATGTATGCGGCACCGAATCATAGGCCTTCTTATAGTCAATCCAGGCTGTGGAGAGAGTCCCTCTGCCACGCCGAACCTTCTGGCATATGGTCATGTCAATGAGGAGAAGCTCCTTAATACCACGGGACCCAACCCTACATCCCTTCTGAGTCACGTCCAAAATATTGTTTGCAACAATGTGTGAGTTAATTTTTTTTCTCAGAATGGATGTAAGGAGCTTGTATAAAGTAGGTAAGCACGTGATGGGTCTATAATTTGTCGGTTCCGTGGTACTACCTGATTTATGGAGCAGAAAAGTGACACCAGTAGTCAACAAACTTGGGAGTAAGCCGAGCTCTATGGCTTCTGGGAATTGCGTTGCCAGTAACTCGTGTGAACATCGAAACCATTTGATCCAGAAGTTGTGCAATCCGTCCGGTCCTGGGCATTTCCAATTTTGGGCCGTACGGATTGCACAACTTACGTCAGCTGTACTAATATTAATAGGCTGCATGATCTCAATATGTTCACACGCCTCACTGACAACATTCATCCATTCACCTTCCGTGTGCTCGACGGGCACCGACCAAATGTTACGCCAGAAATTAGTCATGGCATCAACATCCGGTAGCTGCCCGTCGCTCACACATTGATCAGCTCCTTCCCAACGTCTGTATACTTTTCTTTGGTCACAAAGAGGCGATTTTGTTGGTATTGGTCCACACGCACTCTGTAGCGACGTATACGGTTTGCCCATGCATAGACTTTTTGCTTCAGAAAGTCAATACGTTCCGTCACACAAGCCATATAGTTTTCCGGTCGAACATCAGTCCCGACAAAGGCTTGTGTGACGAATCGCATGACGCGAGGCCGATTATTGCCATTTCTGAAGCAAATTAGCTTTGCAATGAGTGTCCTGAACTTATTGATACGCCCCTCGATCCTCAATTGCCAAGCAGGGGCAGTCCCGGTTCGCCGCGGTACTCGGTCATAATCCTGTAATTTGACACTAGCAACACGACACACCGCGATGGCCCCACAATAAAGGATCGAGTGGGTATCAATTAAATTTTCACTGGTTCCAAGATAAGGAACCAGTAAATCGTTCAAGGCACTCATTAACGCCAAATTATGCCTATTCGTGGGCAAACAAGGTATACGCGGCCTAAAGTTAAGCATGTCACGACTGTAGAATGGCATCGTTCAAAGCAAATGAGGACATTTGCTAATTCGCCTGTGTACTTACATTCGTATTTATGTAGTCTTCATCGTCGGGTACCGGATCTACTCGCGCCACCAAAACCGGCGTCACGGCCGGTAATTGTGGGGCAGGCCGATCCTGCACCGAAGAAGAAGCCGCACAAATACGTAGTGACTCCAGGCGTAGCCGATCAAGTGCTGACTGAACCAGCAAGTTGTTACGCTGGATCACCCGCACTTGATCTGACAATCGTTGGGCAGACACGTCGATGGTCGGTTTAAGGGTCTGAAACAAAGACAGCAGCCGAACACGATACGCAGTAAGGTTAGTTCCTCCCTCTGTTGCCCCATAGTAGGCGCGCATGCAGTCAGGTCAGGATATCTTCAGCCCCTATCGGGCTGGTTCGGGCCTCGAGGCTTAGCTTCATGCCCGGGCATCTTCTAAAGCTCGTTTGGTGAGCTTGATCACATAAGGTGGTTGGCAGGGGCGTTTTTTTTTTTTTTTTTTTTTTATTATTTTTTTTTTTATTTTTTTTTTTTTATTTTTTTTATAGTATTTTTTATGTTTTTTTTTTTTTGTATTTTTCATTGTGTATTATGCAGTTCTCATTTATTTGTTGAGTCCATCGCATGCGGCGCACTACACCACCGGTAGCGGGGGTCGTACGCGGGGCAGATTGCCTCACTGATCCCAAGCGTGCCGGCAGCGGTGGTCGTCCACGTCGCGCAGGTCGTTGTGGCGGCGGGGACGGCAATCGCCAGCTCGCGCTGCTCGACTTGTCAGTTGACACCCTGGTGAGGTCATCATTGGACGAGGAGCTTGAAGTCGGCGGAGTAGGCGATGGTGGTGGGCGTGCGCTTCGTTGAGCTCTGTTTCTTGTTATCATTTCTTTGTGATTTTCATATTGTTGTTTGCATGTTGACGTTGTATGTCAACATGTCAGTGGGTTCGGGATTGTGTTTCTATTGTAAATGTAATTTATATACAACCAAATCAGTGTTTTGCATTTTTGCTATTGATGTTACTGCTTTTATTTGACTGTTTACGGAAATTTTGTTCGACGAAAACAACATTAGAACTAATAAAACCAAAAAATATTTTCTTAAAGAAATGACACGTTGTGACAGTGACAAGAGCTTTTTTCTTTATTATTATTAATATGACTTCGACAGAGTTAGAGAGCAACATTGAGAAAAAAGAAGCATACAAAAAGGTTTACTGTTATTTTTGGTCCGAATCAGATGCCAAGAGGAGGGCAATAGAAATTGGATCTTGTGTCTTAGTCCGGTCGTGGGACATTAAATTCCATAAAGAAGTTTTGATAATTCTAAAACTTTTCGTTTTTGCTGAGTGGATAGAGTATATGGATTGTGAGCTACTTTTAAAAAGTTAGAACTTTTATGACTGTGCTTTAGGTATGGTTTAGGTATTTCATAATATTTCGTGTAAAGTAATGTATATAATATTAAAGTTTGAAATGTTGAGTGTTTTATAATAAGACCTATCTTATCTTTGTGTTGTAAAAAGTTTAGAAACATAATATATGTGGAACTATGAAAATCACAAAATCACTCTTTTTGTCGTTAAATAAAATTTTAAAATTTATGAAATAATATTTAAGACTTTCAGTGGTTAGTGGTATACATGTTGAACAAAGTTTAGAAAGTTAAGTGGTGTGCTTCTTTGATCATTTCATTTTTCTTTCGTAACACACGCAATAACAAATTAAAATTGACAGAATCGCTCATACATGTCCTTTGTAATACTATTTTATACCACACAAAAAATTAGAAATATACATACAGTGCATTTTGTTTAAATCACGAATAAAATATTTCGCTAACGTAACGTTTCTTTATGCGGACGCGGGCGGCTGCGGGCGCGGCGCTGCGGTGGCGGCGGGCAGGCGCGGGGGTGGGGGCATACCTACCTACACTCTATATGACTGATAATCCACTCGTCACGTCAGACGAGTTGAATAGTGGATACAAGGCGAACATAATACAAGAAGACTTAATGCAGGAAAGTAAACTAAGTACCTGCCTACTTACTTTACATCTTAGCTGACAACAAAACATTATTAAATGACAAGTTTTGAGTAGGTAGTTAAGTACAGATCGCGCAATTCTTCTTACAGATAAGATTATTCTACAATTATCCGAATTGGATGAATGGGATGAAAACGTACGTAACGTAAACGGATGAGTATGTAACATATTCTTTATTAAAAATAAAAACTGCAAATGATTAAGTACGTATCTGTTTATTTTTCATTTTGGTTAATCAATCTATCATCCTGTCATGTTCACAAATCACAATAATAGGAAAATAATTTTTAAGATGCATGATTGATTACAATAGGCTATAGAATTGCGTATCTAGCTAGGGCCACATCATACGATTAAAGTTTTTTCCACAACCCTTACGTGTTTTTTTGACAATTAATCAATTAAGAGCTTCAGGTAAGTATGCAAAAGTATTTCCTAAATTATAGTATGGTAAGTAGGTACTCTTATTATCACTAAATCATTCATCACTACCTAGGTACCTACTAATTATAAAACACAGTCCCCCTGCATCTGTATGTCTACATAAGTACGTAGGTACCTATTTACTTAATTAAGTATTATAATATCAATTCTACTAGTCACCTGCAATTATTAAGTACCTACCGATATTATTACAATTTACAAGTACCTAACTAGGTTGGTAGTTACTAGGGCTTGCTCCCAGGAATTCCTGGTATTTCCCGGGAAATTGACTTTTTACGCAGTACCGGTACTGAGAATTTGTTTCCCGGGAAATTCGGTACTTTTGGTACTTTTGTTATAACTTCAAATTACGCCAATATTAGGCTCCGCGTTTGCGGTAGTCGTCACCGGTAACCTCGGCTAATGCTCTTAGTTGAAAACCATACAAATTTCGTAGCGTTACCAAATTTTTGTCTCCACAGTTCTCAACCGTAACGTCACCGGTACTTTTTCTGGGGAAAAATTGTAACTAATGTACCCGTACCCTACACCGTACGGTTTCATCGTCATCGCACTCCAATGATTTGATAATTCCATTTAAATAATTTCTTTTTTGTTTGCTAATTTAGCTTTACCTTCCAAATGACCTCGAAACTGAACGTCACTCGAAACATCGACGACAAGGATTCCAATAGTCGGATTGGTATCAAGGGAGAGCTCCCTCAAAAGTTCAGAGGTACGAGGAAGGGATGTTTTTTCGCGGTAAATGCGCAAACTTGTGTTTTGGAGGGGTTACAGTGGACTAAGTTATGTCGGCCCCAATTCAAGACATGACTTAACATGTTCTTGGTGTCAGTCACAAGTTTATTCCGGCTCTCGATGACGCTTTCCCGAGAAATATTAGCTCGTCCAGTGTAGAGCGTTACTCCCTTACTGACAATCGCGTAGCAATGAATGCTGTTGTTATGCAACATGTCATTGATATGCAGAAGAAACAGAGAATGGGCTAACACACACCCCTGTGGGACTTGTTGGGATTACTTTGGAGAGCAAAGAGGTGATGGCTATTGGGCTGTAGTTGGACGGATCTGAGCGATCGATTTTTTTCGAATCGGGTGGACAAGGGCTGTCTTTCAAGAGCTCGGGACAACGCCAGTAGTGTAAGAGAGCCGGAAAACGCGCGTTAGAATCAGCGCCAACTCATGGGAGGAACTGCACCAGGCCCACTCGACTTATGGATATCAAGGAAAAAAAGAGCCTTACGAACTGACCTTTGTAGGAACCGGACGTTTGGCATTGAACAAGCGCAATGCGGTATGGTTGGTGGAGAGTTTTTCCCATCGTCCAAGGCGAGTTTGATGCAAAAAGAGTGCCCAAGAGATCGGCTTTCTCCTTTGCAATATGGGTCAGGCAGTCATCGGTCTTGTGCAATGGTGGTAGGGACGGCTGACAAAAATTCCCTAAGATAGCTTTGGCGAGAGACCGGAACGCACGCGTACCCGAAGGAAGACGCACTAGCCTCTCGCCAATTCCACTTATGAATGATGACTTCGCCTTGGCAATGTCCTTCTTAAAGGACCTGGCGGCAAAGTTGTACCTCTTCCTGAGCGCACTGGTGTTTGGATCCTTTGATGACACCGCATTAGCCCAGGCCATGTAATGTTGTCACTTTTGGCGAGACACCATTTTGCAGCAACGACCAAACCATGGTTGAGACCTGCCGCCAATGGGAACTACAGAGTTTGGATTAAAAAGTTTCATTCCCTGCAGTATCACATCAACGATAAAGTCGGCGGCGACATCAAGATCATCCAGTGAGAAGCAAACTCGTAGTAGGACGCAAAAAAACTCCCATCGCATCCCAGTCCGCTGACCTATAATGCCAGACTCGACGTTTTTAAAATTTCTGTGAAAGGCACAGTGCTACGAATCAGACAGTGGTCTGATGAGCCTAGTGGTGCATCAATAGAAACTTGATAGCCGTCTGGGTGAGAGGTCAGCAGAAGGTCCAATAAGAAAGGTGCATGGCCCTCCACATCTGGAATCCACGTAGGCTCTGTTACCAATTGGGACAGACTGTAGGCCAAAGCGAAGTCATGAACGACTCTACCCGCGTGGTCAGTTTTGAGTCAACCAAGCCATTCGACGTGGTGGACATTGCAGTCTCCCAATACCACAATCTCGGCCGAGGGCATCCGTTGGAGAAGGGTCTGTCGCCGTTTGAACGGTCTCGGTTTGGACGAATTTATATTTTTTACTCACCTTAAAACACTCATGATAAAAATCCATTGTATATAGACTCTTTTAAATTTAAAACATTCAACTCGAATGACCTCTAGCCAATTCCATTCGATAAAGTGATGCCACAGCTAGTATAGCAATTAGCAAAACAATTTTTTTATTATAAAAATTTTGTGTAATATTTTGATTTGCTCATTGATCCATTAATCAAACGTTAGTTACATCTGGGTTAAAAATTCAGTACCAAAAAGTACCGGAAATTTCCGGTTTTCCCGGTACCATAGTAAGCGCAGTACCGGGAATCCTTTTTTCTCCACAGTACCAGGACTGTAAGCCGTAGTAGTTACTTACTTAATGGAGTAACTGCTAATACTACTTTACGTTTCATAACATACTATGTAACATAATTATACATACGTCTTCTTTGGCAAAAGTCTAAATTCCATTTCGGTATTAAACGCTAGTGTTTATACGTTCTGCTCAAGGTCACCAGCGCTCGAGCTCTCACGTACACGGAGTGTCACTGGTGGTGCAAATAAACATGTATAGGTAGCACAGTAAAATATATTATATTACCGTTTAGGTAGTCTGATGTGGCGTTGACTGTACTGACATACCTAGCCTAGGATTATTTGAAATGGTAATTTGTTCACTTTTAAGTACACATTATAAACACCATAACTTGTAGTAAATTAAGTAAGTATTCAGATTAATTATTACTTAAAAGTAGACAACCCAAAAGTCATTAGAAGAGATAAGAGTACGCGATAGAAAGAGAGGCAACTTCTAGGTGAATTTAACTGTAGATAAGGGAGCGGTGTGCGACCTGAATTGCATTTTATTGTGTCTTAGCAAGAGTCGCTATTTATTTAAATGACTTTGCGGAGTGAATCTTCTGTACTTGTACTATTATGTAAATATTCTATGGTATTATGCACAGATAAGGGGCAGGGGCAAATAAGATAATAACGTCGGCTTACTGCAAGAAATCATTAAAGAGCAGTAATAAAGTAAGTAGCAGCAATAGCTACAAAAATTACAATGTGTCCTAATAGAAATAAATCAACTTGTGACGGGTTGAAACAAATAATACTGCTTTTGGCGGTGTGACCAGTTAGAACAAAATTTTGGTGTAACGAGTTGATGCCCAAATCCACCTGCCCACGTCCTGCATGCCCAATCGCGTATTTAGGGTGGATTCTACCAAACTGGAATAAGACTTACTCCGAGATTAGTCAATACAAATTCGGCGTTTTATCTAGGTATAGTGAAATATTTTATTCGTGTTAAAACAAAATGCACTGTATGTATGTTTCTATTTTTTGTGTGGTATAAAATAGCATTACAAAGGCCATGATGAGCGATTCTGTAAATTTTAATTTATTATTGCGTGTTTACGTTTTCATCCCATTCATCCAATTCGGATGATTGTAGAATAATCTTATCTGAAAGAATAATTTCGGATGATTGTAGAATAATCTTATCTGAAAGAAGAATTGCGCGATCTGTAAGTACTAACTACTGAAAACTAGTCATTTAATAATGTTTTTATTGATATCATAAGATGTAAAGTAAGTAGGTTAAGGTACTTAGTTTACTTTTTCTGCATTACGTCTTCTTGTATTATGTTCGCCATGTATCCACTCGTCTGACGTGACGATTGAATTATCATTCATATAGAGTGTAGGTAGGTATGCCCCCACCCCCGCGCCTGCCCGCCGCCACCGCCGCGCCGCGCCCGCACGGCCCGCAACCGCCCGCGTCCGCATAAAGAAACGTACGTTAGCGAAATATTTTATTCGTGATTTAAACAAAATGCACTGTATGTATGTTTCTAATTTTTTGTGTGGTATAAAATAGTATTACAAAGGACATGTATGAGCGATTCTGTCAATTTTAATTTGTTATTGCGTGTGCTACGAAAGAAAAATGAAATGAACAAAGAAGCACACCACTTAACTTTCTAAACTTTGTTCAATATGTGTACCACTAACCACTGAAAGTCTTAAATATTATTTCATAAATTTTAAAATTTTATTCAAAGTTAAAAAGAGTGATTTTGTGATTTTCATAGTTCCACATATATTATGTTTCTAAACTTTTTACAACACAAAGATAAGATAGTTCTTATTATGAAACACTCAACATATCAAACTTTAATATTATATACATTACGTTACACGAAATATTATGAAATACCTAAACCATACCTAAAGCACAGTCATAAAACTTCTAACTTTTTAAAAATAGCTCACAATCCACATACTCTATCCACTCAGCAAAAACGAAAAGTTTTAGAATTATCGTAAGTAATTTTTGTCCGGCTACGCGACTATCTGGCATTATTTAAATGATTTGTCTTCTAAGGCTAAGGATACTGGCAATACAAAAATTATATTCTATTTGGATAACTGCTGTGGCCAGAACAAAAATAAATACAACGTATTTATTTGCGGTTCAAACATTGAACATTGAGAGTATCACACACAAATTTCTAATACGTGGGCACACTCAGAAAGAGGCGGATAGCGTCCACAGCATCGAATCAACAATCAATCACCATCGAAAAATAAGTGAAGAAAAACTTAAAGTCAATACCCATAGGCAGCCCTGATCAGTACATCACCTTGATAAAAAATGCCAAAAAAGTAGACCACATATCAACGTTCACGAACTAACTTATGATTCATTTTTTGATACAAAGAAACTGCAAGAAGATATGGGGTACAATTTTAACATTAATACAAAAGGGGAATTAGTAAACTGAAATGATATAAAACACATAAAAGTTACTAAGGAGAATCCATTTACAATTCACTACAAAATATCTTATGAATAAGAGACTTATCAGGAAATCGATATTAGAAACAAACGAAAGAAGATGCTACCCATTAACTCAATCTCTCTTGAAAAAGCATACATTAGAAAGCAATAGTTAAGTGCTAACAAAAAGAAAGACTTACAGGACCTTCTCAATAAAGGTCTTATTCCTCCGTATTATCAAAACGTCTACAATTCTATATTATCTGGCTAGGTAAAATATTTTTACTACATATTAACAATTATTAGTTTTTATAATTCTAACGTTACAACATGGTTTTTATTTCATTATGTTTATGAAAATAATTTTATATAAAGCTCAAGATCTCAATTAGGTATTCCAAAGTCTAGGCAAAATAAAAAGTGCATTAGCAAGTTTTACATTTTTTAGTTATTTTGTTGTTTTTTCGTGAGTAGTTTTACAGCTGCTATGTTTTAGGAGATATTTTATTTCATTATGTTTTTAAACTTGAGTTTATATTAAGATCTTAATTATTGCAAATTATTAAGAATTTTAGAATTACTTAAAATATGTGCCTTATCAAGTGCCTAATTAAATTTTATAGTTATTTTTTTATATTTTGATAATTACTTTAATATTTTAGGAGTCCTAATTTCATTAGAGGCTCTTTTTGTTTGACCTATTCGATTATAACATTAATACACAAATAATGATTTTTGTTTAGTTATTAAGATGAAAGTGATGTTGTCTACCTTACACAATGAGTATTAAAAGAGGCTGTTTTAGTTTATGCTACAAGTTAGCTACCTTTATGTTATTTTCATATATTTTTAATATTAGTTATTAAGTCTTCATGTGCAAATCATTAAGACTGAAAGTTTCTATTGGATTAATTAAATAATAACTAAGCAAAGTCTTTGTTTTTTTATTTTTATTATCATTTTCCTTGATAATCTTGTAAATATGGAATTTATTTCATTTTAAAATATAGTGTTAGTAAAAATGGGCAACATTTTGATGTAAATTTGAATAATCGTATATTTACAGATTAAAAGAAAAATAAGTCTCAGTTCTAACTAAGATTTAATTTTTTTTAAAATAAAACAGAATGATTTAGTTTTGTGCCATAGCTAATTATAGGTTTAACTACTTTGGTTTTGTAATAAACTGAAATAAGTCGGAGGGGACAGTGGAACTTACAACGTTGGGGAGATGAATAGTGCTTTGTCGGCACCTATGTCGGATGCTGCCATAGCACTTTACAAATTGTATTTGCAAGTTTATAAATAAGTGTATGTAGGTAAGCTATACTTGAAAAATACTACGGAGCGACATTGTCAAGTCTGATAAAGCTCCTTAAATAAAGATTTAAAAAAAAAAAAAAAAGTCGGAGGGATTTTTTTCTTTTCATTTTTTTCAGGGTTTTCCTAATTGTAGAATGTTCATTTCTATACCAAATTAAAGATTGATGTCTATACTTTTAGCTTAATTTCTGTCATTTTGACAATATGACGGTTTTTGCCATATTTTTGATATTTAGTGTACCGGGTCAAACATGCAAAACTTTAAACGCGATTTCCCAACATTCTTAATTATTCTCTTTTTTTATTTAATTATTAAGCATGCGGTCATGTAGCCCCTAGCATTCCACATTAGTGCCCGTCCCACCTTCCAAGGTACAAGGATCATGCCGTCTGACCTTTTGCCATTATCGCGCGCCAGGCCGCCGGTCGGCGGGCTCTAGTACGGCTGGCATTCCTATCATGATTAGAGATCGATGAATGATGTCATTAGAGGAATGATGGCGGTAAATGCGGTCAGCGATCAGTACATAAGACACACAACAACGACAACAACAACATTGATACGAAAAGTAGGTACTGCAGTCTATCAAAGTACCCTTATTCGCTAAGGGCAGTGCCTGCAACAAAAGACCTGATTCCCGTCTCCCTACGGCTAAAAGGCGGACACGATCTGCGAAACTATTCCACAGCTGACCAAACAGTGAGAAACCTCTTTTAAAAATCAAAGGTTTTATGGTTAGGAATAGAATTATAGGTATAGGAATTATTATTAATTAGGTTTTGGGTAATCCACGCCCAACCCGACCCGCCCCCCTGTTGGGTTGACGCAACTGTCCGATATAAATAGCCTACTGTTAATAATCGCCATTCTGACCTTTTTCAACTGTTCTATTTATTTATTTATTTTAGGGATTACAAACAAATATGTTACCTACATAAATTGTCTTATCAATAGACTTATGTACTAAAATTGGTAACACATCCCACCACGTAATCCACGTGTAGGTATACAGATTAAAAATGAACTTAGATGCGCGGTAAAATACGTAGATACTTTGTAATATAATATGAATTCTATGATTATAGCCTAACTGTAGAGACGTAAAATGTTATTAACTTTATTATTACTTAAACAAAATAGAGAAGAGAAGAGAAGAGAAAAAAACAAAAACATGCATGTATGTTAACTTAACTAAGGCGAGCAGAATATCTACAGAAAGCCTTTTAAATTTTGAAGGACTCTGGGAAAAATTGATTTCATTGAAGTTCATGTTGAAATCAAACAGCAATCTATTCAAAGGGGCTCGCTTGCCCGCGTTGGTTTTACAACAGTTTAGTCGTTCTGTGGAAATAAACGACCAAACCTACTACTTAAATGTTTGATTAAATTTTGAGATAGGTTTTCGCATTTGATCTATATCTGGACGTCCATTTTTATTACCTATTTAAAAAATTATATTTTATGATTCTGTTCAATTAAATTGTTTTTTTAGATCGTTAAATACTAATTGGTAAGTAGATTGCATCAAATTCCATTTATGTGCCTTATTTTTAGACTGCGTGCATATTATGCGAGTAGTCACCTACAAAATGAATATAGTAACACTGTTCCGAAATATTGTGATTGTGTATTTTGTTAATTGTATTCTTTGTGTGTGTTTCTTGTGTCCAGCGAAAAAGGTTAGGAAACCTGTTAAAACAAAATTTCTGTCATTTATTTCTAAACGCTCAGTAGTTTAAACAAACAGTATGCTAACATAGATTCCCAAAAAAATCTTGTTGTTATGAAACAAACAAACATTAATCGATGTTTGATGTATTACTGATATTCCAGGTTAGGTATATAAGTACTGAACACCCAAAAGTTACGTATATTAACAATAAATGTTTAAAGTATGCTAACCTGACGTCGCAGCGCTATGAACGAAGGAACCCTGTCTACTACGTGGGCATGCACTTCGAAAATCTTGTTACATTGGACAACAACTTATCGGTATGTATTTGACGCATAATACACAATCCTGTTTAATAAATAGTAATTTTTCTCCTCTCACATCAAGTATCTATCGCAAGTTAAGCTTCTTTTGAAACTTGTTTTTAAATAATAAAAGTTAGATATTGGATAAATATATTAAATTATACAAAAAAAAACACTCTTTAACCAGAAATCAATTTGAAGAAACAGTTATTCTTAAATTGACCCGACCAGAAATCGAACCCTCAAAGATAATTAGTGATATCAGAACCGGCGTGCTAACCATTCGATCACTGAGATCGTCAAAACCTTATTTGGAGTTTTACGCAGGGCAAAGAATTTAGTATTTGTAAAATTCATTGGAACCAAGTTTATTTTTAATGACATCATAAAGGGATAACGGTTGCCCAGGACCGGGATGACGGATCTCATAATGAGAGGCTTTAGTTTAAAACAGTGAAGTGTAATAAGCTAAAGAGAGAGAGAGAGAGAGAGAGAGAGAGAGAATGTCCCCGGAGCGGGCACGCGAGAACAGTCCGTTGCGAAAGAACAATCCGGTGTGAAACACTCTAATGGGGTATTTACAAGTGTCGATTTTCGCCGTGCGGCTAGTCGCTTCACAAATCGCCTCACCAAGCCGCATCGCTAGCTCATTAACACAAGTGACTAAAATCGCATGCAGCTCAGTCATTTCCTTCGAAAATGTTGAGCAGAATAGGTGTTCGTGCCGGAATTGAAATAGTTAGTTATTCAATTATTCAAGAATTGTTTGAAGAACAAAGATTGAAGAAGAAACAGATTTGAACACACACGAAAACGTACACACGGCGTCAGATCAACCTACCCAAAACTGTCAAATTTCTACAATCAATTTTGAATCTTAATGTTTGGGTTTATTTTTTATTTATATAGTTATTTGTATTCAGGCAACGCAGGCCCATAGATAAATACCTTACAGCCTAACATACATACAAAATAAAACCTTATCACTATTTTACACGTAAACACGGCGACAGGTGACGCAGCGCGGTGTCCGGTAGCCGACCACGGAACAGCAGGAACAGGACGGTCGGTACTCTCACCACAAATGAATTAAAATTCACGTTGTAGCGGGACTCCAACCGTTCAACCTTTAGAGTGAATTCGGTCTTGATCCGTATATACTTAACGATCTTCTCTGCCTTCGAAGAGTAATGGAGTCGGGACACGTACAGCAGCCTCGTCCACTGTGGTAAAGCCCTCCTCTTCACGATGGTGAACCTGCGGTGCCACAGAAGTGGCTCCATGGATGACACCCTGGCTACTTTACTTCCTCTCTTGAGGCGGTCGCCGCTCAGGTTGCGGAGGATCAATATTCATTGGAAAAATTTGACAGTCTTGGGTTTCATAAGCTTAGATGCCTTTCATAGCATTCTAAAAACTGTATAGTATTATTTTTGTATAACCAAACGATCTGTACGTAGAATCGCGGTAGTGGAATAAAAAAGATGTGGCGGGCAATCGTCTGCAACTGATCGTATTACACGGTCGATTTTCGTCACCATGTGGCCGGTCGCCGCGCGGCCAAAGTCGGATGCTACCCAACTTTAGGGCTTGCAGCTTTAGTCACTTGCACCTAGTCGAATTGCCATTTAACTCCGCATAAGGTGGCCATAATGGCTACTCAAGGTGGCCAAGCCCTGGAACGGCTGCGAGAGGCGGCTACCAGACGACTCAACGCACCCAGTTCATTCGTCAGTACATATACCCCCACCACAGCTAAGAGAGCACTCGAGGGAGCGTCCCAGAAACAGCAGGCGGCATGAAACCGCACATGCTAAACAGGTGCAACCCAGCTCTGCTCACAGAGCCAGCCCGCCCAAGTCCGGTTCGCCAGGTTGGCCCCGCGAACGCCGCCAGCAATTATGACTCCCAACTATCACGGAGTACCCTAGCGAAGAGGTAGATCAAGACCATGCCCATTCAGACCATGCCCATTTAGCCCATGTCCCTTTAGCCCATGCCCAGTCAACCCATGCCCACACAGCTGATACATACTCAACTCATACAATTTCGGCTGATACTCAATCAGCTCACTCACCTTCTGTGCCCACTGGCACACCCATTTTGTTGCCAACCGTCTCACTAAGAGTCGCGGACGTACATGGCCATCTTCACACAGCCAGAGCTTTATTGGACTGTGGCCATATGCTGACATTAATAACGTCACGCATGGCACGACTTTTGAACCTGCCATTAAAACCCACTTCTTTAAAAATTACAGGAGTTGGGAATCAGCACAAACATGAGTCAAAGGCGGCAATAACAATAGTATGCCGACCCACTCACAATGATAATCCTACAATCACTGCCACAGCTCATATTTGGAAAACGTCACTGGCTACCTTCCCTTAGAGATGGTACCAAACATTTCCCACGTACTAGGCCAGCCATCCATGCCATTGGCTGACCAGCTTTACCACACACCAGCCCCGATCGACCTCTTATTGGGGTCGGACGTTCTTGGCTGGTGTTGGAAGGAACTAAGGTCTCGTTGGGCCCGGGCAAGCCCATAGCCTTCGGCACGATTTTCGACTTCGCGTTGATAGGACCCATTGAGGACTTGTAGCGCAGCCAGCGCAGCAGGTTAACTCAACTCACGTCGTTAGCTCACAACCAGACTCAGCTGAATCAGCCCAGGACATACGTCAGAGTCTGGAAAGGTTCTGGGAGTCTGAGGAGCCCCTGCCTCAATTTCACACTCATAATGATCCCCTGGAGGAACAATGCGAGGGAATCTTCCGCTCTACCACTACACGCGATCCCTCGGGCAGATATACGGTCGCTCTGCCCTTTCTAAAGGACGCCCCTCAACTAGGTAAAACTCACCCTATCGCATTACGCAGATTCCTCAATATTGAGAAGAAGCTAATGGCGAACCCGTCTCTGCGTTCTAAATACGTCGACTTTATAGCCAAATACATCGACTTGGGGCACATGGCTCCCTGTCACCCAAATACATTCGCCCATAAACCTCACTTCTATATCCCTCACCATGGCGTATTTAAGTTGAGTTCGGACAAGCTGCGCATTGTTTTTGATGGTAGCTGTAAAAGCTCCAATGGTGTCAGCATAAATGAATGCCAACACACAGGCCCTGCCCTTCAACAGGACATTGTGGACATCATCATGTCCTTCAGAATGCATCCAGTCGTTTTCAGCACTGACATCCAGAGGATGTTCAGAAATGTGCTGGTTGCCCCAGACCAGAGACGGTATCAGCTGATACTATGGCGGTCCTCACCAGATCACCCTCTGCTCACCTACGCCCTCAATACAGTCACCTACGGCTTACGATCAAGCCCATACCATGCAATCCGCACTCTGCTTCAGCTAGCTGATGATGAAGGCCATCGCTACCCTGGAGCCGCTCAGGTTTTTCGCAAGTCTATCTTCGTTGATGACATCTTGTGTGGTCATGACACAGTTGAATCCGCCCAAGCACTCCAGGACGAGTTGATAAGTCTGCTAGACCTAGGCGGCTTTCAGCTCAGTAAGTGGACATCTAACTCGCCTAAGCTGCTCGAGAGATTTCCCGACAACCAATGCGACATGCCCAATTACTTCGACATGAACCCAGAGTCCACGTCCATAAAGGTCTTGGGTATACAGTGGAGCCCTCAGTCAGACGAGTTCACCTACCGTATCTCTCTGCCCCCCATCACACATGTCACAAAGCGGTCTATTTTAAGCACCGTAGCCTCACTTTATGACCCAAACGGCTGGGTTTCTCCCGTTATCTTCCGCGCAAAGCTGCTGCTTCAGCAATTATGGCTACTGAAGCTGGAATGGGATGAGTCCACTCCCTCTGAAGTACAAACGGAGTGGCACAACATCTCAGAGGATCTGCCGCTGTTGTCTAGCATTCGCTTCCCTCGGTACGTTTGTGCAAACAAAGGCTCAGCTGCATACTCGCTTCACGGGTTTGCAGATGCCTCTGAAGCCGGGTTTGCCGCCGTTGTTTATCTCCATGAGCTCGATGCCTCCGGAGATACTTTAGTACACTTGATTGTCGCCAAGTCGCGAGTCGCACCAATCAAGAATCGCCTCACAATCCCCAAGTTAGAGTTGTCAGCCGCCACCCTACTCTCCCAGCTCATGATCCGTGTGTCAGTTCAGTTATCCGCCCATATCAGTATACAACAACACATATGTTGGTCAGACAGTACGATAGTCCTGGCCTGGCTCAATACACCGCCTCATCGTCTTCAACCCTTTGAAGCCAACAGGGTAGTTAAAATCAGCTCAGGCCCGCCAGAATGTACCTGGCGACACGTACCTTCCGAGCACAACCCAGCAGATTGCGCAAGCAGAGGGATGTCTTCGCAATCCCTGTCAGCTCACGACCTATGGTGGTCTACCACGTGGCTTAGACAGCCTTGTGAGTCTTGGCCTGCGATGCCCTTAGCTCTGGGCCATCACGCCCTGCCCGGCCTTAAGCCCAAACACATCCCGTCACTGGTCACAGTGCCCGGTCTTGACTTTGACCTGCTCACTTGGTTCAGTTTACTAGACAAGCTCGTCGGAGTGACAGCTTGTCTAAAACGCTTTCTGCACAACTGCAGACACCACCCAGATTCGCGACGCTCAAGCCCCTTGTACATCAGTGAACGAAGAGAGGCCCTACTTTACTGGGTGCGCAGTGTTCAGCACAATGAGTTTGCAGAGGACATCCACCGACTTCAAACTGGCAAAATCTGCTCCGTCAGACTCCAGCGGCTGTCACCTCTCAATAAAGATGAGCTCCTTAGAGTTGGTGGACGAATGTCCCATGCGTCTATCCGATATGACGCGCAGCATCCGCTCATACTTCCCAGCTCTAGCCCACTTGTAGACCTCATCATTGACCACTACCACAAAATACACTGCCACCCTGGCGCTGACACCTTACACGCAATCCTAAGCCAACAATTTTGGATATTGTCCGCGCGCCGTATTATTAGACACCGAGTCTTTAAATGCATTAGATGCTTTCGATGCCGGGCCCAACCGCAAGCGCCCTTCATGGCCGACCTGCCAGCCGATAGAGTTACACTTCTTGATACCCTCCATATTCGGCAGAGCTCTTCTCTGTAGCATATCCCATGCATGCTCAATCGGGTTCAAGTCTGGCGACTGAGCAGGCCAGGGCATGACATTGATGTTAGCTGCGGCGAGAGTCTGTCTTACAACTCTTGCGGTGTGCGGTCGTGCATTATCATGCATTAACTGAAATAAGGGACCGATTTGCACTTGTAGAGGAACGATGACGTCTGATACAATCGTCTCAGCATAAATTTGAGCGTTGAGGTTGCCTCTGATCCACTCAGTTTTTCCGCCGATCCAAATACCCGCCCATACCATGATGGTTCCACCACTATAAGGATGGACTTCCTGGCAGGATTTTAATCGCTGTTGGCGTCCAGGGGTTCTCCAGTGTCGTATACGTCTTGTATCCTGTCTCATACCAAAACGAGACTCATCAGAAAAGCACACGAAACGCCATTGTTCTTCTGCCCAATTTCTGTGTTCAAGAGCCCATTGATATCGAATCCTACGATTGTGCATTGCTATAGGTGGTACCCTTAGCGGTCTTCGGGAATGAAGAATCACTTCATGCAAGCGGTTTCTGACTGTTTGGTCGCTAATTAAGTTCCCTGAAGAGTGATGAAGCCTCACGGCTAACATCATGGCGGTTATTGTTGGAGCTCTTCGAGTTGTGATTTGAATGTATCGGTCTTGTCTCCGTGTGGTGCAGCGATACCGTTCTTCATGGCGCTCAGCCACGGTACCAGTGCTTCGGTAACGTGTCCAAAGTCGACTGATAACACTCTGACTTGTATTCAGAGCTAAAGCCACAGTACGTTGCCGGGAACCAGCTTCTATCATTCCCACGGCTCTAAGCATTTCTTCCCTGCTTAAATGACGTCGCCACTCCATAATAACGTTGGTTTTAATCAGTAGTAGGGAAACAGTAGCACTAATAATGTCTTCAATGCGTTGTATGTTTTTATAGGGAAAACATTGACAGCTGATTTTCATCTTTTACTAGAAATTTATTGAAAGTTCCTGTTTCAAATTATGAAATGCACCAAAAAGGATCCATATAAATTTATAAAATCATAAATTTATTACAAAGCCACATCTCAATCTCAAGAAATCCGCATAAAAATGCTTGATCCCTAGACACTTTTGATGTGTGAATTTAGATCACTTCGTTTTATGAAATACATAATAATAATATGTAAATAAAATTCTTGAATAGATTTTGAATGTTTTAATAAATAAAAAATTCCTTATTATGTATTGGTGTACAACCTAAATCATCACTGTAATTACTAGAGTGAGTATGAGTATGAGTGACTATGAGTGAGTGTACCTTGTAAATAGTACCAATAAATATGGTTACGTACGAGTATAGCTGCAGTATCAAAATCGTCTATTTTTGTAACATTCATTTTTTTATTAGGTGTCGATAATTTATTTTCTTCGGTGGTTGCCGTATTCGTAGATGCATCATCATATGTTTCTTTCGAGATGCGAGACACTGTAGTACGCCCTATACCAAGAGCATCCGCTACGCGATCAACCACTTGCTTTAAGGGTAGTAGAGGACCTTTGTTTAGGCTCTCACGCTCGAAATAATTTCGCAATCGTACTACAAACTCACGACTTTCACTGTTCAAAACAGTCTTTTTTAACCTTTTAGGCATTGTATCAGTAAAAACAACAAACTTTAAGAACAGTTATATTAGAACAAAACTTTACAAACGAATAAAAATAACAAATAATACGTCAAATTATCAAACTTAACAAACAATTACAAGTAAACAAAACTTAACAAACGAAAAAAATAGCAAATACCACGATAGGAAAACTGAAAACACGTTACGCATACAAGACTTAGGCACTTGTATCAAAACAAGATGGCTCCCAGCCCCAACCAAACCGTCACAGATGCAGTAGTGCGAAGTTTATTTCCAATAAAAATAAAACAAAGTGAACATCGAAATGCGACTGCAATCATCGATTTAAATTGAGCTCAATGAAGTATTGTTCCTTTCTAATGTGCCAATTCAATATCTTTAAAAGTTTTTCATTCCTCATACTCGGAAAATAGGTCTAAAGTTGCATGAGGAGCGGGTGTAACTATCGATGTCGTAAAAGGCGACTAACAGACTTAAGAGTGCACATACAACCAACAGCAAAGAGCGGCGATGGGCTCATCAATATAATACTAAGGACCCCTCTCTACTCTTCGTTGTCGTAAAAGGCAACTAACGGACTAAATTCTGCACATACAACCAACAAACAGCATAGAGCGGCGATGGGCTCATCAATATAATACTAGCAACCTCTCTTTTCTCTTTGGTGTCGCAAAAGGCAACTAACGGACTAAAGACTGCACATACGACCAACAGCATAGAGCGGCGATGGGCACATCAATATAATACTACCAACCTCTCTCTTCTCTTCGGTGTCGTAAAAGGCGACTAACGGACTAAACACTGCACATACATCTAACAGCCTAGAGCGGCAATTTGTGTTAAATGTGTGTTATGTGAGTTTATTGGGATAAAACCTAATCTAACGTATAATAAATAGTCACAAAAAGTAATTGTAGTATGTTAAGTGATGGATTATAAAAAATTATATTATTTAAATGTTGTCACATAAGTTCATACGCTTTTACAAAGTCTTCTTTTTAATGACACCTGTCTTAAGTATCAAGCTATATTGAACAGACTATAGTTAAGGTATTTTGTTGTGTATTGTTTTTTTGGTATCAAATAAACATTTTTCTATTCTATTCTATTCTCTTCTATATGTTGTCTAATAACTTCAAATTGCTTAGAGTTTTCATTACGTTGTATGTTAATATATTTCGCTTCTATAATGCTCATCTGGTTTTTTATTAATGATTGTAATTGATTTTGACGACCTCCTTGGTCGAGTGGTTTGTACAACGGTTTTCATGGTGTCGCCATCTCTGAGGTCCTGGGTTCGATCCCCGGTCGGGTCAATTTAGAAATTGTTGTTTTTTTAAATTGTCTCGGGTCTGGGCGTTTTCTATATATAATAAGTATGTATTTCAGTTATTTTAAGTATGTTTATCCGTTGCCTAGTAACTATTTAACGAGTTTCTTCGAAACTTCTCTTGGGCTAGATAATTGGTGTGTTGTAGGAAAGTTTTATTTATTTTATTTTTTATTATTTTCATTTTGCGTTTATTTTTCTATATCTCGTTCATATTGCTCTGCAAAGTTGTCGTCTAGTACTCCGAATAGGTAATTGGCTGCGTAACCTATTCCGTTGATAAGGCTCTCTTCGTTGTCTTTTAAAACTAAAGTTCCTAAGTAGAATGCTATTAAAATGGTCGATATCGTTCAGTTGTTGTTCTAGCTGTAATGATAGCGTGCTATATTGTGTATGTTGATATTTTGTGTCCAAGCAAAATTCTTTTATATGTGCAACGTAGTTTCTGATATCTGACAATGATTTCAAATAAGTTGTCATATTATAATAAATGATAACTTTCCAGTCGTCTCTTATATACTGCAGTTCTGATGTTTTATCGAAATAGAGAGTTTGATTTTCCGGTTATGATGTTATATCATACGGGCTTGTTATAGATGATTGGTAGCTGGGTAGTATACACATAAATAACATGAGTGTATAAAATAATATATGTAAAAAGTTTGTCTTAAACTTTTGAGTATTTTTGATTTTGACGAGGTCGATGCGATGATTCATCCTCCTTGTCTGGTGGTGTAGCATTGTTCTGTACAGGCAGTAACACTAATTTATTTATGGGACGTTTAATTTGGTTTTTTTTAGTTTTTTAGTGACACCACTCTGACGTAACCGTCTTTGCCAGGGTGAAGCTCGTGCACCCTGCCAAGCGGCCATTTACCAGGTGGTATTAACTCCTCCTTTAATAGTACGATGTCATTTATTTTCAGGTTTGATGTCGGCGTTGTCCATTTTGATCGTGTTTGTAACTGCAGAAGGTACTCGCGTGATCATGTTTTCCAAAACTGTTTATTTGGACGGACGGATTGCGTGATTACTTTGCATCCGTCTCATGGGGCCAGAGCTGCTTCCTTGGAAAGGACCCATCGGAGTGCGTTTCTGCCATCGCTGGTGAGATCTTGTTGGGTATGGAATATTATAATCCATTCACAGATTTTACCAGCGTTGGCAGACAGCGGCCTTGGTTCAAAATTGGTTCCGTTGTCGGACGTGATGCTTTTGGGCTTTCCACGACGGGACACAAAACGATTTAATGCTGCAATGTATACTTCAGTAGATAGCGCCGTGACGAGCTCGATATGCACTGCCTTTATCGAATTGCATACATAAATTGCCAAAAATGACTTAAGGAGCCTACAGCCTCTACCATTTCTGTCAGCTATTAACACTGGCCCGGCGTAGTCAACGCTACAATGTAAAAAAGGGAACTCTAGTTCAGTTCGAGATGCCGGTAACTGACCCATGATAGGCTGAGCAGTTTCAGCTTTATGTCTGCAACATCGAACACATTTTTTCACCGTTTTCTTTGACTAGTTGCGGCCACCCAAAGGCCAATAAAATTGTTTAATGTTTGATAGTAACAGCTGTGGACCAGCATGTAAATATTTAAAATGAAAATGTTGAAAAATTATGTTTGTAAGATGATGTTTACTGCATAAAAGAACAGGATGTTTCGCATCATAACTATAAGGAGAGTTATTAAGTCTGCCTCCGACTCTAATAATATCATTGGGATCTAAAAGAGGGGATAAAGCTATGAGGCGGTTTTTCTTAGGCACTGATTTTCCCGCTTTAAGCAACGCATATTCATCTGGAAACATTTCCAACTGCGCCTTTCGAATAATTAAATTTGTTGCATTCTGAAGTTCTTGAACCGAAAGATGACTGGACAATTTGTTATTTTTGTGTTTGCAGTTGTGAATGAATCTCAATAAATATGCGATTGAACGTTGGATAAATGTAAATTTAGATTTTTTGTTAATAAATTCACAAACTAAATCAGCATTAGTATTTTCATTTGCAAGCGCTACCGAACAAGAAACCATTTCTGGTAAATCGTGCTTCACGCTCTCATTGGGCATTGTTGGCCAAAAAGCCTCATTATTTAATAAGAAGGTGGGACCTGACCACCACAAAGAAGAACTGCTGATGAAGTCAGCCTTCAGCCCGCGAGAAACAAGATCCGCCGGATTGTCTTGCGACGGCACGTAACTCCACGTGTGACCCTCTGTGCTCTCCTGAATTTCGTGAACACGGTTGCGAACGAAGCTTTTAAGCTCACTAGGTGGAGTAGTTAACCACCCCAGTACAATTGTGGAATCGCACCAAAATCTACAAATCCGAACCGGTACAGTTAAAGACGTCAATACTTTAGTACACAATCTTGCTGCCAATAAAGCTCCGCAAAGCTCCAGTCGGGGAATTGTCATGGGCTTAATAGGCGCGACTCGACTTTTGGAAGTAAGAAGATGTACTGACACTATACCTAATTTGTCTACAGAACGTATGTACACACAAGCTCCGTACGCTTTTTCTGAGGCGTCACTGAAGACGTGAACTTCGTGGGTTAGTGAGTTGTCGCTAAGAACCCATCGAGAAATGTTTAGTTTGTTCAGAAAAGGTAATGTGTTTGAAAATTCAAACCATAACTGTTTTATTTCTTCTGATACTTTGTCGTCCCATGAGCATTGATCGATCCACAATCTTTGCATGATGATCTTTGCTTCTACTATGCATGGGCCAACTAAATCTAATGGATCGAATATCTGACTTATCACTGAAAGTATATGACGCTTGGTTACTTTTTTATTTAAATCAATATTAATTGAAAACGATTGTGGGTCAGAATCACAAAGCCAGTTGACACCAAGTGTTTTAGAAGAGACGTTATTATTTATGTTTGACATTTCTAAAATATTATTTGAGTTAGTGGAACCTGGGGCGATTTGATCTAAAATAAATTGACTATTTATTTTGATTTTCTTAAGTGAAATTGAGCTGAATTTAATGTAGATATGACCCCTTGAATAATTCTAATTGCATCATCAATAGATAACTAAACATTTTGTAGTTAAATATGGGGCACAGGTGGTGCCATAAGTCACAGTATTAAGGGTGTACGTTTTGAGGGGTTCTTTGGGACTGTAGCGAAAAATAATTTGTTGAAAAGAGCGTTGAGAAGGGCTAAGCTCAATCGATCTGTAAAAATTTGCCACATCTCCGGTTACGACGTATTTAAATTGCCGAAACCTCAATAATATGGAATAAAGATCTTCCTGTACAGTGGGGCCAACCATTAGGATGTTATTAAGTGACAGCCCTGTGTTGGTCTTGGCGGACGCGTCAAAGACTGTACGGAGCTTTGTGGTAACGCTCGACTCACGTTTTTTGCCTCACCATGGTGTACTGACCATGGTGAGGCAAAAAATAATAATGCTGTTGCTCGTTGTGAGCTGAAGGCTCCCTGTTTTCGGTCATGTGACCTAAGCGCTTATACTCGAGCATGAATTCCATGTACATATTTTTAAAGACAGGTTCTCTCATGAATCTACGTTCTAAAGACAAAAAGCGGCACTTAGCTTGTTGAAACGAGTCGCCCAAGACTGACGCATCCTCCTTCAGTGGCATTGTTACGACAAACCGACCATCGTCTTTACGTGTAGTATTTAAAAAAAAACTCTGCTCACAGGCACGTTCTTCAGGGACAGGGAGTGCTTTGATGCAACAGTGTCTAGTTCCCAGAACCGGGTTAAGTCTGGGTTGGGTTCCTCACAAGAAAGGTTACAAATAGGGGAAGAAGAGTGCTTAAGACGGGAAACATGCCCAGACACCAACCAACCCAGCTTGGTTTCATATAATATGGGTTGATTTTTACCCAAGTCGATGTGGTTATTACCTAAAACAGACCAAAATACGTCGGCCCCTACTAATATGTCTATGGCCGACGGGACATTAAAAGTAGGGTCAGCAAGACATATTCCCTTAGGAAGAGGAATATGTTCGACATCTATGTATGAAGTTGGTAAACATTTAGTCAAATGAGGAAGAATAAGACAGTCGACAATAAGTCTATAATCGTTATGTATGGACATTATACTCGTAGTAAGGCTGCAAGACTGTGTACTTTAAGAAGTATGATTGTTAATACGTGTCACCGTGGAGTACGCCTCGCGTCGCGACAAATCCAGCTTACCGCATAGCGAGTTCGTTATGAAGTTCGCCGTGCTCCCGTTGTCGAGCAGAACTCGGGCGGAGTGCACGTCTCCCTTGCTATCGATGACTTTCACAAGCGCTGTGGAAAGCAAAACATGCGGAGGAGTAGTATGCTGTTGAAAATCATTTGAATTTGCAAAGTTTGTGATATTATTTACCGGCAAGGCAGGTATAGGCATTTTTTCGGGCTCATGCAAATGCAAAAGTGTGTTATGCCTCTTTTTACAATATTTACAAGACGCAAGACTACATTTGCTTTCAAAATGTCCTGGGCGAAGACAATTAAGACACACTTTCGATTGTTTGGCCTTTTGAATTCTATTTTCAATAGGAAGGGACCTGAATGTTTCGCAGTTAAATAAAAAGTGACTTTCATTGCATAAGGAACATTTTACAATTTTTGTATTATAGTTATGTTTTATTTTTGAAATATTAGAATTATTGTAATTAGGATTATCTTTATGTAAATTAGAATGATTAGATTTATGAGTCTCGAATTTTTGAATTTTATTACCTTTACTTTCTTGTATAGTCTCCAATAAGTCTGCCCTGTTGCTAAGAAAATCAATAAAAATGTCTAAGGTAGGGGGTTTAGTTAATGTATTTCTGTGTTCTTCCCAGACTGGATGGGTGACACTATCAAATTTTTCAGCCATAATATAAATAATGAGAGTATCCCAATGTTCAGTGGGCTGATCTAACGTAGATAAGGTTCGTAAGTTTTTATTTGTAACATCTATCAGATGATAGTTGAGTGTCTGGGACGGGAGTGCGGGCCGCCGGCGGCGACGCTCGCTGCTGGTGGTGCCCTGCGCGCGCACCATCCTGCTGCACCGGACGCCGCTCGTGCGGGCGCTGCGGGTGCTCAACGCTATAGCTGAGCAAAGTGATTTATTTTCCTGTACGCTGAGTGAGCTCACGGAATTAGCTTTTAATATAATAACTATATTATAAATAACTGCACACCTCGCATTAGGTTTAGCCTGTAAGGATTGTGTATGTTCTTTTCAATAAATAAATAAATAAATAAATAAATAAATAATCAATAAATAAAAATGACGAATGGATGCACAAGACTCCCTTTGCATGCGCTCAAGACTAAACAATGCTTGAACGTGATTATTATCAAGTAATCTTTTGTTGTCATACCTACTGCACACTAACTTCCAAGCAGCCTCGTAATTTTCAGCTTCAAAATCTAAATTATCGATTATAAGCAAAGCTCTGCCTTTAAGAGAAGCGCGAAGATAATGCAGCTTATTAAATTTTTTTTTTTTTTTTTTATAGCAGAAGGAGGCAAACGAGCAAGCGGGTCACCTGAAGGAAAGTAATCACCGCCGCCCATGGACACCCGCAAAACCAGAGGAATTGCAGGCGCGTTGCCGGCCTTTAAGGAAGGAATAGGCTCGTTTCTTGAAGATCCCTAAGTCGTAACGGTCCGGAAATACCGCCGCCGAGAGCTGGTTCCACAACACTGTAGTTCGAGGCAAGAAATTTCTTGAAAAACGCACAGTAGTAGACCGCCATCCATTAATGCTATCTATATCATGTCTAGTGTGAATTAACGAAATAAAGGTATCCCTAAACTCAAGCCAGTGTTGATAGTGGCCATGAAACACCGGTAAGTCAATCTTAGGCAATCTAACGCAATAAGATTTAAAGGAACTGGCCTGTACATCCTCGTAGCACGACACGGAGCCCTCAACTGGAAGGTTGCGCTGGTGGGAGCAAGCGCCAAGTAGACTGCGCGCTGATGCCACCAGGGAGTGATACAAGTCTTCGAACTGTTCGCGTTCCTTACACTCATCGTCGGGTTCCTCCGAAAGCATCTCGATGTCACACTGTAATTTATCAAAATCAGAGTATAGGGCATCAAATTTATTTAAACGGTTTTCCAAAACTAGTTGGAGTACGCTAGTAAGCTCTGTGCAGCCTTTATGTTTTGTAATAAAATTATTAAATATAGTCAGTTTAGACTTCATACAACTACGCTTTCTAATTAATTTTTCAATTTTTTCGTCTGACATGATAATAAAACAAGAACGCTTAAGCAAATAAAAATGAAACAAATCTAATGAATGCGTACGGCTATGAATAGAATAATGTGACCTTGCTTGAATGCACCGGCCGATAACAAAAGAACAGCTGAGCGGGCGGTCAGCTACCTGCTGCACTTATAAAAAACGGGACTATAGCTAGCTGCAAGCGATGCGCCCGCGCCACGCAGTCTAGCGAATGATGTTTGCAATGATTGATTTATGATTGCAGTATTAACCTTAAGCTTTTTAGCAGTTTTAATGCAAATATGAATTAAAATTTAATGTTAAAAAAATAGAAGCCACCCTCACACTAAAAATATTTAAAATGTCTCACTTAATTTAAAGCTATCGAGAACTGTTATAGTGGTAAGGAAGGAAAAAAGAAGGAATAAATTGGAACGAACTCACAAAATACCCAAACCGTCCACTTGGGATAAGATGATTTGCACTTTTCGTCCGTTGGATGTCCAATGAATTTGACTCGAGCTTCTAACAGGTTCAAAGTCTGGACTTGCAGCGACCTTCTATGGTTTTATTCTTGAGCGAGCGTGGCTGCTATGGAGAAACTTCTACAGGATGATGACTCCCGAAGATGGATTCGATGCTGAAGACCACACAACTGAAGAGCTTCAGAACAGGAATGGGGGTAGTCCGGCCCTACTTCTCTTGCAACCGTTAACAATTTTGACGGCGAGATGGACCAATGTAAGGGTCCTAAGACTTAAATAAAAGGCAGACTGTATAGCATAGGGTTGGTTTAATGCCAACAATTACAAAAGGATAGGTCCCGGATAAACAGATTGTAAATTTAAGAGGGTCGCGAATGTCGTTGGAGCTGTCCGAAAGCCGAGTGTCTTCCGTTCGGTAGTCGATGCCGCGCCGGTCGGGTGCAGGCAGCGGGGGGCGCCCGCGGCAACCGGTTCGATGCTCGCCGCGATGATGTCACGCCCTCCTCCCTCGCGTCTCCTCCCGTGCGTATGTAGGCGTTAACAATCGCGAATGCGCCAAAGCTGCTGAATGCAAGCAGGCGGCATATCGTGCTTGGACGAAGGCTTGCGCTCTGAATGACCCTAGTACCAGCTCCTTGAAGGCAGCCTACAACAAGGCCTCTAAGTCTAACAAGAGCGCTCTCGCAGGAGCGGATGCACAAAGAGTGGCAATTGTGGGGCGGGAGTTGATCTCGCGCCCTACGGGTAGCTGTAGCTATTGGCGGCTCGCTAAGGCCGTGCAGGTCAACTTCTGCTCTCCCTCGCTGCCCCTGTTGAAACATCCAGATGGCTCGTTGGCTTATCAGCCGCTTGAGAAGGCAAACTTGTTACCATGTTATGTAACCATGTTATGTCGGTCTTTGGATCTTCTTAATGATAGAATAGTCTTCAGGTTCACATCATTTATTTGTCACAATTTAGGTAATTACATTACAGGTAAGTTTAGCGTCCGTGATCGGCCGCTCAGAGACGAGTAATAAATATGGCGGCTCTGTAGGGATGTACCAGTATGCACAATCTATATAGAGATGTACCTAACATCCCCCTTCTTAGTTCTTATTACAATGTTAATAGAGTTTAAGTTACTACAATTTCTTATTAGTCTATTTCTTCAATCCACCTTTTAGGCGGTCTTACAACACGACCAGAACGAGTTACAGTTACTGCACATGGGTCTTCTCGTTGTCTCACCTCATCCCTCCTCTATACTATTTTTGTTACTTGGCCATCCGTCATAATAATATTTTTTTAACAATTGCAATGATTTATCAAAGTCAGCGTTGGGTGCAGTGATATTGCAATGCAATAAACCTATTGCATATAGTTCAAAAACTTTGACTCCTACGCAAGAAAGGTATGCTCAAATTGAAAAAGAGCTGTTAGCTATACAGTTTGGATGTGAAAAGTTCCACCAATATGTATATGGTCATAGAGTCACTGTACATACAGATCATAAACCATTAGTATATTTATTTAGTAAATCATTGCATGATGTCCCGTCTAGATTACAACGCATGATGTTAACGTTACAAAAATATGATTTGAATGTTATACATGTACCAGGCAAAAAAATGTACATTTCAGACACATTGTCTAGGGCAGCCATCAAGGAACATTATGAACCCAAAAATGAGTCTGAAATGTCATGTCATGTCAACCTTATGTACTCTAATTTAGCAATAACCCCTCGCATGCGCAACATGTACTATGCGTCACTTATGGGGCAAATAAAAAATGTATGGCGAGGTTTATTCTGTTTTAAACGTGTATTCTAAATTGTAAATAAAACAAATAATACTCGTAGTAATTATAACTTCTTTCATGGTTTTATTTATAATTATATTTTTTTTTATAAATAATCGGGCAAAAAAATAAAAATTACTTTCATCTTTTTTTCGCAATTTAATGGTAGCATCAAACTACACTTTATTATACATAGCCAGATAGCTCATTTAATAATGATCCCAGTGCTATACATTTTTAATAAAGGCTCCATACCAAATTTCATGGAAATTGTGAATAAACCTAGACCGGATATAAACAGCAAGTACCTAATTCGGAAGTAGAGTGACAGATGCGGCCATATTGGCAAAATGGCGCTTGACATACAAGGGGATAAGCCAAGAATATAATAAGAAAATATGTCAAGCTACCAAAAATGATGAATCATTGCAATTGTTAAAAAAATATTATTATGACGGATGGCCAAGTAGCAAAAATAGTATAAGTCCATTGTTAAAGCCGTATTGGAACATACAAGGTGAAATACATGTAATTAAAAATTTATTTTTTAAAGGTTCTAAATTGATAGTACCACAGTCTATGTACAAAGAAATGCTAGAAAAAATTCACAAAGGTCACCAAGGTATAAACAAATGTTTAAAATTAGCTAGAGAATCTTTATATTGGCCTAATATGTCAGTTGATATAAAAAACTTAATAGAACAATGTCTTGTGTGTGCCAAATTCAAACCTAGCAATCAGAAAGAAACATTAATTAATTTTGAAATAACTAAATATCCATGGCAACAAGTAGGTATTGATTTAATGTATTTTGATAGTTTAACTTATTTAATTGTGACAGATTACTATTCCAAATTTATTGAAATTGCTTTGTTAAACAAAGATAGTCGATCTAGCAATGTGATCACTAACTTAGAGTCCATTTTTGCCCGTCATGGAATACCTATGTCTTTAGTGTCAGATGGCGGACCACCATTCCAATCTTTAGAATTCAAAAGTTTTGTTTATGAGTGGGACATAGAAAATATTGTAACTGATCCATATCATCCACAGTCAAATGGACAGGCAGAAAGTTCAGTCAAAATTGTCAAAAATATGTTGAAGAAATGTAAGGAGACAGGAACGGATCCATAAATAGCATTGTTACATTATAGAAATACTACAAAAAATAATTTTTCGTCTCCAGCTCAATTGTTAATGTCTAGAAGTCTAAGAGAACATTCCTATATCATTAAAAAAGTTAACACCTAAAATTGTAAAATTCAAAGATTATAAAAAATCTGTAGAAAAAAATGATGTACAAAAGTCTAAATACTTTAACAGAAACGTTAAGCCATTGTCATTGTTACACACGAACGATCATGTTTATTTTAAGAGAAATCCTGTAAGTAACTGGGAACATGCAGTAATAAAAAAAAGATTTGGTAATAATAGGTCTTATATTGTAGAAGATGTCAATAACGTTAGGTATAGGCGTAATAGGGTTCACCTGAGACAAAAGTTTAATTGTATTAACTGTGACCACCCTCCTATGCAGTCCAGCTCATCGCAGAAGAGGGATGAGGTGAGACAACGAGAAGACCCATGTGCAGTAACTGTAACTCGTTCTGGTCGTGTTGTAAGACCGCCTAAAAGGTGGATTGAGGAAATAGACTAATAAAAAATTGTAGTAACTTAAACTCTATTAACATTGTAATAAGAACTACGAAGGAGGATGTTAGGTACATCACTATATAGATTGTGCATAGTGGTACATCCCTACAGAGCCGCCATATTTATTACTCGTCTCGGAGCGGCCGATCACGGACGCTAAACTTACCTGTTATGTAATTACCTAAATTGTGGCAAATAAATGATGCGGACCTGAAGACTATTGTATCATTAAGAAGACCCAAAGACCGACATAACAGGCTGAACTTTTTGCGGCCAATTCGCGCGTCGGTGATTGTGGCGCCGCTTTACCTATTATAGCACATTGAGGGGCCACCATGCCTGATATTCGTATCAGACAGTGTGATGTACGTGCCGTGCTGCGGTCGCTCGACGTGCGGAAGGCTAGCAGGCCGGATAGTGTTCTGACGATTGTGCTGCTCAGATGCGCGGCTGAGTTATCTCCTGTATTGACACGATTGTTCAGGGAATCTTACGATACTGGTATTGTGCCGGTGTCTTGGAAGGAGGCGAACATACATCCCATCCCCAAAAAGGGGATCGCACGGATCCGGCCAACTATCGACCCATCGCTGTAACGTCTGTGCTGTGCAAGGTGTTTGAGCGGATAATTAATTCCCAGCTCATTCACTACCTAGAGGATCTCTCGCTGCTCCATGATCGCTAGTATGGGTTCAGACCAAAGTGATCAACGGGTGATCTTTTTGCGTACGTTTCTCACGCGTTGGGTGAAGCGATGGACAAGCATGGCGAATCCCTGGCGGTTAGCCTTGATATCGCCAAAGCTTTCGATAGAGTGTGGCATCGTTCCCTTCTTTCCAAGTTGCCGGCCTTCAGTGTACCGCCCCGTTTGTGCGCCTGGGTTGCAGACTTTCTAGAAGGGCGGAGGATTCGTGTTCTTTGTGAGGGTAGTTCCTCCGCGTTCTACAAAGTCAATGCCGGAGTGCCGCAGGGTTCTGTGCTCTCACCTACTCTATTTCTTCTGCATATTAATGACATGTTGTCCTTAGGCAATATTCAATGTTATGCGGATGACAGTACGGTGCATAAGCGGTACTTAGGATATCCTAGCAAAGCAAGCCGATATCATGGTGTAAAGGCAAGAAGTGATTGCCAAACTGAACCTGACTCTCGATCGTGTCTCTAAGTGGGGATCTAAAATCCTGGTCAAGTTTAATGCTAGCAAAACCCAGGTTTGTGCATTCTCGTCCAAGGTAACTCCCTTCCTTACTCCTTCCTCTCTTCAGAACTCTCCGTTACCCATTTCTTTGAATCTCAGCATGTTTGGCATGGACATCGGCCAGGAACTGAATCCAAAATGCTACATCGAGAGTGCTATTTTAACTGCCTCCCGGAAGTTGGGTATTCTCAATAAGGTGAGGCGGTTTTTCACTCCCAAGCAGCGCTGTTTGCTGTACAAAACTCAGGTGCGATCGAGTATGAGTATCGTTCCCATCTATGGGACGGTTTCGCTAAATACCTCCTCGATGCACTTGATAGACTGCAAAGATGAGCGGTACGCAATATTGGAGATGCTGAGGTTACAGCCTCCCTTGAGGACCTCCAGCTGCGTAAAGACATTGCTTCTCTCAGTGTCTTCTACCGGAACTACTACGGAGAGTGTTCTGAAGAACTTTTTGATCTTATCCCGCCCTCTTCTTTCCTGTCCCGGACTACACGTGCTGGTCTTAGGAACTAACATCATACTGTACAGGCTATCAGTACTCGTACCAAAAAATTTGGCAAGTCGTTCCTCTGTAAGACCATTCGGCTTTGGAATTCTTTGCCGACGCATATGTTTCCCAGCTCCTACAGTCCCGGGTCTTTTAAGCGGGGCGTGAAACGGCATTTATGCAGGCCGTCATGAATGAGTGCGCTCGTTATCGTGCTTATTCCACGGTGGGAAGCGCTCTCATTATTTTGGACTGCATCGGCTGCTTACCATCAGGCAGGATGCAGTCACTATGACGTGTCATTATAAAAAAAAATTTGAACGAAGCTCCAGCGTAGTGATATATTTTTATTTTCGGTTTCAGTTTGCGGACGTGATAATAGCGGGCCACCAATTAGAAAATGACCTGGTGTGAGGATGTCATCTTCCGCGTTTTCAGTGATGGCACAGAGAGGTCTCGAGTTCAGACACGCCTCCACTTGGTGGAGAAGAGTGCTGAACTCCTCAAAGGTAAATTTTTGGTGTCCAATTACGTAACACGTACTAAATGATGTTTTTTGCTCTTTACAGCTGCTTCCCACAGTCTACCAGCGCTGGGCCATGAGGGAGCATTGTAATGCCAATTGATGTCCATAACCTGTATTTTGTCAAAAAACTATAAGTCGATACTGTTTATGATCTGTTTATATTCAGCCTTTAAGACTTTGTTAGCTCCAACGAAGTTTGTCCCGTTGTCACTTTAGACGTGCCGAGGTGTTCTTCTGCGGCTGATAAATCTTCGAAAGGCTGCAAGGAACCCCTGTGTGCTCAAGTCGGATACAAGCTCCAGATGAACTGCTTTGGTGGTGAGACAAACAAAGACTGCAATTTATCCCTTCACGGTTTTTATTCCACGTCCTTTGTTAGCCTTTAGTTCGACATATCCTGTAAAGTCTACGCCAGAGTGCGTAAAAGGACGGGATGGGTTAACTCTTGGTTCCGGGAGATCCGCCATAATTTGATGTTTGCTCTCTTTATTAAAACGTCTGCATATAACACAGTTACGTAGCTGATTTTTTACTGTCCTTTATCCGCTTATAATCCAGAACTGTTCTCTGATGAGTGCTAAGGTGAGTTTGGGACCACCGTGTAATGAAGATAAATGTGCTTTGCTTACCATCAACAGCGTAAGGCGATTTTTGCTTGATAAAAATGCTGGGTGTTTTGCACTGCTGCTGATATTAGAGTTACTCAACCTGCTTCGTACCCTTAAAATTCCATTGCTATCAATGTAAGGATTAAGATTGAAAATGCTACTATTTTTTCCTACATGACCAAGTTTTTTCATGTTTTTTAATTCATTTACAAAGTCTTGCTGCTGTGTTGTTATGATTATAATATTAAAGCTATTACTTATTTCCGAGACTGTCAATGTTTTTACAGGAGTCACAGTACTATCGTTTCGCGCGAGAGCGATGTAACGAAACACCCATGATAAGACTCTTGTAGCGTGCGTAAGGGAGCTATATTTACATTATATTTATATATTTACCGACTTGACAAAAAAGTTATCTGGCAACGCTGGTGCTGATGGAGAATAATCACCGCCGCCGCCCATGGGCATCCGCAAAACCAGATGAATCGCAGATGCGCTGCCGGCCTTTGAATTCCTTGAATTTAACACCTTCTCCTTTCCTTCTTTTTACAAGATACTTAGAGATACTTTGTAAATAAACCCATCTCTTCTTGTTGACTTTTTTTTTTTATAGCAGAAGGAGGCAAACGAGCAAGCGGGTCACCTGATGGAAAGTAATCACCGCCGCCCATGGACACCCGCAAAACCAGAGGAATCGCAGGCGCGTTGCCGGCCTTTAAGGAAGGAATAGGCTCGTTTCTTGAAGATCCCTAAGTCATAACGGTCCGGAAATACCGCCGCCGAGAGCTGGTTCCACAACACTGTAGTTCGAGGCAAGAAATTTCTTGAAAAACGCACAGTAGTAGACCGCCATCCATCAAGGTGATGTGGATGGAATGACAGTCGATTGCGTGTAGTGCGGTGAAGAAAATCAGCGGCAGGGACCAAGCCGAACAATTCCTCAGAACACTCCCCATGATATATACGGTACAATATACAGAGAGACGCAACGTCTCTCCGAAGAGCCAGTGGATCGAGCCGTCCTGAAATAACCACGTCGTCGACAATTCGAGCAGCTCTGCGTTGAATGCGGTCAAATGGAAGGAGTTGGTATTGGGGTGCTCCAGCCCAGAGATGGGAGCAGTATTCCATATGCAGCCTGACCTGTGCTTTATACAGTTGTAAACGGTGAGCCGGCGTGAAATACTGACCCGCTCTATTAAGCACACCCAGCTTTTTCGAAGCTAATTTAGCTTTACCTTCCAAATGACCACGAAACTGAACGTCACTCGAAATATCGACGCCAAGGATTCCAATAGTCGGATTGGTATCAAGGGGAGCTTATTAAATAATGTATAAAAGAGATCTTATCAATAATTATAGACGGCCAGGGACACTTGTCAAATACCAGTGGAGCAGTATGTAATTGTGCAGTGGGGAATATAAACTGCACAACTCAGTAAAGAGGAAACACTACGTCGACGTCCCCTCTTCCCTCCTTCAGAACTGGACCCATTTTTATTACTTTTTCAGCATCGGTTAAAGAAAGAGATTTTCTATGTCTGTATGTTTATTTTTTTTTTAAACCAGCCCCTAATGTTTCTGAAGACGCCTTAAAACGGAGTAATTTCGCTCAAATTTATAGGATCCTGGTTATCAAACAAAGGTCTTAATGCAAAAAAATCAAACATACAGACATAGAAAATCTCTTTCTTTAACCGATGCTGAAAAAGTAATAAAAATTAGTCCAGTTCTGAAGGCGGATACAGGGGACTTCGAAACGACGTTTTTCTGTGTTTTGTATGAGAATTTTGCAAGCCATTTCGACGTAGTGTTTCCTCTTAAGAGGGTTTACACATTTCGGTTTCCCATACAAACTTTCAAGTCAAAATTTTTAAAAACCAATAAGCCAATTTTTTTATGAAACTTTGCATGCTAGAGTATAATACAGAGATCTAAATAGTTTGTTGAAAAAAATTTTAAAAAACGTTTATTCAACTGAGATATTGCGGTTTTAAAATTTCTATGGTGGACTTTAAATCGCGTAACTCAACTAAATAATGTTTTTTTAAAATGTTTTCAACAAACTATTTAGATCCCTGTATTTTACTTTTGCATGCAAAGTTTCATTATTATTGGCTTATTGGTTTTTAAAAATTTCGACTTGGAAGTTTGTATGGGAATCCGAAATGCGTAAACCCTCTTAAGCAGTCAGTTGAGCAGTGGGGAAGAAAGGATACCGTGTTATTCAGCACACTACAGTCCTTCCTACTTAAAAAATAACATATATAAGAAGAACTGGCATAAACCCACCGCACTTTTCCAATGCGGGATGGCGCTATTATAGTGATTGTATGTATTTTAATTATTAATCAGAATTTAAATAACTTCATTAATAAGCTAATAACAAAAACACCAATAGCTATAACTTCTATGACGCTTGAAGACGTCTGACATTTTTAGGGATAATAATAGTTGATATTTGAATTAGAAGATAAAACATAAATAGAATAATGTTTTGGATGTATTTCCATATGAATAATTAAGCTCATTACAAAAACATATCAATAGCTAACTTTTATGACGCTTATAGGAAGACATCTGATATTTTTAGGAATAATAATGGGCTGAATTTCAATAATTAGAATAGGTACACTTATGAATATCTGTGAATTATTCAGAGGAATGCACCTCCACCACCAACACTGTCGTGATTAGGCTATTAATTTAATTGTAAATTTCTCCTATCTACGATAATATTATTGAGCATTATTTAGATTTGTTAGCCGTAGGTTCAATACGCAATTCGACCATTTCGCATTTTGCCATTCGCCTACTACTCTATTCGTCAATAATTTGATTCAACCATTAAGTGAATCGTCATTACGCAGTTCGTCCATTTCCAGATTCGTCTTTATGCAGTTCGTCCATTTCATGAATCGTCATAACGCAGTTCGTCTTTTTCGTCCATCGTCATTACGCAGTTCGTCAATGAAGGGCTTAGTCGTAAAACGAGTTCGTTAATTAATTCTGCATGCAGTATGCTTTAAACCAGCAGCTGTAATTATTAGGGTTCCGTATCCAAGGGTACATACAAAACTGGACCCTATACTATATTTCTCTATGACTATGACTAAGATTACGCTGTCCGTCTGTCTGTCACCAGGCTGTATCTCATGAACCGCGATAGCTAGACAGTTTGGACATACGGCCAACAAATCGAAATTTTCAGACGATGTACATATTTCTATTGTCGCTATAACAACAAATACTAAAAACAGAATAAAATAAATATTGAAAAGGGGCTCCCATGCAACAAACGTGATTTTTTTGCCGTTTATTGCAAATAAGCCGCCGTTTTTTCCCTTTTAGTCTAAATTAATAAGTAAAATCATTATTTGTTTTATAAACTGTTTAAAAACTATTGTTTTTGGCGGGCGGTATGTCCGATAGTTATAAACCAAATAATTTGCCATGCCAAACTAGTATCAATAAAGCCATTCGTCAGAAAGCACGTTGTTTTTCTACACCCGTTCCGCCAAAGAATTATAGACCTTAACATCGAAGGCAAATAATATAATAACGAAACAAACGAATTGATTTACTACTATAATAAATAAATGCGTGTTGAACCAAATACGTATTGACGTAATATACGTTGGACGAAATGCCTTTTAGACGAAAAACCTGTTGAACGAAATGCTTGTTGAACAAAATGTATATTGGACCAAATACGTGTTGGACAAATAGATGTTGGACGAAATGCGTGTTGGACTACACGAGTTGGACAGAATGAGCGTTGAAATACCATTTGAACAAATTGCGTATTGAACCTACGGCTAACAAATCAAAATTTAGATTTATTAGGTCCAATATGCAATTCGTCCTTTTCGCTTTTTGCCATTCGCCTAGTACTCAATTCGTCAATAATTTGATTCGACCATTTCGTACCAGAATAATTGTTACTTCATAAGGAATAAAGATTTTGTAATGAATTTATTATCCTATTTCGATAAAAACGATAAATACAACTGCAAAGTTACTACAAAATGCAAAAATGGGCATTTTACGCAAAAACCACATTTGAGATGTAATAGGCCTCTTAAGCATAAAGTTACTGTACCTTCCGCTAGGTATCGTAACTTTATTAATAAGTTATCAATAAATAAATATGTTTCATTTTGTTTTGAGGCAACGTTCACTTGAATAACTTTTTTCGTTTCTATTTCAGGGGCGGCATAATCAATGTTTGTGTAGTTTTCAGGGTTGAAATTTAGCAGCCATCTTGGGCCTGACCACCACAAATCATGCTCAACCAACTGCACAGTTGATATTCCACGCGACGCGCAGTCTGCTGCATTCTCCATTGATGATACATGATACCAATTTTTTGCCGGAATGACTTCACTAATTACTTGTACTCGATTAGCTACGAACTGCTTCCATTTTGATAGGTAACCTTTCAGCCAACCCAGTACAACCATCGAGTCAGTCCAAGCATCCGTAGTGACGTTTTCTGTTATGAGAGTTTCTCTAATCTTTTTTATTAATTGTGACAAAAGAACAGCTGCGCACAGCTCAAGTCGAGGCACCGACAGTTTTTTATTTAACGGCGCTACTTTTATTTATGCAGCAAACAAGCGTGATGTACTCTTGCCCTTATGTTGTGAAACAACGTAAACAGTACAAGCGTATACTTTTTCGGATGCGTCTGAAAAGCCATGTAGTACTATAGAATTTTTGGTATTCCCAACCTGTCGTGGCATTGTAAACTGATCGATGTTGTTTAAATCAAATCTAATTTGACACCATTCCTTTTTATAATTATCTGATAATTCATCGTCCCATGATATATCTTGCATCCACAAATTTTTAAAAAATAATTTTGCTCTGACAGTCAGTGGCGATAACCATTATAGTGGGTCGAAAAGTTGAGAAATGTCGGCTAAAACTTGACGTTTAGTAATTTTAATGTTTATTTCTTTCATAAGTTTATTTTGATAGGTAAAAACATCATTTACAGGATTCCATTGTAGTCCAAGAGTTTTTCACGTTTCCTTGCATTTAAACTCGAAAATAGAATTCAACTGATTTTCTGATAAGTCTGATAAAATGTCAGATTGATTGCTAGACCATTTTCTGATATTCATGCCTACTCCTTTTAAAATGTCAAATAGCTGTTTTATTAGCAATCTTACTGTTGTTTTGCAATTATGGCCTGGTACCAGGTCGTCCATTTAAAATGATGTTTGCAATCCTGATGCGGCTAAGGGGTACTTTTTGCCATCATCTAAAGCTGTCTTAGGGTTCGCATTGTTAAGTACGGGGCGGCCTTGTTTCCGTATGTAATGGTTGTGCGGCAGTACTTTTGCAATTGTGAATTCGGCGATTCTCTCCTCAAAATGCGTTGTAAATTTTGATGCGATTCATTTATAAATAAAATACGAAATGCCTTTTCTATATCTGCTGTAATTAAATAATTATAATGTCTTCATTTTAATATCAATGATTGAAGGTCTTGTTGCAGGTTCGGGCCAAAATACATGAGATCATTGAGACTTTTAAAAGAGCTTCTATTTGATCAGGCGTTGAACACAATGCGAAGCTTCGTTGTGGTAGAGTCTGGTTTTTCAACGCTGTGATGTGGAAGATAATACGTTATCTCCTTAGTGAGGGATGCTGGACGCATGTGGCCTAACTCTTTATACTTTTTCATAAATGATTTGTAGCTCTCCGCAAAGGCATGTTTGCACGACATTCTGCGTTCCAGCTGCTTAATTTAGGCCAACGCCTTTGGTTTTGAACTGCCTAACTGGTTTTCAAAGCCGTTGTTACGACGATAGGCGTTCGTAGTAACAGCAGCGTATTTAAGGTTTTGGACCTATAACAAAAGGTTTGGTTAGGGATAATGAAATAGGTACTCACGGGAAGGTATCTTGGATCGCAGGAACCTGGAGATACCAGAACCCACGTCCGCAATTTTTGTTTTTGAACGAAGTATGATAATCTTTATACGGTCTATGATTTTGACTCCCAGAATACTTCGTTCCATTGCTCGTTGGCAAACCCCGAGGGCGGAATTTTGACGTTTCGTTATCCTTAAGAGATCCTTTAAACAAGTGCTTCATTGACCAATAGCTCTTCCAGGCGTTTTCGGTGCGTTGAGCAACTTCTTTGTCTTGTCTCGCCTGGAATGAGACGATTTGGCCGAGGTACACATACTCATCGACATATTCGACCCCCACACCCCTTAATGTCAACTTTGCATTTCGTGCTGTTCGTCATCAACTTACTTTTCGTCATGTTCATTTTAAGTCCGACTCGAGACTGGCATGACTCAGTTGTTTGAGCATCAGGCCTAACTCAGCTGCCGAAGAGGAGAAAAGAACAATGTCGTCGGCAAAGCGTAGATTAGTTAATCTCGCTTCTCCAACAACAATGCCCTTATCCCGCCAGTGTATGTTTGATGTGTTAAAGACTTCTTCTGGGGTGGCTGTGAATAGTTTGGAAGATAGCGGGTCACCTTGCTTGACTCCTTTACGAATAGGCAAGGGTGGTCCCGTGGTGTGTAAGCGTATGGCAGCTGTACTTTGACAATATATATTTCTCAATAAATGGACGTACGTCGGTTGTATTCCTTGTCTATAAAGTGCCGTGTGATAGGCTATCAAAAGCTTTGGAATAATCTACAAAGGCAAGATACAAGGGTAAGTTGAATTCTTGGCTCTTTTCTAACATCTGGTTCAAAGCATGTAGGTGATCGGTGGTGGATAGGCCGCGGCGAAAACCAGCCTGTTCGGGTGGTTGGTGGAGGTCTAATTGGCTATAAATACGGTTTTCAAGGGTCTTCATGAAGACCTTGTACAAATGTTAAACCAGGCTAATAGAACGGTAATTGCTTATATCCGATTTGTCTCCCTTCTTATGTCAAAGAATGATGTGAGAATGACAGAAGTTACCGGGAAATATGCCAGTTTTCAAAATCGTGTTAAAAAGATTGCAGATATATGGCAATAAAAATGGTTCTCCTACTCGCAGCGAGTCGGTTGTAATACCATCCTCACCTGGGCTTTTATTGTACTTCATGCCACTAAGAGCCCGATGAACCTCAAAAGCACTTATTGAAGGGACATCTTCAGAACATGAGTAAGCCTCACTTGCAAGTAGGTCAGTCGTGTCGTCGAAATATAAAGATTTGAATAATTGAGTACAAATTTGGATTCGTTTTGCCCTATCTCCTTGTCTCACACCGTCGCTGTCTCTCAAATGTGTTTTGAAGATCTACCTGCATCCATTCCGCGCATGGCTGATCTCAGAGAACGATTGTTTGTTAGCGCAGAGTGAGCAAGTTCGGTGTTATAGTGTCTGATATCTTTACGGATGCTCCGCTTTACCTTCCTGTCCAACTCTCGGTACTCCAAAGATTGAAAAGGTAGATTTTGTCTCTCCTCTTAAACGAATTGTATAATCGGTTAGCTTTTTCTGTTTCTTCTTGAGGCATCTTAATTTTTGACTAGCTATATTGATAACATGTTTTATATTATTGTATTGTGTTTGTACATCTTCTGAATTCTTGGACTGTAGTATGCCAAAACTGTTTGAATTTCTAAGTTAAATTTTTCTTTATTGCAATTAGTGTTGTTTTATCAATACGCTTTATTGTTTTTCGAATCATTTTGCTACGATGAATTTTTGTGTCAAAATTTGTTACAATTCTTATCGGGCGATGATCTGAATTGAATTTTATGCAGTTAAGAACGTTAACGTTTTTTATTATTTGCTTGCTTGAGGAAAGACAAAAATCAATTTCGTTCCTTGTGTAGCCGTCTGAGGAAAGCCAAGTCCATCGTCGATGTGGCCTTTTAAGGAAGAAGCTGTTACTAATACTAAAGTTCTGTCCAAAAGCGAACTCTAAAAGGCGTTGACCACGATCGTTTCTGCTTCCCAAACCGTGCGGTCCTAGGACATTTGCGTTGTCAGATGTTAGTCTTGCACCGATCTTTGCATTGTAATCACCCATTACCAATGTCCAAGTTCCTCTGTGTTTATCGCATGCCTTGTTGAGCAAATCGTAGAATTCTTCAGACTCGTCGTTACTATATGAAGATGTGGGAGCATAAACCTGAATTACCGTCAGAATTTTATTCTTGGCCACACGGAACCTGAGTAATGCTATCCTGCTGGAATAGGCGATATGTGATTGATAGAAAGTTAATAAAACGCAACCTACCTTTAGACAAAGATTCTTCTGTTGAAGGAATGTCTAGAAAAACTCTTATCTTTTCTGACAAGATAGGTCAGGGCCTGGGTCCGCAGCTTAAATCTAAACTCAGCCACGAGCTTATAAACTTTTGCAATCCAGGCCAAACATTCACTAATTTAGTAAGTACATTAAGCAAGCAGGAGTTGAATCATTCAACAAATGCTCTAATACTGTGTGGTGATAGTCTCACAATAAAAAAGCGTGACCTTTTAAAAAGCATAGAGAGTTTAATTGATATACAATCTAAAACTCATTGTAAAATAATAGTTTGTGCCTTTCCCTATGCCTGTAACTTATCGTGGAAACAAAACAAACAGATCTTTGATTTGAACTTACTTTTGTATAACTCCACTTATCGTCACAGTGACAGTATTGTATTTTTTGATACAAATAAATTTATATCTAGTTTTAAGTTGACTACTGATTCTATGTATTTAATATACAAAGACAGGCTACAGATAGCATCATTGCTAGCATATAATTTAAAAGACACAGTTATAAGTAGTATAACAATGTCGACCCAAAATTATCGCACTGTTAGTATTTCTACTAATGTAAATTTAGTTGATAAGTCTTGCACAACCTCTTGTTTAAACTAAGAGGTAAGACAAAAGCCAGCCCTATCCAAATTAAAATAGTTCATCAAAACATGCAGGGCCTGGCCGGCAAAGAGTTAGAAATTGAACTTTTTTTATTACATGAAGATATAAACATTTTATGTATAACTGAGCACTGGCTTAAAGATTATTAGTTAATTTTTAATATTAAAAACTTTCAGCTTTCCAGTGCTTTTACTAGAACAAATGCAATTCGCGGCGGATCCTTAATATTTGTTAATTACAGTAAACATAAGATTACGGAACGAAAGGATGTAGTTTCCCTTTCTATTGAACGCGTTATTGAGCTGTCATGTGTCGAGTTAGAGAAATTTATAATTGTTTGTGTATATCGACCTCCTTCTGGTAATTTTAGTGTCTTTGAAGCCACTATGGAAGATGTAATTAAGAAGATTTGTAAATCTAAAAAGAAAATAGTAATTTGTGGGGATTTCAATGTAAATTTATTAGACAGTCATTCAACTAGTGTAAGATTAATCTCGTTGTTTAAATCATTTGATTTGGATTACCAATTTAGAGAACCGACTAGAATTACAGCAACCACTGCAACCTGCTTAGACAATTTTTTTTGTAACTTTGCTCCTGAGTCTAAGTTCATACTAACTAATTTATCTTCAGATCACTGTGGGCAAAAAATAGCTTTTACTGAATATGGACACCCTAACTCAGAAGAAATATCTTGTAGGCCAGTGACAGAGAAACGGGTTAAAATTTTCAAGCATAACATAACTGCTAAACTTGCATGTTTACCATTTATACAGGAAAATCCAGATGCTCTTTACAAGCATTTTTTTGGTCTTATAAACGGTGAATTTAATAAAACTTTCTCTATTAAAAAGTTTAAAACTAATATTTCAATGAAATTTAGGGATTGGGCTACAGCTGGTTTGCATAAAAGTAGGGCTAAGTTGTATGACTTATATGAGCAGAAAAAATATAATAATAGTCCAAGTTTTCTAGAGTATATCAAAAAGTATTCGAAAACTTTTAGGAAGGCTTGTGCATGTGCCAAGTCATTATTTATTAGTGAAAAAATTAAAAAGTCTGAAAACAAAATAAAGGCAACATGGAACTGCATAAACCGCGAAACTGGTAAAATAAAGCCACGTGATACTAAGTTTTCTTTAAGAATAGGCAATAGCTTTTTAAGTGAAGACAATAAAGTTGCTGATGCTTTTGAACAGTTTTTTACAAATATACCAATTGCCACAACTATGTTACTCAACTCTTCACCAAGTATTGCAGAAATTCTGCTAAAAAAGTATGTACCCATGTGTAATGAAGTGTTCAAATTTAAACACGTAAACTGTAAAGACGTACTTAAATCCTTTAAATCTTTAAAAATAAAAAACACTTGTGATTTGTGGGATATTTCAACAAAAATTATTAATAATATTATCGAGTCCATTGCGCCTTTTCTTGTAGTCATATTCAATAGCTGTGTTGACGAAGGAGTTTTCCCAGATCTCATGAAGCATAGCAAAGTTCTGCCACTTTTCAAATCGGGTTGTAAAGATGACCCGAGCAATTTCAGGCCTATTTCGATTTTACCTACTCTTAGTAAAGTTTTTGAAAAACTTATTTTAGATCAACTCGGCTCCCACTTCGCTATAAACCACCTTTTTCACAGTGAACAGTATGGTTTTACCAAGGGAAGGTCTACTACTGATGCTGGTGTAGCTCTGCTAAAACACATATTTGAGGCTTGGGAGGGATCGCAGAATGCTTTTGGAGTGTTTTGTGATCTCTCCAAGGCTTTTGATTGCGTTGAATACAACACCCTTTTAATAAAGCTAAAACACTATGGAGTGCACTCTGATGCCTTGAAATTGATTCAATCATATCTTAGCGGCAGAATCCAAAAAGTTAGCGTAAACGGATCCATATCATCCGGATCTTCTGTGCTAATGGGGGTCCCACAAGGGTCAATACTAGGTCCATTTTTATTCTTAATCTATATTAATGATTTACCATTTTATGCGGAAAACTTTTGCAATATTGTTTTGTTTGCTGACGATACATCTTTGATATTTAAGACTGATCGAAATAAAAATAGTTTTGATGACATCAACAGTGCCCTAACAGATGTGTTGAATTGGTTTACTACTAATAATCTTCAATTAAACGCGAAGAAAACCAAATGTATAAATTTTACTCTACCTAACGTAAAGAATATTATAGGAAATAAAATTAAACTGAATGGTGAACTGTTGGACCTTGTTGATTCAACAGTTTTCTTAGGTATTACCTTAGATTCAAAAATACAGTGGTACCCTCATATTAGCACCCTTGCGGGGAGACTTAGTTCAGCTGCTTATGCTGTTAGGAAAATTAGGCATTTTACAGACGTGGAAACTGCTCGATTAGTCTATTTTAGTTACTTTCACAGTGTTATGTCCTATGGTATACTACTTTGGGGTAAAGCAGCAGATATAGAAACCATTTTCATTTTGCAGAAAAGAGCAATAAGGTCCATATATAACCTAGGATCACGTGACTCCCTTAAGGAGCTGTTTAAAGAAATAAATATTCTTACAGTTGCATCACAATTTATTTATAACTGTATTGTTTACGTGCGTCAAAACATTACTCATTTCAAAAAAAATTGCGATATACACAAACTAAATACTAGAAATAAGTATAAACTTGTAATTCCTAAATTTCGACTTCAGAAAGTTTATGGATCATTTATGGGACAAAGTGTCATAATTTACAATAAAATCCCGAACGATGTTATAATTTTGCCCTTTGACAAATTTAAGACACATGTTAAGGACAGACTTTTAGAAAAGGGCTATTACACTGTAAGCGATTACATCAATGACAAAAATGCATGGAATTAACATTCCTCTAGTTTCGCATACATTGTTCTAATGCGTTCATAGTGCCCGAGTAAAACTTGTAGATTCACTTTTGTTTTTATCTTTTATTTTAAATAATTGTTTTATGACTATTGACTGTATAATTTGGTAACGACATATTGTTTTGTAAATGTCGTTACCTCTATGCTGCCGTACTTAAGCTAAAAAAGGGTTAACCCTCGTTTGATCAATTTTGAGTTAATAATGCAAAGTTACAAAGCGCAAAATTCTTTACATTTTGATCTAGGTACCATACCTGTATCATTATTAGTTATAGAGATACAGCTTGTCGGTGAACAGTTAAGTGACACTATTTTTACGATTTACTTAATTAAAAATCAGCTAAGCCACAATACTAGTCTATAAGGGGGCTAAAGTATCATAACTTAACGAAGTCTAGATATTTTTGTATAAATTGCTTAGCTTTAATAGGGTTATTCATTTATGCTACACTTAAATTAAGTTAAGGGACTTTAACCCTGCTAAAGGCTAGTATAGTTTAAGCTAATGTTTGTACAAAACTAAACTATAAATAGGTTAACAACAAAAACTTAATTACAAATCAGTTAAGATCCTTTAACCCTTCTTTTGCCAAGTAAAATAAATTCATTTTATACACGTCATCCTTGTTTTAAAAAAGGTTAAGCCTCATTAATAGGCTAGAACACAGTTATCTGCAGTTGCATCTCGTGTATGGACGCACACGGCAGTTGCAATAATTGTCAATATTTGACAATTATTGTATTGTGTATTGTGAAGTATATGTATATTTGTCAATATTTGACAATTATTGTCAAATCTAATTCCATTACAGTATATTGTTCTGTCTGTGATTTGGCCGGAGAGCCTACGAGCGGCGAATTTCGTTGCGCTCCAGCTAAAACACAATGTCTCGTAATATAGAAAGGTAAGTCATTTCTTGAATATAGGTTTTTATTATAGACATTATGATTTTACTTGTATAGCTTGACCACGATCGCTGTACCGCTGCTACCATACAAGTCAGTAGGTATGTACTTGCTGCCACACAAGTTATATATACAGCTATGCGATTCCTTAAGCGACATATAGACGCTGCGCGCATGGGTGTGGTCATAGATGTTACAGCCGTCACATCTTTGCTGCGGTCACGGCTGTGGTCAAAGTTGAGGCTGTTTTATTTACAGAATACCAAATGTATACCTACAAGAAAGGTCAAAGAAGTGATTCTCTATCACGCCGCGCGCCGCTTACAGCCGTGCGGAGCTTGTGTCGAACTGCGTTGAAAACTATTTATAGGTACGTACATTTTCAACTACTTAGTAGCTTCTTCAGGATGAAACAAAACACTAATTTATCTAAAACTAAATTCTCGCGGGTGGAGCAATGCACAAACATTAGTAACCTTCCTAAAAACTATTACCTACGTTTGTTCAAAAAGGTAATAAAATAGCATTTACAACTTAAATTATGAATGTTGATTGATTTTATTATGAATTCCATTTGAAATAAATAATTATGTTTTAGTTAACAAAAGCCATGGTAAAAGAAAACAACAAAATTCTAACATTTCGATTTTAAAAACATCTCAAAACCCAAGGAAAGCAATAATAGTATTGAAGAAGTCATACGTTGTTTGACAAGTTTTATTTATCTTTTTATTAATAACATGAATGGAGGATTTTCACAATAACTAAAATACCTACCTGTACCTATACTTAAATATGAAACGTTTTTTTTTCTTTTAGATGACTTGATGGAAGAACTTTTTAATTGGTCTTTGGAAAATACGTTTAAGAAAACCCTTCATGAGAATGTTACCGATGAATCGGAAGTTAATCTTGACTACAATAGCGACGATTCTGTTAAGGACAAAAATTATGAACCTAATGAAGACAACTATGATTCAAGCTGTAGTGAGATAAGCAATTTATCAGAACAAACAACAACATTCTAATCGTGTATATCAAGTGAAAAGATGCATATTTTCTACAGAAAAACTTCTTCTTGATAAAAAAAATGGCAATTACCTGTGAAACGTCACATATCCTCACTATCTGAGAACGACGGTCCAGTAAATTTAGATAATGACTGAATTAGTAACATTAGAAGATCTTATAGGTCCTACAAAGAAATCATCTGACAGTGCTAATTACTTTCTACTTCCTACAAAGAAGCCATGTCTAGAGACTGTTGTAAGCGTCAATGTAATTGCAAAGGGTTATTCGAGCAGTGATCCTGATAATAAAGAAAGTTTTATCTTACCACAACAATAAAAATATTGCAAAACTATAGTTGTCCATAAACCAAATAACTGTGCCTAATATTTGATGCTTCACCCAAAAATGTTGTTGATTCGAGGGGAGTTGACAGCTTGAATCGCGATTCAAATATACCTACTTATGGTATCATGGCTTAATGGGACAATTAATTTGCCAAATTCAATAAACAGCAATAACACTCAGGAGACAGGTACAAATAACAGCTATAAGTCAGAAATGTCGCAAAAAGTATAAAAGAAAGTTGCCACAATGGCCAAAAAGAAACCTGATGATGTAGGGAGTCGTATGCTCAAAGCTCATTGTTCATGCATAATTTACTTTTAAGTCACCAAGAACATACTTATATCAGACGTTTATCATCGTTAGAAGTTAAAACCATAAAGCTGCATTGAAACATAAAATTACAGTGCAGTCATATACATTGTCAGCATTAATCGTACAATAATATAACGTAAACAAAGTACTTCATAAACTACTACTACTACTAATATATTATTTCAGATATAAAGTCGGATTTAGGCAAAATATTAAAAAAACATATTTTTATTATTTAAAGATTTAAATGAGTCTTTAAAAATATTAAAGGTAAGAATGGTTACCGTAAGTAAGACTCAAAAAACTGTTTTATATAATTGATTTTGTATTAAGATTTGACAAAAATATTTCAAAATTTTGTTTGGCTCTCTTGAAAACCTGACTTTTTCTAGATACGACCTTATGCTTTCATGTTCAGAAGTATTAAGTATGTAATATTGTGTGACTACGTGAAATTTTATGGATCTAATTTTGATAATTATTATGCTAAGTACTTACAGATTTTTAATTTTATAATGTATAATTGAAACAATTTTAAAACAGAATTATTTTAAGCTTTTGCAAAATTTTAGTGATCTCATGTTAAACGTTTTCGAGAAATTTAATAACTTTAAAATACGACGTGGAAGATACGATGTAACTACGATAAGGTAAAATTTTATGATGTTGTATAATTTGCTTGAAGAGAGCTTTTATTTTTTTAAATTTAAGTTTTATGTTTTTATAACACATTTTCTTTGAATTAATGGTTTTATTTTTTCAACTTATCAATGATCTTTGCTTAACTATAACAGGGTTAACCACGAATAATATATACATAACTTTATTTTAGCTAAGTAATGTCTTGTAAATTCTTGCTATACTTTTTAAAATATTTCCTTTTCTTAGTTACATAAAGGTTACAATACCTTAGCCATTATCTTATTTAGGATTGTGCTGCTGTTTTTATATAGAAATCTTAGTTATAAACCAGTTAAGAAGCTTAGCTATCTTATAGCTAAGCATTTCTGAATAACTTTGAAGTAAATTATTGATTGTGACAGTTACCCGAAATTACTACGCTAAAAGTCAGTTACGGTATGGTTAACCCTGTTTTAGTGCCGTAATTATTTTAACTTTAGAAAAAAATACTTAGCTTAATTAAAAAAAAACATTTTTAGGCATTTTACTGTCAATATTTTAAAATGGGAATAATACCCTAAGGTAGTGTACAATATGACCTATTTTTGTGTAGAAGAACGTTTTCTCTATCTAATATAGTTTTTTAGAGACATCATTTCCCACGTTTTTTGACGATATCTCAAAATCGACTACTTGGGGTTAACCCTTTTCTAGCTTAAGTACGGCAGTATATTATTATAAAGCTGTGGAGTTTGTTGTGCCCGTTCTTCTCCACAGCTAAAAGACTTCCTGAATGGGTGGGGTGGGTGGGTGGGTTCCTGTGCCTATCCATCCAACCATATAAAAAAAAAATTGACGATTCAAAACGCTTAATTTAAGCTTACTGAATAAAGTTATTTTGATTTTGATTTTGATTTTGATTCGATAATATTATCCCTCCAACCAACACCATGTCTTGTGTTAGTATCACCATTGTGGTAAAATATGTTGTTTTTTGTTTTTATTGTATTCTCACCCTCTCTTCTTACCTCTGCTAGGCCAACTATGTCCCAGTTTACATTTTCTAATGCATTTTCTAACTCTAACATTCGTTCTTCGGTTCGTAATGTCCGCACATTATATGATAAGATTCTAAGTTTATCGGTGTCCTTTTTGCGTTTCGGGGTTGTATGGCAGTAGACCCTCGCCCGGAGATTATGATCCCCAGCTCCAGGGCGCACCTGCATACTGCCAATAGCCGTGCACTGGCTGGAGCCACCGGGCACTAGGGGATTGGCCTGTTTGTCGTAATTCATTAAGGGAAGGGGTTTAGAAGAATTAACCCACCACGCTTGTCCAGTGCGGGTTGGTGGGTGAGCAGTAAACCTCCTGACTGGGTCTGTAGGCGCCACCGTTGACGTACTAGACGTTCTTCCGCTGCCACCCGAAGTCGACATCCTGCCCTGATGTAGACTGTTCTATCTAGGTCTCTACGAAAATATATCTTTCCGAAGCCCTCTGATAGCTTAATGCTTTGGGTTTAAAGTAAAACCCAGGTGTGCAGGCTGGCATGGTATTATGAACCTGCACGGATAATGCCTATCTCTTAGTCGCCTCCTACGACACACACGAGAAGAAAGGGGGTGATGCTATTCTTTACGTTCGACACCGACACGGACGATAAGTATGATAAGATAAGATAAGATAAGATAAGAATAGTTCCTTTTAGGTACCTGAATATTCTCTTCACCTGCTGTATGTTACTTTTGGTCGGTTTATCTAGGTTTCGAGACACTACCCCAACTGCATACGCAATGTCTGGTCTAGTGCCAAGCTTGCCGGTATGGAAAATCTTGCAATTCATCAGGACTATCTCGTTCCTCCATTCCTTTTACAGATTTTATTATAGGTGTCTCAACATCTTTACAATCGCTCATTCCATACTTTTCCAGCAATATCTTAGTATAAGCAGTTTGGTGGACTCTAATAGTACAATCTTTCTGTTGTTCTATTTCCAGACCAAGAAAATAGGACGGTACTCTTGATGTGATTTAAAAAAAACTTTTTAATTCGTTTTCAATAAAGTCATCAGCCTCTTGCTGGTCTAACGCGGCCAATAATCCGTCATCTACATAGAGTGCGAGCAGTATTTTCTTTTGTCCTCTTTCTCTGACATAGACGCAGGGATCTGCTTCGCTCCGGGTGAAACCTGATTCCATAAGAAAATCGAGGATACACTCATTCCAACATTTAGGTGCCTGTTTCAATCCGTATAAGCTTCTTTTCAGTTTGCATACACGACCTGTTTTGTCATCATACCCTTCCGGCTGTCGCATGAAGATTTCTTCTTTCACAGTACCGTATAGAAAGGCTGTAGAGACGTCAAATTGTCTGAGTACTAAACCCTCATTTGCAGCAATACTTAAAAGAATTCTGATTGTACTCATCTTGGCGACTGGGCTAAATGTCTCGTCATAGTCGATTCCCTTCTTTGTGTATATCCAACAGCAACTAATCGTGCTTTGTACTTATCGACTGCACCATCAGGGTTCTTTTAATTTTAACCCTCTGCGACTGACGTGGTAGTCCAACAGACACCGCAAAACATAAATTTGGGTCATAACCGTACATTTTCAAATTTAAGCGCCGCCGTTCTTAGTACCTTTCTGTGATGAGCTCGCGCGCCAGTCAGTGCGTGGGGAGTGGTCGTAGCGAGCACAAGTGTGCGTAGCGGGAAGAAGGTGTCCACGAGACTACCACATCAGTATTAAGGTAAGTGTCTACTATACTACCACCTCAGTTAAATGGTTATATTTTCATAGTGTCTCCTAAACTACCACATCAGTGAAAAAGTTTAATTTATCTTACTATAAGGTATTTTTTGTATTATTTCGCGTTATTTTAGAAATTTATTCTATTTACATACAGTTTACATACTTATATTATTATTTAATTTACAGACATTTAGTGTTGAAGAGGAGCTCGATGGCGCAGCGGCTAGCGCCCTCGGCTTGCGATCTTGCTCGCTGAGCAACTTTCGCAATGTTGGGTCGCTAGATGGGTGACCAATTTAAAAACATCTCGAGCTCCTTCGTGCTTCGGAAGGCACGTTGAGAAGTTGGTCCCGGTTGTTGTCTAAGATGGCAGTCATTAAAACGCACCAACCCGCATTGGGCCAGCGTGGTGGGTTATGGCCCAATATCCCCACGTGCTATTGTCTACGTGGGAGGCCTGTGCCCAGCAGTGGGACGTTAATAGGCTGATGATGATGATGATGAGTGTTGAATCATATGAAAACCCGAGTATACAATAAAATATTGCCAAGAGAGCTGCGCATGAAGGATATAGATATCAACCCTCTACCACCACTAGTTCGGTCTGTTCCACCAAGTGGTAGACAACCTATTTGCCCAACAAAAATAAAAAAACAAAACTAAATATTGTTGTTATGATTGTTTGAACCCAATCTGCCTTCAGTGCTCCAAGCCACTATGTGATAATTGTCAAACAAAGTTGTGATTTTGAAACTTTATAATTTTAGAGTCAACCAATGAATGTATCTCGTATTTCCTAGACTGGTTATTACAATTGTTAAATTTTAAAATGTGTAATGTTAAATTAAAAAGAATTTGATTTTGTATTTTTTTCTATGTCATAATGTTTAAGTAGAGATTCATAGACTGATTTTTGAGAAGTCAATAAAAATTGTTTAATTTTGAAAATACAAGTTGTTTTTTATTTTATTTATAGTTAAATTGACATAAAAAAGGCTAAGAACCTAATAAATATTAATAAAATGGCTGCAAAATTTAATCCTATAAAAATATTTGCTGTTGAAATGGTGTCTCGTATACTACCACGTCAGTACAATTGTAAAAAATTATTCACGTCAGTCGCAGAGGGTTAAATACCCATTTGCATCGTAGTGCTTTTCTATTCTTAGGTAGGTTCGTCAGTTCCCAAGTCTGATTATCTTCTAACGATTTAACTTCACTATTCATCGCTTCAATCCACTTATCTTTTTCAGAGCTTCTTATTACGTCTCTATATCTCGGTCTCGGTTCAGGAATAGATAAAGCCTCATTAACAACCTGATCAAAGCTAAACCGTTGTGGAAGTCTAAGCTGGCTTGGATCACGTAGTTCTCGTGTTGGCTCTGTATCGGCTGTCTCTACTTCTTCTAGTGACTCATAATCCTCTTCGATGCTGTCATTTGCTTCTGAAAATAAACGGGAGTGATTTTCCTCGCGAATAGTTTCAGAGTCTGTAAGAGGCAACGGGAATAGAATAGAATAGAATAGAATAGAATAGAAAACATTTATTTGCCTTAAAACACGGTATTTAAGTTATAACAATATCAAACGGTACAGCGTGTTTTGCCAAAGATAGCATGCAAATTTATGATATTATAAACAGTTGAGTTATCAACTCAAGCCGCGTAGTGACATATCTGTTTCTTGTTTGATGCAAATACATAATAATTACATTATTATTACAGATACGTTACATTATTAAAAATTACAAATTACATTCTATTTAAATTACATTAATTATTATATTGCTTTACATGTCAAGAAACTCTTTCATACTATAGAAATTATAATTATTTAGCCATTTATATAATTTTGTCTTAAATAATTTTACATTTAGTACTTGAATGTCATTCGGTAATTTATTAAATATTCTAACACACATACACAGACAACTCCTATTGTATTTTTCTGTTTTAGGTATTTCATCTAATACAAGTCTACCGACATTCCGAACAGTTCTTGGATATAACTCAATTGCTTTAACAAAATATTGAGGATTTTGTTTTACAAAGACACAAGCTTCATAAATGTATAAACATGGTAGTGTCAACAAACTAAGTTCTTGAAATAATGGTTTACATGAGTCACGTGGCGTATTGCCTGTTATTGCTCTTATGCGCTTCTTTTGTGCAATAAACGCTCTCTGTATCGCAGAACCGTTACCCCACACTATGAGACCATAACGAAGTACAGATACTACGTATGCATGATAGGTCGACAACACCGTGTATATATCGGTAATATTTCGAAGACGCTTTAGTGCATAGACAAATTAATTTATTCTTTGGCAAACGTGTTCAATGTGTAAACTCCAGTTTAAATCTTTGTCGATTGTTAAGCCAAGAAATTTTGTTTCATTTATTTGATCAATAATTGAATTTTTATATTTTATATTAAATGTCATTGATGTGTTACTATTAAAATTAATGAAATTAGTCTTAGTCAAGTTCATTTCTAAATTATTATCATCCAACCATTTACCTACTAGCTTGTATTGTATTATTGATGTCTGTTTCATGTTCCTTCATAATAAAGTCAGTTATTTTACTGTTCGAGCTAATTGTAACAGAGATGTCATCAGCAAATAAGACACAGTTGTGGTCCGTTACTTCTGGGATATTAATTATATATATTAAAAATAGAAATGGCCCCAATACACTTCCCTGTGGCACAACGCATTCTGTACTTGCATATTCTGGGGTAACGAGACAACTTCGTTTTTGCTATTTAATTTTGAGATCATTACACACTGTTGCTGATTTCCTCTCGGATTTCCTTGGGGAGCTCGTAGGTATTTGTTTCAGGCTCAGGTCATTGCGAAGTCATGTCAATCTTGTTTTCCTCAAGTAAAGAAATTTCATCAAACACAACATCTCGAGATCTGATGAGCTTTAGGTTCTTTACGTCAAAAACTCGATATCCTTCGTCACCGTCATAGCCGATAAGTATTCCTTTCTCAGCTTTCTTCGCTATCTTACTTGTTTTCTTCTGTTTTGGGACATGCGTATAGCAATCCAATGACTTTCAGGTGATTGATCCTAGGTTTTCTGCCATACCAGAGCTCATGCGGAGACCTTCCTTCTACAGGAGTGGGTCCCGTTTTGTTTAGTATGTAAACAGAAGCTTTGGCTATTTCAGCCCATAAACCTTCTGGTATCTTATCATGAGCTTGCATTAGTGCTCTTGTCATCTCCACAATCGTACGATTTTCTCTTTCAGAAGATCCGTTTTGTTGCGGTGTATAAGGTATTGTAAACCTTTGTTTAATGCCGTGTTGTCTCAAAGTACTGCGTACTTGTTCGTTATCAAACTCGCCTCCATTATCGCTCAATAACTCCTGTATGACGTGTCCGGAAGTTTTAGCTTCAGCCAGAAAAACCTTCAAGCTTGCGTGTACTTCAGACTTCTGTCTCAGAAAGTAGATCCATCGATGTTTTGAGTAAGTGTCTTTAAACAGATCATAGTATCTTGACTTTGAGATTGAGTAAGGGAAAGGTCCGCATACGTCTGTGTTGATTAGCTCTCCAGGCTTAGTTGCTCTTGGTCTCTCTCCAAACTTACGCCTATGGCTCTTGCCAAAGACGCAGCCTTCACAGATATCAGTAAAACTTGAGTCTAGCTTTACTCCAATTTCTCTTTGTACCAGTTTTGCTACATGTCTCTTGTTCTGGTGTCCTAGGCGTTCATGGTAGAGTTGAAGATTCTTTGACGTCGTTAGTTGGGTTATCTCAAGCTTAGGTATCAATACTTTGACGTTGAGTTTGTACAGACCACCATACTTGTCGCGATTCCCGACTAAAATGACTTTGCCATCATTCTCCACATTACACGTCTGAGCTGTTGACTGAAAGATGCTATTCTTGAGCGTATCTTGCGCGGCTAGTACAGAAAATAGATTTCTTTCAATGCTTGGAACGTACCATACGTTTGTTAAGACCAGTAAATCTTTGTGGCCGTTAATGTCATCTTCCAGTTGGACAGAACCTTTACCTATGGCTTCGATTATCTCTCCGTTAGCTGTCATAACTTTGTAAGGTTCACCAAATTTTTCGAAGATGTGGAATATGTCTCTTCTATTGGTAACATGGCTTGTTGCGCCATTGTCCACATAAAACGAGTCTTTGTCTGTGTTCTTACTTTCGCATGTTAAAGCTAAACCTGTCAACATCCCAATATTTAAAGACTGCTTTGGAGGTTTGGGGGTTCGTAAGCACATACCTGTGTAGTCAAGTTTTCTATATTTCGCTCACTTTTGTTCATCAATAACCAACTTGACTTAAAACTGAAGTATTGTTCTGGAAGTGTATCTAACATTTTACATATTAATAAAATTTCAGGCAGATCATTTCCTTCAATCTCGTTATTTAAGTCGTACCATATAGTTTTGAGAGTCGAAATATGCGTGGCCATATCACGCTCATCGCTTTTCTGGTAGCGGAGAAACTTCATATAGAGATCATAGCTCCTGTCTTCCTTTGCCCCATCATAAAGCCTATGAAGCTCTTTCCACATATCGCATGATGTTTCGTATCGCATTGCTTTTTGTAAGGTCTCTTCGGTCATATTTGTTGTAAGAATAAGAAGTGCTTGACTGTTACATTTTTAAAACATTTGCATTTCATGATTATACTTTTGTATATCATCAGGTTTTCCGTTCCACCATAATCTTTTGGATTAATTAATTTGCCTTCAATTGCTTCCAGCGTGCCCGGAGTACTTTTAAATAAAAGCTTTACCTTGTACCTCCATGTGTGCCAGTTAGTGGGACCGTCGAGTCGACCGATCTCGATTTTTACGCCTGCCGTTTGCATAATTATTCGATTTCTTTGTCCACTATTGCAACGAATAAACAATCATTAATATTTATATTGCTCTGCTACCATATTAAAGGAAAACCAGAAATGTTTCTTTGTAAAAGTATATTTGTCAAGTCTAAGTTAATAACAACCCCAAAACCATAGCAACGTAAACACGGATATAAAGAGTCAGGGATACAAAGCTGCTGGAAGCACAGTTATCTGGAAGTGGTTCCTAACAAAAGGTACGTACGTTGCCTGATATTATCCAGCCTAACCTGGTCTGCTGTGCAATCGGTGCATGTGACGGTCCTTTAATGTTGCCGTTCATTAATATTTCAGAATACACACTCGCATCCAATAAAAGGTCAATCGGTGTATTCTGGGTCTGCCAAATCAATGTGTTGAAGATGCTGCCATGACTGTTTGTGGAATGATAAATAAGGTAAGTTGCTGATAAGAGATGATATAACTAAACCTTGTGTAGTAAAATCATAGTCATTTTATATTGATTTGCATTCCAATAACATAGCTCCTTTGCTTTTTCTTGAGTCGTGCCCGATCCCCGAAATGGTTACGTGATATTTATTTCTAGATAATTGTAAGAGTTGAGCTGCTCTTTCTGTAATTAACGATATCTGTGATCCCTGATCTAATAAGGCACGCAGTGTAACCTGAGAGCCATCGTAAGATTTTATCTGAATCAAGGTCGTCGTTAATAAGGTTTCTTCATCATTTTGAGATACGTGATGCGTACTGAAATATTTTAATGGTGTATATGCTGCTGATTTGATATTAGGAGTAGATTTTCCGACGGACTTAGAGCTTAATGCGGTTTCCGCCCGTGATTGCGCAAATGCGTCATGTAGTTTCGTGTTATGATTGCCGTTGCAATGCTTGCAACGTTTCTGTGAAATGCACACATTATTAAAATGATGCTATAAACAGTTTTTGCAAACTTTAAGTTTCGCAATTGTATTTATTTTAGCATCTGGGATAATTGAATTAAAATTGTCGCATTGAAATAAATCGTAGCCTAGATTACAAAGTGGACAACGACGCGTGTAAGCTGCATTAGATTGAAAGTTATTTGTTTCAAATTTCTTATGGTATGATGATATGCTTCTGTTCATTAGGATAAAAAAAAAAATTCTGCATGTATTTTCTTGATTTTGATACCTTTTAAATGTCTGCTGTTGGGTAGGTTTCGGTAGCTCCCTTTCCCTTTTTTGAATCGGTTCGAGAGTAATGAATTTTCCTTCTCATTAACTCTGTTAAAGTTGGTAGCTCTCTTGGTGACTCACGAGCCTCCTTATATTCACTAACAGTTTCAGGGTCTAACTTTTTTGATACTAAATAAACAATTAACGGATCCCATGTATTTGTGTTTACTCTCAAGTTGTGAATGGCTCTCTGCTGTGACACCATGCAAGCGTTTGATTTCTGATGCTGTCTGTTGCTGTATATTTATTTGATTGAGAAGTATCTCGATATGTTTGGTGAAAATCAGTTTATTTATTTATTTATTGCACTTATGTTTACAGTATCACTATCATACAATACAGTTATTATAAAAATATATGATGGCCTGTTACATACCCTGTTAGGGCGTCGCAAAACTAACTTATCAACTTAACTAACTTTTATAATAATAATTATTATCATATTGCTAAATTATATTATAATAACAAAATATATACTCAATAAAAGTTGCAAGGGTGAGCTTTCCGTGGATAACGTTTTTTTTACATTTTTTAATTAATTTATTTATTATCTTTGTCAGACATGAACTCCTGTGTTGAATAGTAGCATTTTTGTGACTGTAGTAGAAGTACTGTTTTAGTTTAATTTTAAATATTTTGAGGGTTATTGTACCGTACGAGTATTTTCCAAGCAGTGTCATAATTTTTTTCGCAGATATGCAGATGCTGGATAAGTCTATCTGCTTCGCTTTTAAGCTTCCCCTTTAAATGTTGCATTTTTTGTGATTTACTCAACATATTGTTTTAATGAATGGCGGCAGAATAAAAATTAAAAAATGTGGGCCAATTAAAGTATGCCACTTAATCACACATAATTATAGTCACTGTTATGATATAATTGTTCTGTATTTTATTGTCACAGATTTGTACCCTACTGAGTTTTTATAAAAAAAAACAATGTCACTGATACTGATAACTGATACTGATATATATTGATACTTAAATAGTTAATTGTTTGTAAGCTTATTAAGATTTTACTGATGATAGGCACTGATAGCTCTCACGGCACTCGACTTACATGGATCCCTATTTGACACGAACGCGCGCACACGATCAAAGCCAAAAGGACTGATAAATAGGTGATAGGTAAATAAATGCTCGAAGGACCAAAAATATGTAGGGACTGGCTCTACACACTTTAGATGATAATTAAGATAGCTGATTGATATGATAAACGGATGCTGCTTGGATCTAATATTAGGATATCGGAAATGATACAACCGTCTTGAGTGCTAATCGTAGTTGAACTAATTTATTGAATAAAATACCGGCGCGTGTGCAAAAATAAATGCATATATGCACATTACAATAATTGCAATAATTAGGTATTGCTTAATGTTCGTTACACCGTGCAAGTCTCGCTAACGTACATTGGTGACACCCGAACAACGCATATTTACTGGAAACGGCTCAAATTTCACACCCACACACGAGGCCGCAGCCTTTTTCATATCGTGTAAATAATACTCCATTAAAACTATTAAGATGAAGCCTGCACAAGTACCAGTGCCGCAGATGCAGCAGCCAGTCTTTCCAGTAACTCCAGCTTAAACCAAGTCAGGCACAGACATGCCGACGATCTGTCATCACACATTCCTGACTTCTAGCTGTTTGTAGTGCAAAGTTACTGACCTCTGCCAATTGAGAAAAATCGACATGACGGTCTCCACAATTTAGTCCGCGACTGTCGCTAATATGTTGAGGTCTTTGGATTCCGTGACGGACAGTATTCTCCTTGCTAAACCGGGTAAATGCCCTTGCCATAATATCTTTAGTGCCTCATCTGGTATCTTTTTGCGCACGAGGTCCTGCATGCGGCGCAGTAGTTGCGTTGCGATGGTCGCTAATCGCCTAGCTCCATTTCGCTGATAAGCTTTTGAACTTGTCAAGTCTCTGACTCTCAAATATGGACAGGAGTCCGTCTTTAAGTGACTGATATTTGTTTTCACTCGACGGATTACAAAGAATATCAGTTACATGTTGAATGACGCTCTTTCCCAGTTTTGCTATAATGAAGTTGTACTTAGTCTTCATCTGATTATTTCTGCGGGCTCATAATTGCTTCAAATTGTATGAACCAGATCCTAGGTTGGTATGGCTTAGCTCGCAGGTTCTTTAGAGCGAAATTTTGATCGCGAGGAAGGTGGGATTTTGGCACTTTGCTCCGGCGCAAGACAGACGATATGTCTTGACGTAGTGCTTCAGCATCAGCCTTCCTTATATTTTTTTTAACTAAGCAATCCTCTACATTACTAATAATACTTTCATACCGTATCCTGCGAGGGGCTACGGCGAAATTAAGCCTCTTTTTAAGTACCTCAACAGTGGGTTTGTCCACTGTTTGTTTTGATAAGTCAGTTTAAGCCACACTGTGTTTCGTAAAGTAACACATACAGATAGGTATATAATGTAATTATCTCTATTATTCTAATGATTTCCCAGACAGTTGGCTACTGTAGGGAAATCTTTGTTTCAGAGAGCACGCGGCATTTGTGACACGCAACACTTGGCTACTGAACTTCAGCATGTCAAGCATGTACTTCATCATAACAAACTGCAAATACCGCGGCTTCGTCTCAGAAAACGCAAAAAACCATAACCACAGTCGAGCGCCAACCTGCAGTACTTCTATATTATGAAACTCGTCACTCACAAGATTGGTCACATCTTGAAGCGAGCTTCAATCAATACTTACTTTAAGCCGCAAAAGAACATCAACCAGTGCTTACGACATGTCATGTGCAACATATACCCTTTTAAGGTGCATGCCTGTACAAACTATACTGCGACTGTGGGCTCTCATACATCGGGCAAACAAAGAGTAGTGTAGGAACCCGCGTAAAAGAACATATTGCCGACGTCAAGCATAGGCGCGAAAATTAGTCTGCAGTGTGTGAACATGCTCTTGAGGGACCATTAGAAGATTTGACAAACTTCAAATACTCGCCAAAGAACAATGATCCATTCCAAAGATGATACGCGAGGCAATTGAAATTATAAAAATATCGAAATTTCAATAGAGAGGATGGTTGGAATTTACCACCTGCATGGGACCCCATTATACAAGTCATCAAATCCAAGCACCAACAGCAACACATTGCCAGACCTAAAAATATTGTTAGCTCGTATTGTGTAAACTGAACGCACCCGGTTAAATATAAAAATGATTGACGATAGGTAAATAACTTCTAACTATGAGACAACCAACACCTAAGTCTCCCTTTGACCACGGACCCTGAAAAGGGTTCAAAACGTCGGATAATTTAAAAAAACTATGTAAAAATTTATTTTTTCCTTCCTGACTTTACATAACGCTGTCAAGTCACGGTAATGGGTTACCGTGTATAAGTAAGTGGTAAATGGAAATCCGAACTAAGATGTAGTACACTTTGTAGAATGCCTTCCATCTTGTACAGCTTTCAACGCCTTTTTAAGTAATTCTTCTGAACGCGCTGCTCGATTAATTTTGCGTTTGCATTTAAATTGTTTTAAACAAACATGGCCGCTTTAAAAAAAATGTCTTTATAGTTCGGTTTTCTTAAATAATTGGCTCATTTGAAGTAGGTATTTTCGTGGTATTTTCAGTAAACGGTATTTACTGTGTACTTTTCCGTGTTTCAGGTGGATTTCTACTTCTACGAGTACTTGACCAATGTTTATAAACGGGGATTCATCGAAATGCATTTCAAGTTTTGCGATTTGCTTAACAACGACAAATTCTTTGGAGCTCCGCTGAGGCAAGGGAAGTTATTGAAATCTTGTCCGTATCCACCGGTGAGACTTTGTACAGTTTCATCGTCACTTAGAATAATCAAATGTTCCTATCAAAATTTATTTCATTAAAATATCGAAATAAAGTCAGGATTATGGTAGTGTATAAGGCACAAATTAGGTCCATACGCTTCGTCATACATATGGTGTACACATACCTACTATAAAATTAGTATTAAAGGCAAAACTGAAGCTAAAACCTATGGGTTAGGGGCGTTTTATCCATAGTGTGTTTGAAACGAATTGAATTGCTTTGTTGAAATAAAATTGTTAATACATAATAATATGATCGTGTTCTTTTCAGGATGACTACCATATGTACAACATGTCGATCGACGTGCGTGTGATCCCGACTGGCTTCCCTTTCCAAAAAGGTCGAATATACACCAACATCACATCGATGTACACAAATGAAACTTGTGTGGCTGGCTACATAAATATGGAAGTTAAAGAAAGAAACATTTAAGACAAGCTGTCCGTGCAAAGCGAGCTTGCTGGTGAGGGCTAGAAACTGAATTTATTTAGTCTTAACTGCTTTTGTTAAGTCCATTGGAAAATAGGGGTAAAACAATAAAAAAAATATTCTCTATTTTATCATTTCTCTTAAACGGTTTAGGGATTTGGTCAAATCACTAATTTCATTTAGGGAAATGACTTTATAGATTGTATTGTTAGATTAACATCCTCCTTGATTTGATCAAATTCCTTTTTGATTCGATCAAATCCCTGTTTTCATCATTTCCCTGCAACGTAACTAGGTATGGTTCATGCGTGCTACGCTGCGCGCCGTGGCAAATAAACGTTGTACTAACCGGATGTTTTGCTCTCAGATATCATTGGCGACGAGTATGGTATTACACCCATTACCCACACATATTATACCCACGCGATACGCAAAAAAAAAGGAATTTTGGCAGTTTTTGTACTTGGTTTGGTTAGCGATAGAGCTTGTGAAGTCCGCCTGGTTAGCTACCACTATCTTATCTAAAGCGTGGCGCTATAAGATAGCCCAGTTTCTCAGTGGTTGAGGATTCCAGGTTAAGCGCGCTTTAACTTTCGGCCTTACCCTCATTTACCATCAGATAGAGAAAAGGCCCTCACCGTTGAAATCAAGTCATCGCTACAATTGATGGATATTGACTTGATAACCACGCTTGTCAAATGCGGATTGGTGAATCGTGCTCACAAACCCAGCTATATATCGAAAGCCAGGTATATCGAAAACTCCGAAACACATTTTTTTCGTTAATAATCAAAAAGTGGAGTACTTTTATTAAAACTATTTTAACGGGACCTAACACGATTCATTTTTGTAAGTAAGAACGTCAAGCAGTAAGTAGATATGTACTTACTTACAAAAATTAATCGTGTTAGGTCTTGTTAAAATAGTTTTAATGCAATGCAACACGATAGTTTAAAGTCTTATCCGGAGTACTTTTACCCGACTGCGCCAGAAGGAGGGTTATGTTTTTGGAGAGTATGCTGTTATTTAGCTGTGCTAACAAGGTCTGATAATAGCTTTTGCTGTAGGATACCTCAGTCAATTTAATAATTGTCCTAATAACGAACACTGGACTTATGCAAAAAGGGTATTAAAATATTTAAGAAAAACAAGAACTCTAGGTTTTAAATATTGTAAGAATGGAAATGTTAATATTGAGAGTTATGTTGATGCTGATTGGTAGAAGATCTCATTCAGGTTTCTGTTTTATGATATCGGGTTCAGTTATATCTTGGTGTTGTAAGAAGCAACGAACTGTAGCGCTCTCAAGCACTGAGGCTGAATATATGCCTATAACTGAGGGTTGCAGAGAAGCTGTGTATCTCATAAACTTACAGAATGAAATAAGTGAACATTATGTATACTATAAATATTAATAATGATAATCAAAGTGCCCAAAAGTTATCGGAAAATCCTGTATATCATAATAGATCTAAGCACATTGATGTTCGTTATCACTATTGTAGAGAAGTAATTTCTAACAAGCTGTTCAATATCAAATATTTAGCACAATCAAGCATCTTATATTTATTTATTAAAATGTTAGTCATGGTACAGGTAAATGTTGTATTTTGATAGTGGGGGTGTTATGATATGCTTAACATACCCCAATCTAGGGCTGTAAACTTTACTAGCAGCGCCATCTGTAATGAACTAACCATTAAAAAATAAAATAAACTTCCGTTTCATCAGCCGAACACGTTGTTTCCTTTTATCTCAATTCCAACTTCTAAACCTAAATATAATAGCTCATAAGGCGATGCTACGCAGCGCACTCTCTTTTGTTTCTCAAAATAAGACATTCAGACCAGCGACAATGTTCATTCATTCGATCGGATCAAATGCGTCTCAGTTTGTTAAGGATGATAGTACGGATCTAATAAGCGATTCATTTTCTGAGCCTATACTAAACAGAGTAAAACTTGAGTCGTTTTTTTAAAACGATGGTGGTAAGGATCCAGTACCTGCTAACGCTTGAATAGGTGAAGTTGAGGCGTCATCGGTGTTGGAGTGCAGAGAATTGTGTTGTATGTCGGCTTATTGTTTGTGGCTTTCCTGTAAAGTAGATACTGTTAATAATCGCCATTCTGACCTTTTTTAACTGTTCTGTGGAAATAAACGACCAAACCTACTAAATGTTTGATTAAATATTGAGATAGGTTTCCGCATTTGATCTATATCTGGACGTCCGTTTTTGTTAACTTCCGTTTTTTTTAAAGATGATTTATGATTCTGTTTAATTAAATTGTTTTTTAGATCGTTTTATACTATTTGGTAAGTGGATTGAACTAAATTCCATTTATGTGCCTTATTTTAAGACTGTGTGCATATTACGCCAGTAGTTACCTACAAAATGAATCTAGTAACACTGTTCCGGAATATTGTGATTGTGTATTTTGTTAATTGTATTCTTTGTGTGTTTTTCTTGTGTCCAGCGAAAAAGGTTAGAAAACCTGTTAGAACAGAATAGCTGTCATTTATTTTTAAACACTCAGTAATTTTAAATGAAACAGTATGCTAACATGGATTCCCAAAAAAATTTGTTGTTATGAAACAAACAAACATTAATCGATGTTTAATGTATTACTTACAATTCAGGTTAGGTATATAAGTACTGAACACCCTAAAGTTACGTATATTAACAATAAATGTTTAAAGTATGCTAACATGACGTCGCAGCGCTATGGACGAAGGAATCCTGTCTACTACGTGGGCATACACATCGAAAATATTGTTACATTTGACAACAACATTTCGGTATGTATTTCGTCTCCTTACTGGTATAATAATACTTTATTGAACAAATAAATTACTTAAAGACACACGTTACACAGGACATATACAAAGGCGAGCTTATCTCTAGAAGAGATCTCTTCCAGCCAACCCTAGCTGTGGTGATAAAAATTTCATATGCAGGACTTATTGCGCTAAACTTATATACATACATAAATTACATATATTTATTTTAATAAATAGACATACACATATAAGATATTATAACAAACAAATTACTTATGCTTACATAATATATTATTATTATGTTACTGACTATCACATAAGTTTAAAAGGTAGTGCTCTTTGAGATGGTGTTTAAACGACTCTACCAATGACCTCTCACGAATGCTAGCCGTTAGTTTCTTCTACAATCTAGCTGCATAAACAGTGAAGGAATTGTGGAAAAAAATGGAGTTCGATTGTGGATAGGATAGGGTTCTTTTATCATAAGACCGTTTGGGGCGGGAAGAAGCGGATAAGAGGGTGAAACGGGAAAGTAGGTAATGAGGGAGCTGGGGGTAGTGAAGGATTTTGTTAAGGAGGCATAGGATGTGCATATTTCGGCAGAGGCGTATAGGGAGCCACTTTAACCGCGACCGGAACTCGGAAATATGGCCATATTTTGGCAAACCGAATTTAAACCGAATGACCAAATTTGCGCTCCAGTTTGTTAAGCAGCGCTTCTGTCGCATCTAAATAACAAACTAAATAATAATTTTGGTGTTGTATGGTAGGAAAAACTGGAGTCGCTTGAGAGAATGATAAGAATAATGCAAGTGCCTACTCATTATCTCCAGGACAGATTGCGATCAATAACGAGTTAAGATTTTTGGTTTTCTATGCGTAAGCAAGATTTACTCCATCATACGTAACCTTGGGAAGTCCAACTCAATCCAACCTGTCGTACAGCCTATTGCTACCTATTATTATTGGCTTGTGATTTGGTAGGTTTCACCAGCAATCCAAAAGCACTCGCCCAGCCCTTCACCGCGAGGAGAGCCTTATTAATTGTTTCGATTGTAGTGTGAGTGTTGGATACATCGAAATACCTATACATCTGTAAGTCATCCGCATAAAGGTGGTACGGACAAGGTAGAACTTTAGCGAGCTCATTAACAAAAATTGAAAAGAGGAGAGGTGAAAGTACCCCACCTTGTGGCACTCCTGCTGTAAGGGGAGACCAATTTGAGAGCGAGTCTCCACTCCTGATCCTCTGGCAGCAATAGCGTAGTCCGAGAACCAACCGAGTACCGCAGGGGTAAGGTTAAGAGAATAGAGAATGGCAAGAAGGATGTCATGGTCAACAGAATTGAAAGCGCCGCTGAAAACCAGTACAATAAGAATCGTAAACAACCGGTTGTCCATATCGTGGCGGATGTCATCTGTGACAAGGCAACAAGGCTGTTACTGTGCTATGGCCAGGACGAAAACCAGATTGGTACGGACCGATTAGCTTGAGCTGAGATACATATGAAAATAGTTGTTTTTGAACAGCGCTTTCCAGGACTTTGGACAGGAATGGTAGGATAGAAATAGGACGGAATTCAGATAAAGCAGTAGGGAAGCGGACTTAAGAATAGGAATGACGTTTGCTAATTTCCAATCAGAAGGGAAGACGTTGGTTGCCAGTGAATGGTTTAAAATGTGTGATTATGGGTACAACATCTTCCAAGATAGGCATCAGCATATCACGACAAATACCATCCTCACCTACGGCCCGGGAAGTTATGGATAGGATATTCTTCTTAACCTCCCCCTCAGTGACTTCGCGGAATGAGAAGGGCTCGCAGTCAAGATGAATCACCGCTTCTAAATAAATAAGCGTATCCGCCTTGATGGAGTCATCAAGAGTAATCGGTGGACTTGAAAATAGCTGTTAAGCTGGTTAAGATTAGGTAAAGCCTAGCCATCTAGAGCAGAGTGGATGTAGCGCCTCTTAGCATCCCGGCATAGTTGATTGCAGAGATTGCGCAGCCTTTTGTATGTGAGCAGGTTTACATCACTTGGAAATCGTTTTTAATATTGATTTGCCCTTATCCCCACGCTGCATAGTTCTCTTTATCGCAGGAGTCAGCAAAGGCGCAGGTAGATGCCTTACGCACACTGGTCTGAGAGGAGCATGCAAATCAAACAGTTGTGTTAAATTTTTATTTAGTATTGCAACCTTCTCATCTACAGAGTTGGCCACAAACAGGCCAGACCAGTCCACCCCAGAAAAGCTTTCCCTCAAGCAATCTACACATACACCACAAAAATTACGTCGGAAAATAACTTTGGTTTTGAATTTCGTGTACGTGACACGATACGATAGATAGAGGAGGTCGTGGTAGAAGAATGGAGCTGTAGTTTGTCCATGTAAATGGACAGAATCTGGTTTTAAAATTATCTGTACGTCTAATAGAGATGGCTGACAATTAGGAGAATGATGGGTGGCAGTGAGTGGAAGCAACACAAAATTGACAGAAGTTACAATGGAATTAAGACGGGACTAGCGAGAGTTATATCCTTTAATAAACAAGTATTAAGATCACTTATCAATATTACATGTTCGTAAGAAGAGCTAAGGGATTCAAGATTGGTTTCAAAAGAGTTAACATTGATGCTAGGGCTATAAGCAGCCCCTACTAGAATACTAGTATGGTGTAAAGTAAGCTTTAAAAATAAGTACTCCAATGATCAATTGTAAGTACTCGGAGACTGACTGACGACAGAGCATGGTATGTGGTCTTTAATGTAGATACATACACCACCACCACCAGCACCCACTCTGTCGTTTCGGAATAGCTTGTACCCATTTCCATTGTCCACTAAGAGCAGCGACTCTGTTATCCTGTCCTCGGCACAGCACAGCCGCATTTCATGGCAGTTTTCGGTATTTAGCCACGAAATGCTGGAACAACATTCCGCCTCCAATTAAAAACGTTTTATCAGTAAGGTCTTTTAAAAATAAATACAAAATATATCTTTTAATTATTTAGAAATTTTAATCATTGTTATGTGGAGTTGCTGTGTATTGTGTTCGTTATGTTTTGTAAAATTTGTTGCTTTTTAACTGTCTTTGTTTGTTTTAAGAATAAAAGAAGTTAAGGCATAGGTCTTGTTGACACCCAGTTTTGTTTTGATTTGTTTTGTCAGTTAACTAATTTTCACCATTCCCTGCATGTTTACTTCTGTGTTTTTGTATGTTTTAACTTTATGTACCCCTCAGGCGTCCACGGAAGACCAGCGTCGGGGTACCTACTCGGTGCCTTGACATTATGCTGAGTGGAAGCCTTTTTTGTGCCACATAGTTTAAAATTTGTTTTATTGTAATTATTTTGTTTGCACGTGTGTCACAGAATAAATATTTTTTCATTCATTTCATTTCATTTCATTCATTCATTTAGCGTGAAAAGAGGGGACGGAAGAGACAGTTTGAGCCAGGATTCGGAAATCAAAATTCCATCGACTAGCCGAAGTCGAATACATTTAGGTCAGTGATGTGTGCAAGGACACTCTGCGCGTTGATATGCACTAGGTTAAGGTAGTTGGATTTATTGTGAAATATTGATCGTAGCTTGACATCCAAAGAAAGATTATCATTATCAGATGATGTAGAAATATCGCTGCAAGCACTCTCAAATTCATCGGATGAGCCATCAGTAAAATAATCAGAACAAATAGACATAAAATATAATTAAAGTACAAAATAAATAATATTACTAATACTCCCAAAAATATATATAAAAACTTAATAAAAATAACAATAAATAACTAGCCCCAGCGAGCGTTGGCGAAACATCAAACAAAACGCAATCAATATAATATTCAAGCGCAAACGCACTACATAAAAACAATAAAGTAACAGAACGTCGACAAAGATTATGATTCACATCCACGCCAGCAAATCTAGCCAGGCAGCGATATACACTGCCCCACTGCACTGCAAAACTTTAAATTAAGCAAAATAGCAAGTGCACCTCAATCCAACCAAACTACCAGAACAGGTGCGAACTAGGCTTTATGTGTTTTATGTGTTATCTTTTCTGAACGACGCATTAAATTGCCATTGACTAATGAATGACATTGACATTTATCAGTTACTGACAGTCTGACACGACACAGTACACAATTACGAATACAAAACAAAAAGTAAAAAATAATTACTAAATGAGACAAAATAGGAATACCTTTAAAGATAGAAATACTTTTTAAAAATAAATGTTAAAATGATGACACCCTACCAATTTGCCATTGTTCAAATACCAGCGTCAATTACATATAACCATGATGGATTAAGAACAAGACGAAAAAGAACTTAGCTGCCTGCCGTGGATGGAAAACTGGCCTGTAGTTGTTGTGATTCTGCCATTGCCGTTATCTTGCGTCTACTTTTGTTCGGCAGCAGCACCACTATACTTCCATCCGACGTCCAACAGTTTCTCATTCCGAAATGCCTACGAGCAGCCGAAAATATGTTCTGCCTGCCCTTCGTAAGAAATTCCGATAGTGACGTTCTGGTTACCTTCAATGCCGTCTTAGCGTTCCTCACAGTGGATCTGTGTCCGTATTTTGAGAAACGAACTAACACAGGTCGAGCCCTGTCCTTCTTAGCAGCTCCAAGATGGAGACAAGTCTCAACGCAGTCTAGCCGAAGTTGAGTTAGCTTCATTTTCTTCAGCGTTTCAAATACTCTAGCTGAGGCATTCTCCTTGGGGTCCTCTGGCAAATCATAGAGCAGCAACACCTTACGCCGAGAGTGTGATTACAGATGATCCATACTGTTGTTGAGAAGATCAAGCTGCATCTTCAACGTGTTCCTCGTTGACGTTGACAGTGTCCATGTTCCGCAAGCAAGCTTTAGGACTGAAGTTGATGTGACGAGAAGATGAGAGTAGGTGAAGTGGTGTGAGGTTGTTGTTGCAGTGTAAGTGGAAGTGAAAAATGTTATTGCCAACACTCACTTGTATATTAACTAATACATTTGAATAACATATATGACTGTAAGCAACTTTATTATATTTAAATAAATAAAACTTTGCAGAGCAAGTTTTAAAGCTTCTATCTATTCCAAAGTACCGGCAAAAATCCTGGTCTACTTATTACGTTCTCCGTGCGGTGACGGAGAAAGAATACCAATCGCCGCCCCTCTTTCCGTCCGGTGGGTGTCGTAAAAAGCGACTAACGGACTCTTTCGAGCGATGATCTGCTCCACTGGTGGTAGGGCTTGACCCGTCTGGTTGGTGACCACCGTACGCATGGTGTAAAACCCGTCAAGTGACTGCTTGTCGGTCGCGTTTCGGGATCAGCCAGCGTATAACTAGAGCTCGAGAGGATGATGCTGCGATGTATTTGGTCTGTGGAGGCTTCCGTCAAACCAGTGCCAGGAGGACTTTGTTAACCTGCCGACCAGGGAGACCCGTAGAAACGGTTGTCCCGCTGGCCGCCCGTGGCACAGTACAGGGGCCCAAGCGAACCTAACCAGCTCGTGAGGCTGCCTCACCATGCCACGCATAATCTCGGGGTGTCCGTCGTGCCGGTTGGTGACCGGAAGGAGGGGTCCCGGCGGCCATTCCCGGGGGGTTTCGGGGGCCCTTCTGTTCGGCAGGTTAATAATACTCGTCTGTGGGCACATTCCTGGGGAAACAGGCCTCCAAACTTTGACCATTCGCATCGCGGCATTATTTTCTCGATTCACGCCTCTCTCTTTCTACTCCTAAAATGACAGCGCCTAACAACAAAGTCAAAGTCAAATTATTTATTCAATGTAAACCTTTACAGGCACTTATTGACGTCAATACTAATAATAATAAAAAAACAGTTAACTAACTTATAGTTAAGACTTAATAACTAATCTAACGAGCTATTATAGTCTGTGCCAGACAAATGCGCATTGCTACCCCCAGTACCACTGCACGCCGAAACAGAATCGCGTCGAACCGAAATATAAGCCGTGGTCATAGAATTGTGTAATATGATTTCCAATTATCGTATTGATACTGTGGTAAGTAATATAAATTGGAGAGTTTTTGAAGTAAAATAAAGTAGCGGCTGAAATGAGTTTTGGAAAACATTAGTACCTAACCAATAAGGTTGACATTTTTAATCATTCAAATATCTTTTTTTATAAAAACTTAAGCATAAAAAAACGTCAAAAATTAATAAGCATAAACTTGTGTGTTTTAAAATTGTTTCGTTTTTCGTCTTGGTACAAGCACAGAATAACTAATACTACTACCGTACAGAAGGTTCACCCTCCAACGACCCCCACGCGAAACTGAAACCTATCTCGTGACCCGAGCGTTCATATTCCGATAAGCACAGCCGACTCGATATCGATTTAACGTCCGTCAGGAGCGCAGGGTTTACGCGCGCGCGTAGGGATTACGAGTTAAGAGGAAACACCACGCCGACGCGGCACCCAAAACTCCCACACCAAACACAGAAAAACGACGCCCCGCAGCCCCCTTCCAAACCGGACCAACCCCCACCACCCCTTCAGCAACGGTTAAAGAAAGAGACCCTTCACGTCCGTATGCTTGATTCCTTTGCATTAAGTCATTTATTTAATAACCAGGAGCCTTCAAAATTAAGCGAAGTCACTTCGTTTTAAGGCGTCTTCAGAAACATTAAGTAACTCGTTTAAATAAAAAATCAAACATACAGACACAGAAAACCTCCTCCCCCAACCGACGCTTAAATAAAAATTGGTCCACCTCTGAAGGAGGAAACAGGGGACCACGAAACGCCGCTCCCCCGGGCCCGCATGAGAATCCAGAACGCCACGCCGACGCAGTGTTTCCTCTCAAGGCCAGATAGATCGCGCTTTAAGTTTTTTCAAACCATCTGAGACATAGAAAATAATGGTTTTAAATTCTGGAAAAAAAAAACTATGTATTAGTTAAGGATCCAATCTATTCAAAGTCTCATTCAGTTACAAAATCCAATAAACATCACTCGATAAAAAAAAAAATATATATATATACAGTCGTGGTCAACTAATTAGGGACAATCTCTAGTTAAGCCAAATTGTGAATTTATTTTTTATTTTCCAACGAGTCTTAACAATATTCCATATCTTTTACACGTAAGTATAATTAGTCATTGATGTGCCCGATTATACAAACAATAACAACTTCTTAAACATTAAACCTCTTTACAGTATAGCTGATAGATTATCAGTGTGCTATTTGTTCAAAGAATGCTGGCTGGCCATTTAATTAGGGACACTGAGATATTGCGTTCTATTTTTAAAATTTGAATCTCAATACTTTTTTATTTCTTCTTTTATTGTTTTGTGGTAGTTTTGGCGGCAATCCAGATTTTTAATTTTAAGTTTTGAGAATTATTTTGAAGAAATATGGGCAAAAATAAAAGTTGCGATCCAACACTACGAACAATTATCATGAAGTTTGTCGAGCGTGGTTGGTCATACCGAGGGATAGCAGAACATTTAAATTGTTCAAAAACTATGGTATGCAATGCAGTGCAACATTTCAGGCGCAATAACACAGCTTTAAATGTGCCCAGGACAAAAAGATCGAGAAAAACAACTCCGCAAGAAGATAGAATGATAACCAGGTTAGCTAAGAAAGATCCGTTTCTAGGCTCTATTTTAATTAAACACGAAGTGTTTGGGGCAGACGAAAGAGCCGGTGTATCAGCGAGGACCGTTCGACGACGTCTGGTAGAAGCAGGGTTGTTCGGAAGAGTGGCTCGCAAAGTACCGTTGTTGAAGAAAGAACATAGAAATGCTCGTTTGGCGTTTGCACGTAAATATGGACATTGGACCTACGCCCAATGGCAACATGTATTATTCTCTGACGAGACCAAGATTAATTTAATTTCTTCAGATGGAAGGCAATACGTACGGCGTCCTGTAAAAGCGGAAATGAATCCAAGATTCACAAAAAAGCAGGTGAAACATGGCGGTGGAAACATTAAAATTTGGGGTTCATTTTCTGGACGTGGAGTGGGACCTGTGAGAAAAGTTCAGGGTAACTTAGACCAACATCAATACAAAACAATATTGGAGGAAACTATGCTTCCCTATGCTGAGGAGCATCTCCCTATTATATGGACGTTTCAGCATGATAACGACCCGAAACATACCGCCCGTTCAGTCAAGTCGTTTCTTACCAGTCAGTCAGTATCGGTGCTAGATTGGCCAGCAAATAGCCCGGACCTCAACCCAATTGAGCACCTTTGGCACGAAATCAAGAAAAAAGTTTCAACTTATCGTACCACAACTTTAGATCAACTTAATCAAGCTTTTTGTGAGGCATGGGCAAACATTCCTATCGAAATATGTCAGAAACTGATAATGTCTATGCCACATCGGTGTCAAGCGGTAATTACTAACAAAGGTTTTGCTACTGGGTACTGATTTTACACGTAATAAAATGGAGCTTTTAAAAATATTATAATACTGGAGATTATTCGTTTTGTTTAACTCTATTCATCATTATACTTTACTGTCCTTAATTAAATGTCCAGCTACATAATTATACCTTAAAATTTAATACATGTTCAACCTTTGATATTAAATACTTTTTTCTATTTAATTATTCTCTTATTTACAGCCATTTATAGTATAGTAATCGGACCAAATTATGCAAATAATAGGTGCTGAAAAATCAATAGGGTTTTATATTTATATGTACATAACCGGTTATTGCTCTTCACTATCTTGAATGTCCCCAATTAGTTGACCACGACTGTATATATATAAAATAAAAATAATAATAATAATAATAAATAAATAAAAAAAAACCCAAAGTTACCCCTTTTTGTAATGTTTTTTCAATATTATGACTAAGCTACTGATATATATAGATAGATAGATAGATAGATAGATAGATAAAAACTTTATTTACTGCTAAAAGACACACACATGTTGGTACACAAAATCACAATAAAAAACATAGTACAAAAAAAAGAAGATAATAAATATGTGTGTGTGTGCCGCAGCAGCAAAAGGGTGGCAGCTCATCGTCATATTCGCTAGCCGCGAATCGCTGGTTTTCAGCTACAACCGTGAGTGTAAACGCGAGTACGTTTACCAATGTTAGAAAAAAAAAATCAAAACTATAACTAAAAATTAAATACTAAATATTAAACTTAAGTAACCTGTGATGATTGTGCCTATTTGCTTGCCTAAATTGCAGCTGAGATGAGATATACCTAATAAATAAGTGGTAGATTTAGATCAATCACACTCAACCACATTCACATCACCATCAATCGAACCAGACCCGCACCGACGCCACGCCCCCAACCCAACCTCCACCACCCCCACCACTCCCCATCCCCGATCCTACGGGGGCCAACCAACATCGCGTCGCGTCGCGCCGGCCATATTCACTTCCGATCCAGCCTGCCTACGCGACACGACGCGACACCGGTTCACCCCCACAGGACCGAGGACAAAAAATGACGAGGGTAGCAGAAGCCAGGCTAGGGACGCAGCATCGGCACAAGTCCAACTCGATCGACAGTGATGCGAATGCAACCGAATATGACTGATCCAAATCCACCAAATAAGATATAAAATTATTTTAAAATATAATATATATACATGCATACATATATATACACACATACAATACATTCATACACACTATACACATATATAAATACGATACTGAACAAAACTGGTACTACAGCGGTGCACACCCCCACCACAACCTTACCGTTTGAGGTGGAGTTCGCTAACATCCGCGGACTCCATGCAAACCTCAATGCCGTCCACCACCATCTAGAGACGGCACGGCCAACAATGTTGTTCCTGACGGAGACGCAAATAATCCGCCCAGCTGACACCACCTACCTGAACTATCCCGGCTTTGTGCTTGAAGAATCCTTCAAAACCAAAGCCGGAGTTTGCTTATTCGTTCGGGCGGATGTTTGCTGTCGCCGTCTGCGCTGTCTGGAGGACCCTTCCTTCTCCCTCCTAGTGGTACACGTCGACTTAGGCTCTCATTGCCGTGTCTAGGTCTGCGTCTACCGATCCCATAACGGCGACATGCAGACAACTCGACTAATTGAACATCTTAGTCGGGTAGCAGATGATGCGCAGGAGCGGTTTCCATCGGCGGAATTGGTGTTTTTGGGGGACTTCAACGCCAACCATGAGTTGTGGTTAGGTTCCTCCAAAACAGACCATGCTGGTAGAACTGCCCACGCATTCGCTCTAATGCATGACCTGACGCAACTGGTGAACCAGCCCACCAGGATCCCAGACATAGTTGGCCATGCGCCCTCCTTACTCGACCTTCTGCTGACGAGTCGCCCAGCTGGATACCGGGTGGAGATTCAAACTCCTTTACGTTCCTCGGATCACTGCTTGATATCCAGCACAGTGCCCTTGGCATCGCGCCCGCCAACAGCGGTTTCAAAACGCCGGATTTGGCACTACGCGTCGGCAGACTGGGACGGTATGCGTTAGTATTTTGCATCTGTCCCTTGGAGGCAGCGCTGCTTTAGTGGGAAGGAACCGACCGCTAGCGCCATTGCCGTTGCTGATGAGATAGTATTAGGAATGGAATACTACATTCCACACTCCTATGTCATCAGCAAAGGCAGACGCAACCGCTGGTTCAATCGCGAGTGTGCCAGCGCTGTTGAGAGCAAACAGACGGCATACCGCGGTTGGATCAGAGGTAAAGCTCATGGGGCTCCCGAAACTCGCTCGCTAAAAGCAGCCTATAATAATGCCACCAAGTCGTGTAAGAGGGCCTACATTAGAGCGGATGCCCAGCGCGTTGCACGAGTAGGCCAAGAACTCCTGACGCATCCTACGGGCAGCCGTAGCTACTGGCGTCTGGCCAAAGCCGTGCAATCCAACTTCTGCCAACCCTCGCTGCCACAACTGAGATGCCCTGACGGAAGTTTAGCTCACAAGCCGCAGGAAAAGGTCGATCTCCTGGCCAAACTCTTTGCGGCTAACTCCCGGATCGATGACTGTAATGCACGGCCACCCTCAATCCCTCACTGTGGCCACACAATGTCTGATATCAAAATCAGGCAGTGTGATGTCCGTGCGGAGCTGCAGTCAATCGATGTCCGGAAAGCTAACGGTCCTGATGGCATCCCAGCAATAGTCCTGAAAATGTGTGCAGCGGAGTTGTCCCCTGTGTTAACGCGTCTGTACCGTCTCTCGCTCTCTTCGGGTTGTGTGCCGGAATCTTGGAGAGAAGCTAATGTGCAACCGATCCCTAAAAAAGGAGATCGGTCAGATCCATCTAATTACCACCCTATAGCCGTAACTTCAGTGTTGTGTAAGATCCTAGAACGAATATTGAACAAACAGCTTATTCGATACCTAGAAGATCACTCCCTAATTCACGATCGTCAATATGGGTTTCGGCCAAAACGGTCAACGGGTGATCTTCTAGCGTACGTCACACATCTCTGGGGTGAGGCTATTGACAAGCGTGGCGAGTCACTGGCAGTTAGCCTTGACATAGCCAAGGCTTTTGATCGGGTCTGGCACAAAGCTCTTCTCTCTAAGCTCCCGGCATACGGTTTGCCCGCTCAGTTCTGTACCTGGATTGCTAGCTTCCTGCATGAGCGTAGAATCCGTGTCCTTTCGGATGGATGCGCTTCGCGGTTCATGTCAGTGAACGCTGGTGTTCCTCAGGGCTCCGTTCTATCCCCCACGCTGTTCCTTCTGATTATCAATGACATGCTTCCTCTTGGAAACATTCATTGCTATGCAGATGATAGCACAGTGCATGGGGGATATAACGGTCACCCAACGGCTGGGCGGGTAGACACCGAAATGAAGCGAGCAAATCTTGTCATTGAGCTCGATCGGGTGTTGGACCTCATTTCTAAATGGGGCTCCGATAATCTGGTGGAGTTCAATGCCAAGAAAACACAGGTGTGCGCGTTCAGAGCGAAAAAGTCGCCATTCCTTTCCCTTCCCTCTCTTCAGGGTACATCTCTAGGCCTGCAGAGCAGTATTAACATGCTCGGTATGGATATCCGCTGCGATCTGAACCAAAAGGATTACATCGAAACAGTAATTAAAAATGCCTCACGTAAACTCGGTGTCGTGAACAAGGTGCGGCGATTCTTCACGCCTGATCAGTTGTGTCTATTATACAAGACACAGGTGCGGTCTTGCGTGGAGTATTGCTCTCACCTTTGGGACGGCTCCGCAAAGTATCTTCTCGATGCCTTGGACAGATTGCAGCGCCGCGCTGTGCGCATTATCGGCAATGCGAAGGTCACTAAAACTCTCGAGCCTTTGCAATTGCGTAGAGATATTGCGTCACTCAGCGTCTTTTACTGTTTATACCATGGCGAATGCTCTGAAAAACTCTTTGACCTCATCCCTCCTTCTCCCTTCCTCCATAGGAGTACGCGTTCTGCTCTCCGGAGTCACCAATTTTCAATTTCTAACATTCCATCACGCACAAAGAAATTTGGTGACTCGTTTCTTTGTCGCACTTCCAAAAGATGGAATAGTCTACCAGCATACGTATTCCCTCCTACCTATGACATAGGGTCCTTCAAACGAGGCGTGAAGAAGCTCTCTGTGGGCCGGCAGAGTGAGGGTGACTGATGCTACGTCTCTTACGCTGCACCAGTTGTCCTCGCGCCTGGACTTCATTTCCACTTAACATCAGGTGGAGTGGGGCTATTGTCTGATACGCAGCACTGTGCCCCTCACAGAAACTTCAAAACCGCAACCAGCGGCTAGCCGTCGAGTCTGGCATTATAGGTCAGCGAACTGGGATGGGATGGAAAGTTTCTTTGCGTCCTACCCGTGGTGGCGAGTTTGCTTCTCGCTTGATGATCCTGATGTCGCTGCTGACTCTGTCGTTGATGTGATACTGCAGGGAATGGAACTTTTCATTCCAAACTCTGTGGTTCCCATTGGCGGCAAGTCCCAACCATGGTTTGGTCGTGGCTGCAAAATGGCGTTTTGCCAAAAGCGACAACATTACCAAGCCTGGGCTAATGCGGTGTCATCAAAGGATCCATACACCAGTGCGCTCAGAAAGAAGTACAACTTTGCCGCCAGATTCTTTAAAAAGGACATTGCCAAGGCGAAATCATCATTCATAGGAAAAATCGGCGAGAGGCTAGTGCGTCTTCCATTGGAGACGCGTGCGTTCTGGTCTCTCGCCAAAGCTATCTTAGGGAATTTTTGTCAGCCGTCCCTACCACCACTGCACAAGACCGATGACTGCCTGGTCTATACTGCTAAGGAGAAAGCCGATCTCTTGGGCTCTCTTTTCGCATCAAACTCGACCTTGGACGATGGAGAAAACTAACTCTCCACCAACCATACCGCATTGCGCTTGTACAATGCCAAACGTTCAGTTCCTGCGAAGGTCAGTTCGTAAGGCTCTTTCTTCCCTTGATATCCATAAGGCGAGTGGGCCTGATGTAGTTTCACCCATTGTGCTTCGGACGTGTGCTCCTGAATTGGCACCAGTTCTAACGCACCTTTTCCGGCTCTCTTACACTACTGGCGTCGTTCCGAGCTCTTGGAAGACAGCCCTTGTCCACCCGATTCCAAAAAAAGGTGATCGTTTAGATCCGTCTAACTACAGGCCAATAGCTATTACCTCTTTACTTTCCAAAGTAATGGAGTCCATTACAAACCGCCAGCTCTTAAGGTACCTAGAAGAGAACCAGCTACTAAGTGATCGCCAGTATGGTTTTCGTCGCGGTGGTTCGGCTGGTGATCTTTTAATGTATCTTACTCACCGATGGGCAGAGGCAGTCGAGAGTAAAGGGAAGGCACTGGCAGTTAGCTTGGACGTAGCGAAAGCTTTTGACATGGTATGGCACAGGGCTCTTATCTCTAAAATTCCATCATACGGGCTATCTGAGAAATTGTGTTCATGGGTTGCCAGCTTTCTTACTGGGCGTAGCATCAGAGTCGCAGTCGACGGTTCGTGCTCTGACATGAAGCCCGTGAATGCTGGAGTCCCGCAGGGGTGTGTGTTGTCCCCTACTCTATTTCTTCTGCATATCAATGACATGCTGCATAACAACAGCACTCATTGCTATGCAGACGACAGTACTGGGGACACGCTCTACACCGGGCGAGCTAATATTTCTCTGGAAAGCGTCATCGAGAGCCTGAATAAACTTGTGACTGACACCGAGAACATGTTAAGTCATGTCTCGGATTGAGGCCGACATAACCTAGTCCACTTTAACCCCTCCAAAACACAAGTTTGCGCATTTACCGCGAAAAAACATCCCTTCGCCATACCTCTGAACTTTGAGGGAGCTCCCCTTGATACCAATCCGACTATTGGAATCCTTGGCGTCGATATTTCGAGTGACGTTCAGTTTCGTGGTCATTTGGAAGGTAAAGCTAAATTAGCTTCGAAAAAGCTGGGTGTGCTTAATAGAGCGGGTCAGTATTTCACGCCGGCCCACCGCTTACAACTGTATAAAGCACAGGTCAGGCCACATATGGAATACTGCTCCCATCTCTGGGCTGGAGCACCCCAATACCAACTCCTTCCATTTGACCGCATTCAACGCAGAGCTGTTCGAATTGTCGACGACGTGGTTATTTCAGGTCGGCTCGATCCACTGGCTCTTCGGAAAGACGTTGCGTCTCTCTGTATATTGTACGGTATATATCATGGGGAGTGTTCTGAGGAATTGTTCGGCTTGATCCCTGCCGCTGATTTCCTTCACCGCACTACACGCAATCGACTGTCATTCCATCCACATCACCTTGATGGATGGCGGTCTACTACTGTGGGTTTTTCAAGAAATTTCTTGCCTCGAACTACAGTGTTGTGGAACCAGCTCTCGGCGGCGGTCTTCCCGGACCGTTACGACTTAGGGATCTTCAAGAAACGAGCCTATTCCTTCCTTAAAGGCCGGCAACGCGCCTGCGATTCCTCTGGTTTTGCGGGTGTCCATGGGCGGCGGTGATTACTTTCCATCAGGTTACCCGCTTGCTCGTTTACCTCCTTCTGCTAAAAAAAAAAAGTTCAAGTCGATCTTAAACTATCATTAAAATTACTTGTTGCGAAACTTTACATGCCAGTTAATAGATAAAATAATACATTTTACCTGTGTTAGTTTTAAGCAACATTACTTGTGGAGAATTAAGCTATAAATTAATATTATTGCCAGAGGGCATGCACTTATCTGGTTTTAGTTGTTATTGAAAGAAATTAAAATTGAACCTTTATTTAACACAAGAGCTTGGTTATTTAAATGGAAATGACAAGCTAATGATAAAAGCCAGGTAATACATCAGAGAAATTATGCAATCGAAATAAATTTATGGAATTATCGGAGAAAATTCTGCATTTATCTAATTTTACCTGAAGATTCTTAAGGACATAATGTACCTACCATTAAAATTTACTAACGAATAAGTTTTGAATCCTTAAAAATGTTATTAAAATGAAATTAAAACTGTATCAAGAATTAGTTATTGTACCTTTTTTATAATGTCAAATACATAAAAAAAATATTTAGTAGATGGGGTATAAATTATAACAAGCTAAGCTATGATGGTTCTCTTATAGTACCTTAAGAGCTGGCGGTTTTAATGGACTCCATAACTTTGGAGAGCAAAGAGGTGATGGCTATTGGCCTGTAGTTGGACGGATCTGAGCGATCACCTTTTTTGGGGATCGGGTGGTCATGTGCACTTCCAAGAACTTGGAACAACGCCAGTATTGTAGGAGAGCCGGAAAAGGCGCGTTAGAACCGGCGCCAACTCAAGAGCACAGGTCCGAAACACAATATGAGGAACTGCATCAGGCCCACTCGACTTATGGATATCAAGAAAAAAATGAGCCTCACGAACTGACCTTTGTAGAAACCGAACGTTTGGCATTAAACAAGCGAGAGAGGCACAGTGCTACGAATCAGACAGTGGTCTGATGATCTATTCTTGCATAAACAGAAACTTAATAGCCGTCTGGGTGCGAGGTCAACAGAAAGTCCAATAAGGAAGGTGCTCTCACAGAAACCTAAAAAACGCAACCAGCAGCCAGCCGTCGAGTCTGGCATCATAGGTCAGCGGACTGGGATGGGATGCGAATTTTCTTTGCGTCCTACCCGTGGTGGCGAGTTTGCTTCTAGCTGGATGAGCCTGATGTCGCTGCTGACTCTGTCGTAGATGTGATACTGCAGGGAATGGAACTTACCAAGGCTCGGTTACCAATTGGGACAAAATGTAGGCCAAAACGAAATTATGAAATCCTCTTCTTGAGTGGTCTCTCCCTCTCCCAATCTCAAGTCTCCCAATACCACAATCTCGGCCGAGAGGATCCGTTGGAGAAGGCTAGGGAGTCTGTCGCCGTTTGGACGGTCTCGATGAGTTGGTCAGTTCCGTTGTTACCGCTGTAGGACCTATACAGGCACGCGTAGACGCAAGGATGACGTCCGCAGTCAACGTGCAGCCATAAGATGAAGAGGTCCCTATCTGTAAAATTTGCCGAGGCGACGGACGCACATATCCTCCCTGACGTAGGTACTGTTACATTTGAGATTTTGTCCCTTTTGGGGAAAAGGAAGAAAATCCCAAATGCAAGCTTCAGTGGGTTGTTATCAAATAAAACCATAAAATGTTCAACAGCTAGGCAGTATATTGTAAAAGAACACACACCAATATTTTGCCCAACAACAATAAAATAAAATTATAAATTTTATTTCATTCTTATTATTTAAAAGAGGAAGGTTAGTCACAATTTTGTCTTATATTATGTTAGGTACAAATCATCTACGTTACTCCATTTAATTTATTTAGCCGAAAATAACAAAAAAACTATCAGTCGAAATTGACCCTAGGGTCAATCTCAAATGAAAGTCCAACAAACTTTCTAATAATTTTGCCAAATATAATTTACTGTTTAAAGTACTCTAAACCTTATTCCAAAGCTATATCATCCCTTAAACACACACTAAAATCCTAAGAGTCAAAAGTGACCAAGCGGGTCGGTGATAATTTTAATTTCAAATAAATCTTATAATCCTGTTCCTACTACTACCTAACCAGCCAGCTAATATTTCAGTCGTACGAGCTATGGTCGTGGGTGGGGGTCGGGATAAAGCCAATCGGAGTATGAAGTTGAAATTAAAATTAAATTACTCCGTCTATAAAAATATTAAATTAAATGTTCTAATCCGTTTAACCGTATCAAAACTCTCACACGTTTAAAGCCGATACACTAGAGAACCGTGGGGTTATACCGATATAAAATTAATAATTTAGGGCGCCAGGGTCTGGATGTAGACGATGTCACCATACAACTTCACACAGGTCGAACTCGCAGATCCTCAAATGTTTCACAACTTCACCAACGCTTGGTGTAGTTGGATATAAAAGAAAATACTAGGTTAAGGTTTCGAAACCCTAATGTAAAAATATGTTCCTGAATAAAGAACGATTAAACCCAGAGTAGGGGGTACAAAAACCGTCAACGCCTGCGCCTCCGCTAGGCGGCGTCAGCTCGACTGGCAGCAGGTGGCCGCTGGTGCCCCGAAGAGGCAGGTCTCGCGTCCAGGCTTTAGGGCCCAGCTCTAAATCCTGGCGGCGAGACGGGCCTCTCGAAGCATCTGAAATTATCAACACGGGGCCTAATTATAACAATATTTTCTAATTATAAATTGGATTAGTGACGATAGGGTTTCGAACCGGTTTAAAAAATCCCGGTTATTGAATAAGGTTTTTACAAAAACCGCTTCCAATGTAAATGAGAGGGCTTCAAAAACCTAAATAAACCAGTTTAATCCAAAGCTGCGAAATGTACCTACTGCTGGCGAGGCGATTAGGCTAATGGCGACCTTCCGTGTGTAGACATTAGCTCGCAAGTCGATTTAAAACTCGCGCGCTCGCTTTGGGAGAGCGGTATTTCAGGCAAATAGAATTCATGTTTACGTATGGAAGGTCGCTATTCGCTTTGCCACTCGCGCGCTCGCGTTGTCCCGGTGTGTTTAGGTACTTATAAAAAGAAGAAAAAACCTCTATAAACCGTTTAATTGATTCAAAACCCATTTTATTGTTTTTTTAGAAACAGGTTTTTTTTAATGTTTGGGTAGGCCCACGGGCCGATGTAATCTGTTATGCAGATGATACTCTGATCACGGCCCAGGGCGGAAATTGCGCAGAGGCAGGGAGACTGGTCACCGTCATAACATCTCTGGTGGTGGACAGAATCCATATGTTGGGGCTCGAGGTAGCGATCGGTAAAACTGAGGCTCTTCTTTTCCATGGGCCTCGACGAGGACCGCCGCCTGGAACCCACCTAGATATAGACGAGCATAGGATCCGGGTTGGGGTCCGGATGAAGTATCTGGGTCTCATTCTGGACTGGCGTTGGCGCTTCGAGGAGCACTTTCGCAAACTCTCCCCTCTTCTCGTCAGTGCGGCATCCGCTTTGGGACGCAACATGCCGAATGTTGGTGGGCCGAACGCTTTGACTCGCCGGCTTTATGCTAGAGTAGTAGGCTCGATGGCCCTTTGTGGGGCCCCTATATGGGCGACTGCCCTCAACGCTACCAACAAACAACATCTTCGTGCCGCACAGCGGATAATAGCGTTGAGGGCCATCAGAGGGTACAGGACAGTGTCTCATGCTGCAGCTTGTGCGCTGGCTGGCATCCCGCCATGGAAGTTGGAGGCAGTGAAGCTGGCGGAACTGTACCGACAGCGGGCAGAGGCTAAAGAACAGGGTAGAAACCATACTTAAGAAGAGCTTAAACAGGCTCGAGATTTGGCTGACCAAGAGCTGCTGGCCAAATGGGCCGATGATTTGCGGTCATCGACTTACGGCTCCCGGTTGTGCCGAGCCATCCAACCAGAATTGGGGAGATAGCTACAGCGGCGACATGGGACTCTATCTTTCCACTTGGAGCAGATGCTGTCTGGGCATGGATGCTTTGGTGCAATTGTTGGTGTCACCTATTATTTAGCATATACAGAGAAATCACTGATTCAATTTTTGAATTAGTCTTTATATTTCGCGGTGGAGGGTGCACTGTAAAAAGACATTTTGAAACTCAACCCGCCTAAACCCGCTAATCGATAACAATACTCCGCCATCTCTCGGCGAATAGCGGAACTTTCACTTTGCAAATATTTCGTGGCGCTTTTTGCCGTAACCACCCGAATCATGGTTAACTGTGGAGCTTGTGGTAAATTTCTTTCCGCAACAGGTGGCGTTGCCTGTATTACTTGCTCGTTAAAATACCACAAAGCATGTTTAAATATTCCAGAAAAGACAAATATTAGCAAACTGCACGCCTAGTTCAGATCTGTTACATAAATTGGGGTCCCGCAGTCTGCTATCTGTGTATCTGGGGCTGCAACCTATCATAATCAGGGACTCGCAGCGCTAAGGGTTATCAAACGCTTCCCAACGCTGTTGCACAACCATAAAGTAACCCCATATCACTAATATTTAACACCATGTTTTAATTTTAGTGTTGTTTCACATTTAACTAGTACACAAGGCACTACACGGCTACGATATTCCAATAAACAAAACCAAACAATGCTAGAATATTGTGGGATGATGCAATATCCACTCCTAAAAGGGTTTGACACGTCTGCCACATGGCCAAGAGCCTTGCGTCGCCTGGCGACAAGGCATGATTCGGACACCATGAAAAATCGATTTGGATTCCTAGAATGACGGCTTATTATACTTAAACAATGATATTGGGATACTTACGCGCTGGGAGATTTTAACTGTGCGCGTGGCTGCCAGCGACCAGAACTTCGTTTCGGGCACGGATTCCTGTAAATAAACCACACACTTGTTGACTATATTCTCAAGCTAATGACGCCTCAAATCCACTACATTATACCGACCTTAGATTAAAACAAAAGGTGACTACGACTCATGCCTACCTGAGTGCATTGATCTCAACACATCGCACCACGTCACGCCAGAGATTGAAATCGTTTCGACCTCATCAGACCCGGCCCTTTCAATTCGCCGGAAGTCTTATAAATCGAAGGCCAGCTTTTGATTTCTACTCCCATTGTCGGGTAATCCATAAGAAATTGTTATTTTAGATTCTTCCTTCAAACTATCAAAACGTCAAATATGACGTCGGTCACAACTCGCCCTCTGCTAACAAAATCTGTCAACAATTACAGAACAAGACCTAGAAAAAAAAAATTAACGTTCAGCAATGTGAAATGCGTTTTTCTTTAATTTAATTTAATTTAATGTGTGTGTTTAATGAGTTAAATATAAACTCACTGATTACCCTGTCTTAATATTAGGAAGTATTAGTTTTCTCTCTGGTAACCCCTACGGGCAGAGACAATATCCATATAAAAAATATTTCTCCCGTTCGAATGTTCTAGATAAAAGTCCTTATAGAAAAAATAGTTCCGGATTTGCTTGAATTAAATTTAATTATTTAAAGTAATTATTATACATATTAATTTATCATGTAATTTATTATTAGAACTGTTTCGGCTATTTTTTTTAAATTGAATCTTTTATGTGAAATTAAAAGCTGACAGCTACTTCGCCCCGCTACCGCTAGGCGTCGCTACGGTGGCTGTCATTTTGTCTATGGTGTTATGTCTAATACAAAACGTAAACAAAGGAACTTTTCTTCAAATCTAACGCAAAGTCTTGCTAAATCTGATTTAGAAATATGTTTTAATTGAAAATGCAAGAAAAGTGTGTCTTGTAATGTGTCAGCCAAGGCTCCATGTCTTTAATGTGAAGAAAAATGGATTTAATTCAAACAAGCTACACGGACTAATGTTTTTGGACATTTGATCATTCTAAAGCAATGATTTCAGGTAAGTACTATTCAACCATTGCGAACTTCTTTTGTAGATTAGTAAAGGCAGACAGGACCCTGAATTTACAACGTAACAGTACAAACACCGGCTGGTGGCACAAATGAATGTTCCAAGTTGTTTCCCGGGTAGAGCAAGTAGGAGATGCCAGGAGGGGGGATATCTGCGTCTCGGTGATGAAAAGCAAGGCCGGCTTCTCCGTCTCGAGGTGGTAATTGACGGCGCTCAATTTAGAGTGGATTCCCCTGATGTTGCAGAAGACCACGCGAAGCGTAGGAGGGGGTGCCAATTGTCTTGCCTTTCTCCTGCCTGCAGCAAGCCTTGACACGAGCGGACTTTTGCCCTCTTTAGAATACGTAGGGCAGCCTGAGCGAGAACGCTCAGAGGGGATTTTCCGACACTGGATGTGTCGGCACCCCCCTGGGGTAAATCTAGATTTAAGTTCGTTGCCATATCGATTGTGAGGGAGATGGGGGGGAGAGTCCTCCGGAAACGTCACTCGCCGGACGAAACACACCAGCGTCAAGTGCCATTATTTCACGCCGAATATTTTGAGAGTTACGACAGACGTATTACGCCGGGCGAGCCGGCCCAAGTCGTCAGTGTCAAATGAGTGCATTTAGCACTGCCCAGGGGTCACGTGTAGGGTCTCAAAGGTAAATCTACAGACGTGAGTAACTTTAACCCCAAAAATAATGTATTTTTACACTTTGCTAGATTGCAATTGCAGGTATGACGTGATGTGTTAGATAGGTAAAAAATAATATGTACATGTATCATGTTTTACCAGTAAACTAAGACAAGTTCATCTCCAATGGATCGTCAACAAACAAAACATTATATATATTCATATCTTTTTGCCTGTAGTTTGAGCAGAAAGAATGTAAATAAATTAGTTTAAATTATTTTACCTTGCCATAAACACTCCATACAAGTAAGCACCAATCTACAACGTAATAAACTTATAGTGACTTAACTCTCTCACATGTGTCTGCTTAGCTCGAATTCAGTGATAACTCGATTTACTTCTATTCATCAGAATGATTATGGGTTTTTTTTCCACTTACTTTTTTTCGGTCCTACCCATTTCACCAGTAGATAGAGCGTCAAAAATTACGTATATCTGCATTCATAACTATTTTTTGATAAAATATGTATTTATTATGTTTTACCAGTAAGCAGACGATTTGACACATAAACACTGTTATTTAATAAATAGTAGCTTTTCTACTCTCACACCAAGTATCTATCGCAAGTTAAGCTTTTTTTGAAACTTTTTTTTAAATATTAATAGTTAGTTAACGGATAAATATATTATTTTATACAAATACACACTCTCACCTGAAATCAATTTGAAAAAACAGTTTTTTTTCTTAATTGACCCGACCGGAAATGGAACCCTCAGAGATAGCGAAACCGAACCGGCAACTAACTACTCTAATGAGGTCGTCAAAATCTTATGTGGAGTTTTACGCAGGGCATAGAATTTAGTAATTTTGCAAAATGCATTGTAACTAAGTTTATTTCTAATGACATCATAAAGGGATGACGGTTGCCCAGGACCGGGATGATCGGAGCTCATTATGGGAGGATTTAGTTTAAAACAGTGAAGGACAATAAGCTAAAGAGAGAGAGAGAGAGACACTGTCTCCAAAGCGGGCACGCGAGAACAGTCTGTTGCGAATATACAATCCGGTGCAAAACACTCTAATGGGGTTATTACAAGTGTCGATTTTCGCCGTGCGGCTAGTCGCTTCACAAATCGCCTCACCATGCCGCATCGCTAGCTCATTTACACAGGTGACTAAAATCGCATGCGGCTCAGTCATTTCCTTCGAAAATGTTGAGCAGAACAGGTGTTCGTGCCAGAATTGAAATAGTTAGTTATTTAATTAGTCAAGAATTGCTTAAAGAACAAAGAGAGAAGAAGAAACAGATTTAAACACACAAAAACGTACACATGGCGTCAGATCTACCTACCCAAAACTGTCAAATTTCTACAATCAATTTTGAACCTTATTGTTTGGGTTTATTTATTTATTTGTATTTAGGCAACGCAGGCCCATAGATAAATACCCTAAAGACTAACATATATACAAAATAAACCCTTATCACTATTTTACACGTAAATACGGCGACGTGTGACGCAGCGCGTTGTCCGGTAGCCGACCACGGAACCGCTGGAATAGGACACCCTTCGGCCAAAACTCCTCTTTTATAAAGGCCGATAGATAAGCGGTCGGTACTCTCACCACAAATGAAATAAAATTTACGTTGTGGCGGGACTCTAACCGTTCGACCCTTAGAGTGGACTTGGTCTTGATCCGTATATACTCTATAATCTCCTCTACCTTCGTAGAGTAATGGAGTCGGGACACGTACAGCAGCGTCGTCGGTATAGCTGGACGCAGCAGGTGGTTAGGTCCGGTCGGTGGAACACTGCACAGGTTGCGACATGCGGGCTTTTTCTTCTTCCTATCCACTGTAGTAAAGCCCTCCTTGTCACGATGGTGAACCTGCGGTGCCACAGGAGTAGCTCCATGGATGACATCCTGAATACTTTTGTTCCTCTCTTGCGGCGATCGCCGCTCAGGTTGCGGAGGATCAATATCTTATCGAGAATTTTAACCGCCTCTGTGGTCTAGTGGCTAAGCCACTAGTCTCGGACCCAGAGGTCCCGGGTTCGATTCCCAGCGGGGGGTACATGTTTGTGTGCTCGGTTTGGTTGGTGGTAGGGCTTATAAGTCGGCCTGGCTAGCTACTACCATCTTATCTAAGTCTGTCGCCATAACAACGATGTTTATAGCATTGTTGTGTTCCGACAATAGAGATAAGATAGCCAGTTCCTCAGTTGTTAAGGATTCCGGGTGAAGCGCGCGTCCACTTTCGGTCTTATCGTTACTTACCATCAGGTGAGTTCATCTCATGCGTTTACCCGTTGTAGAATTAAAAAAAAGTTTAAGGTAGTTTGATCTGACGCCGTGTGTACATTATTGTTCCTGTACTCTTCTTCTCTTGGGTTCCATAAGTATAGATTCCTTTTATAGCATTTTAAAAACTGTATGGTATTATTTTTATCCATGTTGTTTAACCAAACGATCTGTACTTAGAATCTTGGTAGTGGAATCAAAAATATACGGCGGGCGATCGCCTGCAACTGATCGTTTTACACGGTCGATTTTAGTCACCAGTAGTGTTGCCCAAAATCGGTCTTGGTCTTGTAGTCTTGGTCTTGTTCTTTCATTTCTGCAAGACCAAGACCGTCTAATTTTAGCAAGGCCAAGACCAAGACTGGTCGTGCAAGACTTGAGCAAGAACAAGATTAAGCCTGCGAGACTCTTGCGTCTTGCAGTTAGGACTGAATGTCGTTTCAGGGAGTATAGGAATTCGAGGTATAGGTAACGCTTATGGACTCTATGAGACGCAAAAAAATATATATGGGTGAATTTCCTGGGACCAAAAATTGCGTGGCATCGTCGAAATCGGTATGAAAAAAACATAGTTATAATGTTCTAACATTTTTTTCTGGTTAGGAGAAGTAGTAATGTATGTGTAGCACTAAATATTTTATAAATGAGATTATTAAGTACTCCAAAAAAAAAAAATTAAACCTCAAAATCTTTCATTGCCGTGTTTGTCCACACGTCACCTTGATGTGTATTATACTTCTTTAATAAAAATGTACTGGTTATTTTTTAAAAACAATAATTTAAAACAACAAAATAACTTAAATACTTAAACAAAATTAAACTACTTACCTAAACATAAAACTATAGAAAATAAAACTATAAATAAAAGATGTCCTCCAACTGTGGGCTCATGGGGACGGTACCAAGAATGCTGGCAACGTTACCTCTTTGGATTGCCAGGCTGATACGCTGGCAGAGGTGGCTGCCAGCTTTCTTGTCACCGGAGGCTTCAATAAGTTGAGTACTTAACTCTTTAACGAGCTGTTTTGCCTCCGGCCCCCATGGACCCAATGTCTCCACCGCAAACAGAACAAATATATAGTTGCGGCCTAGATTCGCGTACTTGTTCCGTTTGCGACTTTCAGCACTTACCGCAGCAGCTCCGACATGATGCGAGGTTGCGCGTACATGTGAGGGAGCCACGGTGTCTGCACAGGTCGCATCCCACACCAACGGCCTGCCAAGTTTCCAAGGTCCAATGGTCATATCGTCAGGTCTTTTGCCATCGCTGCGAGAGATACCAGCTGGTTCTAAGACAGCAGGTACACCAACGGTGGCAAAAGCACTGCGGATGATGCTGTTGAGTGAGGAGTGCCGTAACATACGGCCAGCACTGCGAGTGCATGAGAGGCCGTGGTGGCCAAGCTCGTCAACAGCCTCCCCACACACACAACGATGAGGGTGGACTACCCTGGCGCCAAGACGGAGGCACACCGCTATAGTGAGGGACGGCCCGTCCAACAAGGTACCGACATTAGCAGATGGTAATGCCTGGAGCCAGTAGCCTGACTCTCTCTCGGAGACGGCAGTGAGACGAGCATGTTCTGCTGTATTAGCAGAAGTGGATATAAGCTCCTTAAGAACTAGTTTGCAAAGTGGCTCGTCCCATTGCCTCTGCGACTGTGGCATCAAAGGGAGGTCTGAATTTTGACAGATGGATTGCCAGGCGTTTTTGGCATCCGACACACACGACAACTCTACGGAACCCAAGGATGGGTTGATAATCTTCCGGTAGAGATTGTACGTGCTATGCGCAGAAGACAAAAATGCTGCTTAAATTTCTAATGCCTAGGCCCCCGAAGCGTACAGGAAGGGAAGCCTGTAGCCATCCGCGGTCGCTCATGGGACAATTTAGAATTTTAACTAGAGTATCTTTAATCAGAAAATCTAAGTTTGACAATATGTTTGGAAAAAGCCATAGTTGGGAGCATCAGAGTATGTAGGTAAATTTTGGAACGAAGAGACAAAAACGAATAATGAATAGTGCCATGTGTGGATTAATTTGGAATAGACGGTCTGAATTTAAATTGAATTTAGCGATGGCATCATCAATAAAAGCCGGCATGGCAGCATCGAGAAGTGGTGCGCCTAATAAAAACAATGAGTCGTCGCTAAGAATTTTGATGTTGGGGGCCAGAAGTCTGAAGTCAGAAATAATTTGAGCTCTATGGTCCGGGGCCACGGTATTCGATATGTATAATTCACACTTCGAGAAATTTAGTTCCAAACCTATGGTGCCAAACTGGTTTATTAAAGTAAAATTTTAAACACTGAAAAAAGACGACAACCTCAGGCGGGAATCGAACCACGCACCTTCCGCATTCCAGGCGGCTGCCTTAACCACTTGGCTACCGAGGTCTGGCTTTCAACCGTCGAAACCGGTTTATTAAATTCTGTAGGTCCTCGAGAACCAGGTCGGAGTTACCCCCTAAAGTGCCGTCATCGAGGTACCAGACGTTAAATTTGGAATTTTACGTCGATTTGAAATCATTTGGTGGATAGCCAAAGAGAAAATAGCTGGACCCAGAGGATCGCCCTGCTAGCAACCAACGGCAGAATGTAAAAGATTGTTACGGTGAATCAATTTAGTTGGTTCACTGTAACATTGCCATATATAATTAAAAAATATAGGTATTTCCTCTTTTACTTTCGCCAGCAGTGCACCCCTGTCTACGGAGTTGAAGGCGTTTTTGATGTCCACCTTCAGCAGCACTGCGCCACCATCATTGAGTAAGAAAGTGCGGGCTGAGTGAACGGCGGCCTCGCAGTCACCCTTTGAGCCGAACCCGAGTTGTATGGGCTGAAATTTTGAAGAAAGGTCAGAAAGGATGTGTTTGACACAAATTTTGGATACAATGCGCCTGATGGTACACCCTACGGCGATCGGCCTTATACCGCCATCTTTCTTTTTTAAAGCGCAGAGGTTAGCGCCGTAGAGTATACCAGTGATTTCTTGCGGTACTTTACCAGCAAACATGAGGTTGGAAAGTTGTGTAATTTTGGTGAGAAGGAATCTGCCGGCGTCTCCAGAGGTACCACAAACCAAATCTTTGAAATGTTGCGGGGAGAGACCGTCGAGGCCACCGGCAGATCCATTTTTGAATGAAAATATGTACTTCGTCTTCGTTGGTCGAAGGCGAAGCATCTGTAGACTCGGGAATTATATTAAATTATTATTATTAAATTATTACTTTATTTATATTAAAAACCCAGTTTTATTTGATACGTGAGTAGTTAAAGTATTGTTACGGAATAAATTTATTCAAATATTTAAACAATACAACGAATGGTTAATAAAAATTCATTTGTCCCAGAACTACCTTTCATCGCCGTGTCCTAAACATGTTTAAGAATATTGTTTTATCTAACGACTTGCGTCCTCCCCCCTGTGGGCTAAACGTTGCATATCAGTGCCACTTACGTGGAAGCACGTACACACGTGCCTGCGTTTTCGCGTCATAAATGTAAGTATTCCATTATTTTGTCACTGGACATTTTTTCTTTCATCGCCGTGGATAGGTATAACTTATATTTGAATAAGTTTGTCCTCTTGAATAAACATTCGATAGAACGCCATTTCTCTTATGTTTGTTTGTGAAGTGTTATAACTTCGAATAATTAATAGATTTTGTTATTTTATATTTTTGCCGTGCTTTCATTTCCGTGGTTTCCGTGGCCAAAATTTGCTATCGGAATGAAATAAAAGACACGGCAATGAAAAAAAATTCATTACCGTGTCTTGTAAAACAGTTTAGTTTCATTGCCGTGGCCAGGTCTTTCATTTCCGTGACTTATGTTTTCATATTGTCTTGAACGCTTGTTTCATCGCCGTGGCACGAAATTTTTAATCTTGTGTATCTCGTTAGTTTTTTAAGTTATCTGCCAGATATCAAACAAGAATACAATACATTGTAGGGAAGCGGAAGGTAGAAGGAAGGATGATAACTTGAGGAAGGAAAAAGAAAGATCTTCCTCCGAGCTGGGTGGTATAGCTCGGGGTGGCGCCCAACGTGGGCCCAAGTTACACCACTTCCTTCGCTATACATAGCACCTCCAACTAACATCCGTAGGACCTATAACAATTAAAATTTACTATCAGAATGTTCGTGGCTTGCGCTCTAAAACAGCATTATTTTGTAATAATATTGAATTGTGTTCTTATGATTTTATAGCTCTGACTGAAACATTTTTGACGAGTTCTGTGTATGATGGCGAACTTTTCTCATCTGATTATAATGTGATCCGCCATGATAGGTACGGCGACACGGGTTGGGGTGGCGTTTTATTAGCTATAAAATTTTTTTTATTACACGCATACAATAAAAGTTATTGTATGCGTGTAATAAAAAATATTGACAGTTTTACACCAGACATGGAATTAGTGATTGTAATTATTAGTACAAAACATATACAATTGCTCTGTTGTGTTGCATATTTACCGCCAAATTATAATGAGGACCAGTACCTCAGAGTACTGACATGTATTGAAAATGTTATATGTGAATATCAGGATCTGCATGTATTACTAATAGGTGATTTTAACTTGAACTCGTGTAGTGCCAATGTAAAAAATCAGTTTGAGTTTTTCTGTGATTTCTGTAGACTAAGCGAACATAATCACATATTAAATACGCATGGTGGCATGTTAGACCTCGTGCTGAGCGATCTTACCATTGACTTAGTCACCGTTGATGCTAGTGAAGACCCTCTAGTCCCAGTTGACTTGTATCACCCTCCTCTTGAGATAGCCATTAAATGCATAATGGTCGTGCATCATGCCGACGGTCGGTGACGGCTAATTCTCTACACCCTAATGTTCTTTGCCCCCAGTGGAATTGGCCTAAGGCGGACTTTGTTGCTTTGTATTCGTCTCTGGCCGACTCGAACTGGTCCGATGTACTAAAGAGTGATGATGTAGACTCTGCTGTGAACTTGTTTTATGAAAAAATATATTACTGTATAAATATGTATGTCCCGTTTAAACATTGCTCTTATACCGAACCTAAGTACTCGTATCCGTCTTGGTATACTTCTCAAATAATTCAGAATATAAAGGTAAAATATTTTCATCTGAAAAGATATAGGTCAGAGGGGAGGTTGTTCAACAAGGAAATGTTTAAATATTATAGGTGGCATACTAAATTACTGATCAGAGATGCATATAAAAGGTACATGAAAACTTTACAGGATGACATGGTTACTAATCCTGCAAGATTCTGGAATTTTGTAAAGGTTATGCAACAAATTAGATTCTCAACAGGGTCTTTTACCTTTGGGGAAACTAGGGTGACGGGTCAGGCTGCTGCTGATGCGTTTGCCAATTATTTTAGTTCGGTATTTCATAATAACATGCCTTGTCTAGACCCAGTTCAGGCGGCCTGTGCAGCCCACACGGTTATGGACTCAACTAGTATATCTATCGGGCAGGTGAACGCGAAGGACTTAAAGCTAGCATTAAGGCATCTTAAACTTAGGTCATCTGGTGGCCCTGATGGAGTCCCCGTGTTTCTGGCCAAAGACTGCAGTTCTGTTTTACTGATTCCTCTTCTCTACATAAATAACCTGTCTTTGCGGAAATCGAAATTTCCCCAATGTTGGAAACTTTCGAAGGTAGCTCCTGTGCCTAAAGGTGAATCTGGAACTGACGTAACAAACTATCGTCCCATAGCTGTGCTCTCGGTCTTTAGGAAAATCTTTGAGAGTATTCTTAACCGTCAGATTATGAACCAGATAAGAGACTTATTGCGTAATAGCCAACATGGTTTTCGCTATGCTCGTTCTACTACCACAAACTTGGTAACTTTGGTGGACTATATTCACAATGAAATGGATGCAGGGAGGCAGGTGGATGCTGCCTATTTCGATTTCCGTAAAGCATTCGATTTAGTGGACAATGACATTCTATTGGACAAACTGGCAAAGATAGGATTTGTACCTAAATTATTGAAGTTGTTTTGTAGTTACCTGGATAATCGTCAGCAATTTGTAAGAGTTTGTGGTTATGAGTCAGACTGCTACTACACTAGGTCCGGAGTCAGTCAGGGAAGTACTCTGGGGCCTACGTTATTTTTAATAATGATTAACGATCTCCCTAGGGTGGTTCGTTCTGCCAGATGTCTATTGTTTGCAGTTGATTTGAAGTTATATCTTGGTATACAAAATGAAGAAGATGCGATGCTCTTGCACAATGATATTGATGCGGTGGTAGATTGGAGTGAACGCAATAAACTGCCTTTCAATGAAACCAAGTGTAGTTTAATTACCTTTACTCGTAAACGTTTGCCTATAGCTGTTAATTATGTAATATCTGACACTCCTTTGGAAAGATCGTTTGACATTCGTGACCTAGGGTTAGTTTTGGACAGTAAATTAGATTATCATAAGCACATGACAACAATCTGTAAGACTGCTAATAAGTTATTGGGTTTTATTTTAAGAACTGCTGCTAACTTTGACAATGTAAAGGTTGCTAAAGTTTTGTATAATGCATATGTTCGTAGTAGGTTAGAATATGGAGCGATTGTTTGGGATCCGCATGAAGACAAGTACAGACTTATGATAGAAAGAGTGGTTGTATAAGAGAACTTATGGCTACTACCCTTATTTATATCCTTCTCTTTTCGTTTATGCCATGGTTGACTTAGAAACCTTGTCCTTTAGACGTATAATGTCTACTATTGTACACTATCTGTCAGTACTAAATCATAGGATTGATGGTCAACTGTTGTGGCAGAGTTTGGCCCTTAGGGTTCCTGTACGTTTGGCATGTGATGGTTCCGGTATGGTGGCGCCGCGCCGCCGTCCGCGCCTGCTCGTGCGGCCGGTGGCGCGCACTAGGAGTGCCGCGCATGCTCCTACTGCACGAGCTCTGTGTCTTATAGGAGATATACTCGCTCGGCACGAGGATCTTGACCTGTTTGCTGATAGCTTGACGTGTTTATGTAACAAGATTCATATGTATCTTAGTATTGCTTAATATGACATGATAATTTATTTAATCTTAGCGTTTGTTGTTATAGTATTAGTCTTGGCTTGACATCTATCTATGATGATTACTGTTGCATATAGCTTGTCGTGCTTATGTAAAGGGATCTATGTGTGTGTAAGTATTAATTAGTTAGTATTAGTATGACATGATAATTTATTTAATCTTAATGTTTATGTTGTAATATTATTATTCTTGACTTGACCTATGATGATTGCTATTAATTCTTTTTTTTATAATTTTGACATTGTGTTTGCAAATTTATTGTTTTGATTTCGAATGACTTTTGTTTTGAATTGTTCTGTATAGCTACTCCCATTATCATTAGTAACCATTATTTTAAAATGTATTTGTAAGATTTTGTTATTTTGATTTAATGCATGTAACAAGTTGGTTTGCTTGTTGGCGCTTTGGTACATACTGTAAGCCAGTGAGTGTCTTGAATAAATAAATAAAATAAATTAAAAAAATCCCATCTACCATCGCTTCTCTACAACATTATCAAAAATTTTAATAAAAGCGAAAGTTTTTTTTAAAAAACTTAAAGATAAAAAAATCCACGAAAATTAAGATTTTAGTGGCAATGTTGAAATTCACCCATATAAAAACGAAAAATTGGACTTATGCGTATTACGAACAATATCATAAACATACATAGGTAGCTAATGAAAATATCCATTAAAAGAAAAAAGAGTGAGTGAGTCTCTAGTTTTGATCATGGGCACTTTGATAGTGCGCGGCGCCTTATTGTCGTCATCATCAAAGGTCGGATATTGAACTGTCAAAAAAAATTTGTAGCTTTTCGGAAGTACAAGATACAAGCGCCGGCGGCTTCTATTGACATCGCATACAATCGTCGCCGCCACGCACAAAATTGGTACTGTTTGATAGCCACTACAGAGTACATGTTCTAAAGAATAAAATAAGTTTTCCGGGTGCTTAGAATAGACACGATTACATTAAGCTAATAACGGAAGAAATAGTAAATAATGGCACAGAATAAGTAATAGTACTACCGTACAGAAGGTTCACTCTCTAACGACTTTCACGCGAAATTGAAACTTATCGTGTGACCCGAGCGTTCATATTCCGTTACAACGCTGACTCGATATCGATTTGACGTCAGAAGCGCGCGCTAGCGTAGGGTTTCCACTCATGGATATATTTAAGAACGATTACTATTACGCGCGACGTGGAGCGTGCGAGCCGAGCGGAAAAATTTAACGACGGCCTGTGGCACATGCCTGCATGTGAGGCGCGCCTGCCGAACATACCTAAACTGCGGAGTGACACCCCCCTGATAATGGTAAGGATAGGTAGATATCATAATAATTTATTTGAATAGGTAATTATTATAATATTAACTATATGGGTAATAGTAGTAATTACTTACTATTATTATTATTATTCTCTTTATTTAACATAATTCTTAAGTTTAATTTTTTACAATATTTTATATATAAACCTATTTACAATATAAAATATTATAAAAAACTTAACCTAGGTTGCCACCGGCAGCGGGGATAGACCCAAGCTATCATCGGTGGTTAGGGCTGCAGAGTGAGGAACCTCCTGACAATACGTGCCGTGTCAAGGAGTACTGCCTTTTGCATCTATTATTATTATTATTATTACCTAATAGATAAACATATCCAACAAGTTCACTGCAAATCTCGTTAGAGTTAGTTAGAGTATCGGCACGAATCGCTTAGGTCGTGGGTTCATTCAAACCCCACCTGGAGCCAGTTAATTTTTCGAATTTCTCATTAAATGTTTAGACATTTATTAATTTAGTTGATCTTTACTATGGTTGTGAAGGTGGCTGGCAAGAGCTGGATGAGAGTGGCCGCGGATCGTACTCAGTGGCGTGTTCTTGGAGAGGCCTATGTCCAGCAGTGGACGAGTATAGCATACGTAGATAAGCTACGAATTGCTTAGCGTAGCGTAGGGTCTTGTGTGTGAATCTAGTGTGTTTGTATTTAATTTTGGTAACCCAATTTAAGTGTGAATGGAAATAAACTTTCTTAACTTTATGTGTCATTTCAATTAACCTTCTGATAAAGTACGTAAGAGTCTCGCTACCGTACATTGGTGACCCGCGAACAACGCGTATTTACGGGAAACGGCTCAAAATTCACACCCACGCTACGCCCACACACGAGGCCGCCGCCTTTTTCAACCGCATATCGTGTAAATAATACTCCATTAAAACTGATAAGACGATGCCTGCGCAAGTACCAGTGCCGCAGATGCAGCTGCCAGCCTTTCCGGTAACTCCAGCTGGAACCAAGCCAGACACAGATATGCCGACGATCTCCGTGTCATCACGCATTCCTGACTTCTGGCTGTTTTAAGTGCAGAGTAACTGACCTCTAAAAATTGAGAAGAACCAACGCGACGGTCTCCACAATTTTGCCCACGACTGTCGCTAATATGTTGAAGTCTTTGAATTCCGTTACAGACAGTATTCCCCTTGCTGAAGCGAGTAAATACCCTTACCATAATATCTTTAGTGTCTCATCTGGTATCTTATTGCCCGCGAGGTCCTGCATGCGGCGCAGTAGTTGCGATGGTCGGTGATCGCCTAGCTCCATTTCGCTGATAAGCTTTTGAACTTGTCAAGTCTTCCACTCCTCAAATATGGACATGAGTCCGTCTTTAAGTGACTGATATTTGTTTTCACTTCGCGGATTACAAAGAATATCAGTTACCTGTTGAATTACGCTCTTTCGCAGTTTCGCTATAACGAAGTTGTACTTCTTCTCATCTGATAGGTGGGCGCAAAATTGCTTCAAATTGTATAAACTAGACCGACCCTAGGTTGGTCTGGCTTAGCTCGCAGGTTCTTTAGGGCGAAATATTGGTCGCGAGGAAGGTTGAATTTTGGCACTTTGCTCCGACGTAAGACAGACGAAATGTCTTGACGTAGTGCTTCAGCATCAGCCTACCTAATATTATTTTTTACTAAGCAATCCTCTACGTTACTAATGATGCTTTCATGCGGTATCTTGCAAGGGGCTACGGCGAAATTGAGCCCCTTTTTTAGTACCTCTACACTGGACGTGTTTGTTTTGATAAGTCAGTTTGAGCCACACTGTGTTTCGTAAAGTAACACATACAGATAGGTACCTCAATGGTGATTCTCACCACCATCTTAATCAGTTGGCTACTGTAGAGAAATCATTGTTTCAGAAAGCACGCGGCATCTGTGACACCCAACACCTGGCTGCTGAACTTCAGCATGACAAACATGTACTACATCATAACAAACTGCAAGTACCGCGGCTTCGTCACAGAAAATGCAAAAAACCAACCACAGTCGAGCGCCAACCTGCAGTACTTTCATATTATGAAAGGCGTCACTGACAAGATGGGTCACATCTTGAAGCGAGCTTCAATCAATACTTACTTTAAGCCGCCAAAGAAGATCAACCAGTTCTTACGACCTGTCAAGTGCAACATACCGCTTCAAGATGCATGCGTGTACAAACTATACTGCGACTGTGGGCTCTCATACATCGGGCAAACAAAGAGAAGTATAGGAACCCGCGTAAAAGAACATATAGCCGACGTCAAGCATAGGCGCGAAAATAAGTCTGCAGTGTGTGAACATGCTCTTGATGGAACCATTACAAAATTTGACAAACCTCAAATACTCGCCAAAGAACAACGATTCGTTCCTAGAATGATACGCGAGGCTATTGAAATTAAAAAACATCGAAATTTCAATAGAGAGGATGGTTGGGATTTACCACCTGCCTGGGACCCCATGATTCAGGTCATCAAATCCCAGTCCCAACAGCAACACATTGCCAGACCTAAATATATTGTTAGCTCGTATTGTGTAAACCTGAAGGCACCCAGTCAAATATAAAAATGATTGACGGTAGGCAAATAACTTCTTACTATGAGGCAACCAATACCTCAGTCTACCTGTGACCACGGACCCTGAGAAGGGTTCGAAACGTCAGGATAATTTAAAAAAACTATGTAAAATGTATTTCTTTCTTCCTGACTTTACATGACGCTGTAAAGTCACGGTAATGGGTTACCGTGTATAAGTAAGTGGTAAATGGAAATCCGAACTTAGATGAAGTAGACTTTGTAGAATGCCTTCCATCTTGCTCAGCTTTCAACGCCTTTTCAAGTAATTCTTCTGAACGCGCTGCTCGATTAATTTTGCGTTTGCGTTTAAATTGTTTTAACACAAACATGACCGCTTTATTTTTTTAAATGTCATTATATTCCGGTCTTCCTAAGGGGATCCTGCACGAAATTGTGAAAATTTACGTATTTTTAAGTTACTTGTACTATGCGCTAAATTAGTTAAATACATTAAAAGAACTTACGTAAGTTAGCCTGATCATGGCACAAGGTCGTTGCCTTGTTAAAATTTAAAACAAATTCTTTAAACAATAACAAACAATATACATAAATCTAATGAATCCTAAAAATATTTTTTTTCGACAAGTTCTAAATTTTACGCATGAAACAATAATTCTTACATGAAAATATTTGAATTTATATTCCGCAGCCCATCTTTAAAAAGAAAATTTAAATTTTAAACACAAGCGCGTGATGGTTTTGTACATTTTGCAGAATAAAAACATTGCTCTAAACAATTACTAGGTCTGAAACTTCAAAGCAAAATTGTTCTAATTTTAAATATAAATATGATTGATTTTGCTTTGAAGATCATTATGAGATTTATGTCAGGTTTTGCGATACCCCTTTAAATAATAGGCTCATTTGAGGTAGGTAGTTTCGTGGTATTTTCAGTAAACGGTATTAACTGTGTACTTTTCCGTGTTTCAGGTGGATTTCTACTTCTACGAGTACTTGACTAATGTTTATAAACGGGGATTCGTCGAAATGCATTTCAAGGTTTGCGATTTCCTTAACAACGATAAATTCTTTGGAGCTCCGCTGAGGCAAGGGAAGTTATTGAAATCTTGTCCGTATCCACCGGTGAGACTTTGTACAGTTTCATCGTCACTTTGAATAATCAAATGTTCCTATCAAAAATTATTTTATTATAATACTGAAAATAAAGTCAGGAACATGGTAGTGTATAAGGCACAAATACGTCCATACGCTTCTTCACACATATGGTGTACACATACCTACTATTAAATTAGTATTAAATGAAAAACTGAAGCTAAAACGTATGGGTTAGGGGCGTTTTATCCATAGTGTATTTGAAACGAATTGAGTTGCTTTGTTAAAATAAAATTGTTAATGCATAATAATATGTTCGTGTTCTTTTTAGGATGACTACCATATGTACAACATGTCGATCGACGGGCGTGTCATCCCGCCTGGCTTCCCTTTCCAAAAAGGTCGAATATACACCAACATCACATCGATGTACACAAATGAAACTTGTTTGGCTGGCTACATAAATATGGAAGTTAAAGAAAGAAACATTTAAGACGAGCTGTCCGTGCAAAGCAAGCTTGCCAGCGAGGGCCAGAAACTGAATTTATTTAGTATTAACTGTTTTTGTTAAGTCCATTGGAAAATAGGGGTAAAACAATAAAAAAATATTCTCTATTTCATCATTTCTCTCAAGCGGATTAGGGATTTGGTCAAATCACTAATTTAAATTAGAGAAGTGACCTTATAGATTGTATTGTTAGATTAACATCCTCCTGGATTTGATCAAATCCCTTTTTGATTCGATTAAATCCCTGTTTTTATCATTTCCCTGCAACGTAAATAAGTATAGTTCGTGCGTGCTACGCTGCGCGCCGCCATGTCAGTGGCAAATAAACGTCGTAGCTAACCGCTTGTTTTGTTCTCAGATATATAATTGGCGACGAGTATAGTATTACACCTATTACCCACATATTTTATACCCACGCGATACTCAAAAAAAAGGAATTTTGCCGGTTTTTGTACTTGGTTTGGTTAGCGATAGAGCTTGCGAAGTCCGCCTGGCTAGCTACCACTATCTTATCTAAAGCGTGGCGCTATAAGATAGCCCAGTTTCTCAGTGGCTGAGGATTCCAGGTTAAGCGTGTCTTCACTTTCGGAATTACCCTCATTTACCATCAGATAAAGAAAAGGCCTCCACCATTGAAACCAAGTCATCGCTACAATTGATGGATATTGACTTAATAACCACGCTTTTCAAATGCGGATTGGTGAATGGTGCTCACAAACCCAGCTATATATCGAATGCCAGAGATATCGAAAAAACCGAAACACATTTTTTTGCGATGATTAAAAAGTTAAGTATTTTTACCCGACTGCGCCAGAAAGAGGGTTATGGTTTTTTCGAGAGTACGGTCCCTACATATAAATCCCCTATGTAGAAATTGCATATTTTTAATGAGAGCGGTTTGAAAGTGTATTTATCAATAACTTTCAAAGTATATAAGCTATAATTACCAAATTAGGCAAGTAAATAGTAGGTTAAGTTAAGAATGTACTGAATATATATTCACTCGATTTATAATATTGTATACAGCGTGTATCAAGCGGGGCCAGCCTTAATCCAGGGTTTCAAATTAACCCTAGTACAGACCCTTTCTTTATATACCCTAGTAAGATAAGCTCAATTTAATTTGTTTTTGCATTTACAAACAAAGTTAATCTGTCGTTAATTTAAAATCAGAACAAGCTAAAGCCATCACTAGCAGGGTCATGAACTCTGTATGATATACTGCCTACAGTGCAACTCCTGTTTATAAGACTGCGTACCCTAGTCAGCCACGCCTCCGCCCCCTACCAGGCGCACCGTTTTACAAACAAGAGGTTTTACTGTGACGGCGGCGGGCGGCGAAAAAACAGTTTACAAAAGTGGCTCTAACACAGTCTCCTCAAAACCCTGGTCCCGCATATTTTGCTGGACCTCCGGACTCGTCCCAAGAAAGGATCCAGTCTGCTGGAGACGCAAAACCATTCGCCGAAAGCAATCCGCCGATGGCAAGCGTCGCTGTTCAGCTTCTGGTCTGCCGTCGATGAATCTCTCGCGATACAGTTCACAAGCAACACGGAGACTGCCATTAGCTGCTCCGACACAAAGAATAATTTCGTAATACTCCTGATTACTTAGAAATGCCATATTAATTTAATAGGTAGTCGAATCGAAACCAAACAGCAAAAAAATAACTAAAAGTAGGTATGCAATCTGCAAGCTTTCACAAACAACTGCGAAAAAATTGTAGGCAAACATGCAAACAAACCTACCGTACCGTTAGGCGTTGCTATTGTGGGGTGTGCCGCCTACTCCTGGTACTTAGAATTCGGAAAATGTAGTTTGCCCGCTCCCACAAAGGCAGGAATATGCGCGCACTGTCAACTGCGGGGTCATGCGACCGCTTGGGTTTCTAGAAGTTAATACCGCCCATAACCCTAGTAGTTTTTAGGGTTCGAAATTTAGACTACAGTTACGAAAACTAGCAATATTTTTAAATTAGTTAAGTTATTCATCAATTCACCAATTCATCACAAAATACTACCAAAGTGTAAACTGGCTTAAGCGCTGCGTATTATTTTAAGGTTTGTTGCTATTAATTTGGTCAATTAGTGATAAAATCTTCTATCACACGTAAGTTTTATTTAGTACATGTCAAAGATGTTTAAAAATGTTATTCTTATTAACATTATTGTTGTAAACAAAAACGACTGTGTTAAGTATTGAAACTTTGTGTGATACAACCTGGTTAAACTTAGTTAGTTAGTAAAGTTTAACTATGTTGTATCACACTAGTTAGGATTTCAGGAATGCTTACATTTATAGCGGGTCAACTAAAGCGGTTAGAAAAATAAAATGAGCTACAGAACCCATTAAGGAGAAAAACGCACGCGCACGCTTTCTTGTGACTCCGCCCATACCAGCAGTGACTCCTAGTACCAATACCGCCAATAAGTTTATACCGCCCATACTTTTTAGGGCTCGTAAATTAGACTTTGAGTTACGAAAACTAGCAATATTTTTAAATAGCACAATAGGCACAAAAATACTAGGGTCACAGCAGAGGCAGAGAAGGAGGAAGTAACACTAGACAGAGTTCATTACTCTAATCAGCTGATTGATAGTGTTGTCATAATGTCGATAAACTCGTATTATTTTTAAAAGTATGTATTTCCACAATGCCCGAGATATCAAGATAAGTTTTAATGTGTACCAGCTTACTAAAAGTAAGTGATTAGGTACGTGAAATATGGCTGGCCCTGCTTGATACAAGCTGTATATCGTCGCCGTAGAGCGAAAAGTCACTAAGTAAGTAAAACTGATATTTGAATTAGGAAGGTTTAAAGTTTTACTAAACAAAAAAAAATATAACTTAGTTTTGGTATAACATCTTTCTAATTTTATGGTCTCATACATTGGAAAATAAATTAGCGCATTAGGTAAAATTACTATATTCAATGTATTTCATTTATTTTGTGAGTTTTCGCCCGTGTTTGTATTATTTTCAAAGAGAATAACTCCAGTTAGTTAAAATACGACTAAACTTAGGAAATTCAAAAGGCGTTTTAGTGATTATTCTTAATTACTTTTTTATTTTTATTAATTTTATTAGAATTAACATCTAGTTAAAATCAAAAAGGAGAGTAATCTAATGCAGTTGTTGAACTTTTATAAAAATTATATTAATAAATACACACACATATTGAGCGTTTCCCGAGTAAGTCAGTGATCCAGATGCAAAGGCTTTCAGAAAATGCATATGCAGGAGATTACTAATTGGGCTGCACTGCCAGACCCTATCAAAGACTTTGGAGATATTAAGCGAGACGGCAAGGGCTTCGCCGTGTTTCTTGATCGCTTCATTCCAAAGATGGATGGCATACACAAAAAGATCTCCATTCGACTGACCGTGGCGAAATTCGAACTGGCGGTCACTAAGGTGATCATTGGTCTCAAGGTATGTCAGCAGTCGAAAGTTCAGTTCACGTTCCATAATCTTGCAGAGTTTGGACGTGACTGAAATCGGTCTGTAGTTAGATGGATCGGCACGGCTACCTATTTTGGGCACAGGCTTCACTAATGTGCAGCCTGTGCCCTTTCCTGGAAGTGATACAATCAAGATAATCAAGCTCTCCTATATTGTAGAATCTTTGTATCTGGCAAAGTATACTTGTTACACTTATAAATTATACTAGACGATCACTAGAAGGCCCGAACCACCACAGTGTACTAAAGTAGGTTGCTTAGCATGGGTGCATTAAGTCTACTTAAAGGTGCACTTAAAATAACCTGGGTGGTATCACTATCTGGTAGATTAGCCTGCTTCTACGGCTGAAGAAATAGACCAGTCTCAAGTGAGAGGCGATACAAGCGTGTTAGAACAGGAAACAACTCAGATGCACAGTTACGTGAGACAATGGCCAGGATTCCATCAGATCAGAACCACTAGTCTTATTCACGTGTAGAGTACGGAGAGCTTTGAGTACCTCTTTGCTGCGAATGTGAAGTTCTCACATAGATGGGTCGGCTTAGGTAACTTTGGATGGAACTTTGCTGGCGACTTACAGACGTCAGTTCTTTGCAAAAAGAGAGGCAAACAAGTTGCCACCTCAGCTGCAGTGTGGGCAAGTGAGCCGTCAGGCTTTTTCAGCGGTGGAAGTAAAGGGCGACTAAAATTCGCCTCGGCTGCTTTGCAAAGGGACCAAAAAGCCCTACTCCCAAATAAAGATAAAAAATAAAATAAAAATAAAATAATTATTTATTATTGATATTGTAATCCTTATTTTACATTTGAACAAATGAACATGTAACGGAAAATATACAATCTCTGCTCACAAGAATACTTAGAATAAAAAATAAAATAAAAAAACTTTCCTACACTCACACCAATTATCCAGCCCAAGAAAAGCTTCGTTATGAAACTCGTTAACTGGTTACTAGACAACGGATAAACATACTTAAAATACATACTTATTATACACAGCAAACACCCAGACCCGAGACAATTAAAAATAATAGATTCTTAATTGACCCGACCGGGGATCGAACCCGGGACCTCAGAGAAGCCGACACCATGAAAACCGGTGTACAAACCACTCGACCAAGGAGGTCGACAAACTTAACTTTTTTATGTTGAATTTTTTAGTTACCTACTTATTATTATTTATAGTAAATGTTGCTATCCAGACATTGCAATATGGGCTTGCCGAGTCTGGCGTCGCGCCATCTCTGAGGTCCCGGGTTCAATTCCCGGTCGGGTCAATTCAGAGAAAACTGTCTTTCTGAATTGATTTCTGGCCTGGGTGTCTTTCTATGGTTATGTATATTTATTCGTTATCTAGTTTAACCATATTAACGACTTTCAATAGAAGCTTATCTTGGGCTAGATAATTAGTGTGAGTGTAAAAAACAAGTAAGTAAATAAAAATAAACAAAAAACCTGATTGCTTAAAAAATGAATAAAAAAATTATCCCAGAAATCTTGAATATAAACACTAGATATAGGTGGTGTCTCCGTTTTACTGGAGGGCGGGTAAATAATGCTAGGCGCAGTGGACTGTATGAGCGGGGGCGGTTATCACACATATAAATAAATAGAAAGGGGCAGTTTGAACGAAGGAAGCCAAGGGCGGCGGTTACGGCCTTCAAGTGTTCCCCTGCGTGAAATAAGCAGCAACACTAACCTGGTAATCGGCGTCTTCAGCACCCTGGATTCTGGCAGCTAGCTACGGCGGCGGCGGTGTGTGGCACGGACTCGCGCGGGCGGGAGAGCGGTTAGCGGCGGTGGCGGCGGCGGTGTTCGCGGCGGCGGCGAAAAGCGAACTAGCGGGAGCGGGCGTTCAGCTCAGCGGTGAATTCGCACGTGATGCTCCGGGGCAGGACAGTTGACGATTTAGGGGTTTTGTCTCAGTGAAAAAAAATGTACATAATGGGTGCATAATTAGTTCTACCTTACAATAAATAGTACTTCTTTAGTTTAAGAGCACAAAAACTTGAAATTTGTACTGCTGTGGAGCATCCTCTCCAGCAAACCATAACGCAAATTAGCGCATGTGTGAATGATTTTAGCACGAAAGTGGTATAAAAAAAATGTACAGGAGATATTTAATCGAACATACAGTATTTGAATTAATTGCAGGCGCCGAATAACAAGATTTTTCAATTTATAATATGAAACTGTGCCTGATCAATATACTATAGCAAAGTACATTTTATGCATTTCATTTAGCAAAAATGAATATTAATGTAGGCGCTTATCCTTAATTCCATTTTCCTTAAGTACAATTAAATAATTTTATAATAATTAATAAATAACTTTCCGTTTACAACTTGCACTAGTTTTATTTATATAATACTCATATATTGCACTAGTTTTATCTTCATAATTATTCCAAGAACAAATGAATAAAGTGTCGTCGCTTATACGAGTAGTTAGATTCAGACTTCAAAATTATTTTAAACTACCTTCATATTTTTGTAACGTGTTTCAATATTGATACTTGTTCCTTGGATATTAGTTTATTACACTTGTGCCCTTGATAGTCATATTTCTTTATAGGTACTTACTTACATTCATGTGAAAAAGTTTAATTATTTAAGAAAACTGAAAAAGCGTAAGCGCCTACATTAATATTCATTTTTGCTAAATGAAATGCATAAAATGTACTTTGCTATAGTATATTGATCAGGCACAGTTCCATATTATAAATTGAAATATAAAAATCTTGTTATTCGGCGCCTGCAATTAATTCAAATACTGTATGTTCGATTAAATATCTCCTGTACATTTTTTTTATACCACTTTCGTGCTAAAATCATTCACACATGCGCTAATTTGCGTTATGGTTTGCTGGAGAGGATGCTCCACAGCAGTACAAATTTCAAGTTTTTGTGCTCTTAAACTAAAGAAGTACTATTTATTGTAAGGTAGAACTAATTATGCACCCATTATGTACATTTTTTTTCACTGAGACAAAATCCCAAAATCGTCAACTGTCCTGCCCCGGAGCATCACGTGAATTCGCAACTGTTAGATGACAGTCAGAGGAATGCTGGGGCGCGAATCGCTTGTGCGGACGGTACACCGATAACCATTTATGGTGCTACTACCCTCCCACACAAGGAAACAAATAAAAGCGCGCAAACAATAAGTGAACACAGAACTTCCTCTTTTTCTGTTGGTTTAATTAAAATCTTTATCTTTAATATCTTTATTTAAATACGCTTACATCTATAGTTTACAAAGAGCTCTTAACTAATAATCGAAAGTAGATTAAATTCTGTTGCCTGAGCTAGGTAAACCCTGTTTTTCAGGCGAATGTGGGCTTAGTTTAAGTTTAATATAAATCAAAACATAAATGAATATAACAGGTTCCTTATACAATAAATTACAATCTAATATAAAGACATAAATAAAATAATAATAAGTTTTTTTTTAAATAAGCGTTTACACAGAAATAAATAAAACAAAATTACCTAACAATGGTCATTAACCCCTCCGTATCATCGTAGGTCAATTTTTGTAGTTCTTCCTGTACAACCTTTCTGCAGCTGATAGTGTTTAACGGATAAATATAACACTTAGCATTAATCCTGTTGTACAGAAAGGGTCCTAAGAAAATAAAGAACCTCGATGAGAAAGCGCATTTTGTACCTTTGAGATAAGTGCAAACCATGTCCTTCCTCCTTTTATTAGTAATTTCAGTGCTGTAAGGAAGAGCCGTGTGCTGTTTTAGTATCGTGCTTTTTATAAATAATTGCCGAACTGTTAAAACTTTACAGGATTCATATAAAAGATGAGTAGGATATAGATAAGGACGGAAAGTGGACACCTTTAGGATTGCTCTTTGGGCTCTTTCGACAGTTAATAACCCCTGTTATTAACTGCCCCTAAGTCCCTACTTATACGTACCACCCCATGCAGTGATGCAGTAAGTTAGTATCGACTGACATAAGGCCACGTAAACTTGCATTATTAATTTGGTATCTGCAATCAAACGAAGTTTTTTAAATACAAACATAAGCTTACGCATTCTTTTACTTAAAGCTTCAATATGATAACGGAATGACAGACTCTCGTCAATAATTACCCCAAGATACTTTATATTGCGAGTGCTAGAAATGGTAGGGCAATTGCAAGACATGTTTGTGTATAAATTACAGCCATCATGAGCATACAAAGGTGTTCTTGTTGTAGAAGTTGATTTGCGCATCGAGAATATGATATATTTAGTTTTATCTGCATTTAGTGTTAGTAAATGAACATTGAAGCCATTTTGTGCAATTTCGTAAGCCTCGAGCTCCGTCGCTGCAGAAAAAAGTAGAGCAGTGTCATCGGCGTACGATAATATTTTACCGCCGTTTAGTTGAAGGTTGCAGAGGTCATTAATGTAAATTAAAAATAAGGTAGGCCCAATTATACTTCCTTGTGGGACACCAAAGGAAGTTTTGCACCTGTCAGCACTGATCACATTGCCTATTTTAACGCATTGGCTACGATCACTTAAATAACTTGTAAACAACTTCAGTTGTTTATCTCTTATACCTATTGTTTCAAGCTTATTCAATAGGATGGGTATCGAAACTGTATCAAAAGCTTTTGCAAGATCCAGGAATATACCTATTGTTTTATTGCCTTTATCAAGCTCTTGTGCGATATAGCTAGTTAACTGATGAACTGCCTCATCCGTTGATAAATTAGATCTAAAACCAAATTGATTGTTTGACAAGAGCGAATTATTTTCCAAAAAATGTACTAATCTGTTGTTTATAATTTTTTCTAAAATTTTTGATATGGAGGAAAGTATCGATATAGGCCTATAATTTGAAATTTGTTCTTTACTACCCGACTTATATACAGGAACAACAACAGCTTTTTTCAAACAATTGGGAAAAACTCCTTCGGTGAGACAAAGTTGAAAAATATACGTTAGGGGCAGGAGCAGGATATGTTTGAACTGTTTTAACATTTTGTTAGAGATGTTATCCCAGCCAACAGCACAGTTATCTTTCAAACTCATAATAATTCTTTCTACTTCTGAGGAGTCTGTGACTAATAAAACAAAAGATTTTACATTAGAGCTACACTGATTAAGACTTTTTGAAGTCCTGGGGAAGATAGGATGTGTCTGAAAGCGCTCTGCTAAAGTTTTACCTACATTGACAAAGAAATTATTTGCACTGTTAGCAGATAAAAGCGGTGTAGGTTGTGTTAGTAATAAACTCGATGTCGATTCATGTCGCTTAGACGTGTAGGTAACATTTTTAATGAATTTCCAGACCTTTTTACTGTTTTTTCCTGCCTGCTCCAGTTTATTTTTGTCGTAATTGTTTTTAACTTTTTTCAAAATGTTATTACAGAAGTTCCGATATCGTTTATATGTTATTTGTAAGAATGAATTTTCTAAGTTAGATTTAGCTTGAAAATGAAGTTAATCTCTATGTCTCATACAGCGAATTAGGCCAGGAGTTATCCAAGGTTTGATATTGTAATTTCTTCTGCTTATTTTTACTTTGCTAGTATTGTTTGATATGGCTTGTGCACATTCTTAATTAAGTATGTCAACGCGGTGTCAGCGTCAGCAGAACTATAAACTTTTTCGAGGTCAATGTTACATAAATAAATAAACAGCTGAGTTAGTCACTAGGGTAACTGTAGGTAAGTGGGCTTTAAGCATAATGTGATCTAAGCAGGAGCCGCTTTGGTGGGTTGGGATCAAGTGTGCAGGTAGAAGACCATGGAAGGAGCACAGGTTAAGATACTCGTGAGCAGATGTTTCACAGTTTTCGGGCATAATGTTTATATTTACGTCACCTATTAATGCTATGGTTCTGAAAGATGATAGTTCTTTTAATAGCTCATGTAATGACGCAATAAAACAGTCTATGTTCCGAAAACAGGGGGGTCTATATAAAGCAAGTACTGCAGTGTCTGCACCAATTCTGATTAAAAGACTATTGCAGTCTTGTAGGCTAGTGTCCTCAACAGAAATATTTAATAGTGTATTTCTTGCATATACTACCACCCCATCATTTTGGTTATAATTAACTTTGCTACTGAAAATATTGTAACCCGATTTGATAGGTAAACTGCCACTGTGTTTAGCCAGCCAACACTCGGTTAGTATAATTACGTCACACTCAATATTTAATCTTTGAACGAAACAGATAAAATTATCTATGTTCTTATAAATACTACGAATATTTTGGGTCAGAATGGTTAGTGCATTGTTTGCATAGTGTGAATGATGTTGTTTGCAATTTTCGACATCACATGCTTTTGACTCTGATACGGAGAAGTTATCTAAATCGTAAATTAAATTATTAGTCATATTATCAAAGATCAAAATTAGAATATACTGGACAGCGCTCTTAGGCGCCTTCATAATCGATAGAGTTAATATATCTTTGTTCGGCCATTTTTTTGGCAGGACAATCAATATCACCTGTTTTATGATTGCTCGGCTTCTTAAATTGTAGGCAAGTCGCACATTTAGCAGGTTCGGCTTTCTTCATGCAATCGGTCATCGAGTGACCTAGGTCTGCGCAGTGGCCACATGAATGAGTTGACGCTCTACACGACTTGGCCGCGTGACCATACTGTTGGCACTTAAAACATCTAGTGACCAAAGTAAAGTCTCTCACAGGGCAAGATGACCAATTCACAAAAACTCGATCTTGAGATATAAGGGCCTTACGTATAACAGCTGGAACCTCTATGACGTAATTAGAAGTCAACGAGTCTTTCTTGCCTGATTTGTGGCTAAGCTTAATAGAGGTCAAAAAGTTATCGCAGGTTGTGCCCTGCAATTTATCGGCCAAATTTTGTTCGTAAATGCACTTGAAAACCTCTTGCTCCTGCATAGATGTAGGTACTCCGATTACAACGATGCGAGGTCTGCGCTTATGTGGCTCATCTATTGTCAAGCCCGAGGTGGTAAGCTGTACCGACTGCTTTAACTTTTCAACGTCATCCTTCGTGTCCGTGCTTATTATGACCCCGCCGTTTCTAGTTTTACGTAATCCACGGACATGCAGCTTCATTACTTCAGGGTTGATAATTTGCTGGACCAGGGCTTTTGTGTCTTCGCTTGATTTTGATTTATCGTTTGGATAAATTGCTACGGACTTTACATTATTAGGGCGAATGAAAGTGGTATTATCTTTTTTGACCATATCAGCGAATGACGGGTTAGCCGTGACTGTGGATGCTTCGTTTTAGGTCATAAAGACGTTCTGATAGGTCTTGGTTTTCACTGAGCGCCTGAAGGTTTGCTTGTACAAGAAGAGTATTTTGCTTTAAAGACCGATACTTGACAGCCATTTGGGAAGTTCCATGTCCAACTTTCCGGCATAAGTTATGAATTCTTAACTTTTGGTCTGAGTTCAACTTTCCTTCTGCTGAGATAGCGCAGACTTCATTAAGGCACTGTTCAATGGTAGACATCCATTTCTGTATTTCAGAAGTCGCTACGATTTCGGAAGCATTCTCGTCCATGTCTTCCCTTGGGCGAGGTGTGGGCGGGGGACTTCGTTGCGTTTTTCCACTCCGATTGAAGGGACTACTCATGTTGTTATATCTACTAACTAAGTAAATAGTCAATCACCAAACATAATGAAAGTCATTCACTTATGCAATCACAGCGTGACACAGAAACACTACCGCCTATGCACAACTAAGTAGGTCAATATTAATTTACTTAAGATTTATATTTTAATCAACTTTAAACACGTCCGATCATCAAGAGTACTGCAAGATATCATCATCAAATGGGTGCGAAGCAAGTTTAACACCGATGGGGCATCGGCCCCATCCATCCAACCACCTAGGTACGCGGCAAAAACAAAGACTTAAAACTAACCAAATCGCCCGAGTATAATAGACCGTTGGGGAGATGTTGCTTAAAATTATCACCAAAGCGTTTTAGCGACTGGTCGAAACAAAGCTTTGTGGCTATTATACCATTAGGATAGAACTGATTAATCAAGTTTAATGGTTTCTCGCTCTTACGTATGGTAGTGCAAATTAACATAATTCTTGGTTGAAAAGTCACTCAATGGACTTAGTTAGTTTTTGCATACATGTTCTGATTCGAAACAGTCATTCTTAAACTAATCAAGTGGTTTAAGTTAATTTTAGAAAAGGTTGGGTCCTAGTTACCATCCATTACAAAAAAAAGGAAAAGCAATTAACCCGACTTAGGTACAACTTTGCAACTCTTTCCAAGAAGGAAAAAATGTTTAAGTAAGTTAGTTTATTTTCGAGTAAAATGTTGTAGTCTTAAGTAAGTGTTAATGATTTTTCGCACTTCCTACAATACAAACTATGATACCTATTGACATGATAGTAAGATTGAAATTTGCAGAAAAAAATCGGTGATGTTGATGACATTTCTAACTCAATTTCGGTCAAACTGCGACTTGGTGACTTTTCGCTCTACGGCGACGATATGTTATTTTATACTTACTAAACTTTACGTGGGGAGTTGCTTAACTTCAAATGGGTGAATTTCCCGGGACCAAAAATTGTACGGTATCGATGAAATCGGTACTAAAAAACATAGTTATACTGTACTTACATTTTTTTCTGGTTAGGTGAAATAGTAATCTATGGGTGGCACTAATCATTTTATGAATATGATTCATAAGTTCTCCAAAAAAATAAATTAAACCTCGACATCTTTCATTTCCGTGTTTGTCCACACGTCAACTTGATGTGTATTCCTCCTGTATACCTCATTGATAAAAATCTACTAGTTATTTTTATTAAAACCTAGTATTATTTGATACGTGAATATTTAAAATATTGTTCGGAATACATTTATTTAAATATTTAAACAATACAATGAATGGTTAATAAAAATTTATTTGTCCCAGAACTACCTTTAATCGCCGTCGGCTGCTTAAAATCAAAACATAGTAACTCGTTCCAACAAAAATGTTCAGGAGAGCCAAAAAACGGGTCGGCCACTTTGATTCGTTGGCCCGAGGAAATCAGAAATGATAGCGATTGGGGTGTTTGACCAAACTTTGTGCTATATTGTTGATAATAGTTTGTAATACTCGTAATCGTTATATAGTTTATGGTTACACTTAAATCGCCCACACTTTATTTTTATTTGTAAATTTTCCCAAATATAACGATAAAAACAATATTAAAATTTAGTAAGTCTGCTTACTAGGTTATTAATTTGATTTTCTATGGTAAAAGTAAGGACTATACCATCACTATTGTATGAACTTTTAGAATTTGGGTTGGAAATAGAGTGACTTGATACCATTCCAGGTTTATATTTTATGTAATACGTGTCTGCATACAGGATAAAATTATACAAACACACGAATGCGTGCACACATACATAACTACTAAGGTTTCTACACAAGGTATAGATAGATAGATAGATAATACTTTTATAGTAACAGTTTACATTAAACACAAAACATTAAAAACAAGTACATTACACAGTTACAATTTGGCGGTCTTATCGCTATAAAGCGATTTCTTCCAGACAACCAGTCAGATGAAGAGAATTTAAACACTTTAAAATCGGAGGTGCAAACATGTCAAAGGTTTTCATAACTTTTTAATTACACAAAAAAAATAATTAAAATTTTAACAAACATACATACATACATAGTGTGTAATGTAATATATACAATATATATTACATTAATACTTTACATAATAGTCTCAGGAAGGGAGTAGCGAAAATAGCAGCCTTGCAGCGGGATATAGTTAGAAGGAGAGGTAGAAGTTTTTCACGAGCTCTTTATAAGTGTTCACAGACTGCGCACGCCTGATCGCAACTGGAAGCGAGTTCCAGAGACGAACGGCCTGAATAGTATATGGACAGTCATAAAAAGTGGTGCCGTGCAGAGGGGTTTTAAGGCTCAGGTTTTCCGATGATCGCAATGAGCTCAAATTAGATGCATTGAGGAAGTTAAAACGTTCTTTAAGGTAGCAAGGATAGGTGGGATTAAACATTATGTTGTAAAGAAGGGCGAGGAAGTGAGTATTCCGGCGAAGACGAATAGGAAGCCAGTTGAGTTTAGCGCGGTATTCAGAAACATGATCATACTTGCGCAAGCCAAATATAAATCGTATACAAAGATTTTGAAGGCGCTCAAGTTTGTTTAGCTGGTCCTCCGTGTATGAAATCACAATACATTTTTTTATATTCTGGTGATTTTTCGAATTTGCGTTCTAATAACAGGAATCTATTCTCAGCTATATTGTAGCTATCGCCTAACTCATAAAGTGAATCTTTAACTGGAACCCTGACCGAAAAACGACCGCCGTCTACCCGTACCCGCTTTGTCGTTTCGGAAAATAATTGTTCACAGTAGCGTTCTTCGTCTGTCTGGCATTGTTTATTAGATGTAATTTCTTCTAATTCCCAAAATTTACTTAACTGTGTATTTAATTCAACTGTTTGCATAATGACATTGTATTTTATTATTTTGTGATTTAAAATGATTATCATAAACGATACCAGATATGATCCAACCTAGCGTAGTATTCTGTAGGTATGGACCTGTATTTAAGCGAATTTTACCGTCTAGCAATAAACACCAAAATACATCTGCACCAATCAATAAATCGATTTGTGACGATTTATAAAATAAAGAATCGGCGAGTTGAATATTATGCGGAATTTCTAACGAATTATAATTTAAACTTACTGGCGGTATTGCAGTAGTAATATTATTCAAAATTATGCAATTAAAGAGTGTATTAAATTTACCGTTTAATAATTTTAGTTTAACTTCACACGACTCCGTTGAGTGAGCGTGCGCCTGCCCTATACCCGTGATATGGAAAGTGAACTGTTTCGATTTAACGTTTAACCTTTTACGGAAATTATCTGTAATAAAACAGGCACGTGCCTTACTAGACAGCGGTAGCCAACATTGTCTTATCTTAGCAATCGATGCATTAGGCAATTAGGATTAGAATGTTCAGACGAAGATGTATCACGCATTATTTTGGAAAATCTGTATATCGACGACGCATGTATTGGGGCGGACTCGGTGCATAAGTTGATACAGTTATGTAAGGGTGTATCGGATACTTGTTTATCGGGTTGTTTTTCTTTACGAAAATGGATTTATAACACATCCGACATCACTTTCAATTCCGATGTAGATAGTGACCAGACTAAAAGTCTATTGTTTGATGAAAACTGTTCTAATAAGACCCTTGGTATGGGTTGGTATAATAAAAGTGATGAATTGATCTGTACCACCTACCATTTTTCTACAGAAGAAACCTTCACCTAACTCCTAATAGTATATACAATTATATTGATACATATTCGCTTTTAATTGTTAATTTTTAAATATTTTCTGAGCTACATTTTAAACCAGCAACTTAACTAATACATCACAGCAAAAATATTTTCTTATTAACTCGGGTAACAGTTGAGCAGCTGGCAACAAATTTTTCACGCACACTAGCATCCTTGCATATTGTCATAAACACACTACAATAATGAGTTGCCGCATTTACGGAGCTGTGGTTTATAGGTAGCGCGGTATCTAGACGAGCGCAGCGAGGCCAATCATTCATCTAAGCCTTACACGCTGGTCGTATATTTTTTTTTTGTTCACACATGATGTTCAATCACAAATAACGCGGTAGTCTTTCAGTACGTTACGGGTTACAAAATACCATTTAATAATACTGTTAAGCAAGCTATTAAACCTATCAATCCTAACTTTTCTTCGGCTGAAATAAGTAAGTCAACCACAGCTATATCTGACTTGTGCCAGTCAGGAGCAGTATGCATATGTGAGGATGTCAAAGACCAATTTATTTCTCCCTTATTCTTAACACCTAAAAGTGATGGATCGTCCAGAATTACCTTGAACCTAAAATCATATAATAAAGCTGTCGCCTCATACCAATTTAAAAATAGAGGGCATACGGACAGCAAGCAAATTATTGTTCCAAGACAGTTATATGGCCATTGTTGATATCAAAGACGCGTATTTTTTCTTTTGTCCCTATTGATGAAAACTACAAAAAGTATTTAAGGTTCAAATTTTTGTGCATACAAAAACAAAAGTAAAACGTATGAATTTCAGTGCCTACCGTTTAGACTTAGTTCAGCCGGGCGATTCTCTAAGCTAAAGACTTGGTAGCAGCGGCTGCCGCAGCGCTGAGAAATGACTCTGTCTCTTTCATATTCATAGAACTGGAAAAAGACAGCAGATCACAGCCATGCGCGCAGCCTCTATGTGTCGCTTAGAGAATCGCATAGCTGCACCTTATTATGTCTTTACGAAACTCATGAAACCGGTTGGGACTTATCTTAGAAACAGAGGATTTTTATTTGTAATATATTTAGATCTTGTTCCTTAACCATTCTTAAGAAAAATGTAAAAGTTTTTTTTTGAAAATGTTTGTGTACACAAAATCTAGGCTTTGTTATAAACTTTAAAAAGAATAGCTTAGAACCACAAAAGACTAGAAAATTTCTCGGTTTTGAATTAAATTCAGAAAATATGTGTTTGCAATTGCCAATAGAAAAACGATAACGCAAAAATATGAGTATGAATATAGTAAAACATAAAGTATGGAGTACATTACAAGTGGCAACGAGGAAAAATATAAGTAAATGAATGCATCAATTATGTAAAAACAAAAAACATTAATTTTATGAGCAGATGATGTTGCTCGTTTTTTCGCGTTCCACAGCAACTGTCTCTCCTTGCCCGATTGATTGAGCTAGCGATCGGAGCCTTCCGATCGGGGCAGGGGTCTTTTTGGGACAAAATGGCCATTTACGGATGGCAACCTTTTGTAGTCTTAATTTGTAGTGACAGACGGCTGTCAGTGTGACGTACACACTTGGTTGGAACATGTTAGGTTAGAACATTTTCGAGAGGTCGTGTGAAATTAATTGGTACTTGTAATTTTGATGCGTAGGGCACATGATATTTTTACCTCCTCAGTGCACTTGATAGACTGCAAAGGCGAGCAGTACGCATTATTGGAGATGCTGAGGTTACAGCTTCACTTGAGGACCTCCAGCTGCGTAGAGACATTGCTTCTCACAGTGTCTTCTACCGGAACTACTGCGGAGGGTGTTCTGAAGAACTTTTTGATCTTACCCCGCCCTCTCCTTTCCTCTCCCGGACTACACGTGCTGGTCTTAGGAACCACCATCATACTGTACAGACTATCAGTACTCGTACCAAAAAAATTGGCAAGTCGTTCCTCTGTAAGACCATTCGGCTTTGGAATTCTTTGCCGGCGCATGTGTTTCCCAGCTCCTACAGTCCCGGGTCTTTTAAGCGGGGCGTGAAACGGCATTTATGCAGGCCGTCATGAATGGGTGCGCTCGTTATCGTGCCTATTCCATGGTGGGGAGCGCTCTCATTATTTTGGACTGCATCAGCTGCTTACCATCAGGCAGGATGCAGTCACTATGACGAGCCATTATAAAAATAAAAATAAATCGGCGGACCATAATAGATACGAAACAGTGTAAAACATAAGTGCAATTGGAAACCAGGGCGGGCTAGCTAAAAGCTAAAGATTTTTGGAGTACGACACGTAAGCACGTGGCGTGTCGCGAAGTGGTGCGTATTTGTCTGGGATCAGTACTGAGGGTAGCCGACGGGTTGTTAGGGCCTTTCCACCCACCACAGCACCAGCTCCCGAAGACGCGCAGGAGCGCGGTCTACCACCACCACAGCAGCGACGCCAGTGACAGCCGGCGGGGCGGCGAGCCACCAGATCCCACGCGAGGAGGCGCGGCGGACGAGAGGAAGCTTAGATGTAAGTACTTTTAATTAATTGTAAGTAGTAATTTAAGTAGTATAACGGTTAGTGATAAGTTTTGCCTTGCTATAGGGAGATCGGTCAATGACCTCTCTGTAGCAAACATTTAGGTTAGCAGAGCACGGTTAGTTGATTGACCTCTCTATAACATACACCTACCATATAAAAATATTCTAAAAAAATGTAATAGGTACTAAAAATAAACCTCACCACGTATCACCAAGGGGGAGGGAGGGGTTAAAAAATGCTAAAAAAAACATCACGTGATTAATGGACGGCCCCTAACGGGTAGACAGTGTTCGGTTAAATAATAATAAGGTTTTGGTGTCGGTCCGCTATCATAAAAGTCAAAAGAATTATCGTACTGAGTACTAACAGTGAAATTGATATGAATTGACCTGATGATAATTCACAGTAGTTCACTGAATATCGTATCCCTTCCCTATTATAGAACCCAAAAAAGTGATTGGGCTGTATACAGACTTTTGTAAAATATTATAATGACCTGATGAGAGTGACGTGATGATACACACATCAAAAGTGTCTAGGGATCAAGCATTTTTATGCGGATTTCTTGAGATTGAGATGTGGCTTTGTAATAAATTTATGATTTTATAAATTTATATGGATCCTTTTTGGTGCATTTCATAATTTGAAACAGGAACTTTCAATCAATTTCTAGTAAAAGATGAAAATCAGCTGTCAATATTTTCCCTATAAAAACATACAACGCATTGAAGACATTATTAGTGCTACTGTTTCCCTACTACTGATTAAAACCAACGTTATTATGGAGCGGCGACGTCATTTAAGCAGGGAAGAAATGCTCAGAGCCGTGGGAATGATAGAAGCTGGTTCCCGGCAACGTACTGTGGTTTTAGCTCTGAATACAAGTCAGAATGTTATCAGTCGACTTTGGACACGTTACCGAAGCACTGGTACCGTGGCTGAGCGCCATGGAGGACGGTATCGCTGCACCACACGGAGACAAGACCGATACATTCAAATCACAACTCGAAGAGCTCCAACAATAACCGCCATGATGTTAGCCGTGAGGCTTCATCACTCTTCAGGGATCTTAATTAGCGACCAAACAGTCAGAAACCGCTTGCATGAAGTGAACCTTCATTCCCGAAGACCGCTAAGGGTACCACCTATAGCAATGCACAATCGTAGGATTCGATATCAATGGGCTCTTGAACACAGAAATTGGGCAGAAGAACAATGGCGTTTCGTGTGCTTTTCTGATGAGTCTCGTTTTGGTATGAGACCGGATACAAGACGTATACGACACTGGAGAACCCCTGGACGCCAACAGCGATTAAAATCCTGCCAGGAAGGCCATCCTTATAGTGGTGGAACCATCATGGTATGGGCGGGTATTTGGATCGGCGGAAGAACTGAGTTGATTTGGATCAGAGGCAACCTCAACGCTCAAATTTATGCTGAGACGATTGTATCAGACGTCATCGTTCCTCTACAAGTGCAAATCGGTCCCTTATTTCAGTTAATGCATGATAATGCACGACCGCACACCGCAAGAGTTGTAAGACAGACTCTCGCCGCAGCTAACATCAATGTCATGCCCTGGCCTGCTCAGTCGCCAGACTTGAACCCGATTGAGCATGCATGGGATATGCTACAGAGAAGAGCTCTGCCGAATATGGAGGGTATCCAGTCGCAAGAAGACCTTTTTTTGTTGTTGCAACGAACATGGGCGGCCATTCCACAGCGTGATTTGGATGAACTCATTTTGAGTATGCCAAACCGATGTTCTTGTGTTGTTAGTGTTCGCGGTAGAAACACGGATTATTAATTGTTTAAGTTACCCAATAAAATTTTAAAGAAAACTGTTATTTCAGTCTTTTTTTCGAATTTTAATGTTAGTGGTTCAAATGTCAAAAATCCCTTTATTAGGAAAATGGCAAATTTCTTTATTAATGCAAAGGTGACTTGGTTTATCGTTACTGTAGACAAACGAAAACACTTTATTTGATGAATCCTTAAAGAAAATTTTAATTAATATCAATCAGGAGAAAAGTTATTGCAAAAATATATGTAGATCCCTAGACACTTTTGATGTGTGTAGTTCATAGTGGTTCGCTGTTACTGATGAGTTAATCTGTTTTGAGCCAAATTCACAATATACCCTATAATTTCATTTGATATAATTTTTACTTGCCCATCAACCCGCATTAGGCCAGCGTGGTGGGTTATGGCCCAACCTCCCCATGTAATATGGGGGCAGTGGGATGCAGTGGGATGTTTATAGACTGATGATTTGATTTGATAATTTTTACTTCATAAAATTTTATTTGGAACGCCTTATCTTCGCCCAGCAGAGGGACAGTGAGGGCTTGTAATATTATTATAATTATTAAAGTAATTACTGTTATTATTATTATTAAAAGAGATGTAACAGGTACAAGTAATGATTTATTAACAAAATGCTTGCCTCCCAACAATACACTATTACATTTATTTATTAAATTATCATAATTACGTTGAAATTACATCTAATTTATAATAATAATATAATTATGTAATTTACCCATCGTAATGATACAAATGTCCAAACTAACTAAATGTTTGATTAGACAGAGAGATACATTTAAATAACTACGTTTTGAAAGCACATTTGATTTATATCAAGACGTCCGCTTTCATGAACATTAATTACTATACAGGGTGTCTCACTCAGGGTATACAAGCGAGTCTAGTGCTAAAAGAAATTAATACTACCGATTGTAACCTCCATGATTACGCTCAGGAAACTTTTGAACTTTTTTAGTTAGGTACCTAGCTATTTAGTTTAAAATATTTTTAGAAACGGTAAACCAAGTTCAACTACTATATAAGCTGATAAAGACAAAGTCACAAATGTTTTTACAAGCGTAGTTGTGTTTTGTTTTTAACACGAAAGGGGAGGATATGTGGACTGTAATCTTATGATAGGCTTATCTCCCTTTCGAGGAGGGGGACCTAGTATCAACTGAGATACGAGAACTGGTAACTTACGGCGGCCGAGATAACCAGATGCCATCATCGGCTGCGACGCCATCGCACATTATGTGGTCTGGAGCAGCTCAAGCGCCAATGAGAGAGGGTTTCTTGGTGATGATCAAGTAGTTAGTGGTTAGTGCAACCATGCAACTCCTCAATGAAGGAAATAAAGATAGATTTTTCAATGCCTGGAGAAAACCGCTAATTGACATAAATATAGCTAGCAACAGATCAGTAAGTAGCATCGCAAACTTTTACGTGCTGGATGAGGTATACCATTGCGATTATGCTTTAAGTACAGACTAAGTAAAACCACAGGAACCTTGAATAGGAAGGAGCCACGAAACACTAACTAAAATTGCTTTAGAAATGATCTCAGGCGGGATCGCGGGAGCTAGATGGCTGTAATTTTAACCAAACTGTGGACATAAAATTTAAAGCTGACAGACTAAAAGGAGCACTGATGACGGACTGGCAAAACCCATGCCCTGAAACGAAGTCAGTGGCAAAGAGCCTACCTTATTGGACTTTATAGATGCTCAAATTAACCTCTCAGTTTTGGAATTTAAATGTCAAAAATAATGACAGCAACTGCCCCATAATTTTTTTGAAATTGCGGATGACGTCACAATTCCCGCCATTTGCAAAAAAAATATTACTCTAAAATCCCAAACCGTATTTTGTCGTTCTGTAAACAACAATACTAACTGATATATTTCCTATCTATCAGGTATCAAAATAAAGTGATGATTGCAACAGTTTATTGTTTTTTAGTATTTCTCTAAAAATCACTCGGAAATCGGTAACATGCTAACGGACTTTACACGCTTTATCTAGTAGTAATAACGATGTATTTCTTACAACTTATTATCTAAATACGATCATTATGGTCTCAATAATCATTTTCTAATAAGAAACAGTACTTACATCGACTAATTCACTCACAGAAATTGGCGCACCTGTCAACGTCGAAAATGACAGAATCAAGCACAGACTATGCGATATTTTGCGATCACGATGCATAAAATGTACAACAGAACCGAAATAGTTGACCTTGTTCATACTAAAGTAGTCTGTAAGTCTATGAAAACACGGTACAAAGTCAAGTGGGAGAGAGCGGTCTTATGCGACCGCTTGGGGTTTGACGGAATGGAGCGAACTGTCAGTGCGGTCTCATGCGACCGCTTGGGGTTCTAGAGGTGTAAGAGCGACATGACAGGCGTTAGATTTTAACGAATACAATAAAAATTCGCTACACAGTATTGCGGTTCGTAAAGCAAAGAGATTGACTTAAAAGAGGCATTGTAAACAGTATATCTGTTTGTTTCTAAAGCAATGAGTCAAACCAAGTCGTGCCCATATCTATGTAGAGATTACAACATAGGAGATTCCTCGGTCAAGAGTAACAATGGTAAATAAAACTCTTAAAAAGACAGGTGGTGTTTTTGTTTGATACTCACTTCCTGAAACGAATATCACTCAAACGAACTTAACACTAACATACTACATTCCATACAAATACACAAAGCTAGAATACCAAAAAAAGGTAAACCAGATTATGAAAAGCCCAAAGCCGTATCGCAAGATTAAAATAGTGTATTTTAACAAAACTACCGCTGCGCTATGGTACAACCTGAGTGTGACACCCTGTACATACAACTTTTTTTATGTTTATGTTCAATTAAATAGCTGTACCTATGAAAATCGTATAAAAGTAAGTAAATTGAACCTAATTCTTTATTGTGTTTTGGACTGCGTGCATATTATACGAAGAGTACAAAATGAATCTAGTAACACTGTTTCGTAATATTGTGATTGTGTATTTTGTTAATTGTATTATGTGTATGTTTTTCTTGTGTCCAGCGAAAAAGGTTAGTATACTTCATACTAGACAAACTGTTATTTATTTCTAAACGTTTAGTAATTGAAACAAGCAGTATTTGATGTTTGAGAGTTGTTGGTATGAGACAAAAACACAGCCAAGACACCTTATCGATGTATTCCATTTCAGGTTCGGTATATCAGTACTGAACATCCCCAAGTTACGTATTATAACAAGAAATTTACGAAATATTTTAACCTGACGTCGCAGCGTTACGGGCGAAGGGACCCTGTCCACTACGTGGGCGTGTTCTTCGAAAGTATTGTTACAATAGACCACAACCTTTCGGTATGTATTTGACGAATATATTGGATTATTATTCATTACTCAGAACATAGAATTTATCGTTTGTAAAATTCATTGTAACTAAGTTTTTTTGACCGACATCATGGACGGATGACGGTCGCCTAAAACCGGGATGATTGGAGTTCAACAGTTTATCACCATAGGCTGAAGAGAGAGAGAATGCACCCAAAGCGGATTTGCGAAAACAATGACCTCATTGCGTGCATAGCACCTGCTAAGCACTCCATGATGGCCACACTGGCTACTCTGGCCACTCGAGGCTGCCAAGGCTATTTTGTCAAAGTGTTAATCGATTTATTGATTTGGCCTCTAGACATTTCAGACAGAGTACCACACAGAAAGATTTTCACAGCATTACATTATTCATCGCTGCAGTCTGCATTGTCATTCAATCTCATGGATTTCGACTTAACGTAACTTTCGCCCCATTACCACACTGATAGTTTTTCGCCATAACATTTGTCGCTGCAACGTCATTCGAAATTGCTTACTGAACCCCTGCGAGACTTATTTAATTCTTCCTAATTCTTCCGGACATAAAAAGCCTGAAAGGCTGCAGCTCGGCAGGTTGCTGGGGCTTGAAACATCCAAGTTAAGACCATCGCCAGCGTCAAGCGGCTGAGGTGCAACCTCGCCGCCGCCACCACCCGCAGCCATCGCCACGTTAGCCGCCGCCGATGTCTATGTTGATGCCCCTTCGATGCCAGTGCCTCAACTAAGAACACCGCAGGGTTCTCAACCAAAGGAAACAAAGAGTAGCAGCACTAGTAGCAGATTAGATGAAATGCTTCGGAAGCAAAAGAGTAATTTTAAAGCGTTTTGTCGTACTATTACCAACATTGACTTTAATAATATTTCTGAGAAATGGGAGTTCGGGGACGTTTTAAATCACATTGAAACGCGTTGAACTGCTATCGATAGTTAACACTGGGAGATTGATAGCGAGCTGTATGAAGAAGATAAAGACTACGAGCAGACATTTACTACTTAAGAAAGGGAGTACAACGACATCAAAAAAGTTATAAATAAAAAAAGTGTTCAGCTTCATTCAGAGCATATTCTATACCGACAATGGAGATACCTACATTTAACGGCGATTATCACAGATGGGTTTCTTTCAAATATTTATTTTTAGAAGCGATTCACAACAACCGCTCCATGTCAAATGCTCGGAAAAAGCAATTTTTAAAAAACAAAGTAAAGGGAGAGCTGAAAGGCTTATAGGGTGAGTGGGGCAAGACCGAATGGATTTTTGATGAGATGAGCGGTGTTGTGTTCAAGACATCCAAGTTTTATAGAACATTGCACATTAACTTACATTTAATGATATTTGAAGTGACTAAAGAGTAAAGAGTATATTTTTTCTATCATTTCGATAAAATCTTGTTAAATATGTCCTAGGGCAGAAAAAAAATTAAAAAGGGAAAAGATTGAAATAGTTTCAAAAATCGTTCAAATTAATACTAGATGTTGTCGATGGTTTAAAGTGCTCTAAAAATGTAGAACGGTCTGTAGTGTCAAAATACCTTTAACCCTAGAAAGATAACCATACTAAATATTACGTAAAGGATAACCATACGCATCAGAGGCGCACACTTTTCTAACGCGTGTATTTATTCCAATAATTTATATTTATTTTAGGTAATTTAAAAACGTGAAAGGTTTTTAAGAGTTATAAAAATAAAAAGCATTTATTTTAATAAAGTTTATATAAAAGTAATTTTTAACTTTTATGCATTATGAATTATGAAACCTCTATGAAAAATAACAAAAATTATCAGTCTTCTGTTTGTAGGAACAATTAATTATAAATTATTACAAAACAACATGTTTTTTCTTATTAACTAATAGACTATAGAGTATTCAGTCTAAAAAACGATAAAACCTTGGTATAATTGGCTTTAGAGGCAGTCAGAACATACGTCATTTATGAGTTCGCCACAAACAGGTTTTTAACATTTCGCGCAGCTCCTTTTTGACATTCTCTTCTTTTTCGACATGCAGTAGCTGCTTTTTTTGACTTTTATTGATTTACTCATCTTTGACGTCACTCTGAACATCATCTTCGCTCTCATAATCTTCTACCTCGCTATCACTTTCTTGAGTATCACCATTCTTACCTTCTCGGTCCAATAATAGGCATATTTCGTCTTCCGCAAGTGCCTTATTACTTGCCATGGTCTACGCTAATACTGTTTCCTAAAAACAAAACAAAAACATGTATTAATAACACTTTATATCAATAAATCAAAAGAATCAAGCAACACTAAAAGTTACATAAAAGATCATACGACTCGCGAGCGCATAAAAACCCATAACTTCAAAAATATGGTACTCACCGTTTAGCAACAGCCGTCCTGCGATAGGTCTAGCCAACGACCGAGTTGGCTAAAAAGAACAAGTTAATATACGCGCTGAATAAAAAGAGACAACTATATGTTTGCTGCGCGGGCGCCTTTGCGGCGTAGGTTATCTTTCTAGGGTTAAAAAACAAAATTTAATGATCTCCTGTCTTTGCTTAAGCCTGAGTAAAATGGGTATTCTAAAATGTTTGGCTGCGCCGTATAATGTCAACTCCTTCCTTTTTACTTTTTCTATGGCTTCGGCCACATCGTCACAAGTGTTCGAGGTTGCACGTAAAGATTTCCGGACGTGTTTACGAGGCATGATGATTCTGAATTGACAAAATGCAATTATTGGATAATTATACAATAGTTCGCAAAAAAATCAACAAAAACAAAGTAATTATTATTTTATGCCGCTGATAGTATATAAAATAATGTTTCAGCAATTGTAAAAAAACGGATTTTTCTATAATGGCTGAAACAAAACCATAATTTAAGTGTAAATTAACAAACATTTGATAAACAGTAAGTAATATGAATATGTATTGTGCACAATATTAATTCATTTAAACTTTGCACAAATGGTACAAAAGGGTAGGTAGCTTGTAAACATAGACAACAAGTTTAAGAACATCTGACTATTAGTATGAGTATTGAAAATGGGGTAAGATCGAAACTTTTATATATTCATCTTTCCCCGTCAAATACGGAAGGGTAATGACGGAAATTAGTTATAAATCCTAAAATACGATAAATAGCCATATTTTGATGTAATTACACAACTAAGAATAAAGAATAATAGGTAAATGTTTAAATAAAACACTTGCACCTACCTCATAAGCAAAGTTAGAGAACATGGGGTAAGATAAAAACACTCGAATAATGTGCGTAAAAGTCACAGCACAGGCATTTGCAAATTTTACACCACCACTTACTCAAAGCGGCAAGCGCTGACTGAGGGGTGGGACGTAACAAAATGGCGGTCTTAACAATGTTGCCAATGCTGCAAAAACTACATCAAATTTGGTGTTATTGACGGTTTTTTATGTACCCCGTTTTTCATCTTGCCCCACTCACCCTACAACATCTGAACATCAGTTCTAAAAACTACCAGATTTAATAGAATATTTTATATCATAGATTTAACAACAGAAAACAGCAATGCAACAACAATCAACACCACTTATTATGTAAATTCACGACACTGCCAATGAGTGTCTAAATGCTATAAAATCACTTGGCGTGGATATCATGACTTGGGATCTTTTGGTAGTTCATATACTGTCTCAGAAATTAGACTCTGAAACCCATAAAGATAACATAGAGTCCCTAAAAAACCCGAGCGAATTACCATCATTAGCCGAATTTTTTGAATTCCTAGAAAACAAATTTATTTCTCTAGAAGCTTCTAAAAGAAAATAAGACAGTATTACGCAACGACCTATGTCACAAAACCCGCCATTCATAACAAAAAAGCCTTATCAACCAAATATTTATAATTACTATAAGTATTCTGCACATAACGCATATCAACTGAGCAAGCCAATTTATTTTTTTTTATAAAAGAGGGAGGCAAACGAGCAGGCTGGTCACCTGATGGAAAGTAATCACCGCCGCCCATGGACACCCGCAAAACCAGAGGAATCGCAGATGCGTTGCCGGCCTTTAAGGGAGGAATAGGTTTAAGGAAGGAATAGGAATGGGAGGGGGGGAAGGGGCCTCCGGAACCCTCACTGGTCGGACGAAACACAACAGCACCAAGTGCCGTTATTTCACGCCGAATATTCGTGAGAGGGTGGTATTACGCCGGGCGAGCCAGCCCAATGCGTGCTGCAACGCAGCGTGGCTTTACCACTCAGTCAGTGTTACTCATTTAGCACCACCCAGGGATCACGTGTAGGGTCTCAAGGGTAAACCTACGGACGCGAGCAACTTTAACCCCCAAGCGAAATCATTAGTTGTTTCTTCAATATTACGATGCCTACATTGCAAAAGTAAACGTGTCATTTTTAATTGCAAAGAATTTTTGGAGATGTCAGATAAGATGAAGTTGAAAACTGTTAACAACGCCCGAATCTGCGTTAACTGTTTACATGATCATAAGGGTAACAAATGCTTCTCTAACAAATCGTGTACCAAATGCACGAATCATCATAACTCATTACTTCATGACGTATTTCAAGATGGCAAGCAGCTCAGAAAGCAAACATAAGGACAACGTTAATGTGTCACAACAAAAATCTTCCGAGATTTTATTAGCAACAGCCTTAGTTAAGGTGTTGGCTGCTGCTGGTACCTATCACACCATGCAAGCACTTATCGATCAAGGCCCGCAGATATCTCTAATCACCGAGAATGTAGCACAGAGGCTTCGATCACCTCGCCGTCGTTGCAAAGGCGTGGTGTTTGGCCTAGGAGCTCAAGAAAACAACAGTAATGGTTCTATTCATCTAACAGCATCAGCGATACATAGCAACTTCACATTCAGTACCGATGTCATAATAATGAGCAATCTCATAAACAATCTTTCAAATCAATCATTCTCTAATCTAAACCATCGTGGCAACATATTGAAAATATTAAATTAGCAGATCCCGAATTTTATATCAGTAGACCTGTAGACCTGTTGCCAGGCGCAGATATCTATTCCCTTATCATGTTGGGAGGGATCATCAAAGGAGATAACGAATCACATCCCATTGCGGCACAGACCCAGCTTGGATGGATACTGTGTAGCAATGTCAAAACTTATTAATGTAACGTGATCTTAAGCAATACTGACGACATCCAAAGGTTTTAGTCAATTAAAGACATTGCTGATAGCACAGAAGGAATGTCACTAGAAGATCATCATTGTATTCAACAATATGCCGACCAAACGACTCGCCAATCAGGTCGTTACATCGTGAGACTTCCTAAGAAAACAAACGCAATGGAAAAATTAGGAGAGTCCAAACAGCCTGTGTCCAAACAACACAGTTTCGTCAATTAGAGAAAAAGAGAAAAACGAATCATTATCAGACGGCTATAAAATATTTATAAATAAATACATAAAACTCGGCCACATGCAAAAAGTAACAATAGGCGACGGTAACCAGACACCGTCATGTTATTTACCGCACCATTGTGTTATTCGCGCTGATTCTTCAACTTGCAACAAGACTTGTTATCACTGTTTTGAAGTAGAGACAGTAGGAGATAGCATTCACAGCGGACATAGAGAAGATGTTCAGACAGATCAAATTACATCAAGAAGATCAAAATCTGCACAAAATCATTTGGAGTGACTCGTCTACGGCACGAAATCAAGCACGAGCCAATAGTACGTTACAAGAATATAACCTAACAACGGTTACTTATGGTACTAAGGCCGCTCCCTTTTTTGCAATAATGACGTTAAAAGCAACTAGCAAAAGCTGAAGGTCACAAGTTCTCAGCCAGAGCCAAGCAAGCTCTAGAAGAAGAGTTCTATATGGACGATATTCTTAGCGGTAGCCACAACCTCAGCTCTGCAACCATACTAAAAACAGACTTAATAGCCTTACTCAGGTCTGGCGTATTCAACCTACGTAAACCTTAGTAGCCTGCAACAAATCAAACTACCTTTGACTTCAAATATCCTGAATCAACTAAGGCTCTTGGGTTGCGTTGGAATTGGAACCCTCAAGAAGAGGTCTTCTTATTTCAATGCAGCCATCGAAATCACTCAGCAAACGTTCACTTTTATCGGAAATATCAAAGATCTTCATCCCACTGGGCTGGCTTTCTCCAGTGACTACAAAATTAAAACTTTTATTCCAAAGAGTGTGGTTACATGATGTTCAATGGAATAGCGAGCTACCAGAAGAGTTCACCAGGGAATGGGACATTATACGTGAAGATTTATCAAATATCAATGAGATCAAGGTGCAGCGATGGTTAAAAAGTCACGAAAACGAAACAATTGAGCTACATGGATTTTGTGATTCGTCAACAAAGGCTTACGCTTGTATCATCTACTACAAAATAAGTCAGCAGGATCAGGGCCAAGCAGATCATTCATCAGTTATCATTGGAGCAGCGAAAGCAAAATAAGTACCTGTAAAGAAAAATATCACATTACCACGTCTCGAGTTATTGTTGTCTCTTACTATCAAAATTAATGGACACAGTAGCTAAAACTCTCCCCAATCACAGCATCAAAATGTTTGAATGGACAGATTTTACCGCAGCAGCAGGTAGATTCAGGGCGACTCTAACCGATGGAAAGCATTCCGTCGCAAATAGGGTTAAACAAATCAAAGCAGCTATGCCTTCAAATTGTTGGCGACATGTAAGATCCCAAGATAATCCAGCTGACTGCGCCAGCAGAGGAATCAAAGTTAAGCAACAGCAGCAGCACGCTTTATAGTGGGCAGGACCCAAGTGGTTGACCTCGTTCAATTCTAAAAATCACAAGGAACTCCCGGTATATATCGCAGATCAAGAAATAAAACAATCAACTAAAGTTCAATCAACTGTTGCAATCGCCACTATAAATCAAGAGAATTTAACTAACAATTCAATAAATAAACACAGCAATTTCTTTCATGTAACCCGAGTACTTGCTTGGATACTACGTTAGGTGTCACGTAACCGGTAATTATAACAAACACAATGTTATTTGTCGTCAATGAATTATTACGAGCAAAACATATGATAATTAAATACTATTAACATACTGAGTTTATTGATAAAATCAACAGTCTAAAAAAATCATGAGAAGATCAACTCTAAGAGCAAAATTCTTAGCTTAAATCCTTTCTTAGATAAAGACGGATTGCTGAGAATAAGTAGCAGAATCAAACACGCGCAAATAACAGAGTTCATGAAACATCCCTTAATCATCCCTCGTGATGGCCATATCACAAGGTTGCTTATAAACCAAGCCCATAGAAGCACTTTTCATGGAGGAGCAAAATTGACCCAAGCACATCTAAGACAGCAGTACTGGATAATAGGAGGGAACAGAGCAGTTAAGAGGAACATCCGCTACTGTATCATATGCAGAAAAAATAACCCCGAGAAACAAACTCAACTTATGGGCGTCTTACCTGGAGCCCGTAGCAGCCCAACTTGACCTTTTACAACACTGGTGTCGACTTCTCCGGCTATGTCGACGTGAAGACAAACAAGGGTCGAGAGGTTAAGACGACCAAGGGGTACATCGCTGTATTTGTATGCATGGTGACAAAAGCGGTGCACCTGGAACTCGTCTCTGACTTGTCATAAAACGCAGCAAGTGGTTACACGGATCTTGCGGCGCCATATCAACGGAGTCGGTTGACTGGAAATGCAGAACCTGCACTGGTACTTCTAAACCAAAACAAGTGTCATGCATCTTGCCGAATCCTGAAGAAGAAGAATACACTGATACTGAGGTGCCTTCCTATGTGGATAATAAGCAAATACTATCCGAAATTCGTCGTGAGATCAGGGAGGTAATTCGCGAGGAACTGAAATCTACCCTCCAATTCTATGCAGAAAAAATTGACGAATATGAGAACAAGATTCATGTCCTCATCTGTTAGGTTACTACCAGAACGTTAGGGGCTTGCGAACAAAATCTCACGATTTTCTATCTCAGATGGCTGCATCTGACTACGATTTTATATGTATAACGGAAAGTTGGTTGACTCCCGACTTTTACGACAGAGAGTATTTCGACGGCAGGTACGCTGTATTTAGATGCGATCGCTCACAGGCGGAGAGCGGCGCGACACGCGGTGGCGGTGTCGCGGTCGCGGTGCGCACTAACCTGCGGCCCCAGCGCCGGGACTGGCCGATCCCACCGTGCGCCTCCTCCGACTGCGTTTGGCTATCTATACCTCTCAATAAAAATAACAATAAGTATCTAAACATCGCGTGTGTTTACATACCGCACGGTCCCAGTTATCGTAACACTTTAGAGTCCTTTTTCGTCATAGCGAGTGACATTTTAAATGACCGCCCGGATGACGCTTTCTTGCTAATAGGTGACTTTAATATTACCAACGCCGTATGGCTAGATAGTTGCACTCTTGGTAAGTTATTATTACAGAGAAGCTGTGACAGTTCGGTCAACACTCTGAATGAATTCCTTGCATTTACTGGTCTTCAGCAATTTAATAGCATTCACAATGCAAGTAATCGAATTCTGGACTTAGTAATGAGTAACATAAGTTGCAATGTTTTTGGTTGTTCTGACCCCTTAACTCAGGAAGACTTACATCACAAATCGATAGAAATCCGTATAAACATTAATAACTTTACCGAATTAAAGCCAGCGTTAATTTATAGTTATAATTTCTGTGCAGCTGATTACAATTTAATTAATAACGAAATCAATAGTTTAAATTGGCCTCAATATTTAAAAAAAATGACTTTAGAGGAATGTGTCTCAAAATTTTATATATTTTTAAACAACCTCATAGCTAAATATGTCCCAGGTAAATTTAGAACTCAAAATTGTATTCCTATATGGCACACTAAACCTTTGCGAAAACTCTTAAACGAAAAAAGAAAATTTCACAAATTATGGAAATTATATGGAAATCCACTAGATTATCAAAGTTTTAAGGTGCTAAGAAAACGAGCAAAATGCATGGAAAGAGAATGCTATAACAGTTACATAAATTATGCCGAAAATAAAATAAAAACTTTACCTAAGTATTTCTGGACGTATGTTAAAGCTATAAAAGCAAACAATAGGTTACCGGAAACTATGAGTTTCAAAGGAAAAAGCAGTAATGACGGTAAACAGATTTGTAATTATTTCAGCGAACATTTCCACTCAATTTATGTAAGTAGCACAGGTAATGCAGCCTATGACATAACGGATACTCCTGAAAATACTTTATTAGATATAGGCTCTATTGAGATAACATATAATAATTTAAATAAGTATTTAAAAAATATTAATACGAATAAAGGAGCTGGTCCAGATGGCATACACCCTCTATTCATACGAAATTGCGCCGACTCGTTAACGACTCCGTTGTTACATTTATTTAAGCAGTCATTTAGTACAGGCGTTGTACCACACGAATGGAAACGTGCTTTGATAACACCGATACCAAAAGGTGCCGTTAGTCAAAATATAGTTGACTACCGACCCATTTCAAAGCTATGTCAATTCGGTAAAATTCAGGAAAAAATTGTCAATGAGCAATTACTTGGCGTTGTTAAGCGTGTTGTTACACCTACTCAACATGGCTTCTGTAAAAGGCGTGGCGTGGAGAGCAATTTGTTAAGTATGACAGAAATATTATTGGAGGAAATGGATAAAAACGGTCAAGTGGACGCTATATACACTGACTTTGCCAAGTGTTTTGACAAAATCTGCCATAATACTCTTTTTACTAAACTTTGGCAGCTCGGTATTCACGGCGATCTATTCCGTTGGATCAAATCATACGTAGAGAATCGTAGTCAGGCTGTAGTACTATCTGGTTATCGTTCCACATACAAATACATGACCTCAGGGGTCCCGCAAGGGTCCCACTTAGGGCCATTACTTTTTGTTTTATATGTAAATGATCTTACCAGGGCCATAAGTCACTCTAACGTACTCCTTTACGCAGACGACACAAAAATTTTCAGAGTAATACGAGACACTTCAGATACTTTATTATTACAGAAAAACTTAAATGACTTTGAAGACTTCTGTAATAGAAACAATTTGTTTTTAAACCCAGACAAATGCCATACAATTACATTTACAAGAAAAAGAAATCCAATTAAATTCCCGTATAAGTTGTGTGGAAAGACCTTAAACCGTGTAACTGAAATAAGGGATCTAGGCGTGATAATGGACTCTAGTCTTACATTTGTCCCACACATTGATGAAATTGTTAACAAATCTTTTAAGTTCTTAGGTTTCATATTGCGCATAGGTAAACCGTTTAAAAATCCCGCAACATATAAATTGCTCTTTAATAGTTACATACGTAGTCGGCTAGAATTCGCAAGCCCTGTTTGGAATCCTTACCATCAAGTACACCAGGATAAAATCGAGAAGGTACAACGAAAGTTTATTAAGGCACTAGATTATAGAACTTGCAATCCACATATAGACTACGAGTCATCTCTTGCTTTCCATAACACTGTATCTCTGAAGCGTCGACGGGATCTTATAGATATAACATATTTATTTAAAATATTACATGATATGGTCGACGCTCCTTTTCTTTTAGAGAATATATATTTCCGCGTGCCTAGAAGGCAAGAGAGAACCACTCGCAAGAAAGAATTATTTTCTGTAAAAGCGAGTAAAACCTGCTATGGAAGCAACAGCTTTATAAAGCGATCCTGTGCATTGTATAATGACATATATAATAATGTCGATGTTTTCGAGCCCTCATTAGTTAGATTTAAGCATCGCATCACTGAACTCATCCATGACCATGACCTTGACACATAAACATAGTGCATATTACTGATTGATAAAGACTTAACATTAGTTTTTTTTTTTTTCCCCACTTTTAGAATTTTTGTTTTGTTTTTAACTCACTGTTTGTATTTGTATTAGGTTGGGACCTGTGGCCTGTTTTTTGTTCATTTGATGAAATTATGTTTTTCTCATAAACTTGTTTTATCAAATTGTATGATTTTTCTTGATACTGCTGTCGTGTCCACGTTAAAATATCAGACCTGAAATATTAAAAAAATATTTAAATAAATACCAGAATAAAATATATTGCAATGTAAACGATAGATGGGTTACATGATTCTGTTTATAACTTACCCAAAGTTTCTGGCCTATGGGCATGTAGTGGTTTATTTTTGTTTTCTATTGGCGGCATCCTTTATCCGCGTTAGAATAAGTAAGTAATTACTTCAAAGCAAATATAGTCATGCCGGCACTGTACATGCACCAGGACGATTTGTGTTGCCAACATTTTTTTGATTGTTAAACTAGAAAACAACTTCATTTTAAGGAAACATTTAATTTTTGCTTACATTTAAACTTTGCTGCAAAATATGGGTACCTACCTACATATCTAAGCTTACCTTACATACCTCGCAGAATGTAGGTCTCTCACTGAGACCTTTTTATGTTGTTCTGTAATAATCATGTAGTGTAATTTATAATGTAAAGAACTGTTTTTTACCAATGTTTTGTACTGTCACAGCGACCACGTCTGTCCCTGAGCGCAGTGCGCCGTTACTGGCCTGGGCTTGCTGCGCGCGTAGTCCATTATTAATTTAGTATTGTTGATTTTTATTTTATCAGTTAAGATTATATAAGTATTGCCTGTTATTTTTTTATTGCAAGTAAGTTTGCCTCATATAATATAAATGTATAATTTAGGGAACTTTAGGTTTATAGTTAATAATTTGTTCGTAGATTTATTTCAAAATATGTAACTGTTCGTTCCTAAATAAAAAAAAAAAAAAAAAGATTAAACAATACGAATGTGCAATAAAAGCTGTCGAAAACCAAAATAATGATCTACGGAATACTTGCAGAAATCTAGCGTTGAAATATGATGCGCTGGAACAAAAAGTAAACAACGTAGAACAGAATCTACTCGCTAATCACATTGAAAAATCGGGCATTAAACCGGAAGAAAAAGAAAACGTTACAGAAATAATTAAAACTATATGCAGCAGAATAGGCCCAACTCCGAACGACATCACGAAGGTTTATAGAAAAAAAAGGGCGTCCCAACAAGAAACTACACGTCGCCGATTGTTGTGTGTTTGAAAGAGAGATGCCGGGACCAATGGCTAGAGTCGGCAAAAACCACCAAAATCACTACGAAAGACATCGGTTTAAGTGGAGAAACAAAAATATTTATTCTAGAATCCTTGGCTCCTGCCACAGCATTTCTCTTATGGAAAGCCAAAAGCGAGCTCAAAAATACCAGCCTGTGTGACTTTGTATGGTGTAAGTGAGGCCTAGTCATGGCAAGAAAGAACGATAAAGAAAAATCATACATTATCAGGTCGACTAGAGACATAGACCGACTTGCCTTGGAATTCCAGAAGTGAGTCATCAAAAAAAAACAAAGAGTAACAGTAGTCAAATGCCTACTTTTAATTCAATACAGAACTCTCCTCTGCATCTATCTTGGAAACAACCAACAAAAACTGGAACGAATTTATGAAAAATATACCTACAAGCACCAATAACTTGATATCACTGCATAATAACATCAGATCAATGTTGAAAAACTTTTCGCAACTGGAATATATCGTCGCCAACAGCACCCGACTTATACATATTATTGTTATCACAGAAGCCAACATAACCAACCAATGTAAACAGCTGTTCGAACTACAGGACTACGAAATGCACACGAAGCTACGAACCAACAGAAAAGGAGGCGGCATTGTTATGTATACACATAAAAGTGTTGTATTTAAAAGACATAAAGTGAATACGTGTACTTTTGAGTGCATATTAGGTGAAGTGGAAACATATCACAGGTACAAAACTGGCGTATGTGCCATCTACAGGCCACCGGGCCTAAGCAAGGCACGCTTCATACAGGAATTGCAGCAAAACGTTATACAAAATGTAAGTAGAAACAATTATGTCATACTTGGAGACATCAATATTGACCTCAAACAGTCCAATCCTATAGCAAATCAACATTTAAATATAATGTGTGAAGCGGGCTTTGAAAGTGGCATAAACCAGTTTATAAAATAATAAATAAATAAAAATAAAAAAAAAGAATTGTGTCATCCTCCGTATAGCCCCGATTTAGCTCCTTGTGATTTCTTCCTCTTTCCGAAAATCAAACTCAGACTTCGTGACACGCGATATAACTGTCCTGAGGATGCACAGAATGCCTACTTGCAGGCCGTAGAAGACCTCCCTAAAGAAGAGAACCGGGAATGCTATAAATCATGGTTTAGGCGGATGAATCGATGAATAGAAGCTAATGGAGAGTACTTTGAGAAACTGTAATAAATAAAATTTGAATAACTTTTATACTTTTTTTGTATCTCAAAACTTTCGTAGTGACCCACGTATTATCAACACTAAGCAGTTCGGCTTTCAAAAAAATCGAAGTACCTCTCAACTCTTGTCACAATTTACGGATGAGGTTAACAAGTGCATGAACGAAAAGAAGCATGTGCTTGCTGTCTTCGTCGATTTCAGCAAAGCTTTCGATGCTTTAAATCATAATGTATTATGTAATAAACTGAGTCAGGCTGGTATACAGGGACCCCTGCTGGACTGGTTTAAAAATTATCATTCTAACAGGTATACGGCGGTAAAGATATCCGAAGAACTCAGTGATATGATACCTACTAGTGAAGGAACCGCGCAGGGTTCCATCATTGGGCCAACTGAATACTTACTGTATGTCAATGACATGTGCGACATATTCCAGCAGGGCTCTGTGTATCAGTTCGCAGATGATACTTGTCTCATGGTAGCACACGAAAGCATTAATGTGGCGCAAGCAAAAATGCAAGAAAACTTTGACCTTCTATGTCAATGGTCACATGACGTTGGGCTAAATATTAACGCAAAAAAACCAAACTTCTTCACATTCATACAGCCCATCTAAAAGCGCCCACCACCCCTGTAATAGTTGCTCACGAGCATCAATGTCAACACAGCTATCATAGTAAGTGTCATTGCGGGACGCTTGAACTAGTCTCAGAGCACAGGTACCTTCGTCTTATTATTGACTCAAAATTTAATTGGGTACCGCATATTAATTAATTATGAAACAAACTAAGAGCAATTACATCGAGACTGTCCATATTAGATAAAGCTAAATTACCTTATAAAACATTGCGCATGTTGTACATGTCGCTGGCAGATAGCATAATCAATTATTGTATTAGCAGTTATGGCAGAGCATACAAAACACGTATCAATATTATTTATAAACATCAAATTAGTTTACTTAAATTAATAGTACCACAAAAAATAAAAAAACAATTCGGCCTGTTTAAATACTGCAAGATAGTAAATGTGTTTGATCGGTATAAACTAGAAATTGTAAGTGAATACTTTGACAAAATCCAATCATTATCAGTGAGAACTCGAGATGCGAGAATGCGCCAACTTACGTATTTGCCCATGTACTACAATGTACCATCATACATTAATGTACATGGGCAAAGAATGTGGGAGTATGTGCTGCCATCTACTCTAAATAGTTATCCTATTGAACTTGTGTCAAAATTAAAAAACACAAATAACAAATCATGTAAATGTGCTTTAAAAAAATATTATACTATAAATAAATAAATAAACTTTCCTACACTTACACCAATTATCTAGCCCAAGAGAAGCTTCGTTATAAAACTCGTTAAATGGTTACTAGACAACGGATAAACATACTTAAATACATACATATTATACATAGAAAACACCCAGACCCGAGACAATTTAGAAAAACAACAATTTCTAAATTGACCCGACCGGGGATCGAACCCGGGACCTCAGAGATGGCGACACCATAAAAACCGGTGTACAAACCACTCGACCAAGGAGGTCGTAACTATGTAAATGTTGATGCGATCTAGCGAGTGACTCACGTTACCGCAGATAATCCGTCCCGGTTTTTGTCGGTAATTACCTATGTAACCAAATTGTGTACAATTTGTATTATTGTAAAGCATGAATAAAGAATTGTAAAAAAAAATGCACTTTCTGACATGGAAGTAAAATTCCATTTCAACGCACCATCATGGCCTAGTGCTGGCGGACTCTGGGAAGCCGCTGTAAAATGTTTAAAGTATCACTTTCATAAAGTACTGGGAGAGCAAAAACTCACCTACGAAGAGTATTCAACTTTATTAGCACAAATAGAGGCTTGTTTGAATACCAGACCGCTTTGTGCTAATACAAAAGACCCAGAGGACATCGATTTTCTCAGACCATCACACTTCTTAGCTAGTGGCTCCGCGTTAAGTATCATCGAGACGGAACGGGACGTAAGAACCAGGTGGCAACTAACTCAGAAGATATTTAATGATTTATGGAAACGATGGCAAAAAGAGAACCTATGCCAACTATCAGCTCGTAGCAAATAGCAGCAGCCCAAGCAAAATCAGAATTTAGGCGACATAGGATGCGAACTTACCACCTGGCAAATGGTCCCTAGGAAGAGTTGTCGAGCTCCACCCTGGAAAAGATGGGCATGTACGGGTCGTGAGTCTCAAAAACAAGAACGGCATCATTCAAAGACCTATTGTAAAATTATCAACATTACCTACCAATTATAAAGACGAACCGCCGCAGCAAATCAAACAGCCCTTCACATCAAAAGCCACATCAACAAGAGCTACGAGTACACGGACATGTAACTCTAGCATCAAAACAATGGTTTTTACCTTAATCACAATTATGCTCATATTACTTAAACAATGTGCATATAATATAGCAAAAATAAAGGACCATCAAGCTTTCCAATCGACTGCAATCAAATTATCCCAAATCTCAATATGTATAAATAAATCATTTAGGTACTTGAAATTCTACGGTAAATTTTAACTAAATACTATCCTGCCAGACGACCCCGGCATCCAGAACAGTGGCGGCCTGGAGAGAAACCCTAGGGTGACGGTCCAGGCGTCCACCGAAGGAATATGGAGACTGACCTGAAGATCGATGGCTATCCTTCCTTTACCTGGCTAGAGAGCTGCACAGGTGACTGCGATTAGGTTTTTTTCAGCAACCCACAGGGACCGGATTTCAATTATTTTACCGAGACATTTCTTCCAAAATTAAAAAGGGTGCAAAACCGTTCAAAGAACCATTGTAAAAATGAAAATGGAAATTTATCTTAAAAATTATAAACTAACTAGAAATTAGAAATTAAAACCCATTGCCGATGTCTGCTTAGTTCCCGCTTCTACAACTAATGCGGGTCGTTTAGCTCCAGACAATCATGCAAAATCCTACATCCTCCCAATAAATTATTTCGACATTTTTTTTAACCCTTTCACATTTCGGGGCCGATGTCTGCGGATTAAAGGTAGCCTTGGGGCTCCGCCCCTCTGTCTCCTTTAAATCCTACTTTCTTGTCGATCGAGATGAATAAAAAAAACTCAATGACCATCAATCCTCGAGATGACATCATAAATGTCAAATTGTTTTTACGTTCTTTGGAGGAACAGGCTTAGGTCAGAGACCATACAGCCTAGCCAATCAACTTTTATTTTTAATAAAAGTTGATCGGCTTTTTCGTGCGTAGGTAAGAACAGAACATAAACTAAATAATCATTTGTAGAAAATTCAAATTCCCTAGTGAACTCACACTTTCGGTCATTCAGTCATAAAAATAGGTTAAGCGACTGCAGAAGCTCTGATTCTAACGCCTACCTGTCGGATATCCGGCAGAGCCTCGGCAGTTCCTCGGCGGTGTGAATGGTGCTGGTGGGGTTGATCGCAGCTCGATAGCTAATGATACTACTACGCGCAGTGGCGCCCCCAGATTTTTGTTTCCTTTCCAAATCGAACTTGGTTATGGCTTTTGGTGTCTTAATATTATTATGCTCAGAAAATGAATGCTTAAAACTTTTATTCATATTTACCTCCAACAGAGTATCATTACTTTTTTTTTTTTTCTAAACTTAGTTTTGGAGCTTAGAGGCTTATTTACATTGTTATTGATAAATCCGAAGATAACGAAACTTTGATAACATGTCTACCTCAGGTGGTAATCGAACCCAGGTCCTCAACAATGTTGAGACTCTTTTGCTCCACGGTCGCCTCCGTCGTCGCACCTAATGTCATCTCGAATTGACAAACCCATTCATCAGTCACTGTCACTTGTTAGCCAGCGAAAACTGTCAATGTAATCGCCGCTGTATCGACCTTACCCAAGGGTCTATTAGACACTTGCCGTTTCCATTTAATTAAATCTGACATAGCTCAATAAATGGCGTGATAAAGTGGGAATAATAATACTACAGCCTCTAGGCTGTAGTATTATTATTACTAGGAGAACTGACGCTGCGACATACTTATTTCTAGTATTTATTTTGTGTATATCTAATTTTTTTTAAATGAGAAATATTTGACGCACGTAAACAATACAGTTATAGATAAATTGTGATGCAACTGTAAGAATATTTATTTCTATAAACAGCTTTTTAAGGGAGTCACGTGATCCTAGGTTTTATATGGACCTTACTGCTCTTTTCTGTAAAATGAAAATGGTTTCTACATCTGCTGCTTTACCCCAAAGTAGAATACTATAGGACATAACACTGTAAAAGTAACTAAAATATATATAAATCGTGCAGTTTCCACGTCTAATTTTTCTAACAGCGTGAGCAGCTGAACATAATCACTCCGCAAGGGTGCTAATATGAGGGTTCCACTGTAGTTTTGAATCTAAGGTAATACCAAAAGAAAACTGTTGAATGAACAAGGTCCAACAGTTCATCATTTAGTTCAATTTTATTTACTGTAATATTCTTTAAGTTAGGTAGAGTAAAATTTATAAAAGCATTCTGCGAGCCTCCTCTCAAGCCTCAAATATGTATTTCAGCAGAGCTACACCTGCATCAGTAGTAGAACTTCCCTTGGTAAAACCATACTGTTCACTGTGAAAAAGGTGGTTTATAGCAAAGTGGTGGATACAACATCTCCAATCTTTTCACGTACAAAGACCACTTTTCGGAATTCATTTTAAATTCACTAATTTTTCCAAAAGACATGTTTAACTACTAAAAACTTATTATCTTCGTCGCCAATGAAGTAGGTGCTACTTGGGATAAGTGAAACTGCTAGATAGCAGTAATGCTATATTTCGACTGTTCACAGACACACGTACAAATCAACCCTACCTTGCAATATTAATTATTCTCTAAGTACCTACATTACTACAATCCTCCCCTTTAACACATAAACCTCTTTAATGATATGATTCTAAAACAAAATAAACATTTTCTCACCACTACTAATATTGACATGTTACTAATAAACTACCTAAACCTTTACATACTATGTTTTAACATACTTAATTATATAATACTAAAACTTATAACGAGGCGGATTATCTGTCCTACATTTCCGAATGGGTCTGGTCTGGGCGTTCTCTCTGGTCAACTCAGTTGCGAGTGTGAGGGGTGGACTCGAGACTTTCACCCCTTTGCATCCATCTTGGTAGTTACCAATGCCCTGTTCTGGGGGGTGTGTAATGTTTGATATAAATACTTATGATCTAACGTTCATTTAATATAATTTCATTTCATATAATTTCATTTGGTATAACAACTGACTTGATATAATAAACATTTAATATAATTTTAAAATCTATAATTTCATGTGATATAATGTCCATATGATATAATAAACATTTGATATAATAATCTAATGGTATAAAATATTATTCATATAGTACTCAGACCCAAAAGGCACCTTCCAAGAAAGCAAGCAAGCAGCATGCGAGCAAGCATGCAGCATGCTAGCAATCATGCAACGTGCAAGCATGCACGCAGCATGCTAGCGAGAATGCAGCATGAAAGCAGGCATGCAGTATGCAGGCAGTCTAGCAGCATGCAGGAAGGCATGCAACATGCAAGCAGGCATGCAGCATGCAGGCAGGCATGCAGCATGCAAGCGGGCATGCAGCATGCAGCAGGCATGGTTTCTGTCACGGCTCCGGCGCTGCGGGACTCCGGCGGTCCCACGCGAGCTTATCGTCGCAGATGGCTTTCGCTCACCGCCGCGGCTGAGGCTGGCCGGCAGAGCCGGCCAGCAAGCCGAAGCTAAAGCCACCTGCTCCTCAGCTCGCGCGCCGCTGTACCCCTCCGCGCCTACGCGGGCTTAAATTACACTCTAGCGTAGGGCAGACAAGTCTACGTGGAGTCGGTTTTGCCGCGATTCGTTTCTGTCACTGACTTTTGTGGCACAACCTTACCAAAAACACAACGTATTAACTTTTAAAGAAATTTTTTTAAATCAAATTGGGGTTAAAATGCTAATTTTATTTTAAAGTAAAAAATATGTTATTATACCAATATAGCTTTACAGAAAAAGTTGTTATAGAATATGATAATACTCATATATCAAATGACTAGTATACGTAATGTTGTTATTGGAAGTGTATATAGATCAAGTAAAAATTATATCCAATGAACGTTATGTCCTTTGTAATTAGTTCATATGTCATTATATGAAATGATACGCACCCCTGTTCTGGGATCTCCGCGAGCGGTAGATCGCAGCTGGACTGCACGCCGGTTGCCTGAGCAGAATTCTCGCTCATTGGGTTTGGTGGTAGTGCCGATTGAACTCCAAGAGCATTAGACTTTTTTCGTGTGGCAACATTAATGTTTTATATTTTAGCGTTTTATTAACGCTTAAATATACTTAAGTAAAATTTTAAACACTGAAAAAAGACGACAACCTCAGGCGGGAATCGAACCACGCACCTTCCGTATTTCGGGCGGCTGCCTTAACCACTTGGCTACCGAGGTCTGGCTTCCAACCGTCGAAATTTGTCAGTGCTTGATGCTTATGTTTTTAGTCAACATTGCTTCATCAAATCTTAGAAGTTTTCACCTCTGAGTGTGAGTGTGGCAACATTTCTGCTAACAGCTGTTTTAAGTTTGCTCCCGTGAATTTTAACAAATTTATTATTATTCGATGTAAATATTGACCCCATTTCCATTATTCACTTGATATTGCACAACTAAACGTTTAACAAAGTGTTTTTTGTGTCTCGAAGTGCTACCTATTGTGAATCATAAAACTTTAATCGAATTGGCGAATGACAGTTCATTAATCGAATTGTTGTTGGTATTTATTGTGTTATTTCATTGTTTTCTCTTTACAAGGTAGTATTTTTATCATTATTTATGCATTATAAACAAACATAATTTTAAAGAGATCGTTTTAGTTAAGTACACCTTTATTTTATTTGCTAGAAAGGATACTTCTCTTTTTTTTTAAATTTCAGTTAACTTTATAACATTGGTTGAGTATCTCCCTGGTTCTAATTGCTATACATTAAACATTTTATCAATTCAAAATGTATACTGGTACTAAAAAGGCCTTGGCTCGTCAGGAAGAGTCTAAGCTCCACCTGGCTTTGCAGGAATTAAAGGCATCCAAGGAGTTAGTCAAACAATTGAATAGGGAAAGAGATGACAATGAAAAGGAAATGTTGGACTTACTGAATAAAAACAATAAATTGAAAAAAGAGATGTCTTCATTACATTCTGAGTGTAATTATATTAATGAGGAACGGGACAAGCTTCAGTTGTTAGTAGACGGGTTCGACCAATGCAGGGATGAGTATGAGCAGGCCCTTGTGCGTATCTGGGCATTTTTTTTTTCGATGTACCTTATTTTTTTACGTGTCAGAAGTTTTTGAAATGCTCTAGAAATGTATCCATTAAAGTTAGGTTATTCAAACTATTAAATTCCGGTAGCTGAATCATAATTTTCTTTAAAGTTAATAAAAAACTCTTAAATACCTCATGCATTAATAAAATATTGGTAACGAAAGCAGCTAACTACCTTATTTTTGTATGTCAGATTTTTTTTTTGGAAAAGAAATGTGAAAATTTATTGTATGTATCCTATCATTTTCGTTGATGTTTTTTATTTCATAAAGACTTAAGTGTAAATTTACAAAATCGAACCTCATTTCTACTTAAATACATATTAAAATAGCTTAAACAATTCAGAAAAAAGTTTCCCCTAATACGTTACCAAAATTATGTTTGTCATATCTCCCAAATAGTGAAAAAAACTATCAAACAAACTACTTAATTTGCAAGTGGCAACATTTTTCTTTACAAGAAAATACTCAAAACTGTCGTAAGTTATCAGGTCTGTCTAAAATAAGATAGGGAAAAGTCCTGTTCTGCGCGTGCCACCTTGTGTTCTCCGCAATACCACAGGTTAGTATTACGTATTTTGATACATTCATTAGTACTATTGTAAGTTATTGTATTCATTAGGCATCAATATTTATTCAGGAATATGAATGTAGTAAGCATGTATTCATACCGTTTGTAAAAATATGTATTTTTCGATTTTTCTAACAAGGGAAATTTTCGTTACCTATCTTTTCCGTTTCTGGAATGGCAGTTACAGTAGTAACGTAGGCAAGGAAAGCAAAAAGTAACGGAAAAGAAGCATAAAGACGCGTTCAAAATGGGAAATTCATCTCAGTTTTTTAATATTTTTTTAATATAATATAAAAATAATATTAGTGGACAGGAAAGAAAGATACTACTTATAAGTTTTTGAACTGAATTTAACTACACAAGATATATATATTAGTGAGATAACTGCCATAAAAGAATGACTTAAAGAGATTAGGAAGGGTAATGTAGGTAAGTTAGTAAGTTTTTGATACTGAAATAAACTATAAAAGATTAATAGGTATTAGTGATACAAGGTGTCATATAAAACTAAAAATTTAGTAAAAAATTAAAAATAATGAAAAGGAACATATTTTATTTTTCTCTCCACAAAGAGTTACTGAATTTTAAGATGCATTTAATTAAGAACTTCGTTTCTAAAATATCAAGTATATTTACTACTAATTAAATCTAAAGAATCTATGTAATAATGAATCTATAAAATCAGAAAAAAAGACTGCGTGTTTTACATAAGACGACTGGTGATTACTTTATACACATCAAAAAGTTATGCATTAGGTACACAACATAAATACTGCCTTAGAATTCCGTTACCGTTCTTTCCGTTATTTACAGAAAAAATATGTTATTTAATTCACAATTACTTTATTAATTAAAGACTAATTCTTCAAGTTTCTTTTGTATATTATAAACTATTGTTATCCGCTTCTTATAAAAAAGGAATTACTTCGTTCCTTGTCATGTTTTTTAAACAGCAAAGAAAAAAATACCACGTTTTGCGCGACCTGGTAACGGAACTACAAGACATGTGCTGTTATTTTAAAATTATACCAATTATTATTTTTTAAATGATAAAATTATAAAGAGAAACTGTTGCTTTACTAAATCAAATCATTTTCTATAACTTTTTTTGTCTTTATTTTCGTTTTATCTTTCAATTTGTGTGGTAACGGAAAAGAAGAAATTTTCAGACCCAGCTGTAGTAAAATCGCAAATTAAACGAATTCCGCGGGTATTTTCTCAAAATTTATCAGTATTTCAGTAAATAAAGCTTCACATATCATCCAGAACGCTTTAAACAATGTATATAATAGCTTTTGCATTTTTAGCCACATTTAGATTAAGGTACACGTTTAAAAAAATATGCCCATCTCTGAGTTGGAAAGGCAGTTACATGAGACTAATTGTAGTATAAGTACTCTAGAATGTGACAAATTACAAGTAACTGCCATACAGAACCAAAGTCTGTTCGATGAGCAAGTTAGCTATGCGCCTGAAATTGTTTTTGCTTCATTAAATATTAATCCTTTGGTAACAATTGACTCAACAAAAGAGGATAGTATTTATTCCAGTGCCACTATCCAGCCTGTTAAATGCAGCAGGAATAAATTTAAAAAATATATTAAATTTAATAAATGTATTAGAAAAACTCAACTTTTAATGTAAAAAAAGTCTATATGAAGAAAATGTAACATTAATTAAAGAAACACTACAATTAGTTAATAAATTAAATGAGTGTTCATCATTATTAGAAAACAATAAATTAAGATATGAAATTGAAATAGAAAAATTAAATTATAAGTTATCTAGTTTGCAGGAGTCATTAACAAGTATGACTACTAGATATGAGTCCTCAAAGAAGGAGATTGGGGAATACATACTGGCCCTAAATAACCTTTTCGATAGTTCTCGGACTGAGAAATTTGATAATGATTCTTGGCAATCCCTGGCGGCAGGCCTGGCTGCTTTGGAGCATTCCATGTCCATACTAGTGTGTGATCCCTCAACTCCTGAGTAGCTATGCCATGGTTTGTCCAGTTTGCCCAGTTTGAATTCCAATATTTCTTACCAAAAAGACAATAAATGTACTAAAAGTAGCACTCTAATGTTTAGTGATGAAATTGGAAGAGGGTTGGGTCAATTATTAAACACTGAGGGGCAAACTGTCTTAAATTATTGTATGCCTGGTTTGACATACCATGATATAATGGAAAAATTGATTTCACATGACCTTAATAATGTAGGAACTGTTATTATTTTAATTGGGAAAAGGGGAAATGTGAACAAAAAAGTATTAGTTAACTTTAATGAAAAATTACTTTCTTTAAATATTCCAAAAATTATAATGTTCACACTTCTTTACAGTAAAAACTTGCCACACGAAGAAAATAATTATAGATTTAAGCTTATTTTGACATTAAAGACAATGGCTTTCTATGAAAAGAAAGTAGAAATAATAGACAAAAATAAATTATTAGATAATAATTTTATATTGACAAAACATAAATATTATCTTAAGACTTATTTTAAGCGACAGATAGCAAATTCGCTATCATTTTATTTTAAGTATTTAGCCAATAACATGGCTAGCTCAGCGGCTTCTATTGAGCTGCAGCATACTGACATGCCAATTCATATTTTGGAATATGTTCCAAATAATTTAAATTAGCTTATAAGACAATAGAGGCCACCTCTAGCAAATTATTGGAATTAAATTATAAGAAAAAAGAGAAACTCTCTTGCAAAATGTTTGTAAATAAAATGAAAATAAATCAATGTTAAAATAGCTTTATAAAAGCCCCGGTCAATCATTAAATTTAAAAATTGTAGAATTTATGAACATTGTTCACCAGAACATTCAAGGAATGATGGGCAAAGATTTAGAGATTGAATTGTTCATGAACTGTAATAATATTGATATTCTTTGCATTACCGAGCACTGGCTTAGAGACCATCAGTTCATGTTCAATATTAAGAATCATTTGGTAGGAAGTTCGTTCAGTCAAGGAAATGCAATACATGGTGGCTCCTTAATTATTGTTAGTAAAAAGTCTAAATTAAAGGAACGCAAACACATAGTGAGCCTCCCGGTTGAACGAACAATAGAAATAGCTTGTGTGGAGTTGGAGCAGTTTGTTGTGATAAGTGTATACAGACCTCCTTCAGCATTATATAATTTTTTTGAAAAAGTTATGGATACGACATTGCGTAACATCCGCAATGTAGGTAAAACAATAATTGTTTGCGGTGATTTTAATATAAATTTGCTAGAAAACTCCACATTGTCAACTAAAATTAAAAACTTATTTCTATTATACAATTTGAATCATTTATTTTTAGAGCCGACAAGAATAACTGCCACTTCGGCTTGTATTGATAACATATATAGAAATGTAAAACCACTGGCTAAGCAAATTATTAATAACCTTGACTCTGATCATTGTGGCCAAATGGTCAGTTTTCCACACTAGCGTAAGCAAGTGATGAAAAAGAATATCACTGTTATGCCAAAAACTGCAGGTCGGCTGGAACACTTTAAAAGCAATCTAGATACAAAATTAAATTATTTAGAATTCAATAACAACCCTGATGTCTTTTATAATGATTTTTTTAACGCATATTGTTCAGAATTTAATAAATCTTTTGTTCCAAAAAAGATCTCGGTTAGTGGTACTGTATCTTTTAATGAATGGGCTACAATTGGTATTAACAAAAGTAGGAAACGTCTTTATGAACTTTATGGTGAACGCAATTATAACACCAGCAACGACTTCAAATTATATGTTAAAAATTATTCTAAGTTATTTAAAAGAGTATGCCGATTAGCCAAGGCAAACTATCTTAGTTCTAAGATTAAGAATAGTAATGACAAAATAAAAATGACATGGAATATTATAAATAGTAAAACAGGAAAGAGGAGCTCGATGGCGCAGCGGCTAGCGTGTTCGGCTTGCGATCTTGCCCGTTAAGCAACTTTCGCAATGCCGGGTCGCCTGATGGGTGACCATTAAAAACATCTCGTGCTTCGGAAGGCACGTTAAGCCGTTGGTCCCGGTTGTTGTCGTAAGATGGCAGTCGTTAAAACCCACCAACCCGTATTGGGCCAGCGTGGTGGGTTATGGCCCAATAACCCCACGTGCTATTGTTCACGTGGGAGGCCTGTGCCCAGCAGTGGGACGTTTATAGGCTGATGATGATGATGAAACAGGAAAGGTAGAAGAGAAAAGGTAGTAACACAAAAGTCGTAATAATGAGTACAATTTAAATTGTGATAATAATACCTTAACTTTTGATGCTGATGTTGCTGCAGCATTTGAGAGGTTTTTTACTGACATTCCAGTTTCAACTACAAAAGCCTTAATTTCCTCCCCCACTGTAGCTGAATCTGTTTTGAAGGAGAATGTTAAAAAGTGAGAAAGTAATTTCAGTTTTCAAAAAAATTTGTGTTATAGATATATTAAAAACATTTAACACTCTTAATAAAAAGAAAACTGCTGATCTGTGGGGTAATTCCGTGGATGTTGCTAAATCAGTAATTATGACAATACCTCCAGTTTTAGCTTGCATATTTAACGAATGCATTGACTGTGGTGTTTTCCTGACCTAATGAAACATAGTAAAATAATTCCATTGTTTAAATCAGGTAGCACTTCTGACCCCTCCCATTTTAGATCTATTTCTGTGCTACCCACATTTACTAAAATTTTTGAAAAGTTAATGCTAGACCAAATTCAAATTCATTTTCATAGAAATAAACTTTTGCATTGTAAACAGTATGGTTTTACTAGGGGTCGCTCAACAACTGACGCCGGTGTTGAGCTTTTAATCCAAATATTTGATACCTGGGAGGAATCACAGTATGCGCACAGCATCGATGTTTTAGTTGTTCACAACGGTGGACGGGCGACCATCGCGAGATTCGTCACTGAGATTGACACCACCGCGCTTGAATTCTGCAAACCAGCTGATAAATAGTCGTCTTGCATGGTGCTTCATCGCCAAAAGCAGATTGAAGCCGAGCGATGCTCTGTTGAGCTGTTAAATTACACTAAAAATCGTAGAAAATCTTTAAAATGGCGCCACAGTGTAAAAGCAATTGGCAGTCAGATGAAACAAACTGCATTCTATAGCCAAAGAGTTCCAAAGAGTTGTACTTTACTTATTACTTTTAAAATATTGTTTATGTAAGTGGCCAGTTCCGGAAACTTTTAGTGTGACCAATGTAGATACATAGTGTTAACTATTCTTTAAGTCTGGGACAAGTGAAACCATGAACGTAGAATAAACCGAACTGTATTTACTTATTGATATTACAAAGCATATCCCTTTACTCAAACAAAGTATCAAAACATGTAAATCTGTAATATTAATTCCCTAGTCCGTAAAACCGCGCCCGCGGCCGTTGGTTTTTCTTCCCAAAGTGACAGCTGTTAGCTTGACAGCTGTCTCCCTTTCCTCTGCCGTCGCCTCACGTCCCAAGTGTTGCCAACAATAGTATCAGTAGTCAACTTAAAACTAGATATAAAATTTATTTGTATCAAAAAATACAATACTGTCACTGTAACGATAAATGGAGTTGAGACAAAAACTAGTTTAAATCAAAGATCTGTTTGTTTTGTTTCCACGATAAGGTACAGGCATAGGAAAAGGAGCAAATTATTATTTTACAATGAGTTTTAGATTAGACTTTAAATTGTCGCGTTGCATTGCATTAAAACTGTTTTAACGGGACTTAACACCATTAATTTTGTAAGTAATTACATACCTACTTACTGCTTGACGTTTCGGCCGCGATGCTGCGGCCGTGGTCACAAGCGAACGCGAAGCTAAAGCGATCAGTTACTTACTTACAAAATTAATCGAGTTTATGATCAGAATATCAATTAAACTCTCTATGCTTTTAAAAAGGTCACGCTTTTTTATTGTGAGAGCACCGCATAGTATTACCGCATTTTTTGAATCAAGTCAAAAGTCAAAATATATTTATTCAATAAACTCAATTAATAAGTACTTTGAATCGTCCAAATCTTTTTTAACCTACCACCCATTCAGGGCATCATTTTTTAACTGTGGCAAAGAACGGGCGCAAGAAACCACAGCGCACAGAAGCAACGACATTTACAAAAAATACATATTCGCACCCCTAGATGTAAACTCCGGTAAGTCTAAAAACTATATTTTTCAGAAATGACGAAGAACTGATTTTAAGATGCCCATGATAGGTAGGAAAAATCTAAAAATACACTCGGGAAGATATATTTTTTTATAATTATTTGATCAAAGTCATATTATAATTGTCCACTTAGAGCCTAAGAAATTTGGATATTTTGAGTTACTCTAGTTTAGCCCCAGATTTTATCAAGTTTTTTTGTACATAAAGTGGAGTTACATTAGTTTACTTGAAGGAAAAAGTAGTTACGTTTGTTTTCATGCTAAAATTGGGGCGATATTTTTGGCGTTTTTTTGAGTTACTATTATTTATGCCCACCAGCCCGAGGATCTGAAGCGGTTCGCTGATGGAGTTTGGAGGCAGAGCAGAGTATTGTGGCCTACCATAGGAGAGCCCTTTGTCTAGCAGTGGACTAATGCATGCTGATTGCTGATGATGATGATTTAAATGGGTGAAATAAACTATTATTTTGGTAATCTAAAATACACAGCACAGGAATGATTGTAATAAAACTAATTCATGGTTAAATTGAAATTTATTTAGAAAAAAAATACTAAGGTTGAATCGCACCATGCACCGGTTTAATCAGTCATTTATGTAGCGTTATAAAGTTTGTGCAAGCCGACTTAGGCATACAAAATCTAATTTATAATAGATAACTAAGCAAATCTCACTTTTTAACATACTTAATACTAGGTATTACTATTATTATTATAAAATGAGATCAATGTTACAAACTATGAATAGAAATTATTTCTTAGAAGTAGTTTAACATTGGTATTCATTTCCATATCTACTTATGCATTTAATAACAAACGTAGTAGGTACCTACTTGTATCATGACACAAAATTAAATGCAGCCTCTTTTGACTTAAGTAACTTAAAACTATTAATTACTATTCAGCGTGAAAATTAAGAATAATGAAATTAAATCTTTACTTTATAAAAAAAAACACTCTTAAAGGTTAACACTTTTTGCCTTATTTAATTAAAAAACAGTCTCTTAATCTCTTTTTCAGTCGCATTTTTACTTAACTAACTAATATTACTTAATACCCTGAGGTTACAAATCACAGTTTTGTTAAAATTTCACTAACATACTTGACTACAATATGGCATTACACACCAATTGCTCAAACTAGGCTTTATTGCATCGTAGGCAAAATGTTAAAGAATAGTTTCCGATCAGATCCTTATGTATCGTTCTTAATAGCATGCTAAATATAAACTATTTTGGTGTAATAATTATAAGGTTTGGTTTACAGAATATTTTTGTAATAACAGTCGTAGTACAACTTCGGAATTATATTTTTATCGACCAGCTCTTTAATGTCTTTTTTTTTCGCATCCGACAAAGTAATTTTTTCTGTGTAAGCTCTGCTTAAACTGGTTGGAAACTCTGATAATGCTCTCACTGTACGAGTGGCTTTTCTCTTATTCACTACACATTTTTTAAATTCCGTCTCTGCATAGGATGTTTTGAAGAAAAATGCTGTGGGTTCCTCTTGGGTCACTTTAATTATTTTAAGTTCGTTCCATTTAATGGGTTGATCATCTATGTCTTTATTGAAATTAGAGCCCCAACCTTCCTGCAGCGTTTTTAAATCAAAAAACCTCTCGTGAAACATTTCGTGCACTTTGTAGGCTTTTCCTGTTTTTTTAGCAGTACGAATAAGGGTAGCATATTGCAGTGGTGTATAAATGGGACCTGATCTGAGGTGTCTCTTCACTTGTTTTTCAATGACGCTGTGCACGTTATCCCCCTCGTTCTGCGTGTGGCCTCGGATCAAAAATTTATGAGTGATACTCTTGACCCTCGTATTATGGGAAACTGCGTACGCATAAGCAGACAACAAATACTTATTTTTTTGCTGTCCGCTGCAGTTATCTGAATAGAAAATAAGATTTATGTCTTCGTCAGGATGGTCATTTAGCTGCATTTCGATAAAAGCTAAAACGCAGCTTCCGATTTCTACCGCACCGCGTTTTCCCTCAGTCTCGTCCCAAAAAAAGCAGTCTACATTCTTAGCGTGCAAATCAATTTAAAGAAATAATTGCCTCAAACAAAATTGAGGCAATTATTTCTGGACTTGTAAAAGAACACAGACACTTGTCCTTTCGGGACTGGCATTACTGCTTGGAGATCGTAAACAGATACTATTGCAGCTGATTCAGTTTTATCCTTTTCTTTCTCGTTTCGTGCCAGATCTTTCTCAATCAGATGTTGTTCATACGTTTGTCGTAGCTGGTTCTTTTCTTCATTGTTGGCGTTTGTATAACTCTCGCACAAATCGCATAAGTCTTTTTTCGGAGAATAAAAACCAATGTTGAATTGAACATTGAAAATGCGCTGGAATGTTGATTCAGATGCAAACGGTAACTTATTTTCCTGGCGTAAACTTTTGTAGTCTCGGTAAATGTCTGCTAAAGACCTGTCACTTTGTATATACTGTCTTGTGGTTTGGGCGCGAAGATAATGCGATTCAACCCGTGGAATCGCATCGATAAATTCCACAACGCTTTGTTTAACAGTTGGGTCAACCGTCGGATGTTTATTATGTTTTCCCCTCTGGTCTGTTTCTATAAACCCAGTATCGGTCTTTTTAATGAGTGCGGTTTTTATGAACTGATCGCCCAAATCAAGAGTTGCTTTAAAAAAAACCTTGCAGACGCGAATTCGTGAGTTGTCTTTTTCGAACTAAAATGCCGTATTTAGTGCTCGAAAGTTTTGCGTGCTCGAGTATCTGTATTTTGGCTTTACTTCCTGACTATGACGCACAATAAACTCGCGTTGTCGTTGGAGATCACCAAGACGCCAAAAGGTATCAAAGAATTCTTGGCGAGCTGTTGTGTCGAGCTTTTCGCTACATTTCAGACGACAATTTTCGCCGCAAAGAGATCGCATTTGGCGAGGCGGGACTTCTTTTTGTAATTTTCCACGCGACTTGTATGCCTTGCCAGAATTTTTAAGCACTTTAGCAATATTGCTCTTCCAAGTCTCAGGTCTCCTGAGTTTCTTCTTTCCTGCGACTGTTTCTTCACGCGGTGCTGTCCCATTATTATCCGTTGGGTTGTTTTGATTAGGGCCTGAAGAAGTACTTTCATTCTGATTTTGAATTTCGCGATCAGGGCCAATGGCATTGTGTTCATTGTTTGAGCTACTACTGGTGTTCGAACTGCTACTTGAACTGCTGCTCGAGCTATCACTTGAGTTTGACGAACTGCTGGATGAAGATGAACGAGAACGAGGTCGTGTTATTTGAGGTGGAGTTGGGGATAATATGCGCGGAGGAGAAAATATAATTTTTCTTTTTTGAATCGGGATTACGTAGTGCGGGTCAGCGTCTGAATCATCGAAATCTGTTTTATCACCACTGTTGACTGGTGAGATCGCATACTGTCGCTTAGGAACTCTTCGCCGTTCATCATTTCTAGCAGGTTGATCGTCAAGGTCTGCATCAGGTACTAGAATGCTTGGTGACGGAACTGACCTTAAATCCTTAGTTGGTAAATCACACTCCATAGCCGTGCTACCTGCTTCCTTTTCAGCATCGCGGCCAGGATCCTCCGCTGGCTGACAGAGATCTTCGGCTGGCTCGGAACGATTTCCGGTTGACTGGGAGCAATTTTTGGACAGCTTGCTGAGATCTTCTCCTAACTGGCAAGGTTCTTCATCTTCGATAGGCTCGGGATCCTTTCTTGTATCAGTAACCACGTCAAGTAAACGTTTTCCGCGCCCTTTCATTGTCTAAAACATAAAAAAAACATAAACATAAATCACGTAAACTCAAACAACTCAAAAAAAGCAACTATCACGTGTATGTATCCAATTTCATAAATAATAATTGATTTGATTTAAGAATACAAAAAAAGCTATGCAATTCTCTATTTTCATAAGTAGTTTATATCATTAAGTTTCCAAGTAAAAACCATTCAAACATTCCTTCAACAAAACTAGCGCAACTATAAATTTACTTTGTCTGTCATCAATAAGTTCTTATTTTGATTTGACTACAAAAAATATTGCGACAAAAAATCATCAAAACTCCCGCAACTCAAATTCATCGATTACTTCTAGCACCTAAACATCAACAAAACCCCGTCAATTCGAATTAGAACAAAAAACTTACCTGTTAAACTTCATGTAAACTCCAGCAACTCAAAATCCGCCGCTTGAAAAGCGACCTTCTTACTTCACGTCCAGCTGGTAACTAAAAATGGCGGCGTAGTGACCGCGCCCATTGACGCGAGTTAATTCACCTAAAGGTACGCGTAGCGCCATCTCTCGGCAACGGTAACGATTGAAGATATGGGAGTTATATTCTCGGGTTGAGCGTAAAATCAGGAGATCGAATATGTAACTAACTCAATTGCGCATTTTTTTGACTTACCGGAGTTTACATCTAGGGGTGCGAATATTATATGTCGTTACCAGGTCACAAAATACAAAATATAAATTTGAATGTAAATAGTTTAATTAATTATAGACAATTAGAAATAGCAGTTGGAGTACTAGGAGCATTTAAGACCTAGTTAATAAATATAGCGACTGCATTGACATTCACTACGACTCAACTTCTAGGCTCCGTCGTATCCATAGATTTAGGATCCTATATCTATGGTCGTATCATTGAGAGCTTGATAGATTAGTTAGTTTTATAGTTAGTTTTATTGTTGATTTTCATTTAAATTTCTTTATATTTTAATAACTTTTGTAGGTACACAGGCATTTATTTTTTGTATTTTTGTTTTTGTTTTCCTTAGCTACATTGCTACTTTACGGATGAGCATACTTTTTTAATGCAAGCTGTGTTTGCCTTTAAATGTTGGTGGCAATTAGGTTTTAAGAGTTGTGAATAAGCATTTATGTAAGCAACATTGAACACCAACGTTGGCTGACCTTAATAAATAAATAAATAAATAAAAGCTATTTTGTCTTCTGTATAATCTGACACTCTAAAATAAGCTTTTTATAAAGCTTTTCTTTGATTTTTATTCTAAATTTATCAAGATCTAATTTCTGAATATCATTTGGTTCTTTGTTGTATAATCGTACACACAGACCCTTAAAAGAATTATTTATTTTATGGAGCATATTATAACGTACTGCTAATTTATTCTTACTTCTAGTGTTTAATTTGTGAATGTTTTTTGAAAACATTTCAATATTTTTGTGAACATACATCAGATTTTCATAAATGTATTGTGATACAACTGTCATTATACTTATATCCTTCAATCTATAATAATAGCCCTCTTCTGCAGCACAAAGATAGTTTGAACGTTGGCAATATTTTCCCACAGTAAAATGCCGTACGACATTACACTATGAAAGTAACTGAAATAAACTAATCTAGCTGTATCAATGTCAGTTAACTGACGGATCTTCATTACTGCATAAGCCGCAGAGCTAAGTCTATTTGACAATTTAGCTATATGTAGGCCCCACTGAAGCTTGGCATCCAACGTGATGCCTAGAAACACAGTTATGTCCATAGGATTCACAGTCTTATCTTTAATTTGTACACTAGTTATTACCTGCTTAACATTAGGCAATACAAATCATACACATTTGGTTTTTCTCTTGTTTAATAGCAAGAATGATTCAACTCCTGTTTACTTAATGTATTTACCAAACTAGTAAATGTTTGACCTGGAGTGCAAAAGTTTATGAGCTCGTGGCTGAGTTTAGATTTAAGCTGCGGACCCGGAACCTGACCTATCTTGTCAGAAAAGATAAGAGTTTTTCTAGACATTCCTTTAATAGCAGAATCTTTGTATAAACATAAGTTGCGTTTTACTAACTTTGTATCATTCGATATTTTATTATTGTTGGTAAATGTAGCACAGGGTACCACTGGGATACCATTTATAAGACTCTTTATGGGTGTTACGGATGTCAACAAATCTACTTGACCAACTAGTTGATTGTTTAAAAGAAAGTCGTATCGTTCTGCATTGTACTTGCACAGATCTACTAACTCTGTGTCAGACTTAATGTGTTCTTCAATTTTGTTTTTGCGTGGACAAGTAGGTATTTTTTGTTGAAAGCATCAAGTGACACATGCAATCTCTGTATGTCAGGTTGTAGTTGTTTGGTATCCCGATCAAACATCTGTCTTACTTTCTTTTAGTTTTAAATCTTAAATATCTAAGAGCTCAATCTCATGCGTTCTTTCCTAAGCGCTATATTTTTATAAAAACAATTATCCTTTTCAATTAGCTTTTCTGTTTTCTAATATACCTATGAATTTTCATATATTTCTTAATTTTGTTAGTACCCAATTTAATGTCGTCATTCTTTAAACCCATAAATATGTTTTTTATTTTTCCGTATTTCAGTTGGACTATTATTTGTACGAGTACTTGAGCAACGTTTATAAACGGGGATTCATCGAGATGCATTTTGATATTTGCGATATGATTCAAAATGACAAAATCCTTGGTGCACCGCTGAAACAAGGGAAGTTAGCAAAACCTTGTCCGTATCCACCGGTAAGCGTGTTATTACCTAATTATAAGTAGTGCAGTTTCATCGTCACGTATAGGTAACCAATTCTTGTAAGGATAAAATATATTAATATATCGAAAATAAGGCTCTTACTTTATTTTTTTTCTTCAGGACAACATGCTTGAGTCAAAAACATGGTAAGCGTTTGTAGTAAGGCACGAATTAAAATTCAACATTGTATATTGTCAATTTATCAATATTATTACTAATAATACAATATTTTTATTTGGATACGACAAGTGTGGACTTAATTTATGCGTCACTACACCATGTTTCTGACCTACCGCTTAAAATTGTTTTGCAGAAAAATAATATGTAAAAGGCAAAACTGAATTTTAAACGTGCGGGGGGGGGGGATTTTATTCATAGTGTACGAAACTAATTGAATTGCTTTGTTAAAATGAAATACTTAGTTTGATTAATGTGTTCTTTTCAGGGTGTCTATCATATGTACAACATGTCGATCGACGTGCGTGTCATCCCGCCCGGCTTCCCTTTCCAAAAAGGTCGAGTCTACGCCAACCTTACAGCGACAGACACAAATGAAATTTTTGCGACTGGTTACATTGATATGGAAGTTAAAGAAAGGAAAATTTAAGACAAGCTGTCTGTTCTGTTTTTTTATTAAGTATTTTGAATTATAAAAGTAGAGATAAGTACACAGTCAGGTCATAAGTATTGTCACACAGTAAAAACTTTTCTTTTAGAATGCTGGCCACAAAAAAGTTTATTTATTGAATTCGAATTTTGAGTTGTTTATGAAAATAATAATGTATACTTTTTAGAATTTCACTCATTTTCAAATATGGAGTGGACGCTTAAAAAAGACCGTGTTGCAGTTATTGCGTTGCATCGTTGCGGTTACGCGCCAATTCAAATTTTTGACATACTGAAAAATTTGAATTTAGACAAAAGATTGGTTTATCGTACCATCAAAATATACAATGAAGACTCTACTGTAGATGACAGGGCAAGAAGTGGTCGCCCTCGGTCTGTTAGGACTCCAGCAGTGATAAAAGCTGTGAAGGCGCGAATTCAAAGAAATCCCAAACGTAAGCAGAAACTGTTGGCCCTTCAGATGGGGTTAAGCAGAACAACGGTGAAAAGGGTGTTAAATGAAGACTTAGCTTCGGGCATATCGAAGAAAAACAGGACATCGTTTGAATGCTCGTCTAATAGACCTGAGACTGAAGAGATGCCGCGCTTTGTTGAAGCGGTATACGCAGGAAAAAAATATCGGGAAATTATTTTTCCGGATGAAAAAATTTTTACCGTAGAAGAGAGCTACAACAAACAAAATGATAAGGTGTACACACACAGTAGTGAAGAAGCGAGCAACCGTATTCCGCGTGTCCAACGAGGTCATTTTCCGTCCTCGCTCATGGTATGGTTGAGGGTTTCTTATTGGGGCTTAACAGAGGTACATTTTTGTGAGAAAGGTGTAAAAAGGAATGCAGTTGTGTATCAAAATACAGTCCTGACGAACCTTGTGGAACCTGTTTCTCATACCATGTTCAATAACAGGTACTGGGTATTCGAACAAGATGCGGCGCCAGCTCATAGAGCGAAGAGCACACAAGACTGGCTGGCGGCGCGTGAAATCGACTTCATCCGGCACGAAGACTGGCCCTCCTCCAGTACAGATTTGAGCCCGTTAGATTACAAGATATGGCAACACTTGGAGGAAAAGGCGTGTTCAAAGCCTCATCCCAATTTGGAGTCACTCAAGACATCCTTGATTAAGGCAGCCGCCGATATTGACATGGACCTCGTTCGTGCTGCGATAGACGACTGGCCGCGCAGATTGAAGGCCTGTATTCAAAATCACGGAGGTCATTTTGAATAAACTTTATGGTCATAAGAATCTATGTTTTGTTAAGTTCATTTTGGTATACAAATGGTCACATAATTAATAAACTTGTCTCACTTATTTTATATTAAACATGTGACAGAATTTATGACCTGACTGTGTATAAAAATAAATATAATAATAAGTAATATTAAACTTCAAACTAACCCTAAATACTTTTGGACTTATGTCAAAGTCATTAATGGAATGGGCTACCTCAAACTATGACTCATAACGGGCAGAATAGTAGTGCCGGAGAACAAATTTGTGACTCTTTAAATTATTATTTTCATTCAGTGCTTGTAAGTAGTTCAAAACAATATTTTCATAATCAGTGGGACCCTCCTGGCAACACGCTACTAGATATAGGTTAGGTCAAAATCACCGCTAAGCTGGTTAACAAATATTTAAAGAAAAATAACACGAATAAGGGTGCAGGGCCTGATGGCATACATCCGTTGTTCGTTAATAAGTGCGGTGATACACTTACTTATCCCCTCGTACATTTTTTAAAATTATCTTTTAGCAGCTTTAGTGTACCTCTTCCTTGGAAAAGAGCTTGGATAACACCTATTCCTAAAGGCATAAATAGCATCAACCTATAAAAAAAAATTTAACAGTTTCGTGCGAAGTAGACTGGAATTTGCTATCTCTGTTTGGTATCCATCTCAGCAAGTTCATAGGGATAAAATAGAGAGGTAACAAAACAAAAATTTATGAAGTCTTTGAACCACTTAACCGGTCACCTTTGCATCTCTTGTATTTAATTTTCATAAAATAGACTCCTTGATGCAACGTCGCTCGTTGATATGACATGCTTATATAAAATACGCCTCTTTTCTGTTGGAACAAATCCACTTTCGTGTTCCTCGTAAGCAAGAAAGAAATAGTCGGAAGAAATCTCTATTTACCTTTAAGCCTAGTAAGACTTGCTATAGTAGTAATAGTTTTATAAAGAGAGCCTGCACTATAAATAATGAAATATTTTCATTAATGTAGCCATATTTGATCGGTCGTTAATAAAATTTAGAAGCACATCGCTGAACTTACACACACTACTGCGCAGAAATAATGAAATGGTTAAATAATTTAACCATTTTATTTTTATTTCATTTTACTGATATTTTTTTACTGTTGTTATGATTTAAATGATTAAATTATTGTGTCACCAATTAAAAAAACATTATAAATTAATAATAATAATGTAGTGTTATTTTATTAATTTATTAATTGAATATTTTATATTTATTTACTGAATGAATTTTATTAACATATTGTGATATCTTTTTTTTTACTGTTATGTGACTGCTTTGTAATTCGAAATTTTTTGATTTTTTTTTTGTTAATAATGTAATGGTATTGTAGTTGTTTTGTAAATGTTATTTTGCATATCTCACTTTTTGCTATCTCCTAGTGTTCTGTGTAAGCACTGCGCATTTACAACATCTTGATCCTGACAACGGGTCAAGCGTCTTGAGTTCTATGATTTAACCGCGATCGAGATGGAGTCGAGAGATCTGCAGGGTAACAAAATCTTGTTGTTAGTGTTTAATCACCAATGTATCTCATGTTAATATCCGAAACATGTTTTCTACATACCTAATTTTTATGACCTGCATAATATCCATTCTTCTGGCGATGAAACCAATATGTTGCTCTGTTTTCGTTTTTCTCGGGATGCTTAAATTCACTTTAAAGTCACTTTTTGGGTATTGACAGGTCTATCTATTTATTGCTTGAGTCTAATGCTATCGACAACATAATATAACTTGTAATATGATTTATTTTTTAATTCTTTAAATGTTTACTTTTATATAAGATATTACAGATTAGTAGGTTTCTTAACTTAAATCATTGTTTAATTTTGTCATCATGCTTACCTGTTACTGAAGATCATGTTTTGTGATTCACATATCCATTTTCACTTGTCATGTCGCGCGAACACGTCCATTCCCGGTCGCATCGCATTGCCTCTAGGGGACAGGTGTTGCGGCTCTGGGTGGATTGGCGAGTTTGTATTGTATTTGTTGCTTTTGTTATTATTATTATACTCTTTATTTAACATATATCTTAAGAATTATTTTTTACAATATTTTATAAAAAACATATTTACAATATAAAATATTATAAAAAACTTAACCTAGGTTGCCACTGGCAGCGGGAATAGACCCAAGCTATCGGTGGTTAGGGCTGCAGAGTGAGGAACCTCCTGACAATACGTGCCCTGTCAAGTAGTACTGCCTTTTGCATCTGACCCTTGCCCCAACCTCTTAGCGAGAGCCTCTCTAGATGTTGATCGAGGCTCTTAGCTATAAGACCGTGTGCTGAAACGACTATCGGTACAATAATGGTTGAATCCACATCCCACATGGCGGCAACCTCGTGAGCCAAGTCAAGGTACTTACTGAGCTTGTCCTTCTCGGCTTTCACGAGGTTCCGGTCATGAGGTATGGTGATATTAACCAATATTGCTCGGCGCTGAGATCGGTCGATCTCCACGATATCAGGCTTATTAGCGACAATAGTGATGATAGAGCGATCCCAGTAGAGCGTTGCATGACCATTTTCGAGAACTGGCGCAGGTGCGTACTTATAGTACGGCACCTCTGATTCAACAAGGTTATATTGAAGAGAAAGTTGCTGGTGAATTATTCTGGCTACTTGGTTGTGTCTGTGCAAATAATCTCCGTTAGCAAGATGAGAACAACCGGAAATAGTATATCGGAGTGATTCTCTATGACGGCGGCATACCCGACAGATGTCGACCGTACCGTCCTACATAAAATATTTCCGGTAGTTATTCGTCTTGATAACTTCATCTTCAATGGCACAGACAAAACCTTCGGTTTCCCCAAAGAGGTCACCGAAACGTAGCCAGTTCACCGAGGCAGGCAAATCTACATCAGGCCCAGTTAGAGCCCGATAGTAGCGCCCGTGTAGTACCTTGCTCTTCCATATGTCCTTGCGATCGAGAGTGCTTAGCACCACTGGTTTGCGCCAGTTTTCTGTTGCCAAGGAGAACGGCGTAAAGTGTCTATCAACTGCCACGACATCCAAATGCATCCCGCACTCACTGTTAAGGAAATTTAATTAAAATAATTAATTATTCATTTTCATTTAATATAATTTAATTTTTTTTTTAAATTTTATTATTGTTATTCACGCATTTATTTATTTTCTTAAGTGTAGGTTTTTATAATATCCTAATTAAAAAAGACCGTGTTGCAGTTATTGCGTTGCATCGTTGCGGTTACGCGCCAATTCAAATTTTTGACATACTGAAAAATTTGAATTTAGACAAAAGATTGGTTTATCGTACCATCAAAATATACAATGAAGACTCTACTGTAGATGACAGGGCAAGAAGTGGTCGCCCTCGGTCTGTTAGGACTCCAGCAGTGATAAAAGCTGTGAAGGCGCGAATTCAAAGAAATCCCAAACGTAAGCAGAAACTGTTGGCCCTTCAGATGGGGTTAAGCAGAACAACGGTGAAAAGGGTGTTAAATGAAGACTTAGCTTCGGGCATATCGAAGAAAAACAGGACATCGTTTGAATGCTCGTCTAATAGACCTGAGACTGAAGAGATGCCGCGCTTTGTTGAAGCGGTATACGCAGGAAAAAAATATCGGGAAATTATTTTTCCGGATGAAAAAATTTTTACCGTAGAAGAGAGCTACAACAAACAAAATGATAAGGTGTACACACACAGTAGTGAAGAAGCGAGCAACCGTATTCCGCGTGTCCAACGAGGTCATTTTCCGTCCTCGCTCATGGTATGGTTGAGGGTTTCTTATTGGGGCTTAACAGAGGTACATTTTTGTGAGAAAGGTGTAAAAAGGAATGCAGTTGTGTATCAAAATACAGTCCTGACGAACCTTGTGGAACCTGTTTCTCATACCATGTTCAATAACAGGTACTGGGTATTCGAACAAGATGCGGCGCCAGCTCATAGAGCGAAGAGCACACAAGACTGGCTGGCGGCGCGTGAAATCGACTTCATCCGGCACGAAGACTGGCCCTCCTCCAGTACAGATTTGAGCCCGTTAGATTACAAGATATGGCAACACTTGGAGGAAAAGGCGTGTTCAAAGCCTCATCCCAATTTGGAGTCACTCAAGACATCCTTGATTAAGGCAGCCACCGATATTGACATGGACCTCGTTCGTGCTGCGATAGACGACTGGCCGCGCAGATTGAAGGCCTGTATTCAAAATCACGGAGGTCATTTTGAATAAACTTTATGGTCATAAGAATCTATGTTTTGTTAAGTTCATTTTGGTATACAAATGGTCACATAATTAATAAACTTGTCTCACTTATTTTATATTAAACATGTGACAGAATTTATGACCTGACTGTGTATAAAAATAAATATAATAATAAGTAATATTAAACTTCAAACTAACCCTAAATACTTTTGGACTTATGTCAAAGTCATTAATGGAATGGGCTACCTCAAACTTCTCTTCAATGGCACAGACAAAACCTTCGGTTTCCCCAAAGAGGTCACCGAAACGTAGCCAGTTCACCGAGGCAGGCAAATCTACATCAGGCCCAGTTAGAGCCCGATAGTAGCGCCCGTGTAGTACCTTGCTCTTCCATATGTCCTTGCGATCGAGAGTGCTTAGCACCACTGGTTTGCGCCAGTTTTCTGTTGCCAAGGAGAACGGCGTAAAGTGTCTATCAACTGCCACGACATCCAAATGCATCCCGCACTCACTGTTAAGGAAATTTAATTAAAATAATTAATTATTCATTTTCATTTAATATAATTTAATTTTTTTTTTAAATTTTATTATTGTTATTCACGCATTTATTTATTTTCTTAAGTGTAGGTTTTTATAATATCCCATATAAAAATAATAAACAATACTACTATAAAAAATAAAACATTTAACATTATAAAAAACCTAAACCTAGGGTGCCGCCAGCAGCGGGGCAGGGCCTAAGCTACCGGTGGTTAGGGCTGCAGAGAGAGGAACCTCCTGACGATGCGTGCCGTGTCAAGAAGTACCGCCTTCTGTATCTGGCCCTTGATCCAGCCGTCTAGCGAGAGTCCCTTGAGATGTTGGTCGAGACTCTTCGCTATTAGGCCGTTTGCAGATTCGACTATCGAGACAATGATAGTCGACTCAACATCCCACATGGCGGTAACCTCGTAAGCAAAGTCAAGGTACTTGCACAGCTTGTCCTTCCCAGCCTTCACGAGGTTCTCATCATGTGGGACGGTGATGTCGACTAGCACTGCCCGGCGCTGGGACCGATCGACTATCACGATGTCAGGCTTATTGGCAACAATAGTCCTGTCCGTGATAACCGATCGGTCCCAATAGAGCAAACCACGACCATTTTCGAGAACTGGCTCAGGTGCGTACTTATAGTACGGCACCTCGGACTCAACAAGACCGTATTGAGGAGCAAGTTGCTGGTGAATGATGATGGCTACAAGATTGTGTCTGTGCAAGTACGCGCCGTTAGCAAGATGAGAACAACCGGAAATAATATGCCTGAGTGACTCTCCGGGACGGCGACATGCTCGACATATGTAGACCGTACCGTTCTTCATGATATACTTCCGCTAGTTGTTCGTCTTGATAACTTCGTCCGCAATAGCACAGACAAAACCTTCGGTTTCCCCAAAGAGGTCCCCGAATCGTAGCCAGTTCACCGACGCGAGCAGGTCCACATCGGGCCCTGTTAAGGCCCGATAGAACCGGCCGTGCAGCTCCTTGCTCTTCCATACATCCTTGCGGTCCTCGGTGCTCAGCACCTGAAGCTTGCGCCAGTTCTCTTTGCCTAAGGAGAGAGGCGTAAAGGTCTTGTCAACTGATACCACATCGCGATGCATCCCACACTCGTTGTTGAGGAGATATTCTCGGAGACTGCACACCTCACGGTTGTGGAGGGTCTTGGCATTTAAAAAGCCTCGACCACTCCATTTCCGCGGGATGTACAGTCTCATAACAGACGAGCGTAGGTGGAGCATGCGATGTGATGTCAGTTGCTGTCGAACCTTTCTGTCCAGGGCGTCTAACTCGGTCTGAGTTCACCTTAGTATGCCAAAGGTGTATACCAGTAAAGGCATAACCCAGCCGTTGAAAGCGCGCACCTTGTTGCCTCCTGCAAAAGACTGTTAAGTACCTTTGTCAGGCGACCAAGGAAGCGTTCTTTCACCGACTGTTTTATACCCTCACTATCTATACCCAATGACTGTGACATACCAAGGTATTTGTAGGTGTCGGCTTCGGAGAGAGATCTGAAACTTGCAAATTCGTAGAATTTACAACTTTCCCCCGCTGTACGTGCATGACCGCGCACTTGTCTACACCGAACCCCATGTTGATGGCGCTGCTAAAAGTCTCAGAGACTTTCAGCAACGCCACCAATTCATGACGTTTCGGTGCAAACAGTTTGAGGTCATCCATGTACAGCAAGTGCGAAATAACTTCACCCTGCCTCCTAAGCCGATAGCCCAGCCCTGAATCCTCTAGCAATGTGCTAAGAGGATTCAGAGCTAGACAGAACCACAACGGACTCAGACTATTACCCTGGAAGATGCCTCGCTCAATCCTTACGAAGTCCTGCGGACCAGAGGGGCTGTCTCCACCACCCGGTTGACGAAAGACTGTGATCCACTGTCTCATACAAGATTAGATGTATTATTTTTATACAGCTCTAAGATCCTCTCCAACCAGGTATGAGGCACCAAATCATAGGCCTTCTTATAGTCAATCCAGGCGGTGGAGAGAGCCCTTTTGTTCCACCGGACTTGTTGGCAAATGGTCGTGTCGATAAGGAGGAGCTCCTTAGTACCACGGGACCCAACCTTACATCCATTCTGAGTGGGAGCCAAAATATTGTGCGGAACAATGTGCGAACTAATTTTAATTCTCAGAATGGATGTAAGGAGCTTGTAAAGCGTCGGCAAGCATGTGATGGGTATATAGTTCTTCGGTTCCGTGGTACTACCGGACTTGTGGAGCAGGAAGGTGACACCGGTTGTCATAAATGTTGGCAAGGAACCGACCTCGAGGGCTTCTTGGAATTGCGTCGCTAAGCAGTCGTGTGAGCATCTAATCCACTATAACCAAAAGTTATGCAACCCGTCCGGTCCAGGACTTTTCCAGTTCTGAGCCGTACGGATCGCACAACTAACGTCTTCGGGGCTAATGGTTACAGGCCCCATGGATTCGATAGACTCAGACGTACGCTCAACGACGCTAATCCAATCACCCTCAGTGTGTTCGACTGGTACCGACCAGATACTACGCCAAAAGTTATTTATGGTAGTAGCATCCAGACACTGCCCGTTGCTCACACATTGGTCGGTTCCTTCGCAACTCCGGTACACCTTCCTTTGGTCATTTTGAAAGAGGCGATTTTGACAAAATCGATCAACACGCGCTCTATAGCGACGAATACGGCTTGCCAGCGAATAAACTTTCTGCTTCAGAAAGTCAATGCGCTCCGTGACACAAGCTATGTAGTCCCGGGGTCTAATACCGGTCCCAGCAAAGGCCTGGTTCACGAAACGCATGACTCGTGGACGATGGTTGCCCCCTCTGAAGCATATTAATTTTGCAATGAGAGTCCTAAACGAGTTGATACGACACTCGATTCTTTTTTGCCACGCGGGGACAGCGGGGTGTCGCGGTGCTCGGTCAGTGTGTCGTGACGCGACATTTCAAAAAGAAAAGATGATAAGAAATTAACAAATATTTATAAGACATAATAAAATTACAAACAAAAGTTAAAAAAAAGTGAGTGAGGATGGTGAGTATGGAGGTGATGATGGTTAAAATGAAGGTTGATGATATAAAAAGTGAAGGGGTAGGTGCAGCTGACGTGGAGGCAGGCGAAGGTGTGGAGGCAAGCGCTGAACTTGGCAGTCGTCGAAGGGCGCAGGCAAGTGAAGACAGGCAGACGCCGGTAGGCAGGCGCCGGTAGGCGAAGGCAAGCGAAGGCAGGCAGGCGCCGACAGGCACGCGCTGACAGGCAGGCGCCAAAAGGCAGGCGCCGGTGGGCGCAGGCAGGCGCAGGTAGGCGCAGGCAGGCGCAGGCAGCAGGCGCCAGCAGGCGCAGGCTGGCGAAGGTTCAGGCAGGCAGGCGCCACCAGGCGCAGGCTGGCGAAGGTGCAGGCAGGCAGGCGCCACCAGGCGCAGGCAGGCGAAGGTGTAGGCTGACAGGCGAGACAGGCACAGGCAGGCGTAGGCGCACGCGATGACTGGAGGCTGTAGTCTTCCAATTCGGAAGCTGGTGTTTGTACTTGAAGACTAGTCCTTCCAATTTGGAAGAGGAAAGTAAGGAGTCTTGACCTTCCAATTCGGAAGCTGGTGATCGTCTCAGTAGACTAATCTTTTTGAATCAAAAGCTAGAGATGTAATGATTAGTCGTCGGCTGAACTTTATAAAGAAACCTCGGTTTCTGAGTTCTGCATAAATTTCAAAATATTATTTTTAAACCGTGAAATCTAGATGGCCCAATGTAAAAATGAGAAAGTCTAAAAGTTTCGATTCAATTTTGTTGATAAGTTGCATAGCAACGAAGCAAAAATAAGTTGTCAGATACGTCAAAACGTGACCAAAACACAATATTTAGTAAATAGAAAACAATTAAGGTGAGATAAATGTAAATATTACAAGGAAAAACGCATAATAAGATTATCGAAGTGATCCGAAACTTGTGGGATACGTAAAAGTGTCGAAAAATAGTGTTCGAAGTTTCGTGATTTAGATCACGTAAGTAAATGTGTTTAGATAAAGGAATTGCGATGTGTGTAGTGTAGTGTGTAGTTACTAAATCATTATGTATCGTTGCAGAAGCGAGGAAAAATAAAGGCAAATATATAAATAAGACGAATGTTAAATCATGAGATGATTACATGAAATAAAAAGATACCTGGGAAGTGGAGTCACAAAAAGGTAAAACGGTGGTTTCACCACATTTCCCCCACGACCCCAGAAAATTTTTGACTCAGAGAAAATTTTGAAAGCATATTTCTAAAGAAACCGTAAAACACAACTTCACACAGACATACATCGCCTAACAAACAGACATACGTTCTCTTACATACTATCATCTGCATTCAATAAGGGTGGAGTTCACATTCAATGACTACCACTCTAGAAGGGTGTTTTAAAATGACGATTAAAGCTTATTTTAAGAGTTGTCTTCCGCTCTATAAGTGGAAAGTTAGACCTAAGGCTTTTTTAGGGAGTAGTCAACCGCTCCTAAAGAAAAAAAAAGAAAAAAAAGAAATAAAAAAAATGAAAATAAAAATGAAGTAAATTAAGATATGCTGAGAGCGGTAGTGCTCAAAACATAATATCTTAAATAGCTAAGAAGGGTAGGGCTCGAAGAAAGATACCTAAAGTAGCTAAGAGCGGTAGGGTTCAAAGCTTGATAACTAAAGTAGGTAGGTACTAGAGTTATAGAGAAGATCAATAGATAGATCTTGAGTAACGTTATAGAATGTTAAAGTGTGCTTAAGAGCACAGACTAAGTTAAACAAAAATAAAAATAAACAAAAACGTTAATGAGTTAATGGAATGAAAATGTGAATGTGATTAAAACATATATACCATATTAAATTTGGAAGATGATGAAGGAGAAGTTAAGATTTAATGTCTTTGATGTGCCATTTGCCAGACGAACCATTAGCATCTTCCAAAATGTATACTAATGGAGAAAGTTCATTTACAATTTTACATTTTAGCACTGTAGTAAGAACCAGCATTACTTAATGCATAATTCTTACGCCAAAAAGTATCATTAACATTAAATTCTTTGAAGGACCGTCGTAAATCATAGCGTGCACTATTTTTAACGTGTAAAGAAGTATGAACTTTGTGAAACATAGAAGAGAGGAAACCAGCATTTGACGCGTATATATCACGAGGCAAAAACAGCAATTCCTCAAGGTTTTGAGTTGGAGTATATAAAGAACCACAAGGAATCGTTTCCCTACCGAAGACTAAAAAAGATGGAGTAAAACCAGTAATAGTATTAACGCAACTGTTCATTGCGAATTGAACCTTGGGAAGGTAGAGATCCCAGGACCTATGATCTTCTCCCACTATTGAAGCTAGTGACGTAATAATTGTACGGTTGTATCTTTTTGTCGGATTGACTTGGGGACAGTAAAAAGGAGAGCGGAACACGAAAGGAACCCTATATCGGTTTAATAAAGAAAGAAATTCGTGAGACTGAAATTGTGGGCCATTGTCCATAATTATCGTTTGAGGAACACTATGTACAAGAAAAACAGAGTTTTCTAAAATGGTAATTATATTAGATGCAATCGCACGTTTTAGTGGAAAAATCATAGTATACTTGGTAAATAAACAATTAATAACCAAAATGTGTTGTTTACGTCTTCTAGTCATGGGTAATGGTCCCATTAAATCTAAAGAAATAGATTGAAATGGTCGAGAGCAAATTTTTGGTTTGCCCATTGGGCCATACGGAGAATGATTAAGGTGTTTATAAGATAGACAAGTATCACAATTAGTTATTAAATTGGCAATGTCTTTAAACAGTCGTGCAGTCGCGCAGTCGTGCGCGCGCATCGTTCGCGAGCGTGCGTGATCTCGGATGCGCGCTGCGTGCGCGTAGTTGCATTATTAAAATGACTACAGTGAAATGTGCGAATTGTAATATCGTTATTAACGAACTTTTAGCCTACATTCAAAATAAAATTTCCATCGTGAGCGAAGATAGTCTCGTAAAAATATGTCTGTCTTCGTTTAGTGGTGACAAAATTAAGGAAGCAAAAACGTTATTGTACTTGCCACGGGCGAGACGTCTTGTAAGCGTATTAAGATACGCCTAGCGCCATCTAGCGTTGTATCGCGAAGTTGGCGCGCAGCAAGTGAAGGAACGACGCGGCCGGCGAGTGAGGCAGTCTGTCTGTTAACTACCGCGAGACGCCCACAAAATACGCGCGCTGGTATCTGCCCTTATTTATAGTGACTCCTGAACCTAATGTGAAGAGACCACCTAAATGCCTATTGTGTAGTGTAGTGACTGTGCGCCAGGAAACCAACCTACATCGCCGCCCGTGGTCAGCTCGTCCCCAGGTTCCTGTGACTCATCATCCCTGTAAGTACTTCACTATCCATACCTACCCAGCCCACAACCCTTATTTCGTCGCTGTTACTGCGAACGCCTTTCGCCGTAACATTTTGGTCATCTTCGAACCTGTAATATTAGATACCGGCGACCTTCCCGTAACCAGAACCTAACTTTCTTTTAATTTTCAATTTTAATACAGTCCGCTAAAGATAATTATTTCCGCCCATATTCTTATTCTATTTCTAAATCTTATATCTAATTCGTGCCATCATTTCTAAATTCATTTGTTCACATAACTTTACCCTGTCCCAATAAAAATTTGGTGAGGTAGTTATGAATCATTTGTGTTAGTATAGCTGGCCAACGTACACTTATATTATTTTATTTTTATTGTTGATTTTGTGTATGCAATCGAAAGTGTGATGCAATGTTGTAATGTTGTTGTAATCTGAGCGGGCTTGTGTGTGTACCCAAATGATTTTTGCCTAATGATACGTTGTTCATACTCTTAACGGTAAATTAGTAGTTAAATTATTACGTTACGTATGGTATTATGACAAGAGATTGCATTGTTATTTTTCCCGTTTTATTTTTTAAGGAATTTTTTATGTTCTTGTCGTGTTAAATCGGCTCAGATCTCGTGCATGCTCACCACGCGTGCCAAATAGCGTGCTTTATTTTTTCGCTCGTGTTAATTTTATATCTATTTTTTTTTATTTTTAATTTTTGCCTTTGCGATCGGCTCATTCTTTGTGCGTGCTCACCACATGAGCCTAGTGTGTTTCATTTAGTTTCATCAGTTTTTTTTATATCGCTTACGGCTATTTGCGTGCGTCGCCTTCGCTTCTACACACGTTAAGATTAATTAAGTTTTTATTATTTGTTTATTTGTTTATTTTGTTTACTTATTTTTTCTGCGACCGACTCATTCTTCGCGCTAGGTTCCGCTACAGGTCTGCCCGACTGTGAGCGCCTTGCCCAATAGTGGGCTACGGATGACGTGATTTCCTTTGTTGTTTTGTTTGTTGTTTGTTTTGCGGTCGGCTAATATTGCGTACGCGCGTTCAATAGACACAGACATACACGTACACGTGCGTTGCCCACCCGTGGGCCATATGCAAGGTGTCCCAACTTAGTTTTGCTCTCTTTATTGTTGCGTTAATTTTAGCCCATTTGCCCTTACCTTAGTAAACAAATACCTCCAGCCCAACTATAGAATATATAAAGGGTGTTGTTCTTTTTACTGCCTTTAAATTTGTTTATTTTTTTTTATTTTTTTGTCTCCTTTTATTCATCGCGATGCCGACCAAGTCACAAGCCGCGATATTTAGGGAGGCCGCCAAAGCTTTACACCAGCTCCTAGAGGTGGGATCAATGATCATTGCTGGCGACACCAAACATTCCATAACGGAATTTAACGTGCGTTTCGCACAGATACATGGCATAAAGGACAAGCTGGACTCAGTATACTACAACATTTTCGACGAAGAGAACTTAGACGAGGGGGTTGAGAGGACATACACTGAGAACCACACAAAAGCCTCCGGGGCATACCTGGGGATACTTGTGGCTAGGGAGGAAATCTCACCCTCTTCCACGTCGTCCCCGACCCATAGCGCTCAGCCCAGTTTCGGCGTCAATACGCCCACAGCCGTCCTCCCCAAGATAGCGCTGCCCAGGTTCAGCTCAAAAGTGGAGGACTGGCCTTCCTTCATTGCGCTGTTTAGGAGTTTGACTGACGACATGGCGACACTGTCGGACGCAGTCAAGCTCCACTACCTGTTCTCAAGTCTCAGCGGTGAGGCATTAAGTATGGTGTCCCACTTAAAGGTCACCAATGAAAATTTTGCCGTGGCCATGGACATCCTCACCAAGCGGTACGAGAACCGCCGGGTTCTCATCGATAGTTTCGTCGACATAATCCTGGGGCTGCCGAGCATCTACACGCGCTCAAACATACGCACGCTTTTCCTCACTCCGCTGGTGTCCGCCCAGTGTGCCCTTAGTAATTTGGATCTGCCCATAGGAGACGACTCCGTGTTTGTGTCGATAGTGGTGCGAAAGCTTAAGGGTGAGCTCCGCACGTTATTTGAACGCAGACACGGGTCTAGCAGCTCCCTGCCAACGTTGAGTGACCTCATCTCCTACCTCGAGGAGCACGCGCGCTGTGTGGAGACAGAGTTCTCCAACATAGCCCAGCCGCAGCCCATTCACGCCCTGCCCGGCCCTTCTCGTAGCCGCGCGCCTCCTCAGTTGCCCCATCGCACTTATGCTCAGATGGCTCAGCAACAACCCGACCATTACCGTGGCCGTTCCTCAGCTCCGTCGCCTCACCGCGCCTATGATCAGCCTACTCACCAACCGTCACGCCCAGCGCAGCAAATGCGTCACCGCCCATCCACCTCCCCGGCTCGCAGTCAGCCCTTCCCCGTCTACTCGGCCTACCAGCAAAGCTGCTCCTCATCATCGTCCTCGTCCTCTTCCTCACGCTCGACGCCCTACTGTCCCTATTGTGCCACTAGGGGACATACGCTCATGACGTGCAGATGGTACAATGCCCAGCCAACACAGGGCCGTTGGGACTTTGTACAGGCACGCGAGCGCTGCCAGCGTTGTCTCGGCCGTCACTACGAGAGCGAGTGCAGGTCAAGGGGGGCATGCAAGAACTGTGGGAGTACGAACCACCACACGTCCCTCCATCGACCAGACGGCCCAACGCACTCAGCTCATTCGTCGTCTGTACATGTGCCCCCACCACAGCTGACAGAGCACTCGAGGGAGCGTCCCAGAAACAGCAGGCGGCACGAACCCGCACATCCCAAACAGGCGCAACCCAGCTCTGCTCACAGAGCCAGCCCGCCCAGGTCCGGTTCGCCAGGTAGGCCCCGCGAACGCCGCCAGCAATTATGACTCCCTACTATCACAGAGCACCCTAGCGAAGAGGTAGATTTAGCCCATGCCCAGTCAACCCATGCCCACACAGCTGATACATACTCAGCTCATACAATTTCAGCTGATACTCAATCAGCTCACTCACCTTCTGTGCCCACTGGCACACCCATTTTGTTGCCAACCGTCTCACTAAGAGTCGCGGACGTACATGGCCATCTTCACACAGCCAGAGCTTTATTGGACTGTGGCAGTATGCTGACGTTAATAACGTCACGCATGGCACGACTTTTGAACCTGCCATCAAAACCCACTTCTTTAAAAATTACAGGAGTTGGGAATCAGCACAAACATGAGTCAAAGGCGGCAATAACAATAGTATGCCGACCCACTCACAATGATACTCCTACAATTACTGCCACAGCTCACATTTTAAAAAACGTCACTGGCTACCTTCCCTTAGAGAAGGTACCAAACATTTCCCACGTACTAGGCCAGCCACCCGTGCCATTGGCTGACCAGCTTTACCACACACCAGCCCCGATCGACCTCTTACTGGGGTCGGACGTTCTTGGCCAGGTGTTGGACGGGACTAAGGTCTCGTTGGGCCCGGGCAAGCCCATAGCCTTCGGCACGATTTTCGACTTCGCGTTGATAGGACCCATTGAGGACTTGTATGCGCAGCCGGCGCAGCAGGTTAACTCAGCTCACGTCGTCAGCTCACAACCAGACTCAGCTGAATCAGCCCAGGACATACGTCAGAGTCTGGAAAGGTTCTGGGAGTCTGAGGAGCCCCTCCCTCAATCTCACACTCATAATGATCCCCTGGAGGAACAATGCGAGGAAATCTTCCGCTCTACCACTACACGCGATCCCTCAGGCAGATATACGGTCGCTCTGCCCTTTCTAAAGGACGCCCCTCAACTAGGTAAAACTCACCCTATCGCATTACGCAGATTCCTCAATATTGAGAAGAAGCTAATGGCGAACCCGTCTCTGCGTTCTAAATACGTCGACTTTATGGCCGAATACATCGACTTAGGGCACATGGCTCCCTGTCACCCAAATACATTCGCCCATAAACCTCACTTCTACATCCCTCACCATGGCGTATTTAAGTCAGGGTCGGACAAGCTGCGCATTGTTTTTGATGGTAGCTGCAAAAGCTCCAATGGTGTCAGCATAAATGAATGCCTACACACAGGCCCCGCCCTTCAACAGGACATTGTGGACATCATCATGTCCTTCAGAACGCATCCAGTCGTTTTCAGCACTGACATCCAGAGGATGTTCAGAAATGTGCTGGTTGCCCCAGACCAGAGACGGTATCAGCTGATACTATGGCGGTCCTCACCAGATCACCCTCTGCTCACCTACGCCCTCAATACAGTCACGTACGGCTTAAGATCAAGCCCATATCATGCAATCCGCACCCTGCTCCAGCTGGCTGATGATGAAGGCCATCGCTACCCTGGAGCCGCTCAGGTTCTTCGCAAGTCTATCTTCGTTGATGACATCTTGTGTGGTCATGACACGGTTGAATCCGCCCAAGCACTTCAGGACGAGTTGATAAGTCTGCTAGACCTAGGCGGCTTTCAGCTCAGTAAGTGGACATCTAACTCGCCTAAGCTGCTCGAGAGATTTCCCGACAACCAATGCGACATGCCCAAGGACTTCGACATGAACCCAGAGTCCACGTCCATTAAGGTCTTGGGTATACAGTGGAGCCCTCAGTCAGACGAGTTCACCTACCGCATCTCTCTGCCCCCCATCACACATGTCACAAAGCGGTCTATCTTAAGCACCGTAGCCTCACTTTATGACCCAAACGGCTGGGTTTCGCCCGTTATCTTCCGCGCAAAGCTGCTGCTTCAGCAATTGTGGCTACTGAAGCTGGAATGGGATGAACCCACTCCCTCTGAAGTACAAACGGAGTGGCACCACATCTCAGAGGATCTGCCGCTGTTGTCTAGCATTCGCTTCCCTCGGCACATTTGTGCAAACAAAGGCTCAGCTGCATACTCGCTTCACGGGTTTGCAGATGCCTCTGAAGCCGGGTTTGCCGCCGTTGTTTACCTCCATGAGCTCGATGCCTCCGGAGATACTTTGGTACACTTGATTGTCGCCAAGTCGCGAGTCGCACCAATCAAGAACCGCCTCACAATCCCCAAGTTAGAGTTGTCGGCCGCCACTCTACTCTCCCAGCTCATATGTTGGTCAGACAGTACGATAGTCCTGGCCTGGCTCAATACACCGCCTCAGCGTCTTCAACCCTTTGAAGCCAACAGGGTAGTCAAAATCAGCTCAGGCTCACCAGAATGTACCTGGCGACACGTACCTTCCGAGCTCAACCCGGCAGATTGCGCAAGCAGAGGGATGTCTGCGCAATCCCTGTCAGCCCACGACCTATGGTGGTCTCCCACGTGGCTTGGACAGCCTTGTGAGTCTTGGCCTGCGAAGCCCTTAGCTCTGGGCCATCACGCCCTGCCCGGCCTTAAGCCCAAACACGTCCCGTCACTGGTCACAGTGCCCGGTCTTGACTTTGACCTGTTCACTCGGTTCAGTTCACTAGACAAGCTCGTCGGAGTGACAGCTTGTCTAAAACGCTTTCTGCACAACTGCAGACACCACCCAGATTCGCGACGCTCAGGCCCCTTGTACGTCAGTGAACGAAGAGAGGCCCTACTTTACTGGGTGCGCAGTGTTCAGCACAATGAGTTTGCAGAGGACATCCACCGCCTTCAAACTGGCAAAATCTGCTCCGTCAGACTCCAGCGGCTGTCCCCTCTCATTAAAGATGAGCTCCTTAGAGTTGGTGGACGACTGTCCCATGCGTCTATCCGATATGACGCGCAGCATCTGCTCATACTTCCCAGCTCTAGCCCACTTGTAGACCTTATCATTGACCACTACCACAAAATACACTGCCACCCTGGCGCTGACACTTTACACGCTATCCTACGCCAACAATTTTGGATATTGTCCGCGCGCCGTATTATTAGACACCGAGTTTTTAAATGCATTAGATGCTTCATGGCCGACCTGCAGCCGATAGAGTTACGCCTCAGCCAGTATTTAGTCAAGTCACGACCGATTTTGCCGGACCATTCCTCGTTAAATCTAGTACCCTACGTAATGTTAAACTCCTAAAAGCGTACTTTTGTATATTCGTGTGCCTCTCGACTAAGGCGGTTCATTTAGAACCGGTCTCGGACCTCAGCACGGAAGCGTTCCTCGCGGCATTACAGCGTTTTATAGCACGCCGCGGTGCCCCGGTTCTCATCCGCTCGGACTGCGGTACAAATTATGTAGGCGCTAGAAATCAGCTCATCGAAGTACAAAACTTTCTTGCCTTGAACAATGATACGATTGCGCACAAGCTCGCTGGTCAGCACATTACTTGGTTGTTAAACGTCCCTAAGGGACCATGGTTCGGTGCGTTACATGAGATCAACGTAAAATCAACAAAGCAACTTTTATATCGCGTAATTGGCGAACAGCCCCTCACATTCGAGGAATTCTCTACACTTTTGGCACGAATCGAAGCTGTCCTTAACTCTAGACCTCTCTGCCCACTTTCGTCTGATCCTTCAGACTTTGAGCCGCATACGGCCGGACATTTCATTATAGGCCGCCCACTAACGGCCCTTCCCGAACTATCCGTGGAAGATAGGCCGATCTCCACACGTAGGCGATTCCAGATGGTACAGGCCCTTTCCCAGCGCTTCTGGACGCTGTGGACCCAGTCCTACCTCCAAACACTCCAAACCCGCTCCAAATGGTTGTCCCCATCCTCCCCTCCCCGAGTTGGCGAGCTCGTCCTCATCAAGGAGGACAACCTGCCTGCCCTTCAATGGAGACTGGGGCGCATTACTCGCACCCTGCCTGGGAAGGATGGCGTCGTGCGGGTGGTGGACCTGGACACCGCCAATGGACACCTCCGGAGGCCTGTGTTCAAGATTGCCAGGCTCCCTCTGGATGAGCCCACCCTGGGCCCCGGAGGATGTACTCGCCACGGGCGAGACGTCTTGTAAGCGTATTAAGATACGCCTAGCGCCATCTAGCGTTGTATCGCGAAGTTGGCGCGCAGCAAGTGAAGGAACGACGCGGCCGGCGAGTGAGGCAGTCTGTCTGTTAACTACCACGAGACGCCCACAAAATACGCGCGCGACGTGCAGATGGTACAATGCCCAGCCAACACAGGGCCGTTGGGACTTTGTACAGGCACGCGAGCGCTGCCAGCGTTGTCTCGGCCGTCACTACGAGAGCGAGTGCAGGTCAAGGGGGGCATGCAAGAACTGTGGGAGTACGAACCACCACACGTCCCTCCATCGACCAGACGGCCCAACGCACTCAGCTCATTCGTCGTCTGTACATGTGCCCCCACCACAGCTGACAGAGCACTCGAGGGAGCGTCCCAGAAACAGCAGGCGGCACGAACCCGCACATCCCAAACAGGCGCAACCCAGCTCTGCTCACAGAGCCAGCCCGCCCAGGTCCGGTTCGCCAGGTAGGCCCCGCGAACGCCGCCAGCAATTATGACTCCCTTCTATCACAGAGCACCCTAGCGAAGAGGTAGATTTAGCCCATGCCCAGTCAACCCATGCCCACACAGCTGATACATACTCAGCTCATACAATTTCAGCTGATACTTAATCAGCTCACTCACCTTCTGTGCCCACTGGCACACCCATTTTGTTGCCAACCGTCTCACTAAGAGTCGCGGACGTACATGGCCATCTTCACACAGCCAGAGCTTTATTGGACTGTGGCAGTATGCTGACGTTAATAACGTCACGCATGGCACGACTTTTGAACCTGTCATCAAAACCCACTTCTTTAAAAATTACAGGAGTTGGGAATCAGCACAAACATGAGTCAAAGGCGGCAATAACAATAGTATGCCGACCCACTCACAATGATACTCCTACAATTACTGCCACAGCTCACATTTTAAAAAACGTCACTGGCTACCTTCCCTTAGATAAGGTACCAAACATTTCCCACGTACTAGGCCAGCCACCCGTGCCATTGGCTGACCAGCTTTACCACACACCAGCCCCGATCGACCTCTTATTGGGGTCGGACGTTCTTGGCCAGGTGTATTTGACTCGTTACCGTCCGAACATCGGAAAAAAGTGCGGAAAGAACAAAGGAAGGAGGACCGGGAGTTAATTGACATAATAAGTGCATTCAAAGTCGTTGACGTTGATGTTATGCCGGTGTTTGTGGCGCGCGATCTGGAGAAGCTGCCACCAATTACCTTCGACCATCTGGATGTCTCCAAACTACTGAAAGATCTTATACTAGTGCAGTCCGAGATTAAGGATATCAGATCATCCTATGCGACGTCGGCACAGTTGAATGACGTAAAGCTCGAGTTGGAAAGCATGAAATACTCTGTTACGCCCTTTTCCAACAGTAACGTCAATTTTATAAGAGGTGGTAGTCGCCGTGATAGCGGACCGATGGGATTGTCGTATCTGAACGATAACACTACTATCGAACAGAATGAAGTATCAAAAAAGCACACTCCAAAAAGTATATCATCATCTCCATGTGAAAATACGCTGAAATATAGAAGTATGAGCATAAGTCAAACGGAGGGTAATTGTGTCGCTTCTCAACGGTCATCGTTAAAAATCAGCGGCGGTGGCGAGAGCGGCGCAGCGCGCCCCGGCGGCGCCATCGGCGTGGGGCCGCGGGGGGCGGGGGGCGCTGCGGCGAATGGTTTTAACGACGCGTGCAGTGTGCGGTGTGAATTATCGCCTGCACGAGTGAATAAAAACACCGATCAGCTGACCGGCGGCGCCGGCCGCGGCGTAAACAGCTGTTCCTCGTTTGCGAGCGTGTTGGTATCAAACTTAGCCGAAAAAAATAGCAATGATTTTAAGAGTAATGAAAAATGGACATTGGTACAGAATAGAAAACCTTATAAATACCCCCGCCTGAACGGGAAACTGGGTAAAGGTGTTGTTGCACCAGAACAAACATTCAGGGCTGCAGACAGAAAAACGCCAATGTTCATTACAAATGTACAGAGAGGGACGACAGAGTCAGACATAAGCAAATATATTTACGACAAAACAAATGAAACTGTAGTTCTGGAAAAAATTAATTCGAACGCACACAACGACTATGATGCTTATAAATTCTTTGTTGCACAGTCTAAATTGCAAATGTTTTTAGATGAAACGCTGTGGCCTAAGGGCATTATTTTCAGACGTTTTATATTTTTCAAGAAGAAAATTTCGACCAGAGTTACATATGATTCTGTTGACGGCCGACTAAAACCTTAATGAACAGTGACACTTTCAAGTTAGTCTCATTCAACTGCAAGAGTGTTAAGCGCTCTTTACATGGAATACGCGAGTTGTGTAAGATTTCCGATATAATAGCGCTGCAGGAGACGTGGTTGTTGCCGAGTGATCTATCATACTTGAATAGTATTAGTGAGGAGTTTGGCTGCACGGGTACTTCGGCGGTGGACATGACGGCAGGGATGCTGTGCGGGCGTCCATACGGCGGCGTAGCGATTCTCTGGCGACACACTGCGTTTTCCAACGTTACAGTGCTTTCGTGTGATAACCCGCGTATAAAATACGCGTGCCGTAAAATTAGTGTTACGTGAAAAGGCAATTTTAGTGATTAGTGTGTATATGCCTACGGATAAGGCTGTGAACCTGGTGGATTTTACGGACACGCTCGGTTCGGTAAGCGCTATCATAGATTCTAGTAATATTGAGTGCGTTTATGTTCTGGGTGATTTTAATGCGCATCCCACGGAACAGTTTTATAATGAACTATCATTGTTTTGTGAGGATCGTGAGTGGACTTGTATTGATGTAGATATGTTGAAGGGGAATAACTGTTTTACTTTTGTAAGTGAGACTAACGGATCGAAAAGATGGCTTGACCATTGTTTGGTTTCTAAAACCGCCTTGCAATCTGTGTGTTGTGTACACGTTCGGTATGATGTACAGTGGTCGGACCACTTCCCTCTAATAGTTGAGTGTAAACTAGACGTAGTCTCACGTGAGAAATATGAGTTGAAATCTGCACCTGATGATGTATTATGGGGCGAGAGAAATGAAGAAAATGTAAAGCTATATTGTAATGAATGTAATTCACACCTTAAACACATTGATTTCCCAGTAGAGTTTCAAAAATGTGCAGACCAAACCTGTAATACTTTACAACATAGGCTAGTTATTGATAAGCTTTACAATGACATTGTGTGTGTTTTGAGGAAGGCGGCAGTAGATACTAAAGTGAATAAATATAATAAGCGTAAGAAAAAGAAACCTGTGATGGGTTGGAGTGCGCACGTCGGCGAGGCACACAGGAGGGCTAAACAAAAATTTCATCTTTGGTGTTGGTACGGTAAACCAAATTCGGGTACCACTTTCATTGAAATGTGCGAGGCTAGGAAAAAATTTAAAAGTCGTTTAAAATGGTGTCAAAACCATCAAGAACAAATAAAGATGGACATTCTGGCTTCGCATCACTCGAGAAATGATTTTCGATCATTCTGGAAGGGCACAAATAAATTAAATACTAAGCCAGCCGTTCCTGTGTGTGTCGGCGGCGTAAGTGGTGCCAAAAATATTGCTGATATGTTTCGAGAACAGTTTATTGTTAAATCACTGCTAGGGCCGTCGCAGTCGGTGCTCAATGTTGAGACTGGTAAGGAGCTGGGCTTTAGATTTACTGCCAAGGAACTGAGTTTGGTAATAAGATCAATGACAAGAGGTAAGTCTCCGGGCCATGATAGTCTTAGCATTGAGCATCTACGTCATGCGGGGCCACACTTGCCGAGACTGTTGGCTATGCTCTTTAACTTTTGCTTGAGCCACTCATACATGCCCGATGAGATGATTGAAACGGTGGTAATACCTATAGTCAAAAATAGGACCGCCGATCAGTCGGACAAAAACAACTATAGACCCATTTCTCTGGCTACAGTTATCTCAAAGGTGTTTGACAGCGTGCTTGACACACAGCTGAAGCAATACACTCAACCTCATGATAATCAATTTGGCTTTAGAGCAGGTTTATCGACGGAGAGTGCGGTGCTGGCTGTTAAGCATGTGGTCAATTATTATACTGAACGTGACATGTCTGTTCACGCATGCTTCCTTGACCTGTCGAGAGCTTTTGATTTGGTCTCCTATGACGTTATGTGGAAAAAGCTCGAAAATACTAACTTACCTCCAGAACTCATTGACATCTGCAAGTACTGGTACGGGAATCAGAGGAATAGCGTTCGATGGGCAGGTGTCATGTCTCAATCATACGGGTTGGAGTGTGGAGTGAGGCAGGGGGGATTGTCCCCGCCCGCTTTATTTAACCTGTATGTAAACGAACTAATTGTCGCGCTCAGCAGCACTCGTGTCGGTTGTCACATAGATGGAATTAATGTCAACAATATAAGCTACGCGGATGACATGGTGCTGTTGAGTGCGTCCGTGTGTGGCTTAAGAAGGCTCGTCGCTGTCTGTGAATCCTATGCTGTGCGTCATGGACTAAAATATAATTCGTCTAAAAGTGAAATCATGGTCTTTGCGGCCAGAGGTAAAAGTACAATGAACTTTCCTGAAGTTAAGCTTAATAAATAAATAAATAAATAAATCTTTCCTACAATCACACCAATTACCTAGCCCAAGAGAAGCTTCGAAGAAACTCGTTAAATGGTTACTAGACAACGGATAAACATACTTAAAATACTTAAATACATACTTATTATACATAGAAAACACCCAGACCCGAGACAATTTAGAAAACAATAATTTCTAAATTGACCCGACCGGGGTTCGAACCCGGGACCTCAGAGATGACACCATGAAAACCGGTGTACAAACCACTCGACCAAGGAGGTCGTCAAATCGTGCAGCTTTGCGAAGAGTACACCAATTTAAGTACCTAGGACACCTATTGACCTCTGGCCTCAGGGATGATGACGACATAGAGAGGGAACGGAGGGCGCTCGCGGTGAGGGCAAACATGATAGCCCGTAGGTTTGCTCGCTGTTCTAAAGAAGTGAAAATTACACTCTTTAGATCGAACTGCACATCATTCTACACCTGCAGCCTATGGGCTGGTTATACCCAAAAATCCTATAGCAGGCTCCGGGTCCAATATAATAATGCGTTCAGGGTGCTGTTGGGGCTGCCGCGATTCTGTAGTGCGTCAGGGATGTTCGCAGAAAACCACGTAGATTGTTTCTATACTACAATGCGTAAGCGATGCGCGTCCCTGGTGCGAAGAGTCCGTGGCAGTGCCAACAGCATTCTGAGCATGATTGCGAGTAGGTTGGATTGTGTTTTTATCAATCACTGTGATGCAATCTCTCACGGAATTGCGCCATAGTGATTGTTACTATAGTTACGTAGTACTAACACTAGAATAAGTAAAATTGTTACTAAAAACAAAAAACTTTTTAGATGTAATGAAATAAACAATAATAATAATAATAATAATAATGATCAAATTTCCTATTTGCATTGTATATCATGAATTAATTGAATTGAATTGTTAATAATGAGTATTTTTATTTTTTATTTTATATTATATTATATTACTTATATGTATACTAACATAATTAATAAGTGCATATTGTTACTAACCATATGGATCTATGTTACCTGAATAAATGAATTTGAATTGAATTAAACATACCAGGCCAATAATAACGAAGAGAAAGTTTTTTGTACGTCTTGAAGTTTCCCAGGTGAGGTTCTTGATTGGAGCCATGGTTAGCTTCAATTATAGTACGTCTTTCTTGAGGTAGAGGAACTTCTTTCCAAATAAAATCATCATTCAGTCTGTCAGGAGAGTGAATGCAACGGTAAAGTTTGTTATTTCTGATCGTATAGTTTGGGTATGCATCAGGATTATTACTGCAGCCAAGGAAAGTTTTATTGTAGATTTCCAGTTCACGGTCAGGAGGTGGATCATCCGCAGAGATAGGATGTACGCCTTGGAGTATTGAACCCTCATTTTTACAACCATCTTGAGTCTTGGATCTCGAAAGTAGATCTGAAACAACATTATCTTTGCCTTTCTTGTGTTTCAGTACAAAGTTAAAACACGACAAGCGTAGTGTCCAGCGAGCAAGTCTTCCTGAAGGATTGGCTAGCTTCTGAAACCATTTTAGAGCAGCATGGTCAGTATATATTGTGAATTCTTTACCATTGTCCAGGTAACAACGCCAATGTTCTAAGGCAGTTATTACAGCCAACGTTTCCCTTTCAGTAGTTGAGTAGTTTTGCTGATTTTTATTAAGTGCTTTGCTCATGTAAGCAATCACGACTTCTTTGTCATTCTGTTGTTGAGTGAGCATTGCGCCTGTACCATAGTTTAAAGCATCGCAATGTACAGCAAAAGGAAGATTGAAGTCAGGGCAGGCAAGAACAGGAGCAGTTACTAAGGCTTCCTTAAGTTTTTGGAAAGCCGATGCAGCGTCAGAGTTCCATAAAAATTTAGGAACATTCAATCCAGAACAGGTCAGCTTGTTGAGAGGAGAGGCAATAGTGCTGAAATTCGGGATAAATCTTCGAAACCAACTACAAGTGCCAATAAATCTTCTGACTTCTTTTCTGCCGGTAGGCTTGGGATATTCAAGGATAGCTTTAATTTTATCAGGATCAGCTCGTAACCCATGTTCATCCACGACGAATCCAAGATATTTTAGTTCCTTTCTAAAAAAATTACTTTTCTCAAAGTTTATAGTTAAGTTAGCAAAAGAAAGATTTTCGTGAACTTTCATCAGCAGAGATATATGCTCATCGAAAGTCTCACTAATTATGACGATGTCATCCAAGTAGCAGAATACTTTATTATCGAAATCTGGAGTAAATAACATGTCCATTAGACGTTGTTGAGTCGCAGGCGAGTTAGTTAGTCTAAAGGGCATGACTTTGAATCTGAACATACCTCTTCCAGGTACATAGAATGCAGTTTTATCTTTGTCCGCAGAATTAAGAGGTATCTCCCAAAAAGCTTTAGCAATGTCAATGCTTGATAAGTACTTAGCATTCTTGAGATTGTCTAGGATTTCGCTTATAAGTAGTAGACTGTAAGCATCACGACGAGTAACAGAATTAAGCTTTCTGCTATCAACACAGAAACGCCATTCGCCATTCTTCTTTAGTGTAATCAGCACTGGAGATAGCCACGGACTTTCGCATTGTTCGATAACATTCCATTGTAGCATCTTGTCCACTTCATTAATTAAGGCCCTTTGTTTTTCAGGTGACAATCTGTAACATCTTTGTTTAATGGGCAGAGAATCAGCAGTGTCAATCTTGTGACATATAAGATGAGTACGTCCAAGTGCTCCCTTTTCTTCGAACGAGATAGTCTTGAAGCGCTGGATAATGTCGTCAGCAATGTTGCTTTGGTTTGACGTAAGATGTTCATAAGGTAAAACTTTAGTATCCGATGTCTCAATAGTTGAGCATTCAAAGTCTGAAGGACTAGCCAAAGATAAAATGTTAGGTAAGAGATTAAATATTTTCCAAAAATCAATACCCAAAATTAAAGAAGGCGATATATCCGGAAAAATATAGGTTTTAACCAAGTGAGTTTGGTTATTAAAAGACAAAGGAAGTTCAAAGAATCCTAAGGATTTAACTTTTTGATTATTAGCAGTAGAAACAGTTATAATATCTGACTTGAAAAGTTTATAGCCCAATTTGAGAATTTCTAAGTAAGAAGTGTTACCCAGAATTGTAATTGAGCTACCAGAGTCGAGCAAACCAGAGATAGATAGATTATTAATTCTGATGTTAATGAAAGGACGTTTATAATCTATCTCATCAGAGTAAAGAGTAGAAGAAATATTATAGCAAGAAAAGAAGTTTTTAAGAGTTTTTAGCCAAACGTTCCAATCATCAACATCAAAGTTTGAGTTATTTTTCAAGTCAGTAATTAGTTTTCTGAACTAGTATTCGGTTTAGGTGAACAATTCGGACAATCAGCGGTTTTAAAACCTTTTAGGCCACATTTGTAACAAATAACAAAATGAGGCTGAGTACAAGTATTTAAAGTATGTCCTTTTTCACGACATCGGACACAGAAAATATTCTGTTGAATAGGTCCAGCTTGAATTAAGCTATTAACCTGTCTAAATGGATTCCTAAAAGAGGAATTAAATTTATTTGTAACAGGAGGATGTCCAGAGTTAGGAGCGGAAAAGTTAGAATAAGCTAAATGTTGTTTGTCACTGTCCAAAAATCTTTCATAGTTTTGGCAGGTAGCCAAGAGAGAATTTATAGAGTCAATGTCTTTAACCCTAGACACCTAACGTTCGTACGTACCCTTTTAAACCTAAACATACGTCGTTTCGACGAGCACTTTTTATATGATTTCGTTACATTTAATACACACATACGTTATACAACTACCTATTATTTTAGTAAATAAAACAATTATTTTCTATTTTAGTACCAATATATTTCTTATAAGCTATTTTAATAGATAACTACTTTTTGAGATCATAATGAGACTACATAGTTATAAAAATTTATATAAAAATAAACAACAAAAATAGCCTTTTTCTCTTTAGAAAAATTTAACTATAACACTCTTATTATTTAGGAAATAAAAACAAAACTAGTTTTTTGAAACACATTGTACGCACAAATCAACTTTATGTTCACCACAAATTGCAGTGATGCATTTTGAGCATAAGAACTTTGTCATGCGCCTTTTTTATAAGAGCAGAGACCACAAACTTTTTTTTTCTCATATTTGGTGTCTCTACTAGTGGAAGGTCATTGCTAGATGATGACTGACTTTGACCTTGACCTTGACCTTCATCGTTCTTTGAGTAGATGCGTAGATGTAATTTGCTCACAATTTGTCCACTTCAAAATCCCTTCAAATATCTGATCAGTCATGAAATAAAAGTGGATTCACTATATCCCTTACGGCAAGAGTAGGTCCTCTGGCAACAAGTACAATGTTTATTGCAGCTGTTCTATTTGAACTATGTCTTTGCTGGTAGCCCAAACATGACGGGAGCGACTGCGGATATTGCTTCGTGAGAAAGTCAAGTAGATGGATTACTACCTGAGGTCTCTTGCAAAGCAACAGGAGGTGTTTGTAGCTCTAGCACATTAACCAGCAGAGCAGGCGAAAAGCACTCTTGAACATTCACGGGACTATCTTCACTATCAGATGGTTGTCTTGAGTGTCTCTTTCTACGATATCAAACTTCACTTTGTCTTCTGTTTCCCTATCAGATAATCCCTCCAATGAACTGACACCTTCCTCTTCCAATAATAAACGCGTTATACGCTCATCGGACAATAATTGTTTCAAAGCCATGGCAAAAACTGCATAAAAGAACAAACTTCAATTGCATTAAATATGTACACAAACCCTAACCATTCGTCGAAACGACGAACAATCTAGTAATATCTCAAGAAATTATGTACTTGTCCACCGGACCCGGGTGCCTCCCGAAAGAGCTCGGCGAACACTGAGTTGGCAAGCAAGGACACCCCGATCGGCGCACGCGCCGAAAAGAGATGGTGATATTTCTGTCGTGTAATCGTCGTTTCGACGAAGGTTAGGTGTTTAGGGTTAAGAGCGACAAAGACTGAGTAACATGGTCTTATGTTACATAAGATTATTTCTAACTGTTCGGCCTCAGAAAGTTTTTTGGAAAGACGTGCAAACATTCCGGACATTATAGACAAAAATATGATGATGGATTCGTCACGGCCTTGTGTGCGACTTTTAATACCTTCTAATAGTTTATAATCATAATCAAAACCACCAAAGTCTTTAATTAGAAGATCAGAAATTTTGTTCCAAGTGAGGTTTGGATTTAGGTTATGTTGAAACCTTTTTTTTTTTTTTTTTTATTTTTTTTTTCCGGTGTAATCCCTGCTTATGGATTACAGCCTCCAGAAGGGAGACTGGATATGTGGGACTCTCCCGTCCCCCTTTCCACGACGTAATCGCCGGGCGAGAGGGGGAGAGGAGGGGCCTACCCACTAATCACCGGGGGTCCAAACTCCGAGAGCGTAAGGCTTGAAGTGGCGGCCACGGGACCTAATCCACTTGGGCAATGACCACGCGGAGCCACCCCGTCGCCGTGTGCTAACCTATAACCGCCGCCTGAGGCAGCTGTTACGCGCCAGCACACGGCGACTACGCGCGCGAAAGGCACAACACAAAACCCCCATAGAGAAGGGGGACGAACACAAGACCGGCCAGCATGCTCGGTTGCCCGGGCATGCTGACCAGACACACAGAACTCCACAGCACGCGCCTACGTTTCCGTGGGCGTGCACTGCAGACACACCCCCCATCAGACCTACCGGGCACCTGGGGTGGTATAATAAAATACCCATACCGGTGCCCAGCAGTCAGACCCACAACAACACACACGCAGAAGACAAAACAAGAAATCGCCCCTACTCGGCGCTGGCGCCCGGATCCGGAGGATCGTCCGCCACCTCCATGGGCCCGCTTGACCCTTCCTCTCTTGGAGGGGGAGGGGGCTTACTCCACGGGTTCACCTTAGACCTGGTGATGGGGGGCCTGCAGGTCCTTCCCCCCAGCTGATGTTCGCTGGGGAGGCCTGCCTCCCTGCACACTGCGCAACTTGGCCTCTCTGCCACGCATTCCGCAGCCCGGTGCCCTGGTGCACTGCACCTATAGCACAGGGCGCTGCGGTCCACCTTCGACTCGCAGGTGTAGGACGTATGGCCTGCACCATAACACCTGTAACAGCGTACGGGGAGCCTGTCTAGCGCTACCACTCGTACCTGTATCCACCCGATCGTTAGGTGCCCCGCCTCCGCCAGCACCTTGGCCTGCCCCACCGGTAGCCCGATCACCACGGAGTTCGTCCCCCAGGGGCCGGACCGAACCGCTCCTACGGAGACCTCCTCCTTCCTACCACCCGTTCTGGCGACAATCGCCTCCATCACCCCTTCTGGGTTCATCCCCTCGCTGAGTCCTACTAACCGGAGCTCGGCCTTGCGGACAGGCCTACGTATCTCCGCCTCCTCCACCAGCACCTCTCGGAGCTTGTTAGCTAGCGCATCGGCTTTAGACGCGCTAGTCACTCCCGGCACTTCCAATTTCCGGCCCCCCGCCGCCGTATTTCTCATACGGACGGCCTCTATGCCCAACTCGCTCAGGTCTATCGCGCCGATGGCCTTCTCCAGTACCCCCGCATAGGTCACACCCTTGGCCGCGGCTTCCGGCTTTAGGGTGATCGTGACTACTGACGAGCGCGGCGGCACGCGCCTCGCCGCGGCAGACACCCTCCCGGCCGCCCTCCTGCTTGGCGCCTCCGTACCCGTAGCGGTAGCCCGGGCAGCCGCAGTCGCGGCCTTCCTCGCCTTTCTCCTCGCGGAGTTTGAGAGGCTAGTCTGCCATGTGCCAGCAGCCACCGCCATGGAGGGGGGGGGTCGCCCGCACCCGCGATGTTTGCCTACCCAGTGCTCCCTGGGGCAGCATCGGGTATTCCTCTCCCAGGATGGTCCCTTGGGCCTCTTCTACCGGGCGGACATGGGGGGCGTTGGAGGGTCCAGCGGCCGCCCCAGCGTAACTTGCCCCAACCCTGTCGTGCGCCAATGGCGGCCTCATTGGTGGCTCGCGTGGGAGGCGCCTCTCCAAGGCATCCAGTCTTCCCGCGAGCATGCTTCCGAGGGACTCGATGACGTCCCTCTTGAGACCCTCCATCATCTCCCCAATCGATGGGGCCGCCTCCTTGGCAACCGCCTTCGGGGCCTTCTTCCGGGGCTGTCGGGAATCGGGCTGCCTCTCGCTCAGCCGCCTGACCTCATCCTGTAGCTCTTTCACTTGAGCCTCCATCCTCATACAGTAGGCCAGAAGCTTCCTGTCTCCCATGTCCTCATCGATGACCATAAATTGTTCCAGGACGGCCGTCAATGAGCGCATCCCCTCATTTATGGCTCCGCGGCACGTCCCCTTTATGTTGGCGGATTTGTGCACCGCGGTCTCAATTTGGTCCACACTCTCCCAGGCGTACTCGAACAACTCCGGGGTGGACTTGTTCTCCACCAAGTGACGGAATGGGGCCATCCGCCTGTCTTTCATGTTCCCATACCGCTCCCGTTCTTTCTTCTCTACCAGCTGTTGGGCCGCCCTGGCTTTTCCCGGGAAAGGTCCCCCTTCCTTCTCCTGACCTCGAGGTCCCCCATCCTCTCCCCAGGGGGTAATTGAGTAGGTTTTTGAGACATCTAGCACCGGTCGGTATAACCCCTCGGTGTCGAACTCCTCCTCTTCCCCTTCACTCGTCGAGGTGTCAGGCTTCCTACCCTCGGCCTCGCTCTTCGACGACCAAGGGTCCCCTAGCATCCTCTTGGCCTCAGCCACGCCAATGAAGGTGCCCAGTTTCTCCACCCGTTGGGCATTTTCGCAGCCTTCGAGCGAGACCCTCTTGGTCTTATTTTCCGCTGCCTCCTTTCTCAGCTCGATCTTGTCGGAGTCACTCGAGTCAATTCGTGAATCGACCAGTGCACGCTTCCGAGTCCTCTCGACAAGATCAACAATCATTTTCTGCGGGTCACTCGCAGCTCGGACCCGCTCCCGCTCCACCTCGGCCGCCCAGTCGTAACGACTGTCGCCACTACCTCCGGGCACCGCCGGGTCCACGCCGCCCAAGCCATTAGCCCGAGCGGACGCTTTCCCGGACGCGTCCCCGGCATCTCCGCCCTTCCCGGGCCCACCACGAACTCCGCCCCCCTTGGGCAACCTCCCACCAGCACCAGTAGCAGCCGCCGCTGCAGGAGCCTGGTCACGCGCTCCTGCAGGGCCTTCGGTAACCAATTTCTCACGTGGAGGCCCGGGTATCTCCACGCGCCGGGCGCCAGCCGAATCACATGGCACACTAACTTTCTTAGGCTTGCCTTTCATTATGTTTGGAAGTTTGAAAGGCTTGCCTTTCATTATGTTTGGAAGTTTGAAAGGCTTGCCTACCCCTTGGTCGCTAATGGGTGGGCTGTTAGAGCCGCCCACCAACCCGTCCGAGGACGGGCTCCCGTCGCCGCGCCCCGCAACGACGGAACCTTTGCCCTAAGCGGCGCCCAGAAGGGGCGCTGAACTACCCCATCCCCCCCGTGTAACGACGCCCAGAAGGGGTGCCGTCAAAACTCCCCTCAAAGCCGCTCGAGAGTGAGCGGCGAGCGTGCGACCCAGAGTGGGCCGCACGTGGAGATCCCCCCCGCAGGTCAGAGTGACCCGCTGTGCGGTCCAGAAGGGACGCGCGTTGAAGGGGGTGCGATGCCCAGAAGGGGCACCACCTACTTTATTCGACGCCCAGAAGGGGCGCCAGGGATTTGCATAAAGCCCCTTGTCCCACGCTGAACGTGGGCCGAGAGGCCTTACCCCAGGGTGCACCACGAGGAGGTTCCCAAATTTGCACCCCTATGTTGAAACCTAAACCAATGCAAAGCATTATCGGTAAAAATTTCATAACACTGCGTTACTAACATATCTTTACTGAGGCTACGGGCCAAACAGAATTCATTAATTTTTTGTAGAAAAGACCTAGGACAAGATTTGCCATCAAAGGTGCATGTTGGAGCACGGGCGCCGTCGGAAGCCGTCGTCGGTCGTCGGGCTGCGGCGCGCGAGCGGCGCGCGGGCGCGGGCGGCGAGGCACGGACGGCTGCCACGACACATCTGCCGAGACCAGCGTAGGCACAGCGCGCGTCTCCCGTTGTTTGCGGTCAATTTTGTAATGACGTATTAGTAAAGCCTATAAAATACAGTCCACCTTTAATTTACACCAAGTCCAAGTTAGGACCCTAACATTGGTCCATCTTCACCGTCTATGAAGCAGCAGTACGTTCGTTACTTCATCGAAACGCATTTACGCCACTCGGTGGACTTTGACTGAGCCAACGTGGATTCTGCCGTCGTCGTCACAGCCTACGTCTTTGGAGCAGTTGACGTCACCTTTAAGGGAGTATTGTACAAATAACGCGTGAGTTCGTTCCAATTAATCGCCTTCCCATCAATTTAATTTTTTTTCCAAGTTTTACCTTTTGCCGAAAAATCTGTTTTTCCCTATTTTTGCATTTAAAGCTTAAAATCGTTGTTAATCATCTTAAAATCATTTCCCTGCCTCTTATCAGCTACTTGTGTGCTATATTTCTTCTACGCAAGCTGCATATTTTCGCATGCGCATGCGCACGTTTGTGTGCCACGCACATAGTCAGGTAACCTAATTACGGTGCGCCGGCACCTGCTTGCAGCTGGTTTATAGATAAGAAATATAGGTCATCAGCTGACGCACGCTCATCTTTTCACGTATTTGATAGTATTTTGCTACATTTATTTTTTTTGGAAGTCTTTCCTTTTAATTTTTCGCTCCAACTTACATTGATTCACGATGGCTGACCTTAAAATTTTATATAAGAAGCGCAGTTCTATAAAAGCGAAGCTTACAATTTTTAATAAGCAACTTATTTTAATGAGTAGTGGCTCAAGCCTTTCACAGCTGCAGCGTTTGGACATAGAGGAACGCTTTGAAAAAATCGAAGTTATGTACACCGAATTCGATCAATTACAGGTTGACATCGAGGTGCTAGTGGATGACATCGAGTCCGAGTTGGTTGAGCGAGAGGACTTCGAGCGTCAATACTTCAGCTCGGTGGCACTCGCGCGCAGCCTGCTTGGGATCACATCTAAAGGTTCCGTATCAAGCTCTAAACATGACCACTCAAATGCACAAATAAAAAACAACTTTGTTCGATTGCCAAAAATTAATTTGCCCAGCTTCGATGGAAACTATCAATACTGGCTAGAGTTTCGAGACACATTCACTTCTTTAATTCATGACAATAGTTCAATAGATAATATAAATAAATTTCACTATCTAAGAGCTTCACTCAGAGGAAATGCATCAACAATTATTAAAAACATTGATTTCATTGGGGAAAATTACAAAGTTGCTTGGGATTTATTATGCGATCGGTACAACAACAATCGCCTTCTTATAGATAACCATGTGCAGGCACTATTTGACATTGAGCCCGTATTGATGGAATCCAGTTCTTCTCTTCGTAATCTTGTCGATGTAACAAATAAAAACATCAGGGCGTTGACAACATTAAAACAGCCTACTGACTATTGGCATACTCTTATAATTTATATTTTGGCTAAAAAATTCGATGCGACTACTGGTCGTCACTGGGAAGAGTATCGAAACAACTTAATAGAAGAACCGACTACATCTCAATTTTGCACTTTTGTTAGTAGGAAAGCGGACTTGATGGAGTCTATTGAAACAAATCAAAACTTATCAAATAATAATATATTAGTTGCCTTAAATAATACACACTTAAACAATACAAACTTACATTCTAACAATACAAAAAATACAAATAATATTAAAAACAATCATACAAATAATAATCAAAAATCAATAAGTCGTAATAAAAATTTCTATTCATGTCCGCTTTGCTCTCAAAATCATTCATTATTCAATTGTGAAGCTTTTAGAACACTCCCTATAGAAAATCGTATAAAGAAAGTAAAGGAATTTAAAGTTTGTTTAAACTGCTTGCGTTCAGGTCATGTGGCAAAGTATTGCAAATTAACTCATTGTAAATATTGCAAAGTTAAGCACAACACTCTTTTGCACTTGGAAACAAACGAGCCCAGACCTTTAGTGAATCCTTTGCCTTCTACTTCTAATGATGTCACGTTGTCAGCCACTTCTATGCAGCTTGCTACTTCGGCACATGTTTTACTGTCCACAGCTTTGGTGAGCGTGCTGAACGCTGCGGGCGAGAAGCACACTGCTCGGCTACTGCTCGATAACGGGAGTACAGCCAACTTCGTAACTCATCACCTATGTGACACGCTGGGTTTGTCACGACGCGGTACGAGCACTAAGGTCACAGGTATCAACAACCACACTTCTTTAAGTACACAGTCTTGTAATCTCACATTAGAGTCTTTATGCTGTGCCTACAACACCGAAATAGTGTGTCATATATTGCCAGAGATCACTAAAGTTCTACCACCTTCTTTTGTGAACATTAATCACATCCCTATCCCTCCAGGCCTTCAGTTAGCAGACCCGAATTTTAACATTCCGTCGGTCATAGACATCCTGGTAGGAGCGGAAGTATTTTGGAACGTCTTAGGTACCAAATCCATAAATCTAGGAAAGAATCTGCCTACATTGTGTGAAACCAAATTTGGTTGGTTGGTGTCAGGTAACATAGCCCACCAGTCAGACCAGTCTAATGCTCACTTTTGCAATTTCACAAATTTGGCTCTAACTCCCGACCTTACTCAATTTTGGGAGCTTGACAATGTTTCGCCTAAATATTCTCACTCTCTAGAAGAGAGGTCTTGTGAGAAATTATTTAATGAAACAACCCTTCGCAAAGATGACGGACGTTTTGTCGTTTCTATGCCCTTAAAAAGAGATCCTAGCTTATTAGGTCACTCTTATGAACAAGCTAAATGTCGTTTCCTATCATTGGAACGACGCTTTCAACGTGACCCTATTTTTAAAGACATGTACTTAAAATTTATGAGTGAATATGAGTCACTAGGCCACATGTCCAAAGATATAGAATGTACATCTGATACGTCTATTACTGAATATTACATTCCTCATCATGGCGTATATCGTGACTCTAGTTCCACTACTAAACTTCGCGTAGTCTTTGATGCTTCGGCCGCTACGTCTTCAAGTTTGTCGCTTAACGATATCCAAATGGTTGGCCCAGTCGTTCAGGACGATCTTTTTGCAATTTTATTGCGTTTTCGCCAGCATAAATATGTTGTCTCAGGCGATATAGAAAAAATGTACCGAGCCATTGAAATTAATTCTATTCATAGGCCACTTCAAAAAATAATATTTCGGTTCAATCCAAAGGAACCTCTTTCAACCTACACTTTGAACACGGTGACCTATGGTACTGCTTCCGCTCCATACTTGGCAACAAAATGCTTAGTTAGCTTAGCCGACAACGTCGAAGATAGTGTTGTCAAACGTGCTATACAGCATGATTTTTTCGTTGACGATTTTTTGTCTGGATCAAGCGATAGCAGTCAGACAATACAGCTAGCAAAACAAGTAGCGTCACTCCTCTCTTCAGCAAAATTCAATCTGCGAAAATGGAGGTCAAATTGTCCTCAAATTTTGGCCCAAATCACAAATTCTGACTCTGACAAGTCCACTAATCTATTAGATTTTTCTGAGCAAGGCCAAGGCCATCATTACTTAAAAACATTAGGCCTTAACTGGAACTGTGACTCTGATTCGCTTAGTTTTTCTATAAATATTGACCCATTAAAAAAGATAACAAAGCGCCATATACTTTCAGTAATCAGTCAAATTTTTGACCCACTGGGTCTTATAGGCCCGTGCGTTGTCGAAGCAAAAATAATCATGCAACGTTTATGGCTAGACAAATATAATTGGGACGATGCAGTTTCAGTTGAGTTAGGAAATCTATGGTCTATTTTTGAAACCACACTTTCGCAGCTTAATAATTTAAATATCCCTCGGTGGGTTTTGCATGAAGACTCTATTGTTCACGAAGTACATGTCTTCACTGATGCGTCCGAAAAGGCATACGGAGCTTGCTTGTACATTCGTTCGCATAATAAAAACCCAGGCTCAGTGCGTGTGCGATTATTAGCATCTAAAAATCGAGTGGCTCCTTTAAAACCAACGACTATGCCACGGCTTGAACTTTGTGGAGCTTTGGTGGGTGCAAGACTGTGTACAAAAATCGTAGACTCGCTTACTTTGCACGTAGATAAATGTAGATTTTGGTGTGACTCAACGATTGTTTTAGGATGGTTGTCGACTCCATCAAATCAACTAAAATCCTTTGTCCGTAATAGAGTCAACGAAATACAAGAAAGTACCTGTGGTCATGCCTGGAGCTACGTACCGTCGAAGGACAACCCAGCTGATCTTGTTTCACGGGGCTTACGAGCTGATGTTATCGGCGAAACCAGTTTATGGTGGTCTGGACCTTCATTTTTGTCAAAAGACGAAAATGAATGGCCCTCTATGCCTAAAACTGTGAAACATGATCAGTCGGAAGTAGTGACTCATATCAGTAGTAGTAGCTGTAATGATAGTGACGCTCAGTCTAGTAGTCATAGTTGTAGTAGCGCTTTTTTACCTAACTTATCCGCAGTACAGGCTTTATTTACAAAATTTTCTAGTTTTAGTAAATTACAGCGAGTTGTAGCGTATTTATGTAGATTCGTAAATAACTTAAAAAATAAAAATAATCAATTGTATGGCAATCTCTCTTTAATAGAATTACAAAAATCACAGAATCTTATTTTACATTGTGCACAAATTCAAATGTTTCGTGACGAATACATAATTTTAAAATCAAATAAGAGATTGCCTCTCAAAAATAAATTAATTTCATTGACCCCCTTTATTGATGGAAATAACCTCATTCGCGTGGGCGGAAGGCTTGATAATTCTCCCTACGATTTTAATATAAAACATCCAATCTTAATCTGTTCAAAACACCATATATCCCATCTTATATTTCAAATGCAACATAAAATCCTATTACATGCCGGTCCCCAGCTTCTTTTGGCTAACATACGCCAAACTTATTGGCCTCTTAAAGGCAGAAACCTATCCAAAGTAATTGTTAACAAATGCGTTACCTGTTTCAGACACAAGGCTCAAAACGTGCAGCCCATTATGGGCCAGTTACCTAATTCAAGGACACATCTTGAGTTTCCTTTTCAACATTGTTATGTGGACTATGCAGGGCCAGTACTTATAGCTGATCGAAAGGGACGCGGGTGTAAACTCATTAAGTCCTATTTGTGCATTTTTGTGTGCTCTGCAGTGAAGGCGGTGCATTTGGAGCTTGTCACGGACCTGACTAGTGACGCCTACATGGCCGCTTTAAATCGGTTCGTGGCGCGGCGAGGCAAGCCTCGCAGCATCACGTCTGATAACGGCACAAATTTCGTAGGTGCTTCAAATGAAATGCAAAGATTTCTCTCTAATTCAAATGTTGCATCTGAGATAGCGCAGGAAGGCATTGAGTTCGTTTTCACCCCTGCCTATTCTCCTCATTTCAACTCTTTGGCCGAGGCAGCAGTTAAATCTTGTAAGCATCACTTAAAACGACTGTTGCAACTTACTCACTTCACCTTTGAAGAAATGGCCACTTGTTTAGCCCAAATTGAGGCCGTCTTAAATTCACGTCCTCTCACCCCTCTTTCTACTGACCCTAATGATTTTTCGGCCCTTACTCCTTCTCATTTTTTAATTGGACGCTCACTCTTATCTGTACCATACCCACAGGTGACTGAAACTAACATATCCCGCTTGGATCGATGGAGGCGGATACAGCTCATCCAGCAGCACTTTTGGCGACGTTTTAATAACGAATATGTTTCTCTGCTACAGAAAAGGACAAAATGGTTCAGTTCCACAGGAGAAGTCCAGCCTGGTTCACTCGTCCTTGTGAGAGAAAAAACACCACCCTTATTGTGGTCATTAGGACGAGTTGTAAAGACCTATCCAGGCGTAGACGGAGTCACGAGAGTGGCCGAGCTGAAGACGAAGAGGGGCACCATTCGGCGCGGTTTCAACAACATATGTCCTCTTCCAATCAACTAATTGAAGACTGCTCTTCAACCCGGGGAGCATGTTGGAGCACGGGCGCCGTCGGAAGCCGTCGTCGGTCGTCGGGCTGCGGCGCGCGAGCGGCGCGCGGGCGCGGGCGGCGAGGCACGGACGGCTGCCACGACACATCTGCCGAGACCAGCGTAGGCACAGCGCGCGTCTCCCGTTGTTTGCGGTCAATTTTGTAATGACGTATTAGTAAAGCCTATAAAATACAGTCCACCTTTAATTTACACCAAGTCCAAGTTAGGACCCTAACAGTGCATCTTTTCAGATCTTTGAAAAGTTGAAGGTTTGGAATAGTTTGAGGAGGTACCTGATAGTAAGGTTGGAGAGGAAGGGCAGCAGGAGTCGTAAGAGCAGGTTCTGGAACGGCTGCTGCGGGATGTTGAAGAGGAGAAATATTTTCAGCTGGAAGAAAGGTATAAGATTCAAATCGTTTTTCTAGAATAAACCATTTGGATTGGAGACTATCAAATGTAGATTTAAGATCCGAGCACAAGTCAATGTCAATACGTTCTAATCGGTAATAAATATGATTTATAAAAGTTTCAACTAATCTTAAATATTTGGAATCACCCTGTAAGAGTTTATCAATTTAAATTTCTAGGTAGTTCTAGGTAAAGTCTAACTGAGGCAAGTCTTCTTCTATAGGAATGAAAGAAGTCAAGATTTCGTCAGCTGGCATTACAGCAGATAAGCGAAGAATCTGTTTTTTAAGAAGTAAAACAGTATTTTCTGGTTCCTCTAATCTAATTCTTACTTCATATTCAAGTTCAGACTTGTTTAAAAAGTCAAATTTAATCGGTCGAGACATTGTTAAAATAAATAATGATTATGAATATATATACCGGTAGTAAAACTGAAAATAAAAAATATTAAATGAAAAGAGTTTAAGTAGGTGAATGTGTAAAGTATTGTTGGGCGCCAAAATGTCGTGAAGCGACATTTAAAAAAGAAAAGATGATAAGAAATTAACAAATATTTATAAGACAAAATAAAATTACAAACAAAAGTTTTAAAAAAATGAGTGAGGATGGTGAGTATGGAGGTGATGATGGTTAAAATGAAGGTTGATGATATAAAAAGTGAAGGGGTAGGTGCAGCTGACGTGGAGGCAGGCGAAGGTGTGGAGGCAAGCGCTGAACTTGGCAGTCGTCGAAGGGCGCAGGCAAGTAAAGACAGGCAGACGCCGGTAGGCAGGCGCCGGTAGGCGAAGGCAAGCGAAGGCAGGCAGGCGCCGACAGGCACGCGCCGACAGGCAGGCGCCACAAGGCAGGCGCCGGTGGGCGCAGGCAGGCGCAGGTAGGCGCAGGCAGGCGCAGGCAGCAGGCGCCAGCAGGCGCAGGCTGGCGAAGGTTCAGGCAGGCAGGCGCCACCAGGCGCAGGCTGGCGAAGGTGCAGGCAGGCAGGCGCCACCAGGCGAAGGCAGGCGAAGGTGTAGGCTGACAGGCGAGACAGGCACAGGCAGGTGTAGGCGCACGCGATGACTGGAGGCTGTAGTCTTCCAATTCGGAAACTGGTGATTGTACTTGAAGACTAGTCCTTCCAATTTGGAAGAGGAAAGTAAGGAGTCTTGACCTTCCAATTCGGAAGCTGGTGATCGTTTCAGTAGACTAATCCTTTTGAATCAAAAGCTAGAGATGTAATGATTAGTCGTCGGCTGAACTTTATAAAGAAACCTCGGTTTCTGAGTTCTGCATAAATTTCAAAATATTATTTTTAAAACGCTGAAATCTAGATGGCCCAATGTAAAAATGAGAAAGTCTAAAAGTTTTGATTCAATTTTGTTGATAAGTTGCATAGCAACGAAGCAAAAATAAGTTGTCAGATACGTCAAAACGAGACCAAAACACAATATTTAGTAAATAGAAAACAATTAAGGTGAGATAAATGTAAATATTACAAGGAAAAACGCATAATAAGATTATCGAAGTGATCCGAAACTTGTGGGATACGTAAAAGTGTCGAAAAATAGTGTTCGAAGTTTCGTGATTTAGATCACGTAAGTAAATGTGTTTAGATAAAGGAATTGCGATGTGTGTAGTGTAGTGTGTAGTTACTAAATCATTATGTATCGTTGCAGAAGCGAGGAAAAATAAAGGCAAATATATAAATAAGACGAATGTTAAATCATGAGATGATTACATGAAATAAAAAGATACCTGGGAAGTGGAGTCACAAAAAGGTAAAACAGTGGTTTCACCACAAGTGTCCGGAAACTTAACACGAGCGATGCGACACGCCGCTATGGCAGCCCAGTACAAAATCGAGTGTGTATCAACTAATGTTTCGCTAGTCCGCATATAGGGGACTAGCAAAACGTTTAGGGCTCCCATTAATGCCAGATTGCGTTTATTCGTTGGCAAGCGTGGTAGTCTCGGCCTAGAGTCGGTTGAAGGATATTGCAAAATTGCGTCTTCCAAAGCCCTCCTCAGTTGCTCATTAGTCTGGGTACTTACGTTCGTATTCATACAATCATCTACGTCCAGTGCGGGATCCGTCAGGGCAGTCGTCGAAGCCGAGCCTGTCGGCCCCTGCGTCAACAACGCAACGTGCGAGTCCCGCGCTAAAGTAAAGGTAGTATGAATAGGTAACGCCTCCAGACGCAGTCGATCAAGCGTAGAGTCATCCAACAACTTGAGTCGCTGGATGGCCCGCACCTGATCCGACAGTCGCTGTGCAGAGACGACGGCGGCTGGTTCAAGGGACTGAAACAGAGGAAGGATCCTATCGCGGTACGCAGTCAAGTTAGTTCCTCCCTCTGTTACCCCGTAGTAGGCGCGCATGCAGTTCTGATTAATAGACTGTGTCCATCGCATGCGACGCGGTACACCACCGGTAGCGAGGGCCGGGCGCAGAGCAGGTTGCCCCACAGGCCCCAAGCGTGCCGGCAGCGGTGGCCGTCCTCGTCGTCGCGCAGGTGGTGGTGGTGGCGGCGGCGGCGTAGGCCCGTCGTCATCACTCGACGAGCTGCCCTCTGTGGGAGTGACGAAGTCGTCCTCCGACGATGAGCTCGGAGATGACGCGACGGGCGGAGGTGGTGGGTGCGCGCTAGTAGATTCCGCTAGACGTTTTTGGGATCTTGTTATCATTTTTATCACATTTGCTTGTAATCTTGTAGTATTGTTGACAATGATGACATTAATGTTAAATGCATTAAAATAGGTGTAGATCAAATATTATAAATTGTTGCTGGTTTTAGAACTATTTCTTTTTTGATTTGTTTGTGGCATTGTTTACTTAGTTATATTAGACTGTTTTGGCTGTCGTAAAGGGTGGAAAAAGAAAAATTGCAATATAAAAAGAAAATTTTCCAAAAAGACGTCTTGTTTGAGCGATGTCAATTTTTTTATTTTTTTATTATAATTTTTATTATTTGTACTTAGCGTGCGGGTTCGGTGGTTTGAGGGAAATTTTGTTTGTTATAGTGAATGTCTGCTATTTTTTGTTTGGATGTGTCTTGTTCAAATACTGTTAGATGATAATTTAAGGAACTATAAGTTTATTTTACAATCAATTTTAGTATATATTTATAAATCATGTACAACTGTTTGTTCCTAAATAAATAAATAAAAAAATAAAATGTTAATTATAATTTAGAACTGGCAAGACTTTTGACACTTTATAATTATTGTTTGATGTACATAATATCTAATAATGACGTACTTAACTACTTAATAAAAAATTGGAAGTAAAAACTTCAAAAAATAGCTTTTATTTAAATACGCCAAAAAGAATAAAATTAACTTTTACTTTAAAACTTTTACTATCAAGTTATAACGTCATTACACAATTTATATGATATAAAAGGTTCTCGCGAGATTTAAGTAAGTACTCGCATTATTTATTTATTTATTATTGTAAAAGGTACACTGGCAGATTACTGCCATTACAAACTAGACAATAACCCAAAATTATCGTACACAGCATGCCAATTCTACCCTCGTAGTGAAATTTTGTTAGTAAAGGAGTTAGTGAAGAATGCATAGGCAAAGGATGCAATTAATGTCCTGGAAATAGAAAAGTTTTACGATTGGCCTATAGAGAAGCGTAATGTTCGCCGGAATACAGCAACTGCAGTTGATCCACTGAATTATTTGTTAAGTCCTGTTAAGTCCTGTTGTGGTAGCAAAATTTGTAGCTGGCTCAAGAAATCTTATTTTAAAACAAATTTCAGCAACTCTTTCCAGGAACTCAACTTTCTGGCTAAACAATTCGACGCGACGTTATAACTTTGTCTGTTCTAAAAACAGAGCCACGAGAAGTGGCAAGTAATAAAAAAACAAATATTGTGGATAAATAAGTCACATTGATGCCTCTTAACAGACGGAAATTTTGGTTTAATTTGCCAACTATTGACATGTGGGAGAATAAGAAAAGAGAGTAATGATGTGATCAATTTATATTCATAAAAACAGATTAATTGGCAGACAGTAATAATATACACACATTTAGTATTAATTATAATTACAGTAATATCAATTTATTAAAATAATTAGCTATTTGGCATTTTACATAATGAAAATTGACTGACTTTAAATGACAATTTCCCACACGGCCATTCTGACGAGCAACAGGTCACCGGCTTGCGAATAATGTAAATAATAAACATTAGATTTTGTTTAGACAGCAATAAACAAAAAAAAACAAAATAAAAACTATCTTATAGGCCCTCAGTCTTAAATATGAGACAAAAACATAACACAAGATATCAGACAGCTCATTACCTCTTTCAGAGGAAAATGCTTTAAACGATAATGGAAACATTATGTTTCAGCATTTTACTGTATTATCACAGTATACCTGTCACAACAGTCACAACAGTGTGACTTTAACAGATCCATAATCTATAGTATAGTCAACGTAAAGGTATGCATAACGTATTTGTTGTTTGGGTTTCGCGGCATTATAATATCCATATTAAAGTACCCCTAAATCGACCGAGACGCAAAACCAATTGCTTTAGCAAAATAATTAGGTGTTTATTTAAAGAAATTATAGTTAATTTAAGCGTCTTACAACAATCGACTGCAACTAAATTATTTAGAGGGTCATTATCAATAAGCTTCGGTCATCTAAACACCAGACACACAACCAGCGCTCTCAAAGTGTCGCCTCGAACTAACTCTCCAACCAAGAAGGAGCATTGGATTACTATCAGTTATTATTTATTAAAATTTTAAATATCTTCGTCTAAATCCGGTACCTATTGTTGTGATGATAGGTCCGAGTATTAAAACTAGTTGTGATTAATCGAAAACGAAATTGCGTAGAATAATTTGAAACACCTTTTCGAACGCATTTTATATGCGATTGTGCATTTAGTACGCAGATGACCGAAGTCAATAAGGTAACGAATAATAATCGTATTTGCCACTGTAAGACTTGACATAAATTTGAACGGTTAACAACAAATTAGAAGAAGTTGATTTCAGTTCGCTATATGGCACAAACGACAACAAAGGATTACTATCCTGTTAGTTGTCGTAAACCAGATAACATTCAATCGTTAGTAACTGATTTAAGGTCTTCTCACAGTCTAGATAGATAGATAGATAGATAGATAATACTTTTATTGTAACATAATAACACAAACATTTAGACATAAAAAAGCAAAAATACAAAGTTACAATTTGGCGGTCTTATCGCTTAAAAGCGATTTCTGCCAGACAACCAATCGGATGGAGAGAACTTATAAACTCTATGATCGGAGGTGCAAATATTTAAAACATAGTTAAGAACACAATAATACGCAAAAATAAGAAAATAATTAAAATGAAATATTAATTATATTATAACATTTATTATAAAACTATGAAATAATTAAATATTAGTAATATACATATTTACATATACATACTTAAACATAATAGTCTCAGGTAAGAAATAGGAGACAAAGACAGCTATGTAGCAGGATAGGGTTAAAGGGAAAGGTAGTAATTTTTCACGAGTTCCTTGAATGCGTGAATGGTTTGAGCACGCCTGATCGCAACTGGAAGCGAGTTCCAGAGACGAACAGCTACAACAGTGAAGGAACAATCGTAAAAGGTGGAGCTGTGAAGAGGGGTTCTAAGGCTAAGATTTTCTGATGACCGTAATGAGCGAGAGTTCGAACAATAAAGAAAACTGAAACGCTCCTTTAGATAGAAAGGATAGGTGGGATATGTGAATATTCTATGCGAATATTAACTTATTGGACCCATCAACACATGAATAAAGAAATTACTCATGTCATCATGTGCTGTTAATGCGCGACCCAGGAGTGACAGGTGCAGCTGTGCACCAACTAGGCGCGCTGGTATAAACAGATTGGTCAGTCTTTACGACATGCGAGTTCGTATTGAAGCGGGTAGTTTGGAATCAATTTTCCTAACACGTCTGTTAAACCTTCAACAGTTATTTATTGTCATATTGCAGCCATGAAATAATCATATTTTTCAATAAAGGCGTAGTATTTTAAGAACATTTACTTACCCTTACCAAAGTATTCCAAATCATATCATCGGAACCTCTTTATCTTTATACGGGACACGATAATTTTTTTAATAAAATTAATAATTTTTAGTAACTTTCTTACTCACACTATTATCTAGTCTAGCTCAAGTAAAGTTTTTTTCTGAAACCTGTTTTTGATGGTTAAACTAGATAACAGATAAACATATGTGTACATAGAAACACCCAGATCAAAAACCAATATAGAAAGACTGTTATTCCTTAATGAACCAACCAGTTGTTGGACCAGGGACCTCAAAGGTGGCGACGCCAGAACCAGCGTGTTTACCACTCGACCACGGATGTCGTCATACTTAACATCTGACTACTTAATGATTTAAATTTTAAAATCAATATTTTAACCAATCATTGTATTTATATGATAATAATGTTTACTAGAAAAAAAAACAACCAGTCTCAGGAAAGCTCAAACGGGACTGGAACCCGTGACCTTTGGATTGCCGGTCCACTGCTCTAAACATTTTATTATATTTATCTATATAGCATTGTGAATACAAAAATTTCAATAATAAAAACATTGTATTTATATTTGAAAGTGAGGTGGTAATAAAGTAAAGGTGTCTATTGAGTCATCTTTAACAGGCACCAATAATCAATTTAAGTGTATTTTGAAAACATACTCTCTCAGTCAACACTTAGTAGGTATGTAGTTTTATTTTATTTTAATACTGTCGTATTGTAAATGAAAGAAAAATTTGTCAAAATAAAATCATTCAAATTTCACTGATTTGTTATTCGAATATAAATCCTCAAGTAATATTCGATTAATTCGAATGTTATGCCAATTTTCTGTCTTGCCGTTAAGGCTAGACAATTCAATAGGAGGCAACTTTTAACGTTGCGTGCCATTGGGCTGATATGTTGAGTCTAAATCATACTGTGACATAAAAGATTTACTTTTAATGAAAAATTGAATAACGTACTCATACTAGAAAGTGTCATGAAATTATGTGGAATTTACATAAGGCACTTTAGTCAATAACACGGAGGTAGGTAACTAGAGAATTTTAAATTCGTGTAAAATTGCAGGCTGTACAGTACAGGTACGAGTAGTATAAAAACTTGAAGTAACAAATTATAACTTTCATTAGTACTTTGTTACTGTGAATGTCCTAACTTAATACAATGTAGACAGCATTTCAATCTTAGTCATGTTATGTTATTAGGAATACTGTGATCAGCACACAGCACTGGAATTTGGCGTTTATAAAAATTAAGCTTTGTTTAACTGAGGTAAGTAATGTTTTAGGTATCAGCCGTAATAAATCGGATTTACTAGAAAATCTGACATACCTTTTACTAAATGAGACTCGGTCACCCTGATAAGAACCGTTTCTTTTTGGCAAGTTCCCATTTACAGGTTGTATACTCTGCTAGGCTAGACACTTTATCGCTTGTATATTCCATAAAAAGAACCAAATCGTCGTAATGCCTGGTCTCATCTGCAAATGTGAATAAGATTAGTTTTAAGCTCGTCACAGTTACAAGTAATATTTTTCCATTAAGTTGATCATCATCTATCTATTGTTCAAAATGGGGACAGAAGATCTGAAGGCAAGTATGGGATTTGACTTGTGTCATCGATATTTTATCTAGCGAATATAAAATTGTTTATTTAAAGACTGAGTAATGTAAGAGTAATACTTCGTTATTTCTTCAATCATATATCTGTGAAAGCGATCGACTAAACTTGTTTACTAGTCTTGCTATCGGCAAAAGCTAATGAATGAGTAGACATGGAGCGTTTGCCACTTAGTTAACGGGTCTGTAGGTATCAGTACGACCATCGGTGTCAAATGGAGGTAAAAAAAATTGTAAAGGAAAACATTTGCAGCTGTTTGAAAAGACGTCATCATATCTTGCATCATTGTCTTCATAAACTTGTGGAACACAGGCACCAGTATTATGACACAATCCATCAGAACATGCCTGTTCCTGCATTGCCAACGTTCCTGGTTTGAGTTGGGTAGCTTTAGCAATAACAGCTGAAGTAGGTAGACCCTCCGCCTAAAGTATCAGGATCCAGCCGATCAGACAGGTTTTGAATCTCCAGGCTGATGCTCATGACCCAATATTGTGTTTCTAGAACTTAGGGAAAACACCAAAAATAATGTTAGTGGCAAATGAATAGCATGGATTATCATGTTAGATGTAACGTTACTTACACAAGATATAAAGTACACAGAACTGTCAGCTAGCAACATATTAATTTGCTCAGTGCTAGCAACAATGATCCTTTTTTCACTAACTGTCAAATGTGTATGCTCGTCAGAGTTGCATAATAATAAGTGCGTACGATCGGAGGGTAGCCCCGCCCCGACCACGTGCTTTGTATGTCAATCTATGGCCATAATTCTATTGTTCAACCAAACTAACTTTACAATTTTCAAGGTCAAAAAATTAAGTAATGTATTTGTGAGCGTAATTACTTGGTTAATCCTACTTCTGATGTGGGAGGTTAAGAAAAGAGAGTAATGATGTGATCAATTTATATTCATAAAAACAGATTAATTGGCAGACAGTAATAATATACATACATCTAATGTTAATTATAATTACAGTAATATCAATTTATTAAAATAATTAGCCATTTGGCATTTTACATAATGAAAATTGGTACTTACTACTATTTCTTGTAACATACACACTTATGTACTAAAATACATAATTTAGTTACACCATCATAGCATACCTCAATACTATGTCGACAATCAGAGCTCCGTCATGCTCTGCAGTTGAGTACAGAATGCCCGGAAGGCGCTAGCGCATGACCTTTTATACTGAAGCACAAACAAGTTGCCAATGACGCATGGCGTGGGGAGCGTGGCAATGGGCAAGCACGTGTTTTCTTATTCGATGAATTTGCCTATTTTAAACATTTGTTTTTAATGCTAACATTAATAGTAATCTACATTTAAATGCCAATCTCCCACAGACAAATCTCCGGATTTAGGCAATGAAGAAGAAAAAATGCGAAGATGACATTGCCGACAAATAAAAAGTTGACTTATTCATTAAATTAGATAAATACATTTCATTTATTAATTCTAGAATCACGGTGTAACAATAAGTTGTAGTTTTGAAAAGGTGTACCGTAAATCTTTTCAAAAGTAGTAGCTATAAGAGATTCTACTCACTTTGTAAACGTAAGTTAGTCAAAGTTGTAAAAGTTGTTATTTAACACCCTATTTAAAGGATCTCACGAAATCCACTTTTCGTTACATTTTTTTAAAATTATTATTATTTATTTAGGAACAAACAGTTATGCATGGCTTATAAATAAATACTAAAATTAATTATAAAGTAAACCTATAGTTCCCTAAAATAACAATTAACAATACGATACATACAAACATAAAACCAAAAAAACCAACATTCACTTTAACAAACAAAATTCCCACAAAACACTAAATCGACACGCAAAATACAAAAAAATAATAATATAAATACAAAATTAAATGCTCGCCAGTCCCAAGCCACAACACCACCAGTCGTCCACTCACAGAGGCAATGCGTTGCATCCGGAAACAGACATGTTTGCGCGATTTAGTGATTGTGAAGTGAAAATGTATATTGTGAATCACAAAACATGTTTTTATATAATAGGTAAGCATGATGACAAATAACGATTAACGTTGAGTAACTTAAACTAAATACTAAAATAAAAGTAAGCATGTAACGGATTTTAATACACAAAAATTTAAACCATTTCAGATTACAAGAAACATTAAGTTGTCGATAGCGTTAGACTTAAGCAATCAATACACGTATCTATACCCAATAAATCCCGACAAAAACGACAACAGGCCAAACAGATTGGTTTAGGTTTCTCCGTCAGAGGAATGGATGGCATGCAGGTCAGAAAACCCAGGTATGCAGAAAACATATTTCAACTCCTAATATGAAATAAGTAGATTGTGCCTGTTTGTTTACTAAGTAATTTATTAGGCATTAACAAAATGTATCTGCCACCCTACAGATCTCCTGACTCTACTCCATCTCGATTGCGGTTAAATCGTCGAACTCAAGATGCCTGACCAATTGCCAGGATCAAGAGTTAGTAGGTAATTCGCAGTGCTAACACAGAACACTAGGAGGTACCAAATAAAAAGAGAGATGTGCACAATAACAAAACAACCAAAATACGATTACATTATTTAGGTACGCAAAAAATCAAGTTCTTATTACGAATTATAAAACAGTCACATAACAGTAAAAAAAGAAAATAGTAAATTAATAGTTTAATCATTAATCTATAGTAGTGCGTGTAACTTCAGTGATGTGCCTTCTAAATTTCATTAACGATGGATCAAATATTTCCACATTTTTAAATTTATCATAATAATAATATACAGAACAAGCTCTCTTTATAAAACTATCACTCCCATAGCAAGTCTTACTAGGCTTGATGGCAAAAAGAGACTTTTTCCGATTAATTCTTTCTTGCTTACGAGGTACACGAAAGTGGATTTGTTCCAACAGTAAAGGGGCGTCGACCATGTTATGAAGTATTTTAAATAAGTAGGTCATATCGATGAGCTTGCGGCGTTGCATTAAGGAGTCCATTTTATGAAATGCAAGGGATGATTCATAATCCGTGTGAACGTGACCAGTTCTGTAGTCCAAGGCCTTTACAAATTTTCTTTGTACCCTTTCAATCCTATCCCTATGAACTTGCTGATATGGGTTCCAAACAGAGCTAGCAAATTCTAGTCTACTTCGCACGAAACTGTTAAATAACAGTTTATAGGTAGGTGCGGTTTTGAATTGTTTACCTACACGCATTATAAATCCCATGAGCTTGAATGATCTATTAACTATCTTATCTATGTGAGGGATGAAAGAGAGTTTAGAATCCATAATGACTCCTAGGTACCTAACTTCAGTTACGCGATTCAGATCCTTCCCGCAGATTTTATAATTGTAATTAATTGCATTTTTTTTCTTGTAAAGGATATTGTAAAACATTTATCTGAATTTAGGAATAAGTTATTACTATCACTGAAGTTAACAAATCTATTCAGATCACTTTGCAGTAGCTTAGCATCATCTGGTTCTTTTATTACTCTGTATAACTTTGTATCGTTCGCATATAGTAACACGTTTGAATGATTTATGAACTTTATCAGATCATTGATATAAATAATAAAGAGTAAAGGTCCCAAATGGGAGCCTTGCGGAACACCAGAAGGTATATTTTTATACGCAGAACAGTAACCAAACAGTACAACAGTCTGACTACGATTCTCTATATATGACCGAATCCATCGAAGCAGAATAGTTCTAATACCACTCCAAATAGCTGGCCAGTAACGATCTTTTTCTGTATTTTAGCGAACTGACAGAGTTTGGAGATCGGCCGATAGTTAGCAATGTTATCATCGTTATTGCCTTTAGGAATAGGTGTTATCCAAGCACTTTTCCAAGCCAGCGGTACACTGCCACTGCTAAAAGATAACTTATAAATATGTACGAGGGGATAAGTTAGTGTATCAGCGCCAGCGCACTTTTTGATGAAAAGCGGATGTATGCCATCTGGCCCTGCTCCCTTAATGGTGTTATTTTTTTTAAATATTGGTTAACCATCGTGGATGTTATTTTGACCGAACTTATATCCAGTACCTATCGTGTTTACAGGAGGGTCCCACTGATCAGGAAACGATTGTCTTGAACTGCCTACGAATACCGAATGAAAATGGTCATTAAAAATTTCCAAAGCTCTTTCCCGTCACTGCTGCTCTGCCCCTTATAAGTCATAGTTTGAGGTAGCCCATTACTTGCCTTAATGGCTTTGACATAAGTCCAAAAGTATTTTGGGTTAGTTTTAAGTTTACCTTCTATATAATGCTCGTAATTATTATAACACTCCGCCTCCATACGCCTAGCCCTCCTTATCAAAACATTGAAGCTTTTGATAATCTAAAGGGTTTTCATACAATCTCCATAATTTGTGGTATTTTCATTTTTCATTTAATAGTTTTCTTAGGGGTTTAGTATGCCATACAGGAAAAGATCGTGTCGTGGAACAAACCTTGAAATAATATTTTTTAAAATATCGTAAAATCTTGAAACACATTTTTCTAAACTTAAATTGTAAATGTAAATATTGTATGCCAGTTCACATTTTCAAGCTCACTATTAATAAAATCAAAATCGGCTGCAAAGAAATTATAATTGTATGTGGGAACCGACTTAAATGAGTTAAAATTGACAATACTCAAATAAATTTCTATTGATTTATGATGAATATCTTCCTGGGTTAAAGGTTGAGAACAATTTATGACGTTACAATTAATATTACTCATCACCAGGTCCAGGACTCGATTATTAGCATTATAAACACCATTAAATTGTTGTAGACCCGTGTACGCTAAAAAATCTCGTAACGATTTTACAGCATAGTCCCTACACTTTTGCAGTAATTTACTGTTGTAAGATTTTATTATTTAAGTCACATCCCAATTATTAATTTTTGGTAAACGGAACACAATGTGTTCCGTTTCCGTAGGTCATACACAAGTTTGTTTCATGAATGATGACCCATTTAATTATATTAGTTTCATTATGGTTTTAGTTGTTAATGTTTAATGTTATTAATATTATTAAATTATGTGAAGGATTAGTAATGTAATATGTGTTAGAAGCATTTGTTAATTTTATAAAAAAGTAAGAAAACGTTTATGACCGTGACATGTGTGGATCGGTAGAGAGAGGTTCTAAAGCAGAGGGCGCTGTTTTTCACTTTGAAAACGGTTTTGAAACGAGATTGATTGTTTCGGACTGATTTTCTGTAAAGAATTGTGATAATTACTTATAAAGAGCGTGTAAACTAATAAATTAAGTTGATAAAAGGATTGGATTAGTTTTATTCGATCGATCTCTCATATCAGAAGTGGGATAAAACCAACGAATTTTGATAGTTATTGGCTGGAGATCACAAAAAAAAAGCCGAAGACGTCGCAAGCGCCGATATAGTATCAGTTCCAGTTCCATGTCTTGCCTAGTTCATCTGCATCAAAGCAGTATGAATCACGCAGAAAACATCGTCGTGACATTATCGTGAGTCTCATGCCAGCAGTCTCAGTCAAGAAATATCACAAGAAGCAGGAGAGTGTGACAGTGTGAGGAAAGTAGTGAACCTCAGCAGGCATTACAGAGTACAGATCATCAGCTGGGTCTACAGCGTACAGCCTCAAAATTTAAGATCTCACCACCTCTGTACTTGTACATTGTACTCTTACGAGAAATCGATACATGCAATGAGTCTGTAAAAACAAACAACTGAGCCAAAAACTGGATATTGGCGAAATCCAAAGGGAAACGCCAGTGCGTAAAAAGAAGTAGATGAAGCTTTCAAGTGTATACTTTATGGTCACAATCATTAACAGTTAAGTAATGGATATTTTAAATTGCTGTATGGGGACTATTTCTTTTAGTTCATTTGATGGGTAATTAAGATTCCTTTCAAAACATCATTCATTGGCATTATAAGTCACACAGGTGTACCTAATGATAACTTGTGTTAAGTTTTCTTATTTTTTTTTATGCTCCAAGGTACATATTTTTTTTTAATGTATTTGTTTCTTTTAACAAGGCTTTTTGATAGATTATCACTACATTACTAACAACAAACAAAGTGAAAAAGGTTACATTTAACAAAGTTTTCTTTTTATCTTATTCTAAGTGCTTTAATTACTTACATTTATTACATTCTTTATTCGCAAGAAAGAAATGTGTAGATTTTGTTTTAAAATGATGGTGATATCATCTTATCATGGTAATGATGAATCTTATGAAGAGTATACAAAATTATCCCATTGTCTGTCACGAAGACTCCTAGAGGTTGCTAATCACTTGCTAACAATTGAATTTCTATTGGGTCTGGTTAATACCAATCGTAATTGACAGCAGAGCTCTTAATATTGTGTTAGTAAATTATAATCACAACATTATAAAAAAAAAATCTAAACACCTTACTGTTTTGAATTATGTTGTAATTGGATTATGCTGTAGTAGTAGTTGTAATTGTGTTTGTAATTAAACAAAATAAGTATATTTCAACAACCGCTGGCACTCACTAAGTTCATAAGTTGCCTTTCGCTAAACCAGGTTGTTATTTGTCCGGGACAGTTTGACTATGATTAACAACTTCCTTACAAAGTTAAGTTAAATGTATATATCAAATTTAATTTACCTATTTCGGAATTTTATTACCTTAAAACTTTATTTGAAAAAGAAAGGGGATAGGTTGAATGCTGTTTACAATTAAGTACTGCAAAGCTCCCATTTGTAAAAATATTTTTTTTGTTAGATAATGATACTTGTTTTGTTAATCTCAGATTTCAGTTGAATCACAGCAAACGACAACACCGTTATGACCTGCTGTAAAAACAATGTTGGCAGCAGCGTCTGCAGAATCGCTTTTACGGTTTTCAATGAATCGAGATGCTACAGCAACAAGAATGACGTTGCAAGGCAGTGCTGGTGAGCAAGAATCTTATCTCAAAGGTATACCTACCGACACCTTAATGAATGTAAATAATGTTTCTCAATTGTTACAATGCTTAGTTCGTTCTAATAGTCATGGTATTTGATAGGATCAAAATATAATTCCTATTTTCGACCCCGCACAACAGAATCAGAAAATATTTAATTGGATCGCTAAAGTTAATGAATGTGCCAAAATCTATAAATGGTCTGATGAACAAGCTGCACATTTTGCCCTTCCTAAATTATCAGGTACCTAACGCTAAGAAATGGTATGAAGGACAACAGACTATATTACTAACATGGATAGAGTGGCAAGAGCGACTTATTAAGGCTTTTCCATCTGAAACTAATTATGGTGCATTACTTTCAGAAATGTTAGAAAGACTGATGAAAATAGGTGAATCAATTGATGAATATTTCTACAGTAAAATAATTATATTAGATGCTTGTGATATTCAGGGTCAAAAAAAAACAAAAATGTTGTTTACGGTATTGATGATCGAATGACTAGATCAAGTGTTTCTACCTTCTTCTTTTACCTCTAGGTAGCGTTCTTGGCCCTCTCTTTACTTGGTGTATATTAACGAGTTTCCAGCGGTACCAAGTCATTTATGTGTTATGTTTGCAGATGATGCCACAATTTTTATTTTAGATAATAGTAAGAACACAACTGTTTTTGAAAATGAAATTAACTAAGTGTTAAAATATTTGGTTGACTGGCTTAAAACTTTGAATCTTAAAATAAATTTGAATAAGACTAAATTTATGCGATTTTGTAATTACAAGACCAACTCATTTAAATGAAACATTAAAGATAATCAGTCTAACTCAAAAATAGAAGGAGTTAACAAAAGCAACTTTCTTGGTGTTTCGATAGACTCAAATTTAAATTTTAAAAAAAAACTTATATTTATAACATAAATAGAAATCAATAATATGCATTATCTATTCTGGCAGAAAATTCCTCTTTTGAAATTGTGCAAACTGCTTATTTTGGTAATGTGTAACTCCTAACGTATGGGATTATTTATTGGGGTAATTCTGTTAATTCACAGTACTTTCATACTACAAAAGAAATTTATACGCATAATTTCCAACATGCATTATGATGATACCCTTAGGAATGTATTTAGAGAAAAGAAATTACTTACTCTTACTGATGTCTATATTCTACAAATTTGTGTAAGTATTCAATATTAAGTATAGATATAATTTGAATTTACCAATTGTCAATAATAATGTTTATGATAGGAGTACTTTCATACATGGTATTAAAGTGCATATTCATTTACCTACTGATTAAAAGGCATTGAATGGTCATATATTTAAATTTAAGTTAAAAACTTGGTTGTTTAATAATGTTTTCTATTCACTGAATGAATGCTTTGAATTCAAGACTAATTAATTGTTGAATTCACGATGAATATTGTTAATATAAATGTTAATAATATTTATTTGTACATTGCATGCCTGATCATGGGCAAACTGTTGATACTATATATATTTTTTAAGAACTTGTTACACAGTTTAAGCAATAAAGGAATTCTATTCTATTCGGCACGCTGTAGTGATCCAGATGATTTACTCAAAATTTTGTATACTCAAACCTCTAAGAAATTTAAATTCGTGCTTTAGAACAGGGGTGTCAGACTGATTTTTCTAAAGGGTTATTTATAAGATAAGGTGTGTTAGCTGGCCATATCTTTGACATCCCTGCTTTAGAAGATGTTTTGTCCACCTTTGGTTATCCAAAAAGGTTAATCTCTGCGCAAGTAACAAAATGTGGTCTTGTAGTAGTTCCAGAGTCAGATCTATAACAGGCTAGTAAAAGTTTATAACCACGGAAAAGGGCCCATTTTATACGCGCACTTTTGCTAATAAAACACTCATAATAGACTTGGCGAGCACCACTTAGACCAATAATACAGTTATAATTAGACTCCAGAGAACCATTTGCTCCCGCGGAGCTAACTATGAACATGTACTATAACCAGGCAGGCTTGTAACGTACTCCGCGCTTCTAATATTAGCTACTTCAAATATTTGTGAATTGATGTTTTGTAGTGCGGTTGTGAAAAAAATAAAATAAAAATAAAAGCTAACTTCATATAAGTATTTTATATAAAACGTTTAACAAGTATTTCGCACGTAATATTATACGTGCATACATGTTTGCACGGCAAACTCGTATGTAGTTTCGGTGAATTATGTTGTGTTTTACATCTTAATTTTTGTTCGCCTTTTGAACACGGCGTATTTACTAAGTTGTGTTTAAAAATAATATTAGTCCTAACAGCATTGTCGCGCCATATTGTGACGAATTAGGGTTCCACATACAAATGTCTTATGCTTAATATTAATAACTAAGAGTTTATTATTTTTATGTATTAGTTGTGACTTTGATCGGACTATCATGGTCATATTTCTTTTTGTTTATATCCATTTTTGTAATAATTTAATAAAAACCCAATGACTCAAAATAAATCAAAATGGCCGTGAAGATGCGATAAATATTAAAAGCAATTATTATATTGTCTTCTTAAATGAACTTCACGAAGATATCTTCGGACACTAATAGTTTTACAAGAAACCTTTATATAGAAATTAAGACTATAACAGCATTCGGGAGTCTACAATAATACCAAGTACACTTACTCTTAGAAGAAATCACAGTAGAACTAATTCACTTATAATTCGCACATATAGTTGACTTATACACCCCTATAAGGTCAAGTAATAAGTACAAATGGTTCTAAGTCTATAAATTACTATTACTGGCGTATGGCACTTATAGCGGATTTATAATTATTTCTTGTAGACGATTATAAGTTAACTTACTGGAGCAAGTTTTCTCAAGTGTATTTACACCTATGCGACACTTTTATAGGCCATATTAGCCTTTACTGCGCCTATAATTTCGTTCTATACACGATTATAAGTCAACTTATAAGAACAGGTGTACTATAAACCCAAACGAACTCCGTGTAACCTGTTATAAGCTTGGTAGTAAAATCTGGAACCAGTAAAAGAGAGGTACTAGTGCTGTAAGCCTGTAAACTGTGCACTACAGGAGAACCTTGTTACTTGGGTGACCAAGGTACTTTGTTTACCTATATCTCATGAGTAAAAAGTTTTGCAAAGAATCGAAAATTCGGCGCGTTCTAAATGCTGTTGCTTAGAGCTACAGCATGCCGAAATGTTTGTACGCGCATCACTTCCGGCTGCACATATTTGGGTAATTCTTTTTTTTTTGTTGCGTTCGTAATTGTCAGGAATTGGTTTCGAAGCCGTGAGCGGGCCGCTAGTTACTCATAGAAATTACTGTAATGTATGTCGTGGGTAACTTGTATCCATCCACAGTCATATTTAGTTTAACACTCGCTTTGTCAGAGTGCATTCATCCCTCGAAATGGCATTGACGGCATTGATGGCATTCGACCCCAAATAGGGACAAGGGCAAGGAAATGATGATGATGTTGTGGGTAACTTATGATGGAGACAAAGATGACTTTTAGTAGTACCAGTGATGATGATAATGATGATGTAAACCCTGATTCAGTTGTGCACGGGTAGGAAATAAGGAGGAGTATTATATAGGAGTGTTTCAAATTTATTTGCTATTGTATATTTAGAATATTTAGAATAATTGCAAATGATTAATTATCAAATGATTAATTTTCAATGATTAAAACAGATTTTATGAGCGTTTTTATATATAGCTAAGCTAATAAAAAAAAAGAAGCATGTTATTAATGAGAGGTTAATTATAGTTCATTAATTGATGATTGGTTTACTAATAAGTAATATTGCAATGTGAGTGTTGACAGAACCACTCCATTGGTAATTGTTAAGTGAGTGTTGATAGGACCACTCCTTAATAGTAAGTAAGTATGTGAGTGTTGATAGATCCACTCGGTAAGTAATATTGCAATGTGAGTGTTGACAGAACCACTCCATTGGTAATTGTTAAGTGAGTGTTGATAGGACCACTCCTTAATAGTAAGTAAGTATGTGAGTGTTGATAGATCCACTCGGTAAGTAATATTGCACTGTGAGTGTTGACAGAACCACTCCATTGGTAATTGTTAAGTGAGTGTTGATAGGACCACTCCTTAATAGTAAGTAAGTATGTGAGTGTTGATAGATCCACTCGGTAAGTAATATTGCAATGTGAGTGTTGACAGAACCACTCCATTGGTAATTGTTAAGTGAGTGTTGATAGGACCACTCCTTAATAGTTAGTAAGTAAGTATGTGAGTGTTGATAGATCCACTCGGTAAGTAATATTGCAATGTGAGTGTTGACAGAACCACTCCATTGGTAATTGTTATTAATAGTTAGTAAGTATGTAAGTGTTGATAGGATCACTCGATAAGTAATATTGTAATTTGAGTATTGTAATGTGAGTGTTGAAAGAACCATTTCATTGGTAATTGTTATGTGAGTATTGATAGGACCGCTCCTAAATAGTTACTTAGTAAATGTTAGTATGTGAGTGTTGATAGGACCACTCCATTGGTAATATGGTTATACGAGTGTTGACAGGACTACTCCATGGTGATATTGTTAAGTGAGTGTTGACAGGACCATTCCTGGTTATTCGATTATGTGGTAATATTGTTATATGCGTCAACACTCCCGTAACCAAGAATAGTAATATTAAACAGTCAATTGGATATATATAGATAATAATGTTAATGTATATAAGTAGAATGAGAACCATTTAAAATTGATGGCACTAGGTTGGGCAGTGACTATATATTGTGCATGATGAAACAAGTAATTATGAATATTAAAATGTATAATTATGAAATTGTTTATGAGAAAACAACTTAAAAAGAAATTGTTATGCAACTTGATGAAGGTAATGGAATAGTTTGTTTACGCCTATCCCTATGAGAAAATTTGCATGTAAAACAACTTTAAAATAATGTAGAATTAGTAATTATTGTAATGTACTGTGATACAGTTAATGTTTCTCAGTTAATTATGTTTACTTTTAGTAGTATGTGTTCTAAAATAAATAATAACATACTTACCTAGTTTCATAATGTTGACAGAAATTATATTATTGGTAATAAAATAAAGTATTATATTTATTTAAAAAAAAATATGTTTTTTTAAAGTTTCATATTTGTAAATAATTTGTAAGATACTTTTGTTATGTTAATTTGTAAATTGATGCTGTCAATACTTCTGAAGTTTGAGGACAAACTAAATGTCAGGAAAGGCCGAATGTAAGATTTTATTATTTAAGTCACATCCCAATTATTAATTTTTGGTAAACGGAACACAATGTGTTCCGTTTCCGTAGGTCATACACAAGTTTGTTTCATGAATGATGACCCATTTAATTATATTAGTTTCATTATGGTTTTAGTTGTTAATGTTTAATGTTATTAATATTATTAAATTATGTGAAGGATTAGTAATGTAATATGTGTTAGAAGCATTTGTTAATTTTATAAAAAAGTAAGAAAACGTTTATGACCGTGACATGTGTGGATCGGTAGAGAGAGGTTCTAAAGCAGAGGGCGCTGTTTTTCACTTTGAAAACGGTTTTGAAACGAGATTGATTGTTTCGGACTGATTTTCTGTAAAGAATTGTGATAATTACTTATAAAGAGCGTGTAAACTAATAAATTAAGTTGATAAAAGGATTGGATTAGTTTTATTCGATCGATCTCTCATACTGTGGGTACTAGTTTCTCGCCACACTGCATCATAAACATTAAAATCGCCGACCAGTAAAAATATGTCATTCGAGCGATCGTTTAATATATCACCAGCGTCATTAAGAGCGGTTTAGTTCATTTCGTCTAATTCCCGAGGACACCGCGCGGAGCCGCGCGATCGCAAAAACTGACATAATGAACTTCAAAGCAAAATCAACCATGTTGATATTTTAAGATAAGATAAGATAAGATAAGATATTTATTTATTTGCACTTTGACATGGTATAAAGATGATGTTACATTATAAATACATAGATCACATATCAAGCTCATTTTATAATAGCATGCAAACATTTAGTCCTCTCAGTAATACAACTCTTAAATTAGAACTATTCTGCTTCTAAGTTTCAGACCTAGTAATTTGATTTGAGCAATGTTTTTAGTCTGCAAAATGTACAAAACCATCACGCGCTTTTGTTAGAAATTAAAATTTACTTTTTTAAGATGGGGGCGACCTGCGAAATATCTATACAAATATTTTCATGTAAGAATTATTGTTTCATGCGTAAAATTAAGAAAGTTGCAATGAAAAATATTTTTAGGAGTCATTAGATTTATGTATTGTCTGTTATTGTTTAAACAATTTGTTTGAAATTTCAACAAGGCCACGACCTTGTGCAATAATCAGGCTAACTTACGTAAGTTTTTTTAATGTATGTAACTAAAACGCACAGTACAAGTGACTTAAAAATACGTAAATTTTCACATTTTCGTGCAGGATCCCCTTAAAAAATGCTTCCAATGCGTCACGATAGCCCGGTCCGTGCGGTATGTAAGCACAGGCTATGTTTAAATATCTACTTGAAATTGAAATTTCTTTATTAAACTTAAAAAAAATTACAAGTTTACAAACATAGCCCCACAAAACTATATTATATACTATTGTCTGCACATATAGGTATAGATAGCCAAACGCAGTCGGACGAGGCGCGCGGCGGCTTCGGCTAGTCCCGGCCAGTGCTTCCACAATGAGGGGAACTTCCCCTTTTGAGTGGAAATTAGGGTCCAGAGGGGAAGAAAAAGGGGAAAGAGATGAATAGGGGAAATCGAGGGGAAATCATGATTGCGGAAAGGAGACCCGGAGTTTTATGCTTAAGTTGTATACTTTTTTAATTTTTTCACATTTGACGTACCTTTGTAGCCTCAAATGTGTCATGTGTAACGGGGACCAGCAGACGTACCTTTTGAACTCACCCAAAATCATTAGTATTTTTTTATTTTAACTGCCGCCAAAAAATATAATTATGATTACTGCATGTTACGGAACGTAACAAAATCATGCAGTATATTTTAAGGGGGCCTTAGGCGGTGAAAACAGAAAAATTGGATGTTTTGTATTAGCTGTTATTCAAAATATATTAGGTAGATATTTCGCACTGAAACTTTCAATGTGTATTACAGAGCGTATGTGTGAGGGGATAAACGAAGTCAAAACGCGATTGGAAACATTTGGCTCGATAGAAAAAAATCCTGAAGTTCCTAAAAAGAGAATCGGCACTTTCCATAGAAAAAATGCTTAACTTGTATACAATAGAATTTGGTAACTAATAAAGTAAAGCTTATATTATTTGCTACCTAAACCCAGTTTTGTCTTATTTTTATCGAATCGCGGATAAGATTTATTTAATTAGTAATATTTTTTAATATGGAAACACTGAGCCTTCAAAAACAGACATGTTACTAAAAAATGTTTAAAAAAGAGAAATGTCAACAATGCCGTCACGTCATGTTTGATTTGACAGCTAGCGGCTGTAAAACTGTCATTTGTTGACAGATATTGCGAAATACATATTAAAACTGTTTAAACGGGACTAAACACGATTAATTTTGTAAGTAAGTACCTACATATCTACTTACTGCTTCTTCTTCTTCTACAGATTGAAAAATTAAAAAAGTATACAACTCAAGCATAAAACACCGGGTCATCTTTCTTATAAATGCACATTATGACCATGTTTTACAATAATAATTCCTATAAAATCATAAATACATAGGAGTTTTCGATTTCTTGACTGATTTGAAATGTTAAAAAAATTGGTTGCCTGTAAAGTCGGTATACGGGCGAAAGTTTTACGTGACAACGACTTTGAGTGGTAAAATAATTTTAATGTGAATATTCATTCGTATAGTAGGAAGAAGGATGAAATAATAGTAACAATTTAAAACATTTATTTATACAAAGAATTATATGGAAGGGACGCGTGCCTTTCACTTTTTATGTCCGTCTCTCTCGCTCTTAGGCGGGCTAACCATGCCCGAGTGGAAGGGACGCGTGCCTCTCACTCGCTCTCATTGTGAGCGCATAACGTGAGCGGAGCGTAACGCAGTTTCTTGAAGTGTCACCCGGCAAACCAATTTATAAGACGTTGTCACGTCAAAAAAGTTATTATTTATTTTTTGATAAAAATGTGAATGGCGCTTACGAATTGAGGCTTGGAATTTACAAATGAGCTAAGTGCCAAAACACAATGAACTTGGAAAAAACTTTCCATTAGAAAAGTTTCTTTTTCTACTTTTTTTCTTCTTTTTTTTACTTTTTTCTTATTTTTTTCTTTCTTTTTTCCTCTTCTTTCTCTTTTCTTTTATTTATTTTCTTTTTTTTTTTTTCATCGGTTCTTACATTTACTACGAACGGATACACACACGTCCTATTTGTAATGAAAAAAGGTTTGGCACTTACACCCAATGCCATCTATGAAAAAATCTTAAAATTAGAATAAATTTTTCTAGGCGCTTTGCACTTTTGATATGGAATGGCTGTCCAACATAACACCTTTGAAAAGCAAAATCTCGATTATGCTTTTTTGGCACTTAGCCCATTTGTTAATTCGACGCCTCAATTACCGCGGACCCCGCCCCGCGCAACATCAAAATTTTCGCTGACCGCGTGACCCCCCTTAATAGTATTCCGCCACGACATGTTCCATTCCCGTCTGCTGCGACTTTAGCAATGTTCAGTAAACAAAGGTTTTGAACAATACTTCACATAAAAAAAATGAGCAGCGACGAGGAAGACGTGAACATTGTTTTGGCTGTGGTGAATTTAGTTCTCGAAAGAAGTAGGTAACAGAAATAGATTTCTTGTCAGACCTTACTTAAAATTTTTCTAGCCCCTTACATTCTGGTAATAACCTAACAGAATTTTAGTTTTCGGATCCATTTCGGTGAATAAGTTCTAATATAAATGTGCTTTCCGCCATTTCATAATTAAATAAAAAAAATATTACAGGGAATTGAATTATAACTAGCAATTGAATTAATATCTCTCAGCAAAAAATGAAAGTGAGTAGTAATAATAATAGTGGATTTTGTATGAATATTTTAGAAGTCGAGAGCATTGTACAAAAATAGGAAAAATAGTCATCACATCACCTGACACACAGTCAAACATACAGTGAAAACACACAATAACAGCAACACAAGAACTCCCCCCATAGGGTAAATACTTAAAACATGAACGCTTTCAGACTAAATTATTTAAGACAAATTTTACCAAAAGTCATTTTAACTTAGAAAGGTCGGTGTCATTCTTAATGACAACGACCCCTTACTTCTCATGTTTGCGCATTAGTATCTTACAGTCTCTAACCTATAAGTATGAGTAACCTAGATCACTTTTGACTTGTCTAGCGCGCTTCAACAATTGTTTGCCCTGTGGAGTCAAGTGATCCGACACATACACATTCTGTCGATTACCCGAGAGATCAATATCAGCAGTAGTAAGACCGCGTCGCGAGCGCACCGCTGCCAAGAACTTATCCTTACAAAGCCGGCGAGTGAATCTTACAATAATGGCAGGCGAACGTGGGATGCCTGATTCTCCAGACGTATTGCTTGCTTCGAACCTCCTCACACGCATAATACCATCAATGTCACGATCGTCTAAAGAGTAGCCAACCTTGGTACTAATCGCCCGTGCCAGTGTCAAGAGGTTTTCACCAGCAACAAATGGTATCCCGGATATCTCGATGTTGTTCATCCTACTTTCGATTGCTGTCAATCTATCCTCGATTTCACTAATACGGGATTCCATAATTGCAAACTTTTTATTGATTTCTTGTATACTTCTAATTACGCTTTGCATGTCAGACCTCATACCAGTAAAATCGCTCCTCAATGCTCGCAGTTCATGTAAGACGTCAGAAAGACTTGCCTGTGTAGTATTCGACGAGCCTGCTAAACCATCAGTAATGACATTGGCAGCGACACACTCTGGGCCAAGATCGTTACAAGACATATCTGCGTCGACTGGAAGGTGTTCGAATTGCCTACGGGTTGGGGTTTCATCGCCTTTAACACGTCTCGTGACAATGGTGCAAGAAGGGCAGATCCAATTATGTTTAATAGTAGTATAGGTGTTCAAAGCCATATGTAAACACTTATAGTGATAACATCCCTTGCACGTAACACAGACCAAAACTTCCCCCCGGCTTATCTTATTGTTACAAGCTAAGCAATTCATTGTTTTTTTAACACTGCGATAATGTTCTGTAATGTAATGTTCTGTAATGTTCTGTGTGTAATGCAATAAAATATGATTTTATTCGATAAGTTCTCTTTTCTTTTTTCTTCTTATTATATTATTGTAAACTCCTTAGCCTCTCAGAGATTTTGGCATTAAGTGGCGAGTCTGTGTTCGTTTACTCTTTGCCCGTTGACGAAGCGCACGAAGAGGTAACCCAAGAGCGGGCTGGCGGGCGGGCGCACACAAAATGTTCGCAGGTAGTATGACACTGAGATCGTAATCACTTCGGAAGTTATTCGCAATCAAACATGCTCACCAATGCACTGAGAACTGATAATTAGGTACACAGTAAAGTGTTTATGGATTCCTTTATGGATTTATTAGGAATTTTGCACTAATTACACTGTTAATAAATTATAATATAAGGAGCTCGTACTGTCACTTAGTTATTGGTGCACCGTTGCGGCAAAGATGACATTATACACTTATACTTTATTAAGTTCATTTAATAAATAAATATATAATTCTTTATTTGCAGAAAACATGGTATAGAGTTGTACATTAGTTAAAATTAAAGTACACATGTTCAGTAATTGCATCACAGCGTAGGGTAGGTACCCGTAATATCGATCATAATCTCGTCACGATACTAGATTTTATATTAGCACTGAACGTAATCACTTCACGGTAATACATAAGTGTGCAGTATGTAAGGCGGCACTGTAGGATTTTGTAGAAAACACTTGCATACAAAAAAAACACTCCAATAAAAAGATAAAAGTTTTTAAAAGCAAAGATTTTTTATGTGAATTAATTGAAAAAAGAGAACCATAATAAGGAAAGGAATAAAAATAATATGACCAAGGCTGAGCTTCGCAACGCCTGCGGCGATGGGTTGGGCCAGATTCTTTTCTTCGATGCCGCTTGTGCAAACATAAATATCATCTTAGGTGCCACAACCTTAAAGCGGCACAGTATACGACGCTTTCTAAGGAATATCGCTCTTCATGGACATGCCCAGCGTGTAACAATGTAACGCGCCGTATGAAATCTAACTGCAACACTCCAGTTACATCAACTCAGTTGCCGTCCACGAGTGACTCCATGGATATGTCGTGTGAGAACCTTGAAATTGAGACCACTGGGCCTTCTAATAGCAGTGCTGGACAACCATTAACGTTGGAGAATATTAGCCGCTTGTTGGACGTTAAGTTGGAGTCGTCGTTTTTGGCTTTTTCTCAAAGTTTTCGTGCATCACTAAGACAAGACATTGTTGAAATAGTCCAAAAAGAAATGACCCCAGTTATTCATGAAATGAAGGATGATTTTTTATTAACAACGGATTTTATATGTGAAGAGCAGGCTAAACTTAAATCTGAGTTGGAAGATAGAGATAAAAATATTAAAAAGCTTGATGCTGAAAACTTGAGTCTGCAGGCGTCCATTAAGAAAATAGAGAATCAGTTATCAATTATTGACAAAACTTCAAGAGCCTGCAACGTGGAACTACAAGCTGTAACAGAAGTAAAGGGTGAAAATGTATTTGCGTTATTTAAAAAACTGTGCAGTGTCATCGACGTACCTATAGAAGATACCCACATCCGCTGTTGTCACCGTGTGGCTAAGATGGATAGAGAGTCTAAACGCTCGCGTAACATTTTGATTACTCTTTCTTCTACATACCAGCGTGATCAAATCCTCTCAGCGGTTCATCGCTTCAATAAGGTCCACCCTAAAGATACTTTTGGCTCTAGTCATCTGGGAATCGGCGGTGAGCATCGAAAGGTTTTTGAAGCTGAACATCTTTCGCCCACTATGAAAAGTTTGTACGCCGAAACCTGAAAGTTTTCCGAAGGACAATGATTTTAAATATGTCTGGGTGCGCTATGGGCAAATTTTTGTAAGGCATGATGATTCCTCTAATGCAATTTACATTAAGAGCTCTGAGTCTCTTAGTAATATAAAATAAAATAAATAGTTTATAAGTCTTTTTCCTTTTAGTAAAAGTTCATTTAAGTAACGAATATGATGTAATTTGCTTGACCGAAACTAATCTAAATAGTTCTGTCTATGATAGTGAAATACTAGATAGGCGTTACAGTGTCTTTCGCAGAGATCGTTGTACAACAAATACTGAGAAAATAGACGGAGGAGGTGTATTGTTGGGTATTAAGAAGAAATTTAAAGTAGTGCGCCGCCATGTTTGGGAAAGTATGGTTGAAGACTTGTGGATCAGTATATTACCCGACAAGGCGTCGCATAAAACTATAAATATATGTCTTTGTTACCTCCCTCCTGATCTTTCATCTGAGCTTTTAAATGAATTTTATGATTCTTGTACAAATATCATGCTTAATGCGCAAGTTACTGATGAGTTTATTTTAATTGGTGATTTCAACACTCCTAACATCACATGGTCATTGTGTGATAATACATTGGGTATGTCTCCTTCATCTCCACAAGATAAGAAATCTAATATTTTGCTTGAATTTATGGCTTTGTGTAATTTAAAACAATACAACTGCTACCCCAATCGTAATAATCGTTATCTAGACCTGGTTTTATCCACTTGTACCTGCTATACTCGCGAAACTGATCCAATTAGTCGCCTAGATAATCACCATTCGGCTTTCTTAGTAGATTTGAATGTTCCCACTGCATCAAAATCTCTCGAACGTAAAAATCACAAGCGTATGAATAATAAAAAATGCAACTATGAAGAATTGAATCGGGATTTTGGGCTAACTTATTGGAAACTGATACTGTCTTCAACGGACGTCAATAATTTTTACATCAAGCTTAATAAACTGATTGCTAAACATGCTCCTGTAATTAAGGGTAACGTGTCTTCATACCCTCTGTGGTTTAGCAGCGGTTTAAGGCGTTGCCTTAAGGAAAAACTTAAGGATCATAAATTGTTCAAAAAATATAAGAATCCACGTGATTATTCTAAAGACCGTCAGATCATTGTCCGACACAGATTGTCTCCAGGACGACCTGGATAGATTTGCTTCTTACTGTAAGACTAACAGGTTGCAGCTAAACATATCTAAGTGCTTTTTAGTTACATACTCGCGGAAAAAAACAATTATTGAAACTAGCTATCGTCTTTGTAATCAATCTATCTGCAAAGTGTCCCAAATTAGAGACTTAGGTGTAATGCAAGATAACAAGTTGATATTCGATAAGCACATTAAAAGTATTGCGAAGAAGGCTTATAAGGCTCTTGGCTTTATAATGAGAGTCTCATCCTGCTTTCGATCTCTCAAAACTATCAAAATCTTATACTGTTCATATGTACGTAGTCATCTCTAGTACGCATCTCAGGTGTGGAACCCGCAGTATCACATTTACATAAAACGGATTGAAGGCATACAAAGGAAATTTCTTCGATATCTTGACTTCAGGGCGCAGCGGCGGTCCATTGACTATCTGGATAGGTGTAGGCACTATCATTTCTTACCTTTGGAATACAGACGCAATGTTAATGATATTTGTTTTTTACTAAATATAATTAATGGCGGGCTTGACTGCCCCGAACTTCTTATGCACATAGGGCTCCGTACCTACCAATTTGGCCTAAGACAGCGACCTTTACTGGACGTGCCGTCAGTTTCCACCAACTATAGGAAAAACTCGTTCTTTCTGCGCAGTACTTATCTTATTATTTATGTATGTGAAAATGTATACTTAAAAGTATACAAATATGTTCTAAATGATTATTTTGTTATTGTTGTTTTGGCATTATATGCATCTAGATTATTGCAGGTTAGAGATTTACCCTAAAATCATCATGTTATGTACACGTTGATTAATTGAAAAAAATGTGAAGGCTTGTAATTAGCAATATAGAAATTAAGTTGTTAATCTATAAGGATATTTGTCTGTAAGCTTTCCTAAAAGAAATAAATAAAATAAATAAATAAAAAATAAAATTATGATACTTTTTCGACGTTGCGTTCTAGGTGTAAAAGACTTATAGATCTTTGTTACAGGAAGTATTTGCAATCAGTGGAGGACTCGCTGAAAGATATGAAACATTTTTGGAGCTTTATTCATAGTAAAAAAAGATCTTCATATGGCATTTAAGTACCACGAAATATGATGGTCTGGAATCATCTGATAGGAAAAGCATTTGTGAACTTTTTCCTAAATATTTCAGTTCTGTTTACACTGACACTTATATTGAAGATACTCTAGTTCAATCCTCATCTAATGCCGTAAGATATAGTCATATAATTAATAATTATTCTGTTTGCATAAGTGAGCGTGATTTGCAGGCAAAAATTAAGAAATTAGATGAGCACAAATGACCTGGTGCGGACGGCATACCGCCTTTATTGCTTAAGCGTTGTATCAAGACAATATGTGTTCCTTTGTGCATCCTGTTCAATAAATCTTTGGCATCGGGCGTATTTCCAGCGCCCTGGAAAACAGCACTGATTGTCCCTGTGTATAAGTCTGGTGATAGATCACTTTGTAATAACTATCGTCTTATCAGTATTCTGTCGTGTTGTGCAAAATTGTTTGAGAGTTTTGTGTACGATGCTCTATATAAGGTGACTGCTAGAAACCGCAAAAAACTTCTAGGGCTGGTCAGGTCAAGTGTTTTAAACATGACGAAAATGACAAAAATGAAATTCGTGTTTTTTTCATTTTTTATTAAATAATTCATTCTGTAAATTTTAATTAGATTGTCTTTGAGTATCTTATTTATTTTAAAGCAATAACATAAGAAAAATAAAATGAAAAGCAATTAAAAATAACGATTATTTACAACGCGAGGGGAAAGAAGTTCAACGAACTGCCGGCCGGCCGTCGGTTGACACGTCCGCGTCGTCAGCTGGGCGTTAAGTACCTACGTTTGTCTGCAATCATGAGACCCCATTTATTTTCCTTTAATTGAAATGTGCGTAGGTATAAGGTGCAGTTAAGTCCAACGACTATCGATTGCATCAAGTTATGGCCACATTATAACTGTAATTATGATAAGTGTTATGTATGAGCGTAATTTCAACTCAATCCTACCCTACGTCTTACAAAAAAAAATCTATCACACATTATGAGAAGATAGGTACCTTTACAGCTACCTTTCCTTACTAATGAAAGATCAAATGTAGGTAGTTATCTAAGGTACGACCAACGACCGAACGATGACCTTTCATGTCTTCGACAACTAAACTAAAATAAGTATGTATTACCTATTTTGTGTTGTTGTTAGTCAAACGTTATTTCACTATTTAGTCTTGCCTACTTACACTAAATTAAGTTAAACTAATGTATCGCATTAAAGGCAACGTTGATACCTAAACTGCTGCGTAATTAATAGGTAGGCAGGTACTTACATGGTGTTATAGAGCATTCCAGTTTATTACATTAGCGCACAGGAAAGGTGATAAGCTTCCCACTGTCAAACTAATGTAATAATGATTAAATAAAAGTGAAAACCTGTGCTAAAATTTATTAAAGGATAAACTAGAACAACTTTTGTGATCAGCACATAATTATTATTACACTAATTTGGCGTGCTTTAGGCATTTTTACGCACACGCGACGCGAATGCACCAGACAGAATGCATAAGTTGACTGCCGAAAAAATCAAAGATGCAAGATGCGCAAGCGAGCGACACGTAGACGATCTGCTGTCTCTTTCCAATTCTATGAATATGAAAGAGACAGAGTAAATTCTTATCGCTGCGGCAGGCGGTGCTACCAACGTTACGGCTTTACTTAGAGAATCGCACTGTGGCACTGCTGTGCTGAGTCGAGTCACTGAACTCACTTGAGTCTCTTGCGCAGCGCAGCGCAGCAGGTGTGTGCAGTTTCCTCGGGAAAATTTTGGTGTGTAGTGTGTATGTGAGGTGCATTTGTGTGTGGGCGATTAAACTAATAACTAGTATGAGTTAATTAGTAAAGGATTAGTATTATTATGAATAGGCTACCGTGAATAAAGTAATCAGTTCAGTAACAAATTAATGTTTTGTGTAACAAATGGGTGTTAAGTCGTATTAGACTTGTAGGTAGAACAGGTGGTGTTCTTTTAAACACGTTAAATAAGTGTAATAGTAATTTGCCGATCACAAGAGTTATTTTAGTTCGTCCTTTAATAAATTTTATTTTACTTACGTTATTTTGGCGAAGGTTTTATTTTTATGTAATATTACATTAGTTTGACAGTCAAAGCCTGTGAGGTGTGATAGGAAGCTTATCACCTTTCCTGTTCGCTGATGTAATAAACTGGAATGCTTCTAACACCATGTAAGTAAGTACCTACCGACACCTATTAATTACGCAGTTTTTTAGGTATTAACGTTGCCTTTAATGCGAGACATTAGTTTGACTTAATTTAGTGTAAATAAATAAGTAAGACTAAATAGTAAAATAACCGCTTGAATAACAACAACATAACATAGGTAACTTATCACAATGCTTTAGGCTGTTTAGTTGTCGAGGACATGAAAGGTCATCTGGTCATTTGGTTTGGAGTTAGCGGCAAGTGCTTAGCGTGCGGACGCGATATTAGATAACTACCCAACTACCCATTGATCTTTCATTTGTAAGGAAAGATAATTGTAACTTCTCATAATGTGTGGTGTGATAGATATTTACTAGGATTGAATTGAAATTACGTTCATACATCATAACACTTACCATAATTACAGTTAAAAAGTGGCGTTGGACTTAACTGCACCTTATACTTACGCACATTTCAATTAAAGGAAAATAAATAGGGTCTCGTGATTGCAGACTAACGTAGGTACTTATCGCCCAGCTGACAACGCTTACGGGTCAACAGTCGGCCGGCCAGCCGTTCGTTGCCCGCGCGTTGTAAATAATCGTTATTTTTAATTGTTTTTAATTTTATTTTTCTTATGTTATTGGTTTAAAATAAATTAGATACTCAAAGACCATCTAATTAAAATATACAAAATGAATTATTTAATTAAAATTTTTAAAAAAACACGAATTTCTTTTTTGTCATTTTTGTCATGTTTGAAACACTTGACCTGACCAGCCCTAGAAGTTTTTTGCGGTTTCTAGCAGTCACCTTATATAGCCACTTTAAATCCTTTTTGTCGCCAAATTAACATGGTTTCATAAAGAATAAGTCCACTACATCTAATCTGTTAGAATATAAAAGTTATTTATGCAGCGCATTCGATAAGAGAGGACAAGTGGATTCCATTTATACAGATTTTTCAAAAGCCTTTGACAGAGTGAATCATTCCTTACTATGCCGGAAGTTGGAGGAGTACGGAGTACACGGGAACTTGTGGAGGTGGGTGAAGTGTTACTTAAGTAGAAGGAGTCAGTAGGTTACTTTGAGGGGTGAGTTTTCTTTAGAGTTTTCAGTCCCATCTGGTGTACCTCAAGGATCGCATCTGGGCCCTCTCCTTTTCATAGTTTTTATTGACGATCTTGTTAGTAAATTATCATGTCCTTGCCTTTTATATGCAGACGATTTAAAAATTTACACTACCGTTTCTAGTATTAACGATGCAATGAGACTTCAAACAGACCTTGATACAGTATCTAAATGGTGTCAGGAGAACTGTATGTCCTTAAATATCAGTAAATGTTTTGTAATTTCGTTTTCAAAAAAAAAGAACGTAATTAATTTCGATTACTCCTTAAATGATCACGCTTTAATACGAAAATCTGTAATAAAAGATCTAGGAGTGATATTTGATAGTGAGCTATCATTTCGGAATCACTATGATTACATTATATAAAAGGGTCACAAATGTTAGGTTTTAAATGTAGAAATACCAAGTTGTTCAATAATATTTCATCATATTTACTTCTGTACTACGCGCTTGTTAGAAGCGTACTTGAGTACAATACAGTGATTTGGTCACCTTATTATTTAGTTTATGTCAACAGACTTGAACAAATTCAAAAGCGCTTTGTCAGGTTTCTGTGTTCGAAATTTAATTTACTTCGCACATTTCGTTCTTATGAAGAAAGATTAACTAGATTTGGTGTGTTGTCGTTGGATTTTCGTAGACAATACTTAGATGTAATGATTCTTTACAAAATTGTTAATTGTCAATTAGAATCACCAAGTTTATTGTCTCAACTTAATTTTAACATTAATTACCGCGTTAGAAAGCTCAAAGTATTCACTCTTAATGTGTATCTCAATAATACTTCTTACTTTAACCCTCTGACGCGGATGTGTCGCCAATATGAACTCGTCAGTAATGTAGCAGATGTGGACATATTTGACTCTAGCCTGTTAGCGTTTAAGAGACAACTTTTTGCTTATTTATCACCGCTGTAACTTCCCCTGTCAACTCTTATATAAAGTTTGGATTTTAATTAAACATTTTAGATTTTAATTTTCGTGTTTTTAAATGTTATGTTAAATTTAAGTTAATCAATTTTAAATATATTTTTCTGTTTAAATTTAAAACAATGTTTTGTTAGTAACTAAAGCTACCGTTCTTTTTTTCTTTTAGTTTGTTTAGCAGTATGTACATGTGAAGGGTTGCATCCTTGTTATCTCGAATGTTTAATTATAATATTGTATATTTTTTCTGTCACCTGTTTTGTACATCATCAATTAAAAATAAATAAAATAAAAAAAAAGAATGGAGGTAACTACAGCCTCGCGCAAACGATGAGTCATTTGGAAAAATGACCGAAGAATAGAATTGCTGTAATCGCGTCACAGCATATGATAGGTACCCGTAATATCGATCGTAATCTCGTCACGATACTAGATTTCATATTATAGCACTGACCGTAATCACTTCACTGTTTTTTTTATTATTTATTTTAAATAAAATAAATAAACGTCTTATATATTCTTCAAAATCGATAAACAGTGAAAAAGTCAAAAAATGTGGGTAACCATACAAAGGTAGTGCGAAAGTGTTAATCGAAATTAAGAAAGAAACGTACTATGAAATACATTTCAATAACTTTTCTACTTTGAATGTCTCAATAAGAGGTTCTAAGTCGTATAATCGCTAACGAATTACATAGTTTTTACAAAATCGTTTGTAGTAATTTAATCATAACATCGTCAAAATTTAATGTGTAAAACACTGACTGACCTGATTTACTTGGCGATCGTCGTTTACGCAGTTTTTCCTCAAGCTTACGTATTTTCTTGCGTATATAATCATTATCCTTATGCGTCCTTTTGCCCATAGTTTTTTGCTACACAAATCACTTTTAGGGTAACGATGTGCCGATGCCTGAACACGAAAAGCGAATGACGATAACAGCGCGGGTGACAAACTCGTGCACTCGGTTGGTATTCACTAGATGGCGCCTGTATTTAAACTACGGGTAACGTTTTATGTTTTTTTATTAAAAAAAATTCAGGTCCTAAAATACAAAATATGAATTTAAAAAATAATAAATTAAGCAATACAAAACTACAATACAATGTAAGTGTCAATTAATAATAGACAATTAGAAATAGCTGTTGGAGTAATTGGAGCATTTCAGATCCAAGCTGTTTTGTCTTCTGTGTAATCTGACACTTTATAATAAGCTTTTTTATGAAGCTTTTCTTTGATTTTGATTTAAAATTTATTAAGATCTAATTTCTGAATATCATTTGGTACTTTGTTGTAAAATCTTACACACAGACTCTTAAAAGAATTATTTATTTTATGGAGCCTAGTATAAGGTACTGCTAATTTGTTCTTACTTCTAGTGTTTGCATTGTGAATACTGAATATCACTGTTTTTTGAAAATATTTCAATATTTTTATGAACATAAATCAAATTTTTATATACAGGAAAAAATCTATGGGCCCTGGAGGGGAACTACCTTAAATCCTTTAGTTAGCTCATTTCACTGAAAGGAAACATTCCTTTATTTTTAAAAAGAAACAAAACTGCAATTAAAGATTTTTTTAAATTTTGCTTGTTCCATCCGGGAATCGAACCTACTAAAAATAAAAAATAAACCCTCGCTATTTTATTATACGAATCAGTAGGATTGATGTTCAGGATAAAATTTGTCTAATAAACATTTGGTCCCACACTCATCTGGTGTGCGAGATACCCATAAAATTGAATATTTATTACAAGTTCTTTATTAACAATACCTAGTACTGTTCATTTGTAATAAGTAAATGACACGTTATAATTTTCTTATCTCTTTAACATCTAAAGACATTGTATGAAGTACAAGCTTGCTAATGTTATTTATCTCTAAGTACCTTGTTGAAGTATTGGATAACAAAATCGGTAAATGGTAACAATAAATTTATGCACAGCACGATTCCTTCTTACACTAGACGTTCATTCTGACAAAAAGTTTAATAATGGAACGTATTTTTTTGCAACGCGGGGCAACAAATTTGAAATTCAAAAAACTATAAGAAAGAAGTATTCGTTCGAATTTCAAATTTTGTTTTGTTTTGCTTTCATTCCGTAATTCTGTAATAATGGCGTATCAAGAACATTTCGATTTATTAGAAGCTTACTTTTCAAACAACAAGAATTGCAATTTAGCTCTACAGAGGTACAGTGAGAGGTATCCAGACAGACAAATACCATCTAGAAAAGTTTTGTCGCGAATGGTGAAAAATTTAGTGAATATTGGAAGTTTCAAAAATCGTTTAGAACGTCCGCAGCAGCAAAATCTAGACTTTTCCGATTTTGATTTATGTGTTTTGACATACATTGAGTGTTACCCGAAAGCTTCTAGTAGGAAAGTTGCTCAAGAGATAGGCACCAGCCATACTCGTGTACTTAGGGTTTTGAAAAAGTACAAATACAGATGTTTTCGTGTTGCGATTGATGCAGAAACTACATCCGGGAGATAGTCAAAGGAGATTAGAGTTCTGTCAGAATATTCAAACAGAAATAGACCGCAACCCAAATTTTTTAGACTACATTGTATGGTCTGATAAAACAAATTTCAGCAATAATGGAATGTATAACAGACATAACAATCATTATTGGTCCCGTCAGAATCCATTCCGTGTTCGCGAAACAAACAATCAGGTCAGATTTTCCTTTAATGTTTGGTGCGGAATCAGAAGCAATATGGTTGTTTTGGTGCACATTTATGAAGGACATCTAAATACGGCAAAATACATGGAAATATTAGACCTTTTACATAATCAATTAAACCTTCTACCGGAGGAGGAACGAAATAATATCATTTTTCAACAAGACGGTGCACCTGCCCACAATAGCAAAATTTCCAGGGCTTACCTTAATGAAAATTTCAATGTCTGGATAGGTACAAACGGGACGATAAGATGGCCAGCGAGAAGTCCAGACCTGACGCCTCTGGACTACTTTTTATAGGGTCATGTAAAAAATGAAGTTTACAAAACGTGTTTATAATACTGTACAAGAATTAAGAGTTGCGGTAGAAAATGTTATTAGGAGCATACACCACAACACTTTCCAGAGGGCTACACGAAAAGAATTTCAACGTAGACTAAATTTGTGTATCCGGAACGATGGGGGTCACTTCGAGCAACTTATCAGTTGAATTATTAAGATTCTTTTCTCTTCTTAATGTCCGTCTACGTTATAAAAATGATTCATGTTTACGTTCTTCTTATTGATGATAAAATAAAAATTAATTTTAGTTTTCACTTTTTTATTTCAATCACCAAATAAATATGTTTATTAGACAAATTTTATCCTGAACAACAATGCTACCGATTCGTATAATAAAATAGCGAAGGTTTATTTTTTATTTTTAGTTGGTTCGATTCCCGGATGAGACAAGCAAAATTTAAAAAATCTTTAAATGCAGTTTTATTTCTTTTTAAAAATAAAGGAATGTTTCCTTTCAGTAAAATGAGCTAACTAAAGGATTTAAGGTAGTTCCCCTCGAGGGGCCCATAGATTTTTTCCACCCTGTATGTATTGTGATGCAACAGTCATTATATTTATATCCTTAAATCTCTCTCTGAGAGAGTCACCAGCCTTTAGGTTATAGATTGCTCGAATAGCCTTCTTCTGCAGCACAAAGATAGTTTGAATGTCGGCAGCATTTCTATACACTAGTTGTTACTTGCTTAACATTAGGTAATACAAATCTTACACATTTGGTTTATCCCTCGTTTAATAGCAAGTTATTTACACTAAACCAGTGAACAATCTTTGAGATCGCATTATTCACATCGTCATAATTTGTGTGTCGTCGTTTCACTATGAATAAAAGTGAAGTATCATCAGCAAATAATACTGTCTCATGACTGTCTTTTACAAAATAAGGTAAGTCATTAATATAAACCAAAAACAAGAATGGACCCAGTATTGCTCCTCTAACAAATTTTGCGATAGGACGCTTTTAAATCAATCTTGGTTGTGCGACTTGTTTGCGATTTGGACGCCTGTTTTGTGTTGTGTAATGTGTTGGTATCATTAAAAAGTATGTTTTTTATTTTTTATTGAGGATTTTTACTACTTTTCCTTTCCGTTTAAATCTTTCCAGAACTTCAACAAATATTTCAAAATCAAAATTAGCCAAATCGGTCCAGACATTTTCGAGTTTCAGCAAGGCAAACGAACAGCAATTCATTTATATATATAAGTAATAGATTAAAATCTTGGCTTAGAAAGATGCAAGATATTGGAAATAAATTATTGACTCTAGTCGAAAAGTTGATGTAACTTCAAGATTTTTTATTGATAAAACTTTATCATTCTACGATTTTGCTCAGGCTAGTCTCTTGCAAATAATTTAAGTTAAATCCATTATATTTTTGAGCTAATAGAAACTTGATTTTCTACTGTAAAAATCTAATCTGAAAATGTCAATTACCTTTATACCCCCCTTAATCATCAAATCTATCTAGTGTGTAGTTGTAGCATTGGGATTACAGTCGTAGCATTGGAAAAAATAGGATTGGGGTAGTACTAATACTCACTAATGCACAATTCAAATCAATTTATTTCATTTCAAAAAGGGCACAACAGTGGAATTCGTTGTTCCTTGAACCGGTAACGTTGGCGGAGATTATAAATATTATTCATGCCTTAAAAAAATCTAATTCTTGTGGCTACGACGAAGTAGCGACAAAGTTAAAGAAGTTCTGTAAGTACGAGTTAGCACCAGTCTTATAAAGTTAAAGTTAAAGTCTGATAAACTTATCATTCGAGAAAGGCTGTTTCCCTAATGCTCTCGAATACTCAATAGTAAAACCAATATACAAAAAGAATGATGAAACTAACGTGGAGAACTATCGCCCAGTTACATTATTATCCGTTATGTCCAAGATTTTTGAGAAGACTATGCAAAAAAGATTGCTTAAATTTTTAAAGAGATTCAATATAATAACTTCGGAACAATATGGCTTTCAGCAGGGAAAGTCGACTTCACTAGCGTGTTTTAACCTCATTCATATAGTAATTTTAGGTCTAGACAGAAAACAACGAACTACTGTATTGTTTTTTGATATGTCCAAAGACTTTGACTTTGTTTTACACGATGTATTAAGTACTAGACAAACTAGAGAGATATGGAATTCGGGGAAGTTGTCTTTCTTGGATAAAATCAAATCTTGACAATAGACTTCAATGTGTGGAAGTGAATGGTATAGGAGGCGATAACGTAGTTGTATCAGATCGTTCAAGTTTTTTAAATAATAATTTCGGAGTACCGCAATGCAGCGTACTTGGCCCTATACTGCTTCTATTATATAATAATATGTACGATTTGCCAAAAGTGACTAAAAACCAATGTATGATGTTTGCTGATGACATTTATATTATTATTAAATCTAATTATTTTGATGCCTTGGAGAAATATGAACATGACATAAACGAAACAATTAATAATATTATTCAGTATCTTAATGCAAATAATCTAAATGTTAATCTAAGTAAAACGAATTGTGTAAATTTTAATGTAAAGGGACGTGTAGTGAATGATTTAAATGTACATTATGGCGATAAAACCATTAAAAAGGCGGACTGTGTGATACTATGTAACATTCTTGGGAATAGAATCGCAGTAGTTGTAGCAAAGTCTATAGATTTGAATATGTCTTAAGACGACTAACGAAGAAAACGTCTCTTAAAGTGACGTTGTCTGCTTACTATGGTTATGTCGCAACAAATATGTATTTCTTACGGGGCTTATCTTATGGGGCTATGGCACAGATGTAAATTAAATATTTATTGCCCAGAAGAAATGCATACGAGCCATATGTACCAAAGGTCCATTTGACTAATGCAGACCACTATTTGTAAAGTTAGGCATACTAACCATTCCAAGTATGTACATATTTCTGCAGGATTTTATGTTCGGTTTTTGTCTTTCTTTTTTTCTTAGCAAGGCCTTTTTAATAAACTGGAGCATCATGAGCTCATTTTTTTTCTCTTTTTTATCTTTAAATTCTTTTTCTTTTTGCTTTATTACAATATTTTCTTTTTCTAATATATTTTCTGTCTTTCTTTTATTTTACAATTTCACTTAACTATATTTAATTACATGTTTTCTTATTTTCTAATAATTCCTATTCCATTATGTTATACATTACTTTTTTATATTTATTACCTATTTTCTTACTAACTAATACATTTCCTTGTACTTATGTTACATTTTCCTACATAAATTTCTACCAATACATGATTATTTATTACATTTTCGATTAAATAGCTTCTTTTTTCCTTCTCTTATTTAAAACATGTATATTTTCCTTGCTTATTTACATTTCGTTACTTTATTATTATTTACTTTTATTCTTCCTAATTTCTAGAACAATTTTACATCCTGCCACGAGTGTGGTCTTGCTTTTCCTTATACTATCTTATCTACGGGTCCTTATTTCTCCTGCTAACTATTTCCACAATATTCTTGGCATACTCAATAAATACTTTTCTTTCTTTTTTGTTGCTAATCATTTCCTTCAAGGTGTCTTTACTAAGTGTGGTGTCAATTTGGTGTTGCAGAGTGTACTTATCGTGCATGTGTATTGGGCATTCTAGTAGGATCGCCGCCGCCGGGTCACAGGCACACGAGGGGCTGTCCCTGCGCTTAAATCTGTGCAGGTATGCACAGAATCCCCCGTGGCCCGTCAAGACCTGCGAGGCCAAGCGGTCGATGGACATCTTCCTCACCACACTGTGTGCTTCCACCCCGTTCGGGAAAAAGACCTTGGTGTTCGCGGCTGTGGCTTCGGTTCTATACCTGCAGTCCCACTATTTGATCGTTTCCGCCCGTATATGACGTTTAACGATAGAGATGGGACCGCAGTATGCAGTATGTACTAAATGGAGATAAACAAGTTTGTCAAACAGCACCCAGAATTGTTTTTACGAGCCAAGGTTGTATTTCCTCAAAACACAAGAGACAGTGATAGACTTGTCTTAGATTTCCGCTTAAACACTGCTCTTTATCAAAAAAGTTGTTACTCTATGTGCATGAAAGTATATAATATATCAACTGCCAGGGTTCGCGCGCGCCCTTGCCCACGTCTGTCCACCTCACCGCTGGGCCTCTCGCGGGTTGGGAACAGATGCATTATTTTGGAGATTACTCGATAATTTGTTAGAAAATTTACCAACATCTATATATATTTGGATTCTACATAATATTTCCCATAATATAGCATATAAACCCATTCATAATTTGTAAAAATATTGCATAGTTTCTAGCGTATATTTAAAGAAAGTAAAAAAAATAAGGTGCAGTTGGGTAATATCAGGTATATTTTTTAACTAGAACAATTTGAACAGATACTTTGTGTCCTATTTTAATCTTAGACGTATTATCTACAACTTAAAACTATAAAAAAAACATGATTCCAAACACATTTCGTTCGATATTTAATATTTAGTATTTAAAATAATAACTCACGGCAAAAAAAAATAACAAATGTCAATTTTAGCTCTTATTGTTACCGAGATAAGAGCTAATAAATCCGCGATCCCGAATCGGGTCGCCATTCGACTACGTATTTAAGATTGATGAAATATTGAAAAAACACACACAGAACAACAAACAAAAAGTATTGAGAGGTAGATTACTTACTGAGTCATCGTAGTTTAATGAATTATGAGATTCAAACACTTCAATCACTGCAAAATTACACAAAACACACCCACGAATTGTCGTTACTGACTGACTGGCGCGACGCTCACGCGGCGCTAACGCGAAGACTGACTTCAATATCGAATTTGAATGATAAAATGTTACTAAACTTGGTCGTATTATACGCTTGAATTAGCATTAGATAGAGTAGGCTAGCGCCTACTCTATCTTTTTTAAGATTACATAGGTGCGACAAGGATAAAAAAGAGTGCAACCGCTCGTTTGACGCTAAAATGACCATTCCGATTCGGGTCGCTTGGCGTCCCGATTCAGGTCGCGGGCCAGACGCGCACTTACTTGACGCGTCCCGAATCGGAACGCTGGCCAGTTGAGAGGTTCAGAATCCCAAATCAATTTAAACAGGGACCTATAAGTTTAATGACAAGAAAGCTACGTTTAACGTTGTTAGAAAAATGTTATTATAGCATAAATGAGTTTTTTAATTAATTATTATTTATTATCTTTGCATGTTAATATTTATTAATTGAATAGCAATTTTTATACTTATATTTGACATCTTGTTTATAAATATTCTTTGCAAATAAAATACTTGAACTTTGACAAAAAGTGTTAGTATAATAGTTTTATAGAGTACATTATTATTAAAATTAAAACTTCTTATAAAAAGCATACAAAGCGCTGCATAAAGGAGCATTAGCTATGCCGTTGTGTGAACCTAAATCCATCTTTGCACTAGGGGAATGTTCCACCGTGCTGGTGTGTTAGTTTACATCATTTTCAGCCTCACCTATTACCTATAACCTAACCTTCCCACACGGTACTCTGCACATGAGGTCGTTTACATAGTGTCTCTTCAAGAGTTTGTTGGCTAACAGTTTATACAGCGTGCCTTACGCAAACTTAGAGCAAATTCTACTTCTGTGAATATACCTGTAAGATAAGATTCTCGCGCCATCGACGCTCACACTCGTCCGGATATTCTTAGGTAAGTAATTATAAGATAAGATAAGATAAGATAAGATAACTTTTATTTCATAATAAACTTAGCCTAAAACATCAAATTTACCATAATAGATAAGCTTAATAAACTATAATTATCAGATTACTTTTATAGTGCTTACTAACAATCAAAATGTAATTTCGGCAAACTTATTAATTATATTTATTTGCCTGTATTTAAAGTAATTTTAACATATAAGCAAAAAAAAAAAACACATGGCGGTATACAGAACAAAACTCTTTACCTCCCGTAGTAGTCGTAACTGTGTTACGGCAAGGTAAGATTATCGCCCCAGGAATAGCACCTGTAGTACAGCAGATTTAAAGATTAATTTGCCATAATGCATCTAATAGCATACACACAATAGATGCGGATAAGGAGTATTGGGTTTGTTGTAAACAAGTAGTATAAGCCTTAGATTAAAACAAAAAGGGAAGATACGGCATGCTCCTACTTGTAGTCATTCAAAATATAGTCTTACTCAACTACATAAACAAACACTCACACACGCACACCTATAAAGTGTAAATCGAGCGAGCGAGACAAAGCGGTAAGTTTCAACGTCAGCGCGAGGGAGTCAGCGAGTAGCGCGTTGACGTCTCGGTCGCTTCGCAACAGACGAGTACGTACGACCGATTCCGACGCCACTGCGGAGTAGCGTCTTTCTCTTTTTCACACAGTAGAATATCTGCAATAGGGCGATGTAGCCTGTTCGCTCGGCAAATTGTGACTGAAGTGAAATTGTGCCTTTAGGCCTAATTTTGGCGGCTCACTCACGAGACGCTAATGCCGTATCTTCCCTTTTTGTTTTAATCTAAGGTATAAGCTAAATAAACAGAGACCATAATCGTTGTCTACTGAATAATTATGTAGTGTTAATAAAAAATATCTTAAATAATGTATTATATACATACTCATATACTTACATATAAATACATACATATATATATGATGTAAATAATGGAGAAGTTCCATTTACCGTCAGGGTCGGATTAAACTGACAAAAATTTTGCCAGGGACATATTTACACAAAAGTACCTTTGTTTAAAAATCTTATATACACTTTTAAACTTTCGCGTTCCATTATAAATACACATTTAGACGGGGATTAACGATAACTAAACATTATAGGCGTAGTATGCCTATAATGTTTAGTTAGCGTTAATCCCCGTCTAAATGTGTATTTAAAAATCTTTTATATCATGACGTTGCATTCTAATCAAAAATAATAAATATCACATATTTATTATGTATTTCAAACAATTATAAGGTAGCAAAAGTTTAGCTAGTTCTGTAATATTGTTTAAAACCATCAAAATTGACATTCGTATGTCAGTTCACTTCAATATCGGTTCGGTTTCGGAATAACACGTAATGGCGGAGGTCTGTTAAGTTTCGGTACTGATTTTTGATTTTCCCACGGTACGGAACAGCTCAGACCTCGTTATATGGTATAAAAACAACCGCGGGTTGTACGCGTTTATATTTCTGACGGCAGAATTCGCGTCGCGTTGTTGTGACTTCAGTTTCGGTGTGTCGGTACATGCCCACGTGCATTCGTTGTGGATCAAAGGTTAATCGGCCTTTAACTTACTAATCGCCTTGCGAACAGGCGCGGAAGCTCATATGTGTAATTGGCCGGGGTGCAACGGATGTGTACGTGATTTGGACTGGCCTACGAAGATTCGGCAGGCGAGGTACGCTACCACGAGGCAGGCGTCACACTGCCTCACGGCAGCTGAGCAGCGAACATCCATTCCTTCCTACCCATACTACCTCCACATCCTCAGGTTGCAAGGCGGTTCAACCATCGCCGCACTACCGGTGAGTTTAGTATTTAAGTTTAGTATTAAGGTTACTTATAAGATTAACGCTGCGAATCGCAGCTAATTCCAAGCAGGCCATGATCAGTGACCTGGTGGTCCATGGTCTGTTTGGATCAATTATGATTATGAGTTTTTTTATTTAAGATTTTAATAGGTATTTAATAGGTAATCTACTTTTATATTTCAGAATAAACTAACAAAAAATAAAACGGACAGATTGTTTTAAATGTTTCTTTCTTTAATTTGCATATTTATGTAGCCAGACGCACAAATTTCATTTGTGTCTGTCGCTGTAACGTTGACGTAAATTCGACCTTTTTGAAAAGGGAAGCCATGCGGGATGGCACCCACATCGATCGACATGTTGTACAAATGGTAGTCATCCTGAAAAGAACACGATCATATTATTAACCGTTTCATTTCAACAAAGAGATTCTATTTGTTTCGTACACTATGAATAAAACGCACCTAACCACACGCGTGATCGCGCGTTGCTATCGCGCGATCACGCGATGGTCGCATGTCGCATTGTTTAATCGCGCGATGATCGCGTTATCGCGTTGCATTAGGACAATGCCTGATGTTGTTATCTGAGTGTTTTTGTTAGCGGCAGGACCAGCGGGCAGCAGCGGTAGCCTCAGTTTTGCCTTTTACACTAATTCAACAGTAATAATACAACATAGACGAAACGTGTGGACTTAATATTTGTACCATACTACCACAGAAGTATATCGAGATAGAATAAAAGAGTGTATGTTCCTCGCGTGGCGAAAAGTCGCCTCGACCGACCGACGACGGCTCCATTGCTCGCCGCGAGCTTCAGTACGCGGTCTGCGTGCGACGTCAGGTTTTAAAAACAAAATGACTCGTTGTTCAATAATTAACTATTCAAACACTACCAATAAAGTTGGAGCTGTTAATCGAGGTATTTCCTTTCATTGGAAAGTACTATTTGTAATAAAATAACTGTTAAAAATTAAAAATTATTTATTTTATTATTTTCATCAAACAGTAGCGGGCGATTGTGTGTCCAACGCTAGTTTTCCATTGCGGCTTTAATTTGACGAGCTAGACTTGGCGTGCGTTCCAAACCAGCGATGTAAAAATTATCTATTCAAACTGTCGAGTCACGTTCAAGGTCGATTTATCATTTTTCTGTTAAAAGTAAGAATAGTGCTGTACGTACACTGCGATTTTCTTACTCGATTAAAATGGATTTTGAAAGCAGAGGTAAGTAATGATAATTACGTTTTCATATTATTATGTAGCTATATTTTAGGGTACGTTGTGCAAAGCAAATGTTATTGACAAAGAGGTTATGGTTTTATTTTATTTCCTCTGTCGGTTCTTATCGATATTTTAAATTGATAAAAATGCACTTACAATAACTTGCGTAATATATTCGTAATATTTGATTATTTGTGTTACAAACGCTCAAATAAATCCGGGCAGCGGTTTGCTCAGGACGCGGGTTCGATTCCCGCCTGAGGTAGAAATTTTTTTAATTTTTCGTTATCTTTGCGTAATATGATTAAGTGACAATTATGTACGAGTAAATTGTTTGTCATTACGCGAATAAAGGTATATAATTACTTCTTTTCACAACGAAGACGAACGTCCGATGCAGTGAAATATATCAAGGTATATTTCTGTGGTCCGATGTTTTGGACTTCGCCGCCTCCCGCTTTTACGGCATTGTCCTATTACAACGCAAATACGAGATCATCGCGTGAGTAAGCGATGCGGCCATCGTACGAATCGACGATCACAGATATTGATCTAGAATAGGTGTCCTAATAGGCGATCGCGCGATGCATTTGCGAGACTAAAATGTTCAAAAATTTATTCGCGCGAACTTAGGTCGTGCGAACGCGCGATCAAACTTATTACTGATCAATAGGTGTCCTAACTGACGTTCGCGCGATGTTCGCGTCGCGTCGCAAACTGTGTGTCGAGCGGTCATATATCGTGATCGCGTATTCGCGTTCTATTAGGACATCCAGTTTTTCGCGCGATCACGCGATGGTCGCATCGTTTAATCGTGCGATGATCGCGTTATAGCGTTGTATTAGGACATTGCCTGATGTTGTTATCTGACTGTTTTGTTAGCGGCAGGGCCAACGGGCAGTGGAGCCGCGGCGCGGTGCGGTGGGGGTGGCGGTGCATAGAATCGGTGCCGTGTTCTAATCGTCTGTGAATCGATGCTTTTGAATTGATGAACTCTTTTCATCTATCTCGATAGAAAAAATATAGATAGAAATCGCAAGAAACTTCAAGAGGCTGGTCAGGTCAACATGACAAAAATGACAAAAAGAAATTTGTGCTTTTTCATTTTTAATTAAATAATTCATTTTGGGAATTTTAATTGTATTGTCTTCGAGTATCTTATTTATTTTAAAGTAGTAACATAAGGTAAATAAAATGAAAAATTAAAAAAAAAATTATTTACAACGCGCGGGCAGCGGTCGGTCGTTGACCCAACCGTCTGCTGACCCGTCCACGTCAGTTGGGCGATAAGTACTTACGTTAGTCTGCAATGGGACTATTTATTTTTCTGTTATGAAATGTGCGTATTTTTCTTTTGTTATTGCTTTTAAATAAATAAGTTACTCAAAGACTATCCAATTAAAATTCGCAAAATGAATTATTTAATTAAAAACGAAAAAGCACTAATTTCTTTTTTTTTTGTCATGTACCTATATATTATGCCCCTTGATTCAAAAATAAATTGATACCTTATTTGCCCGGAACTATTTTGGATTTCCAATAGTTGTAATATAGGATATGTTTGTGGTAATGTGTCTTAATTAACATTATAATTAGTTTTATAGCCATCGGTTTTGGGTGAGTAAGATTTAATTAAGCCCCTTCGTACCCAAGGCTACGCAAATCTTAGATATTTGGCGGTTTTAGTCTAAAAGCGACTACCGCCATACAAATCCATTGAGGTTCGTAAACGAGTCGCGTCGCCGACATTTGTCCCGCGACTCCAATTTGTATGGCGGTTGTCTCTTGGAGACTAAAATCGTTGTGTATTGAAGATTTGCGTACCCTTGTGTAAAAACGAATCATGGGTCAAATCCCATACTTTTATTCCAAATAAAAAAACAACGTTTTTTCTTATTTATTTACCTTGTGTGTCTTTTTTATAAAAACAAATGAAAGGTAATAACATTAATAAATTAATTTTTTGAATGAAAATATATAAGATGACTGCTAGAAACCGCAAGAAACTTCAAGGTCTGGTCAGGTCAAGTGTTTTATACATGACAAAAATGACAAAAAAGGAATTCGTGTTTTTTCGTAGGTACTTATCGCCCAGCTGACGGGGGCAACGGCCGGCGGGCCGGCCGTCTGTTGACCCGTCAACGTACCTACGTTACGTTACTTATCGCCCAGCTGACGCGGACGGGTCAACAGACGGCCGTATGCTTTAAAATAAATTAGAAACTCAAAGACTATCCAATTAAAATTCATAAAATGAATTATTTCTTCAAAAATGGAAAAAAACACGATTTCCTTTTTTTTTCATTTTTGTCATGTTTAAAACCCTTGACCTCACCAGCCCTTGAAGTTTCTTGCGGTTTCTAACAGTCACCTTATATAAAGCATTTTGCAAGCAAGTTAACCTGATACTTCTGGCAGGAAGTTGCTGTCAAGTTGTTGCAGTTAGCACAACGCAGTCGTTTCGGAGCTTTACTAATCATGTGCATTATGCTTTCGCACCGAAGTAGGAACAGTGCCACAGACTCTTATAGTAGGTCTTGGCTGCTGCTTATCAAAGCCGTATTTTTGGAGTACAGCCCGAGCAATACTACGCCGGGTTGTGGGTTGTGGCACATTGACTTTTGATTTTTGTGCAGATGATTACTTTTTTGCTGTTCGCATAGTATGCACGCCAAGCTCACTGGATAGCAACGTCACGACCCTGTTATCATGCCAGGACCGTACAGCACAATAAAATTATTATCGTCCACATCCAACCGATAATCTGTTCTTTTTGCACAACTTTCTGTCCTTCAATGGACACATTAATCCGATTGTGTTGTGCTTTATCTTGGTCGATGCTCTGAAAGCGGAATATCATGTTCGGAGTCGCTACTGTCGTCATCGCTGTTGTTACTAACACCATGAAGAACTAATTCAACGGGTGCTAAGAGATGTCTGCGCGATAAGTTCTCAAAACTTAAATTCGTCTCATTGCTCGAATCTGAATCTGACACTAAACTGTCACCAGTGGTATCAATCTCAGAACAATAACTAAAGCATATTGTTCTGAGGTATCAATATAGATATCTGCAGAAGTAGCTTCAACTGCCTATTCCAAATCATTGACAATATCTACGATGTCACTAATTGTCAACGGTTTACACTATCAGAAATCAAAAACACACTTAGTACAACCATGAACAAATAATAAATCATCCTTGGTACAACGCACGAGGTATATTTTCCCAATGTATCGTTTACGAATCACGAAAATAATAAAGTCATTTTTGGTATATAAACATGGAAAAGAAAGTATTTTAAAATTATACAAAACTCAAACTCCAACTCAAAATTTCTTTATTCAATAAACTTAAAATAAGCATTTTGAATCGTCTAAATTTATTTGGATGGATGGGCACACCCATTCTGGAAGTCTTTTAGCTGTGGAGAAGAACGGGCGCAAGAAACTCCACAGCTTTAAAATAATATAGAAGTAACGACATTTACAAAACAACATGTCGTTACCAAATTATACAACCAGTTATAAACATAATGGATTAAGAAAAAATTACGTAAATATAATAACCAGACTGTTTTGTCTTCTAAATACTCCTTGACTGTGTAATAACCTTTCAAAATCAAAATCATCAAAATCAAAATATCTTTATTCAGTAAACTTAAAATAAGCATTTTTAATCGTCTAAATTTAATTTTTTATGAATGGATGGATAGACATAGGAACTACCTAAGTAACTTTCTTAAGTAAACAAGATTTTACATGATTCTTAAACTTATCTAATGGTAAATCTAGTACAGTACTTGATATTTTATATGATAGTGTATACCTTGCCCCAAGAAAGAGTAGAGAAACTTTTGTAACCTAAACAGTGGCAGTACTAGTTTTGACTTACTTCTAGTATTGAAATTGTGTACATCACCGTGTTTAGAAAAAGAGTTAATATTGCACCGCACAAAAACTATACAATTATAAATATATTGCGATGCAACAGTAAGAACACCAACTTCCATAAAAATATTTCTCAGAGAAGTTCGTGATCCCAGTCTATAAATGGTTCTTATTGCTCGTTTCTGTAAAATAAATATAGTTTTAATATAAGCCGCTGTTCCCCACAAAAGGACGCCATACGACATGACACGTAAACAGTCCTAGCAGTTTCAACATCTGTTAATTGTCTAATTTTTCAAATGGCGCAAGCTGCTGAAATGAGTTTGCCGGCCAAATTCGATATATGCGGATTCCATTGGAGTTTTGAGTCCAGGGTTATCCCTAGGAAAACTGTCGAATCTACCAAATCTAATTTATCACCAATCATTCTAACATCGGTTTGTTCGTTCTTGACATTTGGTAGTGTAAATTTAATACTTTTCGTTTTTTTTGCGTTTAGCTGTAAATTATTAGCAGTAAACCAAATAAGTACCTCTGAGAGAGCATTGTTTACATCGTCAAAATTATTCATAATCCTAGTCACATTAAAAATGAGTGAAGTATTATCTGCAAACAATACAATATCACAGAAGTTGCAATTACAACAAGAACTATACAATTATACTTCGGGTCTCAACCGAAGACGATTACTTATTACATGCAGCAGTACATGAGATGGTGCTATCTTCTTCACACTTTTAGATATATCCTAAAAAGAACTATCTTATTTCCGTTCCCTGCACTGGCAACCCCGCGTCCGCGTCACGAGACGTCATTACGTGTTTTTGTGTTATCGGAATCACACGTACTATTCGTAACGAAATTAAATTTGTATTTAATAAGATGGGAAAATGTTAAAGTTCGAAGTTGAGAGACAATGATCATTATGGTATTCTTCGTAAAGTAAAGAAATCATTTTTAATTCAAAAAACGTAGGCGTTTATCATCATCAGTGTCGGTGAATAGTGATAAATGCACAGACATATTAATGTCTGTGGATAAATGTCGTATCAACGATATTACGACACTCAGGTATTGGAACATAACGCTAATTTACCTAGAAAATTGACTATTAAGGAATGTATCATAGTTGTAAGGAACTAAGATCATTTATCATTAAAATTATCTACCCTCATTTTTGTTGGTTTTTCTTGGGTTCTATAATAATGATTGTAACAAAATTAAAAGCCATTTACAACGAGAAATTCTTTAAATACTATTAGACACCATTGTAACAGTGTTTAACTTTCTAAACGTATGATGTGTCGAGGATATATAACTGCTCAACAGTGTTGATGCTTTATTTTAATCAATGACATTGAATGACATTGATTTTACTCCATACAAGCCGTATCGAGGTTACTTACACTAATTAGACAGTGCTGAGGTTCTATTTTACTCCACGCAAGCCGTGTCAAGGAAACTTACTCCACTTTAACAGTGTTGAGGCTCCACGCATGCCGTGTCGAGGATACTTACTCCACTTTAACAGTGTTGAGGCTCCACGCTAGCCGTGTCGAGGATACTTACTCCACTTTAAAAGTGTTGAGGCTCCACGCAAACCGTTCGAGGATTCTTACTCCACTTCAACAGTGTTGAGGCGCCACGCAAGCCGTGTCAAGGATACTTACTCCACTTTAACAGTGTTGAGGCTCCACGCAAGCCGTCTTGAGAATACTTACTCCACTTTAACAGTGTTGAGGCTATATCTTACTCCAAGCAAGCCGTGTCGAAGATACTCACTCCACTTTAACGGTGTTGAGGCTATATTGATGTTGTCAATTGGTGGATACATCAAGAAAGAAAATTCCAAGGAGCCCCTCTGGATTGGAAACAAAGGAGTCGCCACGCGGTTTTCAGGTTAGACCTCAGCATTATATATACTTATTAATTGTATTAGAATAATAATCAGACTTACTCCGCGACACAGCGGCTACACAAGCCGTGTCGAAGATACTCACTCCACTCTACCAGGTTTGAGTGAGGCTATATTTTATTTTAAACAAGCCGTTTCGGGAATATGTATTTAGTACGTTTTAACAGTGTTGAGGCTTTATTTTACTCCACGCTAGCCGTTTTATGGTTTCTAACTCCACTTGAACTGCGTTGAGGATTTTCTACTCCACATTAACCGTGAGAGGCCATACCTAATTCACCCTAACAGTTTCACGTTTCCACGTCCTCCGTGGAACAAAGAAGATACTCAGCATTGTTGAGGACGTGGGTTCGATTCCCACCTGAGGTGGAACTCACATGTTTTCAACGTTTCGTTATCTTCGGGTTTACTTATCAATAATGATTTGGTGAAGACATCTTAAACTATGTCATTGATCTTTACAATGACTCAACCAGTGGCGGCAGAAACGAAGCTTGGCCATTCGCGCTGCTTGCAGCGCTAGCGCCTGTGTACCCTGTGTGTGTGATCTTAGTGGCGCAGCTGGCACAGCTGCGCCACTAAGATCTTCGATCTGTCCCCTTATATGACGGCCAGTCCGACGGTGGCCTGCTATCATTAGACACCCATAGATTCATCAATTTCTCAGAGAAGACCCTCATAAAAAATAAAGGGTTACTCATAATAATAATTAACAAAAACAAAAGTACTTACTTATTTAAATAAATAGAAAAAAATAATAATAATAATAATAATAAAATGGTAATAATGTACATAAGCCTCAAAGCTCCAAAACTAAATTAGGAAATTGAAATAATAATAATAATAATAGGCGCTGTTGGAGGTAAATATGAATAAAAGTTTTAAAACTTCACTTTCTGAGCATAATAAATATTAAGACCCCTAATGCCATAACCAAGTTTAATTCGGAAAGAAAACAAAAATCCAACGCTCTGTACATTGTCCCGGGCTGATGCCCGGGCTGAAGTTGTGATCAACTTCGAGGTTCTTTAAACTCTAGGGGGGGCGCCACTGCGCGTAGTAGTATCATCAACAGCTATCGAGCTGCGATCAAGCCCACCAGCACCATTCACACCGCCGAGGGACTGCCGAGGTTCCGCCGGATATCTGACAGGGAGACGTTGGAATCAGAGCTCCTGCAGTCGCTTGACCTATTTTTATGACTGAATTACAGAAAGTGTGAGCTCACTAGAGAACGTAATGTTTTACATTAGATTCGTAAATGTAATATTCATTTTCTCGGCAAACCTATACAAAACAACTATACCCCAAAACAATGTCTGTTCTTACTATCTCAATCTATGTAGATAAAAATGAATCGCCAAATGTGTTGCTAAGCGCACGAAAACGGCTCGACTGATTTGTCTGATTCTCTTTTGTTGTGTTTATAAAAATCAGGAAAAGTTTACAAAAAAAAAATGTAAAGGATCTCGCAGATTCACTTAAAATTTAAAGCAGCTTCAAAATAATTATATTTAAAAGAATCGAACTGCCCTTAAATTATTAAATCACAGCTATTGTCAACAATTGATATTCAAGATGCTTATTTTTAATTAAGTATCCTACCCACTGCAATTAAAGCTGATCGGAAAAAGTTAAAATTTAGTTTGAGGCCTCAGTTGAAATTAATGTTCTTCTGTTCGGCCTATTTGTGTTTGCGAAATTACTGGAACCGGTTCTAGAACAATTGCGCATAATATTTGAATTTTCTACAATAATTGTTTAGTTTATGTTTTGTACCTACGCACGAAAAATAAGCTCAAACTATGACGAGTGTGTATTGAATAATAAAACTACGAGTACAAGCACCTTTTTGGAGTCATAGGGTTTGTCACAAACACTTACAAAAGCATTACTAAAAAACCGAGCAAAAGAACTTGTTTTTATACATAAATGTATAATAAGGGATTTAGATGAATTCAGGAATACTGACTACCGCATGCACAGCGGCCGTTGCGGTTTGAATTACCTACCTACACCAAGTTGTTTGAACAAGAGAAGTTCTTAGCATTGATTGATTCAGAAACTTTTTTGTATTCGCATCCTACATCCAGTCTTGTGAAAACATTATACGGATATACTTAGATACGTAGTAGGTAACTCTCCTACCATACATTTTCACATATTATTAGTTTATTAGCAAAGCCATAATTTGACCTTACAAACCCTTACAAACGCAGAATGCATCACAAAATCCTGACCAAGCCATAACAAAAAAAAAACACTTACATTTAATATAAATTGGATAAAGCAGAAGGTATTGCTGTGGTACAGATTAGAATTTACATCCTTGGTATACAATGTGGCCCAAACTTGTTGTCCAAGAAAAAATGTTCTTTGGCCCTAAATAATATTTGTTATACCTAATTTCCTTTCAAGGCGAGCCATCCACTTCTAGATAGCCTTATCCAGGTGGCGCCAAATTATTAGTGAATCGTTGACCAGACATGGTATACCACGAGCATCTTGAGATATGTGTTTACATCTCTTGCAACAAAATCAGTAACATTAAATCAGTACTGTATTTGATAATATCTTGGTAGCTTTATTCGAAAAATAATAACTTGAATCTTTTCAAAGCTGATAGTTATAAAGTTATCATTTCTAACCAAAAAGTTTGAGGAAGGTTCTATGTTGTTTAAATACGCATAGGTCCACTTTACCTGTCATCTAAGGGAAGTAATTTACTTTACATGAATGACTGTGTTTAACACAGTTTTGTTAAGTAAGATTTATTGCTCCAAATCAAAAATACAATTCAACATGGTACACAAATGTCTTGTTAATTAAACATATTTCCAGGACTATCCTTAGAATCAGATCATAATCATTGATTTGTCACTTATGATTCTTACATCATATTTTCTATTGTTTTGCTCAAAAAACGCAGTCTATTAGTTTAATCAAAAATAATATATCAATACAAAATTATGTGATTGTGATTGAAATTACCGACTTCATTTAGACTTCAGGACCCGCGTTTGGCAACCGCTATCAGATTATGAAATATTTGTAAAAATCCCAGTTAGTTGTTGCTGGCTGTGCCAACCTCATAAAAAGGCGGTAACAAACATTTGTTGCAAAAAAAAAAAAGGATTCCAAGACAGTGGACGACATGCCGATACCGATATTTGTCTGTATTTGGAGCTCACAGTCACGTAGTCGCTCGGCATTTACTGCTCACACTGATCACAGATCTAGTCTGGAGGTGTTTCGCAGAGTTGTTGTGGGCTGAGGCTGATTTACTTAAATGTATTTGTTAATACTGTTGGAGAAATGTTTGGGTACAAATCAGAATGAATTTGTCAATGCAGTATTTACACAACAAAATAATAATACTTAATGAAATAAATAAATGAAATTGTTAAAGTCATTGTTTAGAAAACGACCAATGCATCGATAGCCATTAAATGCATCTTTTAAGGTTTAAAGGAGGCTTATGCTCCTATAAAAAACTACCTACATATTGTAAAGTTTAAATTGACATAATTTTTTATTTTTTATGTGTTAACATTACAATGCTCTGAACATCTGCATGTAATAAGTAATCGTCTTCGGTTGAGACCCGAAGTATAATTAAGAATCAAACGAACTTACCTTGTGAAGTCTGATTCCAATTATGCGAGGGTCTCAACCGAAGACGATTACGTCAACCCATCCCTCCCAACCCAAAAAATTAAATAAAAAATTGTAGAGGATAACACAAAATTCTCTGAAATAATGACGTCTCGTGACGCGGGGTTGCCAGTGCAGGGAACGGAAATAAGATAGTTCTTTTTAGGATATATCTAAAAGTGTGAAGAAGATAGCACCATCTCATGTACTGCTGCATGTAATAAGTAATCGTCTTCGGTTAAGACCCTCGCATAATTGGAATCAAACTTCACAAGGTAAGTTCGTTTGATTCTTAATTATAAACTGCGATGCAACAGTAAGAACACAAACTTCCTTAAAAATATTTCTCAAAGAAGTTCGCGATCCCAGGCTATAAATGGTTCTTATTGCGCGTTTCTGTAAAATAAATATAGTTTTAACATCAGCCGCTGTTCCCCACAAAAGGACGCCATACGACATGACACTATTAAAATAACAGCAGTTTCAACATCTGTTAAGTCTAATTTTTCTAATCGCATATGCTGCTGAACTGAGTTTGCCGGCCAAATTCGATATATGCATTTTCCATTGGAGTTTTGAGTCAAGGGTTATCCCTAGGAAAACTGTCGAGTCTACTAAATCTAATTTAACACTATTCATTCTAATATCGGTTTGTTCGGTCTTGACATTTGGTAGTATAAATTTAATACATTTCGTTTTTATAGCGTTTAGCTGTAAATTATTTGCACTAAACCAACTGAGTACCTCTGAGAGAGCATTGTTAACATCGTCATAATTATTCTTACATTTAGTCACATTAAAAATGAGTGATACAGTACATAAAACTCAATCTATCTACCTTTATTGTAAATTGCACAAATTCTCAAAATAGTTGTTAATTGTGTAAATACTTACTTTTTTCTCGAAGCCGCCATGGTTTTTGCAAGTCCAAATCAAACCACAACTTGCACTAATTGATTGGATGACAAATTATTGCACCTCGCCAAAACATTCACGCGTCCTTAGAAGAAAGTACCTTAAACTAGACTTACATGGCGCAAGAATGAAGATCATTAACGAATTAAGGGAATTAGGGACCTTAGACTAAAGCTTGATTTTTGATTCGTTTTCGAATCAATTAGCGGATGCGGTACCATTTTTGGGCAGAGTTCTAAGCATTTAAGGGTTAACACACTTGACCTGACCAGCCCTTAAAGTTTCTTACGGTTTCTAGCAGTGGCCTTATATTTCTGTGCATAACTACACTTACCATGTTTCGGACTTTTATTTTCGATATTTTATTATAGTTTGTTTTGTTAGGATAATTGGATAAGTCAACGTGTCGATGGAACTGTACAAAGTCTCACCGGTGGATACGGACAAGGTTTCGATAACTTTCCTTGCCTCATCGGAGCTCCAAAGAATTTGTCGTTGTTAAGCAAATCGCAACACTTGAAATGCATTTCGATGAATCCCCGTTTATAAACATTGCTCAAGTACTCGTAGAAGTAGAAATCTATCTGAAACACGGAAATATACAGTAAATATTGTTCACTGAAAACACAACGAAAATACCTACTTCAAAGGAGCCATTTTTTAAAGGAAACAGAAAACTAATGATTGTGAATATTAAATTAATAGATAAGTTATTTATAACTGAAATTAATTAATTAATAATAATTTAAATGGATTTGGGCCGCGCACGTCTACCGCATGCGAGAAGAATTTTGGGCCAAAGCCACTACCGTTTTGGTATCTTCCAAAGCTAGAAGGCGACGACGCGGCAGACGGAGGCGAAGAGGACTGGACGCTTAACAACCATATCGGACCACTCTGTGGTGGTAGACAGAAAAAAGTGAATGGGACGCCTTTACCCTGCAGTGGACAAAATAGGCTGACAATAACAACAATAACAATAATGGTTTCAAGTGTCTGCCACTTGAGAGGATAAAAACTAAAAAAATATTAAAGGCCGGCGAAGTCTAGGACGCGCGGAGCATGGCCAAGGGTTGGCATTCACCGGATACTTTAGATGTAAGTTTTGTTTATCTATTATATAATACACTTAACAATTTTAAGTGTTATGGTCTATATGTTCAGCAGCTGGGCCTCTAAATCATAGATTTTGTGGTAGCACAGCGTAGTTAATCCCACATTGGTTAGTTATAAGTGATAATTAAAAAAAAATAAAAAATTAACTTTCCTACAATCACACCAATTATCTAGCCCAAGAGAAGCTTCGAAGAAACTCGTTAAATGGTTACTAGACAACGGATAAACATACTTAAAATACTTAAATACATACTTATTATACATAGAAAACAACCAGACCCGAGACAATTTAGAAAAACAATTATTTCTAAATTGACCCGACCGGGGATCGAACCCGGGACCTCAGAGATGGCAACACCATGAAAACCGGTGTACAAACCACTCGACCAAGGAGGTCGTCAAATAATAATATATAATATATATAATATCAGATAAGTAGTTTTAACAACAAAATACTTTAGGTTAGCGTTAAGATTGTGCAACTCCAGGTTACATTGCATTTAGAATGTATTGTTACGTGTGGGTTGGTTTTGTCATTATAGCAACAGTGTAATAATAATAATAATTTGGTTTATTGATGTGATTTCCATAAACTTACATATAGTTTACTTAGAACAATCCCAACGACGAGTATACGCAATGAAAGCCTGCTTAAATTACATATTTACTATTTTTTATTATTTTGATTGACGCTTAGTGCGTCTGATATCAGCCCCCTTACTCTTGAAAGCGATCGCTATTACATCGGATTGGTATTGTGAATTTTCGTATTTTTAAGTTACGACATCAGCGCTAATTTGGATTCATATTGGGTGAACTAAATGGCATTGAGTTTTGTATTTTTTTCACTCAATATCCACGCAATATGAATCCATATTAGCTCTGGTGTCGTAACTTAGGAGTACAAAAATTCACAATACCAATCCGATCCAATAGCGATCGGTTTCAAGAGTAAGGGGGCTGATCAGATGTCATAGATTTTTTGTTGTTCCGTTTTTTTATTCTCGTTTATTAATTTCCTCCACCACATAGATGGGCTCTCCTGATTTCGTTTTCCTTCTTCAATATTGAATCTATTTTTTCGGAGCGCATACAATCGAGGTTTTTTTATGTTTCTTACATTTTATTTCTTCAAAAGTTATCATCTTTTTTTATTATTTATTCTTCTTTCCCACGCTGATCCAGACCATAAAAATACTTTTGTTTTGGGTAATTTGAAGCTGTCCTTGAAAACTTATAGACCCACTGAATGATAAAATTTACAAAAACTAATTTTGTTAATTTTATTTCCATTATACACGTATAGTCACTTACGAACAAGAATATGGACACCCGACTAGTCCGTTAGTCGCCTTTTACGACACCCAAGGGAAGAGAGGGGGTGGTAGTATTCTATCACCGCTACACGACTCGGTTACGTATTTAGCGTAATAATCCAAAATATAAGCGTGTTTATTCGTGACATAGGTACATACCGAAACGTTGTTGTCTGCTGTAACAGTTGTTTCAAAGTGCATGTTCAGGTAGTGGACAGGGTTCCTACGTACGTAGCGCAGCGACGTTATGTTGATATATTTTATATATTTCTTGTTAAAATATGTAATTTGTGGTTGTTCACCACTTATGTATTGAACCTGAAATAGAAATAGGTACATGTAAAACTTAATAGGTGGTCCGTGGTTCGACTGTTTGTTTGTTTCATACTGTAACAAGAAATCTGTGGGGAATGTACGGTAGAAAAAATTATAAAAAAATATACCAATAACATTTTTGTTTATAACAATATTCAAGGTAGACTCTTTCTTTTTGAGCATATAGGCCCTGTTCCAGAAAGGTTCCCTTTTCCATAGCTTATACATAGGTACATAATTTAGCAATGAGGTATTAAACCGACGTTAAATACTGTTTATTTAAATTATAAGCGTTCTAATTATGTTTCCTAACCTTTTTCGCCGGACACAAGAAAAACACACAAAAAATACAATTAACAAAATACACAATCGCAATATTCCGAAACAGCGTTACTAGATCCATTTTGTGGTACCTACTCGCATAAATGTAGTACGCAGTCAAAAACTAGGCACTTATAGAAATTTGTCACAATCCACTTACTTTTATACGATTTACAAAAAACTATTTAATTGAACAGAATCATGAATAATAATGTAGGTATAAAACGGACGTTCAGATATAGATCATAAACGTATCTGTATATTTAATAAAACATTTAATTAGGTTGGTCGTTTAATTTCACTATACGGTTAAAAAACGTTAGAATGGAGATCATTAATATTCTCTGTACGAGAACCGTCGCAACTACGAATATGGGCTGTATCTTTTTGGTATAAAACCTATATTTTATAAAAAAAGAAATAGGTTTTAATGATTTCTAGAGCAAAGTTCCTTTGATTTTGATGGTCAATAATCTATCTTTGATCTAAATGTGAAAAAATCAATTGCCGTTCGTTATTTATTCTCAATTTCCTCTAACACTGTCGCGTAGCGGTGAAATAAACTACCACCCTCTCTCTTCCCTTGGGTGTCGTAAAAGGCGACTAAAGGTGTTCGTATACGTAACGGGAAATTTCCCGGACGGGACGGGGCACGGGCCGCACAGGGGGTCGCACGGGGCGTGCGGGACGAGGCCTCCCGTCCCGTCCCGCCCCGCACGCCCGCGCGGCCCGTGTGCCCCGTCCCGTCCGGGAAATTTCCCGTTCCGTATGCGAAGACCTTAACGCACTAAAGACTGCACATACATCCAACAGCATAGAGCGGCGATGGGCTCACCACCTGTCACGCTGAGCACATTTGCAGTTGCTATTTTGTGAATAGTTCACTATGGCAGAGGACTGCCGTTGCGGTCCTCATTGCCTAGTCTCTGACTAACCCTTCGGGGATAATGATCTTGATTATATGTGTATGTATAATATAATCATATCGCGTAGCGCTCTATGTTGTTGGATGTATATGCAGTATTTAGTCCGTTAGTCGCCTTGTACGACACCCCATGGTCGTCTTAACCCCTCAGTCTTGGAATTTAAATATCAAAAATAATGACAACCAGGTGCGCCATAATTTTTTTCAATTTGCGGATGACGTCACAATTCCCGCCTTTTGCAAAAAAAAATATTACTCTAAAATCAAACCATATTATGTCGTTCTGTAAACAACAATATACTTACTGAAATATTTCCTATCAAAATAAAGTAATGATTGTAACACAGTTCATTTGTCTTATAGTATTTCTCTAAAAATCACTCGGAAATCGGTAACAATACCTACGGACTTTACACGCTTTATCTAGTAATAATAACGATGTATTTCTTACAACTTATAATCTAAATACGATCATTATATGGTCGATAATCATTTTCTAATAAGAAACAGTACTTAAGTACATTAGATAAATCCAATAAAAATAGCACACAAAACTCAGCGACTTATTCACTCCGACACAGAAATTGGCGCAACTGTCAACGTCGAATTTGACAGAATCGAGTACAGACTATGCGATATTTTGCGATCATGATGCATAAAATGTACCACAGAACCGAAATAATCGACCTTGTTCATACTAAAGTAGTCTGTATGTCTATGTTAACCACGGTACAAAGTCAAGTGGGAGAGAGCGGTCTCATGCGACCGCTTGGGGGCTGAGTGGTGGGTATTCAACTCCGGGATGCGAAGTCAGCCTGTGCCCCCGCTCTTGTCAACCAAAAAAATACAAAATGTATTTTTTTATACATTTATTAATAATACTGAAAAATCGTAAGTGTGTTTATTTGTTTGTTACGCTGCGGTTTCACGTTTAGTGGCCTAATTCACGTAACAAAACTTCAACGACATGCAAACGATTTAATCGCTGAAGTCACTTTTCGTATTCACGTATCAATCCCACGATTTTGTATAAATCGGTTTTGTTTAAGCGTATCCACGTGCATTAATCGAATTTCGATCGTTGCCTCCGCGGTATTCACCTATTATTTTGACGTTTAGTTTGATCGGATGTCAGCGATTCAAATTAGACAATTTCCAAGAGGTTGGAAAAATAGACATTTCTGCACGATAAGTTACCAAAAATATTTAAATTTATTTGGTAGAATTCTAAGATAAGATAAAATAAGATAATTGTTTATTTGCACTTTGATATGGTATAAAGATGTTACATTATAAAATACATAGATCACATATCAAGTTCATTTTATAATAGCATGCAAACATTAAATCCTCTCAGTAATACTCTAATATTTTCAATAGTTAAAATCTATTAACCCAAAGACTATATGGGTGTAAAAACACCCAGGCCTATTTAGTTTTTTATCGCTACCCTCTTGATTTTTTTACAGCGCCTTGCGCTTTCGTGTATCCTCCTGAGTCGTTAGTAGCCCTGGAACGAGTGGTGGGAGCGGTCCTTCGCATGCGCAGTTTTTGTCACACGCTCGTCTCCTGGGTGGATCGACACCCATTGATAGTCATAGTGCGCAATTGACTTACAAAGAAGTTATTTATTTGTTACTTTATTTTTAGATCATGAGTCGTCTGCGTGAGTGTGAAATTGAAGCTGCACTAGCATCTGACGAAGAGACAAAAGATAAAGACGACTTTTAGAAAAAGACATTCATGAAGATGATGTCCAAACTGTTGAAGATGAAGAAGAGCTTCTTTCTCATATCTATCTGCGAGGATCCCTTGTAAATGGAAGTAGATGATCCTCAGTTTATTTTATTTTGTTTACTTTTATGTTTATTGTTATGTTTTTTTTTGTATAACTAATCCAGTCCATTATAAACCACCAGCTCTTAAGGTACCTAGAAGAGAACCAGCTACTAAGTGATCGCCAGTATGGTTTTCGTCGCGCTCGATCGGCTGGTGATCTTTTAGTGTACCTTACTCACCGATGGGCGGAGGCAGTCGAGAGTAAAGGGGAGGCACTGGCAGTTAGCTTGGACGTAGCGAAAGCTTTTGACAGGGTTTGGCACAGGGCTCTTTTCTCTAAACTTCCATCATACGGGCTTCCTGAGAAATTGTGTTCATGGGTTGCCAGCTTTCTTACTGGGCGTAGCATCAGAGTCGCAGTCGACGGTTCGTGCTCCGACATGAAGCCCGTGAATGCTGGAGTCCCGCAGGGGTGTGTGTTGTCCCCTACTTTGTTTCTTCTGCATATCAATGACATGCTGCATAACAACAGCATTCATTGCTATGCGGATGACAGTACTGGGGATACGCTCTACACCGGGCGAGCTAATATTTCTCTGGAAAGCGTCATCGAGAGCCGGAATAAACTTGTGACTGACACCGAGAACATGTTAAGTCATGTCTCGGATTGGGGCCGACATAACCTAGTCCGCTTTAACCCCTCCAAAACACAAGTTTGCGCATTTACCGCGAAAAAACATCCCTTCGTCGTACCTCTGAACTTTGAGGGAGCTCCCCTTGATACCAATCCGATTATTGGAATCCTTGGCGTCGATATTTCGAGTGACGTTCAGTTTCGTGGTCATTTGGAAGGTAAAGCTAAATTAGCTTCGAAAAAGCTGGGTGTGCTTAATAGAGCGGGTCAGTATTTCACGCCGGCCCACCGTTTACAACTGTATAAAGCACAGGTCAGGCCGCATATGGAATACTGCTCCCATCTCTGGGCTGGAGCACCCCAATACCAACTCCTTCCATTTGACCGCATTCAACGCAGAGCTGCTCGAATTGTCGGCGACGTGGTTATTTCAGGTCGGCTCGATCCACTGGCTCTTCGGAGAGACGTTGCGTCTCTCTGTATATTGTACCGTATATATCATGGGGAGTGTTCTGAGGAATTGTTCGGCTTGATCCCTGCCGCTAATTTCCTTCACCGCACTACACGCAATCGAAAGTCATTCCATCCACATCACCTTGATGGATGGCGGTCTACTACTGTGCGTTTTTCAAGAAATTTCTTGCCTCGAACTACAGTGTTGTGGAACCAGCTCTCGGCGGCGGTATTTCCGGACCGTTACGACTTAGGGATCTTCAAGAAACAAGCCTAATCCTTCCTTAAAGGCCGGCAACGCGCCTGCGATTCCTCTGGTTTTGCGGGTGTCCATGGGCGGCGGTGATTACTTTCCATCAGGTGACCCGCTTGCTCGTTTGCCTCCTTCTGCTATTAAAAAAAAAAAAAAAAAAAAACTAAGGTGAAAATATTTCACTATATTTTTTTAAGATTTATTTTGTTAAGTACCTACGCCAGATTAAAGACAATATATTAGACTAATGAGAAATAAAAATATTTGATTTGTATGTGGATTAAATTTTTATATTAACCATTTTTTTGGATGTCTTCTAATAATGTGAGCTGTTTGAGTCATAGTTTTTAAATCAAATATTTCTTGGATTTTCATTAACATATGTACACATAAGTACATATATTTATTATCAAAGGTTCAAATTACTGTTAAAATAAGTTATTTACAATTTTTCACAAATCATTAGTAATATCATCACTTTTTAAAAGTTGGGTGGTTTTACACCCGTTATAGTCTTAGTGAGTTAGGTAATTCGTTATAGCTCATAAGGGTTAAACAATAACATTATGCAAGTAAATCATTTTAAATTATATAGTAAATATCATTATTTATCAAAACAAAAAAATCCTTTATGTCATAAAATGTATTCTCAACTAACCACTTAAACAGTTTTCTTTGAAAAAGATTAGTGTTTAGCAATTTGAGATCCTTATGAATGTTATTAAAAATACGCACACACATTTGCCAAGCAGCTTTTATTGTACTTGGCAGATTCTGGTGTATCTTCTAAGACAAGTTTATATGGGTCTCTTTTAAGCTTTAAGTTTATATCACTTGCCATTTTAAATAAATTCCTATGTTTCATAACGAAGCTGCAGATTTCGTATATAGAGACCAAGCTCTCGAAACACTGGTTTACAGGACTCGTCAGGGGGGATTCCACATATGGCTCTGATGCATTTTTTCTGGGCGTCCCTTGCTTTTCCTAATTATTTTTGTCCTATTATTGAATGTCATAACAACTTTGTCCTAAGCCCCTTTGTCATAATACTCTGTTGTAATAATTATTATGTGTCATAAACATAATTTGTACTATTGTATGTCGGTACTAATATTGTATATCATAACTAATGAAATCCTTAATTTCATTTGCCCAAAAATCTGGAGTCATAATGTTTTTTGACTTTCTTTCTTTTGTCATAATTTTATGTCACATAAAGAATGAAATCCATAAAACCATGTACTATAAAAAAGGGTATTGAGCATTTTAGGTTAGGTTAGTGTTGTGGTACAGTTATATCGATAGGGATAGGGAAACGTAGAAATCACCAAACCCAATGAGCGCTGTTTTGACACTGATTTATTACAATAAAATTATACTTAACACGGTTTTGTAGGTCAGAGAGCGCTGACGTGAAAATGCTTAAACGAACTAATTTAACCTAGTTAAACACATTGTACTTTGCTCTGTACATCCTGCCCGTTCAAAAGGAGAGGAAAATTATATTAAACAATAGGTTATCAAGTTAAATAATGTAAATAATTATGCATGTTAAGTCACATAAATTATTGTAAAATGTAAGTAGTAAAATAATCTGTATAAAGAAAATGTGTAAAATAATTTGTATAGAACATAGTAAAAGATTATTATTTTAAAATTGAGAATAAAGTAAGTAATAAAGTTAGTTAACTTAACTTATAGTCTTTATATTGTCCATTGTATTATCATTATTGTTGTTTACTGTCACTCACGGAAGGAATGTCTAAATGAACCGATCGCGATCTCGGAATAGCTTTAGGGGTAATCCAGGTACCCTTCTCTACATTACGCACCACATTCCCTTCACTTTAATTACTTGACGACACCGCTTGCTGGGGGTCCACAACAACCTGTTCCGTGATTGCCTGGAACACCACCTTTCCAGTTGTAGGAGCCGCTCTCGCCTTCCGCCTTCGTATGAATAGGTAGGCCGCTCCGGCCAGCAGAGCAACGGCCAGTATACCATATAACACCGAATATTGGTGAACATCATGAATGGTTAACGGAGTTTTAGCTTGCTCTTTCAAGTCGTCGATCTGCGTTTTCAGATCATGCCATATTTTTTTGTGGTCTTCTGGTACGTACGAGTAAGTAGTTGAGTTCACGATGTTGTTTAGAATGGAGGATTCTAACGTATTAGGTATTTCACTCTGAACCTTTGTATGTGTGAGAAAGTTGTTGTGGCTATAAATAGAATAGCCTTTACTTTTGATAGTGCAGCCTTGATCTATATTTAATATTCCATTACCGGTCAGGGTTTCCATATGTATGCCATCTGGGCAAAAGATGCGTACTGCACATTTTTCACAACATGTAAATAGCCACCTGTTAGTGGCGTGTAACCTGAGCCACCTCTCTTGACAAACCGACACCTCCGTAATACATAAATTATATTCATAATTAATTGTTATGTTGCAAAGGCTTTGTGTATATTATAAATAGGTTTATTTATAGTACATAAAATGCGAGTTATTGATGATTGCACACATGTCTGTAGATCGGATTCTGTCATGAGATAGAGCATATCTTAGAGAATTGCGTGATATAATTTTTGTGCGGCTAACTTATCACACTATCAATCTCTAGTGATTCTTTACTTAATAATGGAATGTTAACTTGTTTAAGTAAATATTTTCCGCTTAGGTTCGCGTTTACCTACATTAGTTTATAGAGTTCTTAAATGTTATCTTTATCGGATGGTAAAGAAAGATCACCCGGTAAATAGCCAGAGATGGTTTTTATTTGGTTATTCAATTGATCAGGTGGTAACAAATGAGTATCCATATGTCCATGTGATATATATGTGATTATGTTTATTAGGGTATCTTCAATTCGTCTTAAACTGGTGATAAGTATGTTTGCTGATAATGTGGAAGACATAAGATAGAATTCAATTCTTTGCTGATTTTGCATATGATCGTAGGAAAGTATTACGTCACTGAGCTGTTTAGCTATAATGTTAAACTGTTTGTTCATAATGCCTTCATTTCTTTGTATAATGTTATATTGAGCTTCTAAAACAATAGTCTGATTTTTAATAATAGTTGTAAGTGGTTTTCGTTCTGTGATATTTTCTCAATATCTTTTTTGTACTGCCTCTATCAAGCCTCTTTTCTGTCTTTTTACGATTCTATTTTGAAGTAAGCCATTATAATGTTCAATTTCTGTTAACTTGTGCCCTAATTGATATATTACACTCTTGTATTGTACTGGGAGCTCTCTGTGTAGATACTGTTCCAAGTGAGTCACAAGGTTTTCTACACTATGTAGCGTATTCCAGTACGTTGACATGTTATAGAAAACAACAACAGTCCATTCGTCTTGTTTGAGATTCATATCGTATTTTTTATCAAAATAAATACTCTGATTTTTGTTGAAATACAATGCGCTGAATGATGACTGTGCGGGAGAGATCATAGTTAGTAATAGCAAGGACGATATATGTAATAGTAATAACGACATAGTTAAAAAGTTACAAAATCTTTTTATGGTATTTTTCTTTGGCCGAGGCACTGAAATTAATTAATGTCGGTGTCCCGCAAGGTACTATACTAGGGCCGTTATTATTTATTATTTATATAAATGATCTACCTTGCGTGACTACTCATCAGTGTAACTTGTTTGCTGACGATATATCTGTAGTAATACCAAAAAACTTTAAGACAAACTATAATAGCGACATAAACAATACCATCAATAATATAAAAAAATTGGCTCACAGCGAATAGGTTACACATAAATATCCCTAAAACTAAGTACATGCAATTTTACAATAGAAAACCTAAATTTAATGATTTGACCGTTCTTATTAATAATGAACCCATTATGAGATCAGACGAAATAATTTTTTTGGGCATAACAATAGATAGTCAATGTTAATGGAAACCACATATCAAAAAATTGTGTACCAAAATAAACAGATTTGCTTACGCACTGTGGCGATTAACGACACACATAAATCAAAAAGCTGCCCTGGTGGCTTATCACGGCTACGTGGCTTCAAATCTCAAATACGGTATACTACTTTGGGGAAACTCAACGGACTTAAATAGAGTTTTCATATCCCAAAAACAATGTATACGTGCCATTTGTGACGTACCACCTATGACATCATGTAAGCAATTATTCCCAAATCTGAACTTACTTACTCTCCCTTCGCTATATATATTGGAATGTTGCGTTTTTGTAAAAAAACACCTATATTTATTTACTGAAAAAGATGTAGACTCTTGCAGAAGTAGAAGGTATCGCGGAAAGTTATTCTTACCCAAAATGCAAACCCAGTTGTTTAAGAGCAACTGTTTTCCTAGCTGTATAAAAATGTATAACAGGTTGCCACACTCTTTAACTGAGCTTGATATGCCTATATTTAGAAATAAGCTATTAAATTGGTTGAAAATGAAATGTTTTTAAAGATTTTTTAAATTGTAAAATTGACATTTAAGTAATTAATGGAATATTTTTAATAATGAGTAATCTAATTTAATTTACTTAAATAAATATTATTAATATAAATCGAATTACGTAAATTAAATAAATGAGGAGTTAGTATTTTATTATTTACAATGTTGTCTACCTAAGTACGAGTATATGCATGTGCTACCAAAATAAATTATGTAACTTAAGATTCACACGCCCTGCGCTGGCAAGATAGACGATCTATTTGCATCATACTCCATCTTTATATCTCTATTTTATGTGAATAAATTATATTTCATTTCATATTTCACTGTAGTACTACTCGTAATATTGTTTATGTTATTTGATACTACATCGGCGCCGGCGCTCGCTTGCTTATCAGTAATTATTCTATTCGTAATAATATTATTAGGTTCCGTATTCTGTACTGGTAACAATGAAAGTTTTAGAACAGGCCTTTTGATTATACCGTTCTTGGTTTTTACGGAGACAACCCTGATATATCGATCCTTACCCGGGTGTACGTCTATAACTCTACCTAACGCCCATTTCCCGGGTTGGAGGTTTTCTTCTTTAACGATTACAATATTGTCAATCTCAATATTTTTTTAGGAGTTTTCCATTTTGACCATTTTTTCCATATTTCTTTATTCATGCACTGCATCATATGCCATCTAGTAGTCATATTGATGTGCTGTGGGTCTGTTTTCGGTCGGGATAAAAGAGAGTCTCCGATCAGGAAGTGTCCCGGGGTGAGGTAAATGTCATCTGGGTTTTCAGCTAATGCCATCAAGGGCCGTGAGTTCAGACAAGCCTCAACCTGGTGTAGCAAAGTTATAAACTCCTCGTATGTGAGTTTCTGATCGCCTATGACTCTTCTTAGATGGAATTTTAATCTTTTGACCGCTGCCTCCCATAGTCCGCCTGCAGGTGCGTTAAACCTCCATTGTATATTGTACTCATTAATGTCATTAAAGAAGTCACTGTTAAGTGTTTGTATTGTAGCATACCTACTACATACATAAATCTACACATCGTACTCCGCATCGTCCGGTGCTGCGGTGGAACCTTGAGGGCTTGATTGCTGGCTTGCTGTGTGACTGCTGGCGAAGGTAGACTTGATGATGGATGAGGAGTGACGGATGGGCGCTGCGACGATGTTGAAGGTGCTTCTGTGCTCCGTCGGGGTCACCACTGTAGGTGAACGAATGGTATGCAGGATCACTGCAACACTACCAAAATCACAAGATATGGTCGATCCGTAAAGCCTGTTTTACGCTTCGCTTGAGGAGGAGCTATGTAGCATACCTACTACATACATAAATCTACACATCGTACTCCGCATCGTCCGGCATGCACATCACACTGGTGAAGCAAACCTCAAACGTTAGCTATTTACTTTAATAATTTCTCATGCGCCAGGTTAAGGTGATTTTGTTTGTTTTACCTACCTACATATTTTGTATTTCTTGTGTTATATGAAATGGCTGTATATTGTGTCCCTGTCTAACAATGATATAAAAGAACTATCGAATTTCAATAAATTATGAGAAACTAATCGACTTTCATTCAGTCTACACCCACTACAGTATAATCTCCTGGTATTCTTTCCTGAGTAGCCGGTTTGCTCCCACAAAATTGGTTCCATTGTCACTGTACTAGGAGTACCGCGACGCGCACAAAATCGACGAAATGCAGCTAAGAAACCAGGGGTGCTGAGATCCGACATAAGTTCTAAGTGGACCGCCTTTGTGGATAGACAAACAAAAACGGCTACACAACCCTTGTTAGTCTTCACTCCTCGTCTTTTGTTAAGCCTTATGTCGTAGTGTCCTGTAAAATCGACCCCGCTGTGATTAAAAGCGCGCGAGGGCGTAACCCTTGGCTCAGGTAAGTCTGCCATGATTTGTGATCGACTGTAGCCATTATGTCTCATACATTTTACACATTTACGCACTTCACGTTTGACTGTTCGAAGCCCACTTATGATCCAGTATCTTTGTCTTAGATATGAAAGTGTGAGGCTTGGTCTGCCGTGAAGGGTAGCGAGGTGTGCCTGCCCAATGGTGAGATCAGTAAGGCGACTGTGGCTAGGTATTATTATTGGACGTTTAGCCGATATGCTAAGATGAGAATTGTTAAGCCGTCCACCAACTTTTTTAGTAGTCCATCCTTTTCATCGAGGTAAGGATTAAGACAAAGTAGGTTGTTGTTTCTGTTTAAAACGGACCTTTGTTGTAATTGTGTTAATGTCTCATGAAATTCCATTTGCTGAATTGTTTTTATAATAAAGTTATAAGAATGGCTCATTTCGCTAGACGATAAATAACTCTGTCTAGAAGTATTATTTTTGTTCAGCAACCATTGCTTGAAACGTGACTTCCATCCTACTATTGTTGCCACGCGCCGAATCGAGTTGCATTCGTTTAATAATTTTATAATTAAATTATCATTTAAATAACATAAGGCTGTGTATACATTGTTCTTAATAGATTTTATTTCTACAGTGGGATTTTGATAAGTTTTATTTGTGAATAAGGTCTTATCAAAGTTTAGGAGCCAGTCTGGACCCTCCCACCACAATGTATGGCCTAAGAGTTGACTCGCGCTCAGCCCTCGTGTAGCACAATCGGCTGCATTATCCTCCGATCGTACGTGGTGCCAACTGGATGCAAGAATAGTGTTTACTATTGATGCTACTCTGTTTGAAACAAACTGCTTCCATTTGTTGACATCTCCGTGTATCCATCCAAGTACGACCATGGAGTCGGTCCAAGCGTAAAAGTCAATCTTGTCTGTATTAAATGTATCTAATACCTTAGCCATTAGACGTGATAACAGTAGTGCTCCACATAATTCAAGCTTAGGCAGTGTTAATTTATTTTTTACTGGTGCTAACTTAGTTTTTGCGGCTATCAGTGTTGATATGTACTCGCCTTTACTATTAATAGTCACCAAGTAAATTGAGCATGCGTATGCTTTCTCGGATGCATCGCAAAATCCGTGCATTTGACAATTTAATTTATTTCCCGTGTATCGAGGAATAATAAACTTATTTAAATCTTGAAAATCTAACTTCAGTTGCCTCCAGGCTTCACTTATTTCGTTTGAAAGGACGGCATCCCACGTAATACTTGTATCCGACCAAGACCTTTGGAATAAAAGTTTTGGTGGATAGTGAGTGGTGATATCCACCCCAAGGGATCAAATATCCTTGATATAAACGAAAGCAACTGTCGTTTTGTAAGTTGTTGGTTTGATTGGATATCTTCATATTTGTTTTGAAATGTAAAAGTGTCTGTATCCGATCTCCAACTTAAACCTAAAGTTTTTCTGGACTCCAAACCTTTAAAGTCAAGAGATACATCTAAACTGACTGTTGGAAGGTCTTTAGTCAACTCAATATAATTGCTTGACCACTTCTGTATGTTCATACCTGCCTCTTTCAATGCAGCTATGATTTCAGTCTGTAATGACTTTGTTTGAATGAGACTATCTCCACCAGCTAGTAAATCATCCATATAAAATGAAGACTAGATAGCTTCTGCAGCCAGGAGATACCTGTTTTCCTTTTTGCAGTCTATAGCTATCTGTTGTAGAGTTCTCATCGCAAGGAATGGAGCCGCCTTAGTACCATACGTAATAGTAGTCAACTGGTACTCTGCAAGGGATTCCTGAGTTGATTGAGATAGTCTTCAGATGATTCTCTGTAAATGCTGATCAGCCTCTCTTACCATGATGGTGCGGAACATCTTTTCAATGTCAGCGGTGATGACGTACTTATGTAGTCTCCAGTGTAAAATAAGACTTTGAAGGTCCTTTTGTAAATTAGGGCCTCGTTCTATCAAATCATTTAGACTAAATCCGCTGGATGTTTTCGCTGAAGCATTGAAAACCGTCCGCAGTTTAGTAGTGGATGAGTCAGCTTTCAAGACACCGTGATGAGGGAGATAACACGATGTTTTGTTATAATTGTTTACGCGTTTCATATGACCTAGATTTTCATATTCTTGCATAAACTGTGTATACCTTTTAGAAAATACGTCATTTTTTATTTTTTTATTTACTAAGTTGTGAAATTGCGCGATAGCCTTTCCTTTTGACAGCCCTAATTTTTGTTCTAAATTTGGCTTCATTGGTATCGCTACCTCGTACCTCCCGCACTCCAAACGTCGGGTGGTAGACTTATATAGCACTTCACAGTAGCTATCTTCCACAGATAATGAAGAAGTGGTGTTACTTATTTCTTCTATTTCCCAGTATTGCGAAATGTCAGCTAAGTTGTTTAAAACCACATGACAGTTAAAGGTTTTAACATTACCGGATAATATCTAGCAGAGCTTTGTTTGTTGAGCTATCGGCGCCTTGTTAAGCCCTTTAATTAGCCCGCTCATTACAATATTAGAATAGTCACTAGCGTCTAATAATAGGTCAATGGACCTTGACACATTATATTCAGGGTCCGCAAGTTGTATATGTAGTAAATGCGACCACTGTTGCTTTTTAAATGAAATATTGGGCAAATTATTTATGACCCGCGGGATGACTAATGCTTGTGTATTAAAATTATAGTCATCATAAATGGATGTTCCGCAAAAAGTTTATTAGTTCCACAGACATATAAGTCTGTGATTAATTCAGATAATGAAGGTAGGTCTCGTGGTAACTTACGAGCCTCCTTGTAGTCACTGTTTGTCTCGTGATCAAGTTTTTTACAAATAAGATGAACCGAAATAGGGTCCCACTTGGAGGTATATATACCTATATTTTGTATAGCGTGTATATTCTCCATTATCGTATCATAAAGACGTTTAATCTCGTTTGCAGCCTGACTGCTAAGATTAGATTGATTTAATAAAATCTCAAATTTTGAGTAAATAAAACTTGTGGGTTATTGTACCTATGATTCAATAGCTCCCATGCAGTATCATAGTTTTCTGCTGATATATGTAAGTGTTGAATGAGACGCTCTGCTTCCCCCCGCAGCTTACCCTTCAGATGTTGCAATTTTTGGCTTTTAGTTAAAACATTATTATTGTGAAATAACATTTTAAACTTTCATGGTCACTACAATTATTTTTATGAAATAACGGGATTTTTACCATGTCTGAGTTGTTGATTTTGCAGAGCAGACGAAACGGTCTACCCTCTTTCTTTGTTCGTTTATTGCGCTCGACACCCGTACCACTGTTTTCGATCGCACTGTCAACTCGAACTTGTTCACGACACACATAACTCACGGTATCACTACGAGAAACGCCACCGTTTTGATTCTTGCGGTTTTTACATAACTGAATCACTGGATTCCAGACATTCGACAATTTAAACCCGTCTTCACGATTGAAATTATTTTTATGCTTTTTTATTTCAATAGGTTCTCTGACTAACAACACAACAACTAAAGCAACATATTGAAAGCAACATATTGAAGACAATTTGGCCAAACTAAACGATATCCATCCTAAAATTAACTTCACCTATGAGATGGAAGAAGAAAGGAGCATTTCTTTTCTTGACGTCAGAGTACGAGTGCGCAATGATGGTTCGCTTAGCCACTCAGTGTACAGGAAACCTACACACACTGATCGATACCTCAACGCGACTTCATATCACCACCCAAGACATCTGGACTCTGTAGTGACATCTTATGTCGTAGTGACAGCATATGATTTGTGTGATGACGACCATCTAAACAAGGAGTTAGCTCATGTGCGGCATGTCCTGCAGAGGAACGGGTACAAGGGAAAGGGACTACCACCCAGACACAACAAAACAGTACAGGTGCAAGTGAACAGACAACAGGTGTTTTTGCCTTTTATAAAAGGAGTGACAGATAAGATCTCCAACATACTAAATAAGTACTCAATCAACACTATCTTCACTCCTCTAAAGAAAGTTGCCCAATGCCTGCGTTCACCAAAAGACAGTTTTCCCCTGGAAAAACCTGGCGTGTACAAAATTGACTGCAGTTGTGGTAGCTCTTATATAGGCCAAATAAAACGTACAGTAGCCTGTCGCGTAAAGGAGCACATTAAAGCATTCAAGAATAACGACACTCAGAAATCAGCCATTGCAGAACATCTTATTCACTCAGGACCGAATCACTGGATGGAGTTTTATAACCTTCAGATCATTTCGATAGAACGCCACTATGTACCAAGACTGGTCAGAGAAGCTATTGAAATAAAAAAGCATAAAAATAATTTCAATCATGAAGACGGGTTTAAATTGTCGAATGTCTGGAATCCAGTGATTCAGTTATGTAAAAACCCCAAGAATCAAAACGGTGGCGTTTCTCGTAGTAATACCGTGAGTTATGTGTGTCGTGAACAAGTTCGAGTTGACAGTGCGATCGAAAACAGTGGTACGGGTGTCGAGCTCAATATACGAACAAGAAAGAGGGTAGACCGTTTCGTCTGCTCCTAACATCCACCCGCATTAGCTGCAGTTACTCCGTGATCATGGTGCATGCAACTGCGCCGAAATATCGGGGACTCAAAATCAACAACTCAGACATGGGAAAACCGAGCGGCGGCGACAGTCGGAAAAGGTCGCGGAGGGTCGTCGACGATTTAGACGATTCCTCGGAGGAAGGGCTGACCGTCTCCAACGCGCCGAAGATCATCACGGCGCTAAGGGGCCGAGGTTCAGCTGGTGTGCGCTCGGCACTTTATGTGTCTGGAACGGGTGATGGGGGACTCCGAAGGGAGGACCTCAAGCGACTCGACGCTGGTTTGCACGCCGAGCTCGAGAAGGAGACCCGGAGGTACGACGAGGTCGTTCGCCTCATCCGGGCGCGGGCAGTTGAAAAAGCTGTCGCACGATCTGCGGCGATGCAGAAGGTGACTGACTGCAGGGATGCGCGTGATGCCGAGGTGGCTTGGCCTGCGGTCATCACGACAAGGAGGAACGAGACCCTGGAGGACAGGCACCTCAGCCTCCAGAAGGAAGCAGACTCCCTCCGGGCGGAGGTGGGGTCACTTCGGAAGGTGTTGAGCATAAGGGGCTCGCCGCCGCGGAGAGCGGCGCCCCCTGCTGCTCCTCCTCCAAACACGGACTTGACCGCGTTGACTGGGTTTCTACGTTAGATCCAGTCAGCGTTCACCAGTTCCATCGAGGCCATTAAAAACCGGCTCGACGGCCTGGAAGCTAGGCTCGGCACCCAGCCCCAGACAATGCGTCCGCCCCTGGTGACAGTGCGAGGAGAAAGAGCGAGTAGGGAGGAATTCCCCCCTCTTCCGACGCCAGCACCAGGGCGGACAGCACCGCGTGCTCCCCGTACTGCGGCATGGGGTAACGGCAATCCATTTACTAGCCCACCACCTACACCCGTCCAGTAGACCACCAGCCGGGCCCCGGTTCCGCCTGTACGGGACGGGAAAAGATCGACGGAGACTCGCTGTTGGCGAAGACGCCGCAGCCGACGCGGGCCGCCCGCAGCGCGCGCCCCCTAGGGAGGGCCCCCTAACCCCGCTCAGGCGGGTTCTAAGGGGCAAAATAGAAGACCGAGGCTGAAGAGACCCAGCTCAGCAGCTGTGGTCATTCGGCTGACCCCGGAGGCGGAGGATTTTGGCGTGTCATACGCCGACGTTATAAAGAGGGCGCGTGAGCGTATCTCGTTCGCAAATCTCGGGATAGGCTTTGGGGTCCGTTCGCGCACTGCGCAGTGTGGAGCCCGACTTTTCGAGATTCCTGGGGCGGACAGCGCCGAGGCAGCCGACAGGTTTGCCGAGCGGTTGAGGACTGAGGTGGGGGACGTGGTGACTGTCGTCAGGCCCGAGAAGTGCGCGGATCTCCGCGTCTCGGGCTTAGACGACACCGTCACGACCCAGGACATTGCCGAGGCCGTGTCCCTAAGGGGAGGATGCCCTATAGAGCGTGTCAAGGTTGGAGTCTTACGAGCTGGCCCCAACAATTCGTTCTCGGCGTTGGTGCGCTGCCCTTGTGGCGGCTCGGGCGCTGAGCCGACAGAGGAGGCTGCCGGTCCTCTGGATGATGGCCGCCGTGACGGTGCTTGACCGGCATTCACTGCGCTGTTTCCGGTGCATGGGCGTCGGTCACACGCGGGCGAGGTGTGAGTCGCTCGTTGATCGCAGTTAGGTTTGCTTCTGCTGCGGCTTACCCGGCCATAAGGCGGCGGCGTGCGCGGTGACGGTACCCGTGTGCGTCGTGTGTAAGGTCGCGGGAAGAGCCCATGGGCACGTCATGGGAAGCATGATCCTCCCCTGAAGAGGGTGAGAGGTCGCGCTTACCATGACGTCCGAGCTGATACCGCACGGAGGGAACCGACACCAGAGGCCATCGTGGAGGAGGCCGAGATGTTGGAGGCTGTGACCTCAAGTGCGAGTCCGGCCCCAGAGTCTCGATCTGGTATCGAGGAGTACTCGCCCATCTTAGGCCCCAATGTCTCCCGCGAGAGAGATACCGGGCCGAGCGATGTGGACGAGCTTGATGATGCGGCGAGCGTTCTCACCGTCAGAGCGCGGAGCCGCCTCTCCAGCAGCAGCGAGGCAGACTTTGACTTCGACAGCTGAGGAGCTGTGGGGTCTGTGGCCTCAAGGGGCCTCGTTGCACAAGGGTTGAATTCGGTTCGGGGGTCCCCACGAACCAATGGCCTTGAGAATATGGGCGGCTGAATCCCAAATGGGTGGTCCCGTCCCGATTTTCCCCCGGGTCCTGCTGGAGAGCACTGGAGGGTTTAGTGGGTATGCCCCCTTCCTCCCGAACCCCCGCCGAGGCCGCAGGGCCTGGACGGGGGAGCGGGAGCTGGGGTAGAGTCCCACATAACCCGGGCGGGCCCCCACGGGCGTGCCCCGGGTATCTCCAGTCTAAAAAAAAAAAGATTAATATTTTATATTTAAGCGTTTTATTAACGCTTAAATATACTTAAGTAAAATTGTAAACACTGAAAAAAGACGACAACCTCCGTTAGAACTAATGTAATTATGATTTGCGAATCTTATGTCGAGTGAGATATGGCAAAGTTTATTTTTGCATATCAGTTATGGATATAAACATTATTACAATCTATTGTTATGTATTCTATCCGTGCGGTGACGGAGAAAGAATACCAATCGCCGCCCCTCTCTCCGTCCGGTGGGTGTCGTAAGAAGCGACTAACGGACTCTTTCAAGCGATCATCTGCTCCACTGGTGGTAGGGTTTGACCCGTCTGGTTGGTGACCACCGTACGCATGGTGTCAAACCCGTCAAGTGACTGCTTGTCGGTCGCGTTTCGGGATCAGCCAGCGTATAACCAGAGCTCGAGAGGATGATGCTGCGATGTATTTGGTCGGTGGAGGCTTCCGTCAAACCAGTGCCAGGAGGACTTCGTTAACCTGCCGACCAGGGAGACCCGTAGAGACGGTTATCCCGCTGGCCGCCCGTGGCACAGTACAGGGGCCCAAGCGAGCCTAACCAGCTCTTGAGGCTGCCTCACCATGCCACGCATAATCTCGGGGTGGTCCGTCGTGCCGGTTGGTGACCGGAAGGTGGGGTCCCGGCGGCCATTCCCGGGGGGTTCGGGGGCCCTTCCGTTCGGCAGGTTGATAATACTCGTCTGTGGGCAAATTCCTGGGGAAACAGGCCACCACACTTTGACCATTCGCATCGCGGCATCATTTTCTCGATTCACGCCTCTCTCTTTCCACTCCTAAAATGACAGCGCCTAACAACAAAACTGGTACTACAGCGGTGCACACCCCCACCAAAACCTTACCATTTGAGGTGGAGTTCGCTAACATCCGCGGACTCCATGCAAACCTCAATGCCGTCCACCACCATCTTGAGACGGCACGGCCAGCAATGTTGTTCCTGACGGAGACGCAAATAATCCGCCCAGCTGACACCACCTACCTGAACTATCCCGGCTTTGTGCTTGAAGAATCCTTCAAAGCCAAAGCCGGAGTTTGCTTATTCGTTCGGGCGGATGTTTGCTGTCGCCGTCTGCGCTGTCTGGAGGACCCTTCCTTCTCCCTCCTAGTGGTACACGTGGACTTAGGCTCTCATTGCCGTGTCTACGTCTGCGTCTACCGATCCCATAACGGCGACATGGAGACAACTCGACTAATTGTACATCTTAGTCGGGTAGCAGATGATGCGCAGGAGCGGTTTCCATCGGCGGAACTGGTGTTTTTGGGGGACTTCAACGCCCACCATGAGTTGTGGTTAGGTTCCTCCAAAACAGACCATGCTGGTAGAACTGCCCACGCATTCGCTCTCACGCATGGCCTGACGCAACTGGTGAACCAGCCCACCAGGATCCCAGACATAGTTGGCCATGCGCCCTCCTTACTCGACCTTCTGCTGACGAGTCGCCCAGCTGGATACCGGGTGGAGATTCAAGCTCCTTTAGGTTCCTCGGATCACTGCTTGATATCCAGCACAGTGCCCTTGGCATCGCGCCCGCCAACAGCGGTTTCGAAACGCCAGATTTGGCACTACGCGTCGGCAGACTGGGACGGGATGCGGGAGTATTTTGCATCCGTCCCTTGGAGGCAGCGCTGCTTTAGTGTTAAGGACCCGACCGCTAGCGCCACTGCCGTTGCTGATGAGATAGTATTAGGAATGGAATACTATATTCCACACTCCTATGTCATCAGCAAAGGCAGACGCAACCGCTGGTTCAATCGCGAGTGTGCCAGCGCTGTTGAGAGCAAACAGACGGCATACCGCGCTTGGATCAGAGGTAAAGCTCATGGGGCTCCCGAAACTCGCTCGCTAAAAGCAGCCTATAATAATGCCACCAAGTCGTGTAAGAGGGCCTACATTAGAGCGGATGCCCAGCGCGTTGCACGAGTAGGCCAATAACTCCTGACGCATCCTACGGGCAGCCGTAGCTACTGGCGTCTGGCCAAAGCCGTGCAATCCAACTTCTGCCAACCCTCGCTGCCACCACTGAGATGTCTTGACGGAACTTTAGCTCACAAGCCGCAGGAAAAGGTCGATCTCCTGGCCAAACTCTTTGCGGCTAACTCCTGGATCGATGACTATGATGCACAGCCACCCTCAATTCCTCACTGTGGCCACACAATGTCTGATATTAAAATCAGGCAGTGTGATGTCCGTGCGGAAATGCAGTCAATCGATGTCCGGAAAGCTAACGGTCCTGATGGCATCCCAGCAATAGTCCTGAAAATGTGTGCAGCGGAGTTGTCCCCTGTGTTAACGCGTCTGTACCGTCTCTCGCTCTCTTCGGGTTGTGTGCCGGAATCTTGGAGAGAAGCTAATGTGCAACCGATCCCTAAAAAAGGAGATCGGTCAGATCCGACTAATTACCGCCCTATAGCCGTAACTTCAGTGTTGTGTAAGATCCTAGAACGAATATTGAACAAACAGCTTATTCGATACCTAGAAGGTCACTCCCTAATTCACGATCGTCAATATGGGTTTCGGCCAAAACGGTCAACGGGTGATCTTCTAGCGTACGTCACACATCTCTGGGGTGAGGCTATTGACAAGCGTGGCGAGTCACTGGCAGTTAGCCTTGACATAGCCAAGGCTTTTGATCGGGTCTGGCACAAAGCTCTTCTCTCCAAGCTCCCGGCATACGGTTTGCCCGCTCAGTTCTGTACCTGGATTGCCGGCTTCCTGCATGAGCGTAGAATCCGTGTCCTTTCGGACGGATGCGCTTCGCGGTTCATGTCAGTGAACGCTGGTGTTCCTCAAGGCTCCGTTCTCTCCCCCACGCTGTTCCTTCTGCATATCAATGACATGCTTCCTCTTGGAAACATTCATTGCTATGCAGATGATAGCACTGTGCATGGGGAATATAACGGGCACCCAACGGCTGGGCGGGTAGACACCGAAATGAAGCGAGCAAATCTTGTCATTGAGCTCGATCGGGTGTTGGACCTCATTTCTAAATGGGGCTCCGATAATCTGGTGGAGTTCAATGCCAAGTAAACACAGGTGTGCGCGTTCACAGCGAAAAAGTCGCCATTCCTTCCCATTCCCTCTCTTCAGGGTACATCTCTAGGCCTGCAGAGCAGTATTAACATGCTCGGTATGGATATCCGCTGCGATCTGAACCAAAAGGACTACATCGAAACCGTGATTACAAATGCCTCACGTAAACTCGGTGTCCTGAACAAGGTGCGGCGATTCTTCACGCCTGATCAGTTGTGTCTAATAAACAAGACACAGGTGCGGTCTTGCGTGGAGTATTGCTCTCACCTTTGGGACGGCTCCGCAAAGTACCTTCTCGATGCCTTGGACAGATTGCAGCGCCGCGCTGTGCGCATTATCGGCAATGCAGAGGTCACTAAAACTCTCGAGCCTTTGCAATTGCGTAGAGATATTGCGTCACTCAGCGTCTTTTACCGTTTATACCATGGCGAGTGCTCTGAAAAACTCTTTGACCTCATCCCTCCTTCTCCCTTCCTCCATAGGAGTACGCGTGCTGCTCTCCGGAGACACCAATTTACAGTCTCTAACATTCCATCACGCACAAAGAAATTTGGTGACTCGTTTCTTTGCCGCACTTCCAAAAGATGGAATAGTCTACCAACACACGTATTCCCTCCTACCTATGACATAGGGTCCTTCAAACGAGGCGTGAAGAAGCACTTTGTGGGCCGGCAGAGTGAGGACGACTGATGCTACGTCTCTTACGCTGCACCAGTTGTCCTCGCGCCTGGACCTCATTTCCACATAACATCAGGTGGAGTGGGGTCATTTGCCGGGCTTGGTATAAAAAATAAAAAAAATGTCATTGGTTACTATGGAAATTAAGCGTGGTCGCAACCGAAGTCTCAAAAATAATCAATTTTATTGATAAAATTTAATTAAAGTTAAAATTTAATTACTTCAAATAATTATAATTAAAATTAGGTGAGACTCAACCGATGCCAGGTAAAAGAATGCGGTTACCATGTCCGCGGAATCGCGGCGGCAGCGACGAACCCGACGCTCGTTGCTGCGTCAGCTCCACGTGCGGTCAATGTTCAATATCCGTATGTTTGTGTAATTGAGGGCGATGCTATATCATGGGTTTTCATAGAGACGCCTTGCGTAACATGGCAAGCTAAAATATGTAAACAAAATTTATGGATCCGGACCCACACCCATTTTTTCTGCGCAATAAATGCTCTATTTTTATCTGTACTATTTCCCCACATTATGATCCCGTAGCGTTATATAGATTCTATATGTGCATGGTAAGATAAAATCGCAGTTTTTTTGATAGTCACTTTCTTAATTTGGTTTATAGCGTAAACGAACTTATTAACCCTACTAAATAAAATGTCTAAGTGCATTTTCCAATTCAAATCTTCATCAATGGTAACACCTAAAAACTTTGTTTGCGTAACTTCTTTAATTTTTGTGATGTCAAGATTATAATAGTATTTAGTGTGTTTTGATTTATTAAATTGAATATAATTATATTTATTGAAATTTATTTTTAGATTATTGAATTCAAGCCAATTAATTATATTTTCTATAGCTGTATTAATGTCAAATTCATGATTTTTTATTGAGTTAATTTTATTTGTTGTAACAATTATCGATATGTCGTCCGCGTATAATACACATTTATGTTTTTTCGCTTGCAACACGTCATATAAGTACAATACAAATAATATTGGCCCTAGTATTGTACCCTGTGGGACACCACACATGTTTTCCCTATAACTAGAATAATACGACACTAATTCATTTTTTAACAACTCTGTCAATTACAACACTTATTCATGTAATGGTAACAACAAGTTTAAATAGTTGACAAATTGCTGAGTTGCGATCTTATCGAGTAATCGTTCTATGGAAATGACAGGTGAATACGGATTTATGACTGTTTTTTTCAATGGGACGACTTCTAAACTTATGCGACATTTTGACTATTACAAAATACGTGAATCAGAACACAGACCGCTACGCTGAACCGATTTCATGAATTTGCCATAGAGATAGGAGACGGTTATATGGGATTAGGTTACTGTTTTTTTACAAAAATAATACTTGGAAGAGGAGAATAGGATAAATTATGTGTTTGGAATTTTTATAGCGTCGTCATCCTATTTTTAATTTTGCAGAAATATTGTTTAATAACAAGTAAGTACTTATTTTTATTTTCAAATTACTCCAAGTTACATCACGTTATTAAGAGGGTTTACGCATTTCGGTTTCCCATACAAACTTCTAAGTCGTAATTTTTTAAAACTACTAAGCCAATTTTAATGAAACTTTGCATGCTACAGTAAAATACAGGGATCTAAATAGTTTGTTGACAACATTAAAAAAACGTTTTTTAAAGTGAGTTATTGCTATTTTAAACTTTCTATATGCATGCAAAGTTTCATTAAAATTGGCTTAGTGGTTTTTAAAAATTTCGACTTGGAAATTTGTATGGGAAACCGAAATGCGTAAACCCTCTTAAAGCATTACGCAAAAACATTAGGAGGGCGCTGAATACAGCTTAGGAGCATTCCAGGAGCTAATCGCGAGCTCGGGCAGCAAGAATTGCTTGATCCCGAAATCTTCCGTTCATGCCGAATTATGAATTCAAGAGGCAAGAACAATCGGAGCGACAAGCTACGATGCGACAAGCCACCTTTTCAAAGCCAGGAGAAACTGGACGACCAAGTCGCCCGCCAGGATTCTATGAGAGTAGCTGGTTCGTCTCTTCAAACGAGATTGCTTATGTAGGACCAAGCCGCCTGCCAGACTTCTCTAAGAGAGGCTGAGTACCTATTTAAAGGCAATTGCATTAGAGAATCAAACCGTTTGCCAGGTTTCTATGAGAGTGGCTGAGTCGCCCCTTTAAATGCTGTTGCGTTTGAAGGATTAAGTCGAACGTCCAGGAGCTCTCAGAGTGACTAAGATGCGTTTGAAAAAAAATGTGTTTCTGATTTTTCGATATACCTAGCTTTCGATATATGCTGGGTTTGTGATCACCGTTCACCAATCCGCCTTTGGCAAGCGTGGTTATCAAGTCAATACCGATCAATCGATGACTTGATTTTAATGGTGGAGGCCTTTTCTCTATCTGATGGTAAATGAGGGTAATTCCGAAAGTGAAAACGCGCTTAACCTGGAATCCTCAGCCACTGAGAAACTTGGCTATCTTATAGCGCCACGCTTTAGATAACATAGTGGTAGCTAAGCTAGTCAGGCAAACTTCGCAAGCTCTATCGCTAAACAAGCCAAGTACAAAATCCAACAAAATTCCTTTTTTTTGCGTATCGCGTGGGTATAATATGTGTGGGTAATGGGTGTAATACCATACTCGTCGCCAATGGTATATCTGAGAGCAAAACACCCGGTTAGCTACAACGTTTATGTGCCACTGAGATGGCGGCGCGCAGCGTAGCACACACGAACTATACTTATTTACGTTGCAGAGAAATGATAAAAACAGGGATTTAATCGAATCAAAAAGGGATTTGATCAAATCAAGGAGGATGTTAATCTAACAATACAATCTTTAAGGACATTTCCCTAACTGAAATTAGTGATTTGACCAAATCCCTAAACCGTTTAAGAGAAATTATGAAATTGAGAATATTTTTTTTTATTGCTTTACCCCTATTTTCCAATGGACTTAACAAAAACAGCGGACTAAATAAATTCAGTTTCTGGCCCTCGCCGGCACGCTCGCTTTTCACGGACAGCTCGTATTAAATGTTTCTTTCTTTAACTTCCATATTTATGTAGCCAGCCGCACAAGTTTCATTTGTGTACATCATTGTAATGTTGCTGTAGATTCGACCTTTTTGGAAAGGGAAGCCAGGCGGGATGACACGCACGTCGATCGACATGTTGTACATATGGTAGTCATCCTGAAAAGAACACGAACATATTATTATGTATTAACAATTTATTTCAACAAAGCAATTCAATCCGTTTCAAACACACTATGGATAAAACGCCCCTAACCCATACGTTGTAGCTTCAGTTTTGCCTTTAACATTAATTTAATAGTAGGTATATGTGTACACCATAATGTATGACGAAGCGTATGGACCTAATTTGTGCCTTGTACACTACCATGTTCCTGACTTTATTTTCGATATTATAATAAAATAAATTTTGATAGGAACATTTGATTATTCAAAGTAACGATAAAACTGTACAAAGTCTCACCGGTGGATACGGACAAGGTTTTAATAACTTCCCTTGCCTCAGCGGAGCTCCAAAGAATTTGTCGTTGTTAAGCAAATCGCAAAACTTGAAATGCATTTCGATAAATCCCCGTTTATAAATATTGGTCAAGTACTCGTAGAAGTAGAAATCCACCTGAAACACGGAAAAGTTTATACACAGTAAATACCGTTTACTGAAAATACCACGAAAAAATCTAATTCAATTATTTAAGAAGACCACACAGACACACAGACTATAAGGACATTTGAAAGAAAAATTTAAAGCGGTCATGTTTGTGTTATGACAGTTTAAATGCAAACGCTAAATTAATCGAGCAGTGCGTTCAGAAGAATTACTTGAAAAGGCGTTGAAAGCTGTGCAAGATGGAAAGCATTCTATAAAGTCTACTTCATCTAAGTTCGGATTTCCATTTACCACTCGGTAACCCATTACCACAGCCTTACTACTAACAGTCGACCGACTCATGTACTTGCGCAGGGCAACGATGGGGGGTACGCGGGGAAGTGAGCAGCAGAGTCGGCGGGCGCAATCTCGTCTAGTTTGCGCTCTCCAACTTGAAGGGGTGTACGTTTTAAGCAGCGTAACGAAATCTTAAAACTAATAATGGTTTACAGGATTTCCGCTGGAGAATCCGAAGGAGAATCCACTGGTTTGATAAACATTTAAAGTTCCATCGATTTTCACGGGACGACCTGTAAGTTATTTTTATTTACCAAGGTAATTAGGTACCTACCTTGCTTTTAAAATTTATGTTAGGTATGATAGATGAGTTATTCGCAAATTCACTCACATATATATATATATATATATATATATATATATATATATATATATAGTATCTACATCAATAAACCTAGTTCAGATTACCACTGAAAATGACACGTAGTACCTGCTACCTACTTAGCTACATTACATACTTACCTCCTACTTCTACCTACATTATTTTTCATACGCTACGGCCACTGTATTTTTCAATAAAATACAGAATAGTTCTGATGAATCTTTTGAATATTTCGTTTCGTGTTTTACATGTACGTACATAACAGGCAGCAGTAGGTACCTACCTACGTCAGGTTATACAAAGCTGTCAAACATCTAAAGGACATTGTTGAAGTTAGCCTAAGAACCAACACAAACATGACAATATACATGATAATTCTTAGCTTATTTTTTACGACTTATAACAGTATTTAGATTTTAGCAGACACTTTTAGATAAGTAACCATTATTAAAAAGAATTTTTGGACATTAATATTGAGTATCATTTTTTTTACTATGGGTTGGGTAATTGAGAATTCAGTGCATTCAGCCAGTGAATTAAAGGTTAGTGACTAAAATATTTATAATATGTACAAACAAACTTAATAATATTATGCATTCATGGCTGATTCGATATACTTAGTGCCAAAGACTCCAAGCATCATTATAATACGATACATCGCATTTTATTTCAAACTGAAAACGTTAGTCGACTTAAAATTCTTTTGCTTTTCCAATGAGGAGAATATCACAAATTGCGGTGCTGTGTCACTCACTGACTGACGTTACTGTAGTCTGCTATACACAGTGTAGCGTCACGGGAGGCTACACTTAGATGATGTATTGATATGATGATGATGATGTATTGATAAGAGCACGGTGATAGGGAATGATTCAAACGACCGTACCGATTGATTGCGTTTATTGAACTCATTAAAATATAATGAATTGCATAAATACAATTTGTGTCATGTCAGTTGTTTACATAAAACATTAGGTATGCTTTCGTGCGGTAAACCGTACATCTTGCCAACTCAAGATAAGAACGAAATTAACAAATTGATAACAATTAATAAAAATGTAAAGTACAATAATAATAAATTCGATGAAAATATTAAAAAATACAAAGTATAAAACATACTACAGTAGTACTAGCTTGTACTACACTATGCTAGGTACAGAAAATATGCGTCGTGGGTGGATCGGCGAAGTCCCGATGCTGTTGAGGCTGGAGGCACGCGGCAGCGGCACAGGCACGGGCGCGGGCGTGCACTCTGCGCCGGATTCCTGGCTACTGGCTCGCCGTCTCCTCAACAGGAACACGACCACAGCGAGTACCGCCACCAGGCCGGCCAATAATAAATATTGAACGACGTAGTGATGCACATCGTGATCGTTTAATTGTCCCGAGGAGTCCACTTTTAACTCTTCTATCTGTTTCTTTAGTTCATCCCAGGTATCTTGATGCGTCTTTAATTCGAGCGACCGATCATCATCTGGCAGGCTTGTGTTGATGATAGTATTTCATAATGATATTTTCGGTATCTCAATATTAGCGGGTCGCTGTTGCATTTGGTTGAAAAAGTGTTTATGAGAGTAGATAGTAAACGTATCTCCCTTTACTGTGCAACCTTGACCTAGATTAATTATGCCATTCCCGGTCAATGTCCTTATCTCCATGTCAGGCGCACAGAAAATGCGGACACTGCAAGGACTGCAACAAGAGTACAGCCAGCTGTTTTGGCCGTGTAACTTGATCCACTTGTCGGTGCACGGCGATCGCTTCCTCGCGCACGGCGATGACTCAATACTGTCTGTGTTTATTAATTTTATATTACAGATAGATTGCTTTAATTTTATGTCGTACATAGGCTTGTCTAAGGAACAAAGTATCTTATCGCTCTGGGTATGCAAACAGGATTGTATGTCATTTTGCGATAGTAACAACGCTAAGTCCCTTTTCATATGAAATGCAATGAACGGGTATGTTGTTAAAGTGTACTCCATAGAATTTCCATTTCGTATGGGTACAGTGATAATCTGATCCAACTCGAATACGTCATTGCCTACGAGCGGAATCTTCACTTCGATTATTAAATAGTCCTTGACCATTCTGGCGAAGACTTTTAATAATTTATAGAATTGTCGTATATTGTTTCTATCTGTAGGTAATGCAAGCTCTTCTTGAAGTCGGCCTTGAACGATACTGAGTTGCTTTTCCAGCTGTACAAGCGGTAAAAGATGGGTGTCGATTCGGCCATTACTTATATCTGTGATGGTGTTTATAAGTGTCTGTTGTATGCGTCTCAGGTTGGAGATAATGATGCTGGCGGCGAATGAAGATGAAGTGATGTATACGTATCCTTGTTGGTCAAGCATCACCTTCTGTGTTTCGAGTGCGAGTGCTTGCAGATGTTGTTTGACAAAGGAAAGTTGTTTATTCATTACTTCTTCATTGCGGCGTATTATATTAAATTCGGATTCGATTACTAATGTCTGATTTTTAATTAAGCTTTGCAAATGATTCTCATTTAACTTGAGTTTCTCAATGTCAGTCTTGTACTGATCGGCGAATCTCTGATCTAATGTCCCAAACATCGTGTTTGCGATGTAGCCAATACCGTTGGTTAGTCCTCTTTTTTGGCGTTTGTTGCTGGCGTTATAGGACAGAATACCATTATAGTGTTCGATTTCACTAACTTCGTGTTGCAGCTGCAATATGATACTTTCGTACTGCGAACTCTGTTTGTCACATAATCCTTGATCCTTGATTGTGGCTGATATAGTTTTTAACATCTGTTATTCCATGCCAGTACGAAGTCATATTGTAATAAATTGCTAGCTTCCACTCATCTCGGATATGCTGTAATTCGGACACCTTGTCGAAGTATAGGGCTTGACGTTCATCCAACGCGGTCATATTAAAGGGTAGAGCGCTTTGTTGCATACTTGGTGTTATAAATGCCGTGAACATCAATAGCATCATAGTCACAAAGCTCGTAATCGCACGTCATTGTTTACGCTGGCGACGGCGATCATGGTTGAAAACTGGTTTATGAGGTGTTTGAGGTTTCAGCTTTTGATAATGTCGTATGTATGTCGTTTTTTACTGGTAACATGATAAGTTTGTTTATAGGGCGTTTAATGATATTGTTCCGCGTTTTCAGAGAGACTACTCTGACATAACCATCTTTGCCCGGATGCAGTTCTTCAATACGACCCACTGCCCACTTTCCTGGCGGCATATTGTCCTCTTTGATAATGACGACATCGTTGATTTCTGGAATGGGTATAGGTGTTTTCCACTTTGATCTTGTTTGTAGTTGTTGCAGGTACTCCCTAGACCACGTACTCCAAAAGTTTTTGTTCATACTCTGAACGAGACGCCATCTACTTGTAAGGTCGATGTTATCGTAATCAGATTGTGGTCTTGATAGCACCGAGTCGCCTACGAGAAAGTGACCAGGGGAAGCACGTCATCTTCCAAGTTTTCAGTCAACAGGCATAGGGGGCGGGAGTTCATACACGCCTCTATCTGGTGTAATAAAGTTATGAATTCCTCGTACGTAAGCTTTTGCTCACCCAATACTCGCTTGAGGTGTATCTTCTGCCATACAGACATACATACTTTTCACTGCTGCCTCCCACAGTCCGCCAGCACTGGGCAACGCAGGGGCGTTGAAGTGCCATGTGATACCTATTTCATTTATGTCCTTGATAAAGTTAGCGTCGATAGTGTCTAGGATGGCCTTGTATTCTAATTTGAGGGCTCGTGATGCACCGACAAAATTAGTACCGTTGTCAGAATACATATGACAAGGGGTACCCCGCCGAGAGCACATCCGTCGAAAGGCCGCAAGAAATGTAGCAGTGCTGAGGTCCGAGACCAACTCAAGGTGAACCGCCTTCGTCGCTAGGCACACGAAGACCGCTACATAACCTTTCGTGGTTTTGACCCCTCTTCCTTTGTTACTCTTGATATCAATGTGTCCTGTGAAATCCACTGCAGCGTTGGTGAAGGGACGAGCGGGGTTAACTCTTGGCGCTGGTAGATCAGTCATGACTTGGTGATTTGTCTCTTGACTATATCGCCTGCACTTAACGCACAATCTTATTTGCTTCTTTACAGCGCGGATGCCACTGACAATCCAATATCTCTCGCGGATGTATGACAGCGTAAGCTTTGGGCCACCGTGTAGGGTGAAAAGGTGCGCCTGATTGATAATAAGTTGTGTTAGCCGGTTATGCGATGACAAAAGTGCAGGATGCTTCGCCTTATAACTTAATCTTGCGTTCTGGAGCCTTCCGCCAACTCGAAAAATTCCGAATTCGTCAAGGAAAGGGCTAAGATTTGATATTTTACTGGTACTTTTCACTCTTTTGTACTTTTTTAACTGATAAATGTCATCCGGAAAGTCGTTTGCTTAAACATTTAGAACAATGTAATTGAAAGCATTATCCAATTCTGCCGATGACAGTGCATTGATATTTGCGTGTTGTTTCAAAGTGACTTGTGTTTTGCGCAATCGAGTAATAACGTAACACCCAGCCGACTATATGTGTAATACGTGCCATTGAACTGCAGTTTTCTAACAATTTATTAATAAATGTCTCTTGATATAAGGCTGTGTTTCCACACGCTCTTTTTTTCAGCTCGATAGTCGGACTTAAAACTGGAGTCTGATTCATGTTGTGATTGTCAACTGATGTTCCCACCAGAGTTTTCCTTGCACGTTAATGGTTGTAAGCCCTCTAGTGGCGCCGTCTGCAGAGTTGTCTTCTGACCGCACATGACGCCACTGAGATGATGGTATAACGTCTTTAATTTGTTTGACTCGATTCGCTACAAACTGGTTCCATCTTGTAATGTCACCCTGAAGCCAGCCAAGCCCAACCATGGAGTCTGTCCAGGCATTGATAATGATGTCTTCAGCTTCAATAGAATCTGTGACCTTTTTCATAAGCTGGGATAGCAGGAGTGCTCCAGACAGTTCCAACCGCGGCAATGATAAGGGTTTGCATTGTGGGGCCACCTTTGTTTTCGCTGCGATAAGTCGCGATGTGTACTCGCCCTTATCACATTTCGTTACAGCGTACACGGCGCATGCATATGCCTTCTCGGAGGCGTCACAAAACCCATGAAGTTGATATGCATGTTTAGGTCCAAGGTATCTGCAGATTTTAAAACTTTCGATGTTTTTAAGGTCATCTCGAAGGATTCTCCATTCCTTCAGTATGTCTGCAGGTAGCTTGTCATCCCATTTTAGATCCAATAACTAAGTCTTTTGAAATAGTAATTTGGCTTTAATTGTAATGGGAGACAACCATCCCAAAGGATCATAAATCTTTGATATATCGGATAGAAGTCGTCTTTAGGTACAGCTTTCTTGACTTGCTTGTTATATTATCTTATTTTGGAATGTGAAGGTGTCTGATGAAGGATTCCATCTGAGTCCTAGCGTTTTTCTTGTATCAGTGTCCTTGAATTCAAATAGCTGATCAAGCTGATTTGATGATAAGTTCTTGAGAAGTTCATGTTCGTTGCTTGACCATTTGCGTAGGTTCAGGCCTGCGCTCTTTATAACTTGAATTAATTGCAGCTGTAGCTCTTTTGTCTGTTTTTTAGAATCATGGCCGACTGGCTGCTGACTAGCAGGTCATCAGTGAAGAAGCAGGTCTCTAATGCAGCTGCTGCTAAAGGAAATTCAATAGCATTGTCACGCGCGATCTGTCTTAGCGTCCTCATCGCTAGGTACGGCGCAGCCTTGGTACCGTACGTCACAGTCGTCAGTTGATATTCTTGGAGCATCTCTTGTGGTGAATCTCTCCAGATAATAGTTTGCAGGTGCTGGTCAGACTCCCTGATGATAAACTGCCGAAACATTTTTTCGATGTCCGCTGTTACGACATATTTATGTGTCCTCCATTTGAAAATGAGTCCTTGAAGGTCCTGCTGCAGGTTAGGACCGCATTCCAATAAGTCATTCAGACTATGGCCAGACGAAGTTTTCGCAGACGTGTTGAATACAACTCGTAACGCCGTAGTATTAGAGTCTTATTTCATAACTCCGTGATGCGGTAGGTAACAAGTCGGCTCTGACGTATTAGTGACGACCGGGCGCATGTGACGTAATGTTTTATATTCATGTATAAACTTTTGTAGGCATTTGATAACTGTTGATTATTTTGCATTCTTTTTTCCAGTTGAATGAATTGTTTGATAGCCTTTGTTTTAGATGCGCCTAGACGTTTTTCAAACCCTGGTTTCATGGGAAAGAGCGACTTCATATCAGCCGTTGTCTAGGCGTCGCGTAGTAGCCTTATAAAAGTCTTCGAAAAATTGCTCTTGTTCTGTCAGATTGGAGTGAGGCTAATTAATATCTTTAACTTCCCAAAATCTTGATATGTCGTGAATTTGATTAATTACTACATTGCAATTAAAAGTTTTGATATTTCCTGATAATATCCAGCTCAGTTTGGTCAGTTGGGCTATTGGTGCTTGTGGTGATCCTTTGATAAGACCATTCATGATTATCTCAGAATAAATACCATCGTCTAATAATAAGTCAGTCAATCGGCCTGGATACATTATACTCAGAATCAGCGAGATTGATGTTCTGTAGATGTGGCCAAAACCGCTTATTAAATGAGGCGTTAGGTAAGTGGTTGATAACACGTGATATTACTAAGGCTTGGGTGTTAAAGCTGTAATCGTCATAGATTGATTCACATTCCAACATTACCATTCCTTTACTTTGGTTAGACGATACGCCTATACCCGACACAGAAGCCTTGTCTTTGGAGTCCCAATATCTGAGCAGCGTTCTCTGATATAAGGGATATGTGAGACCCCTGATCCAATAACGCTCTGAGTGTGATATAAGTGTTATCGCTTGTTTTTACTTTTAATGATACTGTAGTAAGTAATATTTCTTCGTCTTGAGCGGCTACGTGATTTACGCTATGTTGCCTGTCACTGGAGGTCTTGGGTTTATTCATGTTGTTCCCGGTTGAGGTAGAGTGCGAGGCAACAGCCACGGGTAAAGAAATCGTAGGTGCTGACGTTTCTATTTGCATTATATCTTGATGTATTATTGAATTATGCTCTGCGTTGCAATATTTACAGCGTCGTGTCGAAATACACGGTTTCTCAAAGTGTTTATATAAACAATTACGGCAAATGCTATGTTTCGCAAGCGTTCTAATTTTAGCTTCAGGCGATTGATTAAGAAATCTTTTACATTTGTATAAGTAATGTTCTGCATTACATAAAGGACACTTTGGCGTGTATGCAGGAACAGCTTGATAAGTATTTTTTTTGATATTTAGGTTGGTATGTTGGCTTCACGTATGATCCTTTTGGCTCGAAAAAGGGAGTCTGTTTGCTGTGCGATATCTCTCTCTCTCTCTCTCTCCTTTATAGGTTCGAGGGCCGTAAACTTTCCCTCCAGAAAAGTCATAAGTTGATCAAAGGACGGCAAATCTCGTGGAGACTGGCGTGATTCCTTGTAGACTGTGAATGTGTCTGCATCGAGTTTCTTGGCTATTAGGTGTACGAGCAGCGGATCCCACGTCGAGGTGTCCACACCTAAATTGTGAATCGCGTGTATACACTCCATAGTAGTATCGTACAGGCGCTTCAGCTCAAATGATGTCTGTTTGTGTACACTCGGTTGACTCAGAAAGATCTCAATTTGATTGGTGAACAGAGCCTGAGGATTATTATACCGATGAGTGAGTATATCCCAAGCAGTTTCGTAATTCTCGGATGATATGTTGAGATGTTGTATGAGACGTTCCGCTTCACTCTTTAGCTGCATCTTTTGAGCTTTACTTAATCCACTGTTGTTGTGAATGGTTTCTCTAAAGAGATCATAAAATGTTGGCCATTGTGAATACTTTCCCGTAAAGTAGGGGATTTCTACCTTGGGTGTGGATTGTTGCAGATGAGCTGTTGAGTTTAGTTTCCGATTTAGACGCTTTCTGATGTTATCATACTCTTCTTCGTACTTCATAAACTCTTTATCGTACTGTTCATTTTCGCTTTGCAGATAGTTGTCTATAGATAGATGTTGTTCGTCGATAGTACGCCAACGGTATTGTAAATCTTTCAATTGATCTTCTATTTCCCATTTCTCATCGAGCAAATCGACTTGAATACGCCCTAATATACGAGAGAAGGCTCTAAAGTTAGTTCTTTGCTTGGTAAGTAACTCTTCTACGGGACCACATGGAACTGTACCTCGATCCTCACTATGACTTATGGGAACATTAAAGTTTGCCACATGCTTGTCGGTATATCATCCTGCTCCATCTTTGATGTTGAAGGGACCGGGTAACTTAATATCTTTTTTCTTTCTGACCTGTAGTACTCTGACATCCTTGAATAAATATCCACAGTAAAAAATTCGTGAGTTTTGTCTTCATAATCAACTAACACTTTGTTGTTTGCTTCAAATTCACCCCAAAGATGATCCAAGGACGTTATCCTTCTTTCAATATATTCAGAAGTTTTTCTTTCTTTTCCATCTTTGCCAAAGTTCACACAAATCTTCTCGATGATACTGATCAGTTCACTTTGGCGTATAAGAATATCCTTCATGTGGATAATAATGATAATTCACCTGTTTTGATAAATAACTTTCAAAGACGACGATGAAGTAGCCCTTGATGGATGGTTATAAAATTGTATCACTGATGATGTTGTTTTCTTGCGTGTTGTACAAGCTTCATGCAATATATGCGCCTTCTTAATCCAGCTGGTGAGACCTGCTTGTGGGAGGCCAGTGAACCGATTCGCTTTTACACAAAGATACACAACACTTGATAGTAAATATAGTCACTGATTGAGTCTGATCATACCACGAGCCGCGATGGAGCGAATGTAACACGCACTACCGGGGGGCGAGGTAAGCTAGTTCAAAGGCTCGAAGGACCATAAAATGTAGCGTCACGGGAGGCTACACTTAGATGATGTATTGATATGATGATGATGATGTATGGATAAGAGCACGGTGATAGGGAATGATTCAAACGACCGTACCGATTGATTGCGTTTATTGAACTAATTAAAATATAATGAATTGCATAAATACAATTTGTGTCATGTCAGTTGTTTACATAAAACATTAGGTATGCTTTCGTGCGGTAAACCGTACACACAGTGTTGCTATATATACGGATTTGTCCGTAAAATAATGTCAATGTTCAAACCGGACAATGAATACACACGGATTTTTATACGGAGATTTCAGGCAAATGCTTTCAATAAGTAATAACTTTTAATAAGTAGTACCTACTAATAGCTTTTATTATTCCTAAGAAATAAGTTACATTTTATTTGATTCTGCGTAAACTAGCGAGTCTTATTTAATTTTCATAGATTTATACAGAACTGAACCAGTAATTACTGCGTAGTAAAAATTATGGCTTTGAGGATACCCATTGAGATATTTAAAAGTATTTTCTTGGTCGGCTAATATGAGAATGAGAGCCAGTGAGAGTTAATGGTGTGATTTAGTGTTAGTGCAAGCAAGACGTAAAACACTTTGCTAAGAATCATTTGTGTCTGTCTGACATCCATATTGTTTTAGTGTGTTTTTGCCGTTATTAATTATCTTATTACTTTCATTGATATAGTTATATATAGTTGTAAGTATGTACATACATACCTTAGAGTTTAAACTTAGACCTTAACATAAAATATTTTTTGTTTGTATTTTACATGTCTATAACTTGTTTTGTGCATTACAATAAAATAAAACTTCCCATGCGGATTTCATACGGAATTTGGTAGTTATTACGGAATACTGGCTCTAAGATCTGGCAACACTAGTTGTGCAGTTTCTTTGACAAATAAAACAAAACAGTGTAACATCACTTTTCAAATTCTCTCAAGAAGTCCGTGCGAGATCTCAGTAAAGTCCCACATCTTTACTTAAGGGGTTTTGAGGGGAATATCATTTAGCAATTAACGTTCATATTTATCATCACTCATCATTATCATCAGTTAGCATAATCAATGAACTCTAATAATACGACTGAAGGACTAGTATCCATGGTCAAGAAAAAAAAAGTTGACGTTCTGGACTTCTTGGCGGGAAAGTGAAGCGTCATGTCTGCAGTTACGTTTAATTTTCTATAATTTGTGTTTTGTCGAATATTAATGTTAAATAATGATGAATTATTTAAGTGTTAGTGAACGTGCATGAGTGTTGGCAAATAAAACAAAACTGTGCAACAACACTTCTCACATTCTTTAATTAAACATAACCTCAAATAATAATAATAAGATTTCCTAATAGTTAGGTTCTCAGGAGTGTCCGTCGAAAATCTTTGTTTTTACAGTTATTTACTTGCAATTTCGAACCTAGAAAAGAATATTTCATAATTGTTGGTTCTTAGGCTAACAATATATGGGCGCAGAACATTGTCCTTTAATTTTAATGTTTTCGATCGTTGTAAGTACCTAGAGTCCTCTGTGAGACCTCAGACATGTTGACCTTGATACCGTCTTTATGCCCTACGTAATAAAAGCTGTTTTAGCAGTTTAACTGTATAACTTGATGTGCTGTCGTGTTAAGTAAATAAGGTAGCTACTTATAGGTACGCAGTACGCATGAACGTATAGTCAGCATCAAAAGTAGTGTGACCTTTTAATAATATGTCATTTCAACTTTTTGACAGAATGTCTCACAGTTTGACAAACATTAACCAGAAAAGTTGCTATGACAAGGTACTAAAGTGTTAAGTGACTTTCATTGCTGACTGTAGGTACGTGTAGGTTACTAGGTACTTACGTTGTTACGTGCAGTCGTGCATGCAGTGCAGGTTTCTATTGACTATTTTTATTCTTTCGTTATTACAAATTAATACTTTTAAGTAAAATCTTTGAGTAGTTTGTTGTGACAACCCTGACCCTTGTCGGAGTTTCTGTGCAGTGGCGGCATGCGTTTATCAAGAAAGGAGTCGGATTACTGTAGGTGCTAATACTGTGCCATTGCCGTGACTTTACAGCGTCATGTAAAGTCAGGAAGGAAGAAATTAATTTTCACATAGTTTTTTTTTATATTATCCTGACGTTTCAAATCCTTTTCAGGGTCCGTGGTCACAGGGAGACTGAGGTGTTGGTCGTCTCATAGTTAGAAGTTATTTGCCTACCGTCAATCATTTTTATATTTAACCGGGTGCGTTCAGGTTTACACAATACGAGCTAACAATATTTTTAGGTCTGGCAATGTGTTGCTGTTGGGGCTGGGATTTGATGACCTGTATAATGCGGCTGTCCCAAATATAAACACAGTAAGGGACATAGTACTTAAAATCAAGATTTTGACAACATGCTACTAATACAGTAATACCCTACAATACGCAAAGATCCTTGTTCAAAAGGAGGCCGTAGTTTCGGAATTACAAAATGACAAAACACAGTAAGGGCACGGACTGACACAAGATTCCCATAACAAAATCTACCGGGACAGCTACCAATATGTTTTTTGTTGGTAATTGACACTTGCTGGGTTTTTCATTTGGGGATAATAATTGACAAAAGAACATTACAATCACGTTTTTCACGGCAAGGCACACGCGCATCGTCATTCAACATGAGATTTTGTGTTTCGTATTTGGCGGGAAACTGCAGAGTGCGCGCCGTTTATTGGAGAAGCGTGCGGGGCGTCGAAGGCCGAAGATAGTAAGCGTCTGCCGGTCATCAGCATCACATCGGCGTAAGAGCACAGAATCTTACTAATAGTACGTAAGAGCGCGTTGAAACCTGTGGTGTGAACCGAATGCAGTTGTGAAGCGGACTCGTAGATTGTATCTTATTATAATTATAAGTCAAAGTAGAAAGATTTTAGAAGCTGCCTTGGGTGTAGGAGTTAACCGAAATGCAGATAATAGAGATGTATTCAAAGATTACATACCTATAATTATTTTCATTTCTTCTTTTGGTTATTTGTTACACGGTAACCAATTCATAGTAAAATTAGATTTTAAACTTTCGTTTCTGTTATACATAATATATGTATTGATAATAACGAGACTCAAACGCGATATGCAGTACTTAAGTACTTACAGCGGGCGTAAGACATAAGTACTTACTTTGGGGTTGAAAATATAATTCTTCTGCCATACTCAAATTGTCTTTTTTTACAAGCTTTTATTTAACTTGCAATGTATGTATGTATGTATGTATATGTCTTGTTCGGGAGGAATTTTGCAACTTAATTTTGAACCACTTCCCGCTTATTGATTGAGCTGAAATTTTGCATACATGTGTTAACCGCGTGACAATGCAATATTATGATGACATGATGCTGATCTGATGATGGAGCTGGAAGGTGGCCACAGGAACTTTGCAATGGAACAACACAACCTCATCGAGTTTGGGCTCGTTTGAATCGTCTTGACGAGTAGTTTGTCTTTCAATAGTAACCAGGGTCTGATGATGGAGCTGGAAGGTGGTCATAGGAACTCTGTAATGAAACAACGCAACCCCATCGAGTTTTGGCTCGTTTCATTCGTCTTGAAGAGTACTTTGTTTTTAGATGGTTACCGGGTATGATCTGATAAAGGAGCTGGAAGGTGGTCCTAGGAACTCAGTAAATAAACGATGCAACCCCATCGAGTCTCGTCTTGTTTGATTCGTCTTGATGAGTACTTTAGTGCTAGATGGTAACCAGGGTCTGATGATGGAGTTGGAAGATGGCCATAGGAACTCAGTATTTAAACGACATAACCCCACCAAGTATGGGCTCGTTTGATTCGCCTTGACGAGTACTTTGGTGCTAGATGGTAACAAGGGTCTGATGATGGAACTGAAAGATGGCCATAGGAACTCAGTAATTAAATGACATAACCCCACCGAGTTTGGGCTCGTTTGATTCGTCTTGTCGAGTACTTTGGTGCTAGATGGTAACGAGGGTCTGATGATGGAGCTGGAAGGTGGCCATAGGAACTCAGTAATTAAACGAAATAACTCCATCGAGTATGGACTCGTTTGATTCGTCTTGACGAGAACTTTGGTGCTAGATGGTAACTAGGGTCTGATGGTGGAGCTAAAAGATGGCCATAGGAACCCAGTATTTAAACGACATAACCCCATCGAGTATGGGCTCGTTTGATTCGTCTTGACGAGTACTTTGGTGTTAGGTGGTAACCAGGGTCTGATAATGGAGCTGGAAGGTGGCAATAGGAACTCAGTAATTAAGCAACACAACCGCGTCGAGTTAGATTCGTGGGTTGACAGTTTTTGATGGGTGGTGAGGTGAGTAGTGGTGGTTTGGTGGACGCGAATAAATTTTGTATACGTAAATAAAAATTATTCAGCGACATGAACAGATGAAAAACGTGTCCAGTGATAACTAAAAAGTAAAAAATAAATTAAATGTAAAAAACTTTTTTCAAAAACAAGCTTTTATTTTAAATGCGCTAAAAAGAAAAAAACTTTTACTATCAACTTATTTATTTATTTAATTAGGATAGCCAACAATAAAAACACTGATACATTTACACAAAACATAACATAGACAGGTACATTTTTAAATGTCTTATCAATTATAGGCATCCACAGCATGCTATGTTACTTTTCTCCACTTGTTGACACATATAAATTATAAAGTATAGTAAATCTCGCGACAACCTTATATATCTTAAAATTGGTGTAATAACTTCATAAGTTGTTTGAAAAAAGCTTGTTTTTAAAAAAGTTTTTTTACATTTTTAATATGTAGATACATAATAAATATAGCTTTTGATTTCAGTTATTCTCAGTGTTATCTTAATTGACCTGTTTGGCGGAGTGGTTGGGCTACTAATTGTCTTCTGCACAGAGATCCCGGGTTCAATTCCCGTAAAAGACAAATTAATATTTGAGTGTATGAACATGTCTATTTGTCTTGGTCTGGGTGTAAGTTTGCTGTGTTAATTATGTATAGGTATTTAAAAAAAGTATATTTTAGCATGTTTATCCGTTATTTAGTATACATAACACAAGATAGTAAGGTATCATGCTGTGTTTTTATTTGGTATGTTGGTTTTTAATAGGTCAAAATAACCATTTGAAAAGTAACTCGCATAAAACATGCACACGTAAAATAAATTCAATTCTTTATACTCATAAACATAGGCAATTATTTTATCTATGATATACAATAGCTACTTTGGTGCAATATTACGTAATAACGTACGGCTGGCCAAAAATATGTTTTTTGGCTGTAAAAAAGGTATTTTGTCCTTTACTGTATTAATATTTGGGACAGCGGAATGGGGTCCCAAGCAGGTGGTAAATTCTAGTTGGAATTTCATCTCTATTGAAATTTCGATGTTTTTTTTAAATTCAATAGCCTCGCGTTTCCTCGCGTCTAGGAATGAATCATTGTTCTTTGGCGAGTATTTCAGGTTTATTTTATTTTTATTTTTATTTATTTTTTAGAAACAAACAGCATTTTACAATACACTTAAACTAAACAGTTGGGTAACACATTAGCCAAAAGAGTTTTCACAAAAAATTTAGATAAGTTAGTAAGTATCTAAAAAATTAGGTAGGTAATTACTTTAGGTATTAAATCATTTAAAATGAACAGTCGCGAGCACTAATTTCTTCGACTATCCATATTTAATTAATTCATAATTTCATTATCTCGATTACAAATTCGAGTGAACACCTATAGATAAGTACATACATAATCCTTTGTACTGCAGCCACGCACGAACGAACATCACAAACATAACATTTGTATTAGGTAAGTAAATATATATAAAGTTTAAAGTGACAATTTAAGAAAAACAAAATAATTTTATTGCCTTAACAAAAATTTGAATTTTGTTGGCTTAAGGCCAAAAATATCGATGTGACTATATTTAGAATTATATAATTTCATACTTCTAAGAATAAAACGATTACATGCATAGTTAGTACGGCAAGTTGAAATTGAAAATGTATCACATGATCTCGTGTTGGCTCTTGGACATCGCAATAAGATTTTGCTCAATAGATAGGGCGAATCTAAGTAGCTATTTACAATTTTGTAAAGTAAAAACTGATCACTGTGTTCCCTTCGCAAGGAAAGGGACCGAATACTATCTGTGTTAAAATTTTTAAATTTGTATCTCAATCTCCTAAAGAACTTACTCTGAATCATTTCTATAGAATTAATATATTAATACTGCGGATTCCAGACGGTTGAACCATATTCAAGTTAAGATCTTACAAGGCTATTGTATAAAAGTATTAATGTGTTAACGTCTTTAAAATCGACACTCTGCCTAAATAAAAATCCCAACATCTTGTATGCTTTAGCGGTGATTTTATTTATGTGAGACGAAAACAACAATTCACTATCTAATGTTACTCCCAGGTCTCTCACCTCGGTCGACCGCTTGAGATTTTGACCAAATATTTCATTATTATATTGCAAGGGACGCTTTTTTCTACAATAAGAGATTATAGGTTTTAACAGCATTTGTCTATGTTGAGGTGCAGTCTGTTTTCAACACAATAGTTACATAACCGATTTAAGTCTTCCTGTAAGGCAATACAATCCTCAAGACATTTAACAACTGTAAAAATTTTCGTATCGTATATTACGTCATTTATAAAAATGTTGAATAGCGAAGGTCCGAGATGGGAGCCCTGGGTTACGCCAAAAGGCACTGGCATGAAACTGGACATAAAGCCCTTCAGTGTAACCGCTTGAGTCCTGTTATGAAGATAGGACTGCAACCATCTCAGGAGGTCGCCGTGTATACCAATGTACTCTAACCTTCTAATAAGAATTTTATGACAGATTTTATCGAAACACTTCGAGTAATCGGTATACACTGCATCCACCTGAAAACCTCTGTCCATACCCTGAAGTACTTGGTCCAGAAATTCACACAGATTGGTTTCTGTAGACCGTCTGTTAATAAAACCGTGTTGTTGAGTCTTTAGAAACGGCCTTATGACAGAAAACAGAGAATCAAAAATTATTTTTTTAAAAAGTTTAGGAATCACTGATGATTTAGATATACCTCTATAATTGCGAAAATATTGTGCTTGTCTCCACTTTTAAAAATAGTAACAACAAGCGATTGTTTCCATATAGTAGGCATCACTCCGCTTGCAAGCGATAAGTGAAACAGAAAGAGATCGGGCTCGCTAGTTCCGCACAACATACTTTCAAATGATGATGGATGCCATCTGGCCCTCCATCCACATCAGGTTTGTCAAATCTTGTAATGGTTGGGTCCCTCAAGAGCATGTTCACACAAGGCAGACTTATTTTCGCGCCTATGCTTGACGTCGGCTATATTATTATGTTCTTTTACGCGCGTTCCTATGCTTCTCTTTGTTTGCCCGATGTATGAAAGCCCACAATCGCAGTATAGTTTGCACACGCATGCATCTTGAAGGGGTATGTTGCACTTTGTAGGTCGTAAGAACTGGTTGATTTTCTTTGGCGGCTTAAAGTAAGTATTGATTGAAGCTTGCTTCAAGATGTGACCAATCTTGTCAGTGACGCCTTTCGTATATGGAAGTACTGCAGGTTGGCGCTCGAATGTGGTTGGTTTTTGCGTTTTCTGTGACGAAGCCGCGGTACTTGCAGTTTGTTGTAATGCAGCAATATAATGTAGTACATGCTTGACATGCTGAAGTTCAGCAGCCAGGTGTTGGGTGTCACAGATGCCGCGTGCTCTATAAAACAAAGATTTCCCCACAGTAGCCAACTGTCTAGGATGGTATTGAGAATCACCATTGAGGTACTTATCTGTATGTGTTACTTTACGAAACACAGTGTGCCTCAAACTGACTTATCAAAACAAACACTGGACAAAGCCACTGTTGAGGTACTAAAAAAGGGGCTCAATTTCGCCGTAGCCCTTCGCAGGGTACCGTATGAAAGCATCATTAGTAACGTATAGGGTTGCTTAGTTAAAAATAATATTAGGAAGGCTGATACTGAAGCACTACGTCAAGAGATATCGTCTGTCTTGCGCCGGAGCAAAGTTCCGAAATCCAACCTTCCTCGCAATCAATATTTCGCCCTAAAGAACCTGCGAGCTAAGCCAGACCAACCTAGGGTCTGGTTCATACAATTTAAAGTAATTATGCGCCCGCATAAATAATCAGATGAGACAAAGTACAACTTCGTTATAGCGAACTGGGAAAGAGCGTCATCCAACAGGTAACTGATATTCTTTGTAATCCGCCAAATACAAATATCACTCACTTAAAGACGGACTCCTGTCCGTATTTGAAGAGTCGGAGACTTGACAAGTTCAAAAGCTTATCAGCGAAATGGAGCTAGGCGATCAGCGACCATCGCAACTACTGCGACGCATGCAGGACCTCGCGCGCAATAAGATACCAGATGAGATAATAAAGATATTATGGCAAGGGCATTTCCTGCTTCAGCAAGGGGAATACTGTCCGTCACGGAATCCAAAGACCTCAACCTATTAGCAACAGTCGCGGACAAAATTGTAGAGACCGTCGCGTCGGTTCTTCTCAATTGGCAAAGGTCAGTAACTCTGCACTACAAACAGCCAGAAGTCAGAAATGCGTGATGACACGGAGATCGTCGCCATGTCTGTGCCTGGCTTGGTTTCAGCTGGAGTTACCGAAAAGGCTGGCTGCTGCATCTGCGGCACTGGTACTTGCGCAGGCATCGTCTTATTACTTTTAATGGAGTATTATTATTTACACGATATGCGGTTGAAAAAGGCTGCGGCCTCGTGTGTGGGCGTAGTGTGGGTGTAAAATTTGAGCCGTTCTATATCAGAAAGTTAATTGAAATTACACATAAAGTTGAGTTATAAAGTTTATTGCCATTCACACTTAAATTGGGTTAACAAAATTAAATACAAACTTGATTCACACACAAGACCCTACGCTACGCCCGATGGGAAACGACTGGAGAGGGTCCCGCAGCGCGGTGGGTAAGTGACTCCCTAAAGTGCTTAGTAAGCAATTCGTAGCTTATCTACGTATACTACAGTATGTACACAAATAGTTCAAATTAGTAGTATCAAGAAATAAGCTGATTAAACAGTTAGTGATTTTTATTTACCCTTTCCCTTAACATATCCGTTTTACCGGACATCCTCCACATTTTTAGTTATTTATTTATTTAACTACGTATGTTTAAAATTTAATATAAAATTTATTTTTATTTATTCATTTATTTCAGGCTACAATGGCCCATAGCAGCATAAATACCTTATAGACTAATATACATACAATGATAACATAAAACTAAGGAAAAATAAACTAATTTGCACGTAAACACGGCGCCGTGCAACGCAGCGTAAGGAAAAATAAACTAATTTGCACGTAAACACGGCGCCGTGCAACGCAGCGCGGTGTCCGGTAGCCGGCCACGGAAGCGCCGGAACATGACACCCTTCGGCCAAAATTCCTCTTTCATCAGAGTCGACAGATGGTCGGTCGGTACTCTCACCACAAATGAATTAAAATTCACGTTATGGCGGGACTCCAATCGCTCGACTCTCAGAGTGAATTTGCGCTTGATTCTGATATACTCTACGATCTCCTCTGCCTTCGTAGAGTAATGCAGTCGGGACACGTACAGCAGCGTCGTCGGTAAAGCTGGACGCAGCAGTTGGTTCGGTCCGGTCGGTGCAACACCGCACAGGTTTCGACAGGCGGGCTTCCTCTTCTTCCTTTCGATCTTGACAAAGCCCTCTTCGTCGAGACGATGATCTTGCGGTGCCGCAGGAGTAGCCTCATGGATTAGGCTACTTTTCTTTTTCCCTTGAGGCGGTCGCCGCTCAGGTTGCGGAGCGGCGGTGGCGGCGGCGCCGACAGGTCGGCTGGCGGCTGCAGCTGCGTAGGCACGTTGTGGTGTTGACGCGCAAACGCGTGACGTCCCCACCGGGGCGGAGGGGCGGGCGGCGGGGCGCGGGGCATCGCGCGCAGTGACAGCGGCCGGTGACGCATCCATATGCGCCGACTCGAAACTGCTGATGGATGCATTTTGCGCCCCGCGACGAGTGTTTACGTAAGAGGCCTCGGGTGACCTACATACCGAAGCAGTGTTGCTTAGTAACACTACCTGGGCGCGCAACTCACCAATGGTGTTATTTGAAGCCTCCAACTTCTCCACTACTTCGGCCAGGCTTGATTTGAGGAAGTTGATGTCCTTTAACAGCCTGGTGAAATCTACATGGTCGAACGTGGCGGGAGGCAGCTTGTGAAGCTCCTTTGCCACGAACGAAGGCACGTCGTCCGGGTTGGTCTCCTTCAGCAGGCTGATGATGTCCTGGAGACTTCTTTCTGTTCCATCGCTCCGGCGAGATGGCATCTGGTTGGCTTTACCAAACGTCTGGAATAGCAGCACCTTGCCACTGCAAATCTCGTCCTCCTTGAAGTTGGACTTGCAGATCTGCAAGATGCTGACCTCGTCCATTGTGTCAATGGCGTTTTGTATAAACGCCAACAACTCGTTGACTATGAGTTGGGAACTCATAGTAAGGAAAAATAAACTAATTTGCACGTAAACACGGCGCCGTGCAACGCAGCGTAAGGAAAAATAAACTAATTTGCACGTAAACACGGCGCCGTGCAACGCAGCGCGGTGTCCGGTAGCCGGCCACGGAAGCGCCGGAACATGACACCCTTCGGCCAAAATTCCTCTTTCATCAGAGTCGACAGATGGTCGGTCGGTACTCTCACCACAAATGAATTAAAATTCACGTTATGGCGGGACTCCAATCGCTCGACTCTCAGAGTGAATTTGCGCTTGATTCTGATATACTCTACGATCTCCTCTGCCTTCGTAGAGTAATGCAGTCGGGACACGTACAGCAGCGTCGTCGGTAAAGCTGGACGCAGCAGTTGGTTCGGTCCGGTCGGTGCAACACCGCACAGGTTTCGACAGGCGGGCTTCCTCTTCTTCCTTTCGATCTTGACAAAGCCCTCTTCGTCGAGACGATGATCTTGCGGTGCCGCAGGAGTAGCCTCATGGATTAGGCTACTTTTCTTTTTCCCTTGAGGCGGTCGCCGCTCAGGTTGCGGAGCGGCGGTGGCGGCGGCGCCGACAGGTCGGCTGGCGGCTGCAGCTGCGTAGGCACGTTGTGGTGTTGACGCGCAAACGCGTGACGTCCCCACCGGGGCGGAGGGGCGGGCGGCGGGGCGCGGGGCATCGCGCGCAGTGACAGCGGCCGGTGACGCATCCATATGCGCCGACTCGAAACTGCTGATGGATGCATTTTGCGCCCCGCGACGAGTGTTTACGTAAGAGGCCTCGGGTGACCTACATACCGAAGCAGTGTTGCTTAGTAACACTACCTGGGCGCGCAACTCACCAATGGTGTTATTTGAAGCCTCCAACTTCTCCACTACTTCGGCCAGGCTTGATTTGAGGAAGTTGATGTCCTTTAACAGCCTGGTGAAATCTACATGGTCGAACGTGGCGGGAGGCAGCTTGTGAAGCTCCTTTGCCACGAACGAAGGCACGTCGTCCGGGTCGGTCGCCTTCAGCAGGCTGATGATGTCCTGGAGACTTCTTTCTGTTCCATCGCTCCGGCGAGATGGCATCTGGTTGGCTTTACCAAACGTCTGGAATAGCAGCACCTTGCCACTGCAAATCTCGTCCTCCTTGAAGTTGGACTTGCAGATCTGCAAGATGCTGACCTCGTCCATTGTGTCAATGGCGTTTTGTATAAACGCCAACAACTCGTTGACTATGAGTTGGGAACTCATAGTCACACTGACGTGCAACGGCTATTGCCGCGCAACTCGCGAATTATTAATAATTCCTACTGCGCAATGGAGTGGTCCGTTTACGAGCGCGCATCGCATAAATTCGTTACTAAGCCGTCTTTGTCGCAGTGAGATCTACGAATACTAAAGTTAATGAAGATAATTTTTTTGCCATGTTTACCTATTTTGTTGTGTGGTGGGAAAGCAAAGCGCTGGGAGAGCTTCAGCAACACAAACAGCTCCCACGCTACGTCACGACTCGCAAGAAACGGCTTGGCATCGTGCCGACACTCGCTGAGGCTCTCGCAGCCGTTCCAGGACAACCTTGGCCACCTTGAGTAGCTAGTATGGCCACCTTATGCGGAGTTTACAAGGGTGACTAAAGCCGCACGATTTTTGCTGCGTGGCGAAAACCGACCGTCTAAATGAAAATTCGACCAGGTGCAAGTGAAGTTGAGAGCCCCAAAGTTGGGTAGCATCCACTTTGGCCGCGCGGCGACCGGCCGCATGCGGCTAGTGACTAAAATCGACCGTGTAAAACGATCAGTTGCGTTGCAGGTGATCGCCCGCCGCATATTTTTTATTCCACTACCGCGATTCTACGTACAGATCGTTTGGTTAAACAACCATGAATAAATATAATACCATACAGTTTTTGAATGCTATGAAAGGCACTTATGCTTATGGAACCCAAGAGAAGAAGAGAACAGGAACAATAATGTACACACGGCGTCAGATCAACCTACCCTAAACTGTCCAATATCTCCAATGAATATTGATCCTCCGCAACCGGCGACCGCCTCAAGAGAGAAAGAAAAGTAGCCAGGATGTCATCCATGGAGCTACTCCTGTGGCACCGCAGGATCACCATCGTGACGAGAAGGGCTTCACCACAGTGGAAAGTAAGAAGAAGCCCGCCTGTCGCTACCTGTGCGGTGTTGCACCGACCGGACCGAACCACCTGCTGCGTCCAGCTATACCGACGACGCTGCTGTACGTGTCCCGACTCTATTACTCTACGAAGGGAGAGTAAATCGTGTAGAGTATATACTTACGGATCAAGACCAAATTTACTCTAAGGGTCGAACGGTTGGAGTCCCGCCATAACGTGAATTTTAATTCATTTGAGAGTACCGAACGTCCATCTATCGGCCTTTATAAAAGAGGAGTTTTGGCCGAAAGGTGTCCTGTTCCGGCGGTTCCGTGGTCGGCTACTGGACACCGAGCTGCATCACACGTCGCTGTGTTTACGTGTAAAATAGTGATAAGGTTTTATTTTGTATGTATGTTAGTCTGAAGGTATTTATCTATGGGCCTGCGTTGCCTGAATACAAATAAATAAATAAAAAATAAACCCAAACAATAAGGTTCAAAATTGATTGTATAAATTTGACAGTTTTGGGTAGGTTCATCTGACGCCGTGTGTACGTTTAGCGGTTCTCAAATATGTTTCTTCTTCTCTCTTTGTTCTTCAAGCAATTCTTGAATAATTGAATAACTAACTATTTCAATTCCGGCACGAACACCTAATCTGCTCAACATTTTCGAGGGAAATGACTGAACGGCATGCGATTTTAGTCACATGTGTAATTAGGCTAGCGATGCGGCTTAGTGAGGCGATTTGTGAAGCGACTAGCAGCACGGCGAAAACCCATTAGTGTTTCACACCGGATGGTTCTCGCGTGCCCGCTCCGGGGACATTCTCTCTCTCTCTCTCTCTCTCTCTCTCTCTCTCTCTTTAGCTTATTACCCACCACTATTTTAATTATTTAACTCCGCCGTTGCCGGTCCCAAGCCCGGATGAGAAAGGAGGAGGGTTGGTGTGAAAAGAGCTAGTCAACCGTAAAACAGCAACGCCGAGCATCGTGCGGCGGTGAACAAACCCGACCCCTCCATACACCCAAACTGCATGGAGAGTGGCTCACAGAAGCCATGAGGAACTAAATATCCTCAAAAAGACTGCCGTGGAAGGACCTGGGTACCCACCACGATGTATTAGCCCTAGAAAACCCCCCAATGAATAGTACAACTGATGGAGCTAGTTTGTTGGACGATCCGGCTAACCACCGGCGCCGTTCGGTCACCGGGCCTGACGGTGTGAAATTAGCTACCCAAGCCGCTGCTATGACGGGCCACCAGGCTCTAGAAAGCGGTCATGCTACTGGTGCCAAGACAAGTAGAATCTCAATCAGAGATCACCGACGTATTGCCACCTGGAATGTCCGTGGACTACTGAATCCAGGTAAATTGGACATAGTAGAGAGGGAGGCGGAGTTGCATAAAATAGCCTTGCTTGGAGTGACCGAGACTCACATGCGAGGACAAGGACATTACAAAACCCCCAATGGTAAAACCCTGTATTTTTCAGGCCCCACAAACTCCAACACCAACGGAGTCGCCATCTGGCTATCGCGCTACCTAAATAACTATGTGGTAGGTTATAATCCGGTGTCGGATAGAATCATGTCCTTAAAACTTAACACACGTCCCTGTGCACTAAATATAGTCGTTGTATACGCCCCTACATCTACTTCAGAGGAAAACATCTGTGACGAATTCTACTCGAACCTTGAAGCAATACTCTCCAAAATACCGAACCGAGAGATAACTCTGGTGCTTGGAGATTAGAATGCAAAGATAGGAAGTACACTGGACGATGATCATATCAGGGATACAGTCGGCAAATACGGCCTCGGTTCCAGAAATGATAGGGTAACTAGATTTCTAGACTTCTGCATCGACAGGAAGCTCACGATTATGAACACCTGTTTCCAGCATCACCCAAGGCGACTTTACACTTGGATATCTCCTGGCGATCGCTGTCGCAACCAAATCGACTATATATTAATTAATAGTCGTTGGAGAACGTCAGTAACAAACGTGAAGACATTCCTTGGTGCTGATTGCGGCTCTGACCACTGTCTTTTAGTTGCTAAATTCGCTTTGCGCCTGAAAGCTATTAAGAAGAAGTGTCTTAAACGTCTTTGTAGGTTAATGCCAGTGGAACAGCAAAGGTTTAAACATGCACTCGATACCGCAATTACAAGTGACCCTCTACCTGCAAATTCGGATTCAAATGAGCAGTGGGAGCATCTAAAAGACCAAATTTACAGGACAGTTAAGGACGTCACCATCAGCAACGCTTCGCCACCTAACCGTATACAAACATGGATATCCAATGACACCTGGAAACTAATACAAGACAGGAAAGATCTCAAAACCCGGGGTTTGTCAAGCCAGGCTGACAGAGAGAAATACTCAGAGTATTGTAGAGTATTCAGAAACAGTGTCGGCACGATAAGAACAACTTTGTCGAACGCATCTGCCGGGAGATTGAGGACCATGCATTTAGGGTGCAGAGCTCGGATCTCTTCAAGAAAGTAAAGCTGCTATCTAAACAGTTTAAACCAAGAGTATGGCTGATCGAGGATGATGATGGTACTCCAACACAAGACCTAGAGGCAGTAACCAATAGATGGCGGAAATACTGTGAGGAGCTCTACAAAAACCCACATGAACAACGACCGCCGCAAGACTCAACTGTATGGAGTGAGATAGCTCTGGAACCACCTATCCTTCGATCGGAAATCTCAGCCGCCATGGGCTCGCTCAAGTCAATGAAAGCCCCAGGACCAGACCAACTCACAGCAGAGATATTGCAAGCCATGGGTCCTGTAGGTTTAGACGCCCTGCACAAAATATGCAATAACATCTGGCGCACTGGAGAGTGACCCTCTGACTGGACAAAATCCATTATACAAGAAGGGATCCATCTCGAAATGTGACAACTACAGAACCCTGGCACTGATATCGCATGCCAGTAAAGTGATGTTACATATTATCAACAACAGAATTCGCCACTTTATAGACTGGCAAATTCCGCAGGAGCAGGCAGGTTTTGTCAAAGGCAAAGGAACACGTGAGCAAATTCTTAACATTCGCCAATTGATCGAGAAAGCTTATGAGTTCAAAGCACCCATCATCTTATGCTTCATTGACTACAGCAAAGCCTTTGACTGCGTCGTATGGTCGGACCTCTGGAATGTGCTGGGAGAGCTGGAGGTGCCTCAACATCTCGTGGCGCTCATCCGTTTGCTGTACCTGGATAACCAAGGCATCGTCAGGTTGGAGAACTGCGTATCAGAGCCCTTTACTTTTGCCAAGGGCGTAAGACAGGGCTGCATTCTGTCTCCTATTCTCTTCAATGCCTATGGTGAATATATTATCAGGCGGGCATGCGTAGGCTGGGAGGGTGGAGTCACAATTGGTAGCACCAGAATAACAAACCTCCGTTACGATGATGACACAACACTTCTGGCTACAAATAAGACCGAGATGACGAATTTTCTGGCCCGAATAGAGAGTATCAGCAATTAGGCCTCAAAATCAACCACACAAAAACCAAATTAATGGTAGTAGACCGTGCCGGCAAACTGGAGTTTTCAGGTGCTCTCAACCTGGACACTGTCAGCAACTTTATCTACCTGGGGGCAAACATAAATAATACAGGTTCTTGTGAAAAAGAAATAAGGAGGCGCATAGGGATGGCCAAAAATGAAATGTCCCAGCTACAGAAAATATGGACATACCGAAACATCTCACGCAAGACAAAAATCAAACTTGTCAACTCCCTGGTGTTCTCCATTTTCAGTTACGGCTCCGAGACATGGACTTTGAAGAAGGCCGATAGAAGCCGCATCGACGCCTTTGAGATGTGGTGTTGGAAGCTGTTGCAAATCCCTTGGACTGCCTTCCGCACCAATGCGTCCATTCTGCGAGAGCTAAATGTAAAAGCCAGGCTGTCCACCATCTGTCTTCGCAGAATATTAGAATTCTTCGGGCACATCGCTCGAAAGGATGGTTACAACCACGAACAGCTGATGGTGACAGGCAAGGTGGATGGCAAACGACCAAGAGGGCGCAGCCCCACGAGATAGGCTGACCAAGTCCGATTTGTCTAGGCGCCAGCCTTCACAAAGCCCTTCACGGGGCCAAAGACCGAAGCCGCTGGAGGGCACTAATCAGAGAGAGGGTGATTCTGCGGGGGAGTCACGACCCTCAGTAATGAGGAGCACGACGCGAGGAGGAGTTTTAATTATTTAATTATTTAATTTATTGGATCACCAACATAAGGTACAGCATTTAAAATAATAAATGGAAAATACAGAATTGTTTAAAACTAACTATCCTTACAATTATAGGTAACCACAACATGCATATTTATACTGTATAAACTAAAATAATAAAATATGAAAACAAAAAAAAGGAAAATTTCGGTATAAATTACAAATAATTAAAAATGCAATAATAATAAGAATTGTGGTCAAATAGAATTGTATTAAATAAAATAAAATTAAAATTCAGCAAGACATCAACACAGTCTGAGGTACATACCTTTTTTTTAATTAAATCTAAGAACTTAGGAAGGCTTTGAAAATAAATATCAAGTTTAGGGATTTCTTTAACCAAATCATTGTATAGGCGTGACAAACGAATTACCGGTGAGCCGCAGCCTATTCCAGTTCTGCAAAATTTTACTTTAAACAACCCACATGCGTATCGTGGTATTCTAGCTGGAACATTAAAATAAAATTTATTTAGCAACTTGGGGCTATCAATACGGTTGTTCATAACTTTATGTAGATAAGACATATCGAGACAGGTACGACGCATCGAGACCGGGTCCAGTCAAAAATGTTTCGATTTCTCTATGTAACCTGTTATAGTTCTAGGAATCCGAAAACGGTAGGTCATGGTTCGTATAAACTTTTTTTGCAGCCTTTCGATTCTGTTAACATGTATTTTATAGCTTGGACACCAAACTGAGCTACAGTACTCAAGCTTACTCCTTACATAACTATTGTAAAGTAGGATGATCGAGGAGGGATTTTTAAAGCCTCGAGTGCTTCTCAAAATGAAGCCGAGTGATTTATTTACCTCACCTATAATTTTATCTACGTGGCTGGTAAACCGCAACTCACCATCCATCTAAATACCAAAGTCCTTTATGACAGTAACTTCTTTGAGTTTTTTACCAGTAATGTTATATTCCGTAAGAAGCTTGTTACGTTTTTTTGTGAATTTTATGTGGTGGCATTTGTCAGCATTTAATTACATGTTATTCCTGCTACACCATCTTAGGAAGCTGTTAATGTCTTCTTGCAAGCTTTCTGAATCAGCTGGATACGAAACTATCCGCGTCAACTTTAAGTCATCAGCAAAGAGATAAATTTGGCTATGTTTAATATTCTGTGAAATGTCGTTTATAAATACGTTAAAGAAAAGAGGTCCCAAGACAGAACCCTGAGGAACACCTGACATCGCAATAAAGGGCTCAGATTGTTCACCATCCACTACAACTCGCAAAGAACGATTTGTGAGATAGGAACTGCACCATTCCAGCAGGTTGCCCGCTATTCCTAATGTGTGCAGTTTCCTTAAAAGGATTTTGTGGTTAACTTTGTGAAAGGCCTTCGAGAAGTCGGTGTAAATTGCATCTACTTGTAATCCCCAATCAACTCCTTCTATTAGCTCAGATGTGAAAAGCATCAGATTGGTGTTGGTCGATCGCTTTTCCTTAAAACCATATTGATCGGTAATGATATATTTATGTATATGCCTGTACATGAAAGAATGTACCATTGACTCGAAAAGTACTTTTAAACTAAAGCCTCCCATAATGAGCTCTGATCATCTCGGTCCTGGGCAACCGTGATCCCTTTACTGCGACGTGGCTTATAAAAGGCCCGAAAAAAATATTTTTGCTATTTTTCCTAGTTATTAAGAGTCGTTTCAACTATCTTATCTGAATATCAACAAGATCGGAAAAAAATAGTAATTTCAGTAACATCTGGGTTAAAAATAAACTTGGTTATGGGTTAAAAATAAACTTGGTTACAATGCATTTTACAAACACTAAATTCTATGTCCTGCGTAAACTCCAAATAAGAGGTTGACGATCTCAGTGATCGAGTGGTTAGCACGCCAGTTCTGGTGTCGCTATCTCTGAAGGTTTGATTTCCTGTCGGGTCAATTTAGAAAGAACTGTTTTTCCAAATTGATTTCAGGTCAGAGTGTGTTTTTTTTGTTTAGGTAATAATTATTTATCCGTTATCTAACTATTATTATTTAAAATCAAGTTTCACAAGAAGCTTAACTTGCGATAGATACTTGGTGTGAGAGTAGAAAAGTTACTATTTAAAGAGTTTATGCGTCAAATACATACCGATATGTAGTTGTCAAATGTAACAAGATTTTCGAAGTGCATGCCCACGTAGTAGACAGGGTTCTTTCGTCCATAGCGCTGCGACGTCAGGTTTACATACTTTAAACATTTATTGTTAATATACGTAACTTTTGGGTGTTCAGTACTTATATACCTAACCTGAAATATAAGTAATACATTAAATATCGATTAATGTTTGTTTGTTTCATAACAACAATTTTTTTGTGAATATGTTAGCATTTAAATTACTGAGCATTTAAATAAATGACAGATATTCTGTTCTAACAGGCTTCTTAACCTTTTTCGCTGGACACAAGAAAAACACACAAAGAATACAATTAACAAAATACACAATCACTATATTCTGGAACAGTGTTACTAGATTCATTTTGTTGGTGACTACTCGCATAATATGCACGCAGTCTAGAAATAAGGCACAGAAATGGAATTTGGTGCAATCCACTTACGTATTAAACGATCTAAAAAACAATTTAATTGAACAGAATCATAAATCATCTTTTAAATAGTTAATAAAAACGGACGGCCAGATATAGATCAAATGCGAAAACCTATCTCAATATTTAATCAAACATTAGGTTTGGTCGTTTATTTCCACAGAACAGTTAAAAAGGTTAAAAAGGTCAGAATGGCGATTATTAACAGTATCTACTTTACGGGAAAGCCAAAAACTAATAAGCCGATATACACATACACACAATTCTGTGCACTCATTCACCACCGATGACGCCTCAACTTCACCTATACAAGCGTTAGCAGGTACTGGATCCTTACCACCATCGTTTTAAAAAACAAATCTAGTTCTACTCAGTTTAGTATAAGCTCTGAAAATAGATCGCTTCGATCCGTAATATCATCCTTAATAAACTGAGACGCATTTGATCCGATCGAATGAATAAACATTGTCGCTGGTCTGAATGTCTTAACTTGAGAAACGAAAGAGATGGCGCTACGTAGAATCGCCATAAGAGCTTATTTAGGTTAAGCAGTTGGAATTGAGTTAAAAAGAAACAACGTGCTCGGCTGATGAAACGGAAGTGTATTTTATTTTTTAATGGTTAGTTCTATCTATGGTTCTATCTATATATATGGTTAGTTGGCTGGTTAGTTCATCTGTAATAACAGATGGCGCTGCTAGTAACGTTTACAGTCATAGGTTGGGATATGTTGAGCATATCGTAACGATCCCACTATCAAAATACAACATTCACCTCTACAATGTTTAACATTTTAATAAATTTATGATGCTTGACTGAATTAACAATTTACTTAAAAATATCTGTCTATAAAGGCTATCTTAAAAGGCTTTCGATACCGTCTATGTCCCTATCCTTATCCGCAGACTGGAATCTGTGTGTATCAGGGGTACTCTTCTGGCCTTGCTGTGTGACTATTTGCGTGATCGTAAACAGAGTGTTAGAGTGGGAGACTATGTTAGCGGACTCGCAGATACAATATATGGTGTGCCCCAGGGGAGTGTGTTGGGACCAACGCTATTCCTAATTTACATTAACAATTTTTGTAACTTAGATATTTCTAATGGGAAACTTTTTTCATATGCAGACGACACCGCTGTAGTTTTCACTGGTTCAACATGGGATGAATTGCATAGTTTTGCTCAGCAAGGTCTTGCCCAACTAGCTCGTTGGTTAGATAACAATTTAGTGACTCTAAATGTCTCCAAAACTAACTATATATGTTTTACAAATTATAATAGTTCGCAGCCAAATTCAGACTGTCTGACTGACAAATAAAAATTCACTCATGTAATAATTTCACCAACCATAATTGCTCATGAGCAATTATGGTTGGTGAAATTATTACATGTAGCATGCTACAGTATAGACAAAATATCTAAAACTAAGTATCTTGGAGTAATAGTAGATCAGCGCCTAGCATGGCACGCCCATATTGACCTAATGAATAGCAGGATTAGTAAACTCTCTTGGATTTTTAAGACTCTGAGACATGTTGCCGACGCAGTTTTAATAAAACAAATATACAGGGCGTCCCACGGATATGCCACATGGAGGGAAAGTACCTTGAATATTGTAGATGGAACATTTTACTGAAAAAAGACATTATTTGAAAATAAAAAACAATTTAAACTGCATTCATAGATATTTAAATAATTACATGGTTGAACCTGGAATCGAATCCGTTACATGAGAAAAATAATCATCCTGTAGCTTTATCATACCGATCGAAAGGCTTCATCATAAGAATTATTTTTTGCTACATAACATAGTGTCACAAATAAAAGGAAGACCATGAATTTTAACATTTGATGTGAAATTTTGTTCAGAAAAATGAAAAGCTAACATTGCCGTAAGGACATACAACTGACATTATCTTAGATACCTATTATTAATAAATGTGCCCACTTAAGAAGTACGCATAATTTCCCTATTATAATTTAAGGAGTCTCGCAGTATGCAACGTTCTGTGCGGTCATGCGTCGATTGCAATTTTTAAAAGTGTAAATTGGACACGTATCGCGGCGCATGACGCCGCTCGAACAGTCACCATGAGCGACAAACTCGTGGTAAACGAGCTCCTCGCCTTTCTGCAACAGAAGCTGGACGTGATGGACGAAGTGAGTGCAGTGCAGATCTGCAAGTCCAGCTTCAGCGAGGAAGACATATCTGCAGCCAAGAAACTTTTGTTTGGGTTACTGAACAAAAGCGATCGAATGGTGTCTCATCGGCACGACGGGACACCGAAGAGCCTTCAGGAGATTATCACGCTGCTGAAAGAGACCGACCCTAACGGCGTGCCAACGTTTGTGGCGAGGGATCTAAATAAGCTCCCCCCCGTCACGTTTGATCACGTCGACGTAACCAGCCTCCTGAAGGACATCGTGACCATGAAGGCGGGCTTGGCGGACGTGGTGCTGAAATACGAGGCATCACAGATTGCTGTGAGTGAGTTGCGCAAGGAGGTTGATAGTTTGCGCGCATCACTCGCAGTAACTAGGTCAGCCGTCGACGACTCAAACGTCAACACGCGGCGCGGTGCATTCGTCAATGCGCCGCGACTGAGTTTCGAGTCAGCATTCTCGACGCCGACCTCGTCGCCCACGCCGTGCAGCGCTGACGCAGCCGTGGCCCCGCGCGGACACCGGCGCTGGCCCCCCGCACCCCGCAGCTGCCGGCCCCCCGCGCCCCGCAGCCGCCGGCCCCCCGTGCCGTGCAGCATGCTGACGCCGCGCCCCGCGCGCCGCCACCGCCGTCCCGCCCCGCGCCTTCGCCCGCGGTGCCGCACGTAACAGCTTCGCTTGAGCCTGTCACCAAACAAGCGAAGCCCACCCGTCGTGACTACGCCTCTGTTGCTGCATCCAGCTTAAAAGCTCAGAGAGTGTCAGAGCGTGATGCCATGGATCGAGACGACGACGGTTTCGTCAAGGTCCAAAAGAAGAGAGCACGCCATAACCGGCCGAATCAAAACCGTTGCGGCACCGCACTGACAGGGCCCCAGTTCCTGCTGCGCGCTGCGACGCCGACCACGCCGATATACCTGTCGCGCCTGCACCACACCATCACCGTGCAAGATGTGATAGACTACATCAAGACGAAAACCAACTTCCTTCTGAGGGTGGAGCCGCTAGAGTCGCGACACAATGTCAGCTTCAAGGCATTTGTGGTGCGAGTCTCGACATCCAAGCTGGTTGACACCTTTATGAAGGAGGACTTCTGGCCGAAGGGCGTGGTGTTCCGGCGTTTTCGCGGGAGATTACCTGACAACATCACCGGAGCAGCACAATATGGTGCTTAATAAATACTAACATAGTTATAAGTTATATACTAACAAAAAATGTTTTATATTGTATGTATGTTAGACTGTAAGGTATTTATTATATGGGCCTCTCTGTATTTTTACCATCTTGTACATTGTTTGTTGCCTGCAATAAAGATTTATTATTATTATTATTATTATGCTCTTTATTTAAAATATTATCTTAAGTAAATTTTTTTACAATATTTTATATAAAAAAAACATATTTACAATATAAAATATTATAAAAAACTTAACCTAGGTTGCCACCGGCAGCGGGGATAGACCCAAGCTATCGGTGGTTAGGGCTGCAGAGTGAGGAACCTCCTGACAATACGTGCCGTGTCAAGGAGTACTGCCTTTTGCATCTGACCCTTGACCCAACCTTTCAGCGAGAGCCTCTCTAGGTGTTGATCGAGGCTCTTCGCTATAAGGCCGTGTGCCGAAACGACTATCGGTACAATAATGGTTGAATCCACATCCCACATGGCGGTAACCTCGTGAGCCAAGTCAAGCTACTTACTGAGCTTGTCCTTCTCGGCTTTCACTAGGTTCTCGTCATGAGGTATGGTGATATCAACCAATATTGCTTGGCGCTGAGATAGGTCGATCACCACGATATCAGGCTTATTAGCGACAATAGTCCTGTCCGTGATGATAGAGCGATCCCAGTAGAGCGTTGCATGACCATTTTCGAGAACTGGCGCAGGTGCGTACTTATAGTACACCTCTGATTCAACAAGGCCATATCGAAGAGCAAGTTGCTGGTGAATTATTCTGGCTACTTGGTTGTGTCTGTGCAAATACTCTCCGTTAGCAAGATGAGAACAACCGGAAATAATATGTCGGAGTGATTCTCCCGGACGGCGGCATGCCCGACAGATGTCGACCGTACCGTCCCTCATTATATATTTCCGGTAGTTATTCGTCTTGATAACTTCATCTTCAATAGCACAGACAAAACCTTCGGTTTCCCCAAAAAGGTCACCGAAACGTAGCCAGTTCACCGAGGCAGGCAAATCTACATCAGGCCCAGTCAGAGCCCGATAGTAGCACCCGTGTAGCACCTTGCTCTTCCATATGTCCTTGCGATCGAGAGTGCTTAGCACCACTGGTTTGCGCCAGTTTTCTGTTGCCAAGGAGAGCGGCGTAAAGTGTCTATCAACTGCCACGACATCCAAATGCATCCCGCACTCACTGTTAAGGAAATAATCCCTGAGACTGCACACCTCACGGTTATGTAGGTCCTTGGCATTTAAAAAGCCGCGACCCCCACATCTCCGCGGGATGTACAGCCTCATAACAGATGAGCGCGGGTGTAACATTCTGGAAGTCGTGAGCATTTGACGGACTCTTCTATCCAAGGCGTCCAATTCGGTCTGAGTCCATCTTAGTATGCCAAAAGAGTATGTGAGGAGAGGCATAACCCAGCCATTAAAAGCACGCGTCCTATTGCCACCCGATAAAAGACTGTTAAGTACTTTTCTCAGGCGACAAAAGAATCGCTCCCGTAATGACTGTTTTATGTCCCTGTCCTCAACACCCAAAGCCTGTGACATACCAAGATATTTATATGTTTCAACTTCGGAAAGAGATCTGAGGTTTATCGTTTCGGAGAGTTGTAAATTGGTTGAATTTACTACTCTCCCACGCTGTACATGCATAACCGCACATTTATCCACACCAAATTCCATCTTGATGGCACTGCTGAAAGTCTCAGTAATTTTCAGCAGTTTCACCAAGTCTTGGCGGTTTGGTGCGAACAATTTGACGTCATCCATGTACAACAAATGCGACATAACTTCACCCCCTCTCCGCAGTTGACAGCCTAACTTTGAATTTCTCAACAAAGTACTGCGAGCATTCAAAACTAGGCAAAACCATAAAGGACTCAGACTGTCGCCCTGGAATATGCCACGCTCTATCCTTATAAGATCCTGCGAGGCAGAAACACTATCTCGACATCCTGGTTGACACAAGACCGTGGTCCACTGCCGCATGCATGACATCAAAAAGGATTTTAAAGTTATATCAATTTTTTATAACTCTAAAATCCTCACTAACCATGAATGCGGCACCGAATCATAGGCCTTCTTATAGTCAATCCAGGCTGTAGAGAGAGTCCTTCTGCCACGCCGGACCTTCTTTTTGCATATGGTCATGTCAATGAGGAGAAGCTCCTTAGTACCACGGGACCCAACCTCCATCCATCAACATCCATTCTGAGTCATGTCCAAAATATTGTTTGCAACAATGTGCGTGTTAATTTTTGTTCTCAGAATGGATGTAAGGAGCTTGTATAAAGTAGGTAAGCACGTGATGGGTCTATAATTTTTCGGTTCCGTGGTACTACCTGATTTATGGAGCAGAAAAGTAACACCAGTAGTCAACAAACTTGGGAGTGAGCCGAGCTCTATGGCTTCTTGGAATTGCGTTGCCAGTAACTCGTGTGAACATCGAAACCATTTGATCCAGAAGTTGTGCAATCCGTCCGGTCCTGGGCATTTCCAATTTTGGGCCGTACGGATTGCACAACTTACGTCAGTTGTACTAATATTTATAGGCTGCATGGTCTCGATAGGTTCACACGCGTCACTGACAACACTCATCCATTCACCTTCCGTGCGCTCGACGGGCACCGACCAAATGCTGCACCAGAAATTAGTCATGGCATCAACATCTGGTAGCCGCCCGTCGCTCACACGTTGATCAGCTCCTTCCCAACGTCTGTATACTTTCCTTTGGTCACTTTGAAAGAGGCGATTTTGTTGGTATCGGTCCACACGCACTCTGTAGCGACGTATACGGTTTGCCCACGCATAGACTTTTTGCTTCAGAAAGTCAATACGTTCCGTCACACAAGCCATATAGTTTTCCGGACGAACATCAGTCCCAACAAAGGCTTGTGTGACGAATCGCATGACGCGAGGCCGATTATTGCCATTTCTGAAGCAAATTAGCTTTGCAATGAGTGTCCTGAACTTATTAATACGCCCCTCGATCCTCAATTGCCAAGCAGGGGCAGTCCCGGTTCGCCGCGGTACTCGGTCAGAATCCTGGAATTTGACACGAGCAACGCGACACACCGCGATGGCCCCACAATAAAGGATCGAGTGGGTATCAATTAAACTTTCACTGGTTCCAAGATAAGGAACCAGTAAATCGTTCAAGGCACTCATTAACGCTAAATTATGTCTATTCGTGGGCAAACAAGGTATACGCGGCCTAGAGTTACGCGTGTCACGATACTGTAGAATAGCATATTTCAAAGCGCTCCTTATTTGCTCATTCGTCTGTGTACTTACATTCGTATTTATGAAATCTTCATCGTCGGGTACCGGATCTACTCGCGCCACCAAAACCGGCGTCACGGCCGGTAATTGTGGGGCAGGGCGATCCTGCACCGAAGAAGAAGCCGCACAAATACGTAGTGACTCCAGGCGTAGCCGATCAAGTGCTGACTGATCCAGCAAGTTGTTACGCTGGATCACCCGCACTTGATCCGACAATCGTTGGGCAGACACGTCGATGGTCGGTTCAAGGGCCTGAAACAAAGACAGCAGTCGAACACGATACGCAGTGAGGTTAGTTTCTCCCTCTGTTGCCCTGTAGTAGGCGCGCATGCAGTTCTCATTTATTTGTTGAGTCCATCGCATGCGGCGCACTACACCACCGGTAGCGGGGGTCGTACGCGGAGCAGATTGCCCCACTGATCCCAAGCGTGCCGGAAGCGGTGGTCGTCCACGTCGCGCTGGTCGTTGTGGCGGCGGCGGGGACGGCGATCGCCCGCTCGCGCTGCTCGACTCGTCTCTGGTGAAGTCATCAGACGAGGAGCTTACGGTCGGCGGAGCGGGCGATGATGGAGGGCGTGCGCTTCGTCTTGCTCTTCTTGTTATCATTATTTTCCATTATTATTTCATTTTATTGTATCTTCTGATCTTCATGTTAATTTTTGTAAGTAATGTAATGTGATATTGTATTGACATTTCACGTCACCATGGGTCAACTTCATTTTTGTACTCGTTGTAAAATAATTTTGAATAAGTATATTTTTCGTTCCAAAGACATTAAACTATTACGTTTTTGAATAATTTGCAGCCGATTTATTGAGGACTAGGTTAAATTGTAGTTAATTGTCTAAAAATTTGGTAGAAAATAAAATAATATACAAATAAAGGAAAAAATGACGTGTGGTGTTGACAAGAGCTTAGCGTTTTTTATTATTATTATTATTATTATTAAGTGCATGAACTTAGAAGTATTATTCTAAATATCCACCACAACAAGATCAAAAAATCAACAGCGAGCTAAATAATTAAAAGAGTGCGACTTTGTTTTCAACAGGCAGGGACTCATTTTGACCATTTGATAAATTGATTAATTTTTATATTTAAATGTAAACGTAATAGTACATTATGATATAAGTGCGGTAAGATGAAAATTACAGCCGAGGCGATATTGCTGGCCCGAGCCGTAGGCGAGGGCTACAAGAAAGCAGAGGCTGTAATTATCAAAGCGCACGTATGCCATACGACGTTTTATAACATATTTGTGAGGGAAAAAAAATCCGAAAAGGCGACTAACGGACTAAAGATTGCACATACATCCAACAGCATAGAGCGGCGACGGGCTCATCAAAATAATACTACCAACCCCTTTCTTCCCTTGGTTGTCGTAAAAGGCGACTAACGGACTAAAGGCTGCATATACATCCAATAGCATAGAGCGGCGATGGGCTCATCAAAATAATACTACAAACCCCTCTCTTCCCTTCGGTGTCGTAAAAGGCGACTAACGGACTAAAGACTGCACATACATGCAACAGCATAGAGCGGCGATGGGCTCATCAAAATAATACTACCAACCCCTCTCTTCCCTTGAGTGTCGTAAAAGGTACTAACGGGCTAAAGGCCTATGTTGTCCATAGATTCAAATGATAACTAATTTTTAAATTACATTACCGCACTAGTGCGAGGCTTATTACATTACGTTACTGAAATCGGTGTAATAAGAGCTTCTTTACGAGCAAATGTGTTATAAACGATGTTATTTCACAAAAATGGATACAATACCGTTTCATTACAATGTAAACAATGTTGACAGTGATTTTTTCTTTCTTATGTAGACATCTTAGATTAAAACAAAAAGGGAAGATACGGCATTAGCGTCTCGTGAGTGAGCCGCCAAAATTAAGCCTAAAGGCACAATTTCACTTCAGTCACAATTTGCCGAGCGAACAGGCTACATCGCCCTATTGCAGATATTCTACTGTGTAAAAAAGAGAAAGACGCTACTCCGCAGTGGCTTCGGAATCGGTCGTACGTACTCGTTTGTTGCGAAGCGACCGAGTCGTCAACGCGCTACTCGCTGACTCCCTCGCGCTGACGTTGAAACTTACCGCTTTGTCTCGCTCGCTCGATTTACACTTTATAGGTGTGCGTGTGTGAGTGTTTGCTTAAGTAGTTGAGTAGGACTATTTTTTGAATTACTACAAGTAGGAGCATGCCGTATCTTCCCTTTTTGTTTTAATTTAAGGTATACACTTATAAAACTGTAGCAGTTTTCACTATTTTGACAAATGTGTATAAATTTCAATAAAATATACACAATGTAGTTTGCAATATAATGTAAACATTCTTTTTTGTCTTTTTAATTATATTATGAAGGTAGCCGAGACGCGGCGCGGCGCAACTGGCGCGGCGGGCGGTACCGTGGACTGTTTATTTGGTTAAGCATTTCCTATCTACCCTAAACAATGTGTTTTATTGGGAAAACTAGGCAGTCTGCAGCAGTGCTAACGCGTAGTTTGTGATTGTTATGAGTTGCAGCGGAATTCAGATAATCGTTTACGTAAAGCAATAATATATCAATTGTGGTGTTTGTTTTTATAGTGAAGGACAGAATGAGTAATAACAATGTGCCATACCGGATTTCTTCACATGAAAAACATAAAATTGTTATTTTAAAAGAACAGGGTCACTCTGTTACCAATATTTTAAATAAAATGGGAATCACAGTGAGTATTATCCGCTTATAATAGTAGATTGTTATACAAGGGGCTAAAATGACCCATTATATACGAGGTAGTTTTACTCACGAGCTTTAGCGAGGGAGTAAATAGTAACCGAGTTTTAATGGGTTTTTAGCGCCGAGTGTTACACTCTGCTTTTCACTACGAATGCGAGAAAATAAAACAATCCAATACAATTAGAATTGGTATAATTAATTTAAAATTAATCCGTTAGTTGCTTTAACGACACCCAAGGGAAGAGAATGGTTGGTAGCATTATTTTGATGAGCCCATCGCCGCTCTATGCTGTTGGATAGTAGATATGTGCAGTCTTTCCATCTCTTCCCTTGGGTGTCGTCAAAGGCGACTAACGGACTAATGACTGCACGTACATCCTACAGCATAGAGCGGCGATGGGCTCATCAAAATAATACTACCAACCCCTTTCTTACCTTGGATGTCGTAAAAGGCGACTAACGGACTAAAGACTGCACATACATACAACAGCATAGAGCGGCGATGGGCTCATCAAAATAATATTACCAATCCTTCACTTTTCTTCGATTTGGTAAAAGGGGACTAACGGACTAAAGACTGCACGCACATACATCCAACAGCATATAGCGACGATGGGCTTATCAAATTAATACTACCAATCTCTCTCTTCTCTTCGGTGTCGTAAAAGGCGACTAATGGACTAAAGACTGCTCATACATCCAACAGCATAGAGCGGCGATGGGCTCACCACCTGTCACCCTAAGCACATGTGCAGTCGCTATTTAGTGAAAAGTGAACTATGGCAGAGGACTGCTTTTGCGGTTGCAAAGGCTCACCACCTAAGCACATGTGCAGACTGTGCAGTTTTTTCTTGCTGAAGCGTGGTCTGTGTTGTCCATAGATTCAAATGATTACTAATTTTACCATAAACTTTAATAATAACTATCTCAAAAAAGTTGTTGATCTAAGTAAACAGTAATAAGTCGAGTCTTTATTCATGATTATTCTACATAAGACTAAATACTTTTTCGTTTTTGTAGGCTCACTGTCATGTGACAGACAAAAATTTAAAAAAAAATTACTTTTTCCCCTAGGGCGAGAAAAGCTATTTTAGCCCCGCTCTAGAACGCTACAATGACGGTCTTTTTGAGCAAGAGGAGTGAAAAAATATTTATGTTTTAATTGATACTTGGTTAATCACTGACTGCAATATAATCAATTAAAATGAATATATTAGAAGAAGTTAAGTAGGTACTTATACAAAAAATTTAATGGAGTAATCAGAAGTCATTTTTTTAAATAAATTTATTTGAATGTTGTTCAAAGTTCAAAGTTCAAAGTTCTTTATTGCATTCATGTTGTACATAAACAGGTGTTAAAAAATAAAATAAAAGAAACAAACATGACCCTGCAAGGGCACAGCAAGTACATAATGTTAATATATTAATTTACATTATTATTATTTTATTATCATTATTATAACAAATTCTTAAAATCTACATTAATAAAATAAAATATATATATACTAAAAATGTTCAATCTAATTACTAAAATCAAAAATAATTCTATCATTAATTCTGTCAATTCTGTCAAAAATCCATTATTTTATAAATTATTCATCCAAAAACTCTTGCAGCGAATAAAAACACTTGTTTTTAGGTATTTTTTTAAAATTACTTTAAATTTAATTGTCTATGTGTCCTTTGTGTAAATCCTTTATGTCTTTGATTTCACTCGGTAACTTATTGTAAATTTTCACACACAATGACAAGGGGCCATTTCGAAACATTTTATAATTGCAGCTAGGTTAGGCTAATTTATTTTGTAGTCTCAGATTTTGTGGACGGCTGTGATACGGAAAGAAATCAGGGTGCTTCCTAACAAATTCACAAGTAGCAAAAATGTACAGGGATGGTAATGTTAATACGTCATATAGATGGAAATATGGTTTGCAGCTATCCATAACTGATAAATTTCCCAATACTCTTATGCATCTTTTTTGCAGTCGGAATAGTTTGATTACTTCTGTACTATGTCCCTATAATAATATGCCATAGGTTAGCCATGAATGTGCATAGGCGTAGTAAGCACTTTTTGCTGATTTTAAGTTTGTTAGTTTTTTAAGTTCTTTTAGTGCATAAGAAAATCTAGATAACTTTATTGCAACCTTATTTATATGTTCTTTCCAATTTGTATTATAGTCTATGCTTATTCCTAAAAGGGGGTAATTATCTACATGTTCTAATTTCGCATTGTTAAATTTAAAATTAATATCTATTGGGTTTCTTTGACGAGGTCTAAATTCCATTAATTTTGTTTTTTTTTTAATTAATTTGTAAGTTATGCTCTGTTAACCAGATATTTACTTTTGACAATGTGTCATGTATTGTATTATTTATATTATTTGTTTGGTTTTTTTTTTTTTACTAAGCCCGGCAAATGACCCCACTCCACCTGATGATAAGTGGAAATGAGGTCCAGGCGCGAGGACAACTGGTGCAGCGTAAGAGACGTAGCATCAGTCATCCTCACTCTGCCGGCCCACAAAGTGCTTCTTCACGCCTCGTTTGAAGGACCCTATGTCATAGGTAGGAGGGAATACGTGTGCTGGTAGACTATTATTCCATCTTTTGGAAGTGCGGCAAAGAAACGAGTCACCAAATTTCTTTGTGCGAGATGGAATGTTAGAGACTGTAAATTGGTGACTCCGTAGAGCAGCACGCGTACTCCTATGGAGGAAGGGAGAAGGAGGGATGAGGTCAAAAAGTTCTTCAGAGCACTCGCCATGGTATAAACGGTAAAAGACGCTGAGTGACGAAATATCTCTACGCAATTGCAAAGGCTCGAGAGTTTTAGTGACCTCTGCATTGCCGATAATGCGCACAGCGCGGCGCTGCAATCTGTCCAAGTCATCGAGAAGGTACTTTGCGGAGCCGTCCCAAAGGTGAGAGCAATACTCCACGCAAGACCGCACCTGTGTCTTGTATAATAGACACAACTGATCAGGCGTGAATAATCGCCGCACCTTGTTCAGGACACCGAGTTTACGTGAGGCATTTTTAATCACGGTTTCGATGTAGTCCTTTTGGTTCAGATCGCAGCGGATATCCATACCGAGCATGTTAATACTGCTCTGCAGGCCTAGAGATGTACCCTGAAGAGAGGGAATGGGAAGGAATGGCGACTTTTTCGCTGTGAACGCGCACACCTGTGTTTTCTTGGCATTGAACTCCACCAGATTGTCGGAGCCCCATTTAGAAATGAGGTCCAACATCCGATCGAGCTCAATGACAAGATTTGCTCGCTTCATTTCGGTGTCTACCCGCCCAGCCGTTGGGTGCCCGTTATATCCCCCATGCACTGTGCGATCATCTGCATAGCAATGAATGCTTCCAAGAGGAAGCATGTCATTGATATGCAGAAGGAACAGCGTGGGGGATAGAACGGAGCCTTGAGGAACACCAGCGTTCACTGACATGAACCGCGAAGCGCATCCATCCGAAAGGACACGGATTCTACGCTCATGCAGGAAGCTGGCAATCCAGGTACAGAACTGAGCGGGCAAACCGTATGCCGGGAGCTTGGAGAGAAGAGCTTTGTGCCAGACCCGATCAAAAGCCTTGGCTATGTCAAGGCTAACTGCCAGTGACTCGCCACGCTTGTCAATAGCCTCACCCCAGAGTTGTGTAACGTACGCTAGAAGATCACCCGTTGACCGTTTTGGCCGAAACCCATATTGACGATCGTGAATTAGGGAGTGATCTTCTAGGTATCGAATAAGCTGTTTGTTCAATATTCGTTCTAGGATCTTACACAACACTGAAGTTACGGCTATAGGGCGGTAATTAGTCGGATCTGACCGATCTCCTTTTTTAGGGATCGGTTGCACATTAGCTTCTCTCCAAGATTCCGGCACACAACCCGAAGAGAGCGAGAGACGGTACAGACGCGTTAACACGGGGGACAACTCCGCTGCACACATTTTCAGGACTGTTGCTGGGATGCCATCAGTACCGTTAGCTTTCCGGACATCGATTGACTGCATTTCCGCACGGACATCACACTGCCTGATTTTAATATCAGACATTGTGTGGCCACAGTGAGGAATTGAGGGTGGCTGTGCATCACAGTCATCGATCCGGGAGTTAGCCGCAAAGAGTTTGGCCAGGAGATCGACCTTTTCCTGCGGCTTGTGAGCTAAAGTTCCGTCAAGACATCTCAGTGGTGGCAGCGAGGGTTGGCAGAAGTTGGATTGCACGGCTTTGGCCAGACGCCAGTAGCTACGGCTGCCCGTAGGATGCGTCAGGAGTTTTTGGCCTACTCGTGCAACGCGCTGGGCATCCGCTCTAATGTAGGCCCTCTTACACGACTTGGTGGCATTATTATAGGCTGCTTTTAGCGAGCGAGTTTCGGGAGCCCCATGAGCTTTACCTCTGATCCAAGCGCGGTATGCCGTTTGTTTGCTCTCAACAGCGCTGGCACACTCGCGATTGAACCAGCGGTTGCGTCTGCCTTTGCTGATGACATAGGAGTGTGGAATATAGTATTCCATTCCTAATACTATCTCATCAGCAACGGCAGTGGCGCTAGCGGTCGGGTCCTTCCCACTAAAGCAGCGCTGCCTCCAAGGGACGGATGCAAAATGGTTACTTTCAAAAGGAATCACTATAGATATGTCATCCGCAAACCAAGAGCAAGGTACATCAATTTCATTAGGCAGGTCGTTTATATATATTAAAAATTAAACGCATCCAAGCACACTCCCCTGTGGGATTGACATTTCCACTTTCGCTTTTTAAGACCGTAATGGTTGTTGTGTAACCTGACTTACTGTCGTGATGTTAGTAGTGAGATATTGGGCATTCTAACTCACTTTCGTTCGGTCGCAGATGCGACCTCGCTTGTTCGTTAGAATGCCCAATATCTCGAACGTATCGCAGTTTTGCAATGGATAGCATACCATCTTCTGTTTTCATGTCGTCCGTTTTAGATGTACAGATATTGTACATCTCAAACGGACAAATATTGTTATTTGTAAAAATGTACAAACATTTCACCGTTCGCTCACTCCGTTCGCTCTCTTGAAAAAGTGAATTAGAACGCCCAATAATCGATGTGGATTATTGGTATTTTCGTTATTTAAGCGTAGCAACCATTTTATGTTGTCATTTCTGTAAAATCCTTTTAACACTGCAGTCGAATTTAATTTTTAATCATAATATATAATGAAATTCTTAAAACAAAAAGAATCGTTAAAATTGGAATGTATTTGTCCAACTTCATTGTCAGGGGCAAGTCGACATGGAAAGTTATTGCCAAATACAATCCGTTGTATTGTTTGCGGTCCATCTAATTGCGGGAAAACCAACCTAGTAATAAGTTTATTATTACATAAAGATGGTCCACGATTTCGAAACCTGTACGTGTATTCAAAATCTTTGTATCAACCTAAATACAGTTATCTCGAAAAAGTTTTAGAATTGGTTCCAGGTACATCATTTCACAAATATAATCATAATAGCGAAATATTGAGCCCTCACGAAGCGTCACCTGATTCCATTATTATTTTCGATGATGTTGCTTGTGAAAATCAAAACAACATCCGTAACTATTTTGCTATGGGGCGTCATAGGAATATTGATTGTTTTTATATCAATCAAACTTACACCAAAATACCTAAACAACTCGTAAGAGACAATTCTAACATGATTATATTATTTAAACAAGACGACGTAAATTTAAAACATGTTTATGATGAGCATGTAGGGTCTGATATGTCATGGCTTCAATTCCGTGAAATGTGTTCAACTGTTTGGAAAATACCATACAATTATATTGTCATAAATAAGGATTGTGAGCGAAATAAAGGATGCTATAGAATGACGTTTGATACATTTATAGTCGTAGATTAATAACTACATATACGGATGTTATTATATTTATAAATCATTTCCACATGAGATTCGGAGATAAAAGGAAACCCAATAAAATGGAAAAAGATCTAAAGAGACAAATCGTTAAATCAGCATCAGCTGTTAAAAGAAAGTTCGACATGATAAAGGATGCACAAACTACAAGAAATAATACTTTAGAAACAATATTTAAACCCATAGTTGACCCTCTTAATATGATAGCAAATAAAAATGATGAAAAGCAACATGACAAAGAGACTTTTAATAACCCTTTATTTAAAAAAATAGAGAATAATGAAAGCGAAGAGTCGTATTCGTCTATTGAAGAATTTAACGAACAAAGTAGCGAAGATGATGAAGAAAATCATGAAAAATTCCGAACAACCGACAAAACCCTTACTGTATCACCTACTCAAGACCATGATGTGAGTGAAGGTTCGTTCAAATCGCTACAATCATCGCCAAACGTTAAAAATCAATCTTTATCATGGTCTACTTCATCTGAAGTATTTAGTGCTATACCTTTTGGAATAAGAAATGAACAAGGAAAACTTATGCTTGGAAAAAGTCGCGTTTATGATGACGGCACCACTCTAATAATTGGAAATCATAATTTGAGAAAAACTCTCGGTTTAAAAGAACTATTGTTTAAAAAGAAACCAAATCTAGATGATATCACAGATAACGACCTTGAAAACTATAAACTACTACTTATCGATACTAATGCACACAGACGTAATTATGATCCCTCTAAACCAATAAATAGCAACAAGGGATTTAAATACATGAATATTATAAAGCCATTATTCAAAATCTCTAGAAAACCGACCACTAGTACAGAGAGTATTCCTCGAGGAAAAGGTATTGAACTCGTAAAAAGAGTAAAAAGAAATACAGATTTAGTTTACTGGGACGATCCTAACGAGTTAGTAAAACGACTGAAATTACTGTTCGCATCACGAGATGCTGGTAACACTGGGTTAGATAATGAAATTATTGCAATCATCGAGGAACTTCACGAAGCCGGTATCATAAACAAAGAATAAAAACAAATAGCATCGGGAAATTTGTGCAGTATACTTACAGTAAACAAAGCATCGGGACCGCAATGAATATAGATAAATTTGGTCATCACGTTCATAAACGTTTACGATTATCTGAACATATTGATATCTATAGCGATACGTTACAGAAGTCTGAAACGGGAGAATACGATTTAAAATCATCCAAACTAAAAGGCTTGTCGTCTCCAGACAAGGACGATGAAGCTGTAAATAAAGCATATTTGGATAAAACAGTTCAAGAGCTGAGAAACGAAATAAGCCAAGTTAATAGTCGTGTATTAATTTATTTAAAGAACTTGGAATCAGCGAGTACAGACCGTTTGTCTTCTATGTTTTACTCAAAAATAGAAATAGACCGTATGATTCAAGCCAAACAAAAATGAGTAAGAAAGAAATTGTAGACGAACTTCACAGAGCGGCGAGAAGAAATTTTCCACGTCGAAGTACAATCATAAAAGGAATAGATGATTTATGGCAAGCAGACCCTATAGACTTTCAAAAGTACTCACAGTTTAATAAAGGATATAAATATGTTTTAGTCGTAATTGATACTTTATCGAAATATGTGTGGGTTAATCCTTTGAAGTCAAAGAATAAAAGTTGTGTTACAAATGCAATGCAAAATATATTAACCACGTCATCTCGAAAGCCCAAAAATTTACAAACAGATTTAGGCAAAGAATTTTACAATAAAAATTTTAAACAATTGACGATAAAATATAACATAAATCATTACTCCACTTACTCTGTAAAAAAAGCAGCAATTGTTGAAAGAGTAATAAGAACTCTAAAAAGTCATCTTTACAAATTATTTAGCGTCTGCGGTAAATATCAATGGATACAAAAAAATTTGGAAGACGTTGTACTATGCTACAATAACACTATTCACCGTGTAACAAAACTAAGGCCTATTGATGTTAGCAAAGAAAACCAGATGATTGTTAGGTCTAACATTATTAAATCACAAATTACCAGAAAACATCAAAAATTTAAGTTCCATGTTGGTGATCAAGTCCGGATAAGTAAATACAAAGGGGATTTCTACAAAGGTTATACTCCAAACTGGTCAACAGAAATATTTTATGTTATTAAAGTCAATCATACAAATCCAGTTACTTATCACTTGGAAGACAAAAATAAACAGAGAATTTTAGGATCTTTTTACGAGCATGAATTACAGAGAACCAAATTTCCAGATATTTATCTTATTGAAAAGGTTTTGAAAAGAAAAGGAAACAAACTCTTTGTCAAATGGTTAGGTCTCAGTGACGGTGAAAACAGTTGGATTGATAAAAATTTATTGGTGCTTTAATATAAACTAAGCATTATTATTTATACGCTCACTTTATAATCATCGATGACGGAAGGAAGTGGTATTATTAACAACTTAATAAATAACATTCCGTTTGAGTTACATTTACCTGGATATCAATTTTGTGGTCCAGGCACAAAACTTAAGAAAAGATTACTCAAGGGCGAACGAGGTATAAATAAATTGGATGAAGCTTGCATGTACCACGATATCGCTTACAATAATAAAGATTGGAACGTTAGACATAACGCCGATTTAGAACTTTTAAATATGGCAAAGAAAAGATTGAAATCGAAAGATGCTGGGAAAGGAGAAAAGATTGCATCATGGATAGTAAAAAATGCAATGAAAGCAAAACTTAGAGCCGGAGCAGGAGTACGGTCATTCATGAAAGGTGTTAAAAAAATTCAAAAGCAAATGAAAAAATTAAAATGTAATGACAACCGAAAGGCTATAAAATATGCACATGCAGCTGCAAAAAAAGTGTTTTCTAATGTAAAAGGAATACGCTTCCCACGCTGCATTCCTGTTCCGAAAACTGGTGGGTTGTTACCTCTCATACCAATCTTTGCTGGTTTATCAGCTCTTGGTTCACTTGCTGGAGGTGCTGCAGGTATAACAAAGGCTGTTAACGATTACAAGGTTGCTCAAAAAAATCTTCAAGAATCTGAACGACATAACAAGATGATGGAAGCCGTTGCACTTGGGAAAGGATTGTATTTGAAGTCTCACAAAAAAGGAGCGGGCTTGTACTTACAACCTCCAAAAAACTAATTAAACGGTTACCCAAACGAGCACTCACTAATTTAGATATATTAAAGCACTCGGTTCATATTCCATATTTTCGTGGCGTTTTTATGCGAGATACGTTACCATCAAAACCAAGAAAAATTGAGTGTGCTATTCTAAATTTAGATAGTTCCAGAAATCCGGGAACTCACTGGGTAGCCTATGTCAAGCAAAATGAATACTGTGAATACTTTAACAGTTTTGGTAACTTAAAACCTCCGTTAGAATTAATAAAGTATTTGAAAAATATGCACATAAATTATAATTACAAACAGTATCAAACTTTTGGCACTACGAACTGCGGTCATCTTTGTTTATTATTTTTAAGAAAGTATTGGAAAAAAATATTTATATAAAGGTTAAAATTAAAATAACTTGACAGTATAATAATGTCTTTCACTGTATCCATAACTGGGCAGGGAGCCTCCCTCGTAACAAACTACTCACCTACTTTAGAATTACGTGGAGAATACGAGTGTGGACTTCTGTACTTTTCTACATTTAATTCTATTCCTAATATAGATGAAAGAAATAATAAGTTTTATTATGGTAATAATGAGGTCATTGAAATTCCAGAAGGATCATATGAACTTCAGATATTTGTGATTTTTTAAAAGGCAACGTCAAGAATACTGCATTAAAATTGAGTTGTAATAATAATACACTCAAAACCAAAATATTCTGTTCAGAAGATGTTCACTTTGGGAAAAGTAATTCCATCGGTAAAATTTTAGGTTTTGCTAGGGAAACAATAAAGGCTAATATAAGTTGTGAATCTCGGTATCCAGTCAGCATTTTATCTACAACCATCGTGCGCATCGAATGTGACGTAGTTGGAGGATCACTCGTGAATAGAAAAGCAAGCCATATAATTTATGAATTTGTACCTAACGTGCCACCAGGCTATCGAGTTATTGAGATACCCAAAAACTTAATATATTTTCCAGTCAACCAAAATTCAATTAGTGCGATTAATATTAGATTACTAGACGGTCATAATAAGCAAATTAATTTACGAGGTGAAGAAGTACAACTATACTTGCACTTTAGAAAAAAATGATAAATTTCAATAAAAACACTGCTACAGTTTGTACTCAAGTCAGTTATAAAAGATCATCTACTAAAAGAACACCGCTTTTACTAAAAAAGAAACTTACTAAAAATAATAAAGATTTCCTAAAGCTAGTAGGCTTGCTAAAATGAATTATTTAAATATATCTCAACCAACGTCATATGATAACAGCATTGAAAGTTTTGAATATCATTCATACAAACCGTATGTAACAAGTTTCAACAATAATGATGAAATACGAATACCCATTCATCAACAAGATTTGTATGTGTTGCCTTCACTCAGCGCTTTGTATATTGAGGGCAAAGCGGATGTGTATAACAGTACTACTAAAGAAAAAGTGTCAAGTGTGCATTTTGTTAATAATCCAGCGTTATTTCTATTTCAAGACATTCGCTATGAATTAAATGGAATCGAAATAGATAAAATTAAAAATGCAGGCATAACAACAACAATGAAATCCTATTTATCGTTAAATGAAAATGAATCCAAAAGTGCTAGAGTTTGGGGTTGGTCTACTTCAGGAACCACCAATGTTAGTGGAGGCGCATTTTCTGCTTCAATACCATTAAACAAACTATTAGGTTTTGCAGAAGATTATGAAAAAATTATTATAAACTGTAAACACGAGTTAGTACTTTTGAGAAGCAACACAAAGGTCAATGCCTTGAAATTAAATAAGGAACAAGTTGTAGAAAATATAATAAAAGTAAAATTGTTTGGCGCGTTCCGCATGTTAAGGTGTCAGATCGTGAGAAAATTCATTTGTTAAAACATTTAGAAAAAGATAGAGCTATCACACTAGCATTTCGTAATTGGGACTTATATGAATACCCATTACTACCCAAAACGCGTAAACATTCTTGGTCTATTAAAACTTCATCGCAAATAGAAAAACCGAGATTCGTTGTTATAGCTTTACAAACCAACCGAAAACATAATGCGGAAATGTCTATGGCAGAGTTCGACCATTGCAATATACGTGATGTAAGAGTATTTTTGAATTCATCGTATTACCCTTATGAAGGACTAAATGTCAGTTTCTCAGATGATAAGTTTTCTTTATTATATGAGCAGTACGCCAGATTTCAGCAGTCTTATCACGGTCGCCGATCAGAACCCTTGCTGTCTTTAAAAGAATTCAAGGCTATTGCTCCTTTATTCGTAATTAACTGTTCTCGCCAACACGAATCATTAAAAGGATCGATTGATGTGAGAGTTGAAATCGAAGCAGATCAAGAGATACCTGATCAGACCGCTGCATACTGTCTCATACTGAACGATTGTATATTTGAATACAAACCTTTGAGCAATATTGTAAAGAAGATATCATAAACAGCAATACAATAATAGTGGATCTGCAAGGATTTAAGGATTCAAAAAATAATTTCATTATTAAAGAGTTAGCAATAGCAACCAAAGACCACACACAAACATTTTTAATTAAACCACCCTATACTTTTAAAACTCTATCAAATGAAGAAAAAAAGCAAGTTCGATGGTTAGAAAAAAATCGAGGGCTCACTTGGAGTGAAGGATTCATCGATTATCGTGAATTTCGAAGAGTAATTGTTCCTTATATAAATGGCAAAAAAGTGTTAACCAAGGGATTGGAAAAAATAATGTGGATTCGAGAGTTATGTCAAGATTGTGAAATAATAGAATTAGAGGAAAAAGGTTGTCCCAATTTTTTAAAATTATATAATGATTACTGTGAGAAAGAAAACACAAATTTGTATTGTGTTCATCACAATAAGAATTGTGCATTAAAAAATGTACTATGTCTTAAAATGTGGTACTACGATAAATTTAAACATGATTTCTTTTAAAAAACATGAACTTTTTATTTTCGTTTCTTTTTATTTTTGTTATTATATCTAATTATAGCAAATTATAATGTATTTAAAACATTTTTTTTAAATAAAGGTGTAATGATAATAAATGTATTTCTTTTACTTTTTGAAATAATATATGATCTTTAGTAAAGAACATTATAAAAAACTACATGTTTTTAAATCTGTTTGTCAGTGTGTTAAATTCTCTAATTAGGAAGTAATATTATTCATAGGTCATTTATATTTTCTTTGTGCATATTTTATTAAATAGAATAAAATAAAATTTTAGAAATAAAAACATTTTCTTTATCTACTTTCAACTTTAATAATAATCAGTTACATAAATACCTACTAATATTAATAAACAACAATAAACAATAATTATTTATATCACATAAAGTATATTTACAGCTTAATCTTATCCTATAAAATTAATAACTATCACCGCACAATCTTTTCGAGATCTTTCTAACTAAGGTTTCCGTAAGGTCCATAATTTCATCCACCGGATCCTGCACCACGTACTGGGCACTGAGCACCACACTTTCATCGTCGTCGCCATCGGCTCCCTGTGCCGTCGTCCTCGCTGCCTGATCCGCTGCCAAATCCAATATTTTAATTTGTATCAGTCTTGATCCTCTTTGCTCCTTACTGATGACGAATGACTTCAACGAAACACCATTCTTTTTTGAAGGTTCTCGTTTTTGCTTGCTGTTTCTCTTGTCGATCTTTAATTTGGTGGGTTGTTTACCAAACAATTCCTCACATTGCTGAGTAAAATTTTCAAGAGGGTCTTGGGCGTACATACGATTTCCGACGATTCAGTCATGATCTGTAACAAAAAGAACAAAAGTTTTTTTTTTTTTTTTTTTTTTTTTTAAGTATTTAAATTTTTTAAGTATTTACACTTACCAGAGAGTTCAAAACGTGTCTTTCTAAGCAACGGTGATATAAATATGAATTATTATATTACTAAGCGAGCGAATTACGAAATTGCATGGTTTGCACTTAGTGGGCGTTGACCTTAATGCGGGGCATGTACTTTGACCGTGAATGAAATAAATAAACCACCGATATTAGACAACTTGATTTACTAATTATTTATTTATTTATGTATATATTAACATCGAATACGCATTAACGTAAATCTAACACAAGCTAGACTTTCTTATAACTATTACAATGTTGAAACATATTAGAAGTAGGTTTACACAACGTTTTAAAAAATTCTCTTCCAGACAACTATTTGAATAGAGAGAGCTAATAAACTGCAAAATCGGAGTTGCTAACAATTTAATTCGGTATTATAAACTATTATTACAGGTTTATAAAATAGTTACTATAATAATATAATAAAATAACTATATAAGTTACCAAATAAATTTCAATGAAACGCCTTCAACACAAAATTGAGCAATTACCCGTTTAAAGATAACTTGATTTATTATTTATTTTTATATATTAACATCGAATACTTATAGCATTAACGTAAATCTTACACAAGCTAGACTTTTTTATAACTGTTACAATGTTGAAACTTATTAGGAGTAGGTTTACACAACGTTTTAAAAAAATCTCTTCCAGACAACTATTTGAATAGAGAGAGCTAATAAACTGCAAAATCGGAGTTGCTAACAATTTAATATAAACTATTATTACAGGTTTATAAAATAGTTACTATAATAATATAATAAAATAACTATATAAGTTACCAAATAAATTTCAATCGAACGCCTTCAACACAAAATTGAGCAATTACCCGTTTAAAGATAACTTGATTTATTATTTATTTATTTATGTATATATTTAACATCGAATACTTATACTTATAACTTTAACGTAAATCTAACACAAACTAGACTTTTTATGACAATGTTGAAGCATATTAGAAGCAGGTTTACACATCGCTTTAAAATATTCTCTTCCAGACAACCATTTAGATAGAGAGGATAAAATAGAAGTTGCAAGCTATTTAATTCGGTATTATAAACGATTATAACAGGTTTATAAAACAGTTACTATAATAATATAATAATTTTACTGTACAAGTTACCAACATAAATTTCAATAAAACACCTTCAACATAAAATTGAGCAATTACCCCAAGCAACAGTTTCAATGCTGTTTTTTGATATCAAACGCTTATCATCGTTTGAAGATAATACAACTTTATTGACACTGCGTGTAAGTATCTCGTGTTTTAGTGACTTAAACAGTAAATTCTGTTTACGTATCAGTTCACCACTGATTAAAGTTTTTTCGTAGTCAGATTTATTTATATCTCGGACAACACATTTTTTCACACCTTTGGCTTTTTTCAAAGTAACCTTCTCAGATTGAATGCAATATAACTTTGGACGTAACCCAACAAATTCATTTATTATTTTACCACCCATTTCATCTTTGAACAGACCTGGTACTTTCTTATTTAAAAGTGATAAGTTATATGGGTTACTTGGACTATAGTTGCTGGTATCAAAATAAGCTAAAAATGCTTTTGGAGATCATAGTAAAAATCACTAGTATGTATTTTATAGATAAAACTGTCTGTATCAGTGTAGCACAGTTTAACGAGATCCCTATAATGCGGTTGGATAATGGAATAGTGAAAATCGTACATGTGTTTTTTTGATAGCTCTAAAACAGAAAAACCGATGTAAATGGGTTTATCTAAAACTATCTTTTCTGGTTTCATTTGAATAGCAACCAAATTCTCTGAGAATATAGATGCACTGTGAAAATTTGGTCTAGCTATTAAGGAATCAGCACTTAACTTTTTTTTTGTTTTATTGTCATAATCGCTCCATTGGTTCACTAACTGAACATTCACTCGGTTTTCACTATTTTCAAGGGTTTTACCGAATATACTATTGTTAAGTAGTTTAAAGAAATCCTGCTCAAATGTGGAAAGAGCCTTTTGTCTAAGCTCAGTGTTAAGGAAATATATTGACCTTAACACTGATGTTAAGGTCAATATATTTCTTTAAAAAGGCTTTTTGACGAAAAGTTATAACACGATGTATTTTTTTCAATATTAAACCATGTTTGATGCATTTTTTTAAGTGAACGTAATAACGTATTTATATTTATCATATAAATTGGGAATAAGTTTCGAAGTCTTGCCTCCAGGAGGAATACATTTCTCTGGGCAAAATGGTAAATCATTATGCGTGCTGTGCAAGTGTTTAGGATAAATCAAATCTACTTCTAAAATATATCCATGATCCGCGTCATCTTTTACATCAGTTATTTGTAGGTTTTCTATCTCTTTTTGATTTAGAAACCTGAAATCAGACAAAGGCAAAGGTTGACACATAGCATATCCATATAAGTTATTGCAATCTACGTATACAATAAAAACTTCATCTTTTCGCGGGTCAAAATGTTCCATATATTTGTTATTGCTTTTAGCATAACGATGCGAGCACATACATATACCTCCTCTTATCCCATCTTGTATCATTCTTATGATTGCTAAGTCATCAATAAGCTCTAACTTTATACCAGTCTTCAAAAGCATGGCGTCAAAAGACAAACTAGGAGCAGTTACATAAAATGCAGGGTCGAGTTGATAATGTAGTTTTGACGTATTTCTAAAATTTTCGAAAATATCTGTCAGTAACAGTACATCGGTCTTAAGATAAAGATCAGTGTATTCGCCGAGGTTTTTTATCTTAAACTCTGACCACACTAATTGTGCATGCTGGTAATCAGAAGACGAAATATTCTCATTGTTTAATGAATTGTAAAAGTCATCAACGCTTGGGAGATTTTTTTCCGCATAACGCTCTATACAGTTCATATAGTCATAGGGATAGACACCTTTTCGTGTAAGTAATTTGAATTGCTTTGAACAAGGGAAAAAGTTTCTCAAATGTTCAAACTGACTCGGTGTCATATTTTTAGCCAGTTTATCCAAGCTAGTTGACAAGAACTTAAAGGAATCAACAAACCGTAGTTGTACGCATTCATTTGTTGAAACTTGTATAAACTTTGTAAACGAAACATAAGATTCTTTATTTTTAGCTATTATTTTAAGTGCACCATGAGCTTCTCCTAGTTTAGTTATAAAAAGATGGCAATCGTAACCCGAAAGATTATGAAAGAAGATTGGTATAAATTTAGGAAGCTTAAACATCAGATTACAATAGTTATGTGCCGCCCCGCGATATCTACCAGTCAAATGACAATGGTCTCTAACTCTGTCGTTGAATAGTAAATTTTGACAAATATGACAACGAGTGGTCATTTTAAAATCAACTGCGTCTTCCTTATTAAATATGATCGGGACGTTATTCGATAGTTGGCTATTAATCCAATGAACGTCATGATAAATACTTTTAACAAATTTATCTACACAATCGGTTCCACGGTAAGACACAAGACGATTTCTACTGGGATCGAACGAACAAACTATGTAGTAAGCGAATGCTATAGGAACGTGCACCTGACGATCAGCGGTGCTCGCGATACCCGGGTCAGCCTCGCACCCCTGCACCGGGACCAACATGGTTTCAAAGTCGGCGTAAATTACAAAAGGCACATTCTGTTTCCGATCATAATTCTTAAACTCGATTACCGAACCCTTTCGAGGCAGTTGGGTCATTACGCCAGCACATATATGAGAATCTATATCATCGTTAGATCTGAAAAATAGGAGACATTCATCACAAAAAAATAATTTACCATGATGTTTTGTAATTTGGTTTCTGACCAAACGAGACAAATCTTTGATAAGACAATAATGTGAGCACTTATCTTTTTCTAGTAATAATAGATTAACAGTTTTTCGGTTTCGTTTGCTGTACTGTGATTTATACAACGGTCCAGTAATCTGTTTACCGTTTTCTAATCCATAAACATTGATTCTTATATTTGCATTATTTTTTTCAAACATACTAATATCAGAAAAAGTTACAGGAAAATCCATTCCGTCAATGTTGAACAGATTACTGCAATGTGGGTACGACGATACTCTCTGAACGTTCTTACTGACAGGATAAAGAGCCGCTGTGACCGACCACAAAAAACAAAACATATCTTCATTACGTATATTTACACAAGCCTTTTTAGTTTTAATGCTTTGCGGCAAATCAATGTACATAGATCCACGAAGCGGTTGGTATTATTTATGTTAATTTCAATGTGACTATTACTGAGTAATGTCCACCCGCTATCCCGTTGTTCAAACTCACTTACCTTCTTCATTAAATTGCTAACTATATCTGAGAATAAATTTGTAAAATCATAATTGAAGCAAATCGTTATATTTTTAGTTCCAAATGATTTTACTTCCTGAGTGCTATTTTTTATCATTAAAAATAACAAATATACTTCAAAATTAACTTTTATGCAGTTGTGGATAGCAAGAGACTGGTCTATCAAAGATTTAACTTTATCTCGAAGGTTATCAAAGAAAACAGATAAAGATAGTTGCTCACTCTCGTCTCGAGCAGTTATTCTATAGGTAGCTAAACGGTTACGAAAAGCAGAGTTCACTTTTTCTATACCCTGACCTAAACTAATTACGTTGTCAGTATGTTGCTTATGCTTTCTACTTCTTAAGTGCCCTATCCACTGCTTGCTATCCACAGTCAAACTACAAACTGAACAGAAAGGCATGATTAATTGATTAATTACTTAAAGTTATGTTAATTATTGAAGCCTGATTGAAATTTATGTTGGTGAATTATAAACGCTCGATGTACAATATGTATTTATTTTGTTTATAAAGTATACTAATTAAATTACAGACTACTAATTTAAATTATTAAATTAAATTAAATTACAGCCTACTTATTTAAATTTAATATTATTAGAGTAGAACGTGGGCTCCGATTCAAATAGAGAGCTCGCTTGCCTCACAAACTTCTGCACGTGATCCCAGTGCGGAGTGTCGTTGTTGGTGCGCAGCTTCAACCACAGCAACGACTTCTTCCACAGGTCGTCGCCGCCAGCATCGACGTCCTCCGAGTCGAAGACTTTCAACTCGATGTAGAATGAGCCGTCGAGGTGCGCGGTACGCCGCGTCTGCCCGTTAGCAACACGATTGTATAGCACCGACGTCGCTGAGCTCTTTCGGTCGCGGTCGGTAGGCAGTTCACCTTCTTGTAGGTTGAACACGTCGAAACTAGGAGCCGGTGCTTTTTTCTTATTAGTTCTGAAAAAGTAAAAGCGTTCTGTTAAAAAAGTATACAAAATCTACTAACACCTGTGAAGAAAAACACACATAAGATTACATTTGCAGTGATAATCCACATTAGACAATGCAAGAGACAATGTAAACTACAATTATCGCTATAACAATAATTTATTATACCTCGAACGGTCGGTCGGAACGCTTCTGTTAGCCGAGGTCTTGCGCTTAACAGACTCCTTCACTTGCTTGGGCTTGGCGCGCTCGCGCTGCACCGGGCCGCTACTCTCGTACTCAGAATCACAGGCCGACGACTTGCGCTTAACGGACTCCTTCACTTGCTTGGGCTTGGCGCGCTCGCACTGCACCGGGCCGCTACTCTCGTACTCAGAATCACAGGCCGACGACTTGCGCTTAACGGACTCCTTCACTTGCTTGGGCTTGGCGCGCTCGCACTGCACCGGGCCGCTACTCTCGTACTCAGAATCAGACCTGTGAAATAATCAATCATTAGCACATGCAAACAGAAACTAGCCTTTTCCATCACTGGAGAATGTGATAGTGAAAAATATTCTAAGTGTTTTAACAAGGTTTAGGACTTAGAATATTTTTGTTAGTTACTTGAAACAACTTACATTTTAGTTGTAGTAGGTATCGGGAAACTCACTATGAACTGTAGACTGTAGAGATCGACGTGGTACAGCTTGACGAAGAACTTCTAAGACTTCTTGCAGATGTAGCGCGATGGTAATGAAGGCACAGACAGAATGAAGTACTGATCGAATAATACTCGATTTTATTGGCAAATATTGATAATTTGGCAAAATGTGTTAGGGTTGTCACAAAAAGTTTAGAATGGAAAACGGCGTCTCACGTCACGTATGTGAAAATAAATCTATATAATTTAAAATGAATATTGGTAATTTAGGTAATTTTATTTAATTAAAACATTCTAGAGTTTTGTTGTGGTTTTTAATTGTTTATTCGTTTCTAGAATTTTGTTGTGGTTTTTAATTGTTTATTTGGTTTTTAATTGTTTATTCGTTTCTAGAATTTTGTTGTGGTTTTTAATTGTTTATTCGTTTGGTTATTTCATTGGTGTTCTTCTATATTATTATTGCATGCCACATTGGTGTACATAGTAATGAAATAGATAGGTACAAAAGGTGTCAAAATAAACAATGTAGCGCTCTGTAAGGGCATAACAATAACAATTTAATGAGTAAATGTTTTTTCTTTCTATTTTTCTTAACATAAGTTATTGTCTAATATCATGCTAATCATAATTTATAATCAATATTATACTGGATTTTCATTAGGTTTACTGACTCTTGATATTTTTGTAACAAAATACTGATTTCCATTAAACTATTAACAGAACACTATTGTGTTCAACAATTATTAAACTTTACCATAGCTTTCCGTTTTAGAAACACAATACTTACAAAATAAAAACAGAAATAATTAATACAGAAAAAAGTAAAAAGCCTTAAAATTGCTTGATATCTCCATTATAAAAATTCATCAATATGGTTTCGAATGTGAAAACGTTGCGATGAGAGCAACGTTTGCTGTAGCAATATTTTTGCCAACCCTAACGCATTGTGCATTTGTGCACAAAAGCATTTCTGCAGCAACGTGAATTTGCGTGAAGGACGGAAATAGAGTGATGAAATACGTACAACCTACATATCGTATTGGGACCAGTGTTCAACACTTTCACACCAGTGTTCAACACAGTTTTCATCACAAAAAATAACAGATTTTCATTGAAATTCTACGGGATGACAGCTAGGAGGCAGGTGTTCTGTATTCAATTGTTGCTAAATACTAAAATCAGTTTTTTATGATTAAAAGGAAAAAATATGTTGAACACTGGCGCCACTACCCTAAATATATTATTATATATACTTATAAATAAAAAGAAAAATGTTCATATCATTTATCTTATTATGTCCCACTGCTGGGCAAAGGCCTCCATCATTGAAATCGCTATCATATTGGCTTAATACCCATCGTGGTGATTACACCACGCTTGTCAAATGCGAGTTGGTGATCATCACAAACACACTTTGCCCGACCTGGGAATTGAACCCAGGACCTTCGGTGTCGGTAAGAGCGCTTTGCCACTCGGCTACCGAACCTATCATTTATAGTAAATAAAATAAATGATTATAGGAATCTAACCCGGGACTTCTGGTCTGAGGCCTGATGTCTTAACCACTAGACCACAGAGGCGGTATTAAAGGAATACTAAAAAAAATATAACAACTTGAATATTAATTATGTTAACTATCTAGAATGCATAACTATCCAGTCATTGACAAAATTTAGGAATTGAACCCATGACCTTCTCGAGTATCGAGCCGAGCGCTTTGCCACTTGGCCACCGAAGCGATCGTTTATAGTAAATAAAATAAATTAATATAAAGGAATCAAACCCGGGACTTCTGGTCTAAGGTCTGATGTCTTAACCACTAGACCACAGAGGCGGTATTTAAGGAAAACTAAAAAAGTTTATAACAACTTGAATATTATTTATGTTAACTATTTATAATGCATAACTATCCCATCATTGGCAAAATTCGTAACGAGTAAAGAATGTCACGGTAGCTCAGTGGTTAGAGCAAGGATAACGAAAAGACATTTTAGTATGGCGACATCTGTGACAGTAAATATTTTAATGTAAATTATTTTCTCTTCTTAATTTTAAAACGAATCACTAGTAATTATAAATCCCACTTTACTATACTTAGAGATTTAAATTACTAGTTGGTTAAAAACACTACACACAATCCAGATTCGTTCATAGCAGCTTACATAATATTGTTAGCGCTGGGAATCGAACTTCGGAATACTCTTAAATACGTTAATGTTTAATCACACAAAGAATACAGAATATTTATTTTTATATTTTAGAACTTAATTTATCATTGTGTAGTATAAAATTAACAAGATGCAGTTTCTTTATGATGATTTATATGTATATTGTGAAAAATTGTTACAACCTACAATATTTATTTCTTATTTTAATATATTAAACATCTATGTCGAAATAAGAAAATCGGCTTTCGTCATATTGAATCAATCAGGAATCAAATTTAGAAATCGTAATTTGACGAAAATAAAATGCTCTCTGTTTTGTTTACTAAACATCTTATCATCCCATATGAATTTTACTTAGTTTTGATAAACGAATACAAACGTCGGACCACATTCAAATAATATTTTGTTTCATTCATCGATTATAGTAAATAATCAGGAACGGGTGCATTTAGGTAGTGATTTAGGTATGAGTATTGGTAATGCGTCATATCGCTACATCCGGCATCCGCATGGCGCAACGAAGCCGCGCGCAGCGGGAGGCGGGCAACTAAATGCTGATGATGCGTTTTAAAGTAATTACGAAACTGGTGTTTAAATAATTGTATTATGAACCAATTAATTGACAACATCGGCTATTTACATTTATTTTGTTTTTAACGTTCTTAATATAATTGCATACTTTTCGTGCCGATACTCATTCTAAAATATTGTACATCTCAAACGGACGACATGAAAACAGAAGATGGTATGCTATCCATTGCAAAACTGCGATACGTTCGAGATATTGGGCATTCTAACGAACAAGCGAGGTCGCATCTGCGACCGAACGAAAGTGAGTTAGAATGCCCAATATCTCACTACTGATGTTGTATCTCTACATACTGACATCGGTTATTTAAATATGAAGCAAACCACTTATTAGCGATACCTCTCACTAGGTGTGAGAGGTATCGCTAGTAGTTTAGAAAGCAGTATATTAAATTTAACTCTATCGTATGCTTTGCTCATATCAAGAAGTAAGCCTATAGCACGCTTTTTTTTATTAATTATTGAAAGGACGCTTTGCATGTAATTGTATACGGCAAGGGTTGTAGATTTATTCTTTCTGAATCCATTTTGTCTTTCATTGAATATTTTATATTTTTCACAAAATGAGTACAGACGATGAGACATCGCAGTCTCGTATATTTTGGAAATGGTTGATGACAGCGCTATGGGTCGATAATTAGTTAAGTCATATTTATCGTCTTTTTTAAATAATGGCTTTACTATTGATATTTTTAGCATATCCGGAAATGAACCATTTTTTAAAGATTGATTAATTAAAACTACTAATGGTGAAGCTATTTCATCTGCACATTGTTTTACAAGTACAGGTGGCAGCTCATCGTGGCCAAAACTCTTTTTATTTTTTAACTGCCTGATAATGGCACAGACTTCTGTTGCGTCGACTGGCGATAAGAACATCGAATTAGAAGAAGGATTAAGGACGGGCCGGCCGGCCGGTATGTGTTGCAGCGGTGAGCCATGCGCGCCATTGCCTTTTCCTACTGAGGAGAAGGCAATGTATTGAACAAGTTGGCAATAAGAGACGGATCCTCTACAACAAGATTATTTTTTCTTAACTTTATATTGCTCATTGTTTTATGTTTGATTTTATTTGTACATTCTTTTACAATTTGCCATGTAGTTTTAATTATGTTGTTTGTATTTTGAATCCGTTTTATGTATTGAAGTTTTTTTGATCGTTCTACAACTCTTTTAAGTGTCTTTTCATATTGTTTATAATATTTATTTAAAATGGGATTATTATTTTTAGGTAAAAATGTCTTTAGCAGGCGCTTATTTTTACATGATGTTTTTATTCCAGTAGTCAACCAAGATTTTTTACGAATATTTTTAAATTTTATTTTAACTATAGGTATACACTCATTCAATACACGAAGTAAGCCGTTCTGAAATCTATTATAATTTTCATTTACATCATCTGAGGTCAATATTTTGTGCCAATGAATTTTGTTTAGCTCTAATTTAAATTTATTAATATTCTGCTCACCAAAAAGCCTTTTATTTATGAATTTACATTTATTTTCATTTAGCGGCGTTATAATACCTGGTAGAGTTATAGATACTCCTTTGTGATCAGAAAGTCAATATTCGCAAATATTAGTGTTCAGGTTTTGTTCTTGAAAGTTAATAAATATCAGATCTATACAAGTGGCGCTGGTGGCAGTTATTCGAGTGGGCTCCTCTATGTGCTGGTGAAAATTATAACTTTTCATTAATTCTAAAAGATTCAAAGTTAATATAGACCTTTCTAACACATTAACATTAAAATCCCCTCCAATTATAATTCTTTTCCGATTATATTTCAAAAGCAATAGCTGCAAAAGCTTTTCTAATGAATTAAAAATAACTCAGGCATTCTTTTCCTGTCCGGCCAATACATACAAATAATAACAAGATTAGATTTAGGAATTTCTGTAGAACATAATTCAAAAACACATTCAATAGATAGTGCATTTATATCTGGAAGCTTTTTGAAGTTGATAGCTTCATTAAGCATAATACACATGCCGCCATAATCTTCAATTATTGCATCTATCAAATGTCGCTTGTTCATTAAGCTGCATATGTTTTGATATAATATACTAAATTCAGGGACGAAAAAGAAATTTTATTGCTGGGATTAATTGAATCTATTTTTGGTAGACATGGACCCTTGGTGGAATACTGAAGTGTGTTACTTCCTATATAAAATATTAATCATAAATCATAAATCATTTATTTGCCGAATATCATGTACACAACATTGAGATGTAAGACAATGATTTAAAGTATCAACAATATTCTGCCATATGTATGTAGGCATGCAAATATCCATAATTGTAACTACATCAATTGACTTTTTGTCTGAAATTAATTATTAATGTTACCTAGTATCTTTACAATTTATACAAACAATACAGTTAAATTACAATTCATTTAAATTTCATAATTATTAAAAATTAATATCAATGCAAATTCCGAGAAACAATACAATTAAATTACAATACATTCAAATGTCATAATTATTAAAAATTAATATTATTGCAAATTACGAGAAACAATACAATTAAATTACAATACATTCAAATGTCATAATTATTAAAGATTAATATTATTGCAAATTAAAAGTTAATGATAATGTCAAAATGTCTGTACAATTTATACAAACAATACAATTAAATTATAATTCATTAAAATGTCATAATTATTAAAAATCATTATTATTTATGATAATGTCAATGATAATTAAAAGCAAGATGTCATATTATTTCCAAATATTCCTTGACGGAGTAGAAATTGTGCTTTAGGAGCCATTGTGATAAACTATTTTTAAATCTATTTCTTTCTAACGGGAGATTCATCATGTCTAACGGTAATTTATTAAATATTTTTATGGCCATGTAAAATACGTTTTTCTGGAATAAGGTTAAATTACATTTAGGTATAGCCAATTTATTTTTTCTTGAATCCCGTAAATTTATTTTGATGTCTTTATTTTTACAAAATATTCTGGGTATTTCTTAACCAATAGACACATTTCTAGTATGTACATACAGGGTAGAGGGAGTATTTTATGTTTTGTAAATAGGGGTTTACATGAATCTCTTTGTTTGATTCCACAAATCGCACGAATGCATTTTTTCTAAGCTCTAAATACCCTTTCGATGTCAACGCTATTACCCCACATTACCACACCGTAACGCAGCAGAGAAGATACGTATCCGTGGTACGCTTGAAGGGCAACTTGAAATGACGCAATATTTTGACTCTATATAGTGCAAATACAAACCTATTTATTTTTGCGCATAAGATGTCTATGTGTGCTTTCCAATTGCAATTTTCGTCTAAAGTTATACCTAAAAATACTGTGCTATTTACGATGTCAATTTTATTATTATTGTATTGTATGTCAATATTATGTTTTTTCGCTTTATATGTATGAAATTGTATTGCTTTAATTTTAGATATATTAATTTTCAGGTTATTTTTATTTTACCATTCAATTACGTCAGAGAGGCTATTATTTATGTCATTTCTAAGTATATCAATATTTTTATTTTGAAACAATAGTGTACAGTCATCAGCAAATAAGAAGCAATCATTGCTAGTCACATCTGGGAGGTCATTAACATATAAAAGAAACAGCAGTGGTCCCAAGATACTGCCTTGAGGCACTCCATTGCTTATTTGACGATATTTAGATCGGACATATTCTTTGGTTTTATTAACTGTTTGCGTTATTTCGGCACACTGCTGTCTATTCGCTAGGTAACTGGCGAACCATTGATTTGCTATTCCTCTAATACCGTAATCATGGAACTTCTGTAGAAGTATGTCATCACTTACTCAAGTATGTCATTACTTACTCAAAAGCTTTAGACATATCTAGAAATAGTGCTACAGTTGGTATTTTATCATTAAGTGATTCTGTGATGTTTTTGAGTAATGAGAAACATGCTAATGAAGTGGATTTACCCTCCTGAAAACCGAATTGTTGCTTGTTTATAATATTGTGTTTGTTAATAAAGTCATGTAGTCGTATGGCGATAACTTTTTCAAAAATCTTTGATATGATTGGTATTAATGCGATGGGTCTGTAATTTCCCATATCGCTTTCATCTCCTTTCTTAAATAAAGGTTTAACTACAGTTAATTTCAATTTTGCTGGAAAAGTACCATTTTCCATAGAAAGGTTTATTATGTAGGCTAAAGGAATACTGATCACTGGAGAACATAATTTAATAATATCAGTACTAATTTCGTCATAACCTACTGATATTGTGTTTTTTAAGTTCATAAACAGATTATGTCCATGGATTTGCAGCTTTCTTTAAAATTGTTAAGGGCAATTTCTAATTCATCCTTTTTTTTTAGAATACTGCAAATGTTTTGATGAAAGCAAAAGAAATTATGTTTTTTGGTTTTCACGAAAAAAAGTGTTTTTGTTGGTTACTTTTGGAAGATGATTATTTTTAAAGTAGTACGGAATTGTTTCCTTTTTTTGCTTTTGTGAACGCGTTTTGGTGTGTTTACGTCACGGGACTTGGTAATTTGTAACATTATTTTATTTTCTTGTTTTTTTAAAATAATATGGAATTGTTCCTTTTTTTACCATATCGATATTCATTTTACTTATATTTTTTTCTGAGATGCATTGTTTTAGTTTTTTCATAGATTTTTTATAGTAATCAATAGTATCAAATTCTAATTTTATTTTATAGCTTATATTTTTTAATGACACTTTTTGCTTGATTTTGTTCAATGATATAAATTTACAATTATTGTAGTTTCTGCTTATTAATTTAAGTTGATTATTAAGTGCGTTTGTATTTAAATAATTGGTTTCTATTGCTTGAATCAATAGTATTTGTGTGTTTTTGCATTTCGCCAAAAATGTATAAAGATGTAGATAAATCGCAAAATAATTTAGTGGGTATTCTATCATTTGCACCAATTAATAGAATCAAAAAGTCGTCATTAGTTATTTTTTGTATTTCATTTTTATTTGTTGGGTACAAAAATATGCTATTATTTATTTGTTTTTTATTTGTATTTACTAATCTATTTCTTGTATTCTGGGCTATTTCAATAAAATAGTCATAAAAAATTTAGATATGTCGTTCTTATTATAAATAATGTCGTTTTTATGTCTTATTAATTTTATTTCATTGCACGTTGGATTTTCGTTAATTTTATTATTTATTATTCTCCAGGACGCCTTACATTTGTTTTTTGCGTTAAGTATGTATTTAGAATTGTTGGTTTTTTGTGCAGCATTTATACATATCTGTAATAAGTTTGTGTATTTTATATATTTCTTTTAATTTTCATCTTTCTTTATTTTATGTGAGTGTATATAATTATAATATAGTTTACGTTTTTTCACACAGCTTTTTTTAGACCTTTGGTAAGCCATTTCAGTTTCTTAAAATTATGATCTTTTCTTACTTTAATAATAGGGAAGCAAAGGTTATAAAGAAGGGAAAGACTGTCATGAAAAGTGTTAAACACTTCATCGGTGTTTTTTTGTTCTAATACTTCATTAAATGTCAGGGAGTTGATATGTCCGATAAATTTTGCCTTATTTTCAACGTGGTCATCTTTTTCTAGTTTATACCAGTATATTTTTTTACTATAGTTTTCTATATGGGCAGATAAAACTTGGCATTTAGTATGGTCAGATAATGATAACTCATTTGTAAATCCATTTGCATCGTCTAAATTGCTAGCTATCAAGTCTAAACAGGCGTTTTTTCTAGTTGGTGTTTTTATTAGTATATCTAGATTATAGTTCTGGAGGATACCGATTAAAGTCTGAGTATTTTTGTTTATTTTTAGGATATCAATGTTCCAGTCCCCACAGATTATGATTTTTCTTGGTTTTTTGTTAATTTTGCTTAAAAGTTGTTCTAATTTATCGAAAAATACAGATATATTTGAAGATGGGGTTCTGTATACACAAATTACGAATAAATTTATACCTTTTATAATTATACCGCAACATTCAAAATTGTTTTTTTCAGACAGTGTATCTGCTAATTGTAGCTTTATGCAGTTAATATGATTTGCTACCAAAATACACGTACCCCCTCTTTTTTCATAGTCGCGTGACCATGAAGATCCCATTTTATAATTAGTCACTATTAAGTTTTTTTCATGTCCCCTTTTGATAAAAGTTTCTGAGAAACAGATTATGTCCATGGATTTGCAGCTTTCTTTAAAATTGTTAAGGGCAATTTCTAATTCATCCTTTTTTTTTAGAATACTGCAAATGTTTTGATGAAAGCAAAAGAAATTATGTTTTTTGGTTTTCACGAAAAAAAGTGTTTTTGTTGGTTACTTTTGGAAGATGATTATTTTTAAAGTAGTACGGAATTGTTCCCTTTTTTTGCTTTTGTGAACGCGTTTTGGTGTGTTTACGTCACGGGCCTTGGTAATTTGTAACATTATTTTATTTTCTTGTTTTTTAAAAATAATATGGAATTGTTCCTTTTTTTTTACCATATCGATATTCATTTTACTTATATTTTTTTCTGAGATGCATTGTTTTAGTTTTTTCATAGATTTTTTATAGTAATCAATAGTATCAAATTCTAATTTTATTTTATAGCTTATATTTTTTAATGACACTTTTTGCTTGATTTTGTTCAATGATATAAATTTACAATTATTGTAGTTTCTGCTTATTAATTTAAGTTGATTATTGAGTGCGTTTGTATTTAAATAATTGGTTTCTATTGCTTGAATCAATAGTATTTGTGTGTTTTTGCATTTCGCCAAAAATACAGATAAATCGCAAAATAATTTAGTGGGTATTCTATCATTTGCACCAATTAATAGAATCAAAAAGTCGTCATTAGTTAATGTCTCATGTAATTCAGTATTAAGAATATCGAAACTGCTGGCGTTAGGCTTAATAAATGAGGTAATTATGCGACTATCGTTGTTACATATTTTGTTTAAATACTATGACAGGTTAAGGGCTTGTTGGTCGCACAAAATTAATACATTATTTATCAGACATTTTTCAGTAGATTTTTCGTAATTGATTAATCTTGAGGTCAAATTATCCTGCAAAGCGCCATCTAGTGGTAGTACGGTGAAACGGTCAGTATTTTGACGATGCTTTGAGGATTCGATAGAGTTTGTCATGGCTAAGTCCTCACGGGAGCAGCAACGAGTATAATCAATAGGTGGCTCTGAACATATTTCATTTGACGTTGTCATTAATTGTGGGTCATCTTGACAATGTAATGTCGATTTCGTGGGTAGATGTTGTGCGTATTTCTGTAACTCTGCTCTCTTTGGTCAAGATCATTTAATATAGTTTTAATGCCGCTAATGTTAATTTTACCTGAGTACACTGAAAACATTTTATGTGAATATTGAAGATTCTTATTTGAATCTAACAGAAAACAATATTTGTGATATTTGTTATCCCTATGTAACAGTTCATTAAAAAGTTCTATTCTTTTATTAAAAATATTAGAGTTAGGACTAATTTTAAACGAAGGAACACATAGTATAACATTTGTATGTTGCACAGCCTTAATACTTTGTTTTAATATATTTACTTTTTCTTTGTAGTTTCTTGACATAATAAAATCAGTTTTTCCTATTATTATTACACAATAATCATTAAGGGTAAAATATTTAAGCTTCTCTCTTAATCCACGAGATAATTGTTTTACATCACCTCCAGGAGTACGGTAATGACAGCATGTGTAATCATCTGCAAAGTGATTTCTTACTAAATGAGAGATTTTATTTTGGTGTATGCTGCTTATAAATAATATATAGGTACTAACATATTGTTATGAAGTCAAGTCACTTCATTAAAATTTTTGTGTATACACTTGTAAAAGTAGGAATAAGTGACACTACTCCTATTGTTAGCTATAAGAACCGCTTTTACTGTACCTTATTCCTTACACAATAAAACTTACTTACTTACTTACTTACTTACTAATTAAACAAAGTTTTGGTTTTGGTTTATTTTGGCTCTTTGGATTCACGGTCTTTTTGGGTTTCTCATTTTTAATATTATCCATTTTGTCTTGACTTTTCAGCGGCGTTGATGATATGTACGGCCCACTTGTTTTATTGCTGGTGTTGATATCATCTACATTATTTGTTTGGTACAAATTTATAACTTTTTCTTGCTCTTGAGCCTTCTTTTTCAATTCTGTGTTAATAGCATTTAATTTCACAATTTTATTATTCGCCATGTCTAATTCAGCTTTTAACCTTTTAAGGCGATTAGAGTCTTCAACGACCTTGGACGTTTGAGCTCACCGCCCCGCGCGCCAATAACGCATCCCGCACGAAAACACCGGTCAAAGAATACACGGGCGTAGAATGTACATAAGCGCACTCCATACATTACTGCCTATTACTTGAGTTTGAATTGATGAAACTAACGAGGTACTTCTAAAATGTAGCTTAAGATGTCGGTGTACGTAAGTAATTATAATCTAAAGTTGAATTAGTGGAGCAAGCGTAGTATGTTATTATTTGACAATTCTGGCATTCTGACCGGTCGCATATTTTTTTTAAAGAGAAGCCCACGGTCAATTCTGTGCTATTTGATTATTTCTATACTTACTTAAATAGAAGCCAAAAATATACTTAATATCTGAAGCGTCGCATTACCGGGATATATTCAATTAAAAATTTACATTTTGACACGTCGTCGTCAACTTTTTTAGATTTTATTTTTATTTTATTCTGATTACGACACTAATGTGGTGTGGAAGAAAATGTAGTGAGGTTGAGATGGTTTGCACATTTAGAAAAGAATTGATGAAAAAAGATTGACTGAAAGGATATCTAAAATGAGTGTCCGCATTTACCAAAAAGAGGTACAGAGGTAAGAGTACAAAGAGGTACTTAAGACACTTCGCACTTTAGATGTAAACAAAGCCAGTGGGCCAGACGGCATTCCAGCAATTGTTCTGCGGACTTGCGCGCCTGAGCTGTCTCCAGTTTTAACACGCCTATTTCGACTCTCTTTAAAGGCTGGCCTTGTTCCTAGAGCTTGAAAGTCTGCTTATGTGCAACCGGTTCTGAAAAAAGGTAACTGATCTGACCTTACCAACTATCGACCTATCGCCATCACGTCCTTACTTTGTAAATGTTTGGAACGTGTTTTAAACAACAAGCTCCTTGCATACCTAGAAATGAACGATCTCCTTAGCGACCTACAATTCGGATTTCGTCCGGGGCGGTCTACGGGAGATCTACTAATCTATGCAACACATCTGTGGAGTGAAGCTATTGAAAAGCACGGTGAAGCCCTTGCCGTGCCTTTAGACGTTTCTAAGGCTTTTGATATGGTCTGGCATGCGAGCTTACTTAACAAACTTCCAAGTTATGGGATCCCCGTTGGCATGTGAATTTGGATACATGATTTTTTGAGGGAACGATCGATTCGAATGGTCTTCGATGGCCAATCTTTCGATGCAATGGCAATAGATGCCGGGGTACCTCAAGGGTCCGTTCTGTCTGCGACGCTTTTCCTGCTGCACATAAATGATTTGATGAAACCCGGTATTATTGGGTATGCAGATGACAGCACAGTTGTGGACAGATACTTTCCAATGCACGAGCTACCAAGGACGAAACTCATGCCCTGAGAGTGGATTTGGTCGAGCGTATTGACTTGGCCCTCCAAGAAGTCTCCGAACGGGGCGAGGCCAATTTGGTCAAGTTTAACGCTACCAAAACGCAAGCGTGTTTATTTAGCGCCAAGCGGAGTCCATTCAACCTGACTCCGACTTTTCGGAATGTACCTGTGGATATTAGCGACCATTTAAATCTTCTTGGCTTAGTCACCGGACCTCAATTTCGGCCGCTCTATAGAAAATAAAGCCAAAACGAGACGGTACTTTACCCCGGGACAGCTTCTTACTCTTTACCAAGCTCAGGTCCGATCGTGCATGGAGTACTGCTCTCATCTTTGGGATGGATCTGCAAAGCACCAGCTGGCTGCCCTGGATTCTATAGAGCGCCGAGCCAGGAGGCTGATTGGTGACGATGAGCTGGTCGATAACAGACTTTTAAGTCTTCTGGAACACCGGCGCAAAGTGGCCTGCTTATCGGTCTTCTACAGGTTACATTTTGGAGAGTGTGCTCAGGAGTTACATAACCTCATACCTCCTTTCCCGTTCCATCCTCGGACTACTAGATGGAGGGAGGGCTTTCATCCCTATGTTGTAGATATTCCACCCGCCCGGACGAAGCGATTTGCTTCTAGTTTCCTTATTAGGACAGCTAGGATGTGGAATGACCTCCCTGCGTCTGTTTTCCCTGAACGCTACAACTTGGGCGTCTTTAAGGCCAGAGTAAACAGGCATTTACTGACTGCGCGTGCTCCATCTTCGTCCTCATTATCACTTTCCATCAAGTAAAATCGAAGACAAATGCGCAATCAGTCTCCAATAAAAAAAAAGTGTGAATGAACAAATTGGGCAAATCTGCAACGGCAGACCTTGGCGAACTTATAAGGACCAAGTCGGAGAAGTCCTAAAGGAAGGCCAGGTCAAATCACCACTAACCGACGAGCGTGTATGAAAGGTCTGATGACAGTACGATAGGCAGAATGTGTATGTCTAGATCGTAGCAAATGGAAATCTGTGGTCTCTGCCCATCCCTACAGGAAAAGGGAAAAATGTATGTATGATAATCATTTCATAAGAGAAACACGTAAATTAAAATTCAGGGTGAAACTTTTGAATCGAGTCACCTGGATTGGGGGTGGCGAGGGGGGAATAGGGGGAAGGGGGAGGAGTATCGCCCCACTTACCCCCCCTGCCGCAAACAAGTAGTTTTTAAATTATGTTAATTTTTGTATTTTGGGGTTATGTTTTTTGGTAAAACTTGAATCGAGTCGCCTAAATTGGAGGTGGAAGGGGAGGGGAAGAGGGAGGAGTACCCCCCCCCACTTACCTCTCCTGCCGCAGACAAGTAGTCTTTAAGTAATGTTAATTTTTTTAAAATATGGAAATTTCCAAAAACGTCGTTTCTGGCGCTTCGCCGACCGCTCCCGCGGCACGCTCGGTTTGCTCGCTCGGCTCACGCGTTTTTGGTCAACATATTAACCTAACTTCCTAATTACCCCCAATAATTCCTAAGCCCCCCTCCCCCCGCTTTGGTTCTGTTACTATGGCAGCTAAAATGTTATTAAACCTTTATTTAACAACCTCTTAGACCCCCACAGTGTTAGTTTCTTCAAATTTAGGCAACTCGATCCAAAAGCCAACCCAAATTCAGTAAACTTTTTATCAAAAATAATCTGTATTAAGGTGCTTGTTTCTTCGATTGACTTTTTCGAAGCATTTTGATCTAGATATACAAGTACAATTAAATTTCGTCAAACGTCTATAAGCGACATAAACTTAAAATTATTATTTATAAGATTATGGTTCATAATTAGTGTCCACGCGCGAGGCACACACCACAACACAATCGTCTCGTCTGACTGCACTACTCTCTAAGCACACTGATCCAAAAATATACAGTCTCAACGCACACAGACAAAGAGAAAACACGTTTTATCGTCCGTAAAAATCTGGTAGCGAGTGACACAGCCTTCCCGTCTGAACTCCAGCGGACGACTGCGGGCGGCCCACGCCCGCGCAGCTCTGCAACTAAACGTTCGGAATTCCTGTTTTTCGTAATTTTTGAATTAAAATGTTGTTCGATTCACAAAATTAATGTTGTATTTAAAGATTGTAGGATTCTCAATTTGTCAGTATAAGAATAGTTACATATATCATAGTCGTTTAGGAGGAGTAGGGAATTTAAGTCAAAAAACGCTGTCTAGTAGTTTTTTTTTAAATATACAATAAAAAGACATAAAGAAAAAACCAATGTACCACCTCAAGTTATTGAACAGATGTTTCACATATATTTTTTTTAACTTTTTCTGGCCAGCCATTAATGAGGAGTAGGCTTTAAAAAATGCACAATTTTCGGAAATTGAGGGATCTAATCGCCTTAATTTCCTATTTTTGTGCATACTCCTTCTGGTTTTCACGATTATTTGTATCTGGAACTGTTGTAACTTTTTGTATCGTTCATTGTTTCGTTCATCGACAAATATGAATCCGTTAAATCTGGTGAGGACTACGGTTTTTTATTTCTGCTAGTTGTAATAAAGTTCTCTTCTTGATGTAATACTGGGATGGGATCGACATCTAGAGAATTGAACGAATTCTCTATCGGAATGTTTATCTGTACTTCAACATCGGATGGCATTTGTTTATATATACATGTATCGCATTTACATTTCCTTTCCTTTTTTCGATCGATTTTAAGTAGTATATTTTTTCTCCTATACTTGTGCAATCCAAATGATAGGAATATTGACAATCTGTACATATTATAAAGTCTCTTTTATGAATTTCCTTTTTACATTTATTGCATTTAGCTGTCATTTTAATCAGCGCTCTCTAGCGATAAGTAGCTAGCACTTTTAGAAAATAAAATAGCTCCAAGGTGTAGAACAGTGCTTTATTGGAAGCGTGCTTGTATGATAACTAGCTTTTAAGTAAGCATGCTTCTAAGTATACTCGCTTTTCGAAAGCGTACTTTTGTAGCAATCTGTTGTTCTTGTTTGCCACACCTGACTGGGTGTCGCTAGTTTCCAAGATGTTTAAGTATATTATGTTACTATGGAGGCAGGTTAAAATTTTTAACGGTAAAATAATGAAAAACTTGATTTTACTACTTTTTAAGCACTTTTCTTGTAATATTTTAGTGTATAATGATTATTTTGATCACTTACATACAATTTTAAGTTGACAGTTTATTTGTCCCTCATTTTTAAGCACTTTTTACGACAGTTCACGGCAGTTTTTTATAAATTTCTTAATAGTTAATTTGTAGACAAACCCGTTATTTTTCCGCTTAATTAACACTTTCTAATACGATTTATGCTCTTCACTTTAGTATTTTAGAACGATCACTGCAATTAATTAACTTTTGTTTAGAAGCATACTATACAAACTTAAATAAGTGTGAAAAACTCAAATTTATTTACATACCTAAAAATGACTTATTTCATTAAACATAGGTACTTAGCTGACGATGGTGTTATAAACATTTCTTATTCATATTGTTTTCTGAGGTTTAAGCGAGCACTACACATTAAAATGAAACACTTTTTTACGGGTTAACTCGCGTTTCTGTTTTCAGAGAAAGACCGTATATCTTTGGCTCAAGCGGTGGGAAGAGGAAGGCAACGTAAACTGTCGTAAGAGCACAGGCCGTCACCGTAAAACTACCGAAGCGCAGGATAGCGAGCTCGTGAACAGAGTCCAAGGTGAAGGATTTGTTAAAATACAGGATTTATCACTATCATTACAAGTGTCTTCTTTAACCATTCGACGTCGCCTACACTCAGCTGGGTTGCATCACAGAACTCCAGCTCGAAAACCAGTTTTATCTGCTCAGCATAAACATCAAAGATTACCGTTCGCTCTGGAATATAATATAAACTACGATTTCAGCAAAACTATTTTTCTAACGAAAAAGTATTTGTGTTTTCTGCTGATGGTCGCATATCTTTGTGGCGACCTGATAATACCAGGTATTTAAAAAAAAATATCTTACAATCGAGTAGAAATGGTCGAATAAGTTTTGGTGTTTGGGGATGGATGGCAGCCAGTGGTCCCGGTGAGTTGGCCGAAATAAGTGGAAGAATGAACAGCCAGCAATATAATGAGATATTAAAAGAAGTTTTACTACCTAGTTTGGAGATATATTTTTCTAATTCTGGACCTATTCCTTTTGATAAAAAAAGGTATAGAATATAAAAAATCAACTATTTTGATGAACTCATTATGATGTTTGACTTTGAATTCTGTGCTGTAAACGTAGCTCCAAATAATACAATAATTGTCTGTATATACAGGATACCCTGAAAAATAAAAAGGCACATAGAGTACTTTTTAGAAAAAGTTGACTTATTGCTTCATACATTTTTCTTCAAATTCCGCAAGAAAAACATTATTCTCGTAGGTGATTTTAATTTAAACATGTTGGAAGCAAATCAGTACACAACACGTTTAAAAGACATTTAAAAAAAGTATAACCTCTACTCATATATAGATGTGCCGACTCGACTAAACTCCTGCTTGGATCTAATAATAAGTAACATAAGAGATGGGCATGGTATCACGATCCCGCTCGGTCTTTCCGACCACAACACCGCTCAAGTACTCAAATATGAGATTACCCTTTTAAAACCTATTTTGAAAGAGTATTTTATATTTAAAAGATCTTACACCACGGAAAATATAAAAAGATTTAAGCGCTATTTAGAAATGATTTCATTCTCAGATACATATAATTTTAGGGATTTAAATATTGCATTTGATAGTTTCTATGACATTTTTCGGCTCCTTTATAATCTCTGCTTTCCAAAGATCAAAATAAAATGAACATCTAGGGCACTTGCTAAAAGTTGCAAAAGGAATAGAACTCTACGATTTAAATATTATTCAAGTAAAACTACAAATGACCGTAAGAAATATTTAATTTATAACAAATTATTTAAAAAATGCATAATCCAGGCAAAGAAACTGTCGAATAGAAAATTCATTTTAAATAGTCAAAATAAAGTAAGGTGTGGTGAAACCACCGTTTTACCTCATGCAACTTCACGTCGTGTCTTGTTACTCTCATCTCATTTCACTCACCTCATTTTTATTTTTCCTCGCTTCTGCAACGATACGTAATGATTTAGTAACTACACACTACACTACACACATCGCAATTCCTTTATCTGAACACATTTAATACCTAACCCTGAATCACGAAACTTCGAACACTATTTTTCGACACTTTTACGTATCCTACAAGTTTCGGATCACTTCGATAATCTTATTATGCGTTTATCCTTGTAATATTTACATTTATCTCACCTTAATTGTTTTCTATTTACTAAATATTTTGTTTTGGTCACGTTTTGACGTATCTGACAACTTATTTTTGCTTCGTTGCTATGCAACTTATCAACAAAACATAATCAAACCTTTTAGACTTTCTCATTTATACATTTGGCCATCTAGATATCAGCGTTTTAAAAATAATATTTCGAAATTTATGCAGAACTCAGAAACCGAGGTTTCTTTATAAAGTTCAGCCGACGACCAATGATTACATCTCTAGCTTCTGATTCAAAAGGTTTAGACTAGGCAGACGATCACCAGCTTCCGAATTGGAAGGTCTAGTCTTCATACTATCTTCAGCTTCTGATTCAAAAGGACTAGTCTTCAGATACAATCACCAGCTACCGAATTGGAAGGACTAGTCTAGACTACAGCCTCCAGTCATCGCGTGCGCCTACGCCTGCCTGCGCCTGTCTCGCCTGTCTGCCTGCACCTTCGTCTGCCCGCACCTTCGCCTGCCTGCGCCTGGTGGCAGTTGCCTGCCTGCACCTGCCTGCGCCTGCCTGCGCCTACCGGCGCCTGCCTGTCGGCGCCTGCCTGCCTTTGCTTGCCTGCGCCCTTCGGCGCCTGCCAAGTTCAGCGCTTGCCTCCACACTGCGCCTGCCTGCGCCTATCGGCGCCTGCCTGTCGGCGCCTGCCTGCCTTCGCTTGCCTGCGCCCTTCGGCGCCTGCCAAGTTCAGCGCTTGTCTCCACACCTTCGCCTGCCTCCACGTCAGCTGCACCTACCCCTTCATTTTTATATCATCAACCTTCATCTTTACCATCATCACCTTCTTCTTTTTTCTTCACTTTTTGTTTGTTATTTTATTTTGTATTATAAATATTTGTTAAATCTTATCATCTTTTCTTTTTTAAATGTCGCTTCACGACAAAGGGCGACATGGACAGTAATAAGGAATGAAATGGGACAATTTAACTCAAGAAAACATATAAACAAATTGACATTTAATGGAATGGACATATTGAAACCATCTGACATTGCCAATAAGCTTAATGATTATTTCACCGACAAAACTGACTTAACAAACAATATGATTAATAAATTGACATATAGTTGCAATCACAATCACTCGAGTAACTCGATTTTCATAACACCAGTAGACGAAGAAACCATACATAGAATTATAATCATCATCATCATCATCACCAGCCTGAAGACGTCCACTGCTGAACATAGGCCTCCCCCTTTGACCTCCATCCTGACCGACAACTCGCCACTCGCATCCACCGGTTGCCTGCGACTCTCACGATGTCGTCGGTCCACCTAGTGGGAGGCCTACCAACACTGCGTCTTCCAGTGCGTGGTCTCCACTCGAGAACCTTTCTTCCCCAACGGTTGTCGGTTCGTCGAGCGATGTGGCCTGCCCATTGCCACTTCAGCTTGCAAATCTTACGAGCTATGTCGGCAACTCCGGTTCTTTGGCGAATATCCTCGTTTCGGATTCTATCGCGCAAAGAAACTCCGAGCATAGCTCTCTCCATTGCTCGCTGTGTGACTCTGAGCTTTTCTAAAAGGCCAACAGTTAAGGACCACGTTTCGGTGCCATATGTCATCACCGGCAACACACATTGGTTAAAGACCTTTGTCTTTAGACACTGCGGAATCTTCGATGCAAAGATATCTCGTAATTTCCCGAACGCTGCCCATCCGAGTTGGATTCTCCGGGCGACCTCTTTGTCGAGGTTGGACCTACCTAACTGGACAATCTGTCCTAAGTAGGTGTAGTGGTCGACAACTTCGATAGTATCGCTCCCAACAATTACCGGTACGGGTTCAACATGGACATTCGACATGATCTTCGTCTTGTCCATGTTCATTTTAAGACCCACCTGTTGGGATACGATATTGAGGTCGCTGAGCATGGTGTTGAGGTTCTCCAGCGACTCCGCCATTATGACTATATCATCGGCAAAACGAAGGTGAGTGATGTATTCGCCATTAATGTTGATGCCGAATCCGTTCCAATTCAAGAGCTTGAAAACGTCCTCCAACGCATTTGTGAACAGTTTCGGAGATATGACGTCTCCCTGTCTCACACCTTTCTGCAATTGGATTGGTTTCGTACTCTCGTCTTGTAATCGGATCGACATAGTAGCGTTTCTATACAAACATTTCAACACTTCGATATACCTATAGTCGATATGGCAACGCTGGAGGGACTGCATCACAGCCCAGGTTTCGATAGAATCGAAGGCTTTCTCGTAGTCCACAAACGCTAAACATAAGGGCCGATTATACTCCTCAGTCTTCTGTATAATCTGGCGGAGCGTATGTATGTGGTCTATGGTACTAAAGCCTTTTCGGAAACCGGCTTGTTCGGGAGGCTGGAAGTCGTCAAACCTGCGTTCGAGACGGTTCGTAATGACTCTCGAAAACAGCTTGTACACATGGCTCAGGAGTGAGATGGGTCTATAATTCTTCAATAAGGTGTTATCGCCTTTCTTGAAGAAGAGCACCACCGCACTCCTGTGCCATGCTTCTGGCGTAGTACCTTCGAGCATGACGGAATTAAACAACTTCTGGAGGACTACGAGTATCGGTTTTCCACCCGCTCGCAGAAGTTCAGTGGTAATTCCGTCATCACCCGGCGCCTTGTTGTTTTTAAGCTGTTTAAGAGCCATACTAATCTCATACAGGCTGATGTCAGGGATATCTTCGGTATAGTGTCGGGTTAACTTAGCTCTGGTGTCCTGAGCTGTACCAACAGCGGGCTCTTGTGTTGAGGTGTACAACTGTCCATAAAACCTCTCGAGCTCTCTCAGAATCTCCGGCTTCGACGAAATGACACTGCCGTCCTCGATCTTCAGCTTAGTCATTTGGCTCTGACCAATAGACGAATTCTTTGCGAACACTTTGGCGCCTTGGTTCCGCGCAATTGCGTCCCTAATGCATTTAGCACTATAGGAGCGCAGGTCGTGTCGCACAGATTTCGAGATTCGTCTATTGAGTTTGCCATATTCCGACATATCAGCTGAAGATTGCAGTATCATTTCTTTCCGGTCTTCCATTAACTTAATGGTTCCGTCTGAGAGCTTTTGAGGCTTTTTCCGGCGTGGGGTCTTAAAGAACTTAGACCCCACAGCTTGGACAGTTTCCACAAGCCCGCTGCTGATCTCGTCCACAGTTTCGCACTCGGCTAGGCACTGGAAGCGATTTTGGAGTTCGAGTTGAAAGTGTTCCGGGCTCTGGATCTGGGCAGGGCCAGGACGGAGTGTGGACTTCACCAGACGTGACCTCTCGAGCTTGATGTTGATATTCAGTGTGCCTCTAACAATCCGGTGATCGCTACCGGTTTTCACCCTACTGATCACGGAGACATCACTGAATATACGCTTCTTGGTCGTCATGATGAAGTCGATCTCATTTCTGGTTGAACCATCGGGGCTTATCCACGTCCACTTCCTGGTTGGTCGCTTCCGGAAGAAAGAGTTCATCAAAAAGAGTTCCTCCTTCTCCATAAAGTCGACCAACCGTTGGCCCCTTTGGTTCCGCTGTCCATATCCATATTGCCCCACTCTCAACTCATCGCCGTTCCTTGTGCCCACCTTTGCATTGAAGTCCCCCATAACAACGGTGAAGTACGTTTCGGAGGAATGTATGGCTTCAGATATCTCCTCATACAGAGCCTCTACTTCTTCGTCAGGGTGTGTCGAGGTTGGTGCATATACCTGTATGACCTTCAGCGAATACCGATCGGTGATTCTGAGTATAAGGTACGCAACTCTACCTGACACACTATCGACCTTGATAACGTTGTTAACAAGGGACTTGTGGACGAGAAACCCAACACCACCCTGGGATTTTCGTTCTCCTTCCCGGAAGAAGAGCATGTTGCCAGAATCAAGGACTACCATATCCTGCCCCTCTCGTCGGATTTCTGATAGTCCCATGATGTCCCACCGCAATCTGCTCAATTCTTCCTCCAGCTCTACAATCTTTGCATCGGTCCTCAACGTGCGGATGTTGTGATTATATTATATATAATTATAATGTCATTAAAAAATTTGAAATCGGAAGGTTACGACTCTATAAACACAAAAGTTATAAAAGCTTGAAACAATAAATTGTTGCGGATACTAACGTACCTCATTAACCTTTCATTAGAAACAGGAACTTTTCCAGATAAATTAAAATATTCCATAATAAAACCGTTGCATAAAAAGGGAGACGTATCAGAAGTAGCGAACTATAGGCCATGTTTGATATAGAGAGTCTACATCAATTCTGCTACCAGAGAAGGCACGGTTCAAAGGTCCTGTTCCGGTGAACCTGTAGACCGCACCCTCTCGACTTAAAGATATACTAACTAAACTTAAATTATAATTGAACTAAACGACTTACATACTAGCAGACGGTGTGCCACACCCTTACGCTTGTCTTCAGCTCGGCTGCAGTCCGCCGCGCCGGCTGTCTTCGGCATGCTGTTGTCAGCGTGGTAGTGGTTGACCGCGCTCCGGCGCGTCTTCGGGGCTGGTGCTATGGTGGTGGAAGGCCCTAAGCGTCCCGTGGCTACCCCTGAGAGCTCTCAATCCCCAGACAAATACGTACCACTTGCACAAATCACTCCACGTGTTGGTACGTCAACCAAAACTGATTTTAGCTAGGCCGCCCTGGTTTCCAACTAAACTTATGTTCACTGTTGCACTGTTTACTAATCCCTACGGTCCGCCGATTTTAACTTATTATGTGCCCTACATATTAAATTACACCAAAGTACAAATTAATTTCACACGACCCCGCGTTCAAGGTTCCTAACCTAACTCAATTTTCCAACGTGAGTCTGTGTCACACTGACACTGACATTGGCAGTCGTCTGTCAAATACAAATTAAAGCTAACACAAAAGGTTGCCAGCCGTAAGTGGACATTTCGTTCCGAACATCCCCCCGCTTCGGTCTGGAGGGCCAGCCTCAGACCGCTAGCTCAATCAATCGGGCAAGGAGAGACAGCTGCTGTAGCTCATCGCGGACTCGAACCGCAGTCCCATACTCGCCTACTAACAACCTTACAATGCTGCCCTAGCTACAACTAAACAACATACTAAATCTAATTAGCCAAATTAAAATAATATTAAATTATCTTATTTACCAAAGCTTATTTTCTAAAAATTTACAAACATCATTTAGATACACCCGTGCCCTTGCCATTTTGTGCCATTGTCGGAGCGAATAAGTGAAGGTAGCCCTTATGCGACACGAAACGATCCAACGCGACGACGAAGGCCTCCGTGGACAACGAAGAGACTCCTAACAGGACGGCCTTAGTAGCCAGGCACAAAAAAAACACAAAATAATTACCTACAACCCGAGCGTTGCGCAGTTGATCGGTTTTACCGAAAAAGGTCCAGCAGAACCCGTTGCGTGCGACCGCCAAGAACGGACGAGACTGAGTGACTCGGTCCGAAGGCAGACCCCCCGTCTGCGGCTGCACGGGTGAAGACGTCCACTGTGACAAAATAAACACCGAAAGAGCACTACACAAATAAAGCTCTTTGGACAAACAATATTCAAAATTACAAATTACGTTACCTAGTAACACATCCGACAGACGTCAACCGTGACGTACTGGCCTATTGAAAGGCTTCACAATCCTCATGGGCATGGGCTACCATGTAGACCATGGGAGGTTTCTCAATTTCCCAAACTTGTGCATAGTTATGGAAATGGTACACAAACGCAATGACTCTAGACTATGCGGAGTCGAGTCGTCAAACTGTGTACATAATAGAAACAAAACCAAAATAGTTGGCACTGCCAGCAGTGTACAGCGACCCAGAGCTATCTGGGTGCCTAGTAGGACCCGTCCTAGTACCCGCCCAAGATTAGGTCAATTGGGCCAGGTGACAAAGCGTGGGTCTGCCCGATCTAGACCAATGTATGTGCCGTTATCCCTGCGTGCGTTATTCATTACCGGTACCGAAATTAAATTCCTCACCGTAGATTATGTATCGATGTAAGGGTGACTTGTGTTTGCCCCGTCAAACACCCAGTAAGCATGCTACCAAACAATGTCGCACAAAATTAAAATTTCAAATCTAAGATTTCTTTAAAATCGTGGTTTTGCTCTCGCAAAGGGGCAGGCTAGCTATGTCCTGCCCGAGTCCCCCAACTCCAAAGAAGGCCCCCCCGCTGCGGCATAGCTCGATCGCGGCTGCACGCTGGCGCGCACAGAGCTAGTTGCAGGGAGGGGTCCCTCCTTCGTGACACCGTCGGGGCCCCCGCCCGTGTGATACCCAAATCGCACCAAAATGTGCAGCTGCCGACTAGTGTAATTGTAATTGTGTTATGTGTCAGAGTGTATGAATGTGTGGTTTCTTGTCAAGGCACCGACTAGCTACACATGAAACTTTTATACGACAGGAAGAGGACTAGAGCTACCCTATTTAATTCCCTAATCCCTACAGAACCTAAGTCCCTAAGTTCCTACGGAGCCTAAGTCCCTACAGCCCTAACCTACAGTATAAAAGTGTGATAAATAAATATATAGATAAGTACGGGATGTCTGCACCATGAGACCTAAGGTAACAGACGGAAGGTGGTGAGGAATAAGGTTTAGGCGGTGGTTATCTCACTGCCAGTCAAGCAGACTCACAAGACTGATCAGAACTGACGGCTAAGGGTGTCTTGGCCACAGTCAGGCATGGTAACCTGCAGGCGCGGGTTTGCGCGCCTGCGCGTGGTTCACCTTCCGGTGTGGGGGCGCGCCTCGCGCATGACTGGGCCTCCAGTCCGCTGGTAGGTGTGTGCTCCGCGCTGGAGCACCCCTGCCCGTGTAATGCTGCCACCGCTGTTGAGTGGTCGGTGAAGCCGCTCCCGATCTGTTGACACACAACAATAATAAAAGCTGTGGTCCACCAAATGCACTGCGGCGTTGAGGCCTATAGCCAAAGCAAAGGCCGCTGCGCCTTGCTATGCGCCGCCTCGTCATTACACGCAGCCCTCGTCGGTCCTGGCACCGCGTCGTAGTATGACCCGTTTGGCCACACTGTGTACAAGCCGGGTCCATGCCGGCCGCTGCAGTCAGCGCCGCCCGCCGCGACGTAGTGTGTCCTGGCTGCAGCTGTACAGTGGGATTCGCCTGGCGTCCCATTGAAGCCTGCGCCTCTGATGGCGGCAGGTCAGGCTGGGAGGTCGCTACGACTCCCGCCTCATCGCCGAGCAACTTTAGAAGTTCCTCCAATCCCGGCAGAGTGGCCCCCCCTTTCTCTGCCGTTTCCCGCTCAAACCGGGAACGAACGTCCGTTGGCATCTTGTCCAACACAATGTGTACCAGTAGCAGCGAACACTCGGCTACTGGCAACCCTAAATTTCGCAACGCGGTACACGCAACTGTGACTGGCGTCAACAGCTGCGTCGTTAAGTCCGCCCGATTGGCTACCTTAGGTAGCGACAACAATAACGCGCGTGTGCGTCTACCAATGACCCTTCTTCCACTTCGCCACCCAAACTTCCTAACTGATGGGTAGGAAGCCTATCAGGTATCCTGGGCCCTCCCATTGGTGGCGGTGTGGATGGCTGGACATCCCCTATCCGTCGCCTTTTAATGTCGCAGGCCGCCTGGACGACATTATCATTAATCTCCATGATTTGGTCGAAATCATCCTCGTATGCCGACCATACCTTTTTGTGGGATGTTGGAGCAGTCTCCGACAAAACCACCATGGCGGTCTCAACCGAAGACACCCGCTACTTTAACTGCCTGGCTTGCTCGAGGATGACATCATCGCAGCCCCTCCGAGACAGCAGATCCTGCGTATGCACGAACCAGCGCAGCTGCGTTGCAAAGACTGCCTCCGCCATCGCGTTGTCAACAAAAAACAAATAACGAGGAATTAGATTCTATGTCCAACAATAGCACAAAGACAGGGCAATGTTCCCTACTAATGTAGCCTTTTAATTACAATGTAGCCACAACCAAAATTAATAAGTACATAAAAAAACTTAAACGGGTTTGCAACAAGAAGCGCACTAACAAATAATGTGCAATTATTATTATTACATAGTCCCTATGCATAAATCAACCAATTTAAACCAATGTAAAAATCAAATTAAATTTTAAAATTGGTTTTCAAAAATGAAGGCACAAACAAAACAAAATGTGCTATTATTATTGTATAAACCGTTATATAATAATCCAACCAAATTTCACATATGCCGCTGTGTAGAACAAAACAAATCTAATCGGTTCAAAAGAATTTCCAAAAAAATAAAAATTCAAATAAAAATGTTCCTTAATATTACTGTTCCCGCCAAAGCCGGGACGGCCATCAAATCATACCGCCATCTGTAAGGCGGTTGACTCAGCGGTTGTTGACGACCGCGTCCGCCTATCTGCCGCGGCGCCACCGCTGCGCGACCCGCGGCCGCTCGCTTCGTGAGCATACCGCGCCGACTCGTCTGCAAGCTAGCTAGCTACCGCGCACGCCACAGCCTGACCGAAAGGGTTTATAGTGACTCCTGAACCTAATGTGAAGAGAACGCCTAAATGCCTATTGTGTAGTGTAGTGACTGTGCGCCAGGAAACCAACCTACATCGCCGCCCGTGGTCAGCTCGTCCCCCGGTTCCTGTGACTCATCATCCCTGTAAGTACTTCACTATCCATACCTACCCAGCCCACAACCTTTATTTCGTCGCTGTTACTGCGAACGCCTTTCGCCGTAACATTTTGGTCCTTCGAGCCGGATGCGTACACAAAATCAACAATAAAAATAAAATAATATAAGTATACGTTGGCCAGCTATACTAACACAATTGTTTTACGAGTACCGACAAAAACTTTTATTGGGGCAGGCCGTTTCGCCACGAGATAAAGGTAAAGCTGGACTCAGTATACTACAACATTCTCGACGAAGAGAACTTAGACGAGGGGGTTGAGAGGACATACACTGAGAACCACACAAAATCCTCCGGGGCATACCTGGGGATACTTGTGGCTAGGGAGGAAATCTTACCCTCTTCCACGTCGTCCCAACCCATAACGCTCAGCCCAGTCTCGGCGTCAATACGCCTACAGCCGTCCTCCCCAAGATAGCGCTGCCCAGGTTCAGCTCAAAGGTGGAGGACTGGCCCTCCTTTATTGCACTGTTCAGGAGTTTGACTGACGACATGGCGACCTTGTCGGAAGCAGTCAAGCTCCACTATCTCTTCTCAAGTCTCAGCGGTGAGGCATTAAGCATGGTGTCCCACCTAAAGGTCACCAATGAAAATTTTGCCGTGGCCATGGACATCCTTACCAAGCGGTACGAGAACCACCGGGTTCTCATCGATAGTTTCGTCAACATAATCCTGGGGCTGCCGAGCATCCACACGCGCTCTAACATACGCACACTTTTCCTCACTCCGCTGGTGTCCGCCCAGTGTGCCCTTAGTAATTTGGATCTGCCCATAGGAGACGACTACGTGTTTGTGTCGATAGTGGTGCGAAAGCTTAAGGGTGAGCTCCGCGCGTTATTTGAACGCAGACACGGGTCTAGCTGCTGCTAGGGTGCTCCCTGCCCACGTTGAGTGACCTCATCTCTTACCTCGAGGAGCACGCGCGCTGTGTGGAGACAGAGTTCTCCAACATAGCCCAGCCGCAGCCCATTCACGCCCTGCCCGGCCCTTCTCGTAGCCGCGCGCCTCCACAGTTGCCCCATCGCACTTATGCTCAGATGGCTCAGCAACAGCCCGACCATTACCGTGGCCGCTCCTCAGCTTCATCGCCTCACCGCGCCTATGATCAGCCTACTCACCAACCATCACGACCAGCGCAGCAAATGCGTCACCGCCCATCCACCTCCCCGGCTCGCAGTCAGCCCTTCCCCGTTTACTCAGCCTTTCAGCAAAGCTGCTCCTCATCATCGTCCTCGTCCTCTTCCTCACGCTCGACGTCCTTCTGTCCCTATTGTGCCACTAGGGGACATAGGCTCATGACGTGCAGATGGTACAATGCCCAGCCAACACAGGGCCGTTGGGACTTTGTACAGGCACGCGAGCGCTGCCAGCGTTGTCTCGGCCGTCACTACGAGAGCGAGTGCAGGTCAAGGGGGGCATGCAAGGACTGTGGGAGCACGAACCACCACACGTCCCTCCATCGACCAGACGGCCTAACGCACTCAGCTCATTCGTCGTCTGTACATGTACCCCCACCACAGCTGGCAGAGCACTCGAGGGAGCGTCCCAGACACAGCAGGCGGCACGAACCCGCACAGGCTAAACAGGTGCAACCCAGCTCTGCTCACAGAGCCAGCCCGCCCAGGTCCGGTTCGCCAGGTAGGCCCCGCGAACGCCGCCAGCAATTATGACTCCCAACTATCACGGAGCACCCTAGCGAAGAGGTAGATTTAGCCCATGCCCAGTCAACCCATGCCCACACAGCTGATACATACTCAGCTCATACAATTTCAGCTGATACTCAATCAGCTCACTCACCTTCTGTGCCCACTGGCACACCCATTTTGTTGCCAACCGTCTCACTAAGAGTCGCGGACGTACATGGCCATCTTCACACAGCCAGAGCTTTATTGGACTGTGGCAGTATGCTGACATTAATAACGTCACGCATGGCACGACTTTTGAACCTGCCATCAAAACCCACAACATGAGTCAAAGGCGGCAATAACAATTGTATGCCGACCCACTCACAATGATACTCCTACAATCACTGCCACAGCTCACATTTTAAAAACGTCACTGGCTACCTTCCCTTAGAGAAGGTACCAAACATTTCCCAAGTACTAGGCCAGCCACCCGTGCCATTGGCTGACCAGCTTTACCACACACCAGCCCCGATCGACCTCTTATTGGGGTCGGACGTTCTTGGCCAGGTGTTGGACGGGACTAAGGTCTCGTTGGACCCGGGCAAGCCCATAGCCTTCGGCACGATTTTCGACTTCGCGTTGATAGGACCCATTGAGAACTTGTATGCGCAGCCGGCGCAGCAGGTTAACTCAGCTCACGTCGTCAGCTCACAACCAGACTCAGCTGAATCAGCCCAGGACATACGTCAGAGTCTGGAAAGGTTCTGGGACTCTGAGGAGCCCCTCCCTCAATCTCACACTCATAATAATCCCCTGGAGGAACAATGCGAGGAAATCTTCCGCTCTACCACTACACGCGATCCCTCAGGCAGATATACGGTCGCTCTGCCCTTTCTAAAGGACGCCCCTCAACTAGGTAAAACTCACCCTATCGCATTACGCAGATTCCTCAATATTGAGAAGAAGCTAATGGCGAACCCGTCTCTGCGTTCTAAATACGTCGACTTTATGGCCGAATACATCGACTTAGGGCACATGGCTCCCTGTCACCCAAATACATTCGCCCATAAACCTCACTTCTACATCCCTCACCATGGCGTATTTAAGTCAGGGTCGGACAAGCTGCGCATTGTTTTTGATGGACTTCGACATGAACCCAGAGTCCACGTCCATTAAGGTCTTGGGTAAACAGTGGAGCCCTCAGTCAGACGAGTTCACCTACCGCATCTCTCTGCCCCCCATCACACATGTCACAAAGCTGTCTATTTTAAGCACCGTAGCCTCACTTTATGACCCAAACGGCTGGGTTTCTCCCGTTATCTTCCGCGCAAAGCTGCTGCTTCAGCAATTGTGGTTATTGAAGCTGGAATGGGATGAGCCCACTCCCTCTGAAGTACAAACGGAGTGGCACCACATCTCAGAGGATCGTCCGCTGTTGTCTAGCATTCGCTTCCCTAGGCACATTTGTGCAAACAAAGGCTCAGCTGCATACTCGCTTCACGGGTTTGCAGATGCCTCTGAAGCCGGGTTTGCCGCCGTTGTTTACCTCCATGAGCTCGATGCCTCCGGAGATACTTTGGTACACTTGATTGTCGCCAAGTCGCGAGTCGCACCAATCAAGAATCGCCTCACAATCCCCAAGTTAGAGTTGTCGGCCGCCACTCTACTCTTCCAGCTCATGATCCGTGTGTCGGTTCAGTTATCGGCCCATATCAGTTACAACAACACATATGTTGGTCAGACAGTACGATAGTCCTGGCCTGGCTCAATACACCGCCTCACCGTCTTCAACCCTTTGAAGCCAACAGGGTAGTCAAAATCAGCTCAGGCTCACCAGAATGTACCTGGCGACACGTACCTTCCGAGCTCAACCCGGCAGATTGCGCAAGCAGAGGGATGTCTGCGCAATCCCTGTCAGCCCACGACCTATGGTGGTCTCCCACGTGGCTTGGACAGCCTTGTGAGTCTTGGCCTGCGATGCCCTTAGCTCTGGGCCATCACGCCCTGCCCGGCCTTAAGCCCAAACACGTCCCGTCACTGGTCACAGTGCCCGGTCTTGACTTTGACCTGCTCACTCGGTTCAGTTCACTAGACAAACTCGTCGGAGTGACAGCTTGTCTAAAACGCTTTCTGCACAACTGCAGACACCACCCAGATTCGTGACGCTCAGGCCCCTTGTACGTCAGTGAACGAAGAGAGGCCCTACTTTACTGGGTGCGCAGTGTTCAGCACAATGAGTTTGCAGAAGACATCCACCGCCTTCAAACTGGCAAAATCTGTTCCGTCAGACTCCAGCGGCTGTCACCTCTCATTAAAGATCAGCTCCTTAGAGTTGGTGGACGACTGTCCCATGCGTCTATCCGATATGACGCGCAGCATCCGCTCATACTTCCCAGCTCTAGCCCACTTGTAGACCTTATCATTGACCACTACTACAAAATACACTGCCACCTTGGCGCTGACACTTTACACGCTATCCTACGCCAACAATTTTGGATATTGTCCGCGCGCCGTATTATTAGACGACGAGTTTTTAAATGCATTAGATGCTTTCGATGCCGGGCCCAGCCGCAAGCGCCCTTCATGGCCGACCTGCCAGCCGATAGAGTTACGCCTCAGCCAGTATTTAGTCAAGTCACGACCGATTTTGCCGGACCATTCCTCGTTAAATCTAGTACCCTACGTAATGTTAAACTCTTAAAAGCGTACTTTTGTATATTCGTGTGCCTCTCGACTAAGGCGGTTCATTTGGAACCGGTCTCGGACCTCAGCACGGAAGCGTTCCTCGCGGCGTTACAGCGTTTTATAGCACGCCGCGGTGCCCCGGTTCTCATCCGCTCGGACTGCGGTACAAATTATGTAGGCGCTAGAAATCAGCTCATCGAAGTACAAAACTTTCTTGCCTTGAATAATGACACGATTGCGCACAAGCTCGCTGGTCAGCACATTACTTGGTTGTTGAACGTCCCTAAGGGACCATGGTTCGGTGCGTTACATGAGATCAACGTAAAATCAACAAAGCAACTTTTATATCGCGTAATTGGCGAACAACACCTAACATTCGAGGAATTCTCCACACTTTTAGGTCTAATTGAAGCGGTCCTTAACTCAAGACCTCTCTGCCCACTTTCGTCTGATCCTTCAGACTTTGAGCCGCTTACAGCCGGACATTTCCTTATAGGCCGCCCACTAACGGCCCTTCCCGAACTATCCGTGCAAGATAGGCCGATCTCCACATGTAGGCGATTCCAGATGGTACAGGCCCTTTCCCAGCGCTTCTGGACGCTGTGGATCCAGTCCTACCTTCATACCCTCCAAACCCGCTCTAAATGGTTGTCCCCATCCTCCCCTCCCCGAGTTGGCGAGCTCGTCCTCATCAAGGAGGACAACCTGCCTGCCCTCCAATGGAGACTGGGGCGCATTGCTCGCACTCTGCCTGGGAAGGATGGCGTCGTGCGGGTGGTAGACCTGGACACCGCGAATGGACATCTTCGGAGGCCTGTTTTCCGGATCGCCAGGCTCCCATTGGATGAGCCCACCCTGGGCCCCGGAGGATGTTCCCGCCAAAGCCGGGACGGCCACTCAAATCATACCGCCATCTGTAAGGCGGTTGACTCAGCGGTTGTTGTCGACCGCGTCCGCCTATCTGCCGCGGCGCCACCGCTGCGCGACCCGCGGCCGCTCGCTTCGTGAGCATACCGCGCCGACTCGTCTGCAAGCTAGCTAGCTACCGCGCACGCCACAGCCTGATCGAAAGGGTTTATAGTGACTCCTGAACCTAATGTGAAGAGAACGCCTAAATGCCTATTGTGTAGTGTAGTGAGTGTGCACCAGGAAACCAACCTACATCGCCGCCCGTGGTCAGCTCGTCCCCCGGGTCCTGTGACTCATCATCCCTGTAAGTACTTCACTATCCATACCTACCCAGCCCACAACCTTTATTTCGTCGCTGTTACTACGAACGCCTTTCGCCGTAACAATTACATACGCCACTATGTTAACAAATCATGAACCAAACAAATGTTACAAATGAATGGAACTCAAATTAATGCAACTAAATTATTTTCAAAGAAAGAAACAACTTATGGGAACAAAATAAATGTTACATAGCCGCCATGTAAACAAGCAATAAACTGCAATATTAATATATGTGTCTACAGCTTTGCAATCGCTAGACAACCGAACTACAAATATTGTGAATCAAGTGCCTACAATATTTAAATATGTTTTCAAACATTAAAACAATAAACCAAATAAAAATACCACAATTTTCAATGCTTTAACTTTAAATTCTAAATTAAGTTTCTAAGCAATCAAGGAACAAACAAATGTTTAATTATTTGCAAACCGCTAGAATCTTAAAATTCAGTTTGCACAACAAATGCAAAATTAACATCAAAAATATTTATTTGTTGTCACAAATTTACACTACCCTAGCGAGACTAGTTTTAAATTAAAGTTAGACAACAAAGCAATAATAAACTGCCACAAACAGTTTTAATCAATAAGTACAACTTTCTTGTCTGACAATTACAGGACAATTATTAACTCACCGCACTAAGGCAAGTAATTATAGCAAGTTAGGTATCAGTCAGCACTTTCCGCATTGAACTAATCTTACATACTCAACGCATTCTAAATGCGAGACAACCAAACCAAGTTAATTATGATAACATTGACCGCAGTGAGACAATCTTACGCTACCTACTTGCTACAATCAACACAACAAAACCTACATATTACAACATTGCATTCTGAATACAATTTAATATGCGGTTGCAAACAATCTTAACACTAAACTAATACTAATTACTTGAGGTCCGTAGACAAAACTACGCTCTGGTTTACCAAAAATTGTTTGAGATAGAGAGTCTACATCAATTCTGCTACCAGAGAAGGCACGGTTCAAAGGTCCTGTTCCGGTGAACCTGTAGACCGCACCCTCTCGACTTAAAGATATACTAACTAAACTTAAATTATAATTGAACTAAACGACTTACATACTAGCAGACGGTGTGCCACACCCTTGCGGTCTCGTTCGTCTCCAGCTCGGCTGCAGTCCACCGCGCCGGCTGTCTTCGACACGCTGCTGTCAGCATGGTAGTGGTTGACTGCGCTCCGGCGCGTCTTCGGGGCTGGTGCTATGGTGGTGGAAGGCCCTAAGCGTCCCGTGGCTACCCCTGAGAGCTCTCAATCCCCAGACAAATACGTACCACTTGCACAAATCACTCCACGTGTTGGTACGTCAACCAAAACTGATTTTAGCTAGGCCGCCCTGGTTTCCAACTAAACTTATGTTCACTGTTGCACTGTTTACTAATCCCTACGGTCCGCCGATTTTAACTTATTATGTGCCCTACATATTAAATTACACCAAAGTACAAATTAATTTCACACGACCCTGCGTTCAAGGTTCCTAATCTAACTCAATTTTCCAACGTGAGTCTGTGTCACACTGACACTGACATTGACAGTCGTCTGTCAAATACAAATTAAAACTAACACAAAAGGTTGCCAGCCGTAAGTGGCCATTTTGTTCCGAACAGGCCGATTACACTGACATCGATATTTGCTAAAATATTAGAAAAGGTCATGAATGAAAAGCTTATATCATTTTTGACACAGCACAACATTATCCAGGAAAATCAATATGGCTTCCAAAAAAATAAAAACACGGTACACGCGGTTTTTCACCTAGTTAACAGCGTTCTACATAACGTCAATAATAAAATGAAAACTACTGTACTGTTTCTTGATATGTCCTCCGCTTTCGACTTGGTTGATCATGAGATTTTGTTGAGAAAGCTGGAAAGCTGCGGGGTGAGAGGACACGCATCTGACTGGTTTCGTTCATATTTAAGAGACAGGTACCAATGTGTCGAAATTGAATATTTGATATATCTATAGTGGTAGCATCGGATCCCGATGCCTCTATACGGCAACACGAAGCAGATATACTAGAGAGTTTGTCGTTAATGCAAACTCGTTTCATAATAATAATCTTAGAGTTAATTTATCTAAGACCAACCACCTCATTAATTTCAATAATTGTAAGGATCACGCTTTTGACATTACTTTTAACGGACAAACTCTCAGGACGGCTAATAATGTGACATTCTTGGGTATAATTTTGAATTCAAAATTTGACTGGAAGGATCATGTTGAAAAGGTATGCAACAAGTTAAATAGATTTGCATATGCTCTATATAAACTTAGCATGGTAGCATGTAGAAACACTGCGCTAATTACATATTTCGCCTAAGTCGAATCGGTTCTGAGATATGGGCTAATTTGGGGTAACAGTACCGAAATTAAAAAGGCATTTATTGCGCAAAAAAGGTGTGTACGCGCAATATGTCACATAGCGCCGGATGAACCCTGTCGACCATATTTTAAAGTTTTAAATATACTTCCATTGCCATATATATATGTTGTTTGCGCCACAACCGCAACGACCAATCACGGCCGCCCCTCCGTCGGCCAATTAGAGGCGCGGCGGTCCGCCGCCGCGAAGCGCGCGCCGCGCCGCACGCGCCGCGGTGCCGAAAGTGTGTTACCAAGCCTTAAAGTGAATCCACGCGCCCCGCGCCTTTGAACTCAGCCAAACCGCTCTCGTGCCCCCTACGCGCCCTTACAAACCCTTATGTGAAGTGAGTGACGAAGTGTGCTACCCGCGACCTCCGCTCGTGCCTATCGCCCTTGCCCACTCGCCCGGGCCTACCGCGATCACAGATCGCGACCATAATTCGGACCAGATCAACCGGGTACCCCAGGTAAGTCCTTTCCAGCCTCCCTCCTTATAACGTCGCATGTTACTGCGCCTCAGGCAGTAACATATTTGATCCTTTGAGCCAGATACCACATCCCAGTAAAACAGTCCACTAATTTAAATCCTACCCGCCACGCTTAATATCTTGTAAGCTTCGCCTCGATTCGTGCTACGTGTAGTGTGTGTACGCCATATAGATACACACATGCGTCTCCACCCAGTATATAAGCAATAACTTGCATTAATAAAGGTGCATTATAATCTGGAATCATCTTTTATTCGTTGCGTGAACCTCCCGCCTTTGCAAGGCGACCCTGCCAGTACTACCTGTCGGTAGCTCTGAGCAGATGGTTTTTGTATAGATAAAAGTTGTATTAGTGACTATTAAGAAATACTAAATAGACAATGAAAGTTTAAAAATTAAATAAATAAGAAACAGTGACTTTTTAATAAATAATAATGTTATAGACAACTAAGCAATTATGTGAAAGAAACAATAATGTGAGAGAACAGGAGTGAAATAGTGTTAAATAATTTTATGAAATACTTAAAATAATAAATAATATACGTTGCGTAATAAAATTAAAAAAGTTCTAAAAAAATATTAATTCTTCGTAAAAAATTATAAAACTATATAAAAGGATAGTTACTTCTTTGGTGAAAATATGTAGAATCAGCCAATTTGCTGGTTGTGGACATGATGGTGATGGAACAGTTAAGAGCAGGGTGCCGGGAGTAGATGGTGTCGGATGAGGATACAGCCGGGAGATGTTGGTGTCTGATGGTATTTGGTGATGGAACATGGAACAATGTGAAGATTGATCGAACTTACGATTTTTTTTCTCTGAAGAAAAGTACTTAATTTTTGGTTACCGAGATTTTTAATTTTCGATTGATTATGTAAAGATAAAATTTGTTTTTGTGTATTACGCATTTTTTAATATTTTTTTTTAATATTGTAATCCGTAGAAATAATAACAGACGGTTGTTGACGGTGAGATAAGAAAGTATGGTTTTGTAACTATGTATTAAAGTGTAAAAAATGTTTAATGTAACATTAGAGTATTATTAATAATTTTTCCATTTATGTGTCTCAAATTATAGTGAAATAATCTTCGACCAGTGAAATTAATGTTCCGATTAGTATTCTTTGTTAATTAATGTAAGGTTACAGTGAAATATGGTGAAATTAATAAAATGAATCGGAAAAGGTTAATAAGTAGGAAATTAATGTTCTATAAATAGACTTCCATATTAGGTCGCGTTTTACAGTAGACCACATAAGAGCTCTTGGTCACTTTGTTTTGCATTACGTTGTGTCACCGTAAAGCGATGCGCTCGTCGCTCGCGCACTTCGGGTGCTTATAAGGTATTCATGTAGCAAGATAGCTTGGTTGGTAACAATAATATGAATCAGGATCGAATTAAATTGTTGTTGGAATTAACTCATGTTGTCACTACTTTCAAGTACCTATTATTCTTTTGTTACTAGGTAGATGAGTGTGTCTACTTTTAAATTTTCTATTTAATTTTTATAAGTATATATTTTCTCGGGGTTAGATGTTATATTAAAAGCTACAAGCAATTAATGAGTTTTATTGGGTTTAGTGAAGATAATTAAATAATATGGCAAACTAGAAATATGAATATGGAAAATGTTTCTCTGATTTGACTAACTTCAAAATAATTATGACAAAATATTAAAAGTTGAGTTAAAGATAAGTGTATGTTGTTTTGTTACAGGAAGAACTCTGTATATAAAATGGTTTTCTAGAATAAAATCAACCAGTTTCAGGAAAGCTCGAATGGGAATCGAACCCATGACCTTTGGATTGCCGGTCCACTTGGCTTGCAGCGTAAATCATCAACTACTAGAAAAAATTCAACGAGTCTTCTGGGGTCTCGGTAGCGGTTAACGGTTAGAGCAGTGGACCAGCAATCTAAAGGTCATGGGTTCGATTACCATTCGAGCTTTCCTTAGACTGGTAGATTTTTTTTTAGAAAACTTTTTATCCTATATAGCATTGTAAATGCAAAAAAATTCAAAAATGAAGATTTGTATTGTATTTCATTTAATTCCATTCTTGGCTTTGGTCAGCTTTATAAAATCTGTAAATGCAGTCATGTTTGTGTTTCGAAACATCTACAGACTACTCTACTATGAACTATGAACAAGTTCGATGATTTATGTTCCTTTATAAATTTTACGCATCGTGAACGCAAAATCTAACATGCTCTGTGTTCGTATTTTTTTTTTGTAAAGGCGGCATTTGTGACGTCATTGTCGCCTAATTCTTAATTAATTCTGCAAAATTATATGCAATATCTCTAGAACAACACAGATTGAGCGTGGTCGTGCTAGGAAGTCATTCCTTCCAGCACGACAATCGTATCTCTATGATCCTTAAAGTAGAAAATTGAGAAATAGGCGAAAATAATAGTAGATATTCTAAATAATTTAGTACCGTTTTAAAGTCTCCAGAACAACACTGAGATTGGGCTTGATCGTGCTAGGAAGTCATTCTTTCCAGCACGACAATCGTATTTCTAGGACCTTGATAGTTGGGATTTCCCAAATAGGCGTAAAAAAATAGTAGATATTCTAAATAATTTAGTACCGTTTCAAAGTCTCCAGAGCAACACGGAGATTATGATTGGTCGTGCTAGGCAGTTGTTCTTTCTAGCACGACATTCGTATCTCTAAGATCTCGATATCCGAATTGTAATGTGTGTAATAAACTAGAGGACGTGCAGCACTTGTTGATGGAATGTGGCAAAAATCAAAGAGAGCGACAATCATTGACGAGTCAATTAAATCTTAAAATGTCTGATGTAGGATTATATCAATCTATTTTGGCAAACCCTACATCAGACGCAGCCAGACTTGTCTGTGATATTGTCTTGGTGAGTCGTCAATGATTGGTAGTATCACTGGACAGATAAGTGCTAAGTATCTACTAGCTATTACTAATTAAATAAGGATTGTATCATATTAACAAAATATAATGATGGTAGCTAAGCTTAAGTTATGATGGGACTGACATAACATAGTGTAAAGTCCCTAAAAAAAAAAAAGAATAAAAAAAAAAGATCTCGATAGTACACAGGTAAAAAGGATTTCTTTGAATAAGACAAAGCACTTTCTCAGAATATTTCGTAATTTCGATAAAATATTTTCTAGGACCAAAAATATATTGTTGTTATAAAAAAACTGCTTATCTCTTTCTGATACAATTTTGCTCTCAAAGTTTTTGTTTTATTAAGAGAAATATTTTTGTTTCAAGATTCATGTATAATTTGATTGATATACTAAACTTTACTTGAATGAACAACTATAAATGCACTTGAATCAATAAATAACATCTTTGGTTAAGATGTAAGTATTCTCAATTAGGGATTCAAGTCTTTTATCTTGAAATAAGAATTGTGTAGTACAGTAAGAAGAAAAAATATTTTCTGTCTAAGAAAATATGGCTTTTCTGAAATGTAAAAATGTTTCATTCAGTTCCAGAATATTTTAATTATTGTTTATTAAATATTTCCTTAGTCAAAATATTAATTATTAATGTTTAGAAATATTTTACGTTGGGCCAAAATAACATTTTATTTATGTTTGTGTCATAAATTTCTAGTTTTTAAAGACGTACAACATTACTATGAAATATTTTTTTCTCATTTTGTTTTTGGTTTTGTTGGATTTAGAGAATTTAATTTAAACAAGAATATCGTAGTCTTATATCAACACGAATTAACTTTGTTTTAACCAAAATACTTTGTTTTGAGATTTAAGATTTTTTTCGAATTCTGTTTATTTTCTTTCACTTTTGTTGGAGGTGCGCCGTTCGAATTGTTCTGTACTTACAAGTAGTTAAATTGAGCACAAAGCTTTGTTTAACATAATATGTTATTGGAGTTAAAGTATAATCTCTCAAAAGGCAACGTGGATTCTGTTGTTGTTATACTTACTTTGTGGGGAGGGAATACGTGAATATGTAATAAATTTTATTTGGGTAAGTATGCGCTCATCTATCTAGTGCCACGGTACGCCGCACCGGCGCCGAGGATTAATTATTTTATTTTATTTATTAATTTACTGTACACAGTATTGGCAGTAAATTATATTCTATTTTATTCTAATCGATTTTATTTATTTTGGTTAATACTGGCTGAATAACAAAACATTTTTTTTTCTTCCAGTCGAATAATTTATGAAGAATACAATGTGATTGCAGCAAAAATAATAACATTGTTCCCAAAGGAGACTACAGGCAAATACTTTTCAAAGCCAATAAGAAAAAATAATTTTGTAAATGGACGATGCACAAGGAAAATTAGAAGAGGCAATGCGACTGTGAAAATGAATCACCAGCAATTAGATGAAAAACAACTCAGGAGTTTCAAAGTAATTTAGAATGTTTTTATTTTTTTTATATTTTAATACTATGGTCTAATTAACCATCCTATGGCCTATGTCCAGTACAGCACTATCTTAGGGTTGTCGATGAAGTCTATGTTGCACTAAAAGTTAACAAAGTTATTTTTTTAAGATATTATACAATTTTGAGACAAACTGTGGCTAAACTCCAATTCGGAACCTTGGAACATGTGCAACAAAAATGAAAAGGCCGCTTTTAGCCTCAGAAGGGAAGGGGAACGTAAAGTCTTCATGAGTTTCTACATAATGTCGAAGACAGGATTGGAAAATTTTGTCAGACTCACGGAATGACGTATTGGTAAGAAACCTTAAATTAGAAAATGTTAAATGCTCCCTGTTTTTAAAGTTATCTTTTAGAGTATCAATTATAATTTCTGCTGAAGTTAATTTTGATTCCTATGTTTAATGGAATTCTTATTGTTAATTTTAATACCAAATATTAGATTGTGATTCCAAAGAGTTGAATACCTACTTGTGAACTATAATTTTATTGTAATATGCATTATCAATTATAATATGAACATAGGACATTATATTAAATTAAATATATTATACGTTTAGGTTAGGGAGTTGATGTTTGTCCATTTTCGTTTTATAATAATAAAAAACTAATAATACTTAAGATGTAAATCTTATTATAAATAAATTAACATTATGTGTAATTAAGAATTTGTCTATTTCTATGAAAATATATTACATATTATTTGAAAATTTCGTTTTTATTACTTATAGTATATAAGTACATCTCGTGTTACTCATATAGTCACCTTTCCACGGAAAGTCGGGTTTTCTTCATGCGCTGTGCGGACGTAACAGAAGACAAGGATTTAAAAAAATATATTATTACGATTATGTTATTAAAGTACGATTTTACTGTCTTAGGTAAAGCGTTGGGTTTATTTAATTCATTTCATGTAATTTCTTTGAAGTAAGTACTTATTATTTGGGTGTAACAGGAATGTGCATCATTTTAAGAGGTGAATGTACTCATCTATACGAACTACTTTTACTAACTTAAACATTTCTTGTTTCGTACTTACATTTTTTTTTATTTTTATATATTTTGGCAGAGCTCAGTGACCAAATTGTACGAAAGAGATGTTCATAATAGGTAAATGTGTACATTCACTCCAAAAAGTGATGCACATTCCTGTTAGATACACCCGTATAATAAGTACTTATTTCAAAGAAATGACATGACTTGAATTAAATAAACCCAACGCTTTACCTAAGACAGTAAAATCTTACTTTAATAACATAATCATAATAATTTAAAAAAATCCTTGTCACAAAGAAAAGATATAACATGAATTAAGTAAACTCCATGCTGTAACTTAGACAGTAAAATCTTATTTTTAGAGTCTTGTTAATTTTAAGTAAAAAAAACATAACCATCTAAGCATAATGAAATTTACAACAACTTATTAAGAAATTCCGTTTCAGTGTAAATAAATATTATCTTATTTTTAGATTCTCAATTATTGAAGTCAAGAGAAAATAAATATAAATCCAATAAATGATCTCTTCGTTTATCATTGCGCATTCTCAACCTTAGACAATAAATGCAAGTAACAATGAAATATTTTCTTGAAACAAGAATAATATATTTTATTTTAAGTAATTTGTGTCTTTATGGAAATAACAAATACATTCACTTGAAGAATTTATTTTATTGACTCTCAATATAACTGTAATTCTTAAGTGAATTAATTTATTTATTGCTTTAAACAAAATTGTCTGGTTACAAATAAACAATTTTAAGATATTTTTTTGCTGCTAACAAGTAAATATTCTCTAGCGTGTATAGGGAGGAAACCGTTTTCTTGGAGTTAATAAATTTGCTTTGATGCAAAGCAATTGGTCTTATTCAAAGAAATCTGTTTTTTCTGTGTAGGGAATTCCCAAATAAGCGTAAAAAATAGTAAATATTCTAAGCGATTTAATACTATTTTAAAATTTAATAATAACATGGGATTCGTGAGTGGTCGTGCCAGGAATTATTCTTTTCAGCACGACCATCATACCTCCTAGATCTAGTAGGTAGAAATTTTCAAAAAAGTGGTAAAAAATAGTAATAAATCCAGTATATTTTTTGCCGCCTTCAGATATCAGGAAATCATCCGTGGTCGTGCCAGGAAGCATGACACGTTATGCTCACTGAGTTGCCAAGCTTCTTCTTACATAAACTTTGTCAAGATTAATTTAGCCGTGGCTGACCCTTTTGCAAAATTCAAAAAGGCATAGCCCAAAAACTCAACACTCGTACCTTTAGTAATCAGGTTCCGTTTCAGCCAATTTTAATAGAGGCTGTTTGGTATTTCTTCATCACTCACGTACAGCACTGGTTATTTAAATATGAATTTACTGCTAAAATTGACTTATAAAAATTACTTTTGAAAATTATGGTCCCTGGGCCCATGACCTGTTGGCAGGGACGCAGTGACGGCAAAGTAAAACTTTGTAGTTGTCTGATTGAATGCTTTTATTAAAGTGAATGTCGCTCCGTTGGCACAACGGTTTTATAATGAAAAGTCGTTTGAGTGACTAATACAAAAATAGTGATGTTACACAAAGTAATCGTATGGTATAATCAATAGATACAATTGAATAGAGTATTTTCGTATATTCCAACAAAATCAATCAAAGTTAAATTGATTTCCAAGAAAAAAAAAATGTTTATTAAATAATGTGCGTTGGCCAGTCATGATACTACCACAAGTTAAACGTTGGCCAGTCATGATACTACCACAAGTTAACAAACAATATATAATAAAAACTGCATTATTTAAAATATGTTTTCAAAATGAGAACAACAAATTAACTTTTCAATAATTTTCAATGCTGCTGGGCCCACTGTGTTTTTTAGACTTTAACTTTAAATTCTAAATTAAGTTTTCAAGCAATCAAGAAACAAACAAAATGTTTAAATATTTATCGGACAATTATTGGACAATTATTAACTCACCGCAGGGGTGAGTCAATCTTATTAAACTAAATTCAAACCCAAATGCTTGCAATGCACTGTACACAGTAATGTAACTTTAAATACACATCCATATATATTTAGTGCACCAAACAGTTGTAAATTTTAATGTAGTACAACTGATCCAAACCAAAATTTACTATGAACTGTTAACGGTGAGATAATTTTACTATTACCTATATGGATGTGAACTTTTAAAATCAACCTAAATATAAAATTGTAAGCACAATCCTACGCTAACCTATTCTAAGTATTTGGTTGGTATAACCAACCAACTTTAAAACTTATAACTAATTGAGGTTATCCGTGGATAAACCGCGGTCTGCTAACAAAAAATGTTTGATTAAGGGTGGATTCGACCAAAGTGGAATAAGGTCTTATACCTAGATTAAACGCGGAATTTGTATGGACTAATCTCGGAGTAAGTCTTATTCCAGATTGGTTGAATCCACCCTTAGAGGTCCAAATCAAGACAACAACTATCCCTAGCTTAAACTATAAATTAAGTACAATAAACTAACTCACATTAAGTGAAGCCGGGGATTGACCTTTGAATCGAGTCGCCTGAATTTGAAGAAACTGACACTGTGGGGGGGGGGGTCTAAGAGGTTCTTAAATAAAGGTTTATTAACATTTTAGCTGCCACCGTTTCGTTAAAATATAAAAAAACCACTTAAAAGTTTTGCCAAAATCGGCTTTAATCACGAAAAATTACACGTTTTTAGGTTATACAGTACCATAGTAACAGCACCGAAGCGAAGGGGCGGGGGGGGCGCAGCCCCCCCCCCTCGAGGGGGGCTCGGGGGGCCAAGCCCCCCGCCATGAAAAAAGTCTCAAGAGTTAATTATGTTAGGTTAGGTTAGTATGTTGACCAAAAACGCGCGAGCCCAGCGAGCGAAGCGAGCGTGCCGCGGGAGCGGCCGGCGAAGCGCCAGAAATGACATTTTAGTAAATTTCCATATTTTTAAAAAAAATACATAACTTAAAAATTACTTGTCGGTGGCAGGAGGGGTAAGTGGGGGGGCACTCCTTATTCCTCCCCTCCCCTTCCCCCACCAATTATGGCTACTCGATTAAATTTTTTTACTACGATACATAACCTCAAAATACAAAAATTATCATAACTTAAAAACTACTTGTTGGCGGCAGGGGGGGTAAGTAGGGGAATACTCCTCCCCCCTCCCCCTACCTTCTCCACCCCCACCCCACCCCCGATTCAGGCGACTCGATTCAAAAGGTTTACCGAAGCCGGTGCCTGCGCGTCCTCGACGCTGACGCTCCCCGCGCGGGATCTGCTCGGTGGCCGTCTGCACGACGCTGGTGTGGTAGTTACCCTAAGCTTACCCACCTACCCCGAGAGCTCTCAAATACTTCAGACAAGTTATAATCACCAGCTTGCGGCAGTTCTTCAGGGATGCGGCACGCACGTGTCTCGACAGCCAACACCCGTAGACCTTATACGATACCCCGCGGTACGTGTATACAAGTTAGCTAAATTATACTAAAAAGCCGACCGTCGACACAATCAACGTTTAACCCGATTAAACTTTAAACACAAAACAATATATGTTACATCCAAAAGATTGTGTGGTCAGGATGCCATCAACTTAGCGGCAATAGGGATGGGAAAAAAGTGATGTGACACATAACAATTGCAAATAATTGGAAATAATTAAATTGAGACAGAAACACAGAGCTGAGTGCCGCGCGACCTCACATCGGCCGAGCGAGACAGAGCGATGTGTTCTGTTTCACGTTTTATTCCATACATTCCATTTTCAATAGAATACCAGAAAACATAAAATGTTTGCCGCTAAGAACATTTAAAAGTGTCCTGCGTCAATGGTTCCTTGAAAATTTTACTCGGTTGATGAATTTTTGAAACATAAGTAGAAAGACGCGATGTGGTGGATGGATAGACCCTATTTAGTTAAATTAAGTATTTCTGTACCTAAATATTTTGCATGCTGTAGCTTACGGCTAAGTAGGTTTAAGCGACATTGTATTCTTTGACCAACTGTATTATACCCTATTTATGGCAAATAAACAATTATTATTATTATTATTTGTGCAAGATAATTCCGCTGTTCATAATTCACGTTTGAGCGAAGCCTGGTTCAGTCGCCATCGCAGTGAGCTGGTTTCGTTGCTATGGCCGCCTAAAAGTCCAGACCTAAACCCCATTAAGAATCTTTGGGGTTTAATGGTCCAGCAGTGGGACAGAAACCGAGCTAGAACACGCGAAGCCCTATTTAATCATGTCTACGAAATATGGGACAGTTTCAAAGGTAGTGATGTATGCATTAACATGATTTCATCAATGCAACAAAGATTTGCATGATGTCATTGATTCTCACGGTGGTTACACAAGATTTTAAATTCTACAATATTTGTAATAATAGGTGTTCGAACAGTTTATCCTTCGATTCTTTAATACTGTTATCATGCCTATTAGACCTAATTTAATAAAAATAATATTTAAACTCATAAGTCCCAAGATTTGGCGACATTCAGTTATCAAAAATATTAAATTATTATTTTTAGTATTTTTTAATTATGCTTGGTAATTTAAATCTGATGTTACCAAAATGTTTAAAAATGTTATTAATATAAATAGATTAGTAATATAGTTAATAAGTAAATAGATTTACACGTTTTTTGTTTAATGCCCTAACGATCCAGGACGGACCCATGTTGTCATGCCTTATAGTGTAGGTTGGTTGGTTGTTTTTTTTTTTTTTTTTATTTGCAACTGGTAAGCGCTTGGCCTTCATCTCACCTGATGGTAAGTGACGATAAGGCCGAAGGTGGAAGCGCGCTTCACCCGGAATCCTCAACCACTGAGGAACTGGCTATCTTATCGCAAACTGCCGGAACACAACAATTCTATAAACATCGTTGTTATGGCGACAGACTTAGATAAGATGGTGGTAGCTAGCCAGGCGGACTTAACAGCCCTACCACCAACCAAACCGAGCACACAAAGATGTACTCCCCGCTGGGAATCGAACCCGGGACCTCTGGGTCTGAAACAGGTAGCTTAGCCACTAGACCACAGACGCGGTTGTCATACTTATAACACCAGTGACGATTTCAAATTAGGTATATGTTAAAAATTATTCAAAGTTATTCAAAAGAGTATGTCGATTAGCCAAGGCAAACTAGCTGAGTTCTATAATTAAGAATAGTAATAACAAAATAAAAATGACATGGAATATTATAAACAGTGAAACAGGAAAGGTCAAAAGTCGTAATAATGAGTACCATTTAAATTATGATTATAAAACATTGACTTCTGATGCTGATGTCGCTGCAGCATTTGAGAGGTTTTTTACTGACATTCAAGTTTCAACCACAAAAGCCTTGATTTCCTCCCCCACTGTAGCTGAATCTGTTCTGAAGGAGAATGCTAAAGATTGTGAAAGTAATTTAAGTTTTCAAAAACACTCTCAATAAAAAGAAAACTGCTGATCTGTGGGGTAATTCCGTCGACGTCGCTAAATCAGTAATTATGACAATAGCTCTAGTTTTAGCTTGCATATTTAACGAATGCATTGACTGTGGTGTTTTTCCTGACCTAATTAAACATAGTAAAATAATTCCATTGTTTAAATCAGGTAGCACTTCTGACCCCTCTAATTTTAAACCTATTTCTGTGCTACCCACATTTAGTAAAATTTTTGAAAAGTTGATGCTAGACCAAAATTCAAATTCATTTTCATATTTTTTTTTTTTAAGTTTATTTTTTATTTAGAAAATGTACATAGTTATTAAGTCTAACATTCTGCCAAACTGCACCACAGTTTGTCGGCAGAGTTCTCGCAGAAAGCAGCACATTTCAAATTTAAATTACATTAAATAAAGACTAAATTAAAAGAGATACTTTAAACAATTTGACAACAAAAGAGATAACAAAAAAGTCATTTATCAAAAAAGAGACAACATGAAGAGACACCAACACCTAGGGGCACATACTTAGATAATGCCTACGCAAAATATTTTTAAGTGTATTTTTATCATTATTATCTGCCTCCAACTGTGTCTGCATCTCCCCAGGGAGTCCGTTATACAGTGTGGGTGTCAGCCATTGCCTGGTTCTCTTTCCATAGTAATTCAGTACTTGAGGTACCTCATACTTTTTTTTGTTAGAAGCATGTCGGATTGGGTGCATATGCATTTTAAGTATTCTTTTCTCAGTCATTTTAGTTTGTTAAACCATAATTTCTATTTTGACTTTCATATCTACCGGCATTATTTTACAAATTTTGAATAACTTTTCATAACATTTATTTAATATATTTAGTTTATTTCTATTTACTAGTGATTTAATCAGTCTAATTTGCAAATATTTTATTTTATTTAGGTGTACCGGGAAAGTGAGACCAAAAGCACCCAATCCGTAGCTTATAGTCGCATCTGCCAGTGCATAGTATAGCATATACATTATCAATAAACTTTTACATTGTAAACAGTATGGTTTTACTAGGGGTCGCTCAACAACTGACGCCGGTGTTGAGCTTTTAATCCAAATATTTGATACCTGGGAGGAATCACAGGATGCCTTAGGGGTTTTTTGTGATTTATCCAAGGCTTTCGATTGTGTTTTACATGAAACTTTGGTCAGGAAGCTTAACCACTATGGAATTAGGGATGCTTCTTTGAGTCTTCTAATCTCATACTTGAGTAACAGGATTCAGAAGGTCGACATTAGCGGTAAAAGATCTCCGGGATCAGTGGTTACAATGGGAGTTCCGCAAGGTTCAATACTAGGTCCATTCTTGTTTTTGGTTTATATTAATGACTTACCTTATTTTGTAAAAGACAGTCATGAGATAGTATTGTTTGCTGGTGATACTTCACTTTTATTCAAAGTGAAACGACAACACCCAAATTATGACGATGTGAATAATGCGATCTCAAAGATTGTTCACTGGTTCAGTGTAAATAACTTGCTTTTAAACGAGGGAAAAACCGAATGTGTAAGATTTGTATTGCCTAATGTTAAGCAAGTAACAACTAGTGTTTAAAGAAACAAATTAAAGATAAGAATGTGAATCCTGTGGACACCACTGTGTTTCTAGGCATCACGTTAAATGCCAAGCTTCAGTGGGGCCCACATATAGCTAAATTGTCGAATAGACTTAGCTCTGCGGCTTATGCAGTAATCAAGATCCGTTAGTTAACTAACGTTGATACATCTAGATTAGTTTATTTCAGTTACCTTCATAGTGTAATGTCGTACGGCATTTTACTGTGGGGAAATGACGCCGACATTTAAACTATTTACTAGGCTATTCGAGCAATCTATAACCTAAAGGCTGGTGACTCTCTCAGAGAGAGATTTAGGATATAAATATAATGACTGTTGCATCACAATACATTTGAAAATTTGATTTATGTTCATAAAAATACCGAAATGTTTTCAAAAAACAGTGATATTCACTATCTGAGCACTAGAAGTAAGAACAAATTAGCAGTACCTTATACTAACTAGGCTCCATAAAATAAATAATTATTTTAAGGGTCTGTGTATTTTTATAAATTAATGATGTAAAATATATTTGTAATATATAATATATTTTATATCATGTATACATTGTTTTAAAATGGCATTGCATATATTATGTCAAAGACATTGTCACATATACATAATTATAAACTTGGAAGTGTATAGTATGCACTGATAGTGTTCTGTATACTTCACTATGAAGACAAAGTATACCTAATTTTGACCCAGTTGGAAGAATATATAATTTCTAATACAATACGACATGCTTATTTTTGAAATATCAAATATTTATATATTTTTGCAAATTTATCACTGTATACATATCAGTGCACGTGACTGTACACCGAACAAATAAAATAAGTTAATTTAATTAATTTTTAAAAAATACTAAATATATATATTTTGTTACGTTGTAAATTCAGGGCCCTGTCTGCCTTTACTAACCTACAAAAAGGTTCGCAATAATTGAATAATAGTTACCTGAAATCATTGTTGTTGAATGATCGGGATCCAAAAAAAAAATTGTCATTGTGGCTTGTTAGACTATCCATTTTTTCTTCACATTAAAGACATGGAGCCTTGGCTGATACAGTTCTAGACACATTTTTTTACATTTTCAATTAATACACCTTTCTAAATCAGTTATGGAAAGACTTAAACTTAAATCTAAAGAAATCAACGTAATTTGTGTTTACGTTTTGTATTTGACATTTGCCGGAGACAATTTCTGACAGCCCATAGACACATAGAGGCGGAGCGAAGTTGCAGTCAGATTTTAGTTTCACATAAAAAGATTCAATTTTAAAAATAGCCGATACAGTTCCAATAATAAATTACATAATAAATTAATATGTATAATATTTACTTTAAGTAATTTAATTAAATTCAAACAAATCCGGAAATAGAACTATTTTTTCTATAAGGACTTTTATCTAGAACATTCGATTGTGATATATATTTTTTATATGGATATTGTCTCTGCCCGTAGGGGTTACCAGAAAGGAAACTAATACTCCCTAATATTTAGACAGGGTATTAACTCGAGTGGAATGGATTTCCAAATTTTAAAAAAACGCAATTCAGATTGCTAAACGTTAAATTGTCTCTAGTTCTTGTTTTGTGAGTGTCAACAGATTCTGTTAGCAGAGGGCGAGTTATGAAAGACGTCATATTTGACGTTTTAGTACTGGCAAGTCAGATGTCTAACGAGAACAGAATGTGATAATTTTACACATTTTTTGGGAAGATTTCGAGACATGGCATTCCAGTTTGAATGTTTCCGGCTAGTTGAAAGTAACAGGGACACGACGCCGTAATGGGTCATTCTCTGGTGTTAGTCGGTGCTGTGCGGGGAGAATCATTTTACCGAAGTAGGAGTTTATTGTGAAATGAGATTAGGGTAGTAAAAGGTTTTTTTGTTATGGAAAGTGTTGTGATCGGGCTTTGATTAATTGCAGGAATCCGTGCTCCAATCGACCGTTCGTGACGCCGCTGGCAGCCACGCGCCACGATAAGTGATCACAGGGCGTGCTTCGAGAAGCCCGTCTCGCCGCCAGGATTTAGAGCTGGGCCCTAAAGCCTGGACGCGAGACCTGTTTCCTCGAGGGTACCGGCGACCACATGCTGTACGGCGAAGGGAGACCGCCTAGCGGATGAGCAGGCGTTGACGCTTTTTTTTATCCAATAACTATTGGATAATTGTTTTTTTATTCTTAAACATTTTTTAAATTAAGGTTTCGACACCTTAACCTTTATTTTCGTTTACTATCCAACTACACCAAGCGTTGGTGAAGCTGTGAAACCTTTGAGGATCTGCGAGTACGACCTGTGTTTTCAAGTTGAACAGTGACGTCGTCTGCAGGTTCGGGTCGACTATTCGACCCTGGCGCCCATTAATATTAATTTTATATCGGTATAACCCCACGGTTCTCTAGTGTATTGGCTTTAAACGTTTGATGGTTTTAATACCTTTAAACTGATTAAAACATTTAATTTAATATTTTTATAGACGGAGTAATTTAATTTTTATTTCAACAACATACTCCGGACGGTACTGGTTTTATCCCAACCACCCCACGACCATAGCTCTTACCACTGAAATATTAGCTGGCTGGTTAGGTAGCAATAGGAACAATGTTATAAAATTGATTTCAAATTAAAATTATCATCGACCCGCTGGGTCACTTTTGACTCTTAGGATTTTCTTGTGTTTTAGGGGGTGATATAGCTTTGTAATAAGGTTTAGATTAATTTAAACAGTAAATTATAGTTGGCAAAATTATTAGAAAATTTATTGGAATTTAATTTGAGATTGACCATTAGGGTCAATTTCGACTGATATTTTTTTTTTGTTATTTTCGGCTTAATAAATTAAAATGGGTAACGTAAATGATTAGTACCTAACATAATATAAGGAAAAATTGTGACTAACCCCTTTTATTAAATAATAGTAGTGAAATAAAATTTATAATTTTATTTTATTGTTGTTGAACAAAATATAGGGTGTGTGTTCTTTTACAATATACTGCCTAGCTGTTGAACATTTTATGGTTTTATTTTACAACACCCACTGAAGCTTGCGTTTGGGATTTTCTTCCTTTTCCCCAAAAGGGACAACATCTCAACTGTAACAATTTGCATTAGTTGTTTATTAGCTTCGTTTGTCTTAATTGAACAGTTAACATTTAATTATTAATTCCTATAGTATTTAAATTGTTTCCGTCTACTCATAGCATTTTGTTATTGTCTTGCTGTAGGTAATACCTACAGTAATACAATGTATTTTGTATTTGTATTTTATAATTTTAGGAAGGAGCGGGGTCTCCTAACACGTGTATTTATACATAAAAAGAGATTCCAGCCATTTGTTATGTAACTATGTAAAAGATACTGAATAAAGATTTTTCATTTCATTTTTTCATTTTAATTTTCTATGGTGCTGCAATTGGGCAAGTAAAAAGCTTTAAGTACCTGGGGCATTGGGTCATGGAATCGCGGAATCGCTAAAGGACGATATGGACATGGAAAGAGAGCGCAGGGCCCTGTGCATTCGAGCTAATAAGTATGCTTTCCCGTAGGTTTGCACGTTGTTCTAAGCAAGTGAAAATCACGCTTTTTAAATCGTAATGTCACTCTTTGTACACGTGTAGTCTGTGGATGAATTATACTCAAGGAGCATACAAGGCCCTGTGCACAAAATATAACAATGCCAGCTGAGGTCGATAGCTTTTCTGCTATTATTAGAAAACGTATCGCGTCCCTGTTACAGCGAGTGCGGGGCAGCTCCAACAGCCTTTTGGAAACAGTAGCAGGCAGGTTACACGTGGACAGTGCTATAATGCAGCACTGGACTCGCGTGCACCTAATTAGGGACACTGCCATCACGTATAATCGATATGCGTGATAGTAGTGACCTTGTATCCGCGGGTCAGAGGACACCGCCAAATACAGCAGAGTAAAGAAAGTGGATAGGTCTGAAGGCTTACCTGGGATGATGAGGCAGGAGACGGGAGGCGAGCTGGCGGGCGGCGATGTAGGCGATTTGATGGTCGCGTCACAGCACACAGTTCTTTCACCTAATCACAGGCACTATCCTCACAGGGTCACTATCAGTAAGGGCAGATACCAGCGCGCGTATATCTTTTGGCGTCTCGCGGTCGCTAGCAGACAGACTGACGCGGGCCCGCGTCCGGTTTCACCTGCCGCGCGCCAACTTTGCGATACAACGCTAGATGGCGCTAGGCGTATCTTAATACGCTTATAACGAAACGTCTCGCCCGTGGCGAGTACATCCTCCGGGGCCCAGGGTGGGCTCATCCAGAGGAAGCCTAGCAATCTTGAACACAGGCCTCCGGAGGTGTCCATTGGCGGTGTCCAGGTCCACCACCCGCACGACGCCATACTTCCCAGGCAGGGTGCGAGTAATGCGCCCCAGTCTCCATTGAAGGGCAGGCAGGTTGTCCTCCTTGATGAGGACGAGTTCGCCTACTCGGGGAGGGGAGGATGAGGACAACCATTTGGAGCGGGTTTGGAGGGTATGAAGGTAGGACTGGGTCCACAGCGTCCAGAAGCGCTGGGAAAGGGCCTGTACCATCTGGAATCGCCTACGTGTGGAGATCGGCCTATCTTCCACGGATAGTTCGGGAAGGGCCGTTAGTGGGCGGCCTATAATGAAATGTCCGGCTGTAAGCGGCTCAAAGTCTGAAGAATCAGACGAAAGTGGGCAGAGAGGTCTAGAGAGGGTAGAGGGACAGCTTCGATTCGTGCTAAAAGTGTAGAGAATTCCTCGAATGTGAGGTGCTGTTCGCCAATTACGCGATATAAAAGTTGCATAGTAGATTTTATGTTGATCTCATGTAACGCACCGAACCATGGTCCCTTAGGGACGTTCAATAACCAAGTAATGTGCTGACCAACAAGCTTGTGCGCAATCGTGTCATTATTCGAGGCAAGAAAGTTTTGTACTTCAATGAGCTGATTTCTAGCGCCTACATAATTTGTACCGCAGTCCGAGTGGATGAGAACCGGTGCACCGCGGCGTGCTATAAAACGCTGAAATGCCGCGAGGAACGCTTCCGTGCTGAGGTCCGAGACCAGTTCCAAATGAACCGCCTTAGTGGAGAGGCACACGAATACACAAAAGTACGCTTTTAAGAGTTTAACATTACGTAGGATACTAGATTTAACGAGGAATGGGCCGGCAAAATCGGTCGTGACTTGACTAAATACTGGCTGAGGCGTAACTCTATCGGCTCGCAGGTCGGCCATGAAGGGCGCTTGCGGCTGGGCCCGGCATCGAAAGAATCTAATGCATTTAAAGACTCGGTGTCTAATAATGCTGCGCGTCATATCGGATAGACGCATGGGACAGTCGTCCACCAACTCTAAGGAGTTCATCTTTAATGAGAGGTGACAGCCGCTGGAGTCTGATGGAGCAGATTTTGCCAGTTTGAAGGCGGTGGATGTCCTCTGCAAACTCATTGTGCTGAACACTGCGCACCCAGTAAAGTAGGGCCTCTCTTCGTTCACTGACGTACAAGGGCCTGAGCGTCACGAATCTGGGTGGTGTCTGCAGTTGTGCAGAAAGCGTTTAAGACAAGCTGTCACTCCGACGAGCTTGTCTAGTGAACTGAACCGAGTGAGTAGGTCAAAGTCAAAACCGGGCACTGTGACCAGTGACGGGATGTGTTTGGGCTTAAGGCCGGGCAGGGCGTGATGGCCCAGAGCTAAGGGCATCGCAGGCCAAGACTCACAAGCTGTCTAAGCCACGTGGGAGACCACCATAAGTCGTGGGCTGACAGGGATTGCGCAGACATCCCTCTACTTGCGCAATCTGCCGGGTTGAGCTCGGAAGGTACATGTCGCCAGGTACATTCTAGTGAGCCTGAGCAGATTTTGACTACCCTGTTGGCTTCAAAGGGTTGAAGACGGTGAGGCGGTGTATTGAGCCAGGCCAGGACCATCGTACTGTCTGACCAACATATGTGTTGTTAACTGTTTAATGTGTTGTTGTAACTGATATGGGCCGATAACTGATCCGACACACGGATCATGAGCTGAGAGAATAGGGTGGCGGCCGACAACTCTAACTTGGGGATTGTGAGGCGATTCTTGATTGGTGCGACCCGCGACTTGGCGACAATCAAGTGTACCAAAGTATCTCCGGAGGCATCGAGCTCATGGAGATAAACAACGGCGGCAAACCCGGCATCAGAGGCATCTGCAAACCCGTGAAGCGAGTATGCAGCTGAGCCTTTGTTTGCACAAACGTGCCGAGGGAAGCGAATGCTAGACAACAGTGACAGATCCTCTGAGATGTGGTGCCACTCTGTTTGTACTTCAGAGGGAGTGGGCTCATCCCATTCCAGCTTCAGTAGCCATAATTGCTGAAGCAGCAGCTTTGCGCGGAAGATAACGGGAGAAACCCAGCCGTTTGGGTCATAAAGTGAGGCTACGGTGCTTAAAATAGACCGCTAAGTGACATGTGTGATGGGGGGCAGAGAGATGCGGTAGGTGAACTCGTCTGACTGAGGGCTCCACTGTATACCCAAGACCTTAATGGACGTGGACTCTGGGTTCATGTCGAAGTCCTTGGGCATGTCGCATTGGTTGTCGGGAAATCTCTCGAGCAGCTTAGGCGAGTTAGATGTCCACTTACTGAGCTGAAAGCCGCCTAGGTCTAGCAGACTTATCAACTCGTCCTGGAGTGCTTGGGCGGATTCAACTGTGTCATGACCACACAAGATGTCATCAACGAAGATAGACTTGCGAAGAACCTGAGCGGCTCCAGGGTAGCGATGACCTGCATCATCAGCTAGCTGAAGCAGAGTGCGGATTGCATGGTATGGGCTTGATCTTAAGCCGTAGGTGACTGTATTGAGGGCGTAGGTGAGCAGAGGGTGATCTGGTGAGGACCGCCATAGTATCAGCTGATACCGTCTCTGGTCTGGGGCAACCAGCACATTTCTGAACATCCTCTGGATGTCAGTGCTGAAAACGACTGGATGCGTTCTGAAGGACATGATGATGTTCACAATGTTCTGTTGAAGGGCGGGGCCCGTGTGTAGGCATTCATTTATGCTGACACCATTGGAGCTTTTGCAGCTACCATCAAAAACAATGCGCAGCTTGTCCGACCCTGACTTAAATACGCCATGGTGAGGGATGTAGAAGTGAGGTTTATGGGCGAATGTATTTGGGTGACAGGGAGCCATGTGCCCTAAGTCGATGTATTCGGCCATAAAGTCGACGTATTTAGAACGCAGAGACGGGTTTGTTATTAGCTTCTTCTCAATATTGAGGAATCTGCGTAATGCGATAGGGTGAGTTTTACCTAGTTGAGGGGCGTCCTTCAGAAAGGGCAGAGCGACCGTATATCTGCCTGAGGGATCGCGTGTAGTGGTAGAGCGGAAGATTTCCTCGCATTGTTCTTCCAGGGGATCATTATGAGTGTGAGATTGAGGGAGGGGCTCCTCAGACTCCCAGAACCTTTCCAGACTCTGACGTATGTCCTGGGCTGATTCAGCTGAGTCTGGTTGTGAGCTAACGACGTGAGCTGAGTTAACCTGCTGCGCCGGCTGCGCATACAAGTCCTCAATGGGTCCTATCAACGCGAAGTCGAAAATCACGCCGAAGGCCCGGCCCTTGCCCGGGCCCAACGAGACCTTAGTCCCGTCCAACACCTGGCCAAGAACGTCCGACCCCAATAAGAGGTCGATCGGGGCTGGTGTGTGGTAAAGCTGATCAGCCAATGGCACGGGTGGCTGGCCTAGTATATGGGAAATGTTTGGTACCTTCTCTAAGGGAAGGTAGCCAGTGACGTTTTTTAAAATATGAGCTGTAACAGTGATTGTAGGAGTATCATTGTGAGTGGGTCGGCATACTATTGTTATTGCCGCTTTTGACTCATGTTTGTGCTGATTCCCAACTCCTGTAATTTTTAAAGAAGTGGGTTTAGATGGCAGGTTCAAAAGTCATGCCATGCGTGACGTTATTAATGTCAGCATACTGCCACAGTCCAATAAAGCTCTGGCTGTGTGAAGATGGCCATGTACGTCCGCGACTCTTAGTGAGACGGTTGGCAACAAAATGGGTGTGCCAGTGGGCACAGAAGGTGAGTGAGCTGATTCAGTATCAGCTGAAATTGTATGAGCTGAGTATGTATCAGCTGTGTGGGCATGGGTTGACTGGGCATGGGCTAAAGGGACATAGGCTAAATGGGCATGGTCTTGTTCTACCTCTTCGCTAGGGTGCTCCGTGATAGTTGGGAGTCATAATTGCTGGCGGCGTTCGCGGGGCCTACCTGGCGAACCGGACCTGGGCGGGCTGGCTCTGTAAGCAGAGCAGCTGGGTTGCACCTGTTTAGCATGTGCGGGTTCGTGCCGCCTGCTGTTTCTGGGACGCTCCCTCGAGTGCTCTCTTAGCTGTGGTGGGGGTATGTGTACTGACGACGACTGAGCTGAGTGCGTTGGGTCGTCTGGTCGATGTAGGGACGTGTGGTGGTTGGAGCTCCCACAGTCCTTGCATGCCCCCCTTGACCTGCACTCGCTCTCGTAGTGAGGGCCGAGACAACGCTGGCAGCGCTCGCGTGCCTGTACAAAGTCCCAACGGCCCTGTGTTGGCTGGGCATTGTACCATCTGCACGTCAAGAGCCTATGTCCCGTAGTGGCACAATAGGGACAATAGGACGTCGAGCGTGAGGAAAAAGACGAGGACGATGATGAAGAGCAGCTTTGCTGAAAGGCCGAGTAAACGGGGAAGGGCTGACTGCGAGCCGGGGAGGTGGATGGGCGGTGACGCATTTGCTGCGCTGGGCGGAACAGCTGGTGAGTAGGCTGATCATAGGCGCGGTGAGGCGATAGAGCTGAGGAGCGGCCACGGTAATGGTCGGGCTGTTGCTGAGTCATCTGAGCATAAGTGCGATGGGGCAACTGAGGAAGCGCGGGGATACGAGAAGGGCAGGGCAGGGCGTGAAGGGGTTGCGGTTGGGCTATGTTGGAGAACTCTGTCTCCACACAGCGCGCGTGCTCTTCGAGGTAGGAGATGAGGTCGCTCAACGTGGGCAGGGTGCTGCTAGACCCGTGTCTGCGTTCAAATAACGTGCGGAGCTCACCCTTAAGCTTTCGCACCACTATCGACACAAACGTAGTCGTCTCCTATGGGCAGATCCAAATTACTAAGGGCACACTGGGCGGACACGAGCGGAGTGAGGAAAAGTGTGCGTATGTTAGAGCGCGTATGGATGCTTGGCAGCCCCAGGATGATGCCCACAAAACTATCAATGAGAACCCGGCGGTTCTCGTACCGCTTGGTGAGGATGTCCATGGCCACGGCAAAATTCTCATTGGTGACCTTTAAGTGGGACACCATACTTAATGCCTCACCGCTGAGACTTGAGAATAGGTAGTGTAGCTTGACTGCGTCCGACAGGGTCACCATGTCGTCAGTCAGACTCCTAAACAGCAAAATGAAGGAAGCCCAGTCCTCCACTTTTGAGCTGAACCTGGGCAGCGCTATCTTGGGGAGGACGGCTGTGGGCGTATTGACGCCGAAACTGGGCTGAGCGCTATGGGTTGGGGACGACGTGGAAGAGGGTGAGATTTCCTCCCTAGCCATAAGTATCCCCAGGTACGCCCCGGAGGCTTTTGTGTGGTTCTCAGTGTATGTCTTCTTGGTCTTCTCATCCAGGTCATCCTCGTCAAGAATGCTATAATACACTGCATCCATCCTGTCTTTCACGCCTTGTATCTGTGCGAAACGCACGTTAAACTCCAATATGGAATGTGTGGTGCCGCCAGCAATCATTTGTGACCCTATCTCAAGGAGCTGAAGTATGGCCTTAACAGCATCTCTAAAAAGAGCGGCTTGTGACTTGGTCGGCATCGCGATGTGTTAAAAACAAGACAACCAAAAAATAAACAAAAGTAAACAAATTTAAAGGCAGTAAAAAAGAACAACACCCTGTATATTATCTACAGTTGGGCTGGACGTATTTGTTTACCAAGGTAAGGGCACATGGGCTAAGATAAATGCAACACTAAACAACAAAAAAAACTTATTTGGGACGCTTTGTATATGGCCCACGGGTGGGCAAACGCATGTGTATGTGTATGCTTGTGTTTATTGGACGCGCGTACATAAGATTAGCCAACCGCAAAAAGGAAAACACAAAAAAAATCACGTCATCCGTAGCTCACTAGTGGGCAAGCGCATGCGTTAGCGTTAGCGATGGCGGCTCATCCAATCAGCCGGGAAAGCGCTAGGAAAAGGAAAAGAAAAAAAAATAACTTTATTATTGAAATTTAGCATTTACTATGGACCGCAGCAGTGGACCGGCAATCCAAAGGTCACAGGTTCGAATCCCGTTCAAGCTTTCCTGAGACTGGTTTTTTTTTTTTTTATATACTAAGCCCGGCAAATGACCCCACTCCACCTGATGTTAAGTGGAAATGAGGTCCAGGCGCGAGGACAACTGGTGCAGCGTAAGAGACGTAGCATCAGTCATCCTCACTCTGCCGGCCCACAAAGTGCTTTTTCACGCCTCGTTTGAAGGACCCTATGTCATAGGTAGGAGGGAATACGTGTGCTGGTAGACTATTCCATCTTTCGGAAGTGCGGCAAAGAAACGAGTCACCAAATTTCTTTGTGCGAGATGGAATGTTAGAGACTGTAAATTGGTGACTCCGCAGAGCAGCACGCGTACTCCTATGGAGGAAGGGAGAAGGAGGGATGAGGTCAAAGAGTTCTTCAGAGCACTCGCCATGGTATAAACGGTAAAAGACGCTGAGTGACGCAATATCTCTACGCAATTGCAAAGGCTCGAGAGTTTTAGTGACCTCTGCATTGCCGATAATGCGCACAGCGCGGCGCTGCAATCTGTCCAAGGCATCGAGAAGGTACTTTGCGGAGCCGTCCCAAAGGTGAGAGCAATACTCCACGCAAGACCGCACCTGTGTCTTGTATAATAGACACAACTGACCAGGCGTGAAGAATCGCCGCACCTTGTTCAGGACACCGAGTTTACGTGAGGCATTTTTAATCACGGTTTCGATGTAGTCCTTTTGGTTCAGATCGCAGCGGATATCCATACCGAGCATGTTAATACTGCTCTGCAGGCCTAGAGATGTACCCTGAAGAGAGGGAAGGGGAAGGAATGGCGACTTTTTCGCTGTGAACGCGCACACCTGTGTTTTCTTGGCATTGAACTCCACCAGATTATCGGAGCCCCATCTAGAAATGAGGTCCAACACCCGATCGAGCTCAATGACAAATTTGCTCGCTTCATTTCGGTGTCTACCCGCCCAGCCGTTGGGTGCCCGTTATATCCCCCATGCACTGTGCTATCATCTGCATAGCAATGAATGTTTCCAAGAGGAAGCATGTCATTGATATGCAGAAGGAACAGCGTGGGGGATAGAACGGAGCCTTGAGGAACACCAGCGTTCACTGACATGAACCGCGAAGCGCATCCATCCGAAAGGACACGGATTCTACGCTCATGCAGGAAGCTGGCAATCCAGGTACAGAACTGAGCGGGCAAACCGTATGCCGGGAGCTTGGACAGAAGAGCTTTGTGCCAGACCCAATCAAAAGCCTTGGCTATGTCAAGGCTAACTGCCAGTGACTCGCCACGCTTGTCAATAGCCTCACCCCAGAGATGTGTGACGTACGCTAGAAGATCACCCGTTGACCGTTTTGGCCGAAACCCATATTGACGATCGTGAATTAGGGAGTGACCTTCTAGGTATCGAATAAGCTGTTTGTTCAATATTCGTTCTAGGATCTTACACAACACTGAAGTTACGGCTATAGGGCGGTAATTAGTCGGATCTGACCGATCTCCTTTTTTAGGGATCGGTTGCACATTAGCTTCTCTCCCGACACACTCTCTCCCGGCACACAACCCGAAGAGAGCGAGAGACGGTTGTTTTTTTCTAGTAAATATTTTATCCTAAAAAAAATATAATAAAAATAAAGTGTGGGATACGTTGTACGTAGCCCACAGTTGGGCAGACCTGTAGCGGAAACGAGCGCGAAGAATGACTCCGTTGCAAAAAAAATAAAAATAAATAATAAAAACTTAATAAAAAATACAAAAAAAAAATTGGTACACTCTGTATGTGTGTCCCACAAGTGGGCAAACGTGTGTAGAAGCTTAGCGATGCACGCAAATAGCCGTAAGCGATTTTTAAAAAAACTGATCACACTAAGCTCGTGTGGTGAGCACGCACAAGAAATGAGCCGATCGCAAAGGCAACAATCAAAAAATAATAAAACTAAAAAATTAACACGAAAAAAAAATCTCGTATTATTATGTAACATAAATTACATCTGTAGCCGATAAACATAGCATGAAAAAATTAAAATAAAGGCCAAACAACTGAGCTGAATTATTTTATGCAGCGTTAAATTAGCTTAACTGTTGTAATACCAGGCAGGTACCATACAATTAACTAAATCTGTAGCTGGCGGGTGCGTTATGTAACAAGATTATTATATGTGCAGCCGATAAACGTACCGCAAACGTAACGTGATAATTTAACTACCAATTTGCCGTTAGGAGTCTGGACAAAGTATAATTAGGCAACAATCGTATAAGTACACAAGCGCGCTTAGTCAGCGACATAGGACAAAATTGGTCAGTGTGTGTTAATGCATCAAACCAACACAAACAATGTGTAACTTAATTAGTAAGTAAAAAATTAACACGAATCGAACACTGTTCTTGGAACACGTTCTTTTTTTTATTTTTGTAGGTAGGTTAATAATATTTCGCAACGCACTTTGCAACGACTGTCGTGCAGAAAGGGTCATGTAAGGTAATGAAATTAGGAATGTTAGGAGATGAAATTTAAATTTTAATATTATTTTTAGCGGACTGTAATCTATTGTATGAGCAGATGGAACGTGATACCAAGTTATGGTGAAATGGGAACCAGTTTACTGGTTACGGGAAGGTCGCCGGCTTTTATTTACCGGTTCGAAAGACCCGAAATGTATCCGCGGGTCAGAGGACACCGCCAAATACAGCAGAGTAAAGAAAGTGGATAGGTCTGAAGGCTTACCTGGGATGATGAGGCAGGAGACGGGAGGCGAGCTGGCGGGCGGCGATGTAGGCGATTTGATGGTCGCGTCACAGCACACAGTTCTTTCACCTAATCACAGGCACTATCCTCACAGGGTCACTATCAGTAAGGGCAGATACCAGCGCGCGTATATCTTTTTGCGTCTCGCGGTCGCTAGCAGACAGACTGACGCGGGCGCGTCCGGTTTCACCTGCCGCGCGCCAACTTCGCGATACAACGCTAGATGGCGCTAGGCGTATCTTAATACGCTTATAACGAGACGTCTCGCCCGTGGCGAGTACAGACCTTATTTTATTTTATTTTTATATTAATTGTGATACTAACATAGTTTTCTAAGATCAGTTCCGTGTGGTCATCTAAACTAAGCGTACGTGTTTTTTTGCGATTTTCATAGATCGTAAACCTTTTTCGTTTTTATTATTCGTGGATATCGCGATCGTCCTTTCAATATGGTCCAATGTGCTATGTGCAATAACCAATTCCCCAATGGCATCCAGTGCTCTTTTTGTGGTAAAAAAATAGATTTTAGCTGTGCCGGACTAACAGAAGCTGGCAGGAAGAGACTGGGTACAGACCGTAGATCGACCTGGAGATGCCCTACTTGTAGAACAGCAAGTGCGGCTGCGCCTTGCCCAAACGAGTATGCTTCTTCGGCGATTATACTCAAGGAGATCCGTGACTTGAAAATACAGCAGGCCGAGTTTAAAGAAATCAAGACTAAGCTGGCTTGTCTCCCAAGTCTAGTGGAAGAGATAAGATCGATATCTGTCTCATAACAGATGGGCGCGTGTGTAGCATTCTGGAAGTCGTGAGAATTTGACGGACTCTTCTATTTAAGGCGTTCAATTCGGTCTAAGTCCATCTTAGTATGCCAAAGGAGTATGTGAGCAGAGGCATAACCCAGCCATTAAAAGCACGCGACTTATTGCCACCCGATAAAAGACTGTTAAGTACTTTTCTCAGGCGGCAAAAGAATCGCTCCCGTAATGACTGTTTTATGTACCTGTCCTCAACACCCAAAGACTGTGAAATACCAAGATATTTATAAGTTTCAACTTCAGAGAGAGATCTGAAGTTTATCGTTTCGGATAGTTGTAAATTGGTTGAATTTACTACTCTCCCACGCTGTACATGCACACTTATCCACACCAAATTCCATCTTGATGGCACTGCTGAAAGTCTCAGTAATTTTCAGCAGTTTCACCAAGTCTTGGTGGTTTGGTGCGAACAACTTGAGGTCATCCATGTACAACAAATGCGACATAACTTCACCCGCTCACCCTCCCCGCAGTCGACAGCCTAACCTTGAATTTCTCAACAAAGTACTGAGAGAATTCAAAGCTAGGCAAAACCATAAAGGACTCAGACTGTCGCCCTGGAATATGCCACGCTCTATCCTTATAAGATCTTGCGTGGCAAAAACACTATCTCGACATCCTGATTGACGCAAGATCGTGGTCCACTGCCGCATACATGACATCAAAAAGGATTTTAAAGTTATATCAATTTTATATTACTCTAAAATCCTCACCAACCATGTCACCGAATCATCGGCCTTCTTATAGTCAATCCAGGCTGTAGAGAGAGTCCCTCTGCCACGCCGAACCTTCTGGCATATGGTCATGTCAATGAGGAGAAGCTTCTTAGTACCACGGGACCCAACCCTACATCCATTTTGAGTCACGTCCAAAATATTGTTTGCAACAATGTGCGAGTTAATTTTTGTTCTCAGAATGGATGTAACGAGCTTGTATAAAGTAGGTAAGCACGTGATGGGTCTCTAATTTTTCGGTTCCGTGGTACTACCTGATTTATGGAGCAGAAAAGTGACACCAGTAGTCAACAAACTTGGGAGTGAACGGAGCTCTATGGCTTCTTGGAATTTCGTTGCCAGTAACTCGTGTGAACATCGAAACCATTTGATCCAGAAGCCCGGTCCTGGGCATTTCCAATTTTGGGTCGTACGGATTGCACAACTTACGTCAGTTTTACTGATATTATTAGGCTGCATGGTCTCGATAGGTTCACACGCCTCACTGACAACACTCATCCATTCACCTTCCGTGTGCTCACCGGGCACCGACCAAATGTTGCGTCAGAAATTAGTCATGGCATCAACATCCGGTAGCTGCCCGTCGCTCACACGTTGATCAGCTCCTTCCCACCGTCTGTATACTTTTCTTTGGTCACTTTGAAAGAGGCGATTTTGTTGGTATCGGTCCACACGCACTCTGTAGCGACGTATACGGTTTGCCCATGCATAGACTTTTTCCTTCAGAAAGACAATACTTTCTGTTACACAAGCCATATAGTTTTCCGGTCGAACATCAGTCCCGACAAAGGCTTGGACGCATGCGATGGACTCAGCCTATAAATGAGAACTGCATGCGCGCCTACTATGGGGCAACAGAGGGAGGAACTAACCTTACTGCGTATCGTGTTCGGCTGCTGTCTTTGTTTCAGACCCTTGAACCGACCATCGACGTGTCTGCCCAACGATTGTCGGATCAAGTGCGGGTGATCCAGCGTAACAACTTGCTGGATCAGTCAGCACTTGACCGGCTACGCCTGGAGTCACTTCGTATTTCTACGGCTTCTTCCGGTGACGCCGGTTTTGGTGGCGCGAGTAGATCCGGTACCCGACGATGAATACTACATAAATACGAATGTAAGTACACATGCGAATGAGCAAATGAGGAGCGCTTTGAATGATGCCATTCTACAGTATCGTGACACGCGTAACTCTAGGCCGCGTATACCTTGTTTGCCCACAAATAGGCATAATTTGGCGTTAATTAGTGCCTTGAACGATTTACTGGTTCCTTTTCTTGGAACCAGTGAAAATTTAATTGATACCCACTCGATCCTTTATTGTGGGGCCATCGCGGTGTATCGCGTTGCTCGTGTCAAATTCCAGGATTCTGACCGAGTACCGCGGCGAACCGGGACTGCCCCTGCTTGGCAATTGAGGATCGAGGGGTTCAATAGGTTCAGGACACTCATTGCAAAGCTAATTTGCTTCAGAAACGGCCTCGCGTCATGCGATTTGTCACACAAGCCTTTGTCGGGACTGATGTTCGACCGGAAAACTATATGGCTTGTGTGACGGAACGTATTGACTTTCTGAAGCAAAAAGTCTATGCATGGGCAAACCGTATACGTCGCTACAGAGTGCGTGTGAACCGATAACAACAAAATCGCCTCTTTCAAAGTGACCAAAGAAAAGTATACAGACGTTGGGAAGGAGCTGATCAACGTGTGAGCGACGGGCAGCTACCGGATGAGTGTTGTCAGTGAGGCGTGTGAACCTATCGAGACCATGCAGCCTATTAATATTAGTACAGCTGACGTAAGTTGTGCAATCCGTACGGCCCAAAATTGGAAATGCCCAGGACCGGACTTCTGGATCAAATGGTTTCGATGTTCACACGAGTTACTGGCAACGAAATTCCAAGAAGCCATAGAGCTCCGTTCACTTCCAAGTTTGTTGACTACTGGTGTCACTTTTTTGCTCCATAAATCAGGTAGTACCACGGAACCGAAAAATTATAGACCCATCACGTGCTTACCTACTTTATACAAGCTCGTTACATCCATTCTGAGAACAAAAATTAACTCGCACATTGTTGCAAACAATATTTTGGACGTGACTCAGAATGGATATAGGGTTGGATCCCGTGGTACTAAGGAGCTTCTCCTCATTGACATGACCATATGCCAGAAGGTCCGGCGTGGCAGAGGGACTCTCTACAGCCTGGATTGACTACAAGAAGGCCGATGATTCGGTGCCGCATACATGGTTGGTGAGGATTTTGGAGGAATATAAAATTGATATAACTTTAAAATCCTTTTTGATGTCATGTATGCGGCAGTGGACCACGGTCTTGCGTCAACCAGGATGTCGAGATAGTGTTTTTGTCACGCAAGATCTTAAAAGGATAGAGCGTGGCATATTCCAGGGCGACAGTCTGAGTCCTTTATGGTTTTGCCTAGCTTTGAATTCTCTCAGTACTTTGTTGAGAAATTCAAGGTTAGGCTGTCGACTGCGGAGAGGGTGAGCGGGTGAAGTTATGTCGCATTTGTTGTACATGGATGACCTCAAGTTGTTCGCACCAAACCACCAAGACTTGGTGAAACTGCTGAAAATTACTGAGACTTTCAGCAGTGCCATCAAGATGGAATTTGGTGTGGATAAGTGTGCATGTACAGCGTGGGAGAGTAGTAAATTCAACCAATTTACAACTCTCCGAAACGATAAACTTCAGATCTCTCTCTGAAGTTGAAACTTATAAATATCTTGGTATTTCACAGTCTTTGGGTGTTGAGGACAGGGACATAAAACAATCATTACGGCAGCGATTTTTCTGCCGCCTGAAAAAAGTACTTAACAGTCTTTTATCGGGTGGCAATAAGTCGCGTGCTTTTAATAACTGGGTTATGCCTCTGCTCACATACTCCTTTGGCATACTAAGATGGACTTAGACCGAATTGAACGCCTTAAATAGAAGAGTCCGTCAAATGCTCACGACTTCCAGAATGCTACACCCGCGCTCATCTGTTATGAGGCTGTACATCCCGCGGAGATGTAAGGGTGTCGCGGCTTTTTAAATGCCAAGGACCTACATAACCGTGAGGTGTGCAGTCTCAGGGATTATTTCCTTAACAGTGAGTGTGGGATGCATTTGGATGTCATGGCAGTTGATAGACACTTTACGCCGCTCTCCTTGGCAACAGAAAACTGGCGCAAACCAGTGGTGCTAAGCACTCTCGATCGCAAGGACATATGGAAGAGCAAGGTGCTATACGGGGCTACTATCGGGCTCTAACTGGGCCTGATGTAGATTTGCCTGCCTCGGTGTTCTGGCTACGTTTCGGTGACCTCTTTGGGGAAAACGAAGGTTTTGTCTGTGCCATTGAAGATGAAGTTATCAAGACGAATAACTACCGGAAATATATTATGAAGGACGGTACGGTCGACATCTGTCGGGCATGCCGCCCGTCAATCAGAGGTGCCGTACTATAAGTACGCACCTGCGCCAGTTCTCGAAAATGGTCATGCAACGCTCTACTGGGATCGCTCTATCATCACGGACAAGATTATTGTCGCTAATAAGCCTGATATCGTGGTGATCGACCGAAGTCAGCGCTAAGCAATATTGGTTGATATCACCATACCTCATTGTAAATACGTTTTTATGTAAAATATTGTAAAAAAAAAATCTTAAGATATATGTTTGTTGGCGCCATCTATCCACTGAAACAGGTTTAGTTGCCTCAAAATAGGAATAAAACAGTGAATAGGTTAACAAGTTTAATCCTATTCTTTTAGTAAAGAATTCACAAAACTCAGGGGGTGGTTCACGGATCGCTCACTCTGTCCGCTTGCTAGGACTTAAAAGGGGACTTAGCTTTAAACTAATCTTCCTCGTAGACTGCAGCTACCCGGAACCTGGAGCCGGTGAGGTCAGTCTGCGCGCAGGGACGAAAGCGGAGTCGTGTACGCTAGGCAGCTGATCCACGCACGAGCTCTAGCAGGCGGGCAGGCAGCAGGCATCAAGCAGCAGGCAACAGCGCACAGGCCCAGTGGGTGTAGCCTGGTACAGGAACCCTGGAATACACCAAGAAAAGGAATGAACTTATGTTCACTAAGTCCCGGCCTTTGTGGCTGTTGTAGAACAGCTACAATTGAACCAGGCCCTCTTTACTAAGTAAAATTATGATTGGAAAACCGTTAGACAATTCTACAAGGAGACTACAACAAAAGCGGGTAGATACCAGCATTGTAGTTAATGTTGTCTGAAACGGTAAGAATGACAATAAATTAACTGGGAATGGTATTTCGTCCACGAGATCACAGGAACCTCGCGTCCTCCAATACCATTTACACATGTTAGACAGTAATTGTAACAAGACAGGAATACCAATTATTCCCTTTGAATTCAATTCAATTCAATTCATTTATTTCCAAGAATATGGTGTACATTAGGGTGTCATATTAATACAGGTCTCAGCATATTCTGCCATCTTCAGCGTGGAAATATTATATGTTTATTTAAATTAAAATAACAAAAATTATATAAGTAATGTCAAAAAAAAAAAATTAATAGAATAAAAATTTCATAAAATGTCAACATAATTTAACTAACTTAATAAAAATTACACTTTATGTTCTAAAACTTCTTTGGTCGTATAATAACATTCATTTAACAATAATTTAAATAATTTATGTTTGAATTTATTTACAGGCAATTCTTTAAGTTCAACAGGCAATTTATTATACACCTTAATCGCCATGCAAAATGTATTATTACTGTATATTTTCAGTCTCTCTGTTGTTACATAAAGTCTATGCTTATACTTATTTCTAGTGTTAGTTTTTTTATGTACCATGTCATGTAAGGGAAACAGATGCGGATAATTTTTTACTAACATGCAAATCTCAAATACATAGAGACAGGGTAGTGGCAGGATACTTAGCTCTTTAAATAATGGCTTACAGTGGTCAAGGTAATCAGCCCCGCAAATCGCCCTAATGCATTTCGTTTGTGCTTTGAATAAATCAAAATCAAAATCAATATATCTTTATTCAGTAAGCTTAAATTAAGCATTTTGAATCGTCTAAATTTATTTTTTTATGGATGGATGGATAGGCATAGGAACCCACCCACCCACCCCACCCATTCAGGAAGTCTTTTAGCTGTGGAGAAGAACGGGCACAAGAAACTCCACAGCTTTAAAATAATATAGAAGTAACGACCTTTACAAAACAACATGTCGTTACCAAATTATACAATCAGTTATGTAATGTCATAAAAGACAATGGATTAAGAAAAAAAACAATGTGAATATATTATTATAACCAGGCTGTTTTGTCTTCTAAATATTCCTTGACTGTGTAATAACCTTTCCTAAGTAAACAAGATTTTACATGATTCTTAAACTTATCTAAAGGTAAATCTAGTGTAGTACTTGGTATTTTATTATAATAGTGTATACCTTGCCCCAAGAAAGAGCCGAGAACCTTTTGTAACCTAAACAGTGGCATTACTAGTTTTGACTTAGTTTTGACTTATTTCTAGTATTAAAATTGTGTACATCACCGTGTTTAGAAAAAGTGTTAATATTGCAACGCACAAAAACTATACAATTATAAATATACTGCGATGCAACAGTAAGAACACCAACTTCCTTAAAAATATTTCTCAAAGAAGTTCGCGATCCCAGTCTATAAATGGTTCTTATTGCTCGTTTCTGTAAAATAAATATAGTTTTAACATCAGCCGCTGTTCCCCACAGAAGGACGCCATACGACATGACACTATGAAAATAACTAAAGTAAACAGTCCTAGCAGTTTCTACATCTGTTAGTTGTCTAATCTTTCTAATCGCATATGCTGCTGAACTGAGTTTGCCGGCCAAATTCGATATATGCGGATTCCATTGGAGTTTTGAGTCAAGGGTTATCTCTTGGAAAACTGTAGAGTCTACCAAATCTAATTTAACACCATTCATTCTAACATCGGTTTGTTCCGTCTTGACATTTGGTAGTATAAATTTAATTAATTTCGTTTTTTTAGCGTTTAGCTGTAAATTATTCGCACTAAACCAACTGAGAACCTCTGAGAGAGCATTGTTAACATCGTCATAATTATTCTTACATCTAGTCACATTAAAAATGAGTGAAGTATCATCTGCAAACAATACAATATCACAGAAGTTTTCTACAAAGAATGGCAAGTCATTGATATATATCAAAAATAAAAAAGGGCCAAGAATTGACCCTTGTGGAACTCCCATTTTTACATGAGAACCGGATGACTTAGTTCCATTAATGTCGACAGTTTGTGTTCTAGAACTAAGATACGACTGTATCAAATTACGCGCAAGACCTTTGAGACCATAGTGATTTAACTTCATCACCAGTGTCCGGTGCTCAACGCAATCGAAAGCCTTGGACAAGTCGCAAAAAACTCCAAGAGCGTTCTGAGACTTCTCCCAGGCATCAAACTATAATAATTTGTGTATGTTTACAGAGTTTCCCCAGATAATAATGCCGTATCGTAACACAGATGAAATATATCCATGATATGCCGCCAAAGCAGTTTCTCTGTTTGCAACTAATCGTAGGCGTCGAAGAGCAAACACGAATTTGTCTAATTTAGTACAAACTTTATTTACGTGTTCTTTCCAGTTGAGGTTCTTATCAATAGTGATCCCTAAAAAAGAAGTACAATCTACTTGCGGTACAGATGCGTTCATGTAATTAATGTTAACATTCTTTGTTGGGTTATTGTAAGAGTGAAAATGTACAACACTACTTTTCTCGAAGTTAACTTTTAGATGATTGTCTTTTAGCCACTCAATCACTTTCTATAGTTCCTCATTGCATTCATTTTCTAAATTATCTGCATTTTTGCACTTTATTAACGGTGAAGTGTCATCGGCGAATAGAATGCAGTCATGAATTAGTGCAGCTGGCAAGTCATTTACATATAATAAAAACAGTAGCGGTCCCAAAACACTGCCCTGCGGCACGCCCGAAATACCCACTTTTCGCGATGAATAAACCGTTTTTTTTTTATTTTTGATTAATGTTGTCACCTCTGTATATTGGCTGGACCCCTAATACCATATTGCTGTAGCTTGTTGAGTAATCTGCTATGACAAACAAAATTAAAAGCCTTGCTCATATCTAAAAACAGCCCTAATACCGCCGACCCACTGTTAATAGTCTCTGTAATCTCCTTTACCAATGAAAAACAAACCAGAGCAGTGGAGCTATTTTTCCTAAAACCGAACTGTCTCGGTGTAAGCACCTTATTCATCCAGATAAAACTAAGTATTCTATTTGACATCGCCTTCTTAAATATTTTGGAAAAGATGGGTATAAGTGTGATAGGTCGGTACTTATCCATAATAGTATGTTTACCCTTTTTAAACAGAGGTTTTACTATAGACGTTTTCAAACGTGTAGGAAATACCCCCTGTTCAAACGACCTATTTATTATGTGACACAAAGGTGCTGCTATGAAGTTAGCACTTATTTTTATTATTTTAGTGTTAAGCTCATCGTATCCCACGGAATTAGTTTGATTTAAAGATTTAATTATTTGTAAAACATCCGAATCACATATAGGTGTTACGAACATACTATTAGCTATCTCCTTGGTTTGTGATTTATTATAATTGATTTTGTTATCAAACTCATTACCTTCTTTAGTCAAATTAATAAAATAATCATTAAATAATTCTGCAATGTCGTTAGGTTTATCATAAGTTATGTCATTTTTCTTTATTTCAATAATGTCCTTTGAATCATTGATCAAATTAATATTGTTTTTTATTACACTCCAAGATGCTTTACATTTATTTTTTGAATTATTGATAAATTTACAATTATTTAGCTGTTGTGATTTATAAATGCATTTTTTCAAAATTTTATTGTATGTCATGTATTGTTTTTTATTATATTTTTTATTAGCTGATTTATTATGATATTTAATATATAACAATCTTTTCTTTATACAACATTTTTTCAAACCATTAGATATCCATTTATTTTTTATTACCTTTTTTCCCATTTTGACCCATATTATTGGAAAGCATAAATCATAAAACAATTTGTATAAATCATGAAATAGATTAAAAGAATTTTCGCAATCATTCTCTTCAAATATCTGGCTAAATGATAGAGAAGATAAATAATAACAAAATTTAGCAATATTGTCTTTACCATAGTCGCGTCGCTTTTCAAACCATTGCTTAACTTGTTTGTTATTGTTTTTGCTTTTGTTTGATATCTGAAACGATATTGATTGGCCAGTGTCATAATCAGATAATCCTAAATGATGTACGCTTGCCTTTACCTTTGACAAATTCACATTGCTAGCAATTTGGTCTAGGCACGTATTTCTTCTCGTCGGTACATTTATGTGAGTAAACAAATTAAAATTCGCTAAAATAGATTTTAGTTCATTCGATTTCCAGTTGCTCTCTAGTACATTAATATTCCAGTCTCCGCAGATTATTATTGATTTTTTATTATTACACGTAATGTTTTTTAAAAGGGTTGTAAGTTTTTCAAAGAAAACGTTTATATCTGCTTTTGGTATTCGATATATACAAATTATCAAGAGATTACAATTATGAATTTCAACGCCACAACATTCGAAGCTATAGGGACTAGCCAGTTGAGATGTGCCTCCTCGTCTTTCGCGTATTCTAGCGTATTGACAGACTAGTTTATAACTCGAAAGTCTTAAATTACATTCTGATCCTTGTTTTATGAAGGTTTCTGAGAGACAAATAAAGTCAATGAGGCCAATTCTATCAGAAAGTTCATCAATTGTCAATTCTAAAATCTCATTTTTACTAAGTACTCCCGCTATATTTTGGTGAAACAAGATAAATGCACTGTTGTTTAATGTTTGTCTTTTGTTTACATTAAAGCCAACATTGTTATCGAAAAAAAATACGATTGAAATTCTCACCAGGCAAATTATGATCTATGTGTAAAACTTTTTTTTTAGTCTGTTCCCGAAAATATTAGGGAATAGTGCCTCTTTTTGGTAATATAGTTTTGTGAGATATATTTCTATTTACCCTACTTGCCTTCAATATATTTCTGAGTCCCTTAGATGACAGATACTTAATGGAATAGTTGTAAGCGTCAACAATAAAATTGATTTTTTTACAAATTGAATACAAAATAGATTTTTTTTAATATTGTGAATAAATAAAATTAATGTTTACAAAGGTACAATTAGGAAATATTTGAGATATATTTTCTAAGTTTCTATTAAGTTTAATAGTATTTAGGTGTTGACTTTTATTGACACTTAATAAAATTACATTAATGAATTGAAACGATGCAATTTCAACAAACATTTTTGTTGGGTTTGTGTCATTTGCTCCCGCCGACAGTATTAAAAAGTTATTAGACGAGTCTTCTATTTTGTTCCAATCCTTTAGCACTTCTTCGGTAGTGCCGAACGGCTTGGTTACTGAAAAAACTGAGTATGTCCCATATTTGTTGTTGTACCTAGAATGAACAAGCTGCGATGCGAGGCCGACGCATTGTTGATCACTAATTATGTAGATTTTTCCCGTTTGCTGTACATTTTTGTCAATTTCGATAAAACTTTCATTATTATTCCTTTTAATCTTTTCATTAAAATCATTCGTTTTCTTTATACTAAATAAAGTTCGTGATGCGTCTTTTCCACTGCTGCTGCCATCTTTTGCCGTAAGTTGCAGATTAAATGAAGAATGTACAAAGTCGTTGTCGATCTGCAATCCTTTTTGTCTAAGACTATTTCACTTTTCTTCCGGTGTTACATTTTTATTTTTATTTTTTTGTCCGATAGTAGTTGTCATTTTTTTTAATAGTTCTATTTGTTTATTTTGCTTTTCTACCAATTTATTTAAACTGCTATTTTCTAAACTTAGGTTGTCAATTTCATGTTCTGAGGTTTGTAATGCTTGCTTTAATGATTGAATTTCTTGATAATCCTCATTATATTTTGAGGTTTCATATTGCGTTTCGCTCTGTATGCTCAGCATGGTGGAATCCAAAATTGTAGAATTTAAAGCATCATTGTTTGTTTGCTACAGAGAGATCTGCGAGTGATCTCCCTACAGCACGACAAGACTTATCACTAACTTAACTATAATTTAATGGAAACTAACTCACGGTGTGGGCGTCCTTGACGCTGCTGCTCCTCGAGTGCGATCTGTTCGCTGGCTGTCTGCACACCGCTGGTGATGGGAGGTTTACCCTAAACTTCCCTTGGCTACCCTTGTGAGCTCTCAAATACCCAAGATAAATTGATGTGCACCAGCTTACAGGCAGTTCTCACGGGTCCGTCACGCACGTGTTTCAGAGGCAGTCGCCTCAACTGCCGACACCAACTGTCGACTCTTACCGATAATTGCACGGTACATGCACAAACTAATTAATATTAGGTAGCCGCGCCGTCGGCACAATTAAAGCTTTACCCGATCAAACTTTAAACACAAAACAATGTACGCTACCCAAAAATGTGGTCTAGGCGCCATCAACTTAGCAGCAATAGTGATGGGAAAAAAGTAATGTGACACATAACAATTGCAAATAATTGGAACTAATTGAATTGAGACAGAAACACAGAACTGAGTGCCGCGCGACGTCACATCGGCCGAGCGAGACAGAGCGATGTGTTCTGTTTCACGTTTTATTCCATACATCCCCCCGCTTCGGTCTGAAGGGCCAACCTCAGACCGCTAGCTCATTCAATCGGGAGACGAGAGAGAGTTGCTAGGGCTCGTCGCAGAATCGAACCGCCGACCAACACCTCCGCCAACCAACCACCAACTAACAACTTTAAAATGCGGCCCCGGCGCCAAACCAAGGATGGCAAGTTAGCCTCCTTCAACAAAACCAAATCTCCCTCCCGAGAAGGCTCAGTCCTGTCTGTCCACTTCACCCTTTGCTGCAGCAGGTGCAAGTATTCAACTGACCAGCGATTCCAAAAGTCCTGGCCCATTTGTTGCAACATCTGCCCCCTTACTCTCGAAACCGATCGCTATTGGATCGAATTGGTATTGTGAATTTTCGTACTCTTGAGTTTCGACACTAGCGATAAAATGGATTCATGTCGCGCGGATATTGCGTGAACTAAATGACATTAGGTTTTGTTAAAATTCGTACCCTGGACGCTATTTTGACAGTTAAATATGGTATTCTGATGGTGTTTAGATTGACTGTCAATTGACATTGTCACAATAACTAAAGTGGTACTTTATGTGTATTGAATTTACGTATTTTTCGCTAAATAGGTACTCATTTTTAAGCTGTGTCGCGTAGCGGTGTAAGAATACTACCACCCCGTCTCTTCCCTTGAGTGTCGTAAAAAGCGACTAACTGACTAAAGATTATTAATGTGTGAAATGTGATAAGACTTGTTACCTACTTAAATAAATGATTTATAAGACTGCACATCTTAGATTAAAACAATGTTTTAATCTAAGCTGCACATACATCAAACAGCATAGAGCGGCGATGGGCTTACCACCTGTCACGCTGACCACATGTGCAGTCGCTATTTGGTGAAGAGTGGACTATGGTAGAGGACTGCTTTTGCGGTCCTCATTGCCTAGTCTCTGAAGTCTCTGACTAATCTTTCGGGGATAATAGTCGTGATTATATGTATGTTTATACGAGTATGTACCTACCACAGAACACAATACGGAGGTACCTACTTATTTGTAAGTACTATGATGGCGCGTTTGGCTCTTTCTTTTCTTATTTTAAGAAACGCTCTAAGAACCGAGCTAAAATTAAGCAGAAACGTTAATGTTGCTTATTGGGGAACTGGGTGCCTCATATGATTTATAATAAATTTTAAATAAAGTTTCTTTGGTAAATTAAATTAAGTTTCTTTAACTCTCAGTATCCTTACAAAACAAATAAGTACTCTTTTAATAAAACAATAATAATATTCAGCAAAATTTATTGCCAAACACACAATTTGTTCTTGCAATTGTTCACAATTGCACAAACCTACTGCTTGCTTACAATTATTTAATCCAGATAACAAAAAAATACACATGTCTTCATTAGCTTCATTATTTTATTTATTTGCTGCTTGTTGGAGAGCATTGGCAACCTCACGTCCGTACCTCAAAAATATCTTGTGCTGGATGCTCTACTGCATCTGAGACGGTCCAACCACTTTCCTTACTGCCTCTACCCGTTTGCCTCATTCATCAAAACCGAATACTGAGCTTTTAGTGGTCTTTTTTTGAGCCCAATACTATAAAATAAAGGTGAACAATGAATTTTATTTTGATTCGATAATCCCAAATATTTTTCAAGACGTTACGAAAGTTTGAAACGTTCACTGTCACTTTAATTGACTATTGGTGGAATAAGTAAAACTTAGGTCGTCGGCCAATTATAGCAAGTGTAATATTAATCTTTACTTTCACAACAAACAAATTTATTAGATCTGACGGCGCATCGACCATAGAGTGGCAGTGACAAGCGGATGTGACGTCACAACCACTCTGACGCAACTCCGAGCGCTAGTGTGCGGCGTGTGACAGCGCGGGACGACGGCCAACGAACGGCCCCATTCTGTAATCCGTTTGCATCGCGCGCGCACGTTACGTGTTCGGTGGAGTGTCGGCAATTTCCTTACAATTAGATAGTGCCCTTTTGATCGTTAACTGTATTTTGAATTAAATCTGATTAGAAAGTGAGTAAAGTAATTATTTTAACTAAGCGGCCATATCTTATTTTCCTCGCCCGAATATCCACGCCTACTGAGTTCTAAGTCCATCATTATGGAGCCTACCACCTTTAATAATGGGAACAAAGTGCCTTCATCAGAAGTGGGATGCGAAGGGCAAAGATCTGAGGAAATTAATCGCTGTATCGGGGAACAAGTACCTACGCCGACTTTTTTACATCATATGGAGACGCTGCTATCTCGTTTGTTGGCTGCCCCCCAATCATCAACGTCCAACATGTCGGCGCAGTTGATTCGATTTGACCCCGATGATACGGAAGCAGACATTCAAGGTTGGTGCCGAGTTACAGAAATAATCGTCAACAATAAGAAGCTGGAAGGTGCAGATTTATTGCTAGTACTCACACACGCTTTAAAAGGGCGCGCCGCGTCTTGCTTGACCAAATTGCTAGCTTCACAATTAACATGGCCGTTCGTCAAAGAACTTCTTATTGCCAAATTCGCGAAACCTATGCTGCCGCAAGATTATTTCGATGAAATCCTCCGATTTCAAATAGCAGCAAAGGAAACCGCAAGTGAGGCTGCTATGCGCCTGTGGAACCTTATAGAGCGTATTCCGCGTATGGAAATGTCTGAAGATATAATGACAGGATTCGTGGCTTCACTATTGTGTCAAAAGGACGCCGTCATTCGTAGGGAGCTGAATTCCAATAATGTAGCGACGCGAGCACAGCTTCTTCGTATCCTCAATGCAGTATCACTAAAGCGAAGACATGATAACGGCGAAGGCCAAGATGTGGAAGTAAAGCGAGCTCGTTTTAGTGAACCACGCTTCACAGGATCCTGCCATCGCTGTGGAACCCTAGGACACAAGTCTATCGACTGCCGCAAGCGACGAGAAGAGTCGCCTTCTATAGTCAAGAAAGCAGATCTGACGCCAAGGGTTCCTGAGAAGACACGACCACCTACCTGCTTCGTGTGTGGACAACTGGGCCACATCGCGTCATCGTGTCCAGAGCGGAAGGGACCAGCGGCGGTCAGAGAAGTCAACATCTGTGAACGCCAAGTGTCCAAGAGCACGTTGACTACATCATCCGGTGAGCCCGTCTCTTTTCTTTTTGATAGTGGATCTGCTTGTTCCTTAATCGCATGTAGTTTAGTCGAAAAGTTTCCGGGTACTTTGCGTAGTGACCTAGTTTGCCTCTCGGGCATAGGAAAAGAAAGTGTTCAATGTACGTCACAAATCCTTAGCCATGTTATTATTCAGGGTGTTCCAGTGCCAATTTTGTTTCATGTAGTCCCCGATAATGTCATCTCGGAACCATTAATAATAGGGAGGGACCTCTTAGATAACGATATTCACGTTCAGATAAATAGTGGTCAAATAACGTTTTCTTCACGTAAAAAAGTAAATGTCGCTGAAAAATCAAACCATATCTATCTCGATAACGTCGATACAGATTTACAAGGTAAAGACAAGGCCGCTTTAATTAAGATTTTGCAAAAGTATAGTGAGTTTTTCATCGAAAGCATACCCACACGTCGCGTGACAACCGGTGTTCTCCGCATAGATCCCATTGATCCGAATAAGACCGTGCAGAGGCGGCCCTATAGGTTATCTCCGGCAGAAAAAGAAATAGTTAAAGAGAAAGTACAGTCCCTTTTGGACGCAGGTGTTATCCGCGAAAGCAACTCACCGTTTGCTAGCCCGATATTACTCGTTAAAAAAAAGGATAACACCGATAGGATGTGCGTAGATTATAGGGAGCTGAATGCTAACACGCGGCCCGAACATTTCCCATTACCTAGGATAGATGAACAGATTGATCATCTTCATGGTGCTCATTTCTTCACTTCCCTGGACATGGCTTCAGGCTACCACCAGATCTTAGTAGACCCTAGTGGTGACAGCATTTCTCGAACAGCTTTCGTTACCCCCGATGGCCAGTATGAATATCTGGCCATGCCCTTTGGTTTACGAAATGCAGCATCGGTCTACCAACGGTGCATTAATAAAGCCTTAGGTTCCTTAAAGGATAAGGTGGCGCTTGCCTACATGGACGATGTCCTCTGCTACTCTGATAGCATAAGTCAGGGTTTAGAGCGTTTAGACTTGACATTGAGAGCCTTGTCTGAGGCCGGTTTCTCCCTCAATATAAAAAAATGTAAATTCATGAAGTACGAAGTAGACTATCTTGGATATGTTATAAGAGCAGGCGAGGTGACTCCAAACCCTCGAAAGGTACAAGCTTTGGTCGATGCACCGACCCCTAAAACAGCCACGCAAGTAAGGCAATTCTTAGGACTTGCATCCTATTTCAGGCGTTTCATACCGAACTATACTCGCAGGGTAGGACCACTCTACCCTTTGACTAAACTGAAAGGTCCGATAAAATGGTCACAGGCTCATGATGAAATACACAAAAAAGTTATCAATATACTAACTTCTGAACCGGTTTTGACTATATTCGACCATGACTCTCCCGTTGAACTCCACACGGACGCCAGTTCAGAGGGGTATGGGGCAATATTGATTCAAAGAAAGGATGGCGTACCTCACGTTGTATCCTATTTTAGTCGTCGAACAACTGACACGGAATCACGATACCACTCTTACGAGTTGGAGACACTGGCAGTTGTTCGCGCAGTAGAGAACTTCCGACATTATTTGTATGGACAGCATTTTACAGTCTTCACAGACTGCAACTCATTGAAGGCTTCGAAATCTAAAACTGACCTCACCCCACGTGTCCATCGATGGTGGGCCTTTTTGCAGGCTTATAACTTTGACATAATCCACAAGCAGGGCAGCAGCATGGAACATGCTGACTTCTTGTCAAGGAATCCTCTCCCAGAGCCATTACCTAGCACATCCAAAATCTCGTCAGAAAAAGATTCCCCTCAAAAAAATAAGGTAGTGCATTTCGTTGAATTACATCAGGGTTGGCTCGCGGTAGAACAGAAACGTGATAGTGAGATTCAAGATCTGATTAGTAAGCACAATGACCATGAACTACCGGAAGGAGTTGCTCATACCTATGACGTCCGAAAAGGTATACTATATAGAAAAATCGAACGCAATAAAAATAGCCTCTGGCTCCCCGTAGTACCTAGGTCTCTCACGTGGACTCTTATTAATCATGTTCATACAGAAATTAAGCACCTTGGCGCTGACAAAACCTTAGATAAGTTATATGAGCAATATTGGTTCCCCTTAATGGCTAAGCAAGTGCGAAAATTTGTCGATTCATGCATTGTATGCAAGGCTTCTAAAGGGTGCTCAGGACCCCAGCAAGTTCGACTTCACCCCATCCCTAAATCTCCTGTACCTTGGCATACCATTCACATCGACGTTTCAGGCAAACTGAGCGGGAATAGCGACAGGAAAGAATACACTTCAGTTATTATAGACGCTTTCACTAAGTACGTCCTTCTCGAGTATACTTCTTCGCTAGACGCCGCCAGCGCAGTTAAAGCGCTCAAAAAAGCAGTTTGTCTGTTTGGTTCGCCTAAAAGAGTAATCGCCGATCAGGGTAGGTGCTACATAAGCGCAGACTTTAAACAGTTTTGTAACGATCACGGCATCGAATTACACCTCATTGCCACCGGTTCAAGTAGGGCCAATGGCCAAGTTGAACGAGTTATGCGCACTCTAAAATGCTTACTCACGATAATTGAAAATGACCCTAACAAGACGTGGCGGGATGAACTTCCTGAAGTTCAGTTGGCCCTTAATAGCACGACATCTAGAGTGACAGGCTACACACCAACGGAACTTATGTTCGGCATACGGGCACAGACTTTAGGCCTATCTAGTATTTCTTCACCCTCAGAACCTGAGCCTCGTCTAGATTTAGAGCAAGCTCGAAGTAGCGCGTTAGAAAACATTGAAAAGGCAGCTGCCTCAGAAGTACAACGTTTCAACCGCGGCAAAGCCACTATTAAACCCTTCATAAAGGGCGACTTTGTCTTTATTAAATCAAGCGAACGCAATCAGACAAAATTGCAAAGAAAGTTTAAGGGTCCGTTTATTATCACTCGTGTATTAGAAAATGACAGGTATGAGTTAAGAAATATTGACGGATCTAACAGGGTCTACAAATATGCTCACGAAAATCTGCGTGCAGTACCCGGAGGCTATGATGGTCTAGTTCAGGTAGCTACCTGGTACTCTAATTATGTAGAGGAGGCCGAGACGGCGGGCCCTAGTCAGGAGAGAGAGAGGGTGTCATCTGATGATGGAGGTGACATAGCGTCACTTCCTAGTTCACCAACTTTGACCGCCAGTTCTGGAACCCTCTCTGGTTCAGAGCTCGACGAAGAGTAGATTTATTTAAGTGGATTTTAAGTTCTGTACTTTCTAACATCAACTTCAAAGAGCTGTGAAGTGGCGTAGCTGACTAAAAGACTGGCTTATGCAGGTCGATGTCTTTAATCAGACTACAGATTTCAAGTTACAGGATTTAAAGTAAGTGAGTATGTGAATAGTCCAGGGGACTGGCTTATAAAGGTCGATGTCCCGGATGAGGTCACTGGTGCTGGTTGTTCGACCTATGAGAGGACGAACGGATGGACGCTGATAGGTTGTCCGGGCCGGACCGTGTCATCATAGGAGATGGTGGCAGGTCGGAGGGAAGCCTATAGTTGTCCGGTTCAGTGTGTGTTAAGAGAAATTGATAAATGTGACAGAGATGGTTACATTGCCGTTTAAAGTGTCAGAGATGGGCGAGCGTTTAAGTGGTGTGTGTGATCACCAGGTAAAACTTTGTCTTTGCAGATTAGTTGAAGAAGGGAGCCCCTAGCCAGACGCACGAGGCCGTGCGAATGTCAGTCTGGCCGTGACGGCGCATCGACCATAGAGTGGCAGTGACAAGCGGATGTGACGTCACAACCACTCTGACGCAACTCCGAGCGCTAGTGTGCGGCGTGTGACAGCGCGGGACGACGGCCAACGAACGGCCCCATTCTGTAATCCGTTTGCATCGCGCGCGCACGTTACGTGTTCGGTGGAGTGTCGGCAATTTCCTTACAATTAGATAGTGCCCTTTTGATCGTTAACTGTATTTTGAATTAAATCTGATTAGAAAGTGAGTAAAGTAATTATTTTAACTAAGCGGCCATATCTTATTTTCCTCGCCCGAATATCCACGCCTACTGAGTTCTAAGTCCATCATTATGGAGCCTACCACCTTTAATAATGGGAACAAAGTGCCTTCAGATCTTACATCGCAGAAAATTAACAGGTACTAATAATTTATTGTCCTTTATGACAGAAAGTGATGTTGTCAAATCAGAGACAGACAGACAACGCCACAGAGAGACTTTTTATTTTTTAAAGCATTTCAAGGCGAAGGCAGCGCTTCATACGTCCTAAAATGTTGATGTCGCTTTAAATAATGCAATATTGTTTTGTAAATTCTGCTTAACATTGAAGGATTTAATGATATAAAATGAGTTATAACTTCATTAATTAGATACAGCTATAATTTTAGATATTAAAGTGGATTTTTATTATGCATTACATTTATCGATACGTCAAAAACACAAAAGGTTCTCACTATCGATGACAATTATTGGCAGCAAACTTCATACTTATCTTTCCGATATGAACATGATTTCGATTTCAATCTGATCCCGAATTTAAGCGCGTCAAGAGTACACACTTATTATTGTATTGTTATTTGACGGCTAGGATATCGATATTGAGATTAGATTCGAGAGTAAGGGGGCTGATAGCGTTACAACCGGGTTGTACGCTCTTCCCTCCATGGGTATTCCGGCAGAGCAGTGAGCGGCTGCCCAATCAAAAAATGACCAGGTGTCAGGACCTCCAGATCGTTGGGATCCGGGGACAGGGAACAGAGAGGACGAGAGTTGAGGACCGCCTCTACCTTGCAGAATACTGTAGCAAGCTCCTCAAACGTCAGGACCGTTTCTTCTATCACGCGGCGGAGGTGGGTCTTTGCTGACTTGACGGCAGCCTCAAAGATTCCTCCCCAGTGGGGGCAATTTGGGGGACTGAACCGCCAAGTTACCCCCCTCCGAGCGAAAAGTTGACTTAAATTATCTACATTAGTTTCTAAAAACTTATAAACATCTTTTAGATAGGTAGCCGTACCCCTATAGTTTGTACCATTGTCGGAGCGAATAAGTGAAGGCAAACCCCTACGCGACACAAAACGATCCAACGCGGCGACGAAGGCTCCGTGGACAACGCCGAAACCACTTTCAGGTGGACGGCCATGGTGGCCAGGCACACAAACACACACAAGTAGACTTTCACAACCCGAGCGTTGCGAAGCGTGGTCGTCTTTACCGATAAAGGTCCCGCAAAATCTGTTGCGACCCCCGAGAATGGACGAGACTGAGTGACTCTGTCCGAAGGCAGATCCCCCATCTGCGGCTGCATGAGTGACGCCCGCAACCTGTAACAAGGCAAACACCGGAAGAGCACTCCACGGATGGCTCTTCGAGCAGACAATATCCAAAACTCCCTTTGTAGGATGGCTAATAATGCGCCGCACCCTGCGTGCGCATTACGGATGTGTCGATCGGACACCAGGAGCTTGACCAAGGATCCATCTTTCGGTAAGAGTAGGGGGTGGCGACTCCCGTAAGGCAGGTCGGCTTTCCGAAGTCGGCCTCCAATACGCAGAAGCCCCTCCGCATCTGTAAAAGGATTTAACCGGGCGACCGCTCCTTTTAGTATTGCGCGGCCCTCACGCAGAACCAGAAGCTCAGCCTTGAAGCGGTCCGCCTGCAATACCCGAACCCAGTGCAGTAGCGAGCTCCGACGCTCCTCTGCACTCACAATTGGGGACAAAGATCTTTCCCGCGGATGTCGACAGTTATGGATGTGTGATATAGTGAATTACACTATCAGCACGTACTCAATAGTACGTGATAATTAAGGTCTTCCTGATTGACAAGGCGTCCTTCCTCTAGTCACGTATAGATGTGATGTTAATTAGTATTTAAGATGATACACTAGAGGATAAAGATGATTGATTCAACGCAAGACATTGTTTCATTTCGGGTCTCCGTCCTAACGCCATTACATGGCGACCGTGACAGGACTGTCACAAGTCCGCGCCGCGAAATCGCTAGTTGAAGTCTACAAAATATCAGGAAAATAGTGCTACACGGGCCTACAAGAAGGACGAAGGAAATAAGAAGAAAAACTGTAAGCCAAAATTGTTTAACTATGGGAAACCCACAATCTAAAGACAATATTATTGTCAGTCAATCACCAACTCAATCGGCGGCAGCATCAACTCCCTTGGCCGTTGGGATGCAACTTTCAGAGATCTTTTTACTGACCATCGTCGTTGTACTAGCGGGCTATATAGTACTTAGGCTGCTACGTTACTTCAACGCACGACTATTAGAAGAGGTAGAACGCAGAGCGGTTCGACGGGCAATTGGACCAGCACAGAACGTGTAAGCCAGCACGAATTAATATAACTATGCTACCAAGAATCTATGTGTGTGTGAGTGATTTTTTTTTTTCTAAAGTGTGTTCATGGCAAACCTGTCAGAACTCTTGAGTGAGCTTAAGGCTATTAGAGACTCTATTATTAAATTAAGTAAGGACAAACGTTATTCCGCTCAGGGGCAGAATAAGTTTTTAAGAGCAAAGGAAATTAAAAATATTTTTGAACAAATATCTGCAGACTTATGTAAAAAAGGGATAGATGCTGCAGAATTACAAATAACAAAAGCAATATCGTCAAAGTTTTTATGTAATTTTGAGGAAATCGAGTCACTCGTTAACCCGCATCATTCAGAAACGATCACAACCATGGCCACGTTCGATCTAAAAGTCGCGCTCACGCTCCTCCCAGTAGTAGATTGCGACGAAACGCAAATTAACCAACTAATAGACGGAATAGAGTATTATAGTAGTACCCTTAGAAACGAGGACCAGCCTCTGTTAATCAATTTTGTTTTAAAAACTCGTCTTTCTAGCAGTGCTAAAACAAAAATTAATAAGTCTTATGTGTCTGTGGCAGACCTAATAAAAGATATAAAAAATGTTTTAATTCCGATTAAATCATACACAGCCATTTTAGACCGAATGCTACGATGTAGGCAAGGAAACAAGACCATAGAAGTGTTTGGTAGTGAAATCGAAAAAATGTCCAACGATTTAAGTACAGCACAGGCTAATGGAGACGAGTCGGCATATAATTTATTAAAGCCGATTAATGAAAAAATGGCTATCAAGCGTTTCGCTGACGGCCTAAACAATGCTCGTACAAGCATTATAGTTACGTCTAGGTCCGTAAGCACAGTTAGGCAGGCAATAACTATAGCCTTAGAACAAGAAGACTCGGTAGTGAAACCACCAATAAACAATTATGTTAACTATGTTTCGAACCAGCGATTTGAAAAGATAAATAAAAACTATCATCAACAATATAATAAGTCACGTAACAACAACGCGACGAGTCAGCAAGGTCGGGGTCGTGCCTACTATAAATCGAATAGGTTTCAGGGTCAGCGCAACACCAGGTTTACGTCACCTCATAATTTAAACGTAGGAATGTACATTTCTTAGTTGACTCAGCAGAACAGTCTAATGACGAGAACGAAAGTGAACGTCAGAGTATACGTCAGAACGAACATCATAGCGATGATTTTTTTCGTTCTGAATAGCGCTGAGGTAGATATTTGTAGTTATGGTAGTGGTAATTACGTTTGTTTTACTTGTAGTCAAACTCAAATTTCTCTATTAGTAGACACAGGAGCAAGCATTTCAATTTTAAAGTTAGATTGGTTAAATAAACTCCGTAGCGTGTCCCGCGACGCAAAGCTAGTAAGGGATGAAATTAAGATTAAAGGAGTATGTGGGGATTTAGTATCAATAGGTTATGTTTATCTAGACTTATGTGTTAACAATTATAATTTTAGGCATAAGTTTTATGTGTTTAGCAACTTCCACTGTAAAAATGATGGAATTTTAGGAGAAGATTTTTTATTAAAATATAGTTGTAAAATTAACTATGAAAATAAGCTGGTTACATTACAGGATAAGATAAGTCTAGAATTAGGCTTAGGTAAAAACATAATAACGACTATTCCAGGGAGATGTGAGGTCGTAAAATATGTTTCGTCAGAGATAAAGGGCGAATGTGTCATTTTAGCGGAGGAAGTTATTGCAGGCGTATTTGTAGCAGGCGCCGTGGTAGTAGGAGACGGGAAAAAGATTCCGGTGCGATTTTTAAACACACGGGAAGAAGATGTAAAATTAAATAACTTTAGCCCGAAAATTAGAAAATACTCGGATTATTTCGTATGCTCTTTTGATACGGAAAACGGAAAATCTGTCGAGAGGGTTAAACAACTATTCGATTTTCTTAAATTAAAAACATATCTTGGTGATGAAGAGAGACGGTCTATTGAGAAAATATGTGCAAAATATGCAGATATCTTTCATATGCCGGGTGATAAGCTATCCGTTACAAACTTATACGAGTACAACATTAAACTGCAAAATGACGCGTCTCCTGTTTATGTCAAACCGTATAGAATACCGCACGCTCAGAAGGCTGAGTTAATAAAACAGGTAGGTAAATTGTTAGAAGAAGATATTATCGAAGAGTGTACCAGCGAATGGTCTTCTCCATTATTATTACTTCCGAAAAAAGCTGACAGTAGCGGTGAAAAAAAGTGGAGAATCGTAATAGATTATAGACTTTTAAATAAAAAAATAGTAGACGAAAAGTTCCCGTTACCAAATATACAAGAAATTATTGACTCACTTTCGGGATGCTTATACTATTCTCATTTAGACCTCAGTTCTAGTTATTACCAGCTAGGGTTATCACCAGAATGTAGGAAATTCACTTCTTTTACAGCTGATAAGCAATATCAACTGAAAAGATTACCTATGGGTCTCAAAACGAGTCCTAGCGTATTTTCTAAACTTATGTCTATGGCTCTATCGGGTTTAAATTACGAGATATGTTTTCTATATCTCGATGACGTAATAGTTTTCGGGAAAAGCCTATCGCAGCATAATACAAATTTAATGAGTGTATTTGAGAGGTTTAGGTCAGTTAATTTAAAACTAAACCCTTGTAAGTGCGAATTTTTGAGGAAAGAAATTAATTATTTAGGGCATGTTATTACGCCAAACGGGGTGTTGCCAGACAACAGTAAAATCGAGGTCTTGGAAAAGTTCCCAGTACCTAAAAATGTAAATGAGATTCGTCGTTTTGTGGCTTTTGCGAACTTTTATAGAAAATTCATAAAAAACTTTGCCACAATAGTGTACCCACTAAACCGTCTTTGTAAGAAACATGTCGAGTTTCAGTGGACGGAAGAATGTGACGTGGCATTTCAGACCTTAAAAAAGTCACTTAGTTCATTTCCTGTCTTAGATTATCCAGATTTTGGAAAAGATAATGTTTTCCGGTTGCAAACCGATGCGTCAGGGGTAGCCTTGGGGGCTGTATTATCAAATGGAAATAATAAGCCCGTAGCTTATGCAAGCAGACAATTAAACAGTTCAGAAATAAACTACCCAACCATTCATAAAGAGTTATTAGGGGTAGTGTGGGCTATAAAACATTTTCGAGCATATTTATACGGACGAAAATTTAAAATATTAACAGATCATAGACCATTGGTTCATTTATTTAGCATAAAAGATCCTAGTAGCCGTTTAACTAAGTTTAGACTTTGTTTAGAAGAATATGATTTCGATATTGAATACATAAAAGGTTCCGAAAATGTAACGGCAGATGCCTTATCGAGAGTCATTATAACATCAGACGAGTTAAAAAATCTAAATTCAAATTTTTTGGGGGTATTAACCCGTTCAATGAAAAGAACCATGGAGCAAAATAATGAACCCGCTACCTCTGGAAGTAGCAGGGTTGAGCCCCCTGTTGATCATAGGCAACCAAGAGTGGTAGATATTATGCAGAAATCACAAAATGATGTAAGGTTAGATATTTGTTCGTATGAAAACTTCGTGAAGTTGAGGAAAAAGAAAAGATACGTCTCACAGACGGGTGATATGTTATTTAGTGACTCTACTATTTACATAAATCAGGAATCTCTACTAACGGAGGCGCGCCGAGACGCAACGATAGGAGAACTGAGTGCATTATGTAAAAAATATAATATTGTAGAAGTCGTTGTGATTAAAAATGGGTTTAATAAAAAGTTTATTAAAATTTTGACCCAAACTTTCATGAAACATAAAGAATTACCGCGGTTATGTATTATTAATAACCAAGTTGAACATGTTACAAATAAAGACTTGATACGTGTTATACTAAATGATTATCATTTATTGCCGACAAGGGGTCATGTAGGCATAAATAAAATGACTAAGAATATTCGAAAAAAATATTTTTGGAGTAATATGCAAAAAGACATAACTGAATATGTGACTCGCTGTAAAGATTGCCAAAAGCAGAAATTTTGTAATAAAAATAATAAAGAGAAAATGGTAATAACCACTACAGCATCTACTTCTTTTGAAAAATTATATTTAGATATTGTGGGGCCGTTGGAGGTCGATAATTTGGGTAATAAATACATATTAACAATACAATGCGAATTGACAAAGTTTGTAGAAGCTTACCCAATACTTGATAAGTCAGCTGAAACTGTTGCTAGGGTTTTTACTGAAAATTTTATTTTACGATATGGTACTCCCAGGGTTATTGCGACTGACTGTGGAACGGAATTTATTAATTCCACGTTAGAAACAGTATGTAAATTGCTAAATATTGATAAGTTAAATTCAACACCCTATCATCATGAGAGTATAGGTTCGCTAGAAAACTGGCACAAACATCTCGGATGTTACTTGAGAATACAAACACAGAATCAGTCGGCAAATTGGAGTACCTGGATACCATATTGGTGCTTTGCTTATAATAATTCTGTAAATACTAGTACCAAATACTCCCCTTATGAACTAGTTTTTGGGAAAACATGTAACGTACCTAGTAATTTAGTTAGTAAAGTTGATCCCTTATATGTATACGACAATTATCCATCGGAGTTAAAATTTAGATTGCAAAAAGCTCATAATGATGCCAGGAACAACTTATTAATATCAAAACAAAGTAGAAAAACTAATTATGATTTAGATTGTAAGGAAGTACACTACAAAAAAGGTGATCTACTCTTGTATAAGAATGAAAATTATAATAAATTGAATGACTTGTATTTAGGTCCATTTGAAGTTTTAGAAGAGCTAGGTACTAATGTAAAAATATTAAAGAATAATAAAGAATATATAGTTCATAAGAATAGGACCATGATATTTAGAAAATAAGAGTTTACTTTTCAGGGAAGGGATGCCTAGCCTTTTCAGGGGAGGTGTGATATAGTGAATTACACTATCAGCACGTACTTAATAGTACGTGATAATTAAGGTCTTCCTGATTGACAAGGCGTCCTTCCTCTAGTCACGTATAGATGTGATGTTAATTAGTATTTAAGATGATAGACTAGAGGATAAAGATGATTGATTCAACGCAAGACATTGTTTCATTTCGGGTCTCCGTCCCAACGCCATTACAGATGAACCTTTTCATCCAGCTGGTCACCACCAGCAACTTGTCCAAACTGCTGTACCGCCCAGGAAGCCAGTCGGGGTCCAAGGCCGTCTCCACGGCCAGGGCATGCACACGCATCCCAGGCAAGATCTGGACCGTCCTGTCCAGCCGCTGGACAGGCCAAGAAGTCTCAGGCGACTCCAGCCACGCTGGTCCCCACCAGAGGTGGTGGTCCACCAATTCCGGAGCAGTGCAGCCCCGAGAAGCACAGTCCGCCGGGTTAATATCACCCGGGACGTATCTCCTGAGGATAGGAATTCCAATGCTCTGTATTTGGGAAACTCGGTTTCCCACGAAGATCTCCAGAGTATGTGGCGCCGCGCGCAACCATGCCAGTGCGACTTGGCTGTCGGACCATGCAAAGACATCTTGGATGTCAACGGTGGCGGCTAACTCCCGGCGAACGTGACCTAGCAACCTGGCTAGTAGATGAGCCCCGCTCAACTCCAATTTAGGGATGGTCAGACGAGTTCTTATTGGAGCAACCTTGCTTTTAGCTAAAAGTAATACAACGTTGACCCGGCCCTCGGAGTCAACAGTTCGTAGGTATACTGCAGCAGCGTACCCCCGCTCGGAAGCATCGCAAAAGCCGTGTAGACTTACCTGGGATTTGCCCGGCGGCAAAATTCGACGAGGTAGGGCGACCCGGTTGACTTCCTTTATGGTAGAGATTAGCTCGAGCCAGGTATCTAATGGAGGCCCTATGAGCGGCTCGTCCCACGTGACGCCCAGCATCCACAGCTGCTGCAAAAGGCACTTGGCCGAGAAGATCACCGGACTGATCCACCCGTTCGGATCAAACATACGGGCAATGGTGGACAGCACCGTCCTCTTACTCCAGACCCTCTGGGGCTCCAGGTCCACCTGAAAAGTGAAAATGTCATTGACAGGTTGGTAATTCATACCTAAAACCGCTATTATGTTGGGGTCCTCCGCCTCCGCAAACAAGTCAGGGTTCTGTTGGTGGTCCACCGGGATCCCTTCTAGAAGACCAGGCTCGTTGGACCACCACTTCCGCAACTCGTATCCCCCGGCTGCAAGAAATGCAATAAGTTCATCCCGCAGTGTGAGAGCCTCCTCAACACTTTCGGCCCCGGTGCAGACATCGTCGACGTACAGGTCACGTGTCAGCACAGCGGCCGCGCGGGGAAAGCGGGCCCTTTCTCGCTCAGCCAGCTCTAACAAGGATCGGATGGCGATATATGGACTGGACTTCAACCCATACGTGTTGGTGTTGAGCTCATAGACGGTCACCGGGTCATCCGGGTTCTCACGCTAGAGTATCAGTTGGAACCGCCTATCATCCGGGTGGATGACCGTCTGTCTGAACATCATCCGGATGTCGGCTCCAAACACCACCTGATGTCTTCTGAAGTTCAGGATAATATCAACGACATCCCGGTGCAACTTGGGACTAGAATGTAGACACTGGTTCAATGACACCCCTGTAGTCGTGGTGGCTGATCCGTCAAACACTGTTCTCAACTTACCCGAAGTAGCCTTTACCACGGCATGGTGAGGCAGGAAGTAGTGCTCAGTTGAGCTCCAATCCACTCGAGCCGGAGACATGTGACCCAATGCCTCATACTCGCTCATAAACTCTATGTATTTATCACGAAGTACGGGGTCACGCCGCATGCGCCGTTCCATGGCCAGCAGACGCTTTTCCGCCAATATCCTGGACTGCCCTAAAGCAGGAGGAGAAGCTATAAAGGGCAACCTAGTTACAAACCTTCCGGACGGCAACCGTGACGTGTTGGCCTGATAAAAGGCCTCACACTCCGCATGGTCAGGGTCCACCCTAGGGACCATGGGAAATTCTTCAATTTCACAAAACCGGTGCATCGCTTTGGCAAGAGACGCAGACAGGATGACTCTAGACTCATCCGGGGTCGAGTCATCAAAGACTGGTCCCATAATTGAAAGACCAAAAAGAGTCGACACTGCCACCAGTGAAGAGGGACCTAGAGCTTTCTGTGTGCCTAGTAGGATCCATCCTAGCACATCGGAGCCCAAGAGGAGGTCCACCGGAGCCGGATGATAAAAGAGTGGGTCGGCCAGATCTAGACCCGTGGTACGTTCCCGTATTCCTGGGGGCAGATCGGTAGAGGGCTGCCAGCCCACAATGGTGTCCATTACCGGGACCATAACCGAAATCCTGAAAGTAGAGGAATGCACCGCTAAGAAGGTGACGTGGGTCTGCCCCGTCAGACCTCTAACTTGCATGCCCCCAACCCCCAGTAACGGCACTGAGGGGGCCTCGAGACCCAAGCCCAATTTTTGGGCCACTCGTGTGGACATGAGACAACCTTGGGCTCCCGAGTCCAACAATGCTCTGATGGTGACAGAGTCTCCTTGAGGGCCCCAAACGCGGACCGCCGCTGTAGGTAGCAGAACCGTCCGCGGTTCTGCTCTTTCAGAGGGGTAGGCTAGTTATGGACTCCCCTGATGCTCCGTCTTGAAGGGGGCCCCCGGGTAGTAGTAGGGGCGGCGAATGCACATCGCCATATTAGGGGGGACATATCCGGCCGCTCTACCATACCGATGGTACGGCGGGTGGTACTCCAGCCGTGGGTACTCGTGCAGCGGCGGCGAGAACCGCTGTGGCACCGTTGGGTCGCGCTGCTCTATGCTAGCGCGCACAGAGCCCGGTGCGGGGAGGGTTCCACCCTTTGTATCAACTGCCGGGCCCCCGCCCGTGGGGGCCCAACTCACACTAGGGCCGGCCGTGTGGTAGCCTGCAGGCGCGGGGCCCTCTATGGGTGCGCGCGACGGCGCATGGCTCACCTCCCGATAAGTGGGCGCGCCGCGCGCAGGACTGGGCCTCCAGTCCGTTGGGGGTGGGCTCCGCCCTGGAGCACCTCCGCCCATGTTGCGCCGCTGTTGTGGGGTCGATGGAGCCGCGCCCGACCTGTTGGCACATAACAACAGATGGTGGGGTCCGCCACACGCACTGCAGCGCTGGGGCCTGGGACAATTTCGTTCAAAATGGTCCCCCAGGCAGCCAAAGCACAGATCCTTGCGCTTTGCCATGCGCCGCCTATCCGCCACTGGCAACCCCTGCCATTCCTGGCATCGCAGCAAAGCATGGCCCGATTGGCCACACTGTAGACAGGCCGGGTCACCGCCGGCCGCTAACGTGAGCGCCGCCAGTCGCGCGGTAGTGCGTCTTCGTTGCGGCTGTACAGTGGGAGGCGCCCGGCGCCCCTGCGAATTGCCGCACCTACAGGCCTGCGCCCCTGATGGCGGCAGGTCAGGTTGGGAGGTCTCCACGACCCTAGCCTCGTATTCGAGGAACTTCATGAGGTCTCCCAACCCAGGCAGAGTAGTTCCCTCCTTCTCTGCTGCTTCCCGCTCGAACCGGGAGCGAATGTCCGTGGGCAGCTTGGTCAGTAGGATGTGGACCAGTAGGAATGACCACTCCTCTACTGGCAACCCCAACGTTCGCAACGCGTTGCATGCAACGGTGACCGGCGTCAACAGCTGCATCCGTAACTCAGCCCGGTTAGTCACCCTAGGGACCGACAACAATTGTCGGGCATGTGCATCGGCTAATAGCCGGACGTTGTGGTACCGGTTTGTGAAAAGTTCCCACGCTGTCTCATAATGGTCGTCCTCGACCCGTAGGTGCTGGACGAGTGCCCTGGCCTCGCCTTGCAGCGTGGACAGAAGATACGCCATCTTTTGTCCACGTGTCAAATCTGCTCGGGTGTCCACCAACGAGGTGAACATATTCTTATAGGCGACCCATTCCTCAACAGCGCCGCTAAAGTTACCCAACTGTAAGGTAGGCAGCCTACCAGTTATCGCGGGTCCTGCCGTTGGTGGTGGTGTGGACGGTACAACTTCCCCCAGTCGTCGCCTCTTGATGTCGCAGGCCGCCTGCACGACATTGTCATGGATTTCCATGATCTGGGCAAAGTCCTCCTCGTATGCTGACCACACCTCTTTGCTAGACGGCGGCGCAGTCTCCCACAAAGCCTCCATGGCCGTCTCAGCCGAAGAGACCCGCAATCTCAGCTGTTCCGCCCGCTCCAAAATGGCGTCGTCTCGGTCACTCCGGGACAGCAGACCTTGCACGGACACGAACCATCGCAGCTCCTTGGCCAGGACTGCCTTCGCCATCGCGTTGTCACCAAAAAACTAAATGTACGAAAGATGAGAATAATCCTCCAACAATAGCACAAACCCGGGGTAAGATTCCCTAAACACACTTTAATTACAATGCCGCAACAAAAAAAATTAATAGGTACAAAAACTTATACGGGTTTGTAACGAGAAGCGCACTTACAAATAAGATGTGCAATTATTATTACATAAACCGTTATGCAAAACCAACCAAATTTTAATCAATGTATTAACCAAATAAATCTAAAATGGGTTTTCAAAAATGACGGCACCAACAAAACAAGATGTGCTATTACTATTATTGCATAAACCGTTATGTAATAATCCAACAAATTTAATGCTAAAATTGCCTAAGTCGTTATGCCACAAATTAATCAAACTTGAATTAATTTCCAAGAGAAAAAAAATAAAAGTATTAATTAAATAATGTACGTTGGCCAGCCATGAAACTACCACAAGTTAACAAACAATATATAATGAAAACTGCAATACCTATTTAAAATATGTTTTCAGAATGAGAACAACAAATTAACTTTTCAACAATTTTCAATGCTGCTGGGCCCACTGTGTTTTATAGACTTTAACTTTAAATTCTAAATTAAGTTTTCAAGCAATCAAAAAACAAACAAAATGCTTAAATATTTATCGGACAATTACTAACTCACCGCCGCGGTAAGTCAATCTTATTCAACTAAATTCAAACCCAAATGTAATTGAAATGTAATAATAATGTAATGGAAATTGTAAGCACCACACTAACCTATTCTAAGTATTTGGTTGGTATAACCAACCAACTTTAAAACTTATAACTAATTGAGGTTATCCGTGCATTAACTACGCTCTGCTACCAAAAATTGTTTGCTACAGAGAGATCTGCGAGTGATCTCCCTACAGCACGACAAGACTTATCACTAACTTTACTATAATTTAATGGAAACTAACTCACGGTGTGGGCGTCCTTGACGCTGCTGCTCCTCGAGTGCGATCTGTTCGCTGGCTGTCTGCACACCGCTGGTGATGGGAGGTTTACCCTAAACTTCCCTTGGCTACCCCTGAGAGCTCTCAAATACCCAAGATAAATTGATGTGCACCAGCTTACAGGCAGTTCTCACGGGCCCGTCACGCACGTGTTTCAGAGGCAGTCGCCTCAACTGCCGACACCAACTGTCGACTCTTACCGATAATTGCACGGTACATAAGCACAAACTAATTAATATTAGGTAAAATAAAAATCAATAAGCTTTATTATCATTATTAGATCCAAGGAGTTTTGTTAACGGTTCTATATTGTTATAGTGTACTCACTGGTTCGAAAACTTTCGTAGAAAACTTGAATGATCACAAAACTTAGCACTGCATTTATCTTCAAATCATTTGAGTATTGTTGAATATATATCCAAAACGACGTTATCACTTAATATTTATCACTTATCGTAAACTGTGAAACGACCTTTTTGCGAAAACAATGCAGAAATTTATTATTTCGATAAAATATTTACGGAGCCAATGTTTACTAGACGGAAAGCGCCATCTGTCCAAAAAATGAAGGTAACATGACTTTATACATACACATATACACTACTTTCTTCCTTATTATGATTTTCCCTTTAATCAACCTTATTTGATTAAAGGAAAAATTACCTTTAGCACTTCCAGATCAAATTGTAAGAGACCATCTCAATCCGGCCGGAACACGCCTTTAACGTCCCAATACAAGTAGCTAACGAAAAGATATTTAGAGTAAGTGAAACAAGCTCTGTTATTTGCGTCCTTGTCAGCTGTTAGATGTGTACAATTCGCTAAAATAATTTTATTTGCCCAGCAGTAGGACGTTTATATTGAGATCACAGTGAGATCATTTGATTTGATATTATATTATTTAGGATTTAGTATTTGTGCTCAGACAGAAGTGCCACATATCCCCCCTTTTAGAGTAGGATTTGCCTAGGAAAAATCCAATTATGTTAGAAAAACAATCCTCAAGATCAACAAGGAAGACCAAATTCATCTGCATACATCGTCGTATATACCCTCAATTCCATTCATCAGTCTCTACATTCTTCATAATGCAGTCATAAATCAATATATGACTACAACTTACATCCCATAGCAGCCTATCTTTAGTTAAACACCCAATATGACTGTAGTAGTAAGAGTGTTGAATAACTTTGAAGAACCAACAATCACCCAAGACATTAGCAACTGTAACCAAAGATAAAACAATCCTGAAAATTGACGGAAACCCTGCCACTCACAAGACAGTAAAAGTCAAGTCAAAAACATGAGACAATAAGACTCAATAGCAGCTATTGAAACGGCTACAGTTGAGAAACGATCCCTATCTATTAAAAAAAATTAATAATTTCATATTGATTTTTTTTTTGTATTCTTTTACTTTCTTTCTTTTTTATAGGTATTCTTATTATATTCTTTATTCTTTTCCTTTCTTAAATAATTTTATTTGCCCAGCCGTAGGACGTTTATATTGAGATCATAGTGAGATCATTTGATTTGATATTATATTATTTAGGATTTAGTATTTGTGCTCAGACAGAAGTGCCACACCACGCAAGAAGTAAACGCGCGGCCTGCAAGGAGCTTCGCGGCAACGTCACTGCATACGATCTACGTGCCTACGTTCACTCATTAAAATCATTCGATTAGAAACCTTTGTCGCCGTTGATCAAACATTTTTGTAACTAATAATTAAACGCCTGTTTTAAACGAAACTATAAAAATATTCATTTGCCCTGGATCGCATACTTCTTTTACACTGAGCATCGAGATACTACATGATCCTTCTCACCGAGTAACGGGATTCAAGAGATACGTACGGAAGTCGATACCCGCCACGTCTGTCTACAAATCCAATACGAAAAACCAGCCCAGAAACGAGATCCAGGAATATACGGTCAGCTTAATTTATCCTTCTCTTCCCTCCTATCCTTATTCGATTTGTGCTAATATCGTGCCGTGTTTAAAAATTACAGTGAAAACCGTTACCTCGATCTACCCACTGTAACCGCCGGTTGTCGTGGCTACCTATAAACGGACGAGGTGATTTTTATACGATTTTAAGTACTCTTTGCTTTCTAATTTCCACCAAAATGAGTGAGGATCGTTCTGCAAATCTTAAACTCAATTTTCCTATGACTTCTAGGGAAGGTAGTCGTTCACCTTCCAATGACTATCCGAGTTCTGATTTGAAATTAATTAGTGCAGATCTTAAGAAACAGAGAGGTATTTTAAAAGCTCGTGTAACTTTTTTTGAAAAATATTTATTCAAATTTCAAGATTCCAATTTAGAAAAAAGACAGTTGATAGAGTTAAATTAAAAAATTTCACATTTAGAATCAGTTTTTGAAGTATTTAATAAAATACAAAACAAAATCGAACTTCCCGCTGATGAAAATGATCTTTTAACGCCTTAGATTAAAACAAAAAGGGAAAATACGGCATTAGCGTCTCGTGAGTGAGCCGCCAAAATTAGGCCTAAAGGCACAATTTCACTTCAGTCACAATTTGCCGAGCGAACAGGCTACATCGCACTATTGCGGATATTCTACTGTGTGGAAAAAGAGAAAGACGCTACTCCGCAGTGGCGTCGGAATCGGTCGTACGTAGGTACTCGTCTGTTGCGAAGCGACCGAGACGTCAACGCGCTACTCGCTGACTCCCTCGCGCTGACGTTGAAACTTACCGCTTTGTCTCGCTCGCTCGATTAACACTTTATAGGTGTGCGTGTGTAAGTGTTTGCTTAAGTAGTTGAGTAGGACTATATTTTGAATGACTACAAGTAGGAGCATGCCGTATCTTCCCTTTTTGTTTTAATCTAAGTTTAACGCAAATTGAATATCGAGAAAATTTCGAAGAACAATATTTCAAATGTATTTCTTTAGCGAAGTCATTCATAGTAGATAGTGCTAAGGAAAATCCTACAAAATCGTGTACTAGGACTACATTGTCACAAATCAAATTACCCGATATTCAGTTACCTTCCTTTTCGGGTTCTTATGAGGACTGGCTCGAATTAAAAAATTCCTACTTAACGGTGATTCATGACCGTACTGATTTAAACGCTATTCAAAAATTCCATTACTTACGGTCATCACTTAGCGGTAGTGCATTTCAGGTTATAAGTGCATTAGAATTTTCTGACGAAAACTACAATCATGCATGGGAATTATTGCTTTACAGATTCCAAAACGATCGATCGCCTTTACCTATTAGAAAGCTGATAGATTCTATTTTACGAAACTTACGTGCATTAAAGTCGTTAGGAGAATCGACAGAATCGTGGGACACTCTTATTGTGTATTTAGTTGTGTGTAAACTCGACTCTTCCACTGAGCGAGAGTGGGAGAATTATAAGGGAACTCTTATTTCCGGTCTGCAAGGTCAGGATCAAAAACGTAAATTAAAATTAAACGATTTATCAGCTTTCCTTAGAAACCGTGCTGATTTGTTAGAAATGGTGAACGTTAATAGCAATGCATATAATTCTAACAGTGTTCACAAGTCTCAGAATAATCAGTCAAATCATTTTTATAACAAACAATGTCAGGATAGGAAAACTCCGGCGGTGATAACACATACCTATAGTTATGTGGCTGCCAGTCATAATAATACAACTAAACGTAATCGTGTTTGTGAAATGTGTCGCGGGAATCATGCTTTGTATATTTGTAGCATGTTTTTAAATCTGTCTGTTGAGGACCGTCACAAATTAATAAATGACAAAAAACTTTGTCCTAACTGTTTACGAGAGGGTCATTCAATCAAAGAATGTTTTTTCGGCCCTTGCCAGCAATGTAAACAAAAACACAACACTTTGTTGTATATAGACACAAATCACACTGAGTCGTGCAAGGCTCAAGTAAATTCAACCGTATTGCATTCATCATTAGGTTCTGTTAGAATTCTACTTATACTTATAAAACATTGTTTTTAAGTTATTAATTTAAATCTTATCTTAAGCATACACTAGTTTCTTTTAAGTAAAGCCATTGTTCCACTATAATTGTGAAATGTAATTTTAATCATAATTCAAATAAATTTAAGCGTTGTTTTTATTTTCAAATATAATTAAATTGAGTTTTGGATTTTATTAAACAAAAGTTGTACAAGAGATGTATTTCCGTTACAAATTAAAAGTTGTGAAACGATGCCAAAGTAGAGGAGAAGGGGAGTCCGATCTAACATCGGCAACGGGGATTGCCAACGTTGGATTGGGACTGTCATTTTTGGATTTTTGAGGTGTATGGTCGTGAGAAAAATAAAGTGTTTTGCTGAAAAGAAAGTGTATCACTTCGAAAGCCCTAATCCACTAGCTGGTTCTTATTATCAGAAGTGGGATCAACAGTACGTTCACTATACTTATTTCGTTTCCATTTCACCTCGTAATTGTACGTTGTAAATATCTTGATTTAAATTTGATATAAATCGCTACACTATTCATTTTAATTATCAATATCAGCCATTTTACAATACTTTTTTTTATGTCGGTAATTTTTAAGCAATAAAACATTTGAAAACGTTATTTTCATGCATTTAAAAGTTATAAGACCAATGCATACAGTGTGTAGAACCCTATCATCATCACCAGCTCAAGTTTTATGTCTCCGCTGCTGGGCCACGTGTCTTTTCTATGAATAGAAAATGGGCCATAAACCACCACACGGGTCTAGTGCGGATTTTGTGCTTGTTAACAACTGCTAATGCAGTCGGGACCAACGGCTTTACGTGCCTTCCAAAGTACTGAGGAGCTCAAGAGGATACAATTTTGGTCACCCTCCCGATGACCGGCCTTGGCGAAAGTCCCTTAACCTCGGCACTCGCAGTCCAGGCGCGTTAACCACTACGCCATCGAGTTCTTCTGAGAACCCTTTAATCTAATGAAATAATAGTCTCTTTATCATTTTGAACATAATTGTAATGTTGTTATTCTGTTATTTATTTATTTTTTGCTGATGTTGATTTAGATTGTCTTTAGAGATCGTATAACATGTCTTTAAGTAAACTCCGGGAGTGCATGGGGGATCGAAAATTTCATTATTTTTGCTCTACAATGCACCGTTTATGAGATACGATTAAAAATGTAAAATAAATAAAGAAAATCATTACTACCTAATAATAGTATCTATTTTAGTTCAAATATTTTTATAACGGTCTTAAGCGACGACGCATCCGTATAAAACAGATTATGTCCGTTCTCTTTATGGCATTCCAGGATGAACGACTTCGTGGACAGAGTGAGAAACACTCCTTCGCGTAGTGGCAGGAGGTCTCGCAGTCGTCGACGAAGTGACGAGAGGCGGTACAACCGCAACGAGCGCAGCCGTTCACGATGCAGTCATGGGAGGCAAAGCAGAGCGTCTATCAGGAGTCGCAGCCCTATACTGCCACATGCGAGAGCGACACAACGCCGTAAATTCACAACGGATGGTTCATTGGTACAAAACTCAAGGCAGCGAGTGCAGTCGCCGTTCAGGGATCCTTCGCTGCTGCGCCTGTCCAGACAGCGCATGCGGTCACCGTCCCGGGATTCTCCTGAACGCCAAGCGTGCAGCTCTTCGAGACATCCAGAATGTTCGCGACGTCGGCACAGCCGCTGTGGTTCTTCGCCTAGCAGATCACCAACGCGCTGTTTGTCCAGGCATCGCAGCAGTAACGACCAACCTGCCCCAAAGCCCCAAAGGCCGCAGAACTTCAATGAAGATAGTATGAACGCTGAACACCTTATTAATAGTTTAAACTCTAATCCAAACCTCTCACACTTGCTTAATTTTATGAGTAATTTTATGAAAACAGATCAGTCTCAGCGCTTACATTTTGATAAAAATATTATACCAGAATTTGATCCAACGATAAAAAATAACAGAATTGAAAATTGGATTTCAAAGGTTAATGAGTGTGCTAGTATATATAAATGGTCTGACCAACAAATACCTCATTTTGCTTTGCCTAGGCTTGTAGGACATGCCTGGCTGCAAAATGGTATGAGGGATTGCAGTCGATTAATCGCACTTGGTCGGAGTGGCAAGATTATTTAAAGAGGGTTTTTCCATCAGAATCAAATTATGGAACATTTTTGTCCGATATGTTAGAAAGACGTTTTAAAATAGGAGAATCATTGGATAACTATTATTATGATAAAATGATGCTTTTGAACGCATGCGGAATTACGAGCAAGAAGGCAGTAGATTGTATTATACATGGGCTTGATGACAAAACCATAAGGGCAAGTGCATCGTCAGCCCGTTTTACTGAACCAGAACAATTACTAGGATTTTTGAAAGATATATGTACTGAACGTAACGATTATAAGGGTTCTAAATTTAGATCAAATGTTCATGCCAATGACGTGACCTGTTCTTTTTGCAAAAAGACTGGTCACAATATTAAACAATGTAGAGCATTGTATTGTTATAATTGTAAACAAAATGGGCACAGAATGAATAACTGTAGTCAACCTTAAGTTAAGTGTGATACATGCCAAAAGATAGGACATAAAAAGGAAGACTGTTTCAAGGACAAGCCTAGGCAAACTATAGAGAAACGTACTATGAACATTGCTTCGTCACAGCATTACCATTCAAAATTTTATAAACAAGTTTCTATAAATAACAACCCAATTAAGGTAAACTGCTTTATCGATTTTGGAAGTGATTGCTCTCTCATAAGTAAAAACCTTATCGACCAATATAGTCTTGTGACAGAAACTGGAAATGTACCTACTATTAAAGGTATAGGTGAAACATGTATTACACCATTAGGCAAAACAAACTTTAAACTTGGTATTAATTTGGTTCACGCTACGATAACCGCTTATATAGTTAATCCTAATCAGCTTCATGTGCCTCTGTTAATCGGTCAGAATTTAACTGAATTGCCCCCATATATTAGTTATAAAAACTAATGAAACTCTTGAAATATTAAATAGAGAATCCTGTTTACCTGACATGGAATCCGAAGAGATTTCAGTAGTGAAGTTAGTCACTTCAGTCTCTTGTACAATAAACAAAGTTGGTATTGTACCCTGTTTTACTGAAGAGATTTTATGTGGACCCATACTAGTAAAAAGCAGCTACCGTAATTATTCTGGGGTAGAATATTGGATTCAAGAGGGCGTTTGTCAGATCAATGAGGGTCAAACTTTGATACTAGTAATAACACCATCCACATGTCTTACCTTAAAGTCAAATACCTTGTTGGTTCGAGCTGAAATAACAACAAGAGTTGACAATTTTAATCGTTGTCTTAAAGTTCATAGCAACTATGAACCGATTGACGAAGTTGATATAAATATAAATAATGAACTTTCTGCAAAAGAGAAAAATGAAGTAAACAAGCTGATTAAATTATATCGTAAAACATTTGCACAAAATTTATCTGAATTAGGTTGCACTTCGCTAAGCGAAGTAGATTTCAAATTAATTGACTCAACACCAGTCGTATATAAACCATATAGGCAAAGTTATAAAGAGCGTGAAATTGTACAAAACATAGTAAACGATCTTTTAGAAAATGATATTATTGAAGAATCTTCCTCATCTTATGACAGCCCTATTTTACTTGTAAAAAAAAACTGGTGGCCAACGTTTATGCGTTGATTATCGAGCATTAAATAGTTGGACAGTAAAAGATCATTTTCCCTTACCGCGTATTGAAGATCAGCTTGACATGTTAAGTGGTAGTAAGTATTTTACAAGCTTGGACCTTACTAGTGGATATTATCAAATACTAATAAGCTCACAATGCCGCTACTTGACTGCATTTATTACACCAAACGGTCTTTATCAATTCAAGAGAATGCCTTTTGGTTTGGTTAATGCTCCTGCTGTCTTTCAGCGAACAATAAATAAAGCGTTAGGACTCAATAACTCAACGGCTAATCCTTCCGATAAGCCAGCTTTAGCATATATGGATGACCTAATAATAATATCAAAAGACTTTACCGAGGGCATTAATAAGTTAAAAACTACATTTGATCTATTAAATCGAGCTAATCTTACGCTAAATATCAAAAAAATTACTTTTTTCCAAACTTGTATTGATTACTTAGGATTTGAAATTTCCGTAGACGGAATGAGGCCTGGAAAAACTAAAATAGATGCAGTAGAGAAATTTCCAGCTCCAAAAAATGTCCATGAGGTGAGGCGGTTTATTGGATTGGCGAGTTATTTTAGGAAATTTATAAAATACTTTTCACTTATAGCAAGGCCTTTAACTGATTTGACTAAAAAGAACTTTACTTGGCAATGGGGAAATAATGAAATTGAAGCATTCAACAATTTAAAGACAAAGTTGATTGAAAGGCCTGTACTGGCTTTATATAATCCAAAATACATTACAGAATTGCATACAGATGCTAGTAGCAAAGTTGGTTTAGCTGGCATTTTACTGCAAAAAGAAACCGAAAATGATTCTTTGCGCCCCATAGCATATTACAGTAGGAAAACAACTATCAATGAGCAAAAGTTCCACGCCTATGATTTAGAAACTTTAGCAGTTATAACTTCTCTAAATAGGTTCAGGGTTTATTTATTAGGCAGTCATTTTACTGTAGTGACAGACTGCAACGCCTGACGTGCTACATTTTCTAAAAGGGATATTTTACCTAGAATCGCTAGATGGTGGTTAACGATGCAGGAGTACGATTGTAATATTATTTATAGGCCCAATCATAATATGATGCACGTTGACGCTCTTAGCCGTAACCCTATCAATTCTTTACCCCAAGACTGTGACCCTGCAATTCCACGTGTTATGGCCATTACCCAAAATTATTGGCTTCTAAGTCTACAATTAACAGATCCCAAGTTGTCTCACGTTCGTGAAATTCTGAAGACCCGAAATATAATGAATTTGTCCACATGAAACAAAATTTTCTCATAAAAGATAATAAATTATTCCGAAGAAAATGAACTAAAGTGGATTGTGCCCAAGGGTGCTAGATGGCAGATTTGTATTCTTAACCACGATGATGTTGGTCATTTTTCAGTTGAGAAAACTCTTGCTCGTATTCAAAAAGATTTCTGGTTCTCTAAAATGAAGAATTTTGTTACTAAATATGTGAAATCTTGCGTACACTGCGCTTACGGTAAAGACACTTGTAACAAAAAAGAAGGATACTTACATCCTATTCCAAAAACTGATATGCCGTTTCATACAGTCCACATAGACCATCTAGGCCCTTTTGTAAAAAGTTCTCAGGGACACATGTACTTGCTCGTTATAGTAGATGGTTATACCAAGTTCTGCATTTTAAAACCTCTTCGTCATTTGAAGTCCGCTCCCACCATTAGAGCTTTAAATGAAGTATTTACAATCTTTGGTTTTCCCACGAGACTAATTTCCGACAGGGGAACTACTTTTACTTCAAAAGAATTTGAAAGTTTTTGTGTTGATTCTCACGTAAAACATATATTAAATGCTGTCTCGTCAACTAGATCTAACGGACAGATGGAACGTTATAATAGAACAGTATTAGATGCGCTAACCTCTTACACAGACAAGTTAGGCGAATCCAAATGGGATCAGGGGTTAGGTAAGATACAGTGGGGTCTAAATAATACTCTAAATAAAGGGATTGGTCGAACCCCTTCCGAAGTATTATTTGGTCGTAACCTTACACATGCCAATGAAAATATGTTTAGTGATCTGTTTCAAGAAACGCGATCCCCTATCTACAATCTCGAAGAAATACGATCAGATGTAACTCAGCACATAGAAAAAGATCAGCAAAAACAAAAAAACAAATATTTACTCTATAGGTGACCTAGTGAAAATTAAAAAACAAATAGCATCAAATGAAGGAAAAAGTAAAAAACTTCTTTCTGTATTTTCTGGACCATACAAAATCTCTAAGGTTCTAGATAATGATAGATACGAAGTTTCCAGTATACCTGGTACTGATTTAGGAAAGAAAAAGTACTGTAATGTGTGGGCCGTTGATCAAATTCAACCTTGGATTAATACTCATATTAACAATTCAAGCTCAGTTAGTGAAATAGAAGAATGACTTGCATTTCTTTACCTTAATAAGTTTATAGTTTTATAAAATCATAATTATTACAATTCTTTTTTTAACAATTAATAAAATTCCAAATGTTACTTGATGAATGTTTCTAAGTGGCAATATTGTGTTAATTAAAAAAAAAACATTATAATACATTAAATAGTTATTAATACAATATTTATTAATAACTATTTAATGTAAAAATCACTTGATGAAGTTTCCAAGTGTTAAGATTAAATGAAAGCTGATTGTAGAGTCGCTTGATGAATTTGTCAAAGTGATAATATTTTGTAAAGCTTATTATTTTGGATTATTATAGCAATGTGTAAAAGGCACCTCATGTCTTTCTTTTATTTATTTTTTTCCCCTTTTCCAATTAGCAAAATTTGTAAATGACATTGTATTTTAAGGCAATTTCTGTTGAAAGTGCTAATATAAATGATGGATGAATGTCAGTTGTTTTAAAATGATTTAATAAATATTTTTATTTTCTAGTTTATGTACCTACTAGTTCATAAGTGAATTTATAAGTTTGAGGACAAACTTGTTTGTCAGGAAGGCCGATTGTTAGAATTCTACTTATACTTATAAAACATTGTTATTAAGTTATTAATTTAAATCTTATCATAAGCATACACTAGTTTCTTTTAAGTAAAACCATTGTTTCACTATAATTGTGAAATGTAATTTTAATCATAAATCAAATAAATTTAAGCGTTGTTTTTATTTTCAAATGTAATTAAATAGAGTTTTGGTTTTTATTAAACAAAAGTTGTTCAAGAGATGTATTTCCGTTACAAATTAAAAGTTGTGAAACGATGCCAAAGTAGAGGAGAAGGGGAGTCCGATCTAACATCGGCAACGGGGATTGCCGACGTTGGATTATTTATTATTTATTCTGTTTTAAACGAAACTATAAAAATATTCATTTGCCCTGGATCGCATACTTCTTTTACCCTGAGCATCGAGAAACTACAATGTTAAATAGCCCAAGAGAAGCTTCATTATGAAACTCGTTAAATGGTTACTAGACAACGGATAAACATACTTAAAATACTTAAATACATATTATTAGACATAGAAAACACCCAGACCCGAGACAATTTAGAAAAACAATAATTTCTTAATTGATCCGACCGGGGATCGAAATCGGGACCTCAGAGATGGCGACACCATGAAAACCGGTGTACAAACCACTCGACCAAGGAGGTCGTCAAGTATGGGATTGTGTTGTGTATCCAGTTTTTATACGTGATCGAAGCGTGCGATACAATATTGTCATTTCTTCTATCGCCACTTCGGATAATATAACGTTCATTGGATATACATTTTACTTGGTCTAAATACACTTCCTGCAACAACATTACGTATATTATTCATTTAATAGACTCATAGGTATTTTATAACAACTTTTTTCTTTTTATATAAAAGGAGGCAGCTGATGGAGAGTAACGCCGCCGCTCATGGACACCCGCCAAAACCAGAGAAATCGCAGACGCGTTACCGGTCTTTAATAAGGAAGGAATCCTCCGGAACCAAAACCAAACATTTTCTATGAAGCTATTTTGGTACAATCACATTCTGTAATTTCATTTGATATAATTTTTACTTACCAACCCGCGTAGGGCCAGCGTGGTGGGTCATGGCCCTCCCATGTCCATGTGAACCTCCCCATGTGATATTGACCAAGTGGGAAGGCCAGTGCCCAGCAGTGAGATATTTATAGGCTGATTATTTGATTTGATTTGATAATTTTTACTTAATAAAATTATCATGGAACGCTTTGTCTTTGCCCAGCACCGGGACAGTGAGGGCTTATATTATTATTATAATTATATAGTAATTACTTTTAATTATTATGCTCTTTATTTAAAATATTATCTTAAGTAATTTTTTTTACAATATTTTATATAAAAAAAGATATTTACAATATTAAATATTATAAAAAACTTAACCTAGGTTGATACCGGCAGCGGGGATAGACCCAAGCTACCGGTGGTTAGGGCTGCAGAGTGAGGAACCTCCTGACAATACGTGCCGTGTCAAGGAGTACTGCCTTCTGTATCTGACCCTTGACCCAAACTTTTAGCGAGAGCCTCTCTAGGTGTTGATCGAGGCTCTTAGCTAAAAGACCGTTTGCCGAAACGACTATCGGTACAATAATGGTTGAATCCACATCCCACATGGCGGTAACCTCGTGAGCCAAGTCAAGCTACTTACTGAGCTTGTCCTTCTCGGCTTTCACTAGGTTCTCATCATGAGGTACGGTGATATCAACCAATATTGCCCGGCGCTGAGATCGTTCGACCACCACGATATCAGGCTTATTGGCGACAATTAGTCCTTTCCGTGATAATAGAGCGATCCCAGTGGAGCGTTGTATGACCATTTTCGAGAACTGGCGCAGGTGCGTAATTATAGTACGGCACCTCTGATTCAACAAGGCCCATATTGAAAATCAAGTTGCTGGTGAATTATTCTGGCTACTTGGTTGTGTCTGTGTAAATACTCTCCGTTAGCAAGATGAGAACAACCGGTAATAATATGTCGGAGTGATTCTCCAGGACGGCGGCATGCCTGACAGATGTCGACCGTACCGTCCTTCATAATATATTTCCGGTAGTTATTCGTCTTGATAACTTCATCTTTAATGGCACAGACAAAACCTTCGGTTTCCCCAAAGAGGTCACCGAAACGTAGCCAGTTCACCGAGGCAGGCAAATCTACATCAGGCCCAGTTAGAGCCCGATAGTAGCGCCCGTGTAGCACCTTGCTCTTCCATATGTCCTTGCGATCGAGATTGCCTAGCACCACTGGTTTGCGCCAGTTTTCTGTTGCCAAGGAGAGCGGCGTAAAGTGTCTATCAACTGCCACGACATCCAAATGCATCCCGCACTCACTGTTAAGGAAATAATCCCTGAGACTGCACACCTATTATTATTATTATTATTAAAAGAGATGTAATAAGTACAAGTAATGCTTTATTAACAAATACTTGCCTTGCAACAATGCACTATCACATTTAATTATTAAATTACCATACGTTGAAATGACATCAAATTTATAATATATGTAATTATGTAATTTACCCATCGTAATGAAATAAATGTCCAAACTAACTAAATGTTTGATTAGACAGAGAGATACGTTTTATAACCACGATTTATAGCACATTTGGTTTATGTCTAGACGTCCGTTTTCATGAACATTACGATACAGGGTGTCTCAATCAGGGTATACAAGCGAGTCTAATGTTAAAGAACATTAAGCTCCTTCGTACACAAGGCTACGCAAATCTCCGATACTCGACGATTTTAGTCTCCAAGCGACTACCGCCATACAAATCCATCGAGGTTCGTACACTAGTCGCGTCGCCGACATTTGTCTCGCGACTCGCGTCGCGGCAGTCGCGCGCTATCTGCCAATCGAGATCTTCGATACTTAAGTTGCGGCGATTTCCAAGATGGCAGAGCAATCATTTAATATTAAATTTGTTTTTGAGGTGGAGAAATATCCTTGCCTATATATACAACATTAGTATTGGAGATTTGCGTAGCCTTGTGTACGAAGGGCCTAATACTACCGATTGTAACCTCTTTGTATGCTTAAGAAAATTTTGCACTTTTTTAGTCATTTACTTTAAAAAAATTATAGAACCGTAAAAGCAAATTTAACTTCTTAGCTGATAAAGACAGGGTCACAAATGTTTTTACAAACGTAGTTATGTTTTGTTTTTTACACGGGAGGGGAGGGGGGTGGTAGGCGGACGGTAATCTTATTTTATTTATTATTGTGGAAATAAACAATTACATAACCCATACATTTTTTTACAATATACATAGCACACAAATAAGCAAAGTTTCCACAAAAAAAATAATTAAAAAACAAGCGCAAGAATTCAATTCATTCGTAATAATGTATGTAAATTAAATAAGATTAAATTACAATTATAAAAAATCAATTAATTGATAAAAAAATACCAAATTAATACAATTAGGTACTAATCAAATTATGGTAGGCTTAACTCCCTTTCGAGGTGGGGGACTCAGTATCAACTGAGATACGGGAAATTGTATCTTATGGTGGCCGAGATAACCAGATGCCATCATCGGCTGCGACGCCATCGCACATCATGTTGATCTGGACCAGCTCAAGCGGCAAGGAGAAAGGGTTTCTTGGTGATTACCAAGTAGGTAGTAAGTAGTTAGTACTCCCATTCAATTCCTCAATGAAGGAAATAAAGCTAGATTTTTCAATGTCTGGAGAGAACAAGTGATTGACGTAACTATAGCTATCAACAGAGCGGTAAGTAGCATCGCAAACTTTTACGTGCTGGATGGGGTATACCATTCCGATAACGTTTTGAGTACAGATTAAGTACAACCACAGGAACTTTGAATAGGAAGAAGAAGCCACAAAATACCAACTAGAAGGGCTTCAGAAAGGATCACAGGCGGAAGCTAGACGATCTAAGCTGTAAACTCAACTAAACTGTGGACATAGAGTTTAAAGCTGACAGACTTAAAGGAGCACTGATTACAGGCTAGCTAAACCATTGCCCTGAAATGTCAGTGGCAAAGAGCCAACCTTGGTGGACTCCAAAAATTGCTCAAATTTAAAGAGCTACACGACAGGCGTTCAATAAACGATTTTAACGAATATAATAAGACTCGCTACACAGTATTGCGGTTCGTAAAGCAGAGAGATTGACTTAGAGGAATCATTGTAAACAGTGTCTGTTTGTTTCTAAAGCAATAAGTCAAATCTCTACAACAAAGGCGATTCCTAGATCTACAGTAATAATGGTAAATAAAACTCATGAAGAGACAGGTGGTGATACAGTAAAGTTTTTGTTTGATACTCACTTCCCGAAACGCATATCACGCAAGACGATCATAATACATACCACATTCCAAACAAAGCTACATATCAAAAATAGGTAAGTAAACCAGATTATGAAAAGCCCAAAGCCTTAACATAAGATGAAAATAGTGTCTTTTAATAAAACTACCGCTGCGCTGGTACAACCTGAGTGTGACACCCTGTACATGTTTATTAATGTTTCTGTTCAATTAAATAGTTGTATGTAAATCATATAAAAGTAAGTGAATTAAACCTAATTATTTATTGTGTCTTAGTTTTGGACTGCGTGCATATTACACTAAGAGTGCAAAATGAATCTGGTAACACTGTTCCGTAATATTGTGATTGTGTATTTTGTTAATTGTATTTTGTGTGTGTTTTTCTTGTGCCCGGCAAAAAAGGTTAGAAAGCATTCTAGAACTGACAAAGTGTCTTTTATTTCTAAACGATTAGAACAAGTAGTATTTGATGTTTGAGAGTTTATTCCATTTCAGGTTCGGTATATAAGTACTGAGCACCCCCAAGTTACGTATTTTAACAAGAAATATACGAAATATTTCAACCTGACGTCGCAGCGCTACGGGCGAAGGGACCCTGTCCACTACGTGGGCCTGTACTTGGAAACTACTGTTACAATAGACCACAATCTTTCTGTATGTATTTGACGAATAATGACGCAATATTTGAATTATTATTTATTACGCAGAACACAGATTTTATGTTTGTAAAATTCATTGTAACTAAGTTTATTTTGACCGACATCATGTACGGATGACGGTTGCCTAAAACCGGGATGGTTGGGGTTCAACAGTTAATCGGCATACGTTGAAGAGAGAGAGAGAGGGTGAATGTTCGCAAAACGGATTTGCGAGAACAATGAGGTGCTAAGCACTCCATGATGGCCACACTGGCCACTCTGGCCACTCGAGGCTGCCAAGGCTATTTTGGAACGACTGCGAGAGTTCTCAGTGGTGCGCTGTGGCATCTGAGGGATAAAATCTATAATTCTTTCATCTTTGTGAGTCAAAGTTTTATTGGATTGGTGGATTTGGCCTCCAGACATTTCGGACAGAGTACCACGCAGAAAGATTTTCACTACAGTACAGTATCCATCGCTGCAGTATCATTCGATCTCATGGATTTCTACTTAACGTAACTTTCACCCCATAGTACCACACTGATAGTTTATGTCATAACATTTATTTATCGCTAAAACGTCATTCGAAACTGCTTACTGAACCCCTGCGAGAGAATAAGCAAGTGTCGGTGCGATCCCGAGCCACTTTTGTCGATCACACTGAGACGAAGATGGTATGAGTTCAGTAAGTTTGTGATTATCTTTTTAAAACTTCATGCAACTTCAGCTGCCTCAGTTTCTTACTTAGTTGTTGAGTTAAATTATATTGTATAGCGTACTTGGTTAAATCAATAAATCTATATCAATAAAAATCAATTGCCGAAATGTTTGTGCGCGCATCACTTTAGAACGGCTGCACCTATTTGGCTAATTCTTTTTTTGTTGTGTTCGTAATTGTTAGGACAAGGTTTGTGTGAGAAAAAAATATTGAAAATTTGTAAAATTGAATTTAAAAAATCGCCATATAAAGTGATTGTGTGAGTTACATTAGAAAACAGCAAAGAGGATTTTAGTAATGAAGACAGTTGGAAGATTCGTAATATTTGACTATTTGCATTAAAAATCGCTGAAATAAACTCAAAGATAACGAAACGTTGAAAAAAATGACTACCTCAGGCGGGAATCGAACCCAATTTTTTTTCAACGTTTCAGTTGGAAGATATTCAAATAAAATGAAAAAAATATTGACAGATTTGACATTTACTTCATTAATTGTTGGGCGGTACACGGGCAGTACGAAATTCGCCGCGACAGCTCGTAATTTATAAAAATGTATATCCAAAAATATGTAACAATATTCAGGACTCTAATTATTAAAAGTAAATATAGGTTTCGATAACATAAAATGGTCTCCTTGGCTGCCAACTATTATTTTGTGTCTTTTGTGTCTTTAGCGTCCAGTTTCCTTGATGACTGGCTCATTTCAATTAGGTATTTTCGTGAACGATTTCATATTTACTGCCGATGTTGTCGTACTTCAAACCTTCAACTATATATGTTCCTTGAATTTTTCCGTATTTCAGGTAGACTTTTATTTGTACGAGTACTTGAGCAACGTTTATAAACGGGGATTCATCGAGATGCATTTTGATATTTGCGATATGATTCAAAATGACAAAATCATTGGTGCTCCGCTGAGGCAAGGGAAGTTAGCAAAACCTTGTCCGTATCCTCCGGTAAGCCTGTTATTTATCATAGTACAGTTTCATCTTCACGTTTAACCATTTCTTGTAACGAAAAAATTATATTAGGGTGAATCCTGGGTGAAACGTTCTTCGCGTCAGAGCCGTGGCATTTATTTTTCTCGTGACTGGTGAAAATTTACATAATATCTATCAATAAGGCACGGCATTTATGCACAGAAATTAATTATCATAGAATATGTGGTCAGATCTACGGCCGATAAAACTGATCCATGGCTTAAATCCACGGAATTTACAGCCACGGATTGATGACAATTTAAAAATAAAGCTATTTTTAAATAACTATAGATAAAATCGTATTCATTTTGATTTCAATGCCTACTCAGAGATGAATGCAACCATGTTCTCGAGACAGTTAAGTGTAACTATTCTTAATTTAGTAGTAAAACAATACCCGAGCTTTACCTACCTACCAAAGTTTTAAAAATTTGAAAGAACTTAAAAATAAAGTATTTGCGCGAAAGCTAGCGCCACGTCCTTCCTGACGAAGTGCTGCAGCACTACTTGCGATAGTTTGTACCAATCACGAGACTTTTATCACGTGTTCAATGAAGTAGGTAAACATAATTTTGTCACGCGATTCAACATTTGCCCACCGCGTAACATTTTATTGAACGACTGCAGACATAAGGGTTTTGATTATATTAAAACAATGACGACATGATTTGATAGAGACACTCTTTTCGTATTCAACAGAGAATTAATTAACGCAGTCCTAAAACTGTAAAAAATATAATACACAATAACACACCGAGCGCCGCGCGTGTGACATGTAAAAAGCTTGTCAAATCACCACATTTTTCAGTTTCAAATGAATGTTTATGCAATTCATTCTGTAAAATATTGGTTCTATTGATATACTTCAATACTACAAAAGTTAAGTAAACTTATAAGTGGTAATTTGATTTAGTGTGTTGTATATTATATTTTATATTATGCTGTGACCATCAAAATCAAGTGTCCCAGGATTGACCCATTAATATATCGAAAATAAGGCAAGAGACAAGATAAGGCATAAGACATAATTTTTTTTCTTTAGGACAACGATTATAAGTGGTTGAGTCAAAAACATGGAAAGTGTTTGTAGAAAGGTACGAATAAAAATTCAAAATTGAATTGCCAATTTATCAATATTATTACTAATAATACAATATTTTTATTTGGATACGACAAGTGTGGACTTATTTTTTCGTCACTACTTTTCTGACCCACCGCTTAAAATTGTTGTCCAGATATAAATTACTGTAAAAAGCAAAACTGATTCTTAAATGATGAAATTTAATTAGTATGATTTATGTGTTCTTTTCAGGGTGTCTATCATATGTACAACATGTCGATCGACGTGCGTGTCATCCCGCCCAGCTTCCCTTTCCAAAAAGGTCGAGTCTACGCCAACCTTACAGCGACAGACACAAATGAAATTTGGGCGACAGGTTACATTGATATGGAAGTTAAAGAAAGGAACATTTAGGAAAAGCTTCCTGTTCTATTTTTTATTATCTGTTCTGAAATGTAAAAGTAGAGATAAGTATAGAAAGAAACATAAATGTTAATTAATTCCTGGTCGGGTCAGTTTGGAATAGTACATTATGCAACAAGTGTGCAATGTTGCTCATTACAATCGAGGCGAGGGCTCAATGGAGCCGAGCATTGTAATTACCAATGCACATGCGTTTCATACGACGTTTTTCAACACACTTGTGAGGAAAAGCAAACATGTATTGCATAAATCGTTTAATTATTAAAACAAATTGGTGAATGGGCACTTTTCAAAATTATATTGTATTTTTTTGATGGCAATTTTACAGTTTGAATTACATTGGTACTTGCCACTTATTGGCGACAAAGGTAATTATACAAATCACTGGAAGGAGAAGGCACCAAATCACTTATGCTACGACATGTACATGGTTGTGGTTCGGGGCTAAACTTTTTTGCCTTTGGCTCCAAAATAATGGTTTGCGTTATTTTGGCCATCTTTTAACCATGCTTCTTAACATGGAATAGATCCACCACATGGAGATGGGTTTGTATGTATTGGCGAGTTCAGAGAAATAGGTAGGTACGCCATAAACACATTTTCAGAAAATGACTAAGTTTTATTGTTGCTCTTCCATTGTAGGAAACTATCGTAAGCATTTAAGTACTTTTCTCTAGATTTTGCAGGTATATTAGGCTTTTGATTGCATTTTATTCTGCATTTAGTATTTCTGCCGGGGTTAAATCTATAATTGATCTTCTTCTGTGAAAACTTGACATTTTTACAATTATTTACCAGTTTACCACACACCAACAAATGCGATACAAACAAAGAAATGGGAAATAGCGCGTAATTTTTTTTTCACGCGCCAAATGTAAGGTAACTGATTACTTAATAGCCATACAGCCTACTTCAAAATTATAATTTTAGTGATAAAATGCAAATATTTTATCAAATCATTGTGAATTATAAATAATTTGATACTTAATAATAAATGTTTTTTTCGTCTTAATTATAAGACGAAATAATTTATTTATTCCAAAAATATAATTGGATTTTCAGCGGCATAAAACCTCTTTGTTGTTAAAAAAAACTGTATTACCCGGTTAAATTGGAACTGCTCTTTTTACTCGCATACATGTAATTTGCAGTTAGGTACTTACTTAACTTTCCAGGGATAATTCTATTATGCACTAGTGCGTAATATTATTATGCACGCGTGTGTTATAGTTCGGTTTATGGCACTAAGATCAATGTAATAAGGCTCACTTCACTTAACAAGGAAGTGTGTTGAAAAAGTATTTTTCATTCCTCATACACGGAAAGAAGATCTGAAAATGCCTGACAAGCGGGTAAAGTAATACTTTTCCGCCCTAGGGCGGAAAAGTATTAGTATAATAGTAGTAACGATTCTCCCTAGGGAGAATCATTTTTCTGACAGGTACTGTCATGTTTAGTTGTGACTTATTGTTAAAATAATAGTAACAACCCATCTCTTCCCTTGGGTATCGTAAAAGGCGACTAACGGACTAAAGACCGCACATACATCCAACAGCATAGAGTGTGAATTCGTCAGCTAGCTCAGTCTTATTTGTACGTGTACGTCGGTACAGTCATCTGCAGAGTGAACGGACGCCCTTTCCATACATTTAATATAATGCCAGGGGGATTCGTTCCCTTTGCATTGACTGTACTTGGCTTAGGTTTCTAATTCTCAGATTTAATATTTTTTTAAAGATTTACCTACTGAAGAAGTATCACGAGAACTTGGCCTGTTTTTTAATTTTATTTTTTTGATTAATAACTTTTCAAGGCAGCTCATTCCTGTATGGTTGACTGTATGAACAAGAGAATCGATAAAGGTGATGTGATCTTGGCTGACACACTGTCATGTGACTATGCGACCCGCCGCACCACCCCCGACGACCGACGCATGCACGCACGCTTGGAGTCGTCGTGATAGTGCTCCACGCTCCAGATTAATGGACACAGCACAGTCATTTGAAATCGTATTTTGATTAATTTTATATTTGTAGATAGCTCATAAAATTCTGCATGTTTAGGAAACAATATTATTCAGAAAAAGTTACTCGTTTTTGAGCAAAATGAAGAAACAGGTAATTGTAGGTAACAAAAATTCATTTAATTCAAAATATTTTTGTAAATACCATGTTTTTGTTATAGATATTTATGAAGTGATTAAAGTAAATTTAATGCGCTTTCAAATAACACCTTGTACAAGCAAATTGACCGCATAAGTGCGCTACAATTGAAGAAAAACAAAACCGTCGGCGGCCTTCTTTATGACGTCACTGCTGCCCCCTCTACCACTTTAGAACTATACAACAAGCAGTTTCGATATCTAGAGGACATCCCGAACACATCCATAACTCGTCGTTGAGAGAGGTACAAAAAGTTGACTTTGCTTTGTAACCGTTAAAATAAATGTTATTCAAGGAATTGCTGTTAAGGACTATTTTGTAAGGCAGGTTTGATTATACTACAATGCATACATAATACATTTAAAACCACTGGGTTCACACTTTACGAGATTTAACAGTTTTTAGCGGCTGAAATGGAGGAGCGTTTTTCCACTTTGTTTGGTTACATATAGGATGGAACCTCATAGTTACAAAATGGAAACAAAGTCGAATTCACATGTTGTATTTTATTTCAAAAATAAATGTATCGCAAACCAGGTACTGTAAATATAATAACAGTTGGTGTTGTAAAAGACAATTGTTTTAATTTCATGCATTTGGCTTTGCCCTTTACTTTGTCTCGGTGATGTGTGTGGTGTCACTAGGTATAAGTAAGTACTGATTTAGTTTGATTAATCATACTTACACTTTTAATTGGCCTTACTTTACAATTTTACACTTCTTTATTTTTAACAATTCAGCTGATTCAGCCATTTTCATATAGTTTTCTAACAAAATATTAGCAAAATACCTATTTATGTGTTTGTATATAGTGTTGTGTTTATAAGACACACATTTGAAACAATTGTATTTGCAACATTCAATAAACACATATATCATGTGTTGAATTGAATTTTGAATGTTGTTACACGACACTTGTAACAAATGCTTCGAATAATTATTTGCATTGTGATTGTGACTTTATATTTCCATTTTGTAGCTTCATATTCAATTTTGTACCCTGTCCCATTTTTCAAATACCCTAAAATTAAAAATTTCTTAAAAATATTACTATGTTGTTTTAATTTTTTTATGCTAAGGCAAAGGAAGATGCTAAACATCTACTATATAATATTTATTTAGTGATATTGGACGTTCTGAGTACAATGACAAAGAAAATCAGTGTCCATTATGGACCACTAAGTGAAAAGTGGATCTTATTTTACCCATAAAATTATAAGTATAGCTGTTAGCGCTTCTGTTTTTGTCTAGTTTATCAAGCTATGCGTAAATAATGTCATGCAGTATAAATGCAAATCTCAACACTATAGTTTTCTTGTTAATTAGAAAACAGTATGGTTAGAAAGTGGAAGTCAAAATGGTGTTGTACCAAATTTGAATCCGTTTTTCACACGTTTCTTATGTTTTTTCTAAAAAACTTTTATGCTCAATCGGTAGCTTGAAATATAAAGAATATTTCTACATCTAAATAACATAATTTTATAACATAAACTAAAATGACATCCACTTTGTAACCGGGACATCTTCGCGCGTAAACGCCCAACTACAGCTCATAACCAATACACAAATATGTAGGTACTAAATAGGTAGTTAAGGTAATGACAAAAGATTCGATAACAAGTACCTAGAAATGAAAATACTTACATTTAATGTTCTATTACATAAAGAGCACTTCGAATTAAGTTTTTCTTTATTAATTTTAAAGTATTGGTACACCTTATTTTCATTTTTACGTCCCATTATTGTACAATGCACAAGTAATAAATAATACGTTTAATAACTTAGAGCGCTAGAGTAATATCGCAACAATATCAAAACAAACAAGTGTAGTCTGTCGGTCGGCACTCGGCGCTACACTGTTGCAAACTTGCCCTTGCCATAGGTACTGGGGGGTTACTCTCGAACACAAACTCAATCTTAATACAATTCCAATGCGATTAATATGTATCGATATTGGGATAAATAATAATTTGTTCAATCATTTTCCACGCAATTTAATTCCAATGTGGCGCTATTGTCGCTTACAAAAGTGCCATTTGACATTTTTTAGATTTGTGATTGGAAATTTATTAATGCAATTCTGTTTCAAGACTAGCCTACCAGTACTGGGCACGAACGGAGACCGCGCGCCGAGTGGCGCGGCACGTGTAAGCGACATGGCAACGTCGCGATAATAACGTTATTGGTAACGTTATAAATACCGGTAATTTGTAACAGAACATAAACGGAACAGAATTTTTTGGTATATTACCGGTATAAAATAAATAACAGTATCCCTCCCTGCCAGTGGGTGCCGCAGTTTAGGTACGTTTGGCCGGCAAGCCTCTCAGGAAGACCGCCTAGGCGTATGGCAGTAAAGGTTGCCGCTCGGCTCGCACGCTCCACGTTGCGCGTCGTCGCTTAAGACCAGGTATTTCTCTCTCGCGGCTTCTCTCTCGCGGCTGCTTTCTCGCTCTCTCGATGGTACGACGGTACGGGACGGGTATATTTTTTCCAGAATTTAAACCATTATATTCTATGTCTCAGATGGTTTGAAAAAACTCAAAGCGCGACCTATCTAGCCTTAACTCATAATCCCTGCGCGTGCGCGTAAACCCTGCGCTCCTGAGGGACGTCAAATCAATATCGAGCCAGCGTTGCTTATTGGAATATGAACGCTCGGGTCACACAATAAGTTTCAATTTCGCGTGAAAGTCGTTAGAGAGTGAACCTTCTGCACGGTAGTACTATTATTTATTCTGTGCTTGTAGTAAGACGAAAAACGAAACAATTTTAAAACACACAAATTTATGCTTATTAATTTTTGACGTTTTATTATGCTTAAGTTTTTGCACAGACTATAGCTTGTTAGATTAGTTGTTAAGTCTTAACTACAAGTTAGTTAACTGTTTTTTTATTATTATTAGTATTGACGTCAATAAGTGCCTGTAAAGGTCTAGTTTATATTGAATAAATAATTTGACATTGACTTTGACTTATACTTAGCTTCGTTAGGTGACCAAATACATGCATTGCATGCCAAGTGGCTTTTCACTGATGCCTCATATAAAGCTCTTACGGCGCTTAAATTCGTGAATCCTTGAGATTGGCGATGCACAAATCCCAAATTCCAGTACGCTTTTTTACGAACTTGGACTATGTGTCTGTGCTCAACGCACCTCTTTATATTTATTTTTTGATATTGTCGATGTTTTTGATACGGTTTTGTTTCACTGGTCATTAAAAAATTGTCCCAAAAAAAGCGACCTTATATTTTACAGTCCATTAAATATTTATATTGCTCAGTAATATTGTGGTCCTTTACCCTTGAAAACCATATTTGGGACGCGGTCACGTACTGCTAAAATGAAAACCGCAGTTGCGGCCCAAAATCCTTCAAGTGTAGGAAGTCAAAACTCTACCGCACCGGCTGCGGTCAAACAAACCGCTGGGGTGCCCAGTGGCGGCGGTGATAGTTCTTTTTCAGGAACCAAAAGTACGGTAAGAAGCCGTACTTTGATGATTGAAGCGGACTACGCCCAACAAATTGCGATGTTAGAGCGCGCGGCCTCAGAGCGCGAGCGGGAACGTGAACAACGTCTACACGAGCATGAACTCGCCGCTCTGGAGCTACGTAAACAGGCAGAAATTGCCGCTTTGGAAGAAAGAGGTAGTAGAAGTCACCGGTCAAGTTGAATTTCCAACAGAGATGTACTAAAATGGTTAGATGAGTATGTAAATTCAGCTATGCCAGATGTAAGCATAACAAAGGAACCTCAGAACGCTGATTTAACTACAGATCAGTCTGTCAATACGCCAAGTGTCCATTTTGCACAGCGTCCTGCGGTTCTCGAGAGGTACTTAATAGCAGTGTCCCTATAGCCAATAATATGCCAAAATCATCTTTCCCTAATGGCCTAAGACCTTATACATCCATTAATAATTTTACTCAACCTTCCTCAGAAATAGTGCAACTAGCATCGTTAATCAACGGAATTGCATCTATGCGTTATTGTTTTAGTTAATAAATAAAAATAGAATATAAGACCACATACAAATGTAAAAATTGCAATAAGGAAAAACTGTAACAAAATTAGAAGTATGGTAAATACAATATGTACCATAGGAATAAGAAATTAAGATATAAGAAAGTATTTAGAAATAAGAAAAAGTTGTACTGCACAAAAGAAAGCCAATGTGGCGCCCCTTTTTCATGATATGATTTTCAGGAGAAGCACTTATTTTCACCCCTGCCCAACATCCCAAAGTAGACATAAGTTAGCTAGAAATAGGAAGTCTGATGGCATAGCACAGATAATATAGCATACGATAGGAAGAATAAGTATTAGAATAAAGAATATGTATTAGATGGTATTAGAGTAAAACGACAAGAGTTCTTAGTAGACGGCAAACGCGGCCGCAAAAGTATAAAAGATGATGAATGGTAACAGAGAATTATGAATGGAAGTGCGAGAAGAATAAAAGAGAGAAAGGTATGAATGAGAAAAACAGAATGAAATGGCTCCCATACTGTGGGAGCAGATCGTTAGCAGCTAGGAAAAAAAAAAAAAAGAATTGCATCCAAGCCCAGGTTTGGGGATGGACGCCTTCCCAATTTCGACGACGGTAAAGCCATGGATTGGTTATCATTGAACAGAACGTACGAAGACACAAAGCATTCGTATTCGGTGTCAGACAATTTGGCGCGCCTCAATTTAGCCCTAAAAGGAGCAGCCCGTGAAGCAGTCGCTGTACTGTTGGTGTCAGCGCGGGACCCTTCCGAGGTGATGGAAGCTCTAGCGGTCAGGTTCGGAAAATCTGAACATATTGTTCAACAAGAGGTTGCTGCTCTTCGTGCACTACCAAAGATCAACATCGACGGGAGCGACCTGCACAAGTTTGCCTGTCGTGTTCGTAATTCAGTTGAGGTATTGAAACTTTTAAATGAAAGGCCATATCTAGATTTGCCAGAAGTTTTCCAAGCAGTTTTAAGTAAACTGACACTCCTATTACGAACACGATGGCAAGACTACGCATCCGTGCACTTTTCAGAACATGGAGAATACACCAGGCTGCAACTGTTGGCCCGATTTCTGCCACGGGAAGTATACCTGCAGCTCAGGTTTGGCCTAGTAACTGAGTCACCAAATTACAACAAGAAGGGTGACAAAGTTCACGTAGTACAAACTGACGAAACTGACAATCAAACAGATTCGCGTCCTTCCACCTCTAAAAATCATAAAAACGATAATAATTCAGCTTCAAATAATATTGATAAAAAATCTTGTTGTTTTTGTGACAAAGATCATGACTTGTATCAATGTGACTCTTTTAAATCTTTGACTGTCAATGACAGATGGCAGTTTGTCAAAGATAAAAAGTTATGCCATAAATGTCTCAACAGAGGTTCTGATAGCTATAAAAATTGCAAAATCAATAAAGAAATTTGCAATAGTAAAAAATGGAATTCTGCTCATCGTTGTTACATATTGCTTACATAGTGGAATGTGAGGAGGACCAAGGCGAATCGTCATCTTCAAGGCCTTCAGAATTGGGGGCTGAAGAGGCAACGGACTTCGTTGCTCATGCAAACAGCTCGACTACGTCACCGAATAATTTAGATTTGTCTCGACCTTTGCTTAAAATAATTCCTGTCAGGGTTTCCAGCCCAGCTGGTAAGGTGGACACTTATGCTCTCTTGGACGACGGGTTTACTGCCACCTTCATTGACTTTGACCTCGCTACACAAGTAGGCGCGAGAGGCCCATCGGTGAAGACTCAATTAAAATGTGTAGGCGGATTGTCAAAGAGCGTGCAGGTAGTATATGTTTTTTTTTAAATTTATTTTCCAATTCAAGAAATCATCACAATACATTAAATTAGAGATGCATACACAAAAACCTCACTGGGTTTATCCGTATATGAGAGCCGCTAGTTTACATAAATTAATTATTTAACAACAGTGTTACTATGTATTATATTATTTAAGATTAAGTATAACTATTCTACCTCTGGTTAGTATGACACAAGGAATTATTTTCTAAATAGTATTTCTTAAATTTTGGCTTATATCTAGTTATGTTTTGGTTAGTATACATATCTTGCAAATCAGTGGGCAATTCATTAAGGTAAGTAGGAATCTGACAATTCAACATTCTAGTGCCAAATACATTATTGGTTTTAGGTAAAGTATATCTTTTTAAACCAGAAATTGTACGGAGTTTTGGAGGTCTACGATGTTCGACTAAAGTAGTACTATTTTCATTACATTCTGTTAGAATATTAAACTTAATTTTATCAAATATATTAATCACTTTACAGTACCGGAACAATTCAATGTCGTCATTTTTAACTTTATTTTTTATATATTTTGGAACTATTAATTTAAGTATTCTACGTTGGAGTTTATAAATACACTCAATATATGACTTATACGTTCTTCCATAGCTACTGAGCCCATAACTAATAACAGACTCAGCTAAGGCCAAATATAGTAATCTTGATAAAATACTATATGAAGATAGTGAAATTATACAAATGAACTGGAAAATAAATATATTTTTACAAAGAAAATAATCTGATACATTGTGACAACACAAATTATTCTAATAGACAGACGTATTCAAACGCAATACATCAAAGTGAAGTAACATAAAGGAAAATATAAACCAAAGAGTCTTTAAGTTTTCTAACACTGCCCCTTACTCTAGCAATCATAAAGTTATAAACTAAAACCATTATTGCAAGAGTACACCACATGAGTACGACAAAAAAAAAATAATTAAAATAAGAAAACCTACATTAAACCTAGACACTTAGCAAAACAATTGTGTTTTACCTTTGGCAAGGCTTTCGTGAATAGGTCAGCTTCCAATTCAGCAGATGGCTTATAATATATCTTTATCAACTTACGCTCAACACATTCTTGAATAAAATGGTGTTGTATGTCAATGTGTTTGGTTCTGCGGTAACATTGATTTTCAACTATTTTGAGCGTGCTCTTATTGTCATTATAAATAACGATAGGCTCACGCGATAAATTGAAAGGTTTCAATTCATATATAACATTATGTAGGAATTTAGCCTCTTTTACCGCTGTACCAAGAGCGTAATATTCAGCTTCTGTACTAGAACAAGCAACATTGTTTTGCTTGTGGCTATGCCAATTTATTACATTCAGTCCAAATCTACTCACGAAACCCGAATAGGATTTTCGATCGTTTTTATCACCCGCCCAATCTGCGTCGGATGAAATTTCAAATTTGTTACTACCTCGCCTAAAATTGAGTCCGTAATCAGTTGTACCAGATAAATATCGTAGCACGCGCTTAGCTGCAAGCCAATGTGTTTCATTATAACATGTGTTATATTGGCTGAGCTTACTGCACACAAATGCAATGTCAGGACGAGTGCATACAGCGAGATACATTAAACTCCCGATTAATTCCTGATATGGAAACCTCGCATCAATCTTCTTAGCTTTTGGCGGATTAAAGTTCACTTCCATGGGAGTTGCGACTTTGTGACAATCATCCATTCCAAACTTTATCAAAATATTTTTCACATACTCAGATTGAGTCAGTTTCAATGTCCCTTGCTCCCTGTTCCTTTTGACCTTCATACCCAACGCTTGTGTAACAGGTCCAAGCAATTTGACACTAAATTTGGAACTGAGCAATTCATATAGCATTTTCTTTTGATGATCATTGGAGCTAAATATGAAAAAATCATCAACATATTAAGCTATTATTACTTTGTCTTTATAGAACACACATTGTTCACTCTTCAACTGTTTATAACCATTGTTGACCAAAACATTATGAACTTTTTCATTCCAAGCTCTACTGGCTTGTTTGAGCCCATATAGACTCTTTTTGAGTAAGCACACTTTGTTCTGCCCCTCAATTTGAAAACCGGTAGGTTGCTCCATATAGATCTGCTCATGTAAATCTCCATTGAGAAATGCTGTGTTGACATCAACATGTTCAATGTCCATATCATTTTCAACACCAATCGCAAAGAGTAATCGTAGAGTGCTATGTCTCACAACAGGTGCAAATGTTTCATCATAGTCAACTTTATATTGTTGAGTAAAACCTTTTGCAACTAATCGTGCTTTGAATTTTTCAAATTTTCCACTTGGATCTACTTTTTCTTTGAAAACCCATTTAGATTTTATCACATTACCGCTGCTAGGTCGATCCACAAGTTCCCAGACACCATGCGACATTAGCGAGTTATTTTCATCTTGCATTGCTTCTATCCAATCTTTAGCATTCTCACTTTTGATCGCTTCGTTATATGTTTTAGGCTCACAGCGTCCCATCAAAGCTAGATCAGAGAAATAGTTCACTTCATAATCTTTGAACCAAATAGGAGGATGGCGATCACGTTTAGGTCTAGAACTTTCAGCAACTTCCAGGTCTGAAATATTCTGTTCCATTATTTGTGAGTCTGGTTGAATATTATTCAACGAAGTTTCTTCCCGTTCATTAGATGTAAGTACTTCTTCGACATGAGATTATTCTTTAACAGGATCTAGAACATCAATATCCGTTGACGATATGTCTGGTGTGGCAAACTCATCACTGTCAGATTCATGGATAAGTCCATGAGAAGTACTTGGTTGATACACCGTAACTTCAACAGTATTTGTCAAATCTTTAGAGCTTTCTAAAGTATTTGATATCTTGTAGGTTATACCTCGAACAGTTTCAATAAATTCAACAGAACGAGCTTTAATCAACGTCGAACCATCATCTGGATCACCAAGTCTGTAACCTTTGGTATGATCACAATATCCCAACATAATGTAAGGCTTAGATTTGGGATCAAGTTTTTTGCGTTTTTGTTGTGGAGTAAGAGCATAAGCTGTGCTGCCAAAAACTCGAAGATTACTGAGATCCACTTTAGATCCAGTCCACAATTCTTCAGGAGTAGCATCTTTTACAGCTGCAGTTGGACTACGGTTCTTCAAATAACACGCAGTATTTACCGCTTCAGCCCAATATTGTTTCCCCAAATCAGCATCTTGCAACATCGCTCTGGCCTTTTCCATTAGGGTTTTATTTAAGCGTTCAGCAACGCCATTTTGTTGAGGTGTATACGGAACTGTCGTTTCGTGAATAATACCGCATTGCTTAAAATGATTCGCGAAACTTTTATTACAGTATTCTGTGCCATTATCGCTCCTAATCCGCTTTATTTTAAGATCAGTTTGGTTTTCAACCAAACTTTTGAATTCGATAAATATATTCAAGACAGTCGTCTGATCTTTCCGTTTCAGAAAGTATATAAACGATTTGCGCGAAAAATCATCCGTAAACGTTATAAAATAACAATAACCACTCCAACTATTGACCGAAAAAGGTCCGCAAATGTCCGTATGAACTAAGTCAAGTTTAGTCGTGCTCCTATGTGCCTGACCACGCGGAAATGATTTGCTCTTTTGTTTACCCTCAAAACAAGGAGTACATGGTGTCAAATCACCATTGGTAAACTTAATACCATTCGCTAATTTATCACGAAGTATTAACATACCTGCTAAACTTAAGTGCCCCAGGCGACGATGCCATAGTTCCAATGAATTAATGTTGGACACAAAAGCATTACCTTCAGTGCGAATATTAGGCTCTTGGTTTTCCTTACATACGTAACTATCCCTTTTCTGATCAATTTTGTAAATGCCGTCCACATTAGTAGCTGTCACAACGCTGGAACCAGTCACATTGACGTTATCCTTCCTGTAAATATGACATTTATTAACATCAAATAATAAAACATAGCCTTTTGCTGCAATTTTGCTGACAGACAAAAGATTAGCTGCTACTTTCGGCACATACAAAGCATCAGTAATGACTTTTTTAATATTATCATCAAACGTTACAGTAATATTACCAACACCCTCACTGTATATCTTATCATTATTCGCAGTAGTAATTTCGGATTGATTACTGTTAGAAAAATTATTCATCCAGTCTTTCCGATTAGTCATATGACTAGAACAACCTGAATCTAAGATCCAGCTATCACTGTCACAAGTGTTATTGGCTAAAGCAATTTCTCTAGACAATACAGTCAGATTTGCACTACTTCCCTTCTTTGTAGATGAAGATGCATCTGGCGTCAAGCTTTTATCAGGAATCTTCTTCGAATTCTTCTTTAATTTGGGACACCTTGGCTTAATATGCCCTTTTTCTTGACAATTATGACACGTTGGAATAAATTTGTCTTTTGCAACAAGAATCTTCTCAGTAGGTTCCATATTCGAAATGAAAGTTCCTCTTTTAAATTCGCTTTGTATCAACTGACATTTCACAAAGTCAGATGACAGTTTAATATTCGTGGCTTCCATGGCCATTATCAATGAGTCAAACTCATTTGGTAATCCGATTAGCATCATTTCGGCTAATTCATCATCCTCTATTTGACATCCAATATCTGCCAATTCTTGGGTTACGGAAATTATATTTCCTAAATAATGGTCCATTGAGCTATGATCAACATATCTGAGCTGCGATAACTTCCTTTTAAGACTTAATCGTCGGCTAATGCCACTATTTTCATAAGCTGCCTTTAGATAATTCCAGGCGTCTGCCGCCGTCTTGGAAACCTTAACATGCGGATAGCAAATCGGCTCGATATTCAAACATATTTTGGCATATGCTCTCTGGTCTTTTATGGGGTCCGGGATAGTACTCGTAATAACATCCCATAAGCCGTTATCGATCAATAAAAGTTTGATCTGAAACTTCCAGTTTTGATAGTTTGAAACACCCTTAAGTTTCTCAATAGATGTGTGTGAATTACTTACTATCGTATTATTCATACTCGAAGAGCTAATAATGTTCTCCATGCTCACATATCCATCCAGTGATTTATTTCTTTATAGAATAATATTCCACGAGAGAAAAAAAAAATAGAATCACGTTCTTTAAACATACATGGGGTTACTTCAAAATATAAAATCACATACTACATTTATAGCCCATAATTGGCTAAGTAGCCCATTAGCCCATAACCTGATAAAATACTATATGTAGATAGTGAAATTATACAAATGAACTGGAAAATAAATATATTTTTACAAAGAAAATAATCTGATACATTGTGACAACACAAATTATTCTAATAGACAGACGTATTCAAACGCAATACATCAAAGTGAAGTAACGTATAGGAAAATATAAACCAAAGAGTCTTTAAGTTTTCTAACAAATCTTAATATTTGATATGGTAGCTTATATTTTAATAAGGACATTTTACACAGTATAGATCTTAATTTTGCACATATGTGATCTTTATGTGGCCTCCAACTAAGTCTATCGTCTATAACGAGATCAACATACATATGCTGCCTCACATTATCTATTGGATCACAGGTGCAATTATGAATTGATCTATGCAGACACTGATGGGTATGAGCTACGACCTTTGGTGTTGACTGTACTTTTGTGTGTGATGAGTGTATGTGTAATAATTTGGTCTTTTTAGCATTTATAACCAGACCGACATCGTGTGCCCACTTACATAACATATCAAAGTTACTTTGTATAGTGTGTTGCGCTTCACGAACGTCGCGAGAGGCCACTACTATACAGGTATCATCAGCGAATTGGTAAACGGATCCTTTTTTTATTAAGGAACACATATCGTTGACATAGATAAGATATTGAGTGGGTCCAATTATTGACCCCTGAGCTGTACCCTTATCTTTAAGTATGGATTTACTGAACTGGTCCGATATTTTAACTAACGTATAACGGTTTTTGTGATAGTTTTTTAATAATTCTAAAACAGGTCCTTGTATTCCGCATTGAGCAAATTTATCGTATAGTGTATTGTACTGTAACATATCAAAAGCCCGACTAAAATCTATAAATATTACGAGAACATGCAATTTATTATTTAAGTGACCATTAAGTTCATCGGTAAAGTTACGTAATAGTTGAGTTGTGCTTTTATTCCTTTGAAAACCGTATTGATTCCTGTTAATAATCATATTTTTTGAGAGATAATTTTTAATTTCATCACACAAGTAACGTTCTATTATTTTGTCAATGCATGATAGTATTGTTATCGGTCGATAATTGAGATAATCATTTTTTTACCATTTTTAAAAATTGGACGGATTACACCTATTTTTAAGATCTCAGGATATATTGATGTGTCTAAACAACAATTTACTAAATGAGTGATAAGTGGGGTCATTTTTTCTGATAGGTATTTAAGATCACAGGCTCGAATACCATCATATCCTGGACTCTTTTTCGTTTTTAAAAGTTTAATAATTTTGTAAATTGTTTTTCCTTGCGCTTTAGCCACTCGAATTGTTCGATCTGAAATTGTTGAATATAAATTAGGGTTCAGTAATAGAATTTTACAGTCTTGTGAAATATAACCAATATTTTTTTTAAACTCAAGAGCAAAGTTATTCGCCAAAGTTACTGAATCTAACCTAAATGTTTTAACTAATAACGAATCAATGCATGTCGTTACTTTACCGGTCAGCCTATTAATTATTTGCCAAATTTTACGAGTGTCTTTAAAGTTATCCATGATTTCTAACCGCGTATATTTATTTTTTAAATATAGTGCATATTTACTAGTTTTATTCGTATACCTATTATACAAAAGTCTTTTTTCCACATTGGCCTCATCCTTACGCCACAACTCAAATAGTTCGTCACGTTTTCAGCACATATTCACAAGTCGTTGGTTACTCCAAACACAGGACTGTCGCTTACCTAAGGCGCCACCTGAGCACTTAAATTGACATTTATTCTGTACTTCATCAAACTTACTTTTTATATAATTGACAATTAAATCGGGGTGATCGAAATTTAATGGAGAATTCCAGTCAATTTTCGATAGCTCGTCACACATTTTCTTATTGTCTGTACGGGTAACAACCTGTGGCCGTAGGCGCGATGAGTCATAATCAGTGCACCGAAGTGCGCCGAGTATCGCGCAGCCAGTGATACAATGATCAGCTGGCGCGACGCGCACGGTTGCCGTATACACTTCGTATGAATCCACGTTACGTAATAGAATATGAGCGATGCACGACTTAGTGATGTTGTTGCCATATTTTTCTATGCGTGTATAGTTGTTTACGCCACTTTCAAAGCCCAATTTATATATCGAGTCTAGATATTGGGAAGTTAAGAAGTGGTTTTCTTTATATCTATGTTCATGTCACCTAAAATAACATAATTACGATTTTGTGGGGAATTTTGTACTAAGTTCGATAATTCGTTGACGAATCTTTCCTTACTTGTATTAGGCGGTCTGTACACGCCACATATATTAATTTTATCATTACATTGTGTACCAATTTCACCTACAATGCATTCAAATTCTTTGACAATTGCTGTGTGCCTATTGAACGTAAGACTATTGTGTACATACAAAAGAAGACCACCTCCTCTTTTTTTTGCTCTTAGTTCTGCATAGATTGTGTAATTAGGTATGTCAAACATATGTAAGCAGTTAATATGTATATTAGCCTCTGTTATTAAGATTAAATGGATAGTGTGCATGGAACAATTTATAGTCTGTTCCAAGATAGCAAAGTTTTTTGTAATTGATGAAATGTTAACATGGTAAATTAATAAAGAATTATTGATTACAGGCAATTTAGATGCAAATTCATTCCAGTTATTATAAGTGTTTTCTAATATAGTTGTGCTGTCCATGAAAAATTGAAAAAAATAAATACTTAAAAGTTTGTTACCGCCCTTAACTTATCCTTGTATTTAAACCAGCCGTGTTGGTTGGTTGCCGTGGTGCAGCCTTAATTTTTTCGATGTCTTTTACTGAACGGATGGTGAGAGGTTTTTCGTTTTCATTTTACGCACTAAAACCGACCCACTTTTACACCAGATAAACGCAAAAGATCCTTTTAATTCTTCTTTGGTCTTCCACAGTAGGAACGCTGTAGTTGGCGCTAGTGTTTCACGTAGGTATACTTTGTTCTGCTCTTTCCTTCCAAGGTTTTCAGGTGTTAGTGTCACGGCTTTTGAAGATTTAGGCCAAACGTCGCGGGCGCCTTCTCTCAGAACCACCGTAATGACTGGTATAGTTGGTCTAGAAGAGGTTGGTCGGTTCCTTTTTTTTCTATAAGCCTTAACTATATCCTCGGGTCGTTCATGAATTAGGTGGGCAACCGTTTTCGCAATATCTTGTGCATTTTCATTTTCCATTTCAGGGATTCCACATATTTCGATCAGGTTCACCATCAGGTTTTGTTCCAGTTGGTTAATTTTATTTTCTAAGGCCTCGTTCTTCAGTTTTAAGTTAATAAAATGGTTTTTCAGATCCGTGCATTGGTTTTCTAGGACTTTCTTTTCTGTGTTATAGCTCTTTAATTTTGATTCAAAGTCATCAATCTTATCAGCGAAGAATTTCAAAGATGTTTGTAGCTCTTCTCTAATAATAGTAGTAACTTCTGATCTTATTTTGCTCAGGACCTTTTGGATGGATTGTGGAGCGTCCAGCGCACTCTAGTTTGAGAAGATCTCCGTATCAGTATTTTTGTCTAGGTCATCTTCTCCGTCAGGTAGATAGCATGAAAGTCGTTTGGGTTTTGCTGTGCCAAGGCAGCTCCTGCATCTCCATTCTACAGCATCCGTTGAAGATAGTGCGGTCAACTGGTCGACCGATATAGCGGCACAGGTAGCATGTAGCCATTTGTTACACTTTGAACATTGCAGACCGGGTATTTTTTTACTTATTAGTTTGGAGCATTTGATACATTTCACCATTTTGCAAAATTAATTATAATTTTAAGTAACGTACAAATTCACTTTATAAGACGGAGGGTAGGCCGGAGACGGAGGAAAGGCCCTGTGAATGTCGCCTGTTGCTGTAGGAATGATCGCAACCCTGGGTACTCCGTCCTTGCCTGGAATCAGAGATAAAATGCGTCCCAAACGCCACTTGAGCGGTGGGAGGTTATCTTCTTTTATGACAACCAAAGTTCCTGCTTCTAAGTTGTCATTCTACGTTTGCCATTTAGTGCACCTCTGTAGACCATAACTTCCAGAATGATTGCCGTAGTTGTTGGACTCGTTGATAGCGGGATAATGAGTACGTGGGCTTAGTGGTCACGTCTTTCTCTGCTGGAGCGGTCAGCGGCCGGCCAAACATGAAGTGGGCAGGATTAAGAGCGGTGAAGTCATTGGGATCTGAAGATAAAGGATACATGGGCGGAAATTCAGGACAGCTTCAATTTGTACTAAAACTGTGCTGAACTCCTCATAAGTCATATGTGCATTTCCTACTACTCGATTAATATGGTGTTTACAGGATTTGACCCCAGCTTCCCATAACCCGCCAAAATAAGGTGCGTATAGAGGTATAAACGTGAATTTAATGTGATGATCTGACGCATAATCAATGATAGACCCTGAATTATTTTTGAAAAATTCAGAAAATTCGCTAGCTGTTTCCACAAAGTTTCTACATTATCGGAAAATATTTGAGAGGGTTTTCCTCTCCGAGAAATAAATCTTTTCAAAGCTGAAACATAACTTTCTGATGACAAACTAGTAACAAAGTTCCAAGTGTATGGCACGCGTGGAAAAACATACAAATAAACATATATAACATTTTTCGAGGTTGGAACCCCTACCTTTTGTATTTAAAATGTATAAGGGTCCTGCGTAATCTACCCCACAAGTCATGAATAGAAAACTGTCAGTTACGTGCTCGATAGGTAAGTTACCCATTATAGGATTTAAAATTTTACCTTTCATACGACTACATTTTACGCATTGTTTTACTATTTTTCTTACTAAATTTCTACTACCTAATGGCCACCATTTATCTCTGATACGAGATAAAAGTAGTTGTGGACCAGCATGTAATAATAAACTTAAATTTCACTTTGAAATAAAATATGGGTAAAAACATGTTTACTACATAATAAAATAGGATGTCTTTTATCATATGCAAATTTTAATTTACAAGTCTGCCTCCAACTCTTATTATATTATTTTTATCTAAAATATATTTAAGCTAGAAATGCGATACGATTAGATTTTAAATTATGATTATTAACTAACGCATTGTATTCATTAGAAAATGATTGCATTTGAGCTTGCTTTATTATAAAATTTAAAGACTTATCTAGTTCGTCAACACTAACGGTCCTCGCAATCTATGTTCATTGTTATTAATCCGTGTGTTATGTATAAAACGCAACATATATGCACACGCTCGCTGTAATCTAGAAAAAGAAAATCTTTTAAAATTAATAACCTTGACGGTTTCAACATTATTACACAACTTATAGCAGATTGTTTTAATTCAGGTAAATTATTATTTTCTAAAGTAACAAAAAGGTTTCGTGACAAATCAGTCCCATTTTCACTCAAAAAAGTGGGTCCGTTCCACCATAACTCGGATGAATTTAATATGTTTAAAAATACACCGCGCGAAACTAGATCAGCTGGATTATGTGATGAGCTAACATGAAGTCAAGTCGAATCGCTTGTTATTATATTATATCTATTTATTTCAGGCTATTGCCCATAATTTGTTAGTTTACACACGACTTAAAAACTATGTTAGTAATTTTACTTTTAGTAGTTAATGTACTTAAATATTTTTTTTAATTTTAATTCGTTTTATAGTTGCTTTTGTATTGTATTCGAATGTCTATTTATAATATTTTAATAATTAATGCATGTGTATTTTATATATTTTATTAGTATTGGATCAAATTTAGATGAAATTATTTGCCTTGTCAAAGATTACTCATGCGGTGTACACACGTCATAGGAACTACAACCTGTCCTTGATACATATCTTGTTACTTTTTTTTTAAACATGCTATGTATGTTGTATTCTGTTTGTGTACCGAATAAATAAATAAAAAAAGCACACGCGACGTACTCAGTCTCGCTTGCATCCGTAAATACGTGAATTTCTATTCTAAAATAATCACATCCTATGAAATGATTTTCATCATTCGGTACACGAATATTTTGTAAACATTTTAACGATTTTATAAACTTTTCCCAAACAATTAATAATTTATCAGGCACTATTTTATCCCAATCTAGTTTACACAACCATAACTTCTGTAATAACGTTTTCCTACAATAAAAAACAAACGGGCTCAATAAACCGAACGTTTATTGAGAACGTTTGTTGCACACTTGAGAAACGATCGATAATGTTTGACGTTTAGTGATTTTATTATTATTATTTTCTAAGTTTATTCTGATTGTAAAATGCAATTCATCACATTTATTATACCAACCCATACCAAGCGTATTATTATAACAGTTTTCATCAAATAATAAACTTTTTGTCTGGTCACTATCTACATCGGAATTAAAAATGATGTCGGATGTGTTATAAATCCATTTTCTTAAAGCAAAACAACCCGAAAAACAAGTATCCGATACACCTTCACATAACTGTGATAACTTATGCACCGAGTCCGCCCCAATACATGCGTCGTCGATATAAAGATTTTCTAAAATAATGCGTGATACATCTTCGTCTGAACATTCTAATCATAATTGCTTAATGCGTCGATTGCTAAGATACGGCGCGGACGCTGTGCCGTACATTACCGTGTTAAGGCGGTACACACTGATGGGATCGGATGAATTTTGTCGCCATAAAATTGAATGTAAATTTCGTTGATCATCGTGAATTAATATTTGTCTAAAAAATTTCTATATCTGCACATGCTTCAAACTTGTACTGACGGAAACGTAAAATAATAGAAAATAATTCATTTTGTAGTGCTGGACCTTTCATTTGAACGTCATTTAATGATTTACATAAATAAATTATATCTCATAAACAATGCCAGACAGACGAAGAACGCTATTATGAACTATTATTTTCTGAAACGACAAAGCTGGTAGAAGGCGGTCGTTTTTTGGTTAGAGTTCCAGTAAAAGATTCACTTCATGAGTTAGGCGATAGCTACAAGATAGCTGAGAATAGATTCCTGTCATTAGAACGTAGATTAGAAAAATCACTAGAATATAAAAAAAAATGTATTGTAATTTCATGCAAGAATATTTAAGCTTAGGACACATGACGCGAATCGAAAATTATACGTCGCCTTATTATTTTTTACCGCATCATGGTGTATTATGAGAACAGAGCACTACTACAAAATTACGTGTAGTTTTAACGCCAGTCAAAAAACGACAACCAAAATTTTTGTAGACCCTATTCCACACAAACATTATTTTGCAATTTTCGTTCATTATTTAAATATCGTAAATTAACAGTCCATTAAACACTTGACCGTCATTAGAAGCTTATAATATTGAGATAGGCATATCCGTTTCCCGTCGTATTTTCCTTCTCTTTCTTCCGGTATATCGCTGTCTCTCTCGCTCATCCCACTCAGTGGCGTCACCAGGTGGCGCGGTGGGGGAACCAGGAGATTTCACACCCGTGCCCATTTGTTCATCATTGGCGTGAAATTTCCCGTCGGCGTAACTTGTGCACTACATAGTGATCAAGTGACAAAGAAATAGAATTATTTTTATTTAAACTGCAACACAGTTCTTGTGAGTTTCTACAATACACGTGAGTACTTAGAATAGTTTCTTAACTTAACGGTGTTACCGTTCGCTGAATTTATAATTTAAACTTAACTGGTATATCAAACTTTTTATTTTACCCGCAAGAGATGTAGATACACCTTTTCTTTTAAGATAAGAAAGCATTCGAGTAAAGATAGTATTTTTAAAAGTGTTTTTTGTGTTTAATACGTGGTATCTACCCTCCAGGCACTTTTTCTTTTTATTTTAGATAAGAAACCGATAATTAGTGCTTACATTAGATAATGAGAAAAATAAATTGTAGCTAAGCGGCTATAACTAGTCCTTCTAACAATCCCGATCGCATCGGCGAAGGTTGACTTCGAGTTAGTCATCATCGTTCAAAGAAGCATGGTCAACGTACCTACCCGCCTTTCATGACGATAACGACAATGTGTCTGCTTTATCGGACGTTAATGGAAATCTTACAACGATTGTTGCACCTCGCAGGTGTTACCAATACTGACTAAAACAGTTAACAATTTAAATATTCCGTGTAGTGATCTAGATTTGATTTTTGATTTTAAAAGTAAACTAAAAGAGCCAGCTAGGCCTTAAGCACCAATATTCTGATAAATCTTGTGCACCAATAACTTTTCGTATTTTAAAACTAAAAAGATATTTTTAATACTTGTCTGCGCAGTTGTTGGTCGCAAACATCTGATGCCTCTCTTAAAGGTCTTATTTTCAGTGGTGATTAGGTTGTACCTAGACTGAAACTATAAATATACGAAAAGAGGATGGGTACTCATAAAAATGTAAAAGACCCTCTAATGCTTGCTACTTTGAATAGATTCTACCTTCAAACACACATTTGTTTAATTCTGAACAGATTACAGTTGCATTTGAAAAAAAAAAAAAAAAATGTCCTGTTAGAAAACTTTTTGGCCAGTTATTAAATCTGGTACTGGGAATGCCTCGCAAGCAAAACCTGTACTAACAAACGGTTACCTTTCGCAAGGGCAAACTTCTTATAGTGTACCATTGCGTTGTTCTTCTGGTTCATGGGACAGACACACGCACAGCATGCTGTGAACCGCCCTCGCAGGGCGCTTACCAAAATTATGTCCTCCGCAAGGACATACTTATGGCAGCCACGAACCATGTCGTGGCTATAATCTGCCCGCCCTCGCAGGGCGCTTACCAAAATCAATGTCCTCCGCAAGGACATACTTATGGCAGCCACGAACCATATCGTGGCAATAATCTGCCCGCCCTCGCAGGGCGCTTACCAAAATCAATAATTATTACATGAGGGTTCGCGGTTTTGCGAGAAGATGCATATATGTTAATATAATGCTAAATGTACCTTATTTAATTTAATTTGATTTTGAATAATATGTTTAATTATTGTAATTGGTATTTAACCGTTTTAATAAAATTTAATAAATAAATGTCCTCCGCAAGGGCATGCTTATGCGGTTATGCCAGCACGAACCATATCGTAGCTATAAACCGCCCTCGCAGGGCGCTTACCAAAATCAATGGTAATATTACTTGAGTGTTTGCGGTTTCTGCGAGAAGATGCATGTATGTTAATGTAATGCTAAATGTCCCTTATTTTATTTGAATTTGAATAATACGTTTAATTGTTGTAAATGGTTATGTAACCGTTTTTAATTAAATTAAATAATAAATGTCCTCCGCAAGGACAGGCTTATGCCAGCCACAAACCACATTGTGGCTATGAACCGCTCTCGCAGGGCGCTTACCAAAAACAATGTCCTCCGTAAGGACATGCTTATGCCAGCCACGAACCACATTGTGGCTATGGACCGCCCTCGCAGGGCGCTTACCAAAAAACAATGTATTCCGCAAGGACATGCTTATGCCAGCCACAAACCAGATCGTGGCTATGAACCGCCCTCGCAGGGCGCTTACCAAAATCAAAGTCCTCCGTAAGGACATGCTTATGCCAGCCACGAACCACATCATGGCTATGAACCGCCCTCGCAGGGCGCTTAACAAAAACAATGTCCTCCGCAAGTACATACTCATGCCAGCCACGAACCACATCGTAGCTATAATATAAACAACGGAGGCTGTTCTTACTTTCGATCCCCAGGATCATAGGCATGGCAGCTCTATCAATCAGGACAAAAACATCTATCTTCTCTGCTAACAGAGGTAACAAAAGACGTAGACAATGACGCTCCTAAATTTCGAGCCGGTCAACACACGACTCGACTTTATCGACACCGTTGGGACTAAAAAGGTGCTCCAAGTTTTCTATCATAACACAAAGGTATCGAATACCGTTTTATCTGAAGCCATCGCTCAAGGTTCCAAACGTTACAATCGACAGTTGTTACACGCTTGTATCGGACAAAATGTCTGCAATGCTGACACAGACGTAGGAACAGTTTTCTAGAAACAGTAAGTTTTTTTTCCTAACTTCTTTTTAACCCAGTTCTTAGTACCAAAGAGCACTCAAGAAAGGTCACTCCGTCCAATTTTTAACCTGAAGTCGTTAAATTATTATATGAATTCCGGACTGTGTACGGCCAAGAGACGAGATGTACAAATTACTTTTCTCAGACCTGACTATAGCCAAATCCCACAATGGTTTCTTCGTCTGTTCTACAAAGGCGAATTACTAAAAATTATATGCCTTCCATTTAAGATGAGCACGGCAATGTTTTCTTAGACTATTATCTTATAGACATAAAGACCAGATGGTTCTGTCCAGACATGCCAACATTGTAATAGAAACACTTACTTATTTTGGTGTCCACATACACTTCAAATAGTCTGTTTGACTGCCTCGCAGGGCGCTTACCAAAATCAATGTCTTCCGCAAGGACATACTAGGATACATAGAGGAATCACAAGCGTCCATACATACCTACATATACTCACGACTGTTATCCCCGAAGGGTTAGTCAGAGACCAGGCAATGAGGACCGCAAAAGCAGTCCTCTGCTATAGTCTACGTTTCACCAAATGATAACTGCACATGTACGTGACAAGTGATGAGCCTATCGCCGCTCTATACTGTTGGATGTATGTGCAATCTATGGTCCGTTAGTCGCCTTTTACGATACCTAAGAGAAGAAATTGGGCGGTAAAATAGACTCTACCTTACGATGTAGTTAAATGTATTGGTAGCTAAAAATTATCAGAAACACCAATACATATACCTCCACCAACATTCTTTTTGACAACCGTTGCTTCAGGATTGGGGGGTCACAACTCAACAATTCTGCCCTATCGGGAAGGTGGAGTGCATCCGAACAAAAGCTGCACTGCAATCAAAAAGAAAAGCGGGCTGTTCTAAGTCTTAGAATTACAAGCATCGAACACGAAGCCTGCAACAATTTTATTTTAATCCTCCAAATTGCCAACCAACAAATGACCACCAACCAAATTGTGGTCAAAATTCTTTACATTCCAGGGAAATTGAACAGCCATGCAGATGAACTGTCTCGACATAGCCAAGCTCTGGAGTGGCATCTACTGCCAGAATTCACACAAACGATATTCGCGAAGTGGGCCTGGCCAGTAATTCACCTGTTTGTATCCAAGAACGCTCGAGTAGTGGGTCTCTCATCTCAATGATTACGAAGCGATGTTTCACAATGCTTTCAGCCTGAAGTAGAACGCTTCCCTCTGGCTTGGAAATTCGCACCACGTTCCCTCATCCCCCGGGTGCTAGCACACCTCAACAGGAATTTATCTGATTGTGGTACCCCTTGCTGCTTCATTCACAGTATGGAATTCGAAACGTAGACGCCTGGTAGACATAACCACAGACCTGCCAACCCCCAGGGTTCAAGACATGACGTTGAAATTTGGTGTGCTTAAATGATATATCGTTATGGAACCACAAGCAAATTTCCCTACTCAAGCGTCCGGCTATTATAAAATCATATGAGCACTTGTGCTTGGTCCAGTAGTACAGGAATGGCGTTAGCAGCAGCAGCGGCGCCATCCACACGCGGAACGCGTACCAAATGGGTCCAGTCAGTCCAGTTTTTGGCAGATTTACACTTAATATTTTAAATCTTTCTTACAATACTATACACTACCATAAATTGTCGTTTCTACTTTATGCAGCGCACAATTGTATAGAAATCTTAGTGACGAGGTAATAGTTAAACATGTTTTAAAATCAATCTCAATTAAACATTTAAAAACAACAAAACCTCCTTTTTCCAGGTTTCAGTAATATTAGTCTGTAGACCTTTGTAATGTATTTCAAACCTAGAACCAACTAGATTTCAAATAGTTCGTAACACTGCAATATTATTGTCGCATTGCTCCTTTGTTACCTTGCTGTGGACACCAAACATTATTTTGTTCAGGACAATGCAGTAATATTATGGCGACAGTTTGGGTCAAAAACTGACTGTAGGGACTACAGACAAACAAGCTAGAAATTGCTACTGGTTAAAAGGATCAATAAATATAGTACAAAATGGCTAAACTAATTTATTTAAAACTTCGAGTGGTTCACCTGTCACCTGTTTCAAGCACTGTGGTAGCTAGATGGATATTACAGCCACACCTGGTTGTGTTTTGCTCCGCTGTAGCATCTACAAACTAGATTGATATGATTTACCCATTGAGGATATACTAACTATTGGTAATTGGAGATTAGTTACTTAATACTTTTCACAAGGTTTATTGTCGAGAAATATTGATTCAGGCGTCACGAAGTTTTTCATTTTTTATTTTTACCCTGTAAAGTGATTGAAATCAAATAGTAAACAATATTTATTTCCTAATAATAATATTCGTTTACATGGTTTACAAGCTAAATTATTTGATTTTTCATCAATGACTGGCCAATTATTTTCTTACATGACTTTAATTGTAAATAATTAGTACTTAATTAAATCTCTTATTATAACTTTTTGTTTAAACCATAATCATATAATTAACTCTCTCGCACTTATTGTTTAATTTATTTCTCACATTGGCGTTTTCACCAGGCGATAACAAACAGGTCTCAATATTATAAGCTTCTAATGACGGTCAAGTGTTTAATAGACGCGTTTTACCTGAAATAAAACGCATATTAAATACTTACCTCATTAGAAGCTTAGTTTTTATTTCCGCCTGGTGCTTAATGCATATTTCGACGCAATGATGAACAAATGGGCACGGGTGTGAAATCTCCTGGTTCCCCCACCGCGCCACCTGGTGACGCCACTGAGTGGGATGAGCGAGAGAGACAGCGATATACCGGAAGAAAGAGAAGGAAAATACGACGGGAAACGGATATGCCTATCTCAATATTATAAGCTTCTAATGAGGTAAGTATTTAATATGCGTTTTATTTCAGGTAAAACGCGTCTATTATCGAAAAGACAGTTATAAAGTTTAAAGAAATAGAGTGACGAACTGCTTATGTGACGAACTGCGTTTGTTACAAAATGCGTGTGTGACGAATTGCGTGTGTGCCAAACCGCGTGTATGACAAACGGCGTTTGTGGCGAACTACGTTCGTGACATACAGCGATAGTGTCAAATCGCGTATTATGTCGAACTGCGTGTGTGACGAATCGCGTTTGTGACATACAGCGTGTAATCCCTGCAAACTTGTACTTCCGGAAACGTAAAATAATAGAAAATAATTCATTTTGTAGTGCCGGACCTATCATTTGAACGTCATTTAATGATTTACTTAAATTAGAGAATAAAAAAGCATGAAAGGTGTCATAATTATTATGAGTATCATTTGTGATATTTACAATGTAGAATACACGTTTAAAACGGAATAAACCTCGCCATACATTTTTTATATGCGCCAGATGTGGCGCGTAAGTACCGGGCGATAACAGACACGAGTCGAACCCACATAAAAAGACGCGCGCAGATCCTCTATTCGGTGCCGTATTAAAACATCTGTGGCGTTGTAATGCCGTCTTTGTCCTACTCTATACATTAAAACAAAGACAAAAGAAATAGCAATAGTTTTATGAGCACAATTCAACTCTAAAGGAGACCTTTCCTCTTCCCATACAACTACGGCCACTCATGTACCTAAGATTCAAAGGTACCAAAATGTAGGAAAAAAATCGTAGATTCCAGAAATATATGTTTTATATTTTTTAATATAATTTTACCACCTAAAAATATCATTAGAAAGGTTTGACGGCTTACAACATTGGATTAATTTAACTGGCAAGCATAACTCTCTCGCTGTCGGGTGCGTTTCGTTAGCTTACTTATGGGCCAACTAATTATTAGATAAAAGCCTTAGAGTAACTTATTTTAACATAAACATAACCTGTTTTTAGCAAAAACATGATAAATAGTAACAAAAATAAGTGTTAATAACTGTTTTGATTTATTTTGTGCGTTTGATTATTTTGAGAGTGACAAATATTAGTAGACCACAGACATATAATGTCTGTGTAGTAGACCGACTATGTGAGTTTATAGAAAACCATATAATTTAAACTAGGTTTTGCACCTATTGATTATCCATTGTGAGATATTATCTTAGAATAATAACGCTATAGAAACCAAGTCCGCGCGCCTATTTTGAAGCACAAATGGCTCCAAACGCCGGACCGCTCCGTAGTGTTCAATGTCAAAGCGCGCCGAACGTGTCTCGCGAAAACAAAAAATATATGACGGTTTGTGCAGTTAAATTGTGTCACACACAACACATCTGAAAAACAAAAGAAGTGTAATAACATCACTTTTCACAGGTAAGCTTTCAGTATTTCATAGTATCTTGTAGTTGATTAGGTCAAAATATAAACGTACTGCAGTGTGATTCTCTAAGTTAAAGCCTCGGTAGCAGCGGCTGCCGCAGCGCTGTCTCTTTCATATTCATAGAATTGGAAAGAGACAGCAGATCACAGCCATGCGCGCACGTCACGCGTGCGTGTGTGCATCGGTTTAGTGCTTCATTTCTGACAGAGCGCTTGTATGAAGACTATCTTTCTATAGCGTTATTATTCAAAGGATATTATATAAAATAACTTAATTAATGGCTTCGCGTTTAGCATTAAGCCAATTTCAAGTGGTAAGTAAATACTTATTTTTAAAGTACATTTAGATTTGTACAGTAGATTGAAAAAAAAAGGAATCTCACAACACGTGTTGTTGCTAAAAGGACAAGGAAGAAACTCCAACATTGTGAGTTTAGATCTCAAAAAATATTTTTTGTTCATCTACAAACTGTCACCACCACCAAAAACCAGTAAGTATGACAGTTGTCACTGTCATATTTTCGCCCTTTATTTGCACGTTTCGTTTCATTTCTTAAACCATATTATGTGACTTTTATTTTCCAAAAAAATACTAGTTGCGGCGTGTTTTATAGAAAAATGATATCATCAGAGGCTTCTGCATAATTAATAGATTATTTTAAAGTAAAGTGTACCTCGGTACATTTTGAGCCGAAATGGAAAGGTCTCCTTTGACGGGGTAAAGAGCGACCTCCAGGAGGCCTCTGACACATGCGGGTCTAACAGATAGCGACCTCCAGGAGGTCGCTTGACACACAAGGGGTGCTTATTGGACATGCGCGAATAGTACTCTTTAAATTATTTTTTGTTGAAGCGAAACTATACGTACCTTTTGTTGAAGAGGTCGTTTAGTAGTTTCTGGAATGACTTTAGTATTAGAAAATGAAGACGAATTATGCGCTTTAATCACTTCTAAAGTATCAGCTTTATTTCTTAAGAACGAAATAAGATCGTCTAGCTTAAAGTTTTTATTAGAATGGGTAATTAAATTATTTTTGTATTGTTCCCATTCTCTCTCAACTACTGAATCTAATTTTTATAATATATAAATATAATACATAATTACTATGTAAATAATGAGCGTGTCCCAATATTCAGTGGGTTCGCCAAGAGTCTTTAATGCGCGTATATTTTTTTTAAATGATATGTTTTATTTTTCTAATATGTAAAGAAGACTCTTTACTCAAACTTTGCATAGAAAATATTGCCTTTACGTGATTGTGTATCAACAGTTTCGTGTTATTATGTCTCTCAAAAAGCAAATCCCAAGCTATTACGTAGCGTTCTGACGTAAATTCAATTGACTTGATAACTTGAGCAACATTACCTATTAAAGAGGATCGCAAATAATGAAATTTCTGTATTTGTTCAAGCTGAGTAGAATTATGAATCATAGAAAGGTAGGTGTACCCTGAACTCTAACCAATTATCGTACGAGCCGTCAAAAGAGGGTGTGAGATCGTAGGAAGTTTTACTAACGATTTTGCGCCACACTTAGAGATTCGCAACTAGATTGATCAGAAATACTAAAACGTTTTACCAAAGTATGTACTCGTACTTCCGCCATGGTATCATAAAAAACATTTTCAAACGATTCTCGAATTTCTAACTGAAGTGCAATATCATCTTCGGACGACATTAACATTTCATTTGAGCTTTGAATATTGTTAAATTCACTGTAAGTATAAGGATTTAGATAAATCGCTACGTAATTTTTATTCCGTTACTTGCTTATCGTTTAAATGAATATTACGGAAAGAGCTCACAAATTTCACGAATAAAGTTAGTCTACCTTTGATCGAACCGCGTTTTTTATTCAAATCTTTAACCATTTCATCTGATTCTACACGTAAATTAGGATATTTACTGCGACAAGTCACGTTTTCAACACTCATCCTGACGAATCATAAAAAGTAGGGTACTCACCAAATTTCTGCCTGTTGAAGAGGCGTACACCAGAATCTAATGATAAAAGCACAGTTTTAGTACAAATGAAATGGGACAAGACGGTATAGGGAGGATAAAAGGAACGAATTGGCCAGACTCTTCGTGGTTCCCTCGATGATTCGGCTCCGGAGGTCCAATGTTACAGATCGAATGCACCTGTCTTTGCTTTTCTCTTCTATCAGGTCTGGGTTTTAAATAAGGCGGCTTTTATGAAAAAACTGTAGCTTTATGTAGATTCAAAATTTAGTATAAGTACAATAAATATAATTATTATTATGGAAAAATTAGGAGTTGAGAGGAGTCTTTACCCGTGGACCCGGTGGGTCGACCCATTACCGGGTCCACGGGTAATTTTAATTCCCCGTGGTCCCATGGCACTAGGGTAATACATTTGGATGAATATTTCGATTTTGATTATATCGATATTAAATTAATTAAAACCATGAACTTCAACTTAAGATTACCTTTGTATTATTATATACATACATCCTACAGCATATAGCGGCGATGGGCTCATCAAAATAATACTACCAACTCCTTTCTTCACTTGCGTGTCGTAAAAGGCGACTAACGGACTTAAAGGCTGCACATACATCATCACTTCATTACTTACGTAATAAGTATATATTAGGCACAGACGAAAAAAAGAAGAATGAAGTGTATGTGTTTTTTCGTCTGCGCCCGCGGCGCCATAAATATTAAAGTATACCTTAATTACTTTTAATTATTATTATTAAAAGAGATGTAATAAGTACAAGTAATGCTTTATTAACAAATACTTGCCTTTGCAACAATACACTATCACATTTATTTATTAAATTACCATACGTTGAAATGACATCTAATTTATAATATACAAGCGGCCGCTCGCGGTTTCACCCGCGTGGTTCCCGTTCCGGTTATCGGAATCAAAAGTATCCTTTGTGTTAATCCAGGTTATAAACTATCTGTATGCCGAATTTCATCCAAATCCATTCAGTAGTTTTTACGTGAAAGAGTAACAAACATCCATCCATACGTTCCCGTAGGAATATCGGGATAAAAAGTATCCTATGTGTTAATCCAGGTTATAAACTATCTGAATGCCGAATTTCGTCTAAATTCATTCAGTAGTTTTGACGTGAAAGAGTAACAAATATCCATACATACTTACAAACTTTCGCGTTTATAATATTAGTAGGATGTAATTATGTAATTTATCCATCGTAATGAAATAAATGTCCAAACTAACTAAATGTTAGATTAGACAGAGAGATACGTTTTATAACCACGTTTTATAGCACATTTGATTTATATCTAGACGTCCGTTTTCATGAACATTACTATACAGGGTGTCTCTTTCAGGGTATACAAGCGAGTCTAATTAATACTACCGATTCTAACCTCCATGTACGCTCAATAAAATTTTACACGTTTTTAGTTATTTAGCTTTAATAGTTATTTGTTATACAAGATTGCAAAGTTGCTTTTTAACCGCGTGCTCAATTTTGATGACCGAGCAAGCGAAGGATTCTAAAATTGAATCACGAGTGCAGCGAGTGATTCAAACATTAGAATCCTGAGCGTTAGCGAGGGAATCAAAAGAGCACGAGGTGAAAAATCTTTGCAATCGAGTGCAACACGTAACTTTTCATCCCACCTCTGCGAGGAAATGACTAAATGCAAAAAATGCCGCGTAAAGAACCGCGTACAAAGCAAATTGAAAAAAGAACACCAAGAAGGTTCCGAGTCTGAGTTTTTAACAAATTAAAAAAAGTTGTATGATATATTCGGCACCATAGAGGTAGCAGTAAATAGGTTTAATGTTTTTTTTTAATTCACAAACTTAGTGTACACGATGTTCTAAATTCAATTTACTTTATCCTCTAGAGAATAAAAACGGCTTTTCCATTCAGATATTGAAGATTAAAAATACTCTTTCCGAGATTAAAAATACTCTTGAGGAGCGGGAGGAAAGTAGTACTTTTCCTGCCAAGGGAGAATCGTTTTTCTGACATGTGTAATAATTACACATTTGTGACTTATTATTAAAATAATACTAACAACATATCTCTTCCCTTGGGTGTCGTAAAAGGCGACTAACGGATCAAAGACTGCATATACATCTTACAGAATAGAGCGGCGATGGGCTCATCAAAATAATACTACCAACCCCTTTCTTCCCTTGGGTGTTTTAAAAGGCGACTAACGGACTAAAGACTGCACATACATCCAACAGCATAGAGCGGCGATGGACTCATTTTAAATAATACTACCAATCCCTCTCTTCCCTTCGGTGTCGTAAAAGGCGTTAAAAGTATATAAAAGCTACATTTCTGCCAAGTTTGATGCTTTCTTCCGAATGGGACCGTAAAATTGATTTTTGTTAGGACAAGGAGCCGTACTACAAGACGAACATAGTATATACTACATTCCAAACAAAGCTACATATCAAAAATAGGTAATTAAACCAGGTTATGAAAAGCCCAAAGCCTTAACATAAGATGAAAATAGTGTCTTTTAACAAAACTACCGCTGCGCTACCGGTAGAACCTGAGTGTGACACTCTGTACATGTTTATTAATGTTTCTGTTCAATTAAATAGTTGTATGTAAATAGTATAAAAGTAAGTGAATTGAACCTAATTCTTTATTGTGTCTTAGTTTTGGACTGCGTGCATATTATACGAAGAGTACAAAATGAATCTAGTAACACTGTTCCGTAATATTGTAATTGTGTATTTTATTAATTGTATTATGTGTGTGTTTTTCTTGTGCCCGGCAAAAAAGGTTAGACAGCATTCTAGAACCGACAAACTCTCATTTATTTCTAAACGATTAGTACGTATTTGATGTTTGAGAGCTGTTGGTAAATAGACAAATAGACCTTTACGAATTTTATTTGGGCGAAAACTTTTTGTCATTTTTTGTATTTCATAATTCTCTTTTTACCGTAAACACAATTGACAAAGTTTTAAAAATGTCGATTACTGATTGTTATTTTTTTCAAAATCTTTATGTTTTAAATTCCCACTCAACATTTGGCCGAAGCTATTAATGCTAGATGATTAATTTTCCAGAAACAAGTTTCCAATATTATAAAAATACAACATTTCTAATAATTGAATTACATAATAACATCGAACAATTGTATACGTAGTACCGTTTAAGCATGCAAGCAAGCATACAGCATGTCAGCAAGCAAGCAAGCATAGAGCATGCAAGCAAGCTGCAGCATACAAGCAAGCATGCAGCAGGCATGGTTTCTGTCACGGCTCCGGTGCTGCGAGGCTCCGGCGGCAGCGGTCCCACGCGAGCTTATCGTCGCAGATGACATGCGCTCGCCACCAAAGCTAAAGCTGGCAGCTTTAGTTGTAGCACAACCTTACCGAAAACACAAATTATTAAATTTTTAAGACATGTTAGTTTATTTTTCTAATAAGGGGCCGTCCATTATTTTTTGACCCCCCCTCCCCCTTGGTGATATGTGGTGAGGTTTAAGTCTAACCCTCCCCCCCCCCACCCAAAATCACGTGTATTTTTTAGTACCTACAAAAAAGTTTATAATTTTTTTACAAGCTTTTATTTAACTTGCAATGTATTTTGTACGTCTTCTTCGGGTGGAATTTTGCAACTCAATTTTGAAGCAGATATCTTCAACCAATTGAGCTGAAATTTTGCAGACATGTGTAAATCGTATGACCATGCAATATTATGATGACATGGTGCTGATCTGATGATGGAGCTGGAAGGTGGCCATAGGAACTTCATAATGAAACGACACAACCTCATCGAGTTTGGGCTCGTTTGAATCGTCTTTCTCTCAAGTAGTTTGTCTTTCAATGGTAACCAGGGTCTGATGATGGAGCTGGAAGGTGGTCATAGGAATTCTGTAATGAAACGACGCAACCCTATCGAGTTTCGCCTCGTTTCATTCATCATGACGAGTACTTTGTTTTTAAATGGTTACCAGGGTCTGATCTGATGATTGAACTGGAAGGTGGTCATAGGAACTACGTAAAGAAACGACGCAACCCCATCAGGTCTCAGCTCGTTTGATTCGTCTTAATCAGTACTTTGGTACTAGATGGTAACCAGGGTATGATGATGGAGCTGGAAGGTGACCATAGAAACTCAGTAATTAAAGGACATAACCCCATCCAGTATGGGCTCGTTTGATTCGTCTTGACGAGTAGGTACTTCAGTGCTAGATGGTAACCAGGGTCTGTTGATGGAGCTGGAAGGTGGCCATAGGAACTCAGTAATTAAGCGACATAACCGTGTCGAGTTTAATTCGTCCTAATGGGTAGACCGTTTTTGATGGGTGGTGAGTGGTGGTGGTTTGGTAGACGTGAATAAATTCTGTATACATACACGTTCAGTGAGAAGAACACATAAAAAACGTGTTCAGGGCTTATATTTAAATGCGCTAAAAGTAAAAAAAATAAACTTTTACTAACAACTTCTAACATCATCTTCTAACGTCATTACTCGAATTATATTATATAAAGGGTTGTCGCGAGATTAACTATATACTTAATTAAGTAATTGAGTGCTATAAACATAGGTAGTTACCTATGTTTAAACAAACAAGTAAATTAAATACCTTGATGTAATTGATTTTAACCATAAAAAATTTCAATCTAAGAAAATACGAGTACTTGAATCTCGCGACAACCTTTTTTAGTAAATCATATAAATTGTGTAATGAGGTTAGTTAGTGGTTAGCTGTTAGTAAAAGTTTTTTTTTTTAGCGCATTTAAGTAAAAGCTTATTTTTTAAAAAGGTTTTTTACTTATTATTTTAAGAATATTAACTTTAAATACAGGTAAGTATAAAGTTTAATCTAATTTTATTCCAGAAAATTAAGGACCATGATAAAAATGTGTAGACAGGAAAGTTGCAGGTTGTTTTTTTTTACGGCATGTCAAGATCACACTACACGCCGCTATCGGTTTAGAAATCGCGCGTTTGACTAAAAAATAAATACACGTGATATTATCTTTCTACACCCCCCCCCCTCCCCCCTTGTGATATTTCGTGATTTTTGCCGAACCCCCTCCCCCCCTTTCGAGCCTCACGTGATTTAATGGACAGCCCCTAATATGAATGTATAAAAAACAAAAAAAACGAAAATCTGGGTATGATATTATATAAAAAGTTACTTCGAATTTTAATACTTCTAGATATTGAAATGAAACACTTTTTTACGGATTAACTCGCGTTTAATTTACTATTTACATAGTTTTTATATTATCCTGACGTTTCGAACCCTTTACAGAATCCGTGGTCGAAAAGTAAAAAAGTGTTCCATTTCAATGTGTAGTGCTCGCTTAAACCTCAGAAAACTTCTAGATATGAAATTTATTGTAAGCAAAACATCTTCCAAAAGAAAAAGGCTAAAAATGAAACGTATGTACGTATGATAACTTATCATTGATAAGTTTGCATTAACAAAATTATGTAAGAGCTACAATCTGGTATTTAAAACTTCGTCATACCGTTTTCGAACAATTGGAATTCGTACAGGAAAGTTTCGAATTTATGATAGGTTACCGACAAATACACAGTCAAGACACCTTGTCGATGTATTTCAGGTTCGGTATATAAGTATTGAGCACCCCCAAGTTCCGTATTCTAACAAGAAATTTTCGAAATATTTCAACGTGACGTCGAAACGCTACGGACGAAGGGACCCTGTCCACTACGTGGGCCTGTTCTTGGAAACTACTGTTACAATAAACCACAACGTTTCGGTATGTATTTGACAAATAATCACGCAATATTGGAATTATTATTTACTACGCAGAACATAGAGTTTATCGTTTGTAAAATTCATTGTAACTAAGTTTATTTCGACCGACATCATGGACGGATGACGGTTGCCTAAAACCGGAACGGTTGGGGTTCAACAGTCAATCGGTCGGCATACGCTGAAGAAGGAGAGATGCGGATTTGCGAAAACAATGCGGTGCTAAGCACTCCATGATGGCCACACTGGCCACTCTGGCCACTCGAGGCTACCAAGGCTATTTTGGAACGACGGCGAGAGTTCTCAGTGGTGTGCTGTGGCGTCTGAGGAATATTATCCATAATTTCATTGCTCACCAATCGAATAAATCTTTGAAATGAAATAATGAAATGAAATAAAATAAAATAATGAAATGAAATAAAATTTATTTTGTATAAAATATGGTACATAAGGTGTTTAACGAAAAAGGTTTCACATATTTTACCAGAAACTGGCATGCAAAATTTTTGCTTAGAGAGGTAATGATAACTACTTGAACAATAATTTTATTTGAGTTACAACAACGTTACTTTGACTTGAAATGATCAAAAAACTCATTGACAGAGTAAAAGCAATTTTCCACAAGCCAGTTTTTAAGCTTTTTTTTTTAAATTGGTAAAGGTAACCACTTTATATCCTCACTTAATTGATTTAAAATCTTAATTGCCATTACGTAACTCTATTCCTGCTGTACGATGTGGTTGTAATAGCTGGCAATATTAATTTATTGGGGTATCTTCTACTATAACTTCCAATTTGGTCTCTATTTTTTTTAAATAAATTCGGATAAGAACGAACAAAAACACATATTTCATAAATATATGTATATGCAAGGGACCGTTAAAAGTTTTAATTTTTTTAACAAGGGCCTACATGATGTCATTATGTCCACATTGCAAATTGCTCTTATACATGATTTTTGTGCTACTAACGTTTCATTAATGTGACAAGAGTTTCCCCATAGAACTATCGCATACCTAAGCAATGAGCAGACGTAACCATGGTAAGCTTGCAAAGCTATCTTCTCGCTACTTATTTTTGTGAGACGCCATAGTGCATAAGCAAAAGATTGTATCTTATGACATATGCCATTGATGTGATGGATCCATGAACTTGTGTCGTATAAAATGATACCAAGAAACTTTGTGTTGGTAGATTCTGTAATAATTTGATTATTAAAAGACAGTTTCAGAGGTTGTTTTTTCCCATTTTTATTTATAAATTGCATATAATTAGTTTTATTTAAATAATTATATTAAATTATTTATATTAAGCCATTTTATAATTTTATTTATTGTTGTATCTATTTCATTTTTAGATGAATTTTGATCACTGAATGGTATGACTACGGAAACATCATCAGCAAACAGTGTACAGTTATAATGTGTTACATCTGGAAGGTCATTAATGTACAACAAAAATAAAAAGGGGCCAAGTATGCTCCCTTGTGGCACCCCGACATTGTTTATTTTAATTGAGGATTTATGTAAATTTAGCTGGTTTCTGTCATCTATTTCGGCTATTTCTACGTACTGCTTACGGTTACTAAGATAACTTTGGAGCCATTTGTTAGTAAGCCCTCTAATACCATACAGATCACATTTGTCTAAAAGAATTTTATGAGAAACGCAATCGCACGCCTTGCTCATGTCAAAAAACACTGCTGTTACTGGTTTCCGCTTATCGGTGAGTGCCAATATTTCATTCACTAGAGTAGTAGATTTGCCCTATTGAAAACGGTTCTGTTCAGATTTTATTATTTTAAATTTATCAAGAAATTTTGTTATGCGTATAAATATGACTTTCTCAAACAATTTAGATATTACTGGTATCAATGATATGGGTCGGAAGTTTTCAACATTGTCTTTGCTACCCTTTTTATGAAGAGGTTTTATAACTGATGTTTTTAATGCATCAGGAAATACACCACATGTAAAAGACAAGTCTATTAAATAACTAAAAATAGGTGCAAGTTCGGTTTTATGAGTCAAAGTGTTATTAGATTGGTGGATTTGGCCTCCAGACATTTCGGACAGAGTACTACGCAGAAAGATTTTCACTACATTACAGTATTCATCGCTGCAGTGTCATTCGATCTCATGGATTTTGACTTAACGTAACTTTCGCCCCATAGTACCACACTGACAGTTTTTCGCCACAACATTTGTCGCTAAAACGTCATTAGAAACTGCTTACTGAACCCCTGCCTCAGCGAGTGTCGGTACGATCCCGAGCCGCGTTTGTCGATCACACTGAGACGAAGATGGTATAAGTTTAAAAAAAACATTGTGATTATCTTTTTAAAACTTCATGAAACTACTGCCAACCTAATTTCTTACTTAGTTGTTTAGGTAAATTACGATGTATATCGTCCTTGGTTAAAGCAATAAATCATATTAATAAAAATCAATTGCCAAAATGTTTGTACGCGCATCACTTTAGAACGGCTGCACCTATTCGGCTAATTCTTTTTTTGTTGTGTTCGTAATTGTTAGGACAAGTTTTGTGTGAGAGAAAATATATGAAAATTCATCCGGAAAAAAAATTGGATTTTAAAAATCGTCATATAAAGTGATTGTGTGAGTTACATTAAAAAATAGCAAAGAGGATTTAAGTAATGAAGACAGTTGAAAGATATTCAAATAAAATAAAATAAAATTAACGGATTTGACATTTACGAGTAGGTACATCATTGATTGTTGGGCGGTACACGGGCGGTATGAAATACGCCGGGACAGCTCGTCTAAACTAATATTATATAGAGGAAAGATTTGTTTGTTTGTTTGAATTGAATAGGCTCCGACACTACTGGACCGATTAAAAAAAATCTTTAACCATTAGAAAGGTTCATTTTTCTTTTTAACTTTCATTTTTTCTCTTATACTCTTCCCAAGTGACATAGCCTATATTTTATTCCGATATTCCCACGGGAACGAGTACCACGCAGGTAAAACCGCGAGGATCCGCTAGTCGTTTATAAATAGCGTTGACTTGTTCCATTGTTTAAAAAAATATTATTAAATTAAGTTGGCGATCGCCTGCCTTACTTTGCAAATTGACATACGAATGTTGCAAATTAGATTAAAGTAAGGGAACTAATTTTTTGAGTTTTTATTTAAACATTCGAGAATCGAGATGTTATTATGATCAGTTAAAAAACATATTGAACAGTTATTTAATTTGATGGCGGTTGATTAATTATTGCGACAGTATAACATGGACAGTAAAAAAAAATCTATTAGTCGGTTATTTTATTATACAATGTCAATTCTAAAAATAATTGAGCAGTCCATTAACTGAATGAGCGGTAAAAATGATGGAATGAGCGGTTCGATAAATAGTTCGGCAGATCATAGTGAGCGGTGACACCCGAACTCAAATTCATTGAAAAGTGAGGTAAATGTTCGTTAGTTGAGCGGAGCTTATTAGCGCGGCTGGCGGAAGCGACCAACCACAAGGTTGGTAAAAGTTCCTATTATTATTATACAATTTGTTTTATTTAATTCCTTCAGTCAAAGCAAAAGTAATTTAATTTTTCATTACTATTTAAGTACTGTTTTTAAGGTTCCGTACCAAAAAGGTAAAAAGGAACCCTTATGGTGCTACTTCGTCCGTCTGTCCGTCCGTCCGTCACACCGCTATATCTCGAAAACTACTTTACCACCTCATTGTTTAGAATGAGATTTCTTACCGACAAATTCCGATTTATTACAGCCCACACGTAACCGAACGTTCAATAATTTTTACCTCCCATTTAATTATTTTCCTGCTCAATTATGTATTCACTGATCCATTTTATTATTTTTTATTACTCATTTTTGTTTACTTTACTGCTTAATTTTAACGGCTGAACTAGTTATTAAACGTGCCATTTAATAATTTAATAATTTGTAATCCACACAAACAGGCGTTTTCAACCATTTTCTTTACTGCGAAGAATGCGTTAGAGTCTGAAGCGTCGATGGCACACTGCTTGTATTTTTTTAAATGTATAAGCTTAGATAAGTGATTGGCCTCGCTGCGCCCGTCCAGCGAGACCCATCATTAATCTAATTGTATAAGTATCCTAAAATTTGTAACAATATTCAGGACTCTAAATATAAGTATCATGCTTTCAATTTCTAGAACAAAAAATGGTCTCCTAAATGACAACATATTGGCAGTAAATAATGAAATCGTTCACTAAAATACCTAGGTACTTGAAAAAAGCCAATCATCAAAGGAAACGGGACACTAAAGACACAAAAGCCACAAAATAATAGTTCTGGCTGCCAACTATCTTAGATTAAAACTTTTGTTTTAATCTAAGTCAACTGTGTTTCTTGCATTTTACCGTATTTCAGGTGGACTTTTATTTCTACGAGTACTTGAGCAACGTATATAAACGGGGATTCGTGGAGATGCATTTTGATTGTTGCGATATGATTAAAAGTGACAACATAATTGGTGCTCCGCTGAGGCAAGGGAAGTTAACAAAACCTTGTCCGTATCCACCGGTAAGCCTGTTATTAATTATAATACAGTTTCATTGTCACGTATAACCAGTTCTTGTATCGTAAAAATGATATTAATATATCGAAAATAATGCTTTTACCATAGATGAATGTTTGGTCTCGCTGCGCTCGTCCGCAGCGAGACCAATCATTAATCTAAGGCTTTTACTTTATTTTTTTCTTCAGGGCAACGATTTTAAGTGCTTAAGTCAAAAACATGGTACTTAGTGTTTGTAGTAAGTAAGGCACGAATTAAAATTCAACATTGAATTGCCAATTTATCAATATTATTACTAATAATACAATATTTTATTTGGATACGACAAGTGTGGTCTTATTTTTTCGTCACTACTCATACCATGTTTCTGACTGGCCCACCGTATAAAATTGGTGTCCAGAAAAAAACTGAACCTTAAACGTTGGTGGTGTGGGTTGGGGTCATTTTATAGGTGAATTAAGTCTACTTAACCCATTTTATTCATAGTGTACGAAACTAATTGATTTGCTTTGTTAAATTGAAATAAGTATGATTGATGTGTTCTTTTTAGGGTGTCTATCATATGTACAACATGTCGATCGACGTGCGTGTCATCCCGCGCGGCTTCCCTTTCCAGAAAGGTCGAGTCTACGTCAACCTTACAGCAACAGACACAAATGAAATTTGGGCGACAGTTTACGTTGATATAGAAGTTAAAGAAAGGAACATTTAAGACAAATTGTCTGTTCTAGTTTTTATTATATATTCTGAAATATAAAAGTAGAGATAAGTATAAAAAGAAACATAAATAAATATTAAAATCATAATAAAATACAAACTTATAATTTTATTGAGAACTGACAAAACTATTGCCACTTAATAATTGTTTGATGTACTTACATAATCCTACTTATTATTATAAACGCAAAAAATGTAAGTATGGATGTATATTTGTTACTCTTTCACGTAAAAACTACTGAATGGATTTGGATAAAATTCGGCATACAGATAGTTTATAAACTGGATTAACAGATAGGATACTTTTTATCTCAATATTCTTACGGGAACGGGAACCACGCGGATGAAACCGCGAGCAGCCGCTAGTATCTAATAATGACGTACTTACCTACTTACTAAAATTAATCAAATTAAAAGTTTCACGGTGCTATTATGATTTTGACGACCTCCGCGTTCGAGTGGTTGAGTTTGGAAAAGTATTTTTCTTAATTAATTTCGGGTTATTATCCGTTATCTAGTTAACCTATTTTAAACAAGTTCTTGAAACTTAAATTGGGCTAGATAATAATAATTGGTGTGAGTGTAGATAGTAGTAATATGATGATAATGATTTTTTTTTGGGTAAGTATCTGCAACACTCTAAGGCCGGCAACGCGCCTGCGATTCCTCTGGTTTTGCGGGTGTCCATGGGCGGCGGTCATTACTTTCCATCAGGTGACCCGCTTGCACGTTTGCCTCCTTCTGCTATATAAAAAAAAACAGGGTAATTAATGTACCAGTCCACCACATTTATTTTATCGAAACCTTGTGTAATTTCTGAAAGTGACACTTTAACATGTGCAATAAACAAATATTTTTCTTGATTACAATGCAAGCTTTTGAATGAGTGAACATTTTTTCAAACAAATGTAAATGTATATTCGTTCAAAATTGAGGCGAAAACGTCGTCTGATAAATTCAACCTTGGCGGTAAAAAGGATCTTCTACAATTTTTCATAATAATAACCTATGAATTCCTGACCAACGTGAGCGTCGATATCGTGAGAAACAAGTTTTATAATCACAGTAATAGAACTCGCACTTAGAATATGAAAAACACATGGGATGTAAACGACCATACTGGTACATTGTGCATTAAAATGAAATGAAATGAACAATTTATTGGTTTAATGAAATGTCAAAAGGCAAATGAAATGAAACATTTATTGGCATTAGTGAGTGTTAGTTGCTACCATAATGTAATTTCTTTCAATGCTACGATTGATAACCCAATGCTACATGTAATGTTTTTGGGTTTGTAGACACTCAGATACATGACATACTTAAGCATAAGAAGGGACCAGAAGGCCTAGACAAGCGGCATTAACACCTGTAGAATAGAAAGGTAAATGTATGTGATTGTATTATGTCAACAATACTTCTTTAGGAAATTTAATATTGGTATTTTTAAAACTTTTAAAAGCTTTTATTTCTTAATTTATTTATTCATTATTATATTAAACAGTATGTGGTAGCGGTCGAGTGGTGATCATTTGCCAATTATCTGTAAAAATTTCTACATTTACCATTGACAATTGAAAATTGATAACAAAACGTTAACAAGTCCTACAGATATAGCCAATTCCTTTAATAACCATTTTATCGCAGACAGCAAATTACAACAATACCTATCTAATACATGTTCCTTATACCAATACCTATCTAATACAATGTTCCTTATACCAATACCTATCTAATACATGTTCCTTATACCAATACCTATCTAATACAATGTTCCTTATACCAATACCTATCTAATACATGTTCCTTATACCAATACCTATCTAATACATGTTCCTTATACCAATACCTATCTAATACATGTTCCTTATACCAATACCTATCTAATACATGTTCCTTATACCAATACCTATCTAATACATGTTCCTTATACCAATACCTATCTAATACATGTTCCTTATACCAATACCTATCTAATACATGTTCCTTATACCAATACCTATCTAATACATGTTCCTTATACCAATACCTATCTAATACAATGTTCCTTATACCAATACCTATCTAATACATGTTCCTTATGCCAATACCTATCTAATACAATGTTCCTTATACCAATACCTATCTAATACATGTTCCTTATACCAATACCTATCTAATACAATGTTCCTTATACCAATACCTATCTAATACATGTTCCTTATACCAATACCTATCTAATACATGTTCCTTATACCAATACCTATCTAATACATGTCCCTTATACCAATACCTATCTAATACATGTTCCTAATACCAATACCTATCTAATACATGTTCCTTATACCAATACCTATCTAATACAATGTTCCTTATACCAATACCTATCTAATACATGTTCCTTATACCAATACCTATCTAATACAATGTTCCTTATACCAATAACTATCTAATACATGTTCCTTATACCAATACCTATCTAATACATGTTCCTTATACCAATACCTATCTAATACATGTTCCTTATACCAATACCTATCTAATACATGTTCCTTATACCAATACCTATCTAATACATGTTACTTATACCAATACCTATCTAATACATGTTCCTTATACCAATACCTATCTAATACATGTTCCTTATACCAATACCTATCTAATACATGTTCCTTATACCAATACCTATCTAATACAATGTTCCTTATACCAATACCTATCTAATACATGTTCCTTATACCAATACCTATCTAATACAATGTTCCTTATACCAATACCTATCTAATACATGTTCTTTATACCAATACCTATCTAATACATGTTCCTTATACCAATACCTATCTAATACATGTTCCTTATACCAATACCTATCTAATACATGTTCCTTATACCAATACCTATCTAATACATGTTCCTTATACCAATACCTTGCTAATACATGTTCCTTATACCAATACCTATCTAATACAATGTTCCTTATACCAATAACTGAGAATTAAGTGAAAATGCATTAATGCATATTATTATATTATAATCACGACTTTCATCCCCGAAGGATTAGTGAGAGACTAGACAATGAGGACCGCAAAAGCAGTCCTCTGCCATAGTCAACATTTCACTTTTAACTAAATAGTGACTGCACATGTGCTCAGTGTGGTTACCTATTGAAACGCATAAAGTTATTCGCCATAAACTGACAATGCATCATGTTAATGGCCACGATCGTCACATGCCATATTATGTCTTTATAGTAGAACTTCATAACGAATAACATAAATGGCCAGTATTTAAAAGGCATAACCATAGAAAGGCATAATTTCGATAAATCCCCTTTAAACTTCGAATAACGTTAAAGTAATTATAAAATAAATTATAGTAGTTTTAAATTTAGTTTTAAATTTTGTAAGTATTCATATTTAGTTAAGTTAAATTCATTACTATTATTCCACATCGCATGCCGTGGCTGTCTTTAATTAAAAACTGTACTTAGATTAAGTTTGGAATTCACCCTATACCTATTGTTAGACTGTTGGTACATGTTTTTGTTGACTGCCCAATAAATAAATAAATAAGCATAAGTAACAAAAGGCATATTTTTTATTTGCCATAATGAACATAATATTCAAAACGCTTACATGCAATAAGAATAACTGACAAAAACCCTAACTCTTACAGGATACGCTTATTTTATTTACCATACCAATACCAAAAAGCATACATTTGGTACATTTGATTTAACATACATTTAATAATTATAATAATCTAAAGATATACAATTTATTGATATAATGAGCAAACAAACGTGCAGCATGCAGGCAAACATGCAGCATGAAAGCAAACATGCAGCATGCAGGCAAGTATTCAACATGCAGGCAAGCATGCAGCATGCAAGCAAGCATGCAGCAGGCATTTTATCCGTGCGATGACGGAGAAAGAATACCAATCGCCGCCCCTCTCTCCGTCCGGTGGGTGTCGTAAGAAGCGACTAACGGACTCTTTCGAGCGATGATCTGCTCCACTGGTGGTAGGGCTTAACCCGTCTGGTTGGTGACCACCGTACGCATGGTGTAAAACCCGTCATGTGACTGCTTGTCGGTCGCGTTTCGGGATCAGCCAGCGTATAACCAGAGCTCGAGAGGATGATGCTGCGATGTATTTGGTCGGTGGAGGCTTCCGTCAAACCAGTGCCAGGAGGACATTGTTAACCTGCCGACCAGGGAGACCCGTAGAAACGGTTGTCCCGCTGGCCGCCCGTGGCACAGTACAGGGGCCCAAGCGAGCCTAACCAGCTCGTGAGGCTGCCTCACCATGCCACGCATAATCTCGGGGTGGTCCGTCGTGCCGGTTGGTGGCCGGAAGGTGGGGTCCCGGCGGCCATTCCCGGGGGGGTTGGGGGGCCCTTCCGTTCGGCAGGTTAATAATACTCGTCTGTGGGCAAATTCTTGGGGAAACAGGCCACCACACTTTGACCATTCGCATCGCGGCATCATTTTCTCGATTCACGCCTCTCTCTTTCCACTCCTAAAATGACAGCGCCTAACAACAAAACTGGTACTACAGCGGTGCACACCCCCACCACAACCTTACCGTTTGAGGTGGAGTTCGCTAACATCCGCGGACTCCATGCAAACCTCAATGCCGTCCACCACCATCTTGAGACGGCACGGCCAGCAATGTTCAATGTTCCTGACGGAGACGCAAATAATCGGCCCAGCTGACACCACCTACCTGAACTATCCCGGCTTTGTGCTTGAAGAATCCTTCAAAGCCAAAGCCGAAGTTTGCTTATTCGTTCGGGCGGATGTTTGCTGTCGCCGTCTGCGCTGTCTGGAGAACCCTTCCTTCTCCCGCCTAGTGGTACACGTTGACTTAGGCTCTCATTGCCGTGTCTACGTCTGCGTCTACCGATCCCATAACGGCGACATGGAGACAACTCGACTAATTGAACGTCTTAGCCGGGTAGCAGATGATGCGCAGGAGCGGTTTCCATCGGCGGAATTGGTGTTTTTGGGGGACTTCAACGCCCACCATGAGTTGTGGTTAGGTTCCTCCAAAACAGACCATGCTGGTACAACTGCCCACGCATTCGCTCTCACGCATGACCTGACGCAACTGGTGAACCAGCCCACCAGGATCCCAGACATAGTTGGCCATGCGCCCTCCTTGCTTGACCTTCTGCTGACGAGTCGCCCAGCTGGACACCGGGTGGAGATTCGAGCTCCTTTAGGTTCCTCGGATCACTGCTTGATATCCAGCACAGTGCCCCTGGCATCGCGCCCGCCAACAGCGGTTTCGAAACGCCAGATTTGGCACTACGCATCGACAGACTGGGACGGTATGCGGGAGTATTTTGCATCCGTCCCTTGGAGGCAGCGCTGCTTTAGTGGGAAGGACCCGACCGCTAGCACCACTGCCGTTGCTGATGAGATAGTATAAGGAATGGAATACTATATTCCACACTCCTATGTCATCAGCAAAGGCAGACGCAACCGCTGGTTCAATCGCGAGTGTGCCAGCACTGTTGAGAGCAAACAGACGGCATACCGCGCTTGGATCAGAGATAAAGCTCATGGGGATCCTGAAACTCGCTCGCTAAAAGCAGCCTATAATAATGCCACCAAGTCGTGTAAGAGGGCCTAAGAGGGCCTACATTAGAGCGGATGCCCAGCGCGTTGCACGAGTAGGCCAAGAACTTCTGACGCATCCTACGGGCAGCCGTAGCTACTGGCGTCTGGCCAAAGCCGTGCAATCCAACTTCTGCCAACCCTCGCTGCCACCACTGAGATGTCCTGACGGAACTTTAGCTCACAAGCCGCAGGATAAGGTCGATCTCCTGGCCAAACTCTTTGCGGCTAACTCCCGGATCGATGACTGTAATGCACAGCCACCCTCAATTCCTCACTGTGGCCACACAATGTCTGATATTAAAATCAGGCAGTGTGATGTCCGTGCGGAGCTGCAGTCAATCGATGTCCGGAAAGCTAACGGTCCTGATGGCATCCCAGCAATAGTCCTGAAAATGTGTGCAGCGGAGTTGTCCCCTGTGTTAACGCGTCTTTACCGTCTCTCGCTCTCTTCGGGTTGTGTGCCGGAAACTTGGAGAGAAGCTAATGTGCAACCGATCCCTAAAAAAGGAGATCTGTTAATCGAAAATTAACATGTTTGTATATATTTCATTGTGTATCATCTTAATGTTTAACGCCTTTGCGTTATCGATCTTACGTTCAAAAAAAAGAATCACTTGTCATTCAATCAAAAACCTGTTTAGCTAGTAGTAGAAAAGATGTGATTAAAGATGGCAGTCGGCCATGCATTGGTTTTCTCATAAAAAGGCGTGTGTACGCCATGTAATATTAATTAGATTAGTAAAATCAGTTGTTCATTGGTTTGGTCATCAAGGCGTGTGGATGCCATTTCAATATCAATTATAGTCATTCATTGGTTTTCAAATTCAAAGGCGCGTGGACGCCATTTCATGTTAATTATAGTGGTTAAATCGTGTTACCTATTAAAATCAGTGTGAAAAGTTAAGTGTTTATTTTTCATCATCTGAATCACCATCATCAACTATCAACGTCTCAAAGGGCCTAAAGCGACGCTTCGAACCCGCCGTCCGACCTTTGAGGAAGTCATCAACGTGTACGATCCTTAGCCGTCGCGATCACGGCTGGCCGAGAAAATCTACGCACAATATTTTGGTGGCCCATGAGGGGAAGTGTTCATCTTTCATCATTCATCATTCATCATCAATATTTTGGTGGTACCCACGAGGGGAATCGTTTAAAAACCCAGGACGGGAATCGTTTAAACCCAGGAATGGATAAACAGGTACAGGTACAGGTACTGGACACGCGGTTGCCGTCCAAGGTCATTGCCGGCAAACTCGCGTCTAAGCTGCCGTCAAGATTATAGGTTCAGTGTGAAATACCGAATATCAAGTCAATCTCGGAGTGTTTCAGTGTTTTAAAATCAGTGGTCGTAATAATTCATCATAATTATCACCTTCATCAAAGGGTCGAGATTCGACGGGGCGTATTTATTGAAAAAAAAGATACGCCATTTTGTATCGCATCGCTACGCTACGCAACGGGAACACAGACAGCTGACGCAAGAGGGCGCGCGCTGCGGTTCACTCGGTTCACTCATTCTTACGGACTCATAAGTTAATGTTATTGTGTTGTGATTGGCCAATAATTAATGTAAGTACATTCATTCTCATCAAACCAATCTCCATCGGTCTAACTTCATTCAATCTTTACGAATATTGAATCACTCATTCAGTCAATGTCACTGTCATGTCAAGTGTCTGTCAATTAATTAACTAGGTTATTTTGTTGTTTACATAATCTAAATTTATGTTTCGTTAGTTTTAAATTTGTTACAAGTGTAACTGATCTCAAGTGTTACTGTTTATTACGTGCATTAGTCAGTAGATAGTCATCATGGCTTCGCGTAGGACTAGAAATCAGTTTAGAACTAACTCATCATAGAATGTTGTTGGATTTTGCCGCGACAATCGACGACAAGGCCGGGTCGATCTCTGCTTCAGTAGTAACAAAACACTTCAATACCTACTATAAAGATTTGGTTTTAGCCTACGAAACATTATTGGGTTTTTCTACTGACGAAGTGTCTGAATCAGACATGTCGCTGTTCGAAACACAATTCACGGAGGTCAACAAACTATTGATAAAACTGGACCAGGCGTCGTCGGAGTCAACCGCTGGTACTTCAAAATCACACAAGTTTACATCAAACCAGGTAATGGCCAAATTACCACTTATAGAACTTCCCAAGTTTTCCGGTAACCTCATGGACTGGGTTCCATTCTATGACTTATTTCATTCATTGGTTCATGAGCGTGATTTGTCGGATGCTGAAAAGCATTATTATCTTAGATCATCATTGTCAGGTGAAGCCCTTCACATTGTCAGACAGCTGCCGGTAGATGACAAGAATTATTTAGTGGCGCTTAATTTACTTAAGTCTAGGTATAAGAATACTAGATTACTACTTGATGCTTATATCGGTAGGATAGTAAATTTACCTATCATCACATCATCAGTCACTCACCTGTGTTCACAATTGTATGATCCACTGCAGGAAGCCCTTCAGGCTTTGGAAAAGCTAGATCAGCCTGTCAAAGAGTGGTCATATGTTATATTGTATTTAACATTACAGAAACTGCCTGTTAAGCTGCGGTCACTGTTTGAGGAACGCTACGGCACGAACCCTGATGCTTTGCCTACCATTAGTCAACTAATGGAGTTGTTGGACGAACAGTGCCGACTGCAGCTGACAGTGGCATCAGCACCCGAGCCTGTCAGGAGACCACCTCTGGCTTCACTACCAACGGTGCGTCCACCAGCTCCACGATCAAGTCAACATCGGATGACATCAAGCAAGGCATACCAGGCCAATCAGGTGATGTCATCATCAACAGATCAAGGATCATCAGCTCGTCAGGTGAGGCCTTCATGTTCATTTTGTAGTGCCCAGGGACACTCACCTTTCAACGGTTGTCACGATCTGGTCGTAAGTCGTGGGCGACTAAGTCGGGACACTGCTATCGATGCTTGAGGAAGCACTATGCAAGCGACTGTACTCATAGGAACTGGTATTCTCATTGTGGCTCCCAGGATCATAACTCACTCATTTGCAACGCAGATGAGAACATCGGTGCTCCCCGGCAGCAAAATCAACCTGCTGCTCGATTGGTCACCCAATGTGCAGGTGGTCGAGACACGCCAACTTCGTCAAAAGCGCGTCATGTCTCGCCGCCAGTGCATATCACTGGTGTGATATGCACGGGTGGTGAGTGTGAGCTGGCGTGTGTCCAGGAAGAAACGGACCCATCGTCAGCACATCATCATCATGAGGCCCCACCGGTGCAATCCATGGCTCATCACCAGCCAAGGCCACGAGTCGGTGACAGAGCGCATCTTGCTCAGACCACCTTTCATTCACTCAGGTTTGGGTCACGTATGGGCCCTGATAGGGCATTTATTTATTTATTTATTTATTTATTTAATTTCATTTGCTCACTACACTTACAGTTAAACCAAAGCGTGCAGAGGCCAGTTACATTTTGTGTAGATATAGTATACACTTAACTACTAAATTTCTAAAAAACGTACAACACTATTAACAAATCTATGCATAGGTACACAAAATACATCAACATCCGGTTGCTGAACGATCAGAGCGTTGAGTAGATCCAAAGCTTGCGCAGTAGGTGCATATTTTGCCGTCTGTGTGCGAACCAACGGGGCTGTAAATAGACGCCGCGTGCGCAGCCGCGCCAACTTATTTGGAACGAAAAACGAACACTTCGACAAGGCTTCAGGATTATCAATCTTATTATTAAAAAGTAGAAAATAATGTAAAAGAAGAGCACATTTTGATATATGAGATAAGGTAACTGTTGGTGCATCTATGGGACCATCACTCCCCATAACTATTTGTCCTACTGCAATAGTAATGGTCAGGTCAGGTGATGGTCAATTTGTCAAGGTCCGGGCCCTGTTAGATACAGGAGCCTGTGTTTCAATTATCAAACAATCATTAGTTCATCATTTAAAATTGCACCAACAGGGTAATAGTAATATTCTTTACGGAGTAGGTCATCAAGCAGTTACTACACCGGGCACTGTTGTCAAATTAGTCATTAAACCCGTAGGAGCTCATTTACCAATAGTTGGTACCCGGGCAATGGTTATGTTCACCTTATCAGGAAATATTCCACCATATGATATTAAATTAAAGAATCAGTTAAAGTAATCAAATATTATCCTTGCTGATAGCAACTTTGATAAAGCCCGAGATGTAGATATCATACTTGGTACAGATGTGCTCAATTATGTACTTGATGGTTCAAAGATTTCAACCAACATTCCAGGGATAGCGGCTTATGGATCATGTTTCGGTCACGCCATCATGGGAGCGATACACACTCAACAGTCACCATCGACGGTCACATCACCCGACCAGTCGGCAGGCACTTCAGTAGAAGACTATGGACTCCATGCAGTCAGACTGGAGGAAGTCTTAGAAAAGTTTTGGAAGGTGGAGCAGCCCCCTTCGAAGCCAGCTGTTCATCCGGATTACTTGGAATGTGAAAGGTTGTATAATTCAAGTACTCAACGTATGCCAGATGGCAAATATTTGGTTAGGTTACCATTACTTTCAACAAGGCCACCATTGGGTGAATCAAAGGCTTTAGCCATTCAACGATTGCGATCTTTAGAAAGAAAGATGGCAAACAATTCAGTATTCGCAAGTAAATACAAAGAATTCATGAAGGAATATGAAACTCTCGGTCATATGTCAAAATCGGACTTTCAGTTAGACTCCGAACATTTTATCATCCCTCATCATGGCATATTCAAAAAGGGAACGGATAAGATCCGTGTAGTATTCGACGGGAGTGCTCGTTCATCAACAGGAACATCACTAAACCAGTGTCTTCACACCGGTCCACCACTTCAAAATGATATTACCCAAATATTGTCAAATTTCAGACGGCATCAAATAGTCTTCACGACCGACATCAAGCAGATGTTTCGAATGACCTGGATACACCCTGAAGACAGGAAGTACCAGCTCATCTTGTGGAGAGGACCCGTCTGACCAAATTCAGGTATATGAGTTGAATACTAATACCTACGGCCTACGATCCGATCAAGTCCATTCATTGCAATTCGAACATTGTTACAACTCGCCGATGATTGGGAGGCTAGTCATCATGAATCATCAGCTTCAACCGTCATCAGACGAGACACCTTCGTTGACGATATTCTCACGGGCGCAGACTCGTTATCAGAGGCTCAACACCTCAAATCAGAACTCATCGCACTAATGAAAAGCGCCAAATATGAGCTCAGGAAATGGTCATCAAATTGCAATGAATTACTGCAGGATTTGCCGCAGGAACACTGCGAGCTGCCCCATCAGTTTGATACTGACGATAAAAGCTTTATTAAAGTATTAGGTATTCAATGGGACCCAGTATCAGACTCAATGTCATATCAGATCAATGTACCGCTAGGACAAGCAATTACTAAGCGTCATATCCTTAGTACAATAGCACGCCTGTTTGAACCGTGTGGATATTGTGCGCCTATTGTGTTTCGATTCAAGGTGTTTCTTCAGACACTATTTTCAGATGGAGTCAAATGGGACGAACCTGTCAGTAATAGTCAATGTCGTCAGTGGGACGAACTCATTCAAGACCTTAATTATTTGTCAAACTTGCAGATACCTAGATGTGTTGCACTGCCACAGACTGTCTCATATTCACTTCACGGATTCGGAGACGCTGCAGAGACTGGTTTTGCCGCGAGCGTCTACCTCAGGACCGTGGACGCCTCAGGAAATGTCATGGTACGTTTACTTATAGCTAAATCAAGAGTAGCTTCTCAGAGATCAAAGCAAACGATACCAAAACTGGAACTCAGTGCCGCTCATCTAGTGTTCAAATTATTGAATCATGTATCAGAGTCATATGACAGTTCAATTCAATTTGACAGCATCAATGCTTGGTCAGATAGCACAATCGTGTTATCTTGGCTAAACACAAAACCATACATGCTTCAAACATTCGAATGTAACAGAGTTCAAGACATTCAAAATTCAAAACGTTCTATGATATGGAGACATGTACGTTCCGAATTAAACCCTGCAGATGTCGCCTCACGAGGCATGGCGGCTGAAGATCTCATACATTTCAATTTATGGTGGTCCCCAGACTGGTTACTTAAGGAGGAGTCACAATGGCCTGCGTTACCAGTTACTATGCCTTACGATTTACCTGGATTCAAGAAATTGGTCAATCTTGTTACCCCTGTCGAACCATGGGAAGACGCGCTGTTATCACGCGTCAGCTTGTTCAGTAAGCTCATCAATATTACCTCATTGGTACTTAGATTTTGCCGAAATATTAGATTGCCTAAAGAAAGACGGAATCTTAACTCTACACTCTCATTAGACGAGACTCGTGAAGCAACCAGACATTGTATTAAGAAAATTCAAATGGATTCATATAAAGATGAAATTATATTAATCAAGCAAGGAAAATTGGTCTGTAAATCGCTACAGAAATTAAGTGTCTTCGTGGATGAAGACCACTTTATCCGAGTCGGCGGCCGACTACGGAAATCAACATTGCCTTACGGAGCCAGGCATCCATATTTGATACCTAAGGATCATAGGTGGGGTCAATTACTCATAGAATATTATCACAAGTCGTATTGTCATGCAGCGACAACCAGTCAGACGTCAAGTATCAAAGGTCATAAGAAATTGTTTAGTTTGTTTCAGGTTCAATGCTTCATCTCAGCCACCATTTATGGCAGACCTACCAGCTGATAGAGTCACGGCCGCACGACCATTTTCAGGCGTAGCGACTGACTTTGCTGGACCTTTCTTAGTCAAAAGCAGTTTACTAAGAAATGCGAAATCACTCAAAGCTTACCTGTGTAAACACACAGGTTTATAGCAATTTTACTGGTTCTAATTCGTATCTAAAGGAGATCACTCAGTTCTTGTTGGACAACCAGATTATCCTCAAGGAGGAGTTCAGAAAACAGAGCATTCGCTGCGAGTTCAATCCTCCTGCATCGCCCCATATGGGGGGACTATTTGAGGCTGCAGTCAAAAGCGCAAAAAACCTCCTCAAGAGAGAGGTGGGCGATACCATTTTAACATTCGAGGAACTGTCTACTCTATTTACTAAAATAGAGTCTATACTTAATTCACGGCCTCTTGTGCCTATGTCAGAGGACTCCAGTGATTTAGAGGTTCTCACGCCAGGTCATTTCATCATAGGTCAGCCACTAGTTGCCTTGCCAGAAGCTCACTGGAAGGAGACTAAAATGTCGCGATTGTCCCGTTTTCAAGTTATTCAGAAATTGTACCAGACGATCTGGTCGCGCTGGCATGTTGAGTATCTCAGTACACTACAGTCACGTAATAAATGGTATAAGCATATTAACAATATAGAGCTCAACGATTTAGTTCTTATTATTGACGAGAACTCACCCCCTCTTCACTGGCGAAAGGGTAGAGTTATTGAATTGTTTAAGGGATCAGATCACATTGTTAGATCAGTTAAATTAAGGACTCAAAGCGGAGAGCTTGTAAGACCAGTGGTCAAATTGTGTAAATTACCGATACCAATAGAAAGTAATTTAAGTTAACCATTGCACTTCTGTGTATATATAGTGTTTTCATTCTTAAAGTTAAGTCATGTGTATGAGTCATATTATGTGTTATTGTTACTATAAATAGAGCGCATTAAGGACTTCAAGTATTCAGTTCATTTCCCCCTGGTGGCGGGAGGAATGTTAATCGAAAATTAACATGTTTGTATATATTTCATTGTGTATCATCTTAATGTTTAACGCCTTTGCGTTATCGATCTTACGTTCAAAAAAAAGAATCACTTGTCATTCAATCAAAAACCTGTCTAGCTAGTAGTAGAAAAGATGTGATTAAAGATGGCAGTCGGCCATGCATTGGTTTTCTCATAAAAAGGCGTGTGTACGCCATGTAATATTAATTAGATTAGTAAAATCAGTTGTTCATTGGTTTTGTCATCAAGGCGTGTGGATGCCATTTCAATATCAATTATAGTCATTCATTGGTTTTCAAATTCAAAGGCGCGTGGACGCCAATTCATGTTAGTTATAGTGGTTAAATCGTGTTACCTATTAAAATCAGTGTGAAAAGTTAAGTGTTTATTTTTCATCATCTGAATCACCATCATCAACTATCAACGTCTCAAAGGGCCTAACGCGACGCTTCGAACCCGCCGTCCGGCCTTTGAGGAAGTCATCAACGTGTACGATCCTTGGCCGTCGCGATCACGGCTGGCCGAGAAAATCTACGCACAGAGATCGGTCAGATCCGACTAATTACTGCCCTATAGCCATAACTTTAGTGTTGTGCAAGATCCTAGAACGAATATTGAAGAAACAGCTTATTCGATACTTAGAAGATCACTCCCTAATTCACGATCGTCAATATGGGTTTCGGCCAAAACGGTCAACGGGTGATCTTCTAGCGTACGCCACACATCTCTGAGGTGAGGCTATTGACAAGCGTGGCGAGTCACTGGCAGTTAGCCTTGACATAGCCAAGTCTTTTGATCGGGTCTGGCACAAAGCTCTTCTCTCCAAGCTCCCGGCATACGGTTTGCCCGCTCAGTTCTGTATCTGCATTGCTAGCTTCCTGCATGAGCGTAGAATCCGTGTCTTTCGGATGGATGCGCTTCGCGGTTTATGTCAGTGAACGCTGGCGTTCCTCAAGGCTCCGTTCTATCCCCCACACTGTTCCTTCTGCATATCAATGACATGCTATGCAGATGATAGCACAGTGCATGGGAGATATAACGGTCACCCAACGACTGGGCGGGTAGACACCGAAATGAAGCGAGCAAATCTTGTCATTGAGCTTGATCGGGTGTTGGACCTCATTTCTAAATGGGGCTCCGACAATCTGGTGGAGTTCAATGCCAAGAAAACACAGGTGTGCGCGCTCACAGCGAAAAAGTCGCCATTCCTTCCCCTTCCCCTTCCCTCTCTTCAGGGTACATCTCTAGGCCTGCAGAGCAGTATTAACATGCTCGGTATGGATATCCGCTGCGATCTGAACCAAAAGGACTACATCGAAACCGTGATTAAAAATGCCTCACGTAAACTCGGTGTCCTGAACAAGGTGCGGCGATTTTTCACGCCTGATCAGTTGTGTCTATTATACAAGACACAGGTGCGGTCTTGCGTGGAGTATTGCTCTCACCTTTGGGACGGCTCTGCAAAGTACCTTCTCGATGCCTTGGACAGATTGCAGCGCCGCGCTGTGCGCATTATCGGCAATGCAGAGGTCACTAAAACTCTCGAGCCTTTGCAATTGCGTAGAGATATTGCGTAGAGATATTGCGTCACTCAGCGTTTTTTACCGTTTATACCATGGCGAGTGCTCTGAAGAACTCTTTGACCTCATCCCTCCTTCTCTCTTCTTCCATAGGAGTACGCGTGCTGCTCTCCGGAGTCACCAATTTACAGTCTCTAATATTCCATCACGCACAAAGAAATTTGGTGACTCGTTTCTTTGCCGCACTTCCAAAAGATGGAATAGTCTACCAGCACACGTATTCCCTCCTACCTATGACATAGGGTCCTTCAAACGAGGCGTGAAGAAGCACTTTGTGGGCCGGCAGAGTGAGGGTGGAGGCCGGCTCCGCCAGCCAGCCTCAGCCACGGCGGCAGCGAGCGTTAAACCCGCCTGCTCTTCTGCTCGCGGGCCGCCTCGCCCCTCCGCGCCTACGCGGGCTTGAATTACACTCTAGCGTAGGGCAGACAAGACTACGTGAAGTCGGTTTTGCCGCGATTCGTTTCTGTCACTGACTTTTGAAGCACAACCTTACTGCTTAACGTATGTAAGTATGCATCATAGTAATAATAGAAAATCAACTAATTGACATTTACAATTATGCTTTATATGACTTTTTTGAATTATGCTTTGTAAGAGTATGTCTAACAAAGTTATGAATAATACAAATAAGCGTAAACAATGACATAGATTTTAATGATTATGGTTTTTATTAACATGTCTTTCAACGATTCTGCGTTATTTTATGTATGCGTAATAAAAATTTACTACAAGCTATTAAGTTTTTTAAACTTAATAAATAAACTTTCTGCGTTTCAATGTGTCACCGCTCAGTGTGTCTGCACATGTGCTCAGTGTGACAGATGGTGAGCCCATCGCCGCTCTATGCTCTTGGATGTATGTGCAGCTGTATGTATTTACCTACATTGACATTATAACTAATTGGCATGTGATAGTCAGACACTACAATTATTTTTATGAAAAAACGGGATTTTTACCATGTTTGAGTTGTTGTTTTTGAGTCCCCGATATTTACCCAGTTAGGTACTCCGTTTTCTCATAAAATAATAAGCACTTTTATTTGTTTTTTTTATGTAACCACCATTTTATACCGTGGTTCTTGCAAATAAATGATTATGATTATTATGATTATGACAAAGCGTCAAAAGCTTTTTATAAAATAATAATAAAGTTAAGTGGGGTTGTTATCAAAAGATAACAAACCTATCATAATATTATTAATTTACTTTTTGAAATCATATTCATAATTCAATTTATTTATTATTTATTATTATCATATACGGGAATGACCCACAAAGGCAGAAGAGGAAAGTCAAGGTCAGAGGGCTGTCGATCACTAATAATTTAATTTAATAAGATCATTTGCCCAATTGTTATGCTAGAAAAAAAAAATTAAGCGTGTACGCCAAAATTCATCAAAATCAGTTAAGCATAAAAGCGTAACAAACAAACTAATTGACCTTCGAATTTATAATTTATTTGGGATGTTGTTTGGTAGTCATTTTTATTTCTATTGACCTTTTTTAAATTATGTCAATGGTCTTAAAAGTATAGTCACTTCGTTGGCCAAAACTAATAAATTAAATTATGTGATAACCCTATAAGTGAAACAAACTTTTATCGCTTTGCTGGCCACAACTTCGGGGCAAGAATAGATGGCGTCCCCGGGCACACACACGCAGAGATAAATTATAAGATTACTGGAGTACTGCGAATTAATTGAATGGACTATCTTGAGATAGTGTAGCTGACTCGGGAATTAATATTCTGCCATGTTCCGGTGTATAATGTGACTTCTGATATACTGGTTTTGATATACTGGGTCATTTGAAGAAAATTATTTATAACTTCGGTGTTTACTTGTTTACGTACATAAACGATGGTCCTTAGATGTTACTTATTCTTTTTGTAAAATGTTTTAATGCTAAAAAAATAAGTTACAAATAGAGCCATTTTAATATATGACCATAATAATAATAGAAGAAGATACAGAAGGCAGTACTCCTTGACACGGCACGTAATGTCAGGAGGTTCCTCACTCTGCAGCCCTAACCACCGATAGCTTGGGTCTATCCCCGCTGCCGGTGGCAACCATGGTTAAGTTTTAACATTGAAAATGTTCTTTCGTTCGCTCCAGTAGGGGCCCCATTTTCGCTGAAAGTAAGACTCGCCCGTGATACCCTGAGGTTTAAGGCCACGAGAACGTATGAGGGCTCAAAAGACGCGGAATTCGAAGGGGTTTAAAATTATGTAAAAATATTTTGGAAAAGTCAAAAACTATTTTTGGAAATTGAAAAAACCGACTTTTTTTGACCGATAAATCGTGTGTTCAATCAGAAAATTCCCGATATCTCAAGAACGGGGCCGAATTTAAAAAAATTAAACAAAAAACACTTCGTTATTGAACTAAGGAACATTTTACCTTATTACACTTATTTTGATATTAGTGACGGTTGAGGCTGTAGAGGTGCCCTTAGCCGCTAGTTTGCGCGGCGCGAGTTGCGATATCACGCAGCGGGCGGCTCGCGTGCGGCCACGATTACGTATGAGAGCTCAAAAGACGCGGAATTCGGGTTTTAAGATGATCTAAAAATATTTTGGAAAAGTTGGTTTTGAAAAACCATTTTTTTTTGTTTATGAAAAAAAATTAAAATTAGCGAAAGAAAAATTACGCGTTCTTACTGAAAATTGCATTCGACGGGTTTCAAAATAATGTTAAATATTTTATTTTTTGAATAATCTATATTAAGTAGGTACATTTTCAATACCCTTTCAAGTCGTATAGAGCACGAGATCTGTGGACTTTTTATAATATTTTATATTATAAATATAATCTTTTATATAAAATATAGTAAAAAAAATTACTTAAGATAAATTTTAAATAAAGAGAATAATAATAAATTTCACAACTGCTACCAATCATTCGACTCGCCGACGTTTCGGACACATTAAATTCGGAGCAGTGTCCGAATTGACACTTTTTAATTTTATTATTCTTTTCACTGACGATTCGGACTCCAATAAAAATTTACAATAGTAAAAAACAACAACTTGATTTATCTGACTGTACTAAACAGCTCCAATAATTTAATAGTGTCCGAATCATCAGTGAAAAAATAATAAAATTATAAAGTGTCAATTCGGACACTGTGTCCCAATACAATGTGTCCGTAACATCAGTTTGTCAATCATTCAGCCCTAAACTAAGCATAGCCCGAACTATGGTGACTGAATAACGGATAAACATACATAAATACTAATAAACGTCTATGACTCGGTCACAAATGCTCACCACACAAGCATTTTCCCCTACCGGGATTCGAACCCGTGACCGTGGTTGCGTAGTCAGGGTCGCTGACCAGTCGACCACCCGGGCGTCCGACTTTATGCAAACACACATTATGACAATTGATTCTTATTTATTTCATCATCAGCCTTTAAACGTCCCACTGCTGGGCACAGGCCTCCCACGTGGACAATGGGGGATAGCGATAGATAGGAGGAGCTCGATAGCGCAGCGGCTAGCGCGTTCGGCTTGCGATCTTGCCCGCTAAGCAACTTTCGCAATACCGGGTCGCCTGATGGGTGACCATTAAAAACATCTCGAGCTCCTCCGTGCTTCGGGAGGCACGTTAAGCCGTTGGTCCCGGTTGTTGTCGTAAGATGGCAGTCGTTAAAACCCACCAACCCGCATTGGGCCAGCGTGGTGGGTTATGGCCCAATATCCCCCATTGTTCTTATTTATTTATGTAGATGTAATAATCCAAATATTTTAAGATAAAAAGTGCTAATTATTTTTCTTTCTATTTCGTACATAATTCATTTTATTATGTAGAAGGTTTTGACACGTAATGCTCACTTGCTTTTCAAGTTAAGAAGATTGTGTTGACAATAATTTACACAGGTAAACACGGTACCTAGCCACTGGCCGGTATTGCAACAAGGTGCGGGTTCGAATCCCGCCTTTAGAAATTTTACCCACACCTGTAATAAAAACTTACGTGTACATTTTACATAATTAATATTATTAAACATCTACTTTCTAAACATCAAACTGTGCTATGATAGGAGTTCAGTCTGCAGCTGCGCCTCCCTCTTTCTACTGGTTTCACAGAATACGAGCGTCATGGCGTGTCAATGTCACATCATCGGCATACGCTGAGTGGTAACCGTTTCGGTTACAAATGCCTAGTTTATGAAATGTCCATTATCTTCAAAATCAGCCTATAAACGTCCCACTTCTAGGCACAGGCCTCCCACGTGGACAATAGCACGTGTGGATATTGGGCCATAAGCCACCACGCTGGCCCAATGCAGGTTGGTGGGTTTTACGACTGTCATCTTACGGCAACAACCAGGACTAACGGCATAACGTGCCTTTCGAAGCACAGAATTATGTTCCATGTTTTAACACCTCGGTTTAATTCCTAGGACAGGCAAAGTGTGTTTTGGATTTTTGATTTGAGTAGCAACGGTTGCCAACTTTAAAAATAAAAAATAAAGTATTATAAGGCAAGTTATGAAAAATAAACGTATTTTAGAAAAATGGATAGTATTTTATTTTTTTAAAGATTTACCTAAGTATGGCTGCGTTGCACCACGCGGACAACGTTCGCAACTTTTTTACTTTATACTCGGCGTCAAAAAAATCGCACCTTTTAAAAATCATCTTTAAAAATTCTTAAACCTTATGTAGAGGATAGTGTTGGGTATCATTAGAAAGGTAACAAAAAGGAGTATCAAAAAACAATTAAATTTAACTTTCTGTTTAATTATAATTATACAAACAACATTAAAATTAATGAAATAATAAAAATCCTTAATTAAGTCCTAATTAACAACAGATAATTTACAAAGAAAAATGTACAAAAAGTGTCTTAAAATTAACTTAAAATCTAGTGTTACCCCCCCCTTGCCCTGATCACGGCTTCCATACGGTCCCTCATGGACCTCACCAACTTCAGGAGCTCTTCTTGAGGGATAAGCCCCCATTCTTCAATCACCGCGTCTTGGAGCTCCTGTAGAGTCGAAGGAGCTGGATCCCGAGATCGAACCTTACGTTTAAGATGGTCCCAGAGGTGCTCTATAGGATTCAGATCCGGACTTCGCGCTGGCCACTGCATCACAGAGATTTGGGACCTCTGCAAGAAGTCGCTTACGATGCCTGCAGTGTGAGCGCGAGCGTTGTCGTGCATTAATGTGAACCCCTCGCCAAAAGATTCGGCAAAGGGGACCACATGCACTTCCAGGACCTCAGTGACATAGCGGCGAGCAGTCAGCGACCCTTGTCCGCGAGCACCTCCAGTCCGGGAGACGCAGACAAGGTCGGTTTTGCCGGCAGCAGACATACCGCCCCAGAACATGCAGGATCCGCCACCATATTCCACCGTCTCCTGGATGCAGGCTTGGGCGAAACGTTCACCCTGCCTCCGGTATACTCTTCTCCGTCGGTCGTTGCAGAAAAGACACACTCGCGTCTCGTCTGAGAAGAGAACAGCTCTCCACTGCTCAAGGGTCCAATCGACGTGGTCACGAGCAAACTGCAAGCGGGCTCGCCGATGCGCTGCAGTCAATTTTGGACCCGTAGCAGCTCTGTGGGCCGCTATCTTCTTCTCCTTCAATCTTCTTCTAACCGTAGATACGCTTACGGTGCGTCTGCGAACTGCCTGGAGCTGCTGTTGCAACTCAACAGCGTTGGAGAAACGATTTCTCAAAGAGTTCGACACAACGAACCGGTCGTCTCTTTCCGAAGTGCAGCGACGTCTACCCGAACCGTGTCTGCGGATATAGCCACCGGTCTCTATGAAGCGCTGGTACACTCTTCGAACGGAATAACGGCTCAGGTTCAGTTGCCGGGCAACATCACACTGCCGCACCCCTGATTGCAGTAGTGCAACCACTTGAGCGGCTTTATCAGCTGTGGTATCCATCAAAATCTGTGCGTGTGTCCTCTTCAACGGTTGAATAGCGAATGACCCACATTGAACCCGTGTTGACCGTTTTATACCCACAAAGGAAGCGCAACTAGCAACTCTCACGGGTAGCAAAATTTGCATCGAATTTTTGTGACACTTTATTTGTTGCATTAGGTTTTATTTGATAATGAAAAGTAATGTTTTTTATTAAGTTAATTAAGTAACCTTGTAAATAAAATCATAATTAATGCGACTGCATGTGCATATCAAGAGTAAATGACATTTGAAAGTGATTTTCTAAGAGGTGCGATTTTTTTGACGCCGAGTGTATACAAGCAAAACAGGTATATTACCAGTGCAGTGATACTAAAACAGTATTTTGGATAGTTTATTTTTGTTCAACAGTAAAAAGTATAATGTAGTGAAAAACAGTATAATACTGTATTAAAACTATTTTAACGGGACCTAATACGATTATTTTTTTTAAGTAAGTACATGTACTTACTGCTTGACGTTTCGTTTTAGGTCAAGTTAAAATAGTTTTAATGCAATGCAACGCGATAGGTTAAAGTCTTAATAACACGGCCGCACACGTTTGCCGCATGTCAAACGAAAGATGGGCGAAAAGAACAACCGAATGGGTCCCATTTAATGCCAGACGACATCGCGGCAGACCAAGGCGAAGATGGCGTGACGAGCTTGACTCCTACAAAAAAGATTGGCCCGTAGTAGCAGGAGACAGAGTTGTGTGAAAGAAGGAGAGGGAGGCCTTTGCCCTGCAGTGGGACAGATTGGGCTAAATAATAATAATAATAATCAACTGCGGAGAGGGGGTGAAGTTATGTCGCATTTGTTGTACATGGATGACCTCAAATTGTTCGCACCAAACCGCCAAGACTTGGTGAAACTGCTGAAAATTACTGAGACTTTCAGCAGTGCCATCAAGATGGAGTTTGGTGTGGATAAGTGTGCGGTTATGCATGTACAGCGTGGGAGAGTAGTAAATTCAACCAATTTACAACCCTCCGAAACGATAAACCTCAGATCTCTCTCCGAAGTTGAAACATATAAATATCTTGGTATGTCACAGTCTTTGGGTGTTGAGGACAGGGACATAAAACAGTAATTACGGGAGCGATTCTTTTGCCGCCTGAGAAAAGTACTTAACAGTCTTTTATCGGGTGGCAATAGGACGCGTGCTTTTAATGGCTGGGTTATGCCTCTCCTCACATACTCCTTTGGCATACTAAGATGGACTCAGACCGAATTGGACGCCTTGGATAGAAGAGTCCGTCAAATGCTCACGATTTCCAGAATGTTACACCCGCGCTCATCTGTTATGAGGCTGTACATCCCGCGGAGATGTGGGGGTCGCGGCTTTTTAAATGCCAAGGACCTACATAACCGTGAGGTGTGCAGTCTCAGGGATTATTTCTTTAACAGTGAGTGCGGGATGCATTTGGATGTCGTGGCAGTTGATAGACACTTTACGCCGCTCTCCATGGCAACAGAAAACTGGCGCAAACCAGTGGTGCTAAGCACTCTCGATCGCAAGGACATATGGAAGAGCAAGGTGCTACACGGGCGCTACTATCGGGCTCTAACTGGGCCTGATGTAGATTTGCCTGCCTCGGTGAACTGGCTACGTTTCGGTGACCTCTTTGGGGAAACCGAAGGTTTTGTCTGTGCCATTGAAGATGAAGTTATCAAGACGAATAACTACCGGAAATATATTATGAAGGACGGTACGGTCGACATCTGTCGGGCATGCCGCCGTCCTGGAGAATCAAAATTGTCATTTAGTTGACGTGTGGACGCAACAATTTAGTGAAGTATTTACTGAAGTAGATAAGTTATGGTATTTAAACATACTTACATGGTTCAGAATATCGTCCACTAAAGAGTGCATAAGTTGGACACGTGTAAACGATCGACAACTTAAAATTAAGTTCAAATTTAGTTACCTACTTGACAACTTAATACGTGTAAACGGCCCACAGAGACATTGCCAAGCTTGTGGTAAATGTTTTTATTTCATTACATTGTAACAAATTACATTGTACGTGTAACAAAAGTGTAGAGTGCAGTTGGGCGTTGGTGGGGTACAATAGTTCTCGTTTGGGATTTATTCGGCCAATTACATAATGCCCCTACAGTGCCTCTCTGTGTGCAAATGGGCGATTTTCTGACAGCCCAAATTAAAAAGTAAAAATTAGTTCAAAAACACTCGATAGATGTCGTTTTATGAAAGCTGGGCTACTTATAAGCTGTAATAAATTCTACACTTTTACTTCTCTACCAAAAGAATAAAAAAATAGTATTTACTTACCTATTTATATTCAGGACATCCAGAACCTATTTCTATTTTGGAATAGAATATATATTACGCAGCCATACACGTGCTCTTCATGAACCCGCCTTTTACTAAGCGCCATACTAATCTATGCTAAGCGCCATCTATGAAGTCATTTACGAACCAATTTCTTTTTTTTTTGATCTCGGAAAATCGCCCGTTACCAGCGATAGCGAATTTTCACAAACTGAATAGTAGGCTGGAAATAAACTGTACGCACGCGCACGCCACCGGCTTTCATTCTGAAAACGTGAATCAGAGCCACCTAATAATAAACAAGGTAAGTTACAATTTTTCAAAGTCAAAAGACAAAGGGCCACTGGATTCATCATTTTCTAGTCTGTTTAACTCCAAGTTAGAACATAATTAGATATACTTAGACCTTTCTGTACCTACAACTCCTTTGAATATGGATTTTGTTGTATAATTTATAGTTGTTTATGTATTTAAGTCTAACTACATGGACAAACCTCTACTTATTATTTTTTTCGTTTAGAAAAAATAAGTTATATTGAGCAGGTAGGTATAACAAAAAAGACTTTTTTCGTCCATTTTGTTATATTGTATAACTAATAGTATAACTAGATGGACTAACCAAGGCAAGCCGTAGGTCTGCAAGATAGCAGTTGCAACTAACCCACACGTAATTATATTTTTTTAATTACATAATCACAACTATTATCCCCGTATATATAAACGGGATTTAACGCAAAACTATAATAAGTAAAGGCCGTGGTCACCGCCCGTGACCACGGCCGGTGCAATTCGGTCGAAACGTCGGGTATAAAAGGTATGCCTAGGATGCCTTTACTAAATAGTTTTGCGTTAAATCCCGTTTATATATGTGTGCATAATGGAACGCGAAAGTTTAAAAGTGTATATTATCCCCGTCATAGTCAGAGACTAGGCAATGAGAACAGCAAAAGTAGTCCTCTACCATTGTCCACTTTTCACCAAATTAATACCGACTGCACTGCACTGTATGTGCAGTCTTTAGTCTAGGGTTGTTGAGGATGTGGTAATGGAAGAGGAAGGGGAAGAGGAATTGTATAGCACAAAGAAAGAGGATGGGGATGAGGATGCGGAAAATTTATTTATGAGGAGGAGGAACAAAAAGAATGTGTGATGAAACAGGCACATTAATTAAGTTTATTTCATCACACTCCCCGTTTTTTATTTAGTTATTTATATAAACAAAGTACCTACGTAGTATTTTATTTATTTCTTATTTATTTGTGGCCGGTCTGAGATTTCGCGTGCAATTTCAATTCCTCGTTAATTCTTCTTAATTTATGAGGAAGCGATAGCGGTAGGGGAACTGTAATATTTGCGGAACTTCCGCAACATGTGGAAGCGGAAGAAGAATCCTCATCTACCCTACGTATAGTCCGATAGTCGCTTTTTACAACCACCATGAAAAGAGTATACTACTGGTGGTAGTATTTTTTCACCGCGACACGGTTAATTAACTTCTTTTTTATTAAATAATTTTAAATACATGTTAAGTTAACATGTATTTAAAATTAAAAGTTAATTAACATTGTTAACCCACCAACCCGCATTGGGCCAGCGTGGTGGGTTATGGCCCAATACCCCCACGTGCTATTGGCCACGTGGGAAGCCTGTGCCCAGCAGTGGGAGGTTTATTGTCAGCCAATAAACTTTGATGATGATGGTGATGATGATGAAATTCAAGTTATTGTAACTGATTATCATCTGCTAAACTAACATAATACGAGTACTTTGTACTGATGCGCTGTAAAAGTTACTGCATTTAGAAAGCACTATATTTTGTTTTCTATATATTTATATATTGTTTTTTATTTCACGTACCTATAGAAGTAAAGTGTCTACTCAAAAATTTCATATAGGGACTTTATTGCATGTCTCAGATTCAACGAAACAATATTGAAAATTTTGTGAACAGTCATACCTACGAGTATTTATAAATTTCACAGGATATCCGCAAAGGTTTGCCCGCTGAGTTTTTATATCCCGGGAAGGCAGGCCTCCGGAATATATTGTGTGGTGCGAGTGTCAGTTGGGCGAAGGAAAAGCCAATGTTTATTGCATGTAGGTGTTTTCTATACAACACATCTGTCTTGTTTATTTATAGACGAAGGACACGAAAACCATTCAGTTGAGTTTCACGGCTCGGTCGCTTCTCTATTATCAAAAGGGCCACTTTACAATGAAGAGCTGTTAACTAAAAATTGTCTAAGATTCAGCAATGTTAAAAAGTTTTATTCCTTTTGTTTTACTTTGCTAACATGCAAACGAACCTTAACTTGGTATTGGACTTCTTGTCGGAAAAGTGAAGCGTCATGTCTGCAGTTTTGTTTTATTTCCTAAAATTTGTGTTTTGTCGAATATTAATAATGTGAAATAGTAACCGTTAATCATTTTTTCAAATTCATTTAAGAAATCCGTGTTAGATCTAAGTAAACTCCCGCGTCTTTACTCAAAATCAAAGGGTTTGGATGAAATATAATTTACCATTAAACATTAATACTATTACATTACTCACTCGAAACTCGGACGAAACGTCGGGTATAAAAGGTATATATGCGTAGAATGCCTTTACTAAGTAGTTTTGCGTTAAATCCCGTCTTAATATGTGTGCATAATGGAACGCGAAAGTTTAAAAGTGTATAATATACACTTATACACTATATATTATGTACTACTAACTATCATCTACTTTATGCAAAAAAATATTTACTTTTAAGCATCTTTTTTATTTGATGCTGGCTGAATGTGCTAATAGCACCAAGCTATTATTTAAGAAAAAAATAAAATTATGGTAATTTTATTATTTTAGTAGTAATTACTATAATTGGTGTGACATGATATTTGATCGAATCCACCCTTAGTATTTAAAAGAAATGAATTTAAAGAACTAACATTGGTTCAAAACGCAATTTCAAACGCAAAACGCTTGGATTAAATGATCGCATACCTTTAAAGAGAACTAAAACTATTTTTAATATTTGAAATACTTACAAGAACAATAAAGACAACAACTAGGTACTAAAACCACTCATAAAACATCTTTACTCAATCTCAAAGGGTCTTGTCATGTCTTAGCGGCTGTTATTTGTTTTTTCAGCTCAATATCCGCTTTAGGACAATTAGTGGTCTGCGCGGCACAGCGCTAGAGGCTGGAGGCCAGGATATTAAGCCTTTGACATGCCAGACCGATATCACACCGCAGCCCAGCGGAACGGTCCTTTTATACAAGGATCTCTGCGTGCAGGGTTCAGTGAGATTTTCTACTGTTCTCGGATAAATAGTTCGTAAGCCTATCATCGTCGGCAAATAGGTATATAATCCCGCAACTGTATCATCATACTAAGTGCACTACCCTTCAAGGATCATTAGACCGCCGGCGGTCGCAAAACAATAGGTTTTCAATTGTGTCTGGTTTCACGTTGCTTGAGGGATCAAATTAACACGTTTATTAGGTATATCATAAATTTTATTTACGCAAACTATAATTTGATAAGTACTTATGGAAAAGTCACGGCAACATAGACAACTGGACGCATATCACAATCACTATTACAAAACAACACGCATTGGACCAGCGAGCGTCGTGGGTTATGTTTATTGGCTAACTAGCGGCCCGCCTGCGCCTTCGTCCAGGCTAACTTAGAAACATCGTCACACTTTTCATACAAAACATCCACAAATTTAAGTATATTTAAAAAAAACATCGTCTCTTCGATCTTTCTATCAGCGAAGAGCAGACACAAGAAAACGGCGCATTTATGATGATGACAGACAGGTAGTGGGTGTTTCGCAGTTTGTCTGGTTCGCAATTTGTCAGGCAGACAAACCGCGAATTTTTGTTCTCAATGCGTCCGGCTTATGATAGATATCTTTGCATTTTTCTAATTCGCAATTTGTCTGGCAGACAAACTAATAACAAAAGTTCGCAGTACGTCAGGACTTTTACCACTTTTAAAACCAGACGATTGCGGTAAAAATGATGTCAGTTTGAAATGAAACACTTTTTTACGGATTAACTCGCGTTTAATTTACTATTTACATAGTTTTTATATTATCCTGACGTTTCGAACCCTTTACAGGGTCCGTGGTCACAGCCTCCCTGTGACCACGGACCCTGTAAAGGGTAAACGCGAGTTAATCCGTAAAAAAGTGTTTCATTTCAATGTGTAGTGCTCCCTTAAACCTCAGAAAACATGATGTCAGTTTGTCTGGAACACCAAGTAGATCGTATAGGTACACTGGCAGAATAATCTCACGAGCGATGCGAACGTGCACCTTTCTGACATTTTGGGTCAGGTATCATACCATACTGTTTTGGCTAGCGCTAGAGATAAATGTGAGAAAGGTGCAGGAGGCCAATTCTCATTTTTCGAGATGTAGTCTCGAATCGAGTTTTGATTTCGATCTTTATCTCGACCATAAAATCTCGTTATTAACATTTTGTTCACGAATCTCCTATTCTCAGCGCTAATCGACTTCGAGTTTGATTCGAATTCGAACTTTATCGAGTGGTAATCCAATTTAGTTATTCTGAACATCTCGAACTCGACATTTCTCGAAGGAGAGCCGCTCGAATTGCTTCGAGTGGTCGGCAGTGGTCGAGACGTAATTTCGACTACGAGAAGCTAATGAAACGTCAAATAGCGGCGAAATTACGGTGGATATGGAGGAGTTAATTTCCAATTTTGTCGTAGAAGTGATTTAAAATATTGAGAGAGCTCGCTCTCTTTTTTTTAAAAGGTGGAAGAAAACTTTCTACTCTTTAACTGTATATCGGCTTCCAACATTTGTAGAAGAAGCTGCTTCTGCTGTGGCGTTGGGTATTTTTTGTTGACATTGTGACATTGTGTGTGTCTTGTGAATACTAAAAATGATCGTTTCGTCACCAAACAAGCACACAACCACAAACAAAAACCATAAAAATTATCGACTATACGTCACGTTTTAAACAATACAAGTTGTTTAAGGAAATTAAATTTCATCACAACACATTAAATATAATGATTTTTCGATACTTATTAAAAATTTACTTTTTTAATTAAAAAGCAAGTTCAATACTTACATTTAAATACCTTTACAGTAAAAATATTTGAGGTACATAGTTGCAACCGGTTTAAAACCGGATGAAACGTGTCAAACGGAACGCATCACGAGTTGATTGCAATAAAAAGAATGGCAATATTCATCAAAAAAAAAACTCGAAGTCTATTTCGATTAGCGCTGAGAATAGGAGATTCGTGAACAAAATGTCGATTATCGAGATAGAGATCGAAATCAAAACTCGATTCGAGACTACATTTTGAAAAATGAGAATTGGGGCCCAGGAGGCCAATTCTCATTTTTCGAGATGTAGTCTCGAATCGAATTTTGATTTCGATCTCTATCTCGACCATAAAATCTCGTTATTAACATTTTGTTCACGAATCTCCTATTCTCAGCGCTAATCGACTTCGAGTTTGATTCGAATTCGAACTTTATCGAGTGGTAATCCAATTTAGTTATTCTGAACATCTCGAACTCGACATTTCTCGAAGGAGAGCCGCTCGAATTGCTTCGAGTGGTCGGCAGTGGTCGAGACGTAATTTCGACTACGAGAAGCTAATGAAACGTCAAATAGCGGCGAAACTACGGTGGATATGAAGGAGTTAATTTCCAATTTTGTCGTGGAAGTGATTTAAAATATTGAGAGAGCTCGCTCTCTTTTTTTTTAAAAGGTGGAAGAAAACTTTCTACTCTTTAACTGTATATCGGTTTCCAACATTTGTAGAAGAAGCTGCTTCTGCTGTGGCGTTGGGTATTTTTTGTTGACATTGTGACATTGTGTGTGTCTTGTGAATACTAAAATGATCGTTTCGTCACCAAATAAGCACACAACCACAAACAAAAAACATAAAATTTATCGACGATACGTCACGCTTTAAACAATACTAGTTAGTTGTCTAAGGAAACTAAATTTGATCACAACACATCAAATATAATGATTTTTCGATACTTATTAAAAATTTACTTCTTTAATTAAAAAGCAAGTTCAATACATTTAAATACAGTAAAAATATTTGAGGTACATAGTTGCAACCGGTTTAAAACCGGATGAAACGTGTCAAACGGAACGCGTCCCGAGTTGATTGTATTAAAAAGAATGGCAATATTTATCAAAAAAAAACTCGAAGTCTATTTCGATTAGCGCTGAGAATAGGAGATTCGTGAACAAAATGTCGATTATCGAGATAGAGATCGAAATCAAAACTCGATTCGAGACTACATCTCGAAAAATGAGAATTGGGGCCCAGGTCCAAATCCGGACCGTGGATTATTTTTCAATATTTACCAAAATTGTATTTTTTATTCGTAACAATTTATGAAAATAATTACGGCCGCGTGACTTTGTTCGCGTGAATAACCCTTATTCCGTAGCAATTTTCCAAAAAAAATCTTTCATACAAACCTTCTCCTGACAATTACACAACAAAAAATAGCTAAATAGCCGGGCTCAGCTTTAGATTAGTCAACACCTGATATTAGCACCATATTTTTTATAGATAGGTTTGCTAAAGAAGTACGTATAGTTTACTAAAATTTTACCGCGCGGAGATGCATAGTTTTTAAGCTAGAATTTATTGAAAATTGTAAAGTAGTAAAGAATTGAGGGAAAATCGACATGTTGTTTGACGTAAAATATTAAAACGTTTAGTTTTAAGCCACTAGCTGCCCTACTCCGTAGGTCACGTGATAGGTCTTGAATTTCGAGGTTACTTTTTTTATTAGACAACAGAAAACTAGCTCTATTCCAAAATATCTTGGGGGGGACGGGGGTGGAGAGGGTACGGTAATGGTGACTTGGTAGATTTTTTGTGATGATGTTGTATTAAAAATAACCTAACATAACCTCAAAATAAAAATATTTTGAAAATTATGCATTTCTTCACTTTCACTCCCCCTCCCTTAGGTTCCCTCCTCCCCCCTCCCCTTCCACCTTCTTTCGCTATTGCTTAATCTAAAGCGATTCCATAATACTAGGGTCACTTACCCAGCAAAGTCTTGCGGTCACGATCTGAATAATCTGGACTGCGTGTGATTCACCAACGAATATCTATGTGTTAAGATTAGAAAAAGATTTTAAGGCAATCAAAATAATCTCGTACCTAAAAACGAATTCTAAATAATCATCGTCATCAGCCTATAAACGTTCCACTGCTGGGCACAGGCCTTCCCACGTGGACATCATCAAATGGGAAGATTGGGCCATAACCCACCACGCGGGCCCAATGCGGGTTAGTGGGTTTTAACGACTGCCACTACTACGACTAGCGGCCGCTTGCTGTTTCACCCGCGTGGTTCCCGTTCCCGTGGGAATATCGGCATAAAAAGTATCCTATGTGTTAATCCAGGTTATAAACTATCTGTATGCCGAATTTCATCCAAATCCATTCAGTAGTTTTTACGTGAAAGAGTAACAAACATTTATCCATACTTACAAACTTTCGCGTTTATAATATTAGTAGGATCATTGGACTGCCATCTCTCGACGACAACCGGAACCAACAGATTTAAGTGCCTTCCGAAGCACGGAACAAAAAATATAAAAACAAAAACATATTGTAAAATAATAACCTTATTTAAAATATACTTACATACCATCTGGACAACACAATTAAGAAATAAAAGTATTTTTTGACGTGACAACGTCTTAAATTAGGTTGCGGCTGGGAGTCACATATGAAAAAGTGTAACGCTCGGTAACGTTACGATGAGTCACCGAACGAGAGAGAGGCCCGCCGAATGCCTTGCGTCTCTCTCCCACTCAACTATGATCGGTCTGCATATTTGTTTTAAATATAATTCTTTTTATAAATAAATGTTTTAAATTGTTACTATTATTTCATCCTTCTTCCTACTATACGAATGAATATTCACATTAAAATTATTTTACCACTCAAAGTCGTTGTCACGTAAAACTTTCGCCCGTATACCGACTTTACAGGCAACCAATTTTTTTTTATAAAGTATTTCACGCAACTGTAAAATTCTCAACAACGCTTCTTTTTAAAACAAAATGGCGGAGCCATTGATATATGGGCGGAGCACTATCTTTTTTAAAGACCAGCAAAAAGTTTGCATTGCTATGGATGAATGCATATAAATAAAATAAAAACATTATTTAGGTATCTTTATTATTGTAATGTTTGAATTTACAATGCTATAAATACAAGGATAAAATGTTTACTAGTGAACCACAAGAAAAAAAAACAACCAGTCTCTTTTTTTTCTAGTAAACATTTTATCAATTATATAAGTAACCAAATGTATTTTTTATTCACTTTCTTATGCAATTTATTATTAGGTCCTTACATATGAAATTTTCGTTTTTTATATAAATTTATATAGCTATATACTCATGTTTTTATGTATTGAAAACCGTAATTCATTTGTTTTTCCTTTTTTGGTTTTTTCTTTGCGTCACTCAGTTTACAAAATGGAAAACTTGAAATATCCATTGATTTATAATGTACAATATCGCGTTATTTACGAGTACGAGTTCCATCGTGGCACCAGTGCAGCAGAAACGGCTCAAAGGATTAATGATGTGTATGGCGGCGGTGTCGCAAAAGAAAACACAGTGCGTTTTTGGTTCCAACGTTTTCGTTCTGGAAATTTCAACCTGCAGAACAAGCCCCGTGGATGGCCGGAGACCAAAGTTGATAACGAAGTATTTAAGTTAAAGCTATTGTGGAAGCGGATCCATCGCAAACCACGTCCGAGTTAGCAGCAGGCTGCGGTGTTAGTGATAAAACTGTTTTAATCCACTTGAAGCAAATTGGGAAGGTGAAAAAGCTGGAAAGGTGGGTACCTCATGAATTGAGTGCAGCAAACCGACAAACGCGCGTCGACTGCTGCGTTACTTTACTCAACCAGCACAATAATGAAGGGGTTTTAAATCGAATTATTACCTGTGATGAAAAGTAGATCCTGTACGATAAACGGAAACGCTCATCGCAATAGTTGAACCTTGGCGAACCATCCAAATCCTGCCCCAAGCAAAAATTGACTTTAAATATTACTTTTGGTACACTAGTGCCGGTGTCGTTCACTACAGATTTCTTAAATCTGGCCAGACAATTACGGCAGATGTATATTGTCAGCAACTGCAAACCAAACCTTTGAACAATTAGGTCGGCAGAAACACGATGTAAAACGCATTAGGGCTACGAGATTACACCAATGTCACTGCCTGTTGGTAACCACAGCTACTGAATACGAGTACACATTAGCATAATGGAAAGCTAGCTGCTAATCAACCGAGGCTGATCAATCTGTTGGTGGTGGTCAACTTTAGGGGTAACCAATGTTGGTGATAGTTAATGTCTGAAGGTTGCTAACTGGGTTAAGTAGGTACTGTCCACCAAAGGATATTTTGGAGTTCAGAAGGTGTGAAATAAAACCAAGAAATTAGGTGACGAGCGGCCAGGACTGGCACGCGATGATAACTGCCGTTTTATTTCTTTTTAAATACATAGGTATACATATCGAATATAGATCAGATGCAAACTTAGCTTTAGTATATACCTACTACATAGTTATCTATGTGATGCAGCGGTTCCGGGAATTTACAATGTGTGCCTAAATCGCTCTAAGCCACTGCTGCTTCAGGACAACGCTAGACCACACTAGAGAGGGGGTGGTAGTATTCTTTTGATGAGCCGCTACGTGACACGGCTGGCAAAAAAGCAAAATTAAGATTTCGTGCGTAGAAAATAAATCTGAGTTTTATTATATTCGACCACTGTGCGGTTCTGTGGTATTGCAGTAACAATGACGATATATAAATAGTATAATGTTAGCGTTAACTTTCGACAACAATTTGTTATGAATACGTATGGGTAAGTTACAAGAGCACAAGAAATATCAGTATCCACAAATTAAAACCTCAGACGGTTTATGCAAATATTATCCTAATGCCGCCCGCGCCGAGGCGCCCCATCTGCATTTAAATTATGGATTTAAATAAAACTGGTTGTAAAATAGGAGCTTCGGATAAAAAGCCCTAAAACTTGAGAGGAGCTTAGAAAATCTCCTTTTATAGCATACTAACTTTGGAACGAACATTCGCTATTACTAGATTGATAAATTACGGATGGTGTTAAGTTATTTGCGATGTTTCAATCGTAGACGGTCACTGAAATAGGACTTGTTTTTATTTTTGAAATTTTTGCATTAACAATGCTACTCGTATATAGGATAAAATTTACTATCCCATTCGAGCTTCCCTGGACTTGTTTGTTTCAACCCACCAACCCGCATTAGGCCAGCGTGGAGAGTTATGGGCTATAATATTAATAAATGCGGGATATATTTTTCCAGCGTATTAGCTAGGTATCCATCTTCATATTAAAATAAAGGGCTAAACTACTGTCATGTAACTAGCCATGAGGCTTTGTTGGTATCTTATTTATAATATAAATACTATTAAAGTCTACATTGCACAGTGGAAAAGGCAGACTTAATGCCAAATGGCCCAATATCCCTGCTGTTGTCCATGTGGGAACGCCAATGCCCAGCAGTGGGACGTTTAGATTAAAATGACAATGTTTTTAAAACTATCTAATACAAGCGGCCGCTCGCGGTTTCACCAGCGTGGTTCCCGTTCCCGTTGGAATATCGGGATAAAAGTATCCTGTGTGTTAATCCAAGTTATAAACTATCTGTAAGCCAAATTTCATCCAAATCCATTCAGTAGTTTTTACGCGAAAGAGTAACAAACATCAATCCATACGTTCCCGCGGAATATCAAGATAAAATGTATCTTATGTGTTAATCCAGGTTATAAACTATCTGTATGCCGAATTTCATCCAAATCGTTTTTACGTGAAAGAGTAACAAATAACCATACTTACAAACTTTCGTGTTTATAATATTAGTAGGATTCACGACCAGAAGCATATTCTGTGCCAGAAGTTACTAAATAATGAAATCCAATAAGTTGTAGCACGCTCAATCATGCAAAAGAAACCTTCTACTAGTTTTAAACTCAGTATTTTCGTATAATACAAAATATCTTAACGTTTTGGTGTCTTTTTTTCTTTAACATACAAGCCTTAAAAGGAGAATTGAACGTAAAATGTACGGAGCTTTTTGCTTGTGAGCTGAAACGAACGAAAACGTCACGAACGAGCGGATTTGTTTTATTTTAGTATAATAAAGTTTTTCCCGCAAGTTTCCATTCGGTGCGATAGAATTTAATTAATCCGTGAGAGATTGACCATTGCCAGCGGGGCACTTTTCTTTTTCACGTTCATAGACTTATTTATGACTAGAAGTGACCATCTTTTCTTATCTATTCTTGAAAGCTTATGTAATCAAATCAAAGATGATAAAGATAAAGTTGCTTCAAAATATTTATAAAGTGTTAATTAAATAACTCAAAACCTGAAATCAGTTTGTTCAGAATCGCAACAAGAATGAATTCCACTAAATAAATAGGTCACATTTGATAGAAAAATATATTTTATTAACTACTAAACTCTATCAGTCTTCAGACAACTTTGCCTCAGATGAGACTCGACCTCGAGTCACAAGTTTTTTAAATTTTCAATAATTATACTTGTTATACTTATATTGTCTTGTACCTATAATCTTTTCTGTTGAAATTAATAAAATTTCTGGAATCATATTAAAAAATCATTTTAAAAGCATTCTGAAAGCGAGTCACTTCCAGTAATAACACTTTTCATCGTCTACTCGCCCAATCGGACCAATATATCGCAAGTCCATAAATATTTGTATGGACACATCCAATTTTATCGCGACTCGGCGCCACTCGTCTTGCTTTCGGACGGCCGAAATACTGAAATACAGCATTATGTGTGACCTTTAGGCGTGAATGGAATACCAAATAAGAGCCAAACTATCTTCGGTGGTTGTAACTTTGAAATGTTATTGCAGGTGCGCTATAAATCTGTTGTGTAGCCGAGTTATATTAGCTTTGTGTCGTCTATACCTTACTAATTCTATCTATCTGTATATATCATCATCAACATCAGCCAGAAGACGTCGACTGCTGGACAAAGGCCTCCCCCAAGGATCTCCACCACGACCGGTCCTGTGCTGCTTGCATCCAGCGGCTACCCGCGACCTTCACCAGATCGTCGGACCACCTTGTTGGAGGCCTGCCCACACTGCGTCTTCCGGTACGCGGTCGCCGCTCGAGAACCGTTCTGCCCCAACGGCCATCGGTTCTACGGGCGATGTGCCCTGCCCATTGCCACTTGAGCTTAGCGACTCTTTGGGCTATGTCGGTTACTTTAGTTCGTCTACGAATTTCCTCATTTCTGATTCGATCACGTAGAGAAACCCCGAGCATAGCCCTCTCCATTGCTCTTTAATATTTTAATATCTATGAATGCAGTTTAAATTGTTTTTTAAATTTAAATAATGTCTTCTTTCAGTAAAATGTTCCATCTACAATATTCAAGGTACTTTCCCTCCATGTGGCATATCCGTGGGACGCCCTGTATACGTATTTACGAATTTTTATGTGTAACAAAGGTGTTGGCAAATTAATTAAACAAAACAGTGCAACATAACATTTTCAAATTCTCTCATGAAGTCCGTGTAAGATCTTAGTCAAATCTCACATCTTTACTGACTTCCCAAAGGTAAAGGTACCTCTCAACGGTTTTGAAAGAATATCGTTTACCTTTCTTATTTACGATTTTTAAAATGAATATCAGATATCAGTACTTCGTCATATACAGGGTGTTTCTTGTAAGGTATCGATTTTTGGTAGTTTTTGAGGTATACTTTTTTTTTCTTTTTCTTTTTAAGTAAGTACCTTTTTTATACATTTCTGTGCAGGCACTTTTTCTTTAACTAAGCACCTAATCATCTTCCTAATACCAATACAAGTTACAAAAAAAAATTTTAAACTGATGTCGTAATAAAATAATCAGAAAAGAAAAAAAATATGGCTCGAAAACTACCAAAAATCGCTGAACATACTGGGGGGTTCAAAGATAGGTATGGTAGTTCCCTATCACCACACATCGGCTTGACACCTTACAAGAAACATCCTGTATATAAGGCGACTGCTAGAAACCGCAAGAAACTTCAAGGGCTGGTCAGGCAAAGTGTTTTAAACATGACAAAAATTACAAAAAAGGAATTTGTGTTTTTTTCATTTATAATAAAATAATTAATTTTTTGGATTTTTAATTGGATATCCCCCCTCCTTACTTCACTAAGTTTTATTTTGTACTGGCACCTCGAGACCAACCGTTAGATTATGCAAGAAGTGCCAGACGTCCCTGCGCCAGTAGAACACTCGCGCAGGAGACCACCAACGTTAGGTCTTGACGCCAAATTAGTGCCCGCCGCAGCGCGCTCTTCATTCGGTACTCATAAGACTAGTGTCTCAGGAGAGTATCCCCGTGAACACGTGTAGTTCACTGCCTATTGTCCAGATAGGTAACCGGAGCTGTCAAGCTCGCTCACTTCTCGTTGCACGAAGGGCACAATTCGCAGTTGCCACTGATAGGGTCGTCGACTCTAAAGTCGACTCCCAAGTGTCCACCTTGGTAGCGGAGTAGTAAGCACACTCACTTCTCGGAACCCATCCGGGCGCCTAGCCAGTTCCCACGTCCTACGCGGCTGGCTGGACCGGAGACTTACGGCATCTAGGAGGCCGCCTCTACTAGTTATCCAGACTAGTACCGGAGATGTCAACACCAATGTCCAATGAAAACCACCGGACAAAGCTGCCAACTAGTAGTGATATTATTGGGAAGTCTGGCTCAAAAATCAACACAACCACGCTCACTTCGTTCGCTGCTTCACTTCGTTCCGCGGTTGTGTTGATTTTTAAGCCAGACATCCCAATAATATTTCAAACATCAGCGTCTTTTATTAAGTATTTGCATCAGGCAGCGATCGATTGATCGTTCTAAAGTGGTTTTATGGAAATGTTATTGGGCTGTCTGGCGTAATCAACACAACCGTGGAACAAAGTGAAGCAGCGAATGGAGTGAACATCACTTCTCGAACGTATGATTGATTGCTATCTGATAATAATATTTAGTACTAAACGCATTTAATAATAAATTATAAATACACATACAAATGCACATATCTTCTGCCAAATAAAACTAAACTTACTTGCCACTTGCGAGCATGACAATGAATCGCTACCCGATTGCAAACTAACTAACCTAAAATTTACCAGATATTATGATGTATTTAAATATCATAGCAATTAAACTTAAACTCATTTAGTTGAAACTCCTGAAAGATAGTAGTCTTGACAAGTTGAACAGTTCAATGAAATTTGTCAAACAAAAAGAATCATTAAAATTAGACTGCATTATTCCTGCATCATCAAATGAGCCAAAGCGACATGGAAACTTATTGCCGAACACAATACGTTGTATTGTTTGTGGTCCATCAAATTGTGGAAAGACCAATTTAGTAATTAGTTTATTATTGCATGAAGATGGCCTCCGATTTAGTAACCTATATGTGTATTCTAAATCTTTATATGAAGCTAAATACTTATACTTAGAAAAAGTTTTAGATATGGTGCCGGGTACATCGTACTACAAATATAACCATAATAGTGAAATCTTGAGTCCACATGAAGCTTTACCAGATTCGATTATTATTTTTGACGACGTTGCATGTGAAAATCAAAATAACATCAGAGATTATTTTGCTATGGGACGTCATAAGAACGTTGATTGTTTTTATATTAATCAGACCTATACCAAGATACCTAAACAACTTGTGAGGGACAACTCAAACCTGATTATATTGTTTAAACAAGACGATATTAATTTGAAACATGTTTATGATGAACATGTTGGGTCTGATATGTCATAGTCACAATTCCGTGAGATGTGCTCAGCTGTTTGGAAGAATTCGTTCAGCTATCTTGTGATTAATAAGGACTGTGAGAGAAATAACGGTTGTTATCGATTAGAGTTTGACACATTTATTGTGGTTGAATAAAATACTTAAAGAAAGTTTACCTAATGATGATTCAGTCTCATTTATGATTTGGAGCTGAGCAGAATCCTACCTAAAATGGAAAAAACCTTAAGACGCAAATTGTTAAGTCCGCAGCAGCTGTTAAAAGAAAAGTTAAATTAATCAAAGACATGAAAAATTCTAATAATATGGCCTTAGAAACTATATTTAAACCTATAATTCAACCCCTTAATTTGCTAGCAAGTAAGAATTATGACAAGCATCATAAGGTAGAAAAAGAATATAGACCGATAATTAAAAAAAATAAGAATAGTGATTGCGAATCGTTGTATTCTTCTAATGATAAAACTATTAGTGATGTAGAAGAAGACACTTCTGATAGGGAGTTACAAAAAAACCAAACCCTTGTTGTATCACATTCTGAAGACCATAATGTGAGCGACGAGTCGTTCAAGTCTTTTCAATCGTCGCCAAGCGTTAAAAATCAATCGTCATGGTCAACGTCATCTGAAGCAATGACTGATATTCCTTACGGAATTAGAAATGAACGAGGTAAATTAATGCTAGGCAAGACCCGTATTTTTGATGATGGAAGATTTCTGAAAGTTGGAACTCAAACTTTGAAAAAAACCCAAGGGTTAAAAGAACTATTGTATAAAAAGAAACCAAATTTAGATATAGTCACAGACGATGACTTACAAAACTATAAATTTTTACTATTAGAAACTAATGCACACCGACGTAATTATAATTCATCTAAGCCAATGAACAGCAACAAGGGATTCAAGTATTTGAATGTTATTAAGCCTTTATTTAAATTCTCTAGAAATGCAACTACAAGCGTTGAGAGCCTTTCACAGGGAAAAGGTATTAAACTTATGAAAGAACTAAAGAAGAATACTGATTACATATAGTGAGACGATCCCAACGAGTTGGTCGAACGGTTAAAATTATTAATTGCATCATGGGACGCGGGTAACACAGGAGTAAATAACGAAATCATAACCATAATTGAAGAACTGTATGAAGCTAGTATCATAAACATAGAATATAAGAAGCGTGTCTCAGGTAAATTAAGCAGTATACTAACAGGGAACAACGCATCAAGACTGCAATGAATATAGACAAGTTTGGTCACCACGTTCATAAACGTTTAAGATTAGAAGAATATAATAATACCCTCAATGATACATTAGTAAAAACAGAAAAAGGGCACTACGATTTAAATTCATCAAAATTAAAAGGTCTAACAACTCTAAATGAAGACGATAAAGCAGTGAATAAAGCTTATATGGATAAGAGAGTCCAAGAATTAGAAAATGAAATAGAAAAAGTGCTTGTTCATGTCTAGCTATATTTAAAGAACTTGGAAAGCGTTACTTCAGATCGTTTAACCAATTTATTTTATACAAAAACAGAAGTGGATTATTTGATTGAAGCTAAATTAAATAAAAAATGAGTAAAAAAGACATAGTCGACGAACTCCACAAAGCAGCAAGAAAAAATTTTCCTCGTCGATGTACAATAATAAAAGGAATTGATCATTTGTGGCAAGCTGACCTTATAGATATGCAGAAATATTCGCAGTTTAACAAAAATCATACATATATTTTAGTAGTAATAGATGCTTTGTCAAAGTACGTATGGATAAGTCCTTTAAAATCAAAAGAAAAAAAATGCGTTACAAATGCAATGCAAGGGATTTTAACTACTTCGTCGCGAACACCTAAACATCTACAAACTGATTTAGGCAAGGAGTTTTATAATTATACTTTTAAGAAATTGCTAGAAAAATATGATATTAATCATTATTCTACCCACTCTGTAAAAAAAGCTTCTATTGTAGAACGAGTCATACGTACGTTAAAATCTCACCTCTTCAAACTATTCAGCTTACACGGTCATTACCAATGTTTAGGTCAAAATTTAAACTCAGTTGTCGAAAACTATAACAATACTCCTCATCGAATAACAAAATTTAAGCCCGTCGATGTCAGTAAAACAAACCATATGGTTATCAGGTCCAATATTATCAAAACACGATGTAACAAGGCTGTTCAGAAACCTAAGTTTCAAGTTGGTGATCATGTTCGCATTAGTAAATACAAGGGAGATTTTTACAAAGGATATACTCCTAACTGGTCAACGGAAATATTCGTTATAGTTAAGGTAAATTATACGAATCCACCAACATACCATTTAGAAGATAAACATAAACAGATAATTTTAGGGTCATTCTACGAGTATGAATTACAAAGAACAAAATTTCCGGATATTTACCTTATTGAAAAAGTAATTAAAAGAAAAGGTGATAAACTTTTTGTGAAATGGTTAGGCCTCAGTGATGATGAGAACAGCTGGGTAGACAAACGTGCTTTAGTTTTGTAATAAAAATTATTAGTTATAGCTCACGCAGTCATTATACAGATACCAATGAAGGAAGGCAGAGGTGTTATTAACAATTTGATCAACAAATTACCGTTTGAGCTTCACTTTCCTGGTTATAATTATTGCGGACCTGGAACTAAATTAGAGCAACGGTTACTAAAGGGTGATCGAGGAGTAAATAAATTGGATGAAGCTTGTATGCATCACGATATTGCATACAATAACGAGGATATAAAGATTCGACATAAAGCTGATTTAGAGCTCTTGAAAATGGCAAAGAATAGATTAAAATGAAAAGATGCTGGGAGAGGTGAAAAACTCGCTTCATGGATTGTGAAAAATGCAATGAAAGCAAAACTTATATCTGGTGCTGGAGTGCGTCGTCCGTTTATGGCCACCGTGAAAAAAATACATAAACAAATAAAAAAATTAAAATGTAAAGATAATCGTACTGCTATAAAATACGCATATGCAGCAGCGAAAAAAATGTTTACCAATAAGAAAGGAATACGCTTACCGCGATGTATTCCTCTACCAAAAAGTGGAGGCTTTTTACCACTTATTCCTATTATTGCTGGATTGTCAGCTCTAGGTTCTCTTGCTGGAGGCGCAGCAGGTATAGCAAAGGCCGTTAATGATTCCAAGGTTGCTCAAAAGAACCTTCAAGAATCTGAACGACATAACAAAATGATGGAAGCTGTCGCTCTTGGAAAAGGATTGTATATCAAGCCTCATAAAAAAGGAACTGGTTTATACCTTAATCCTTCAAAAAACTAATTAAACGGCTGCCCAGGCGACCTCTTACAAACTTAGATATTTTGGAGCATGCTACTGACATTCCGTACTTTCGAGGAGTTTTCATGAGAGATTCACTTCCATCTAAACCAAGAAAAATAGAGTGTGCTATTGTAAATTTAGATAGTTCTCAGAATCCTGGAACTCACTGGGTAGTCTACGTTAAGGAAAATGGTTACTGTGAATATTATGATAGTTTTGGTAATTTAAAGCCGCCATTAGAATTAATTAATTATTTAAGACGTATTTCAATAAACTATAATTACGTTCAGTATCAAGCGTTTGGTACAATAAACTGCGGTCACCTTTGTTTGAAATTTTTAAGAGACTATTGGAAAAGACATATATATTAAGAACGCAAAAAATAAAGTATTAGTACACAAATGTCCTTCACTGTGTCAATAACTGGCAGGGGGGAATCTTTGACCACAAACTATTCCCCTACTTTACAACTACGCGGAGAATATGAGTGTGGGCTCTTATATTTTTCTACTTTTAATTCAATTCCTAATATAGATGAAAGAAACAATAAATTTTATTATGGCAAAAATGAGGTCATCCAAATACCTGAAGGAATTTGGAATTTGGAAAATCCTATGAACTTCAAGATATTTGCGATTTTCTTAAAAGTAACATTAAAAATGCTGCTTTGAAATTGACTTGCAATAATAATACAATGAAAACTAGTATTTTCTGTTCGGAAAATGTTAACTTTGATAAAAAAGACTCACTTGGCAAAGTTTTGGGTTTTGGTATGGAACCCGTTAAGGCTAATATAAGTAACGAATCTCGGTATCCTGTCAGCATTTTACCAACAACTGTCGTACGCATCGAATGCGATGTAATCAGCGGATCATTTGCGAACGGGAAAGCAAGTCATATAATTTATGAATTTGTACCAAACGTACCACCTGGATATAGAATTATTGAAATACCTAAAAACTTAATTTACTTTCCTGTCAATCAAAGTTCAATAAGTGCTATTAATATAAGACTATTAGACGCTGAAAATAAGCAAATCAACTTACGCGGTAAAGAAGTACAGCTGTGTTTACACTTAAAAAAAATATGCTAAATTTCAATAAAAACGCATCTGCTTGTATTATTCGAGTCAGTTCTAAAAGATCATTTCATAGAGGAGCACCACCTCAGTTTAAAAAGAAGCTAACTAAAACCAATAAAGAATTTTTAAAGTTTCTCGGTTTGTTAAAATGAATATTATAAATATATCTCATCCGGCTTCATACGATAACAGCATTGAAAGTTTTGAATATCATTCGTACAAACCATACGTGACAAGTTTCAACAAGAATGATGAAATACGGATCCCGATTAATCAGCAAGACCTGTACGTTTTGCCAGCACTCAGCAGTTTGTATATTGAAGGCAGAGTCGATGTGTTTAAGCATAACAGCATTACCAAGGAAAACGATAGAGTACCAAGTGTGCATTTTGTAAATAACCCCGCATTATTTCTTTTTCAAGACATTCGATATGAACTAAACGGAGTAGAAATAGATAAAGTTAAAAATGCAGGAGTTACCACAACAATAAAATCTTATCTTTCGTTGAATGCAAACGAGTCCAAATGCGCAAGCGTTTGGGGCTGGTCTCCCACAGGTTCGACCACTGTTAGTAACGGAGTCTTTTCAGCTTCTATACCCCTGAATAAAATATTAGGTTTTGCAGAAGATTATGAAAAAATTATTATAAACTATAAACATGAATTGGTATTATTGAGAAGTAATACAAATCTCAACGCCTTAAATTAAATTCCGGGGAAGATGTGGAAGATATAATTATAAATAAAATTGTCTGGAGAGTTCCCCACGTTAAAGTGTCAGACCGCGAAAGAATTAATTTATTAAAACACTTAGAAAAGGATCGTGCTATAACAGTGGCATTTCGTAATTGGGACTTGTATGAATATCCATTACTACCTAAATCACGTAAACATACTTGGTCTATCAAAACTTCATCGTAAATTGAGAAACCGCGATACGTTGTTATTGCTTTACAAACTAACCGTAAAAATAATGCGGAAATGTCAATGGCAGAGTTCGATCATTGCTATATACGCGACGTTAGAGTCTTTTTAAATACATCGTATTACCCGTATGAAGGGTTGAATATAAATTTTGCTAACAATATGTTTTCATTAATATACGAGCAGGATGCAAGGTTCCAACAGTCTTATTACGGACGTCGAGCGGAGCCGTTGTTAAGTTTGAAGGACTTTAAAGACTTTGCTCCTTTATTCGTCATTGACTGTTCTCGCCAACACGAAACTTTAAAGGGATCGATTGACGTACGAGTTGAAATCGAAACTGATCAAGAAGTACTTGATCAGACTGCTGCATATTGTCTGAACGATAGTATATTTGAATATAAACCACTTAGCGGCATCGTTAAAAAACTATCATGAATAACGATACTACTAGTATTATTGTAGATGTGCAAGGTTTCAAAGATCAAAATAATGAATTGATATTAAAAGAATTAGTAATAGGCACATCAGTGCACACTCAAATATTCTTAATAAAACCACCATTTCCATTTTCTGCTTTGACTCTTGAAGAAAGGAAAAACGTTTGGTGGATAGAGAGAAACAGAGGATACCGATGGAGCGAGGGACATATTGACTACAAAGAATTTAAAAGACTTATCAAACCATACTTGAATGAGCGCAAAATCATTGTGAAAGATGAAGAAAAAGTTAAGTAGGTCCGAGAATTATGTGGACATGAGAATGTTTTAGATATAAGTAATAAAGGTTTACCTAATTTAGAAACACTAAGTAAACTCTATTGTAAAGATATGTTTGCATACAATTGTTTTAACCATATGAAATATTGTGCATTAAGAAATGTTATATGTATTAAGAAATGGTTGATAGATAAAATATAAAAATATAAATGGTGTATTGAAAATAATGTAAGTATTTAAATAATGTTTTTTGTTGTTGTAATAAAAATGAAATAGCTAAGCAATGTAATTTCTTTTATTTTTATTCTTAAAAATAGAAGTGGATTTACTGAATGAAATAAAATAAAATAAGTAAATAGTAGAAAGAAATTGAAACGACAATATTACTTAATAAGAAATAATTTTATTATAATAAACATATATACCTTAACACAATCAATTATTAATATTAAAGAATAATTACAAAAATACAGCACAGTTTACCAACTAATTACTGAACAGTTGTTTAATTTTTATATGTAAGTATAATTTTATCATTTTATTTACAAATTGTAAATAATAAATATTACAGAAAAGTAATTCGTTATGGTTACACTACACATACAAAATTGAGTAAATTAAAATAATATTAATTAAATAGATTCATTACATCATTACAATATATTTTCTTAAAAAATATTATTTTATTATAATAAACAAATATGAATAAACAAAATCAATTATTAGTAATAAAGAATAACTACAAAATATAGCACAATTTACCACCTAATTCCAATACTGAACAGTTGTTGTTTAATTTTTATAAGTAAGTATAGTTTTATTATTTTATTTACAAATTTTTAATCATAATATTACAGAAAAGTAATTCATTACGGTTACACACTCACACACAAAATTGAGTAAAATAAATTGATTAAATAGATTCATTACATATTTTCTTACAAATTTTATTCACTAGGTTTTCGGTCATGTCCACTATTTCATCCACAAAATCACAAACTGAATACTGTGCACTAACAACAATGTTTTTTTCATCCGGTAATGTTTCAGTACCATCAAGGTCGTATATTTGAATCTTGATCAGACGGTGCACCCTTTTAAGTGTTTTTGAAACCACGTATGAGGATGGCACCTTTGTAATTGCTTTTTTCCGCTGCTGTTTTCTTTTCTTGACATCTGCATTTAGTCCAGGTGTAGCTGGAGGAGTAGGAACATCAGGAATTTGCCTTTCAGCCACTTCGTTGTCACATAAATCGTCATATCTTTGAGCGCATGGGTACCACAAGTCGGCAGAAGCCATTTTCTGAAAAAAAAAATGAAATATGGTTATTGAACTATATACATACACTCAACATATTTTTAATTTTTTAATTTACATTTAAATATATACAAAAAAAGATTTCTTACAATTTTAAACAAGAGTGGTACGTAATGTATAGAGCAGCGTCGCGTACGTGTATATATAGAGTTATGAACAAGTCTCGTTGCAATATGAAAAAACTAATAATAATTAATACATACCCAAATTATTGTGAAATTTAGAAGCCCAGATGTCTCTCGTTGCGTGCTGCAATTTCCGCATTAATGTCGCACATTAACTGATACGTATTTAATATCACTTCGTCCTGGTAATTGTACACTATATACTGCGTTTTAGCACGAGTTTGGAACTCAATTTCATCAGACTTGTCGATACCTTCCAGGATCTGAACTTTTATAACATATTTAGGAAGGTCCTTTTTTATATTATCCATAGTAATCATAACACTTGCACACTGTGTTATCTGGTTAGACATCTTGAGCAACTAATGAAGTGAACGGAACGAGATCGCAGACTGAACTGAAATATTCGTTATGTCTTTTAGCGATAAAGTTCTGTTGAACTGTCAGAACCTGCATTATTGCAAGCTTGCTATTTAGAGTTGCACGTGCGCGTTGCGCAGACATGAAAACAAACGCTTATCGCTTCTAGGTATATGAAACAGAGCGCATTTTTGCTCTATACAACAATTTCAAGTGAGAACCTGCAAATTGCCAGCTTGCACTTTTAGCATTTAGCGATAAGGTACCATGACGACAAGCGCGTTTTGTATGCTACTGTTTCATGTTAGAACTTGTATTATTGTAAGCTTGCGGTTAAGAGTAAGTTGCATGTGTGGCATTGCGCAAGCATAGGAACACACGTTTATTGCTTCCAGTTATATGACAATAAAATAGGCAGCAAAAGGTGTGGGGTGGTAAAAGGCGGTAGAAATGAATGCAACATCGAATTTTAAATAGGTAATTTATTATTTTAGATAGATATACAATTACAATATTGATAAATACAAATTACAGGTGCACAATTTCTTAACAGAAAATTTATTACATAAGTATTTAACCTTTTGTTTACCGGACGACACATTTATGTGTCATTGGCAATACATTATCTATTGTGTCTGGTATTACGACAACCGAGGCGTAGCAGGTAAGTAATAACAATTAAGATAAATACAGGTTAAAGGTAGAATACAAATTACAGGCACACAAATTCTTAATTACATAGTTTTTATTTTTTAGCGTCATTTCTATACAAATCGATATAAATTTCCATTAATCTATAACATGGAGGTAACAAAATAATACTAGGCATACATTTATCAATTAAGGAGTTATTGAATGATGTCCCTATGACAAAGTCGTTACATTATCTTTTAGAATAAAACGCTTATCATCTTTTCTGGATAAAGCAATTTTGTTTTGTTCCTGTGTAAAAACTTCATGTTTAATAGATTGAAAATAAAGGTTTTTTCTTCTTAAATCCGAACCAGATGACAAAGTGTTTACGTAATCAACAAATTGCAATTGTTTGGTGACCGGTTTCTTAACGCCTTTTGCTTTTTTATATTCAAATTCATTTGTTTTTATGCTATACAATTTTGATCTTAGTCCAACAAATTCTAACAATATTTTTCCACCTAGCTCATCTTTAAAGAGCCCAGGAACTTTTTTATTATTTAGAGCAATATTGTAACAGTTTGTTGATGGATAATTACTAGTATCAAAATATTGTAAGAAGTTCGACTTTTAAGTCAGAATAAAAATCTTGTGTACTAATAGAATATAATAAACTGTCCGTGTCCGTATAGCAAAGAGATATATTACGTTTGTAAAAATTTTTCACTACGGAGTAATGGAAATCATACATATGGCTTTTAGACAGTTCTAAGACCAAAAAGCCTATGTAAATTGGTTTATCTAAAATAACCTTTTCTCTTTTTAGTTGAATTGCTACCAAATTTTCTCCAAAAATGCTAGCACTATGGAAATTCGGACGCGCAATGAGTTGTTCAGCAGAGTAATATTTTTTTGTTTTGTTTCTAGTATCATTCCACCGAGTTACCAGCTTCACGTCAACTCGGAGCTCTGTGTCTTCCAATGTTTTCCCAAAGATGCTATTGTTTAGCAGTTTGAAAAAATCTTGTTCAAACAACGAGTTCGTCTTTTGTCGTAACTCCGTGTTTAAGTCAATATATTTTTTTAAATAAGGACTTTGTTTGAATTTTATAACTCTGTGAATATTTTTTAGACGCATGCCATGTTTTAAACATGTTTTTAAATGAATGTAATGTATAACATAATAAAACTTGTCATATAAATTCGGTATAAGTTTTTTGCATTTTGAACCGGGAGGGGCAAAATGTTCTGCACATAATGGAAGATCATTGTGTAAATCATGTAGTTCTACTTGATATTCCAAATCTACTTCTAAAACGTATCCGTAATTGCTGTCGTCTGGAACATTCATTATTTGTAGTTGACTTATTTCTTCTTTATTAAGTAAAGTAAATTGAGAGTGAGGTAAATATCCACACATTGCGAATCCATATAAATTGTTACAATCAATATATATTAAATAATTACTTGGTTGAGTAGAGTCAAAATTTATTGTATACTTATTATTGGACCTAGCATATCTTTTCGAGCATAAACAAATACCCCCGCGAATGCCTTTTTGTATCATGCGTATGATTTGTAAATCCGATATAAGTTCTAGTTGAACTTTTGTTTTCAAAAGCATTGCATCAAAGCTAAGGCTCGGAGCAGTAAGATAAAATGCGGGATCTAAAGAATAATTTTCTTTACATGTTTTACGAAAAGTCTCAAAAATATCTGCAAGTAATAAGACGTCGCTCTTAACATATAAATCCGTATATTCCCCAAGGTTTTTTATGTTAAAAAAATTGGTTGCCTGTAAAGTCGGTATACGGGCGAAAGTTTTACGTGACAACGACTTTGAGTGGTAAAATAATTTTAATGTGAATATTCATTCGTATAGTAGGAAGAAAGATGAAATAATAGTAACAATTTAAAACATTTATTTATAAAAAGAATTATATTTAAAACAAATATGCAGACCGATCATAGTTGAGTGGGAGAGAGACGCAAGGCATTCGGCGGGCCTCTCTCTCGTTCGGTGACTCATCGTAACGTTACCGAGCGTTACACTTTTTCATAAGTAACTCCCAGCCGCAACCTAATTTAAGACGTTGTCACGTCAATAATTCCAAACTTCTTTAGCATGTTCATAGTCACACTCGGATATAAACTCATTTGTAAGATTACTGAAGAAGCTTTCTTTTGGTGGTAGACTAGTTTCTTCGTACGTGTCCTAGCTAGTCATATAATCGTAGGGGTAGACACCTTTTCTACGTAACAAATTAAATTGCTTTCGATGTTTACAGTTTCTATAAAGATTTGTTAAATCTTTTTCCTCTAAATTTTTTGCTAACTGTTCTAAACTTGCACCTAAGAACTTAAATGAATCGACAAATCGCACTGATGCAAATTTGTCATCTGAAATATGTATAAATTTAGTAAATGAAATATAGTTTTCTTTATTTTTCGGTATAACTTTGATTGCACCTGGTATTAGACTTAGTTCACGAATAAACATATGGCAATCGTAACTTGCCAAGTTGTGGAAAAACACGGGAACAAATTTAGGCAACTGAAATTTGAGGTTGCAATAGGAATGCGCTGCGCCTCTGTACTTTCCTGTAAAATGACAATGATCTTTCACTTTGTCCGATATTAATAATTTAGAACACAAATAACAGTATTCGGCACTATTAAAACTTATTTTATCATCATCATTCAGTATAATTGGTTCAGGGTTTTCTGACTTATCACAAAGTATGTTATAGAGAGCTTTTACGTCCTTTTGCAAAAGAAATACAAATTTTTCAGCGCAATCTTTACCACGGTAAGATACTAAACGATTTAACGAGCTATCATAATTACAAACAATATAATAAGCAAAAGCGGCCGGTATATGTTTTTGAATATTCAAAGTACAATTTCCAGTTTTTAGGTTTTCATCACACGGCAGTAAAAATGACTCAAAGTCAGCATATATTACAAAAGGTACATTTTGCATACGTTGGTAATTTTGGAATTGAAGAATAGTGCCACTCTCAGGTAAAACAGTCGAAACACCACCGCAGACATGTTGTTCGTATACACTGGCAGTTTTAAAAAACATTAAACAATCATCGCAAAAGTAAATTTTACCATGATGCTTCGTAATTTGGTTTCTCAGTAACTTTGGCAAATTTTTTATAAGGCAATAGTGGGACATGGACTCATTTTGTAATAGCAACATGTTAATATGGTGTGTTTTACGTGAACTTGTTTTGTACAACGGACCTGTAATTTTATTTATGTTCAATCCATAAATATTGATACCAATGTTATTATTATTATTTTCGAATGTCTTAATGTCAGTTAAGGATACTGGAAACGTAATATTACTCAAATCTAACACTGTACTAAAGTGAGGGTATGATTTCACACGGCAAGCATTTTTTTTTAGCAGGGTATAACGCAGCCATTATTGTCCACGCAAAACAATAATTATCATTATTTCTTACATTTATGCAGGCCTTTTTGACTTTTATTGATTTAGGTAATTCTATAAAAGATGAACCCCTTAGTAGGGAATACTTATTAATGTTCACTTCAACATACAAAATATTTAACAAAGACCAACCGCTATCTTTCTCTTGAAATTCATCCACTTTTTTACTAAGGACATCTGTAATTTTTTCTAAAAATTCTTTGAAATCATTACTTTGATGTAAAGATATATTTTGAGTGGCGAATGATTTAATTTCTATAGTATCGTCTTTAGGCAAGGTATCGTCTATAGGTCGCGAGCGCTGTATCGAGCAGGCGTCGCAGCCTGTCAGCGCAGGCGTGCAAATAGCGCGCGGGCGATATGTTCGTCGACGCCGCCGACGCCGTCGGCGTGCCGTGAGACACTTGGTCCCGTACGCGATACGAAGCAATCCGACTGCGGAACGCGGAGCTAATTTTCTCAATTCCGGTTTCAACTAAGATTGCGGAGTTATTTTTATGAATGATGCTACGTAAATGTCCTGGTAAAGCTTTTCGTTGTATTAGTATCTGACAATCTGAGCAAAAAACATCATTAATTTTACTCATGTTTTTTAATAAAAAATTAGGACTTTTTAAAACAATAACTAGGTACTTTATTAGAATTATATCATTCTTTCCTAACTTCAACGTATTTAAGATACGGTATAAACAATAATATTTTTATACTTAGATTATTTTTTATTACTTACTTACAATTATACACCTACATATTACAATTGAACAAAATCATATACTAATAGATTATATTATAATAATGTCTTTACTTCGACAAAAAAATGACAATTGAACAGAGGAAGTGTAAGAAATATTATTTATTTATTTTTGTTTCCATAAAACACTGTCCCCTTATCAAATTTATTTTTACCTTCTGTGAATAATTGTTTAATCAAACTCCACTCCCACCAATTACAATTGTATATCCTTATTATAATTGAACAAAATTATATACTATTATATGATTAAGTAATATGTCTTTAAACCAATTGAAAATTAAATGAAATTCGAATAGAGGAAGTGTAAGAAATATACATTAAGTATTATTTATTTCGTTTTGTCCCCATAAAACACTGCCTCCTTATCAAATTTCTTTTTACCTTCTGTAAATATTTTTTAATTAAGCTCCACTCTGCTGAATTTGGGTGGACTTGCAGCCGTAGATGCGCGCTTGCCTTTACAATTATATACTTACTTATTACAATTGAACAAAATTATATACTATTATATGATTAAGTAATATGTATTTAAAACAATTGAAAATTAAATAGAGGAAGTGTATGAAATATACATTAAGTATAATTTATTTCTTTTTGTCCCCATAAAACACTGCCTCCTTATCAATTTTCTTTTTACCTTCAGTAAATAATTTTTTAATTAAGCTCCACTCTGCTGAATTTGGGTGGACTTGCAGCCGTAGATGCGCGCTTGCCTTTACAATTATATACTTACTTATTACAATTGAACAAAATTATATACTATTATATGATTAAGTAATATGTATTTAAAACAATTGAAAATTAAATAGAGGAAGTGTATGAAATATACATTAAGTATAATTTATTTCTTTTTGTCCCCATAAAACACTGCCTCCTTATCAAATTTCTTTTTACCTTCTGTAAATATTTTTTAATTAAGCTCCACTCTGCTGAATTTGGGTGGACTTGCAGCCGTAGATGCGCGCTTGCCTTTACAATTATATACTTACTTATTACAATTGAACAAAATTATATACTATTATATGATTAAGTAATATGTATTTAAAACAATTGAAAATTAAATAGAGGAAGTGTATGAAATATACATTAAGTATAATTTATTTCTTTTTGTCCCCATAAAACACTGCCTCCTTATCAATTTTCTTTTTACCTTCAGTAAATAATTTTTTAATTAAGCTCCACTCTGCTGAATTTGGGTGGACTTGCAGCCGTAGATGCGCGCTCGCCTTCTCCCAACGATCACGTGAGTTGACATCGACAATGTCGGCCACTTGGTATGCGCGTACTTCAAAAAATAGGTCCCCCTCCAGCAGAGCGGCCTGGCGCAGCTATGCGATTCTCTAAGCGACACATAGACGCTGCGCGCATGGCTGTGATTTGCTGTCTCTTTAAAATTCTATGAACATGAAAGAGACAGACTCATTTTTCAGCGCTGCGGCAGCCGCAGCTATCAAGGCTTTAGCTTAAAGAATCGCACGGCTGGACGCCGCCTGCTACGCGCTTTGTCAGCGACGACCACAGCTGCGACGGTTTAGGTTTATAAAAAAAAAACTTACGAACATTATATTAACACACTTGATGCGAATTGTTGAAGACTGAAGGCGACTGATGACGAATTTGTCGAGCAGCTGCAGGCCAGGGAGCGGAACGGAACGACGGAACGACACACAAACATTTGTTGTGAATTGTTGAATTCCGAAGACACTTCACTTCACGAAGACAGATCACTTTGTAGAGCGGAGTAGCGACAGTGAAATACTGATAATTACCTAGCAATCAAACCTCCATTATATACGTTTTTTCTTATGCTCTTCTACACAACACAAACGTATATTATTTCACTCACATGTAAGTAAATTCTAAATCAGCAAATTTAAATAAAACATGCTCGTATTTTACCTAATCACATTACCAAGTCATCATATTGTCTTTAGGGTTGGGTAGGTGAATATTTTGGTCCCGGTTGTTGTCGTAAGATGGCAGCCGTTAAAACCCCCCAATCCGCATTGGACCAGCGTGGGGGGTTATGGCCCAATACCCCACGTGCTATTGTCCACGTGAGAGGCCTGTGCCCATCAGTGGGACGTTTATAGGCTGATGATAAAGCGAAGAAGCAGATGTTAAATTGTTGTCAAACTCATAGTCAGTGGCTGACATTTTTTTTCGAATGATTAAAGGTAAAAGTATTTATCACTGGTACCACTACCTGATAAAAGGGTTACATTTTACATATTTGCTCTCAATTGTACACTGCTACTATCGTTTATCTAGATAAAACTAAAAATTCGTGTTGCAGTAATGGCTGATGCAAAGATATTGAAATCCTCATAAATTGTTTTTTGGTGTGCACGGAACCAGTTGATGTTTCTACGATTCTTACCTTACGTTTAGAAATAATGCAATGATTGAAATACAAACGCAATGAATAAAACACCTATGCAATGCAAAATCATGTTCCCACAAAAAGTGCTTACTTGACATCGCGCTCCTGGTGGCTGAGCGGATGAGCCCGCCCGCACTGCGAAGCTTTTTGCATTGTTTGCATTGCATGTTACAGTAAAAGTGATAAAATAAAATTTCAATAATGTCTGCATTAAAAACAACTTTATTCATCAGATTTATTTAACCCTATAAATAAATAAATCGTGTAACATACTTTGATAATAAATTAAGGTAAGGATAGTAATAATAAATGTTTTTTATGATGTTTTATATCCTCATTAAGCAACATGTGTCTTATTAACTAAATAAATACATTAAATTTCCACATTAAATGTTAGTTTTATATAAATTAGTTTTATATAACTTCATTAAAATCTATATTCAGTCAAGTGACTGTAACATACAACATTAAGGCAAGTGCACAACGTTAAAATACAATCGTTTATTATTATTTATTCTACTACTTACAGTAATTTATTCTAAAACTATGAGCAAAGTTTGAATATTCTCAATCAAAACAAAAATATATTGCAGTCATATTTGTTGTAGTGGAGAAAAAAATAGGCAAACATATTAATATGATATTGATCATTTTAATTCTACACAAAATCAGGTCGCGAGTTCAATTCTCCCGATCGAACAAAAAATATATTTACTTATAATACATTACATAATTTTTCGATGGGTTTGTGATCACCAAGCGGCATTTGGTAATCATGGTGAATGCTTATTCGCATACTCCTAAATTATAGCGACAACTTATTTCCAATAATTGAGGCTTTTGCTCAGCAGTGGGACTGCATAAGTACAGGTTATCCTTTATTTTTATTTTTACCGAACGTAATATGCCTACCATATGATTAAAAATAGGTTGATATTATCTAAATAAATTACATATTGTGAACTCCGCTTTACTGCTACGTAGTGCGATCATGCAGAATCGAGTTAATTGATCATTGTAGTTGTCGATGTCAAGCGCATTGCTTGTGTTGTGTTATGTCATTTTTTAAGTCTTAATGTACAGTTTGTAGTAGTGCTAAACCTCTACAACCCTTTTTTGGGACAGAAACTAAATATTTCAAGGATTAATATGAATAACAGTGCTATAGAGAGTTGAAAGTGCTGTTTTGTTGCGGCTACCATACGGCATGTAAGTTTAGTTTTATTTGACAGAAGATTTGCGTGCTTTATTTATGATAGCCATCGGTTGAACGGAACATTAATTTTATTTCGCTGCTTCACTTCGTTCCGCGGTTGTGTTGATTTTTAAGCCAGACATCCAAATAATATTTCAAACATCAGCGTCTTTTATTAAATATTTGCATCAGGCAGCGATCGATTGATCGTTCTAAAGTGGTTTTATGGAAATATTATTGGGATGTCTGTCACGCTCACTTCGTTCGCTGCTTCACTCCGTTCCGCGGTTGTGTTGATTTTTGAGCCAGACTTCCCAATAATATCACTACTCCAACTATAAGGGAAACTCACGTTCCCAGCAGGACTTTTCGCTTCTGGCCCCTCAGAGACCGCTACTAGGCCCCGCTCGCTGTGCACGAGTTTGGAAGTCCTGGCACACAATACCAGGACAAACGAACATTCCCAAGCTCTACAGCTAACCACACGCCACTACGAGTCCAACCCATGTCCGGATCCCGCCGGAGGCGCCTGGTTAAAGGCACGACCAGCGGGGGGCTTGAACCGGAACCCCGTAGTACCTCTGAAAACGCAACCGGACCCGTAGTTCCAGTTGCGATACCCTATCTATTGAGGTCAGTGGATAGTCTTTAAGTATCTAATTTGTTTTAAAGCAATGAAATAAGAAAAATTAAATGAAAACAATTAAAAATAACGATTATTTACAACGCGCGGGCAACGGCCGGCCGGCCGATGACCCGTCAACGTAGGTACTGACGCGCACGGGTCAACCCCTTGCCCGCGCGTTGTAAATTATCGTTATTTTTAATTGTTTTCATTTTATTTTTCTTATGATATTATATATATATATTATATTGAATATGATATAAAATTTAAAAACTATACATTATAAGGCATCAAAAAATTGGTCCACATCACTGTCATTGGGTAACGTGCCCAGAAGACTGGCCGCATTGCCACGCTGAATGGCAATACTGATTCTCTGGCCAAGAAAAGCACCAGCCCTCTGGTCACGTGAAGAGTCGACCAAACGCTTTGACATCTCTTTGAAGAGAAGATGAGCACTCGGACCCCACGGCCCCAAGGTTTCAACCCCAAACGGCTTAAAAATGTAATTTCCGATCAGGTTTTTATACTTACGCCGTTTGAGGTTTTCAGCACTCGCAGCAGCTGCACCAGCACAACACGCCGTACTTGAAAGATGTGAAGGCGCACAGGGTATCTACGCAAGTTGCGTCCCACACCAGAGGCCTTCCTAACTTCCAAGGCAACAATGTTATTCCATCTGGTCTTTTGCCATCGTCTCGAGCCAAACCATTGGGTTCTAGAACAGCTGGCACACCAGCGATGGAAAAAGCACGACGAATAATGTCATTTAAGTTGACGTGCCGTGCAAAGCGACCCGCGCTCTTAGCGCACGAGAGACCATGGTGTCCGAGGCAGTCGACTGCTTTTCCGCAAGGACAACGATGTGGAGCCCCGCTGGAAGTACCTAGGCGAAGACAGGTAGCGAGCCGAAACGTACAGTCCTCCAACATAGTCCCTATGTTGGAAGACGGAAGTGCCTGAAGCCAAAGACCCGATTCCCACTCTCCCACAGCCAGTAGGCGAGCACGCTCTGCAGTATTGGTGGACGTATTAATTAAATTATTCGGTACCATAATAATGATCAGTGGTCGGAGTAGGTATATTGATTTTAGATACTTGCGTCATGATATCATAACATGGACATGCATTTCTTCCGGAAAATACCGGAGTTTCCAAAAATTTGGTAAATAGAGTAATAAAATAAAAAACCATATGTAAGCAAACAAAATTGTTTATTGTTAATACAAATAATCATTATTACAGTTTTATTAAAAATAATTATTTTTAATCCTCATCGGTTACAAGTTCTACATTTTGATTTTTTACTTAGGCCTTACACTTTTATTTAGGCCAAAGAGCCGGCTCAACATTAGCCAACAGGTCGAAACAATAAAGCTTTGGTCACCTATCCGTTGACCGGCCTGTGTGAGAGTGACTTAACCTCTACAATCAACGACCAAATGTGCGGCCAAGTGAGTCAATGAGTTCCAAAGGGGAAATAAGCCCAACAAATCTATAAACTACATTTCCTAAACTAGTTAATCGTTACTTACCCTAAATAATTATTAAAAAGCGACAATTATTAATAATTGTACCATCGTGATGGTTGGTTAGCGTTAGACGGGGGTTTTATAAAGGGGGGACAAAATTTCGTCCATTTTAGCGTAGGACGCACCGTTTCCAAGATATTTAAAGATTAACAAAAAAAATCACTAATAATAATTTAAGACGTGATTTCTTTTCTTTTGCGAGATTGAGACAATGGATACGGCCAACATTAGAGATGGAGACCAGCGCCACTAGCAGCATAGCGTTGAGAGTATTGATACATTTTTAACTAGTTTCATGTAATAATTTCGATGTTTCGGTATTTTTATCATAATAATCCGGAAACTCGGAGGAGTATCCATATTAACATATACGTTTGATGTCAGTGACCTTAATTCAATATACCTACTCCGACCACTGATAATGATATAATATTGAACAAAAATACGTATTCCTTTTTGTCACTTTTGTAATGTTTTAAACACTTGACCTGACTAGCCCTTGAAGTTTCTTGCGTTGCTAGCAGTCACCTTATATATAGGTATTGCCCAACCTAACTTCCCAAGTATATATGAACATATAGTATTAATGAAGAGTTAAAACGCAATAAGAGCTCACCTAGATGGAGAAACTTTTAGAATTAAAAAAAATAATTTTAACTTGAAACCAAGACGACGACACTCCACAGTCCACGGAAGGAAACGGTACACAACAAATAATCAGGCGTTTATACACTGACATTACTTTATTACCTTCAATCGTCGTCAGCCTATAAGCGGGAGCTGTACACTAGGCAATTTAAAGTATATGCATTTATCAACACTTGCACTGTGACTAGGTATACACGTTACGCGCTGCGGCATAGTGACGCACATTGGTTGACCCATGTTTATTTATAATAAAATATATTGTATTAGCAGAGTACGAGACATTCATACTTGTGAAACCAAGATGACTTTTATCTAACTCACCACTACAGCATGCCTCAAGACTCTACATAATACACAGGAACTAAACCCAGCAACCCCGGTATTCGGGTCGAATTCGCTGAAATGGATGTGCTGTGGTGCTACCGGACCAAAGACTGCAATACATTCAACAGCATAGAGCAGCGATGGGCTCACCACCTGTTCAGCTGAGCACATGTGCAGTTATCATTTGGTAAAACGTGGACTGTGGCTGTCGACTGCTTTTGCGGTCCTCATTGCCTGGTCTCTGACTAACCCTTCGGGGATTATAGTCTTGAGTAAGTATATGTATGATGTATGTATGTATGTACAAGATGGCGGCATCGCAACACGTCCTCCATCTAAGTAAGAATGAAAATTCCTTTGTCAGCGGCGTGTTCAATAAATGTCGTACGTAGCGCCGATAACGTGACACGCTATCGAATTTTACGCGTTTTCTTTTATACGTAATGTGTGTTATTACATTGAGAAACGAGATCTTTCAATCCAATTTGCATACCAAACACGTAATGTATGACAAGTATTTGTGTTTTCGCCACAGATGAAAAACGGTCAATAACGAGTCAGATCAGATATAAGAAGGCACACAAGCTCAAAAACACACACGCACGCACGCACGCATACAAGACAACAAAGTATTGTTGTATTAGCAAAATAGAATAGAATAGAACACATTTTATTTGAGTCAAACATGGTATAAAGGTGTTGATCAATTAAAGTTGTTCTCATGTTTAGCCATTTTCAAAACAGCATGCAAATCTCTATTTTTTAAAATTACATTTATACTATAAAACTGAGTCACAAAACTACCAATTACACATTAATACACATTCACAAACTTACATTCTTTGATTGTATACATGTCACTTACATTATTTTATCTTATTCGGTTAAATTATTAAATATTAAATATAAATAATCCAAAATACAATACTTATTTTATAATAAGTACTATGTCAGATTAGCTCCGCTTATTAAAAAACTCCTTAACACTATAGAAGTTGTGACTCTTAAGCCATTTCAACAATTTCTTTCTGAATAACCCATATTCTAAAGTTTTAAATTCATTAGGAATATTATTAAAAACATTGACGCACATAGCTAAACAGCTTTTTCTATATTTATCCGATTTAGGAATAACATTTAGTGTTAATTTATGTGGGTCTCTACGCAGTCAAAACACCTCTTCTTCTTCAAATGTTGATTTAAATTTTATTCTGTGATAGGATAATAAATGTAGTTTAAGACCTTTGGGCCGAGGTTGCAAAATTCGGACTAGGTTCATTACTAACTTTTCCAGGTTCTTATTTAGTCAGCTTCTGGGCAAATCAGGATTTTATTAGGTTGGATTCGGAGTTGGTCAGTCTCTGGATATGCCTCATACATGTGCACCCAATTCTGACTTGGTCATATTCTGAGGAGGTCATTTTTTCATTAGGTTTGGGAGTTTATTCGTATAGTAGGTCAGATTTGTACGAGGACTGATTCAAATGAGAAACATTTCTTTATAAATCAAATTCTAACCACGTAGGTTTCTTTAATATGACTGAGTCTAATTAGGTAGAATTATTTATAGGTAAGCGTCTTAATTAGTTATTTTACATTAGGTATTTTCTTCGAGCTATAATAAGTTTAATATAGGGTCGTCGGTGAGTGATGCAAGCGATGGTGGACCTTGCGGCTGCAAATCTGTGCGCAAAAAATTGCTTCGCGGTGTCGTCTCTTGTTGTAATACCTGAATACTTATAGGAAGTGTATAGAGTGCCACAAGCGGCACTGTATCTCCATCGGTTAGGGAACCGTAAGTTTTGCGGCATAATAGAGACGCCGCCTAAGCTGCCGTAAAGTTTTTGTTAGACAACAGAAATACTAGCTGCCCTACCCTGTAAGTCACATGATAGGTTAGAAATTTATGACAATCGCGAATGCAGCGTAGCGATTGTCTTGAATTTCGAGGCTATTTTTTTATTAGACAATAGAAATCTAACTCCATACAAAAATATCTCTTGAATATTATGTCGTCTGCTAAACAGCTCAACGTCACATAGCTAAACAGCTTTTTCTATATTTATCCGATTTAGGAATAACATTTAGTGTTAATTTATGTGGGTCTCTACGCAGTCAAAACACCTCTTCTTCTTCAAATGTTGATTTAAATTTTATTCTGTGATAGGATAATAAATGTAGTTTAAGACCTTTGGGCCGAGGTTGCAAAATTCGGACTAGGTTCATTACTAACTTTTCCAGGTTCTTATTTAGTCAGCTTCTGGGCAAATCAGGATTTTATTAGGTTGGATTCGGAGTTGGTCAGTCTCTGGATATGCCTCATACATGTGCACCCAATTCTGACTTGGTCATATTCTGAGGAGGTCATTTTTTCATTAGGTTTGGGAGTTTATTCGTATAGTAGGTCAGATTTGTACGAGGACTGATTCAAATGAGAAACATTTCTTTATAAATCAAATTCTAACCACGTAGGTTTCTTTAATATGACTGAGTCTAATTAGGTAGAATTATTTATAGGTAAGCGTCTTAATTAGTTATTTTACATTAGGTATTTTCTTCGAGCTATAATAAGTTTAATATAGGGTCGTCGGTGAGTGATGCAAGCGATGGTGGACCTTGCGGCTGCAAATCTGTGCGCAAAAAATTGCTTCGCGGTGTCGTCTCTTGTTGTAATACCTGAATACTTATAGGAAGTGTATAGAGTGCCACAAGCGGCACTGTATCTCCATCGGTTAGGGAACCGTAAGTTTTGCGGCATAATAGAGACGCCGCCTAAGCTGCCGTAAAGTTTTTGTTAGACAACAGAAATACTAGCTGCCCTACCCTGTAAGTCACATGATAGGTTAGAAATTTATGACAATCGCGAATGCAGCGTAGCGATTGTCTTGAATTTCGAGGCTATTTTTTTATTAGACAATAGAAATCTAACTCCATACAAAAATATCTCTTGAATATTATGTCGTCTGAACATTATGACAAATAAAAAATATGTTACGGTTCCCGAACCGATTGAGATACAATGCCGCTTGTGGCACTCTTTACGCTTCGTACTAGGATGCCGTCAAATTACGGCATCGTAACCGATCGTACTATGTTGCCGCTTGTGGCACTCTATTCACTGCCTACACTTTGTACTAGGATGCCGTAATTACGGCATCGTAACCGATCGTACTAGAATGCCACTTGTGGCACTTTATCCATAGCCATACGTATATTGGTTATAGTAACCGCTTACCATCAGAATTTATGCCTGTTTAAGCGAGCACTACACATTGAAATGAAACACTTTTTACGGATTATCTCGCGTTTAATTTACTATTACATAGTTTTTCACACGGACACTGTAAAGGGTTCGAGGCGTCAGGATAATATAAAAACTATGTAATAGTAAATTATAAGCGAGTTAATCCGTAAAAAGTGTGTCATTTCACTTCGCCTGAAGCCAACTAAATACAGTAGATATATTCGACGGATTTCAACGATTCAAAAGCCAGAAATTTTATCTGGTAATGAGAACACCGATAGAAGTTTCTCGATTCCCATCACAATTACGACCTGCAATAAATATTACTCAAACTAACTTTACCGCCATTCACGCCGCAATTAAAACACTTTTAATTGCTCCCAGTCTAGACTACCTGGGGACTTATTGAATAAAAATGACGCTGAAAGAATAAGTAATTGCCGCTAAAGTCGGTTACACGGCTTCAACTCGTTAGGTACGACTTCTGATTTATACGACGTCCTCACCACACCGGGCCAGAAAATGGTTTTAAAACCAGTTTAAAACTGGATTCATTTGCACCTTGTTTAATGAAAGTAAAGCTTAGCTGCACATAAAAAAACGTGACGGTGAAAGAAGACTCCCTCGCAAACTGAGGCGTATTGTTTCCTTATTCTGTGGTAATGTCGGGACAGCAATCTCTCCCATGCATCTCGGTCGAAACATTGGGTACTTTCCTATTAAGTTTACAAGGTATGCGTAGGATGTCTTCACTGTATTCCGTTCAAAATATTTGCTTATAATCGAATTAGTAAGCTATCAAGGTATGAAAAATGGAATGTTAAGAATAAATGTAACGCTCTTGTTATGGCTGGTGCAACTAGTACTGAAATACGAGTATTGCAATATTGTTGTAGTACCTTCTAGTAATATTATGATAAATACATTGCAAAGAATGATATATAATCATTCGTTTTGGAATGCATGACAAGGATATGCACAGGTTACATTAAAATTTAATTACTTATTCATTTATACATTTTTTTTTTAAATATTGTTAGCTCGTATTGTGTAAACTTGAACGCACCCGGTCAAATATAAAAATGTTCGACAACAATAAGGTTCGAAACATCAGGATAATATAAAAAATAATGTAAATAGTAAAAAGTGTTTCATTTCAATGTGTAGTGCTCGCTTAAACCGCAGAAAACAATATGTACTTACATTTATATTTTAATTTACAATTAATGAAGGCTGTTTTAAATATGTAATCATTATTTTAATAAAAGTACATTTATGATATAAAACTATGGACTAAACATTTTATTAGTGTAAAATAAATTGACAGTTTTATGAATTTTTAATTGAGTTTAAATTGTCGAATCTGTTTGTGTAATAAAATTAATATTTTGTGTATACTTCTACATTGATTATAAAAACCAATTTTTATGCTATGAAAAAATTGAAAACATAAAAAGCAATGCTATTAAAATATCAAAAAAAAAGTTTTACCTAAAAAGGGGACGATCCCATTTTATTTTTTAAAAATAACCGAGAACATACAAAGTATCCAATTAGCAAAATTTCCGCTTACACACATCACAAGAGTATGATTTTACCAGTCTTATAATAACTCCGATAGACTGATATAAGTGTGGATTTGGGCGCACTTAATAAGTCTATTCACCCTTAAATATACCTTAAACTGGTCTCGAGAAGTGTATTTCCAATCTTACAAGATTATTTTGAATGCTTTAATAATACCAAACAGACTTACAAATGACTTGCAAAGGCATTCTTTGTGGGTATTTATCCTTATAATGCACTTACTAATGCTGTTCTAAGTGTGATATCACAGGATATCACTAGTAGTGCTCTTTGCGAGCTTTTAGTAAAAGTGTAATCAATCACAATCCGCCGAAAGGATTGTCAAGTGCTCGTGAAACTTTATGAATAATAAGGAGAGTATTAAAAACGTAAGTATTATGTATAGTCCTGTTTAATTCAATTTCCTACAAAATGTGTAAGTATAATTGCATGTTTGTTACGCATTACTAACGGTTATTAAATTGCGAAGTCGATTTAATCGAGTATTTTGAAATAAGAATCACAACTTTTTTACAGGCATTTTCAACAATGTATCTATAATAATAAAAAAAATATTATATTAAAAATTAAAAACATCGAAATGTCGCCATTACCATCAATCATGCCTTTAAGTGGCTTTTACAGAACAATATAAGTACATTACCATTGTTCAAGGCTTATACCGCACTTCTAAAATCAAACTCAACCACATTTTTTAATCTACGTGGCCATTGCTCATACACTTTAGGGTTCCTTATTAAAGTAAAAGTAGGCTAAAAGACAAACAGGGAAGTTGCAAGAAGAAGTTTTTTGCAATGGATTGGATTTGTAATTGCAATTTATTTAAGCTTCTAAGACATTTGACGTGCTAGTACTCTTTACTATCTTTTACATAGTCACTTCTAAGATCGAGTAATCTTACAAAATGCATATAAAAGAGTTTATTAAGAATCAAGGGTAATTAGGCTTATAAAGTGCGTGTATAATACAACTGTTCTTACAAATGTTATATAAAGTAAGCTTATATACATCTTTAAGAATAAGTTATAAGTAACAGACGATATCTAACAAAACCCTTAGTAAAGTCACTTCTAAGATCGAGTGGTCTTACAAAGTTTATGTATAAGTGTTTATTAAGAATTAGGCTTACAGAGTGCGTTTATAACACTAGGTACTGTTCTTATTGATGTTATTTCTCGTTTTCTTATTATATACTTCTAAAAGTTCTTTTACAAGTATAATATATGCTCTTAAAGCTTAAAAATACTTATGATATGCCATTATTAGGTTCTCTGTCTTAATCAGAACGTATATAAAATTTATTTAAGGGCATAGCTTTTAAAAGCTTTCGTTTCTAAGGGTATTTTGCTAGCTGATGGGTACCTAGTCGAGATACCTACTCTTTTTAGTTGCTCCGGTACATCTAGACCTAATCGGGTAGAAACTACTTCAAATGTTGACATTGATGGTGCACCATCTGAGAAGCTTTTTCCAGACAAGAACTAGAAATTCCAAATTGAAATTATTACACCGAAATATACAACGTTTTTCAATGAAAAAGCAAGGTATTTGAAATTGCTTTGTCTGATATTGATTCAAAAAGATGTGTCCTGATGTTGTATGTCTAAGTGAAACTTTTGCATGTGAGAACAACATTCAGTTATGACCTTACTGGCTCTTACTGTAGGAAATTTCAAGAAATTAGGAGTGGACTGTATAGAGTTAACATTGTTCGTTCGGGCCTGAATAAGAATAATTATCCTAGTCGTTTTCAAAAAATCTGGTTTTACCGGGATCTTGCCCAACTACTATTTGGGCAACTATTCCCACAGTTGACAACGCTTATTTTCAAATACTTCCCGCCAGTACTTTCCAAAATTTTCTATTATTATCTCATGTAGGCTTTTAGAAAGAGATAGAGCATAAGTTTCTTGCAAATGAAAAATTATTTGAAAGCAGTCGGAAATAGTGGAGCTGAACTAAGAGCTATTCACGGTACGCCGGATTGAAATAATGAGTACGTATGTGCTGCCAGCTGTTATCCCAAGTAACACAGAAAGCTGTATATTTAATCACTTGTGGTCATAAATGTTGCTTACAGAGTATTAAAACCGTTATTATAATTCACTGGTGATCCTTAAGCTGAATATTAGTACACAAGGAGCTATATTCTGAATAAGAACTAAATAATGGTAGATATTCTTCACCCTTAAACAGCAAGATGCGTTTATTTGGTATATAACGTACGCTTTTATTCAGCCGTTTTAAATTTTCTAGCCTACTTACTGAATAAGGGCAATTAAGTAGTGGCAAATATGTCATATGCTGTATAATAGAGTAAATGTGTACCTCTAAACGCTGCCTTCCAAAGGGAGTACATGTGTACTGTTACACAGATATATGATATATAAAGGAGTACATTTCGTGTGTTATTCAGTAAATGGTGTAAAATTTCCCTGTTTATCCGTATCTATACTGCTATTATTTACAACTGAATAGTGGCTGTTTACAAGTTCATCTGAACGTTCTTATTACTCTTGGAGAGCACTTTGAGTATTTTATAACGTATATTGCTTAATAGAGGTTCACATCAGTGAGTATATCCCCGTGAATCTTGTCACGGATCAATTCATTTACGTAACAAGTCCCTAAAATGGATCAGTCTATATTATGCGGATCCTTAAAAATGTATTTTATCACACATTTTATCGATGCTAGTTCGAACGAATATTCAGCCAGTAATCAGTGTATTGCCGTATATGGATTCACATGTAAGACTTTATTACGGCTAAGTTTGAATAAGCAGACATATGTGCCCCATTATGCGGGCTACGGCAGTAATGTTGAAGTATACCGGTTCACATCGCTCTTTAAGTTCACCACCATTTTTATTCTGCATAACCTTAAATATCTACACTGGTATACATAATTTTATTTATTTAACACGAACTTAGTAAAGAAACGAATTACAAATAAATATTTTTAATGTGATTATTGGTGATAGACTAGAATAATGACACAATTAATAAATTTTTACCCGAAATGTTTTCGATTAAATGTGTTTTTTTTAGTATAATTTGTAGTAAAAACTTATTTATGCACTGGCGCTTGAAAATTTTCTTAGAAATATATGTATACTCTAACAGTAATTTTGAATTTCCACTAGCTTTCACGTGAAATAATGAAGTTATTAACAAAAGGAACATATACCGATATCATACAATCATTTTAAAAACGTATCTTCTCTCACTGTCATAAATATGAATAATCTGTCACTAAAAGTATTAATAGACGTTCTTACAGAACAAATCGTGAACCTTTAACTTAATTACTATAGATATAAAAGCGTACATAGACACCAATTGTCTAAATAAAGGGTAACTAGTGTTTCCTTAATTTGCTAGTATTTTGCCTTGTTACCACCTGTTACACCTTATACTGCGATTATAACGTTACTATAACGATGTTACTCAGCAATTGCGAACTAAAGCTGAATAATTTGTGCCCATTTAAGCAGTGTAGTGGCTGAATAGCATGCTACTCTGCCTTTATTCAGTAATTTTATTCAGCGCTAAGTACACAATAATCCATTATTCATCTAGTATTCAGCCTTTGTGTGTTACTTGGGACGTTATGCCTAGGCAGCTTTTAGCCGTTTTTGTGTCTGGACCTAGATTTAGAAGACGAACAAGGGAATGCAAAGTTTTTATTTGTCCATCTACAATTAAAATTAATACATAACTAAACTTCCATAAACCCATATATGCCTCAGTGGTGTAGTTGTTAGAACACCGCACCGGTCTCAGACCCAAAGGTTCCGGGTTCGAGTCCCCGTGAGGGATACATGTTTTTTTTTGGTTTGGTTGGTGGTAGGGCTTGTTTTAAGTCTGCCTGGCGTTTACTACCTTTAGAATAAAATGTTTACTAGAAAAAATTCAACCAGTCTCAGAAAGCTCGAATGGGATTCGAACCCATGACCTTTGGATTGCCGATCCACTGCTCTAACCGCTGAGCTACCGAGACCCCAGAATACTCGTTGAATTGTTTCTAGTAATTTGTGATTTACGCTGAGCCAGCAATATTACGTCACTGTGAAATCTCTTCACAGTCGAAAGAAATACTATTGCAAGTATTTAACAATCGATAAGGACGTAATTGCTTATAAATATCTTTATTATTGAAAGTTTTGCATTCACAATGCTATATAGGTTTATGATAAAATGTTTACAAGAAAAACATCAACCAGTCTCAGGAAGCTCGAATGGGATTCGAACCCGAAGCGTAAATCACAAACTACTAGAAAAAATTCAACGAGTCTTCTGGGGTCTCGGTAGCTCAGCGGTTAGAGCAGTGGACCGGCAATCCAAAGATCATGGGTTCGAATCCCATTCGAGCTTCCTGAGACTGGTTGATTTTTTTCTAGTAAATATTTTATCCTAAATCTATATAGTAAGTATTGTGAATGCAAAAATTTCAATAATAAAGATTTTTACTACCTTTATCTAAATGAGCCTGCTCTGGGGGGTTACTCTCGAACGCAAACTCAATCTTAATACAATTCCAATGCGATTAATATGTATCGATATTGGGATAGGTAAAGATAATTCCGGAACGCCATCCATTGAGGTACAATAAATAGAGTAGACGTCCCCTACTAAGATTATGCTCAGCTAGTTGACAGCGGGCATCACGTGATACGTTGGGGAAGGGGCTTGGTTGTTATAGAATAAGTCCGAGTGCGCAGATGCGACAGTCTATTAATACAGTTTTATAGTGTAGTATGAGAATATTGTTAACAATATACAAATCAATGGGAAGTTACTTTTTATGTTTTATTAAATGTTGTTAATTGTAATATATTAAAATAAGTAAATAAATGCTAAAAATAGATAAGTAAATAATTTATTAGCTAAAACATTTATATAATAATTATAAAATCTTTTTATTTTTCAATCAATCAGATGTCAATAATATATTAATAAGATAAGAGGCCTTCCTGCATTATCTGGATTTACTTATTTTACAAACTTATGTAGGTACAAAGGAGAATGACCAAACCAGCCTATTCGATATCTATTGCGTCTTAATCATTCACCTATCAAAAGTATTCTCTTAAGTTATAATGATTGTATCCGTCAGAATGGCGGGTGTGTGACTTCCAAACAAATCAAAAATAAACTATGTAAATGTACGGAAAATGTATGTTTTTGTACTGAAATAAGTATAAATGTACGTTTCTGTAAGCGTAGCAACAATCATTTTAAAGTGAGCCGCCATTATGATGTCAGGTTGGCGGGTGAAATCTTTTACAAATAACTTTTTACAAATTTAACTTTAGGAAAAAAATGTACGTCAATTGCACTTTAAATAGTGTTCCTTTAACACTATTTAAAAACTTCCTAAATGTTATAAAAGCTCTGATATTGTAAAACGTGTGTGACCCGCTATCCTGACGTCAGAATGGCGGGTTGTTTCTAAACATTTGACCATTTTTTTTTAATGATTTTTGAAAAATCGCTTGTCTTAGGCGGGACTCGAACTAGTCAAATGCGACAAAAATAACATGCCGTATGCATGTATTATAGTATGTATTTATGATGCTCGTCGAAAGGGAAAAATAGAGAAATAGAGAAAAATGATGTAAGGCTCATTTTTCTCTAAATAACAAACACAATCAAAATAACGGAAGGCCATGAAAAGTAACAATTACCTTTTAATTTGGTTTTCACCCGTCACGTGAAATGCACTGCATCTACTTTAATTATTGAAAAACAATTCACTGCGAAGAGCTACAAAAAGTCAAGTTTTCAATATAATTCAAAAATCCACATTTACTGTATTTATTATTCTCTAAAATAAAAGTCAGTCTCCATTCCGTACAATTTGCTATTTCCTATAATTAAAGTAGTTGTGGTGCATTTCACGTGACGGGTGAAACCAAAATTAAACGGTAAATGTTAGTTTTTTTTTTTCTTTTTATAGCAGAAGGAGGCAAACGAGCAAGCGGGACACCTGATGGAAAGTAATCACCGCCGCCCATGGACACCCGCAAAACCAGAGGAATCGCAGGCGCGTTGCCGGCCTTTAAGGAAGGAATAGGCTCGTTTCTTGAAGATCCCTAAGTCGTAACGGTCCGGAAATACCGCCGCCGAGAGCTGGTTCCACAACACTGTAGTTCGAGGCAAGAAATTTCTTGAAAAACGCACAGTAGTAGACCGCCATCCATCAAGGTGATGTGGATGGAATGACAGTCGATTGCGTGTAGTGCGGTGAAGGAAATTAGCGGCAGGGATCAAGCCGAACAATTCCTCAGAACACTCCCCATGATATATACGCGTATTGTAACACAGAGAGACGCAACGTCTCTCCGAAGAGCCAGTGGATCGAGCCGACCTGAAATAACCACGTCGCCGACAATTCGAGCAGCTCTACGTTGAATGCGGTCAAATGGAAGGAGTTGGTATTGGGGTGCTCCAGCCCAGAGATGGGAGCAGTATTCCATATGCGGCCTGACCTGTGCTTTATACAGTTGTAAACGGTGGGCCGGCGTGAAATACTGACCCGCTCTATTAAGCACACCCAGCTTTTTCGAAGCTAATTTAGCTTTACCTTCCAAATGACCACGAAACTGAACGTCACTCGAAATATCGACGCCAAGGATTCCAATAATCGGATTGGTATCAAGGGGAGCTCCCTCAAAGTTCAGAGGTACGACGAAGGGATGTTTTTTCGCGGTAAATGCGCAAACTTGTGTTTTGGAGGGGTTAAAGCGGACTAGGTTATGTCGGCCCCAATCCGAGACATGACTTAACATGTTCTCGGTGTCAGTCACAAGTTTATTCCGGCTCTCGATGACGCTTTCCAGAGAAATATTAGCTCGCCCGGTGTAGAGCGTATCCCCAGTACTGTCATCCGCATAGCAATGAATGCTGTTGTTATGCAGCATGTCATTGATATGCAGAAGAAACAAAGTAGGGGACAACACACACCCCTGCGGGACTCCAGCATTCACGGGCTTCATGTCGGAGCACGAACCGTCGACTGCGACTCTGATGCTACGCCCAGTAAGAAAGCTGGCAACCCATGAACACAATTTCTCAGGAAGCCCGTATGATGGAAGTTTAGAGAAAAGAGCCCTGTGCCATACCCTGTCAAAAGCTTTCGCTACGTCCAAGCTAACTGCCAGTGCCTCCCCTTTACTCTCGACTGCCTCCGCCCATCGGTGAGTAAGGTACACTAAAAGATCACCAGCCGATCGACCGCGACGAAAACCATACTGGCGATCACTTAGTAGCTGGTTCTCTTCTAGGTACCTTAAGAGCTGGCGGTTTATAATGGACTCCATTACTTTGGAGAGTAAAGAGGTAATAGCTATTGGCCTGTAGTTTGACGAATCTGAGCTATCGCCTTTTTTTGGAATCGGGTGGACAAGGGCTGTCTTCCAAGAGCTCGGGACGACGCCAGTGGTGTAAGAGAGCTGGAAAAGGCGCGTTAGAACTGGTGCCAATGTAGGAGCACACGTCCGAAGCACAATGGGTGGAACTGCATCAGGCCCACTCGCCTTATGGATATCAAGGGAAAAAAGAGCCTTACGAACTGACCTTTGCAGGAACTGAACGTTTGGCATTGTACAAGCGCAATGCGGTATGGTTGGTGGAGAGTTTTCCCCATCGTCCAAGGTCGAGTTTGATGCGAAAAGAGAGCCCAAGAGATCGGCTTTCTCCTTTGCAGTATAGGCCAGGCAGTCATCGGTCTTGTGCAATGGTGGTAGGGACGGCTGACAAAAATTCCCTAAGATAGCTTTGGCGAGAGACCAGAACGCACGCGTCCCCGAAGGAAGACGCACTAGCCTCTCGCCGATTCTACCTATGAATGATGACTTCGCCTTGGCAATGTCCTTCTTAAAGGATCTGGCGGCAAAGTTGTACTTCTTTCTGAGCGCACTGGTGTTTGGATCTTTTGGTGACACCGCATTAGCCCAGGCTTGGTAATGCTGTCGCTTTTGGCGAGACGCCATTTTGCAGCAACGACCAAACCATGGTTGGGACTTGCCGCCTATGGGAACCACAGAGTTTGGAATGAAAAGTTCCATTCCCTGCAGTATCACATCAACGACAGCGAGAAGCAAACTCGCCACCACGGGTAGGACGCAAAGAAGCTTCGCATCCCATCCCAGTCCGCCGACCTATAATGCCAGACTCGACGGCTAGCCGCTGGTTGCGGTTTTGAAGTTTCTGTGAGAGGCACAGTGCTGCGAATCAGACAGTGGTTTGATGAGCCTAGTGGTGCATCAACAGAAACTTGATAGCCGTCTGGGTGCGAGGTCAGCAGAAGGTCCAATAAAGAAGGTGCATGGCCCTCCACATCTGGAACCCGTGTTGGCTCGGTTACCAATTGGGACAGACTGTAGGCCAAAGCGAAGTCATGAACGGCTCTACCCGCGTGGTCAGTTGTGCGTGAACCAAGCCATTCGACGTGGTGGGCATTGAAGTCTCCCAATACCACAATCTCGGCCGAGGGGATCCGTTGGAGAAGGGAGTCTGTCGCTGTTTGGACGGTCTCGATGAGTTGGTCAGTTCCGATGTTACCGCTGTGGGACCTATACAGGCACGCGTAGACGCGAGGATGACGTCCGCAGTCGACGTGCTGCCATAAGATGGAGAGGTCCCTATCTTCAAGATTGCCAAGGCGACGAACGCACATATCCTCCCTGACATAGGCACAAACACCGGCTCGTGGCACAAATGCATGTTCCAGGTTGTATCTCGGGTAGCGCAAGTACGAGATGTCAGGAGGGGGGGATATCTGCGTCTCGGTGAGGAAGAGCAAGGCCGGTTTCGCCATCTCGAGGTGGTAATGGACGGCGCTCAAGTTAGAGTGGATTCCCCTGATATTGCAGAAGTCCACGCGAAGCGTAGGAGGGGGTGCCAATTGTCCCGCCTTTCTCCTGCCTGCAGCATGCCTTGGCACGGGCGAACTTTTGCCCTCCCCAGAATACGTAGGGCAGCCTGAGCGAGAACGCTCAGGGGGGGATTCTCCGACACTGGATGTGTCGGTACCCCCCTGGGGTAAATCTAGATTACAGTTCGCTGCCATATCAATTGTGAGGGGGGGAGGAGGGGTCTCCGGAACCCTCACTCGCCGGACGAAACACAACAGCACAGAGTGCCACTGTTTCACGCCGAGAATTCGTGAGGGGGTGGTATTACGCCGGGCGAGCCGACCCAATGCGTGCTCCAACGCAGCGTGGCTCTACCACTCAGTTGGTGTCACTCATTTAGCACCACCCAGGGGTCACGTGTAGGGTCTCAAGGGTAAACCTACGGACGCGAGCAACTTAACCCCCATAATTAGTTAAAACCCCAAGGTTAGTTTTCATGACCTTCCGTCATTTTGATTGTGTTTGTTATTTAGAGAAAACTGAGCCTTAACAGTAACCTTCCCTATCTTAAAATCATTCCTCATCATAAAATACGGCATGTTTTTTTTTTAACGGCATGTTATTTGACTAGTTCGAGCCCCGCCTAAGACAAGCGATTTTTCAAAAATCCATAAATGCAGAATTTAATGGTTTTATAAATAAAGGAAAGTCTCCTTTACACACAATGTGCTATTTCCAATATTTAAGGTAGTAGCCATTCATGTGGCATTCTATCTTTCCACCCTGTACGTATGTCAAATGTTATAAAATTGATTAAATCATGCTATGAATTTACCATCCAATTTTGTTTATTTATCTGTCAAGAACATAATAAGTACATTTATTTGTTATTTAGTGGATCAAAATAGTTTGATTGGTTTAGAAACAACCCGCTATTCTGACGTCAGTATAGCGGCTCACGCACGTTTTACAATATCAGAGTTTTTATAACATTTAGGAAGTTTTTAAATAGCGTTCCTTTAAGTACAATTGACGTACATTTTAAAGTTAAATTTCCTAAAGTTAAATTTGTAAAAAGTTATTTGTAAAAGATTTCACCCGCCAACCTTACATCATAATGGCGGCTCACTTTAAAATGATTGTTGATTGTACAAAAACGTACATTTTCCGTACATTTACATAGTTTATTTTTGATCTATTTGGAAGTCACACACCCGCCATTCTGACTGATACTAATGATTACTGTTAAAAAAGGTTTTTTATAGAACGCCGTTTTAAGAGTCAAGTGATAAATAAATGCTGAACTGAACTGATAGTCATACGATAACAGTTGTCAAAACCACAAAATACCTAAAAAGTCGTAAGCTAAAAATGAAGATAGCTTCAAACTCCCGCATGATATTGTAATATAATTTTTTCTTCATAATTCAGAGCATTGCTGCTATTTATTACTATTTATTTCATTAAAGCGCTGTGTTACGCTAGCTTGCTAAAAAACTAGTCTAACTCCCATAGTAAAATGGTCATTCTCCTTTATCCATTTTTCCATATCTTTACGGCCCAGACGTGGAAACCTTGAATGAACAAAATGTAGCAAATTATCCCAAACAAAATTCAATAATTATTTTTCGTCTTTTAATAACCACAGTCAGTTCTTTTCTAAGTATGTGTAAAATTATTACTTTCCGCTATAAAAGCAACTAATTCTACCTACACTTGTTACATACACAATGTCACATCTTAACTTTTTTACTCTATGACAAATGACGCAACATGGCGTCTCCGCTAAATATTTTGCTCGAATTAAGTTTTAAGGCTAGGTGTTAGTGAAAAATTAAAATAACACGTTCTTAGAATTACTTTTTGAAGTAGTAAACAATAAAATTAAAATCTGCAAAAATTATGAAATATTGTTGAGGCTTTATTCTGTGAAAGACACCCGATGGAAACACGATTTTATAAAGTTGGCTCGATAGAATAAATTCACAAAGTTACATATTTTTGTGTCATTTTATCTTCTTTTCCAGGTTTTATTCTTAAAGTAAGTGATTTGATATTATGAGTCATTTACCAAAATGAAGCTCGTAAATAACTTGAGTTATTATAACCGATGGTTTTTTATTTATTACTTCTATCAATTTTTTAAAATATAAAACGCGATTATTCGCGCCGCTTCGCTGTTATACCCGTCCCTTACCGTTGTACCGTCGAGAGAACGAGAGGGAAGCGCTCGAAATACCTCCCCTTAAAATGATTTGCTCGTTACTCACCGATGGAAAGTTATTCCTTTGCACTTCGCTGTATTACTAGAGTTATTAGTGCAATATCGTAACACACACGAGGGCATATTTAATGAGTTTTCACCGTTGTTTCGTTTTAAAACAAACAAGTTTAGACGCTCAAGAGCTAGCAAGCAACTGAGTGAAGTGCGGCCGGCTGGCCGCACTTGAACGGAACACAGTAGTGATTAGCGGTGTCTTCTCTATACGTAGTAATAATAGCTCAATGACGCCATCTCGATAATAATTTGTTCAATCAATTTCCACGCAATTTAATTCGAATATGGCGCTATTGTCGCTTACAAAAGTGCCATTTGACATTTTTTAGATTTGTGATTGGAAATTGATTAATGCAATTCTGTTTCAAGAGTAGCCTACCTGTTTATAGAATTACCCTTGAGCGATATAACAGATAGAAATCACTGTTCGCCGTTCATCGGTACAAAGAAAATATTTTCAGACGCTACCTTACGTTTACTTTAATCGTGATAGGAGCCGCGGCCTTGTGTCATTGTCAATAATTATGTAACTGTCTTTAGTCTAAAATCCGAGTATAGAACGACCTTCACCGGGAAGGTTAATGGATGAAAAGTATTTTATATCATATTTAATAAGTTAAATAATATATCGCGAGTGGGTTGGCTGAAAAATTTCAGTCCAGTACCTAATGGTGGTTTGGTGTGTGTGTGTTTGTAATGAGATTATCTTTATATAAACATAAATTTTATTTATTTAACCAGACGGTTGCAAATTACTAATATTGACTTGCCTGTTGACACCTATGCCTACCCAATGTTATGACAGGAAAAAAATAGTCAACCTAACGTTTGCATATTATATAGGCTTCATACTTTTGATTGGTACCTATGTAATTTATCTATTATCCAAACAAGTGCAATGTTTAAAAAAAATATTTTTAAATATTTAATTAATCATACCTATACTGGACTGAAATTTTTCAGCCACCCACTCGCAATATATTTTCAACACGTTAAATTTGATATAAAATACTTTTCATTCATTAACCAGCTCAGTGAAGGTCGTTCTATACTCGGATCCTCTACTATATATTATAGTGCTTTCTGCAATGCTTTGTATCGATAAAAAGCTAATTCGCCCAGTGGAGCTTTCAGCAAATGGCCTTATCTGCAAATGGTGGTATCGGTGAAACATTTATTAGTTTTAAACATAGTCGGTAAATAAAGGTAGCGGCTTCAAATATTTTCTTTGTACCGATGAACGGCGAACAGTGATTTCTATTTACAGTTTTATTGCTCAAGAGTAATTCTGTAAACAGGAGCAGGCTCTATCTAAATACTAGCTCCATAAAAATGTTATCCTATATTATCTATATAGCATTTTGAATGCAAAAATTTCAATAATAAAGATATTCAATGTTACTGCCGCTGTTATGTTTCGTCAGTTAGAGAAAAGATAGCCTGCTCCTCCGTAGGGGCCCTGGATACGGTTGTAGGCTACTTTTTTCCCCGAAAAATTTACACCAGCATAGCCGCGTTCAAAAGCTAGTCATACATATTATATTTAAGCGCTGTTAAGCAAATAATATCAAATTATATCAACCGTGCGCGTAGCGGTGAAGGAATACTACCACCATCTCTCTTCCCTTGGGTGTCGTAAAAGGCAACTAACGGTCTAAAGACTGAACATACATCCAACAGCATAGAGCGGCGGTGGGCTCACCACCTGTCACGCTGAGCACACAGTCGCTATTTAGTGAAAAGTGGACTATGGTAGAGGACTGCTTTTGCTGTTTGCCTAGTCTCTGACTAACCCTTCGGGGATAACAGTCGTGATTATATGAATATGTATGTATGTACTATATCAAATATAGTCTTGTATCTTGTTTATGCTATTAACACAGTAATCCTAAGCATCGGCATATTGAGTAAGTTTCACGCTCGGAACACGTTTTCAAGTAATAGCTAACTTCAAAACATAACGAAGGTTGGATCAAAGACGCTAGAAGGTTAATAGTGAGTTTAGAACAAGGAGATCCGCCTACAGGAAGCACCGTACGTATTTTAACAGGTGAAGTTTATTAGAATATTTACTTACAAATAGTAGCGTTGAAAAGTTAAGATTTACATGTCTCGAACGCACAAGTAATTCTAATGATGAGAAGGCTAGAACCTCGTTCTTGACAAACAAACTTTGCAAAGATATGTTTTTGAGCAAAATAAAATATTTTATTTAATAATAAAGTCTTTACAAAGTGGTACCAGTAGCAAGCGATTATTCCCAGTAGTCCCCTCTAGCACTGATCCCCCGGGGAACTGAGAATTTTCCTTCATTTTCCCAACTGTTCACTTCCTATTCGTACCAGAGGGGACAACTGGTATTTTTTTTTCCCAATTGTCACCCGTTACTCCGAGGGGGGTGACAATTGCTAAGATTACTTCCCAGTTGTCCACTCCGAGTAAGGATCTTCTCTCTTTTCTACAACATTTAACAGTGTTCGCAAAAAATACTGTCCTGATTTGGATAAAATGTTATAAGTACATAGATAAGAAAAAAATCAATTACCATAATTTATAATTTTAATTAAATATAGAAAATTTGTTACAATAATCATCAAAATGTCTTAAATAAGAACTAAAATAACATAAATATAATCAACATTATGTTTGGCTTATATACTTACCTCCTAGTTAAAACAATCACAATACGATATTTATTTATTAGAAAATCATAATATTTAAAATAATTGTTGGTAGAGAAAACTGCGACAAAATCCGCCAAAATCGCCCTGCCCACTGGACCGATAAATTCATCTACCGCGCACTGCCAGTTACAGCCCTTTGCGACACACTTCCTATAAACAAATCGAAATAAAGCTAGAGAAATGTTTCAGAACCCCACGTGGACAATAGCACGTGGGGATATTGGGCCATAAGCCACCACGCTGGCCCAATGCGGGTTGGTGGGTTTTAACAACTGACAGCATACGACAACGACAACGACTAAGTGACAATTCGGACACTTTAAAATCGGACACAGTGTCCGAATTGACACTTTTAAATTTTATTATTTTTTCACTGACGATTCGGACACTCTTAAATTATTGGTGCTGTTCAGTACAGTCAGATTAAAAAGCGTCAAAATATAATGTTTTTTACTATGCATAGTAAATTTTCTTAAAATTAATGTAAAGAAATCTGTAGAAGTTTTATATCATTTTAAAAAATAATAAAATTAAATTGAGACAATTCGGACACTGTGTCCGTATTTGAAGTGTCCGGGTTGTCGCTTAGTCAAAATCCGAACTGGTGGTAGATTAAGTACCTACTTAGATAAATAATTTAGTTTAGTTAGTTAATAAGATTAGTTGTTAAGATTTAACTACATAATATTAAGTATCTACTTAACTGTTTTTTTATATATTTTACACATATTTTTTGATTTTTATCAATAAGTAGGTACTTACCTAGTTACCTTTAAAGGTTTAAATTGAATAAATCATTGACTTTGACTTTGATTTGTCTATGGTTGGTAGGTACCTATCATAAAATAATAAGTTATTATTCTGAGGCTCAGAACAATAACTAAAGCAATAATGTTCTGAGTTCTGAGGTACATAGCTATTATTATAATTTTTAATATTGAGCCGCCACCACACAGCTGAGACTGATAAACATACAAATAAGTAAGTAGGTTCTTTTGCATGTTGTTGCTGGAATACATAGGTATCTACGTGATGTATATGTATGTAAGTTCACGAAGCAAATACAAAAAGTCAGGCAAGGGGCAAGGCACAGTATAAATATATAGCTTATATTTATACTGTGGGCTAGGCGCTTCCATCGTACCTACATTCTGAGCGTGGCCTTTTCCGACAAAGTTTTCTAATAATAATGTTCCGAGACGGAAACTCGTCGGCGGCGGGCCCGTCTTAATCACCGATTATCATAGTTTCCAGCTAGTTAATCTCCGGTTTGTTTGCGTGAAACCGGTTGGGGTGCTGTTGGCTCCGTCGTCGGATTAAACTGATAACGGTGTGTGCTCAAAGAGCACCTAAACCTGGGGTGTGTCCAAAATGGTTTTCCAACATATTTATTTTTGGGAAACCACCTGAGGTAGACATTTTTCCAACGTTTCGTTATGTTCGAGTTTAAAGATAAGATAAGATAGATAAGATAAAGATACTTTATTGTATACCACAAGAAAACATTTTTGACAACAAATAAAAATACAACTAGTTGTATTTATATATAAGTAGACGTACAAATGGCGGTCTTATCACTAAAAGTGTTTTCTACCAGACAACCTTTGGATTTTGGATTTAAGATTTGGATTTATGTAGGCGTTATTTTACAAATAATCAAATACTAACACGAATATTTAATGTGTCTACACCCAGCGGGATCACCTATCTGGGAGACTTATGAGTGATGCAGGGAATTAGAACTATATTTGTTCTATTGAATTATGCTGAAGACAGAATTTGTTCCGTAAAAACAACGGAAATATAGGCTTTTCTGACCGACCTCCAGCCAGCGGGATATTTACCAAAGTTACGTCTAATGAAGTATAAATTGGTAATAACATTTAGATCTATCATTGTTCTGTTCACCAAAACAAAAAACATTCTTCTACCGTCCTTACTTCAGCCACAATCAATCTATAAAGAAACCTCCAGTCAGCGAACTTTTTCTCTTAAGGCGTTATTTTTGTAAATTTACACTAAATTAACCATTCAATTCTTTATTCTTATTAATATCGGAAATGCAAATATTCTTTATGGAAATGTGAGTAACACAATATCACTAACCGAGTTATTTATTGCTTATAAACTATAAACAGCTTGAATTTGCATGTAACTTTTTTGTATTCTACCCACATAATAGCTTTCAAATTCAATAGTTTTTATTTTAACACAAGATGTACGACAAAGTAATTTAAGTAAAATTATAGTCGTGAATAGTTTAAATTTTATAATAAAGTTATAACTATAGTCGTAAATAGTTAAAATTTTATTAATTTAGTGTAAAAGTTACAAAAATAATGCCCTAAGAGAAAAAGTCCGCTGACTGGAGGTTTCTTTGCAGATTGATTGTGGCTGAAGTAAGGACGGTAGAAGAATGTTTTTTGTTTTGGTGAACAGAACAATGATAGATCTAAATGTTAGTACCAATTTATACTTCATCAGACGTAACTTTGGTAAATATCCCGCTGGCTGGAGGTCAGTTAGAAAAGTCTATATTTCCGTTGTTTTTACGGAACAAATTCTGCCTTTGGCATAATTCAATAGAACAAATATAGATCTAATTCCCTGCATCACTCATAGGTCTCCCAGATAGGTGATCCCGCTGGGTGTAGACACATGTGGCTGAAGTAAGGACGGTAGAAGAATGTTTTTTGTTTTGGTGAACAGAACAATGATAGATCTAAATGTTAGTACCAATTTATACTTCATCAGAAGTAACTTTGGTAAATATCCCGCTGGCTGGAGGTCAGTTAGAAAAGCCTATAGGGTAAGATGGGGGAATGGCGGTCACATAAGCAGTAAACGAAATATCTTCGTACTGAAAGGACTTACGGTAATAATTACAGACTTTTTACATAGCTTATTTAGTGGACTTAAGTTGTATATGATACTTATTTTCAATATATTAAGCTTTTGTAATTGTTTGATATTTTTTTAAAACCTTTCGGTGACCGCCATTACACGCAACCTGCGGGTAATGGCGGTCAACAATAGGGGTATTACTAGTCATTCCAAATTAGAACAATTTTACTTCTATAATGTATTTTTTATTTATTTTAACCATACATATTCATTCTATTTTATATTTTAACGTAAATTAAACAAAAAAATCTTTATTTAAACCTTAATATACCAATAATCAACAATAATAATCATCTTTTTATATTTTTAGGTACCTAAACATCTTTATCAAAATGAACTACAGATCAAGATGTCTCATAAACTCGCTGTGTGTCACAATAATACACAAATAATACTTTTCAGAAGATTCTGCACCGCTGCAATCTTCATGAGCCCACCGCCCACAACCTCGCCATCATACCATATTTCGTTCTTTCCGAACTCTTTACAGATTGAACACGTTTCATCTGTATTTTCTGGATAAATGTCATCGTCGCTATTGTCATCATAAAGTTTTCTACATTCTCTTCGTCTGTTGTGCTTGGCGGTGAATTTAATTGGGGTCTCTTTCTCTTTGAAAATAAAGTTTCTTCATCTGATGACGAAAAAACGAGCTACAATTGCCATTGCTAATTCATTCTTGGTCCATTTTGCTTTTGTCGTGGTTCTGTCCCTGTGCCGCGGCATCTAAGTACAAAATAAAGTAAGTTACTAATTCTGCAAGAACAAATTGTGTAATAATTTCATACGGGGTAATACCGGTCAGTGACTGTCATTACCCGCTTAGAGTGACTGTCATAACCCCATAAAACAAAAACGGTTTCTTTGATTGACAATTCAAAACGTAAAAAACTTTTGTAAAATCCTACAATCACTTATGATACACTAAACCATTTATAAAAAATGACTTGTACAAAGATATTGAATGGTTTTAATTACTTTAACTTACCTTTAGCAGAAATTTCAAATTTTTTATAACCAAGCGCGTCCAAAACTTGAACCAGCTGTCAAACTCACTGCGCGCAAAGAAACATGACGGCGCTTCGTAAATTAGTTTACTCAGGTGTATACTAGATGGCACTACCGGTATCGTTTGTTTTATATGTTTGGAAGTATTAGATTTTGATGTGACCGGCATTGCCCACTGACCGCCATTCCCCCATCTTACCTTATGTCCGTTGTTTTTACGGAACAAATTCTGCCTTTAGCATAATTCAATAGAACAAATATAGATCTAATTCCCTGCATCACTCATAGGTCTCCCAGATAGGTGATCCCGCTGGGTGTAGACACATGAATATTTATTGTTCTTTTTTTTCACAACAGTGGAACAAGCTCAAAAAAAATATGGTAACGTAACTAACTAGCTTCCACAGCACGGAGGAGTTAGTGATATATGTTTAGGTTGGTAACCCATCCCAACATAGTGAAAGTTGTTTGCAAGTCAAGAAAAGCAGGATCGCTACTATGATAGGGCAATATCTTTTAAACAAACAATACTCATATTTTACGGTAATAGGTCAAGGATCATAAGACCGCCGGCGGTTGCGAAACAAGTGATTTTCAATTGTGTCTGGTTTTACGATCCTCAACTTTTTCACAAAAACTGCCAGATATGCCATGACCATCCGCTTGACGTGCTTTATAAAGCAATGAGACAGTTTGAGATATATTTTAATTTGCTCATCATCCCTCGGTAGCCGCCTGGCGCGATATCCGGAGCTCCCAAGCTCAAATGTGATGATGGTAACTAACCAGCTTTCTAAAGCACGGAAGATTTAGTGATATGTTAAAGTTGGTAACCCATCCTAACATAGTGAAAGTTGTTTGCAAATCAAGAAAATGCAGGATCGCTACATAACTATGATAGGGCAATATCTTTTAAACAAACAAAACTCCTGTTTTACGTTAATCACGATTGTTTTACATAAACTGCTAAAAGTTCCAGAACCATCCGCTTGACGTGCTTTATCTATAGATACTAATATTATAAAGCTGAAGAGTTTGTTTGCTTGAACGCGCTAATCTCAGGAACTACAGGTCCGATTTGAAAAATCCGTGTGGCTCATCTTGGCATGGCCACCATCACCAACTCTAAATTTGACTTTATAGAAAGTATGTCGATAGTATGTCGAAGTATGTCGCCAAGTATCAGAGTTTGTCGGTCTACCATTCAAAAGTTATAAGGGGTCATTGGTGGCCATGCCACGATGAGCGCTCATGCATCCTGGCATGGCCACCTGTATCTCAAAAACTACTGGTCATAGCAAAGATCTGATTTCACCAATAGTATGTCGAAAGTATGTCGAAGTATGTCGCTAAATATCAGAGTTTGTCGGTCTACCGTTCAAAAGTTATAAGGGGTCATTGGTGGCCATGCCAGGATGAGCGCTTATCCTGGCATGGCCACCTGTATCTCAAAAACTACTGGTCGTAGCGAAGATCTGATTTTACCAATAGTATGTCGAGAGTATGTCGAAGTTTGTCGAAAAAACTCCAGAGTTTGTCGTTGCTTCTAGGAAAAGTTATATCAACTTCTTTTTTCCGTACAACAGCAAATAGTACAATCGCGTACACGAGCATTAAATAATTTTTATTCGGCTATTTAATGAACGTATCAAGGTGTTGAACGAAGAACGGAACTTCGATGTGTATGTATGTTTATCAGATGCTTATAATCATGCAAAACATTAGTTCACCGAAAATAAAGCGGTACCTGATATAGCCTTGATTTTGGTGTCATAATTTAGACTTATATTTTATCATTGCATTTCTTTATATGGGCTATTAGCGAATAGGCGCAATTTAGAACTGTACATTTTGTTATTTGTTTTATAGATTAAAAACAAACCATTGTTTGAGTTGAGTGGAGAGTACGAACATTACAATAGGTTATTTAAAAAAGGGGATACTAATAAAAAAATATGTAAGTGTAATATGCTTTATTTGAAAATATCAATCAGATAGGTAACTACTAACTAAGGTATAGACGACTGCAGTTCAATTAACCCTTTAGGCTGGTTTCACAGTCACGCGTTTGACCAGCGCCGGCCACACGCGCGCGCTTACAATTACACTAGATTGTAGGTTGCGCTTCATAGTCATCACGCAGTTCAAACGCGCAACTGCTATGTAGTGTAGCGCGCGCGTGTGGCCGGCGCTGGTCAAACGCGTGACTGTGAAACCAGCCTTACAAAATATCAAATCCAATAAATTTAAAAGTTTGGGGATGTTGACTTGCTGGCTTCGGAATCCTACCCGTTGTAACAGCGACAAAAAGGGTGCTTCAACTCACAGCAGATAGATAAGCTACCACGATCTTATGTAAATATGTCGCCATAACATCAATGTTCGTGTAGCATTGTTATATTCCGGCAGTTGTAGATAAGATGCAAGAAACAGCCAGTTCCTCAGTAGTTGAGGATTCTGGGTGAAGGGCACTTCCATCTGTATGTATTATCAACTTATGTACATAAGTTGGTTTCTCAAGGTTCAGTATTATTATGATTGATTGTAGACACTATTGTACATTTTGCGAAATTTCATGCGTGATTGATTATATTGGAACTGGTGCTAGATTCTACTGAATCTAACTATTGTTAAGATTTAACTAAATGATAGTTAACTGTTATTTTATTAGTTTTCGACGTCAATAAGTAGGCACTTATTTCATTCAATATAAACCTGTGATGGTTTATATTGAATGAACTATTTGTCTATTATCCAAGCATCGGATTAAGTACCTGTATCACTCATATACAAATAATTAATAAAGTTGCGCTCTTATCAAGGAACCTTTCAGATTAAAATTATTCATTCACTTTTTTAATAAACTTTATGCACGCGATTGTACATCTAATATGGGAAAATTAAAAATTGATTTTTCTCTTTATAGGAGCACCGACAAACTCTGGAGTTTTTCGACATACTTCGACATACTCTCGTCATACTATTGGTGAAATCAGATCTTCGCTACGACCAGTAGTTTCTGAGATACAGGTGGCCATGCCAGGATGAGCGCTCATCCCGGCATGGCCACCAATGACCCCTTATAACTTTGAACGGTAGACCGACAAACTCTGGAGTTTTTCGACATACTTCGACATACTCTCGTCATACTATTGGTGAAATCAGATCTTCGCTACGACCAGTAGTTTTTGAGATACAGGTGGCCATGCCAGGATGAGCGCTCATCCCGGCATGGCCACCAATGACCCCTTATAACTTTTGAACGGTAGACCGACAAACTCTGATATTTGGCGACATACTTCGACATACTCTCGACATACTATTGGTGTAATCAGATCTTCGTAACGACTTGTAGTTTTTGAGATATAAGGTGGCCATGCCAGGATGAGCCTCATCCTGGCATGGCCACCAATGACCCCTTATAACTTCTGAACGGTAAACCAACAAACTCTGATATTTGGCGACATACTTCGACTTACTCTCGACATACTATTGGTGCAATCAGATCTTCGCTGAGACCAGTAGTTCTTGAGATATAAGGTGGCCATGCCAGGATGAGCCTCATCCTGGCATGGCCACCAATGACCCCTTATAACTTCTGAACGGTAAACCAACAAACTCTGATATTTGGCGACATACTTCGACTTACTCTCGACATACTATTGGTGCAATCAGATCTTCGCTAAGACCAGTAGTTCTTGAGATACAGGTGGCCATGCCAGGATGAGCGCTCATCCTGGCATGGCCACCAATGACCCCTTATAACTTTTGAACGGTAGACCGACAAACTGATATTTGGCGACATACTTCGACATACTATTGGAGTAATCAGATCTTCGCTACGACTTGTAGTTTTTGAGATACAAGGTGGCCATGCCAGGATGAGCCTCATCGTGGCATGGCCACCAATGACCCCTTATAACTTTTGAACGGTAGACCGACAAACTTTGATATTTGGCGACATACTTCGACAAACTATCGACATACTTTCTATAAAGTCAGATTTAGAGTTGGTGATGGTGGCCATGCCAAGATGAGCCACACGAAAAATTCTTTCAATGTTAGATAGCCCATTTATCGAGGAAGGCTATAATAGGCTATAATTTGTTTAGGTACTGGTACGGGTAGTAACTCCGCGGGCCGGGGCGGGTCGCTAGTATAGCAATAAGACAGTTCTGTTTGAGATATATTTTAGTTTGCTCACTCATCCGTCGGTGGCCGAGTGGTAAACCGCCTGGCGCGATATCCGGAGCTCCCGGGTTCAATTCCCAGGTCGGCCAATGGTGTTTCATATTCTTTGATGCGTAGCATAGCCCATAGGTTTGTGAGCGCTAACACTCATTTGGCAAACGTGGTAATTTTAAGATAATACCCATCTATCGAAGCGATATAGCTTCGCCTGATGCTTGCAGTAATATGCTGATAATAACAGCAAGCATAATAATAGCTTATACAAACATGTAATCACGACTATTATCCTCGAAGGGTTAGCCAGAGACTTGGCAATGAGGACAGCAAAAGCAGTCCTCCACCATAGTCCACTTTTCAAAAAATACCGACTGCACATATTATATATATCACACCCTCATTTTTTATTCGTTTTAATGAAAAATTAAAGGGCGAGTTTCACACATGAAACTGAATAAAACAAAACAACAAAACTGGGAAAGTCGTTCAGTTTCATGGGTAGAACCTTATTTGTCTATGGTAGAACTCAACCTAAATTTTATTAAAACGAGTAACAAATGAGTGTGTATATGCTCAGCGTGACAGGTGGCGAGCCCATCGCCGCTCTCTCTATGCTGTTGGTAATTGATGCAGTGTTTAGTTCGTTAGTCGCCTTTTACGATACCCAAGGGAAGAGAGGGGGTGGTAGTATTCTTTCACCGCTACGGGACACGGTTAGCTTATGCTTGCAGTAATGAGAGGCCTTGCCCAGCAGAGTGATAGTTTTATAGGCTGTACTTTTTTTAGTACTCTTTGTGTCCCACTGCTAAGCAAAGGCCTCCCCTCTATGTTTCCATTCATCCCTCTCCCAGACCGCCTTCGAGGTCATCATTCCATTTCCGCCCTGGTCTGCCACGCTTCCGGTGTCCGTCACATGACATGACCCAATCAGTGGCTTCGCCCATCTGCCCGGGGCTAATACGGCTGATGTGGCCCGCCCAGTTCCACTTAAGCCTTGCGGTCGCAGCTCCAACGTCTGTTATTTGGTTTTGGAGCGAAGAGTTGTGTTTCGGACTCTATCGGTCCTCTTTACACTTTATGTGCTGCGCTCCATCGCCCGTTGGCAAATTTTGAGTCTGGACTTTTGATTTTCGGTCAAAGACCTAAAATCTTATCGGTTAAAAAATATGAATATGGACATGGGCTTCATTTGACATTTGAAGTCCATATTTTGTCCTTATATGGGCATATTCTCTGAGTCATAGTCTCATAGAGTCATAGTCTGAGACTCTGAGCGCCGCGCCATAGCTTTACTGTTTTTTATACTCATCCCAATTCTCAACACAGACCAGAAGAGAGGTTTGCCCAGCAGTTGCGGACAGTTTATATACTGTGCTTTACTGTTTTTTTACACTCATCCTAATGCCGCGTCCGCAGTTCCGCACGCTTGCCACGTGCCGCAAACTCCAAATCTCTACAAACGTTTGGATTTGTGGTTAGTTCGACGGATCGGCTACAAGCGCTTGAAAACCAAACTAAACGCTCTATCCACACGTTTGAATTAGTGACGGCTTATTGAGGTTTGCCAAGCGTGTGGAGCCGGCATAACACAGAACAGAAGACCTCTTTCTTCTATTCTGTGCATCACATCATTTCGGATGTTGCTTGAAAGTCACGCAAGATCGCAACCTTACTTTCTCCCACTATCATTTCATACAAACAAACCTACTTTTCGTTAATCAGAGGTCCATCAAGGACCGTTAAAATTCACGAGGCGTCATAACAAACCCCCGCGGGCCATTTGGGGCCGTTTTAAATTTTTATTGCATGACCCACCTGCCGTTGCGTTTAATGAGGACATATCTTCACGGCCTCGGATAAGGAGGCCGTCCCTGCGGGACTTAACGGGACTATTAATAATGTGTTAACAGCACAATATTAATAATCTTTATTATTATGTTAAATTTATTATTATATAGCTTAGTAAAGATTGCGCAGGGTTCTAATCGATTCAAGGGTTAGGTAATTAGGTATCATCTACTCATACCTAACTTTAACTTTTTAAACGACTTCCAATATAATTGTAGTGGCCTGTTTACTTACACAAATGCCCCGGGTTCTATTCAAGTTAAGGAGTTTGTGTACCTACTTTTTGTATGATGCACTTGTTGGCTTTGTTTAGCTCATATTTTTTATTTTTTAAATGAACAAGCATAGCCCAGCCCAGTACCACAAAAATCTAATGAATTAAGTGTAGTTTTAATAATAAATCTCTTTTCACTTTCTAGACGTCTCAAAAAAATATTATTTAAATCAACGTTTTTTAAAAATGTTTTCAACAAACTATAGATGTCTATATTTTACTTCAGCATGCTGAGTTTCATCAAAATTAGCTAGGTACTGGTTTTTAAAAATTTGCTTGACTCTAGCGAGTCGCGCGCGAGACTTATGACGTCACGAGGAGGTTGCCCAGCCGCTCGCCGAGAAGTTTTAAGAGGGTTTAGGCAATGATGTATAAAGTTATAGATGCGTTGTACACGCTCTAGAATGGCAATACGAATGTAAGGTAATTGCCCGACTCGCATTCAGTCAGGCACGCTCTCGCGTCCCGGCTATACATCGCTACAGCGCGTAAAATTATCAAGTTTTTCGTGGCCAAAATGCCTTCCTGTGTTTTTAGGCGGTCCACAAATTACACGGCAACTTTTAGAGACAAGAAAAACGTGTCATTTCATTCGTAAGTACTGATTTTTTTAAATTATACATTAAATGCCCGATAAATAAACTGCTGGCTGCTCCTCACGTGGGTAAGTGAGATGTAATCTGTTCTATGCGTGAGAGTGAAACAGACTATGTTAGCGCGGTCTACTGGCGGCCGTTGCCATGGAAACTCACATGCGTATAGAGCGAGATGTACCTATATTTATCTCTTTCTAACCACATAATGTGTGTCTTGTTAGCGCAACGTGTCATAATAAATAACTGTATACGTAGATATAGTACTACTTGCAGCACTTTAAAATGCAATAATGTTAGCGTGTAACCTGTCTATCTTTTATATGTCTTTGGGTTTAGGTACGCATTTCGGTTTTCCATACAAACTTCAAAGTCGTAATTTTTAAAAACTTATAAGCCAATTTTAATTAAACTTTGCATGCATATAAAGTAACGTTCATTGATCTAAATAGTTTGTTGAAAACATTTTAAAAAAACGTTTATTTAACTGAGTTATTGCAATTTTAAACTTTCTATAGTGGACTTTAAATCGCAATAACTCAGCTAAATAAACGTTTTTTTTTAAATGTTTTCAACAAACTATTTAGATCCCTGTATTTTACTTTAGCATGCAAAGCTTCATAAAATGTGGCTTTATGGTTTTTAAAAATTTCGATTTGGAAGTTTGTATGGGAAACCGAAATGCGTACACCAGTATCATCTTCGTCATTCGTCATAATAAAAAAAAATTCAATGGGCTTTATTGCAAGTTTAGTACTATTTTTAAAAAACAAATTAAAAAAATGGAAACTTAATGTGAATAAATGAAACTCGTAGATAATTTTTATGTTTTTATTTTAAGTGCTTTGACTATTCACAATGAATTGACTTCCCATCACACTTTTCTTCAGGCTTTGGACTGACAAGTTAATACAATTCGTTAGTTTTATCTTTTACCAAGATTGAAATAAGTAATGTAGCCATGTACTCGTAAAGAGATTAGCAATTTTTTTACATTAAGGCGTATTGTTTTCTGAGGTTTAAGGCGCGAATTATACAGAGAAGGCGTAAGGCCAAGGCGCGGCGCAGGCTCAGAACAACAAAGCAGATGTCCCTGCGCCGCACCGCTTCAGTGTAATTCACAACACAATGCTTTCATACATTTTGTATTGAAAACGTTTTGAAGCGGCAAGATGCCTGCGCCGCGCCTTCGCCTTACGCCTTCTCTGTATAATTCGCGCCTAAGCGAGCACTACACATTGAAATGATAAATTGAAATATAAAAAACTATGTAATATAGTAAATTAAACGCGAGTTAGTCCGTAAAAAAGTGTTTCATTTTAACTTGGCGTGTTTAAAAGTCTAAATTCATTAATATTTACAGATTTACATGTTCACAAGTTGTTAATTACATGTTCTTTTTTACACATTTACAAGTTTACAGGTTCTTAATTACACTATGTACCTAATCAGAATCACATTAAATGTTGGACGTGACGCCCTTGTTCACGCAAACACTGTTTTGCACGATCGAGGCCATGCCTCCAGACTGCAGTGAGCACTTGCTGCTCACTGGACATCACGTCGAACGCATTCACAATTCGCGCACGTAACTGTTCCACGGTACGGATTGTATGGCCGTCGTTCCCATAAACTAGGTCTTTAGCCCTACCCCATACATGAAAATCCATCGGCGTCAGGGCCCTTAGTCTGTAACGATTCCTTGTTTCAAAACCACGTTAATTCCTTAAAAAGTTCCGATATCTTCCCAAAAACGTATGCGTTTGACGTTTGTGCGCGGTAAGGTAGGTGTGGAATCTCTAAATTGCGATACAGAATCAGAGCCCAAGTCAGGTGAACGTGGCGGCCAGCGGATAACGCTACACTGAAAGAACAAAAAGGTTGATTTTGCACGGGTTGGCGACACATTAGTTGAATTAACAAAGTGATGGGTTAAAGCAACATGAACAAATTGTTGTTTTCACAGAAAAGTTTTTGTTGATATGAAAACAGTTGTTTTTACCTATTTGTACATGTTGGCTTAACAATTCATGCATAATTCAATAGGTATTTGTTGATTTTACTGCTCAAGTTGTTGAAATAACCATTTTTAAAGTTAAATTTACAAAATAAATACGTTAAAACAAAAAAAGATACATGTAATAAGTTCAAATTACCGTAACTGATCAACAATACAGTTTTTGTTCATTCAACAAAACTCAAGAGTAGGTGCTATATTAACCCTAAAATTTTGTTTAAATATGGTAAACCCAACTAATAATTTCATTCCGTGTACCGCGTCCGATCCAACGCCCTTGAAACGCTGCGTTCAAGTAGGCGCATACCCGCAGACTGAAGTGCGCAGGCGCGCCGCCGTGCTGGTAGTATACCTGCGGCTCCATACAGGCACATCCAGCAGCAGCTCTGGTAGGTCGCGCTGGAGTAGCTGGAGATACGTGTCCGTATTCAGACGGTCAACAAGGACGGGTCCGGTAAATGGCCGCTCAACACTCCTGCCCACACATTTACACTAAAACGGTGTTGGAAGTGTTCCGGCCGAAACACTCGCGGATTGTACTCGCACCAGTAATGCGCCTTATGCACATTAAAGAGTCCCTGGCGCGTAAATGTGCACTCATCCGTCCACAGCACGTTGTAGGTAGGGTTCCGCAGAACTCGGCCTTGAGCGCGTAGTCCTCTGGCAGCAACTACTGGACTCGAGTGAAGTGGAAGGGATGATAACCTTCGCTGCGCAGAAGCCGCCACACGTAGTACTGGCTTACGCCAAACATACGGGCAGCGTCTGCGGTGCTCGCCACTGGGTGCCGGTGGAAGAAATCCAGCACGTCCTCCTCGAGGCGCACTGGGTATCGTGGCCTCCCAGAGTCGAGATGTGACTCGAAGCTGCCGCTCTCCCTGAAGCGCTGCACAGCTCCAAGTATGGTGACGCGTCCGTATCTCTCGCCGTACAGTACTTGTGCCCGCAACATAATTTCACATGCATCATGGTAGCAGATAGCCATATTCATGTACTCCTGTGATGAATATCGGTACGGTATTTAAAAAACTTTCGCGAATACACCTGCGACTGCGATTGGTTTAGTGCGATAGGTATGTTTTGCGATTGTGTGCGATAGGTAGGGGGCGAGGGAGGATGGTTATCGCTCTCTCGCTCGCTCGGCACGTAGTAAGGCGGTGCGGTGGTGTAGGCATTGCGGTCGGTCTCTCTGTCGGCTCCTTTGAATGAAACTACGGCACGTGTCAGCGGTGTAAGCATTGCGGCCTCTCTTCTGTTTCGGCTCGTGCCGTGCGTAATCTCTTATCTCATCATCTACCAAAATATGTGTCTGCCTGTGGAGCAAAGAGGATCTGCACCACACGCAAACATTTCTGTCATACGTGATTGCTTGATCCTCGCTCCTATCAACAATGACGTCCTCTGTTTGCCTCACAGCATTGTTTGCAGCTTGTCTGCGAATATTTCGCTGAGCAGCCACTTAACAAGCATAGCAAACACGTCCACCATTAGGTATCTGTTAACAAAGAAATCATAAAATGTGAGAAATGTAAAGTAATTTTTTTACATTAGATCACTCACTTGTCTCTTGATAATATAACTATGAAAAGATACCTGTCTTTGACTAATTCTTTCCGCGATTTCATTTCTTTTGGGACCTTCTAATAATACATGAGATCTTCTCTGATTTAAAGACCTTCTGCACCATACACAGACATTTGAGTCCTGTGATGCCAAAGTTCTAGGAGGCCTGGGATTTCGACTCTCATTTTGACTAACGAGGTCACTAAAGTAGACCCAGCATGAAAAACATACCAATCCTCCTTCAGGAATCTACAAAAAAAGACCATAATTCAAATCAGTAATTCATAAAAATCTACTTCAATTATTCTTGTTTGAACATAAATTTATATTATGTATTAAAAGTTAATCAACACCTGTCTAGGAAAAATTCTAGCAGCAATCAGTTCTCTCTGAGGTCCTTCTGCCATCAGTGTCAACCTAAATTACAGAAGTTTGATCTTATACTACTATTTATTTTGTCTTCTAGTGAAGAATGTGTTAGGTTCTAATTATTAGGAAAATAAAAATGTGATAAAAATAGTTTTACTTAAATACTATATGCAAAAACTACTAACCTCAGGTCCAACATGTTGTTCCAAGATTATTAGTAATTATATCCCCAGATCAGATGCCAGATAATGGTATTCCGAACACACATCTATCTGTCCATCACACATCACACGCACAAAGAAGACATTGTTTGTTGCCTGAAATAGATATTTAGGAAAGAAGTGATAATAAGCATTTTATTAATTCTCTGGTAAATGCCTAATTAAAATACGAAAAACTCACCTGAAAACAACAAATGTAGGTAGTAGAAACAATGGTAACAATAATGTAACAGGTCAAATGCAAATCGAAGTCTGGAATAGCAGGCAGAAGTCAACAAGTGAGGCAGTAAACGGTTAGCAGGTAATCGGTCCAAATCAGCATAGAAAAACAGCACAGCACAAAACCACAACGACTCAGAATCCACGTAAAAACGGAATGAAAAAAAACGCGTCTATTTTTTAAAATTGTGGTTACAGAAGAATAAACATATTGTCGTGAACCAATGTATAATTTTCAAAAGTTGATTGATATTCCACTGGCATCATCTGCCTCTATGGATAGTCTCAGTAAAGATTGCACTTCATTTTTAGTAAAGGAGTCACTAAATTGAAATTGGTCTAAAATGTCCCAGTCATAAACTGTGCTATGCATTTGACAGATCTTTGCATTTTCTGTTACAAATACTTTTTTTGATTGGAGGATTTTCTTCTTTAAATTTAGAGGCACATTCAATCGTTCTGGTTCTGTGAAACCTGGTACAAAGCAGTGTGCACTGGAATGTGTTGTATGAGTGAACTCATCTAATTGCAAACTTGGTTCTGGTACTGCAATACTATTGGGGTTCTCTCGTAACTCCTGGGCCATTCTCCAGCATCCCATACATACTAATGCATCCGCTGGAATCTGAAAACACAAAATTGTTACCACATCTATCTATACTATTAAGAAACACAGAAGACATTTAAAAAAAACTAATTGAGATCGACTATTTAGTGGATTCCGAGCTTAAAACGACTTTTTTGTCATCCCTTATAGCAGAACAAACATATGGCGCTTAGTGTATCAGGGCAATTATATTAAAAGGCTTTTGATAAATGAGACTACTTACTTCTCTTGAAAACATTCTTTCTGAGATTATATGTCTCTCAGGACCATCTCCCAAAATATGTGTGCGTCTGTGGAGCAAAGAGGATCTGCACCACACGCAAACATTTAAACATTTCTGTCATACGTGATTGTTTGATCCTCGCTCCTATCAACAATTACGTCCTCTGTTTGCCTCACAGCATTGTTTTGTAGCTTGTCGGCGAATATTTCGCTGAGCACCCACCCAACAAGCATAGCAAACACGTCCACCATTAGGTATCTGTTAACAAAGAAATCATAAAATGTGAGAAATGAAAGGAAATTTTTTACATTACATCACTCACTTGTGTCTTTTGATAATAAAACTATAGAAAGATACCTGTCTTGGACTAATTCTTTCCGCGATTTCATTTCTTTCGGGACCTTCTAACAATGCATGTGATCTTCTCCGATTTAAAGACCTTCTGCACCATACACAGACATTTGAGTCCCGTGATGCCAAAGTTCTAGGAGGCCTGGCATTTCGACCCTCATTTTGAATAACGAGGCCACTAAAGTAGACCCAGCATGAAAAATATACCAATCCTCCTTCAGGAATCTACAAAAATATACCAATCCTCCTTCAGGAATCTACAAAAAAGACCATAACTCAAATCAGTAATTCATAATAAAAGCTACTTCAATTATTCTTATTTGAACATGAATTTATATTATGTATTAAAAGTTAATCAATACCTGTCTAGGATAACTTCTAGCAGCAATCAGTTCTCTCTGAGGTCCTTGTGAGATAGAATATGTTCGTCTTTGAAACAATGCTGATCTGCACCAAACGCAAACGTGTTCTTGATGGCTAGAAGCATCATTTTCAGTTAATGACATTCCTACTTCTAGTACTGAGAAACATGGATGACAAACTATGCCATCAGTGTCAACCTAAATTACAGAAGTTTGATCTTATACTACTATTTATTTTGTCTTCTAGTGAAGAATGTGTTAGGTTCTAATTATTAGGAAAATAAAAATGTGATAAAAATAGTTTTACTTAAATACTATATGCAAAAACTACTAACCTCAGGTCCAACATGTTGTTCCAAGATTATTAGTAATTATATCCCCAGATCAGATGCCAGATAATGGTATTCCGAACACACATCTATCTGTCCATCACACATCACACGCACAAAGAAGACATTGTTTGTTGCCTGAAATAGATATTTAGGAAAGAAGTGATAATAAGCATTTTATTAATTCTCTGGTAAATGCCTAATTAAAATACGAAAAACTCACCTGAAAACAACAAATGTAGGTAGTAGAAACAATGGTATCAATAATGTAACAGGTCAAATGCAAATCGAAGTCTGGAATAGCAGGCAGAAGTCAACAAGTGAGGCAGTAAACGGTTAGCAGGTAATCGGTCCAAATCAGCATAGAAAAACAGCACAGCACAAAACCACAACGACTCAGAATCCACGTAAAAACGGAATGAAAAAAAACGCGTCTATTTTTTAAAATTGTGGTTACAGAAGAATAAACATATTGTCGTGAACCAATGTATAATTTTCAAAAGTTGATTGATATTCCACCGGCATCATCTGCCTCTATGGATAGTCTCAGTAAAGATTGCACTTCATTTTTAGTAAAGGAGTCACTAAATTGAAATTGGTCTAAAATGTCCCAGTCATAAACTGTGCTATGCATTTGACAGATCTTTGCATTTTCTGTTACAAATACTTTTTTTGATTGGAGGATTTTCTTCTTTAAAGTTAGAGGCACATTCAATCGTTCTGGTTCTGTGCAACCTGGTACAAAGCAGTGTGCACTGGAATGTGTTGTATGAGTGAACTCATCTAATTGCAAACTTGGTTCTGGTACTGCAATACTATTGGGGTTCTCTCGTAACTCCTGGGCCATTCTCCAGCATCCCATACATACTAATGCATCCGCTGGAATCTGAAAACACAAAATTGTTACCACATCTATCTATACTATTAAGAAACACAGAAGATATTTAAAAAAAAACTAATTGAGATCGACTATTTAGTGGATTCCGAGCTTAAAACGACTTTTTTGTCTTATAGCAGAACAAACATATGGCGCTTAGTGTATCAGGGCAATTATATTAAAAGGCTTTTGATAAATGAGACTACTTACTTCTCTTGAAAACATTCTTTCTGAGATTATATTTCTCTCAGGACCATCTCCCAAAATATGTGTCCGTCTGTGGAGCAAAGAGGATCTGCACCACACGCAAACATTTCTGTCATACGTGATTGTTTGATCCTCGCTCCTATCCACAATGACGTCCTCTGTTTGCCTCACAGCATTGTTTGTAGCTTGTCGGCGAATATTTCGCTGAGCACCCACCCAACAAGCATAGCAAACACGTCCACCATTAGGTATCTGTTAACAAAGAAATCATAAAATGTGAGAATAGTAAAGTATTTTTTTTACATTAGATCACTCACTTGTGTCTCTTGATAATAAAACTATGAAAAGATACCTGTCTTGGACTAATTCTTTCCGCAATTTCATGTCTTTCGGGACCTTCAAACAGTGCATGTGATCTTCTCCGATTTAAAGACCTTCTGCACCATACACAGACATTTGAGTCCTGTGATGCCAAAGTTCTAGGAGGCCTGGGATTTCGACCCTCATTTTGACTAACGAGACCACTAAAGTAGACCCAGCATGAAAAACATACTAATCCTCCTTCAGGAATCTACAAAAAAAACCATATTTCAAATCAGTAATTCATAAAAAAATCTACTCAAGTAAATTATTCTAATTTGAACATGAATTTATATTATGTATTAAAAGTTAATCAACACCTGTCTTGGAAAAATTCTAGCAGCAATCAGTTCTCTCTGAGGTCCTTCTGAGATAGAATGTGTTCGTCTTTGAAACAATGCTGATCTGCACCAAACGCAAACATGTTTTTGATGGCTAGAAGCTTCATTTTCAGTTAATGACATTCCTACTTCTAGTACTGAGAAACATGGATGACAAACTATGCCATCAGTGTCAACCTAAAATACAGAAGTTAGATATTTTACTACTATTTATTTTGTCTTGTTGTGAAGAATGTGTGAAGCCGCAGTTCCACATTCGCGCGAGTTGCGAGGCGAATGGCGAAGCAAGGTGCGTGCGCGATAGTGTGAACGCACGCTCGTCACTCGCCTCGCGACTCGTCTCGCCGCGACCGCTCGTGACGCTCGTGTTCGGAGCGGTTTTTTGGACGCAATTCAAAGGGCACGCGTGACGAGGCGAACTTAGTGTTTACACATTCGCTCTCTCGTTCATTGTATTTTTATTGTTGATCAAGCAACATATACTGTATATTAAAAATGGATTAAAGTAACGACAGAGTTCTAACGTATTGGGAACTTTACCAAGCTCAACCAGTTATTTGACACCTGTCTCGATAATATTTTTACAGACTATGACCCTGTCTCTAAGTCAGTTATTAGTAGTTTTACGTCTGACCATTGCGGTTTGAAGGTGACCTATGATTTTGATGTTAAGGATGCGCCTAAAACTGTAACATGTAAACCTGTTACAAAAAAGCGAATGGAGTGTTTCAAAACCAATGTAGCTTGTAAAATCGATACTTTGCCCTTTATACATGATGATCCGGATGTACTATACAGTAATCTCTTTGATTTAATAAAGACAGAATACAATCAAGTGTTTACATCTAAAACAATTAAGTTTTCACAAAAACTTAAGTTCTGTGACTGGGCCACGACTGGTATTTATAAAAGTAGAAATAAACTGTATGAGTTATATAATTTAAGACAATATAATCAAAATTTAAATTTTACAGAATATGTAAAAAATTACTCTAAATTGTTTAAGAAAGTGTGCACACTAGCAAAATCTAACTTCATTAAAGAGAAAATTAAAAAATCTAATAATAAAATAAAAGCCACTTGGGATATCATCAACCGTGAAACTGGTAAATTAAAACCACGGGATAACACTTTTACTCTAAAAGTTAAAGATAACCTTATCAATTCAGATGCACAAATTGCTAACATTTTTGATGATTTCTTTATAAATATACCTGTGGTAACAACCTCAAATTTAAATTCATCACCAGTGGCGGCACAAGCCTTTCTCGAACAACATGTACCCAAATGTAATGTTTCTTTTAATTTTCAATATATTGACTCTAAAAATATTTTTAACCCTTTTAAATTACTAAAAATGAAAAACACAGGCGATTTGTGGGGCATGTCTATAAAGATAATTAAAAATATTATATATTCTATTGCACCCTATCTTGCTGACATATTTAATAAGTGTGTTGATAAGGGAATCTTTCCTGATCTTATGAAGTTTAGTAAGGTTATACCTATATTTAAATCGGGAAATAAAGAAGACCCCAGTAACTATCGACCAATTTCAATACTACCAGCACTTAGTAAAATTTATGAAAAAATTATTCTCGAACAGTTAGTGGAATACTTTAACTTAAATAATCTTTTACATAGTAAACAATTCGGTTTTACTAAGGGTCGTTCCACTACTGACGCAGGTGTAGCTCTAATAAAACATATATTTGATGCCTGGGAGAAGTCTCAGAACGCTCTTGGAGTTTTTTGCGACTTGTCCAAGGCTTTCGATTGCGTTGAGCACCGGACACTAGTCATGAAGTTAAATCACTATGGTCTCAAAGGTCTTGCGCGTAATTTGATACAGTTGTATCTTAGTTCTAGAACACAAACTGTCGACATTAATGGAACTAAGTCATCCGGTTCTCATGTAAAAATGGGAGTTCCACAAGGGTCAATTCTTGGCCCTTTTTTATTTTTGATATATATCAATGACTTGCCATTCTTTGTAGAAAACTTCTGTGATATTGTATTGTTTACAGATGATACTTCACTCATTTTTAATGTGACTAGATGTAAGAATAATTATGACGATGTTAACAATGCTCTCTCAGAGGTACTACTCAGTTGGTTTAGTGCGAATAATTTACAGCTAAACGCTAAAAAAAACGAAATGTATTAAATTTATACTACCAAATGTCAAGACCGAACAAACCGATGTTAGAATGAATGGTGTTAAATTAGATTTGGTAGACTCGACAGTTTTCCTAGGGATAACCCTTGACTCAAAACTCCAATGGAATCCGCATATATCGAATTTGGCCGGCAAACTCAGTTCAGCAGCATATGCGATTAGAAAGATTAGAGAACTAACAGATGTAGAAACTGCTAGGACTGTTTACTTTAGTTATTTTCATAGTGTCATGTCGTATGGCGTCCTTCTGTGGGGAACAGCGGCTGATGTTAAAACTATATTTATTTTACAGAAACGAGCAATAAGAACCATTTATAGACTGGGATCGCGAACTTCTTTGAGAAATATTTTTAAGGAAGTTGGTGTTCTTACTGTTGCATCGCAGTATATTTATAATTGTATAGTTTTTGTGCGTTGCAATATTAACACTTTTTCTAAACACGGTGATGTACACAATTTCAATACTAGAAATAAGTCAAAACTAGTAATGCCACTGTTTAGGTTACAAAAGGTTCTCGGCTCTTTCTTGGGGCAAGGTATACACTATTATAATAAAATACCAAGTACTATACTAGATTTACCTTTAGATAAGTTTAAGAATCATGTAAAATCTTGTTTACTTAGGAAAGGTTATTACACAGTCAAGGAATATTTAGAAGACAAAACAGCCTGGTTATAATAATATATTTACATTGTTTTATTTCTTAATCCATTGTCTTTTATGACATTACATAACTGATTGTATAATTTGGTAACGACATGTTGTTTTGGAAATGTCGTTACTTCTATATTATTTTAAAACTGTGGAGTTTCTTGTGCCCGTTCTTCTCCACAGCTAAAAGACTTCCTGAATGGGTGGGGTGGGTGGGTGGGTTCCTATGCCTATCCATCCATCCATAAAAAAATAAATTTAGACGATTCAAAATGCTTAATTTAAGCTTACTGAATAAAGATATATTGATTTTGATTTTGATTTTGATTTGGTTTGGTTTCCAAAACATGATCTACACAAAAATAAGCAAAAAATTATTTTAAAACGTAGGCGTCCTCCATTCTTGCAAGTTGAAGCAGAAAAGAATACACGCGAATGGAATGTGTAAACAGTCACTCGTCTCAGTTTAAGGAAGGCGAATGTTTCGTCGAACATATCGTCGAATGGCGAAGCGAGTAGCGAGCACGCATGTGGAACTGTAGTAGTAGGTTCTAATTATTATGAAAATAAAAATGTAATAAAAATAGTTTTACTTAAATACTACATGCAAAAACTACTAACCTCATGTCCAACATGTCGTTCCAAGATTAGTAGTAATTCTATCCCCAGATTTGATGCTAGATAGTGGTATTCTGAAGACACACTTATCTGTCCATCACACATCACACACAAAGAAGACATTGTTTGTTGCCTGAAATAGATATTTTATTTAGTTTAATGTATTTTACTTTCATTATAGTTACTGTTATTTCAAAAGAGCAGCGTCAATATTTGAGATCAATTCCATTACTAATAATAACAATAGTAATGGTATTACATACCTACTCCTTTGGCATACTAAGGCTCGGACTACATTCATCCGGAATCAGTCCAGCACGGAAATAGACTACACGCGCTCCGTTTTGAATCCGGAGAGAAATTTACTCAGTCGGTCTCTAGCACCTGCGCTGGATAGTCGTCCAGCCGACAATGGAAAGTTTAACTTTAGTTGAAATTGTATGCTTAGCTGTAGCCGTTAAGAGGCCTATTACTTACATCTTGACTGTGATTTTTGCGTAAAATGCTCATTTTCGCATTTTGTTGTAATTTAGCAGTTGTATTTATCGTTATTATCGAAATAGGATAATAAATTCATGCTTAATATTACAAATGTCCTTTTGCGAGGATAAGCTGAGTTCGGACGGCCGGCGCGTCGCATTTTGAAGTAATTTTACAGTTGTATTTATCGTTTTTATCGAAATAGGATAATTAATTAATTATTAAATATTTATTCATTATGAAGTAACGATTATTCTGGTATAAATTTTGCTCAATAATATTATCGTAGATAGAAGAAATTCACGGTTACCTTAAAAGTTTTTTGTTTTCGAATAAGATTTTTTTTTCTATATAAAATCAATGATATCTAAAAATTCCGAGGCCGCTACGCACTTTAAGACTATATAATCTATTTTTTTTATTTCATTTGTTTAGAACAGTACTTAGTTCAATCTAGGAGCTCAAAAAAGTGCCTTCCCGCATTTTATGAAAATCTTTCTCTGCAATTTTGGGTTTAATTAAAAATCTTTATTATTGAAATTTTGCATTCACAATACTATATAGTTGTAGAATAAAATGTTTACTAGAAAAAAAAAACAACCAGTCTCTGGAAAGCTCGAACGGGATTCGAACCCGTGACCTTTGGATTGCCGGTCCACTGCTCTAACCGCTAAGCTACCTCTCGGGAATCCCCAGAAGACTCTTGAATATTTTTTTTTTATCGGGTAAGCGCTTGGTCTTCATCTCACCTTATGGTAAGTGACGATAAGGCCGAAGGTGGAAGCGCGCTTCACCTAGAATCCTCACTGAGGAACTGGCTATCTTATCTCAAACTGCCGAAACACAACAATGCTATACACATCGTTGTTATGGCGACAGACTTAGATTAGATGGTGGTAGCTAGCCAGGCGGACTTAACAGCCCTACCACCAACCAAACCGAGCACACAAAGATGTACCCCCCGCTGGGAATCGAACCCGGGACCTCTAGGTCTGAAACAGGTAGCTTAGCCACTAGACCACACAGGCGGTTAAATTTTATGATTTTTTTCTAGTAGTGCTGCAAGCCAGCAGTATTACGTCACTGTGAAGTGTGTGTGCGTGTGATTTTTCTAGTAAACATTTTAATTAAAAAGGACAAATTATTACAAAAAGATAAGGAAATAATATTATGGCCGGAACATGGGTCTAAAACAGACTCAGCTACAATCAACAGTCTGGTTGGCATTTGTTAAGTCACCCGGACCCTAGTATTTGTCCGGTGCGTCTTATACAATTATTAATACAGGCTTCTCAAAGGAGACGTTCAGAAGTAAACATAGACCAACTGTTTATTTCAGTAACAGGAATAGTTAAGACTGCCACCAGGACTATGTTGTCTGGATGGATAAGATCCATTTTTAAAGTTGCAAATATAGAAGCACCTCCGGGCAGTATACGTTAAGCAAAATTTACAAAAAGCGAGGCCGCTACGCATTATTCCATAAAAATGTAATAGGAAACAGAAAAAAGTGGGTTAATCCTTTTCACATAGACCGCATAACGGAATATGAATTCTACAAGTCTTATACAAAAATAAGGTTCTTTTCTGATAAATTCTACGAACACTACTACTACTAGTAGTAGTAGTAGGGTACTATTATTTATTCTGTGCTACTACTACTATCACCATAATGAGGCGCTCGGAATCAACTACTATTTTGCAGTTTTGCTTGAGCACGCGACGCGACCGACCGCTGTGAGCGTCTGTCATCGACTGGCGCGTGATTCCTCCAGACCGGACCGGAACGGACGTTTCTCGAGTTCTCGTGTGGTCAGCTCCATACAACTTCATACGATATTGATATGCCCCGCCCCCCGTGCCGAAAAATAACGGACCGGCTACTCGGAGACGTCCGGAGCATGTTTCGGTTGCTTTCGGGTGAAAATCGGGATCGGAAGGCCCCTGATCACATGTAGTCGATGCAGTAAAAATTCATATATTTGTTTGAGCTACGGAATGAATCCGGGGCCAAGTTTTTTCGGGTCCGTGTCGTTCCGGATGCATGTAGTCCGAGCCTAAGACGGAGTCGGACTGAATTGGACACCTTGGATAGAAGAGTCCGTCAAATGCGCATGACTTCCAGAATGCTACATCCGCACTCATCTGTTATGAGTCTGTACATCCCGCGGAGACATGGGGGTCGCAGCTTTTTCAATGCCAAGGACCTACATAACTGTGAGGTGTGCAGTCTCAGGGATCATTTCCTTAACAGTGAGTGCGGGATGCATTTGGATGTTGTGGCAGTTGATAGGCACTTTACGGCCTTCTCCTTGGCAACTGAAGACTGGTGCAAGCCCGTGGTGCTAAGTACTCTCGATCGCAAGGACATATGGAAGAGCAAGGTGCTACATGGGCGCTACTATCAGGCTCTAACTGGGCCTGATGTAGATTTGCCTGCCTCGGTGAACTGGCTATGTTTCGGTGACCTCTTTTGGGAAACTGAAGGTTTTGTCTGTGCCATTGAAGATGAAGTTATCAAGACGAATAACTACCACAAATATATTATGAAGAATAGTACGGTTGACATCTGTCGGGCATGCCGCCGACCTGGAGAATCACTCAGACATATTATTTCTGGTTGTTCTCATCTTGCTGTTGGAGAGTATTTGCACAGACACAACCAAGTAGCCAGAATAATTCACCAGCAACTTGCTCTTCAATATGGTTGTTGTATCAGAGGTGCTGTACTATAACTACGCACCTGCGCCAATTCTCGAAAATGGTCATTCAATGCTCTACTGGGATCGCTCTATCATCACAGACATGACTATTGTCGCCAATAAGCCTGACATTGTGGTAGTTGACCGATCTCAGCGCCAGGCAATATTAGTTGATATCACCATACCCCATGATGAGAATCTCGTGAAAGCCGAGAAGGACAAGCTCAGTAAGTTAAGTACCTTGACTTGGCTCATGAGGTTCCGCCATGTGGCATGTGGATTCAACCATTATTGTACCGATAGTCGTTTCGGAAAACAGTCTTTAAGCTAAGAGCCTCGATCAGCACTTAGAGAGGCTCTCGTTCAAGGGTCAGATGCAAAAGGCAGTAGTCCTTTGACATGGCACGTATTGTCAGGAGGTTCCTCATTCTGCAGCCCTAACCACCGATAGCTTGGGTCTATCCCTGCTGCCAGTTGCAACCTAGGTAAAGTTTTTTATAATATTTTATAATGTATATGTTTTTATATAAAGTATTGTAAAAAATAAAGAGAATAATAATAATAATTCCATTACTGTGATAACTGAACTATTCGGAATCTATTTCCTCGGAAAGAAGTGATAATAAACATTTTATTAATTCTCTGGTAAATGCTTAATTAAAATACGAAAGACTCACCTGAAAACAGCGAATGTAGGTAGTAGTAGCAACTGGTATCAAAACTAAAACAGGTCAAATGCAAATCGAAGTCCGGAATAACAGGCAGAAGTCAACAAGTGAGGCGGCAAAGTCCACAATAGCAGGTAGAATACAACAAGGACGCAGTAAACGGTTAGTACTCAGAATAATAACAGGTAATCGGTCCAAATCAGCATAGAAAAACAGCACAGCACAGCACAAAACCACAACGACAACGACGACGGAATTCACAGACTTAAGTAGAGATTTTTGAAACTTTCCGACCCCTAAATCTAAACGTAGTGATTAAATCCTCTTTGCCTAAATCTATACTCTTTGCTTTCCGTGTAGTAAACAAACTTTGTGTTTGTTTGTTGAATTGAAACGCCAGTAATTTTGAAAAAAACGCCCGTCGGTGACAGCTAATTTAAATGTGATGACTTTGGTTAGGGATGATCCGATCCGCATGGCATACCATGCAGCGATTTTCGGATCGGATCGAGGTCATACGATTTTTGGCCGGATCGATCCAAAACTTGAAAGATCGGATCGCGTGGATCGTATTCGCTAAAATGCGGTATTTTAAAAAAAATTGGGTACATACTTAGGTTTATTTCTTTATGGGTTTACCTAATAAAGATCTAAAATTAATTGAGTCTTACTTAATTGCATACAATCCAGATCGATTTCCTGAAGATCGGATCGACGGCTACGATCCGATCCGCGGATCGGATCGTCGCGTTACGATCCATTACGATCCGAAAAATCGGATCGCCGACTCGGATCGCGCATCCCTAACTTTGGTGGTGACAGACGTAACCGTGACACACTTTATAGTACGTTCTTTACAGCTTTGGACACATGATTTTAATCTCAGAAATTTATTTATTTTGTTAATTTGTTTCTTCACCATGGATACTAGTCCTTCAGTGGAAATAATAGAGTTCATTTATTATGCTTTTATGATGATAATGAGTGATGATAATAAGCTAAATGATATTCCCCCCCCCAAATCCCTTGAGTTCCAGTAAATATGTGGGACTTTACTGAATCTCACACGGACTTCTTGAGAGAATTTATAAAGTGATGTTGCACTGTTTTGTTTTATTTGCCAACACTTATGCACGTTCACGAACACTTAACGGTTAATAATCCACCATTATTTCACATTAATATTCGACAATACACAAATTTTAGAAAATAACACAAAACTATAGACATGACGCTTCACTTTCCCGCCAAGAAGACTCTAATCTCAGAAAGGCATCGCGAGTTGCCAGGTTATTAAAACTTAGGTTTTAATTTTTTTATTCTTAATGGCCAAAATGGTAAAGCATATCGTAATATTACTTTTTAGATACATGTAATTCATTTATACCACAGACATATAATTATATATCTGTGATTTATACTATTTTTTTTGAGTAGGTGTACATTATGGTCTTGGCAATAAATTAATCATCTCCTTTACATGATTGTAGCCACGTGTTGTTATATTAAAAAAAATAAAACCAAATAAAAATAGTGTGATTATAAGAGAAGGATTATAACTAGTCGAATATCGGTTAGTATGATGTGTTGATCGTACTGCAACCTGACTGTGTTACTAATTTAACCAAAGGATATAATTTTTTTGGTACTAAAATAAAAGTAAAGTTAACTGCAACAATATACAGGGTGTTATCGTTAAGTGTGCACTGGCGATTATTCCGAAACTATGAGAGATATCAAAAAACTTAAAACTGATAACGAAAGTACGTTATCTAATGAGTAAAATGGCATCAATAACTTTTTAAAAATCAAACGAGAAGTATCCAAAATTTTGACATTAAACACTCCCATACATTTAGTATGAGATTAGTAGAAAGGTTTTAGTTTCCTTGTTTTAAGTGATCTAGTACCTATTCATTTTACCTTAATCATACTTTATGTTGGCGCTTAAGGCACCAACATGCGGCGGAGTTAATGGGCTGAAGGCAGGAAGGCTGAAGGAAGGATGTACTTACAGGGATGATGAGTCAGGAACCGTCGTGCGAGCTGACCACGGGCGGCGAGGCTTGAGGGGCGGCGATGTAGGTTGGTTCCTGGCGCACAGTCACTTCACTAAACAGTTCACTAGGGGCACTGGTTAAGGGCGTTTAGGTCGAGCTCTTCACTTTAGGTTCAGGAGTCACTATAATAAGGGTAGATACCAGCGCGCGTAATTTGTGTGCGTCTCGCATTAGCTAGCAAACAGACTGGTCGCGCGCGCGGCTCACCAAGCTAGCGGCGGCGGCTCGCGCAGCGGTGGCGCCGCGGCAGACAGGCGGACGCGGTCGTCAACAACCGCTGAGTCCGTCCCGGCTTTGGCGGGAACACTTTATGATTACGTATGATATGATAATTATGATTTTCAAGTAGATACACGTGTAGATTAATAAAGTATTGTTTTCTTAGGTTTAAGAGAGCACTACACATTGAAATGAAACACTTTTTTACGGATGAACTCGCGTTTAATTTACTATTTACATAGTTTTTTATATTATCCTGACGTTTCGAACCCTTTACACGGACCCTCCGTGGTCACAGGGAGACTGAGGTGTTGGTCGTCTCATTGTTAGAAGTTATTTGCCTACCGTCAATTATTTTTATATTTAACCGGGTGCGTTCAAGTTTACGCAATACGAGCTAACAATATTTTTAGGTCTGGCAATGTGTTGCTGTTGGGGCTGGGATTTGATGACCTGTATGATGGGGTCCCAGGCAGATGGTAAATTCCAACCATCCTCTCTATTGAAATTACGATGTTTTTTAATTTCAATAGCCTCGCGTATCATCCTAGGGATGAATCGTTGTTCCTTCCTCCTTCCTTCACAACAGCTTATGTGAAGGATTCTTACCAGTTTGTCAGTGATATTAAAGACCTACATCTTGCTGACAATGAAACCATGGTTAGTTTTGATGTCCAGTCCCTATTTACATGTCTACCAGTACAGGACTGCATTGAAATTACCAAGAAAAGACTAGTTGAACAAAATATGCCCAACGAATATGCAGTACTATTAGAGCATTGTCTAACATCTGGCTACCTTTTGTGGAATGAAGTTTACTACTTGCAAATAGAGGGTGTTGCTATGGGGTCCCCTGTATCACCCGTTGTCGCCGATATTTTCATGGAAGACTTCGAGGAGCGGGCCCTAAGCACAGCACCCATAACCCCAAGGTTCTATAAGCGGTACGTAGATGACACTTTTCACTATCTTACTGTCGCGACCCCGGAATATCTTTGTGTTATTACATATTAATTTAATATACATTGCTCGTTATGGTATTGGTAGAGTAAAACAAAATATTAGAGTATCTGCTTCGCTTAGTTCTGTATATTCCGAGGTGCAAAAATTACACACATAAAGTCTAAGGCATTGGCGACTCACCCGTGGCTGAAGCAGGATTGGGTGGCGGCAGCAGACCGTGGCGAGTTCCCTCGGGACCCCAGATTCCCGCCTATAACGTAAAAGGGGTTTATGACTCAACTGTCAATAAGTGGCTCAATCTCTCCATTCATCAGGAGGCATCTTTAGATTACTTAAAGCATGGCAAATTGGACCAGATGATTAGGTATACTATTAAGGCTCTCGAGATTTAGGTGCAATTACTGTAATGTTTTATCATCATCTCCCTACGCACATCTACCCCGGTCCACTTTCCCTTGGTGGCCACCATAAGCATAGTGACCACCCCCACTCGGCGGCCACTGTCAACACAGTGGCCCGGGTCTACTGTAAGTACAGTGCCCAAGGCCCAGGAAGAGCTGCTGAAAACCAGTACTGGGTGGCCTTACAGACTGCACGCATCTCATCCAACAGTCACGTAGCCCCTCTCCTTCCGACTACCAGCACCGAGGGCACCTAGCGGCGCGACTCCCTCGGACAGTCCTGCAGGACGAAACCTCTCGACAGGATTGCGCCTCCTCCATACTCACTTACGCACTCTTGGACCCTCCCGTGGAGCGAGGAGTCGTGAAGCCCAAGAGGCGGAGCTTCATTCCACTTTACTCTAAGGAGAGTAAAGGACAGCCGGGTAACCCCCTTTCGCCTATCTCTTAATTGCAGAGTACTACGGCGGATACTCTCAGTCAGATGGTCCACTAGGCTGACCACCGCCGTAGAGTAAAGGGGTTATGCACATGATCATTAACTCAGTTCACACAAGCACCAAATACGGGTATAAAATAGAGTGCCATCAGAATAGAAAGATTAAACACTTTACTTTCATATTATTAGCTCAGTCAGTTTATAAAGGTAACACTAATAGAATACAATATAGTGCCGTCAGAACGGAAAGACTAAAACCTTTCCTGTTATTAGCTCAGTCAGTTTATAAAAGTAACATTAAGAGAATACAATAGAATGCCGTCAGAATGGAAAGATCAAAACCACTTAACTTTCATGCCGACACGTGGGCAGCATCTCAGCACACGTGGGGCAGCATCTCAGCACACGTGGGGCAGCGTCTCAGCACACCAGTCTCCAGGGCACTTCACTGAACCACTTCAGACCACGAAATAAGACCGCTCATGGCTCGACCGATATATTTATTGAGACTACCCTCACCACTAATGCTACACGCTCCGAATAATGTTGCCAGCTTAGAAAAACTGACCATAGACAAGTCGGTCGTCCGACTTGATACGGTACATCGTGACGGCTGTCACGACACTTACCAACTGATATAGTATCTGCTTTTCTAAGTCATCTTAACTCCATACACCCTAAAATACAGTTCACAATCGAGTTAGAGGCAGACAATAAGTTAGCTTTCTTGGACACTTTAATCATCAGGAATCCTGACCATAGTTTGAGCCACACTGTGTTTCGTATAGTAACCCATACAGATAGGTACCTCAATGGTGATTCTCACCACCATCCTAGACAGATGGCTACTGTAGGGAAATCTTTGTTTCAGAGAGCACGCGGCATCTGTGACACCCAACACCTGGCTGCTGAACTTCAGCATGTCAAGCATGTACTACAGGATAAAAAACTGCAAGTACCGCGGCTTCGTCACAAAAAACGCAAAAAACCAACCACAGCCGAGCGCCAACCTGCAGTACTTCGAAAACGATTCCGAAACTATGAGAGATATCAAAAAACTTAAAACTGCTAACGAAAGTACGTTAAATAATGAGTAAAATGGCATCAATAACTTTTTTTAAATCAAACGAGAAGTATCCAAAATTTTAACATTATACACTCCCATACATATTTAGTAGATATGAGATTAGTAGAAAGGCTGAAAAGCAACGCACTACAAAAATACCAAAAAAAGTAACTTTTTGTTATTCGTTCTAAATACAAAATTCCGACCCGCGATCAAGATTTTAAATTTAGAACAAATAACAAATAGTTACTTTTTTGGTATTTTTGTAATGCGTTGTTTTTCAGCCAGTTCAAATTAATGCGATATTGAAACAAGTTTTATTATTAGTTTAAAGTGGTAAGATACCTTATTAATTGAAATGAAAACCTTTTTTACGGATTAACTCGCGTTTAATTTACTATTTACATAGGTTTTTTTATATTATCCTGACGTTTCGAACCCTTTACAGGGTCCGTGGTCACAGGGAGACTGAGGTATTGGTCGTCTCATTGTTAGAAGTTATTTGCCTACCGTCAATCATTTTTATATTTAACCGGGTGCGTTCAAGTTTACACAATACGAGCTAACAATATTTTTAGGTCTGGCAATGTGTTGCTGTTGGGGCTGGAATTTGATGACCTGTATGATGGGGTTCCAGGCAGGTGGTAAATTCCAACCATCCTCTCTATTGAAATTACGATATTTTTTAATTTCAATAGCCTCGCGTATCATCCTAGGGATGAATCGTTGTTACTTGGCGAGTATTTGAGGTTTGTCAAATCTGATGTAATGGTTGGGTCCCTCGAGAGCATGTTCACACACTGCAGACTTATTGTCGCGCCTATGCTTGACGTCGGCTATATGTTCTTTTACGCGGGTTCCTAAACTTCTCTTTGTTTGCCCGATGTACGAGAGCCCACAGTCGCAGTCCAGTTTGTACACGCCAGCATTTTGAAGGGTCTACACGCCTACACTTGACAGGTCGTAAGAACTGGTTGATCTTCTTTGGCGGCTTAAAGTAAGTATTGATTGAAGCTCGCTTCAAGATGTGACCAATTTGTCAGTGACGCCTTTCATATATGGACGCCAAGGAACAACGATTCATCCCTAGGATGATACGCGAGGCTATTGAAATTAAAAAACATCGTAATTTCAATAGAGAGGATGGTTGGAATTTACCACCTGCCTGGGACCCCATCATACAGGTCATCAAATTCCAGCCCCAACAGCAACACATTGCCAGACCTAAAAATATTGTTAGCTCGTATTGTGTAAACTTGAACGCACCCGGTTAAATATAAAAATGATTGACGGTAGGCAAATAACTTCTAACAATGAGACGACCAACACCTCAGTCTCCCTGTGACCACGGACCCTGTAAAGGGTTCGAAACGTCAGAATAATATAAAAAAACCTATGTAAATAGTAAATTAAACGCGAGTTAATCCGTAAAAAAGGTTTTCATTTCAATTAATAAGGTATCTTACCACTTTAAACTAATAATAAAACTTGTTTCAATATCGCATTAATTTGAACTGGCTGAAAAACAACGCATTACAAAAATACCAAAAAAAGTAACTATTTGTTATTTGTTCTAAATTTAAAATCTATATCGCGGGTCGGAATTTTGAATTTAGAACGAATAACAAAAAGTTACTTTTTTTTGGTATTTTTGTAGTGCGTTGCTTTTCAGCCTTTCTACTAATCTCATACCTACTAAATATGTATGGGAGTGTTTAATGTTAAAATTTTGGATACTTCTCGTTTGATTTAAAAAAAGTTATTGATGCCATTTTACTCATTATTTAACGTACTTTCGTTAGCAGTTTTAGTTTTTTGATATCTCTCATAGTTTCGGAATAATCGCCTGTGCACACTTAACGATTACACCCTGTATATACTTCTTTGTCCAAGAGACTAAATGCTACCATTCTGTATATTTTTTATATTTTTAATGGGCGATTTTCCGAGATCAAAAATAAAGAAATTGGTTTGTAAATGACTTCATAGATGGCGCTTAGCATAGATTAGTATGGCGCTTAGTAAAAGACGAGTTCATGAAGAGCACGTATAGGGCTGCGTAATATTTATTCTATTCCAAAATAGAAATAGGTCCTGGTTGTCCTGAATAAAAATTTATAAGTACTATTTTTTTATTTTTTTGGTAGACAAGTAAAAGTGTAGAATTTATTACAGCCCTTAGGTAGGTACGGGTCGGCTTTCATAAAACGACATCTATCGAGTGTTGTTGAACTAATTTTTACTTTTTAATTTGGGCTGTCAGAAAATCGCCCATTATCTCCGATAAAGAATAATGTATTTTGATAAGTTTTGTACGTTTCTGAACGAAAGTTCCGGTATTTTAATGTTAACGAACGCAGGGTTAATAGTAAGTCTGGGTGGGTGCCAGCCACAGACCACTTATCCCATAGACGTCGCTTTCAGCGAGTTTTACTAAAAGACGCAATCGTAAAAATTCAGCGGGGTGCGGGGGTGTAACTCTGGCTGTGATTGGATATTTAAAGGTCAAACAGTAGTGACACGTAACACACCATTATCAAATGTATTCGAATTAGTAATGTGGTAGGAGTCGATATTGATATCGATGGACTTTTTTCGTACTTGATGATTAATATAACGGTGTTAATAAGTTAATAAAACAATTATTCTTATTTAATAGGTACTAACTTTTATATCAAAACTCAAGTTAAGATAGATATTATATTTTGTCAATCAATCTGTTTGCCATAATCAGTTTCGGAGTAGTTTAAAAAAATAAATATGTAATGGCCGGTTTTTCAAAGGTCAGGCAAAACTTATTTGGTGGTTAGAGTTAATACAACCATTTTGAAAATGTTTTGTCATAATATCATATCATTCATTGTTTTACAAGACATTTTTAGACTGGTCGCGTAATATTTTATCAGACGGATAAGTTTAACGATTAAGACGATTAAGATTTTTTCCAAGATACAAAATCTTGTAAAAAATATTTCTAATAAATCGGTATTTGTACTTGGTTGGTTAATTGCTTGATATTTTATAGTTTTATTATTGGAGAGAGAACTATCGGAGATATGCATATCTGAAGTCGTTGGTATTTCTTGATAATTTTGAGTAAAATCCTGCAACAACAAGTATAATGAAAGTTTTAAACGTATCAAAAAAAAATAGAAGTTAGATTAGATTAGATCTTTATAGGCTGGTACTTTAAGTGCCAAAGAAGATATCATCGATGGTCTATGCTGTAAGGTGGTAACTGGCCTCATTGGTGAACAATATGAAGTTGTGGCTGAAGCAAATTCACCTTGTGAAAAACCCTAAAACATTAAAAAAGGTTAAAATTAATATTTACCTAGTCGCATTATATTGAAATGCATATTTAAATTGTAGGTAGTAGGTAAGTACTTCATAGTTAGTTACTTAGCTCACTCACTCACTACAGTTGGAAGCATAAGCGTGGGTTCAGCATAACTAAATAACAGTCGCCGCTTTTTCATTAGTTGATAGCTATCCGCGGCAAAATGTCGTGAGCATATAACGCTATATTTGCTTGTAGCTTCTATCCATTTTATTTTCAAGTTTGGGCATTTTGGAAACCTTTTAAAACAAAAGTTAGTTATCTTTAAATAATAAATTAAAATAAAGAAGTTAAAACAAAAAGTCAGCATTGAATATTTTGATAAAAAGATAATAATAATTTTAAACCAACTAAAACTGATTATACAATGCCAATAACAACCATTTTAGGTTTTTTTAACTTTATTTTTAGTACATATACACTAAACTTTCCGTTCGGTTACGAAAACTCGAGGTATAGAAATGATATTTTGCTAGAAATTGCTAAAGTCAACATTATATTTTACGTGAAAGCTTCTTTTTGTTATTTTTGAATTTACCAAAATACACCAGTGAATTTGATTTCGTTCTCATAACCGAATAATGTCATAATGGTAAAACAAAGTACTAAACTTAATAAAAAATTATCGATATTTGTAACAAATTTATCGTCAAGTTGTAGGTTCTAACTTAGGCAACACTCACCAAAACAGAGGGAGATAGTGCTTTATGCATTTACAACAGAATGAAAGGGACTTTTTAAAAGACATCAACGCGTGCATTTTTCTTAATTTATAATTGAATTTTTGCACCATTTTAAAATTTATTCTTTTACGTCATAAAATTGTACCTACCGATGAAATGAAATATTATCTTTTTGTAAGCTAGAAGTTTTGCTTCACCTTCCACACAATATAGCAGCGCAATACGGCATATTTATATTATTAATAGATTTTTGAATTTTAGCGTGCCGCGGCGCTGTCAAACTATGACTGAATCTAGGTTTGGGGGCGTGTCACTTACATATGCAATGGACTGCATATGTAGTATGAGTGACGTTACCCTCGTATGCGGAGTCTATGGGATAAGTGGTCTGTGGTGCCAGCCAAATATCACAAGGGGGGAGGGGGAGTGTAGTAAGAAGCAGTAACAACCTGCAACCTTTCTGTCTAGACATTTTTATCATGGCCCTTATTTTTTTTAAATAAAATGAGATTATACTTTATTTAAGTAGTTACCTGTAAGTATTTAAATTTTTTAGAATATTATATTCATAAAATTTTAAGATTTTTTGTAGGTACAAAAATACACGTGATTTTAGGTGGGGGGTGGGGGTAGTCTTAAACCTCACTACGTATCACCAAGAGGGAGGGGGTGATTAAAAATGCTAACAACATCACGTGATTAATGGACGGCCCCCTAAGTGCGTACGAAGCGGGACTAGGGAGCGCGCTACAAAACACGCTATGTTAAACAACGGTAGCAATACAATTGAACTGCGTTATACGAGAGAATGTTTACATTAACCTCAAAACAATAACTGCTTTAGTTATTGTTCTGAGACATTAACAAGTTGACCCTTTTTTGCCGCCTTATCGACCCGCCGATTTCAAGGTCAAGAGTTCTTAGACTTAGTGTGTAAACAAAATGTATGAAGACTAGTAATTTTTATAATTAGATTATTATAATATAATGTGTAATATTGTTATAAATAATACAAATACTTCTTTTCAAAAATGGTTTTATTTATACTTTCTTGGTGTTTTCAAGAAAAAACGGGAAAAAAATAAAATGAAACCTTATTTTTAATTCAATATTTTAAAAAAAAGAATAATTTCAATTGTAAATATTATTAGTTAAGCAGTTAGCTTATTTCATTACGAATACGTAGACTTATGATACATGCATATTCCCTACCTAACTTCTGAGATATGACTCATAGCGTAACCATACACCCAAAACATACTAAAAAAAATGGCTACCAGGCAGGGGGCGTGCCACTTGACGCCATTTTGGTTTCAAGTTTAGTGTCCAGCCATTGAGCTTTGTAACCTCTATCTCAATGTGTCCAGCAGTCATAATCTTATTATGATCGCTTGCTACCTCAGAGGATAAGTCATAAACGTCAAAATTTGGACCCTTTAAAAAAAATGGTTTGTTGCAAACAAAACAAAAAAATGCATAATATAACTATGTTAGCTCAGATTCATACACTCTACAAGTATACTCCTTCAAGCGTTCATAGGCGAGACGGTAACCGCTTCACATCAGGCGGGCGGCGGGCCGTATGCTTGTTTGTTATTATAAGCGAGGTTCCACGTCGGTGGATTAAAAAAATCTCACATCCACTAATAGTTGATTGTTGCAATAAATCTTTTGTTCCAAAAAAGATCTCAGTCAGTGGTACTGTAAATTTTAATGAGTGGGCGACAATTGGTATTTACAAAAGTAGAAAACGCCTTTATGAACTTTATGGTAAACGCAACTTTAACACCAGTGACGATTTCAAAATATGTTAAAACTTATTCAAAGTTATTCAAAAGAGTATGTCGATTAGCTAAGGCAAACTATCTGAGTTCTAAGATTAAGAATGGTAATAACTAGGGCTCGGATAATTATGTATTAAAAATTTAAAAATATGTACATATAATATGGACTAAAAAAACTAAAATAGGGCAAAAATATGTGTTAAAAAAATAACAATACTGTAAAATTTACGACTGTTTATTGCAAAAAATACAATTTTACTCAGCTTCTGTTTCATTATTACTTGAATTGCAGTAGGTACCTATAGAAACACGTGTTTCTTTAAATTTTCAAAATTAAAACTATGTCTGTTTGGATGAAACAATGCTTTGTACTTGGTGAATGATCTTTCAACATCACAGGATGTGATTGGAGCATATTTAAATTTGCATAGTTTTATTATCTATTTATATATATTTTGGCATATCTATATTTTGCCTTCTAATGTTCCGCACAGCATGCTGTTAATTTTGTTCAGGGTATGAAATCCTTTGTTTTTATCCAATACGATTTATCTAACGTAAAATTATGAAAATATGGATAGATTGATATATTTTTTTGATAAATATGGATTTACATGTAAAATATGGAAAAATATGGAAAATAAAAATGGAATTTTCTCGATCTAAATATTATAATTTATGCAGAAAATATAATTAAGAACGAAAACCATTATAATTAAAAATATGTATTTACATATTAATCCGGGCCCTAGTAATAAATATTATAAATAGTGAAACAGGAAATGTCAAAAGTCGTAATAATGAGTACAATTTGAATTGTGTTAATAAAACCTTGACTTCTGATGCTGATGTTGCTGCAGCATTTGAGAGGTTTTGTACTGACATTCCAGTTTCAACTACAGAAGCTTTGATTTCCTCCCCCACTGTAGCCGAATCTGTTTTGAAGGAGAATGTAAAAGTTTGTGAAAGTAATTTTAGTTTTCAAAAAATTTGCACTTCTGACCCTACTAATTTTAGACCTATTTCTGTGCTACCCACATTTAGTCAAATTTTTGAAAAGTTGATGCTAGACCAAATTCAAATTCATTTTTATAGAAATTAACTTTTACATTCTAAACGTATGGTTTTACCAGGGGTCGCTAAACAACTGACGCCAGTGTTGAGTTTTTATTTCAAATATTTGATGCCTGGGAGGATTCACAGGATGCCCTAGGGGTATTTTGTGATTTATCCAAGGCTTTTGATTGTGTTTTAAGTGAAACATTTGTCAGGAAGCTTAACCACTATGAAATTAGAGATACTTCTTTGAGTCTTCTCATCTCATACTTAAGTAACAGAAGGATTCAGAAGGTCGACATTAACGGTAAAAGATCTCCGGGATCAGTGGTAAAAATGGGAGTTCCGCAGGGTTCAATACTTGGTCCATTCTTGTTTTTGGTTTATATTAATGACTTACCTTATTTTTTAAAAAACAGTCATGAGATAGTATTGTTTGCTGATGATACTTCACTTTTATTTAAAGTGAAACGACGACACCCAAGTTATGACGATGTGAATAATGCGGTCTCACAGATTGTTGGTTTAGTGTAAATAACTTGCTATTAAATGAGGGAAAAACCAAATGTATAAGATTTGTATTGCCTAATGTTAAGCAGGTAACTAGTGTACAAATTAAAGATAAGAATGTGAATCCTGTGGACACCACTGTGTTTCTAGGCATCATTTGGAAGCCAAGCTTCAGTGGGGCCCACATATAGCTAAATTGTCAAATAGACTTAGCTCTGCGGCTTATGCAGTAATGAAGATCCGTCAACTAACTGACGTTGATACAGCTAGATTAGTTTATTTCAGCTACTTTCATAGTGTAATGTCGTACGGCATTTTACTGTGGGGAAATGCTGCTGACATTCAAACTATCTTTGTGCTGCAGAAGAGAGCTATTCGAGCAATATATAACCTAAAGGCTGGTGACTCTCTCAGAGAGAGATTTAAGGATATAAGTATAATGACAGTTGCATCACACTACTTTTATGAAAATCTCATGTATGTTCATAAAAATATTGATATGTTTTAAAAAAACAGTGATATTCACAATTTAAATACTAGAAGTAAGAACAAATTAGCAGTACCTTATACTAGGCTTCATAAAATATATAATTCTTTTAAGGGTCTGTGTGTACGATTTTACAACAAAGTACCAATTGGTATTCAGAAATTAGATCTTGATAAATTTAAAATCCATATCAAAGAGAAGCTTTATAAAAAAGCTTAATATAAAGTGTCAGATTACACAGAAGACAAAACAGTTTGGCTCTGAACTGAAATGCTCCAAGTACTCCAAAAGCTATTTCTAATTGTATATATTTAATTTATAGTACCGTATATTTTACATTCAAATTATTATTTTGTATTTTATGACCTGGTAACGACATATCTTATTTTTTTGTAAATGTCGTTGCTTCTGTTTTGCGCCCGTTCTTTGCCACAGTTAAAAAATGACGTCCTGAATGGGTGGTAGGTTAAGTATTTAGACGATTCAAAGTACTTATTAATTGAGTTTATTGAATAAATATATTTTGAATTATGAATTTTGAATTTTTCCATCGAGCGCAAAGTGAGTTATTAATGCACGAGTGTTATGTACCTACTAAATTAATACGAGTGCATCAATAAATTACTCACTTTAGCGAGGTGCGTCTCCTTTTCTTCTTTCTACTTCTACTATCATCTTAAATTTCTTTAAATATTATTCAAATTATTATTATTTGTTTACCCACAACTGCGAGCATAATTCATCTTATATTAGTTGAATAAATTAGAAAATAAATTACTATCGATTTCCATGATAGCAATACCTATCAGTCGCAATGGACATACCTACTACCTATTTCTACTTTTCTTTCAACTACCAATCTACCTACCTTGATAAAATATACCTACTCAAAATAAAAACTCAGGTTAATAAAAACATTTAATTTAAAACTTAAGATGATTTTAACTAAATAAGTATAAACAATTAATTTGAATAGATTTTATATTTTACGTTTTATTAACGCTTAAATATACTTAAGTAAAATTTTAAACACTGAAAAAAGACGTCAACCTCCTTAAAATTTTACATAAGTATATTTAAGCGATAAGAAAACGCTAAAATATAAAACATTAATCTATAAACGCAGCTTCATCTTAACCGAATGTTCAAATATTTGTAAAAAGGTTTCTTTCGGATCTCAGAGGTGAAAACTTCTAAGATTTGATGAAGCAATGTTGACTAAAAACATAAGCATCAAGCACTGACAAATTTCGACGGTTGAAAGCCAGACCTCGGTTGCCAAGTGGTTAAGGCAGCCGCCCGGAATGCGGAAGGTGCGTGGTTCGATTGCTGCCTGAGGTTTTTCAGTGTTTAAAATTTTACTTGAATAGATGTCTTGACTCAAAGCGTAACAATAATGCTTACAGGAACAAAAAGCATTCCGGAACCTGGCTAAATTGAATCATGTAGGTACTTAGGGCGACTTGCATTTACTAAATACGATTAACGCTTAAATGTATTTAAGTGACCATTTGTCTCTATCAATTTCAAACATATGACAGAGGCAAATAATGGGATTTATCCCATTCGAGCTTCCTGAGACTGGTTGATTTTTTTTTCTAGTAAACATTTTATCCTATATCTATATAGCATTGTGAATGCAAAATTTCAATAATAAAGACAAATGATTACTTAAATACATCTAAGTGTTAATCGTATTTAGTAAGTGTTATGCAAGTCGCCCTTGGTCTTTCTATTTTTGTGTTCTTAATGTGCTTAAAGCTTTATCGCTCCTGTCTGTTACTTTTAAGTCAGGTCAATACGTTACCGTAGGTTTGGTATCGGACAGGAGGTAACAGAATACATAGCACACTAACGAACAAGATCAAAAAAAAATGAAATACCGATCTAACTCTATATATAATTTTGCTAGTCAAATCTTCAAAAATAAATTCATAATAGTATTTAACCATAGTTTTGCATCGTATACTTGTTAAATCACGAGAAAGAAGAATGGTCACGATCCATACAAAAGTTACACCCAGGCCCGGCGCAAACGAAACTCATCTCATTTTTTTTGTTATTTTGTGTACATTAATTAACAGTTTTTGTTTATTTCGATTTCAGAGGCTAAGTTAGTTAAATCTCGCCTGAGGTTGTCGTCTTTTTTCAGTGTTTAAAATTTTACTTAGTTAAATCACCTTCAAAAGGTAAAATATTTTTTTTCGAAAATGTTTCAAAACTTTTTTATCTTCACTTCCAGCGTTGAAAATATAATAATATAATAATCATAATAGTGGCCAATCAATATTAGAACTAAAAAAAATAAAATATGAATTTTATTTGCAATAAAACGTCATATTGGTGCACGTAAAACTGTTTATTAACTTAAACATTTTTAAAACATATTAAAATCTATCAGAGCATTGTCCATACCCAGTGCAGGATGTTGGAAATCTTCTCTATGTCAAGCTCACCCTAGGCAATAAATGGTACTTATTACATGAGCACAGCTACCTAACGTTCGTCTGCCATGATTAGGTACATGTACAATACAATAGTATTGTAGCGCCGAGGGACGCCCGAGACGGCTGCGCAAGCGAGTTCGGATCACTAGCGCAGCTAAAAATCACAAACAATAGACTATTGACATCTCGCTCTTTAAGAGAGAGTGCGAGTGAGATAGCAGTAGTGTCAAGTAAGTGTGTGCGAGTTCTTTTGTGTATAATAAAGCTAGTAATAAACCCACTGCAAACGATCTAATTGTTGTTAAGTTCTGATTTGACCTAAAATGTTAATAAACAGGTTTATGTAAATCGTTACATGATTTTTATGTTCTATGTTCAACATAACGGTGTTCCGTCATCAATGTGAGATTATTCTGATTTTATTTCAGATAAAAAAGTAGATACTTGATTAGTGGGTGTGAATTTCGAAAAATAAAATTTTAATAATTGATAATTGATGTATACAAAATAACAAACTAACTAAGATATGTTTCGTTTGCGCCGGGCCTGGGTCACAGATGACCATTCTTCTTTCCAAATTACTTACCGGACAATATGTTGAAAAAACCACTCACTTCAAACAAGATCACAGCTTTCTAACCTCTCAAAAGTTTGATTGGATGAGTGTTGCCAAAGCTAAATTATTTTTAAACCGTTACTTTCGAGTATACCATTTTTAGAAGAATAACTCTACCACTTCAGTACAAATTATTTTCGCTGGCCGCTATAAATGGGGGTAACGGAACACGGACATGTCTAGTGTTAAGTTTTCACGGGACAGACTTAAAACAAACAAAAATATTAATAATTAAGGTGTTGTAAACAATATTAATGGTTTTATCAGTAGAAAAAGCTAGATTTTTATTTAGAACCAAAAAACCAAATGGGGTAGGTACAACAAATTTTTCTGAAGAAAAGTGGTTTATTTAAAGCTGAGATTTCTTTTGGGACAGTACTGACAAGGAATTTTGAAAATTAGTTTTCTGAATAATATTTCAATTTATAAAGTAAACTTATTATATTTATCGTAAGACAAATTTATCAAGATTAATTTTAAAAATGTTCAAGCTCTACAAGGTCCGTCATAAATTCTTTAATTAATAATTTCATTTGGGACATCGGCTATAGCAACATGTACAAGTTTTGACGTTTATGCCCATAAGTAATTAAGTACTTTATTTTTCGATATTTTTCCTTGCAAAATAACTCTATCTTTTGAGCTTTATGGTCTTAGGGTAAGTACCCCATTAATCAATTCCATTCTTTTGATTTTACTTTTTACAAAAATATTATCAATTCATGTCTCTGATGTAAGCTCAGAACAATAACTAAATATTGTTCTAAGGATGTAAGGTGTGATTCGAGCTCAGAATAATTACATACCTATTATTCTATGGATTCTGATAGATTCTGATGGATTCGAGTTATTAGTAGACATGAACCTATATTATATCTGGACTTTGCACTATGAACGTAACAGCCAGCCGAGTGAGAGGCATAAAAAGTAGTAGTTAGCCTCTTTCAATAAGGTATCCATCCACGTTTCTTAAATATTTACCGGGACACAACAACTAACAAAACTGTTATTTAATTTTATTTATAATAGATTTTCAATCGTCAGATAAATTTCGCTTGCCTGTGGAAAGATAAGCCGCAATGGGAATACCATTCCCTTTTAAATCCACTTACGCAACAAAAGTACACAATTTTTTCGGTTAAATCTATGATTTTCACTAATATTTTCACAATGCAAGTAATCACAATAACAAACGATTTTAAAACATGTTGCTCACACTGTCAAAGTCAAAGTACTAACGTATCATTCATAATAGTTAAGAATAATGTATATCGTTTTGTAACTGCAAAGCTTGGAAAAGGATTTTATACAGAAGATACACAATTAACGCTCTCATAGCGACGCCTTAAACTAATGCTCCAACCTCGGACCAAATATTTGGTATTAATCACAGACATATAATAGGTATTAATGCTCCAACCTCGGACCAAATTTGGTTCAAGGCTCCAACCAAGAGGGAGCATTGGATTGCTGTCAGTTGTTATGGTGACGATAAGGCCGAGTTTCAAAATGAGTTGTGATTATTCAAAAACAAAATTGTAAGTATATAATTATTGGAACCACTTTTTCTAACGTATTTTTTATGGGATTGTATACCTAGAGTTTATTAGATGATCGAAGCTTCAAAGGAGCGGATTTTATCATTACGTATTTATAAATTTTAGTATAAATTAAAAACCGTGTCGCGTAGCGGTGAAAGAATACAACCACCCCCTTTTTTCCCTTAAGTGTCGTAAAATGCAACTAACGGACTGAAGATTGCACATACATTCAACAGCATAGAGAGCGGCGTTGGGCTCGCCGTCATTCACGCTGAGCACAATGACATGTGCAGTCGCTATTTAGTGAAAAGTGGACTATGGCAGAGGACTGCTTTTGCGGTCTTCTTTGCTTAGTCTCTGACTAACCTGTAATGTATATAAGTATAAAAGTATAAAATAAAAATAAAAAACGGTACCAATATAAGTATAAAATAATGTAAATAAGTGTAAAGTAAAAATGGTGTAAAACGACCTCCTTGGTCGAGTGGTTTGTACACCGGTTTTCATGGTCGCCATCTCTGAGGTCCCGGGTTCGATCCCGGTCGGGTCAATTTAGAAATTATTGTTTTTCTAAATTGTCTCGGGTCTGAATGTTTTCTATGTATAAGAAGTATGTATTTAAGTATTTTTATCCGTTGTCTAGTAACCATTTAACGAGTTTCATAACGAAGCTTCTCCTTTTTTTTCGCAGAGTGAGGGTGACTAATGCTACGTCTCTTACCAGTTGTCCTCGCGCCTGGACTTTACTTCCACTTAACATCAGGTGGAGTGGGATCATTTGCCGAGCTTAATATAAAAAAAATACTGCAAAAAAACAACTGAGAACAGTAAGCTGTTTACTGTTCTCAGTTGTTTGCAGTATCTTTTACTGTTTACTGTAAACATGACTTCTTGGCAGGAAAGTGAAGCAGCCTGCAGTTTTGTTTTATTTTCTAAAATTTGTGTTTTTTCGAACATTAATGTGAATTAATTAGTGGATTATTAACCGTTAAGTGTTTGTGGACGAGCATGAGTGATGGCAAATGAAACAAAACAGTGCAACATCACTTTTCAAAGTCTCTCAAGAAGTCCGCGTGAGACCTCAGTAAAGTCCTACATCTTTACTGAGGGCTCAAGAGGTTTCGGGAACATCATATCATTCATCATCTTAATCACCACTCATTATCATCTACGGAAAAAAAGAAATAAAATACTAATGACTAGGCAGTATGGTCTCTGACCTTAGCCTGTTCCTTCTCGGAACAAATATATTAAAAAAAAATGTGACGCTGTCAAACTGACAGCACTTTTGCCACATGACAATGACATATTCTCACGTGCTAGTTCTGCTGTTTGTTCGCTCGCTCGCAGCGTTTTCTCATCTTGTATTATTTATTGCATCATTTATCGAACTACATTACCACAATGGGTAACGCTAGTGCCAAAGCCGTCGATGTGAAAGTTCCCGAAGCGCCAGTGCCGGCGAACGCCGAGAAACCCAAACTTAAGCCATGTTGCGCTTGTCCCGAAACGAAGAGAGTGCGCGATGCCTGGTAAGCATGTTCTTTCGGTAAAACATCTTGCGCAATCACTCCACTATTCCTACAGAACTAGCTATGTATAAGAATCGAATTAGATGTCAATCTATTATGGGTCAGTGTCGTCATAGTTCATACTAACCCATTACCAGTGGCGGTACCTTCATACAAGCCGAAAAGCCCGGCTTGCCTTAACCAATACTCATAAACACTACCGGTGAATCGCAATTTATTACAATTACATAATATTTTTCCAATGTTAATTTTTGTATCGATCATTCATAATAAAATAATTTTTCAATAAAATGTTTGTAAAGCAAATCGCTAAACTACTCAACTGCGTTTAAATAAATCGTACAAAGCTTACATCATCTTTACGTCTCCAAATGTGCTACTCGATATACCTAATACTGCATAAGTTTATATAGATTGTATGAGGAACTCACGAAGCTGGCTTGCTTGCCTATGAAGTTACTTACACACCGCGGGCGGTGGGTGACCAATTTGTTTTGACGTGACAACGTCTTATAAATTGGTTTGCCGGGTGACACTTCAACAAACTGCGTTACGCTCCGCTCACGTTATGCGCTCACAATGAGAGCGAGTGAGAGGCACGCATCCCTTCCACTCGGGCATGGTTAGCCCGCCTAAGAGCGGTTTACACGTTGCATTAATGTTTTAAATATAATTCTTTGTATAAATAAATGTTTTAAATTGTTACTATTATTTCATCCTTCTTCCTACTATACGAATGAATATTCACATTATAATTATTTTACCACTCAAAGTCGTTGTCACGTAAAACTTTCGCCCGTATACCGACTTTACAGGCAACCAATTTTTTTTACTTTAATTTGTTCCTTGAAGGAACAGGCTAAGGTCAGAGATCATACTGCCTAGTCATTACTTTATTTCTTTTTTCCTTTGCATATAGTTGATGATATTGAGTGATAATATGAATGTGTAATGGTAAATGATATTCCCATAAACCATCATAAGGATGCGGAACTTTACTGATCTTCTACTGGAGTTCTTAAGAGAATTTGAAAAGTGATGTTGCACTGTTTTGTTTTATTTGCCAACACTCATGCACATTCACGGACACCATACAGTTAATAAAGGACATCATTTTTTTGAGCCTTTTCTGAAAGTGCCGGTCAACAAAAAAAAATAGTATGTATTGTTAGAACTAGTCATTTGGAGAAATAGTTAATATAGCACAAAAGTTGTAGGATTGCTCCAAGTCAAGTTATACAAGTTCGAAGATTCATCATTTTCATACATTTATTAATTCCTAATTTTTTTTTAATAAACGTAACAGAGATGACCCCAGATGAGCTTTTGCGTTGCAATGACAATTGCTTCAGATCATTAGTTCTAGCAATATTTTACCGCCTCTGTGGTCTAGTGGCTGAGCTACCTGTTTCAGACCCAGAGGTCCCGGGTTCGATTCCCAGCGGGGGGTACATCTTTGTGTGCTCGGTTTGGTTGGTGGTAGGGCTGTTAAGTCCGCCTGGCTAGCTACCACCATCTTATCTAAGTCTGCTGTCGCCATAACAACGATGTTTATAGCATTGTTGTGTTCCGGCAGTTTGAGATAAGATAGCCAGTTCCTCAGTGGTTGAGGATTCCGGGTGAAGCGCGCTTCCACCTTCGGCCTTATCGTCACTTACCATCAGGTGAGATGAAGGCCAAGCGCTTACCCGTTGCCAATAAAAAAAAAAAAAAAAAATGTTTCCCAGTCCCAGAACTTTCAGATATCAATAAATGTATGAAAATGATGAATTATCGAACTTGTATAACTTGGCTCAGAGCAATCCTACAACTTTTGTGCCGTAATAACTATTAACCCAAATGGTGGCTAGTTCTAACAATACGTACAATTTTTTTTGTTGGCCGGCACTTTCAGAAAAGGCCCAAAAATTTATGGAGCCTGAATAATCTCCTTTGTTATTGGTAATATAATTTTTACGCAAACTTTGTTGCAATCAATAATCAAACAATTTACAATTCAAATATTTATAGTTTCTTTTTTATTTATTTTATGTAATTTCTTTTGTTACAGCATCATTGAAAAAGGTGAAGACTATTGCGGGGATCTGATTGAAGAACACAAAGCGTGCATGAGAAAGATGGGTTTCAACATTTAATTTTTCCTTGCTTCAAACACAGTCTTATGCTAGGTTTAAAAAGACCAGATAACAATTTGGATAATGAGGAAACATGATTGTCCTGACTAGTCATTTTATTTACTAACAAAACAAAATTTAAACACCTAGTAAAGTTGAAAGATAAAATTGTATACCAAATAGATTCATTTCTTTAAAACTTATGTTTGCATTTTTATGCAGTGCCAAAGGAGACCCGGCGTTTTATGCTTAAGTTGTATACTTTTTTAATTTTTTAATCTGTAAATCCACTTTTGTGTACCGAATAACAGGAACCGGCGGCGCGGTAGGCCCAGAAGGAGATAGCGGGACAAGCTGGACTTATTCCTAAAGGATTGGTCTCAAACAACGGCTAGTAGGGAAGAATGGAAGAAGGGAAGGGAGGCCTTTGCTCTGCAGTGGGACAATTCAGGCTAATAAATAATAATAATTATTATTCAATAACTGGCAATATCTGATGACAGTTGTACAGCCGCTAGCTGTCAAATCAAACATGACGTGACGGCCTTATTGACATTTCACTTTTTTAAAAGCATAAGAATTATGGTTTATGCAGCCACGCACTTTTTTAAAAGCAAAGGAATTATGGTTTATGCAGCCATGTAAGGCCGCAAATTAGGAACGGCGGCGCGTGCAGCGGGGCGTTCCAGCCAGCGTGCAGCACTTAACTACACGCTGAAAACGCTGCTACGAATACACCAAAAGAGAATTCCATACATTCAGTAATTGAGCGTGCACGCTCAAAACAACGCCCCGCTTTTGAAGACTCAGTGTTTCCATATTAAAAAATATTAAAATTAAATAACTCTTATCCGCGATTCATTAAAAATAAGACAAAACTTTGTTTAGGTAGCAAATAATATTAGCTTTACTATAATACCAAATTCAATTCTATTGTATACAGGTTTAGCATTTTTTCTATGGAAAGTGCCGGTTCTCCTTTTATCAAGTTCAAAGATAGAATGTAGAAAAAGTTTTTGTTTTAACAGCAATATTTGAAGATCTTACTCCAAAAAGAAAATTTTGTTCTCTACAATCCCAAACAAAAACATTTTTTGACAGTTAGGTAAATTCATAAAGTTTTTCGTGCTGTGTATTTATTTGTAATTTATTGAAGCAATCTTTCATAGAAAGAAATTCTTGTAAAATTATTGCTTTTAGGTTATTAATTGTTTGTGGCAAGTACTTTAGATCTGCGGAAATCGCTGTTGTAATTAATTTTTTTAGTGTTACGCTAATAATGAATAATTATTGTAAATAAACGTTTGTTACATATTTTTTTTACTTTATTAATTAACTAGTGATAAAGGAAATACACATTAATAAAATTGTAGCACTGATGGAGACCTGATTTCAATGGTGGAGGGCTTTGCCCACCTGTGGGAAAGTATGTAGGCTCAACTTTACTTTTATTAACTGTTTACACTTTTGCTGATTTTTATTTATTTAATTCAATTATGTGTTGGCTTACAGAGTTTCGTCCAAATCACCAACATGTTAAAACATAACAGAACAAATTGATTAAAATGCTTACACACTACAAAAAATTATATAAAGTTGAAAATAAATAATAATAAATAAATAATAATTTTGTTTTACGCTCACACCAATTGTCTACTAGACCAAGATAAGTATTCTTTTGAAACTCGTTAATATGGTAAGATAACGGATAAATATAAAAATATAAAAAAACACCCAGACCCGAAATCAATTTAGAAAAACAGTGTTTCTCTAAATTGACCTGGCCGGGAATTGAACCCGGGACCTCAGAGGTGGCGCGACGCCAGGCCCGGCGTGCTAACCACTCGACCACGGAGGTCGTCAGTTAATTAAATTAAATAATGTGCAAAATATAATAATAATACAAAAATAATTTTAGATAAATCGTGAAACTTACTTAAAATTTTTATGAAAAAACGGGATTTTTACCATGTCTGAGTTGTTTGTTTTGAGTCCCCGATATTTATTATAAAAGGCAAAAACACCGGTTGTCTGTTCACCTTGCACCTGTACTGTTTAGTTGTGTGTCTGGGTGGTAGTACCTTTCCCTTGTACCCGTTCCTCTGCAGGACATGCCGCACATGAGCTAACTCCTTGTCTAGATGGTCGTCATCACACAAATCATATGCTCGATTAGTCAAAGATGTCACTACAGAGTCAAGATGTTTTGGTCTTACCCATTAAAAAGAGTGACAGATAAGATCTCCAACATACTAAACAAGTACTCAATCAACACTATCTTCACTCCACTAAAGAAAGTTGCCTAATGCCTGCGTTCACCAAAAGACAGTTTTCCCCTGGAAAAACCTGGCGTGTACAAAATTGACTGCAGTTGTGGTAGCTCTTATATAGGCCAAACAAAACGTACAGTAGCCTGTCGCGTAAAGGAGCACATAAAAGCAGTCAAGAATAACGACACTCAGAAATCAGCCATTGCAGAACATCTTATTCACTCAGGACCGAATCACTGGATGGAGTTTTATAACCTTCAGATTATTTCGACAGAACGCCACTATGTACCAAGACTTGTCAAAGAAGCTATTGAAATAAAAAAGCATAAAAATAATTTCAATCGTGAAGACGGGTTTAAATTGTCGAATGTCTGCAATCCGGTGATTCAGTTACGTAAAAACCGCAAGAAACAAAACGGTGGCGTTTCTCGTAGTGATACTGTGAGTTATGTGTGTCGTGAACAAGTTCGAGTTGACAGTGCGGTCGAGAACAGTGGTACGGGTGTCGAGCGCAATAAACGATCAAGAAAGAGGGTAGACCGTTTCGTCTGCTCCTAACATCCACCCGCATTAGCTGCAGTTACTTCCGTGATCATGGTGCATGCAACTGCGCCGAAATATCGGGGACTCAAAACAAACAACTCAGACATGGTAAAAATCCCGTTTTTTCATAAAAATAATTGTAGTGACCATGAAAGTTTAAAATGTTATTACTTAAAATTCCTAAGTATATCTACATTACATACATGTCATAGAAAATTCAATAAATTAAAATTATTGAGTAATATTCAACATCGGTCTGCAACAGAAGCGTAGCTACCGCCGTATCAGTCGTATCAATGATACGGGGCTCCGGGCTAGAGGGGCTCCGAATATGTGTAATAAAACTTCTATGGGACAGGAAGAGCTATCAGATTTGTCATTATGAGGCAGAAAATGTTACGTTTGGCTAACTTAGCTTTGGAATCAACGATCACTGTCTATTGGAAAATTTTGACAGTAAGTAAGGATAGGTAAATTGATCTGCCTGGCGTGTGTACTTAAGATTTTATTTATTGCGCCGGCTTATTTTCGGCGCAACAAGCTACTATCATTAATAGTACCTACTACAATCAATGACCCCTAGCTCCACACGATTACACTCAAATGTAATTATTTTATTCTCATTTTAATATATTGTCTGATAATCTGTCAATCGAGTGACGCGCGCGCACATGACCGAACGCGTATTACAATAACATTAGTTTTTACGAAAATTGGCTGAATATGACCTTTACAGCGTAACCGGTTTCAAAGAGTTGAGTGAGTTCGTAATGCGTTTCATAAGAGGATCTCCAAGGTGGTGTGAAGATGATCTGTCTGCACCAAGCTCTGTGCAGTCGGTTGATAGCAATTACGAGTGAGTTGAATTTTGTTCATAAAAAGGAGTCATCATCATTAGCCTATAAACGGCCCACTGCTGGACCCAGGCCTTCCTACAAAACGCATATGTACACGTAGTTATTCCCTTGTCACAGACCGGAGGCACGGAGGAGTGACAGATGGGCAGGAGTTGGATGATAATAAATGCACGACGAAGTATAAGTATTAAGTATTTAACCTAACCCTTTCCACGCCACGTGTTTTTCCATAAGTCGTACCCCTGAATGACGCCACGGCTTAGTTATTAAGAGGGTGCCGCGCGATCGCAAAAACTCAAGTTTCTAGATGAACTGCAAAGCAAAATCAATTATATTGATATTTATAACTAGAACAATTCGGCTTTGAAGTTTCAGACCTAGTAATTTAATTAGAGCAATGTTTTTATGCTGCGAAATGTGCAAAACCATTACGCGCTTGTGTTAAAAATTAAAATTTACTTTTTAAAGAAGGAGGCGCCCTGCGGAATATCAGTACAAATATTTTCATGTAAGAATTAATGTTTCATGCGTAAAATTAAGAAAGTTGTCGAAGAAATATGTTTTTAGGAGTCATTAGATTTATGTACCTATTGTTTGTTGTTGTTTAAAGAATTTGTTTCAAATTTCAACAAGGCCACGACTTTGTGCAATGATCAGGCTAACTTACTTAGGTTCTTTTAATGTATTTAACTAATTCAACGCATAGTAGGTACAGTGACTTAAAAATACGTAAAATTTCACATTTTCGTGCAGGACCCCCTTAAATGTTCAAGAATACCTACACAAACTTTAATTAATTCTTTCACACATGTAAAAAAAAGATTAGTTTTAGGTACTGTTTTTTTGTCTGATATATCAGTCGTTGGCGTTGTGGGCACGGAAATGGTTTGTCTGATATATCAATCATTGGTGTTGAAAGGCGAATGGTTAGTTATTAGTAGTTATAAATGGTTATGCACTATGTTTGTGACTAGATGTAGGTTTAGGTTAAAATTATTATCACCAGGACGTATGCCTGGAACTGTCTAAGTAAGTAATGCACTTTCACTCACTAATAACAATATTTTCGAGATAACAATAATTAGAAGGAGCTCTTTCTAGCTCCGCGGATGAATCTGAACTCGTGCTTTTATTATCATAGCGGAAAAGAGGTCAGAACACCAACAAGGCATTAGCTACCTCGTTACAATCTCCTTGCTACAACATGGGCTCTTTCAAACGAAGCGTGAAGAGGCGCTTCGTGCTGGGCCGGCAGAGTGAAGGTGACTGATGATATAGGTACCTCTCTTTGCACAAGTTGTCGTCGCGCCTGGACTCACACTTCCACTTACATCAGGTAAAGTGAAATAATTAAAAAGTGAAATAAGTGAAAGAAAAGGGCTTGATAAAAATAACAAAAGGAACAAGAAAAGATGTGACCATTGAGCTTTATAAACTACCTAGTCTTGCCATAAGTTCTGTCCCAACTTAATGAGGGTATTTTAAAATAAATACTAAGACGGTAGTACTAATATTAGATATCATTAAATAAGTTTTATACTAAGTATTCATTTCGATCTAACACATAGCTGTGTAAAGATAGAGTGGGGTACCTACTCGTAAGAGCCAAGAAGTTGTTGCAGAGACACGCAGACGGTGGCCACCGGAAAATTCTCCTTACGGATGAAAAAAAGTTTACGACTATATTTCGATGAGGGTGTAGAGCAGGCAGGCTTTTTCCTCAAAAATATTCCATTGGTAGGTAAGCAATAATCCAAAGGATTGAGATGCGGGGGGCCAATCTTCAGAGGCGATGAAATCCGTTAAATTTACGTCTAACCATCAGCGCTGGGTTGATTTCGCTTTGTGCGCTGGTGCTGAGTCTTGTTGAAATATCCATTGTTTACCAGCGAACACAGTGTTACTTAGTGGCATAACCACCTTCTCTAAAATATCGCTTTGGTAGTTAGATGCTCGTGTTTTCGCCCCTTGTTCACAAAAATGGAGCTTGTCACTTCTTCGTAGGACACGCCCCACCAAACCATCACAGATGCTGGGTGGTGGCCTCTTTCGACCTTCGGAATTTTCTCAGTAGCTTCTTGGGAGCTGTGTGCATACACCCTATCGTTTTGACGGTTAAACTTCTCTTCAACACAGACATTTTTTTCATCCGTAAAGACATGTCCGATGGCCACCGTCGTCGGCGTGTCTCTGCAACAACTTCTTGGCTATCACGATTCTCTGTGGTTCCCCACTCCATGTTTACACAGCTTCGTGTTAGATCGAAATGAATACTTAGTATAAAACCTACATAATATAATATCTATTATTAGTAGGTACCTACTAGTTCAAAACCTGTACCTGGAGGGGAAATCGAGGGTTCGGTTGGATGACGCCCTTTTTGAGTCTTTTGCAACTGAACACGGAGTGAGGCAAGGATGTGTGCACTCGCCTCATTATTTAACATCGTAGGCGAGCACATCGTGCGTCGAGTGTTAGCATCCTGGAAGCCTTTCCAGGAGGGCGTTTTTTTCAGTGAATCCTTCTTATGGATACCCTACCCCCAGAAGGAAGACAAGGTTATGTGGGGCTCTATCCGTCCCTCTTTACACACTGAAAGTGTAATAATCAATTTGGGATGAGAGGGAGGGAAGTTTACCCACTAAACACTTGAGAACAGCAAATTCGAGTAAAGTGGAGCCCGCGGGATCTGTCCACTAGGGAATTGAACCACGGACATAGGAGTTGCGCGACCTAGGCACAGTGCAGGAATTTGTGCACTTGGGGTCGTTACGCAATGATAAAGACTGGGAAGGGGAAGTTGTTCGACGTGCTCAAATGGCAAAAGCAGCAGTAAAACGCCTAGAGAAAATTTAGAGAAATCTTAACATCTATCGCAGCACGAAAGTTACACTAATGCGTACCTTGATTTTCTCCATTTTCCTATACGCCTCTGAAACATGGACATTAAAAGCTCGAAAATTCATCAAGGATAGATGCGTTTGAAATGTGGTGCTGGCGTAAAATACTGAATATTTCGTGGACTGCTCGCTGCACTTAAAGTCTCCTTATCAGGAGCTTGGCATTAAAACCCGCCTATCATCTATCTGCCACGAAAGATCGCTTTCCTGTTTTGGTCACGTCGCAGGCCGGGGCCTGGTAATCTGGAGAAGTTTGTTCTGGTGGGCCACGTTGAGGGACGAAGAAGCAGAGGCAGAGCACCTGCCCGGTGGACCGATGCAGTCCTTGAAACCAATGCAACACGCAGGTGGCTATCCGCCTAGGATAGGACCTCCTGGAGAGCCCTGGTCCGCAAATCTGTTTTTGGTGGTCACGCACGACCCTCAGTCATGAGGACTCGACGAAGAAGAAAAAATAGTACTACCATCACATTATCTATTTTAAAATACCCTCATTTAAGTAGGAACAGATTAGACTAGGTAGAAGGTGTCCCTGCTCTATCACCGATTTGTAACTTTACTACTAATTCGTCTTTCTTACACTATTGTGTAAGTACTAAGTATGCCAATAGCTAGTGAAAAATACAGAAGCACCTTTGAACAACGAATTACGAATCGACGGGGGAGCGTTTGTCTAGGGGGGCTGTCACGAAACCCTACGGGCTTCTTTCTAATCAGCAGTCGTATGACTGGTAAGGTAAGTAATCATTGCATTCAAAGCATATCTAACTTTATTTGTGTTATGTATAAATAATGATGTAATATTCAATTCGCTTACATCAGATTGACCTAGGCCATAAATCGTAAATATCTCTGTATTCAAGTTATGTCGGTATCGCGTAGCCATAATAGATAAAGTAATTCCTCTCACGTTTTTAGCCCTGTTCCTATATTATTACAGAGGTACACTTATAATCAAGACTATTATCCCCCAAGGGTTAGTTAATGAGGAGACTAGGCAATGAGGACCGCAAAAGTAGTCCTCTGCCATAGTCCACTTTTCACCAAATAGCTGCACACGTGCTCAGCGTGACAGGTGGTGAGCCCATCGCCGCTCTAATCTGTTGGATGTATGCAGCCTTTAGTCCGTTAGTCGCCTTTTACGACACCCAAAGGAAGAGAGGGGGTGGTAGTAAGTATTCTTTCAACGCTAGGCGACACGGTAACCAATAATAAAACACCTGTTGGAAGGTGGAAGCGCACTTTATTTGGATTCCAAACTAATCTAAAGAAATGGCTATCTGAATCTAGAAATTTGGATCTAGATTCGTCAGATTACAAATTTGCTACTAAAACGTTGTTGCCACAGACTTTGACAGTATGTTTGTAGCTGGCCAGCAGGCGGACTTTACAGATGCCCTATCACTAACTAAATCGAAAACAATCGTGTATTTTGATAGGAAAGACGATCTAGACCCACACTAGACCGACTAGAATGTGGTCAGGATAGAGGTGGATGGAAGGACTTGGGGGTGGTCTTAGCCCATCAGTGGGACAGAGTAGGCCAGAAAGGAGAAGAATAGGAATCGTAGCTGGTTGGTCCGAGATCAGTGGTCTAACCAATAGACCAAAGCTGATTTAAATCGGCCTTAAGTCCAAGTTTTAGAATATCGACTTTTTAAAGTTCCATGATTTGCTACGGAACCCTAGAAAGTCGTGAGAACCATTCATCTTTGTTGTACACGCAACTCACTTTATCGCTGTCAAGTATTTACCAGCATTAAGATAAGTTTCACACACAAATGCGTATACTCAATCGCAGTTCAATTATAAGTGATATCGAACTCGAAATAGCCAGCGTATAAATAAACGCGATTACTGCAGGATCAAGGGAGACAACCCGCGTGCCTTGAAAATTGGCTTATTTATGAAGATTGATTGAACTCATTACAGCGTTTAAATATAAGTAATTAAGATATAAACATCAAACTGAGTCCTCCGACTATCCCGGGAAACGGCCGTGCGTGATGTATGTACCTACCTAGGTACTTATGTACCTATGTGTTAAGTATGTAGATAGATACCTACCTCAAACTATCTTGAACAGCCAATAGAAAGTTATTTCCTTAAAAAAATAGCATGGTACTAGGTGTGATTGGTGAGATGAGCACTTCACCGGGAATCGAACCCGGGACCTCGAGATGGTGACGCCAGAACCTGCGTGCTAATCACTATAGACCACGGAGGTAAGGTCGTCGCTCGAGATTAGAAGATAACATAAAATTTTAGTGCTAAAACTTAGCTTAGATACAAAAACTTAAGTAAGTTGTGTATCGGTTACCGGCAATCTGTATAATTCAGGTATTCTATACAATACCTAGGCAATGTATAGAATGCCTGGGGCCTCCAGGCAATGTATGAAATATTAAGCATATTATTGTCCATTACATACTTTACCTAGGTAATGTATAAAATTCCTAGGGATTGTATAGAGTACCTGCTGGTCCACCGGCAATGTTGACAAAAATTTGACCTCCTTATGGTCGAGTGGTTTGTACACCGGTTTTCATGGTGTCGCCGTCTCTGAGGTCCCGGGTTCGATCCCCGGTCGGGTCAATTTAGAAATTATTGTTTTTCTAAATTGTCTCGGGTCTGGGTGTTTTCTATGTATAATAAGTATGTATTTAAGTATTTTAAGTATGTTTATCCGTTGTCTAGTAACCATTTAACGAGTTTTATAATGAAGCTTCTCTTGGGCTAGATAATTGGTGTAAGTGTAGGAAAGTTTATTATTTATTAATGTGTAAAATAAATAGATTTTGGTCTTCATCTCACAATGTTATTCAGCATCAGACATAATACTATAACGTTATATCTATAGGTATAACGTTATAGTATTATGTCTACCACTGAGAACTTACCACTGGTTACCTTACCACAGAATACCAACCAAAGCGCTCTAACAAGGCTACACGGGAACGGCAGGCCGTGTTGGCGACTGCCACCGGCACATGGGTTTACATTGCACAACAGTCTATTCATTGTTTTATTGTGTTAACCATGTCGCGAAGCGGTGAAAGAATACTACACCTCCTCTCTTCCCTTGGGTGTCATAAAAGGCGACTAACGGTCTAAAGACTGAACATACATCCAAAAGCATGAGGCGATGTGCTCACCACCTGTCATACTAAGCACAATGCGCGGTCGCTATTTGGTGAAACGTGGACTAAGTATAGCAGAGGAATGCTTTGGCTGCCCTCATTGCCTAGTCTTGAATAACCTGTCACACTAAGCACATGTGCAGTCGCTATTTAGTGAGATGTGAATTAGGGGCCGTCCATTAATCACGTGAGGCTCGAAAGGGGGGAAGGGGTTTACAAAAATCACGAAATATCACAAGGGGGGAGGGGGGGTGTAGTAAGATATCACGTGTATTAATTTTTTCGTCAAAAGCGCGATTTCCAAACCGAAAGCGGTGTGCAGTGTGACCTTGACTCGCCGTTGAAAAAAAAAACCTGCAACCTTTTTGTCTAGACATTTAAATCATGGTCCTAAATTTGCTAGAATAAAATTTGATTATACTTTATACCTGTAAGTACTTATTTAAAGGTAATATTCTAAAACTTTTAAGATTTTTTGCAGGTAAGTAGTAAAAATACACGTGATTTTGGGTGGGGGGAAGGGTTAGTCTTAAAGCTCACCACGTATCACCAAGGGGGAGGGGGGAGGGGTTAAAGATGCTAAAAAAACATCACGTGATTAATGGACGGCCCCTTAAAGCAGAGGACTGCTTTTGCTGTCCTCATTGCCTGTCTTGAATAACCCTTCGGGGATAATAGTCTTTATTATGTGGACATAAGTAGGTATGTATGATGTATGTAGGACTACGATGACGTTAAGACTGACTCCCTGGAATGCATTGATGAGTTTGACGCTGACTGTACTTACAATGAACGATTTCCAGAGTACGCCCTTAGATGTTGTTGAACGAACTTTACCCGCTTCACTTCACATCGATTATCCGTATGGATCGAGCGTTGCGGTCTATAAATATAAATTACTCATAAAATAATTAATTATTGTAATAATTACGTTATAATTTTTCATTTTGTAGAATATTCGGCAGTGCCTGTTCCGATGACTCGGATTGTGAACGCGAAGTGAACAAACAGCGGCGCAGCAAGAAGAGGTTCGTAGCTTCATTATGTGGAACAGTGTTTAAATTATTTTTTTCTTGTACCTACATGAAAAAATCGACAGCTTCAAATGGGACTTCAAACTCAGGACTAGGTATCTCAGAGCAATATAGTACTACTACTAGGTACTGCTGCCAGACACTGGTTTGTTCTCAGATTAGTGTAGGCAACCGGACTGTAAAAGGTCTTGGATACGACTCCTGCTTGCAGTCCTGCCTGACTTTTTCCGGTGTTATTATGTTAGATTTTCGATAAATTATTGTCCTATTGTACTTAATATATTCCTATTCCTATTCCAATAGAAACGTTGTTTGTTAACGTAGACTAGGTAATTAGTTTACCTAACGTTTTCAAGTTTGTAAAAATACGTAGCAGCTACCTTACCTACTTACTTGTATTTTAATTTTATTTTTTTAATTCAATTTGTGCCATAATCTTAACATACCCAGCAGCCCGCCACTTCGTCCGCGTGAACACCCATATCATATTCCCGTAAGGGTTCGCCGTAGATTTTCCAAAAAAAAAAAATTTTTTCATAAAAGAATAAGCCAAATGGTGCAGCCGTTTTAAAATGATAATACAAAGCCGTCACAAATGACGACTAACGGACTAAGAAGACTGCGCATACTTACATCTAACAGCATAGAGCGGCGGCGACCACCTATCATGCTGAGCACATGTGCAGTTGTAGTCTAGTGTAACGTGTACTATGGGAGTGGACTGCTTCTGCGGTCCTCATGGCCTTCTCTGTCTAAAGGCCCCAGTACACATTGGCGTATGCTGGCCCACTGCCGGCCATCGCCATTGTGTAGACGGGCAATTTGTCGATCTACACAATGGCGATGGCCGGCAGTGGGCCAACATACGCCAATGTGTACTGGGGCCTTAACCTTTTGGGAATAATAGTCGTTACGTGAGTAATATTATGTAAACACGGCGTCAGATCAACCTACCCAAAACTTTCTACAATCAATTTTGAACGTTATAATTTGGTTCTAAGTATCAATATTCATTGGAGAAATTTGACAGTTTAGGGTAGGTTGATCTGACGCCGTGTGTACCTATGTATGTTGTTCCAGTAACCGCACACACGGATCCTCGCTGAACAGCACCCAGAGCTTCAGGACGGACATGTGCGAGCGGGTGGAGGCGAGCCCACTGCTGGGCGCTGCCGCCCCCGTGCTCACCTACAAGGCCTTACACAACCACGGATCTTCGGTAAGCCAACAAGTGCAACCTATGTATTCTAAAGCTCCCGTGAACACATTAAAGTGATCCGCTTTTGATAAATCAATAATATAATCGATTCATAGAATAAAAAAGGACCGTTTCAGACAGAAATTTCTCAACAAATGGAAGTAACAATGTGTAAAACTTATCCTAAAAGTACTTAGTAACCTACTACATTCTTTTTTTTACTCCAACCAGACAACAATTATTACGTTGAGTTTAAATTTGTTCAAATCTTTATCACAAGGAGATAATTCGCACAGACAATGACCTTACAGTAAATGGAGCATAACGCGTCTTCTCAAACAGGCGTTTGAACTAAACAGATGTTTTGATAACAGTTAAAAACTATAGTGTCCCCATTTCAAGTGTTTATTTTTTTATTACGCACACAAAAAAGATTTGCATCAGTAGGTAACATTTATCAAATGCATAAGTAACAAAGTCTCTCCTATAAGAATACAATTTCAGTTCTTGGCTCGTATTCTAACTGCGCTTTTTCTGACATGCTCTCCTAGACAAGTGGCAAAGTCTATTCGTTAGCGTTTGTCAATAGTAAAGACTAAGCGACAACTCGGACACTTTAAATTCGGACACAGTGTCCGAATTTACACTTTTTAATTTTATTATTTTTTCACTGACAATTCGGACACTTAAATTATTGGAGCTGTTCAGTACAGTCAGAATCCACAAACCTCTAAAATATTTTGGTAACGTTTTTTAAGAGTGTCCGAATTGTCAGTGAAACAATAATAAAATTAAAAAGTGTCAATTCGGACACGGTGTCCGAATTTAAAGTATCCGAGTTGTCGCTTAGTTCGGACACTGTGCCCGAATTTAAAGTCTCCGAGTTGTCGCTTAGTCTTAGTAAATTGGTAAACAAGTTTATCATAGTCTACTTACAAGAGCGTCGCCAGCAGATGGCCCAGGGGGGGGACAAGCCGATATAAATGAAGGAGGCGATTGTAATAAGAACGGTGAAAAGTTCCATTGTGCAAACTCTACAACCCCTTCACTGTACATAGAGGCGTGCCTAAGGTTTCAGAGTAGGGCAACATTATTTTCTTGTGATTTTTAACAGTTCTTTACATATTTTTTTAGTTTCTGGGGGGGGGGGGGGGGGCAGGTAGGGGCACCTCCCCCCCCCCCCCTGGCGAGACCTTTGTAAACTAAGTATATAGTTATTACTATTATATTTTATCGTCCTTGTTATTACTAACGACGGGTAGACTGATGTGGTCTTCCATTGCTTCGTATACGCCAAAGGTGGCAGTCGTTATACTTACAATTTTTTATTGTCTTAAGGAAAATCTTCGTGCATTCCTCCATTTCCTGAAACGTAATACACCCTACTAATGTTTAAATTAACCTCACTGGCGACTGGCGACGGAGGGTGAAGTTGTTTTGACGACGCAAATCGGACTTTAGGCCTTGACAACATAATATATTAAATATATAATTCACATAATACCTACGCAAAATTACTGACATTTCGTCATTGCTGTTAAAGTACGGTCTACGGTATATACTTACAAACACAACTACATAACCGTGTCGCGCAGCGGTGAAAGAATACTCTCTTCCCTTGGGTGTTGTAAAAGGCGACTAACGGACTAAAGACTGCACATACATCCAACAGCTTAGAGCGGCGATAGGCTCATCACCTTTCACGCTAAGCGCATGTGCAGTCGCTATTTGGTGAAAAGTCAACTATGGCAGAGGACTGCTTTTGCTGTCCTCATTGCCTAGTCCTTGACTAACCCTTCGGGGATAATAGTCGTGATTATTATGTATGTATGTAACTACATAGTTTATGCACTGCTAGAAGTGCATCGTTTTTGGGTAGGTAGTTTAAATAAAAAAAATACTTAAATAAATTTTTATAATAATTTTTACAATAGTTTCACAACTGTCACACCAATCATTCAGCCCCAAACTAAGCATAGCCCAAGCTATGGTGACTAAATAACGAATAAACATACAAATGCTCGTGCTCACCACACAAACATTTGCCCCTACCGGGATTCGAACCCGGGACCGTGTGTTGCGGAGTCAAGAGTAGCTGACCACTCGTACCACCCGTTTGTAATACTTATCATAGCAAATTGTTACGAATTGAGTCTTTGTATAACTTTTCGAAGTTTGTATTAAGTATATTTTGTATAACTTAGTATAAGTATTATATCTTAGTTGGTAAGTATTATTGTTTGTATAAACTTTCGCATTTGAGCTGCTATTGTTTCTGACCAGCTTTTAGTGTCAGACAGCCCTTACTGTTTTAAAGTAGGGCCATGAGGTGACCTTACGAAAGTTTCATAATTACAGGATCCTCATGACATATCGTCAAACAAAATACTTGCACCCTACAAACTCTACGAAAACCCAGCGAAAAATGAGAGAAAAAAGCAGAGCTCGCTGGTCACTATGTAAGTTTGCTAAAACAATCATTATTATGATCCGAAGTGTGCAAGGAACCACTTTTGTGGTCTCGCGGTTCTGCCGGTCTTAGAGCCAGAGGTCCCTGATCTCTCTCTCTCCTTTAAGAGGGTTTACTCATTTCGGTTTCCCATACAAACTTCCATGTCGAAATTTTTACAAACCATTAGGCCAATTTTAATGAAGCTTTGCATGCTAAAGTAACCTATAGAGATCTAAATAGTTTGCAAAAACATTTTTGAAAAACGTTTAAATAACTGAGTTAATGCGATTTTAAACTTTATACAGTGGACTTTAAATCGCAATAACTCAGTTAAATAAACCTTTTTTTTAAATGTTTTCAACAAACTATATAGAATTATTTTGCTTTAGAATGCAAAGTTTCATTAAAATTGGCTTATAGGTTTAAAAAAAATTCAACTTGGAAGTTTGTATCGGAAACCGAAATGTGTAAACTCTCCTAAACTAAACAGAGATAACAAAAACTAAGTATAGTCCTTCTGTCGTTAAGAATTTCGAGTAACTATGAGGATTAAGGAGCTTTCATCTTCAATAATGCAAAAGGAAAGGAATATGATTTAGGGTGTGTCGACGCAATTCTCCTATTTTTCGCTGTATTTGTAGTTATAAATTCGAACATGAGTAGATATGGTCATTATGGACTATTATCTAATATGTCTACGGTATGGCCAAAGCAGTAGGCTGAATGGTGAAAATAAAGTTTTAATCCTTAACCACTGAGGGACCGGCTATCGTTGTTATGGCGACAGCCTTTAGATAAGATAGTGGTAGCTAAGCCAGGCGGACTTAACAAGCCCATCAACCAACCAAACCAAGTACACACAGATGCGCAGCCCGCTAGGTCTAAGACCGGTGGCTTATATAGCCTTTAGCCACATAGGCAGTATTCAAGTAGCTATAACAGGCAGGCAGGCTCTAAGTCACGCAAAGAGCTATGGAGAGGGCTTATGCTCGGGGTTTCTCGACGTGATCGAATCAGAAATGAGGAGATACGTAGAAGAACAGTAACTAAGGTAACCGAGCGACACATAGCCCAAAGAGTCGCCAAGCTCAAGTGGCAATGGGCAGGGCACATCGCCCGTAGAACCAATGACCGTTGGGGCTAAACGGTTCTCGAGTGGCGACCGCACACCGGAAGACGCAGTGTGGGCAGTGTGGCAAGGTGGATCAGGTGAAGGTCGCGGGTAGGCATTTTGCGAATTAGGCAATACGAGCAGTCGCATAATGCCTAATTCGCAAAATGCCTACCTGTCTCAAAAAGACTAATTCGCAAAAAGTACAAAAGTAATTGCGTTGTTTAGTTTGTTGAATTTACTTGCAATTAACCTTACTCAATCTTATAAGTAATCTTAAAAAGCGAATTAGTCCTTTTGAGACATGGTAGGCATTTTGCGAATAAGGCATTATGCGACTAGACGAGCACAACACCGGTGTAGTGGAGATACTTGGGGGAGGCCTTTGTCCAATAGTGGACGTCCTCTGGCTGATGATGAAGTAGCTATAACAGCGGCTGCAGCGTCGTATCCATATCCGCCAGTTCCGCCACTCGAGCTTCTGCCGCGCTACAACCACGCGGTTTTACGCAACTAAAACACCCATATCTGCAACCGCTCTTAGTATTTTCTAACATATGCAATTCCCCAGTTTCTCCGTGTGGAACACGATAATGGGCTCGTCCTTGCTGACGATGGCGTGGGGCGTGGAGCGCGCGGGGCTGCCGGCGGCGCTGGCGCTAGTGCTGGCCATGGCGGCGCTGTGCCTCTACACGGCGCACCTGCTGCTCAGGGTCAACTGGCACCACGGTACGTTCACGATGCTTACATACATCACTCACGATCACGACTATTATCTTAGTAGGTACTTCTTCATGAAGAGTTGCCAGAATGAGCCGTGACAAATGTCTAATCGAGCAACGAATGGTAGACGCGTTAGCTACTTACTATATATACATACCTAGTTATACAGTCCACTAAGTTTTAAACTTGATATATTGTCATTGACAGCTATCGACCAGTAGACACAATAAAAGCCTTATACCATACGCACGTCTTTTTAATTCAGAAAATCCAAACAAGCAACAGTAAACCTTAACGCTCTAAACGTTTGGTCCTTCGAGCCGGATGGTAGACGCGTTAGCTACTTACTATATATACATACCTAGTTATACAGTCCACTAAGTTTTAAAGTTGATATATTGTCATTGACAGCTAACGATCAGTAGTCACAATAAAAGCCTTATACCATACGCACGTCTTTTTAATTCTGAAAATCTAAACAAGGAACAGTAGACCTTATCGCTCTAAACATTTGGTCCTTCGAGCCGGATACGGGTCATTATTGCATCCGAGCGAGCGCGCGTCAAGAACAATAGACATTGCTTTCCTGAGCGATAAGGAGTTAGCGAATCTAGTGAAATCATACGATCGGACAAATAAGTGTTATTAGCATTCAAATGCATGCTTGCTTCATTCAAATGCTTCAAATTTTTTTTTATAGATTTCAATAACTAAATTAGTTATTGAAATCTATAAAAATCTATAAACCTGTTTATTAGTGCTTATAATAACTGAGTGAGACTATTTGAGACAGTGTTGTTTAGTTAAAGCGAGTGAGTGCTCGGATTGTATCGAACTTACAGTACGAGAGAATACAAACTAAACATATCTACCTACTTAACCGAAAAAGCAAAACGTGGTAAAGTGCTATATTCTTACTAAGCTAATATTAACAAGATAGAGGATCTTCTGAGTTATCAATATGAATTTTTAGAAAACTTGAAAAATGCAGAGAAGAATTATAAAAAGTCACCAAAAGATAGATTAAAAAAAATCTTATATTGAGACGAGATTCACAGGGGGACACAAAAGTATAATATTAAAGGTTACGAAAGATAAAGACAGGGAAGATTCCTATTTCGAAGAAAGTACTTATGAAGTCTTTGAAGAGTTGTATATAAATCATAAGTCAACTTTGAAAGAAGTACTTCAACCATTTTTGGATGCATCGAAGTTTCAATCACCTGCAGGCTTTCAAGCTTAAACATCTGTTAACGATGTACAGAGGTCAGTCACTAATGAAATTAAATTGCCTACAATAGAGATACCGACATTTAACGGTAAATATGAGGAGTGGCAAACGTTTTATGACTTGTTTCGTTCTCTTATTCACAATAATAAGCACTTATCACCCGTGCAGAAATTACATTATTTAAAGAGTAATTTATCAGGAGAACCAGAAGGAATGCTACGTAATTTTTCTACAACGGATGCTAATTATGATGAAGCGTGGAACCAATTAGTAAAACGTTATAACAACAAGAGGTTTAATTGTAACGCAATTAAGAGAATATTATTTATACAAAAGCCTGTGCACACGGAATCGGCTAGTTTAATTAAACAATTGGTGGACACAACTTCGACTTGTTTAAAAGCTTTGAAGAACATGGGTGTGGAGACTGATACCTGGGTCATAATTTATTAACTACTTAGTTGCATCAAAATTAGACAGTGAATCAATGAAGAAGTGGGAACATCAACTAAGTACAAGTAATAATGACCTACCGACATGGTCGGAGCTAAGTGATTTATTAGTAGCAAGTTTCCGATCTTTAGAAATGATGGATAGTCATAAAATGAGACCAGCCCCACCTAAACCTTTAGTTAAACCTAAAGCTTTCCATTTGAACATTAACAAGGTTGAAAAAAGGCACGAAATCAAGTGTGCACTATGCAGTGGTGAGCACTATACATATCATTGTAAGAACTTTGGAGGTGAGCGTCAAGTTGGCAGGCACACCACGGAATTAGACGGTTTTGACTATGTCAAAAAATTGTGTATAAATAGTGATAAATAGTGACGTATAGCATATAAATAGTGATACTATGGTTCAAAAGATATTTGAGTAACTTGGTGTGCCTGCTAACTTGACGTCAAGATAGCAGGCACCTTAAGAAATACAGTTCGTATCAATGTGATTTATATGTCAAAAAACTGTGCATAAATAGTGAATCGTAAACGCAAAATTTCAACAATTGTACTTCAATACAAACCGAGATATTACGGTTTCTAAGTGGGCTGCCAACTTGACGATTCTTACGATAGCGATTCCAGAGAAACGGGTTGAAGTTTTAAACAAATAAATACATGAAAAAATAGTGTGTGAAATTGTGAATCTTTCAATATCAATAAAAAAAGAATTCTTCTTTGCTATTTTATAAAAATCTAATGTAAACTTCTACCATACATTCGATTTTAAGTACAATCGTGCACAATTTTATTTATTGACTTAAGATACTGACATAAAGTCTAATTATTTTTAATTTAAGTCATAAAATTACACTTAAATCTACCGTTGTAATGTCAGTTTCACGTTATTTCTATGGAAACTTATGTCAAGCCATTTCTAATTTTAGTGACTCGAATTAAAAGTCTCGGATAGTGGTGGACGAGCGAGTGTCGCGAACGACCGAGAGATGGCGTGATTTTGTTTACGTGCGGTGAGCCGGTGATACGAGAATGGTGCGCAAAAGTTTTATTTGTTTGTGTTGAAATTGGTAAGCAGTGAGTACATTTGCATCAGAAGTGAAAGTGTTTAAATCGTTTAATAACAACCTACATTTTTATAGGTACGCAGCTTATTTTCTATTATGGTATTTACAAAATAGATATACCTAGGTACGGTCGGGGTTTTTATGACTAATAAACAAAGAATGAGCTACGAATAGTTATTCCGTGTTTTGTCTCTTTTACTCTAATTAAAAATTACGTTAAAATGACAAGAACAAAACACGAAATAACTATTCGTAGCTTATTCTTTGTTTATTAGTCATAAAAGACTAGGCAGGTAACTTTAACATTTAATGCACTAGGAATATACTTGACCCTAGATAACTTTACGAAAGATTAGCTTGGTAAGTACCTACTATGAAGTAATACGTATTAGTCGACCAACATAATTAGGCGCATGTCAGCTAGACGTTTATCACAGTTGTTCAATAATTTACAAACTAAACGTATCTTCTTCGATATTCCATTTTAAAATCTGACCACTCAGCATGTGCAAACTAATTGAAGTGCAATATATTTAGATTGTTAATCATTGAACAATTATGATAAACGTCTAGCTTTAATGCGATTAATTATGTTGGTCGAGTAGTAAATATGAAAAGTTTTGAATGACTGAGAAAATATCTACCTCACATTAGGTACAACGGCGGACTCCGTCGCTTTACCAGTCTAAAGGTCAAAATCCCTTGCACACCACGTCGTCTATTTGGTACGGGCACGTAGGTACCCGGGCGGTCGGTGCGCTTCGCACGAAAATCGCTGCAAAGTGGTAAAGCGGCGGCGACCCCGACCGTACCTAGGTATATCTTTTTGTAAATACCATAATAGAAAATAAGCTGCGTACCTATAAAAATGTAGGTTGTTATTAAACGATTTAAACACTTTCACTTCTGATGCAAATGTACTCACTGCTTACCAATTTCAACACAAACAAATAAAACTTTTCGCGCACCATTCTTGTATCACCGGCTCGCCGCACGTAAACAAAATCACGCCATCTCTCGGTCGTTCGCGACACTTGCTCGTCCACCACTATCCGAGACTTTTAATTCGAGTCACTAAAATTAGAAATGGCTTGACATAAGTTTCCATAGAAATAACGTGAAACTGACATTACAACGGTAGATTTAAGTGTAATTTTATGACTTGAATTAAAAATAATTAGACTTTATGTCAGTATCTTAAGTCAATAAATAAAATTGTGCACGATTGTACTTAAAATCGAATGTATGGTAGAAGTTTACATTAGATTTTTGGAAAATAGCAAAGAAGAATTCTTTTTTTATTGATATTGAGAGATTCACAATTTCACACACTATTTTTTCATGTATTTATTTGTTTAAAACTTCAACCCGTTTCTCTGGAACCGCCATCGCAAGAATCGTCAAGTTGGCAGCCCACTTAGAGACCGTAATATCTCGGTTTGTATTGAAGTACAATTTTTGAAATTTTGCGTATACGATTCACTATTTATGCACAGTTTTTTTGACATATAAATTACATTGATACGAACTGTATTTCTTAAGGTGCCTGCTATCTTGACGTCAAGTTAGCAGGCACACCAAGATACTCAAATATCTTTTGAACCATAGTATCACTATTTATATGCTATACGTCACTATTTATACACAATTTTATGACCTAGTCAAAACCGTCTAATTCCGTGGTGTGCCTGCCAACTTGACGCTCACACTTTAGAGATATGTCTACTAAGGAAAGACAAGAGTTTGTACAGCAAAGCAGATTGTGTTTCAATTATCTTGCGCCATCGCATTCCTCCGCAATTAAATGTCGGGAATCAGCGTGCTCCAGAAGGTGTGGACGGCGGCATCATTCACTTCTACACTTCGAGAGATAAGACAACACTGAGAAACGAAACAAGGGTGAGAGTACATCTACAGGTAAGGTGAACTTGCCCTAGTAGCCTAGGGTTCTTTCTCACTCTCTAAGCACCCAGAGTTCGTTAACCCGTTATTCGTTGTACCTACTTACAATGAGCGCGATTTTTTTTTTCAGAAAATTACATGAGTACATCTTGCTACGGAAGTGAACGACGTATTACAGACCAAAAATGTTTCGGATGCGCAATGGGACATTTTCAGAAATCAAAAAAAAAATTGATTCGTAATGACTTCATTGATGGCGCTTAGCCTATATTAGTATAGCGCTTAATAAAAGGCGAGTTCATGGAGATAAAGTGTACAGCTGCGTAATAATTATTCCATTTCAAAATAGAAAATAGGTCCTGATTCCTGAATGAAAATAGGTACTATTTTATTATTTTTGGTTGAAAAGCAAAAGTGTTGAATTTATTACAACCTTAGGAACGGCTCGGCTTTCATAAAACGCCATCTGTCGAGTGTTTTTGAACTAATTTTTATTTTTTAATTTGGGTGTCAGAAAATCGCCTATTATAGAGAATCAGGCCACTGATACGCGGTTGGCCCGCATACCAATTGGTGGTTCTAACCCCTTTTCCCTTTCCAGGCAGCGATTCCTGCGAAGTGCCCGCCCTCTGCCGGACGCTCCTGGGCCGGTGGGCCGAGCTGGTGGCGCACGCCTTCAGCTTGCTAGTGCTGCTCGGCGCCAACATAGTCTACTGGATACTCATCACCAACTTCCTGTACTTCACCGTCAACTACTTCATGGGTAAAGCTAGCATTAACTTTCGTTTTAACTTCTGGATTAATTACTGAGTAGGCTTAAAAATTATTAGAACTATTTTAAAAAGCTTTTCAATCAAGTCTACTTCATCATCATACCGAAGGACGTTAACTTTTGGCTTCGATCAACAATACCGACTAGATAACGTGTCACGTACAAAATCAAAGCTAAATTCTGTCCACGTGAATAAATACTTTTTCAGAGCAATAAATTACTGCCGTCACTTAAAATATAAAAGACGTCATTTAGTGGTGAAATCAACCTTAAGGAGCCACAAATAAAGTACTTTTTCCTGTTATGCCTTGCGAGAAAATAAGAGCTCACTTCTCAAGTGCGCTCTTATTTACCGAGACACATTTTTAGCGCCGACCTGACAACTAGTTGTATTGTTGATCGAAGACTTTTGGATAAAGGCCTCCCCCAAAAATCTCTACCATACCGCAACCGGTCTTGTGCTGTTGGCATCCAGCGACGGTCTACTTCAACAAAAGTACTTATTTTGATTTTTGAAGATAACGAAACGTTTAAAAAATTACTAGGTACCTGTCTCACGTGAGAATCGAACCCACGTCCTAGGCAATCCGGGGGGCTGCATTAAGCACCCCGCCACCGAGGTATTGGTTAGACCTGTTAAAATCAATCATCAGATAGGTACCTACTCATTTTTTCTAACGTTACGGTATTTTATTCGAGCGTTATTAAAGCTAAAAAGTACGCATTCTGATTATACTCGTATATTTTTTTGTTAATTCTCTTCATCCAGATCTCAACGCATCCAACGCGACCGAGTACAACTCGACCCTCCTCTGCCCAAAGCTGGACGGCCTGAACGGCTCCCTCATCATCCCCGCGGCCAGTAACTCCTCACCGTGGTGGGGGCTGCACTCCACGGTGCCGGTCTACGTCGCGATCATAGTGTTCCCACTCCTCAACTTCAGGGACGTGACTTTCTTCACCAAGTTCAATTCTTTGGGTGAGTTGCCTGGGGAAACTTCTTGTCACATCACATCATGGCATGTGTACTATCAACAAAATATGCCGTATACCACCTTAAGGCCTTTTTTCATTTGCATTTGTCAAATCTATGGTACCGGCTTGTTCAAACTTGCTCTTACCGGAGCAGCGTACTCAAAAATCATAAAATTGTGAAGACAATCAAGATGTTTAAAAAGGGTTGTTTTGTTTGTCGATAATCAATGAAAACAAAAGACGAAACGGAGTATGGATGGCCACCACATGCAACAATTTCTTTCTTTTAAATAAACGTTTAAATAAACGATTCGTCATCATTGGTCAATGTTAAATAAAAGGCGGGACAAACTATGGTCATCTTGTCCAAGCAAATTTTTTTGAAAATGGTACTGCATCGGTTTTGTTGATAGTACCTACCTAACATTAATTTACCTTGTAAGCGCTTTGGATAGTTCTGTAAACTTACAGACTTGTGTTTGAAATAAATAAATCATCAGAACTCCTAATGCTTGGCTTACACCTTGACAGTAGCACATAGTGGAGGGTCGCGAGTTTTGCGATGAGGCATATAGCGGACTGTGTACGAGTATAAGGTAGAGACGACATCAAAGCAACCGCCAGGCTGCACTCGCATCGGTATATTTATCCATCAAAATCGATGTCTGTTAGATATCAAACAAGGAGTCAAAAGGCAACTTAATTGTGGGCCGGCAGGGTGTGGGCGACTGGTGCTAACCTTTTAACGAGCACAGCATGTTGAAATTTTTCATTGGTTTTCGACCTTGTCTAAATTGTATAAAGTTCAAAATATGGTGTCAATATATTGGACACTGCCCATAAAGGGTTAACTCTTTTAGATGCTGTGCCAGTTTTCTTCGCGATTGGATTTATTTTTTTGCAAAAAGGCATTCATTTAACAACCGGGATCCTTCAAAATTTAGCGAAATTACTCCGTTTTAAGGCGTCTTCAGAAACATTAAAACACCGGTTTAAAAAAAAATCAATCATACACACATGAAATTCTCTTTCTTTAACCAATGCTGAAAAAGTAATAAAAATTGGTCCAGTTCTGAAGGAGGAAACACGGGACTACGAAACGTCGTTTTTCTGTGTTTCTTATGAGAATTTTGCATGCCACTTCCACGTAGTGTTTCCTCTTAATCATCTGCTATAGACGCAAAGGCTTATGATAATAATTAGAACTTCAGACCTTAAGATTATAGAACTTTATTCTCATAAAAAGCCACACTCATAATAGGTACAATGGCGGACTCCGTCTGTCGGAAACCGAATGCGTCTTCGTTTCCTGGCCTTGACGCTAGTTTGGCGCGTGGCTTAGGACGGGGCGGTTGTCTAGTGTTTGTAAGTGCGTATATAGCACCCCGTTCGTCCCCATTGTGAGTTCGTCGCTAGCCTTTGGATGCCGCGATTGTCTTGTATGTGAATCACTGTTTTGGGTTGCATTCCCTGTTATTGGATTCCTGGCCCGCGAGCCGTCAGACGGAACGTCGTTTAAGGCGTAAACACAGAAATATAAATCAGGTGGTTCTTGGCGGCCTGAAAGTAGGGCCCCCTCTAGTGGTGTTGTGTAAGTGCCAGTGTTCCTCTAATCTTATTGAATAGTGAAGATCAAAGCCTTTGGACGGGCCATCATCGAGGAGCAGCGTGTCTACGTAAAGAGGGAGCGCTCCCTTCCTCTCCGCTGTTCTCCGGCTGCTCATGCAGTAAGTGGTAGCGTTAAGATAAATATTCCTTTACCAGTCTTTACCAGCTTTACCAGTCTTAAAGGACAAAATCCCTTGCACACCGCGTCGTCTATTTGGTACGGGCACGCACCCGGGCGGTCGGTGCGCTTCATACGAAAATCGCTGCAAAGAGGTAAAGCGACGGTGACCCCGACCGGACATGTATGATGATATTGATGATATTATATGGTTGTTCCCAGGCACCCTCTCGGTGATATACCTGCTCCTGTTCGTGGCGGTGAAGGGCGCGGCGTGGGGCGTGCACCTGCCGCCCCCGGGCGGCGGCGGGGGCGGGGGGGGCGGCGGCGGGGGGGGCGGGGGGGGCGGGGGCGTCAGCAACGCCGCCGCGCTCAGCGGGATGCTGGCGCTCTCGTTCTACATACACAACATCATCATCACCATTATGGCCAATAATGCGAAACAACAGAACAACGTGAGTGTCGTACGCGTCATGGGTCGTTGGTGAGCGGTAACGTATTGGACGCATTCGATGAATTGGATCATGTTAGCTTCAACACTGTTTTTTTTATTAAACGATCGCTATGCGGCAGGTAGAAGGTTAGCCTAGTATCCGACATAAAACACTAAAGGTATCCTCGTTTGCGCAGCCTTCATGTTAGCTTTTGACTTTGATAGTAGGTAATAGAATATGTTCAATCACCAGCCATCACCATCCATAATATAACCAAACATAATCAATGAAGACGTTTTGATATTTTGTTACTTTATTTTACTTTACAAACTATTTGAAAGCATACTCTTAAATAAAATAATATTTAAAATTAAAATCCGACGTATAATTCAAAAAGTCGAAAAAATTTCCAAGAGCAGAAGGCCAATTCTCATTTTTCGAGATGTAGTCTCGAATCGTGTTTTGATTTCGATCTCTCTCGACCATAAAATCTCGATAATCGACATTTTGTTCACGAATCTCCTATTCTCAGCGCTAATCGACTTCGAGTTTGATTCGAATTCGAACTTTATCGAGTGGTAATCCAATTTAGTTATTCTGAAAATCTCGAACTCGACATTTCTCGAACGAGAGCCGCTCGAATTGCTTCGAGTGGTCGGCAGTGGTCGAGACGTAATTTCGGCTACGAGATGCTAATGAAACGTCAAATAGCGGCGAAATTACGGTGGATATGGAGGAGTTAATTTCCAATTTTGTCGTGGAAGTGATTTAAAATATTGAGAGAGCTCGCTCTCTTTTTTTAAGAAGGTGGAAGAAAACTTTCCACTCCTTAACTGTATATCGGCTTCCAACATTTGTAGAAGGAGCTGCTTCTTCTGTGGCGTTGGGTATTTTTTGTTGACATTGTGTCTTGTGAATACTAAAATGATCGTTTCGTCACCAAACAAGCACACAACCACAAACAAAAAACATAAAATTTATCGACGATACGTCACGTTTTAAACAATACAAGTTGTTTAAGGAAATTAAATTTGATCACAACACATTAAATATAATGATTTTTCGATACTTATTAAAAATTTACTTTTTTAATTAAAAAGCAAGTTCAATACATTTAAATACCTTTAAGTATAGTAAAAATATTTGAGGTACATAGTTGGAACTGGTTTAAAACCGGATGAAACGTGTCAAACGGAACGCATCCCGAATTGATTGCATTAAAAAGAATGGCAATATTTATCAAAAAAAAACTCGAAGTCTATTTCGATTAGCGCTGAGAATAGGAGATTCGTGAACAAAATGTCGATTATCGAGATAGAAATCGAAATCAAAACTCGATTCGAGACTACATCTCGAAAAATGAGAATTGGGGCCCTGATTTAGAACCCGCTCTCAATCAGTACGGCAATCAGTTGAGCACCGTAGAACTTATCCGAAAAAGAGCGGATGGCCCGGATTGCCAGAAGGGTGTGCAATTTGCTCGCAACAAAATTTGCGTTAAAATTATATAAACAATAAATGATTTTCTGTTTCCAGGGGCGAGACTTGACAATGGCATTTGTGTTGGTGACGCTTACTTACACGCTGGTGGGCGCTGGCTTCTACATTTGTTTCCCCCTAGCCAAATCTTGTATCGAAGACGTAAGTATAATATATATAAAAAGGCTAATTTATATCACAATAATAACTATTTTATTACCTGGCTGAGGGTGGATTCGACCAAACTGGAATAAGGTCTTATACCTAGATTAAACGCCGAATTTGTATAGACTAATCGCGAGTAAGTCTTATTCCAGTTCGGTCGAATCCAGCCTAAATAGGTTACATAATAATATCTATGTCTACGATTTGGAAATAACATTTTAACAGTAACAGGTACCTAACTACCTATTTTAATCAAATGTGTTATTGTTGCAGAATATTTTGAATAACTTCGAAATGCACGATGTCATGACAGCAATAGCAAGAATGTTATTGTTATTTCAAGTAAGTTACTAATACAGTTCTCTATTTAACTAGTAGTGAAAATAAAAATAAGATTTAATAGTAAGTAGATATTTGCGTCACAACGCCAGCACCATCTCTGTGTCGTACATAATGGATAGTTAAACCACCAGCTTCACACTTTGAGATGATACTCGTAAGACCCGGAACTTCCATCGAATTCGATCTCTAGCAGGGCCTACCATGATGGCATGGTCTCAGAAGTAGCTTAGCCCCTTGTCTGCCACAAAGACTACTAGGGGTTGCTAACAATCGAACTTCTATTATCTAGTGTCTGGTATTAAAACAGCCGCGCTCCTAACACTTGAGTATCATTAGGGTAACCATGTCACATCAAACTCGCTCTGAACGGACTTGGGAAAAATGAAAAAAGTTCATTTTTACTTTATACCATAGAAGTCGTTATTCTAAAACCAATAGTTTTTATTTCACTTTGATACGAGAAGTATTTACAAAGTTATTGTACATAAATAATTCGTTAAAACACTACTACCTCGCTTAGTTCGCTGGCACTCGCCTGACGTGACGTGACGTCATCGTATCCGATAGTCCCCGCCGCTGCCCTCGCCGCCCGCACCCGGCGGGCGTCCGATTACATTTCCGATGACGTCACGGCGCGGGTTTTCTAATAGCCTACTTGATTGTCACAAAAACAATAGCGCGTGGTCATTTTTATGAATCTTTAAAAAATTATTGTAAAGTATTATGAAGGGCTACAGAAAAAAAAAATTATGTCATATTTTAAGTTAAAATATAAATAATTTAAAAATAAATAAATAAAAAATACTGTTCCCAAGCTCATTATCGCGCTCGTGTAAACATGTTTTTCATGAACGCAGTAGTTAGTATGATATCATGGTACCTACCTACTAAAATGTTAATCTATCTACTTCTGATAGGCCGACCGTACCTACCTATGTATTGCGATAATAGTTTTTGTTGTTGGTTTTGTTTGACGACCTCCGTAGTCGAGTGGTTGCACGCCGGGTCTGGCGTCGCGCCATCTTAGAGGTCCCAGGTTCAATTCCCGGTCGGGTCAATTTAGAGAAAAACTGTTTTTCTAAATTGATTTGGGGTCTGGGTGTTTTTTCTATGTTTATGTATATTTATCCGTTATCTCTATATTAATGAGTTTCAAAAGAATACTTATCTTGGTCTAGATAATTGGTGTGAGCGTAAACAAAGGATATTGACTATTTTGGACCAAATGCTGCCCAAGCATGGGAATACTTTTATTTCTTTCCCTACATGAAGAGATTTAAAAAAAATATATAAAAAGAAACATCCACGGGGTTCTTCTAATGTACCTAAATACTTATCTTATGGCTTTATATGATTGATTTATTGAATGATTATCCATATCTAAGGGTTGATCTATTAATAAAATCCATTGTTTATAATACATACCGTCTTTTATTTACGTTCGTTATTATCTTTCATTATTGTAAAACCTATACAAAAGATTTTTTCTCAATACTCCGATACATTCTGAAGCGCTTTGGGTTACATACTAGTATTAGTCTAAGGAACATTATGCGCTATGATTCAATGTTGGGCAGCACTCTTGGTCCAACGTCCATACAAAAATGGTCACTCTCCTTTAATTTTATTTTTTCTTTTATTTATTTTATATTTGCTTGCGCTTCATTCAGAACGCGCGTACACACGGCGTCAGATCAACCTACCCAAAACTGTCATATTTCTACAATCAATTTTGAACTTTATTGTTTGGTTCTAAGGATCAATATTGATTGAAGAAATTTGACAGTTTAGGGTAGGTTGATCTGACGCCGTGTGTGCATCGTGTACAAGCGAATATCGCATAAAAGTTCAACTTTGAAGTTCCTCTATCGTACGTATGTGGTATGCTAAGGAGGCTTGAGGAGCTCGGTGGCGCAGCGGCTAGCGCGTTCAGTTTGCAATCTTGCCCGCTAAGCAACTTTCGCAATGCCGGGTCGCCTGATGGGTGACCAAATTTAAAACATCTCGAGCTCCTCCGTGTTTCGGAAGGCACGTTAAGCCGTTGGTCCCGGTTGTTGTCGTAAGATGACAGTCGTTAAAACCCACCAACCCGCATTGGGCCAGCGTGGTGGGTTATTTTATTTTTTTAAATATATAAGGTGACTGCTAGAAACCGCAAGAAACTTCAAGGGCTGGTCAGGTCAAGTGTTTTAAACATAACTAAAATGCGAAAAAAGGAATTCGTGTTTTCGTAGGTACTTATCGCCCAGCTTATCGCGCACGGGTCGACAGACAGCCGTATGCTTTAAAATAAATTAGACATTCAAGACTAGCCAATTAAAATTCACAAATGAATTATTAAATTAAAAATTAAAAAAGAAGAATTTCTTTTTTGTAATTTTTGTCATGTTTGAAACACTTGACCTGACCAGCCCTTGAAGTTTCTTGCGGTTTCTAGCAGTCACCTTATATTTAGGAACAATTACTACATATTTTTTAATTAAAATCGAACAAATTATCTATACTAATATTATAAAGAGGAAATATTTGATTGTTTGTTTGTATTGAATAGGCTCCGAAACTACTAGACCGATTTTAAAAATTCTTTCACCGTTGAGAAGCTACACTATCTCCGGGTGACATAGGCTATATTTTAATTTTAAAAAATTAGGGATCCTTACTAAAACTCAAATAAATTCCTTAAATCGCGTGCGCTAAGAAAACTATTGATCATATAATAAAATAATGTACTATGGCTTTGCAGAACACACCATTATCTACAAAAAGTGTCGCTTTAGCATATGTCTAACTATTTTAGTTACGTCACAATAAGTGTTCTTGGGAAGGGAGTCATTTTGAAAATGTCCTTGGGAGGAGTTATTTTGAAAATTCGTCACGGGGTACGGGGTCCACGCCTACGAAGTCGCCGGCGGTCAGCTAGTTACTTATAAGCCTAAAGTTCCCTAAATTATTGCCCAATATCCCCACGTGGGAGACCTGTGCCTAGCAGTGGGACGCTTTTAGGCTGATGATGATGTGGGACCTATGCTAAGGTACCATCACAGGTAGAACATTATCGTTCTGTTGCTTTGCTGTCCAGGTGGTGACAGTGTACCCGCTGGTGGCGTTCATGCTGCGCCGGGAGGCCACGCTGCTGCTGCCGTGGGGCGACTCGCGGCGGCTGGCGCTGGCCATCAACATCGGCATCGTCAGCGCCTGCATCGCGGTCGCCTGCTTCTGCCCCAGCATTGGGACTATCATCAGGTTAAAATAAAATACTTATAACATTTCTTATTCGCTCTCACAATTATTATTATCTAGCGGCAAGTTAAGCTTCTTTCTAAATTTGTTAGATAACGAATAAAGATACTTATACAAAGAAAACAATCAAACCCGAAATCAATTTAGAAATACAAACTAAAGCAAAAAGAGACTTAAAACTGATTCGTTTTACTTTCATGATAAGATCAGTGAGTCTTTAGTCTTTTGCCTATCTAAAGAGCTTATGTTTGGAGTCTATAATATAATACAAGCAAAAAGAGACTTAAAACTGACGCATTATAACTCATTTTACTTTCATGAAAAGATCATTTTGAGTCTCTAGTCTTTTGTCTATCTAAAGAGCTTGTGTTTACAGTCTTTATAAAACAAACAAAAAGAGACCTAAAACTGACGCTTTAAAACTCGATTTACTTTAAAGTCATGATCACTTTGATGCTGGGTCTGTCTCTTGTCCATCTAAACAGCTTGTGTTTGGAGTCTTTATAAATCAAGCAAGAAGAGACTTTAAAACTGACGCATTAAAACACATTGAGAAGGAGCTCGTTAGCGCAGCGGCTAGCGCGTTCGGCTTGCGATCTTGCCCGCTAAGCAACTTTCGCAATGCCGGGTCGCTGGATGGGTGACCAAATTAAAAACATCTCGATCTCCTCCGTGCTTCGAAAGGCACGATCTTTTGAACGCCAGAGCGCAAACGCATCGGCGCCCCATCCATGCCAAGCCACAAATTCAGAGCAAATACCAACAGATAAAATAGGAACATGACAGTTAATATAGTTTTTTTTTAATATATTTATTCATTTATTTTGTATTTAAAAATGTCGTTTTCTTGTCGGCTATACACGACCGATCACGGTTGTTGTCGTAAGACGACAGTCGTTAAACCCACCAACCAACGTGGTGGCCAGCGTGGTGGGTTATGGCTCAATATCCCCACGTGGTATTGTCCACGTGGGAGGCCTGTGCCCAGTGGGACGTTTATAGGCTGATGATGTTGATGATGAATCCCCGTTTTCCTTCACCCAGGTACACGGGCGCGGTGAGCGGGCTGGTGCACGTGTTCGCGCTGCCGGCGCTGCTGCAGATGCGCTCGTTGAAGCTGCGCGGGCGGCTGACGTGGTGGAAGACCAGCTTTTATTGCCTCATCGTGCTTTTTGGAGCTGTGAACCTGCTTATGCAGTTCTTCATACAGGGATAAGCAACAGTCCTACATATGAGCGAGAGAACAGCCATACATACAGAACTGTGTACACACAACTGCTTAGGGGCCGTCTATAAATCACGTGACTTGGTGAAAGACTTGCTTTTACTGCCTAATCGTGCTGTTCGGCGCCGTCAATGTTCTTATGCAGGAATTCTTCATACAGGAATAAGCAAGAGAACAGCCTTAAATAAAAAGCTGTGTACACACCTGCTTAGGGACGTCTATAAATCACGTGTGTAGTTGACGTGGTGGAAGACCAGCTTTTATCGCCTCATCGTGCTCTTCGGCGCCCTCAATCTGCTCATGCAGTTCTCCCTACAAGAATGAGCCAGCCCTACATACAGCAACTCATTACACCCCCCCCCCCCTTCCCCCCTTCTTTCTTCACTAGGTGGTGGTAACGTTGTCTCTCTTGTGTAAAAGCCTTAGTATGAAGTATCACAATCATATCCACTCGACATAAAACCTTTAATTAAAGGAAAGCCATAGGATATCGTATTTGATTTAATGTTATTATACTATAGTATAAGAATCATATCTATCTAGTCATACATAACATAGGATATAGTGTTAAGCAAAACCAAGGAATAATGGAAATTTTATATTTTGCAAAACAAAAAATGTACAACATAAAACAACATCAAATTCAACAATAATTAAATTTTACAATCTCAGTGGTTTTTAAAACTTTATTTTAAGTTTTAAACAATAACAATACATATTTATAGTGTCTTTAATGTTTAGATTCATATATAACAAAGATATTGAGCCGAATAAAATTATCTTCTTAAAAAGAAAACTTATTTTTATTTACTCTTACGTAAGCAAGCTTCGTAAGATAAACTTATTCAATATATTTTTTTATATCAAAATAACGATAAAAATACAGATAAAATCTAAAAATTAAAATGACCACCATTAGGAACTGTGAAAATGTATTAAGATATTAAATTAATAAATAAGTTATTTTAATTGTTATTTTGCAATAAATTGTGATGGACGATGGTATATTTATATCAAAACTTATAGAAAAAGCACTTCAAGCCGTGTTTTTACAATCTTTAGTTACCAATTTAGTTATTTACAGATATACCTACAGATTAAAGTATGCTTAAAATATTTTAAAAATTTGGCTATCAATTTTATTTTGGTTTATTTGTTTGTACCTACATCTTAGTAAGCTCATGTGACCAGGACTTGGAATACCGGTATTTTCAATTACCGGTACCTTCGATCAACAATACCAACTAAATAACGCGTCACGTACAAAATCAAAGCTCAATCTACGTGAATATATACTTAAACAGCTACATTTCTTTACTAACGAACTGAGACAAAAGTTATCAAACAGTTTTAAGTTCAACCTAATTACAACCATGGCACCCAGTAATAAAGTCACAAATCTTTTAAGTATTTCTCTCTCGCTCACTCCATGCGTCCACTGCTCTGTTACACAAATGTTGGCGCGCGCGTCAATTGGTCAATGTTGGCCAAACATTTGTAGCGTGGGTTGAAATCGGTAATTGTTTTCAAAATTTAATGTTATTTGTTAGTTTAAAGCTTATAATATAATTTATTCTACATGTACATAGCGAAAGTAAGACACTCCGGCCGTTAAATTTCTTTCTCGGGCATTATTTATGCAACTTTTAAATACATATTGCGGCGTTGTGAACGTGTTTACATTGGCCGTGTTTCAATCAAACTAAACAAAATAAACGCACACTTCTCAAGTGTGCTGTTATTTACCGAGACACATTTTTAGCGACGACGTGATATCTAGTTGGTATTGTTGATCGAAGACCGGTACCTTTGACTTAAATAAGGTACCGGTATCATTTGAAACCGGTATTCATAAAATAGGTTAACCGTTATTATACAGATATAATACAGGTACTTATACCGGTACTAAGTAACCAAATTAATTAGTGTGAGCGAGAGATACCGATTAGTTAAATAAGTGGCGCTTTGATTTGCTAACTGCACTGCATTTCGCACGGCCCCAGTGCACAGAGTGCACTGCATATCACGTGACAAACAAATTGGCAACGTCACAGATAGATACCGGTATTTTTGAGGTACTCGTGGAAGAATCGGTATCCAGGAACCGAAATGGAAAATACCGGTATTACCGCTATAATACCTGTATTTCGGTACAGGTTCTAAGCCCTGCATGCGACTCACCGCAACGAAAGTCTGTAGAGGCTTTCGTTGCTCAGTAGCAACAAAAGTCTCTAAAAACTTCTTAGTTCCGGTTCCAGTGGAAGTTGAACCTAGATTTTGATATTTTAATCAACTTTGCCACATTGGATAATAAACATTTATATTATGTTATATATTTTACTATTAGCAGTCTGATTGATTTTGTGACGGAGTCGTTCAACACTTCAGTCCCATCACTAAAATAGCGCATTGTGTCCTTTTGTTATTTTTCATAAATACTAATAGAAAAGGCTAAACATATTAGCGAGTCACTCAAAACCTAAGAACCGGCCCACGAAGGTAGAATCACGACGATTTAAAAATGCTACTGAGAATGAAGATTTTATTTTACTTTACCGATCAACAGAAAGACAAATTGGTATTGACATTCTATTGGTATCTAAATAAATATAACAAAATGACACTGCCGTACTCACAGACGTCAACTAAGTTTTAATGTCAAACAAATGTTTTATCTTCTCTATTTAGCACTATTTCAGTTTCAGATTTAATTGTAATTAAAACTTAATTGACGTCTCAGTTAGCAGTATTTTAGTAATGCCATAATGTGATATGAGGTCCTCAATCACATATAATATAGTTTGTGATCGAAGTATGAGGCATAAAAGTTCAAAGTGCACACAGTTACCGGGTCAGATCAACAGATGGCGTGGCCTACGTGATGACTGTGGGCGCGTCGCGGCCGCTGTACTTTTGCAGCTGGGCTAGCTGCAGCGCCACCTCTACGAGGGGTTTCAGCATCACCTGCGCGTCACCCAGCACGTTGGTGGCCTCGTAAGAGTCTATGTAAAGTCTGCAAAGAGAAAACCATAAATGTAATTATTTTAGGAACTTTATAGAGTGCCACAAGCGGCACTGTATCTCAATCGGTTCGGGAACTGTAAGATATGCGGTATAATAGTGACGCCGCCTAATCTGCCGTAAAGTATTTTATTAGACAACATAAATACTAACTGCCCTACTCCTGTAGGTCACGCGATAGTATTTTTTTTAGACAACAGAAATCAAACTCCATACAAAAATATATTTTTTATAGCTTTATACACAGCCATTATTTTATTAGGTTTGACGTTAATAAGTGGCTGTAAATTGTCTTTGAATATCACAGACATGAATATTGAATAAACTATTTGACTTTGACAAAAACCAAAGCGCTAAGAAGCATGAGGATGAGGATTCGGTCACCCTTCCGCTGACCTGCATTGCAAAAGTTCATTAACCCGTGGCGCGCCAGCCACCCTAAAGCATTAAATGCTTTACGTGTCAGGCATTTTGCGATACATCACTTTTTTATTGTTTGATTAGGGAAAAATATTTATTGCGTAATAACTATACGAGATTTTCGCGTGAATGAGGTGTCATTCTTTTCTGTATGAGTTTTTGTACGTAGTTAACTACTTAGAATGAACAATAAAGACTTACTTGTAGTGGCACTGGAACGGTTTTCTGTTTTCAATATTTCATAAAGGTAACCTTTGGTTTTACTGTTTGCTATAATAATTAACAAACGACGCACAACACAATTGACATAATAACTTTTTAGTTAACATTACTATGCACCGGTCACATGAATCAAAAACACTTTGGCACTAAACTTTACTCACAAAACAATTTTTAACTTAGGAACCAAAATAAATAACCGCCGCCATAACGTGGCCGGCCCGCGTAAATAGTGACCTAAAAGTATATTATGTCTAACTGTAAATAAAAAAAGGTTACTGATGAAATAATCTACAAATTGATTAATGTTTATAATCACTTTTATCAAAAGAATCAAAATATGAAGAAAATTACAGCACTTTATAACAGACAATGTTAGCTGTAGTTGTTAGCAAAATCAAAATATCATATTTATACTTCTAGCTCTTCGTTTAATCTAAATTGCCACTATATCACACAACTATTGCATTGTACAAACACTGTCTTAAGTTTCCAGTAAATATAGATAAGAATCATACGAAAACTTATATTTTACGTCGAGAAAACATCATGTAAACAAATCACAACAACACAACTTTATACTAATATGGCTGACGTCCGTCCATAACTTCAGACACTCTTTTTAAATTTTTTTTTGATAATGTTTTGTTTGGTCCGAATCCTACCAACTATGTTAATTTCTTCTATACGGACCATAGAAAATTCACAGACAGCTAAAACTTGTATACTATGACTCGGACCGGCTAAAAGAAAACAACCAATCTGAGCCAAGTCTGTTGTACACCGGTAAGTACAAGAGACACGCATGACTCTCAACTATTTTGTACACCGGTAAGTACATATGACGCTCGAGGGGTTAACGAGCAATCGGATGTATATTGCCACCACATTTTGAACTTTACGTGACCGAGATCGAAATAGGTAGAAAATATGCCTATTAATTAGTTGACTTTAATTATTATTAAAACTAAAGAACTACAAATTCTGAAGACTTGACAATTTGCGAATCTAACAATTTGCGAATAAATCATCGGATTGAAAACCAATAAAAAATTGCAACATGTACACTGTCTTAAGCTTTGGTCTCTTGATCGTAACGCACAACGCTGCGGTATGAGGCATGCGGTGCCCGACACACAATAATTATGTATTATCATTATTATTGTATGAAAAACGTCAAGTATGGTCTCTTGTTCCGTCGCAGTATGCGTCAGCGGCGAAGGGCAAGCGCGGTGAAGTGGGGAGCGGGTATTCCGCACTGCGCGGCGTCGTTCTCGTTGATTCGCTGCGGTGTGCGTCGCGGGTTGACAATGGATTTGTTTGAAGATAATTTAATAGAATTTGAATGAACTTTTCTTCACAATCAATTAAATGCCTTTTTATTAAAGTATCCAAACAACCTTCACCCCTCCGTTGTAAAAACATGTTTCTCGGCCTGCTTCTTTGTCGTCTAATTCGGTAGCTGCGGCAAAATCAACTGACTTCTGAGCAGAGACGGTAAACGGTGCGTCGTGACGCCGCGTTTGAGCCGCATAGCCGCCGTTGTGCGTTACGATCAAGAGACCAAAGCTTTATGAAGCACCATGAAGCCACTGCGTCATCGAACTCCAGACGTAAGACGCTTATGTGCGTCCACGCTTGCGGCATTGAATGGCCCAAAGTGCCTTCCAAAGCATGTGTTTCTCAACCATCGGTCACCCATCCTCACCTGATAGTAGCCCCGGAGCTGCCGGTGCCGCTCAGCCGCATCACGATGCGGGACCCGTCCTCGAATATGACTCGCAGACCCTGAGGAGATAGGGAATCGATAAGTCAACGCCATCAACCTTATCACAGTGTCGCGTAGCGCTGAAAGAATACGAGGAATATAAAGAATTAAAAAAATCAACACACTTCTCAATATCTATCCACTCCCAAATTTCAGCTGCAAACATACAGTGATGTAATTTCTGAAGTCCCTCGATTATGACGCGACAGAAAAGTTCCTTCTTCCTATTAAATAACATACAAACACATATTTTTTTCATTTTTTTGCCTTATATGATATGATCCTACCATCCAAACCACGCATACACATACTTCAAAGTCAAAGTCAAAGTCAAATTATTTATTCAATGTAAACCTTTACAGGCACTTATTGACGTCAATACTAATAATAATAAAAAAACATTTAACTAACTTATAGTTAAGACTTAACAACTAATCTAACGAGCTATTATAGTCTGTGCCAGAAAAATGCGCATTGCTACCCCCAGTACCACTGCACGCCGAAACAGAATCGCGTCGAACCGAAATATAAGCCGTGGTCATAGAATTGTGTAATATGATTTCCAATTATCGTGTTGATACTGTGGTAAGTAATATAAATTGGAGAGTTTTTGAAGTAAAATAAAGTAGCGGCTGAAATGAGTTTTGGAAAACATTAGTACCTAACCAATAAGGTTGACATTTTTAATCATTCAAATATCTTTTTTTATAAAAACTTAAGCATAAAAAAACGTCAAAAATTAATAAGCATAAACTTGTGTGTTTTAAAATTGTTTCGTTTTTCGTCTTGGTACAAGCACAGAATAACTAATACTACTACCGTACAGAAGGTTCACCCTCCAACGACCCCCACGCGAAACTGAAACCTATCTCGTGACCCGAGCGTTCATATTCCGATAAGCACAGCCGACTCGATATCGATTTGACGTCCGTCAGGAGCGCAGGGTTTACTTCACCAAACTTACACACACGCTCACACATAAATAAACACCCTATCACTCACACATTATCACACATTCCCACAAACCATTACACAACACACTCTTTAACTCAGATTATTTTATTATTAGTTTTTTTTATTATTAATATTAAAACTGTTGTTGTTGTTGAAACTGTAATATTGCATATTCTAGCTCCTAAACTAAAATCTGTCTGGGTGGAGGCCTGGAGACCTGTAGTTTCCGGTTTCTTTTTGAAACCCATATCAGGTTCCAGTCCCTCACAATCTTGGGCATTTTTACTAATGTTTATTTAAAAAGAGCTCTAGCCTTAAGAGGCCCATACATCTCGAATGTGATTTTTGCGTAAAATGCCCGTTTTCGCATTTTGTAGTAATTTTGCAGTTGAATTTATCGTTTTTATCGAAATAGAATAATAAATTTGTGCATAATATTACAAATCTCCATTCTGTGAGCAGAGTTGAATTCGGACGGCCGGCGCATCGCATTTTGTAGTAATTTTGCAGTTGTATTTATCGTTTTTATCGAAATAGGATAATAAATTCAATATAAAATCTTTATTCCTCATAAAGTAACAATTACTTTGGTATAAATTTTGCTCAATAATATTATCGTAGTTATGAGATATTCACAGTTAACTTATAGCGATTTTCGAAGTTTTTTGTTTTAGAATAAGATTTTTTTCCAATATAAAATCAATGATATCTAAAAATTCCGAGGCCGCTACGCACTATTCGACTATTTATGAGATAACATTATATTTTTTTTATTTCACTTGCTTAGAACAGTAGTTCAATCGATGAACTCAAAAAAGTGCCTTCGCGCACTTTATGAAAATCTTTCTCTGCAATTTTGGTTTGTTTAATTAAAAAGTTAAGCAAAATTTATAAAAAGCGAGGCCGCTACGCACTATTGCAATAGCTATTCTACACTATTCAATAAGTCATAATTGTTAATGTATTTTTGTTTCTGAGATCCATAACGCCAAAATTGGCCATTTTACGCAAAAATCACAGTTGAGATGTAATAGGCCTCTTAAGAACCAAATTGTGAAGGGTAAATAAATGTTTTTTTTTATTAATACTACCACTCCCTTTCTTCCCTTTGGGTGTCGTAAAAGGCGACTAACGGACTTTAAGACTGCACATACTTCCAAAAGCATTGAGCGGCGATGGGCTCTTCGCCTGTCACGTTGAGCACATGTGCAGTCGCTATTTGGTGAAAAGTGGACTATGGCAGAGGACTCCTTTTGTTGTCTTCAATGCCTAGTCTCTGACTAACCCTTCGGGGATAATAGTCGTGATAATATATGTATGTATTAACATTATTATAGCTATATAAATAAAAATTAATTCCAAAGAATGTATGTTTGCGCATCAGTTCTGAAAGGGTGCTCTAATTTAGCTATTTCTTTTTTTGTTATGTTAGTAATTGTCATGAAGGTTTGTATGAAAGAAAACAATCATTGAGTCATCCCGTGACCACAACCGGTGCAACTCGGTCGATACGTAGGGTTAGAAAGATATGCTTAAGAGCCACCGCACACATGATACTTATAGCATCGGCGACCGGCGACTTCGCGACTGGCATCGCGTTTTGGCGACTCTCTGCGTTCGATTGCAGTATCGGAATCGCGCGTATTAGCGATTCAGTCGCTGCATTCAGCTTCTAAAAAGCGTCTAAATCGCCGATCGCCGCTGTGAAAAGTAGCATGTCTGCTCTGGCTCTAAGATGCCTTTACTAGTAGTTCTGCGTTAAATAAAATAAATAAAAATATTTTATTTCAGACAACTATGTAGTCCATTATGTTAGTTACAATTTCCCTTATAAAGCTATGTTAGTATACAATAACACACAGATGAATTAATAATATAAATACTTAATGTTTTATAGTAGTTTTGTTTATTATTTTTATATGGAATATTATAAAAAACCTAGATTTATGGAAAGAAATAAATGCGAGAATATAAATACAATAAAATAAAAATACACATTTACATTATAAATTAAATTAAATGAAATTATAATCAATGATACTGATAATATTATAATATCACTGATTACAACAATACCTAACTGAAGGTGGACCCCACAAACTCACAGCCGATCAACCGATCTGCACGCTTAGTGACATGCAGATCCGTAAACCTACCGAAGCCTGCAGAGTCCATCCTGTCAGCAATCATCCCCAAAATCCTATTGGTGCTCCCACGCAATCGCAGCATCAACGAGGCAGTCTTCTTACGCATGATGGTATAAAAATAATCAACCTTGGCGTCTGCAAACATGCCTTAAGCCCCGTTCAAATATTAATAAACGAAAATGTTTGGAAATTCAACACGGGATACGATACGGGGCGTTTACACGGACGAAGTACGACACTCGGACAGTCAGTTGCGTAAGCTCGGCCTACCCATCCGGGAAACGGGCGTGATCTATACAGGATTAATTATGGACCTCCCGCCTATAATAAATATGGGGTAAAAAAGTAATAATAAAATATTTGTCACTTGGCTACCGAGGTCTGGCTTTCAACCGTCGAAATTTGTCAGTGCTTGATGCTTATGTTTTTAGTCAACATTGCTTGCTTGCTTGCTTTTTAGCCGCCCGGAATGCGGTTGCGTGGTTCGATTCCCGCCTGAGGTTGTCGTCTTTTTTCAGTGTTTAAAAAATTTTACTTAAGTATATTTCAAGCGTTAATAAAACGCTAAAATATAAAACATTAAAATATTTGTCGTAAAAATAATGAATGTTTTCTTTCTCGAAATACAATTATTTGACTGTAGGTGCGTGCGCTCACCCTCGTGGTCAAAGCGACTAATAATAGCGGTCACGCGCATGCGCTTTGATAACGAGGCGGCCGCGCGCTAGGTGACAATCATTTTTATTTTCCTAAGGAAGAGTTGAGACAAAGATGTATAAAAAATAAAGGTTTTTTTTTTTTTTTTTTTTTTTATTGGCAACGGGTAAGCGCTTGGCCTTCATCTCACCTGATGGTAAGTGACGATAAGGCCGAAGGTGGAAACGCGCTTCACCCGGAATCCTCAACCACTGAGGAACTGGCTATCTTATCTCAAACTGCCGGAACACAACAATGCTATAAACATCGTTGTTATGGCGACAGACTTAGATAAGATGGTGGTAGCTAGCCAGGCGGACTTAACAGCCCTACCACCAACCAAACCGAGCACACAAAGATGTACCCCCCGCTGGGAATCGAACCCGGGACCTCTGGGTCTGAAACCGGTAGCTTAGCCACTAGACCACAGAGGCGGTTAAATTTATTTTTTATTAATTGGTTGTACTGCTCCTATTGGATCACGTGAAAAAAATTCGGCGGGGGGAGTAAAAATTTAAAAATTTAAAAATTTAATCGCCGTCATTAATAAATCGTGTCGCGTAACGGTGAAAGAATCTCCTTTCCTCTCTTCCGTTGGGTGTCGTAAAAGGCGACTAATGGACTTTCAGACTGCACATCACACAAGAAAGCACTGGTCAGGCCACATATGGAATACTGCTCCCATCTTTGGGCTGGAGCACCCCAGCACTAACTCGGACTGGAGCACCCTATTACTGGGGTTACTAACTCCTTCCATTTGAGCGCATTCAACGCAGAGCTGCTCGAGTTGTCGACGACGTGGTTATTTCAGGTCGGCTCGATCCACTGGCTCTACGGACAGACGTTGCGTCTCTCTGTATAATGCACCGCATGTATCATGGGGAGTGTTCTGAGGAACTGTTCGGCTTGATCCCTGCCGCTGATTTCCTTCACCGCACTACACGCAATCGACTGTCATTCCATCCACATCACCTTGATGGATGGCGGTCTACTACTGTGCGTTTTTCACGCAATTTCTTGCCTCGAACTACAGTGCTGTGGAACCAGCTCTCGGCGACGGTATTTCCGGACCGTTACGACTTAGGGATCTTCAAGAAACGAGCCTATTCCTTCCTTAAAGGCCGGCAACGCGCCTGCGATTCCTCTGGTTTTGCGGGTGTCCATGGGCGGCGGTGATTACTTTCCATCAGGTGACCCGTTTGCTCGTTGGCCTCCTTATTTTATAAAAAAAGAAAAAACATACTTCCAACAGCATAGAGCGGCGATGGGCTCACCACCTGTCACGCTGAGCACATGTGCAGTCGCTATATGGTGAAAGTAGACTATGGCAGAGGACTGCTTTTGCTGTCCCCATTGCCTAGTCTCTGACTAACCCTTCGGGCAGGGTTCGAAATTATCAAGATAATTACGCTTCTTGATAATTATCACCAGTGTAGCAAATTATTTTTTGTTATATAATATTGTTTCATAGGAAATTAATTTGTTTTATTTTACAGATTTAACACAATAAAATACATTTAACTCACAGACATATATATGTCTGTGATTTAACTTAACAAAACAATGACACTCGAGTTTTGTCAACTTTGCATAATCCAAAGTGATTTTCTCTTGATGCGGTAATTCCCATTGACACTTCGTACGTTCGGATATACGCGAGTGCGGAAACACACGTTCAAATACTTCGAATGCAGTTTCACGATCACATTTTTATGTTATTATCAATCGATAATTATCCATCTGTTATTATCACGATAATTATCATGATAATTATCCTTTCGAACCTTGCCTTCGGGGATAACAGTCGTGATTATATGTATGTATGTATCGTTAGCAGCTCTACTTTACAGTACCCAGTGGTCCTTCAAACGAGGCGTGAAGAGGCACTTTGTGTACAGAATAAAATGTTTACTAGAAAAAAAAATCAACCAGGGATTCGAACCCACGTCCTTTGGATTGCCGGTCCACTGCTCTAACCGCTGAGCTACTGATACCCCAGAAGACTCGTTGAATTCTTTTAGTAGTTTGTGATTTACGCTGCGAGCCAGCGGTTTTTTTTCTCGTAAACATTTATTCTTATATCTATATGTGAATGCAAAATTTCAATAATAAAGACACTTTGTGTACGTCTTCGCGCCTGGACTCCATTACTACTTAACATCATGTGGAGTAGTCATCAGCCGTGGTTCGGTTTACTACCGAACACTTAGGTATTTCGACATATCTAAAAGGACGACGTCCGAGCGGTAATTAGGCCATCGGCCGCCATGTGCCTATGACACTTCAGTGCAGTTTCATTCCTGATAATGATCGGTTGCGCTCGTTTAGGCGCGTTTGTCCAATTCGCGTTTGGTCCTATTTTCAAATAAAGGTCTAATTCGCGGTTGGTCTAATTCGCAGTTGTTCCAATTCGCAGTTGGTCCAATTCCCAGTTTGTCCAATACGCAGTTGGTCCAATTCGCGTTTGGGCCAATACGCAGTTGGTCCAATTCGCGTTTGGTCCAATACGCAGTTGGTCCAATTCGCGTTTGGTCCAATTTGCAGTAGGTCCAATTCGCAGTTGTCCATTTCGCAGTTGGTCCAATTCGCGTTTGGTCCTATTCGCAGTTGGTCCAATTCGCAGTTGGTCCAATTCGCGTTTGGTCCAATTAGCGTTTGGTCCAATTTGCAGTTGGTCCAATTCGCAATTGGTCCAATTCGCAGTTGGTCCAATTCGCTGTTGATCCAATTCGCGATTTTTCTAATTCGAGATCGGTCCAATTTAGTGTTATTGTATTAGTTATTTTCACATACATTTTTAACATTTACATTTAATACAATTTCGTAATTATCAGGACATTTGTAATTGTTGTTACTTAGAGGGAGAAAAAAGTAAGGCTTCCTGAGTTTCTTGCCAGCTTCTTCTCAGTCAAAGGCTCTCCCAAAATCCGAACTGGTGGTAGATTAGTTAGGTAGGTAGATTAGGTAGGTAGAGTAGATTATGGTCTGTGCCAGCTAGATGTTCATGAAGGGTCATTTACCTCACTTGTACCAGTGGGGTGCCGCAGTTTAGGTACATTCGGCCGGCGTGCCTCCCAGGAAGGCCTAGGCATATGGCAATAAAGGTTGCCGCTCGGCTCGCACGCTCCACGTGCGGTGCGCGTCGTCGCTTAAGGCCAGGTATTTCTCTGTCGCGGCTTCTCTCTCGCTCTGTCAATGGTACGACGGTACGGGACGGGTATAACAGCGAAGCGGCGCGTTTAATAGGTTTTATTGCCTATGGTAGATTTAGATTAATCATATTCAATTATTTAATGTTTTCACATCATTAACAATCGATTTAGACTTGTACCGATGCTACGTCCCTAACCTAACTTCTACTACCCTCATCATTTTTTATCCTCGATCCTATGGGGGTAAACCAATATCGCGTCGTGTCGTGTCGGCCATCTTCACTTCCGATCCAGCCTGCCTATGCGACAGGGCCTTTGAGTCGAGCTCTCGTGTTCCTCATTTATCGGTCAAGTCATAACATCTTCCAAGTGATCGCCGCGAGTTTACTACTGTGATCACGAACTTTTGCCGTGGAAAGTCAAGAAAGAGTGAGACGCGCGTCCACTACAGCCAGCACGCGGGAGCAACGTCGAACCAGGTTAGCCCCCTAAAACCCCTCTTCTTTGATCGCCCAATGTATATAGACTTTATAGGATACTCTGCTAATTTATCTGCGAATTATTGGTGTTTTTGGTAGAGTACAAAAATTAAATGTAAAGTATCAGTAGTTTAGTCATAATATTGAAAAAACATTACAAAAAGGGGTAACTTTGGGATTTTTTTTTCTATCGAGTTAAGTTCATTGGATCTTGTAACTGAATGCGACTTTGACTATATTAGATCCTTAACTAAAACATACTTTTTTTTCCAGAATTCAAACCATTATTTTCTATGTCTCAGATGGTTTAAAAAAACTCGAAGCGCGACCAATCTAGCCTTAACTCGTAATCCCTGCGCTCCTGACGGACGTCAAATCGATATCGAGTCAGCGTTGCTTATCGGAATATGAACGCTCGGGTCACACAATAACGGCCGGTTTCAATAACCTGTCTATCTGTTCTTGTGCCTACCAGAGTTAGAAATTTGACTTAAGCTCGTTACAAATTGTGCCAAATATCTAACTCTAGTAGCCAAAACAACAGATAGATAGGTTATTGAAACCAGCCGTAAGTCGTTAGAGAGTGAACCTTTTGTACGGTAGTACATATTAGTTATTCTGTGCTTGTACCAAGACGAAAAACGAAACAATTTTATAACACACATAAATTTATGCTTATTATTTTTTTACGTTTTTTTATGATTAAGTTTTTATAAAAAAAGATATTTGAATGATTAAAAATGTCAACCTTATTAGTTAGGTACTTACTAATGTTTTCCAAAACTCATTTCAGCCGTTACTTTATTTTACTTTAAAAACTCAGTTATTTCCAATTTCTATTACTTACCACAATATCAATACGATAATTGGAAATCACATTTAATTTTATTCCTTAAGTGATAACTTAAGTTAACATGTCATTATGATTTATAATTCTTCACCATTCATCCCAAAAAAGCGAAAAATTACCTATAAGTTTTAGCCGTTTGTGTAGCTAAGGGAGAGACACTTGCCCGCTATTTTTGTCACGTACCAGGATACGTTTGTTTACACAGAATTCTATGACCACGGCTTATATTTCGGTTCGACGCGATTCTGTTTCGGCGTGCTGTGGTACTGGGGGTAGCGATGCGCATTTGTCTGGCACAGACTATAGCTCGTTAGATTAGTTGTTAAGTCTTAACTACAAGTTAGTTAAATGGTTTTTTTTTATTATTATTAGTATTGACGTCAACAAGTGCCTGTAATAAAGGTTTTGCATTGAATAAATAATTTGACTTTGACTTTGATAGTGAAATAAAGTGTTTGACTGTGATCCTGTTTATCTCTCGGTTCACAACCCCACGCACATTGCATCCCCGAACGATTTGTTAGCCATAGGTCCAATACGAAATTCGTCCATTTCGCATTTTACCGTTCGCCTACTACTCAATTCGTCAATAATTTGATTCGACCATTCGTCAATCGTCATTGCGCAGTTCGTCCATTTAGTGAATCGACATTATGCAGTTCGTCCATTTCGTAAATCGTCATTACGCAGTTCGTCAATGTCACGTCAACGAGCCGTGCTCTGTATAAAAACAAAGTTTCCCACCCACCTGCTTCATGGAGACGCTCTGGTCTATGGGGTCCATGTACGAGAAGTTGTCGGCTAGCTTGACGACGTAGGTCTTCCCCTCGGCGGCGTGGGATGAGCCCACGAAGCCTGGGGCGGTGATCTTGCGCTCCAGATCCTGCATCATCTCGTTGCAGGGGTCGCTCGCGCACTCCTCATAGTCGTATCTGGTGTAATAAGTATAGAATAGAATAGTAATAATTATACAAAAAAAACAGGTAGCAATTTAATAGTATTAAGTTTAGAAAATATCCTGGAATTATCCACGGTAGAAGGAACATAATGTTTGAGGGAGCACAACTATATAACGACTTACCTAATGATTTAAAAGAGTGCAACTCATTAAACGTTTTCAAATTAAAATTGAAAGAGTTTATTTATAAAAATATTGTTTAAAGTGCGTATTGCTGGATTGTACTTACTTTTTAAGTTAAATACTATAAGCTCATTTAAGTGAACTATGTTCTTTTTGAGTAAATAAAGTTTCCATGAATTAAATTAAGCCTATTTGTATACTTGGCTACATCGAATAAATGTTTTGAATTTGAGTTTGACATAAACAGTAAACATAAAAAAAGAACAGAAAAGTAATAAAAATAAAACGGAGAGTGCGAAGTTAAAGGGATACGTATGGAGCATTGTTGAAAAAGCAGAGGTCAAAAGACACAAAGTTAGGGTTGCCATCTCTAAAATCAGGCAATGGGGACGGCGAGCGTGTAAATCCCGGATTTTGGAGTTTAGAACCCGGACGTGTGTGTGAGGCAGATTTTAGGTTTAGGGCGTAAAGGGGGGGGGGGGGGGGATGCTCACTTATTTCCACTGGCAATTGTGAGTTAACTCAAATATAAAATGTATTTATTTATTTATTATTTGGACAGTGAACAAAAACATATACTAACAAAAACAATGATACTGTTACAAACATAAGCCTTATCTAAGCACAGTTTTTACTTACAGACAGCCACGGCATGTGTTGTGGTCTTTTTAAATCATTAATAAAACTAATCAAATTTACCTACAATCTAATAAAATATTAATTATAGTGAAACTAAATACTAAAGGGGGTTCGTTCACGTGACGACCAACAACTTTGACACTTTCCATGTATTTACGTGCATTTAGGCGAAAAATGTCCAAATCTTCCAAACTATTAGGGCGAAAAAGAGCGATCCGGTTTAACGTGGAACGGTAACCCAGATTACTCTTCACTGATTTAGGCACGAAAATATTAAATCTGCTAACTCGTGGTAGTTTTTTGGGTGTATTGATGACAATTTGTTCAAGTAGATTAGAGCAGTCAAGGCCACCACCCAAAAGCTTGTATAGAAACATGCTATCGTGAAGTAGTCTTCTTTCTCTGAGACTTTCGATTTTAAAGTATTCTAGACGGCTTTCATAAGATGCCAGAGTCTTAGCAAGGAAATTTCTGAAAAACAGGTGCCAAAGAAATCTTTTTTGCACGCTTTCCAGGCGTTTTTCATGAACGTCATATTGAGGAGACCAAACGACACTGCAGTATTCAAGTACTGACCTGACAAGGCTATTGTAAATGGTAATCACAGTAGATGGATTTTTAAAATGTTTTGTATTTCTAAGGACGAAGCCTAAGAGCCTAAACGATTTTGTGACTATTTTGTCAATATGGACGTTAAATTGTAGCTTGACATCCAAATAGACAACAAGATCCTTAATTACTTTAACGTCTTCTAGTGTGGTGTTGTGAATTTTGTATAAAGTATTAGAGTCTGACTTTTTTCTTGTAAAACTAATTTGACAGCACTTACTGATGTTGAGAGTCATGCGATTCCTTACGCACCAATCTAAGAATCTGTTCAAATCTTTCTGAAGCAAAAAAAGTGTCCCTAGTAGTTTTTATAGGTTTCATTATTTTGAAATCGTCGGCGTATAAAGATATTTTTGAGTACTTAAAGGAGATTGCGATGTCATTTATAAATATATTGAAAAATATTGGGCCCAAATGGGATCCTTGAGGCACCCCTGATTTTGCCAAAAAAGGTTTCGAGCTGAATCCATTAAGCACATCCCTTGAAGTACGACCTTTGAGGTAAGATTCGCACCATGACAAAAGACTTGCGGCAACACCATAACGGGAGAGCTTATGTAACAGGATTTGATGGTCAACTTTGTCGAATGCCTTGCTGAAATCTGTGTATATTACATCAACACAGGTGCGTGAGTCAACAGCATTCATAGCTTCAGTCAAATACGACACCAAATTAGTAGCTGTAGAACGGCCGGACAAGAAGCCATGTTGATCAGCAGATAGAACACCTTTCATGTACCAACTCAATATATGACAGAATAGTGACTCAAGAACTTTTCCAAACACTGGTAAAATTGAGATTGGTCTATAATTAGAGACTACAGACTTATCACCCGATTTGTGAATGGGAACAATGCGAGCTTCCTTCGAAAGCCCAGGAAAAATACCGCTATAAAAAGATTTGTTAAAAATTATTGAGAGAGGATAAGAGAGACTATCAGCACATAACGCTACAAACCTAGGCGGTATTCCATCAGCACCCGCTCCTTTATGCTGTGCGAGGATCTTTAATTTTTTAAATATATCTTCAGGAGTAAAACGGGGTACCGGAATTGTATTGGAGGTAATTTCACTGTTATTGTCCGAGGAGTCAGGAGTAAAAGGAGTGTGATGATCATCATACACTGAAGAAAAGTAATCTGCAAATAAATTTGTTACATCGGTGCTATTATCTGCTGATTTAGTTAAGTGTGTCATTGTGGATGGATAACTATTACTACTTAAAAACGTCAATAGTGATGGAGTGCTCTACACTTGTGATATAGTTTTTGTAACACAATTTTGCTTGAGTCTCACATCTGTGTTTTAACGTGGATAAGATAATACCATCTAAGGGATTCTTATATTTCTTAAAACGTTTTCTTACTTTTGTATGTACGTGTTCAAAAAAAGTTATTTTAGAAGCACTTTCAGTTCACTTTTCATATTCTTGACTTGCAGTCCCATGGCATTGATGACGCTAAATCAGTACTGCCCACAGACCTATATAATTCATGAGCTGTATAAGGAATTTTTTTAATAATTAGTTTAGGGTAATTTCTAGTAGATTATCCTATGCCCTGACATATCTCCAGCGCTGACCTGGTAAAGTAATTCCGCCCGACCTGCGCCCAATGAGCTTTGAGGATGTCTTCAACGGATTCCTTAGAGACGGCTATGGCGCTGAGCCAGGCCAGCACATATTAGTTTAGTCAGCCGCGCAGCTGTTGCGCTGTAGTCGCACAACAAAAACGCCTTTATGTGAAAGCGCTTTAATATTAACCCGGATGAACCACGCAGCTGCTAGCGACAGCTTCGCGACTTAGCCGCGATGCAGCCGCTGTAATATGAGGGAGTCCGCTGATGCAGCGCGACTGTTGATAGCTTTTGTTTACTGTTTATGCTGTAAATAATATTCTGGCAAATAATTGATATGATTTGATTTGATTTATATATATGCATATAGTGCATATAGCCCCAACATCTTTAAAGCCCGAGTGAATAGGCTGCTTCTGGACAAGCTCGCTCCATCATCGGCCACTTCTTAATCCTACGGATAAGAATGTGGCAAAAAGCAAGCCCATCTGTTACAAAAAAAAACTATAATTATGGAAAAGCTTTCATAGTCCCTAACTTGCTGAAGAAAATCCGCACACATTACGCCCAGTGTACCTTGAAAATGCGACTGACAGCCCCGTGGTACTGATGATGCAGAACCAATAGACCTTTATAATAGATCATCTCATGAAGAGACATCTTCAGCACTGAACTGGTGAAGTAGTTCCGCCCGTACGAGCCCAGTGGACTTTGAGGATATCTTCTAAGGCCTTTCCCGTGTCGGCTATGAAGCTTAGCCACGGCAGCTGGCTGTATGACCGAAAGTCATTGCGTAGCATTTGGATTAGTTAAATTCCATTGAGCTCCCGAGACTCCATTCGTGAACCGCGTCAACGTCTTGCTGCAGCGCAACGCAATCGGCTTCTGACTTGCTCTCAACAAAAAGTTTCAAGGCGTCAGCACAGAACAGGCATTGAGCGTGGGTGACAACTTAAGGGAGGTCGTTGACCATCAGAAGAAACAAGACGGGTCCCAGTATCGATCCCTGGCTTACTCCGGAACGCGTGTGGTAGGGTTGTTCGTTGATGACTGACCTGGTAAAGTAGTTCCGCCCGTACTGCGTCCAGTGTGCTTTGAGGATGTCTTCGACGGCCTTCCCCGTGGCGGCGATGACGCTGAGCCACGCCAGCGCCGCCCACAGCCCGTCCTTTTCCCGCACGTGGTCGCTGCCGATGCCGAAACTCTCTTCGCCTTGATGATAATGACTGACCTGGTAAAGTAGTTCCTTCCATACTGTGCCCAGTGAGCCTTCAGGATATCTTCGACGGACTTCTCCGTGGCGGCGATGACGCTGAGCCACGCGAGCGCCGCCCACAGCCCGTCCTTTTCCCTTATGTGGTCGCTGCCGGTGCCGAAGCTCTCTTCGCCGCAGAGTGACAGGCGACCGGCGTCCATCAGGTTGCCGAAGTACTTCCAGCCTGGTTGGTATCGAAGTGAATACTTGAAGTGTCTTTTTTCCTCAAATACCGCCTCTGTGGTCTAGTGGCTAAGCTACCGGTTTCAGACCCAGAGGTCCCGGGTTCGATTCCCAGCGGGGGGTACATCTTTGTGTGCTCGGTTTGGTTGGTGGTAGGGCTGTTAAGTCTGCCTGGCTAGCTAGCACCATCTTATCTAAATCTGTCGCCATAACAACGATGTTTATAGCATTGTTGTGTTCCGGCAGTTTGAGATAAGGTAGCCAGTTCCTCAGTGGTTGAGGATTCCGGGTGAAGCGCGCTTCCACCTTCGGCCTTAACGTCACTTACCATCAGGTGAGATGAAGGCCAAGCGCTTACCCGTTACCAATAAAAAAAAAATATAAAAAAAATAGCTTGGTGCGGTTAGCACATTCAGACACGTCTGTTCTGATGCTTGAAGGGTTGTGGGGAAAGTCATTTACCATAAAAATATCATTATTTATTCACATCTACTATCATCACACGAAGAAACTTTATTACAAAAAATGTGCATTAAGATTCATCAAAAAAACAGCATAGTAATAAGTATCCTCACGACCTATTGTCCACGTGGGAGGCCTGTGCCCAGCAGTGGGACGTTTTTTGTCCGAAAGGTGCTGTTTCAAATCCTGCTCATGAATATTTTTAACAGCCGAGTCGCGTAGCGGTGGAAGAATACTACCACCTCCTCTCTTGCCTCGGGTGTCGTAAAAGGCGACTAACGGACCTAAGACTGTGCAGTCTTAGGTCCGTTAGTCGCCTGCATACATCCAACAGCATAGAGCGGCGATGGGCTCACCACCTGTCACGCTGAGCATATGTGCAGTCGCTATTTGGTGAAAAGTGGACTATGGCAGAGAACTGCTTTTGCGGTCCTCATTGTATAGTCTCTAACCCTTCGGGGATAAGTCGTGATTATATGCATGGATATATGCATTTATGCAATATTTTTTACACTTTCCTGATAACAAAAAAAACTGTTTTAACGGGACCTAACACGGTTAATTTTGTAAGTAAGTACATATCTACTCTACAATCGTGTTAGGTCCCGTTAAAACAAAAAAAAACTGTTAATAAAACAATTACTTTTATGAAAAAACGGGAATCTGACCAATTTTGAGTTGTTGTTTTTGAGTCAACTCAAACATGGTAAAAATCTCGTTTTTTCATAACAATAATTATAGTGACAATGAAAGTTTGAAATGTTAAAACAATTACTGTTGTTGCGTTATTTTGTTTAGAGCAATAACTTACTATCCATTTATCCATTCAACTATCGTATAAACATAACCAACATACCCGTAGGCACTTCAAAGATCTCCTTGGCCAAGCCCGCAGCGACCCTATCCACGGCGGCGGCTGTGGGCATGCTGCGCGCGAACCCGCGCACGCCCGCCGCGCGGAAGTACGGGATGTGCTCTAGGTGGGCGGCCAGCACTGCCAGCGAGTCGGACGGCGTCACGAAGAACGCGCCCCGCCCGATTATCATGTTACGGTCACCTGGACGGACGCACAGAAACAATATAATTGCCTATTTGACAGTTGCAAGGGCGTCGTCAAGGGGGAGCAGGTAGGGGCAGCAAAAAATACGTAATGAACTGTGAAAAGTCACAAGAAAATAATGTTGCCCTACTCTGAAACCTTAGGCATGCCTCTATGTACAGTGAAGAGGTTGTTTGCACAATGGAACTTTGCACCGTTCGTATTACAATCGCCTCCTTCAATTATATCGGCTTGCCCCCCCCCCCCCCCCCCTGGGCCATCGGTTGGCGAAGCTCTTTGACAGTAGTAACAATAAAATATAAAATATATGGGATATGGTACTTTATAATTTAACAATAATTATCCAATACTTTTTTATATCATGATAATTTGTAAATATTTTATTTTTACAAAACAATTTGCGATTTTTTATCTGTGGATTACAAGACCCGAAATACGGCGGCTATGATTGAGCTTCGTGTGGCGTCACATTTCACAAAATGAACAAGAACTATTATCAGGTTTCAAGATAAAATTAGTTTGTTTATTGAAGTGTGACGTCACAGGGCAAAATGTCACGTGACCAACCGTTTTCGCGCAAAATTTGAAATTAATAAAGAAAAATATGTGTTTTTTATTTCTATTAAATAAAGCTTTTTCGAGAAAAGAAATATTGTAAGAGGTATAAAATAAGCGTTTGTAATTCTTAAAACACTTTTCCAAGAACTGTCAAGTAGCCAATTGAACAAGATGGCTTTAAATCACGCAAAGAGCAACGAAGAGTCGATTCATTCGCAAATTGTCAAGTTTTCAGAATTTCTAGTTCTTTAGGTTTAATAATAATTAAAGTCAACTAATTAATAGGCATATTTTCTACCTATTAATTAGGACTTTAATTATTAATAAACCTAAAGAACTAGCCATTCTGAAAACTTGACAATTTTCGAATTTGACAATTTGCGAATAAACCGAAGAGTCGCTCGGAGTTTCTCTGCGAGATCGAACCAGAAATGAGGAAATCCGTAGAAGAACTAAGGTAAACTCCAGTGGCAATGGGCAGGGCACATCGCTCGTGGAAATGAAGACCGTTGTGGCAGAACGGTTATTGAGCAGATACATGTGAGCACCACAAGACAGGTTGTGGTGGAGAAAATTTTATCAACCCATTTTTTTTTATATAAGGAAACAAACGAGCAGGCGGTTCACCTGGTGGAGAGCAATCACCGCCGCCCATGGACACCCGCAAAACCAGAGGAGTCGCAAATACGTTGCCGACCTTAAGAAAGGAATAGGGTTAAGGAAGGAATAGGAATTGTAAGGGGGGGGGGGGGGGGGAAGGAAGGGGCCTCTGGAACTCTCACTGGCCGGACGAAACACAACAGCACCAGATGTCATTATTTCACGCCGGGCGAGCCGGCCCAATGCGTGCTGCAACGCAGCGTGGCTCTACCACTCAGTCAGTGTCACTCATTTAGCACCATCCAAGGGTCACGTGTAAGGTCTCAAGGGTAAACCTACGGACGCGAGTAACTTTAACCCCCAAATTTTTTTTTCACAAAGAAACATTTTCACATAATATGCAACAAAAGGTTAAATTAATGAAATAAACATTTACACTAAGTTCCCACTCACCATCGCCATCAAACGCCGCCCCTAAATCATAGTCCCCATTCTTCACTGCCTCCACCAGATCAGCAGCGTAGGTGAGGTTGGGGTCGGGATGGGCCCCCCCGAAATCCTCCAGAGGCACCACGCGGCGCACGCTGCCCTCTGAGGCGCCGAGCTCGTCTATGAATATGCGCCTCACGTATGGCCCGGTCACTGGACAAAATAAACACATAAGGGTTAATTTTGGACCCCCCGCCAAATAGCTCTTGTTACGTATACGACCATTGTGTATATTATGTTTATACTTAATTCAAATTTAACTCTTTTTGTGTTATTGTTGTTATTGTTTTTTGTGCTGTGTTATTTTTAACCTTGTTTTTGGTCAAAAAATGTTTATCTATCTATCTATCTATCTAAACATTTTTACGTGATCCTATAGCAGCAGTACAACCAAATAATGAAATAAAAAAACTCTTTTTTTTTTAAATTTTCGTCTTTTTTTTTTTATTCGGTAACGGATAAGTGCTTGGCCTTCATCTCACCTGATGGTAAGTGACGATAAGGCCGAAGGTGGAAGCGCGCTTCACCCGGAATCCTCAACCACTGAGGGACTGGCTATCTTATCTCAAACTGTCGGAACACAACAATGCTATAAACATCGTTGTTATGGCGACAGACTTAGATAAGATGGTGGTAGCTAGCCAGGCGGACTTAACAGCCCTACCACCAACCAAACCGAGCACACAAAGTTGTACCCCCCGCTGGGAATCGAACCCGGGACCTCTGGGTCTGAAACCGGTGGCTTTGCCACTGGACCACAGAGGCGGTTAAAACGTAACGTAACGTAACACGGCGTCTCAACTATTCCTTAAGAAAATTAAAATTATTGTCACCTAGCGCGCGGCTTATCGCGGTTATCATAGCGCATGCGCGTGCGCGCTATGATTCACCCCGTGCACCAATCGAGGGTGAGCGCACGCACCTAGAACTATAGGATATAAAAAGCAGGCAAAAATTGTATTTAAAAAAGAAAACATTCGTTATTTTTACATCAAATATTTTATCCCATATTTACTTTTGGCGGGGGGTCCCAAATAATCCAGTATATACATACACACACATTGAGGTAAATAAACTAGAGAAGACGTCCCATACAATAAATGTGTAAAGCAAGATGACAGCGGGCATCTAGTGCGTAGTGCGTTACGGGCACGGTACAATGATACTTGTACCGTGGTGCGGGGCTTAGTTGTCATCTTCTGCACAAAACAGAAATATTGTTACTCTATGTATTTTACCGAAACATGGCCGCCGCTTCATGTCTCGGCGATTTCATAAAATAATTAGTCAAATGCATGTTATATCGATAGTTTAGTACGTATTACGTCCTAATTATAAAATCACAATGCCCTGAAAGATTTAATTTGTAGCACACTAAAACATCTATTTTATACACTAACACCACTGTTATGTTCTGATTGCTATAAATTTAATGTGAATAAATGAATATGAATATGAAAATTTCCAGGTGAAAAATAATTCCTTTGGTTTTATTTGTATTTCCTGCCCCCTGAGCACGGATCGAGTTGTTTAAACAGTACCTTAGCACACTTATAGGTATATTTTAATAAAATAGAACACATAATGCACACATATTGTTGCGTCTAGCGCCTGCCACAGACTAATATATTTGGAGCGAGCTGGCTCCATCGCGTGTTACAAACAATCTGGTTGAGACGTCTTCTCTAGTACTTAGTACATTATAACTCAATGTACACACGACTTATCCCCAAAGGGTTAGTCAGAGACTAGACAATGAGTACCTAAGAGCGATTTCACGTATAGGCGTTTTAGTCGCGCGACTGCAGCGCTTCTAAGTAGCGCTGCAGTAGCGCGACTGGGTATCCAAACATATTTAAATAGCGCGGCAGCTGCGCGACAGAAGCGCTCCGAGCTTGTGGTGGCGGATACGGCGTTAGATCAGTGTTGCGACCTCATCTGTAGCAAGTTGCAAATTAACTGCGAGCGGGCGCTCCCTGTCCCCGCGGAAGCGAGACGTAGTCAAACCGCTAAATCAACAAGTGCAAGCAAGACAGAAAACAAAATTGCTTTAAATATCCAGACTCACTGGATATTCGGCATTTAGTGTCATCAACATTGAGCAATTGGAATATGTTATGGAGCAATTCTGCCGATACAATTGCCGCAATTTTTGGAAATTGCTCCACATTGCTCCACTAATTGCTCCAGATTGATCAATACGTGTTGCCAAGCAATAATTGATCAAAAATTGCCGTGTAAGCGCTCCTTTAGAGCAGTATTACTTAAATCTAACTATGCAAATTCCCCTACAAGTTTTGCATAGTAAGTTTAAAGTAAAACTGCTTTATGAGGTAACAGTAGGGCCCCAGTAATATTTACCGACTACTGTTTAAATTGTGTACTTACATGACTGTTTAAGGTCATAATAAATTTAAAAGAATCTCTACCTCCGTTCATAGAATCTATGAGCACGTTGAACGGCTTGGCCTGCCCCGAGCCCTGGATGAGCGCCTTGATCTTGGGGAAGTCGAAGATCTCCTTCATATAGTCCACATAGTCCTTCACCGGGTCGATCACCACCACCGTGAACGGACGATCTTCAACCTAAAAATTAACACAAACTATGACTTACTAGATTCTGAAAGAGAGAGAGAGTTGAAATACAGGGAAGGTGAAGGATGGCGCAGCGGCCATCTCTCTCATGCGCGTTCTTGCAAGTTAAGAAAACTCCGCAAAGCCGGACGGATGGGTGTGTCTTTCTCCGTACTTTGGATGGCATTAGTTGCTGTCACTCATCAACAAGAAACACAAACACACAAGTTAAGCCAACGCGCATTTTGAATTTTCTGTTGGCCTTCTATTGGCCCTCAGTTCCTTATACCTTTGTGAAATAACAATCATCTGTAATTGTGTAGGGGCTCGCTAGACCTCTAGACAATTAGTAAGGATCGACCGAAATGTTGGTTTCGGTTTCGGCTAGTTTCGGCTACAAATTCTACTTTCGATCTTAGTTTCGGTTTCGGCCAAAAAGTGGCTAATTGTTAATTACAGAGGTTCTTGTAAGGTACCTTACATTACTTACTAGTAAGTAAACAATCACAAGTATCGCTGAGGCGATAAAACCAGCGTGATAGTAGACAATGCTGGTCTCTGTGGGGCGTTTATGTGTAACAACTGTAGATAACCTCCATCCATCTATCTCATTGTTTTGCTCTGCTTTAAGGCGGGTCTCCTGCGACACTGTTTTGTGTTTTTTAACACCTAACATCAAACATCTAACAAAGGAGGATGCAAATCCTGGTCCACCCCTTCAATAGCTATGTGTGTTACATATCTGGATAGGTATTTTTGACCTGAATAAAAGTTACTATGGCGCCAAGTTCCAAATGTTAGTCCGTTCAGAGTTATTTTTTGTTTATATATTTATTCTTTATAAACATTGTAGTTTTAGCAGGAGCCACGCAATTATATTTATTATATTCATATTTTGTTAGATGTTTGATGTTAGGTGTTAGAAAACCCAAAACAGTGTCGCAAAAGACCCGCCTTTACGAATACCGCTGCGCCCAGAGAGAAGCAAAACACACTTACTCTGCCATGACCACACTTACATCGAAGTACCAAACTTACATCGAAAGACTATACTTACATCGAAAGACCAAACCTACATCGAAATACCAAACTTACATCGAAAGTCTGCATGCCAATCTTGTCGATGGCGCAGCTAATTTCCGGGGCGATCTTGTACTGCTTGATGGTGGTAGTGATCTTGTAGATGTCGTTGGTGGTGGCGTCGGGCGCAGGGCCGCCGTTACTGCAGTTGAACTTTATGCCGAAGTCGTTGTCAATGCCGCCCGGGTTGTGGGACGCGGTCAACACGATGCCACCTGGAGGGAGCGTTAGCTGTCTCATCATAATATATCCATCATATATTTATGTAATTACTGTATTGTATGATAGACGATAGTGATACTGTAAACATAAGTGAAATAAACAAATAAATTAGTCGTACAGAAGTATCTTATTAAAAACATTAAAAGCTGTTTCCCACTAAGACTCTGATATCACTTTAACGTTACCCGGATTTGCGCGTTTCACCGACGTTTGAACAGCATGCACGCTCAGAGTAAAAAATGGGTGCTGCGTGTGTACAGTCACGAGTACCAATATGTAAACACTTTGACTCTTATTCCATTGTATCATAGACAATTATATATCGTCCTTGATTGTATTAAGAGTTACAATTGTTTACATATTATTGCTCTTGACTGTACATCAGAGAAACGCGCACCCCCAGCTAACGCCACGTGGGATCAGGGCCTTCTTAGGCATTTGCTCGCTTACTTACACGCGCACTTTAATATATACTGAACTCGTGTGCACGCGCTAATTCCAGCGTATACGGGCTTATTGGCGCGTATACGAGCTTATTTGCGGGATTGCGGGAATACGAGCTTATAGTCGTCTATGCTTTACGAGCGTGGGACAAATTTATATTGAATCGTAGAAATAGAAACACGCCGATAATACCTTGCATTTTATTAATATTCTGTTTATTTAAAATATATCTTAAGTAAAATTTTTTACTATATTAAAAACATATTTAGAATATAAAATATTATAAAAAACTTAGGTAACCTAGGTTGCCACCGGCAGCGGGGATTAATCCAAGCTATCGGTGGTTAGGGCTGCAGAGTGAGGAACGACAATACGTGCCGTGTCAAGGAATACTATTATTATTATTATTAGCAATTGGCATATAATAATCAAATATAATAGTTTTAAACTAATATTGAGAAAGTTTGTTAGTGTTTAACCGTGTAGCGGTGAAAGAATACTACCACCCCCTCTCTTCCCTTGGGTGTCGTAAAAGATGACTGCACATACATTCAACAGCATAGAGCGACCATGAGCTCATCAGTCACCACCTGTCATGCTGAGCACATGTGCAGTCGCTATTTGGTGAAAAGTGGAGTATGGTAGAGGACTGCTTTTGCTGTCCTCATTGCCTAGTCTCTGACTAACCCTTCGGGGATAATAGTTGTGATTGTAAATATGTATGTTGTTTGTGTTTAAAAGAGGGACTTTTTGTGGAATCGGAGCAATGGATTAACCTGACATTTTGCTGGTGGTCAGTGAGCCTAATTGCCATACACAACTTTTTATCTCATTCCCTCAATAAGCACAGTTAAATAACAAATCAAATGATTATCACATATATGATATTATCACAGATAATGATATTTGATTGTTTATACTAATAAGATAATGAATGGTGGGTGTGATTGTTGTTAAGTCATTTAATATTATGATGCAATTTTTGTAAGCATAAGATTACACAAATAAATAATGCTTCGTCATTTCTGTTAAAAAATCAAAAATCCTTGTCTGTATTATTTTTACAAAGTTTAAAAATATTCAAAGTCAAAGTCAAATGACTTATTCAATATAAACCTTTACAGGTACTTATAATTGACGTCACAAAATATGTATATATACAAAAATAGTTAACTAAAATGTAGCCAAATCTTAACAACTAATCTAACTAACTACCTACCTAACTAATCTACTACCCGTTTGGATTTTGGGAGAGCCTTCGACTGAGAAGAAGCTGGCAAGAAACTCAGGAGGCTTTACTTTTATCTCTCTCTAAGTAACAAAAGTTACAATGTCGACACAACATCATACAAAGTACATTAATAAGAAATATATTAATACAATTACTAATTAATAAGTTACGCTAGTACATGCACTATGTCCACACATATTTGTCATTATAATTAATATAATCTTCCACTTTATAATAACCTTTACTCTGAGGGTTTTTTTTAACATGTACTTTAAATGTATGTAAAGGCATTTCAGTAATGTTTAGTGGAAGTTTGTTATAAAATATTACATATTTACACAAAAAAGAGCCACCTGTTTTATGAAGCCTAAAACTATATAGGGACGGGAAACTTATTTTTCCGATGAGTGTTTAAGTTATAAAGATCACAATTTTTAACAAATGTGTTTAGTTACTTCTTGACATACCAATTGCAATGTTTTCAAAAATAAATAGTGATGCAATAGTTAATTTATTGATTTTTTTGAACACCTCTATAAGTGAGTCTCTAGACTATAGGTTGTATACAAGGTGTTACAAAATACCCCATAAAAAATATAATAAATTATCAAAATCAAAAATATTGTCAACCCTAGTAAGCCGTCATGTGGGAACCTACCTACCTACCAATTTTACCTACCTACCAATTTTAATAATTGTCAACTTTAATGGTTTTTCTGTTTTTCATCCACAAAGGTTTAATACTATTATGTCATTATGCTTAAGTACTGGCTTCAAAAAACGTTCTTAACTGCGTATGCAGCTGAACTCAGTCTCCTTGACAAGGTATCAATTGTTAAGTTTTATAAAATGTTTACTTACCCAGGGTGTTATATTTTCTGATGATACATGACACGGCTGGAGTTGATAGGATTCCATCTTGTCCAACTAGCAGCTTCGCAACCTTTATAAAAGTTATCTTAGTAATATAGAAATTGCATTACTATAATTTTATATGTAAGAAATTAAAAGAAGGTAGGTACATTGTCTTACATTATGTAGGTACATATATTTAACAGATTGAATTTTGGTAAAAGGAGAATGAACTTTATTTATAATAAATATTTTTTGATAAGTAATATCTGTAACCTACAATAGAGACCTTGTGCCAAGAAGAAGCCGCAAGAAACTCGGCATAGACTATTTCTTAGGAAGATACTTAATTAAAACTTACTCCATTAGCAGCGGATATTTTGATAATTGTATCAACAACCTCTTTCACGAGGTATCTGCCGTCGCCGCCGACAACGAGCGTTGACCCCACCAAAGCATCTTTATTGGCATCTAAAATGCTCTGAATAAAGTTTTCCGTGTAGTTTTCTTGGAGGAAAACTTTAACTTTCTTTCGCAAACCACTGGTACCCGGCTTTTGGCCTTCGTAGGGTTTAGTGTGAACAGTAACGACCCCGGGCATTTTTATGAATGAAGTTGCACAGCGTATTTAATCACCACTGGTTGCCGAGAGCTATTCTTAACAAATAACGTGAATTATCTCGGTTCGGAAGGTCAAAAGCGCGAACAACAGTGTTGCCAGTTCTCTTCGTTAATTTCGGACAGAGGTTAACCTGAAAAAGGACGGTTTTTAAGGCAAAGGGACGATTTCGTAAATTATATTTTTTTTATATTTTTTTTTTTATAAAATAACTTAAAACAAAAAAATTGCAAGCATAAAAAACATCAACCTTATTTACTTGCATTAGTGTAGTTTTGTAAAACAATTTAAAACCGAAAAAGTGCATGCAAAACAAAATTATCTACCTCACTTGAATTAGTGTAGATTCAGTTTTCAACATAAACATGACTTTGCAATATAAAGTGCAGTATTTTCTACGTCAAAATGAGATACCAATGTTATTAAGCTCCTCAGCAATCCAGTTATCTTTAAGTTAGTTTAAGCTTTTGAAATAATAAAAATATAATGTGATTTTTTTATTAACGAATCTTGCCATTGAGCTTATTTTTACTGGGCTCAAATTTCTTCACACTACCACCACCACCACAATCGATAGAGTATAACTCGGTCAACTTAACATGACACCTGAAGCCCTTCTCTAATTATTTCACTCGATTCTGTCATGCCCGGAGAGTGAGAGGGACGGCTGGTATAACCTGCAGCAGGTGTCATGTTAGTTCGACCGATTAGTATAAAAAGTCCCAATGGATAGAGTTGTAGTTAAGTTGGGATGCGTCCAAATACGTATAATTTATACACAGCGTTTATAGATTAATTAAATAATTATTTTTAAAACCGATATAATTTAAAGTAATCGCAAAAAGGGACGGCGACGATGAGGGGACGGTTAAAGGACGGCCAAGCATTAAATAGGACGGAAAACCGTCCCTTTTAGGACGGTCTGGCAACACTGGCGAACAAATACTTTACGAATGTTTAGCTGTCAAACTAAAAATATTGAAGTGTCATAGCAATGTCATTCAAGGTCAAATTGGAGTTGCGTTCAGTGTTGAATTGATTGTTTGTGAATTCATTCTGTAAAAAAATAATCAAATGATAATCGACAATTTTTCTTATTTAACCTATTTATACAATATTGTACTATTTGTATTTATTATACTGTTTTAGTTTGTTGCACCATTTCATCAAACACCTGAAAGAAACTCGTAGGTAAGCCTAAATCTAAGCCCGTAAAGCTCAACACTCACGGTCAGTTGAACTGCTACCCCATCGGCTAACAAAATATGATTATGTACATGGGCTTCATTTGACATTTGAAGCCCATAATATGCCCATATAAGGACAAAATATGGACTTCAAATGTCAAACGAAGCCCATGTCCATATCCATATTTTTAGCCGATAGAAACAGATCAGTTAAAACCACTGATCAGTCCAATCCAATCAAATCTTAATTAATGGCTTCGCATTTAGCATTAAGCCAATTTCAAGTATTAAACTTATATTTTTAAGTAAATTTAGTATTGTACGGTAGATTGAAATAAAATGGAGTCTCACAACACGTGTTGTTGCTAAAAGAACACGGGAGAAACTCCCCACTGATCAGTTAAAACGATCCCCACTCACTTGGCTTCAAACCGGCCTTCATTTCTCGATCGAGGGGCAGTGTAACCATCTCAAAAATGGCGAATCTGTCCGACTCTGGCAAAAAATCTGCCAAAATCTGCCGCGTTTTTATCGCAACTTCAAAAAGACGATTGCTCGCATGTACTTCTATACTTCTCGTGAATGGTGCTAGAAAAAGAAGCTAAAAAAATTAGCTGCAATTTTTATAAAATTGTAGCTGCTTGACATCCAAAAAAATTTTAACAAAAAAAAACCGACTCCTATAAATTTTACTGAAATAAATGCACTAAAACGTAAAAAATAATTGCGTAGTTTAGTTTGTTCAATTTACTTGCAATATTAACCTTTATTTTACTCAATCTTATAATCTTAAAAAATATTTTTGGAGTCGGTGCCAGCCAAGGTAAATATAAACATTAAAAGACATTATTTATTATATTAGCCCATATTGACCTATTGCTGGGCAAAGGCCTCCCCCCCCCCCCCCCCTCTTCCAGTATTCGCGGTCTTTTGCGTGTGTTGGCCAATCCTTCGCGTAAGCATCAAACTCATCTCTCCACCTCCGTCTGGGTCGGCCTTGCTGCCGTTTAACCCATTGTCGTTTTTATTTATAAATATGTTTAATTAGCCTTTAACAGTTGTCGTGTTCATTAGTAAATAGATTTTATTAGGTATTGCTACAAGCTGGCACCGACTCCAAAATATTTTTTAAGATTATAAGATTGAGTAAAATAAAGGTTAATATTGCAAGTAAATTGAACAAACTAAACTACGCAATTATTTTTTACGTTTTAGTGCATTTATTTCAGTAAAATTTTTTGGAGTCGGTTTTTCTTGTTAAAATTTTTGTTTATTTCTCGCTTTTTAGTGAATCGTTCCGATCTATTTATCGAAAGTGAATATTAGTAAACCTACAAAACGCGCTACTTGTATGAGACAGCGCCGTTTAAATGCGACAAGCGAAGAAAACGAGAAACGCCTATCACAAAGTAGGAAATCAACACCCAAAACAGACGGCAAGTTACCGAATTTACTTGTGAATGCTGTATAGACCCCCCTAAGATGATGACTTGCGAGTTACTAGGGTTCACTGTTAGGGAAACTAGAGGAACGTTTTTGACTTGCTCCAGATGTAGATCGTCACCATTGATCTGCTCAATCGCTTCTCAGAGGTTCTCAGCCGAGGCCTGAAAGTAAATAAGTCATCGGCATAAAGATGTTAAGAAGAATTTAAACAAGAAGTGACAGAATTAATAGTGTGAATAGTGTATTTTTAAATCCTAATAGAAATGTTTCGGAAGGAGTGATAAAAAGTGGCCTATGTCACTTTTGTTCTTCAGCTATCTATGTGCAAAATCTTTTCGATGCGCAAGTGAGAGACGGACAAACAAACAAACACGCTTTCGCATTTACAACATTAGTCAGGAAGGATTTATTGGCGGAGTGGATCTCATTTGACCTATGGCTGAAAATACCTAAATCGCTATAGGTATGCCTACAATATTTCAGGAGTTCCCTCAATTCCTGAGGATTCCATCATCAGAACTGGATTTTGATAAAAATGGGACCAATCTGAAAGTATATCCTTTCAAATAAAAAAAGAATTTTCCAAATCGGTTTATAAATGACTGAGTTCTGAGGTAACAAACATAAAAAAAAAACATACAGCCGAATTGAGAACCTCCTCCTTTTTTGAAGTCGGTTAAAAATGGCTAGATCTAGCTATAAAGTAGCTAAGTTAGTACTATTATTTATTCTGTGGCTAAGTTGGCAACACTGGCTCCGACTGATGGCAAACGGATGTAAGCACGCGCAGTGGCGCACTTACGGTCAGTTTTGACCACAGACTTAGTAGAGAAAACGAACTGAAGCTAGCGGATTACGGTTCGCCCGGAAATATCCGTGGGTTTTCGTCAGTTAAAAATTTCAACTTATGATTTCACACTTACGGTCAGTTTTTGGATGACACACGGCGTCAGATCAACCTACGTTTACTATTACGTCAGTTAACTGACCGTGAATGTCGAGCTTATGTTTAATAGTAAAAGATCAAGGCTGCGACATTAAATGAAACAAATTAATTATTTAAAAAATCCGTTTTATAGTAATATCACTTGTATCCACTAATATAGGTAGAAAAAATTAATTTTATTTCATAAAAATAGAACAAAAAATAGGTAACTATAATCTAATAAATTAAATGGCTATGAAACATGATCTAAATACATTAAGATTCTATGATTTGAGTTTGCACGCCATAACCGCGCCCCCGAACTGCGCCTCGAGATACTTGGCGACCGCGAGGCAGGCCGCGTCCCGCCGCGGCGCCGCCAGCACCTGCACGCCGACGGGGATGCCTTTGCTGTTCACACCCATGGGTACCTGTAATGCCAAAATGATGAATGAAATGATATTGAAACCTTATGGACCAACTATAAAGTTCAAAATTAATTGAAGAAATTCTCTGTACTAACCTGCACCGCGGGGCACTTGAGCACGTTGGCGACGGCGAACACCGACGTGTTGTACGGGCACAGGTACGTGTAGTAGTGGTAGGGGCTCGGGATGGGCGCGCACGGCAGGACCAGCACGCCGTTGTCGCCCAACTGAGCCTGGGAGTAACAACCAATGTGGTTTTTTATTTAAATTAACTAGCGGCCCGTCCGCGTCTTCGTCCACGCTAACTTAGAAAAACCGTCATAGTTCAGCCATTTAAATTTTTTTTCTACAAAATATGAACAAAAACCATTCTCAGTTATCGCTCTATCTTTTAGTGAAAACCGCATAAAAATCCATTGCGTGATGATTAACAAGAATAAAATACAGGTAAGTAAATATTTAATTTGGCACAAGAACAGACTGAACTTAATTCCTAGACAAGTGGCAAACGCTCACCCCCTGTCTATTCGTAATTCGTCATACACTGCTGTGTACTGTGCCAATTGCTAGTGAAAAATACAGCAACGCGCGCATTGTACGGCGAATTGCAAACAGACGGGGGGGTGAGCGTTTGCTAAATAGAAATCGTACTTGAGTGTGGCGTAACAAGAACCAAGAAAAAGAAAAAGAAAATTAATGAAAGTTGAGTAGCAGTTGCAACTTTAACAGCAATTATAACTTTTAACGGGTTAAAAGGGGATTTGATACAAACAGATTATATGGTGCAACCTTAGATGTCTTTGTTTTGCGTTAGATGGCGTTGCACTGTTACGGCAATAGCGCCATCTAGTATCAATGAATACACCAATTTCATGTCATCAATGTTTTGTCAAAAAATTATCGATACTTAGGCGCAGGACAAACACAAGCGGCGTCGGGCGTGGGCGCGGTGCCGGCGAGGCGTGGCTGAGGCGCGGGCGCGGCGCCGATGCGATGCAGAAGAAGTGTGCAAACGATGTCGAAAAGGCGAGGCGATAGGGCGGGCGGGCATTTTAGCATTTGGTTTCGACACAACAACATGTCTTCATCTTCTGACGAAGTAGACTGATAAATAGTTAATATTAAAGTTTATTTTTCATATTAGTATTATTTCATACGCACCTATCGTTAAATTACATCGTAATATTTAACGAAATAAAAATTATTAAAGTATATGATTTTATACAGAATATATATTTTTTCCAGTTATTTTTGAACATCATGACAGTGCTAGCTATTCAATTGCATTGCATACTTATAGGTACATTATTATTAATATTATTTAATTGTTTTGAGATTTATGTGGTTGTGTCCTCACAAGCGAGAGACGTTTTTTAAAGTCGTTTTGTTAATTAGTGTAAAAATTTGATTTAAAATTAATTTTGCGTTTTTATTTGTACACATTTATTAAAAATGTGTGTAGTTCCGATACTAGCTAGTATCGGAAATCAGTATCGATACTAAAAATTTTCCGATATAATGTCCACCCTTATCCAGTGCGCCGCTGCCAAGTGTGGTGCGGCGCGGGCGAGGAAGCGGCATACGAGCACCCCGCCCACGCCTCGCCGCATGTATATGTCCCGCGCCCCGCCGCTTCTATACGATTCATATGAAATACGAATGAGCGGGCGCCTCGCCCGCGCCTCGCCCGCGCCGCGCCCGCGCCCAACGCCGCTTGTGTTTGTCCTGCGCTTTAGTCGCTTTTGTTCGTCTCGTCATCGCAAAATCTTCCATTGTTCAATTATGTACAAGTAGGTAAATATTCCCTCGAAGCAATGCTAGTATGCCACGATTGTTTTGTTGAGATAGGTATTATGTTTTCTATTAAAAAATAGCTAATTGACGGCGGATCTTACAAATAGGTCGTCCTTCAAGTCCCGCGTGAGTTTTTCTGCCCACTCGCCGTTGACGGGCATCAGCTGGTCCATGATTAGGCGCACGATGAGGTACAGGCTGTGCTTACTGAGACCGAACAACTGGAAGCAAAACGTTATTGCTATTACCGAAAAAAAAGGAATCATCATCATCATCATTTCAGCCCGTATACTGTATCACCCACTGCTCCTGCTGCAAACTGCAAAAGCCTCTTCAATGTTATGCATTATAAAAATAAAAAAAACCAATCGGGGTGTTTCATAGTAGACGTGTCTTACTGATTACTGAATATAATCCCGCACCTTGACCATTATAATATTAAGTACAAAGAATCACTAATGAAAAAAAATACTATATTATAACATATTTACAACGAGCGTTGGCGTTGGAGTTAATAAGAGACGTCCAGAATAGGTAGACTAAAAATGGTTTTTGGGCGATTCAATAAGGTGCTTATCAATTAAGTAAGTGCGTTTTAACAAAAAATTGTTTCATTTTTGATTTTGACATAGGTACTTACTTTCTTCACCATTTCGCAGAACATGTTCGGCCGGCCGTTCCCATCGGTGTACATAGCGAAGTAGTCCTCGGGCTCTTTAGTCATCCAGTGGCGCCACACGCTGGTCACGTGGTCGAAGCACAAGTGGTAGTACGGCCGCGGCCTGTTCTCAGTCGGCAGAGTCTCGCCTAGCTTCTGAACCACCCTGGGAAACAGGTTTTTTTTTTCAAGTCTGTATCATACATAGGTACCTAATTAATTACTCGCGACTGTTACATAACAGTGGACATCCAAAGGGTTAGAGAGAGACTATACCGCAGACGGCACACAAAATAACAACTGAACAATTGCACATGTGCTCAGCGTGACAGGTGGTGAACCTATCGCTGTCTTATGCTGTTGGATGTATGTGCAGTCTTCGGTCTGTAAATAGCCTTTTACGACACCCAAGGGAGGAAATGAGTTGGTAAGTAGTATAAGTCGCTCAGCGGGCTATGGAAAGGGCTATGCTCGGAGTTTCTCTGAGGGATGGGATTCGAAACGAGGTGATCCGGCAGAGAACCAAGGTAATCGACATAGCCCATTGGATTAGCAAGCTGAAGTGGCAGTGGGCCGGCCATATCAGTCGCAGAACCGAAGACCGTTGGGGACCCAACGTCCCCAACGGTCTTCGGTTCTAGAGTGGAGACCGCGTATCGGCAAGCGTAGCTACGTCCTCAGACAAGGTGGAGCGGCGATCTTCGCAAGGTGGCTGGCAAGAGCTGGATGAGAGTGACCGCGAATCGTGTTCAGTGGCGTGTTCTTGGAGAAGCCATGTCCAGCAGTGGACGAGTATAGGCTGATGATGACGATGATAATGAATAATTAAAGACGCCATCACCGTTGCCACCATACACAGCTCTGTTTATATATTAACAGAGCTGTGTATGAGAGTGTTTATACATTTCGGTACCCTCTAAAAACCAATCTCCAATTTTTACAAAACAATAGAGCAATTCTAATGAAGCTTTGCATATTAAAAGAAAAGATAAGATATCTGAATAGTTAATAAAAAAAACGTTTATTTAACTATGCGATATAAAGTGGACTTCCTAAACGCTGCCAAAACCTAATTCTGCCTCACGAAAGGAGCCGTTATAATACCACGACAACAGACAGCCCGTGGCCAAGTGTTTCCGTTGCACAGCAGCAACGTTACATTTGTGTGAGTTTGAAATTCATCATATTTGAAGGACCATTTGTTTGCTCCGTTACGACTACCACATTAATTTGTTATACTTAAGTTGGTTTTAAGATCATAAGCAATTAGTCGTAATCGGAACAACATAATTTTTCAAAACGGTCACGTACGTAGGTTGAGTATCTTTTTTATTTTCCAAAAGTATTTAGGAAAAAAGATAGGTATTTTTGTTATATCGCCGCTCTCATAGTTATTTTCAAGGTTATATTAGTAAGAATAACAAATAAACTATGCTATAAAACAACATAATATTACGTCACTTGTAACACTCATTCTGAGCTCTGCTGATAATTCTACTAACCTATTCAAGGCATCTTTCAGCTCCGATCTCATCGGACTGATGAAGCAATCGTTGATCGACGACGTGAAGTAGACTTTTATGTCCTGTAATGAACAGAAAGAATTATAGCATGCATGCTGTCCGATGGTTATTTACCGTTCTCTGCGTTAGGCTAATAGCATAGACATATGTCTACATGTAATTCGCATGTAATTTTAACCGCCTCTATCTGTGGTCTAGTTCCTAGGCCACCGGTCTTAGACCTAAAAGTCCCGGGTGCGATTCCTAGCGGACGGTACATCTTTGTGTACGGGCTTTGTTTGGTGGTAGGGCTTGTTACCTCTGCCTGGCTAGCTACCACCATCCTATTTAAGTCTGTTGCCATAACAACAACGTTATTAGCATTGTTGTGTTCATACAGTTTTGAGGTGAGATAGCAGTTCCTCAATGGTAGGATTCCGGGTTCGAGCGCTTCCACCTTCGGCCTTATCGTCACATACCATCAGGTAAGATGAAGGCCGCTTCACCGTTGTAGTATAAAAAATCTTCAATTTGTATTGATACCCAGTCACACAACAGCAGTACTTCTATTCGAAGTCGTATTGCGACTAAAACGCCTTAGGTAGGGTTTACCATTTAGGAATTTGGAAAGTCCTGAAAAAAGCCTGACATTTCGATAAATGTCCGGACTTTTTAGTCACAAAATGGAAACATTACTCACTTTTTATGTTTTGTTTTTAGATAAATGAGAAGTTAATAAAGATTGAAGACTTATTTAATATTAACTACTTAAAATGTAGTTTTATTACTCATATGCCAAAATCGGAACAAATTAAAGAGCCGGACAAAGTCCTGACTGAGTCTAACAGCCCGGACATGTCCGGACGGACAGATGGTAACCCTACTATTTAGATAAGTACCTATGTGAAAACGCTCAAAATATTTTATGTTGTACCTGAATGTTAAGTTCTCGGTTGAGGCTTAGCAGATGCGCCTTGTCGCCCGCGATGACGGTGGTGAGGGGCGCCAGGTCTTCCACGTGCTTGGAGATGAAGCCGAAGCAGAACATGCTGGTCTCTTCATCGCCGTTACGAAGGAACAGCCCTGAACCATTGTAATAATTGAATTAATCAATCATCATTAATGGAATACCACTGCCCCATCTCTTCCCGTGGCTGTCGTAAAAAGCGACTAACGGACCAAAGACATACCTACTTACATTAAAAAAATTAAAAAAATTGTTTACGCTTAGGGTGATTCAAAGTTACAACACAACTATCCAGTCAAATACTTGCTACTACGGAACACTTATGACCATTCGCTACGATCTAATACGTATAAATTTGACATTAATTTCACAACTGAGGGTCGAACTTCACACCCCATAATAAGTACACCCCTTATTAGTAAGATGTCATTTTCGGAATTTGTCATTTTCGCAATGTGACATTTTCGGAAATTGAATATTTTGGAATAGACGTTTTATGAAGTTGTCATTTTCGGAACTTGTAATTTTAGGAAGTTGACGTTTTCAGCCTGAGGGTTAGGTACCTACCTACACCAATTATCTAGCCCAAGAGTAGCCTTTTTTAAAACTCGACCCGACCGAGAATTAAACCCGGGACCTCAGAGAGATGGCGCGCGCGACGCCAGACTCGGTGCTCTAACCACTTGTCCACGGAGGTAGTCATACATACATTCAACAGCTTAGAGGCGATGGGCTCACCACCTATCACGCTAAACACATGTGCAGTTATCATTTGGTGAAACGTGGACTTTTGAGGTCCTAATTATGGCTCGGTCTCTGACAACCCTTTAGAGATTATAAGTCGTGACTGTGAGAGTAATGTAATGGGTGAGTAATGGGGGCATAAAGATGTTAAATTGTAATTTTTGAACTAACCTCTCAACCCCCAAGCGGTCGCATGAGACCGCACCAACAAAAACACACTTGACTTTGTACCGTGTTTTCATAGGCTTACAGACTACTTTAGTATGAACAAGGTCGATTATTTCGGTTCTGTGGTACATTTTATGCATCGTGATCGCAAAATATCGCATAGTCTATGCTCGATTTTGTCAAATTCGACGTTGAAAATTGCGCCAATTTTTGTGTCAGAAAATTTCCACGAGTGAATGGTTTACTTCTCAGAGTGTTTCTTAGTAATAAACATGAAAATTAAAATTTTGCAGCTTTATGCCCTCATCACTGGCGAAGTGGTGAACTGTCTGCCGCAGCGCAGCAATGAAGGACGTGACGTGAGTGCCCCTACGCTATATAGCCTGGCGATCATGTTCAGGGGTCTTACCATAAAAGACGGTATCCGTCTTATTATTAAAAATGGACAAATGTTACACCTCTTTAAGTGATGCTGTCTCTTTTTTGTTGAAGAAGACAGATTGCAACTTTAATCAACGTTTATTAATAACAGGGTTAGAGCAGTATTACTTAACTTACTATTCAAATTCTCATACGAATTTAGCATTGTAAGATTAAAATAATACTGCTCTAAGGGTGACAGTAGGGACACAGGCTCAAGTGGCGCTCGTGAAAAAAAATCTGAATTAAATGTAGGTAGGTACTCTAACCTTTTAAATTGATGATATCAGCTGTTGGGTGATAGCCGAACATGCCGCAGTACGACGATGGTATCCTGGTGGAGCCGGCGACGTCTGAGCCTGAAGTGGAAAATAACATAAGGCATAACAAGTATTAGAGAAATGTAAAACTTAATATTTATTTCCAAAATGTTTGTACGCGCGTCACTTCAGATTTCAGAACGGCAGCACCTATTTGGCTATATAGTTCTTCCTTTTGGTTGCGTTTGTAATTGTCAGGATAAGGTGTGCACAAAATAAAAGTTTTGGAAATAATTCGTCACGGGGCACGGGGTCCACGCGGACGAGTCGCAGGCGGGCAGCTAGTTTGTTAATATAACTTTTGAACTCTGCTGCTAAGTTGTCGTGGTTGTGCTTTATGTGCTTTTTTAGGGTTCCGTACCTAAAGGGTAAAACGGTACCCCTATTACTAAGACTCCGCTGCCGTCCGTCCGTCCGTCCGCCAGGCTGTATCTCATGACATGAACGTGATAATTAGACAGTTTAAATTTTCACAGATAATGTATCTAAGAAACGGTACCCCTATTACTAAGACTCCGCTGCCGTCCGTCCGTCCGTCCGCCAGGCTGTATCTCATGACATGAACGTGATAATTAGACAGTTTAAATTTTCACAGATAATGTATCTAAGAAACAGAATAAAACAAACATTTAACGGGGCTCCAGTACAACAAAGGTGATTTCTTTTGCTCGTTTTTGCTCGATATTGATAGAATCTGGCTAACGAAAGCTGAACCAGGAAAAACGCGGCAAATTCAAAAAAATCATGACTGGGTAAGACAGGGTCACTCACACAGCTGCAATTTTCTCAGAAAAATTTCAATTTGACATTCAGTGACAATAAAGTGTTGCCAATCAAATAACTACGAGGTTCAGCTTTCGTTGGCCAGACTCTAACGGCAACAGGTATACGCTTGAAATATTCACATTCACACTTTAAAAATAAATCATTAAATTAAAATAATACGGGCGAAAGTTTTACGTGACAACGACTTTGAGTGGTAAAATAATTTTAATGTGAATATTCATTCGTATAGTAGGAAGAAGGATCTAACCAACCATGCCATGCTCTTAGGCGGGCTAACCATGCCCGAGTGGAAGGGACGCGTGCCTCTCACTCGCTCTCATTGTGAGCGCATAACGTGAGCGGAGCGTAACGCAGTTTCTTGAAGTGTCACCCGGCAAACCAATTTATAAGACGTTGTCACGTCAAAACAAATATTTAAGGTGGGCTTCCATACAACAAACGTGATTTTTATAGATAGTACGGAACCCTTCGTGCGCGAGTACGACTCGCACTTGGCCGGTTTTTTATAATAGCACTTTTATTTATTTGTAAACGAAATATAAAAAATACTCTGTAAAAGAAATAGAGAAAAGAAAATGACACGAACACATTACGAACCGATGGAGTACTTAGCGACATTCTTAGGTGCTCAATTATGTAAACGCCTAAACCGAATAAATGATAATATTGATTATTGATTCATTTTCTTGATTCTTTATGATTCTTGAACGGGAGTCAGCAGTTCCTGAAGTAAAGCCCAATACCTACTTACTGAGGCCAATGACGGTGGCGTATGAGGCCATGAGCGCGGCCTCGGCGCCGCTGGAGCCGCCGGCCGTTCTGCCGGTGTGGTGAGGGTTCTTGGTCGCACCATACACAGGGTTTCGTGCTTCAGACCTGTAGAGAACATCAGTCTATTCAACGGTTCCTACAAATCGAAGAGTCGGAGACATTGTCAATTATTTTGATACCATTGCACACCATGGGCTTAGTTTTTGTAATATACTATGTCCATGGACCTTACCTACTTATTGCGATTACGAAGACATTTATTTAAAATGTCTTTGGGAAAAAATTAAACACACTTATTGTATTTTGAGTGGAAAGCAAACTATCACAAGACGAAAAAGTGGATTCCATAAGGGGAATACGCTGTTAGAATCGACAGGAGCGATTGCAGATTGTCACGGAACAATTTAAAAAAATGTTGATCTGGAGTTCATTAGTTCATTACACTCACAACGAGTGTTGTAATACACATTGGTAAGTAGGTACTTTGTGGTTATGTTAAGCACGGACCAATCATACTTAAAGATAACCGCAAAATTGAGCTAACCCATAAGGTTGCGGTTGCGGCTTAAAGTTTACGACTTGATATAGTCAGGCAATTATTTGGAACGTAGTTTTTTCGACCAACCCGCATTGGGCCAGCGTGGTAGGTTATGGGCCAACCTCCCCATGCGATCTTGTCCGTGTGGGAAGATCTGTGCCCAGCAGTGGGACGTTTAAAGGCTGATTATTTTTTTCGGTTTCTATCGTGTTTAAAAGCTTAAAGTCTCTATCCTAACACAAAAACAAAATTCACACTCGGGGTCAGAGACGACTCCGAGCCATGAGACTCAGAAGAGTTACCTACTGTAACGGTACAGAATGAGTGGTATCCGTCCGTTAGTAAGGAATGTATGGGAGTAGCACAAAAATAAATATTAATGCGTAGCACCATTAATATAATAAGCATGAAAAAGGGAATAATAAACTAGTTCAGAATAATGGTCAGTGGTCTAGCGCTTTATCTTTAGTTTGAATTTTGCGGGGACTACTCTGTGTGCTCCTTGCGACATAGGCACCGTCTAGCGTGAGTTATTTACTTGAGCTTCGCATAAGGTTGCTAGTTTGACTTCTTTATTTTGAATTTCGCGGGGACTGCTCTGTGCGTCCCTTGCGACATAGGCGCCGTCTAGCGTGAGTTATTTACTTGAGCTTCGTGTTAGGTTGGCAATGGGCTTTATCTTTATTTTGAATTTCGCGGGGACTGCTCAAGCCGGTAGACATACGGGCGGGCGCCACCTATGGTCGGAATACGGAACTTTTTATAATTTCACAAAATACAGGATTATTGGCTTAAGTGGATGATTATTGAGAGGGAATTGTTAATAGAAGGCTACATTTAGATATTCAAAGATGTAATATTGGCTATCTGACGAGATTTGGTTGGATTATGGAAAAACTTTAGAATTGCGCCGCGGGCGACGGCAATGAGCGAGCGAGAGGTTGGGAAAAAGATAGAAAGAGAGGTAGGATGTTATCTCCACGTGGCGCAACGCGAAGTTCGCGTATAACAAATAATAAGCGACGCGAAGGCGAGGCGCATCGAAAAACAGCTAGCGATTGGTTGAAGGGAGGAAAAGCGGACTCGCCCGGGCGAATGTTGGGGGCGCGTGGCGCGAAAGTTAAGATGCTTGGGAAAAGGGCGGAAAATTAGCGGGCATTCAATAATTGGACGTCGGAGGCGCGGTCCAATTTAAGAGTGCGGTAAATACTCATACGGAAGAATAGTGTCCGAGCTTTGAAAGTGCGCTAAGTGATATTCGAGTTGCGATTTTAACTAACATTGGTTGTGAAATTGAAAGTGATTTATAAAGTAAAACTATTGCGATCGCAACTTGAATCCGTTAACGAAATGATGTATTTCGGGGTATATTGGCGGAAACGCATAACGGTGGCAACAAAACCAATATACCTTTCAACAGACTTCGGTCTGGATGACCTTTGACTGTATTTAATAAGGTCGGCGTTTTCCATTATTACGCTAAACAATACACTATCTTCGACGGAGTAATGGGGGAGAGACAGTTGTCTCCCTAGTGAAAGTTGAAGATAGATCAGACACCATTTAGCTGGAGGTAGACCCGTATGACCCAGTCCAATTTCGAGTCTACCTCCGTACACACAGTGTAGTGATAGGAAAATAACACACTGAGTATACTGGCTCGACTGATAGAACATTTAGGAGTCAGTTGCTTTCAGGGGCAATGCGACTCTCACAACTCACCACGAAGTTAAGTTAAATGTGGCTTGGGCCTAGATTGCAAAGTACACAAGTAGGGACTGTTAGTTCGACAAAATATAGGCATTTTCAAGTGAGGAAAGCTGTAGGAATCTATAGGTAGGCGGTTCTATATTGTTAGTTAAGGGAGGGCAAGGTGTTTGCACGCTGTGCGTACATAGGCTGGGTACTTGAGCCGCGAGGCCAGGCTGGATTAATTCAGACTAATAAGGTAGGGATAATTAGGTTACGGTGCTAAATAAAATTTACGATGAAGTGATGTGGGTCCTATCTAGGCATGTAATCTGTTACCGTAGGCCGATAAAATTCTAATTGTTTTCCTAAAGTTGTTACCAATTAATTGTTCATTTTAAATAATTAACAGAAGTATGATAATATTGTACCATCATTACTTGGAATACCTAAAAGTCTAGACTGGTTTCCTATTACAAGAAAAATACTAAAAGTTATAGCAAATAAGCATAGCTGTACTGTGATGTTTGATTTCTAATACTGAAATGACCAAACAGGCATTTTTAGCTTTCCCTGGGATGCGATACGATCTTATATTGCTACACTCTTCAAGGTATTAAAAGTACACATCCGATACCTATTAGTAAAAAAATAAGCTGATACAAACTGAACAACTAAAACCAGTTTAGAACCTAGGATAATTCGTTGAAGGAAGACATTGCAAGCTATGAGCTTCTAATAATCTGAAACATAGAAATAATTGATTGATAACAACCTGCTAATTAGCCTAATAATGGTCTACTAATACCGTTTGAATTCACCTTAATGGTCGAAGACCTCTTAAGATATGTAAGTACTTACTTCTAATAATGTGAAACATAGAAATATTTGATGGGAACAATCTAAATCAATCAGACTAATACCTAGTACAGTCTAATTTATACCTATTAAAGTGAGTGAAGGATGACTCCTAAGTGTAATTGATTCAATTATTAACAGGGATAATTACCTGATTTACCACCTACTAAAAACATACTAACTATGATTTAGTAGGCTATCAAATTAACCACTCAGTCTGAGAGACAGGGGTGGAAGTTAATGGAAAAATAATTAATTTAAGTTCACTTCCTAAAAGTCAAGGATATTGAATGAATTAAACATCCTTCAATAAACTTGAGATGTACTTATACTTTATAATATCTGTATAATGAACACTAAGAGTAAACCAAAGTAATTTACTTCAAATGATAGTATTCTATTTAAGTTCACTTCCTAAAAGTCAAGGATATTGAATGAATTAAACATCTTTCAATAAACTTGAGATGTACTTATACTTTATAAGATCTGTATAATGAACACTAAGAGTAACCCAAAGTAATTTACTTCAAATGATAGTATTCTATATAAGTTCACTTCCTAAAAGTCAAGGATATTGAATGAATTAAACATCTTTCAGTAAAATTGAGATGTACTTATACTTTATAAGATCTGTATAATGAACACTAAGAGTAAACCAAAGTAATTTACTTCAAATGATAGTATTCTATTTAAGTTCACTTCCTAAAAGTCAAGGATATTGAATGAATTAAACATCTTTCAATAAACTTGAGATGTACTTATACTTTATAAGATCTGTATAATGAACACTAAGAGTAAACCAAAGTAATTTACTTCAAATGATAGTATTCTATTTAAGTTCACTTCCTAAATGAGTAGGATATAGAACAAATCAAACATCCTTTAATAAACTTAAGATGTGATAATCTGCCAATGCAGCCAATCCAATGTAGTTTTATTGGAACTTTATAAGACCTGTATAATAAATACTAAGAGTAAATAAAAGTAATTTTACCTGTATTAATAGCATTCTATTTTAGCCACCGCCTGAAGTGGCGTTTGAATAAATTATCCACCCTTTATAGAACTGAATATTAATTTTCTAATAAGACAAAAGGACAGTAAGTTGATATTGTTACATTGTGATCTCTTATAATAGACACAATAATCAGAGGAATAAGTGTCCGGTAGAATGCTGGCTTTCCACCTCTGTTCAATAAGTGAAATCATAAGACATAAGTTATTGCATTGAATAATTAAGTTCTTAATGTGAAAAGGATATTAGGATGATAGCAAGCCTTGAGATAAACTCTATTGATTTATGTGGAATAATAAGAATTTAAATGGCTAACACATAGTTCATAATGTAAAATGAAATTAAATTTTGAGGAGAGATGTAAATTCTCAGTTTTAAAGAATTAAAGGCACAAGCTAATAATTAAAGTTAAAGCCAATGTGACGGAACTATAACTACACAATGAGATGTATAGTACGCTATGGAGCGGCGGTGGGGCTCATAAATTGCACCAGGCTTCTTATGTATCATGCTACTGATAATAAATAATAATACCTGCAAGCTAAGCTATCATCTGATTACCTTTGAGTGGTTACAAATCTTCCCCGCAGCTGCAGTGTAGGATTTAGGTAACAGTTCCGACGGAGTCATCGCTAGGCTACACATATCTATGATATGATTTATAGACTGGTAGGTAATTAGGTCAGGAGAAAATAATTTAACACAGGGATAAGTCAATTACTAAACTTTCACGAAAGAACTTGAGTTACTTAAATGCGGTTAACAACGGAGGGGTCACTAGACGATCTGGCCAAAATAGTATTTATTATGATATTACATGCTTGACTGAAATTCACTGCAAATAGAATTAAGCTATGCTAAGGTTCCATCTTCATACAAACGCTACACACTCTACAAAACTCCAGACACACCCATTAGATTGTAGATAAATTAGGTTAAATAGTTTTATGAATTAGATAATAAGTTAAGTTAAGGTAAAAGCGGCGATGATGTGTGTATGTATTATAAGGTAGACTAAGGTAGAGATTTAGGTAAGGGCGAAAAGTTACACTACCTAGCTAAAGAAGGACGGCTAGGTCATTGCCGCCGCCTCAAAACAATTAGTCGCAGCTTTGCTACCCGAAGCGCTGCCACTCTTACCTTCTTTTTGGCCTTCTTTGCCCAGTTAATCCGCCTATGGACGGCCTTATGGACAGAAAGCAGGGTTAAGCGTGGCTCCATCCGTCCCCCTTCCATACCCAGTTTATCACTTAAAAGACCAACCTGGAGACTATTATACTAGTTACTTTACCATATAAGCAGTTCCGGGAGGTTGGTCGCCGCCAGGGGTATGGCACCCGCCTTCCTCAGCTTGGCAACTGCCTCGCAGTCCACGTCGGCTCGCTTGTTCCTGCGCGACCAGAGGCCCCACGTCAGTGACAAACCGCCGATAGGCTGGGATTCCTTGGTTGTGAAAGGTACACCTGGAACACATGATTTTCTTTCTATAACTCGGCTACGACCACGACTACGAGCGACTTCCGTTGCGACTAGGGTTACCATTTAGGAATTTGAAAAGTCCTGACAAAAAGCCCGACATTTCGATAAAAGTCCGGACTTTTGAGTCACAAAATGGAAACATTACTTACTTTTTAAATTTTGTTTTTAGATAAATGAGAAGTAAAAGATAAAAGACTTATTTGATATTATATACTTAATATGTATAGTTTTGTTACTCATATTCCAAAATCCGGAAAAATTAAAGAGCCGTAGCCGGAGAGTTTAAAAGTCCGGATGTACGGAACCGCACATTATATTTATTAATTAGGTCAATTAGCGTATTGCTTAAGCCGCGCCGCGAATGTACCGCGTTCATTCATGTAAAATTATTGTGCAATAAATTCAGTGCAATTACAGCATTCGACTTGGGCAGTTTCATTTATCATCCCCAAAACGTATCAGTATCAATCGTTATCGATTTATCTTGTATGAACTATATAAAGTGTTGGTCCTTCGAGCCGGATAATGACCTGACTAATCCGGATGGATGGTAAGTGGTAACCCTAGTTGCGACGCACTTCGATCACATTTATAAAAACTAGATGCACTACCAACGCTCTCAATACTAACTAAGTACTTACTACGGAAGTCTTTGTCAACGATAATAAAAAGTACCCAATGAACTACACGCCTAGACAAGTGGCAGACGCTCATCATCATCAGACAATAGCACGTCGGGATATTGGGCCATAACCCACCACGCTGGCCCAAAGCGGGTTGGTGGGTTTTAAAGACTGCCATCTTATGACAACAACCGGGATCAACGGCTTAACGTGTCTTCCGAAGCACGGAGGAGAGGATCTAGATGTTTTTAATTGGTCACCTATCAGGAGACTGGCATTGCGAAAGTTGCTAGCGGGCAAGATCGCAAGCCGAACGCGCTTCTTCTTTGCAGACGCTCACCCCCTATCATAATGACACATTTCGGCCACGCATAATGACATTGTATGGAAAAGTTTTTTTTATATCCTGTGGACAAGAGAAGTAATGTGTGCGTGCGGCGATTTCTTCCAGAAAATGTAGCTACCGAAGACATATTTATTTTCAGCGAGTTCAGTAGGTAGTAGGTACTTACATGATTTAGGGCACAAAGAGGTACTTGTTTAGGGTAACCAAAAAATAACGTCAGTTATACGTGTGGTTTTCATTAACTTTGTCTGCATGTAGGCTAACCAATAAGTGACGTCATTTACCTGTACTATTATAACGAATAAAGTACAGACCTTAAAATGACTTTAGGGTAACGTCTTTTTTTCGTACCAGATGACGGATAAAGTACAGACCTTAAAATGACCTTAGGGTAACGTCTTTTTACGTAGCAGACGTCACCTTGCTACCTGGGTATCTATTCGTAATTCTTCGTCTGCTGTGTACTGTGCCAATTGCTAGTGAAAAATCAACAACGCGCGCGATCAAAGCCGCACCGCTTTGGATACTCTATGATACTCTGCACGTCACCAGCAACCGGTCCAGATGACCCTCATCATCAAGTGCCACACAAATGATGACGGTGATCACGACCCTTATCTATCAGGATAATGAATCATGAAGGAGGAGCGTTTGCCACTCGCCTAGTGGGCTGAGATATCACGCGCGGCTTCTCGTGGCCGAGTGGTGTTATGAAATGCTGTATAGCTCACCGAAGAATGGTTTATCGTGGTAGAGGGCTGCATCGCCAGCCGCGATCACGTGGTCCACCTCTCTGGCCTCGGCGAGGGCCTGTTCGTATCGCTCGTCGACCACTGCATTTATTATCGGATTCACCTAAGACAGAGAACTAGATCAATCGGCGTAGGTGAGTTTAAGTATAGACACAGTATAAATATAATGCTTTGTCAATGTAACAAAAAGTGTAAGTGGAATACCTATTGCGTAAAGAACGCTAGATCGATCGACCGCTACCCTACTTAGAGCATTCATATGTTATGAATGCTTTTTTATCATATGTAAAGTATAACTACCTACCACAGGTGAGAATCCAGCCCACGTTCTCAGTTATCCGGGCGGCTGCGTTGACCACACCGCCGCGCCCGACGCCCCAGCGAGATATTGACCAGGCTTGCCAGGTGTTCGGTTGTATACCGAATTCCGAATAATTCCGAAAATTCCTTCGACAGGCCATGTTCGGTAATATTATAAATTTGGTCTGGCAAGCCTGGTATTGACAATTAACTAATAGTACCACAGAATAACTAATAGTACTACGTACAGAAGGTTTACTCTCTAACGACTTTCACGCAAAATTGAAACTTATCGTGTGACACGAGCGTTTATATTCCGTTAAGCGACGACGCGCGACGTGTTCGGTGCGTCGCGTCAACTCGCGTCGTCGTCGCGAGCGGTAACCTTTACTGCCATACGCCTAGGCGGCCTGCCTGGGAGGCGCGCCAAACGAACGTACCTAAACTGCGGAGTGACACCCCCCTGATAGTAGTACGTATTGATTAGACCTGTCGAAATTTTTCAACGCTGTGCTTTTGACTTTGTTTTTATTGTATCAGTTTTTTATGTAGATTGTCTGTTCTGTGTAGTGTTTATAGACGGAGCGGAGTGGTCAACGCAGCCGCCCGGAACTCGCAGGTACGTAAGTTCGATTCCAAACGGAGAGGTAGTAATTATTTTCACCGTTCGTTATCTTCGAGTTTATTTGAGCGTTAATAAAACTAAGCTATCTGTGAAGGTGTAAACAGATTGTAATTAAAAATGAATACCTAATTATATCGCCCACCTGTTTTATTCTGTCGATGACAGCCAACACCAATTCTTCTGACTTGAGTTCTCCATTCTTTATCTTCTTGGCCAAGCATACCGCGCTGTCAGAGAGGAAGGCGTGCTTTCTTTCCAAGTCCGGGATCGGCTGCTTCTTACAGTCCCAGTAGAGGGAGAAGAAAAACTCGAACACAGCTTCGTATATCACTCGCACAAACCTCAGCACAAACACGATGACTTTACACATTTTGATTGATCAATGTTTTTTTTTGTTTCACAGTTTTTATTCGCTTAATGGCGTGTCTGTGGAGGCAGTCATAAGGGAAATAATGACGATGTTTTTAACTAATAAAGTACATTGCATAATGCGTGTGAAGGTACTAAGTAAAGCTTTAAGAGGTCCCAAGATTTTGAAGGAAAATAATCCTGTACTGGCTCCCTCACACGTACGCGCCACCTCGCTTCATGTCGGTGCTGCTGCGGTAAGTGCTGAAAGTCGCAAACGGAACAAGTACGCGAACCTAGGCCGCAACTACCTATTTGTTCCGTTTGCAGTGGAGACAATGGGTCCATGGGGGCAGGAGGCCAAGCAGCTCGTTAAAGAGTTAAGTCGTCGCCTTATTGAGGCCTCCGGTGACAAGAAGGCTGGCAGCTACCTCTGCCAGCGTATCAGCCTCGCAATCCAAAGAGGTAACGTTGCCAGCATTCTTGGTACCGCACCCATGAGCCCACAGTTGGAGGACATCTTTTATTTATAGGTTTTTTTTTCTTTTTTTACCGTAGTTTAGTTTAGGTGGAATTTTATTTATTTATGTAAGTAGGTAATTAAGTTTTTTTTTAATTATTATTAAGTTAAGTTGTTATTTCCAATCATAAATATAGACAGGCTAGAGCACCACGGGCAACAAAAAAAATCCCGTGGTACAGTAGGACCATCGTAGTACCACGGGTAAGTACAGAAATAATCGTCCCTAAAAGCGTAAGTGCTGTGTGGTGACAGCTCATTAATGAAATACTACCAACCAAACTCTTCCCTTGGTTGGGTTTCGTAAAAGGCGACTAACAGACCAAAGACTGCACATACATCCAACAGCATAGTGGCGATGGGCTCACCACCTGTCACGCTGAGCACATGTGCAGTTGTTTGGCGAAACATGGACTGTGGCAGACGGCAGTGCACTGCTATCGCGGTTAGGGTTGCCAGGTGTCTGGCTTTAGCCGGACATGTCCGGATTTATACAGTCGTGTCGGCCCAATAAAAATACAAGTCCGGCCATTCAATCTTTTTTTAGACTTTGGGTCAACCTCGTCGCCATAGTAGAGTCGCGCTCGCCAAAAGATGCTGAACGAAAGCAAGCGATCTATATGAACGCCGAACGAAGCGGCCGCGCACAACTCGTATTTTGAAAACAAATAAAAATACCATGATTTAATCTTTGAAAATTCAATGTCAGGCTTTCAGGGCAAGATGTTCGGCTAATTATCAATCGGTGTCCGGTTTTTCTATTTTTGAGCCTTGCAACTCTATTCGCGGTCCGGCCTTATATTGCCTGGTCTCTGACTAACCCTTCGGAGACAATAAGTCGTGACCGTGAGTATATTATGCTATTCAATATGACCTTGGAGCACGTCCTTAGATACTGATAGCACATTACGGTGGAATACAACTGAATGGACTACACCAGGTGATAGCCTACGTGAACGTCCTGGCATTACCTACTAGAGGAAAAGAAAAAGCACAATATAAGGGCAGCGGCAACACTGGATACCGAAGCAAAGAAGGCAAAAACACCAGTGCTGCCAGAGAAAACTTTAAAGTCTCAGATACTACAACCTAGGGGGTGGAAAAGTTTAGATACTTAGGCTGCACTATAACGGATACTAACACCAGGGAAGAAGAAATAGATCTCAGGGTTCAAAATACTTACTCTTTGTTATAGTGCAGCATTACACAAGGTGTTAGTGTCCAAGCTTCTCAGCCAACGCACAAATCAGTTATACGGCCCACACTATGTACGAATGTGAGACTTGGACATTGACCCATAAAGAAGAACAAAAACTTCTGGTGACGGAAAGAAAAGTGCTGAGAGACATTCTTGGTGCAACGTGTACGGCAGAGGGATATAGTGAAGAAGGAAAAACGAGGAAGTCGAGCAATTGATGGCCGGGCCCAACATAATCGGCGAGATAAAAGCACACAAACTTCTCTGACTTGGTCACCTTTTTAGCCGCCTCTGTGGTCTAGTGGCTAAGCCACCGGTTTCGGACCCAGAGGTCCCGGGTTCGATTCCCAGCGGGGTGTACATCTTTGTGTGCTCGGTTTGGTTGGTCGTAGGGCTGTTAAGTTCGCCTGGCCAGCTACCACCATCTTATCTAAGTCTGTCGCCATAACAACGATGTTTATAGCATTGTTGTGTTCCGGCAGTTTAAGATAAGATAGCCAGTTCCTCAGTGGTTGAGGATTCCGGGTGAAGCGCGCTTCCACCTTTGGCCTTATCGTCACTTACCATCAGGTGAGATGAAGGCCAAGCGCTCACCCGTTGAAGATAAAAAAAAAACCTGGAGAGAATGGGGAGTGATGGTGCCGTCAACTTGGGAACTTACTTACAACATGCCTACTTGGGACGACCGAACGGTCGGTCGGCGTAGGTATCGCTGGGTAGATCAGATCATGCGGGATTTGCACGAGCTCCAATTTCAAGATTGAAATAGCGCACGACAGACCGAAATGGCGGCTCTTATTGTCGGAGGTCAAGACCCACTTTGGGTCGCTGCGCCATCGTAGTAAGTAAGTAAGTAAGTGAGTATATGAATGCATAATTATTATGTATGTAAAAATCGTATCTAAACCTCTTAACCCCTTGAGGATCGTAAAACCAGACACAATTAAAAATCTATTGTTTCGCATCGCGACCTCCGGCGGTCTTATGAACCTTGACCTATTTCAAAACCACCTCTTTCTTTCTAAAGTTCTTTATAATTATTACCTAGGTCCATTGCAAAAATACGCTAGTTTATTTTTTATTAATTCTAACAGCTATGCGATTCTCTAAGCGACACATAGACGCTGCGCGCTTGGCTGTGATCTGCTGTCTCTTTCCAATTTTGTGAATATGAAAGAGACAAAGTCAATTCTCAGCGCTGCGGCAGCCGCTGCTACCAAGGCTTTGTCTTAAAGAATCCCACCACAGAATAATATTACTAGATCCCACTGCAGAATTACGATTAAATCTATACCCGCTTGCGCCTTACGCAAACGAAACGATCAAACTTTGTTTCTGAAATTACTTGCGTAATATTAAAAGCTTTTGAGACGTATCTGCTTGCATAAAGGCATTTAATTTATTATTACTAACATAAATTGCCGGGTCAGTGGTCCAGTAGTTCTGTGTGTGACCGACCACTCACACGGCGGCGACAGTGGTGACCATGAACCGTGGTGACAAACGCCCGAAATTAATAACGTATCTAGAAATTGTTTAACCTTTTAAATTCAAATTTTTGACTTGAGCCATACACAATTTATGTCCAATTTCTCACTCTGATAGAAAATCTAAGGATGCTTTATTAATTTCGGGCGATAAGGGACTATAGATTAATTTATTAGTGTAACCAGGTAGCATTTTTGATATTGCTAATCAACTTAATTAAGTACCTACCTAGTCGATTGGCAATGAGTGTGTCTCGTTGCATGACAAGGTGGCGTGCTAGCCTACTAGCCGGGTTGTCTGCAGTCGCGGGCGCTGAACGGTTATGCAACATTGTTTCGTAAACAACTTCGAAATACAGGTTACCATCCTTGAATAAATGTGCGACGCAAGCAGTTCCTAAAGTAAAATTATAAAAAGAATGTTTAAATAATTTTAAGCGGGATGACAATAACGAAGGCGGCGACGTCGAAAATGGCGGTGTTGATAAAGAGTGTTATTTTTTTTTATTTTTTTTTTTTTTATATGAGAGAGAGGCAAACGAGCAGGCGGGTCACCTGATGGAGAGTAATCACCGCCGCCCATGGACACCCGCAAAACCAGAGGAGTCGCAGACGCGTTGCCGGCCTTTAAGGGAGGAATAGGTTTAAGGAAGGAATAGGAATTGGGAGGAGGGGGGGGGGGGAGTGGAAGGGGCCTCCGGAACCCTCACTGGTCGGACGAAACACAACAGCACCAAGTGCCATTATTTCACGCCGAATATTAGTGAGAGGGTGGTATTACGCCGGGCGAGCCGGCCCAATGTGTGCTGCAACGCAGCGTGGCTCTACCACTCAGTTGGTGTCACTCATTTAGCACCACCCAGGGATCACGTGTAGGGTCTCAAGGGTAAACCTACGGACGCGAGCAACTTTGACCCCCAAAAATAAACCTCTTATTTACATATTGTTTGAATGTTTTTAGTTATTTAAAAATATTAAGTACCTACTTAAGTATTTTTTAAATTACTAAAAACACATTCAAATCCAAAATCAATTTTGATTTGAGGTAAGTACCTAATAACTAAAATACTGACCATGTCATGGAAACAAAAATTCTTTATGTTTATAATGAGTATGGAAAAGTGTTGAAAAAATTCCGCATTCCGGGCCGGTGCTCTTCCCAGTTGAGTTACCGTACAGTTATCCAATCCGGCGAAATTTAACATTATTTTTTTGTTCGTAAAAAAACTCGTAAGTAGATAAAACGACAATTCAAGTAAATAACGTAGCTACACAATAAGATAACACATAAATTATCGCACACACCAAAGTTAATAGTAGGTAGATCTGTATTTATCGGGAATATGTTTTTTTCGGGGAGCTTATGTAACGCCAGCAGGGGGGTTACTCTCGAACGCAAACTCAATTTTAATACAATTCCAATGCGATTAATATGTATCGATATTGGGTTATGTAAAGATAATTCCGGAACGCCATCTCGATAATAATTTGTTCAATCAATTTCCATGCAATTTAATTCCAATGTGGCGCTATTGTCGCTTACAAAAGTGCCATTTGGCATTTTTTAGATTTGTGATTGGAAATTGATTAATGCAATTCTGTTTCAAGAGTAGCCTACCAGGTCACCCTAACCAAAACTGTAAAACTCTACTGTAATCGATATTAATCCTCATTCCTACCCAAAAAATAAAGTCCAAAATGTATTAGGACGTTGGTGGTAGTGGACCTGCCGATGCTGGCATTGCATGGTCGGTATGTTAGGTAATCACAGTAATTAATCCGATTACCAATTACCTACTTAAAGACACTTTTTAATTTTTTCGCAACGTACATTAAAATCATGTAACTACCTAAATGCTGTCCTTATCAATAAATTAAAAAAAGAACACCAAATAAAGTTACACCAAATAAAGTTAACGAAAACACTACACACAACAGACCCGGCCCTAAATTAAACACATTTTACAAATGATAAAACAAATAAAAGTAGGTACATAAAAAATGCAAAGAAAAATATTCGCACTGGATTATCCGAGGCGCGTATCGGTCCGCGCTGATCGAAACTAACCAAACCACTGGTAGTTACAACGAATGGAAATAAAAGTCTGCAAAGTAGACACCCGGCACGCAACAGTTATAATGTTACTTTACTACAAAACAGGTTCTACTTACCACATGTCTACAGTGCATTTACCTACCATGTAATGTAACTATATAGGTACCTAATTTATTTACAGATTGCATGACGTTGTGAGACACTGTTTTGTTTTATTTATGCATTTTCACATGCATGATGATGTTACATTATAAGTAGGTACAGTCAGCATGAAAAGTAACTGAACTAAAACAAGGTGGCAAAATTAAGTAATAGTCACGTGTAAGTGTCTTTACATACTCATCATTTAACATTTCAGAATTATATGACATTTTTTGTGTTCATAATTATAACGTCTCTGTAATTACCTATAGTGACGGTCATGTACTTTTGACTCAACAGCTATGTCAGACAATTCAGGTCATTTCAACAGTAACAATCATTTGAAAATTTTCATATGCTATGCTACTTTTGATGCTGACTGTACCCTATAGCTTGCATGATGACCTTTGATGATGACGGTCTGTTGGCTGTTGGTCTGTACTGCAGCGCATCGACTTGGCTTCCCTTATCGTTCAATTTAGATTGAGACATTTTGCTTTGTTATTTTGTGTTGTTGTAACAAGTTTCTTGAGAACAAAGAGAAAAAATATAACTTTATTAAGGGGGTGCCGCGCGATCGCAAAAACTAACATAAGTCTCTCAATAAACTTCAAAGCAAAATCAATCATATTGATATTTCTAATAATTAGAACAATTCTGCTTTGAAGTTTTAGACCTAGTAATTTAACAATGTTTTTATTCTGCGCATTGTGCAAAATTATCACGCGCTTGTGTTAAAAATTAAAATTTACTTTATAGGTACTTACTTAAGTACATTATAGAAGGGGGTGCCCTGCGGAATATCAATACAAATATTTTCATGTAAGAATTATTGTTTCATGCATAAAATAAGGAAGTTGTCGAAAAAATATGTTTTTAGGAGTCATTAGATTATGTATTGTTTGTTATTGTTTAAAGAAATTGTTTCAAATTTCAACAAGGCCATGACCTTGTGCAATGATCGATCAGGCTAACTTACATAGTTTCTTTTAATGTATTTAACTAATTCAGCGCATAGTACATAGTACATACAAGTGACTTAAAAATACGTAAATTTTCACAATTTCGTGCAGGACCCCCTTAAATTAAAAGAAGCGTTTAGTATTATCTTGTGTAATAGGAACCTGTTACATAAAAAATTTAAATTACATAAAATAGTAAAAAGGCTTACACCTACTAAACTCTAGGAAAAAATATTTACTTACACTAAGTAATTATTTATTTTAATTAAGTAAGTAATATAATACCTAATATACTACATAGAGTCAGACAGTAACTTACATAATTATTTATAATAAGTTTTCGGTAACACTAGTTCCTTAGGCATCGACTCCCTGTCTCCTGTATGTTGACAAAGGCCTCCTCCAACTGCCGCCATTTTTCTCTATCGTTAGCTACTCTTGTCCCTAGGAGACCCCCCACACTGGCGTCTTTCGAGCGTCAGCGTCATGCCGGCGTCTATGCGGCGCGCGGCGTCGTCGGTCGCGTCGACGCCGCGCGAGCTCTGCTTCAGTATAAATAAAGTTACTCTATGCTCTGCACTGACGCCGCGTGTACGCCGGCTCGACGCCGACGTCGAAAAACGCCAGTGTAGGGGTCTCTAAACCACCAGGGCCGTTATTCTGTAACCATTCCTTGTTTCAAACCACGTTAATTCCTTAAAAAGTTACGATATCTTCCCAAAAACGTATGCGTTTGACGTTGGTGCGCGGTAAGGTTTAGGTGTAGAATCTATAGATTGCGATAGAGAATCAGGGCCCTACTACGGCTTTGATATCATCAACCCATCATCTAAAAGGTCCCTATTTTCTCTTCCTGCCACTTGTGAACCGATTATTATTCATTACTAATTTTGCCCATTTTTCACTTCCTCTGATTCTGTGGCCAGCCCACTTCCACTATAGCCTTTTTGTTTTTATAATATTGTTTGTTTCCTGATGTTGTCAATTCTGATTCTATTGGATAGCCTTTTCCCCAGCATACTCCTATCCATGGAGTTCTGGCATGTTTCGAGCTTCTAACTGTGGGTTTTTGTGAGTGCCCATAGGTTTGGTAACCATAAGTAAGTATAGGAAGTATGCAGGTATCAAATAGTTTCCGTTTGATAGTGATCCTGGTTTCACTGTTTTTCCTTTATACCCCAAGCATTTCCAATGCGTCTATCAATTTATTTTGTGGTTAGATCTAAGGGAGAAATTATTTGACTGTAGGTATACATACTCAACAACATAGTCGGTTAAATTGTTATTGATCCTGATAGGTTCTTGCTTCCCATTTGTCATAGCTTTGGTTTTCTGTGTGTTCATGACTAATCCCACCTTTTGGCTTTCTTTATCTAGTTCATTCAACATCATCTGCAGGCCCTCACTCGTCGACGAGAGGATTATCAAATCATCCGCGAATCTTAATGTGATAGGTTTTCACCGTTAATAGACAGCCCACATTTTTCCCAATCTAATTGGCGAAAGATCTCCTCTAGAACTGCCGTAAAAAGTTTCGGTGAGAGGGGGTCGCCCTGGCGATTTTAAATAGGTACTTTCAACCTTTACATAGTATAAAAAATTAATAGTTTAAAAAACACTAGAGAAACACGCTTTTATAAATGCACGTAAAAACCAAAAATAAATTATGGATCGTTCAAGTTGTCTCTATTTCTGGGCTGAAGTTAAACTATGTGCTTTTAATTATAATATTTGATTGTGTTATCAAATACTAATACTAACTTCCTGGCGGAAGCTGCATGAGATCGCACAAGAGCATAACGTTTATGCCGCCAAAGGGTTACCAAAGGGAACCAAAGATATCTCGTCCACGAACAAGAACTCTACATTTTGCCACTGTTGACACATTACCCTTATGTACTTAATTTCCTGAAAGAAGAGGCGTTAAAAATGTCGTTGAATGTTGTCTCTCCTCGCTGCTGGCGCATGTTTTTTCTGAGTTCGACATACTGTTACTTTGAACAGATTGTTTAATGTAGAGCTACCTACTAGTCGTGCTGCAACTCCAGATAAAGCGCCAATCTGTGTAACCTGCTTCCCGTAACATCGCTTAACTTGATTTCTCAGCAAGTTATACAAAAAGTCTTCAGGGCGGGGCATCAGTTCTGTTTAAATGTAACAAATCCAAATGGAATGACGATTTGGAGCTGTGTTAATAGAAGCACTTGCATTGGTTCGTTGACAATGAATTTCAAAATGGATAGTTTATTTAGAAATATTATTGTCATTTTTTCTTGATTATAATTAAAGCTAATGTAATATATTTAGTATCAGCATTGCACCCGTGCGAAGCCGGGGCGGGTCGCTAGTTAAATATAAAAATGAGTAAAGGCGTAGGTAGGTGTACCTACGTAAGTTAATAAAATTTTATTAATTAAGTACATTAGAATAATAGAAGTGCTTCCAAAGAGAAGATCGCTTTTTTCTTACAAAGTAAAATTAATACACATCCCCTTTTAGATAATACTTTTATTGCAACAGTAAAGTTTACATTATATACAAAACATGAGAATAAAATAGTACATACCTACAAATCCTACAATACGTAGGTAGTTACAAATTGGCGGTCCTATCGATGCGATTTCTGCCAGACAACCAATTTAATAACATTATAGAGTTATTGAATTGAATAATATATGCATTTCGTGAGATATACCTACTTAGGCATGTTCAATAACTGTTTGCTTAATCAATACATTTTGTAACTTAACCAGAGACTTCTTGGCGGGAAAGTGAAGCGTCATTGTCTGCAGTTTTGTTTTATTTTATATAATTGGTGTTTTGTCGAATATTAATGTGAAATAATGGTGGATTATTTACTGTTAAGTGTTCGTGAACGTGCATGAGTGTTAGCAAATAAAACAAAACAGTGCAACATTACTTTTCAAATTCTCTCAAGAAGTCCGTGTGAGACCTCAATAAAGTCCCACAGCTTTATTGAGTCTCGAGGGGTTTGGGGGAAAATCATTTACCATTAAACGTTCATTATTACTCATTATCATCCACTTAATGTAAAGAAAATAATAATTACTATTAAAAACTTGACACTGGCTAAATGTGCTGATCGCACATAGCCATTATATTAGAAAAAAAACCTCAGAACAATAAGTTATTGTTCTGAGGCCTCAACCATCATTGTAGCGAAGACTTGATTTCAATGATGGAGGGCTATTTGCACAAAGAATTGTCAATGATTTGTTTACAAACGTTCTTTAACAAAATTGGCCCAAGACGGTATAGAGCCAAAGAATAGTTCAAATTCTACAGTTCCAAAAATATTCAATTTCCACACAATACATTATCAGCCTATTGATAGCCTACTTCAAGCCCTCCAACAAAACAATAGGACAAGTGTTGACAAAGACTTTAATTTTACTTAAAATATGGTAGGTACTTACTTAACAATATACATAATCTATGAGTTCTTAAATCGAAATGAATGCGGGTTGGTGACTTTAACACACTCCCATCTTATCGAGTCACGATATAATTTATTTTGAGCACCCGGCCGCTGTCCCGGCCATGGACCAAAGCCTTGGACTTTCCAACAGTTGTAAGCTTATGTAATTTGCAATTTCAAGATCGTAAAACGAACGCACAAACAAGCCGCTGCGCCGGCGCGCCCCGGCAGCCCGCCCGCCCGCCTACCTGCTAGCCGCCCGCTGCCACCGCAGTGTCTTGATTTAAGCTAGCAACACTACTCCTTATAAACTAAAGTACAACATTACGTTAAAAAAATTTAACTACCCTCATTAAAACTTCATCCCTTATCAAAAAATCGTACTGTCTTTTACGTCGTTATAGTTGTTTGTTAAATGTGCTGCAAATTAGTGAATTACGATAGTAAGTGTACCTATATATGAAAATTTTCAACGTTCTTGAAATGTTAGTCGGCACTATCTATGGCATGTCTATTTAATATATAATTATAAATATCATTTTTACTACTTATCTCCTTTTTTGCTCTTGTGCCAGATTTCAAACAATTCCCTTTTCTTCATTTTAGGTGGTCCTATCGAAAATTAAAAAAAAAATGTATGAGAGGGGCAAACGAGGGCATACACACATAGCTAAGTTGGGCGAAAGAAAACACCAATTGTACCACAAAAATATTTTCAGCTGCTTGCCTTCTATTGAAGTAAAAGACACAACCAAGTTTTTACGAAATTTTCAACAATTTCTCATGAGTATACTTTGATATTAAGTACACTTATCATGTGCACTTACTATCGTAATTCACTCATTTGCAGCACATTTAAGAGGGTTTACGCATTTCGGTTTCCCATACAAATATCCAAGTCAAAATTTTTAAAAACCACTAAGCCAATTTTAATGAAACTTTGCTTGCTAAAGTAAAATACAGGGATCTAAATAGTTTGTTGAAACGTTTTTAAAAAACGTTTATTTAAGTGAGTTATTGCGATTTTAAACTCTCTATAAGACTAAGTAGTGGACTTTAAATCGCAATAACTCAGCCATAACTATTATTGTTCTGAGAACCGACCAATAATTTTTCAACTTCTTCCCGCCCAGCATAAACACCATCAAGGCACAACATGGAAGAAGGGCAAGGAGATCTTGCTCATACAGCTTATTATTTTGTGAAGTTTATGTCATAAAATGATGATTAATAAGTAATTTAATCAGAATTAAATATGATTTAAAATTATGTGGAAAGGCCTGTGCTCAGCAGAGACGTTTTTAGGTTGACGAAAATGTTGATGGATGATGTGGTGTGAACTGATGATAAAAATATTATTCGCCTTTTTTCCTTGCTAATTTGATTACTTATGTTAATTTAAATTTACTAGAGTCTGACCAACGAAACGTGACGCGGTCTATTTTCAAAAGTTTTGTTATGGCAACATTTTTAAGCTGTCAAACGATTGTGTTAGTTTTGTGTATACACGGCGTCAGATCAACCTCTAATCTAAGGATCAACCTACCCTAAACTGTCAAACTTCTCCAATGAATATTGATTCTTAGAACTAAACAATAAAGTTCAAAATTGATTATAGAAATTTGACAGTTTTGGGTAGGTTGAACTGACGCCGTGTGTACTTGAATTTATCATTTTGATACTTAACATAGGTACTCTTTTATTGTTCTCGTCTATTATTTTACATTTTACTCTGAAAAACTACATACTAAAATCGTAAACAATTCTAGGTCAATTCTGTATACTTACTTACTTTTTCCTTTCATTCAAAATTAATAACCTAAGTTGACTCTCCAACCAATTTTTGTTTATCGTACAGTACAGACATTGCAAGTACTAGTGAGACAAAACTAAAAATTAAAGAGATTGTCAAGAATATTACATCACTTGAACATAAGTAGTGTTATCTAGTGAAACGCAATATTTGGAAAAAATATCGTCAATGACATTTTCAACATTCCCATTTTCCAACAAATTTAATTATTCTATTCTACTTTGTAAGTCGGTTAATATTAATTATGGTATTTTCATTTTCACAAATGCTTCTTCAATTATTCTTAAGATTTATTCTTATTTATTGATAGATACTACAAATTATGTGTTTGGTTGATCTAGAGTTTAATAAAAAAAAATACAAGTATCAACGTCGTTTTGTCACAGTATAATGAGTGTTGACACCCCAAGAATTTTTGAATTTGCCGCCATTCTTTCGAGTCACGTTTCGTTGGTCAGACTCTAATTTTCATCATAATATTATACCTACTAATCAAAATTAAACTTAATTACACAATAACCTAGCTGAATGTGCAAACAGCACGAAGCAAAAAAAAAAATGATGATTGACGGAAATGGAACATGATGATGGGGACTTCTTGACGGGAAAGTGAAGCGTCATATTTGCAGTTTTTTATTATTTTCTAAAATTTATGTTTTGAATATTAATGTGAAATAATGGTGGATTATTTACTGTTAAGTCTGCGGGCACGAGATTAGCGACGGCCGAGCGACGGCGACGGCGGCGATGCAGACAACAACATGGACCCTATATATAACTCTACTCTTTGATGGACACCTATGGTGACGCGCACGACACGAGCGATGGCGGGGCGATGCGATCGAGCGATGCACGGGCGACTCGGAAGCGACCGACGACGGCGGCGGCGCGGAAGCGACGAGAACATCGCCATTGCTCGGCCGTCGCCAATCTCGTGCCAGTGTTCGTGAACGTGAATGAGTGTTAGCAATTAAAACAAAAGAGTGCAACATCAGTACACTTCACATCACTTTTCAAATTCTCTCAAGAAGTCCGTGTGAGACCTCAATAAAGTACAAAAGTAGTAGTAAAGCTTTATTGAGTCTCGAGGGGTTTGGGGAAAATCATTTACCATTAAAAGTGAAGCGTCATGTCTGCAGTTTTGTTTTATTTTCTAAAATTCGTGTTTTTTCGAACATTAATGTGAAATAATAGTGGATTATTAACCTTTAAGGGTTTGTGAACGTGCATGAGTGTTGGCAATTGTAACAAAACAGTGCAACATCACTTTTCAAATTCTCTCAAGAAGTCCGTGTGAGTCCTCAGTCAAGTCCCACATCTTTACTGAGGGCTCAAGGGGTTTCGGGAACATCATTTATCATTCATCATCTTAATCACCACTCATTATCATCAAGGGGGAAAAACATACATAAAAATACTAATGACTAGGCAGTATGGTCTCTGATCTTAGCCTGTTCCTTTACGGAACATATATTTAAAAAAGAAAAAAAAAAGACTTCTTGGCGGGAAAGTGAAGCGTCATGTCTTCAGTTTTGTTTTATTTTCCAAAATTTGTGTTTTTTCGAACATTAATGTGAAATAATAGTGGATTATTAACCGTTAAGTGTTTGTGAACGTGCATGAGTGGTGGCAAATGAAACAAAACAGTGCAACATCACTTTTCAAATTCTCTCAAGTAGTCCGCGTGAGACCTCAGTAAAGTCCCACATCTTTACTGAGAACTCAAGGGGTTGGGGAACATCATTTATCATTCATCTTAATCACCACTCATTATCATCACGGGAAAAAAAAACAAATAAAAAACTAATGACTAGGCAGTATGGCTCAGACCTTAGCCTGTTCCTTCATGGAACAAATATATATTTAAAAAAAAAAAATTATTGATGATCAGTGACTGATTGCGTTGCCAGACGTGCGATAATTATCGTAGATCCACGATAATTTGGAGGGGCATGCGATAAAAAATAATAATTAAGTATCGCACGATAATTTGTATAATTCGTCGACTTTCCACGATATTTTTTGTCAGTTCAACGATAATTTTGTGACGAACCTGGTTTAGCATCAGTCGTTCAGTCACAGTTTGGAAATAACGAAATTTAAGGTACCACAGTCAGTCCTTTTCAAGGTGATGAGCTTTTTTTTTTTTTTAGCTCGTGACGTCGGATGTTACCATATTTGGAGTGCCCAGTCGTATAAATTCTGTCTTTTTGAATGCGATAAAAACACGATAATTTTGCAGTAACTCTAGGATAGTTTTGACCTACGGATCTGGCAACACTGCTAGAGACAAACACAAACAAAACAGAAAGTTACAATCACAAAGTAAGTAGGTAGGTACTTTGTATTAGTAATAGTTTAATGTCTTTGTTTGTATTAAACGGAATTACAATTTCCACAGCGCTGCGCACAGAACAATATATACTTTAACGAGTACATTACAGTGTAAACTTCAAAGTAAGTACTTTTTTTATACGTGTAATTCTGATCCTAGATTACATTAATTACAGTAAGTAATAACAGAAATAGAAAGTCTAAATTAAAGTAATTTATAAGGTTTAGAATAAATCCTGTGCCTTGCTACTACATTTAAGGTTTGTTTAGGGTCTGTCTCGCTTGTAAGTTTAACTACCTATCACACTAACGTTGCTTTAAAAACATTACATAATTAAGATAGCGTGCATACAAAAGTTGTAAAAAAAGATCTAAATATACCAAAAGAACGTTTAGTTAAGTATTTATCGATTAACTCCGCTTTCGTAAATTTGTGCACTGCCAAATCGTTACACACGAGAAGTATAAATTATTTAAATTTGATAAGTTTGCAATACTATAACATTCTTTACAAAAAAAGACTTTTATTGTTGGATTGGATGAAGGTATGATTCGTATGGGTATGAGGCTGAATAAAAATTAATGATATTCAATAAGTTCATTTAAATACAAAGGCCTCTATAATTCACATTATTTTGTCAATACATACCAACATTTATTTAATTGTATGAAATTTGAGTTTTATTGACAAAGAGTGTGGCAATGACTTTCCGAAAATCAAATTTTACTGCAAGCGATAATTTCCCAATTTTTAATTTTTGAAAACAAGTAAGTATATTTTACCAGAATTATTATTGTTCATTGTATTTAACTTTCTAATTCTGAGTGTTCTCATTAAAGAAGTTACAAGTGGGCCTCTAGTAACTAATAATTACTACATTGTGACTAGGAACTTTGTTTCTGTGTCATATAAAATATCTCCAGAGTGATTCCTGCATGCTAACTAACTTGCAAAAATATTGTAAAGAATTTTAAAAAATGTGTGAACAGAATTTTTAAGATTTTCCTTTACAGATTACTAGTGTACAATTATAATTTATTTAAGAGGAATAAATGAATATGAATGTAATTCTGGACTGACATTTTGTAAACTATGCTGTTTTTTTATATTATAATATTATTATTTTTTAATTTTGATAATAATTGTAATTTTTAATTATTTTTTTATTTATGCATTTTCTCAACAGTTTAGAATTGACTTTTATTAATGTATACGTAGTAGTTTCTTTTCGTAAAATATAACATTTCTATTTTTGTAGGCCGATAAGGCAGATCGCAGTAATATAATAATAAATAATAAATCTTTCCTACAATCACACCAATTATCTAGCCCAAGAGAAGCTTCGAAGAAACTCGTTAAATGGTTACTAGACAACGGATAAACATACTTAAAATACTTAAATACATACTTATTACACATAGAAAACACCCAGACCCGAGACAATTTAGAAAAACAATAATTTCTAACTTGACCCGACCGGGGATCGAACCCGGGACCTCAGAGATGGCGACACCATGAAAACCGGTGTATAAACCACTCGACCAAGGAGGTCGTAAACTCTATAATACATTAAATTAGATCTAATCTCATTACTGTGAATCACAAATAAATAATTTGTATTTGTATTGGAGTATGCTATCTTTCAACTTAGTTTAAATTTCTAATTATTACCAGTGCCAAGTACCAAATTCCAAAGAGCAAAGACTTAGTAGGTAGTTAATTTGCATTCAAGCATTGTCTTGCCTACATAATTATATCATTGTTTTGTGTGTTTTGTTAAGTGTAGACTAGTTGAATACAGTAATATGGTGAATTAATTTCCTTTATTTTATTTTAGTAAAATTGCGATGTGTACATCAAATCCAAAACAGGATAATGCTGAGGTAAGTTTTTAAAAACTAACTTATGTAAAAATAAAAGTCTTGACTCTCTCACGAACAAACTCCATAACCCCTTGTACATAGGAACCTAAAATTGTTCACAGTTGTTCCCTTTACGATGTAGACAAGGAATAAGGCCAGTATTTCTAAATTCTTCCCATAATATAAGGGAGTATGAATTTATGTCAAGTTTGCGCATTTACCGCGAAAAAACATCCCTTCGTCGTACCTCTGAACTTTGAGGGAGCTCCCCTTGATACCAATCCGACTATTGGAATCCTTGGCGTCGATATTTCGAGTGACGTTCAGTTTCGTGGTCATTTGGAAGGTAAAGCTAAATTAGCTTCGAAAAAGCTGGGTGTGCTTAATAGAGCGGGTCAGTATTTCACGCCGGCCCACCGTTTACAACTGTATAAAGCACAGGTCAGGCCGCATATGGAATACTGCTCCCATCTCTGGGCTGGAGCACCCCAATACCAACTCCTTCCATTTGACCGCATTCAACGCAGAGCTGCTCGAATTGTCGACGACGTGGTTATTTCAGGACAGCTCGATCCACTGGCTCTTCGGAGAGATGTTGCGTCTCTCTGTATATTGTACCGTATATATCATGGGGAGTGTTCTGAGGAATTGTTCGGCTTGATCCCTGCCGCTGATTTCCTTCACCGCACTACACGCAATCGACTGTCATTCCATCCACATCACCTTGATGGATGGCGGTCTAGTACTGTGCGTTTTTCAAGAAATTTCTTGCCTCGAACTACAGTGTTGTGGAACCAGCTCTCGGCGGCGGTATTTCCGGACCGTTTAGACTTAGGGATCTTCAAGAAACGAGCCTATTCCTTCCTTAAAGGCCGGCAACGCGCCTGCGATTCCTCTGGTTTTGCGGGTGTCCATGGGCGGCGGTGATTACTTTCCATCAGGTGACCCGCTTGCTAGTTTGCCTCCTTCTGCTATAAAAAAAAAATGTACTATCTCTATACACCCTTAATTTTTATTCGTTTAAATTAAATAAAGGGTGAGTTCCACCCATGAAACTAAACAACTTTTCCCAAGAAACCTATGTGCAATAATGACAAAAAAAATTCGACCTCCCATACAAAACTGTCTGAGCAGCTGACGACAATAGTATGAGAGGTCGAAATTTTTTTGTCATTATTGCACATAGGTTTCTTGGGGAAAGTTGTTCAGTTTCATGGGTGGAACTTACCCTTAATTTCATAAAAACGAATAAAAATTAAGGGTTTATAGGTACGCATGATTGTTTACTGGCGTAGTAACTTTAAAAAAAGATCTTCAGCAGTAGTGTTTCATATGTATTTACAGTACCGCAACAGCAAGACCTCAAAGATATTCTTTGGAATGGCGGCGAACATGCTTAAGCATTTCTTCCTTCTACTCCGGATATACGTTGACCTGTTGATTGACGTCATTTTCGGCTTCCTCTTTGAAGGAAAGAAGGTAGCAATCCCAGACTTACAGAAAGAGCATTCTATGCTAGCTGAAAGCGCTGTGACACTGGCAGCTAAGATCAGAAACAAAGAGTTAACTTCGGAGGAGTTGGTTCAAGCTTGTATCGAGCGGATCAAAGAGGTAAGTTCATCCACCATCCATTAAAATTACTTCTTAATTATTTTTATTATTATCTTAATTAATTGAGATATACATAATCACAAAGAGAAAATAAATGTTTTCTCACAACTTCAAAATACTTTAAATTCATATACATATTGTTTACGTAAAAGTCCCAAAAGTCAACGGCTGATGAAACATAATCATTTATGTATAGTAATCAAGGCTGCTTGTCAATGGTTCGTCAGACTATATTAACATAAGCATAATTCAAAGAAATGTGTAAATACACCACTTTGTTATATTATGTACAACTAACTAAATTAAATATACTTTTGACAATATATGCATAATACCTATTATTTAATATTGTTTTAAGGTAAACCCTATACTGAATGCTGTTATAGATGAAAGATTTGAAAACGCACTAAAAGATGCGAGAGAAATCGACAGGAAGATAGCTGAAGGGTTGCCAGAGCACTATTTCAAGGAACAGCCTTTCTTAGGTAACATTAGTAAATCTAATTTCTTTTTGTCATAGCAAAAAAGCCAATTGTGTCATACCCCCAGAAATAGGGTCAAGTGGAAGCGGTACAGACGCCCTATGGGCACCCAAAACACCCCATGTATGTTCCGCGATTTTCAATAGTATTAAAACTATGAATCTTTGTTAAACTCGTTTGAATACTTTTTCAGTTATTGTGATCTGAAAATATGGGGCACATGTCAAAAAATACCTTTCCTTAACTATAGAGTCACAGTGACCAAAATAATAATAGTCAACATAAGAATAGAATAGAATGGAATAGAATGTTTTTATTTGAGCAACACTGTTCATCAAAGAAAAAATAAACAAAAATTAAAAATCAATACTTAAGTAAAATTATAGTTCAAATATTTGTAAAAATATTTCTTTCGGATCTCGGAGGTGAAAACTTCTAAGATTTGATGAAGCAACGTTGACTAAAAAACATAAGCATCAAGCACACTGACAAATTTCGACGGGTGAAAACCAGAACTCGGTAGCCAAGTGGTTAAGGCAGCCGCCCGGAATGCGGAAGGTGCGTGGTTCGATTCCCGCCTGAGGTTGTCGTCTTTTTTCAGTGTTTAAAATTTTACTTAAGTGTTAATAAAACGCTAAAATATATAAAAAAAACATTAATAAAAACTTTAACTTCAAAATAATGATACTTTAGCATACGATGCTGCATGCACAGTGTCGCCAAACAGGGCCTAAAAGGACAAGGTATTTCATCCAGGCGTCCCCTTCACCGCTAAGGAGAGCCACGCGGTGTACGGCATGCTCAACCCGCTGGGGCTGCGCGCGCGGGCGCACGTGCGCGCGCACGCGGACGCCGAGTGCGTGCGGCGGCTGCGGCGCGCCGGCGCCATACCCGTGGCCGTCACCAACGTGCCCGAGGGCAACAAATGGTGCGTTTCATATAGAGTTCCTTATCACGGAGTTAGGCAGTTGTCCCACCGCCGACGATAAACGAGAAGCGAGTCGAGATAGAACTAAAAACGGTATTTCCGGACCGTCACGACTTAGGGATCTTCAAGAAACGAGCTTATTCCTTCCTTAAAGGCCGGCAACGCGTCTGCGATTCCTCTGGTTTTGCGGGTGTCCATATGGGCGGCGGTGATTACTTTCCATCAGGTGACCTGCTTGCTCGTTTGCCTTCTTCTGCTATAAAACAAAAACGAGTTGGCAAGCAACCGCTGGTTGGTGTCTCGGCGTGAGTTCTGATCGCTGAGCGAGTGTCGCTAAGCGAGAATTATCTTTAATAGCTCTTGCTTGTCGCTCAGCGACGAACTAGTGCAGCGAGTCCTCGCCGGCAGTGTGAACAGTCAGCGATCAACTATTTATATATGCATCTCTTTTGTTTACACGGGATGATATCTATTGTACGTTTCTTGAGCGAGAAAATAGACGATAGTTAGTCGTTTACTCGCCGTTGGTGAGACAACTGCCTTAAGAGGGTTTACGTATTTCAGTTTCCCATACAAATTTCAAAGTTGAAATTTTAAAAAACCAGCAGGTAAGGCAATTTTGATGAAACTCGGCATGCTGAAGTAAAATATAGAGATCTAAATAGTTCGTTGATAAATTTTAAAAAAAATGTTTATTTAACTGAGTTATTGCGATTTTAAACTTTATATAGTGGACTCACAATAACTCATCCAAATAAACGTTTTTAAAATGTTTTCAACAAACTATTCAGATCCCTGTATTTTACTATAGCATGCATAGTTTCATAAAAAATGGCTGATTGATCTTTAAAAATGTTTACTTGGAAGATTGTATGGGAAACCGAAATGCGTAAACCCTCTTAAAGAGAGAACGAGAAAAAGTATGATCACAACCTTCGTCCACAATTTTGTTTTCACTTTAGTAATTTATTAACCCTTTCTTTCCCACGTCCCCTTCCGCATCCCCACCGTCGCAACCTTCGATCAACAATACAACTAGATGTCAGGTTGGCGCTAAAAATATCTCTCGGTAAATAAACGCGCACTTGAGAAGTGAGCGTTAATTTTCTCGCAAGGCAATAACAGGAAAAAGTACTTTATTTGTTGCCCTTTAAGGTTGATTTCAACACTACATTTATTGACGTCTTTTCATTTTTAAGTGAAAGGAGTATTTATTGCTTTGAAAATGTATTTATTCACGTGGACAGAATTAAGCTTTGATTTTGTACGTGACGCGTTATCTAGTTGTATTGTTGATCGAAGGTCGCAACCTATAATGTACTCGCTTGCAACCTCTGCACCCATTTTTAACACTTTCTCTTGCGCATCCTGTTCCACATCACCGATTCCTCACCAAACTTAGTTTTACACCATTTACAAACCAGGGCCCTTATTCTGTAACGATTCCTTGTTTCAAAACCACGTTAATTCCTTAAAAAGTTACGATATCTTTCCAAAAACGTATGCGTTTGACGTTTATGCGCGGTAAGGTTTAGGTGTGGAATCTATAGATTGCGATACAGAATCAGGGCCCAGCGAGCATTTTGAAATATGCAATATGCCGACATGTAAATATGAGTATTCTGTTTATCTCGCAGGCAGGAGTGCCGCAACATGGCGTTCGGTCAGACCAACAACCCGTACCACTCGGGCCGCACCGCCGGCGGCTCCAGCGGCGGCGAGGCGGCACTCGCCGCCGCGTACGGCTCGCCTATATCGTTGTGTAAATATCAACCTTATATATCCTCTATTCAATTCAAAATCATTCATTCAATTTAAGGTACAATAATTAAGCACTTATGAATTTCGCTATGCCATCGGTTCGTAAGTCTAACTATGGGGCGGGAGCCTTGTACTGAGAAGAACCGGCAACAAACTCAGCGGTGGGAGAGGGCAGCACTGTGCTCTTGTTAAGATCGGCTCCGTATATTGTATTCAGTAAAATAAATTAAAAACTGCTATTTTGCGATGTTTATGTAATAAAGTGAAAATAGATACTGTGATTGTCTTGCACAAACGTTATCTTGGTGGCATTAAACGGATCTCTGGTGTAATTGCAAAGTGAACCTGGTGATTGTTTTTTTCAAGAATTATAGAGCGAATCATTTACAAAGGACATATTAATCGCTATTTCGTGAGTACCTAAACTGTTGCTACCATGCCCAATCATTAACAACGCTATTGTACTCGTTTTCTGTTATTTGAGTGATTGTATTGCTGTGAAATTTCGTTGTTATTATCAATCATTCAAACATTGAACAGCTGACCAATCAGCTGATGATAATATTATCTGACGTTTACCTTCTGTTCAATAGTATTTGCGTTTACTAACACAGCAGCGACATCTATCACAGTCGCGAAAAACTAACGTAATAGCCACAACGATTCGATAGCAACGACGCTAACGCCATCTTGTAAGAAACCATTCAACTAGAACAGATACTCAATAAGGTTGAAGGAGCGAGATGTCAACGGTGAGAACTAGGAAAGCAAACATCCGCAAGATGGCACTAGTCACATGTTATAAATGCAAAAAAGATGTAGATTCGAAAAAAACCATCTTATGCTGTAATTGTAAATACAACTTTGAATTTGACTGTGTTGGTTATTCGGAAAAGCTTTATCACCTAAGAGATGCCGAAAGTAAAAATAAATGGCAATGTCAAACTTGCATTGAGAAGAGTAAATTACAACATTTACAACAGCGCAGCCCTCAACAAGCGTTTGTAACACCAAGAAAGAAGGTGATACCCCATGCATCGAAGGAGGATCCTCCACCTAGCGTATCTCAAGAATCCACCCCTTGGTCCACACCAAACTACACAAATATGACCGACATACAAGATTCACATATACTAACTTTATATACAGCGGACGAGGCGAAGGAAGAGCCTGAACAGTTACTATCAAGAAGTATGGACTGCACCATATCCGACTTTATCTCGCCGCAAGAGTTAAAAGAAACCATACAAGAACTCCAATCGCAACTATTAAGCTCGCAAAACGAATTGGATAACACAATATTAGAAAATAATGGGTATAAAAAGCAAATCGCAAAATTAACAAAGGAAAATAATACTCTTAAAGCGCTTTGCCAGACTCCAATAAAAAAGAACCAATCATGTCGCTTAAACAATGTTAGATGTACCATGCTAAATTCGGACACCTGTTTCTTCACGCCACCCAGACAGCGCACAACAACACACGAGAAGGGTACATCATACAACGTTGAGCCTGTCCTTACTCTTCAACGGAATGTCGCCCTCTTAGAGCAACAACTACAAGAAGCCAAGAGTGAAATAATAAACCTGCAAAACCAAATTATTGCCTCTCAACAAAAACTACAACGACTAAGAAGCAGCAACTTTTCATGTACCTACCACGATACTTTTCTGAACATACCCGATCAAAAACATCATAATAGTATATTTGTATTCGGTACCCAACAGTGTGTTGGTTTATCATCAGCTCTCACGATGTCGAGGGAAAACACAAAGTACGGACAATATTTAATTACGGCTCTAACAAAACCATTTGCTCTCACTACAGATATTCTTAAGCATTGTGAACCTAATGAAATAAAACAAAATGACAAAATCATTGTATGTGTAGGCGAAAATGACTACGATATCAAAATATTGTCGTCACTACTGCGTGAATTCCTCAATCGATTTCAGGACAATGATGTAATACTTTTAAATGTATTAAAAAATATGTACCTTGATGGGAATACACTAAATAAAACATTACATGATATATCTAGTGAATTCAAAAATTGTCACTATGTTGAATGTAAATTAGAACATAAATTATTTAACATGTGTAAATCGATAAATTACATTATTGATTGTATTGATTATAATAATACATATTTAAATATAAAGTCATTAAAAAAACTGATGTCAATGCATAACAGGCCCGGTAATCCCAAGATCTTGTCTTCAAAACACCAAAAAGGTACCATTCCATACTATTTTGCTCGGATGCAGTCAGAGTGTGACTTCGCTAGGTATGATGCCAAAATCTCTCCTACAAAAACTGGAACTCTATTGGACTATTTCCCCGTAATAAAAAATAATGATAAACAGTTTTTTCGTTCGGAATCGCATGGCAACCACAAGTAAACACTATTTTAAAATACTTCATCAAAACATTGCTAGTATCTTATCAAAGCAAGAAATAGTAGAGTTGACACTGCAAGAATTGCAAGATTCAGGTGATGAGCCAGACTTATTGTGCTTCTCTGAAACATTTTTACGTGACGGAAATTTACAGTACTTAAAAATCTATAACTATGAATTGGCGACAGCGTACTGTAGAGACAAACGGAGAGGCGGAACCTGTATCTTGGTAAGACAGGGTACTGTTTACAAGGAACTAAGTAGTATATTACGTAGTTATACAACTCAAAAGTCGTTCGAAGCCTGCGGTATTGAAATTCCCCTATACAAACTGCTTGTGACCTGTCTCTACAGGACACCGACATCCGATCCCAACATTTTTCTACACAAATTAAACCAGTTTTTGCATGAAATTTACAGGAAATTTAAAAATAATATGAACATCGTCATCACAGGTGATTTTAATATTAACATTCTCAAACAGGGAAAAATTACTGAATATTTACAAGATTTATGCCATAATTACAATTTACAAATTCACATTAAAGTTCCCACGCGTAAAGACACGTGCATAGACAATATTCTTAGCAATATTAAAAACGCTTCTGCTAGGATATTACCACTGTATCTATCAGATCATGACACAGCACAACTATTAAGCTTCCCCATTAAACAGAGACACTTTATGGCAAAGTCATACTTTACTTACAAAAAGGACTATTTTTTAAATAATATTAGGAAATTTAAAGAATGTTTAAGTAAACTAAAATGGATAGATATTTACATGGAGTCTGACATGAACAAGGCGTTTGATAGTTTTCACGAACTGCTGTGTCTCTTTTATAATTTATGTTTTCCGTCAATAAAAGTTAAAATAAATAAATCAAATAAAAGTACAAAAAAATGGATAAGTAAGGGTTTAAGAAATAGTTGTAAAACGAAGCGAACTCTCAGATATTTATATTATAAAAATAAAACTGCATTTCTTAAAAACAAATACATGGCCTATTCAAATATGTTAAAAAACTGTATTCTTAAATCAAAAAAGAATTGCAATATTAAATTTATATACAATAGTAAGAATAAATGTAAAGCAACATGGTCTGTTATAAATAATGTAATGGGAAACGCGCAGCAAGACCACAATATAACAGATTTAATGAATAAAAATGACACAATCACGAACCCCTGTGACATTGCAAATCTCTTTAACCATTATTTTATCGACTCGAATAATATCGCAACTAACAACCGACATACCAAATGTATAAATAATAATGCAATGATAAGTAACTCTATTTTCCTTGACCCTACAACAGAGAGCGAGGTCAGAAACGACATAATGTCCCTAAATAACACAAACTCTGTGGGTTACGACGGTATTAGTACTAAGGTAATTAAGGTTAGCATTAACGAACTAGGAGCTGTTTTGACACATTTAATAAACTTATCATTTTCGTCGGGAATCTTCCCTGAGTCGTTGAAACTATCTGTTGTAAAGCCACTGTACAAAAAAGGTAAAAAAAATGATGTCGATAACTATCGCCCAATTACTTTGATACCTGTTTTATCGAAGGTATTTGAAAAGTGTATGTACAAAAAAATACTTAAATTTTGTACAACATATAGTATTATTAATAACTCACAATTTGGTTTCCAAAAGCAGAAGTCCACTACTTTGGCAATATATAATTTAGTCGAAACTGTTTTAACTAATATTAATAATAATAAGTTTACAACCGGTATTTTTATAGATTTATCCAAAGCTTTTGACAAAGTGGCACATCACATCTTACTACAAAAGCTAGATAATGTCGGTATAAGAGGACACGCTCAGCAATGGGTGTCCTCGTACTTGACGGGGCGGCAACAATGTGTTGTAATTGATAGAATTGTTAAAAATGAATTAGTGTCGTATTCTTCTAGTTATAGGGAAAACAAGTGTGGTGTCCCACAGGGTACAATACTGGGGCCAATATTATTTGTATTGTATATAAATGACATATTGCAAGCGACAAAACATAAATGTATATTATACGCGGACGACATATCTATAATTGTTACATCAAATAAAATTAACTTGATAAAAAATCATGAGTTTGACATTAATACAGCTTTGGAAAATATAATTAATTGGCTTGAGTTCAATAATCTAACAATAAATTTAAATAAATCTAATTACATTCAATTTCATAAATCAAAACACACTAAATACAATTATAATCTAGACATCACAAAAATTAAAGAAGTTACGCAGACAAAGTTTTTAGGTGTTACTATTGATGAAGATTTGAATTGGAAAATGCATGTAGATAATTTATGTAGTAGGGTTAATAAGTTCGTTTTCGCTTTAAACCAAATTAAGAAAGTGACTAGCAAAAAAACTGCGATTTTATCTTACCATGCACATATAGAATCTATATTACGCTACGGGATCATAATGTGGGGAAACAGTACAGATAAAAATAGAGCATTTATTGCGCAGAAAAAATGCATCAGAGCCATATGCGGAATCCCCCCTGACGAGTCCTGTAAACCAATGTTTCGAGATCTTGGTCTCTTACCACTGCCATCATTGTACATATACGAAATGTGCAGCTTCGTTATGAAGCATAGGAATTTGTTTAAAATGGCAAGTGATATAAACTTAAGGCTTAAAAGAGACCCATATAAACTTGTCCTAAAAGATACACCAAAATCTGCCAAGTACAATAAAAGCTGCTTGGCAATGTGTGTGCGTATTTTTAATAAAATTCCTAAGGATCTCAAATTGCTAGACACTAATCTTTTTCAAAGAAAATTGTATAAGTGGTTAGTTGAGAATACGTTTTATGATATAAAGGAATTTTTTTGTTTTGTTAAATAATGATATTTATTATATAATTTTTAAATGATTATCTTGCTTAATTTTTAATTTAATAATTGTTTAATACTTGTTTAATGGATTTTAATAATTAAAAATAATATTTGTATTACTGAGAGGACTAAATGTTTGCATGCTATTATAAAATGAGCTTGATATGTGATCTATGTATTTATAATGTAACATCATCTTTATACCATGTCAAAGTGCAAATAAATAAATATCTTATCTTATCTTATCTTAAGGGCATTTCTTTTCTCCCTTTCTTTTACAGCGTCAATGCAAATTGGAAAATGCCCTTTCCCATAATAGGACATTTTCCATTACAAAATAAAAAAAACATTTAGTACGATTACAAGACAAACAACAACATACAAAAGCATATCTAATAAAAACAAATATTGCTCAATTCAAAATATAAATAAACAACGTCTATGTGTCTTAATAAAAATACTGAGGGCCACGAACTCTGCGTCCTACGGGGCGCGCCGCGCGGGACGCAGAGCTCGTGTTTTTTTTTTCTTTTATATAATGGCTTCGTGCGATCAGCACATTTAGCCAGTGTCAAGTTTTTAATAATAGGTAATTATTATTTTCTTCACATAAAGTGGATGATAATGAGTGATAATGAACGTTTAATGGTAAATGATTTTCCCCCAAACCCCTGGAAACTCAATAAAGCTATGGGAATTTATTGAGGTCCCACACGGACTTCTTGAGAGAATTTGAAAAGTGATGTTGCATTGTTTTGTTTTATTTGCTAACACTCATGCACGTTTACGAACACTTAACAGTAAATAATCCACCATTATTTCACATCAATATTCGACAAAACACAAATTATAGAAAATAATACAAAACTGCAGACATGACGCTTCACTTTCCCGCCAAGAAGTCAGAGCTCGTGTTAGAGCGGCCTTAAGGGCCCCACAAACGATCAGATCGCCTACAGGTATCGGACTGTCATTAGTACAACTGACAGGCTTATACCTGCAGGAAAACAGATCGTGTGTGGGGCCCTTTATAGCGGCGATGGGCTCACCGCCTACTTATCGATTAGCAATTATTATGTGTTTTCTTTGTTTAGTCGTAGAAAATGCTTCTCTGCACTGGCATGAGGCCTCGAGAGGAGCGTGAGACACCCCATGCACTGTCCGGGGCTGGAACCCATATGTCCCCACCCGCCCCCCCGTGGGGGGAACGGGTGAGTAAGGACATGCAGGCCCGACCCGGCAAAAGAACCGACATCTGCCGTCAGGGGCGCGGCGCCGCGGTACCATGTGACATGCCCCGCGAAACGCCGCCCGATATTATTATGTGTAGTTGTAATTTGGTGAAACGTGGACTGCTTCTGCGGTTTGCGCTGCCATTACTCCGTCTCTGACTAACTCTTTGGCGATAATATTCCAGATTGTGTTTATGTATTTAATGTAATATTAATAGCTGTCGTTAATTTGGTAGGTTCTGATATAGGGGGATCTACACGAATACCGTCGTTCTACTGCGGGCTCTACGGCCACAACCCCACCGCTGGCCACAGCAGCTTAAAAGGTAAGTGTAATAAGCTGACACTATTGTATTTTTGAAGAAGAATAGTATTTAGCTGTGTTAGCGTATCCATAGCTTTTCGTATTTTTTTAGTTATTATTATATTCTTCTGCACAGAAACACAGTAACAAAAGTGACAAGAGACATTGTATGCAAAGGTGGACTTATCTCTAAAAGAGATCTCTTCCAGTCAACCCAGAGAGTGTGCGAGAAAATGTTATAGGGGTGACACAAAGTGCAACAAAAAAAAGACAAAATTATCTAGACCTATAAATATATTAGATCAGATTATATCAGACGACCTCCTTGGTCGAGTGGTTTGTACACCGGTTTTCATGGTGTCGCCATCTCTGAGGTCCCGGGTTCGAACCCCGGTCGGGTCAATTAAGAAATTATTGTTTTCTAAATTGTGTCGGGTCTGGGTGTTTTCTATGTATAATAAGTATGTATTTAAGTATTTTAAGTATGTTTATCCGTTGTCTAGTAACCATTTAACGAGTTTCTTCGAAGCTTCTCTTGGGCTAGATAATTGGTGTGATTGTAGGAAAGATTCATTCATTTATTATTATCATAGAATATGTAATACTAATACTATACTGGTTATTAGTTTTTATAAGGTGTTAGCTATCACAAAACAGTAAATCCTAATTATAGTTCGTTCTGTTAAGAATGCAGCGACGTCATCAGTGAACTGCAGGGTGTATTCACCGTGGTGTTCATAATAAAAAGTAGTTATATTTTTAAAGATTAATTTTAATAGATTTATAGAAATTTTAAAAAAATTGAAAACGGGATACGTTTACGTAACATATATAAGGTGACTGCTAGACACCGCAAGAAACTTCAAGGGCTGGTCAGGTCAAGTGTTTTAAACATGATAAAAATGGTCTCATTGCAGACTAACGTAGGTACTTATCGCCCAGCTGACGCGGACGGGTCAACACACCGGCCGTTGCCCGCGCGTTGTAAATAAATCGTTATTCTTGATTTTTTTTTTCTTATGTTATTGCTTTAAAATAAATTAGATAAGTACTCAAAGACTATCCAATTAAAATTACTACCAAACAAAATGAATTATCTATTTAATTAAAAATGAAAAAAACACGAATTCTTTGTTGTCAATTTTGTCATGTTTAAAGCACTTGACCTGACCAGCCCTTGAATTTTGTTGCGGTTTCTAGCAGTCACCTTATATATGTGTTCACTCGGACAAAGTCGCGGGCGGGGGCGCGCCGCTAGTCTTAAATAAAATAAAAATAATGTTATCTCTTTTAAATCGTGAAATAACGGCACTTGGTGCTGTTGTGTTTCGTCCGGCCATTGAGTTTTTTTCGTAGTTTCGTTGAGGGTTCCGGAGGCCCCCCCCCCCCCCCACAATTCCTATTCCTCCTTAAAGGTCGGCATCGCATCTGCGATTCCTCTGGTTTTGCGGGTGTCCATGGGCGGCGGTGATTGCTCTCCATCAGGTGACCCACCTGCTCGTTTGCCTCATTCTACTATAAAAAAATCGTATCTTATCTCTTAACCCTTATATTATCTCTTTAAAATCTTATCTTATCTCTTTAAAATCTCGTCCTAGGCTCGGCGCTCCGTTCAGGCGAGCACCCCTCCATAGCGTCCATCGGCTTCGTCAGCAAGCACTGCTCGGATCTGGGCCCTCTATCGGCGGTCGTCTGCACGGGGCTGGACTTTTACAAATTCGTCGATGTTAAGGTACGTTATTATTATTATTATTATATCTTAATTAATGGCTATCGCGTGTAGCATTAAGCCAATATCAAGTGTTTTAATTTTAAAGTACCTATTTTTAGTTTTGTACGGTAGATAGAAATAAAATGGAGTCTTACAACACGTGTTGTTGCTAAAATAACACGGGAGAAACTCCTTAAGGTACGTTAGGCCTTTGTATCCCACCGCTGTCACCAAGAGAAGAACATAGTTCCATCCAGTAGGTAAACAGTAGGTAAAAAATGATTGGACGATACAATAACAATTTAAAAAAAAAATTAAATTAAATTGAAAATTCTTCACGGGGTACGGGGTCCACGCGGACGTAGTCGCAGGTGGGTCGCTAGTAAATCAACAAATATTAACTCGTTGCCGAGGGAATGGCCTGGGAATGGGCGGCGGCGAAGGCGTTGGAAGACCTCGACGTCTATAGAAGAGAACATCTACAGAAATTAATTAATGGAATCAGGCGTTACTTTGCAGAAATCCATGATATACTAAAATGGAATAAAAATATATTGTGTTATGCCCGATTTACACGTATTAAGTAATTTAGTAGTTAACTAAATTTTAACTTAATTTTAAGTGACTTATCTACTAAATTGTGTGTTTACATGCAATTAATCACTTAAAATTAAGTTAAAATTTAGTTAAGTACTAAACTACTTAATACGTGTAAATCGGGCATTAATCCCGCTGATTCACCAATTTGTCAAGCTTGGATGCTGCATGCTAGCACCGCCCTCCCGCCCTCAATGTAGGGCTGAGTCAGCGCCAGTCGGCGCGCAGCTCTCGACCAGTCAACAGCTCCTGAGGATGCCCGTGGAGGGGCGAAACACGTGTCGGGTTTCGGTTTGCATGCTTTATTTAGCATCCATCGCTCCCTTTGCATGTGCATACATTGAGGGCGGGAGGGCGGTGCTAGCATGCAGCATCCAAGCTTGACAAATTGGTGAATCAGCGGGATTAACACAATAATATTTTTATTCCATTTTAGTATCTATAGAAGTGATTGGTGGGAGGTCGCTACGAATAAACGTGTGAAAAAATTAAAGTAATAAATTAATATATATGTAGGAGATATTGCATTCCATTCATCATACAATTATGTCGTCGATCGTAGAAAGTGTGTGACAGCTAAAAACGCCTGTCAACCGGTTGCCTAGTAATGAAATCCTACATCTATTTGTGTGTTGCAGAAAGTAAAGTACTATTACACGGAGACAGCCCAGGACTTGCGCGTCAGCCCCGTCAGCCAGGACCTGAGGCAGGCCATGACTCGGTAATTACATACGAATTGGCTACTTCACAGTTTTCGGAAAAGTATTTAAAAAATTGCAAACGCTTATTTTATACCTCGTACAATATTTTTTTTCTCGTCAAAGCTTTATTTAATAGAAAAAAAAAAACATATTTTTCTTCATTCATTTCAAATTTCCTGCGAAAACGGTTGGTCACGTGACATTTAGCCCTGTGACGTCACACCACAATAAACTAAACAAATTTATCTTGAAACCTGACAGATAGATTTTGTTTATTTTGTGAAATGTGACGTCATACGAAGCTCAATTATGGTCGTCCGTGTTTCGGGTCTAGTAACCCACAGTTAAAAAGCCGCAAATTCATTTTGAAAAAATAAAATATTTACAAATTATCTTAATAAAAAGAAATTATTGGATTATTAATATAATCATCGTTAAATAATTATCGTTGAACTACTATATCTATATCATATTTTATTGTTACAACTGTCAAATAACCAATTACAGGCTACAAAGGTCACTACTAAAGTTTATTTATTTATTATTTGATATGTGATATTTATTTATTATAGAGATATGTGTCACATACTCACAGTAAATACAATAACACAATTATAAAACATCAAATAACATCAAATAAAGAACTGCTCGCTCAAAAGTCTCCTCGCATTTGCATAACCAGTATTAAAAAGGTCGATGTCAACCTCCCTGGACACTGCATTGAATCTGTTAGCCGCACGCCAGAGATATGTGTTTTGCCTGAAATTCGACGTGGCACCGGGAAGATACAAAAGCGAATGGAATCTGCGCGACTTTAGGGGAGCTCTTAGGGCAGTCGACAGCTCCAGAAGCAATTATTAACAAAAATACCAGGTCCGAGATATCACGTCGCTTATCCAACGGTAGGAGATGGTGCTTCTTGCATGAATCTATGTAAGACGTAGACTCATACCTAGTCTTAGTACGGAAACATAAATACTTCAAAAATCTTTTTTAGATATTCTCTATTCGCGAAACATAGATTTGATATCGAGGGTTCCAAACCTGCGACGCGTACTCCAGGTAGCTGCGGACAAATGTACAGTACAAGATCTTAAATGTTTTAACTTGATGAAAGTCTTTGGCACTACGCATCACAAAGCCTAGAGCCCTCGAAGCCCTGGAAACTATATTATCGATATGTTTATCAAATAATAGCTTGTCGTCATGACAAACACCAAGATCCTGCACTTGATTGACCCGCTGAAGAGCAACCCCATCGAGCGTATAATCGTGCAGAACCATGTTACGCTTCCGAGTATAAGTTACAACACAACATTTAGATGGGTTCAGATCCAATCGGTTACGCACGCAATAATCCTGTAGCCGTACGAGATCCTCCTGTAGTAACACCGCATCACTCATATATTTGACAGCAAAACATAGCAACCGCGACGACCTAAAGCAGTGTTCGATGTCGTTCACATAAATAGTGAATAAAAGAGGTCCAAGTAAGGACCCTTGTGGAACACCACTAGGAATCAATACCCACCCGGACATATAATTATTAACAACCACTGCCTGCGTACGGTTGTCAATGTACGACGAAAACCATCTGAACAAGTCCCCACTAATGCCAATCCCCAAAAGCTTGGATAGAAGCAAGTTATGTTGGATTCTGTCAAAGGCCTTACTGTAATCAGTATAGATGACGTCCACTTGAATGCCACTGTCCATAGCTTCAGTGAGTAAGTTGTTAAACACAACAAGGTTAGTTACAGTAGAATGGCCGGTCAAAAATCCATGTTGTGTCAGGCTAAAATAATGTTGAATTGCTCGATAAACTTGTTTATAAACAATCTTCTCCAACACCTTAGAGATAATGCAGAGCTTGGATATTGGACGGTAATTGACAATATCGGTCTTGGAGCCCTTTTTATGCACTGGGGTGATGTAGGCACGCTTCCATATATTCGGCACGGCTCCACTGCCTAATGACCTTTTGAATAATAGTGAGACGGGAATGGCTAAGGACTTGGCGCACCGTATAAGGAATCGGGCGGGCAGTGAGTCAAGACCGGCAGACTTAGAGGGGTCCAGGGACGAGAGAAGTTTGGTGATTTCATCGGCACAAACGGAGATAGTGGATATGCCAGAGCCACTTGTAGCATAGGGCACTAGATCTAGGCAAGGAGTTAATTGGCAATTCGAAGCGCTTAAAAAATTTGAGCAAAAGTAGTCAGAAAAAGCGTTGCATACAGCAACACCAGTGTTGACAACTAGGTCACCGCATTTAAGACTACTTGGCATAGCGTTAGACTTGGATTTACCCCTTATAAATGACCAGAAGGTTTTGGGGTTGTCCTTAATAGATTTTTAAATAGAATCAATGTAATTACGATAGCAGGTCTTTTCCAAGATTCTCACTCGATCACGTAATAACTTATAACATAGGTCATTCGAACGGTTACCGTAAATCTTAAATTTTCTCAAGTACTTATACTTCTCTTTAATTACCTTCCTCAGTGCAGAAGAATACCAAACTGGAAATCGGCTATTGTTAATCACCTTAGATGGTATGTTCTTGTCTCTCAATAATGAAAGAGTACTATAAAAATATTCAACCGCATCTTCAAGGGATTTAGATGAAAATTCTTCAAGCCAATTAATTTCAGAAATCTCTTTGTTAATGGAGACGTAGTCACCCTTATTAAAGAGATACTTGATACGAGAGGCCCTATCCAAAGGCACAAAGTCCGCAAAACGTAAGTCAATGGACAGTGCACCATGATGAGGGTCAGTCGGTACAAGTGAGTCATCACTACAGTCAGAGACAGAGACATCATCGTTACACAGGATAAGATCGAGAATCCTACCAGTGGCATTTTTTATTCCATTGAACTGCTTGAGACCGAGAGTGGGTAACTCATCCACCAACCGAATCTCGTTATCGGATTTAAAGTTGCAAGGATCATAAGAACCGTCATTATTAACACTAGGAGACCAGCTTATGCCACTTAAGTTAAAATCACCCGTTACAAGGTATAAATCCAAAGGACTACGCATAACCACATCACTCAAACAATTCAAAAAGTTTGACAACTGCTGAGAGAATGTGAACCCAAGATTTTCTGAGCATAAGTAAAGAACACAAATATGTAATTTCACGTGAACATTATTACCTATTTGCTTGAGGGTCAGCGTTAGCCAAAGATCCTCCGCGGCAGAATGAAATGTAGGCTGAGGTATAGTAGCCAAGTCACGACGTGTTGCTATAAGCACACCACCGCCATACACCTGACCCGTCTCATCATAGTTCCGATCACGTCGCCAAACCACGTACCGATCGTCAAACAACTCGGTATTCATTATGCCATCTAACAACCACGTTTCGGTAATAATAATAATATCATAATCTGTAATACTCATATTACGAAAAAATATTGTTGTTTTTGTACGCAGACCCCGTGCATTCTGATAATATACTTTGTATTTATTCGTTGAATTAACATTAGAATTTACCTCTTTTAATATTAAAAGAAATTAAAATCAAACTTTCATCACAATAATAAAAATAAAAATGTCGAATAAATACATCCATCATCTGGTATTTGTAAAATAAAATATTAACTACAACAAACATCAGGCAAATAAACAAATGCATAGCGAAAAAGCGAGCGAATAAGCAATTCAATGCAGTAGCCATAAGCATAAAAAGTACACATAAAAGGAGCAAAATGTTGACATTGATTGAGCCACACTTAACTAAAACAATAACGGGAGGTAAAGTTGTTATACATCGACGGTCAAGTGGCAATAACTGCGCGATCGATGGCATTTTCTTTATCATGTGAAAGGGAGGCAAACGAGCATCCCCTACTGTACCGTATTTAACCGCCTCTGTGGTCTAGTGGCTAAGCCACCGGTCCCAGAGGTCCCGGTTTTATTTCCAGCGAGGGGTACATCTTTGCGTACTTATTTTGGTTGGTGGTAGGGCTGTTAAGTCTGCCTGGCTAGCTACCACCATCTTATCTAAGTCTGTCGCCATAACAACGATGTTTATAGCATTGTTGTCTGCCGACAGTTTAAAGATAAGATAGCCAGTTCCTCAGTAGTTGAGGATTCCGGGTGAAGCGCGCTTCCACCTTCGGCCTTATCGTCACTTACCTTCGGTGAGATGAAGGCCAAGCGCTTACCCTCTGTACATAAAAATAAAAAATACGGGTCACGTGATGTAAGTAATCACAGCCTGTAGAAAGCTGGAAGAAGTGGACTGGTATGCGGAGTAAAAACCACGATAAACTTCAAAATCACTTTTTTATTTTAAAAGCCACAAAATACACGTTTGCTTTACAACGTCAGGAAGAGTAGAAGGGAAATGGCCGTGTTGCCATTTTACAACTTAATATTGGTGTTGCCAACACCACCGCCCATGGGAGTGTCTAAAACCAGAGGAGTCGCAGCGCAGATGGGTTGCGCTGGCCTTGAGGAAGAAGCAGGAATATTAGAGGGGGGAGGGATGGACCACTTTCACTCTCCGGACTTTAAATAATAAATAAATAAATTTTCCTACACTCACACCTATTATCTAGCCCAAGAGAAGCTTCATTATGAAACTCGTTAAATGGTTACTAGACAACGGATAAACATACTTAAAATACTTAAATATATACTTATTATACATAGAAAACACCTAGACCCCAGACAATTTAGAAAAACAATAATTTCTAAATTGACCCGACCGGAGATCGAACCTGGGACCTCAGAGATGGCGACACCATGAAAACCGGTGTACAAACCACTCGACCATGGAGGTCGTCAAAACTTTATTTTCATTATATGTTTTACATAAAAGTAAACCGTGTCGCTTAGCGGTGAAAGAATACTACCACCCCCTCCCTTCCCTTGGGTGTCGTAAAAGGCGACTAACGGACTGAAGACTGCACATACTTCTTCGCAGGGTGGTGAGACAACTGACAGAGGAAGCTGCATCCCCCTCTCTCGCTCCCACCGCTTACTACCACAGCGGGTTCGACCACATGTCGTCGCTGTTGCGCCACGCCCTGACGAAAGAGCACGAGGACTTCCCGCGCCTGATCACCAACAACCGGTACGCGGCTAACGGACTCACCGAACTCGCCAAAAAGGTCAGTTGGTACCTCAAATGTTACTGGTTAACCTGGGCTGTAAACGGCGCTCGAATTTTTTACGTCTTCACTGGTTTAATAGCTGTAGCCTTTACAAGGTAAGTAGGCAGTTGTTAAGGTTGGTAAGTTAATGTAGTTAAGTTAAAGAAACTTTCTTTAGGTTAAATGTTTATGTTGCACGGGATAGGAATGTTAAGTAAAGCGACCGTCACCGTCACAGTATAAATATGAGCTAAAGCAGTAAGGAAGCTACGTACAAACGCTCGAAATGACGCACGCCCACAGACGCACGTCTTTACAGGGCCCCTAAGCGGACATCGCAGTGCTCTCAGTAGCGCGTATCGCGTCGAGACGAGATGTACTGCGTGCGCTGTGCGCGCGATTATTAAAAATTCCGCGAGTGTATTGCGTAGTATACGGCTGCTTGAACTCGGCTTCTTCAAAACAGGGCCCTGATTCTGTATCGCAATCTATAGATTCCACACCTAAACCTTACCGCGCACAAACGTCAAACGCATACGTTATTGGGAAGATATCGTAACTTTTTAAGGAATTGACGTGGTTTCGAAAGAAGGAATCGTTACAGAATAAGGGCCCAGGAGCTTTCGTTTTTTAAACTTCCTGCTGATGTTGAAAGGTAAGAATGATTTATTATTACTAAATAAAAAGCTTTTTCTTTTTAATAAATCGTTTGGTTGTCTAAGTGATATTTGCCGTACTTACTTAAGAGCCCTATTACAAATTTCAACTCTGCGGGAATAGGTATTTTAAGCGTCCCGCCCGACAACTCATTGAAGGTGATGAGTCCACCCACAATACTATGTTAAAACTACGACCAAGCGATTTTGATACTTTTCCCAAGTTTATATTTTTTAGTATTTCTATGGAGTAATTTGTTATCGCTATACCCGCACATTTTTAGTGTGCCATGGGTCTAGTATGTGAATATTTGTTAGAAACATTTTTTTTATTTACCAAGTCCTTTATAGCAAATGACGTTTTTCGTTTTAGATAAAAATTATAGCTTAGATTAGAACAAAATTAATTACAATTTACATGGGAGTATAAAACACCATAAAACAGAACTACCTATTTGCCAAATTTCAATCAAATCGATCGAATGGTTTAGGTGTGAAAAAGCAATAGAAAGGTAGAGATTTTATTTCAGATGCATTATTACGAGTTAAACGAGGTAAGAATCAAACGAGGCCAAACATTAGTTAGGATTAGAATACTAATGCCTTAATGGCAAGAAATACCTTGCTATATTTGCATTTCTTAATGTAGATGTATATCTTAACTTCTTTACACATTGATACCTTTTTCGACCAATGCTGAACAAAACGAAATTAATATTAAGAATAATTCAACATCATAGTAAGCTTTCTAGATTCCATATAAAACCAACACTAAATAAAATTAAAAGAAAGAAATACTTTTTAAAAATAAGCTTTTATTATGTTCTTGTAAATAAAAAGAAAAAAAAATTAAAACTAACAATTTAAACCTGATTAGAAAAAAAATATTATACATACATAGGTACATAGGTACCTACATTGCAACCTTTAACGATAATTTATCATATTCGTCTACGTCACAGTAATCCCATATTGTAAGTAGGTAAGTACATACCTATTAGACATTTTTATTAAACCATAAAACTTTACAGCTTGTATTAAATCTTTGCGTTTTTATCACATACCAAATTTTTTTATTAAAAAAGAGCGCATTACATTGTGATGGAACATTAAAGAACATTATTTCAGCATAACTACACCTTCATTATTTTTCTTTTGCAATCACAATGTAACACGCTTTTAAAGTCTGGCCAACGAAAGGTTGACATACGAAATGACACCTCAGATAGACACATAGAGACAAAGCGTTGGCAATCAAATAACTTACTACGAGGTTCAGCTTTCGTTAGCCAGACTCTATTTATAAAAAATGTAAGGTGTAAAGTTTTATGGTTTAATAAAATGTCTAATAGGCATGTACCTACTTACGATATGGGATTATTGTGACGTAGACGAATGTGGTTAATTTTAGTTAAAGGTTGCATTGTCATCAATAAGCGAACGTTTAAGGGCGGTATCTAATTAGTTAATTCTGAATACAATGACAAAAAATGAGCTCCAGTTATAGTGATTTTTCAAAGTTATGTTTTCTGACAAACTAAATCAATTAAAATAATGCACATCATGAAACATGCTGTATCTTTACTAACTCGCACGCAAGCGTCAATAAAAAGATAGCTCAGTGTGCTCCGAGTTTAGTGTGCCTATTCGGCTATCTTTGTGTGAGTGTAGTACAGCTGTACGGTTTGGAAAGGGTGTATTTTTTGGTGAATTATGATAATGTTTTGTTGATTAACTCGGTAACAAGCCTGTAGTTTTGGACCAAATTTGGTTAGCATGCTCAGTGTGATGTATATATGCTCCCCTTAAACGTTCGCTTATTGATATTGTTAGACCCTATATAATGATATTTTTCTTTTCAGGTTTAAATTATTATTTTTAAATTTTTAATTCTATTTATTTATTTAAGGACAACCAACAAAACAAACACCATGTAAATTTATAAAACAACAAATATTGGGTTACATTCAAAGGCGCTGTCTTAATTAGAGGTTGCAACGACATGCATAAACTAAATTAGAATTATTAGGAAGCGTACTATGCACACACTATCATTCACACAAACAAACTACTTAAGAACTACAAGATTTATAAAAGAAACCACAAGCCGATTTTGTATCAATCACCTTGTGTTTGTGGCCCCTCTAGGCAATCTTTTAATTCAGTTATTAATATGGATCTAAACTTACGTACAGGATAAGACATGTCAATGTTAACTGCAGGCGAGCGTCACAATTGACTATATTGTACTTGCATTCTGTTAATAGAAGATTATTATTAACAAGAACAATAATAAAAGCTTGTTTTAAAAAAGTATTTTTTTCTTTTAATTTTATGTTTAACTTTTTAGTATTATTTTAATAACTTTACATATCAATTAAAACGGTTCACCCATTAAGACAAATCGAACTTGACGCGGTTATGTCGCTTAATTATTGAGTTCCTATGACCACCTTCAAGCTCCATCATCAGATCCTGCTTACCATCTAGCACTAAAGTACTCTTCAAGACGAATCAAACGAGCCCATACTCGATGGGGTTATGTCGTTTAATTACTGAGTTTCTATGGCCATCTTCCAGCTCATCATCTGACCCTGGTTACCATCTAGCACTAAAGTATTCGTCAAGACGAATCAAACGAGCCGAGACTCGATGGGGTTGCGTCGTTTCTTTACTGAGTTCCTATGATCACCTTCCAGCTCCATCATCAGATCATACCCTGGTAACCATCTAAAAACAAAGTACTCGTCAAGACCAATGAAATGAGCCGAAACTCGATGGAGTTGCGTCGTTTCATAACAGAGTTCCCATGACCACCTTCCAGCTCCATCATCAGACCCTGGTTACCATTGAAAGACAAACTACTCGTCAAGACAATTCAAACGAGCCCACACTCGATGAGGTTGTGTCGTTTCATTGTGAAGTTTCTATGGCCACCTTCCAGCTCCATCATCAGATTAGCACCATGTCATCATAATATTGCATTGTCACGCGATTTACACATGTATGCAAAATTTAAGCTTAATCGGTAACCGGAAAGTGGATCAAATTTAATTTGCAAGATTTGATGATAAACGGACAGGTGAAGCTAAATAAAAACTTGTAAAATTATACTTATGTGATCAAACTTAGTAGTCGCACTATACATGCACTGCTCCTCAGTTGATCGATATTGGCGCGAAGAAATTCGACACAGGTCCAACGCTAAGGAGCGCTCGCGCAGTACTGAAGTGCGGACGGCCGGCGCATCGCATTTTGTAGTAATTTTGCAGTTGTATTTATCGTTTTTATCGAAATAGAATAATAAATTCATGGTTTAAAATTATAAAATCTTTATTCCTCATGAAGTAACAATTATTCTGGTATAAATTTTGCATCAATAATATTATCGTAGATAGGAGAAATTCAGTTAACTTGAAGCGTTTTTCGAAGTTTTTTGGTTTAGAATAAGATTTTTTTTCTATATATAATCAACGATATCTATTAATTCTGAGGCCGCTAAGCATTATACAACTATATAAGAGATAACATTTTTTTTTTTTTATTTCATTTGCTTAGAACAGTAGTTCAATCGATGAGCTCAAAAAAATGCCTCCGCGCATTTTATGAAAATCTTGCTCTGCAATTTTGGGTTTAATTAATAAGTTAAGCAAAATTTACAAAAGCGAGGCCGCTACGCACTATTCCAATAGCTATTCTACACTATTCATCAAGTCAAAATTGTTGATATATTTTTGATGCCGAGATCGAGAGCGCTAAAGTTGACCATTTTACGCAAAAATCACAGTCGAGATGTAATAGGCCTCTTAAGTATATTTTTTGAGCGCGCGTTATTTAAATGGTGAAAAATAATAAGAATTGATACTACGAGACTTCATCGTTAATAAACTTTGCTTTGAAAATCAATATCTGAGGATCTGTGTGGTTTCTGACAATGAATCCGTTATTAGAATGAGAAAAAGTAGCCGCCATTGTGAACATTTTAGTTATTTAACCGATTGCTTTGAAAATCGATATCTAGGGATCTGTGTGGGTTCTGACAACGACTCCGTTATTAGTATGAGACAAAATAGCCTCCATCTTGAACTTTTTAGTTATTCGACCGATTGCTTTAAAAATCGATATCAGAGGATCTGTGTGGTTTCCGACAATGAATCCGATAATAGAATGAGGAAAGTAGCCGCCATCTTTAACTTATAAGTTATAATTTTTTTAAATAAAAAGTGACAACCCTTATTTTTTGCTAGTTGTCTCAAAATAACGCTAACTAGCTGAGATACAGCGCAAACTAAACAAAAACTTTTTCAATTTTACAAAAATAAGAGGACAACCCTAACGCTCAATTGGCGCGTAGGTATATAAAACAAGAAAAAGGCCGAGCTTCCGTATTGCTTTAGCTTATATTTATACTGTGTCACCGTGTAGTAAGTTTATTGTACTAAATAATAAAATATACAAATCGTCCAAGTAACGTTATTGCTAGTGTTAGCTAAAATATAACAATGTCGAGCGTGCTCGTACAACTAAACAATATTTCTGAAGCACCACATACATACGTTAGTCGGAAAGGGGGTACTAAGCCGCGGACAACTGAAAGTGCTACTATCAACTGTTATATTGCAAGTATAAGCTTTGCGAAAAACTTCATATTTTATGCATATTCATATTTAAAAATGTACAACCCTGAATAGGGGCGGGGCCACTTGTTAACCCCGGCAATGAACTTAAATCTGTCTCTCTCTCAAAACCGCTGACCGCCAGGGCTACGACAGCGTCATTTCTTATGAAATCTTAAAACAGCTGAAAATCTAAAATTTTTTTTTTTTTTTTTGGAAAAGTTCTTAGACAAAAGATATTTACTATCATGTATACTTAAACCCTCCTTTCGACTTAGTACCCCCTTTCCGACTGACGTTGTATATCTAGGGCGACTGCTAGAAACCGCAAGAAACTTTAAGGGCTGGTCAGGTCAAGTGTTTTAAACATGACAAAAATGACAAAAAGAAATTCGTGCTTTTTTCATTTTTAATTAAATAATTCATTTTGCGAATTTTAATTGGATAGTCTTTGAGTATCTAATTTATTTTAAAGCAATAACATAAGAAAAATACGCACATTTCGTAATAGTAAAATAAAATTGGTCTCATTGCAGACTAACGTAGGTACTTATCCCCCGGCTGACGCGGACGGGTCAACAGACAGTAGGGTCAACGACCGGCCGCTGCCCGCACGTTGTAAATAATCCTTATTTTTAATTGTTTTTCATTTTATTTTATTATGTTATTGCTTTAAAATAATAATCTTTGATTATCTAATTAAAATTCACAAATTAATTAAATAATTAAAAATAAAAAGCACTGATTTCGTTTTTGTCATTTTTGCCATGTTTGACCTGACCAGCCCTTGAAGTTTCTTGCGGTTTCTAACAGTCATCTTATATACACTTTTAAACTTTCGCGTTCCATTATAAACATACATATTTAAACGGGATTTAACGTAAAACTTAGTAAAGGCATACTACGCATACCTTTTATACCCGACGTTCCGACCGAGTTGCATCGGCCGTGTTCACGGGGTGACGCTGTCGCGGTGTACCTCGTACATGTTTACAGGAACAATGTCACCGACGTGTAGGGGGGTGATTTGCGCGTCTGTGGTAGATATACAGAGTCTGCAGACTCTGCAGACGTTAAATACCTACCACAGACGCGCAAATCACCCCCCTACACGTCGGCAGACGCAACCGCAGATGACGTCTGCGGATGCGTCTGCCTATGTGAAGAGGGGCCTTTACAATTCAATCGTTTATTCGCAGACTGCGCGGTACAAAATCTTGTAATGACATTTGCCTTTTCAATCTTAAATTACCTTTACTATTTAATAATAAGTATACCTACATTACACAGAGAATAACAAACAAATATAGCGGCTCACTGAAAGAATATTACCAACCCCTCTTTTCCCTTGGCCGTTGACTAACGGACTAAAGACTGCACATAAATCCAACAGCGTAGAGCGGCGATGGGAACACTACTTATCACGCTGAGCACATATCATGCTGCATCCAGACTCGCGAGGCGCCTCCGAAAGACTCTCGGCACGAGTCTTGGCGAGTGGAGGCTACAGGAGTGCTAGCCATCCACACTCTCGATTTATTCAGTTGCCCGCTACGCCTACTACAAGATGGATGTCATTGAGTTAACTGTGTTAGCAACTTTATGTGCCTTTTTTTCTCAGGTGCCCTATGACCGTTGCCATTAATGATATTTTTTTAGTTTTTACTCGTGTATAGGTATATTTAATTCTTTGCTTATCCGATCCCACGCGTCGTTTACTTTACTTTTATCCTAGTGATATGGATTTTTGGGTTTCCAAATGATCGGTTCCATTAGATATAACTCCATAAAAGTGGTACACAAATCGTTACTCCACTCTGTCATGATAAAAAAAACGCGCGCGCCCATACTTTGCAGCAGTTAACAAAAAAGTGAGCCAGCGCGAGAGTGTGGTTAATTCCCCTCGCCTCGCTCCCTGGCGTCTTTTGACTCGCATCCGAAAAACCGACAAAGCAGAGCGACAGCGAGGCGAGGTGAGGGAACACGAGGGGTCACGAGCGCACCGTCCTCACTCTCGTAATCCCGTTCCCTCGTGTAGCCTCGTGGAGAGTCTGGATCGGGCATCATGTGCAGTTATCATTTAGTGAATCACGGACTGCTTCTGCCGTCGTCATTGCCTAGTCTCCGACTAACCTTTTGGAGACAATAGTCGTGAATCTATGTACAGTCACGAGTAAAAATATGGAAACAATTGTAACTCTTATTACAATGGAATAAGAGTCAAAGTGTATACATATTGGTGCTCGTGACTGTACAGGCGAGGAAGTTCCCGGTTGACCACTTTTCGACGACCTCCTTGATCGAGTGGTTTGTACACCAGTTTTCATGGTGTCGCCATCTCTGAGGTCCAGGGTTCGATCCCCGGTCGAGTCAATTTAGAAATTATTGTTTTTCTAAATTGTTTCGGGTTGGGTGTTTTCTATTTATACTTATTATGTACGTGTTTAAGTGTTTTAAGTATGTTTATCCGTTGTCTAGTAACCATTTAACGAGTTTCATAAGGAAGCTTCTTTGGGTTAGATAATTGGTGTGGAATGTCACCGTCGCTTTACCACTTTGCAGACATTTTCGTATGAAGCGCGCCGCCCGCCCGGGTGCGTGCCCGTACCAAATAGACGGCGCGGTGTGCAAGGGATTTTGACCTTTAGACTGGTAAAGTGACGGAGTCCGCTATAGTAAGTACATACAGCAGATAGTGTGCAAGCGAATATCGCCGAAAAGTGATTGTTATAAACCCTCCCCAGTCTGACGCGTGCCATCAAGCAGAACGGTCGTATGACAGTGCACAAGGTCGCAAACCCGTTTGTTATAAATAGTCTTTTAAGGTGTAATCCGGGTGGTTTTGGTGGTCTAAGTAGGCCCCCTGGTCAGTTATTGTGTCGTGGTATCGTGTGCAAGTGTTTCCAAACGTGAAGAGCAACAGCTCGTGGTTGTGGCGCGGCGTGGTCGTTAGAAGGAGCGCTACTTCTTTCTCCGCTGTCCTGAGGCTGCTGATGAGGCACTTGCAGTAAGTTCTAGATTTAAGATTAGGCTAGGCATATCTATGGTGCCATCCTAGTCGCCGTGAATCGCGGACATAAGTACACCCCGGCGTGTTAGCTGAGGTTAGGATAACGTGCTTTCTGTCCTACACACGACCGGCTGCGTACTACACAGTGGTCGACCGGGGATTACCTTGAGTGTATGTACTTTACATGTTTTTATTATTGTTGTTTTTAAGGTGCTATTAAATCAATGACGTATAACTGCATCATACTGTAGATGCCTTCACTCACACATGCGATTGCATTGTGGAAGTCGTTGCGCTCACACTGACGACTGCGACGACTTCCACAATGCAGTCGCATGTGTGAGTGATTTCATCGAGGCATCTAATATAAAGCAGTTTTTGCCAATTAAATAGTAAATTATTTTGTTTAAAAAATTAAAATCTAAACCAGAGACAAAATACTACTGTTTATTAGGGAAAATATTTTTATGTTGGCGTAAACTACCTGTACTTTAAATATACGCCATTGATTTAATAGCACCTTATATGTTTGTCGCAGGTGTTAGGCCAATCAGATTTCACTCTGGCGGCCATAATGAAGCTACTGGACGAGCAAGTGATGCCGCGCACCGACGCCGCCTGGGCGGAAGCGCTCACGCAACAGCTCGCCGGCGACCTGCAGGTCAGGACTCATCATCTACTAATATTAGTTATTCTGTGCTTGTACCAAAACGAATAACAAACCAATTTTAAAACACACAAATTTATGCTTATTAATTTTTGACGTTTTCTATGCTTAAGTTTTTATAAAAAAAGATATTTGAATGATTAAAAATGTCAACCTTATTGGTTAGGTAATAATGTTTTCCAAAACTCATTTCAACCGTTACTTTATTTTACTTTAAAAACTCAGTTATTTCCAATTTCTATTACTTACCACAATATCAATACGATAATTGGAAATCACATTTAATTTTATTCCTTAAAGTAATAACTTAAGTTAACAATTCATTGTGATTTATCATTTTTCACCTTTCATCCTAAAAAAAACGATAAATTACCTATAAATATTAGCCGTTTGTGTAGCTAAGGGAGAGACACTTGCCCGCTATTTTTGTCTCGTACCAGGATACGTTTGTTTACACAATTCTATGACCACGGCTTATATTTCGGTTCGACGCGATTCTATTTCGGCGTGCAGTGGTACTGGGGGTAGCGATGCGCATTTTGTCTGGCACAGACTATTCTTAACTATAAGTTACTGTGCTTCGCGGTTGTCTTAAAATTCGAGGTTATTTTTTGTTATTAGACAAAAGAAATACTTACTAACTGCCCTACTCCTATAGGTCATAGGCCAGGGCTAGGCAAAAAGGACCGCAGAAGCAGTTTACTGCCATAGTCCATGTTTCACCAAGTTACAACTGTACATGTGCTCAGCGTAATGTGGTGAGCACATCGCGGCTCTATGCTGTTGGATGTATGTGCAGTTTTTAGTCCGTTAGTCTCATTTTACGACACCCAAGGGAAAAGAGGGGGTGGTAGTATTCTTTTAACGAGTCGCTATGCAACACGATAGTCGTGAATATGTACAGTCGAGGAAGTTCCCGGCCGACCACTTTTCGGCGATATTCGCTTGCACACGATTTACGTACGCGCCGCGGTCAGATAGATCGCAAGCGAATATCGGCCTAAAGTGGTCTACCGGGAACTTTCTCGACTGTACGCATTGATATAAACAATAAAGGAAGATACGTTGCCAGGACTCTGGGGTATGTTGGGCCAATTGTCAAAATGGCCAGTGTGTCAAAATGACAAGGCAATAATGCCCAATTGTTAAAATAACCAGTTGTCATAATATACAGGTGTCAAAACAACAATTTGCTAAAACGTCTGATGGCCATAATGTCAAGTTACCAAAATACAAATTCTTAAAAAGTCGGATTGTCATAATGGCCAATATCAAAACACCCAATTGCCAAAACGTCTAGAAGACATAATGTATCGTATCGTATCTTCAAGTCACTTACGTGTTTCAGTAAAATGCCTGTGACATACGGACGCATAATGTGACAAAACTATAAGGTTTCAGTTTTTGCCATTTTGGTTAAGAGATGCTAATATTACGAGTACCTAAAAAGGACTCTTGTAATGGTCTATAAAACATCTGCCCGGCTAGCACGATCACGTTTATTCGCCAACATATAGCATTCGGCTCGTACTGGCAAATATATGAGTAAGAGTATGAGAGGGACGTATGTCGGTAAAAACGTGATCGTGCTACCCGGTCTGGACGTTATGACTTCTTGGACATTCAGAGACTTGTAAATATTGACTAACGGTATTTATAACATCTGGACGTTATGACTTCTTGGACATTCAGAGACTTGTAAATATTGACTAACGGTATTTATAACATCTGGACGTTATGACTTCTTGGACATTCAGAGACTTGTAAATATTGACTAACGGTATTTATAACATCTGGACCTTATGACTTCTTGGACATTCAGAGACTTGTAAATATTGACTAACGGTATTTATAACATCTGGACGTTATGACTTCTTGGACATTCAGAGACTTGTAAATATTGACTAACGGTATTAATAATATCTGGACGTTATGACTTCTTGGACATTCTGACACTTGTAAATATTGACTAACGGTATTTATAACATCTGGACGTTATGACTTCTTGGACATTCTGACACTTGTAAATATTGACTAACGGTATTTATAACATCTGGACGTTATGACTTCTTGGACATTCTGACACTTGTAAATATTGACTAACGGTATTTATAACATCTGGACGTTATGACTTCTTGGACATTCTGACACTTGTAAATATTGACTAACGGTATTTATAACATCTGGACGTTATGACTTCTTGGACATTCTGACACTTGTAAATATTGACTAACGGTATTTATAACATCTGGACGTTATGACTTCTTGGACATTCTGACACTTGTACGTATTGACCAACGGTCTATAAAACATCCGGACATTATGTCACCTTGGACATTCTGACAATGTACACCAAAACAATAATATTTTAATTGTAGAAAATATTTATTATGAGTTATGACATTGATTGTCATGAGCGAGTTCCATATAACGTGCGTCATCGTCGTCGTGGAACTTCGGGGTGCTTGCTGCTGACCCACTCGCTTAGCGTAGCTCTGTCTCGCTCGCTTGATTGACATTAGCAGTCACACTACAAATAGTATGTAGTTATGTAGGACTTGCCGTATCTTCCTTTATTGTATAAATCAATGACTGTATGTACGAGTATGTATGTTCAATGGACAAACAATTTGACCTAGCCTTCAATCAACAATACTAACTAGATAATGCGTCACGTACAAAATCAAAACTAAATTCTGTCCACGTGAATAATACACTTATACAGCTATATTTCTTTACTAACGAACTGAGACAAAAGTTATAAAACAGTTCAACCTAATTACAACCATGGCACCCAGTAATAAAGTCACAAATGCATCCATCCACGCATCCACTGTTCTGTTACAGAAATGTTGGCGCGTCTATTGGTCAACGTTGGCCAAACATTTGTAGCGTGGGTTAAAATCGGTAATTGTGTTCAAAACTTCATATTATTTGTTAGTTTAAAGCTTAAAATATAATTTATTCTACATGTACTTACCGAAAGTAAGACACTCTGGCCGTTAAATGGCTTTTTCAGGCATTATTTTTGCAACTTTTATATACACATTGCGGCATTGTGCACGTGTTTACATTGGCCGTGTTTCAAGCAAACAAAACAAAATAAGAGCTCACTTCTCAAATGCGCTGTTATTTACTGAGACATATTTTTAGCGCCGACCTGACATCTAGTTGGTATTGTTGATCGAAGATTATTTAAATCAATGACTGTATGTATGTTCAATGTAAAAACAATTTGAGCTATCTCCTTCCAGAGCAAGCTGGGCTCGTCCGGGGTGCTGCTGTTCCCGTCCGCGCCGGCGGCGGCGCCCTATCACTACGCGCTGCTGCTGCGGCCCTACAACTTTGTGTATTGGGGCGTGTTCAACTCCGTCAAGTGCCCCGCCACGCAGGTAACACTGCTGCTTTTAGTTATTTAGAGACTTCTTGGCGGGAAAGTGAAGCGTCATGTCTGCAGTTTTGTTTTATTTTTTATAATTTGTCTTTAGTCAAATATTAATGTGAAATAATGGATGGATTATTTACTATTAAGTGTTCGTGAACGTGCATGAGTGATGGCGAATAAAATATCCGTGCGAGATCTCAGTAAAGCCCCACACCTTACTGGAACTCAAAGGGAATATCATTTAGCATTAAACGTTCATCACCCATTTCATTATCATCAGTTTAAGCATAATCAATGAACTCTGTTACGACTGAAAGACTAGTATCCATGGTCAAGAAATAAATTATGAAAAAAAAAAAAAAGTTATTTACTAGCGGTCCACCGCGGCTTAGTCCAAATAATACTTTTAACGACGACTATTATCCCCCGAAGGGTTCGCCAGAGACTAGGCAATGAGGACAGTAATAGCAGTCCTCTACCATAGCGACTGCAAACGTGCTCAGCGTGACAGGTGGTAAGCCCATCGCCGCTCCGTAGGATATATGTGCCGTCTTTAGTCCGTTAGTCGCCTTTTTCGACACTCAAGGGAAGAGAACGTATTCCGTCACCATGTCTTTACTATCACAAACACAACAAAAACATATTAACCGTATAAATGCAGCCGTTCTAAAATGATGCGATACATTATAGGAGCCATCCTATTTAAACTACTTGCACTTTTTCGCAATAATACGATTTAAGACAGCTTAATACACAGTCTATTGGTCGTTTGTAGAAGAAAATAATATTACAAATGCTCCGTGTGTATACGCAATAACGTGTTTATGTATGTACCCATAGGTGCCTTTAGGCCTTAACGCGTCAGGCCTGCCCATAGGCCTGCAGGTGGTGGCGGCGCCGGGGCAGGACGCGCTGTGCCTGGCCGTGGCGCAGCACATCACTCGCACGCACGGCGGGTTCGTGCCGCCGTGTAAGGTCAATGTCTAAGACACAGCTAATCAATGGGATCTAGCATAAAAAATTATTATAATTAAAATACAGGGTGTTTCTTGTAAAGTGGCAAGCCGATGCGTGGTGCTATGGGACTACCATACCCATCTATTGAACCCCCATGTATGTTCAGCGATTTTTTGTAGTTTTCGTCCTATAATTATTTTTCTTTTCTAAGTAAGTATTTTATTACGACATCAGCTTAATTTTTTTTTGTATTTTGTATTGATTTTGACTTTGGCACAAGTGTTTTCACACTCCAAAGGAGAGAATCAACCTCTATTATTGTTAACTGATTTGCTGTTGATAAATAAATATTTTTCAAATATTTTTTTTTTCATTGATATTAGGAAGGTGATTACTTAGTTAAAGAAAAAAGTTCACAGAAATGTATACGCAAAAAAAAGATACGTAAAAATAAAGTCATTCGTCATAAAATACTTAGAAAATAAAAAACTATAATGTTTTCTCGAAAACTGTTCTCGGAAAAATACCAAAAATCGCTGAACACACATGGGGGGTTCAATAGATAGGTATGGTAGTTCCCTATCACCACACATCGGCTTGACATCTTACAAGAAACACCCTGTATATTATGTATGTAGTGTTTACTTCGCAGACACCGTTTTTATTTCAAAATCGGTTAAATTTAAACAAAATGACTTTTGCGTTTATAACATTCGTTATAGGAGAAAATGAATTACGCGTACGACCACGGCCACGGGAAGAAGCCGATGGTGGAAGCAAGTGCAAAACTCGTGAGGTGAACTCACTTGCGACTTTGCAGAACTGGCGAGTTTGATGGTTAACGGAATAAACACTACTTATTTTTTATCGCATTTTTGTAGAAAACAGCTAGATAAGCGACTAGTTATATAGAATTACATTATAAAGACCGAATACTCGAATATCTGCTACCTACTGCCTAATTTTCTAATCAATTGTAAAGGCTGCTGTAATACATTCAACTCATAATAATAGTAAATACCTATATACAACGTATTTAATTTCTCATTTAATTTTGATAGTATACCTATAACATTTATATTTTTTTAAGTTTAGTTTTATGGCTTAGCATTAACGTTTAATAATAGTTAATCATACACGTTATCTCACTATTTATATGTAGTCCGAGCTTACCTAGAAATAAAAATTGCGGGACAGTCGGCAACAAAAGTAGCTAAACAATTAGTACAACGTCATAATTTACTAGAAAATGACAAGCGTCTAGTATTAGCTTCTTTACTAACTTTGACTAAGATCTCATGTGATAAGGTACTTTTGATGCTGACTCTGCATAAAATAAATCATATTTATTTATTTATAAAAGAATTTGTAAATAGGTCCAATAACGTTTGAAGATTTTACTGTGAACCTTATGTAGTCCTCTTGGGCCAGAGTATTAGCTTATAAGGGTACTGGTGATAAAAAAAGTATTAGATTATAATTATTAAAAGTCCAAAGTGTTATGAATCTGTTATACTCCTGCACTCAGTCAATTAACATAATTTACTAAGTACATATTTATTATTATTTTTATATACTAAAATGGTTCTTACGGCCTTATTGTTAGACTGTTTTACAATGAAAAATCACTGTTGCTAAGGAATTATTTATTTATTTTAAATGGCGATAAATGTTAATTACGTATCAAGAACATCCTACGTATACCATATTTATTCAAGAGTAGTGCGAGAAGCCATTGAAATCAAACGTACGGTACTATGTTAATTTTGTCTCTGGACGCGGCAGTTTGTATAGTTTGTCCAGTTTCGTTAATATTATATAAAGTGCAATATCTGACTTTTGTTTTAATAAATTGTTTGTACAAGTTCTCTAATGTTTGTCTATTTATAAATAAAATGTTGTTATAAGTGCAAGACATTAAATGAAGACTGATCCATTATAAAATTATGTATTTTGGAGTTGGTGACTAACTATACTACAACTATAGGTGATGGTGCTATGAGCAAAGTAATTAAAGCATTTCTAACTTTTGTAATAATTGTTTTTTTTTTTCATTTTAATTTTTCCAATGAGCTAGTTCTAAGTCCGCCTGGCTAGTTACTACCAGACATGCTTTGTTGTATTCAGAAAATTAGGAGACAAGAACACCATTTCCTAAGTAACATCTCTTTGTCGTACCTCTGAACTTTGAGGGAGCTCCCCTTGATACCAACCCGACTATTGGAATCCTTGGCGTCGATATTTCGAGTGACGTTCAGTTTCGAGGTCATTTGGAAGGCAAAGCTAAATTAGCATTGAAAAAGCTGTGTGGCTCATCTTGGCATGGCCACCATCACCAACTCTAAATTTGACTTTATAGAAAGTATGTCGATAGTATGTCGAAGTATGTCGCCAAGTATCAGAGTTTGTCGGTCTATCATTCAAAAGTTATAAGGGGTCATTGGTGGCCATGCCAGAATGAGCGCTCATCCTGGCATGGCCACCTGTATCTCAAAAACTACTGGTCATAGCATAGATCTGATTTCACCAATAGTATGTCGAAGTATGTCGCCAAATATCAGAGTTTGTCGGTCTACCGTTCAAAAGTTATAAGGGGTCATTGGTGGCCATGCCAGGATGAGCGCTCATCCTGGCATGGCCACCTGTATCTCAAAAACTACTGGTCATAGCAAAGATCTGATTTCACCAATAGTATGTCGAAAGTATGTCGAAGTATGTCGCCAAATATCAGAGTTTGTCGGTCTACCGTTCAAAAGTTATAAGGGATCACTGGTGGCCATGCCAGGATGAGCGCTCATCCTGGCATGGCCACCTGTATCTCAAAAACTACTGGTCATAGCAAAGATCTGATTTCACCAATAGTATGTCGAAGTATGTCGCCAAATATCAGAGTTTGTCGGTTTACCGTTCAAAAGTTATATGGGGTTATTGGTGGCCATGCCAGGATGAGCGCTCATCCTGGCATGGCCACCTGTATCTCAAAAACTAATGGTCGTAGCGAAGATCTGATTTTACCAATAGTATGTCGAGAGTTTGTCGAAGTTTGTCGAAAAAACTCCAGAGTTTGTCGGTGCTTCTAGGAAAAGTTACATCAACTTCTTTTTTCCATACAAACAGCAAATAGTACAATCGCGTACACGAGCATTAAATAATTTTTATTCGGCTATTTAATGAACGCATAAAGTGTTGAACGAAGAACGGAACTTCAATGTGTATGTATGATCAGATGCTTATAATCATGCAAAACATTAGTTCACCGAAAATAAAGCGGTACCTGATATAGCCTTGATTTTGGTGTCATAATTTAGACTTATATTTTATCATTGCATTTCTCTTTATATGGGCTATTAGCGAATAGGCGTAATTTAGAACTGTACATTGTGTTATCTGTTTTATAGATTAAAAACAAACCATTGTTTGTGATGGTTGAGTGGAGAGTTACGATCATTACAATAGGTTATTTAAAAAAGGGGATACTAATAAAAAAATATGTAAGTGTAATATGCTTTATTTTAAAATATCAATCAGATAGGTAACTACTAACTAAGGTATAGACGACCGCAGGTCAATTAACCTTTTACAAAATATCAAATCCAATAAAGGAGATCGGCGAAATTGGGCCTAACTATTACAGGAATCAGACTTTTACTAAAAGTCATAGTGTAATTTTTAATAACTTGTGGAACAAAAAACAACTTATAATAACAAAGTGTTATTATAAGTTGTTTTTTGTTCAAGGACCAAGGACGCATATCACGTGTAGTTGAAGGATAATGTTGCCTGTAGGAAAACTACAATTCAAATTCAAAAAAAATCTAAATACCTATTTCATTACAACAACAACTCTGATAAATTGTTTCTATACTATTGTTTCTATTAGTACGAATTGATAATTGTATTTTTATTCAATTTAGCATTGAACTATTCATTGATACATCGCATCACATAAAAATTAATTAAGTGATTTTTGATTTATTAATTTACGATAAGTATTACGGATTATGTCAAACCGCGCCTACACAACGGACATTGATTACCTGCTTGTTTGACTCACCACTGCTAGAATATTGTCTTAGTATTCTAGCAGAATACTGTCTAAGTATTCAAGCAGTGGTGTACGACTCCGACCATGGCTTCCGATTGTACTTCTTCTAAAGATAAACTTTATAAACTGTGGTGACATTCGTTTTATTTGTAAAAATGCTTTAGGTTTGCATTTGATACAAGACGGAGTTATACTTTCAGTTTTACAACAGTGAATGCTCTTACGGTTAATGCATATATGCATACATTTCAGTTACATACCAATTATAAAATATAAAGCAGCAAGTAAAAGTATTAGCTATTTGTTTAATTTACGTAAACTAACCTCACTTTGAGGTACTTTTACTTCATCATCAGCCTATAAACGTCCCACTGCTGGGCACAAGCCTACCACGTGAACAGTAGCACGTGGGGATATTGGGCCATAACCCACCACGGTGGCCCAATGCGGGTTGGTGGGTTTTAACGACTGCCATCTTACGACAACAACCGGGACCAACGGCTTAACGTGCCTTCCGAAGCCCGGAGGAGCTCGAGATGTTTTTAATGGTCATCCATCAGACGACCCGGCATTGCCAAAGTTGCTTAACGGGCAAGATCGCAAGCCGAACGCGCTAGCCGCTGCGCCATCGAGCTCCTTTTACTTACTTATCTCCCAATATCTGTGCTGTCCCGTAGAACAGATTTATAATTGTTATATTGTTGGAATCCGCTGGTTATGATCTACAAAACTGCATTTAAATCATCATTGTAACGGTCAAGGCCCAAGGTCCTAAGGAACTTCACCGGTCTCCTTTAAAAGTTTGGGGATGTTGACTTGCTGGCTTCGGAATCCTACCCGTTGTAACAGCGACAAAAAGGGTGCTTCAACTCACAGCAGATAGATAAGCTACCACCATCTTATGTAAATATGTCGCCATAACATCAATGTTCGTGTAGCATTGTTATATTTCGGCAGTTGTAGATAAGATGCAAAAAACAGCCAGTTCCTCAGTAGTTGAGGATTCTGGGTGAAGGGCACTTCCATCTGTATGTATTATCAACTTATGTACATAAGTTGGTTTCTCAAGGTTCAGTATTATTATGATTGATTGTAGACACTATTGTACATTTTGCGAAATTTCATGCGTGATTGATAATATTGGAACTGGTGCTAGATTCTACTGAATCTAACTATTGTTAAGATTTAACTAAATGATAGTTAACTGTTATTTTATTAGTTTTCGACGTCAATAAGTAGGCACTTATTTCATTCAATATAAACCTGTGATGGTTTATATTGAATGAACTATTTGTCTATTATCCAAGCATCAGATTAAGTACCTACCTATCACTCATATACACATAATTAATGAAGTTGCGCTCTTTATATCAAGGAACCTTTCAGATTAAAATTATTCAATTACTTTTTCAATAAACTTTATGCACGCGATTGTACATCCACTATGGGTAAATTAAAAATTGTTTTTTCTCTTTATAGAAGCACCGACAAACTCTGGAGTTTTTCGACAAACTTCGACATACTATTGGTGAAATCAGATCTTCGCTACGACCAGTAGTTTTTGAGTTACAGGTGGCCATGCCAGGATGAGCGCTCATCCTGGCATGGCCACCAATGACCCCATATAACTTTTCACCGGTAGACCGACAAACTCTGATATTTGGCGACATACTTCAACATACTCTCGACATACTATTGGTGTAATCAGATCTCCGCTACGACTTGTAGTTTTTGAGATATAAGGTGGCCATGCCAGGATGAGCCTCATCCTGGCATGGCCACCAATGACCCCTTATAACTTCTGAACGATAAACCGACAAACTCTGATATTTGGCGACATACTTCGACCTTACTCTCGACATACTATTGGTGCAATCAGATCTTCGCTACGACCAGTAGTTCTTGAGATACAGGTGGCCATGCCAGGATGAGCGCTCATCCTGGCATGGCCACCAATGACCCCTTATAACTTTTGAACGGTAGACCGACAAACTCTGATATTTGGCGACATACTTCGACATACTCTCGACATACTATTGGAGTAATTAGATCTTCGCTACGACTTGTAGTTTTTGAGTTACAGGTGGCCATGCCAGGATGAGCGCTCATCCTGGCATGGCCACCAATGACCCCATATAACTTTTCACCGGTAGACCGACAAACTCTGATATTTGGCGACATACTTCGACATACTCTCGCCATACTATTGGTGTAATCAGATCTCCGCTACGACTTGTAGTTTTTGAGTTACAGGTGGCCATGCCAGGATGAGCGCTCATCCTGGCATGGCCATCAATGACCCCATATAACTTTTCACCGGTAGACCGACAAACTCTGATATTTGGCGACATACTTCGACATACTCTCGCCATACTATTGGTGTAATCAGATCTCCGCTACGACTTGTAGTTTTTGAGATATAAGGTGGCCATGCCAGGATGAGCCTCATCCTGGCATGGCCACAAATGACCCCTTATAACTTCTGAACGGTAAACCGACAAACTCTGATATTTGGCGACATACTTCGACTTACTCTCGACATACTATTGGTGCAATCAGATCTTCGCTACGACCAGTAGTTCTTGAGATACAGGTGGCCATGCCAGGATGAGCGCTCATCCTGGCATGGCCACCAATGACCCCTTATAACTTTTGAACGGTAGACCGACAAACTCTGATATTTGGCGACATACTTCGACATACTCTCGACATACTATTGGAGTAATTAGATCTTCGCTACGACTTGTAGTTTTTGAGATACAAGGTGGCCATGCCAGGATGAGCCTCATCCTGGCATGGCCACCAATGACCCCTTATAACTTTTGAACGGTAGACCGACAAACTCTGATATTTGGCGACATACTTCGACAAACTATCGACATACTTTCTATAAAGTCAGATTTAGAGTTGGTGATGGTGGCCATGCCAAGATGAGCCACACGAAAAAGCTGGGTGTGCTAAACATCGTCATAATTTTTCTTAGACCTAGTCACACAATCATCAGCAAACAATACAATATCACAGAAGTTTTCTACAAAGAATGGAAGGTCATTAATATATATCAAAAATAAGAAAGGGCCTAGGATTGACCCTTGTGGAACTCCCATTTTTACATAAGAACCAGATGACTTAGTTCCATTGACATCGACAGTTTGTGTTCTAGAACTGAGATAAGACTTTATCAAATCAAGTGCAAAACCTTTGAAACCATAGTAATTTAACTTCATCACCAATGTCCGGTGCTCAACGCAATCGAAAGCCTTGGACAGGTCGCAGAAAACTCCAAGAGCGTTATGAGACTCCTCCCAGGCATCAAATATATGTTTTACTAGAGCAACACCAGCATCAGTAGTGAAACGACCCTTAGTTAGGAAGATCATTCACGTGATGCTGTTACTAAGAGGCGTGGCTATCCTCGTGGGGGGGGGGGGGGGGGTACGGACAAGAGGTGGACACGATGCCAATATTGGACTGGCTTATTGGATTGTCTCAAGCAATGGCTCCGTGTAAATCCAGCTTAACGCCGTAATAACAACACACAAAGTAGTTGTCTGCCATGATAACTACAAAGAGCTACTTAAGAAACGCGTATTCAAAATTACAACACCGACAGTTCGCACCACATTCGCTAAAAGACGCAGAGCGTACCTTTATCCATACATATATAATAAAGTTGTAACCAGATGTAAGATCAAAGATTGTCAACCGACTGCAGCAGTGCGATTCTCTAAGTTAAAGCCTTGGTAGCAGCGGCTGCCGCAGCGCTGAGAATTCACTCTGTCTCTTTCATATTCATAGAATTTGAAAGAGACAGCAGATCACAGCCATGCGCGTAGCGTCTGTGTCGTTTAGAGAATCGCATAGCTGCTAAAGCTGAGATACACACACACACACACACACACACACATTATACACGCATTTACGTACTCATTCGTTATTTCCATACCTACATAGCATATCATATAGTGTAACGCCATAATAAATGGAATTAATAAGACGAGATACTACTCTAACTTTTACATTTATATGCACAAATTCTTTTATTACTTACTTTATTTATATATCATTTTTTATGCAGCAGGACAGCAAACAATGATGTAATCTTGTGATAAAACTGTTTGGCATACTGTCCGCGAAAATGTTAACAACGCACAAAATATCGTTGAAAGGTTAAAGTTTATACAGTTAAATTCTTTATAGCCCGAAAAGACAGGATTACCTAGTATGGACGCTATAGGTAATTTGTTATTGTTGTATGTTTTATTTTTGGTAATAAACGTTTTTTATGTTTTTTAGAAAAAACAACCAGTCTCAGGAAAGCTCGAATAGGATTCGAACCCTTTGGATTGCCGGTCCACTGCTCTAACCGCTAAGCTACTGAGACCCCAAAAGACTCGTTGAATTTTTTTTAGTAGTTGTGATTTACGCTGCAAGCCAGCGGTATTACGTCACTGTGAAGTCTACCCTTACAATCCAAAGGTCATGGCTTCGAATCCCATTCGAGCTTTCCTGGTTGTTTTTTTCTAGTCAAAATCAAAATCAAAATTTCTTTATTCAGTAAGCTTAAAATAAGCATTTGGAATCGTCTAAATTTAATTTATTTTTATGGATGGATGGATGGATAGCCATAGGAACCCACCCCACCCATTCAGGACGTCTTTTAGCTGTGGAGAAGAACGGGCACAACAAACTCCACAACTTCATAATAATATAGAAGTAACGACATTTACAAAACAATATGTCGTTACCAAATTATACAATCAATAATCATATAGTAGATTGTTATACAAGGGGCTAAAATAACCCATTATATACAAGGTAGTTTTACTCCCGAGCTTTAGCGAGGGAGTAAATAGAAACAGAGTTTTAATGGGTTTTTAGCGCCATGTGTTACACTCTGATTTTCACTACGAATGCGAGAAAATAAAACAATCCAATACAATATGGTTCTATGATATGGTTTATTTTATTAAAAATTAACCCGTTAGTTGCTTTAATGACACTCAAGGGAAGAGAATGGTTGGTAGTATTATTTTGATGAGCCCATCGCCGCTCTATGCTGTTGGATAGACTACTATCTAGTGTAATTGTAAGCGCGCGCGTGTGGCCGGCGCTGATCAAACACGTGACTGTGAAATCAGCCCAACAGTTCACCATTCAGTTTAATTTTATTAACTATAATATTCTTTACGTTAGGTAGAGTAAAATTTATACATTTGGTTTTCTTCGCGTTTAATTGAAGATTATTAGTAGTAAACCAATTCAACACATCTGTTAGGGCACTGTTGATGTTATCAAAATTATTTTTATTTCGATCAGTCTTAAATATCAAAGATGTATCGTCAGCAAACAAAACAATATTGCAAAAGTTTTCCGTATAAAATGGTAAATCATTAATATAAATTAAGAATAAAAATGGGCCTAGTATTGACCCTTGTGGAACCACAATTAGCACAGAAAATCCGGATGACATGAGTACATACACGCTAACTTTTTGGATTCTGCAGCTGAGATATGATTGAATCAATTTCAAGGCATCAGAGTGCACTCCATAGTGTTTTAGCTTTATTAAAAGGGTGTTGTATTCAACGCAATCAAAAGCCTTGGAGAGATCACAAAACACTCCAAAAGCATTCTGCGATCCCAAGCCTCAAATATGTGTTTTAGCATAGTTATTTAAACATTTTGTCCAAAGGTACTTTACACAAGAAATAAAACGGCCAAAATACTGAGACGAAATCTTTATTTGATTTTAAATCTCCGACATCGACACACGCCCTGCGCGCTGCGCCCGCGGCCCGCGCCCGCGTCTCACTACTACAGGCCGCACAGCTTCACACGCGATCCGTAGTATTTCACTACAACGAGCCCCGCACTTATCAATATAAACTGTGAAATATTCCAACGCGCCCTCTTAAAAATATGCTTCGAGCGCGCTTTTCATAACCTATTTGGGGCTGTACGATAACCACATGTCGCGTTTTTAAAACGTCGTGTGCACGCCCTAAATATCATTAATTATCAGTGTATCGCCTTAATCTAATGTTCCAGTGTACCGGGCTCGGCGTAACTAAGCGGGGCTGCGTATCGCGCACCCGCTGCCTACAACTAGCTGGGCTTACGCGCGCCCGGCGAGGGGATCGCGCTGCGGGACGTCACACTTATCGAAAACATCCCATTTTATTGGAATGTATTCGACCCCGAAGCACGGTGCCCTCATAAATATATTCTGTATATGTAATAGTCCAGTACAGGGCCGGCTCTACCATAACCCGAGAAGCCCTTGAAGGTTCTTAAAGAACTAAAGACGCGTACGCGTATCCCTAGTAAAGTCAGAGCCGGCCCCGGCTCAGTCCTAATCAGGTACACGGACTATTGCGCGATCAACTAAACTCAGTATACGTAGTGGATGAAAGCCGGCGTCGTCCTAGGGTTGCCCACTCTCAAAATCCATTTATATATACGCGCCCGATGTAAAGTGAAATAATGTTGGAAACGACGCACTACGAGTGTTCTCGAATCGCAAACACGTAATCTAACGGGATCTTATATTACGTCGCCCTCGCACGATATTAAGGAAGACCGCTACATTAAAAATTGAATAATATTATATTCTACCACGTGGTTTTCACAAGTACATTGTCATGGCACATCCGCCTATCACACTCTCTCCTCAAAACTTCCCTATACGAATGTTACTACAAGCGATAAAATAAAAAGTTTTGCACAATTTTAACACCGCTCAACCGCTATGTACATTAACCGACTGGAGTGAAAAGTTAGGGTTGTCTACCGAGAAGAATTAAGGGTTGTCTACGAAAGTAAAGTTGTTTTTGTGGTCACCCGGCGGTGCCTAGTGGCGTCTAGGGGCGTCTAGGGGCGTCTAGTGGCGGCTAGGGGCGGCTAGTGGCGGCTAGTGGCTGGTAGCCACGCAGGCCAGCAGGCGCGCGAGCACGCGGGCGGCGCGGCGCCGGCCTCAGCTCGGGAACTTGCAGTACAGCGCGTAGTGCAGCTCGTAGCCCGAGAAGCGGCAGTGCTGCGCGTCCTTCTGCTCGAATGAGCCGAGCGATGAGAACTTCTTAAGCTGGCGGGGCACGTCCGCCGCCACGGAGTCCTGGGGGAAAATACGGTATATATTTTTTTTACTTTTATTGGGTGTTTGTACATACACGCCAGCAAACTCAACCTACAAACGTGTCAAAGGAGAACCGGCACTTTCTATAGAAAAAATGCTTAACTTGTATACAATAGAATTTAGTCATAAAGTAACGCTAATATTGTTTGCTACCTAAACCAATTTTGTCTTATTTTTAACGAATCGCGGATACACCATAATTCTTTTGCTTTTAAAAAAGTGCGTGGCTGCATAAACCATAATTCTTTGGCTTTTAAAAAATTAAAATGTCAACAATGCCGTCACGTCATGTTTGATTTGACAGCTGAAGTGTCATCAGATATTGCCAATTATTGATTAACAGATTAAAAAAGTACACAACTTCAGCATAAAACGCCGGGTTTCCTTTCTCAAATCGATATTTTTCCTTAGTTCAAAATTTCACAAATCGATATTGATCCACAGTTCATTCACATTTTGTGGTCGGTTGCTGACCTGCTGTCGTCTGTACTCGGTTCATACTATTCGAGTGATTTTTTTCACAATCAAATCAAAAAATAAATACTATATATAATAATAAATAAAACTTACTACACCCCCCTCCCTCCTTGTTAAATTGTGATTTTTGCAGCCCCCCCCCCCTCTCCTTCAAACCTCACGTGATTAATGCACGGCCCCTTGAAACGGAAGTATGAGAGGTGTGCAACTCACCGGCGTAGCGAACACGGTAAGCACGAACTTGGCGGGGCGGAAGGCCTCCAGCACGCGCGCGATCACCTCGTCGTAGCTGGACGCGGGCACGTTGGACTCGAACGACACGTACGAGCACGCCGGCTCCGGCGTTATGTGGATCGTCATGTAGCAGCCCTGCAACACCCGCCGATAAAATTAATCAATTACGCTCAAACCAATTATCCATCTACCTACGCCTCCGGGAAGCGGGCGTGATCTCGTATGTATGCACCATTTATCTAGCCCAAGTCACAGAATAACTAATAGTACTACCGTACAGAAGGTTCACTCTCTAACGACTTTCACGCGAAATTGAAACTTATCGTGTGGCCCGAGCGTTCATATTCCGTTAAGCGACGCTGACTCTATATCGATTTGACGTCAGGACCGTAGGGTTTCCACTCATGGATATTATTTAAGTACGATTACGATTTAAGTGACGACGCGCGACGTGGAGCGTGCGTTGCGAGCGGCAACCTTTACTGCCTGCCCGGGAGGCGCGCCGGCGGAACGTACCTAAACTGCGGAGCGAGTGACACCTCCTGCCCAAGAAAAGCTCCTTTTTGAAACTTCTTTCAATGGTTACTAGATAATGGATAAACATACATAAACAGAAAACACCCAGACCGAAATCAATTTATAAAAAACAGCTTTTTCTAAATTAACCCGACCGGGAATTAACCGCCAGAAACAGCGTGCTAACCACTCGAACACGTAGGTCGTACAAATTAAATGTTGTCACACTCGCTCATGCGCTAAGTCTAGTTCGCGCTAGACGAGTAATTTTGATTTACTAAGGCTCGTATTCCAAACTCACACTCAAATCTCTGCTTGAGTACAGTTAGAAAGAGATGGTGCTATTAATCGCATATATCGCCATCCCTTTCTGTTTTCAAGCATGGATTTGATTTTGAGTTTGGTTTTAGAATACGAGCCTTAAATTCTAGTATATACTAGCGGTGCTATGTCAGCAGATCAACCTCCACAAACTGACAAATGTCTGCAATCGATATTGATTCTTTTATCCAAACCATTAGGTTCAAAATGTATTGTAGAAATTTGACATTTTGTGGCAAGTTGTTCTGCCCACTAGAGCTAGACTTAGCTCCATACAAGCAATCTAATAGCCAGTCAGTCCGCCATCGGCGAGATTTTACGATTTTCCCATTTAAACTTCAAATAGACTCGCACGCATTTATACATATTTGCTGTTATTATTAGGTTTCTATAGTGAAGTGTAATATAATGTTTATACTGTCCCCGAAATCTAATGTTTACCCGCTTTGCATTGCAGAATTAAACAGCCACGTCGCAAAAAATCGGACACTTTATCGCTAGCTATTACTCCAAGCGGCAAAGTCTTAGATTAATAGTGACGTAACAGTTTTCTCATTTGCACTCTCACGAAAACGCCTTGAGTAGCACGTTGGGGGACTAGTCTCATAGCCGTTTTGGGAAATTGAACCTTAACCTCGAGGTCTCAAGGCTTAATATACGCTCTTGCAGCTGTACAGCTGTAAACCTCGCTGTTACGTTGCTAAACGTATGTTGCTCTTCGATCAACAATACCAACTAGATGAAATAATTACCGATTCTAACCCACGCTACAAATGTTTGGCCAACGTTGACCAATAGACGCGCCAACATTTGTGTAACAGAACAGTGGATGCGTGGATGATTGCATTTGTGACTTTATTACTGGGTGCCATGGTTGTAATTAGGTTGAACTTAAAACTGTTTTACAACTTTTGTATCAGTTCGTTAGTAAAGAAATGTAGCTGTAAGAATAAGTATAATTTTATATTGACGTGGACAGAATTTAGCTTTGATTTTGTTCGTGACGCGTTATCTAGTTGGTATTGTTGATCGAAGATGTTGCTGTTTAAACCGTCTGTTAAAATGAAGGCTTAATTTTTTTGATTATTGATTGATGATTAACACGATGGAAAGGTAAATAAAGTTTTTAAATAATTATTGCTGTGGCACAGTCGCCAGCACTTTATCCTACCACAATATGACAAATTTCTTCAATACATTTTGAACTTTGTCATTGGGTAATAAAGATGAATATCGATTGGAGAAAGGAGAACCTGCACTTTCTATAGAAAAAATGCTTAACTCGTACACAATAGAATTTGATCATACAGTAAATCTAATATTATTTGCTACCTAAACCAAGTTTTGTCTTATTTTTAACGAATCGCGGATAAGAGTTATTTAATTATTAATATTTTTTAATATGGAAACACTGAGTCTTCAAAAGGCAGACATGTTACTTTAAAAATGTCTAATGTGGCTGCATAAACCATAATTCTTTTGCTTTTAAAAAAGTGAAATGTCAACAATGCCGTCGCATCATGTTTTATTTTACAGCTGGCGGCTGTACAACTGTCATTTGTTGACAGATATTGCCAATATTGCCATATAATGAATAAGTTACAGATTAAAAAATTAAAGAGTATACAACTTAAGCATAAAACGCCGGGTCTCCTTTCTTCAATACATTTTAAACTTTGTCATTGGGGAATGAAAATAAATATCGATTGGAAAAATTTGACAGTTTTGGATAGGTCTGCAGGCCTGTGTACATTCTAATTCCCCGCATAAATAAAAGTACTTATTGTGTTCTGTAACATGGCTATGGCTATACATAATGTTTTAGAGTAAAAATATTTGGCTAATCGCGATCAACTGAATAGTTGCAAGAACAAGCGAACAACGTTGAACTATTGATGGAGAATTTGGTGAAAATAAAGCGAAACTGGATGCATTAGTAGTTGATATTCGGTAAACAAACTAAAATTATAGATAACTTTGATCCTTTTTTACGTATATATTAAGTAGTTATTATTATCATTGAAATATTGTAGATTATATCCATTGAAAATCGAGTATTTAACAGCAATCCATGAACGTGAATTGGTACAAAAACTACCTGCTTAAAACTGAATTAATAAAAATCATTTACTTAATTGAAAATCTTAACCGAAAGACAATGTTGAACTATTTATTATTTTAATATTATCATATTTTATGATAATAAGAAATACCGAATAGACATAAGATCATCAAACTGTTCAAACTTTATGCAATAGAAGATAATGAGCGGATTAAGTTTAAGTGAATAAGTCTTAATTTTTTATATCTATATACTTGAGCAAAACTATAACTATTCAAATAAATCAAATGTTGAACCAGTTTTAATGCAAAGCGCTTGTTTAGTATGGATATCCTAGTCTGAATCTCGTAAGTCGTGGTCACTAAGACCACTCGGCTGAAACGACAGATACTAAACAAAATGTATGCCTTGGATACCTATACTAAACAGTTTAAGTTAAAAGTGTTTATTCTAATAAATGTATCTATGCTACAATCTACATGAAACTGTATGAACCATTTACAATAACTAAATTGAGGAAAACTCTTGCTTTATCGATAGGAAAGCCATAGCCAGCACTCGCAGATAGCTAATGTGAACGATTCGGAATGAAAAATCAATTACCACATGAAGCCTTGTGGTTTCTTTATGTTAAATAATGACTTACTGATGCTGTGTCCTTATCTCCCTGTGATAGCGTAAAAGGAACGATATGTCCATAAGTAATACGGTCTTAAATTAGATTGTTGATTTGATAACAACTAGGAACGCAACAAAGGACAATGCCCACGGCCCATACATTTGAAATCCTGGCAATGTGTTAATTTGTATAAAATTATATTGGTAGCAAAATGTTACATATTATATTACTGTTTATTGGTCTAATGTCAGATTTTTTATTAAAAGCAAGAGTTATGTAAGTGGATTTTTTTTTTTACAATCATAGCTAAACATGTTTTATAAAACTTTTGTTTCAATTAATCATCCACAACAGATATCTCTTATTAAAGAAGCCATTAATCAAGACAATCCATGAGTTTCATTAAACTAAAAATAACGATTTGGACAACCACAGAGTCACAGACAATAGTGACAGAAAGATCTGATAACGGACAAGTCGAAAATACGTTTCGTTTTACCCTTGTTAAGTATCAAGTAGCCGTTCAATCAATTCATAATGGTGAATTATTGCGTTAATAATTACGTTAAGCGTATTTAATGCCATGATAATAATTCTTAAAAAGGAGAACTACAATACAGTTTTATAAACATCCAAATAATTAATAATTTTTACGAAACGAAACGCTTTCGAGTGGCAGAGTGCGTTCAAAAACCTTAAATTGGTTAGGCACTGTAATACGAAAAGAGAACTAAATATTGTATTTTTTTTACTTTAAAGGGAAACTATGGTAGCATGGTTAGATTTAGTGAATTTTGAGCTATTTTTGTCAATACGATTTATATTTATACAGTCTCAAAAACAAACAGGTCCAATTAAAACTGTTTTAACGGGACTAAACACGATTAATTTTGTAAGTAAGTACATATCTTACTTACTTACAAAATAATCGTGTTTAGTCCCGTTAAAACAGTTTTAATGCAATGCAACGCGATAGTTTAAAGTCTGAAACAGGTCCAAAATGGACATTGTCCTTTTGAGTTTGTTTCTAAATTTTAAGTTACAGTCAAGCGTAGACCAATCTTAACACAATAGTTAAAATTTACTCCATGACCAAGTACTTGTGATCATGCGGATGAATATTAGTCTGCACTTGATTGTACCTTTATGGTATGTTTAAAGCTAAGTTAGTCATAACACTGAGATTTTATGACAATAAATATTGCTGGATACATTTTTGAGTCGTACCAGTAAGTATAGACTCTCAAAACAGGCATAAAACCGAATGGAAAGAGCTACCCGGCATAAGACACTCAAAATCCTTCATAGGCGAAGGTGCCCTAGGACGGAGTAAGATCATATGCGGAGGTAGCAGAAGGCAGGCCCAATTAATCACCGCTGCCCTGACTGGGCACTATGCCACTAAACAAATGCTCCACAAAATGCAACTAGCAACAGACAACCTGTGCAGGGCATGTGGAGGGGAAACGGAGTCCATGCAGCACCTACTGTGTGACTGCGATTCTTTTGCCAGGAAAAGAATAAATCTTCTGGGATCGGCCTACCCGAAACCAGAAGATTTTAGGCTCTTCGCCCTCAAGGACATTGCCAAGCCTATGGCAGTCATTTTCACTGAGGAGACAGAGTGATAGGACGGGGTTGCATAAAAGATCCCAATGGGTCGACCCATTGGGATCTTTTATGCAACCCCGCTGTTGCTGCGGCCTGCTGCTGCGAGAGGGAGACCTCTGCAGACTCCACTAGATAAGAAGATAAGATAAGTATAGACTTAAAGATCACGTGATATGATTTACTTTACATACGATATAAGGGAAGACTGTTTTAATAATTTACGATGTTTGACAGCACAATGAAAAGAGCGCTCTCAAAAAACCATAACCAATGAAAACAGTTGTGAACTAATGTTAAATTCAACCTCAAGTAATACTTACATCTTTAGCAACCCCATTCATAGAGTAGCCGCAAGGATCGAACAGGAAGTCGTCTATCACCATCCCAGGTATGATTTTGTCTATGCCAGAGGCCTGCAACAACAGATTATGTATCAATTACATAATAGTATTATTGATATGTATTCTTATGACATACCTATCAAGAAAATTACAAATAATAAAAAAAGGTTTATTACACAATTTATAAAGGTAACAACGCAACATGCAATGTTACATTATATTTCTTTCAAACTAGGGTTGCCAGACCTAAAACTAAAAAAGCCGGACACGGATTTAAATTTGGCTGGACATTTTGCAATTTTGCTATATTTTCGAGGCATTCACGATGTATCTAGGGCGTAATTTATCAAAGGCTGCAGCCGTCACTTTCAATATTTAACACTTTATTGCATTCCATAATGTATCTTTATCAAAAATAAAATTGTAATTCACGTTGCATGCCGAGGCAGCCTCTACTTGAGGCAGTACATAGTTTTAAATCCATAATTATGTTCTATCTAACTTGTATTAATGTTTGTCTTAAAACGGGGTTAATTTTGGATCCCCGGCCAAATTTTTTCATGTGATCCTTTAGCAGCAGTAGGTACAACCAAATAATGAAATAGAAAAAAATAATTACTTTTTTGTCTCACTTTTCCTTAAGAAAATTAAAATGAATGTCACCTAGCGCGCGGCCGCCTAGTTATCTAAGCGCATGCGCGTGACCGCTATTATTCACCCCTTGCACCAATGACAGCGCGCCCCGTCGCTTTGCCCACGAGGGTTAGCGCACGCACCTAGCAATACAGGATATAAAAAGCAGGCAAAAAATTGTATTTAAAAAAAACATTCGTTATTTTTTGTCAAATATTTTTTGATTCCTTTTTTTAGCCCATATTTGCCTTTGGCCGGGATTCCAAAATGAACCCTGTATATAAAATAAAATAGATGATATGAACCTTTGTAGCCTGCTTGGCGTCCGCGGACGCGGCGCGCGTGAATATGTCCATGACGGCGGGGTCCAGCCCCGACATGAGGATCTCGATGGTCTGGTCGGGCTCCGACAGGCAGCGGTCCACCACGTCGCGCTGCTCCTTCTCCAGGGCGTCCACGGTGCCTGCAAAAAACAACGTTAACTAAGGTCTTAAGAGGACTTAAGAGACGAAACACTACGTGGAAGTGGCATGCAAAATTCTCATACAAAACACAGATCTAAAACAGAAAAACGACGTGTCGTAGTCTTGTTGTTTCTGCCTTCAGAACTGGACAAATTTTTATGTTTTTTCAGCAAGAAACCGAACTGTGTCATTTATTTAACAACCAGGAGCCTTCAAAGTTTAGCGAAATCACTCCATTTTTAAGGCGTCTTCAGAAACATATGCATGAAATATTTTTTTATTGGTTTTCGATCCTATTACAATTGACTAAGGTTCAAATTATGGTGGCATGTATATTGCCACTACCAGCTATAGGGTTAAGTAACTGGTTTAATAAAAAAAATCAAACATACGGACATAGAAAACTCTCTTTCTGTAACCGATGCTGAAAAAGTAATAAAAAATGGTCAGTTCTGAAGGAGGAAACAGGGGATTACGAAACGTCGTTTTTCTGATTTAGATCTGTGTTTTGTATGACAATTTTGCATGCCACTTCCACTTAGTGTTTCCTCTTAACATACACTGTTAGACGAAAATTAGATCAATCGATTAACACATCCCTAGCGAAGTTTGACACCGAGTTACTGCGCTTTTAGTAAATGTAAAATGTAAAACTTGGTTGTAAAGAATAAATAGTTATTGCAAAGAATTGAGTTTATTTTTCTCGCACAGAGGATTAACTACGTTAGGTCATAACGTCGAATTAGAACCCGCCAAAGCGCATTTTCCTTGAAGTGGTCGTCTACATGTAAAAACCTACGGCATTTATGTGGAAGTAGTCGCATTAGAGACACTTAGAATGCTAGGAACCCATTTTAATAACTTCTTTAGGATGTATAGCCGTGTCCAATGTGACCCAGGAATCAAAGTAACCTAAATTAGCGCTGATGTAACTCAAGAGTACGAAACTTCACAATACAGTTCAACTCAATTAGGATGGCGTCCGTGAAGTTAGTCACAAGTCGCGTCGCAGTAGCGAACTTTAGGTGTCAGCGGGGCGTTACAGCGCGGGGAGGGCGATGCACCCCCGCCCGCTAGCAGACCGCGATGTACGCGCGCACCGGCACTCGCAGCTAAATTCACAACCGCCATCCTAATCGAATCGACCCTTGAGACCCTACACGTGACCCCTGGGTGGTGCTAAATGAGTAACACTGACTAAGTGGTAGAACCACGCGCATTGGGCCGGCTCGCCCGGGGTAATACCACCCTCTCACGAATATCCGGCGTGAAATAATGCCACTTGGTACTGTTGTGTTTCGTCCGGCCAGTGAGGGTTCAGGAGGCCCATCACCCCCCCCCCCCCCCCCCCCCACTTCAAACCCGCCTGCTCGCTTACCTCCTTCTATTTATAAAAAAATCGAATTGAACCAATCTCGATAGATCGGGATCACTTTCAAGAGTAAGGGGGCATGCCTCACCTTCCAGCGGCAGCAGTGTGTAGAGGTACCAGCAGTCCTTCTCCGGGCCCATGATGTAGGCGCGCCCGTCGCCGAAGTACGAGTCCAGCAGCTCCACCTGAGGACAAGGAGACAACTCACAAACACTGTCTCAACTCATTCATACTCATACACGGCAATGGTAATGAGGATCGCAAAAGCAGTCCACTGTCCACAGTCCGTTTTCAAATGATAACTGCACATGTGCTCAGCGTGACAGGTGGTGAGCCCATCGCCGCTCTATGCTGTTGGATCTATAAGTAAGCGCACATTGAGCCACTAGTCGCGGCCACTAAACGTGACCACAAGCGGCGAACGAGTTTTTTCATACATTTTGTATGGCAGTGGCCGCGTTCGAGTCACAAGCTGCGCGAGTCGCCCGCGCTCGCTTAATTAGCCGCCGCCGCTTCCAGCACAGCATAGCAATTTATTAATATTATTTTTAAATTCACCACGGGTAAGTACTTGGCTTTCATCTCACCTGATGGTTAGTGACGGTGGAATCCCTACTACAGAATCGAATTTATTATTATTAAATATTTTTTTGAGATAGCTTTTCCAAGGATACCTACGCCCTATTCATAAAATGTGACACACAGTTTATTGTTACTACTTAAAACGATTGTTCTGTTAGCATTTCTTTCTCAGCATTCGTCATGTTCATACATCCAAGCGATGCGAGTAACCAGGCACTAGTTGAAAACCGATTAAACAATTGCACGAAACGATACGACACTGTGCTCAATGCGATCGTTGGTTTAAGACAACGTTCGGTTTTGCCAGCCACATATTAAGAGCTCATAATAGGAATGTTTAGGGTCGCCGTTATCTGAAACGATAATGAGGACTTCATAACATCTTTCCTTCAATTCAATCATCATCTCCAAGTGGAAGGAAAAGGTCTTAAATTTTCCTTCCTTATTGTAAAAAGAACCAATATCGAAATCCCCAACGTCTTGACAACAATTAACTGACAGGAAAATCTTCAATCTTAGTTACGTCTACTGTTATGCAAGCAATTTATGACTGACTCAGAATAATAGACTAACATTATGTATGCCGATTTTTCTGTTACATTTATTTGTCTGTAACGTTCAGCAAACTATCATAATGTAACTGAGTTGCCTAAAATCGGACAAAGATTAAAGTTTGTTGCATCCAAAACTTTACCACGATAAAAGGTGATCATAATATTACCGTGACTTTACCGTACGAATCAATAAATCTTTTCTTACGTACACGTTGTTTCGATGTTGACTTTAACCATGCAAATACTACATTTTTAGTAACATACTTTTAAAGCAATGTTGTTATATGAGCTGTAATTATTACTCGAAATAAATCTTATCTCTTCTATTCTAAATACCAATATCTGAGTGTGCTATCAATGATTTTGTTAATAAGGTAAAAGTAATAGCTTCTTCTCCTTTAGTGCAATAATAACAACACTAATGAGTGTCATAGTTACATCACAGATTAAATAATAGTTACACTGGCAGGAGTCAATTAGTCCTAGAAACAGGGTAATGGTGAAAAATTTATTAATGATCATAATGTATCATTTCAATCATACTAAAAATCCATATCATATTACGTTGAGACCCAATGCGAAATTAGAATACTACCACCATTGACTAGGTTCTCATAGAGGCGGGTGAATCCCGTGGTTCAATTCCCTAGTAAACAGGTCCCGCAACCTCCAGTTTACTCGAATTTGCTGTTCTCCAGTATTTAGTGGGTAAAGTTCCCTCCCTCTCCCTCTATCCCTGATTGATTATTACGCTTTCAGTGTGAAAAGGGGGACGGATGGAACCCCACATAACATTCCCTTCTGGGGTTAGGGTATCTATAAGGTGGATTCACTGGGGGAAAAAAAAAGGTTTTGATAGACATCGATGTACAATAAACTAGAGAAGACACCGCGAAGCAAGTTTGTGTGCACTATGGTGCAGCCCATGGGCTGCAACAAACGCCTCAGTGATTGCGCATGATTCAAGCTATTGTGGACCTTGCGACTGCACCTTAGTTGCGCCAAACTTGCTTCGTGGTCTCTTCTCTAGTTTATTGTACCTCAATGTCATAGAGGCATATCGTCTCGGTGGCCAAGTGGTGAAGCGCACGGCTTGTTATCCGGAGGTCCCGGGTTCAATTTCCGGGTCGGGCAAAGTTTTAGAATTTTTTTTATCGCATAGTCCGGGTTTGTGATTACCAACCCGCATTCGGCAAGCGTGGCGATTAAGGGGATCCTGCACGAAATTGTGAAAATTTACGTATTTTTAAGTTACTTGTACTATGCGCTGAATTAGTTAAATACATTAAAAGAACTTACGTAAGTTAGCCTGATCATTGCACAAGGTCGTGGTCTTGTCGAAATTTGAAAGAAATTCTTTTTAAACAATAACAAACAATACATAGGTAAATCTAATGACTCCTAAAATCATTTTTTTTCGACAACTTCTTAATTTTTACATGAAAATATTTGTATTGATATTCCGCAGATCACTCCCATCTTTAAAAAGTAAATTTTAATTTTTAAACCAAGCCCGTGATGGTTTTGTACATTTCGCAGTATAAAAACATTACTCTAATCAAATTTCTAGGTCTGAAACTTCAAAGCAGAATTGTTCTAATTTTAAATATCAATATGATTGATTATGCTTTGAAGTTCATTAAGAGACTTATGTCAGTTTTTGCGATCGCGCGGCACCCCCTTAAGCCAGTACCCATCAATTATAGCGATGACTAGACTTCGGAGTGTGCTGTTGAGCTTACACTAGCTCATTCCACCGTCCCTTTTCTACCATCGCGAGTCCATACGTACGGCGAGTTACCACCCTTACTTGGTTGACATTCCACTCATACGCACCAAGCGTTATTCGTGTTCATTCATAATGCGTACAGCCAAGCTATGGAATTCCCTACCGGCGTCTGTGTTCCCGAGTGCATATTGCCCCAACATCTTTAAAGCCCGAGTGAATAGGCTGCTTCTGGGCAAGCTCGCTTCATCGTCGGCCTCTTCTTGATCCTACGGATAAGAATGAGGCCGAAAGCAAGTCCATCTATTGCCATGTAGTGGAACATACATACATTACTAGGTAGTGTACCTATTCAGTCCTAAAAACTGGCATTGCAAACATAAGACGGCGACCTCCTTGGTCGAGTGGTTTGTACTCCGGTTTTCATGTTGTCGCCATCTCTGAGGTCCCGGGTTCGATCTCCGGTCGGGTCAATTTAGAAATTATTGTTTTTCTAAATTGTCTCGGGTCTGGGTGTCGTCTATGTATAATAAGTATGTATTTAATATTTATCCGTTGTCTAGTAACCATTTAACGAGTTTCTTCGAAACTTCTCTTGGGCTAGATAATTGGTGTGATTGTAGGAAAATTTAATTTTTTTTTAAATAATTTATAACTTTTGCCCTGTTTATATTATTGTTAGCTATAAAACACTAACCATACCAGAAAACGGTTAATCAATCGATGATGTAGTTTAACCACTCACTCTTGGATTTTTTTTGACACTTTTTGACAGTAACTGTCAACGTCAAATTAGACAGAATGGAGCATAGATTATGCGATATTGTGCGATAACAATACATAAGATGAACCACAGAACCGAAATAACCAAACTTGTTCATACTAAAGTAGTCTGTAAGTCTATGAAAACACGGTACAAAGTCAAGTGTGTTTTTGTAGGTGCGGTCTCATGCGACCGCTTGGGGTTTGAGGGGTAATGGAATTATCTTTTAGGACCTTTGTAACAGATGATAACTATACATGTCACTGTTACAATGTTTCGAGATAAAGTACACAATGGAACTCCTAATTTGAGTGATGCAATTTGCTGTTATTTCTACTTAGAAACTATTTAATAAAAGATGATAGAGCAATTTGCATTGCTCCACTACTAGTCCACAGTCAAAATCTTCACTTCCCACAAGAAAATAGTCAATGTCATTGATATTCGATAAAGGTAAATATAATTATGTCCCTAACTCGTCTGATTAATCCAATGTAATTTGGCAAACTACTACAGTCTGCAAGAAGAGGCCAAAAGATTTCGTCTCTTTCCCGCTCATTGGAAGCTTAAGGATGCATAATAGGATGTTAAAGACATAATATGGAGAAATTATGTCCTCTCTTCTTCGACCATCTTCTAAGGCTTTAAAATATTTACGCCTGTGCCCAGCAGTGGGCTTTTATTCAGTGGGCGTTTATAGGCTGATGATGAAGTGCCAAGCATGCGTATAGTTTAAGTATAACAGCCTTTAACTTCTCACCTCAGCGTCGAAGTTGTCGTGCGGCTTGAGCTGCGCGTGCGGGCGTGCAAACCCCGGCACGAATAGAACGCGTTGTGCAGCTTAGCTATCCTATAACAGCCTTTAGCCCCCTCACCTCAGAGTCGAAGTTGTCGTGCGGCTTGAGCTACGCGTGCGGGACGCGTTGTGCAGCTTAGCCATAACAGCCTTTAACCCCTCACCTCAGAGTCGAAGTTGTCGTGCGGCTTGAGCTGCGCGTGCGGGCGTGCAAACTCCCTGCGCGAGTAGAACACGTTGTGCACGCGCTCGTGGCCGGCCACCTCGCGCGCCAGCTGCAGCACCGCGCGCACGCAGCGCAGCGGCGTCGTCGTGCCGCACGTCTTCAGGATCCATCGGCGGCGCGACACAAACATGCTGCTCTCGCTGTAAGGAGAGAGAAACGTCCCTATTGTAAAACGCTGGATAAAAGAAGATAAAACATTATTAATGCTGGATAACATCAACACTTGATGCACTTTAAAACTCGATTATTATTCATCATCATCATCAGCCTATAAACGTCCCACTGCTGGGCACAGGCCTCCCACGTGGACAATGCACGAGGGGATATTGGGCCATAACCCACCACGCTGGCTCAATGCGGTTTGGTGGGTTTTAACGACTGTCATCTTACGACAACAACCGGGACCAACGGCTTAACGTGCCTTCCGAAGCACGGAGGTGTTCGAGATGTTTTAAATTTGGTCACTCATCCAGCGACCAGGCATTGTGAAAGTTGCTTAACGGGCAAGTTCGCAAGCCGAACGCGCTAGCCGCTGCGCCATCGAGCTCCTCGATTATTATTATTATAACTTAATTAATGGCTTCGCGTTTAGCATTAAGCTAATTTCAAGTGGTATATATTTTATAAGTACATTTAGTATTGTACGGTAGATTAAATTAAAATGGAGGCTCACGTCACAACACGCAACACGTGTTGTTGCTTAAAGAACACGGGAGCATCTCTAAATGCCGTACTCAGAGACGTCAATTAAGTTTAAATGACAAATATATGTCTTTCCTTCTCTATTTAGCACTATACATAAGAAAGTGACAGCAAGAGACTATTAAGTCTCTCTGACAATTATGTCATTAAAACTTAATTGACGTCTCTGAGTACGGCAGTTAGCCCCCTTACTCTCGAATCTAATCTCAATGTCGATATCAAAGCCGTCAAATAACAATACAATAATAAGTGCGTACTCTTGACGCGCTTAAATTCGGGATCAGATTGAAATCGAAATTATGTTCATTTCGGAAAGATAATTGTGAAGTTTGCTGCCAATAATGTCATCGATAGTGAGAACCTTTTGTGTTTTTGACGTATCGATAAATGTAATGCATAATAAAAATCCACTTTAATATCTAAAATTATAGCTGTATCTAAGTAATGAAGTTATAACTCATTTTATATCAATAAATCCTTCAATGTTAAGCAGAATTTACAAAACATTATTGCATTATTTAAAGCGACATCAACATTTTAGGACGTATGAAGCGCTGCCTTCGCCTAGAAATGCTTTAAAAAATAAAAGTCTGTCTGTGGCGTTGTCTGTCTGTCTCTGATTTGACACCATCACTTTCTGTCATTAAGGACAATAAATAATTATTAATTTTCTGCGATGTAAGATCTAATAAACTTGTTTGTTGTGAAAGTAAAGATTAATAATACACTTGCAATAATTGACCGACGACCTAAGTTTTACTTATTCCACCAATAGTCAATTAAAGTGTCAGTGAACGTTTCTAACTTTCGTAACGTCTTGAAAAATATTTGGAATTATCGAATCAAATACTTATCATAAAATTCATTCTTCACCTTTATTTTATAGTATTGGGCTCAATGATATTATAATATTATTGATTGGACTCAAAAAAAGACCACTAAAAGCTCAGTATTCAGTTTTGATGAATGAGGCAAACGGGTAGAGGCAGTAAGGAAAGTGGTTGGACCATCTCAGATGCAGTAGAGCATCCAGCACAAGATATTTTTGTGGCACGGACGTGGTTGCCAATGCTCTCCAACAAGCAGCAAATAAATAAATAATGAAGCTAATGAAGACATGTGTATTTTTTGTTATCTGGATTAAATAATTGTAAGCAAGCAGTAGGTAAGTATAAAATTGTGTGTTAGGCAATAAATTTTGCTGAATAGTATTATTGTTTTATTAAAAGACTATTTGTTTTGTAAAGATACTGAGAGTTAAATAAACTGAATATAACCTTACTTAATTTACCAAAGAAACTTTATTTAAAATTTATTATAAATCATATGAGGCACCCTGTTCCCCAATAAGCAACGTTAACGTTTCTGCTTAATTTTAGCTCGGTTCTTAGAGCGTTTCTTAAAATAAGAAAAGAAAGCGCCAAACGCGCTATCATAGTACTTACAAATAAGTAGGTACATACTCGTATATACACACATCAAAAGTGTCTAGGGATCAACATATATTTTTGCAATAACTTTTCTCCTGATTGATATTAATTAAAATTTTCTTTAAGGATTCATCAAATAAAGTGTTTTCGTTTGTCTACAGTAACGATAAACCAAGTCACCTTTGCATTAATAAAGAAATTTGCCATTTTCCTAATAAAGGGATTTTTGACATTTGAACCACTAACACTAAAGTTCGAAAAAAAGACTGAAATAACAGTTTTCTTTGAAATTTTATTGGGTAACTTAAACAATTAATAATCCGTGTTTCTACCGCGTACACTAACAACACAAGAACATCGGTTTGGCATACTCAAAATGAGTTCATCCAAATCACGCTGTGGAATGGCCGCCCATGTTCGTTGCAACAACAAAAAAAGGTCTTCTTGCGACTGGATACCCTCCATATTCGGCAGAGCTCTTCTCTGTAGCATATCCCATGCATGCTCAATCGGGTTCAAGTCTGGCGACTGAGCAGGCCAGGGCATGACATTGATGTTAGCTGCGGCGAGAGTCTGTCTTACAACTCTTGCGGTGTGCGGTCGTGCATTATCATGCATTAACTGAAATAAGGGACCGATTTGCACTTGTAGAGGAACGATGACGTCTGATACAATCGTCTCAGCATAAATTTGAGCGTTGAGGTTGTCTCTGATCCAAATCAACTCAGTTCTTCCGCCGATCCAAATACCCGCCCATACCATGATGGTTCCACCACTATAAGGATGGACTTCCCGGCAGGATTTTAATCGCTGTTGGCGTTCAGTGGTTCTCCAGTGTCGTATACGTCTTGTATCCGGTCTCATACCAAAACGAGACTCATCAGAAAAGCACACGAAACGCCATTGTTCTTCTGCCCAATTTCTGTGTTCAAGAGCCCATTGATATCGAATCCTACGATTGTGCATTGCTATAGGTGGTACCCTTAGCGGTCTTCGGGAATGAAGGTTCACTTCATGCAAGCGGTTTCTGACTGTTTGGTCGCTAATTAAGTTCCCTGAAGAGTGATGAAGCCTCACGGCTAACATCATGGCGGTTATTTTTTTTTTTTCTTTTACGTGTAACGGGTAAGCGCTTGGCCTTCATCTCACCTGATGGTAAGTGACGATAAGGCCGAAGGTGGAAGCGCGCTTCACCCGGAATCCTCAACCACTGAGGAACTGGCTATCTTAACTCTAACTGTCGGAACACAACTATGCTATAAACATCGTTGTTATGGCGACAGACTTGGATAAGATGGTGGTAGCTAGCCAGGCGGGCTTAACAGCCCTACCACCAACCAAACCGAGCACACAAAGATGTACCCCCCGCTGGGAATCGAACCCGGGACCTCTGGGTCTGAAACCGGTGGCTTAGCCACTAGACCACGGAGGCGGTTAAAGGTTATTGTTGGAGCTCTTCGAGTTGTGATTTGAATGTATCGGTCTTGTCTCCGTGTGGTGCAGCGATACCGTCCTCCATGGCGCTCAGCCACGGTACCAGTGCTTCGGTAACGTGTCCAAAGTCGACTGATAACACTCTGACTTGTATTCAGAGCTAAAGCCACAGTACGTTGCCGGGAACCAGCTTCTATCATTCCCACGGCTCTGAGCATTTCTTCCCTGCTTAAATGACGTCGCCGCTCCATAATAACGTTGGTTTTAATCAGTAGTAAGGAAACAGTAGCACTAATAATGTCTTCAATGCGTTGTATGTTTTTATAGGGAAAATATTGACAGCTGATTTTCATCTTTTACTAGAAATTGATTGAAAGTTCCTGTTTCAAATTATGAAATGCACCAAAAAGGATCCATATAAATTTATAAAATCATAAATTTATTACAAAGCCACATCTCAATCTCAAGCAATCCGCATAAAAATGCTTGATCCCTAGACACTTTTGATGTGTGTACATACATAATATAATCACGACTATTATCCCCGAAAGATTAGTCAGAGACTTCAGAGACTAGGCAAGAGGACCGCGAAAGCAGTCCTCTACCATAGTCCACTTTTCACCAAATAGCGACTGCACATGTGGTCAGTGTGACAGGTGGTAAGCCTATCGCCGCTCTATGCTGTTTGATGTATGTGCAGCTTAGATTAAAACATAGTTTTAATTTAAGATGTGCAGTCTTATAAATCATTTATTTAAGTAGGTAACAAGTCTTATCACATTTCACACATTAATAATCTTTAGTCAGTTAGTCGCCTTTTACGACACCCAAGGGAAGAGACGGGGTGGTAGTATTCTTACACCGCTACGCGACACAGCTGCTTAAAAATGAGTACCTATTTACCGAAAAATACGTAAATTCAATACACATAAAGTACCACTTTAGTTATTGTGACAATGTCAATTGACAGCCAATCTAAACACCATCAGAACACCAAATTTAAATGTCAAAATAGCGTCCAGGGTACGAATTTCAACAAAACTTAATGCCATTTAGTTCACGCAATATCCGCGCGACATGAATCCATTTTATCGCTAGTGTCGAAACTCAAGAGTACGAAAATTCACAATACCAATTCGATCCAATAGCGATCGGTTTTGAGAGTAAGGGGGCAGTTCGTAGCACGCGTAGACGTGTGTCCATCACTGCGGTTGACAGCCGAATGCCCCCACCACTCAGCTGGTATACTACGCTTGTATTTTGCTTTTTTTTATCCACTACGATTAAGCCAGCGAGTAAGGCCAAATGGCCACATGATGATAAGAAAGATAAGGCCGAAGGTGGAGATGCGCTTCACCGGGAATCCTCCACAACTGAGGAACTGGCTATCTTATCCTCAAACGTCAGAACAGCAACAATGCTATTAACATTGTTGTAATGGCACCAGATTTTAGAGAAGGTGGTGGTAGCTACCCAGGCGGACTTAACAAGCCCTACTATCAACTATTCCAAGTACACAAAGATGTACCCCCACTGGGAACAGAACCTGGGACTTAAAACCGGTGGCTTAACCACTAGTCCACAGACGCGGTTCAAATGATACAATTTACTTCTAACCAATACAATTACGTACTAAATTTAGTTTAATTACACCAGTTGTTATTAAATCATTAACTCCACGTTCAATGAGTGGGTTAATCGCTCCCTGACGAGTAATTGATCACTGGACGCATTGCCCGCGAAACCTTAATAACCTCAACACATGGCTGTTGTTAAAAATAGACATTTCAATCCCCCATTAATTTGATTTGATTGATTGCGGCACCGAATACTTAGAGCGGGTTGTTAAGTTAATTGGATTGGAAAGAGTCATAAAAACATTCAAGATTCAATATAATTTATTCAGGTTAGGCCATGTTTAGGTTACAGCACTTATGAATGTCATTATGCCATCGGTTCGTAAGTCTAAATATGGGGCGGGAGCCTTGTACTGAGAAGAACCGGCAAGAAACTCAGCAAGGGCATTTCTTTTCTCCCTTTCTTTTACAGCGTCAATTAGAATTGAAAAAATGCCCTCCCTATCATAGAAGGGCACTTTCCATTACAATAATAAAAACATAAAACAACTACAAGGACATAAAAATAAAAAATACCTATAGTATTAATAAAAATAAGTTCAGGTATTCATCAATATAAAATAATCAATGTAATCAATATCTTACAGTACAGAAAAATAAAAGTAAGACTACAACTACTAATATACTTATAATAAAAATAATGTAGATAAATGATTATGATTAGGGGCTCCGCAGAATATCAGCATTGCAGATGATGTTCAGTGTGGTTTCAGAGTCACGCTGACCGCCTGCGCGGGTGTAAGCGACGCGGGCCACGAGCTAGGTTTTGTCTTGTACTGTTCCGTTCAGCGTGAAAGGGCTACGACACTGTTGTAAACCGACGTTTACAACAGCCGTTTAAAACAGTGTGGTAGGTTGTTTTCAACGACATTTCGGTTGACCTTTCCACGACCTTTGTTTACGGGCGCGCGTCGAAAACCACTGTGTTGCCACTGCCTTAAACACCATTACACACAAACCGCTATGTTCAACCTATAACCTACATACAACGTGGTTACTGGAAAAAGCAAAGTTTGTATATAATAATGTACGTACAGCGCGGTATTTTTTACATCTTTAAAAGCTCATATCTAGCTAATAATGACATAAATTTAATCGCGTTTTTTCCAGCAAATTGATCAATATATTTTTTAAATTGCCTTCACTACTTAGGTATATCAAGGAAGGTATGCCAATAGCGCTATTTAAATTCGCAAATAAAACAAAATATGTCAAATATGCTAAATTTTACGATAATGCTTAACATCCTGCTGTAGCCTAAATTTTACTCTTAAAAATACTAATAAAGCAGGATCCTGCTAAAAATGGCAACACTGTGGACTGTGGCAAACCAAATGGAAGCTCGTTTACAACAAGCTGTAAACGAGCCTCCCGCCAAGGTGACCTGGTGGGAAAGGCTTGTTTACAACAGTGTGGTAGCCCTTTAACTCTAAAACCAACCCAAACCAGACTCACAGTTCATGCTGTGCTGTGTGATGTACCAGCATTTAACAAAAATACTAGAACAGTTCTGTACCAGACAGAACTGATATTAATTTTACATAAATCAAACAACGCGTGCCAAAGTTCAGCTAAAGGCAAGTCCTTCCTCCTATCAAAAGTAAATTCTAGCTAGATAAGACAAAAGCTATAGCATTGTCAAATAGTTCAGTCACATGACCAAGGGTCAGCAATTAATTTGAACAGATAAATGCTAATTTTAAATACTACGAAGAAGAGGTTATCAAAAAATCATCAGGTCGTTTCGCTTGCGTTCACAGTTATCAAGAGCTGGTCCATGGAACCGTCTAGCAATGTGAGGCAGATTGTAAGTCAATGTTTTATTATAAGAATAATCAGAATCAGACGACCTCCTTGGTCGAGTGGTTTGTACACCGGTTTTCATGGTGTCGCCATCTCTGAGGTCCCGGGTTCGATCGGGTGTTTTTTCTATGTTTATGTATATTTATCCGTTATCTTACCATATAAACGAGTTTCACAAGAATACTCACCTTGGTCTAGATAATTGGTGTGAGCGTAAACAAAAATTTATTATTAAAAAAAAAAAATATATTATTATTATTAAATTAAAAACTACATAACAGTGGTTTGATACAGGATGGTATAGTGTACAACAGAGTTTTAATGTGCAATAAGACCATTTATATTGTTATGCCGCGGCCACACGCTTGGCAAACCTCAACAAGCCGTTTGACTTGGCTTGCAAGCGCTTGTAGCTTGGAGATCCGTCGAACAAATCACAAATCCAAACGTTTGTAGAGGGGTTTGGAGTTTGCGGCAAGTGGCACCCCAGCACTATTCTCCTTAGTTTGACACTTGAGTAGTGGTTAATAGGTACTTGGTTGTAATTAGAATAAATGGTTATTGTAAAGAATTAAGTTTGTGAAAAATTTAGTTCCTAATTTGGCTGCCCTCTGTCGTTTGCCCCATGCCATAACTCATTAAGCCTAGTACGCACCAGTGCTAGTAATTTAGTCGAGTAAAAGTACATACATAGTATAGGTAACGGTAGCTCGGCTATATTATATGCTATAACCGGGATCGGAAGCTCGGAGGAGCTAGAGATATATAAATACTGTCATGTCAACCATCCCATGACATGGTGAAAGTTGCATAAGATCGCAACTCTTACTCATGCTGCCTCGCCATATCGCTTTCAGTAAACGTTTATTTGTTGCTATTTTTACTAATTTTGACTTCGGTACGATTACGGTATAGGTAACCTGCTGCACTATAATTTTTATGTACGATTGTATATTTATGTTTTCATAATATGATTTTGTTAAAATTCGTTTTGCTAGCGAAGCAATATACTTCTAAGCGTTAAGGTAGAACACAGAGTAGTACAAAACGTATGTTTCGTATAGAAATTGTGTCGTTGACCTGCCAGCAAAAGTCAAGATAAAACAATATGTAAAAATAGACGCGAGAGATCCATTATAAAGTGTATCATTACTTTGTCAGCTTTGCTATATGTACTTGTATTTTTCTATATGACTGAGAAGTGCTCGACTCTTATCTCATCTGATGGTAAGTAAGTTAAGGCAGAAGATAGAAGCGTACTTCACCCGGAATCGTAATCTCATCTCTGAGGAAATGGCCTCAAACTTACAGAACACAGTAATGCTACTCACATTGTTGTTGTAAGACAGACTAAGGTGGTACCTATTTAGCGAGGTGAACTAAGAACTAGCTAGGACACTGGGCATCGAAAACAGGACGTCTGAGTTTAATTTAAGACCGGTGATCTTACCAGTGAGTCCTTATCAAGAGATAAGGGACCTAAGGGTTTGGGGGGGAAGGGAGATAAGGAATAGTTATTGTAATGATAGTAAAGAATGGTTACTTTAAATAAACGTGATAAAAAAACTGTATAAGTAGAGAAAGAAACAGTGTTTTTGTAGCGAAAGTTTATCTATTTTAGATTAATTGACATTTACGTAGGTGTACCTAATATCATAAAATAAGTGTTTTGGCAACTAGTGAGCGCCCGTGACGTCATTCCATACACAACGTAGCTAAATAATACCTGTAAAGTGGGCTCATACAACAAATCTAATCATAACATCTCGTTTAAGCTTCTCGTCTATCCTTAGTTTTCCGTAATAAATGACCACGGCTGAAGCTTTTCTGTATTATGGAGCTACAATTGGCTTTCGATCCGTTTATGCAGGATTTCTAGAATGTTACGAAATATTCGCCGGGATATGGGGCAGTGTTGGGCAAAATAAGGTAAGTACAATTAAAAATAACAATTGATTTCACAATTAACAATTAATCAATGCAATTAAACTTAATTTCAATTTAAATATGTAATGTAAATATAAATAATATAAGATGGAGCTTTCTTCGGCAAAAAAAATGGGTAAGGGTGTCCCGAAGGGTCAGTCAGAGACTAGGCAATGAGGACAGCAAAAGCAGTTCTGTACCATAGTCCACTTTTCACCAAATAGCGACTGCACATGTGCTCAGCGTGACAGGCGGTGAGCCCAACGCCGCCCTATGTTGTTGGAAGTATGTGCAGTCTTTAGTCCGTTAGTCGCCTTTTACGACACCCATTGGAAGAGAGGGAATGGTAGTACTTATTCATTCACCGCTACGCGACTCAGTCACAGTTATAAATAAATATAAACTTTAATTGCCGACAAGAAATCAGATTCACATTAATAAATTTTAAAGTACGCTACGTACGTGCCATTGTCCGAATCTCAATAAAACAATTTGTCGCCAAAGCGTGTCAAAGTAACAACCGCGAAGGAAGAAATAATAGTTTGCAATTTCTATTTATAGCCAGTTACGACACGAGTAAAGTGCAAGATAAGAAAAATAAAATATACTTACATATTACTAAAAGAAACTGTGACCGCCAATGTTTACCTACCTACCGCACCGAACCCAATTAGTTTAAACTAACTTACATAAAACTATTAGCAATACATACATACATAATTACCACGTCACGACTATTTTATCCCCTAAGGGTTAGTCATCAGAGACTAGGCAATGAGGACTACAAATCAGTCCTCTGCCATAGTTTACGTTTCACCAAATACTAAATGCACATTTGCTCAGCGTGACAGATGTTGAGAGTTGAGACTCTTGGATATCTATCTACGGCAGATGCCGTACTCAGACACGTCAATCAAATTTTAATGACAATTAAATGTCTTTTCTTCTCTATTTAGCACTACACATATGAAAGTGACAGCAAGAGACTAACTGCCGTACTCAGAGACGTCAATTAGGTTTTAATGACAATTAAATGTCTTTCCTTCTCTATTTAGCACTACACATATGAAAGTGACAGGAAGAGACTAACTGCCGTACTCAGAGACGTCAATTAGATTTTAATGACAATTAAATGTCTTTCCTTCTCTATTTAGAACTACACATATGAAAGTGACAGCAAGAGACTAACTGCCGTACTCAGAGACGTCAATTAGGTTTTAATGACAATTAAATGTCTTTCCTTCTCATTTAGCACTATACCTAGGAATGTGACAGCAAGAGACTAACTGCCGTACTCAGAGACGTCAATTAGGTTTTAATGACAATTAAATGTCTTTCCTTCTCTATTTGGCACTATGCCTATGAAAGTGACAGCAAGAGACTTAATTGTCATTAAAGTTTAATTGACGTCTTTGAGTAACGGGGCAGTGAGTGCGTCTTTAGTCCGTTAGTCGCCAATGGAAGAGATAGGTCGGTAGTATTCCTGTAATGACCAAAACTATTAGGATCGATTAATAATCGCTATGTAAATGTTTCGATTACGTAATTACGTATGTATACCACTCGAGCACGAGTCCAACGAATGTCAATTGGCCGCAAATTAATATCTGTTCCCATTTAAACCTTATTTACTGAGACAAAGAGTTTAAAATTGAGAACAATAGTAAACATACGTCAATTGAAATGAATCATGGTATGGATCGGTAGTAGCAACTAATTGACACGAGGAGACGGCCAGTCTCCCTGACAAAAGAGTCAGGTCCAGAACATTAGTAAAGTATACATTAGTATAAACTAAACGAAAATTAACGACCGCCTGACTTATGAATAGAGTACGACGCCAGCCCGATCAACCTACTACAAAATGAAAAAATTCAAAAATAAATGTTTAGCTTTATACACTAGCTGTACCCGGCATGCGTTACAAAATACCACGTATTTTGGGCCAGGAACCACCGCTGGCTTCCACAGAAAGAACAGCCTACCTAAGTTTCGTTTCATCACAATCTGTTCAATGGTTTCGGAATGCATTGCGGACAAACATATAAACATTGATTTTCATTTATATAGATTGGTTATCCTACTAATATTTTATCCGCGAAAATTTGTATGTATGGATGGATGTTTGTTACACTTTTACGTAAAAACTACTGCATGGATTTGGAAGAAGTTCGGCATACAGATAGTTTATAACCTGGATTAACACATAGGATACTTTTTATTCCGATATTCCCACGGGAACAGGAACCACGCGGGTGAAACCGCGAGCGGCCGCTAGTAATATTATAATAGGTTGTCTTGCCTATAAGCACAGTACATTAGAAGTATATTATATAAAGCGTGTCATCTCAATGTAGACTTATTAACACAATCTACAATTATTGACCGTGTTGTCTGTAATGTTGACGATGCGCATTAGATGTAAACTCGTGGCATAATGAGAGTCTGGTATAAAGTTCAATATCATTTGTCGATTGAGACCTAATCACGCTAACCGGGCACGCGTCACGTCTCGACGACGCAAGTACATAGTTGTATATAGGTACATGTACAATATAATGTCGACATGAGGCGATAATGACCCTTACGTAACAGCGATAACGCAAACTTGACACGTACAGTACGCTGAAATGCATATATAATGCAACCAGCATTTTAATGTACCATATATTTTATTTCGATTTGTTTTAATTTTATGGTGCAACCGTTAGTTACTTTAACATACCTAATTTAATAAGTTAACTTTTTATAGGAACATTAGTTCTTTGATTTTAGATTTAAATTATAAAAGGTGTAAGTATCTACAGGACAACACGTAGACGCCATATATTTGACGACCTCCTTGGTCGAGTGGTTTGTACACCGGTTTTCATGGTGTCGCCATCTCTGAGGTCCCGGGTTCGATCCCCGGTCGGGTCAATTTAGAAATTATTGTTTTTCTAAATTGTCTCGGGTCTGGGTGTTTTCTATGTATAATAAGTATGTATTTAAGTATTTTAAGTATGTTTATCCGTTATCTAGTAATCATTTAACGAGTTTCTTCCAAGCTTCTCTTGGGCTAGATAATTGGTGTAAGTGTAGGACTGTTTTATTTATTTATTATTTAACGAAATTAAAATTAGCATAATTAGTGCATAAATATCAATTAAAAATAAGTATAAACATTACATTACATTATATTCACGACTATTATCCCTCAAAGGGTTAGTCAGAGACCAGGCAATGAGAACCGCCTGCCATAGTCCACATTTCAACTAATTACAACTGCACATGTGCTCAGTGTGGTGAGCCCATCGCCGCTCTATGATGTTGGATGTATGTGCAGTCTTAGTCCGTTAGTCGCCTCTTACGACACCCAAGGGAAGAGAGGGAGTGGCAGTATTCTTTTAGTGAGTGGCACATGACACGGCTCAAAAATATAAAGGTAAAGGTATTATGTAAGTAAATATAATGTTAAAAAACATCGAATTATTTGTTTTTCCATATTTTGGAAAAATATGGAAAAACAAACTATTGCACTACTTACTAATATCATTTGGGTTTCGTGAATTATTACAAAATGACGAGGCATTCTACAATTTGCCATCGGCATTTAACAAAACAGCGAGCGTTTTTAAACGGACGACGCCGATTGTTAAATGCCGAATAATACAATTTGCCTGCGACATAATGCACATTGACGAAATTAACAATGCTTTTGGGACAAAGTAATAATATCATCACCAGACTATGTATAAGTGGAACACAAAACTATCGGCATATAACCTTATCTGTCGACAAGGTACTCTTTTATCTAGTGCTGTTATGTCATTATAATGTGTAACAGTCGTCTGGTAAAAGTAGGCAAGGTAAACATTACACATTGGGTGGATACCTACAGTCGGTACAGCACAGCACTATCAATATACTGATTTAGTGATAATAGCTGAACAACGAAATCTACTTTAGGCGAATATTTTAGGTAAGCTTCGTGCTAAAACAAGAACGTTTAAAAGCTAAATGTCATCGTATCACATTGTTTTAGCCGGATGTCCGTGGTCCTATTCCCAGGTCGGGCAAGGTCCCTGGTCCTATTCCCAGGTCGGGCTAGGTCCCTGGTCCTATTCACAGGTCGGGCAAGGTCCCTGGTCCTATTCCCAGGTCGGGCAATGTCCCTGGTCCTATTCCCAGGTCGGGCAAGGTCCCTGGTCCTATTCCCAGGTCGGGCAAGGTCCCTGGTCCTATTCCCAGGTCGGGTAAGGTCCCTGGTCCTATTCTCAGGTCGGGCAAGGTCCATTGTCATTTTTCCAGGTCGGGCAGTGTGAATTGGGATTTTTCGATGCATAGCACGGGGGTGTGATCTGATCAGTGATGATCACCAACCCGCTCTTGGCAAGCGTGGTGATGAAGCTGGTGCCCATGAATTGTAGCGATGATGACTTGATTTCAATGATAGAGATCTTTGCCCTGCATTAGGACAGTACTTTTACAATGTTGTAAAGTTTTCGCAAACCCTACACGTTAAAATAAAACAAAAAAGGCGCCGTTTTTTCATTTCACATCACATTTTTTTCTGTTAAAACAGAATAATAGGCACGTTAACCTAGATCATAATACAGTAATTTATGAGGTAGCGAGCGAATACATAACTTCTGAATACAAGAAAGAGAAAATCATGCGACAGTGCACCAAAATACAGTAGTTACATCTAAAAATATAAGTAGGTGCTCATCTCAGTAGTATCTGTTCAACTGTTATTTACTAGCAAACATTTTCCATTTATATTTCTCTATGGTTCCGTCAAAGTAGGTCACCTTAGCTGCAATGACTGTAAGAATAATTAAGTAAGCCAGTGTGCTATTTTCCAACGTCAACGGCAATCATGAAATTAAAATGATAAAAAATATTACATAAAATACAACTGTTTTTAATTATACGTTACAATAGTACTTAGAAAACTTAAGGAGGCACTCTTATTTGATATCATATAAGAAGTGTAAGAAATAATCAATGTCATCCGTTTCAAAATCGCAACAATTGACGTATGTCCAGCAATATCATGAAAAAGGCTATGTATATAGCCTTTTTCATGATATTGCTCAATGTCACATCACAGGTCACTGCTTCTCGAGCTCCTATTACATATGGATGTACGAAATTCTGCGTCTTATAGCGAACAAACATTTAAAGATACAACAGATGATACCTCACTCACTACTGTTTCATGAAATCTAACAACGCGGAAAATGCACCATGCTTATATTACATTCATCAAATATCGTTGATGATACAAAAAAACGATACATTTGCATTTCTGCTTCTTAATGACTCCGCAATTCTTAGTGACGACGGAGAGACGAGATCTCTTTGGAGAAAATGAGGAAGCATTTGTATCGGGCAAACTTGAGCATTGTTTTCATTTCCAGACGCAGACTGGCAAAAAGGCTACGCTCATTTGTTTTCAATTCAGTAAGAACTTAGAGCATTCATGATTGAATGAAGGAAGATCATTTCGCTTTTTCATATTCATCAAGATGAAACAATATCTCTGAATCGACCAGGCTATTCATTTGTTTTCTATTGTGTGAAAACATTCATTTCATTTTTTTATTTCTTCTTCATCAAGCTGAATCAGTAAGCACTGATTCCCGGCCAGGCGTGGCAATGGCAAGCATGGCATGAAACGTTTCCTGTTACAAGTGTTACAACATAATGTTGTTGCATACTATATGCGACCGTGCCGCCAACTGCGTCATCGCCTGTTGATCAGAGCGCAGGTGCCGATCGATGCGGGGAGTCGGCCACTGATGTATGCTGTAGTCTGCTAAATTGTATACGCTAACAGGACCTGCGGTGTTCGGAACAGGGCGAGACGGACGGCACGCGACACACGTACCAACTTATAGATGATCATCGGCGAGGGGGAAAGCCTCTTTGTGAACAATGTTACATATTTTAACGTTCTCTATTCTACGATATAAAAACAAATGAGTAAAACGTTTTGTAATACCTCTGAACTGGTTATTGAAAGCTACAAGAAAAGCCCAATCGAAGTACATATAATAGAAGTAGATAAGAGGTCTTGTGATAAGGGTGTAATGAACTCTTTCGTGGCCATTTTATTTTAAGTTTAACCCACTTTTGCTATTTATAAAAGTAATAAAGAAATATATTATTTTTATGTCATCAAACAAAAGAAAGTTAGAAAACAAAATATAAAACATACAAAACACGGCACTTGTTGGACAAGGTATAGTTCAAAAATGAACAATAAAAAAAAAAGTGTGGTTTCCTTTTCTGTGCTTACAGGGTGAAGTTTCGTCTTGAAACTCATGTAATAAGCAGCGCCTGTTTTTTTAACTATGGTTTCTTTCTTTTGTTTGTTTGTATTTAAATACACTCCGAAACGGAATTTTTACAACGGAGAGAGAACTACTTGAGCTACTAATAAAGTCTATCTTAGGTGCACCATTCATTGTCCGTTCAAATGTAATATTACTACGAGACTACGAGTATTTTTATCAATTCTAATCTAAAGCTTTACGATTTTATGACAGTGACATATCTATCATATATAAAGTTTTGACGCGGAAAATGTTTTGAAATATATGGAGAAAACACGCACCACTAGGATTGGAGTTTTAAAATTATTAACTGTCAAACTTAATGAGTTGTCAATTAACATAAAGGGAAGGAGCTTTTTTAATGAGTAAGTACGGGTGCCTCTTGACTCGCAATTTAAAATAAATGTCAAAATTTTGCAGGTACTTACTTACTTACTTACTTACTTCGATGGCTCAGCGACAGCGAGACAAAGTGTGTCAGCCTTTGAGCTTCTAAATCGCATCGAAAACACAATTAGGACAATTAGTGAAAGTAGGCGAATCAATTTAGGACTTATGAAAATAGTGCGTGAATTTTTAAGCAAATCTATGTCAATGACGATTAGGGCTACAAAACTTAGGTTAGGCGAACCAATATTATACCCCATAACCAAATCTTCGGGTACAGTGGTAAGCCTAATTCATTTACTCCTGTCTCAGAGAAATAAGTATTTCTCTGCAGAAAGAAAGAAATAAGTATTTCTTTGAGACTCCTGTACAGAAAAGTTGATGACGAGCAAGCGGTGCGTTGGTTGGAACGAGCTCATGCCTCTAACTTAACAAACGTACGAAACATTCGATCGACATTGAGCGAGCATCATTCATTAACTTTGGTAAAATCTTCAAGATAAAATAAGATAAGAATAGCACTCGAAGGTTACAAAATCCAACTTAAAATTGATGCTAGTTGTCAAGAAAAAAAAACATACAACACGTACGTATGCAAATTCGCGCGGTTGACCTTAGCATCATACAAGGTAATCCGGGTGCGAATCGAGTACAATCCTCAAAATGTTTCAACGATTCATTACGTCATCGTACAAAATTATAAAAAAGTCAGTAACTTAAGTTGTAAGATGCTCACCTAATGAAGAGAAATTCCTAAAGCGAAGTTAGGTTACTGTTGTGATACCCAGAAATATTGATTTTGATAACACCAGTAATGATAACGGAGTTTTATGAGATGACAACGCTCAACTTTGCGTGTCAGAAAGCAAAAGCAATGTCAAAGTCAATATTAAAAAGTCTTCAAATCAAATAAACTGATTTTATACCTAAGCGCTGCTTATCTACTCCTCCATGACAAAGATAATATCTTTGTCAAGGAGGAGTAATGAGCCTAAAATTTAATAAAAAAATGAAAAAGTATTAATGTTTTTTACATATTTTAGCGTTTCATTAAACGCTTAAATATACTTAAGTAAAATTTTACTTATAAAAACAAAGTAGTTACAAAATGAAGTTACTTACTTAAAAATCGCTTCGTGAATATTCATATACACCATATTATATAATACATAACGAAAAACGTGAGTAACCTTGAAACGTTAGCTAAATCCGTCCATGGCTTTGCGTTACACAACACAAGAGACCTCCTCAACTTTTACCGCTCAATCAGAATAAAGCCAATTTTTTGTCCACCGCATAATATCTAAGTTTTTGTCAATACAGTTTGGTCAATGAACCGTGGCGTGGCTCGCGAAGTCATCCTTGGATCTATTTCTATTGTTTTTCATTAGGCTGTGTTAAAATATCAGAGTGTATTAAGACAACTCTTGATTTTTTTTCAATAAATTGTTCGGCTTCAGTCTTTCAGATTAATGTAAGAAACATAATATATGTTATTAATACTTGCTTCAATCCCAAAATAATCTATTGCACTACTAATAGAATCAAAACAACTTCGCTCGTTCGAGTTTTTCAATAGACGACCGTCAACCTATTTTTTATATTTAAAAATAATGCTCTAATGTTTCACCATAAATTCACTAGCAATGCTATTCGTTTCCTCGCCACAGATCTGATCAATATTACATCATTTATCAAACCTTTATCATAATATTATATGAAATGAGGATGTCTTAAAGGTTTGTTCAGTGTTTTTCCAGAAGGATATATGCGAATCTACCTGTTTATGATTTGGTGCTTATTATTTTATTCTATTGTCATTTTATTATGTTTATTTGTTTCTCCTTTGTTATTTGTACTATACATACAGAAATTGGTTTATTTATAGTTTGCAGTAAAATTCTAGAGTAGTTTCAAAAGAGAATTTTGTTTTCAGATACCATAAAAACTCTCATTTACGATCGATTCGAAAGCCGACAAAGACAATTCATTCGAGCAAAACAATAGAATAGAACATTGTTAGCTGACCTACTAGTATTTCGTAGTATGCCATCGAAGTATCATATCAATCTGAGCTTGAAACAATTGCTAAAACAGACAAGCAAGACAGAAGGCTGCTGCATGTCTTCACATATCGTAAATCATTTTCAGCGTGTCGTCGCGTTCAGTAATACGTCATATTTTGTCGGAACGTTTCAGAGTTTCCGAGTGCAGGCTGGTGGATGGATGCACGGACTGCGAGGAGTGCACTGCGCACGCGCGGCGCGTCACTACCTTGACCTTACCCTCCCGGGCTTTTCCCCTTCTCTCTCTGCCCCACCCCCCCTGGCCCGCCCCCCAGACGGGAGGCACGGGAGCACTATGTGCCAATCGAAACGACCAAGCGCCGTGCAAAATCCATATCTCAGTGCGTACATGACAGGGCATCAATACTCGTCCGAAGTTTGCATTTCAGTTGATCTAGTGTCGCGTCTGTGTCGTCGGCCGGGTATATAGGTGTTCGGGTTGTAAGCGAGCTAATCTATTTTTATTTTAAGTGAATAAATTATTATTTTTAGATTGTTCTTTATTTAATCCCTAATTCACATTTCTCCGTTAGACTACTAACGCAAACCCATCGAAGAAGGTACCTTACACAAGCGTATTAGTTTTGCGGATGGGTTAACAGAACTGATTATAATCATTAAAAAAATCTTATTTGACACATTGTAATGTATTGAACTGTATGTTGGTACATACATACTACGAGTTAGTATATGAGATTAAGATATGGAAATTATGGTATGGTTTGAGTACATGTTATGTAGGAACTAAATTGAGCCTTCCGTCTGTTTAGGTTAGGTGGGGTCAAATACGGGATTCCCTGATTCATATAATCAATACATCACAAATGAACAATCGTTTCAATGTTGGTACAGGTTATGTTGTGAGTTAACAGCATATCGACATTTACTTCAGATACCTTTCAACATGTATTGTGACACACAGGCGTTCAAAATAGTTTAATAAAGAAAGGTTTCACCTTTTTTCCTTTGGTCAAAACATATATTTGGACACAGCTTCCTACATAGACAAGACAACAGCGATGCGGGTTGGTGGGTTTTAACGACTGTCATCTTACGACTTTCAGACAACAACCGGCTAAATTCACGTCTTTCCTTTAAGTTTGACAAACAAAAATCGAAATTTCTTTTTATTCTCAGCGCAAAAACAACTGACGACGCTACTTTGGCTATACTGGGCACTAGGAGACGGTAAATAAAATCAATATAAAATGCAGCGCCAGTAGGACAGCCTATCATAAAGACGACGTAAAACGTGAGCGGCCGAATTTATTTGTAAACAGCAAGTGTCTGACTGCTATTATAGCGGCGACGGCGGGCGGCGGCAGTCTCGCGGTGTCGTTCCCAGCCTCTGTCTCTGCCAAACGAGGTTGTTTCAGAGCCGTTAAAATTCTGGCTTCTGATACATTGATTTAAACAATGATGTTATATAATAGATATGATGTATTACTATGCCAAACGAGATCTTCTTAGGCTGTTTTAAGTATTGATGCATTAATTTACAACGATATGTTACAAAAGTAAGATTTTCAAAAATTTTTCGAGGTCTGCGGTACCTACACAAAGTTAGTAAAACATACTTTAGTATAATAATTGTTTGTGTAATTAATGACGATAAAAAAGGCAAGTAAAGTAAAGTACAACCTAAATACTTACTGTCCAACTGCAGGGCAAAGGCCTCAGTCATTGAAATCAAGTCATCGCTACAATACACTTAGTTTATTAATTATGACGCTCGCCAATTGATGCGGGTTGGAGATCACAAACCCTGGTTATTCTTCAAAAAATCCGAAAACATCGACCGATGCATGATAGAGTGGTGGTATATGGTCGATTAAGTTATAAGTGATATTCCCTTGGATTATCTAAAGACCTGATCGAAGGATATTGCCCCAAAAGTCCTCGAATTCCCGCATAAAAATTGAGACCTCAAGCGCGATGGATGATAAGAGTGGTGGTATATGGTCGATTAAGTTATAAGTGATATCCCCTTGGATTATCTAAACACCTGATCGAAGGACATTCCCCCAAAACCCCTCGAATTTCCGCATAAAAATTGAGACCACAAGCGCGATCGATGATAAGAGTGGTATTTGATGGTCAATTAAGTTATAAGTGATATCCCCTTGGATTATCTAAACACCTGATCGAAGGATATTCCCCCAAAACTCCTCGAATTTCCGCATAAAAATTGAGACCTCACAAGCGGACTTCTTGGGTATTTGAGAAGTGACGCACTGACGCTGCAATGTTTCTAACACAATTCACAATATAATTGAAGCATTTAATCGACCATAAAATTATCCATTAAAGACACGTGTAACATTAATATGAACGCATTTTGAACGGCTCAATTACACAGCACACGTCAGTAAACAAATCAGGAAATATTTTTTATTTATTGGTTAAGTCGACTTACCTTCTATTATCGAGAAAACTGTTGGTATATAAGAAAACCCAACTATTTGTCAGCGTCATATGTAAGCGTACTCCTTCCTCAAAGGCCTACTATTTTCTCAAGGTCGGCAACGCATCTGTGTCTCCTCTGCTTTTGAGGGTGTCCATATGCGACGGTGATTACTTCCCATCAGGTGACCCGTCCGCTCGTTTGCAATCTTGTCACACAAAAAAACGTGTTGTTGCTAAAGAAACAAGCATACATTTTGAATTTTTGCTTTGCGATTCGCGATCCGATCAGTGCTTTGACTCTGCTAACGTCTCCAACTGGTAATCGTGTCTCAGCACACTGGGTAATTTTGGCCTAGTTGCGGCCACGCATAGTTTATGTGTTTAACAAAGACAACGAAGCTATTTTTTAAATTATTTTCGAGTTGTTGTGAATTGTGATTGTCCAGAAAAACCTATAGAAACCATAGAAATGCAGTATCTCTTTTTCAGACACATTATAATATACGAATAAATAAAATATGTTATCTTATAATAAGTTTATAGCTATAACCTTGCCAAAAACTACATAAAAACACGGTAGGTCAATTAAGACAAAATTAATGTTTTTACCAAAAATGAAAACTATTTTTTGGGGGACAGTTTCTTAATGGTCGCATTTTATTTTTTGATGGAAAGAATCTACAGATAATGAACTATGTATGTATAAAATAGCAACTAATGAAAATGATTGGGTCGCCGGGTTCCTGCATGAGCGCAGCATTCGCGTACTCTGCGAAAGCAGTGCCTCACAGTCTCTGCAGGTGAACGCCGGAGTGCCGCAGGGTTCTATAATATCGCCCACGCTGTTCCTTCTGCATATCAATGATATGTTATCCTTGGGTAACATTCATTGCTATGCAGACGACAGTACAGTACATCGGCGTTATTTGGGTCACCCTGCGGCTAAGCAGGCCGATGTAGTGGAGTCGAGACGGAAGATTGTCATTAAGCTGGACGAGGAGTTAGACCGCATTTATAAATGGGGCTCTGATAACCTGGTCCAGTTCAATGCCAAAAAAACGCAGGTCTGCGCTGTCACGGCTAAAAAATCCGCATTTCTCCCCCAACCCTCCTTCCAGAGCAACCTATTACCCATCCAGACTGGTCTCAGTCTCTTAGGTATGGACATACACAGCGACCTCAACCCGAAGAGCTATATTGAGAGCATTATAACCACAGCCTCACGTAAACTCGGAATCCTGAACAAGGTGAAGCGGTTCTTCACGCCGGAGCAACGTTGTCTTTTGTATAAGACTCAGGTGCGCTCCTGCGTGGAGTATTGCTCTCATCTTTGGGACGGATCCGCCAAGTACTTGCTCGAAGCTCTTGACAGGTTGCAAAGACGTGCTGTCCGTATTATCGGTAACGATGACGTTACGACCAGTCTGGAGCCGTTACAGCTACGTAGGGACATTGCTTCCCTTAGTGCTTTTTACCGCCTTTACCACGGTGAATGCTCTGAGGAGCTCTTTGACCTCATCCCTCCCTCTCCTTTCCTTTCCAGATCGACGCATGCAGGTCTTAAAAGCCACCCTCATACCGTGCTGACCATCAAGACACGTACCAAAAAGTTTGGACAATCGTTCTTTTGCCGAACTGCCCGTATGTGAATGCGCTTCCCGCACACGTGTTTCCTTCCTCTTTCTCTCCCGGGTTATTTAAGCGGGGCGTGAAAAAGCATTTATGCAGACCGCCATAGTGAGAGCGTTCGGCATAGCGTGGTAGCGCTGTGACGAACGCTTTCACTTCTTGGGCTTCACTGGCTGCTTTTCATCAGGCAGAGTGAAGCCATTATGACGTGCCACAATAAAAAAAAAAAAAAAAAAAAGGGGTGTCGATTATGATTTTTTTAAAATTTTGTTTAGGGTTGTCGTGTCACTAACTTTTCTATTTATCATAGACATATTTATTTATTCTGCCCATCAATAACATCGTTAATATTGGTACATTTTATTACTATTATACACACATCAAACATGTCTAGGGATCAAGAACATTTTAAAGTATCATTGCGTTATATGTAGAATTAATATTTTAACTTTTTTGGATCGTTATTAATTCTTTTTATTGAATTTCACGATATGAAAACGAGCTCCTCAAGTTCTTATCTTATTATCTTATCGCTGAACTAGTTGTTTATAAGTAAGACTAGTAAAAACTGCAGGTTTTTGTGGTATTTGCAGTGGTGCTACCTCTTTTCGCCGATAGTTTGCTGCATCATGCCAATAATAAAAATAAAAAAACAAATCAAGAATGTTTATTCAATATCAAGTTAGTTTAAACAAAATAATTATGTTGAAGTCTCCTTTTTAGCATAAAATACTTGTTCCAGGAGACTTCGCTTTTCCTCGTCGTACAATACGAAGTAAGTAACATAAAAGTAATAAGTAATACTCGCTTAAATAATAAGTGTTCAACTTAAAACAAAAGAAAAATTTAAAATCAAATGTTTTGTAACCTTAACAATGATTTGAATAAACCTATGTGTGTGTGTCTGTGTGCGTGTGTGTGTGTTTTTGTGTGAGTGGGTGGGTGTGAGTGGTGTGTGTAGGTGCGTACGTAGGCGAATGTGTAGTGTGTGGGTGTGCGTGTGTACGTATTGTGTTATATTGTGTATATATTTTAATATTACCGTACCTGAAATTTCCTTATTTATTACTTTAATAATAAATAAATAAATATTTTTTTCCTACAATCACACCAATTGTCTAGCCCAAGAGAAGCTTCAATATTTCTTCAATTTCGTAATAATCTTTACTTTTTAGCCAATCTGTAATGATTACTTTATATATCCTACTGGTTTTGGGTATATATCTAATTGTGTATTAAGGTAGTTATATAAATTACATGACCTATTAAATTGTTGCCGCATTGCGAAGATGGTTTTAACGTGTGCACTTTTAACTATTTTCCTTTTCCTTCTTCTGTTTTCAAAGTCCGGATTGCATACAAGGGATTTGTGTAATTTAAGGGTAATATTCAATATATATAATTTGCGAACTGTCATTAGATCACTAATAGAGTACAAATCTTGCGTTGGGAATCTGTACGGCTTGAAATGTATAACTTTTATTAGTGATCGTTGTGCTCTCTCTAAGTCCAAAAATTTGGTTATATATAATATAAGCTTTCATTTTGTAGACAAGGGGTTTTAATTTTTTATGTCAGTTAGCCAAAGGCAAAAAGAAAGAAAACATTGTCATTCCATGACGACCCGTCAACACAAACATATTCTGTTAATGATATTAGTCAATTTGAACGGGATACTGACGATAAAACGTAGATAACAACATCGTATTATCATCAAAAGAAATTTTGATACATTGTTGTGATGACGACATCGATAGTTTGTAATTTATTTATAATTTATTTTTATATTTAGTTTTGGACAACCCTATTTCCATAGAAATTTCTAAAATACTTAGAAACGATATCTTTCTACCCTTTTTATAGTCGTGTGTAATTTAGGACATAATAAACAACAATTTTGTACATATGTATTTAATGGATTTATTATTGGATTTATTTAATGGATTTATTATTTGTCAAGAAATAGAAAGAAAGTAGTGCATTAGCTCGGCATAGGTATAATTCATTACATATGGTCCTTCGAGACGGATATAAACCAGCTACCTATGGTTGAATATGGATTTGATTAATTTAAATTTAGCATTTTGAAAGCGTGGAGTTTATGTTCCTTTATTACTGCGACCTAGTTTTCATTGTAGGTTACGGCACGTGAGGCGCGTTTTGGTTCATGATTCCTAGTCGAGTCATGCGAACCGTAATCAAGTTTGCGTTCATTTAACGGAAAATCATAGTAACTAGTAGATATCGATTTCAAAAATGTAGGACACTACACATTGAAGACGGTTACACTACAAGGTAATAGTTATCGCGGACACTAACATTGCTTACTATTGGAAAGATATGGGCGCCGGGCGAGGTGAAAATAAAACTTGATAAGGAAGTCAACGTCCTACTAAATATAGATTTGATTAAATTTTATCATAATTAATCATAAGCAATCGTATTTACACGTACAGATAATCACAAATCAGACGCAACAATACAAGCAGAAGATGCTCTCGAATAACTATGAAGGTTACCGCTATCGCAAAGCTTAAATTATACTGGAACAGTTACATCTGATGTGTAGTTGATTGTACATTTATTGAATTAAAGTTGTTTACGGATAACTTACAGCTACAATGAATCAGAGTTGAATAACGCTAGAGATAATGGAAATGACCGTTCAAGTGCGGACTTCTACCTCAGTCTGTCCGCGGAAGGGCGAACTCGTCACCTACTCTACAATAATCTACTGCATAGAGAAACGTACAGTGGAGCTGAACTGGAATTTAATAACCTGTATGTTGGAATCCTAAACAGCTATATTGGATGAAAACCCTTTTCCATTTTAGAGAAATTTGAATGATTTTCAATTCGATTATAATTCTGAGTCGTTGTCTTTAGCGATTATTTGGAGTTTGTGGAATCTTACGTAATTTTTAAAACTTCAGAATAAAATATTAAATAAATAATTCATTTTTGGTGGGATACCGCCAAAGATAAGAGATCTTGGAAGCGTTTGGGGGAGACCTTAGCACAGCTGTGGGACAAAATAGGCTAAATAAAAAAATGTATTTTAATACATTCAATATTTAAAAGCTACAATTCTCATAATATTTTAAAGTTTAAAAAGAAGTAAAGTCTACGAAAATATCCACGAAATAAGGTAGTTAAAGTACCCTATACTGCTAACTGGGGATCAAGTTACTAACCAATTTTATGCATGCTATTTTTTTAAACTTCATAGACAAATAAGCGAAAATTCTATTAAACGTAAAGATGTACGTAGTCTTCGAGGTGCAAAATTTATTAAAGATACACTTACAAGGATTTTTAAAAATTGTTATCCCTTATTGGTGTAAAACTAATCCAATTTGTGATCAAAACGCTGCCATTCAGTAAAGAAGAATTAGACTTTTCCGATCAAATTAAAAAAATACCTCTTGATTTGTGTGCACCTAAAACTTATCTTGACATCTTGAAAGGTTTAATTTACTATATTACATAGTTTTTTTTTAAATTATCCTGACGTTTCGAATGCTCTCGAGGGACCCAACCATTACATCAGATTTGACAAACCTCAAATACTCGCCAAAGAACAACAATTCATTCCTAGGATGATACGCGAGGTTATTGAAATTAAAATATATCGACCCCCGAGTTTAGGTCAATAGAGAGGATGGTTTGAATTTACCACCTGCCTGGGACCTACTGGTTTGTGCTGGGACCCCATCATACAGGTCATCAAATCCCAGCCCCAACAGCAACACATTGCCAGACCTAAAACTATTGTTAGCTCGTATTGTGTAAACCTGAACACACCCGGTTAAATATAAAAATGATTGACGGTATATAACTTCTAACTATGAGACGACCAACACCTCAGTCTCCCTGTGACTACGGACCCTGTAAAGGGTTCGAAACGTCAGGATAATATAAAAAACTATGTAATGTAGTAAATTAAACGTCAGTTAGTCCGTATAAAAGTGTTTCATTTCAATGTGTAATGCTCGCTTAAACCTCAGAAAACAATATTCTTGAAAGGTAATTGAAAGGAACATCAATAATGTCGATTTGTAGGTACCGCACGTTCATAAAAACATTTACATTGAAAACTAAGTGTAGAATGAAATATCGTCATTCACAATGGGTGTTTAATAATATGGATAAGATAAGATAACATTTTTCAATCACATTGTCAATTTAAGCCAGTCAAGTAGTTGTATCTGTTTATTATCATAGTATATCTGTAAGATCAGCCACTTGGAAGAGTTTAGTGAACTTTAAAGAAAATTCTAAATAATCTTCACTTTTTCTGACACTCAGTAAACTATTTGTTTCCTTCTACGCATCTCTATCTTCAGCGGTTTCCCAGCAGTATTCCATAAATGCATACTCCTATCGAACCTGTATCCACAAATCTATGAAAAATACTTTGGACTTGGAAATGCTTTCAGGTTGCTATTTGTACTACTTTTTACATGCCTCCCACATATTACAGGTTACATGATAGATTACATCAGGCTCGTCTGATGCCTTTTGTTCATGGGCATGGCTATAGGCAAATTATTACAGATCTCCAATTTTGGGGCACTTTCTTCGTATTATTAATCGAAAACAATCGACTGGCCGTCTAGTAGAGGATTAGAAATATTCAAAGTGGTGTTGGATTGGATTAGACTTTTTCTTTTTTTTAACCAGACATGTGACTGACAAATAAATTATCACATTCGAGAAGTTTTCCTTTAGAAAATTGGCAATCGGTTCGGTTCGTTCGGTTATTCCCGAATATTTCGCTACCACGACTTTCTTCTACAACCAGGTCTCCTCTTTCTATTCGCTTGTCCTATCATTAGTGGTTGCAAGAGTTTCATTAATTTAGAAATCGCTAATGGAAATTAGTGTTAATAGCAAAGTCATGTCGCCTCCTAATGTTGTCACGTAATAACCAGGCAGTTGGCATGGATCTACCGTCTCCGAAGACGGAAACCAGCCCAATCTAACAAGTACCGCGAGGAATCTAAATATACAACAAGTGCATGCTAAATGCTAAAGGGTACACGTGCGCTCGCAATGATTAAACATGGCATCGCTAACTTTGGAAAAGGACCCACCACGTGCGATGGATTTGCGATCATAACATGCGCTTTAGCTTGTCTGTTTATTTACATTTACAACACAATCTCCTATACGATGATGATTAATAGAAGATTGATAGATAGATAGATAAACCCTTTATTGACAAGAAACAGTAGCAAATTGTCTATTTATTTTTCATACTACAAGTTCTCCGGGCAGAGGTAATTCTTTATTTCACATGGTACTTTCATCAGGAATTATGAATGACCGACGAATTAGCTATCTTGTCCCTAACTGAAACGAAAAGATGACAACAAACTTATGTAATATAGCGGTATTTAAGAAGACCAACACAGGAAAATTCCTACCACCAGCCTATTTAATTCAAGGACTGACAGTCCTTTTTTGGGCGTTCACCAAATCAATTACATACCTAATGAGCAAATTTAAAAAAATCTATATCAGAATAAGGCATTCTGTAAATAGCTTGTATATGTTTGTAACGTCTTTGTTGGTTAGTAGGTACATAGTACGACATAGCACAGACATGTTAAAAGGCAATAGCGTTTGTAACTTTTATTTGCAATATACCTAGTTACACACTATAAAACTATACACAAAGAAGTTGGTTATCATCAAATTTAGAAAAAATACTGGTCCAAAACGTTGTCTCCCATCATTTTACATCTAAATCTAATATTATTAATCCAACAACTGGCTAGCCTCCGCCAAAACACATCACAGCTGGAGATATTTTGGTTGACTGCCGGAGCGCCGATCGTCATCGGTTAACAAACGGCATTGACATTGCGAATGTTGTGCTCCCGGCGTGGTTTGGCTTTCACTATCGAGGCTTGGCCATCTGCCGGGCGCGTGACGTCACGGGCTCTGTATACGTACGCGTACGTCAGGGTTTGCGTGGGGCGAACGTAGCGACGTACGTACGTAATAGCGAGAGGCGATGGGATAACCAAATGTGAGGTTTGATTGAGTTTTTGCAGGGTTTCGATTTGGAAATGTCGTCAACAGTGTCGCGTCGTAGCAGTGAAAGAATACTACACCCCCTCTCTTCACTTGGGTGACGGACGTAAAAGGCGACTAAAGGTTAGTCCTTAGACTGCACATACATCCAACAGCATAGAGCGGCGATAGCATCACCAAATGTCACACTGCGCACATGTGTAGTCGCTATTTGGTGAAAAGTGGACTATGGCAGAGGACTGCTTTTGCGGTCTTCATTGCCCGGTCTCTGGCTAACCCTTCGGGGATAATAGTCGTGATAATATATACAGGGGGTACCAAAAACAAGGGATAACCCAATAACCATCGATAGACCTCATCATGGCCCCTCTAATCTCAAATTTTTACCTAAGTAAAAATATCACGGTTTTGAAGATTTTGGATTTGCGTCTGCTACATGCTCTATGGTTACAAGTACTTAATAAACGTCACAACACAAACAAGGTTTGTTTTTATCATGCGATTTCTACAAATGAAAGTTTTTCGATCTAGTTGCGTGGCATGATAAAAACAAAACGTAAGTGGGCTATTTTCGAAAACTACAAGAAATTCCAAAATCATAAAAACCGTGATTATTTTACTAAGGTCAACATTTGAGATTAGGAGGGCCATGATGAATCCTGTCGATGGTTATAGAGTTATCCATTGTTTTTTGGGACACCCTGTATATATTATGTAAGAAGGCTGAGCTGGTTGAGAAAAGGTATCCCTCAAATCGGTTGTTTCCTTGACCTAATAATATGACTTTCGTTAAATCGGCTCGTTTAAATAAAATTTAGGTTATCCCTTCAATTGGTTGTGACTTTTGTTTGTGAAGATTGATCTCTTTAGTCTGTGGGGATCCGTTTAAAAATTTAGCCCTACGTAAAAAGGCTGAGTTGGTATCGGTATCCATGCAATCGGTCATAACTCCGAATGGTACGTAATGGCGAAGGAGGCGAGGAGTTAACCAAATAGGCTGTTTTCCTTTAGCGCTTTTGCGGGAATTCGGTTTGGAAATGTCGCCTTGCGTAAAAAGGCTGAGCATCCCTGACAACGGTAGGGTTGCCTTGACCTAATAATATAAATGATGATTGTGAAATCGTGGGATATTTGTCTTCAACATTTTTGCGAAATTTCTCCGGAGCTGGTATTTCGACAAACTGTCGTTTTTCATTAAATTTTAGTTTGTGTAATTTAAATACATATACCTAAGTAAACAGAAGTATTACAATGTTTTTTAGTTTGTGTAATTATAACCGTTTATAAATTACACACAATAAGCACGCACTTTTCCCAGAGGCACAGAATCCAGAGGGGGAAGCGAGTAGGCAGATATCACTGTATACTACTCACTAATATTACTGTCGTTTATTCAATGCTAAAGTTAAAAGCTTTTACTTGAGCGAGGCCGCAGTTTTTTGTCGTACAATGTCACAATCACAATACAATAATTATTATTAATGCACTCTGTCTGCAACTTAACACACACATTCCAAATTGTATTCATTTAACGAATTATTGCATTATCTATGCAATTTAAACTAAAATTACTTATTACAATTTTTTATATTATCAAATTTATCAAGTTATATTACAGCACCAATCAAAGCAAAAATATCCATATTACCTATATCAATTACTTATCAATTTTATGTCGCAATCTTTGTGACACTCATAAAATATTTAACCACTATCAACAAAGATAACGTATCTCAAATTCGTGGCTTGACCTCTTCGATCATATACCTTGACCCCCCGTCTATAGACCTTAAACGTAGCTAAAAAAAACCCCCACCGCGCTCAGAAAGCAAGTTTTATTCCACATCACATAACCGAAAACGACATTATTCAGCTCGTTTGTCACCAGGGGCCCAAGTCTGCTAATTTACGAATGGCTTAATTGAATCTCAATTGTTAAATGAGTAAGAGAATACCAAATGTGTCAAACAATTACAATGCGATCAAATTGCGATTCAATTATGCCATTCGTAAATTAGCAGACTTGGGCCCCAGGAGTAAAGTTGCTTCCATCAAAGATCGTCCCAAAACAGGTGGCAAACGCTCCATGTCTATTCTTTAGCGTATGTAAATAGCAAATTGGTAGACAATTTACGTACATTCGGACACGAGCAAATGCTTTTCCTATTCGGGTTTGATGCAGACGGCAGCAAGTCAAAATGTCAAATTGCTACAATAAATTTTGAACTTTATCAAAACGTAGAAGGATCAATATTGATTCCAGAAATATGTCAGTTTCGGGTCAGTTGACCTGCTGGCGTGTAGTACATAAAATAAACCTGTATCAAGTTTCAAAATCATCCATTTAGATTTCGCTAAAATATGACGTATCGTTGACTTAAGTCAAATCGCATATATCCATCATTCTAGGCCATATGTCATGCTTCTTGTGTAGGACTTTAGGCCCCCAGTTAGCAACAGGCCTAATGAGTGACGTCACCGCGCTATCGCAGAGCCACGACCTCGGTTGTAGTTTACTACTGGCACTACTGGCGCGGATTACGTGAACCGCTGATAACCTTTACACAACTGCCGGTGTTATCCCCGCGGCGGCAGCGGGCCGGCACGTGGTCGCCGCGATTCGGGATGTGAGCTCAATTTATATGGTTAAGAGGCCTATTACATCTCGAGTGTGATTTTTGCGTAAAATGGCCAATTTTGGCGTTCTTGATCTCAGAGACAAAAATACATTAACAACTTTGACTTATTGAATAGTGTAGAATAGCTTTTGGCATAGTTGATAGCGGCCTCGCTTTTTGTACATTTTTTTTTTTTAATTAAACCCAAAATTGCAGAGAAACATTTTCATAAAATGCGCGAAGGCACTTATGAAATAAAAAAAATAGATTGTTATCTCTTATTATAGTCGTATAGTTCGTAGCGGCCTCGGAATTTTTCAGATATCATTAATTTTATATAGAAAAAAATCTTATTCTAAACAAAAAAAAAACACTTCGAAAATAGCTGTAACTGTGAATTTCTCCTATCTACGATAATATTATTGAGCAAAATTTATACTAGAACAATCGTTACTACATGCGTAATAAATATTTTATAATGAATTTTTTATCCATTTCGATAAAAACGATATACCTATTTAACTTTTTTTTAACGACTATTCACTGCAAAATTACTACAAACTGCTATGCGCGCCGCCCGCCGCGCCCCCATCCGACTCCAAACTCAGCTTATTCTCGCAGAGTGGAGATTTGTAATAAAAAGCATGAATTTATTATCCTATTTCAATAAAAACGATAAATACAACTGCAAAATTACTACAAAATGCGTAAATGGGCATTTTACGCAAAAATGACAGTCGAGATGTACTAGCTGTCCCAGCGAACGTCGTACCGCCTACAACCAATGCATATCATAATTTTTTTTACTATCACACCAATTTATCTAGCCTAAGTTAAGCTTTAGAAGCTTGTTTTTAGTTAAATGAGTAATGAATTAATCATACTTATTATACTTACAGTGAAAACACATGCAATATTACTAACCCTCTTTCCTCGGGTGACGTAGAGAAAAGCTGCGATGGACGTACCACCGACTACTACCACAGAACAACTAATAGTATTCCCGAAAATAGTACTCAACTACGCCACAATTTTTTTTTTATTTTTTATTTAGACATGCTTGCTTACAGAATATCCAACACGCAGGCACGTTACACAACCAAAACATTAAGGAGTACACATAGAAATCGATTCAAATACCTACACGAAGTGAAATTTAACAATACTTAAAATTAAAATAGTAAATTTTAATACAATACACTATGCCATAATAACTACGCTGAGCAGGGCCCTGGGCCCTTATTCTGTAACGATTCCTTGTTTCAAAACCACGTTAATTCCTTAAAAAGTTACGATATCTTCCCAAAAACGTATGCGTTTGACGTTAACGTAACTTTTTAATAAGATATCGTAACTTTTTAAGGAATTAACGTGGTTTTCAAACAAGGAATCGTTACAGAATAAGGGCCCTTAGCAAGTATTAATGATCAAACGTGGAGTGTTGCAGACTGCAGTGCACAGTTTAAGGCTGGGATTCGGAATTCCCGAAAATAGGGTATTTAAAATTATGGATTACTCGCAAATCACAAGTACTCAAAATTTGGAAAAAATATATATTATTCCACATTCTTTTATCAAGTCATTCCGGCCATTAAGTACTCTATTAGTGATACTTTACTGCATCAAATAAAATTTCAAACATCCGTCTAATCGTAATTAAAATATCGTATGAATTGCATTATACTTGGTTTTAGTTAATGAAAAATATACGAAAATAATTGTGTTTGAATAGGTGAGGCATTCCGGCCGTTATAAGTTAAAAAAATTAAAAAGAATTCATGATTTTCAAAATTACCTACCTATTTTGCTAAGTTGACGGTCGCGAATCGCGATGCGCAATCAATCAGTATTCAGTCCCCTACAAGTTTCTGCGCTCCGGAATGGTCCTTATTGCCTATGCCTAGTCTCTGACTAACTCTTATTAGGGGATAAAGTCGAGAGTGTACGTATGGGCCTTTTTTATAGGCGAAAAATTAATCAGTTAAAAAATATACGTCTTTCTATTTCTTTTCAATGATAACATAACATTACAATTATCTATTGATCAATAACGGACTGTGCATGTGACAGTGACGTGGAAATATGGCTAACATCTTACATCACTCAACTGTATTTAGTATAATATATTAGATAACATTTGTCTAAGCAGGCACCTTATGTAGTGATTGTATGTACTCAAGTCACAAAATGGAAAACTATTACTGAAATATTAAATGAAAATCATCTTGTCGCGGTTAATAAGGTCAAGAACCAATTGTCTCCTCTGGGGGGGGGGGGGAGGATCAAATGGCACATTATTCTATTGAGAAGACCGCTGATCTACGCAATTGTGAATATACGGAACAGATAGGTTAAATACCATTTCCATGTTTTAAAACTTGAACCGAGTAGTGATTTGGAAAGTGTTGGAAATAGTCTAAGATTTGCAACAGCATTGGAAATTCTCCAAGATTAGCGACAGCGATATGGAAACTTTATTCCTAACAATCTATCGCAGGGCACGTCAAATCAAGAGACATTTCGATAATGAAAATAAATCATTTAATAATTTTCGCTTTTCCGGCAATGCCCTGGCAGGCATCAAGAAAATTGTTACTAGTAATTTGTTATCTAAAGTTTCTGCACATAATCCTCCTATTTGACCTCAGCTAGCTAAACTGAAAGAATACTACCACCCCATCTCTGCCCTTGGGTGTCGTAAAAGGGGTGCGTATCATTTTATATAATGACAAATGAACTAATTTCAAAGAACATAACGTTCATTGGATATAATTTTTACTTGTTATAAATACACTTCCTATAACAACATTACGTATATTATTCATTTGATATAATACTCATATTCTCTAACAACTTATGCTATAAAGCTATATTGGTAGAATAATCATATTCTATAACTTCATTTGATATAATTTTTGTTTAAAAATAAGAATACCATTTTAACCCTAAATTGATTTAAAATATTGTCTTGAAAAGATAATACGTTGTGTTTTCGTTATGGTTGTGCTAAAAACATAAGTGCCAGAAACGAATCGCGGCAAAACCGACTCCACGTAGACTTGTCTGCCCTACGCTAGAGTGTAATTTAATCCCGCAGCGCCGGAGCCGTGACAGAAAACATGCCTGCTTGCATGCTGCATGTCTGATTGCATGCTGCATGCCTGCTTGCATGCTGCATGCCTGCTGCATGCCTGCCTGCATGCTCCATACATGCCTGCATGCTGCATGCTTGCTTGCATACTGCTTGCTTGCTTGCATACTGCTCGACTCATGTAATATGAGTAATGTTTTATATCATTTGATTATTATATCAAATGTACATTATATCAAAAGTACATTATATCAAATGAAATTATAGAATCTAAAATTATATTAAATGTTTATTATATTAAGTTAGTCGTTATATCAAATGAAATTATATGAAGTGAAATTATATTATCTGAACGTTAGACCATAAGTATTTATATTAAACATTACACACCCGTCTTAAAAGGCCACTAGCGGACTAAAGACTGCACATGTTACATACAACTGCATAAAGCGGCGATGGGCTCACCACCTGTCATGCTAAGCACATGTGCGGTCTATCTATATCTAAGCTATTTGGTGAAAAGTTGACTATGGCAGGGGACTGCTTTTGCCTTTCTCATTGCTTAGTCTCCGACTAACCCTCCGGGGGTAATAGTCGTGATTATATACATCCCCATTTTTTACTCGTTTTAATGAAATTAAGGGTGAGCTCTACCTATGAAACTCAACAACTTTCCCCAAGAAACCTATGTGACCTAACCTACCTAACCTATCCCATACAAAACTGTCCGATCAGCTGACGACAATAGTATGGATGGGAGGTCGAAATTTTTTTTGTCATTTTTGCAAAAAGGTTTCCTGGGGAAAGTTGTTCAGTTTCATGGGTGGAACTCACCCTTAATTTCATTAAAACAAATAAAAAATGAGGTGTATACAGGTTGTCCCAAAAACAAGGGATAACCCTATAACCATCCATAGGCTTCACCATTGCCCCTCTAACCTCAAATCTATGTATGTATGTAGCTAAACGGTACCTCTGAGCTGTTTAGTGGCGGTTCAATGAGCTGGGTAGCGGATAACTATTAAAAGAATACTACCAGTACCAACCCAACTCTTCCCTTGGGTGTCGTAAAGGGCAACTAACGGACTGAACACAGCTCATACATCCGACAGCATAAAGTTGCGATCGGCTCACCACCATCATCATGCTGAGCAAATATCAAAATATAAATCACTAGCGGCCGCTCGCATTTCACGCGCGTGGTTCCCGTTCCCGTGGTAATATCGGGATGAAACGTATCCTATGTGTTAATCCAGGTTATAAACTATCTGTATGCTGAATTTCATCCAAATCCATTCAGTAGTTTTTACGTGAAAGAGTAACAAACATCCATCCATACTTACAAACTTTCGCGTTATAATATTAGTAGGAAGTAGGATTTATTCAACATAAACCTTTACAGGTATTTATTGACGTCAAAAACAAAAATAACAGTTAACTAACGCGTAGTTAAATCTTAAAAGCTAATCTACCTATCTACCTACCGGATCTACCTACCTAACTAATCTAGCAACAGTTCGGATTTTGGGTGAGCCCTCCACTGGCAAGAAACTCAGGAGGCTTTTCTTTTTTCTCCCACTAAGTCACAGGTATTATCCAGTGCACATAGCAGTCGTTATTTTATTTGGTGAAACGTGACGTGGTGTGGCTGTGGCTGCTTTTACGGTCATCATTGCCTAGTCTCTGACCTAACCCTTTGGGCATAATGAGCGTATATTAAAAAAAAATTAAAAGCGTAAATTTTGAGCGTATCGACGTTCCCGAAGAATAACGTCCTATCTGCCGGGCAAGTATCTCGCACATATGACGTTATTCTTCGGAACCGTGCGTCGGTATGTATATATGTAGGCATGTACCATTTTTATAGGCGAAAAAAAACTTTTGTTTTCTTTTCAATAATTACATAAATAACAATATACTACTTTTTAAACACAGACTGTGCATGTGACAATGACGTGAAGATATGACTAATATCACTCAACCGTATATAACCATTGACTATATCGCTGTATATAACATTAATTGTCTAAGCAGGCACGTATAGGCGTGATTGTAGGCTGACAACTGAAGTCACACATGGAAAACTTTCAGTGTGCATGTACTTACATAAGAGTGTTTGGTGCCATAAAATATGCCATTATAATGTGCAAGCATGTGCAATGTTATGTATAAATAAATAAATAACCATGACTAAGGCTTATATCACAGTAAAGTTAACTGTTGTTTACGTAAACAATTACAGATTGTCTGATGACAGTTAGGTATGTAATTTGTGATTGTAGATTGGTGCGAATTTGTATCTTTTTGGAAATTTTTTTTTTATATATATTTAATCTTTACTGCACATAAAAAACTGCAAAGGTAAAGACTTAACGCCACAAGGCATTCTCTACCAGTCAAAAAAATTATTAGAGAAAACGAAAAGAAAAAAGTTAGAATTTACTTTTAAGTAAGTACTTACAATATTTTTTAACTTAAACATAATTACAATTTAAACTAATATTAATTTATTTTTAACCTATGCTGGCATTCAGACACTATTTAACTACCTCTACTCCGTTTTAACATAAAACTGAAGAAAACAAACAATAAACTATTCCTAGTTGGTAATATTACCTACTATATAAAAACTAATTGCTAAGGTCAACCAGTCAGAGACAAAACTTTTTAAATAGGGACTACTAATTTATACATATAATTATAATCTAAACTTTACTTGGGATGTTTTTTAAAGTACACACACGTGCATGTCAACCTGTCCTTAATGTAACCATTTGTGGTAGGTCGACTTAAACTGACATACTGGCATTTGTACCTAACATTTATTTCAACTGATCAAGTAGGAAGTAGCAAACTTTCAGTCAAGTCAACTGATAAAATTCAAGGATCATAAGACCGCCGGCGGTCGCGAAACAATTGATTTTCAATTGTTTTACGTTGCTCAAGGGGTTAAACTAATGTACCTACAAAAGTTAAGTACCTAAGTACTTACGTGAATGCTATTTTTTATTTTAGTACTTACTTAAATCTTATTATTTTAAGTAAGTATGTAACTGTGATAAAATAAGTACCTAATCTTATGCAAATTTATTTTTCATTTTTTCATTACATCACATCACATCAAGTGTTTTCAGGTTTCTCAATAGGATAATTATTTTACCCTTCCTAATTAAGAACAACACTTGAACACTATTTATAATACTAATATTTCTACTTGTTAGCAATACAATGCTTATACTAACCTACATACATACAGACAGACAATCACAACTATAATCCCCAAAGGGTTAGTCAGAGATTAGGAAATGAGGACCGCAAAAGCAGTCCTCTGCCATAGTCCACGGCACACCAAAAAACCACTACACATGTGTTCAGTGTGATAGGTGGTGAGCTTATTGCTGCTTTATGCTGTTGGATGAATGTGCAGTCTTCAGTCTGTTAGTCACCTTTTCAACGCCCAAGGAAAGACAGGGGTTACCTAGTACTATTCTTTTTACCCTTTAACAGGCACAGCATGTTTAAATTTTTATTAGTTTTCGACTTTATCTCATTGTATAAAGTTCAAAATTTGGTGGGAATATACATCCCTCTGCCCATTAAAGGGTTAATAATAATGACTTCCTACACAATGTTTAAATAACTTAAAATAAAACTATTAACATTAGCTCATTTTGGAATTTATAGCTAAATTATATGTCTTCACATTATGACATTCCAAAACAGCATCATTATGCCGTAGTCAGAAGGATTTTTGAAGTGTTTAACAACTTAAAAAATATTTTATAGGCTTTTTCTAACTTACCTTAGAACATAGGCGTCGACTTGCTCGCTCTGTGTGAAAGAGATTATTTCGCAGCGGACAATCTTGAGCACGCTTTCCCATTGTTTCCTGTTGGAAAGTATAAATCCTATTCAATTCAAAGTACTAACAGTCCTCCAGGGTTTTACTATTGCATTTTTCAATTTAAAACCTTTTTTATCTAATTCTTTAAACCATAGGCATAATTAACAAATACAAAGCTATAGTATACATCAAGCCAATTTTGCCGAGAGGTATACAAGGAAGCTCTCAATTTGTTATCCACTAAGTTCATAGAATTAAACAGTGAAGGTACAATGGTAGCAAGTATGTTAGATAAAAATCATAGTTTTGAATCACGCGGGGGTAGCGAGGTCGGCCCACGGGTGCTGTCAGTCAGGCCAACCGCAACACAACCCCGTAAAATAGAGAAACAGCTGATCCAGAATATTCCATAACAAAAACACTGATATTCACAGCTAATTACTGAGATCCAGACCAAAATATTATGAGCAGAACCCTATTACAGAAAGTCACCATCACCAAATAAATACATGAGGCAAAATACCTACCCACTTATGGTTATAATTAATTAAACTTATATGCCGGTATGTAACCAATCTCATTATATTTGAAGCGCACATCATTAGATCGTAAAGAATACGAGTGAAAAACACTTACCGAGTAATTTTCCTTAGGTCCGCATTTTTGGCCGGCGTAAACCAAATTTCTATTAACTTTTCAACACCTTCAAAAAATTGCTCATTATTATCACTACTAGATATTATTTCCGTTTCAGCCATTGCTTTATTTTTCTTATTCTTTACTGTTTTGTATAGATTTATGTAGTTTTCAATATTTTCCACTTAACTGTTACCTACCACAACCACAACGTGCAAATGTCGGAAATTGACTGACTTGACTGTTGACTGAAAGAAATGGAATGGAATCTGTCTGTTGGACTGAATGAAACAAAATTATTGGCAAAATGCAGGTGAAAGAGAACATGAAACTACAGACGTCTCTTTCTGGCAGAACGAGCGAGTCGGCACGGCGCGTTCGGAAGCGCCGCCGATGTGAGTGGACTAGGATTGCTAGAACTGTGTGAATTTATTAGTGGAGATTTTTTATATCTATTGTGTCATTAGCTCTTGCCCTATATGTTGCCAGTTGCCACCAATTTAATGATAAATAAACTAGGCTGTGGATGGAGTGCCAGCCACAACACAAGCGCCATTCTAGTACGATCGATTACGATGCCGCAAATTACGGCATCCTAGTATTCCTAGTACAAAGTGTGGGTAGTGTATAGAGTGCCACAAACAAGCGGCAACATAGTACGATCGGTTACGAAGCCGTAATTCATAGAGAAATATAATAATACGGAAACCGTAATTACGGCATCCTAATACATAGAGTGTCACAAGCGGCATTATTGTATGTCAATCGGTTCGGGAACCGTAACATATTTTTTTATTTGCCATAATGTTCAGAACAGAATACATATCATTCAAAAGATATTTTTGTATGGAGCATTGAGTTATAATGTACTACGTTACCTCAATGGTATGGAGTTAGATTTCAGTTGTCTAATAAAATACTACTTTATCTTGAAGGTCAAGACAAGCGATTGTCTTGACGCTGCGCTTCGCGATCGTCTCAAATTTCTAACCTATCAAGTGACCTACAGGAGTAGGGCAGCTAGTATTTCTGTTAAGACAATCGCTACGCTGCGCTTCGCGATCGTCTTAAATTTCTAACCTATCAAGTGACCTACAGGAGTACGGCATTAGTACCACATACATATAATTGTCTGTGATTAGTACCTATTTCTGTTGTCTAAAAAAAACTTTACGGCAGATTAGGCTGCGTCACTATTATACCACAGATTATACCGCAAAACTTACGGTTCCCGAACCGATTGAGATAGTGCCGCTTGTGGCAATGTGTACACACGGCGTCAGATCAACCTACCCTAAAACTGTCAAATTTCTACAATCAATTTTGAACTTTATTAGTTGGCACTATGACATAATATTCATTGGCATTGTCAAATTCAAATTTGACAGTTTAGGGTAGGTTGATCTGACGCCGTGTATACTACATAGGCAGCCATTACACAGTCAATCCAGATCGCGATCTAGCCAGCCTGATCGCGATCACAGATTGATGGATTGCGCTACAACATTACACGTTCAATCTAGATTTCGTCAGTCCGCGGATCCTTCACCGCGTGATCACCCGTGTTGTCATGGATCTACATAAAGTTAAAACAATATTATCCCTTGTATTAGCCCTATCTTTAAAGAAAAGGATTCGAAAAAGGCGCTGGGTTAAACAGTGGTTACAGAAAAGAGAAATGTATACCCATTTAAATCTTCTTAAAGAAATACAACTAACTGCTGAAGATGATGATTACATGATATGATCCAAAGGTCGTGGGTTCGAATCCCATTCGAGCTTCCTGAGACTGGTTGATTTTTTTCTAGTAAACATTTTATCCTATAATCATATAGCATTGTGAATGCAAAATTTCAATAATAAAGATATTTATAAGCAATTACGTCTTTATCGATTGTTAAATACTTGCAATAGTACTTATTGTTTTCGACTGTGAGGGTAGACTTCACAGTGACGTAATACCACTGGCTTGCAGCGTAAATCAAACTAGGTACTAGGAAAAATTCAGCGAGTCTTCTGGGGTCTCGGTAGCTCAGCGGTTAGAGCAGTGGACCGGCAATCCAAAGGTAGGTTCGAATCCCATTCGAGCTTCCTGAGACTGGTTGATTATTTTTCTAGTAAACATTTTATCCTATATTTATATAGCATTGTGAATGCAAAATTTCAATAATAAAGATACAAAAACTATTTCAGGATGGATGAAAAATCTTTTAACGAGTTACTACAAATGATAACACTATAAATAAATATATTTTTTAAATATATCTAGCAATTTTTTATATCCAACATCTCGTTTGTATTTATTTTTGTAGTGCTGATGCTGGGCATTCCACAATACTGGTAATGTTTCCAATATTATAATAAAATCTTCATCAACTTGAGGAAGCGAAGGTGAATTTGGCGAGTTGAGTTCGACCGGCGACAGCGGCGAGCGAGAGCGCGTGTCACCGACGTCCATCTTGCATAGCGCGTAGGTACCGTAGACTGACGCGATCCTGCGTTTACACGTTCAATCTAGATCGTGATCTCGGATCGCGATCCAGATTTAAAAATTTCTAAATATTTTGTGATCTGGATCGCGATCTGTCAATCTACACGTTACACAGTCAATCTGGATCGCAATCACTGATCACGATCATGGATCTGTGTAATGGCTGCCATACACTTCCAATAATTAGGTATGATGTTGCATTGCATTCACATTCACAGAAATATATTTGTGGTTGCATTGTTTGAAAAATCATATTTGATCTTCATTTTTATTTTCAAGATTTGTTAAATTACCAAACTGGAATAAGACTTACTCCGACATTAGTCTGTACAAATCGGCGTTTAATCTTGGTATAAGACCTTATTTCAGTTTGGTCAAATCCACCCTAAGTACAATAAAATAAGTTTGCAGATAAAGAAAATATTGTTTTGTATTCTTCGAGATAAATGGATAGGTATTATTATGCCTAGTCTAGATAAATCGTACAGAGAAGTTAAATCATAGAAGCTAATATAAATATTACAAATGTCTTCAAACAATTTTTAAATTAATAATTGTAAGTAAGTATAGTAACATAAGGGTTAATAAAACTACATCAAAGCAAAACATTGTGCAAGTGTAGAATAATTTTTAAAAGCTTATTATTTTACAGAGAATATATCTTTATAAAATCTAAAGCTTCGCATAAATGCAATAAAAGTATAGCAGACACAACCCAACATTAAGTATTAATTTGTTTGTTTTGTTTAATGCCTCATATGTATACTGTTGGTGTACCTTTACATAAATAAATAAATTAACATTAGGGGTAACAGTAATATGAAACACTGGTAACATTCAAAGTTTAAAGGTCAACTTCTTTCTCAGACTTTATGGCTAAGAAAGATAACATTGTTGTTAGATACATATACATCCTTTAGATTACAATGTAGGTACTACTTGGTACTACTCATATTTTTGATTGATATGAAGAATAGCTAGCATCAGCTTTTCATGTGTTTAGACATAATAAAAAAAGACAATCATAAAAACTTAAGAAGAAAGAACAGGATAACAAATTTACTGAATAATAATTTTATTTGTCATAAATCTTCAAACGGTGCAATCAATTTATGTAAGTGTCCATTCTCAACTTGTCTAATGGGTCTGAACTTGGGTTTTATAATTGGTATGACTGGCACTATATCATATTCCCTCTCGTCCTGGCAAAAGTCTTCAATGTGCGGTTCCAAATCTCTTTTGATGCCAGAGCTTGGGGGCCTTTTGCTACTCCTGATCTTTGTTTCATCAATTTTAGCATTTAATTCTATCAAGTTTTTATATATTTTGTCATTGAAGTGAAAGTTTAGCTTCTTAGTTGCCTGCAAGGTAATTGAGATAATTAGAAAAAGTAACTTCAACACAATAACGCTTTCAATTATGATATCTTTATCAATAATTGAATTTTATTGAATTCTTCATCAGGGCCCTCATTCTGTAACGATTCCTTGTTTCAAAACCACGTTAATTGCTTACAAAGTTACGATATCTTCCCAAAAACGTATGCGTTTGACGTTTGTGCGCGGTAAGGTTTAAGTGTGGAATCTATAGATTGCGATACAGAATCAGGGCCCAGGGTAACTCTTGGCCTTCATTTTACCTGATGGTAAGTGATAATAAGGCCAAAAATGAAAGCACAATAAGCCGGAACCCTTAACTATTGATGAACTAGCTATCTTATCAATGCCTAACACAACAATGGTACTAATAATGTTGTGTGAACAGATAAGATGGTATGTAATGGTATGGATGGCAAGCACAATATGTTATAAACCAGTGTGTGTATCTCTGAAAAAATATTTCAGTACATTATCTTGAAAGAACTGGTAATGACAACAGTGTTCGAAGTTGGTTATCATTTATTTAAGACAGTCGTTGCTTACTTTGGCGCCCAAATGATATTCATTTAGGATCAATTCTCTATGTGTTTTGTGATTTGGTAATGTCTTTTTAACGTCCGATAAGTAATGAGCTAAAGCTTCGCTCGAACACAAAGATGGCTGGTCCAATTCGATCTGTTTCTGAGATTTTTCAGAAGATAACTTAGAAGAACAACCCATATCCAATAGCGCTGGTTGCTTGCGTGCTACCTTCGGTTTCTGTTCAAAGTTTCTAACGAGGGTCTTTTTAACTTTACTATCACTGCCATACTTATTCATATTAACTTAGCTTAAACTGTGTTAAGCTTTATTTTTCAGTCATTATTTCAGGTTCGAGCAAAGCGAATAAAATTGATAAGAATTTAAATGTTTTGCTGTCAGACCATGTTTGTGCGTTGGTTTTCAATTTTCGAGTCTAGTTTCCTGCCAATGTCAATGTCAATTGTTAATTTTTTTTTATATATATTTGTTCCATGAAGGAACAGGCTAAGGTCTGAGCCATACTGCCTAGTCATTAGTTTTTTATTTGTTTCTTTCCCTTGATGATAATGAGTGGTGATTAAGATGAATGATAAATGATGTTCCCCAAATCCCTTGAGTTCTCAGTAAAGATGTGGGACTTTACTGAGGTCTTACGCGGACTACTTGAGAGAATTTGAAAAGTGATGTTGCACTGTTTTGTTTCATTTGCCAACACTCATGCACGTTCACAAACACTTAAAGGTTAATAATCCGCTATTATTTCACATTAATGTTCGAAAAAACACAAATTTTGGAAATCAAAACAAAACTGAAGACATGACGCTTCACTTTCCCGCCAAGAAGTCCGTCAATTGTTAATATAATCAATCATTACCATTTTTTTTACATTGTTTATGTCAAGCCAATGGGATTTAACTCGTACAGACTATGGAGATTGTCATATTATGCACAGACGTGTATTATACGTCTGTGGTCATATTTTATTTGTTGTAAAATTATTTAGGAAGTGTATAGAGTGCCACAAGCGGCACTGTATCTCCATCGGTTAGAGAACCGTAAGTTTTGCGGTATAATAGTGACGCCGCCTAAGCTGCCGTAAAGTTTTTGTTAGACAACAGAAATACTAGCTGCCCTACTCCTGTAGGACACGTGATAGGTTAGAAATTTAAGACAATCGCGAAGCGCAGCGTAGCGATTGTCTTGAATTTCAAAGTTATTTTTTTTAATTAGAGAATCTAACTCCATGCAAAAATATCTTTTGAATATTAAGTCGTCTGAACATTACGACAAATAAAAAATATGTTACGGTTCCCTAACCGATTGAGATAGAATGCCGCTTGTGGCACTCTATACGCTTCGTACTAGGATGCCGTCAATTTACGGCATCGTAACCGATCGTACTATGTTGCCGCTTGTGGCACTCTATTCACTGCCTACACTTAGTACTAGGATGCCGTAATGACGGCATCGTAACCGATCGTACTAGAATGCCGCTTGCGGCACTCTATCCACAGCCAATTATTTAACGGCGATAAACGTGAGGTTAGTATTTGTAGTATTTATTTAATATGTAAAGGTCCAATTCTCAGATTGCTAAAGCTAAAGAATAAGTTTGTTAATTTTGATTTAGAGCTGTAGGTTTTTATTTATTAAGTAAAGGTCCAATTCTCAGATTGATAAAGCTAAAGAATAAGTTTCTTAATTTTGTTTTAGAGCTGTGGTATTTAAATTTGCGTGCTATTTCGTATCTTTTGTTTTACTTATCAGTGAAACTTGTCAATGTGTGCAGCTCGGAACACATTTATAACGCAAATTACTATGAACGTAGCATATCTATAGTTTATAATATCATTGTTTGTAGTGATAAATATCATTTATTTCTTTTCAATAAAAATGTAAAAGTTTTCGTATTTATGAACTATTTTAAGAGAAATCAAAGAAAATTGTGAATAAGGTATCAAATTGTGTCCTGACCGTTACCAAAAATAATCAAGGATATTTAGGCTGAAACAGTTAAATACACATATAAACTTAGATGAATGACTGGTCTCGCTGCGCTCAACTAGATACCGCTCTATCTAAAAACCACAGCAGCTCCGTAAACGCGGCAACTCATCTACGACCATTTGCAAGGATGCTGTTCTTCTTATTTTTTTGTAGTATTATTTTTACACAGTTTTATTACGCAACCTGGCATTTTACTTTGAATTATGCCCAAAGTTTAATAAAAATTCGGTACGTACACTTTACACACAGCTATCAGTATGACTGGCTCTCGGGTACGCCGATTTCGGCGTAGTATTTGTTGCCGCATTTTACAAGTACGACGGAGGTATCTAGTCGAGCGCAGCGAGACCAATCATTCATTTAAGCATATAAAGATTTATTTATGTAGTTTTATTAAAGACATGGTTTTGAGATAACAGAGTCAAAACAATCGAATAAATAAGAATTGACGAGCTTTATTATTATGTTTGTCCATTCGTTACTTTTTGAAAAAATACGACACTAAACTTTTCATTTAAACTTTGAAAGTATAATACAATAACATTTTGTAATATGATGCATTACTTAAAAATTTACTTCTCTACATTTAAATTTCTAATTAACTTGATATTTTCTTCAAAATCACCAATAGAAACAATAAATTATTTAAAGGGACAGTCACGTATCAGGACCAGTCAGTAACGTACATGAGTCTATAAAGCTAAGGCCATACTAAGCTATTAAGTTATTAAAAAAACAGTGCATTAATGAAAAACTATGCAACAATGAGATTTCATATAACATTTCTGCACTGTTTTGATTCTAAGCAAAAAATACGTCCTTTGTATTTTTTGCTTAGTAGTTAACACGGTTTTGTAGTGATTAACGATAAAGTCGAAATATATTAATTATTCAATAAACTCAATTAATAAGTACTTTGAATCTTCCAAATCTTTTTAACCTACCACCCATTCAGGACATCATTTTTTAACTATGGCAAAGAACGGGCGCAAGAATTTACAAAAATTTATATACATATTTAAAATGTCGTTACCAGGTCATAAAGTACAAAATATGAATAATTGAAATGTAACTATTTTATTTAAATGTGGTGCTCTATATAAATTAATTTTAGACAATTAGAAATAGCTGTGGAGTACTTGGAGCATTTCAGACCCAAGCTGTTTTGCCTTCTGTGTAATCTGACACTTTATAATAAGCTTTTTTATAATGCTTTTCTTTGATCTTGACTTTAAATTTATCAAGATATAATTCCTGAATATCATTTGGTGTTTTGTTGTATAATGGTACAGACAGACCCTTACAAGAATTATTTATATACGCGCTGCGGCGAGTCGACGACACGGTTTGAGTGGTCTTCAAATTCAAACCGATTAAACGAGTTGTGGGTGGTTGAGCAAGTGCAGCGAATGTTTCTGTTTAGGTAGTTTCAGTGCGTTTAGATTATAGATGTGAAGACGGTTACTAACATTTCTAGCCTAGCTGCTAGAAACGGCTTCTTTTGCTTTTTATCATTTCTAGCGATAACTAGCGGCTGGAAACGGCTGCTTACGTTTTGATTTTGCTTTAGTTTTTGGTGTTTCTCTTTTGATTTATTTATTAGAGGATACATTGAACATAAATAGACATAAATAATGACATTTGCATAAGTATTAAGGCCGTGAGAAGCCAGCTTTATAATGATGATTAGATCCAAAGTAAACTAATTTACGCGGTTTAAGACTTTATTTCTCATAATAATTTTACATTCACTTAAAAATGAGAAACTTAACTAGTAAACATAATTATAGAAATTATATAAAAATTAATTATTGTCGCACGAATAGCGGCAAATGCTTTCGGTTAGGGAATACAGTGCAATTAATGTAGATTAGATTAAAATTAAAGATTAAAACAAAAAGGTTTGTTTTAATCTAAGATTTGTAGTTACAATATTTCATCGAAATCTACAGGCGTCATGTAAACGTTTATTAAACAGCATTTGTAATTGTAACATTTGTAGATTTTTATATGTAAAATTCTTACATAGGTGAAAAGTTTATTAAACAGCACTTGTCATAGAACTTTGTCACTTATTTACAAAATTGTCAATTTGTAACGGCTGCGTTCCGTCGCTTCACTCGAGTGCACTCGAGCGCACTCCGGCGCCTAACAACCTCAGAACAATAACTAAAGCATATTGTTCTGAGCTAACAACCAACAAATCGGATGGTTATTTTTCACTCTGACAGCTATTTGACGTTTATATCATTGTTATAAAGTGTCAAAGTTTGTAATTTAAGCAAAACGTCTCGAAAAATTCCGTCTGTTGTTTCGTACTGTTTTACTTTTTAATAATTTTGTTAAATATGGTATAAAAGTGGAAAAAATTGAGACAGCAGAAGAATTTTCTCTCGTTTTGGACTGGAATACTTCATAACAGGTTATAAAAACAACTCGATCGTTCTGTGGCTCGGTTGCAACTCAAACGAGTAAAAATTTAACCAAACAACTACACCCAAAACGACGGACCGCACCCCTACAAAATAATACCTTATTGCCATAACCAAACAACCATCAAATCGGATGGTTATTTTCTCAGAACAATATCTAATTATTTTTCACTCTGACAGCTATTTGACGTTTCTAACATTGTTCTAAAGTGTCAAAGTTTGCAATTTATGTCAAAATGTCTCGAAAAATTCCGCCTGTTGATTCGTAGTGTTTTACTTTAAAATATTTTTGTTAAATATGGTATAAAAGTGGAAAAAATGGAGATAGAATAAGAATTTTCTCTCGTTTTGGACAGGACAGAAAAGAAATAATATTTCTGTGATCACCATAGTAGAGAATGCGAGTATACAACGACCTTCACCGAGCGGTTAATGGATGAAAAGTATTTTATATCAAATTTAACGTATTAAAAAATATATTGCGAGTGGGTTGGCTGAAAAATTTCAGTCCAGTATATGATTCATTAAATATTTAAAAATATATTTTTTTAAATATTGCACTTGTTTTGATAACAGATAAAAGGTACCAATCGAAAGTATGAAGCCTATAGAATATGCAAACGTTTGGTTGACTATTTTTTTCCTGTCATAACATTGGGTAGGCAGGTGTAAACAGCAAAGGGTAGAATCATCTACTCGGAACTACTAGGGGACAGCTTACTTGCTCAGACAACTAGAGGGTGCCCGCAAGGGGGGGTTCTCTCTCCTTTGCTATGGAGCCTTGTGGTTGATTCAATCATAGCAAAGCTGAACCATGGACCATTATTTACGGTTGGTTACGCTGATGATCTAGTTATCACGGTCAGTGGGAAATTTCCCTCCACGGTATCGGAGCTAATGCAACGTGCCCTGGGTTTGCTGGAAGGTTGGTGTAATACGAATCATCTATCTGTATATCAAGGAAAGCGCTACACAGACTAAAGGTGGCAGGGCTGTGGGACGCATCTTTGCCTCTGACCAGACACACAAAATGGGAACATAATGATACCCTTGATAGGATCATGGAAATGAGGTGCGACAAGATTGCCCCAAAGTACATGTTCGAAAAGAAATTCAGTATACATGTCCCAACCCGGGACCAATGGAAACAGCCACCGTCTCCAGAGAAAGACAGCCTGATCTTGTACACCGACGGATCCAAAATGAAGTCGGGCACTGGAGCAGGTATCTTTAGCAATGATTTTAAACACAGTCAGAGTATGGGAAAGTTCGCTACTGTTTATCAGGCAGAAACTTTCGCAATTCTCCTGTGCGCTAAAAAGAATTTAGAAATCGCTCCTAAGAAGCGTAACATATTCATCCTGAGTGAAAGCCAAGCCGCGCTTAAGTCACTTATAACGCCTCGAATCAACTCCAGCCTTGTGCTTGAAACTACGAAAGCCTTAAAAAAGCTAGGTAGGCACAACAGGGTGAGATTGATCTGGGTACCAGGCTACATGGGAATCCATGGCAATGAGATGGCCGATGCACTTGCTAGGGAGGGCTCAGAGACCCCATATATTGGCCCTGAGTCATTTGTGGCACTAGCATCGAGTACCATCAACAAAGCCTTCAAGGACCATATTCAAAACAGGCATAAAACCGAATGGAAAGAGCTACCCGGCATAAGACACTCAAAATTTTTATAGGCGAAGGCGCCCTAGGACGGAGTAAGATCATATGCGGAGGTAGCAGAAGGCAGGCCCGATTAATCACCGGCGACCTGACTGCCCTGACCAAACCAGAGCAATGTAAAAATTTTTTTTTTAATATTAAATTAAGGCTGTGGATAGAGTGCCGCAAGCGGCATTCTAGTACGATCGGTTACGATGCCGTAATTACGGCATCCTAGTACAATGTGTAGGCAGTGAATAGAATGCCACAAGCGGCAACTTAGTACAATCGGTTACGATGCCGTAATTTGACGGTATCCTAGTACGAAGCGTATAGAGTGCCACAAGCGGCATTATATCTCAATCGGTTCGGGAACCGTAACATATTTTTTATTTGTCATAATGTTCAGACGACTTACCATTCAAAAGATATTTTTGTATGGAGTTAGATTTCTGTTGTCTAATAAAAAAAAAATAACCTCGAAATTCAAGACAATCGCTACGCTGCGCTTCGCGATTGTCTTAAATTTCTAACCTATCACGTGAGCTACAGGAGTAGGGCAGCTAGTATTTCTGTTGTCTAACAAAAACTTTACGGCAGCTTAGGCGGCGTCACTATTATACCGCATAACTTACGGTTCCCTAACCGATGGAGATACAGTGCCGCTTGTGGCACTCTATACACTTCAATAAATTAATCAATAATCTGGACTGAAATTTTTCAGCCAACCCACTCGCGATATTTTATTTAACATATTAAATTTGATATAAAATACTTTTCATCCATTAACCCTCTCGGTGAAGGTCGTTCTATACTCGGATCTTAGACTTGTGACTCCCGGCATATGCAAACGTGTCCGAGACGTTAACCGCTTGCTGTTTCAACCAGAGTTGCCATTTTTTTTCGCTGTTCCTACCAATTGACGTCTTCCGTGGTCAAGTGGTTAGCGCGCCGGGTCTGGCGTCGCGCCATCTCTAAGGTCCCGGGTTCAATTCCCGGTCGGCGAGTCAATTTAGAGAAAACGGTTTTTCTTAATTGATTTCGGGTCTGGGTGTTTTTCTATGTTAATGTATATTTATCCATTATCTAATTTAACCATATTAACGAGTTTCAATTGAAGCTCATATTGCTATAAAATTTTATAAAAATAAAAATGTACAGTAAATCCTGCTAGAACTGCTAAGCGTTGTTTATAAAAATGCACCAAAACTGCTATATTTACCTTTATAATTTTTAATAATTAAAGTACATCGAAAATTAAACACTATTAAAGCAAGGTATCAATAAGATAACATACAAACTAAATTTCTAAAATTTACTTTTAAAAATGGTAAAAGAGTAGGATCCTACTAAAAATGGCAACACTGAAATAATTCAGAATCTGAATTCCAGTATGTGTGTGCCGCTCTATATAAAATGTATGGGAATACGCGCGCGTTCTGAATTCAGAATCTTAAATATTCAGATCCGGAATTCCGGACGCTCGTCAGCATCATTCTTCCAGATCGATCTGAGAAATTCAGATTCTGAAGAAATCAGCATGTGTGTGGAGCATACTGATATTGTATGGTATTCCGGCCTTTCTGAATTCAGAAAATCTGAATTCAGATTCTTAATTCAGCAAGCCATTCCGGCTATGTGAGGCCAGCCTAAGAATCTGAATTCAGAAAAGCCGGAATACCATACAATATCAGTATGCTCCACACACATGCTGATTTTTTCAGAATCTGAACTTCTCAGATCGATCTAGAAGAATGATGCTGACGAGCGTCCGGAATTCCAGATCTGAATATTTAATTCAGCAAGCCATTCCGGCTGTGTGAGGCCAGCCTAAGAATCTGAATTCAGATTCTGAATTCAGAAAGGCCGGAATACCATACAATATCAGTATGCTCCACAATACTCAGATCTGGAAGAATGAGCTGACGAGCGTCCGGAATTCCGTTTCTGAATATTTAAGATTCTGAATTCAGAACGCGCGTATTCCCATACATTTTTTAGAGAGCGGCACACACATTCTGGAATTCAGATTCTGAATTATTTCAGTGTTGCCATTTGCTTTTTTAGCATTTTTAAAAGTAAATTTTAGATATTTAGTTTGTATGTTATCTTATTGATACCTTGTTTAATAGTGTTTAATTTTCGATGTACTTCTTAAAAATTATAAAGGTAAATATAGCAGTTTTGGTGCATATTTATAAACAACGCTTAGCAGTTTTAGCAGGATTTACCATAAATTTTTATTTTTATATTTTATTTTTATAAAATTTGATAGCAATATAAGTTTCTATTGAAATTCGTTAATATGGTTAAACTAGATAATGGATTAATATACATAAATATAGAAAAACACCCAGACTGTGAAAAAAATGGCAACCCTGGTTAAAACAGCAAGCGGTTAACGTCTCGGAGACGTTTGCATGTGCCGGGAGTCACAAGACTACTGATCAATCTGAATTTTTAAGAATGTGTGAGTCAAGTTGCCGGAATTCAGAATCTTAAATTCAGATTCTGAATTCAGAAAGGCCGGAATACCATACATTATCAGTATGCTCCACACACATGCTGATTTTTTCAGAATCTGAATATCTCAGATCGATCTGGAAGAATGATGCTGACGAGCATTGAGTATGCAACAAATTAAATAGTTTTTCTTTTGCTTTATACAGACTAGCTAGAGTCACAAGTCGAAGCAAAGCAGTTACAGCCTACTTTGCATATGTCGAGTCAGTTTTAAGATACGGATTATTGATTTGGGGAAATGGCATCGACATAAAGAGGTTGTTTTTAGCGCAAAAACGATGTATCAGATCCATATGCAATCTGAGGTCTGACATATCATGCAAGCCCTACTTCACATCCCTCAATATATTGACTCTGCCTTGCCTTTATATACTAGAAGTTGGAATCTTTGTCAAGCAAAATAGTTGGTTGTTTACACGGGCTGGTCAGTTGTATCAAAGAAATACGCGTAAACGAAATTGGCTGGTATTGGAAACTACTCTGAAGACAGCACGATATAAAAGGAATAGTTATGCTATGTGTATAGAAATATTCAATAAGATTCCTGACCATTTTAAGGAGAATATTCCAATCAGTCGCTTTAAATTCCTTTTGCGTAAATGGTTATTGGAAAAGGCTTTTTACTCGATAAAGGAATTTTTGAAAAACTAACTTCATGTCATTATTGTGTCACATTTATTTCATTACATTTTTTATTGTTGTTATTCTCATTGACATTTTTGACACAATTTATTCTTGACAATTTATTATTTAGTTAATTATTATTTATTAGTTTGTTTCATTATTTAATTTGTGTTGTACTATTTTGGACATTTTTACTATTGGACGTTTTTATTTTTGGACATGCTTATTTTTTGATATTTTTATTGGACAATGTTAATTATTGGACATTATTATAATTTGAAAATTAGTTAGTATTGCAAACCTTGTGATTTAATGCGAAGTTTAATGTTAAATTTAATTGGTGAATATTTGCATGCTATTTTATATGGCTAAATAGGTTTAAGTCCCATTTTATTTTGAGAACATCTAAATGTAATTACCCTATTTAAAGCAAATAAAGCATTTGTATTTATATTTGTATTTGAGCGTCTGGAATCCCGGATCTGAATATTTAATTCAGCAAGCCATTCCGGCTGTGTGAGGCCAGCCTAAGAATCTGAATTCAGATTCTGAATTCAGAAAGGCCGGAATACCATACAATATCAGTATGCTCCACAATACTCAGATCTGGAAGAATGAGCTGACGAGCGTCCGGAATTCCGTTTCTGAATATTTAAGATTCTGAATTCAGAACGCGCGTATTCCCATACATTTTTTAGGCTGGCCTCACACAGCCGGAACAGCTTGCTGAATTAAGAATCTGAATTTATGATTCTGAATTCCGGCACCTTGACTCACACATTCTTAAAAATTCAGATTGATCAGTAGTCTTGTGACTCCCGGCATAAGCAAACGTCTCTAGCCGCTTGCTGTTTCAACCAGGGTTGCCATTTTTTTTTCGCTGTTCCTACCAATTGACGTCCTCCATGGTCAAGTGGTTAGCGCGCCGGGTCTGGCGTCGCGCCATCTCTGAGATCCCGGGTTCAATTCCCGGTCGTCGAGTCAATTTAGAGAAAACTGTTTTTCTTAATTGATTTCGGGTCTGGGTGTTTTTCTATGTTTATGTATATTTATCCATTATCTAGTTCAACCATATTAACGAGTTTCATTAAAGCTTATATTGCTATCAATTTTTTTAAAAACAAAATATAAAAATAAAAATTTATGGTAAATCCTGCTAAAACTGCTAAGCGTTGTTTATAAAAATGCACCAAAACTGCTATATTTACCTTTATAATTTTTAAGAATTGAAGTAGGATCGAAAATTAAACACTATTAAAGCAACGTATCAATAAGATAACATACAAACTAAATATCTTAAATTTACTTTTAAAAATGCTATAAAAGTTGGATCCTACTAAAAATGGCAACACTGAAATAATTCAGAATCTGAATTCCAGCATGTGTGTGCCGCTCTATATAAAATGTATGGGAATACGCGCGTTCTGAATTCAGAATCTTAAATATTCAGACACGGAATTCCGGACGCTCGTCAGCTCATTCTTCCAGATCGATCTGAGAAATTCAGATTCTGAAAAAATCAGCATGTGTGTGGAGCATACTGATATTGTATGGTATTCCGGCCTTTCTGAATTCAGAAAATACCGGCTGTGTGTGGCCAGCCTAAGGCTGGCCTCACACAGCCGGAATCGCTTTCTGAATTAAGAATCTTAATTCAGATTCTGAATTCAGAAAGGCCGGAATACCATACAATATCAGTATGTATGGTATTCCGGCCTTTACATTTATATACATTTTATATGGAGCGGCACACACATGCTGGAATTCAGATTCTGAATTATTTCAGTGTTGCCATTTTTAGTAGGATTCTGCTTTTTTAGCATTTTTAAAAGTAAATTTTAGATATTTAGTTTGTATGTTATCTTATTGATACCTTGCTCTAATAGTGTTTAATTTTCGATGTACTTCAATTCTCAAAAATTATAAAGGTTAATATAGCAGTTTTGGTGCACTTTTATAAACAACGCTTAACAGTTTTAGCAGGATTTACCATAAATTTTTATTTTTATATTTTATTCTTATAAAATTTGATAGCAATATAAGCTTCTATTGAAACTCGTTAATATGGTTAAACTAGATAATGGATAAATATACATAAACATAGAAAAACACCCAGACCCGAAATCAATTAAGAAAATCAGTTTTCTCTAAATTGACTCGCCGACCGGGAATTGAACCCGGGAACTCAGAGATGGTGCGACGCCAGGCCCGGCGCGCTAACCACTTGACCACGGAGGACGTCAATTGGTAGGAACAGCGAAAAAAAAAAAAAAAATAAGAATAAAATATAAAAATAAAAATTTATGGTAAATCCTGCTAAAACTGCTAAGCGTATACTGTACTGAGGGCCTAGTCAATTGGCAAACAAATTAAACGCTTCGAAATCATCGCTACGATAAACCGAATGTATGGGATTGACTTAAGCAAAAGTTACCTACGACGTAAAATTTACACTAAAATAGACCTAATTGACAGTTTGACAAGCCAAGAATCGCTAATCTAGCGATTACTCAAACATTGAAGATAAAAATTCACACAAAATGGCGATTGTTTGATCAGCTGATGAAGGAAGAGTTGTATTGTGTTGAAAGTTTTGTTTAAAATGCTCTTTTTAGGGCTATTGTGGACTGCAATAATCAAGTGCTCAGGCGCTAAGGAAGAAATGTTTCCCTACGTTGCTTGGAGCAAATTAACGAAATCCCGAGTTTGTTGTACTTGTGAATAGTTCTCGGAGTTCTCGTTTACGAACTTTCAAATATCTAACTAAGGTCTGCCTGGAATTGCGTGCTGATATAGTTGTTGCGATGTGAGTGATCAACAACATTTTCCGCAACGAAGAGCAAGTCGCTGCATAACAATTTGTAGAGGCTCTCAAACCATACAAACATTTCGGCCAAATAAATCCACCTAAGTACCTTTAATCATGACAAGAAAGGTCAAGAATAAGACAACAGTAAGGGACTTTCTGTATAAATATTAAATGTAACCTATCCATAATGTCCATTTATCAATTTATAACTTAGATTGCCTATTTGTTTTACAGGTTCCAATGAAGATTTAATTTGCCAGGTAGCTTAGAGTATTAAACCAACGCTCTAAGTGTAGTAAGGTGTACCTATTGACTATACCCTATAAATCTTATACAGACAAGCATCTTTCATAATAGGACAAGATATCAGTCCTTATGTTCAAACGGTAAGTTTTAATAAATAAATTTTTACTTAAGTACATAATAAAGGTAAGTATTATGCCTATTATTATATTGGGATTTACCAGGAAATGTCAGTTTTATCTATATTAACTATACTAACTTTTTATCTATGACAATTTTCTATAAGTAGGTAAGTATATTGTTTTAATTTCTTAGGAGATTCTGGATACCGTCAAAAAACATGGTTAATGATAATAACAACAATATTTAATGCTGCATCAGGCTCACAAGAAAGGAGGGGTGTGTACCACATGTCATATCCAACAATGAAACTGCATTGAACATGACTTTGGCATCGTTGAATTTAGTTATTTACTTACTTACATGAATTTTTTTTTGTGAAGCTCTAATGTTGACAACGTTTTTATTCTACAAAAAGGAGCAGTCTGTGCCATAAATATATTTAATCCATTAAATAGTAATTTGGTTTATATGATGGGGAAAAATTAAGTATAAAATTAATTTAGTTCTCAGTTTATTGTGCTTTATTTAAAAAGATTTACTTATGTACAAAAAAACAGTATCTTCGTTGACAACATTTTTATTTTAAGAAAAGGAACAGTTTGCCATAAATATATTTAACCCATAAAATAGTGATTTGGTTGGATTATGATGGGAAAAAATTAGGTATAAAGTTAATTTAGTTCTAAGTTTATTGTACTTTATTAAAAATATTTACTTAGGTAGGTACTAAAAAACAGTATTCTTATACACACAATTGGCATTTATTTTTATAGTTAAGTACATATAGTTTTAATGTCAATAAGAGAAAGTGAAGCCTCATATTTAATAAACTTTGACTTTGAGAGAGTTAGGTAAGGAAATAAGAATATATTAAGAAATACAACATTAATGTTATTTTTTACTTGATATTTAATTTTACTTGCAGTAGGTACCTATAGAAAATGTTTAAGTACCTACTTACATTAATTTCTACTAGTCATAACATTAAGCTATTGAAGTTGTACTTGATTCATTATCAACATACAAAGGTAATTATATGTATAAACTTGCATTATTACTATCCGATTATTAAATCTGGTGGGATCTATTGTGTTTGTTATAATATTGTTTTTTCTTTAAATAGGTGGCTTAACATAAGGTGGCTTGTTATACATATAATACAAATTAAGTTCCATATCTAGCATACTCTGTAATAGTTTAGTTATTATCAATTTGGCGATTGTGAAGTAATCGATTGTAATTGTTGCTTGAGTTTGTAATGTTACTATGACATTTTTATTTGTGTGAATCTGTAAATGGTTTGCTGTTTCACATTTTCAGTGTTAAGTATACTTTTTATAGAACTGTCGATTCACCGGTGAATATAAAATAAATAAATAAATAAAATTAATTGTTTTTAAATTATTTTTGGTAATTATATACTATTTCTGGATAACTTCAAAAAGCATGGTTAATCATAATAACACCAATATTTCATGCTGCATCAGGCTCACAATAAAGAAGGGATGTGTACCACATGTCGTATCCAACAATGAAACTGCATTAAACATGGCTTAAAGTTGTACTTGATTCATTATCAACATACTAGGGTAATTATATAAAATTAATTGTTTTAAAATTATTTTTGGTAAATATATAAATAATCCTATGTTTTATTTCGAAACATTATCAACCAACTCATAATTAATGGCAGTGAAATAAATAATGTAAAATAAATAAATATTTTAACTTGTCGCGTAGAGACCACGATCATGTCATAGTGTCTGTGAAGGCGTATATTTAATAAATGATTTGACTTTTATTTTCAATTATTTTCGGTACCTACCGCTATAAATAAGTAACAATGAAGCAATCCTATATTAAGGCGATGTTGTCATCATCGTCATCCTATGAACGTCCTGAACGTTCCCATATGAACGACAGCACTAAGGCAGACTGGGCTATAACAGGCTAAGCCCTGAGCCAATACAACCGCAGTGTGCTTTACGTGCCTTCCGAAGCAAGGAGGAGCTCTTGACGCTTTTTATTTGGTTACCCATCCTTTAACTCGGTAATGTGAAAGTTGCGTAACTAACTGGCAAGATCACAAACCGGGGCGGCGCGGGCGGGGACTTTTTGCATTAGTTGAACCTCTAGCATTACCTTCCAAGTAACAGTAAGTACATTGCTTCGCTAGTTTGCATATTTTATAATTAGTTTTAAGTTAACTAGCAAAACTATGTACTTGGAATGTTTTTAATTTTATTTTATTTAGGACAATAATCAATTAGAAAAGTAATGTGATAGGTGTTGTAGTTAGACAATTAAACCCGAAAGCCTTAGCCGCTACGCCATAGAGTTACTTTAGGCGATGTACTTATACAAGATGCAAACGTTTTAATCACTACCTAGTGGGTACTCTCATCTAAGATAAAACTGTTTAAATGTTCGCGCGGTTTGTAACATTTAGTGTTATCACTTATTTCATTACAGACGGACGTCAAGTTGTTAATATTTGAGATATTCTTGGCAGCAAGCGTTTGCTTGTGGTCTTCAGTCTTAATTTATTTATATTATAAGCTGAAAAATAGGTTTGGTCTCATATCAATGTCATATTATGGTAGGTAAGACACTCGTCATCTTAAGTACTTATTTACAAACGTGCTTGCCTGGCGAACTTCCGGCGAAAAAAGCGATTGATTCATTTTTCAAATTGTCTCAAGGAGTCTACCCGAATTTCTTAGTAAAGTGACATTCAATTCACTAAAACTCAAAAGGATCGGTGTGGTTACTACTTACTACCTATTTATTAATCTTACATAAGCGTTAGATTACCATCAAACAAAAAAATACTTAGACAAGCCTGTATGTTCTATATCCCTTAGCTTATCGATATCGATGTAGCCTAGCTAATTTGATGAGCGATTTTGACGCTGTCACCGGTCGAGCGTTTGCCAGTTGACTAGGCCCTCTGATCTATACTAAATATCTAAAATTTACTTTTAAAAACGCTAAAAAAGCAGGATCTTACAAAAAATGGCAACACTGAAATAATTCAGAATCTGAATTCCAGCATGTGTGTGCCGCTCCATGGGAATACGCGCGTTCTGAATTCAGAATCTTATATATTCAGAAACGGAATTCCGGACGCTCGTCAGCTCATTCTTCCAGATCGATCTGAGAAATTCAGATTCTGAAAAAATCAGCATGTGTGTGGAGCATACTGATATTGTATGGTATTCCGGCCTTTCTGAATTCAGATTCTTAATTCAGAAAGCGATTCCGGCTGTGTGTGGCCAGCCTAATCAGCAAGCCATTCCGGCTGCGTGAGGCCAGGGCCCCAATTCTCATTTTTCGAGATGTAGTCTCGAATCGAGTTTTGATTTCGATCTCTATCTCGATAATCGACATTTTGTTCACGAATATCCTATTCTCAGCGCTAATCGAAATAGACTTCGAGTTTTTTTTAGATAAATATTGCCATTCTTTTTAATGCAATCAACTCGGGATGCGTTCCGTTTGACACGTTTCATCCGGTTTTAAACCGGTTGCAACTATGTACCTCAAATAGTTTTACTGTAAAGGTATTTAAATGTATTGAACTTGCTTTTTAATTAAAGAAGTAAATTTTTAATAAGTATCGAAAAATCATTATATTTAATGTATTGTGATCAAATTTAATTTCCTTAAACAACTTGTATTGTTTAAAACGTGACGTATCGTCGATAAATTTTATGTTTTTTGTTTGTGGTTGTGTGCTTGTTTGGTGACGAAACGATCATTTTAGTATTCACAAGACACACACAATGTCACATCACAATGTCAACAAAAAATACCGAAGCAGTATAATATAGAAGCAGCTTCTTCTACAAATGTTGAAAGCCGATATACAGTTAAGGAGTGGAAAGTTTTCTTCCACCTTTTAAAAAAAAGAGAGCGAGCTCTCTCAATATTTTAAATCACTTCTACGACAAAATTGGAAATTAACTCCTCCATATCCACCGTAATTTCTCCGCTATTTGACGTTTCATTAGCTTCTCGTAGTCGAAATTACGTCTCGACCACTGCCGACCACTCGAAGCAATTCGAGCGGCTCTCCTTTGAGAAATGTCGAGTTCGAGATGTTCAGAATAACTAAATTGGAATTACCACTCGATAAAGTTCGAATTCGAATCAAACTCGAAGCCGATTAGCGCTGAGAATAGGAGATTCATTAACAAAATGTTAATAACGAGATTTTATGGTCGAGATAGAGATCGAAATCAAAACTCGATTCGAGACTACATCTCGAAAAATGAGAATTGGCCTCCAGCCCTTTCACAAGAATGACATTGACAATGATTTATGACAGACATGACAGTAAATAAAATGACAATTGACTTGACAGTAGTCGTCTGTTGAGTTGTCCCGTGGACCACGTACCTACCTCTAAATTAAATAGTCTTTTCAAGTAAAGGCAACTTTTACGTTCTCTGTTGATTCTATTTAATATTTTTAGTGCTGTGCTATACTGTTATAATACCAGCTTTTTGCATACAACGTTGTTAAGTGTACTATTAGTAAAGAATATGTCTAGCGAGAGCTATGAATTTAAGGTAAAATTCCTATCACCCCTATTTGAATGTCTTAGAGCAATGTGAGTAATATTCATGGACTTTTTGTAAATATTTCAGAATCTTGAAAACTTACCAGTGGAAAAGCTTACACTATCAGTCAAAAATTCTGGTGTTATTCAAGAAATTAAGGCTCTGGTGAGTACTGAGGCTTTAACTTTACTGCATTTCTCTTATTAATTAAAATTAATAATTAATAATTTAATGTTAAAATTTAGCAAATAATTTATTACATGTGTAGTCTTTTAACATATTTCTATACCTACTTATAGTAAAGTTCTTGAGTTTATCCCGTGTTCTTTTAGCAACAACACATGTTGTGAGACTCTATTTTATCTCAATCTACCGTACAATACTAAGTGTAAGTACTTTAAAAACATATACCACTTGAAAATGGCTTAATGCTAAACGCAAAGCCATTAATTAAGTTATAATAATTGTTAAGTTCTTCAACGTTAATAAAACATTAAAAAGATAGTAAGTACTTACCTATTAGATTATTGCACAAGATTTTAACACATTCACTGTTCCACACATTTAAAGTAAACATACAACTATTTTTCTTCAAATGATGGACTTATGTAGTAAACAATTTATAGAAGAAAGTAAGAAAGAACATTTATTGGAATCACATAATTATTATGTACATTCAAACATACATATAATCACGACTATTATTCCCGAAGGTTTAGTCAGAGACTAGGCAATGAGGACCGCAAGAGCAGTCCTATGCCATAGCTCAGTGTTACTATTCATACAGTGGGGCAACGAAGGTACTTTTGCAGAGCAAGGGAGGGGAGTCCGTGGAGAGGTGGGCGGTGTGGCGGGCACCCCTCTAACAGCCCAGTTTCGCTGGGCTACCGTGACTGACTGTCACATGCTAGTACTGCGTGTTTTAAACGTTTTTTAATTTACGTTCAGTTACTGCAATTTAATATAATGGTGCATACAAATTATTCTGGGTATGGTTGTATATCGTCGTCGAAACACAACAGGAATACCTATATAATTTCATAGATTTCTTAAAGACGCATAGTAAGTTTTTCTATATATTATTTGTTATTATAATATTTGTAATAACTTACAGTACTTACCTACTTTGTCTTTGTTGAAATGTAGGTACTTTATCTATATGGATGCTAAAATATATATTGTGAATGAAGTGCAGGGTACTCTAACTACAAGAATAAATAACAACAGGTGACTAAATAGTTAGGTACTTCATAACTGTAACTCTAACCTAGCGGGGTTTTCTAGTGTAGGGAGCAGGTATAATATATGTATTCTTTACGGCACACTCTCTTGCGCTACGTGTAATTATTATGTTTACAACTTATTGGAGTAGAACTGTTATGATTTTATTTAAACCAACAGAAAAAGAGGAGATTCTATATTCACCTATATTTAGTATTTAAATATGTAAGATTTCTGGGATTGTTTTTTTATTTAATTTTTAAGCAATCAGGGTTTTTGTTTATTTTTATTTATTAATGTAGGTACTTGTTTTTTACGCTCACACTTACTATCTAGCCTAAGATAAGCTTCTATTGAAACTCGTTAATATGGTTAAACTAGATAACAGATAAATATGCAATAAACATAGAAAAAAACCCAGACCAGAAATCAATCATACTCCTATTAAATGTAAAAACATGGTGCCAGGAGTAGCCACTCTGCCATAGCATATCATGGGTACATTTAGGGTTAATGTAGTTTATGTAGTAAATATTAATTAATTATCTAAATAAAAATTAAAACAGTTAAGGGGATCCTGCACGAAATTGTAAAAATTTACTTACTTTTAAGTTACTTGTGTTATGCGCTGAACTACACACATCAAAAGTGTCTAGGGATCAACATATATTTTTGCAATAACTTTTCTCCTGATTGATATTAATTAAAATTTTCTTTAAGGATTCATCAAATAAAGTGTTTTCGTTTGTCTACAGTAACGATAAACCAAGTCACCTTTGCATTAATAAAGAAATTTGCCATTTTCCTAATAAAGGGATTTTTGACATTTGAACCACTAACATTAAAGTTCGAAAAAAAGACTGAAATAACAGTTTTCTTTAAAATTTTATTGGGTAACTTAAACAATTAATAATCCGTGTTTCTACCGCGAACACTAACAACACAAGAACATCGGTTTGGCATACTCAAAATGAGTTCATCCAAATCACGCTGTGGAATGGCCGCCCATGTTCGTTGCAACAACAAAAAAAGGTCTTCTTGCGACTGGATACCCTCCATATTCGGCAGAGCTCTTCTCTGTAGCATATCCCATGCATGCTCAATCGGGTTCAAGTCTGGCGACTGAGCAGGCCAGGGCATGACATTGATGTTAGCTGCGGCGAGAGTCTGTCTTACAACTCTTGCGGTGTGCGGTCGTGCATTATCATGCATTAACTGAAATAAGGGACCGATTTGCACTTGTAGAGGAACGATGACGTCTGATACAATCGTCTCAGCATAAATTTGAGCATTGAGGTTGCCTCTGATCCAAATCAACTCAGTTCTTCCGCCGAATCAAATACCCGCCCATACCATGATGGTTCCAGCACTATAAGGATGGACTTCCTGGCAGGATTTTAATCGCTGTTGGCGTCCAGGGGTTCTCCAGTGTCGTATACGTCTTGTATCCGGTCTCATACCAAAACGAGACTCATCAGAAAAGCACACGAAACGCCATTGTTCTTCTGCCCAATTTCTGTGTTCAAGAGCCCATTGATATCGAATCCTACGATTGTGCATTGCTATAGGTGGTACCCTTAGCGGTTTTCGGGAATGAAGGTTCACTTCATGCAAGCGGTTTCTGACTGTTTGGTCGCTAATTAAGTTCCCTGAAGAGTGATGAAGCCTCACGGCTAACATCATGGCGGTTATTGTTGGAGCTCTTCGAGTTGTGATTTGAATGTATCGGTCTTGTCTCCGTGTGGTGCAGCGATACCGTCCTCCATGGCGCTCAGCCACGGTACCAGTGCTTCGGTAACGTGTCCAAAGTCGACTGATAACACTCTGACTTGTATTCAGAGCTAAAGCCACAGTACGTTGCCGGGAACCAGCTTCTATCATTCCCACGGCTCTAAGCATTTCTTCCCTGCTTAAATGACGTCGCCGCTCCATAATAACGTTGGTTTTAATCAGTAGTAGGGAAACAGTAGCACTAATAATGTCTTCAATGCGTTGTATGTTTTTATAGGGAAAATATTGACAGCTGATTTTCATCTTTTACTAGAAATTGATTGAAAGTTCCTGTTTCAAATTATGAAATGCACCAAAAAGGATCCATATAAATTTATAAAGTCATAAATTTATTACAAAGCCACATCTCAATCTCAAGAAATCCGCATAAAAATGCTTGATCCCTAGACACTTTTGATGTGTGTAGTTAAATACATTAAAAGAACATACGTAAGTTAGCCTGACCATTGCACAAGGTCGTGGCCTTGTTGAAATTTGAAACAAATTCTTTAAACAATAACAAATCATACACATCTAATGACTCCTAAAAACATTTTTTTTGACAACTTTCTTAATTTTACGCATGAAACAATAATTATATGAAAATATTTGTATTGATATTCCGCAGGTCACCCCCATCTTAAAAAAGTAAATTTAAATTTTTAACACAAGCGTGTGATGGTATATTATTATCAATATGATTGATTTTGCTTTGAAGTTCATTATGAGACTTTGTCAGTTTTTGCGATCGCGCGGCACTAAACTTTGATCTGTGTGTAAGTATGTGTTTGTGTAAAAGTAATGTTTATGCTAAGAGTACTTTCATACATGGTATTAGAGTGTATAATAATTTACCTACTGATTTAAAGGCATTGAATGGTTCATAAACCTACTTAAACTTAAGTTAAAAAAAATTGTTTGCCTGTAAAGTCGGTTTTACGGGCGAAGATTTTACGTGACAACGTCTTTTTCTCGGTAGAATATTTATTGATATGAATATAATTAAATTGCACAATAGGAACAAGGAATTGAATGAAAATAAGAATTGCACAAATTTATCATAGTTGAGTGGGAGAGAGACGCAAGGCATTCGGCGGGCCTCTCTCTCGTTCGGTGACTCATCGTAACGTTACCCAGCGTTACACTTTTTCATAAGTGACTCCCAGCCGCAACCTAATTTAAGACGTTGTCACGTCAAAAAGTTATTTAATAATGTTTTCTATAAGTATTTACACTAAATTAATACTTTAAATTAAGACAAATTAATTGTTAAATTCATTCATCTTTTACAACTCCCAAGGGAAGAGAGGGGGTGGTAGTATTCTTTTGATGAGCTGCTACGCGACACTGCTCTATACAAAGATTATTTAATCATTTGTGAAATGATGTGCATGATTTTATAATAAGAAAATTCTTTCTTATTATGTTTTTTGTTAATTAAGTCCCTTTATGTCTTTCAAAACCTTATAATTATTTAATTTAATTTTATAACTTATTTACCTTCTCACTTATTTATACAAATATAATAATAAAGTATAATCTGAGAATGTATACTTTCTAAATATTTAAGTAATTAATTTTTACGTCTTATATATATGTACAGCGTTAGTACATGCCTTGTATATTTTTCCCAAATAATTCGCAACACCGGTATCAGAAAGCAAACACAACTATTAGTACACTCAAAGCATGTATAGTTTCTAAGAACTTATTCTCATGTTTGTTCTGAAACTATAAAGTGCTATAACACTATGAATGCGTGCTGGCCTAGTATACTTTCAAAAGTCACAGCCCTGACTTGGTCCGCGTGTACTAATTGTAAGTACCTTGTGAGGAATGTCCAGAAAAATATTTTATACAAAGCTATTTTTAAAAGAGTTACTAACCCCTTAAGGATCGTAAAACCAGACACAATTGAAAATCAATTGTTTCGCGACCGCCGGCGGTCTTATGATCCTTGACCTATTAATATAGGTGCAGCCGTTCTGAGGTGATGCACGAACACACATTCGTAGCAATTGATTTTTATTTCTATACTTAAGTACCTAGAATATTATTTTAAGCCAAGGCAGATTATCTAAATCTGAACATTTAACTGTGCACTTCTAAATAAAGTAAAAAAGCTTTTATTTATGAGGTACATGATTATATGAAGTGTGTAAACGTCTCCGCTAACATCATTTAAGGCTCTTGGTCACACTCTGACCCAGAATGGTCCTAGCATCTTCTTGATTTAGAAACGCCTTGATATTACAAACTATAAATAGGTATTGGAAAATAAAACAAACAAAAACACACACTGGAACACATAGTAGGTATGCCTAAGCCAAACAGATGTTTTATACACAATGGCCATCAGGAATGAGTCTGCTTGCCTAATTGTACACAATAGTAATGTTAAAATCATAATAACAATTTTAAAAATATTTTTTTGCAATAACTATTGTAATTAATGTGTCTTTTAAGTCGGTATTTCATAATAATTTGGTTTATACTATTTTTTACTGTTTTTAATATTTTGTTAGTAACTACTTGTTATTGATGAAATTGCTTCAAAGCAATAAGATTGCAAAGTTGTAATTTGCTCAATTTTATGGTTTATGTACTTACAATGTTAGTCTTTATTGTGTTATATAAGTCTTATCTTATTTGCTGCAGGATCCTTACTGGGTGGAAAAGAGACAGTTGACATTATACGAGAGGCCTCCATCACGCAGTGCGCTGGTGTTGGGAGCTGTTGATGCGTGGAAAACCAAGGCGGACGCGTACCTGGCTGATCTCAAGTGGCTCCTCAGTTTGCAGCATCATAAGTAAGGCTCAAATGTAGGTTGAAATTTAACAGATTGATTGATGTGGCTGGGCTGGGGATTATTTGAGCACTGAACATTTTCGAAGGTATGTAATTAAATAAACAAACCATTAACCACCGCCTCTACCACAGTCCACTTTTCACCAAATAGCGAGGGCACACGTGCTCAGCGTGACAGGTGGTGAGCCCATCGCCGCTGTATGCTGTTGGAAGTATATGCAGTATTTAGTCCGTTAGTCGCCTTTTACGACACCCAATGAAAGAGAGGGATGGTAGTATTCTTTCGCTTCGCGACACGATTAATTAATGTTTATTATTTTAATTCTGTACATTATAGTATATTATTATCTTGCCCACGGACACCCGCAAAACCAGAGGAATCGCAGACGCGTTGCCGGCCTTTAAGAAAGGAATAGGTTCTTCCTTTAAAGGAAGGAATAGGAATTGTTCGGGGAAAGGGCCTCCGGAACCCTCAGTGGCCGGACGAAACACAACAGCACTAAGTGCCATTATTTCACGCCGAATATTCGTGTGTGAATGTGAGCTTATAATAATTTATAAGAATGAATTGTAATCCCCATTTGGCAAGTATAGTGATTAACCTGTTAGATCCCGTGCGCGCGATAACAATAGAATTTTAATTGTTCCGAACACGACATCCACTGTCGATTAAAAATATCAATTATTATTGCTATTTATGTTGTCGGTTTAATATAATAGGATTTTATTAAATTAAATTAAATTTGTTTACCCTCACACCAATTATCTAAGCCAAGATGAGTATTCTTTTGAAACTCGTTAATATGATAAGATAACGGATAAATATACATAAACATAGAAAAAACACCCAGACCCGAAATCAATTTAGAAAAACAGTTTTTCTCTAAATGGATCCGACCGGGATTTGAACCCGGATCCTCAGAGATGGCGTGACGCCAGACCCGGCATGCTAACCACTCGACCACGGAGGCAGTCAAGTGTAACGAATACTTAATTTCAATGTTGGAGGCCTTGCCTAGCAATGGGCAGTTTGTCTATCTATACTAATATTATAAAAAGTAAACATTTGATTGTTTGTTTGTATTGAATAGGCTCCGAAAGTACTAGACCGATTTAAAAAATTCTTTTACTGTTGGGAAGCTACACTATCTCCGGGTGACATAGGCAATATTATATTTTCAAAAAATTTGGGATCCTTACTAAAACTCAAATAAATTCCTTAAATCGCGTGCGCTAAGAAAACTATTGATGATAAAATAAAATAATGTACTATGGCTTTGCAGAACACACCATTATCTACAAAAAGTGTCGCTTTAGCATATGTCTAACTATTTTAGTTACGTCACAATAAGTGTTCTTGGGAGGGAAGTGATTTTGAAAATTTGTCACGGGGTACGGGGTCCACGCGAACGAAGTCGCCGGCGGTCTGCTATAGTCTGTTTAATATAGCTTGATACGTATGACAGGTGTCAAATTGTCATGCCTAGGGTTGAGACATTACAGGCGTAATTGAATCAAATGATAATTGAAGTTATAAATTGAATATCATTATCTGTCGTTAATCGTTTTTTGCTTCAAATTAATAATTATGGATGCTATGTAGATCACTTAATTTTTACAAATACATAATAAAAATATGTAAATAAAATTCTTAAATACATTTTGATTGTTTTAATAACTAACAAATTCTTAATAATGTATTGGTGTACAACCTAAATCATCACTGTAATTACTAGAGTCACTCGAACAGTCCTGTAAATTTATTATGAATTCTTGTCTTGGTCACCAAAGTTGTCAAAATCACCTTCAATTAATTATTCAATTTTATAAACCATTTTTTTCTATTGTTTAGGGGTAACATGTTCACATGCATCATGTAGTGCTCAACCAATATAATACTACCAACCCCTCTCTTCTCTTCGGTGTCGTAAAAGGCAACTAACGGACTAAAGACTGCACATACATCCAACAGCATAGAGCGGCGATGGGCTCATCAAAATTATACAAACAACCCCTCTCTTCCCTTGGGTGTCATAAAAGGCGACTAACGAGCTAAAGACTGCACATACATCCAACAGCATAAAGCGGCGATGGGCTCATCAAAATAATACTGAAAAGCAAAGTGTTAACCTCGGGTGAAAGACTTCTTTAGTCCCTCGAACTCCGTCTCGGGACTAGAATAAGCTACTTTCACACTTTCACCCCTACCTACGGTAACAACCCAAGTAACAAATTATCGTTGCATAATAGTTGAGAAAACGTTTTACATTTCCTTTTGGTTTTATAAAGTGGGCCATATAAACGTGTCGTAGACGTTTATACAACGCGAAATAGGCCCATATTAAACGACATTATTGTTATTTACAAGTTAAATAAACGTCAGTCAACAACTTTTAAATGTTACATAAAAGTTTTCGACCGACTGTTATCGAACCACTGAAGTCCTATAACAATTTCATAGACATTAGAAGATGACTGTAATGTCGGTTAAGTGTTTAACATCGACTTTTATTGTACACATTCAGTTCATTCCATTCATTCGTTCCTGTGATGTTTGCTGGAAAAGTGCGTGTTATCAAATACAAAATTTAAACGGTATATAAGTTATAATTTACTTAACTAGTTTTACATTTACTTTAACAATATTATACACGAACAGAGTGTAAGGATAAATGTGTGCAGTGCACCTTGTTCTTATGGGACGTTTAGTTTTGTGGTGAAATATAGGTGTGTTGTTATGAAATTTTTTACGCAGCCTTCGAATTTCTTGAAATTAAATTATTATAGACTATTGCTTAAAATTTGTTTACATACTAAAATAGCAGCCATCTTGTCTAAGTTAAGAAACGACTTCTATACATCAATTATAGAATGAAAAGGTCGCATAATGCGGTTTCTTGCCACCAAGATGGTCGGCCATGATAAATTATTTTAGAATTCTGTGAGATAATAAACATAAACAGATAACCTTTAATTTAAATAAAACCTTTATACATGGTGTCATATTTTTTTTATTTATCCGACCTACAACCTGGCTTCATAATACGACGATATAATAAAACAGTCGTAAAAACGTTCACATAACCTATACTCTAACACCACTATTCGACGTTGTATGAATCAGTCCTAAAAACGTCTACCTAACTTATACACAGGCACAGTTATACGACGTTGTAGGAATCAGTCGTAAAAACGTCTACCTAATCTATACACCGGTACCACTATTCGACGTTGTATGAATCAGTCGTAAAAACATCTACTTAACCTATACACCGGCACCACTATACGACGTTGTATAAATCAGTCGTAAAAACGTCTACCTAACCTATACACAGGCACTACTATACGACGCTGTATGAATCAGTCGTAAAAACGTCTACCTAACCTATACACAGGCACCACTATACGACGTTGTATAAATCAGTCGTATAAACGTCTACCTAACCTATACACAGGCACCACTATACAACGTTGTATAATACAGTCGTAAAAACGTTTACTCAACTTATTTAGTGGACCATTTAGTTACGGGACTAAATCGTTGTAGGAATGACGGTTACACAACGTTGTAGTTGTCTAATAACATTAATTCAACAGTTATATAACCGAAAGTCGTATAGCACAGTTTTTATATGACCAATTTGCTAGTTGGGAATGTACTATTTTAACTTCAATATAATCATCATTAAACTCAAGATAAATAAGTAAAGACTAACAAATCATTGCGCCATCGAGGAGCTCGATGGCGCAGCGGCTAGCGCGTTCGGCTTGCGAACTTGCTCGCTAAGCAACTTTCGCAATGCCGGGTCGCTGGATGGGTGACCAAATTTAAAAACATCTCGAGCTCCTCCGTGCTTCGGAAGGCACGTTAAGCCGTTGGTCCCGGTTGTTGTCGTAAGATGGCAGCCGTTAAAACCCACCAACCCGCACTGGGCCAGCGTGGTGGGTTATGGCCCAATATCCCCACGTGCTATTGTTTACGTGGGAGGCCTGTGCCCAGCAGTGGGACGTTTATAGGCTGATGATGAACAAATCATTTAATATAGCTAGAATTATAAATACAAAAATTAAAGTCAATCGATTGGTGATTGAACATCAATTTAACTTAAATTGATTTACTATCCCAACACAAGTATTTTTTTGTGTTGGAATGACCTTGTGAAGGGGTACGTTTTTTATTGTAGTGTTTAAAAATTGTGTTAAATGTGTGTTATGTGAGTTTATTGGGGAAAAAACCTAATCTAAGGTATAATATATAATCACAAAAAGTAATTGTAGTATGTTAAGTGATGGATTATAAAAAATAATATTAATTAAATGTTGTCAAATAAGTTCATACGCTTTTACAAAGTCACGTCGTCGTTTTTGATGACACCTGTCATAAGTATCAAGCTATATTGAACAGACTATAGTTATCTATACTTTACTTTACCAATTGTGTTGCAGGTTCTGGAGTACAGTACTGTATCACCCGCAATGCATGGACGCGCTGGTGTCTTGGCTGCAGGACGCCAGCCCGCCGTACATGCCGCCTCACGAGCTCAGAGACGTACAGAAGGTGTATGCTGAAATAAGGAGGCTCGTACTCATCGTGTTTAGCCGGTTGGCCACTAACAAGGAAAGTAAGGTAATCAATATGTTTCAAATTTTGTAATATTTCAGAGCCGTGTCGTTCACCGGCGCATTAACGCGAGGTATTCCGAGCGCTTCTCTCTCGTTCTCTCGACGGTACGAGGCGGTACGGGATGGATGTATCAGGGCGAATAGGCGCGTTTTATAGGGTTTTTGTCTATAGGGGAAAAAACAAGTGAAATAAAAAACCGCCTCTGTGGTGTAGTGGCTAAGCCACCGGTCTCAGACCCAGAGGTCCCGGGTTCGATTCCCAGCGGGGGGAAGTCTGTCACCATAACAACGATGTTTATAGCATTGTTGTGTTCCGACAGTTTGAGATAAGTAAGGTAGCCAGTTCCTCAGTGGTTGAGGATTCCGGGTGAAGCGCGCTTCCATCTTCGGCCTTATCATCACTTATCATCAGGTGAGATGAAGGCCAAGCGATTACCCGTTGCCGATAAAAAAATATGTGTTTTTCTGCATTCACTATATAATGAAAAGTTTCTTCTATTGGTTAAAAAATTAAGTCATTTATGAATGTATTATCTGACTTACAGCTGTTTTAAAATGCTGACAGAGCTATCTTTGAATTCTTTTTCTATCGAGTGCCTAGCTCTGACTAACCCTTTGTGGATAATGGTCTTGAATCTATGTATTTATGTAATATTTCCTGTAGTTCGTGAAGTGAGCTCGTACTAGATGTTATCCATAGTCTATTGATAACATACGGTCGGCATGTTGTCATTTGCACGGCTGGTTTCAATAAGCTGTTGTTTTGACTACTAGAGTTTTAGATATTTGACACAATTTGTAACGAGCTTAAGAGGGTTTGAAAACCAATAAGCCGATTTTAATAAAACTTTGCATGCTAAAGTAAAATACAGTGATCTAAATAGTTTGTTGTAAACATTTTTAAAAAACGTTTATTTGGCTGAGTTATTACGATTTAAAGTTCACTATAGAAAGTTTAAAATCGCAATAACTCAGTTAAATAAACGTTTTTTAAAAAGGTTTTCAACAAACTATTAAGATCCGAGTATTTTACTTAAGCATGCAAAGTTTCATTAAAATTGGCTTATTGGTTTATAAAATTTTCGACTTGAAAGTTTGTATGGAAAACCGAAATGCGTAAACTCTCTTAAGTCAAATTTCTAACTATGGTAGGCACAACAACAGATAGACAGGTTATTGAAACCGGCCGTCAATGGACATAGTACCTTTCAAACCGGAACGCAGCAGGTACCAGAGTTGTCGGATTCTGGGCAGAATTTTACCACCTACCATCATACATATATACATTAATCGCGACTATTATCCCCGAAGGGTTAGTCAGGGACTAGGCAATGAGGACCACAAAAGCAGTCCTCTACCATAGTCCACTTTTCACCAAGTAGTGACTGCACATGTGCTCAGCGTGACAGGTGGTGAGCCCAACGCCGCTCTGTGCTGTTGGATGTATATAATGATGATGGGGGATATAACCAATGACCGATTAAAATATCTTGAGCTCTTCCAAGCTACAAAATCAAATCGATAGTAAACTGTAAACATAACATTGTTATCTGGGTTACTCGCTTAATGACCCATTTTATTAGCCCAACTCACAATGACACATAGTGTCTACGCAAAATGACATACGCAAATTGACACATATTCTGTCCGATCAACAATACAACTAGATGTCAGGTCGGCGCTAAAAATGTGTCTCGGTAAATAAGAGCGCACTTGAGAAGTGAGCTCTTATTTTCTCGCAAGGCATAACAGGAATAGTACTTTATTTGTTGCCCCTTAAGGTTGATTTCACTACTAAATGTTGTTGACGTCTTTTCTTTTTTGTAATAATTTATTGCTTTGAAAAAGTATTTATTCACGTGGACAGAATTTAGCTTTGATTTTGTACGTGACGCGTTATCTAGTTGGTATTGTTGATCAAAGCATTTCCTCACACGCGATCTATGATGACCGATGAATGACTGCCTCTGCAGTCTGGTCTCAGACCCAGTGGTCCCGGGTTTCATTCTTGTTCGATGCCTGTTTGTACTCGGTTTGGTTGGTGGCAGGGTTTGTATTTAGTCCGTCCCTGGGTAGCCACGACCATGTTATCTAAATATGTCGCCATAACATCAATGTTACCTGCATTTTTGTGTACCGACCTTCGATCAACAATACCAACTAGATAACGCGTCACGTACAAAATCAAAGCTAAATTCTGTCCACGTGAATAAATACTTTTTCAAAGCTATTGCTTTAATTACTACTGTCACTTAAAAAATAAAAGACGTCAATAACATTTAGTGGTGAAATCAAACTTATGCGGCAACAAATAAAGTACTTTTCCTGTTATGCCTTGCGAAAAAATAAGAGCTCACTTTTCAAGTGCGCTCTTATTTATCGAGACACATTTTTAGCGCCGACCTGACATCTAGTTGTATTGTTGATCGTAGGTAGATATAAGATAGCCAGTTTATCAATTGTTCAGAAATCCGGTTAACAATCCACCATATCATAACCTAACATCAAGTAAGATGAAAGCCACTGGCTTGTTAGCAATTATATTAAATTTCAAAATAATTTATTCAATTTAGGCTACAATAATTGAGCACTTATGAATGTCGTTATGCCATCTGTTCCTAAGTCGTCTAACTATGGGGCGGGAGCCTTGTACTGAGAAGAACCGGCAAGAAACTCGCAAGGGCATTTCTTTTCTCCCTTTCTTTTACAGCGTCAATACAAATTGGAAAATGCCCTCCATCTACCATAGAAGACCTCCCTCCCTAGCACAGACTATGTTAGTAAGTTAGATTAGTTGTTAAGTCTTAACTACAAGTTAGTTAACTGTTTTATTATTATTCACGTGTTTATTTATTTTCTTAAGTGTAGGTTTTTTATAATATCCCATATAAAAATAATAAACAAAACTACTATAAAAAATAAAACATTTAACATTATAAAAAACTTAAACCTAGGGTGCCGCCAGCAGCGGGGCAGGGCCCAAGCTACCGGTGGTTAGGGCTGCAGAGAGAGGAACCTCCTGACGATGCGTGCCGTGTCAAGAAGTACCGCCTTCTGTATCTGGCCCTTGATCCAGCCGTCTAGCGAGAGTCTCTTGAGATGTTGGTCGAGACTCTTCGCTATTAGGCCGTTTGCAGATACGACTATCGGGACAATGATAGTCGAGTCAACTATTATTATTATTATTAGTATTGACGTCAATATGTGCCTGTAAAGGTTTACATTGAATATATAATTTGACTTTGACTTTGACTGCATGGACATTTTTCATCCTATCGTATGTTTGCAGTCAGAATGGATGAGCAAGGAGTACATGGCGGCGTTGCTATACGACAAATTCATCTTCACGGTGCCGATCGCCTGGGACCTGTGCCTGGCGTTCGGCGCGGACAACGCGCGGCATGCGGCGCGGCTGCTCGCGAGCGTGTTCGCGATCCAGCCGCGGTACGAGGCGGACGCGGCGGCGGCTGTAGCATTCGTTAAAGAGGTACTTGATTCATTTTATTGTATGTTAATAAACTGGTAACCGTGACTCGTAACGGTGAAAGAAAACCACTCCCACTCTTCTGTTGGATGTCGTAAAAGGCGACTAATGGACTAAAGACTGCACATACATGCAACAACTTAGAGCGGTGATGGGCTCACCACCTGTCACGCTGTGCACATGTGCAGTCGCTTTTCGGTGAAAAGAGGACTATGACAGGCGACTGCTTTTGTTATCCTCATTGCCTAGTTTCTGAGTAACCTTTCGGGGATAATAGTCGTGATTATATTTATGTATGTATGAATGTATGTTGTTTTATTGTATTTCATGATCCTGAGTTGGTAAACGAGCATATGTTGTGATGTCAATCGTCGTCGATTGGTATCCCCGCGACAGCACACACCCCAGCATAAGGCTGCCTGTCCATTGAAGCGGAGAAATATTAACCAATAGGGTTGCATTAAATCTTCGCTCCGCTCCAGTGCACAATCCTTTTGGTTAATATTTCTCTGCTTCTCCGCACCGCAGCCTCGCTCCTCTTCAACGGACAGGCAGCCTTGCTAGTACACTTGTTAGTATCGCGGCGCGGAGTCTTTCTATTTTTACTCGTCTATGTATAGAATGTGGATACCGCAGCCCATGGACGCACGCGATAGGAGGCGATCTATGCCCTGTAATTTCATTGGATCTAGTTCAAACCGGAACGCAGCGATCTAAAGCAATGTTGCAAGGCGACAGAAAAAGGTGATTTTGGGCAGTATACTTCCGCCATGCACTCTATTGCTACGTCTTGATTATTATATTATTGATATTATTATGGCGCTGACAACGCGCGGCACTTGTCGCTTTCGTTGAAGAGGTACTTTCGTCTCATCATCGGTGTACAATGCAAGTTAACATTTTTAATATAAGTTTTTTTTTATATATAAGAAGGAGGCAAACGGTCTCATTTGTACTAAATTTGAACATCCTAACTCTTGTGTACTTACTACTTGTAAAACAATTTTTGTGACGAAATAATAAATCAACTAAAACTTTGTTCACCTGATGGAAAGCAATCACCGCCGCCCATAGACACCCGCAAAACCAGAGGAGTTGCAGATGCGTTGCCGACCTTTAAGAAAGGAATAGGGTTAAGGAAGTGTTATGTATGTACGTGTACCACGGTGCGTGGCTGTGACCACCACCCCTTTTATCTGTGGCAATACATCAGTGTGCTATTAACCGCCGGTTGTTTCACTCGCCTCCTCCTCCCGTACAGAACATTGGCGACGAGTACCCACATATTAAAGCAAAAAAAAATGTCTGGTCAATTCGGAATTTTAAGTGCGCTCGACCATAATTTGCAGAGTTGGAAGGCTTATAAAAGCCGACTACTGCAGTGGTTCATCGCAAATGATGTGGACAGCAAAAGTGATGCTACAGGAACGAAGAGGCGGGCCATATTATTGAGCGCACTCACGGAAGGCACATATGGTCTCGCAGCTGATCTCGCACTACCGAAGGAACTCCACGAAGTGCCATTTGAAGACATACTGTGTTTACTAGATGGCCATTTTACCCCTAAACGTTTTGGGTTCACCGAGCGCCATAACTTCTACACAGCAACGCAACACTCGGGCGAAACTCACACACAGTGGGCAGCGCGGCTTCGAGGACTCACGGCCCATTGTAAATTCGCCAACGTTGAAGAGGCATTGCGCGACCGTTTTATATTAGGCATGCGGTCGGGGGCAGCAAAAGAAAAACTGTACGCACAGGAGTTATCTTCTTTAACGCTCAGCAAAGCAATGGAGCTAGCAGAAGCCATTAACAGCGCGCAGGCAGGCGCCGCCGCCGCCAGCGCTTCCACTTCGGTCGCGGACGAACACTTGTTTAAAATCGCAAAAAGTAGCAAAAGTGATAAAGGGCGCGATAAAGAAAGGTGTTCTGTGTGTGGTTACTATAACCACAGATCGTCCGAGTGCCGTTATGCCAAATTTACTTGCAAGAAGTGTAAAAAGGTCGGCCACTTGCGGAGAATGTGCAACAATAAAGTTAATTGTGTCAACACCGTGAGCAGTGACGTAAGCGATGACGATGACGGTGAGTTATTTAACATACGTTCTGTGAGAGGGGAGCCCTTGGTAGAAATGATTTCAATTAAAGGTTTAAAATTTAAATTTGAGGTAGACAGTGGTTCGGCTGTAACGGTCATTCCGGAGCTAATGTATAGGAAACATTTTAATGACGTGCCATTGTCACTTACAAATAAAAAACTGGTAACCTACACGGGAAATAAAATTGTATGTGTTGGTACAGTTACCCTATTGGTTTTATACGCGGGTGTAGAACGCCCCATCATCGTATATGTGGTTAAGGACGGAGGGCCGCCTTTGTTAGGAAGAGATTTCATTTCGCAATTTAACCTACAGTTGCTTCCCGTTAACAACTTAGACTTATTAACAATGTCTAATTTGGAAAAACGTTACCAGCAGCTATTTTCGGACAAGCTGGGGACGTTTAATAAGTATAAAATTAAATTGCCGTTAAAGGATAATGCTAAACCGGTTTTTATTAAAGCGCGTCCCGTTGCGTTCGCGTTAAGGGACAAGGTTAGCAAAGAAATCGACAAGCTAGTAGACTTAGGTGTGTTAGTGCCGGTCGAGCATGCTGAATACGCCTCGCCTGTTGTGCCCGTGCTAAAACGTAATGGCGCCGTCAGATTGTGCGTTGATTATTCGGTCACTATCAATAAACAACTTTTGGTGGAACAGTACCCTTTGCCAACTATTAAGGAACTGTTTTCGAAACTACACGGGGGCCAACAGTTTACAAAGCTCGATTTATCTATGGCGTACACACAATTCGTCCTTGATGATGAGTCACAAATGATAACTTGCATCAATACACATCGCGGTCTGTATAAGTATACGCGCCTCGTCTTTGGTCTCGCTAGCGCACCAGCTATATTCCAGCGGGCTATGAATGAATGTGTGTTGGCGGGAATGGATGGAGTTCTCTGTCTAATGGACGATATTTTGGTCACCGGGATAGACGAAAAACAACATTTAGAAAGATTGAACGAGGTTCTTTATAGACTAGAAAGCGCGGGGTTAACATTACAAAGGGAAAAATGTGAATTTTTTAAAAGTGAAATTAGTTATCTGGGTTATATCATTAACAAGGACGGATTAAAAAAATCACCAAATAAAGTAAGGGCTATCCTCGAAACGCGCATTCCTACAAACTCAACGCAGTTGCAATCGTTTCTAGGGTTAGTTAATTACTATAGAAATTTTGTACCTGGCGCTTCAAGTATTTTGTCTCCATTGTATGACCTGTTAAAAAAGGGATCAAAATGGAAATGGGAGTCTGAGCAAAATTATGCGTTTGAGCGAATAAAAAAATATTTAGCTTCAGATCTTGTCTTAACACATTATAATCAGAACGCAAAGTTAATTTTAATAGTAGATGCATCGCCTACTGGTCTCGGCGCAGTGTTATCTCAAGTAGAGGGCGATACGGAGAGGCCTATCGCATTTGCGTCGCGTACGTTAAACGCAGCCGAAAAACATTACTCGCAAATACAGAAGGAAGCAACGGCTATAATCTTTGGTGTAAGGCGCTTTCATCAGTATTTATATGGGAGGTCGAGTCCTTTTATTCTTCGCACGGATCATAAACCATTAGTTTCCATTTTTGGTCCGTATAAAGGAATTCCGGAAGTTTCCGCTAACCGGCTGCAAAGATATGCAATGTTTTTAGGTGGATATAATTATACATTAGAATACATTCGTAGCAAAGATAATATTGCAGACTATTTGTCCCGTTCTAGCTTACCAGATTCGCTAGTGCTGTCGTCGCACACGCAACACGAGCGCGGCAGCGAAGGACGGGAGAGGGGTTTTCGCCGCGCGCGCTCGGTGGCGGACGATGACTCAGTAGCGGTGACAGACCGCGCGGCATACGTATGTTTTGTGGTCGATGGTAGTTTGCCGATCACAGCGAATGAGCTGCGTGAAGCGATCGATAAAGATAAAATTTTAAGTATAGTTATAAAATATATATTACACGGCTGGCCGAAAAAAGTTACAGATTTGCGTTTAAAGCCGTACCATTTATGCCAATCGCAATTAGCTTATGAAAATGGGGTTATTATGAGAGGTCACAAGCTTGTAATGCCGCAATCTTTGTGGGATAGAACTTTATCGGAATTACATAAGACTCATTTAGGTATAGTTAAGACCAAGGCGGAGGCCCGTTCAAGACTTTGGTTTCCTGGAATAGATAAGGCCATAGAAAAGATGATAGGTTCGTGTGATGTATGCATCCAGCTTCGACCGTCACCTCCACGCGAGCCAGTGTCGCCATGGCAACGCCCTGAGCATCCATTTTCTCGTTTACATGTCGATTTTCTAGGTCCCCATAACGGTCACATGTATCTTGTCATTGTCGATGCTTATACAAAATGGGTAGAAGTCTATGACATGAAAAATACGACTACATCCCTAGCTGTGATTGAAAAGTTATGTGATTTTATTTCTCGGTTTGGGTTACCTCGAAGTTTAATAAGCGACAATGGCACGGCTTTCTGTTCAAAACAGTTTGAGAACTTTTGTAAACTAAATGGAATGACACATTTGACGTCCCCCGCATATCACCCGGCAAGCAACGGGCAAGCAGAGTCCTATGTAAAAATTGTTAAGAAAGGCATAAAATCAAATTTATTACTTAACAACAAGGGAAATAATTGTAAATTAAATTTGTTAAAGTACTTAATGGATTATAGAAATTCTATTCATTCTGCCACGGGTTCTTCGCCAGCTGAAATGGTATTTGGCCGAAAACTAAAGTCGCGTTTAGATCTAATTAACCTTACATCGTCATCGATTACGTCACCAACGGCTTCTAATACTTTTGTAAACAATCAGTGTTCGCAAACGAATAAGGCCAAAGGAAAACGGGTACGATGTAATTTTAAAATTGGCGATATAGTTTTATATAAAAAATTTTCAAACAAAAGTCTATATGTTTGGAACAAAGGCATTATAAGAAAAAAAATAGGTAAAGTGATATATTTAATTAAAGACATTGTTACATCACAGACAATTAAGAAACACAAAAATCAGATAATGTTATACAAGGGGACAGATGGCCATATGGACAGTAATACTACGGGCATAAATGCAGGTGATATTATACACTCATTACGGCCGCCGCCGCCGTCACCGTTGCTGCCACCGCCGCCGCAGACGCCGACGCCGCTGACGCCGCTGACACCGCTGCCGCAGACGCCGACGCCGCTGACACCGGTGACACCGGTGACACCGCCGACGCTACCTACGACGCTGGCACCTACGCGAACGCCTCCGCAGATGCCGCCTTTAACCTCACCGACACCAACTCGACATACAGTGGGAAATGGTTCCCGGGGAGAAGAGGCGTGGGAGATTACGCCAGGAGCTGCCATACAGCCAGCAATCCTGTCTGAGGGTGAAGATGAATATCACGAAGCGGTAACAAATATTGTGCCAGACTGTAGAAATGACACATCTGTCCGCCGAACTCGTCCCCGAGTAGATTATAGGAAATTCTTTTAGACTATTTGTCAAATAGGGGTAGGAACTGTTATGTATGTACGTGTACCACGGTGCGTGGCTGTGACCACCACCCCTTTTATCTGTGGCAATACATCAGTGTGCTATTAACCGCCGGTTGTTTCACTCGCCTCCTCCTCCCGTACAGAACAGGAAGGAATAGGAATTGTGAGGGGGGAGGGGCCTCCGGAACTCTCACTGGCCGGACAAAACACAACCGCACCAAGTGCCATTATTTCACGCCGGATGTTAGTAGTTTCAACACTTAAAACTAAATATGACAGACGCAGCAATAACGGTGACACGGTGACCGATTTTAAGGCGACCACCCGGCGCCCGATCACTGCACTTAGACTTGTGTAGCATTTTTACTTTTAGTGTTTTATTAGATGCCAATACGACAACTGTCTTGCATTTTATTCTGTTAAACCTCGCCTGCATTATACATAGCATTAATTTACATTCTCTTTCATTTACAAGCTGAGTGGTAGAACCGGTAGTTTACCCTCGAGAGCCTATACGGGTCCTTTGGGTGGTGCTAAATGAGTGACACTGTCTGAGTGGTAGAGTCACGCTGCGTTGCAGTATGAATTAGGCAGGCTCGCCCGGCGTAATACCACCCTCTCCCGGAATATGCGTGAAACCATGGCACTCGTTGCTGTTGTATTTCGTCCAGCGAGTGAAAGTACCTGAGGCGCATTTCGCCCCGCTCCCCCATCCCCTCACAATGGACTTGGGAAAAATAAAAAAATGTTAATTTTTACTTTATACCATTCTTATACAAGTCGTTATTCTAAAACCAATAGTTTTTATTTCACTTCGATACGAGAAGTATTTACAAAGTTATTGTACATAAATAATTGCATAAAACACTACTTAGTTCGCTGGCACTCGAATGACGTGACGTGACGTCATCGTATCCGATAGCCCCCGCCCGCCGCCGCTCTCGCCGCCCTCACCCGGCGGGCGTCTGATTACATTACTTAACTATTTGCACAATTAATTATTAAGTAATCTGGGGCACAACTGCACTGGTTCAGAGCAGACATATTAATAAAATGAAATCGCGCGAATCGCGCCACCCGTGCGAGAGAATGGAATCCGATGACGTCACGCCGCGGGTTTCGCGCGTATTTTGATTGTCACAAAAACAATAGCGCGTGGTCAATTTTATAATTTTTTAAAAATTATTGTGAAGTATTTTGAAGGGCTACAATAAAAATTTTAATGTCATATTTTAAGTAAAAATGTAAATATTTAAAAAATAAATAAATAAAAATACTTTTCCCAAGCTCATTTCTGCTCTTTTCTCAAAGGACCTACCTTCCTCAAGACCATCGCGCATCTGCGACTCCTCTGGTTTTACGAGTGTCCATGGGCGGCGGTGATTACTTCCCATCACGTGACGCACCTGCACGTTTGTCTTTTTCACATAAAAAACAGCCGAAAAACGTCCGCTGTTCGACAAGAGACTCCCTCAAGGATCTCTACCACGCCCGGTTTTGTGCTGCTAATGTCACCGCGTTCCGTACCCTACCACTATACACCGAGACATTTGAGTGTCTGTTTTCCCGCGGCAGAACGATTTACCTTCAGTAGTTCTATCGAATCATGAAAGTTATTTTTGACAAAAATGACAAAAAAATTTCGACCTCCCATACAAAACGGTCCGGTCAGCTGACGACATTAGTATGACGAAATTGTTTTGTATGTAACTTGTATGATTCGATAGTACTACTGAAGGTAAATCGTTCTGCCGCGGGAAAACAACCACTAAAATGTCTCGGTGTATAGTTGCCGAAGTTTTGACACTTAAGTTACCGCCCTTTATTTAGTTGTTGAAAAATATTGGATTCTAACTGGAACTAATCACCTTACTTCCAGGCCTTCAAATACATAATACTACAAGTGAATAAAGACTACGACAGCGAAGAGCCTCCCAATCTGCCAGAGACCTTCAAAGGGTTCGGTGAAATCCGGCGGCCCTCTGACTCTAAAGGGCATGTGAAGCTGACCTTTGACTGCCTCAGGGATCTGGTCATACATTTGCTGGACACTTGTATGACCATCAGGCTGTTTGTGGAAGTCTACCCGCCGAGCGTGAAGATTTTGAAAAAAAACAATTTTATTATTAGGTAAGTGTTTAACAAGAAGAAGCTTTATTAGCTTGTTTTTATACACCCTTATCACTGTAGGATACTTTTGCCCATCATTTTGAACAACTTTTAATATAGGGACCAATGAAAACCATGAAAAAAGTCGGCTGTTCCATTATAAAATATATTTGTTCTACATTTTTATGTAACTTATCTAGTTTATTAGGGTAGAAACATTTGTGTATCTCAGTGACATCACACACACCAGCATAAAGGTTTCTTCACTTGTTAGTATCGTTTTTTCTCATCCGTGGGTTAGAATACGTTTTGACTGAGTTATGACTAAGAGAGAGCTCCTCATATTCATTTAAAAAATTTAAACGAAACAACAGATTACTTTATTTTCTAGTATAGTCCAGCTGTACGAGTACGGCATCCCGCTGCTGTACGAGAAGCTGGAGGAAGTCGGCGACCGCACCAGCATACTCTACACTGAGGTATGAATACACATCTTATATATTTATTTTTTCTTATTATTCTGTTTTCTACATTACTGTTAATATATATATATTTTTTGTTTTTCCTTAAAATTTTCATAAATTCTTTTTTTCGTGGAGTATGTAACATAATTGTTATGAAAGAGCGGGATTTCCTAACACAGGTACACAAGTAATTTAAAGGTCATCCCAATAATTTATAATAAGTTTTTGTAATCTCCGAAACTGAATAAAGATTTTTGTATTTTGTATTGTATAAATACAGTAATTTTCATTAATAATTGGTAAAACAAAACACTGTTTCGTATTATATTTTACTGCAAGTGACTACATGTTAATTTACTTACCTACATTGTAACATGTGTTGTACGATCACGTATCGCGCACAGGCGCTCTCTGTGTATCGCGTCAGCGCATTCCTGTGTGCCTCGAGTGCACCAAGTTAGAAGAGATTGATATTATTGTAGTTGGAATTGTTATTGTTAAATATTTCCAGTTAATATAACAAACAACACAAGTATAGTCATAGTAATCATTCTCATTACAGCTCAGTACTGTAGGTAGGTAATAACAGCAGAAACTGTATACTTACCCTAAAAAAACCGGACAAGTGCGAAAAAAAAGAAAAGAGTGTCATGAAAATAATTAAAAATCTTTTAAGCTTGTGCCAATGAAGCCCGATACCCCACATGACACTCAATTCAAAAGGAGATAGGTAATTTTGGGCCACAATGAGTTGTTCGTTACAGAAATAAAAATGGTATAGAATATAAGGTCTTCTTATTGTATTATTATTGGTTTCTAAAATAAACCTGTAACACTCCGCAAAACCAAGATAAACAAAAAAAACGGATTTTCGAAAATAATACTTAAACATACTTTGTAAACACACATCTAGTCAGTAACAAATCGATTTATCGAATTCGATATACTTTTGTCTAACTGCAAATACTTATTGAAACAGTATTTAATTTAAAATAATGAATATACCAATACCAACCAAGTTAGTTCTTGTATTTTGTAGACTATCTGAATAAACAATCATGATAATAAATACAAAAATAAAAGTAAAATATTAATTTTAATCTATTTATAAAAACGATTATTGAAATGTCATGTCAGGTTTTTATTATGTCATTTGTCAATATTTATTTATTTTTTTATTTATTTATTTATTTCAGGCTACAATGGCCCATAGCAACATAAATACCTTATAGACTAACATACATACAATTATAACATAAAACTAAAGAAATAAACTAATTTGCACGTAAACACGGCGCCGTGCGACGCAGCGCGGTGTCCGGTAGCCGGCCACGGAATCGCCGGAACATGACACCCTTCGGCCAAAATTCCTCTTTCATCAGAGTGGATAGATGGACGGTCGGTACTCTCACCACAATTATACTTATTGTCATCCATTCATTCATTCTCTTTGCTACATGAATATTTTGTGCCGGATTTTCTTTCTAAATAGTTATTTTCTCACGACATTTTATGTTAAATTGAATATAGAATTTAATCTAGATCAATAAAAAATAAGCTTCAAATTCTTGTAACTGTACAAATAACTAAGAAATAGTGTAAAAGCAGAACAAGGCGTCGAGGCAAGCAACTCACGTGAATCCTCTATAACTCTAATCTGCGGAGTTGTACATGCAAAATAATGATACATCTGTAATGCTGACACCATTCCCTTCAAAATGCAGTAATTGTTATGTCTGTAACACAATTTAATATAATGGCCCAAACGTCCATACAAAGTGCCCTATCTCCTTTGGACCGCAGCCGCTCCTGGAATAAGACCCTGTTTTTTAATGATTTAATCACAAATGTATAGTTTTCGGATTTTTCTTGTATGTAGTATAAGACGATAATACTTGCTAAATTTCATAGTTTTTAGGTCAACGGAACATAGGTACCCTATAAATTTTGAATTCCCTTGAGAGTTTCGAAATATACGTTTTTTGCGGCATAAACGGTCGTATAGTAATGATTTAATTACAAATGTATAGTTTTCTGATTTTTCCCAATACTTGTAGTATAAGTCGGTAATACTTGCCAAATTTCATGGTTTCTAGGTCAACAGAAAATACCCTATACATTTTTATTTTTTTTATTTTTTATTTATTTATAGGAGCTTACAACTATTATTACAGGTATTACCCAATGCAATAGTAAAGCATTAAATTATGACATTTAAAAATAATAATAATAATAAAAATAAGGTAATTTACAATATAACATTACAAACATAATTAGTGAAGCATTATTATAAAATATTATTAAATTATGACATTAATATAAAAATAAAATAATTTACAATATGACAATATAAACATAACAATAATACATAATAAGTTACCAACATATTCTTATTTTATACATTCGTGTTTCCTCACTATTGAATTTTATAACTTAACACAAATAACGCAAACTTAGTGAATTCACACAAAGAACAAGCAAAAAGGTCAGTATCTTCGGCTATCACATTAAGATTCCGCATCGCCAACGTCAGTGGGGCCCTGCTTAGAAGGTTGGTTCGCCCTCGAGGCACAGCCAGTAATTTTGGCTGGCGCCTCCGCTCGAGATACCTATCCGGAACACAGAAACTCACCCGACCCAGAATCTCTGCATTACATATTTTACCTCTTAATAATTTAAAAATATAGGACACTAATGTTAAGTCCCTTCTAACTTTTAGTTCGTTGTACCCCAACCATACCCAGAATAAATAGATTTGGATACATAAGAGGGTAAAAAGGATATACCCCGTACAGTCTCAGATAAAGGTATCTTACAAATTTGTTTTGTATTCGCTCTATCATAAGGCTATATTTAATTTCACTTGTATTCCAAATAATTGCATTACACTCGAGGTGACTTCTAACTAAAGCATTGTATAATGCAGCTATTGCCTTTATATTTGTGAAATTACCAACCCTACGTAGTATGAATCCCAAATGTTTGTATGCCTTTTTACAAATACCTTGTATGTGCTCCTGAAACTTCAGTTCAGACGTAAAATTTACTCCTAAATCCTTGACTTTAAATACCCTTTTCAATGGTGTCGAATTTATGTTATAGTCAAAGGAAATCGGGTTATGTTTTCGAGTATAGGATATTGTTTCACATTTTGAAGCATTGAACTGTAATATATTTTGCTCACTCCAGGACACTACCCTATCTATATCCTTTTGCAGTAATACACAGTCCGCAACGCTATCAATTGGGAGAAACAGTTTTAAATCGTCCGCGAATAGGAGGCATCGTGAATCCTTTACTACCCCCGGTAGGTCGTTGATCATGATCACAAACTGCAAAGGCCCGAGATTACACCCTTGACTTACGCCTAACCGTACGAAATATGGATCAGAGCGGTAACCGGCGTACTCAACATATTGCTGCCTATCGCTCATGTAGCTGGTAAAAAATTGCAACAAATGGGGGGCAAAACCGATGCCCGCTAGCTTGCTAAGCAAGACGTCATTATCCACCACATCAAACGCTTTTCGAAAGTCGAAATAAGCAGCATCTACTTGCCCTCCACTGTCTATTGCTGGTACCAGTTGAGCCGTGTAGTTCAAGAGGTTGCTAGTAGTGCTTCGACCGGGCCGAAACCCATGTTGCGCCTCCGATAGCTGTGCACACACTTGCTGATAAATGCTGTTCTGCAAGACTGATTCGAACACCTTTGCCTTGGTTGACAGTACAGCCACTGGTCTATATCCGTTCACACCTCCAGACAAGCCCCCTTTCGGCACCGGAATCACTCGAGTCACTTTCCACGTTTCCGGAAAAACTGCTTGTTGCAAGCAGTTATTATAAATGTGAGCGAGAGGCTCATCCAAAACAAACCTACAATCCCTAAATACATAAGCCGGGATGCCATCCGGGCCAGCCGACCTTTTGGGTTTGAGCTTAGCGAGCGCTCGCAACACGTCACACTGTTGCAGTTTTTCCACCTGCACTTGTGCTGACCCACAAGCATCTCCCGCCGTTTCTATAGCCGAGCTAACGTTTAATTGAGCTCGCTCCGTACTGTACACTGAATGAAAATATTTAGCAAACTCATCGACACATTGCTCTCCAGTCATAACCACACCGTCTTTTAATATTTTTCTTAAACTATAATTACTTTTTTTTGATTTAACATAGTTCCAAAAGGATCTGGGATCCTCTGCTAAATGCTGTTGCACCCTGTCCCTATACCTATCGTGAGCTAGTTTGATCATTGATTTAACTTTTGCCCTATACTGAGCGAACGCTTCGTAGTCAGTTTGCAATTCACTAATTTTGTATATCTTGTGAAGTGCAGCTTTAAATTTTATGTTACTAATTAATTCTGCATTATACCATTCTGGATAAAAATACCTAGGCTGTTTACTATTTTGCTTTTTTAATGGAATACAGATATTAAAAATGTCTATAAGAGTGTGATAAAAGAAATTTAAACTAGATTCTACGTCACTAAAAGTATATAAATGCGTCCAGTCTATACTACTAAGCAACGAGTATAACAATGGATAATTACCTTTATTAAAGTTCCATTGTGCCCCCAAGGGCCTGGAGTTTGATGGGGCATAGGTACCTAGAGCGTCAACACCACGTCCGGTCACCAACACCGATATCTCAAGCGGCGGATGGTACGCGTCCACCACCGGCACCAGCGACTCGGTTGCGGCACGCACACACACACTCAACACTTCATTAACCGAACTTAATACCAGATCTAACTGACGGTTATTGCAATTAGCTACGTTGTTACTTTGTGTGAATCCACAATATGTCAAAAATATTCAAAATAATTATTTACGTTTACAGTACAGGAATATAAATTAAAATCACCTACAACTATTATTTGTTTATACTTAGTACACAATTGTTCTATTAATCTAAATAGTAACATGTATTCACTTTCACTACATCGCGGCGGAATGTAAACAACACAGGATACAAACAAACATCGCTCGCGCAGGTATATTGCCGCGCAGGCTAGCTCGAACATACTGTTGCCTATGTTGACGTCACCCGGGATTGGCACACTCCGTAGTTCGAAGCGCGGTGTGGCCACGAAAAACGCGCCGCCTTGCTTTCGCCCATCCGTACGATCACACCGTATAATTTGATACCCCGCTGGAACTATTTCAGCATCTGTTATAGATTCGTTGCAGCCAGTTTCCGTTATTGCAAAAATATCTGCACTTGAAGACGCCACACTAGTATAAAACTCATCAAGTTTCGTGCGAAGTCCTCTTACATTTTGATAAAAAAATTCAATTGGTTTTCTTCCATTCTTTCGGTTTGTCATTAGATCTCCGAAACCAAACCCATTCGCTAAATTCTACATTTATAGGCCACACTTCCTGCCTGCACAATTTCTCATAGGCGCTCTCTGGCACTTCTATCATAAAAGACGAATAATCTCGCTCTGTTTTCGGTTTTAATTTTTAAATTTTTATCGATATTTCTTTACCACAAACCTTTCTTATATGATTTTCCAAGTGTTCAGTGGTAGTATCTTTTTTTAAGCGCCAGACATGTAGAAACTTATTCTTTTCCATACCCTGTATTTCACTCATATTTGTACTTCCTCCTTTTTTCACTTCATTTCTTGAGTAACGGTTTTTCCTGGTATTCACTTCTGTCTAGTTATTTCCATTTCTTCCTTCTTTTATTTTACTTTCTGTCAAGCTTTCTGCATTTGGCGATTGGACATTACGTAGTGGAACTTCCTTCCCTGGTAAGTTCCCTTGTTTTGTGGCCCCACTCTGATGCACAGCCGGAACAAGTACCTCCGTTTGGTTATGCGACAACGCCTTTGCATATGATATTTGTCCACGAGTACCCTCACATGATTTTTCTTCCTTTCTTTTTAGATCACTCAAACTGGTTTCAAGTTGTTTATTCCTAAGTTTAAAAATTTGTATTTGATCTTTTAACTTCTTGTCATCCTCTGATTTATTATGTCCCCCCGTTATGCACTTTCTTAACTCAATCAATTCTGTTTCGGTTTTCTGAAATCTGTCTTGTAGTTGTTCGTAAGCCTGCATTTGATTTTCTAAGCGAGACATAATTTCAGTACGAAACAGCCGAATTTCCTTCAATAATTTGCTCATAGAACTATCATCCGCCGCAAATGTTTCGCTTACTTTGAGTCGACTGCCGCGCTCGGTATTAACATAACTATTTGGCGTAAAAGTTTTATTCATTACGTCGCTTCTCACTGGTGTATTGTTATTGTTTCTCTTAGGGTTACTACACACACACTCAGGACATACCCATTGAATCTTGGACTCTTCCGTTATAGCTTCAAATGCCTCTGATGTTATAGCTAGGCAATTCAGATGCTATAACTTTCTGCACTTCTCATTACTACACTTCATAAACGAGATATCGTCGTAGATAACGACGTCACACGCATTACATTTAGTCCCCATTTAGATGAGAACAGAAACAATTGGCACTCTGTAACTATTTAAATGTGATTTAATTTTATAAAAATATTGTAAACACGTCTGCACACTTTCGTGTCGGACTACCCACTTGATTTTGATTCCTTTGAGAGTTTTGAAACATAAGTTTTATGCGGCTGTATCTTATTTTTACGTTAACGTAGGAATTAGATTTTTTCATAGCTTCAAGAGACTGTAGACCTGAGTATATCGTTTTAATTTCAACTCGATACCTCCACGCGTACCCGAGATAAAGTGTCTTGACAGACAGACGGACAACAAAGTGATCCTAAAAGGATTCCGTTTTTTCCTTTTGAGGTACGGAACCCTAAAAATGAGATCGAAAGTACTGTAGCGACACATTGTAATAGTATTGCGTCATACCTTTGAGGTGGGATTACGGCTCCTGGGCGGACCGCCCCAGTCCAGTCCTCTTACAGTCGCGTTTCTGTACGCTTGTCTACAGCCTTAATAATAAATTCATTACAGATATAGTATACGTTTAACTCACTGCCCGCGTTAACCCTGAACACGCAGAGACTATAAGACAATATACTACGCACCTTCTGATATGCCTATGAAGTGGTAAAAAGTGATTGGTGATGTGCCAGGTGGAGCGGCACATAGACGCGGCGCGCGCCGAGCTCATCGACGTGTTCCGGGAGGCGCTCGCCGTGCACAAGGCCGCCATACTGCGCAACGAGTGAGTGTTCACTTAACGCATATACATATTGTTAGACTAAAATTAGATCAAGCGATGATTAGTTACTGATTCGCCGGATTCCTGATTCACCGGATTCTTGTTTCGCCGGATTCTTGTTTCGTCGGATTATTTTGTTGAAGGAAAACTATAGAAATATCGTGGCTTTACCTATTTATTGAATAAAAGGCAGACATTTCAGTACATTAATTAAAATATTTATTTGTTTTTAATTTAATAACGTAACAGATAAAGAATGTTGAAACACCATATCTAAAAAAAAAATAATTGAACCTATTTCTAAGTAGGTAATTTAAGTTATGTCCGATAGTGGCAACAAAATAGAAATTCATACAATAATAAATATAACTAAGTACACGTTTTCTTTACTTAAGTGATATTATTGTATATTAATATTTCCGACGAAACAAGAATCCGACGAAACGAGAATCCGGCGAAATAAGAATCCGGCGAATCAGAAACTAATCCAATCGATTAGAACGTATCCACCCTAATGCCACCGTACCCCAGTACCAGTTGCCGAAGTTAGACAGATGAGTTACCGCACTTTTCGACTTTTGGTAGTTGTAGTAAAATACTTGATAGTAATTAGAATAAATAGTTATTGTGAAAAATGTAGTTTATTCCTTTAAAGTCTCGACTATTATCGACAAAGGGTTGGTCAGAGACTATGCAATGAGGACCGCAAAAGTGCTCTGCCATACTCCACTGCACATAACCGCCTCTGTGGTCTAAGCTTAGCCACCGGTTTCAGACCCAGAGGTCCCGGGTTCGATTCCCAGCGGGGGGTACATCTTTGTGTGCTGGGTTTGGTTGGTGGTAGGGCTGTTAAGTCCGCCTGGCTAGCTACCACAATCTTATCTAAGTCTGTCGCCATAACAACGATGTTTATAGCATTGTTGTGTTACGACAGTTTGTGAAGAGACAGCCAGTTGATTAGTGGTTAAGAGGCCTATTACATCTCGACTGTGATTTTTGCGTGAAATGGCCAATTTTGGCGGTATGGATCTCAGAAACAAAAATACATTAACAATTATGACTTATTGAATAGTGTAGAATAGCTATTGGAATAGTGCGTAGCGGCCTCGCTGTTTGTAAATTTTGCTTAACTTTTTAATTATACTCAAAATTGCAGAGAAAGATTTTCATAAAGTGCGCGAAGGCACTTTTTTGAGCTCGTCGATTGAACTACTGTTCTAAACAAGTGAAATAAAAAAAATATAATGTTATCTCTTATATAGTGGAATAGTGCGTAGCGGCCTCGGAATTTTTAGATATCATTGATTTTATATAGGAAAAAATCTTATTCTAAACCAAAAAACTTTGAAAATCGCTATAAGTTAACTGTGAATATCTCATATCTACTATAATATTATTGAGCAAAATTTATACCAGAGTAATTGTTACTTCATGAGGAATAAAGATTTTATAATATCCTATTTCGATAAAAACGATAAATACAACTGCAAAATTACTACAAAATGCGAAAATGGGCATTTTACGCAAAAATCACATTCGAGATGTAATAGGCCTCTTAAGGTTTCCTGGTGAAGCGCGCTTCCACCTTCGGCCTTATCGTCACTTACCATCAGGTGAGATGAAGGCCAAGCGCTTACCCGTTGCCGAATAAATAGAAGAAAAACCCCAATTAACAACTGCACATGACCCTCAACGTGACGGGTGGTGAGCCCATCGCGGTGCATCGCTGCGCTGTTGGATGTTTGGCAACCTTCAGTCCGTTATTGAGCTAGATAATTGGTATGAAAGTCTTCGATCATTTAAACACTAGATACAATCCCATATAAAATGCATTCGAAAAAGTGATTCCAACTATTCTATACAATTTTGTTTGCGGATAATCACAAGTCATTTTGATACTCAGCCCTATCATCCCCACAATAGGTATTAAATTTGGACGGCAATGTCAAATGACAACTGAGAGCAGTCCAATGCTCACTCTTGGTTCGAGCATTACTTCGAGGCGTCACTTTGAGAGCCCTAATGCTGTATCGGGTTACTCGCATAATGACCCATTTTGGTAGCCCAAAGCACAATGACACGTATAGTGTCTACGCAAAATGACATACGCAAATTGACACATATTCTCATACGCGAAATGAGACACGGGAACGACTCTGCGAAATGACATACGCGAATTGACACATATTTCATGATTCATGAGACAGAAATAGATTTGGTCACAGGTTACTACTTTTTACAGTGGGAAAATCAACAGAATTTAACATCGTAGGCGAAGCCGCTTGACGGGAAACTAGTGTTAAATCCTACTAATATTATAAACGCGAAAGTTTGTAAGTATGGATGGATGTTTGTTACTCTTTCACGTAAAAACTACCGAATGGATTTGGATGAAATTTAGCATACAGATAGTTTATAACCTGGATTAACACATAGGATACTTTTTATCCCGATATTCCCACGGGAACGGGAACCACTCGGGTGAAACCGCGAGCGGCCGCTAGTACTTAAATATATCTTGTGTGTCAATATGCGTTTAAGTCAATATGCGTGTATGTCAATATGCGTGTAAGTCAAAATGCATGTAAGTCAATATGCGTGTACGTCAATATGCGTGTAAGAAGTTAGTCATTATGCGAGTAACCCGCTGTATCTAGTGTTTAGATGATCGAAGTTGGAAGTGGAAAAGTTATTTTACTTTTGGAAAATAACGGTGCCTCTGCCTTCCGCCAGGGACATTCCTGACCACGTGGAGGAGTGCCTAGCGTTGTTCCTGGATCTGTTATCGGAGCGGCTGCTGGCGCGCGACTACCACGGCTGCTATCCCGTGCACGACGACCTGGACCTGCTGCGGCAGGCCTGCCCAAACATGTATCCTTTGCTACACGGAAATAGGTCTTATTGCTACCTGATAGAGTCTAATTTCGTTTGAGTAATGTCTATTTATTTATACATACATAAATGGTATCCTTTGCTACACGGAAATATAGCAGAGGATCCGAGTATACAACGACCTTCACCGAGCGGTTAATGGATGAAAAGTATTTAATATCAAATTTAAAGTGTTAAAAAATATATTGCGAGTGGGTTGGCTGAAAAATTTCAGTCCAGTATAATGATTAATTAAATATTTTAATTTTTTTTTTAAATATTGCACTTTTTTCGTTATTAGATAAATAACTTAAGTACCAATCGAAAGTATGAGGCCTCTATAATATGCAAACGTTAGGTTGACTATTTTTTTCCTGTTATAACATTGGGTAGGCAGATGTAAACAGGCAAGTCAATATTACTAATTTGCAACCGTCTGGTTAAATAAATAAAATTTATGTTTATATAAAGATAAGCTCATTACAAACACACACACACCAAACCAGTGCAATGTAATTTTTTTTTTTTTTATTATTAAATTAATCATTAATGGTACTGGACTGAAATTTTTTAGCCAACCCACTCGCGATATATTATTTAACATATTAAATTTGATATAAAATACTTTTCATCCATTAACCTTCTCGGTGAAGGTCGTTCTATACTCGGATCTTAGACTAATAGGTCTTATGGTCACAATAAGATATACATATACACATGATCGATTGCAATTTAACTACCGTCTTTTTAAATATAACGGAACGTTGAAAAAATGACCTACGTCACGTCCTCTACAATCTTAGCTGTCTATTTATTTATAAGTAAGGTACGCTTACAGCGAAACATATTTTTTTTTACTAAATGGTACATTGATCATGAATTTAAACTGGGACAGTAGGGATATCCGAAATCGTTAGGGTTTTTTATTTTGGTCAAGTGTGAGTTTTTCCTACCAAAAATTGAGTCCTCTTGATAATTTTTTTTATTTAAGTTCTCAGTGATCTCATTCTCAGTTTCTTGTAATATGCATTTCATTGTAGCAGAAGAAACAAATCGGAGCAGCAAAAGTTAGTCTAATGTATTCTCATACAATTTGTAAGTAATGTGGTACCTACTACATTAATAAACATTTTGTAATAGATGTTCAATATGGTAACCTTACAGCTGTAAGTAGGTATGGGGACGTTTTAGAACACCTCTTAAATATTGTATAATGTCAAAAGTTACTCTTTTCTATATTCTATTTCCAAGACAACATCAAACAATAAATCCTTAATGACGCCACAGTGATACTGTTAAGACTGACTTCATTTTACAAGCGATATACTCCAATCTCGATGAGCCAGTACCAGAGAGCGCACTAGCAAGCGAACCCCTGACTAATGGCCATGTCGAAACCATAGACACTGCAGCTATAGACAACCCAGAGCCGTCCAAAGACAACGAAATACCGGATAGCGTGAAAGAGGAATCTCTGATTACGGAAGTGAAGGATATTCTGCCTCATTTAGGAAATGGCTACATATTGAAATGTTTACAACATTATGGATTTAATTCTGCTAGAGTTATAAATAGTATATTAGAAGACAATTTAGCTGCGCCGTTGAAAGGTAAGTTAAACTCATCACCTGTCAAATTGTTAATTACATTACATACAGATCTAATTCGTATTCGCGTTTATTTATCACTTTGGGATTGATTAATATTAACAGCATTTCCCAACAGCTATACAGGGTGTTAGTTTAAACGAGGAACATATTAAGGTAAGACATTAGGTATTTGATTCCAGATCCGATTCATTAAAAAAAATGTCAGCGTATACACTAAGGATGGAAATGATTGCTATTTAGAAATCATAATCATATGATCATATGATTTTTTTTATCACAGTGATTTCACCTGCTATTTTTCATTGAGAGTGATTTTCCTACTATTTATCATTGCAAATATTGAAATGAAATGAAATGACATGGTAATTGAATAATGATTATGATGTAACAGGATATGAATATATGTCACACAACAACGCGCACGTGCAAATGACTGACGAGGACCACCGCCCGCACAGGTGAAATGTCATTTCATTTTAAACTGCGCTGCGACTGCGGTCACAGGTCAATCGGACGCACTACTCGCACGCAGGGATTGCTTGAGTAGATGCGTCCTGCTCACACCTTGCTCGTATGATTGTCGTGCATGCTCGCCGCGGTCACTCCGCGCGATTTCATTCGATCATTCATACACGCACGCACACTGAGAAATCATAATCGCTGCGATTGCGAATGACAATAGCAGTTATGTCATATGAAAAACTAAATTATATGATTTTTCACTGCTATCTATGATTTGTTCCATCTTTAGTATACACTAAGCGCAGGAAAAGATCATAATATGTGATCGAGTATTAAGAAAAAACGGATCACACTAAACACGACAGCTACCTAATCAATTCAATACCAACGCGTAAATGAGTCGAAAGCGCTAGGGTGCCCAAACATTACGGGAAATTTCATGAAATTTTAACATCGATTTTCTGAATAATTTTTATTTTTTTTAAAACAAAGATAAACCGAGTTAAACAACAATTTCTTATAACCACATGTGTACAAAAACGCCTTCTACTCCACAGGCCTAGACCAAAACATGCCGATCATACCCGAAGACCCGGTCGACAAGAAATACCTAGAAACCGGCATCCAACGGCTCAACGTGTTCGACGGCGACGAGTTCGACATAATGACGCGCGACGACGTCGACGTCACGCGCTTGCACCGCGGCAAGAAGCGGCCGCAGTACCGTGATCTTAAGCAGATGTTGGACGACAAGACGGCGGTGAAAAAGGCCGCCGATATATACAGCAAATACAAGTAAGTCACAATGGGGAAGAAAACGCAAAGCTAATTGCAGATGTCGCTGTGCTCGCTTGACTCATAACAAAATCTGTCATTTTTATCACTTTCTATCTCCATTTTGTGAGAAATTGCGATCGTTCTGTGCTCTAACTGTGAGATTATGTATTCGACGTGGACGGTGTCTCAGTTAAAAGCTGAGTTAAAGACTCGAGGAGGCTTCTTAAAAGGAAGAAATGCAGATCTCGTCAGCAGGTAAACACAATGGATTTTTTTGGTTTTCACAACTTATACATCAATTACCTCTGCACAATGACCGTTTTTACCGTGCATAAATTTTGTTTGATTATTTCTATAACAAAATCATTGTGTTTGACAATTTAATAAACTTTTCGACATCAATATCATGACTCCTTACATGGTTATGTATGTTATAGGTTTATAATATTTTTTTTACATAAAGTAGGTGATGATATGTAATTAATTAATTTGAATTTACAAACCTGTAGCAGAACTGTCGCCTTCATAATCAGATTCAGTAGAATGTACCGAACATAACCTCGAATTGTCTGTAGCCTTAAAGTTACGTATCCTTAAAGCCTTCTGCCAAAGTTTTTTCCTTTGCGAATTCTTTTGAAAAGAATGGTTGCCATTATTATTGCACCCAACGAGGCATTAATGCAATAAAATTAATATTTCAAGCTAGTTTAAAAAATTTGTATGCTATTAGACGTTTGTTATGAGTCAAGTGATATCAGCGCCACTAGCGGCCAAACTTGGCAGTTTTCTTCCCCATTAGTTCACCGACTTTTTACCCGACTGCGCTAGAAGGAGGGTTATGTTTTCCGAGAGCATGTATGTATAATTGTTTGGCACGCTCTGCGGCCTGAACGGCGCTCGATGGATTTTAGCTTGAGAGGTGTCGTTAGATTCGTATTTACTGTGAGAGTGGCACTGAGTACTTATATCAAAAATAAAAAAAACAAAATGTCGGATTTTTGGCGCCAAATTCAAATGTTTGGCACGCTCTGCAGCCTGAACGGCTCGATGGATGTTAGCTTCAAAGTATAATGTGTGTTATGTGTATATAGGTTACTATACAAACTCATTCAATAAGAAAACAAAAATTAAAAAATGGTAATTTAAAAAACAAAAAAACAATGCAAAAAAAAAATTGTAGCAGGCGGGGCCCATTCTAGAAAGTCAGCCATCTAGTCAATAGATTGGGAGTAATCTGCAATGTAATTAAGGTATGTGCTCTCAATTCTCTAAGCCTCCATTTAATTTTCTAGAATGGGTCCCGACTGCTGTAATTTTTCTTTGCAACTTTAAGGATTCTTAAGTTAAGTGCAATCGGGTATGACGACTTTCTTGTTTTAGGGTTTTTTCATTTCCAAATTACACAGGAACGCAGTCGGGTTTTTTAGTTTTTTAAATTACCGTTTTTTTTTTGTATGTAAGTATTAAAGGAAAGTAACGAGCAGGCGGGTCACCAGCTGGTCTATCGGCTAAAAAATATGTTAATGGACATGGACTTCGTTTGACATTTAAAGCCCATATTTTGTCCTTATATGGGCATATTATGGGCTTCAAATGTCAAATGAAGCCCATGTCCATATTCATATTTTTTTAGCCGATAGGGTAGCTGATGGAAAGTAATCACCGCCGCTAATGAATACCCGCGAAACCAGACGAGTCGCAGATGCGTTGCCGACCTAGAGGGAGGAGTAGAACCTTTTTTATTTTTTTTTTATTTTTTTTGCTGGCTGCTCCCGCTTTTTGGCAGGTTTTTGGTTTTCAGTTTTGTTCTTTTGTTTTTTAGGGCTTTTGGGCTTTTTTTAATGAAACTAGAGCTTGAAGAGCTCGACTCTATTTTCTTTTCTTTCTTTTCTCTTTTCTTTTCTTTTTTTATTTCTCTCTTTTTTTTTTCTCTCTTTTATTATTTTTATATACATAAATTCTTAATACTAATACATTTTTTAACTTATATTAATTTACAATTTATCTTATGTACTAGTATAATTTCCCTACTTAAAACATTATTACATTATTTTCTTTTACTTTAGTTTCTAGTTATTACATTTCTTATTTCCTAGTATTTTTACAATTTCTTTTGTTTCTTTTTTTAATTTCTTATATTTATTGTGCATGTATATATTTATACTTCTATTTTGAGAGATTTTCTTTCTTTAATTTTAATTACAATTGCTACTTCTCTTCCATCCCTTTCTTTACACCTGCCACAATGTGGTCTTGCTTTTTAATACTACTTATTGCTAACTCTATACGTCCTTATTTCTTTTGTTTACAATGTTAACAATCTTTCCAGCATATTCCATGAATAGCTTTCTTTCTTTTTTGTTACTAAATATCTCCTTTAGGGGATCTTTGCCTAAATGTGTATCGAGTTTTTGTTGCAGAGTATACCTAGTGTTAGTGTGTATTGGGCAATCGAGTAGGATGTGGAAGATGTCCTCGTCCATGGTCGGGTCACAGGCACACGAGGGGCTGTCCCTGCACTTAAACCTGTGCAAGTATGCACAGAATCCCCCATGCCCTGTCAGAATTTGCGACGCCGTTCGGTCGATGGACATCTTCCTCACCGTGTTGTATGCGTCCACCCCATTCGGAAAGAAGACCTTGGTGGTCGCGGCTGTGGCTTCGGTCCTATACCTGCAGTCCCACTGCTCGATCGTTTCCGCCCGTAAATGACGTTTAACGAACGAGATGGGGCTGCAGTCATAGTCCGCTCTGGTCTTCAGTTTGAGGGCGGCTTCCTTCGCTAATTCATCCGCTCTCTCGTTCCCTTTCACTCCGACGTGGGCCCGTATCCAATAGAGAGAGACTAGTTGGTGGTTGTCTCTCAGGAATTCTAAGTTACCCTGTATCGCCTTTGTGATTGGGTGCGAGGAGTCTGGATCCATCAGCGTCTGGAGAGACGACCTCGAGTCGCTCAGGATAGCCGCTTTTTCAAATTTTTTGCCAATAATAATTTCAGTCGCTTGGAGGATAGCGTATAGCTCGGCTTGAAAGACCGTACAGTACGGTTCCAGTCTGAATTTTCGGGTACACGTCTCAACAGACCCCTCCCAACAGGTCAGGGCTGCTCCGACTTTCCCCTCCAGCTTACTACCGTCAGTGTAGATCTTAGGCAAGCCTTCTGCCACCTCGCTGTCCTCTTCCGCGTTTTCCAAACAGGTAAATTTTGAATTTAGTATCCTACTGGGGTGGGTGTTCTCGATGAAGGGTACGCGCTGCTCAACCCTCCTGCCACTCAATACTGCCTGGGGTTTCCCGCGCTTTGCTTCAAAAAGCCGGGATGCTTCTTGGATCCGAAAATCCAGCGGAAGCAGCCCCGACAGTATTAAAGCAGCGTTGAGGGAAACTGTCCTATTACATCTAATTATCTTCTGCGCGAAGCCTCTCAATACTACATCGAGGGCTTTCCTGGAGACTATCTTTTTCGCTTCCGCGGACCAGACGCTTGCTGCGTACAAGATCACAGGTTCGATTACTGCCTTGTATATTGTCCTGATTATTTCAGGATGTAGTCCCCAGGTAGCCCTCGCCGCTCTGCACACTCCCTTGTAAATACCTATAGCTTTATTGCACACATATTTAATGTGTTTATTAAATAAAAGCTTATTGTCTACAATTAACCCTAAAATTTTTATATCTTCTACGATCTCAATTGCCGTCCCTCCCATCTCCAGACGCGGTGTGTCGAACTTTAGTTTCCTGGTTATGACCATCGCCTTGGTCTTGTGCGGTTGCAGTTCAACTTGTTCGACACACCCCACTTCTGGACACGGGAGAGAACGGAATTGGCCTTTACGGAGATTTCTCCGGCTGTGCTGCCCTCAATTATTAGGACGACATCATCTGCGAAGGCCTGACAGTACACATTGGCGACGGTGAGTTCATTTAGCAGGGGATCTAAAATAAGGTTCCAAAACAAGGGCCCGCCTATGGAACCTTGGACGCAGCCCTTGTTGGTTTTCTTGCTGAACTTTTCCCCTGCGTATTTCACCGTCACCATCTAGCTGTCTACAAGCCTCCGCAGATTTATCGGGCATTCTTTGTCTTTTAGTTGACATTTTATCTGGGGCCACCACGCATTATCGAAGGCCCCCTCTATGTCCAGCGAAATCAGTACCATAATCTTCTTCTCGACCAGATTTTGTCTGATTCGCCGGACCATATCGTAGAGGGAGTCTTCGGTACTGCGCTGCGGCACAAAACCATATTGACTAGGATTCAATTTGGGCAGCACATACCATCTGATTCGCTTTATTAGTGGAGTAGAACCTTTAAGGAGGAGTAGGAATTGTGGAAGGCTGAGAGATGGCCTCCGGTACTATTACTCACCGCACCGGACGAAACACAACAGCAGCGAGTGCCATTGTTTCACGCCGATATTCCGTGGGAAGGTGGTATTACGCCAGGCGAGCCGGTCCAATGCTCAGACTGTGCCACCAGTTTAACACCACCCAGTCACGTGTAAGGACGCCAGTAACTTTAACCCCCAAAACTTCACTTAGGGTACACGGAGCTTGCCTCCGCCGTTTTTATATGTGACTAAGCACTTGTCGCAGTACCGAGACTATAAATTAAGGGGATCCTGCACGAAATTGTGAAAATTTACGTATTTTTAAGTCACTAGTACTATGCGCTGTATTAGATAAATACATTAAAAGAACTTACGTAAGAAGCCTGATTATTGCACAAGGTCGTGGCCTTGTTGAAATTTGAAACAAATTGTTTAAACAATAACAAACAATACATAAATCTAATGACTCCTAAAAACATTTTTCTTCGACAACTTTCTTAATTTTACGCATGAAACAATAATTCTTACATGAAAATATTTGTATTGATATTCCGCAGGTCGCCCCCATCTTAAAAAAGTAAATTTTAATTTTTAACACAAGCGCGTGATAGTTTTGTACATTTCGCAGACTAAAAACATTGCTCTAATCAATTTACTAGGTCTGAAACTTCAAAGCAGAATTGTTCTAATTTTGATTTTTGAAGTTCATTATGAGACTTATGTCAGTTTTTGCGATCGCGCGGCTCCGCGCGGTGGCCTTTTACGGCCGAAATTAATAACCGATCCCGAGATAAAGATAGGCCTACTTTAGATTTGTTGCCTAGATATTTCTGTTACATGACGGGAAATAACAACAGTTTTTAGTAACAAATCCAAAATAGGCATATCTCTATCTCGGGATCGGTCATTAATTTCGGCCGTTAATGGAAAGATAGACGATCTGGCAACATTTTCAATGTTTAGTATTACACTTTTTTTCTCTTTTGAATGGAATAAGCGGCAAACGTGCCAACAGGTCCATCTATTGTAGCTAGAGGGCAATAGCCAGAGAGAGGGTGATTCTGGGGGGGAGTCACGACCCTCAGTGATGAGGAGCACGCGAGGAGGAGGAATAAATAACGGACTAAAGACTGCACATACATCCAACAGCATAGAGCGGTGATGGGCTTACCACCTATAACGCTGAGCATGTGTGGTTGTAGGACTGCATCTGCGGTCCTCATTTCATAGTCTCTGACTAACTTAATGAGGATAGTTAGATAGGAGGTTTGGGGGTTAAAGTTACTCGCGTTCGTAGGTTTACCCTTGAGACCCTACACGTGACCCTAAATGAGTGACACTGACTGAGTGGTAGAGCCACGCTGCGTTGCAGCACGCATTGGGCCGGCTCGCACGGCGTAATACCACCCTCTCACGAATATCCGGCGTGAAATAATGGCACTTGGTTGTGTTTCGTCCGGCCAGTGAGAGTTCCGGAGCCCCCCCCCCCCTTTTTTTACAATTCCTATTCCTTCCCAAACCCTATTCCTTTCTTAAAGGTGGGCAACGCATCTGCGACTCCTCTGGTTTTGCGGGTGTCCATGGGCGGCGGTGATTGCTCTCCATCAGGTGACCCGCCTGCTCGTTTGCCTCCTTCTTATATATAAAAAAAATATATATATAGTCCTGAAGCTATGTAGATGTAGATAACTCTTAGTTTTGTACAAATGCACTGGGAGCGTTAGAGTTACTCAAGTGCATTACAACAATCACAATTTTATTTAATCTCTTTAACTTCATATCATTATTCATAAAGTATTAAAATTCAAAAATTCTTTTCACATTCAGCGTCTATAATTTCTCATAGTACAGTCACCAGCATTATGATGTGACTATCGACGGCCTGCAAAAATATCTGATTATTGGTGGAAGGCATATACATATATGCCTTATATGCCTTCCACCAATGATCAGATATTTTTGCACATCACATCTTAATGCTGGTGACTGTACATGATCAAGGCGACGCAGTGATGTAGCATTTTGGGCATCTAATGTATTATGCAGTGAACAAATAATATTGACTATTTCCCCCTCAGCCTGGTGTGCGACGACGCAGCAATGTACTCGGACGAGTACGACGACACGTACGACTCTGACGGCGTGGCGCCCGCCGCGGACTCCAGCGAGGACGCGCGGCGGCCCTTCGTCACGCCGCGGGCGCTGCAGACGGGCCGGCGGAGGGACGAGGTGAGTGCATTCGCACTACTGGTAGATGTGATCGTTATATTAGATAACGAATATTGTATCTGCGAGGACCTGTAAATGTCTTTCCGTGGCTGTTTTTTTATTTTATATTTGTGTAATAGCTGAAATATGACCTTCCTGAAAATACACAAATTTATTATAATAATGGCCTTAGGCGGTGAAAAGTTGAAAATGGAAAAAATTGCTGTTTTCTATAAGCTGTTATTAAAAATATTTTAGATATTTCGCACTGAAATTTTCAATGTGTATTACAGAACGTATGTGTGAGCCTGAGGGGATGAACAAAGCCAAAACACAATTGGAAACATTTTGCTCGATAGAAAAAAATCCTGAAGTTACCTCTAAAATTTCATATAAATGCACATTACGACCGTGTTTTACAATAATAATTCCTGTAAAATCATAAACCTTTACTTTACGATTTCTTGACTGATTTTGATTTCCAAAAAACTACATTTTTACTATATTTTTTTAAATATGTGAATGGCGATTACAAATTACCGCGGACCCCGCGCAACATTCAAATTTTCGCTGATCTAGGCGGTCACCATATAGTCTCATCGGTGCGAAGTTCCACGGTAGATTTTAGACTTTTCTTTGTTTTTATAGCACATCCGCACACATATAGGGTATATCTACCAATTGCTGCCTTCATACAAACACGGTCGAAGGCATGTCATACCTACGCGCATCGGAGTTTGTTCAAAACTCGGTACACAACAACGGTTGCGAATGCGCCGCAGTAACGTTAGAACGGTGCGGTGGTTGTGAGCGTGACATTTATAGTACTATAGTACGCTTCTGTACGCCACAGATTTATAGTACTCCTTCGAATTTCGATAATTCTTATTCGATCCCGCAGTGAGATACTTGGCATTGCGTGATCCATGGTCCTTCGTGTCACCTGCATGCGATTCATTTTTGTGGACATGTGAAAGTTTATGTGAATATTGGGAGAACAAACTGTTTAAACACTTTATTTTATTTTTTTATTTAAAGAAAAGGTGCGCTTGCTGACTTACAGTGCAGACCAAAACGCCAGCAAGCTAATTATAAACATACCTAAGTCAAGTTTAGAATTATTGAGATCCATCACCGAAACGTAATCAAATAGACACATGACAATAAATTAAGAAAATAATAAATATAAAACTTAAAAAATACGAATGTCAAAAACTCAAAATACGATCAAAATCCAAAAAAAAAACGGTGTCAAAAACAATTAGAAGAATAAATAAAAAGGTCAAAATAAAATGTTACAATACAATAATTACTATAATTACACAAAAAATCGAAATAAATTACAATAAATAAAATATAACATAAGGTTAAATATCTACAAATGATTGGGCTTTCTTAAATAACTGTCTCAAGATAGTCGGCAAAGATGTCGACATCAAAGTCATGAACGATCATATCCCCAATGAGGCGTAATGCACGAATAGTGGGTGCGTGCGCCTATACGTGGTGCGCGTCTGAGGCCACCATAGAAGGCGAGGCCGCAGCCGCGGCGCAACCGTCCCCTCATCATTCCGCCCTAACCGTTTCGGAGCAAGTAATAGCACCTTGTCCAATACTTGTGTGCTATCTATTCTGTGGTGAATAATTGACCGATAGTGCATGATGATCTGCATTACTCTGAGTGTCTCCAACTCGACCATACCAGCTACAAATGAAGATGGATATAGGTAAGGATAATATCCATACCTTTTCTTGTACAACCAGCGTGCAAATTTTCGTTGTACTCTTTTTAACATATGAATATATTTGTCTTCGTAAATATCCCAAATTATTGCACCATACTCAAGTCTACTTCGTATATAGGCATTATAGAGTACCGTTGCAACACTTAAATTGTCGAACTGTGATGAAGTGCGTATAACAAAGCCCAGCATTTTGTTAGCCTTTTTACGTATTGTCGTCACATGGTTGTGAAACTCAAGTTTTGAGTTCAATTGTAATCCTAAGTCCCGTATGTCACTAACCCGTTCGAGAGGAGCGTCAGATAAATTATAAACTATGTTAAGTGGGCAGCGTTTACGCGTGAAAGTAATAATTCTACATTTACTGCTGTTAAATGGAAGACGGTTTGTACTACTCCAGTCCCTCACCGCGTCGATATCCCTTTGCAAGGCATCGCTGTCTGATGGATCATCAACACCTAGGCTCAATTTAAGGTCATCAGCAAGGAGCAAACACTGAGAGACACTAATGCTTTTGGGTAGGTCGTCGATGAAGATCAGAAAAAGCAATGGACCCAAGGTACTTCCCTGACTCACTCCTGATCTTGTGTAGTAGTCTTTTGAGGCAAATCCCCCAACTCTAACAAATTGACGTCGATTACGAAGATAATTTAAAAAAAGTTTGAGCAGCCCTGGTAAAAATCCCAATGCCGACAACTTACGTAGTAGGACATCATTGTCAACCAGGTCGAAAGCTTTTCTAATGTCAGAGTAGGCGGTATCCACCTGCCGACCAGCATCCAACTCAGAATAAATGTAGTCAATATGAGTCACAAGATTTGTAGTAGTTGATCGAGCGTTTCTAAAACCATGTTGGCTATCATGTAGAAGATTTTTAAATTGTTCATTAATTTGCGAGCACAACACTGTCTCAAATACCTTTGCAAAGATCGGTAGCACCGCAACGGGCCTAAAAGCTTAAACTTCTAGCGTCACCTCTAGGAACCGGAGTGACCCTAGATACTTTCCAAAACTTCGGATACCTTGAGTGGGCCAGCGACAGATTAAAGAGATCCAGGAGAGGGGGTTCTCGAGAGCAGATATACAGTCCTTAGCTAAAAAGACGGGAATGCCATCGGGATCTCCTGACGATCTTGGTTTGAGCCGCCTCACCGCCATTTTCAAATCGTATTTGTCTACTGTGCTGATAGAAGTCAGAGTGGCATCAGCGTGCGAGCTCACGGCTTGTGCCGCCTTGTGACGTAGGGGTATATTAAATGATACCACACTTACGGTCATACAAATTTATTGTAACTTGGTCTCAGGGCGTGGAGTAGATAAAGGCCTAGCTGGGTAGTTTGCTCTCGTCCCTGACTTAGCTTAGGGAAACGCCGAGGTGTTGGGAGGCGCGTCACAGCCTCTAATGGATTTAAAAGAGGCACCTCCTTTTGAAACACCGAACTAAAATAACCCGCAAAAGCATCAGCAGCTGCCTGCCCCACAACTTCAACGTCATCAAACGAATAAACATCCATACATCGCCTGTCATTCTTCTTATCTTTTATGAATTCCCAAAATTTTGCCGAATCGCATCGTCCACAATTTTTTCTTAATAATAATGTTTAAATAACTCTACTAAATTCATTACCGTCAGCCTTAAACCGTTTTAAATGGTAATACTTTTGACGAATATTATTTATAATATATGCGTTATACCATTTTGGATATACGTAGGTACATATGGTCCGGCATATGGCGAGCTGTAGCAGGAACGTACTGGCAGACACATTCATAAAGATTAGTGTAAAAAAAATCTACTGCTGTGTCAATATCTTTTAAAATAAACAACTCCGACCAATCTAAACCACATACGCCGCGTACAGACTCTGAAACACTTGTTCAGGAGGCCAATTTCTTAAGACGCTATTCTTATGAGTACTAACTGAAAAATGCGCTTCGGTGGCTACTAATTCGGCGTCAAGGTCTATCATAGTTGGTTCCCTGCGCGAGTTTGGTATAACTTGCGCTAGGTCATTGCAATTGGTTGGTCAAGGGTGCCAGTATAAATAAAAGTAAAATAAGAAGTGAGATTGTCAACTCTTAATCTATATTTATATACATTATGGTCCAAGCCTGATGCATATAATTTTTATTTAAAAAGTTCAACCGCCAGGAAAAAAATCAGTTCTCACCAGATAACAAGATAATATGTTTTTTTATTGAAATTTTAAGATACCTCTATCTTAATATTTTTCTGACGTTATTAATGATTATATCTGCAATTTTTTTTCTTTAACTAATAAGTCTTCTCTTACAGAAAAAAACAGTCTATTTTGCGTGTTTTTAAGTTAACAAAATTTTCAATTAATTTAAGAAAAAAGTATTTTCCGAAACATTACCGTACATTTTCAAGGGCTATCAAAAATGAAAAGTAGGTGTACAGCTGATTTTTTCCCTGGCAGGGCCAATGGAGATCTTTTAAAAAAAATGCATTGTTCTATTATCCCCAGAGAATTAGTCAGAGACTAGCCAATGAAGACCGCAGAAGCAGCCCACTGCCATAGTCCACGGCACACCTATCACAACTGCACATATTCCCAGCATAGGTTCGATTCCATTCGAACCTTCCTGAGACTGGTTGTTTTTTTTTCTAGTAAACATTTTATTCTATATCTTTATAGCATTGTGAATGGAAAAAGGAGAATGACCAAACCAGCCTATTCAAAATATATAGCGTTTTAATCATTCACATATCAAAAGTGTTCTCTTAAGTTATAATGATTACTGTTAAAAAAGGTTTTCTATAGAACGCCCCACGTTGGGCGCCACTGAAGCGGGGTTAGTTGCCTCAGAATAGGAATAAAACAGTGAATAGGTTAACAAGTTTAATCCTATTCTTTTAGTAAAGAATTTACAAAACTCAGGGGGTGGTTCACGGATCGCTCACTCTGTCCGCTTGCTAGGACTTAAAAGAGACTTAGCTTTAGGCTAATCTTCCTCGTAGACTGCAGCTACCCGGAACCTGGAGCCGGTGACGTCAGTCTGCGCGCAGGGACGAAAGCGGAGTCGTGTACGCTAGGCAGCTGATCCACGCACGAGCTCTAGCAGGCGGGCAGGCAGCAGGCAGCACGCAGCAGGCAACAGCGCACAGGCCCAGTGGGTGTAGCCTGGTACAGGAACCCTGGAATACACCAAGAAAAGGAATGAACTTATGTTCACTAAGTCCCGGCTTTTGTGGCTATTGTAGAACGGCTACAATTAAACCAGGCCCTCTTTACTAAGTAAAATTATGATTGGAAAACCGTTAGACAATTCTACAAGGAGACTACAACAAAAGCGGGTAGATACCAGCATTATAGTTAATGTTGTCTGAAACGGTAAAAATGACAATAAATTAACTGGGAATGGTATTTCGTCCACGGGATCAGAGGGAACCTCGCGTCCTCCAATACCATTTACACATGCTTGACAGTAATTGTAACATGCCAGGAATACCAATTATTCCCTTTGAAGATAACATGACTTTAAACGAATTATATTAATTTAGGCTTTACGTTAAACACTAACAATCTATGCAATTACCAAACACTGCAAAACACTAGTAATATCTGTAAAACTAACACACAGCAATACAACAAAATAATTCAAGTTGGAAATATTATAGACAACTCACCGAGATTTCGGGTTATATTTTCGCGCAGAATTTTAACAGCACGACGTTGTAAGTAATGTCGAGAGTAGGTGGACTCCGTAGTAAAAGAGGGTTTTCTCACCGTGAATCGGCTTTTATATGCCGACAATTAATAAAAAAACTCGACTGTTATTTTAAATTCCCCACATGATATCTACTAGTCATGACGCTTGAGCAGAGACAAAAACAGAGCGACTAGACCATAGAGAAGACAGAATCAATAATGGCTCGCTTACACAATCGCAAAATTATAAGCGATGCTCAATAATGGCTCGCTTACACAATCGCAAAATTATCAGCGATACATTACTTTCTTCTTTATTATGATTTTCCCTTTAATCAACCTTATTTGATTAAAGGAAAAATTACCTTTAGCACCTCCAGATCAAATTGTAAGAGACCTCCTCAATCCGGCTGGAACACGCTTTCAACGTCCCACACAAGTAGCTAACGACAGGATATTTAGAGTAAGTGAAACAAGCTCTGTTATTTGCGCCCTTGACAACTTTTAGATGTGTACAATTCGCTAAAATAATTGTATTTGCCCAGCAGTAGGACGTTTATAGTGAGATCATAGTGAGATCATTTGATATGATATTATATTATTTAGGATTTAGTATTTGTGTTTAGACAGAAGTGTTACAGCCGCGTGAGGGGCAAGTGATAAATAAATGCTGAACTGAACTGATAGTCATACGATAACAGTTGTCATAACCTCAAAATACCTAAATAGTCTTAAGCTAAAAATCAAGATAGCTTCAAACACCCGCATGATATTGTAATGTAATTTTTTCTTCATAATTCAGAGCATTGCTGCTATTGATGACTTTTTATTTTATTAAAGCGCTGTGTTACGCTAGCTAGCTAAACAACTAGCCCAACTCCCATAGTAAAAAGGTCATTCTCCGTTGGTGAGCCCATCGCCGCTCTATGCTGTTGGATGTATGTGCTGTCTTTAGTTTGTTAGTCGCCTTTTACGACACCCAAGGGAAAAGAAGGAGTGGTAGTATTATAGTGAGCCGGTGTACCACACGGCTCTATACTTTTTATTTATTTATTTAATAACCGTATCGCGTAACGATGAAAGAATACTACAACCCCCTCTCTTCCATTGGGTGTCGTAAAAGGCGAATAACGGACTGAAGACTGCACACACATCGAACAGCATAGACCGGCGAAGGGGTGTTCACCTGTCACGCTGAGCACGTGTGCAGTCGCTATTTGGTGAAAAGTGGACTATGGTAGACTATGGACTGCTTTTGCTGTCCTCATTGCCTAGTCTCTGACTAACCCCTCGGGGATAATAGTCTTGATTATATGTATATGTATGTTATTTATCATATAAATTCCAGGAGGAATCGGAAGAGGAGCCCGAGCTGGTTCAAGAGGAGCGACCTTCGGGCAGCAACAGGAACAAGCCGGACTTCTGCGTCAACCCGGAGGAAGTGCGCGCGCGGCGCGAGGCGGCCCGGCGGCCCCGCGGCGCCGCGCCCCGCGCCCCCATACCACCCAGGTCACTGTTATATTTATGGCAACATAGTACGATCGGTTACGATGCCGTAGTTACTTCATCCTAGTACAAAGTGTATAGTGCCGTATAGGAACAGTAACATATATTTTTTATTTACCAAAATGTTCAGAAGACATAACATTTAAAAAGCATTGTGGCAATAACCCTGTCCCCCGTCCCCCCGTCCCAAGAGCTATAAAAAGATATTTTTGTATGGAGATAGATTTCTGACGTCTAATAAAAAATAACCTAAATTTCTATCCTATCACGTGACCTACAGGAGTAGGGCAGCTAGTGGACGCCGCGGCGTCACTATTATACCGCAAAACTTACGGTTCCCGAACCGATAGAGATACAGTGCCGCTTGTGGCACTGTGTCTCAATCTCAAACACGATCTGTCGCATGGGTCTTTGAAAGCCCAAGCGCAGAACAAACGTATATTCCACTTAAGCGCAGTACGCAAACTGACGCGCGGCGCGTACTGTGTTGCGTACTTCAGTCAGTATATTTTAAGAAGCTACCCGAGAGACCCCATGCGACCGATCGCGGGTTGAAACTAAAGTCGATACCTTTTTGATTCGCCATCACACAGCTCCATCGATTTTTCCGGATAAAATGGTTGGAATTTTGTAATGCCACTGAACTTGTTGTCTTTTTTTCAGTGTTTAAAATTTTACTTAAGTATATTTAAGCGTTAATAAAACGCTAAAATATAAAACATTAATTTTCATGGTTCCTTTCATTTAATTTATCAAGTTTCATATCAGAGAGATTTCATCCTTTTGACCCTAACGATCGATGCAATAAAAATACATGGTGTAATTATTACAGATTTAAGTCGGTTCGATTCACGGGTGTGACAAGCGGATTTTCAAAAATCTTGGAAGCAGTTTTCTTTCTTTTCAAAAATAAAGGAATGTTTTCTTTGAGTGAAATTTTCTATCTACAGTATTAAGAGCACTTTCCCTTCAGGTGGCATTACAAAATTCCACCCTATATATGTCACCTGTATGTAATGTGTAATAAAAAGACATGATCTGACAGTAAATTTGAAAAGTATTTCACTAAAACACCAAAATTAATTTCCCCACAGAAACATGGATGTGACCGGCAAGCCCAAAGGTCAAGGTCAAGAGAAGGAGGTCCTAGTGAACCGCGACAAGAAAGAGAAGCACAAGTCGTCTCGCTCTAACCACAATCGCCGCCAGGGGGCGCAGTGGAAGCGCAGCCAGGGGCTCATGCCGTCATAGTTGCAGTTGGAACCTGGGTGTATGCGAAAATGGACTTTAGGCTTAGTGTCTTAAGTGTTGTTTTGCGGTGCTGATGAAGGAGATGCCTTATTGCAACTGTGCCAGTGAAAAGTTTACCTGGTTGTATATATAATGGACTTTATAGTCAATGTGGTTAGTGTTGTTTTGCGGTACAGTGTTAAAAGAGACGCTGCTATAAAAAGGACAATGAAAAGGCAAGTTTTTTAATAAATATTAGGCTGTGGATAGAGTGCCACAAGCGGCATTCTAGTACGATCGGTTACGATGCCGTAATTACGGCATCCTAGTACAAAGTGTAGGCAGTGAATAGAGTGCCACAAGCGGCAACATAGTACGATCGGTTACGATGCCGTAATTTGACGGCATCCTTGTACGAAGCGTATAGAGTGCCACAAGCGGCATTGTATCTCAATCGGTTAGGGAACCGTAACATATTTTTTATTTGTCATAATGTTCAGTCGACATAATATTCAAAAGATATTTTTGTACGGAGTTAGATTTCTGTTGTCTAATAAAAAAAATAACCTCGAAATTTAAGACAATCGCTACGCTGCGCTTCGCGATTGTCTTAAATTTCTAACCTATCACGTGACCTACAGTGTAGGGCAGCTAGTATTTCTGTTGTCTAACAAAAACTTTACGGCAGCTTAGGCGGCGTCACTATTATACCGCAAATCTTACGGTTCCCTAACCGATGGAGATACAGTGCCGCTTGTGGCACTCTATAGACTTCCTAAATATTATAGTGACCTGGTTGTGTGCGAAATTGAATTTTACAACGATGTTATGTAAGTGCTGGCTTTGTTCAAGAAAAAATGTTGTTGCCACTATGAGAGCTTATGATCTCTGTTGGCAAAATTAGGGGCCAACATTGACCTTTTTGAACCAATCCAATGTTTGAACTCAACCAAATGTAAATGCCTACTGACCTTGGGCGATACTGCTCACACTCTCCAAGCGTATGCGAAACTTCATTCGTCCACAATAAGCTTGGGAACAGTATTTTTATTTATTTATTTTTGAAATATTTACATTTTAACCTAAAATATGACATTAAAATTTTTTCTGTAGCCCGTCAAAATACTTCACAATAATTTTTATAACATTCATAAAGATGACCACGCGCTTTTGTTTTTGTGACAATCAAAATACGCGCGAAACCCGCGGCGTGACGTCATCGGATATGTAATCGGACGCCCGCCGGGTGCGGGTGGCGAGAGCGGCGGCGGGGACTATCGGATACGATGACGTCACGTCACGTCAGTCGAGTACCAGCGAACTTAGCGAGGTAGTAGTGTTTTAACCAATTATTTATGTACAATAACTTTGTAAATACTTCTCGTATCGGAGTGAAATAAAAACTATTGGTTTTAGAATGACGACTTCTATAATGGTATAAAGTAAAAATGAACTTTTTTTTAAAGTCCATTCGCCTAACAATGTGCGCGCTGCTATTTTCTCACCGAACAATGCGCGTGCAGCTGTTTTCTCACAAGCGACACAGCAGTGTACGACGAATTACGGGCAAACTAAGATTCGGGTGCGCTTAGAGAGTGAGGCTCCTCATTTTTTTATTTATTTATTTGTTAGGAAAGCTTACATAATTATGGTTAAATACAAAATTTTAAATATCTATTATAAAGAGTTAATTACAAGCTTTCACATATAGCTCTCTCATATTCGCGGAAAGTACAGTCAAAACGCAACATGTATGCCTGTTTTTATGTAAACAATATAAGGTGCTATTAAATCAATGGCGCATATTTAAAGTACAGGTAGTTTACGCCAACATAAAATTATTTTCCCTAATAAACAGTAGTATTTTGTCACTGGTTTAGATTTTAATTATTAAACAAAATAATTTATTATTGTATTGGCACAAACTGCGTCATACTGTAGATGCCTTCACTCACACATGCGACTGCATTATGGAAGTCGTTGCACTCACACTGACGACTGCGACGACTTCCACAATGCAGTCGCATGTGTGAGTGATTTCATCGAGGCATCTAATGGTATAATGGAGTTTTTGCCAATTAAATAATACATTATTTTGTTTGAAAAATTAAAATATAAACCAATGACAAAATACTACTGTTCATTAGGTACAACATTCTTGTTTTGGCGTTAACTATCTGTACTTTAAATATACGCCAATGATTTAATAGCACCTTATATATTTAGAGACTGATTGCAAAATTGAACTTTATCATGATGTGATAAGTGCTACCTTAGTATTTAACATTTGTTACGATAACTATGCTGGCAAATTCATATGTACCAGTCTCATGGTCTGTGGGCGACGGTGATACATCGGGGTGACATCTGCACACAAGTGACGTTCCTACTGCCCCCCCCCCCCCCCGTGGCAACTGCGAGTTGTGCCCTTCGTGCAACGAGAAGTGAGCGAGCTCGACAGCTCCGGTTACCTATCTGGACAATAGGCAGTGAACTACACGTGTTCACGGGGATACTCTCCTGAGACCCTAGTCTTATGAGTACCGAATGAAGAGCGCGCTGCGGCGGGCACTAATTGGCGTCAAGACCTAACGTTGGTGGTCTCCCGCGCGAGTGTTCTACTGGCGCAGGGACGTCTGGCACTTCTTGCATAACCTAACGGTTGGTCTCGAGGTGCCAGTACAAATAAACTTAGTGAAGTAAGGAGAGATGATGCCCCCCCCCCCGCGCTCTTCTTCCCCGCAATCGCACCGCCCCCCGCCCCGCAGACCATGTCACATATGAATTTTCCAGTCTATAGTAGTCTAATTTCCTTAGTTTACATTGCCTGATTCCCGGAGGGGTAGCCAGAGACTACAGATTTACAATAAAATATAATTAATTAGTAATTGTAACGTTTGCGCCACTTTTTTTTACCACTTCCTAAGGTGTCAGATAGCATATCCGTAAATTTCTTATCTCACATGTTTTTGTTGGTTAGTGAACGCAACCAATTAATTTTATGTTGGGTTTATGAACGCATCTGAAATGTCAAACTTAATATCACATGTCAAAATTGTTCATCTTGAGTTTTGTATGATGACTCTCACCATTGAGATAGATACTATAGAGGTAACTTCGATGTGCAAAATTTTCACACATGCACACAAAAAGGGGCCTATGTGTGCGTTACTAAAATGTTGCCAGCTCATAGTTGTCACTCCCTAAATATGGGTAAATTTTATACAATATTAAGAACAAATACCATGTCTCAACCTCTCGACATAACACCTGTCATTTTTGTGTCGGATGTAGAATGGTTAGGATAAAAGAAACGAAAACATAAAATCAACAACAATGTATTGTGGATGAAATATCAATCAATCTTGAGAAAGGAGACCGGCGAAATTCCTTAGGACCTTGGGCCTTGACCGTTACACTGATGATTTATATGCGGTTTTGTAGATCAAAACCAGCGGATTCCAACAATATAACAATTATAAATCTGTTCTACGGGATAACACAAATATTGGGAGTTAAGTAACTCAAAGTGAGGTTAGTTAACGTAAATTAAAGAAATAGCTGTTTACTTACTATTTATATTGTGTATTTGGTATGTAACTGAAATGTTTACATATTCACTTACCGTAAGAGTATTATCTGTTGAATAACTGACAGTATTGCTTCGTCTTGTGTCAAATGCGAACCTAAAGCATAGTTACGAGTAAAACGAACGCAACAGTTTATGAAGTTTATCTTTAAAAGAAGTACAATCGGAAGCAATGGTCGGTGTCTCACCACTGCTAGAATACTTAGACAGTACTTACTTAGAGAGTACGTAGTAGTACTTAGAAAGTCAAACAAGCAGTGATCAATGTCCGTTGAGCAGGCGCGGGTTGTTCGTAATGGCAGCTATCGTCAAAGTCCGTAATACGTAGCGTAATCAAAAATCACTAATTTATTTATTATGTGAAGTATCAATGAATAAGTCAATCTCAATACTACCTAAATTGAATAAAAATACAATGTCAATTCGTACTAATCGAAACCATTGGCAGTTTTTCTACTGGCAGCATTGTCCTTCGACTACCACGTGATATGCGTCCTTGGTTAGGTGGTTATTATAAATAATTACAAAAAATTGTTCCCCATAGAATTATTAGTTGTTTTTTATTTCACAAGTTATTAAAAATTACACTATGATTTTAGTTAAAGTCTGATTCCTGTAATGGTTAGGCCCAATTTCGCCGATCTCCTTTATACAATATAAAATAAAATAACACGTGAAGCCAAATTATAATAGGTAACTCTTATTTATGAAACAATCCGTGGCCTAAATTGTTTCTTTCTAACATTAATTTCAATGTAAGTTTAACTTTTAATCGCTGTTTTTAAATAAGGATCAATCTGACAAAGTTAAGATTATTTAAGTGAAAAAGATGCATTGCTGCTTTGGTTCTAATGTTTCTTCAGTACTGCAACTACTGCACGATTAAACAACCTGTAACATAAATACTTAATCTTAATTTTGTGGAATACCGAAAATTCATACTAGAATAAAGGAGAATTTTGCGAAATCGCGGTCACTGATACACCAATAGAGAAGTTAAAAACAAACAAAAATTTTGATGTTATGGGAAAAATATATAAAATAATAAAAAAATGCAACTTCTAGATTATTTTTATTGTCAGTATTCAAGTCCTCAATAGTATTCGTGTTATCAAGTTTTGATAAGTGGCTGCGATTTCGCTAAGATTTTCATTTTTCTTTATTTTTATGTCTCCATTATCATTTTTTTGAGTGTTTCGTCCTTTGGAAATCTAAAATAAATAGAAAATAAACGATAATTTACACTAGGCTGGCTTGATTCTCGTGAGGCCCCTAAACCATTAAAATTATATTTATTATTTTCTACCACGCTCAGTCTAACGCTCGAATAGATAGGAAAGGTAAAAAGTACAGGTGGATATAATTTAATTAGATAATTTATTTTATGCTATTCGTTCCATACTAAAACCTAAGTATTTTTGGGGTAAACTTTGCCAAGTGCCTGACAATACTGATTACAGGTTATGTTGAAATAATTTTATGAAATTTCCGTATTAAACCAAAAGCACACATATTTAAGACTAGAATTAGAGATTTACAATCATTTAATAGCATTTTCAATAGAAACAAATCAAATATTGCATGATAAATTGCTAATAATCATCACGAAACCAGATTAACAAAACTTACGTAAGAAACGATATTCCAGGCACTTGCCACTCACTTCTATTACTGCAATGCTTGACTGAACAACTTGTTGTTCAATTAAGCCCAACGGAATAATATGTACACTTATAATATTCACTTAATCAACTAAAAAAACAAACAATTATTTGGTAGGTAAAATAATGACAGCGATTTGTTTGGGGCCAAGTGTCGCTGGATCCATGTAAAACGTTGCACAGTTTCACCGACACGGTCCTTTCATCCTATGTTTTGTCTTTCTTTTACTTAGGGTAAACATGATGTGCCGAAACGGAACAAAAGTAGTAATGGATTAAGGCAGAAAGAGATAGCAAACTTATGCTCTCTCTATAGTTATAGATCTCAATGACTCTCACCAAGATATAGACAAAACTGACAAACTATAAGATGTAAATATGTATAAAATGAGTAGATTTATTATGTTGTATCTTCTAAGAAGTACTTTGCCCCGTGATTTACTTCTTGTATAATCAACTTACTGTGATCAGTTGTGTACATTTGCATATTACAGACATCTATTGTCCCTGTTTTCAACAATGTTGGGAGGAACGCCCCTGGCTTAACTGAGTAAAGGACATGAGATGTACTGCCTGTAGTTCTTTCAGATATATACCTTAGAAGCTTTTCCGGTATATAACACATAATATGATGTCCTATCGCAAGATTTTCGACTTATCTTATCCCAAGGTATTCCCAAACTTGACATACCTAAGTGGTGACAGCAGAAACGTTGTTGTTGCGTCTCATATACCGGCAACCATTCTCCATCCTAGCCCATAGACTTCATACAGTCCTCTGGCGTTTACAATGGTTTCAAATAACACCTTTATCATCATTAAAATAAGCATGTTTCCAAATATCCCTAAGAAGAATGTTGCTATGGATATAAAGTGTTTCCATGTATCGCCGAAGAAGTCATTAACCGATTTCTCCAATGCCTCTTTTGTTATGAGATTCTTAAACATAGTTTAAGACAGTTACATCAGATATTACTGAATCTTCATTAATTGCAACTGTAATCGTTTGAGTTATCGCTTTCCTATCTGATGGGTACATGATCTGACTACGCAATCTAGCTGTATCTGTTATCTATGCTGTTTCGTGTAAGTCGGAGCCCAGATATTTAAAGTTAGGTACCAACGATACGGGACAGTTTTCTATGAAAAGTGTAGAAGCGCAGCACAGTGTATTATGGATCCTCAAAATCGGACGCCTCCTTCATATTCAAAAAGGGAGCTTCTTTAATCATTTAAAGCCCTAGAGTCGAACTCTCAGGTCGCTGTCATTCATAATTTCGGTAAAAATGAACCCCAAAAATCAATCATGTTTTACGTGTCGGAAACAAAAAAAAATTCTATTGCCTTAATGTCGTCGCTTAAGGGGGACGCCCTAGTATTTGTTCGTTTTCTATTATTTGTACTTTTCATATTCAAAGGGTATTTAGTTTGGCTTAGGGTTTTTACAGCCGGCTGCTGCCTGACGCTAAGACAGTCTACCCGCTACCTGGGCGTGAGAGCTACCGTTTACCACTTCGGTGGTTCATCCGCCACCATCTCTTCTACAGCTTGCTGCCTCGGCTGCAGGACTTCTCCTCGATTACCTCGTGGCAGCTTCTGTCCGTGGGTTTGTTAACGGAGTTTAACCTTCTCCAGCCTCCAGCCCTCCGTATATCTGTTAGGATACACGGTGAGCATCCCCTATCCGCTACCTGTGGACACGCTCTCTAGGGAATTAGGCTACCCCATGAGACTTGTGTATCAAAACATCACAAGAAAAAATATTAGTGTAAAGAAAAAACAAATAAAATGAATATTGGTGAATACTCCAACAAAATAATCGGGTCTAACAGACAAATCTCCGTTACTTTTCATTACCTTACTGTGTACCCTTGCACAGTTAATAAGATTGCTGCGAAAGTGGCTGCTTTTCTTTTACTAGGTATGGGTTTACTCTTGATCCCAATCAAGCCCAGGGGCTAAGACAGGATCTATGATGGTGCGAGCTAACCCAGAAGACATTTAGGAATATCCACCAAGAAAGGGTGGTAGCCCGCTGCGGTATGGTTTAGTACCCTTACTACCGGTGTCTCTAGACCACTGCTTGAAACTACTTGTCTCCTACTTGGTCGATTTAACACTTCTTCGCTTAATAAAGCATAAACTTATGCATACCAAAAGAATCACTACTACTAGAATAATAATGGGTAGATATTCTATCTTCGTTTCAACTTGCAAGTTGGTTAGCCGCTACTTTGGCTTGGGCGAAAGCCACATTGTCGTCACACACTCTGCAGCACTTAATGTCCAAATATTTGTCCCTTTACCATATCTTACCCTTGATGCATGGCTATGCATACCATTGTGTATGACGACATACGAGTAATGAGCAGCACATCTAAACGTATGGACATCGTATGTAGCCCGTTGTTGCAACACTTGGATGTTAACTGACTTAATTACATCATGTGCGGTATATTCCGGGCATTGCTCTACATCTAACAGAGACAACGCTGTGACATTCAGTCCGTCAGCTGCACAGTCATAATACATATAACCCTTTGCGTATGTGGGGTTATAACAATTGTGATAATAGGACTACCCAACAAAACTTGTTCATTCTTAACATCTAGAATTATATGTAAGCTTACATGTATTTCATTTTATACCTCATAATTTATGTATATAGTAATAGTCATACTTTCAGTCAGTCTTACATCTATTATGGCATCTTAATCTATCAATATACTTACGATCTATAATACGTAGCTTACTTGTTCATATACTTTATGGCAAGGCATAGTTGATGATAATTTTCGAAATAATTACTTAGGTCTAACAGGTGGTTTATTAACCATGTTGGTCGTATTTGTGTCAGGAATTGATGTTACACTGTTATTTATCACAAAATGATTCTTCAATGTTATTATCTTCAAGATGTGGATACAATGGGGCACTACTAACACCGATGGGATCAGAAGTCATCAGGCAGTGTGTTGCACTCTACCAGATTCCATCTCGTATAAGAAGGAGGAGATCCGAGATTTGGGTTTCTTAGAGTCTTGGTATTCCCAAACTCTATGTGGTATCAGCAGATATGTTGTTGCTGCGTCCCAAATATCGGCAATCATTCTCCATCCTAGCTCATAGACTTCATACAGTCCTCTGGCGTTTAGAATGGTATCAATAACACCTTTATCATCTTAAAGATTAGCATTATTCCAAATATCCCTGAGAAGAATGTTCCTATGGATATAAAGTGTTTCCATGTATCGCCGAAGAAGTCATTAACAGATTTCTCCTCTTTTGTTATGAGATTCTTAAACATAGTTACATCAGATATTACTGAATCTTCACTAATTGCAGCTGAAATCGTTTCAGTTATAGCTTTCCTCTGATGGATACATGATCTGATTACGCAATCTAGCTATATCGTCTTCTCCATATATTCCCGCTCTTGCTAGTTTAGCATCAGTGTACGTCCAAGTTGGGTTAAACTGTACTGATATTTTTGTAGACTCCCTAGTCATTATAACTTGATTAGCTGAAGCGAACCATTTACTTTCTAGTTTATAGTTGGGTTGCATAAACGTAGAGCACGTTAAAGGTGTGCTAGTTTTGTGTAGTATGTGAGATTTTGGAGTCGTGAAGTAAGATTGTTAGAGTAATTCACAGATATACATACACTGGCTTATACTGAACTATGTTGATATGTTTTATAGCCATAATCATGGGTTTACAAATCTCTGGTAAACCCGCTAACATCAATGTGCCCAGCCATTTATCATCTACGGAGAAACTTATAGCTTATTTGCAGACTTCATGATTTATACATAGTCCTCAATATTCTTGGAGGGTCTTAGATAGATTGTAGTGATGAGATCTTTCAACAATGCCACTTTTCTAGACATACCATTGTCATCAAAGGCTCTTTCCAAGTTAGATCATACTTCCTTTGAGGTTTTAGCATCTTGAATATGGATATAGTTGATCGCATCCACTAATAAAATGAGTTTGGATTTTGCCTTCATATCTTTGGCGAGAATGGCGGGATCTAGTTTATCCTCACTAACGCACTGCCAAAGGTATTTGTGTTCCAAATGTGCCTTTACGGCAAACATCCAATTTGCATAGTTATCACGTGTGAGCTTTTCATTATTAAATGCCGTATTTGTCGGGGATCCTGTACGAAATTGTGAAAATTTACGTATTTTTAAGTTACTTGTACTATGCGCTGAAATAGTTAAATACATTAAAAGAACTTACGTAAGTTAGCCTGATCATTGCACAAAGTCGTGGCCTTGTTGAAATTTGAAACAAATTTTTTAAACAATAACAAACAATACATAAATGTGATGACTCCTAAAAACATTTTTCTTCGACAACTTCTTAATTTTACGCATGAAACAATAATTCTAACATAAAAATATTTGTTTTGATATTCCGCAGGTCACCCCCCCCCCCCCATCTTAAAAAAGTAAATTTTAATTTTTAACACAAGCGCGAGATGGTTTTGTACATTTCGCAGACTAAAAACATTGCTCTAATCAAATTACTAGGTCTGAAACTTCAAAGCAGAATTGTTCTAATTTTAAATATCAATAAGATTTATTTTGCTTTGAAGTTCATTATGAGACTTATGTCAGTTTTTGCGATCGCGCGGCACCGCACGGCACCCTCTTAACCTCTTCGTTAGGTATGACGCCACGCCACGCCACCCCGCTAGGTCGTGCCGGTAAATTTTTCCAATTATTATTGTTTCTGTACTTCGGAGAAATCACTGTTCTTTCGTGAACTATGGAGCTCTGCTACCATGTTAAATATGTTAGAAGGCGATTATTTTAATAATTATAACTAGAGTACAACACTGTAATTTACGGTAAAATTACGAGGGAACAATTTTGACACTTTTTGTATTGTATTTATTGTAATTTATTTGTATTTATTTTGTACTTACCGCACGTGATTTTGCCCGCATGATATGAATGTGTCAAATGTTAATTCTCGAAGTCATGATTTATTTCTCTGTGTAAAAGTGGACTGTAGTATTCTCAGTTACAGTTTAAAATATACGCAGATACTGTGCACTCTTTTTAGCTTCCCGAAGGGAAGAACAAACAAACACATTTTACACAATTGTTGTTTGTTAGTTTTAAGATTAAGTTATTAAGTGGGTTCAATGTATAAAAACAAACATTAGTTGCGACAGCTGGCCAACAAAATGTAAAATTTCGTCAATAAAGTTTGAACTTTATGATCAGGGTACATAAGGATCAATATCAATTAATATTAAATTTGATTGTTTTGGATAGGTTGCCCTGCACTGAGTGTGTACGCACGCCAGTACATGAAAGTAATGAAATAACGAGTTCTTTATAAGGCTAGATTTAGTACCTATTAAATCTTAGCAATAAATTCAAAGCTATCTTTTTAGACCATGAATTGTTAAAATACACAATATTATGACTACTTAGTATCAATTAAATTAATGTTTTATATTTAAGCGTTTTATTAACGCTTAAATATACTGAAGTAAAATTTTTTAATCACTGAAAAAAGACGACAACCGCCTGAGGTTGTCGTCTATTCTCAGTGTTTAAAAAAATTTAATCAGTTAAATTTGTAAATAATTTGTATCTTAAAATTGAGAGAGTGAGAAAAAGCAACAAGCTGCAGAATTTAATAACTGCACATACTTATGAAGAACCTCTAATAAGTGGAACCAATGTTTAGGGCAGATTTCAATCTGCACTTAACATATTGTTGTGTTTTTCGTTAAATTAAAACAAAAAAGAACTTGTGGCTGTTACTTTAAAATAATACACAAACCATGTACACTAGTTAACTGTTTCTTGTATATACACGTTGATTGTACGGACATGTTACAAATAAATATATTATAAATTTGCACTGCGTAAACGAGTTATCTATTTTGTGATATTGTTATTTATTGTAGTTTAACGGTATATTTTAATGCAATCAGTGAGTGTGTTTTGATTAAAACAACTTTTACTCCATACATACTTTTTTTCACCTTATTAGTCAGACGTGTTACGAACCGGATGGTAGAGAAGTAAAAAAAGAAGAAAAAAATTTAATAACCTTTACACAAAAGTTATGTCGAGTTCTTGGCGAGAAAGTGAAGCGTTATGTCTGCAGTTTTGTTTTATTTTATATAATTTGTGTTTTGTCGAATATTAATGTGAAATAATGGTGGATTATTTACTGTTAAATGTTCATGAACGTGCATGAGTGTTGGCCTTAGAGCATTGAATGCTCTAAGGTGTTGGCAAATAAAACAAAACTGTGCAAAATCACTTTTCAAATTCTCTCAAGAAGTCCGTGTGATATCTCAAATCTCAAGTAAGTCCCACAGCTTTATTGAGCCTCTAGGGGTTTGGGGGAATATCATTTACCATTATACATTCATTATTATCACTCATTTATCATCTACTTAATGCAAAGAAAATAATTAATATATCTTACTTGACACTGGCTAAATGTGCTGATCTCGCACGAAGCTATTACTTAAGAAAAAAAAGTTATACACATGACACAATAGAAAATCTATTGTCTATGGCACGAGAATATGTCATGCGGTAATCGAAAGGTTAAAACACTGCTGGGTACAGGCCTGCCCGCATGGGCAACAGCACGTGGGGATATTGGGCCCTAACCACGCCATAACCCACCACACCACGCTGGGCTCATGAACGTTGGTAGGTTTTCACGACTGCCATCTTACGACAACAACCGGGGACCATCGTTTTCCCTTAGAATAATAACGCTATAGAAACCAAGTCCGCGCGCCTATTTTGAAGCACCTTAATCGGAGCCAGAAATCGCTCCAAACGCCGGACCGCTCCGTAGTGTTCAATGTCAATGCGTGCCGAACGTGTCTCGCGAAAACAAAAAAAATATGACGGTTTGTGCAGTTAAATTGTGTCACAACACATCTGAAAAACAAAAGAAGTGCAATAACATCACTTTTCACAGGCAAGCGTTCAGTATTTCATAGTATCTTGTAGTTAACTAAGTCAAAATATAAACGTACGCAGTGTGATTCTCTAAGGCTCGGACTACATGCATCCGGAATCACACGGAACCTAAAAAACACGGCCCCGGATTCAATCCGTAGCTCAAACAAATATATGAATTTTTACTGCATCGACTACATGTGATCAGGGGCCTTCCGATCACGATTTTCACCCGGAAGCAACCGAAACATGTTCCGGACGTCTCCGAGTACCCGGTCCGTTATTTTTCGGCACGGGGGGCGGGGCCTATCAATATCGTATGAAGTTGTATGGAGCTGACCACACGAGAACTCGAGAAACGTCCGTTCCGGTCCGGTCCGGAGGAATCACGCGCCAGTCGATGACAGACGCTCAAAGCGGTCGGTCGCGTCGCGTGCGCAAGCAAAACTGCAAAATAGTAGTTGATTCCGAGCGCCTCATTATGGTGATAGTAGTAGTAGCACAGAATAAATAATAGTACCTACTAGTAGTAGTGTTCGTAGAATTTATCAGGAAAAACCTAATTTTTGTATAAGACTTGTAGAATACATATTCCGTTATGCGCGGTGTCTTCTCTATACGTAGTAATAATAGCTCGATGTAGCGGCCTCGCTTTTTGTAAATTTTGCTTCTGGTCTGAACAAAATTGATTGTCGTGTGGTGTTGTATAATTTATTTAACTGTGTATTAAGCACGCTATTAAACACCTTCGAAATTACAGAAAGTTGCCAAAACTTTTTAATTAAAATGTTTACTAGAAAAAAACGCACACACTCACACACACACACACACACACACACACACACACACACACACACACACACACACACACACACACACACACACACACACACACACACACACACACACACTTTTCACAGTGACGTAATACCGCTCGCGCTGGCTTGCAGCACTACTAGAAAAAATTCAAGAGTCTTCTGGAGTCTCGGTAGCTTAGCGGTTAGAGCAGTGGACCGGCAATCCAAAGGTCCCGGGTTCGAATTCCGTTCGAGCTTTCCAGAGACTGGTTGTTTTCTTTCTAGTAAACATTTTATCCTATATCTATATAGCATTGTGAATGCAAAATTTCAATAATAAAGATTTTTAATTAAACCCAAAATTGCAGAGAAAGATTTTCATAAAATGCGCGAAGGCACTTTTTTGAGCTCCTAGATTGAACTACTGTTCTAAACAAATGAAATAAAAAAATAGAATATTATCACTTATATAGTCTTAAAGTGCGTAGCGGCCTCGGAATTTTTAGATATCATTGATTTTATATAGAAAAAAAATCTTATTCTAAACCAAAAAACTTCAAAGTCAAAGTCAAAGTCAAAATATATTTATTCAATAAACCCAATTAATAAGTACTTTGAATCGTCCAAATCTTTTTTAACCTACCACCTATTCTTTTAACTTCGAAAATTGCTTTAAGTTAACCGTGAATTTCTCCTATCTACGATAATATTATTAAGCAAAATTTATACCAGGATAATCGTTACTTCATAATGAATAAATATTTTATAAATAATTAATTATCCTATTTCGATAAAAACGATAAATACAACTGCAAAATTACTTCAAAATGCGATGCGCCGGCCGCCCGAACTCAGCTTATCCTCGCAGAAGGACATTTGTAATATTAAGCATGAATTTATTATCCTATTTGGATAAAAACGATAAATACAACTGTTAAATTACAACAAAATGCGAAAATGAGCATTTTACGCAAACATCACAGTCGAGATGTAAGTAATAGGCCTCTTAACGGCTACAGCTAAGCATACAAATTCAACTAAAGTTAAACTTTCCATTGTCGACTGGACGACTATCCAGCTAGCGATGTGTAACTCAGGAGTGACAAACGCAAAAGATATAGTATCCCAGGCAAGGAGTGATTAACTCCGTATATCCCTTTAACTCCAATTATATCTTTATATCCATGTAGCTAAGATGTATTTTGGTCAAAACTCATTGCGAAGAATAGAAAGATACAGAGATGTGTCTAGGTTGTAAGTAAAAAAGAGATAGAATATTTCGCCCACGCATGCGTAGTGCGGGATATATAATTATATTATACGGTAGTTTTGTTAAGGTAAATAAATCTTTCACGCAATAAGGCACAATTTCGCTGGTAGGGAATTTGTAAATTCGGTGTGTTTAAAGAATAACAAAAATACATTTTACACATACATCAGTTAACTTTCCACCAATAGTAAGTAATAATTAATTACCAGCTAAATAAATTCTCGAACAAAGAGAGTAAGTACAGACGTAACAACTAGCATGAACAAAAAAAAAGAATTAAACAATTACAAATAAAATTAATAAACTCACTTAAATTGAGAAGCAGAGATGTGGAAAATATCTATGGTTGTTCTAATTCCCTTTCTTGTCGTACGCATATTCAACTAAGTTAATCTTTAACTCCCTAGCTCATTTCGTTCATATCTGAGCCAGGGAGTTAAAGAGTTAAAGATATAGAAGAGTGATATAAATCTTTGGATATAAAAAATGTAATTACTCTTTTCTTAACAGTGAGTTATTCTGCGCATCGCTATATCCAGCGCAAGTGCTAGAGACCGACTGAGTAAATTTCTCTCCGGATTCAAAACGGAGCGCGTGTAGTCGATTACTTGCCGAATTTGGTTTTTTCCCGGGCCTAACTGATTCCGGATGCATGAAGTCCGAGCCTAAGTTATGGTCTCGGTAGCAGCGGCTGCCGCAGCGCGAGGATTGACTCTGTCTCTTTCATATTCATAGATTGGAAAGAGACAGCAGATCACAGCCATGCGCGCAGCGTCATCGGTTTATTGCTTCATTTTTGACAGAGCGCTTGTATGAAGACTATCTTTCTATAGCGTAATTATTCTAAGGTTTTTACATGCCTTCCAAAGCACGGAGGTAAAGATTTTTTTTTATTTGGTCACCTTACTTCTATAGGTATAAGTTTAGTTGGTCACCCATACAGTGTCCCGGTATTACAAAAGTTGCTTGCAAGATCGCAAACCGAATGCTTCAACCGCTGCGCCATCGAGCTCCTCATACAAATTTCTAATACAAAAAAATATTAGGGACTCTAAGGCATTGTGCACCTTGCACCTTATATTTTTTTCAAACAGCTCCCTGAAGAAGAGGTAGTGACGTCAAGTGTAAGTGTTCTACATGACAATCAACAAGAAAAAATATAAAATAACTGGACACAAAGCAAGCAAGAAATTCAATTAGATCTTAATAAGAAAAAAGTAGTTACAAATAAAGTCACAAGATACATTTTACCGATTCGTTGTCTCAAAATAAGCGTGACACGGGAGGCGTGTTATGATGCCCGCGTATTGGTGACACTTTACTATAGTCTCGTGATATAATCCCCGCTCAAGATATTATTGCATTCTAGCGGATTCTGGCCCAATGAGCGTTAGTAGGTATGTGTTTGTAACTTGAAGAAAAACAATAAGTTTGTGTTTTAGTGTAGGTACAACAAAATAAGAAACGAGCTTAATTAAAAGTACCTAAGTTTCTATTTTTTTTAAGCAGATGTCGTAAACCTTTGTACGATCTAGTCGTATTTCTTTCGTCTATCGACTTGCAAATCGGCGTTAATCATCTTAAGGTAGGTAAGCAACCTCTTTGTAGGAGTGTGCTACTCCATCACGAAACATGGAACACTAATAACTCTGTAGTAAGTTTAATACCTACTAACTTAGTATTGACTTAGAATAATAACGCTATAGAAACCAAGTTCGCGCGCCTATTTTGAAGCACATTAATTGGAGCCAGAAATGGCACCAAACGCCGGACCGCTCCGTAGTGTTCAATGTCACAGCGCGCCGAACGTGTCTCGCGAAAACAAAAAAAAAATGACGGTTTGTGCAGTTAAATTGTGTCACAACACATCTGAAAAACAAAAGAAGTGTAATAACATCACTTTTCACAGGTAAGCTTTCAGTATTTCATAGTATCTTATCTTGTAGTTAATTAGGTCAAAATATAAACGTACTGCAGTGTGATTCTCTAAGTTTAAGCATCGGTAGCAGCGGCTGCCGCAGTGCTGTCTCTTTCATATTCATAGAATTGGAAAGAGACAGCAGATCACGGCCATGCGCGCACGTCACGCGTGTGTGAATCGGTTTAGTGCTTCATTTTTGACAGAGCGCTTGTATGAAGACTATCTTTCTATAGCGTTATTATTCTAAGAGTATTGATCAGTTAAACTCAATGACCTTTTTTAAATAGACTAGTTTCACCTGAACGAATTGCATTTAAAAATGGCGAAATTGTTTTTATGACGTAATCACGTCGAAAGGGAAAGAAAATAAATGTAATCATATCATTAGTCTGTTGTTAAAAAGAGAGAAACATATATTTTAAGTTTTGTATACTCTTTAAGGTAGTTGACCAATGAGCTCATTGAATTTATGCGCCATCTCGGCCGCCATTGTTTTCTCTCTTTCACTCTCACAGAAACGTCTCTCTCTTACATAGTACACGCGTCTCACTCATGCATATCGAATTGGCAACAGGGCAAATGTACTCACTAAATGAAAATTTCTATTTTAAATTTATTTTTACAATAATTACGAGAAAAAATAAAAAAAATCTTGTTCTCTCATATGGTTGCTGCATAAGGTTGCAGTATAATTTTTACAATTTCTGTATACACAAGGCCTTTTATCTAAATAACAACACAAAAACTCATAACGGTAACGACCAATGATATTATATTTTATTGTAACATCATTGGTAACGACCGTATTGACGTGACAATGACTGACGTGTGACTGAGTGAGGTCCAGGCAATTACCTGGATTTGTTCTAGTCACTACGGAGGGCAGGCAACGTATCTACTCATATAATATCATTGGTTAAACTAATAAAATAAAGCAATTTGTTAGATTTCTTCCAATCCATATAATTTTCACAAAGACAAGAAGAATAAAAACATCCGTCAGAAATATATTCATAAAAAGTAATATGAAGATAATGTGTGACGTGCAAAGAGTATGAATATACACTAATGAGTTTTGATGTCTAAGAAATAAGAAAGGCGAATGATGATGATGGGAATGGTACATAACTATACAAATTAGGTTATAAAAAACAATTTTTATATATGTACAGTTTATAAACACGACTAAATAAAACTTTACAATATGCCGCCACATCACCCCCTTCCACAGACCGTCGTTACGGGCGATAATAGTCGGGAAAGTGTACTGAACGCCCGGATCTGGTAGTTTTGATATTATCTCTATCAGTAGGTGACTTTGTGGTGGATGAGAAGTTGTGTGAATTGGTTATATTTGTTTGTGATTGTAAGTGCGTTTTGTCATGGTTAACGTGTGTGTCTGAGTAAGCGTTTGTGTCATGCAGTATGTAAGCTGGTTTGATACGGTCTATGGATACTGTAACATGTTTGTTGTTAACCAGAAGAACGAAGACTTTTTCACATCTTTTTAAAACTAGGAAAGGTCCAGTATAGGCTGGTTTCAAGGAACCTGAAACTCTATCGTCGCGTAAAAAGACATGACTAGTTGTGGCGAGGTCCTTGAAAACAAAGATTGTACGCTTGTTACCATGGCGTGCAGCGGGCGATGGTTGAAGGTCCTTTGCGAATTTCCTTATCCGGGCTATGTAATCTGTCATATCTGTGGTAACATCGGAGTGGGTGTCAAAAAATTCACCGGGCAATCGCAGAGTCTCACCATAAACCAGTTCTGCAGTCGTGGCTTGCAGGTCGTCTTTGTATGCACTTCTGATACCTTACAAAACGAGTGGGAGTGATTCGACCCAGTTGCTAGAATTGTGACAGGTAATAGCGGCTTTTAACTGACGATGCAATCTCTCCACAAGACCGTTGCAAGCAGGATGGTAGGCCGTTGTACGCCTACGCTGGAAACCTATCATTTTAGCAAGACAGTTAAATAAGGCAGATTCAAATTGCATTCCTCTATCCGTGACGATATCTAGAGGACATCCAAAACGAGATATCCATCCCTGTAACAATGCCTTCGCTACCGTCTCAGCCGTGATATCTGCCAATGGTATTGCCTCAGGCCATCTTGTGAAGCGGTCGACAGCTGTGAGACAATAGCGAAAACCTTGAGAAGGTGGTAGTGGACCAATGAGGTCGATATGCACAAAAGTAAATCTTGCGCGGGGTACCTTAAATGACCCTAATGAGGAAGTTACATGTCGAGTAACTTTCGAGCGTTGGCAATGGAGACAAGATCTAGCCCACTCTCTGCAGTCCTTCCTTATGCCTGGCCACACGAAGCGTCCTGTCACGAGCTTCGCTGTGGAGTTGATACCAGGGTGACTTAAGGAGTGCAGGCTTTCAAAGACCTGACGTCTCATGCCTTTAGTGACATATTATGGCCTAAGGGTATTGCTACTCTCGTCGCACTACAGTTCGGCGTCGGTACCCCGCAGTTTCACCTTGACGAGTTGTAATGACGTACCGCTATGCAAAAGGTCTTGCAGTTCGGAATCGGAAGTCTGAGACTGTGCTAAACTGGTTAGATTTACCGGTTGAACAATCTCCTCGATCCGTGATAAGGTGTCAGCGACTACATTGCCCTTGCCCGAAATGTGACGGACGTCAGTGGTAAACTGCGCGATAAAATCTAAATGCCCAAACTGTCTCGGTGAGCAATTTTCTTTACGAGTGTTATAAGCGAAACAAATCGGTTTGTGATCCGTGTACACTGTAAAATCCCTCGCTTCGACCATATGCCGGAAGTACTTTATGGCTTCGTATATTGCTAGAAGTTCCCTATCGTATGGAGAGTACTTCTGCTGCGATGGACTAAGTTTTCTAGAAAAGAACGCCAGTGGTTGCCATGAGTTGTCTGTCAGCTGCTGCACAACTGCACCTTATACCCTTGTCCGAAGCGTCGGTAACCAAAGCAAGCTTTGCGTTGTAGTTGGGATGTGCTAATAGGATTGACTGGCAAAGGCTTTTTTTACAACTGGCAAAGGCCTCGTGCTCTAGAGCTGTGAAATTAACTGGATGGTTACCTTTCACAGAACCAGTCAGTAACGCGTTTAAAGGTTTCTGATATTGGGCAGCGTTTGGAATAAATCTCCGGTAAAAATTAAGCATGCCTAGGAATCGACGGAGCTCTTTGATCGTCTTAGGGGTTGGGAAGTCGTTAATAGCCTCGACCTTCGCAGGCAGAGGTTTGGTGCCTTCAGATGAAATGCGGTAACCTAAGAAAGTTACCTCAGATGCGCCAAATACACACTTAGAAGTATTGATAACCATCCCATATTGGCTAAGTTTGGCGAATAATTGGCGGAGATGCTCCCTATGGCTGATCTCGTCACTAGAAAATATCAGAAAATCATCTAAAAAAACATAGCAGAAATCGAGGTCCCTCACCATAGAATCGACGAATCTTTGAAAAGTTTGGCCTGCGTTACGAAGTCCGAACGTCATGAACGGGAATTCGTACAGGCCAAAGGGTGTTGTGATCGTCGTCTTGGAAATATCCTCAGGATTTACCGGGATCTGATTATAAGCCTTAACAAGGTCAATTGTAGAGAAAACCTCGCAGCCAGAAATGTTATGTGCCAAGTCATGCACGTGGCGAATTGGATATCTATCAGGAATCGTTCGGGAGTTGAGAAACCTGTAATCTCCACACGGGCGCCAACCATTGTCCTTTTTAGGTGCAAGGTGTAGTGGTGACGACCATGGAGACTCTGATGGTCTTGCAGTACCTATTTTCAACATAGATGCAAACTCTTCCTTAGCCAATTTTAATTTGTCCGGTGCCAACCGTCGAGGTTTGCAATAAACCGGAGGTCCTGGTGTGGTGCGTATGTGATGTGTAGTGTTATGTGTAGGAATGCGGTGAATGCCAGAAGGGCGAGTAATGTCAGGGTATTCTCTAAGTATATCGTGGTAAACTGACTCACCAAAAATCACCTTCACTGAAGAAACAATATCACACGACCTGGCAGGTGAAGCTGGGGCGGTAAGCGTAGTACTATTATCAATTAGACGCAGGTTCCTGCAATCGACAATCAATTTGAAATGACTTAAAAAATCGACGCCTATTATCGCCCTATTATAGTAACGTCGGCTATAATAAATCGCCAAGCGAAGTCACGGCGCAACCCCAAGTTTAAAATTAAATGTGCATAACCGTAGGTATGAATCGGAGTACCGTTAGCCGCGCACAATTCAAAGTTTGTTTTTTCTCGGCGTGATTGCGTTGCGGATCGAGGGAAAACACATAAGTCGCTCCCTGTATCGACTAAAAATTGGACTTTTGATCCTCGATCCGTGACGAATAGGCGACCGGAAGTTAAGCAATCGCTGGCCGCCATCACCAACCGCCTTGTTCGTTTCCCGCCGTTTCATAGTCACAGGGCTTGACGCCCCTTCGGGCTTTGCTCCCAAACTTGGTATGATACCAGCATCGGGGTTGGCGACTTTAGTTGGATTGCGATCTTGTAGAGCTGGAACGTTTGCGATGGGGGCTAGACGGTCTATCTCGGGATCTTGAGAGTCTATTAACTGTCGCCGTTAATGCTTCCACCTGTTTCGTCAGTGCAGCGATTTGGAAAGATACTGCTGGTTAGCTGGAACTGCCATGCGCTTGTTGAGGAAAGGCTGATGTTGATGCCACCTGTGGACTGACTAAATCGTGAATGCGATCCGCCAGCTCCGCCAACTCCTCCAAATTTGCCTTGGGCTGGGACGCGATAATGCTTTGCGTGCTGCTTGGAAGTCGGCTGGTCCAGATCATACGTAAAAAGTCGTCAGGGACACCTGGACCGGCCAGGTTCAGGTGGTGCCGGAAGAACTGGGACGGTTTTCGGTCCCCCAGCTCTTCATGCATTAGCAACTGCCTAACTTTCTTTTCCCGCGAGGTCGACAACCTTTAATAAGTTCAGCTTTTAGCTTACCGTAGGTACTTATCTGTGGGAAGCGGGTTGCATATTATATCCTTCACTTCACTTGCATACTGCGGTTCCAGGTTGTCTATTGCGTAATAAAACTTGGTGGCGTCAATGGATATATTGGATAAGACAAATTGGGCTTCTAGTTGAGAGAACCACAGCGATGGCTTCTCTGCGTAGAACGGGGGAACTTTGATACCAACCCGACATGTCTCTGCAGTTTCGCCACCGGCCTTTACGGAACTTTCTTTCTCCATTTTCAGTTATCGTGTAAGTACGGGGTCACCACTGTAGTAAGTTTAATACCTACTAACTTAGTATTGATCAGTTATACTAATAAAATAAAGCAATTTGTTAGATTTCTTCCAATCTATATAATTTTCACAAAGACAAGAAACAAGAAGAATAAAAACATCCGTCAGAAATATATTCATAAAAAGTAATATGAAGATAATGTGTGACGTGCAAAGAGTATGAATATACACTAATGAGTTTTGATGTCTAAGAAATAAGAAAGGCGAATGATGATGATGGGAAGGGTACATAACTATACAAATTAGGTTATAAAAAACAATTTTTATATATGTACAGTTTATTAACACGACTAAATAAAACTTTACAATATGCCGCCACAACTCCATCAAACAATTAGGTGTACCTACGCCTGGCGTACTCACCATGGAATTCTGTTATTTCAAGAATGCCAAAAAACTGTGCCCAAATAGTACCAAATAGTGCCCAAAGGAAATAAATAGTACCCTTAGGGTTCAAAAGTTATAGACATAGTTTGGTGAGTACGCTAGGCGTAGGTTACGCCTAGCGTACTCACCTCAGTTTGGAAAATCTGAGCAAGCTACAACTTTAATTAGTATGTCAAAAAACTGTACCCAAATAGTACCAAATAGTGCCCAAAGGAAATAAATAGTACCTTTATAGTTAAAAAGTTATAGACATAGTTTGGTGAGTACGCTAGGCGTAGGTTCTACGCCTAGCGTACTCACCTCGTTGCGCGAAAACAGAACCAGCAATGGCTCTCATTTCTATCTCAATAAATAGTACCGGAAATAGTACCCTCTAAGAGTGTAATTGTTATTTGACTTTTACACTAGAAAGTCATTAAATTTGATAGCAAACTTCTACATACAAAAATTACGTGTGGTACAGTCGAGCACAGTGAATGGTAAAATATTATTTTTATTACCAAAGGAATTGAGATTCGAATAACTATGGAGTTCATTAATAGACGACGACCTAAAATAAAATAGGTAGGATATTTAATATCAGTAAACCAAGGGTGGCCAAAAAAGGGGGTCCTGAGGTTGGTGTGTCTGTCTTTGGCACCGTAGCTCCTAAATATCCTAGATTTGGATGCGGATTTTTTATATGAAGGCTGGTTTGTAGCGGTGATTCTTACTTCGACTATAAATCTAGTGATAACTGTTATAAATCACAAAATTTGTAGTTGAAGGTGAATGAGACCCACTCCAACTTATATCTATGTATCAAGCATTGCTTATTTATGATTTGTTGATCGTGAATGACCGCCCGCCCGCGACTTTGTCCGCGTGAACCCCTTACCCCGTGACAAATTTACAAAAATGTTCATTTTTATACAAACCTTGTCCCGACAAATACAAATACAACAAAAAAGAATTAGCCAAATTGGTGCAGCCGTTCTGAAGTGATGCGCGTACAAACATTTTTGCAATTGATTTTTATTAATATAAATACATACCTACATAAATAGCGACTGCACATGTGCTCAGCGTGACAGGTGGTGAGCCCATCGCTGTTCTAAGCTGTTGGATGTATGTGCAGTCTTTAGTCCGTTACTCGCCTATTACGACACCCAAGGGAAGAGGGGGTGGTGGGTGGTGGTAAGTACGCGACACAGTTAAACACTTTATACAGTCCAGAAAACTAAGAATATGATTTAATTTGTTATTCTACGATTAATAAAAAACAATAACGTATTTCTGTAGGTAAGTATATATAATATATTCAAACTGAGTAGGTACCTACCTAGCTAATGAAAGATCAACTGCAAATCGACATGATCATAAAATGCTATTACAGATGAAATATACATAGGTACTTACTCATTTAAAGATCACTCACATCACAATGAAACAAAATTCACAAGTGTTTTTATTAATTGTTTCACAAATTAACTATTCGCAAACCTTTGCGGTTGCGGTGGCAAGGCAAAGTAAACGACTAAAAAAATCGGTTCTAGAAAACTATGCGTTCCCACCGCGGCGTCAAGCAAATTGTTGTGAATTGCAATATTGATCTTTAGCACTTTCATAATACAGGCCAGTTTGTAAGTAACTAAAGTAAGAAGTGTGATAAGCGCCATCTATTGTAACTTGTTCATACTAAGATGCATCACTGTCGCGCGTCGATAAGTTGCACTATGATCATCAAAAGTAACAGATTGTTCTCGCACAATATTGAGCTTTCAATTTCAGACATAAGGCAAATAGTTCCTTACATAGAAGGTGCTTTTACTTTATGAAATCCGGCAAAGATACGATAGTCAATATTATATATATACTCTTTATTGCACATAAACACACATATAGAAAAAAAATACAGACAATAGTGAGCAAAGGTGGACTTATCTCTAAAAGAGATCTCTTCCAGCCAACCTAAGGTGGAATGGGAGCGTGATGTATTAGTGGGAACAACAAAAGTGCTTATTAATTAATAACAACAAAACAAAATATTGCCAATAAATATAGGTAATAGTAGGTAAGGTAGTTAGGTACTTAAATAAAATATATAAAAATAATACTACATACTAGGTACTACAAATAATAAAAAAAATACTTCAAGTAAATAATATAATAATACTTACATAAATAATATAAATAAAAATAAACATGTGTCTATATGATGTCTATGATTGCGATGAAATTAGTGTCAGAAAGTGGTCCTATGGTATTTTGAAAAAAATGGATCTCATTTATAAGAAAAATAAAAATCAATTATATAACTGATATTAAACTTGCTCGTTACGTATTGTATATACGTAACGAGGAAGTTTAATATCAGTAATAATTAATATTTAATATCCTATTAATTTCAACAAAACTAAAAGTAATTTGTAGTAGGTACATAACACGATATATACGATACGATTAATAATATTAAAATGATTATGAGTTCGCCTGTACCTCATGTCAATGATTGTAGAAGTTTGCTATCAAATTTAATGACTTCTAGTGTAAAAGTCAAATAACAATTACACTCTTAGAGGGTACTATTTCCGGTACTATTTATTGAGATAGAAATGAGAGCCATTGCTGGTTCTGTTTTCGCGCAACGAGGTGAGTACGCTAGGCGTAGAACCTACGCCTAGCGTACTCACCAAACTATGTCTATAACTTTTGAACCATAAGGGTACTATTTATTTCCTTTGGGCACTATTTGGTACTATTTGGGCACAATTTTTTGGCATTCTTGAAATAACAGAATTCCATGGTGAGTACGCCAGGCGTAGGTACACACAATTGTGTTAGATGGCGGCCGCCGCAAACGTAGTGATTAAATCCTCTTTGGCCGCCGCCGCCGCCGCCGTATAGTCACCAGTGACTCGCCACGCTTCTTTTTTCTATTAATCGGCCAGCCGTTAGTATACGGCCAAAGTGCCCGCTCTGGTTGAGCGTCGGGCGGGGCGGGGCGGGCAGCGTTCATGTATAACAAATGCTAGCGCGTAGTTGTGTCCTGAGTAACGGCCGAGCGGAGCGTCGGCATCAGCGGGCTGGTTTGCGTCGAGCGGGGCGTCGCGTGCAAGTTCAAACTTGTTTGTGCTGTGCCGCGGTGATACGAGCGTTGCTGAAGGTTCGAAGAAATAATTACAGAAATCCAGAATAAACCTGAAATATGGTTGTCTTCGCATTCTTTATATAAGAACAGAATAGTTAAAGCAAGAGTGTGGAGGGAATTAGCAATAAAACTGGACATTGAAGGTAAATATCGTTTATTTTTTACATTACAAATTATTTATATTTTGCCAAAAGTAATCCGAAAATTGCTGTCGAATATTTCTCGCCACCAAGAATTAACTCAGAATACTTCTAATATGTAATATTTTAAAACTATTAACAATACAATTTTTTAAATTAATATGACTTATTTAACCTTTTACCATAATGTCACTACAAGTTTTTCCATGGGAGTTATCGAATCTGATTATGTAGAAATTAGCTTACTCAGTTTTAATCTTGTTTCAATTCTTTATTTTTTTTAATAAATTTGTTTTCGCTTACACCAATTATCTAGACCGAGATGAGTATTCTTTTGAAACTCATTAATATGGTAACATAACGGATAAATATACATGAACGTAGAAAAAACACCCATACCCGAAATCAATTTAGAAAAACAGTTTTTCTCTAAATTGGGCCAACCGGAAATTGAACCCGGGACCTCAGAGATGGCGCGACGCCAGACCCGGGCGTGCTGACCACTCGAACACGGAGGTCGTCATTTCAAGTCAACTCAAATCAATTCTCTGTAATACATAATCAAAAGTTGCCAATTTCATCCTTGTATCCTCATAAAATTTTTCTTCGTTCCATCTTAATGTTTGAAACAACATAGAAAACTCTCCAAAGAGTTTTCTTTGCTTCACAATGTCTCTAGGACCTTGTCTTGACTCACAAATATATTTTAGCCACTAATTGTTTTCCAAATACATATCAATAATATCGTACAACGCGGATGCCATGTTAAAAACGTACCAACCCGCACAAACGCCGAGCGTGCATTAAGGCCGCTCAGAAAACGCTTTCTCGACCGCTCAACACCGCCCCGACCGACGCTCAACCAGAGCGGGCACTTTGGCCGTACACTTATTAGCCTTGACATAGCCAAGGCTTTCGATCGGGTCTGGCACAAAGCTCTTCTCTCCAAGCTCCCGGCATACGGTTTGCCCGCTCAGTTCTGTACCTGGATTGCTAGCTTCCTGCATGAGCGTAGAATCCGTGTCCTTTCGGATGGATGCGCTTCGTGGTTCATGTCAGTGAAAGCTGGTGTTCCTCTAGGCTCCGTTCTATACCCCACGCTGTTCCTTCTGCATATCAATGACATGCTTCCTCTTGGAAACATTCTTTCATCAAGTACCTTCTCGATGCCTTGGACAGATTGCAGCGCCGCGCTGTGCGTATTATCGGCAATGCAGAGGTCACTAATACTCTCGAGCCTTTGCAATTGCGTAGAGATGTTGCGTCACTCAGCGTCTTTTACCGTTTATACCATGGCGAGTGCTCTGAAGAACTCTTTGAACTCATTCTTCTTTATCCCTTCCTCCATAGGAGTACCTACGCGTGCTGCTCTCCGGAGTCAACAATTTACAGTCTCTAATATTCAATCACGCACAGAGAAAGGACAATGGTCACGTAGTATGAAATTTAAACCCAGGCCCGGCGCAAAAGAAATGAACCTCAAAATACTAGTAATGTTGAGTAATTAATTACTGCCTAAGGGACACCGCCGAGATATTTTTCTAAATGTATAAAATTGCTATTGAAAGTTTTGCAGGGGTCATATTAATGTTTCAGTAAAAGGATCATTAAATCGCTAAAATGGGTGTTTAGCAGGGAGTAATAGGGGGTAGGTATAATCCAAATATTTTTGTACAGTATAAATATTACCACCACTACCTACTTACTTACTTTTTCTTTTTATTATTATTATTATTATTATTCTCTTTATTTAACATTATTTTAAGTTTAATTTTTTACAATGTTTTATATAAAAACCTATTTACAATATAAAATATTATAAAAAACTTAACCTAGGTTGCCACCGGCAGCGGGGATAGACCCAAGCTATCGGTGGTTAGGGCTGCAGAGTGAGGAACCTCCTGACAATACGTGCCGTGTCAAGGAGTACTGCCTTTTGCATCTGACCCTTGACCCAACCTTTCAGCGAGAGCCTCTCTAGGTGTTGATCGAGGCTCTTCGCTATAAGGCCGTGTGCCGAAACGACTATCGGTACAATAATGGTTGAATCCACATCCCACATGGCGGTAACCTCGTGAGCCAAGTCAAGGTACTTACTGAGCTTGTCCTTCTCGGCTTTCACGAGGTTCTCGTCATGAGGTATGGTGATATCAACCAATATTGCTTGGCGCTGAGATCGGTCGATCACCACGTTATCAGGCTTATTAGCGACAATAGTCCTGTCCGTGATGATAGAGCGATCCCAGTAGAGCGTTGCATGACCATTTTCGAGAACTGGCGCAGGTGCGTACTTATAGTACGGCACCTCTGATTCAACAAGGCCATATCGAAGAGCAAGTTGCTGGTGAATTATTCTGGCTACTTGGTTGTGTCTGTGCAAATACTCTCCGTTAGCAAGATGAGAACAACCGGAAATAATATGTCGGAGTGATTCTCCAGGACGGCGGCATGCCCGACAGATGTCGACCGTACCGTCCTTCATAATATATTTCCGGTAGTTATTCGTCTTGATAACTTCATCTTCAATGGCACAGACAAAACCTTCGGTTTCCCCAAAGAGGTCACCGAAACGTAGCCAGTTCACCGAGGCAGGCAAATCTACATCAGGCCCAGTTAGAGCCCGATAGTAGCGCCCGTGTAGCACCTTGCTCTTCCATATGTCCTTGCGATCGAGAGTGCTTAGCACCACTGGTTTGCGCCAGTTTTCTGTTGCCAAGGAGAGCGGCGTGAAGTGTCTATCAACTGCCACGACATCCAAATGCATCCCGCACTCACTGTTAAGGAAATAATCCCTGTGTACTCGCCACGGGCGAGACGTCTTGTAAGCGTATTAAGATACGCCTAGCGCCATCTAGCGTTGTATCGCGAAGTTGGCGCGCAGCAAGTGAAGGAACGACGCGGCCGGCGAGTGAGGGAGTCTGTCTGTTAACTACCGCGAGACGCCCACAAAATACGCGCGCTGGTATCTGCCCTTATTTTTAGTGACTCCTGAACCTAATGTGAAGAGACCACCTAAACGCCTAAAGAACTGCCCTAGTGAATAGTTTCGTGTAGTGACTGTGCGCCAGGAAACCCAACCTACCTCGCCGCCCGTGGTCAGCTCGCCCCCCGGTTCCTGTGACTCAACATCCCTGTAAGTACTTTATTCCCTTATACCTCCTGCCTAACCCTTATTTCGCCGCTGTTACTGCGAACGCCTTTCGCCGTAACATTTTGGTCATCTTCGAACCGGTAATATTAGATACCGGCGACCTTCCCGTAACCAGAACCTAACTTTCTTTTAATTTTCAATTTTAATACAGTCCGCTAAAGATAATTATTTCCGCCCATATTCTTATTCTATTTCTAAATCTTATATCTAATTAGTGCCATCATTTCTAAATTCATTTGTTCACATAACTTTACCCTGTCCCAATCAAAATTTGGTGAGGTAGTTATGAATCATTTGTGTTAGTATAGCTGGCCAACGTACACTTATATTATTTTATTTTTATTGTTGATTTTGTGTATGCAATCGAAAGTGTGATGCAATGTTGTAATGTTGTTGTAATCTGAGCGGGCTTGTGTGTGTACCCAAATGATTTTTGCCTAATGATACGTTGTTCATACTCCTAACGGTAAATTAGTAGTTAAACTATTACGTTACGTATGGTATTATGACGAGAGATTGCATTGTTATTTTTCCCGTTTTATTTTTTAAGGAATTTTTTATGTTCTTGTCGTGTTAAATCGGCTCAGATCTCGTGCATGCTCACCACGCGTGCCAAATAGCGTGCTTTATTTTTTCGCTCGTGTTAATTTTATATCTATTTTTTTTTATTTTTTATTTTTGCCTTTGCGATCGGCTCATTCTTTGTGCGTGCTCACCACATGAGCTTAGTGTGTTTCATTTAGTTTCATCAGTTTTTTTTATATCGCTTACGGCTATTTGCGTGCGTTGCCTTCGCTTCTACACACGTTAAGTTTAATTAAGTTTTTATTATTTGTTTATTTGTTTATTTTGTTTACTTATTTTTTCTGCGACCGACTCATTCTTCGCGCTAGGTTCCGCTACAGGTCTGCCCGACTGTGAGCGCCTTGCCCAATAGTGGGCTACGGATGACGTGATTTCCTTTGTTGTTTTGTTTGTTGTTTGTTTTGCGGTCGGCTAATATTGCGTACGCGCGTTCAATAGACACAGACATACACGTACACGTGCGTTGCCCACCCGTGGGCCATATACAAGGCGTCCCAACTTAGTTTTGCTCTCTTTATTGTTGCGTTAATTTTAGCCCATTCGCCCTTACCTTAGTAAACAAATACATCCAGCCCAACTATAGAATATATACAGGGTGTTGTTCTTTTTACTGCCTTTAAATTTGTTAATTTTTTTTTATTTTTTTTATTTTTTCTTGTCTCCTTTTATTCATCGCGATGCCGACCAAGTCACAAGCCGCGATTTTTAGGGAGGCCGCCAAAGCAATACACCAACTCCTAGAGGTGGGGTCACGGATCATTGCTGGCGACACCAAACATTCCATAACGGAATTTAACGTGCGTTTCGCACAGGTACAGGGTATTAAGGAGAAGCTGGATTCAGTATATTGCAGCATTCTTGACGAGGAGAACTTAGACGAGGGGGTTGAGAGGACATACACTGAGAACCACACAAAGGCCTCCGGGGCATACCTGGGGATACTTGTGGCTAGGGAGGAAATCTTACCCTCTTCCACGTCGTCCCCAACCCATAACGCTCAGCCCAGTCTCGGCGTCAATACGCCTACAGCCGTCCTCCCCAAGATAGCGCTGCCCAGGTTCAGCTCAAAGGTGGAGGACTGGCCTTCCTTTATTGCACTGTTCAGGAGTTTGACTGACGACATGGCGACCTTGTCGGAAGCAGTCAAGCTCCACTATCTCTTCTCAAGTCTCAGCGGTGAGGCATTAAGCATGGTGTCCCACCTAAAGGTCACCAATGAAAATTTTGCCGTGGCCATGGACATCCTTACCAAGCGGTACGAGAACCGCCGGGTTCTCATCGATAGTTTCGTCGACATAATCCTGGGGCTGCCGAGCATCCACACGCGCTCTAACATACGCACACTTTTCCTCACTCCGCTGGTGTCCGCCCAGTGTGCCCTTAGTAATTTGGATCTGCCCATAGGAGACGACTACGTGTCTGTGTCGATAGTGGTGCGAAAGCTTAAGGGTGAGCCCCGCACGTTATTTGAACGCAGACACGGGTCTAGCAGCACCCTGCCCACGTTGAGTGACCTCATCTCCTACCTCGAGGAGCACGCGCGCTGTGTGGAGACAGAGTTCTCCAACATAGCCCAGCCGCAGCCCATTCACGCCCTGCCCGGCCCTTCTCGTAGCCGCGCGCCTCCACAGTTGCCCCATCGCACTTATGCTCAGATGGCTCAGCAACAACCCGACCATTACCGTGGCCGCTCCTCAGCTCCATCGCCTCACCGCGCCTACGATCAGCCTACTCACCAACCGTCACGCCCAGCGCAGCAAATGCGTCACCGCCCATCCACCTCCCCGGCTCGCAGTCAGCCCTTCCCCGTCTACTCGGCCTTCCAGCAAAGCTGCTCCTCATCATCGTCCTCGTCCTCTTCCTCACGCTCGACGTCCTACTGTCCCTATTGTGCCACTAGGGGACATACGCTCATGACGTGCAGATGGTACAATGCCCAGCCAACACAGGGCCGTTTGGACTTTGTACAGGCACGCGAGCGCTGCCAGCGTTGTCTTGGCCGTCACTACGAGAGCGAGTGCAAGTCAAGGGGGGCATGCAAGAACTGTGGGAGCACGAACCACCACACGTCCCTCCATCGACCAGACGGCCCAACGCACTCAGCTCATTCGTCGTCTGTACATGTACCCCCACCACAGCTGACAGAGCACTCGAGGGAGCGTCCCAGACACAGCAGGCGGCACGAACCCGCACAGGCTAAACAGGTGCGACCCAGCTCTGCTCACAGAGCCAGCCCGCCCAGGTCCGGTTCGCCAGGTAGGCCCCGCGAACGCCGCCAGCAATTATGACTCCCAACTATCACAGAGCACCCTAGCGAAGAGGTAAATTTAGCCCATGCCCAGTCAACCCATGCCCACACAGCTGATACATACTCAGCTCATACAATTTCAGCTGATACTCAATCAGCTCACTCACCTTCTGTGCCCACTGGCACACCCATTTTGTTGCCAACCGTCTCACTAAGAGTCGCGGACGTACATGGCCATCTTCACACAGCCAGATCTTTATTGGACTGTGGCAGTATGCTGACATTAATAACGTCACGCATGGCACGACTTTTGAACCTGCCATCAAAACCCACTTCTTTAAAAATTACAGGAGTTGGGAATCAGCACAAACATGAGTCAAAGGCGGCAATAACAATAGTATGCCGACCCACTCACAATGATACTCCTACAATCACTGCCACAGCTCACATTTTAAAAAACGTCACTGGCTACCTTCCCTTAGAGAAGGTACCAAACATTTCCCACGTACTAGGCCAGCCACCCGTGCCATTGGCTGACCAGCTTTACCACACACCAGCCCCGATCGACCTCTTGTTGGGGTCGGACGTTCTTGGCCAGGTGTTGGACGGGACTAAGGTCTCGTTGGGCCCGGGCAAGCCCATAGCCTTCGGCACGATTTTCGACTTCGCGTTGATAGGACCCATTGAGGACTTGTATGCGCAGCCGGCGCAGCAGGTTAACTCAGCTCACGTCGTCAGCTCACAACCAGACTCAGCTGAATCAGCCCAGGACATACGTCAGAGTCTGGAAAGGTTCTGGGAGTCTGAGGAGCCCCTCCCTCAATCTCACACTCATAATGATCCCCTGGAGGAACAATGCGAGGAAATCTTCCGCTCTACCACTACACGCGATCCCTCAGGCAGATATACGGTCGCTCTGCCCTTTCTAAAGGACGCCCCTCAAATAGGTAAAACTCACCCTATCGCATTACGCAGATTCCTCAATATTGAGAAGAAGCTAATGGCGAACCCGTCTCTGCGTTCTAAATACGTCGACTTCATGGCCGAATACATCGACTTAGGGCACATGGCTCCCTGTCACCCAAATACATTCGCCCATAAACCTCACTTCTACATCCCTCACCATGGCGAATTTAAGTCAGGGTCGGACAAGCTGCGCATTGTTTTTGATGGTAGCTGCAAAAGCTCCAATGGTGTCAGCATAAATGAATGCCTACACACAGGCCCCGCCCTTCAACAGGACATTGTGGACATCATCATGTCCTTCAGAACGCATCCAGTCGTTTTCAGCACTGACATCCAGAGGATGTTCAGAAATGTGCTGGTTGCCCCAGACCAGAGACGGTATCAGCTGATACTATGGCGGTCCTCACCAGATCACCCTCTGCTCACCTACGCCCTCAATACAGTCACCTACGGCTTAAGATCAAGCCCATACCATGCAATCCGCACTCTGCTTCAGCTGGCTGATGATGAAGGCCATCGCTACCCTGGAGCCGCTCAGGTTCTTCGCAAGTCTATCTTCGTTGATGACATCTTGTGTGGTCATGACACAGTTGAATCCGCCCAAGCACTTCAGGACGAGTTGATAAGTCTGCTAGACCTAGGCGGCTTTCAGCTCAGTAAGTGGACATCTAACTCGCCTAAGCTGCTCGAGAGATTTCCCGACAACCAATGCGACATGCCCAAGGACTTCGACATGAACCCAGAGTCCACGTCCATTAAGGTCTTGGGTATACAGTGGAGCCCTCAGTCAGACGAGTTCACCTACCGCATCTCTCTACCCCCCATCACACATGTCACAAAGCGGTCTATTTTAAGCACCGTAGCCTCACTTTATGACCCAAACGGCTGGGTTTCTCCCGTTATCTTCCGCGCAAAGCTGCTGCTTCAGCAATTGTGGCTACTGAAGCTGGAATGGGATGAGCCCACTCCCTCTGAAGTACAAACGGAGTGGCACCACATCTCAGAGGATCTGCCGCTGTTGTCTAGCATTCGCTTCCCTCGGCACATTTGTGCAAACAAAAGCTCAGCTGCATACTCGCTTCACGGGTTTGCAGATGCCTCTGAAGCCGGGTTTGCCGCCGTTGTTTACCTCCATGAGCTCGATGCCTCCGGAGATACTTTGGTACACTTGATTGTCGCCAAGTCGCGAGTCGCACCAATCAAGAATCGCCTCACAATCCCCAAGTTAGAGTTGTCGGCCGCCACTCTACTCTCCCAGCTCATGATCCGTGTGTCAGTTCAGTTATCGGCCCATATCAGTATACAACAATACATATGTTGGTCAGACAGTACGATAGTCCTGGCCTGGCTCAATACACCGCCTCACCGTCTTCAACCCTTTGAAGCCAACAGGGTAGTCAAAATCAGCTCAGGCTCACCAGAATGTACCTGGCGACACGTACCTTCCGAGCTCAACCCGGCAGATTGCGCAAGCAGAGGGATGTCTGCGCAATCCCTGGCAGCCCACGACTTATGGTGGTCTCCCACGTGGCTTAGACAGCCTTGTGAGTCTTGGCCTGCGATGCCTTTAGCTCTGGGCCATCACGCCCTGCCCGGCCTTAAGCCCAAACACGTCCCGTCACTGGTCACAGTGCCCGGTCTTGACTTTGACCTGCTCACTCGGTTCAGTTCACTAGACAAGCTCGTCGGAGTGACAGCTTGTCTAAAACGCTTTCTGCACAACTGCAGACACCACCCAGATTCGCGATGCTCAGGCCCCTTGTACGTCAGTGAACGAAGAGAGGCCCTACTTTACTGGGTGCGCAGTGTTCAGCACAATGAGTTTGTAGAGGACATCCACCGCCTTCAAACTGGCAAAATCTGCTCCGTCAGACTCCAGCGGCTGTCACCTCTCATTAAAGATGAGCTCCTTAGAGTTGGTGGACGACTGTCCCATGCGTCTATCCGATATGACGCGCAGCATCCGCTCATACTTCCCAGCTCTAGCCCACTTGTAGACCTTATCATTGACCACTACCACAAAATACACTGCCACCCTGGCGCTGACACTTTACACGCTATCCTACGCCAACAATTTTGGATATTGTCCGCGCGCCGTATTATTAGACACCGAGTTTTTAAATGCATTAGATGCTTTCGATGCCGGGCCCAGCCGCAAGCGCCCTTCATGGCCGACCTGCCAGCCGATAGAGTTACGCCTCAGCCAGTATTTAGTCAAGTCACGACCGATTTTGCCGGACCATTCCTCGTTAAATCTAGTACCCTACGTAATGTTAAACTCTTAAAAGCGTACTTTTGTATATTCGTGTGCCTCTCGACTAAGGCGGTTCATTTAGAACCGGTCTCGGACCTCAGCACGGAAGCGTTCCTCGCGGCATTACAGCGTTTTATAGCACGCCGCGGTGCCCCGGTTCTCATCCGCTCGGACTGCGGTACAAATTATGTAGGCGCTAGAAATCAGCTCATCGAAGTACAAAACTTTCTAGCCTTGAACAATGATACGATTGCGCACAAGCTCGCTGGTCAGCACATTACTTGGTTGTTAAACGTCCCTAAGGGACCATGGTTCGGTGCGTTACATGAGATCAACGTAAAATCAACAAAGCAACTTTTATATCGCGTAATTGGCGAACAGCACCTCACATTCGAGGAATTCTCTACACTTTTGGCACGAATCGAAGCTGTCTTTAACTCTAGACCTCTCTGCCCATTTTCGTCTGATCCTTCAGACTTTGAGCCGCTTACGGTCGGACATTTCATTATAGGCCGCCCACTAACGGCCCTTCCCGAACTATCCGTGGAAGATAGGCCGATCTCCACACGTAGGCGATTCCAGATGGTACAGGCCCTTTCCCAGCGCTTCTGGACGCTGTGGACCCAGTCCTACCTCCACACACTCCAAACCCGCTCCAAATGGTTGTCCCCATCCTCCCCTCCCCGAGTTGGCGAGCTCGTCCTCATCAAGGAGGACAACCTGCCTGCCCTTCAATGGAGACTGGGGCGCATTACTCGCACCCTGCCTGGGAAGGATGGCGTCGTGCGGGTGGTGGACCTGGACACCGCCAATGGACACCTCCGGAGGCCTGTGTTCAAGATTGCCAGGCTCCCTCTGGATGAGCCCACCCTGGGCCCCGGAGGATGTACTCGCCACGGGCGAGACGTCTTGTAAGCGTATTAAGATACGCCTAGCGCCATCTAGCGTTGTATCGCGAAGTTGGCGCGCAGCAAGTGAAGGAACGACGCGGCCGGCGAGTGAGGGAGTCTGTCTGTTAACTACCGCGAGACGCCCACAAAATACGCGCGCTGGTATCTGCCCTTATTTTTAGTGACTCCTGAACCTAATGTGAAGAGACCACCTAAACGCCTAAAGAACTGCCCTAGTGAATAGTTTCGTGTAGTGACTGTGCGCCAGGAAACCCAACCTACCTCGCCGCCCGTGGTCAGCTCGCCCCCCGGTTCCTGTGACTCATCATCCCTGTAAGTACTTTATTCCCTTATACCTCCTGCCTAACCCTTATTTCGCCGCTGTTACTGCGAACGCCTTTCGCCGTAACACCCTGAGACTGCACACCTCATGGTTATGTAGGTCCTTGGCATTTAAAAAGCCGCGACCCCCACATCTCCGCGGGATGTACAGCCTCATAACAGATGAGCGCGGGTGTAGCAGTCTGGAAGTCGTGAGCATTTGACGGACTCTTCTATCCAAGGCGTCCAATTCGGTCTGAGTCCATCTTAGTATGCCAAAGGAGTATGTGAGCAGAGGCATAACCCAGCCATTAAAAGCACGCGTCTTATTGCCACCCGATAAAAGACTGTTAAGTACTTTTCTCAGGCGGCAAAAGAATCGCTGCCGTAATGACTGTTTTATGTCCCCATCCTCAACACCCAAAGACTGACATACCAAGATATTTATATGTTTCAACTTCGGAGAGAGATCTGAAGTTTATCGTTTCGGAGAGTTGTAAATTGGTTGAATTTACTACTCTCCCACGCTGTACATGCATAACCGCATACTTATCTACACCAAACTCCATCTTGATGGCACTGCTGAAAGTCTCAGTAATTTTCAGCAGTTTTACCAAGTCTTGGCGGTTTGGTGCGAATAACTTGAGGTCATCCATGTACAACAAATGCGACATAACTTCACCCCCTCTCCGCAGTCGACAGCCTAACCTTGAATTTCTCAATAAAGTACTGAGAGAATTCAAAGCTAGGCAAAACCATAAAGGACTCAGACTGTCGCCCTGGAATATGCCACGCTCTATCCTTATAAGATCCTGCGTGGCAAAAACACTATCTCGACATCCTGGTTGACGCAAGACCGTGGTCCACTGCCGCATACATGACATCAAAAAGGATTTTAAAGTTATATCAATTTTATATAACTGTAAAATCCTCACCAACCATGTATGCGGCACCGAATCATAGGCCTTCTTATAGTCAATCCAGGCTGTGGAGAGAGTCCCTCTGCCACGCCGAACCTTCTGGCATATGGTCATGTCAATGAGGAGAAGCTCCTTAGTACCACGGGACCCAACCCTACATCCATTCTGAGTCACGTCCAAAATATTATTTGCAACAATGTGCGAGTTAATTTTTGTTCTCAGAATGGATGTAAGGAGCTTGTATAAAGTAGGTAAGCACGTGATGGGTCTATAATTTTTCGGTTCCGTGGTACTACCTGATTTATGGAGCAGAAAAGTGACACCAGTAGTCAACAAACTTGGGAGTGAGCCGAGCTCTATGGCTTCTTGGAATTGTGTTGCCAGTAACTCGTGTGAACATCGAAACCATTTGATCCAGAAGTTGTGCAATCCGTCCGGTCCTGGGCATTTCCAATTTTGGGCCGTACGGATTGCACAACTTACGTCAGCTGTACTAATATTAATAGGCTGCATGGTCTCGATAGGTTCACACGCCTCACTGACAACACTCATCCATTCACCTTCCGTGTGCTCGACGGGCACCGACCAAATGTTGCGCCAGAAATTAGTCATGGCATCAACATCCGGTAGCTGCCCGTCGCTCACACGTTGATCAGCTCCTTCTCAACGTCTGTATACTTTTCTTTGGTCACTTTGAAAGAGGCGGTTTTGTTGGTATCGTTCCACACGCACTCTGTAGCGACGTATACGGTTTGCCCATGCATAGACTTTTTGCTTCAGAAAGTCAATACGTTCCGTCACACAAGCCATATAGTTTTCCGGTCGGACATCAGTCCCGACAAAGGCTTGTGTGACGAATCGCATGACGCGAGGCCGATTATTGCCATTTCTGAAGCAAATTAGGTTTGCAATGAGTGTCCTGAACCTATTGATACGCCCCTCGATCCTCAATTGCCAAGCAGGGGCAGTCCCGGTTCGCCGCGGTACGTCGTCCACGTCGCGCAGGTCGATGTGGCGGCGGAGACGGCGATCGCCCGCTCACGCTGCTCGACTCGTCTCTGGTGAAATCATCAGACGAGGAGCTGGAGGTCGGCGGAGCAGGCGATGATGGAGGGCGTGCGCTTCGTTTGGCTCTTGTTTGCATCAAATAATCATTTTCTCTTCATCGTGTTGACGTGGAAACGTCACAAATTTTCTATGATGTTTTTCTATTTTGGTGTTTTTCCAACATTTTACTGATATTATGGTTGATTAACTGTGGTGAATTATAATTTCTATTTCGTATTGTTATTTATATATCGGTTGCACTTAAAATTCAAATTTAGCAAATAAAATAAAAATCCGATAAAAAGACATGACTTTTGATGTCAGTGACCAAAGAGCATTATTATTATTATTAAAGTAGTAGCAGAAGTCATCAATGATACGATACGATATGATATGAACATTATTCAATTTCTAAATCTAGGATTACATCGTCCAATGTGTGTCCGGGATGATTGAAGTTTTCTTCAAATCTAGCCCAACTCAAGTAATATGTTACACTTATCATATCAGCACAGCTGCCTAAAGTCCGCTTTCCATGAATACATAAACAATAATGTTCCAAAATACCGTGCCGGCTATTTTCACTTTTATACAATATATAAGTGTAGTATGTTCTGTTTTTGACGTGTCTTGATTGGATTCGGCATCTTATCAATATACTATCTTCGCATTAAATAATGCAACGAACACTGGATGTCTGTAAACTTCAATGTCATAGACACCCGTTCGTTTAATGTGCTCGCTGCAATAGGAACGTGCTATTTTGCATTGGTAAGTGCCGACAGCAAACAATATAAGCTCCTCTTGTGCAAGCCTGGGAAATTTTTTAAACGCCAGATCATTTACCTTTCAAGCACATAAACGCGGCTCTTTGACGGTTTAAATTGTACTCGATAACGTAGTCCGCTAAAAGATTGGGCTTGTGCGTGTTTCTGTTAATGATTTCAAAATTATAACCAACCAACCAACAGTACATTGGCTATCCTCGTACGGCTATTGAAACGCGTTTATGAGTGCCGCGGCTATTTTGTAATCTGTCATTATGATGGGTAGAGCTCTATGAATACCCGGTATCTAAACATTTTGAAATCACGTTTAAATCTTCCATTTATAGTTTTCACAACCCATCTGCACAAAGTTACTAATCTAGATTTATTTGCTTCTTCGCATGTTAGTTGTCTTTCACCAAGCCTTTTGGTTGGGGGCATATGGACTATATAGCCGTACATCTCAAGTAGAGGAACAGCATCACGAAATCCCCTATCTACGATGAACGTATCATCTTCTTCGAGGTAATAATTAATTGGTGCCTTCTCAGGCGCACCTTCAGGATTTTCTAAAATCTGCTGCATGATTACAGCATCTGAGGCTGTGGCGGCGTATGGACCTGTGACATCTAAAAAATGTTTATCACCGCAGACCAACATAAAAGGTTTATTAAGGTTTGAATACTTATGTAGACTGAAGCTTTCTCTTTGTAATAGAAAGTTAGAGCTTTTATTGTATAAAAATGTTACTTTCGTCATATATTAACGCCTTTGGCGATAGATCATTCCTAAAGATGTAGTTGGGAAGAATCCGGTTTCTTTCAATTATTTCTGTTCTGCTAATGTGATCTATGCCCAAATGTAACACTACAAAGTCATTGTGAGAACACTCTCTTGGCAATTTGATTTCTCGATCTATTGTTCGTCTCGATTTACTAAAAAGCGTTGCCAGTCGTATACTAGGTTCACCCCCGTTCTTATTTTTGATAAGTAAATGCCCAGGTCTCTGTGGGTGTGAGTAGAATTTGATCTGCGAGACAAAGTCGGTACTTATTCTAATAAACTATTGAACTGTTCGTGGTTCAAGCCAGTCCAGAAATGTAAGTCTTCTGCTGTGATTTCGTCTATATTATTGAAAATCAATGGGCCTCTGTTTTCTAGTGCCGATGTATATTTACTATATTATCTCCGAAACTGTCACTATTAAAATCTGTAAGAGCATGTGACACACTCTGAGACATGTTTTCCAAGACAGTATGATGAAGATGATTTTCACAAACCTTCGCAAGTGGAGGTATGTACAGTCGGTAATAAGTGAGCAAAAATACGTTAATAGAATTATGCACTTGCCGGAGTTGCACATTATCACAATCCGCCATCATACAGCGACGGGCAGTGTTTGCCGCCCTAGTGAAACCCGGAACTAGGAAAGAGCTGGTGGCTTGACGTATACGTGGGGCAGGTGGTATGTACCCGTTGTAATGATTAATCGATCCTGTGTCAACAAGACAATCGACCTCGTTTCATCAAATGCTGGCTGAAACAAATAAACAACAATACTGCATTGCGCTTGTACAATGCCAAACGTTCAGTTCCTGCAAAGGTCAGTTCGTAAGGCTTTTTTTCCCTTGATATCCATAAGTCTAGTGGGCCTGATGTAGTTCCACCCATTGTGCTTCGGACGTGTGCTCCTAAATTGTCACCAGTTCTAACGCGCCTTTTCCGGCTCTCTCACACTACTGGCGTCGTCCCGAGCTCTTGGAAGACAGCCCTTGTCCACCCGATTCCAAAAAAGGCGATCGCTCAGATCCGTCCATCTACAGGCCAATAGCTATTACCTACCTCTTTACTCTCCAAAGTAATGGAGTCCATTACAAACCGCCAGCTCTTAGGGTACTTAGAAGAGAACCAGCTACTAAGTGACCGCCAGTATGGTTTTCCTCACGGTCGTTCGCCTGGTGATCTTTTAGTGTACCTTACTCACCGATGGGCGGAGGCAATTTATAGTAAAGGGGAGGCACTGGCAGTTAGCTTGGACGTAGCGAAAGCCTTTGACAGGGTATGGCACAGGGCTCTTCTCTCTAAACTTCCATCCTACGGGCTTCCGTGTACCTACGCCTGGCGTATTCACCATGGAATTCTGTTATTTCAAGAATGCCAAAAAACTGTACCCAAATAGTACCAAATAGTGCCCAAAGGAAATAAATAGTACCCTTATGGTTCAAAAGTTATAGACGTAGTTTGGTGAGTACGCTAGGCGTAGGTTACGCCTAGCGTACTCACCTCAGTTTGGGAAATCTGAGCAAGCTACAACTTTAATTAGTATGTCAAAAAACTGTACCCAAATAGTTCCAAATAGTGCCCAAAGAAATAAATAGTATCTTTATAGTTAAAAAGTTATAGACATAGTTTGGTGAGTACGCTAGGCGTAGGTTCTACGCCTAGCGTACTCACCTAGTTGCGCGAAAACAACCGTGCGATTCTCTAAGCTAAAGCCTTGATAGCTGCGGCTGCCGCAGCGCTGAGAGATGACTCTGTCTCTTTCATATTCATAGAATTAGAAAGAGACAGCAGATCACAGCCATGCGCGCAGCGTCTATGTGTCGCTTAGAGAATCGCAGGCCAGAACCAGCAATGGCTCTCATTTCTATCTCAATAAATAGTACCGGAAATAGTACCCTCTAAGAGTGTAATTTTTATTTGACTTTTACACTAGAAAGTCATTAAATTTGATAGCAAACTTCTACATACATTGACATGAGGTACAGGCGAACTCATAATAATTTTAATATTATTAAATTTCACATTATGTACCTACTACATATTACTTTTAGTTTTGTTGAAATTAATAGGTGTATATACGTAACGAGGAAGTTTAATATCAGTTATGTAATTGATTATAATTATTTTTCTTAATAAGATTCATGTTTTCCAAAATATTGACAATCATATTTTTTGCCGAATTTCATAAAGTAAAAGCACCTTCTATATAAGGAACTATTTGCCTTATGTCTGAAATTGAAAGCTGAATATTGTGCGAGAACAATCTGTTACTTTTGTTGATCATAGTGCAACTTATCGACGCGCGACAGCGTTGCATCTTAGTATGAACAAGTTACAATAGATGGCGCTTATCACACTTCTTACGTTGATTACTTACAAACTGACCAGGGGGGTTACTCTCGAACGCAAACTCAATCTTAATACAATTCCAATGCGATTAATATGAATCGATATTGGGATAAGTAAAGATAATTCCGGAACGCCATCTCCCAAATAATTTGTTCAATCAATTTCCACGCAATTTAATTCCAATGTGGCGCTATTGTCATTTACAAAAGTGCCATTTGACATTTTTTAGATTTGTGATTGGAAATTGATTAATGCAATTCTGTTTCAAGAGTAGTCTACCTGTATTATGAAAGTGCTGAAGATCAATATTGCAATTCACAACAATTTGCTTGACGCCGCGGTGGGAACGCATAGTTTTCGGGAACCGATTTTTTTTAGTCGTTTACTTTGCCTTGCCACCGCAACCGCAAAGGTTTGCGATTAGTTAATTTGTGAAACAATTAATGAAAAAACTTGTGAATTTTGTTTCATTGTGATGTGAGTGATCTTTAAATGAGTAAGTACCTATGTATATTTCATCTGTAATAGCATTTTATGATCATGTCGATTTGCAGTTGATCTTTCATTAGCTAGGTAGGTACCTACTCAGTTTGAATATATTATATATACTTACCTACAGAAATACGTTATTGTTTTTTATTAATCGTAGAATAACAAATTAAATCATATTCTTAGTTTTCTGGACTGTATAAAGTGTTAACTGTGTCGCGTACTTACCGGTGAAAGAATACTACCACCCCCTCTTCCCTTGGGTGTCGTAATAGGCGACTAACGGACTAAACTGCACATTCACTTACATCCAACAGCTTAGAACGGCGATGGGCTCACCACCTGTCACGCTGAGCACATGTGCAGTCGCTATTTATGTAGGTATGTATCTATATTAATAAAAATCAATTGCCAAAATGTATGTACGCGCATCACTTCAGAACGGCTGCACCAATTTGGCTAATTCTTTTTTGTTGTTTTTGTAATTGTCGGGACAAGGTTTGTATGAAAATGAACATTTTTGTAAATTCGTCACGGGGTAAGGGGTTCACGCGGACAAAGTCGCGGGCGGGCGGTCATTCACGATCAACAAATCATAAATAAGCAATGCTTGATACATAGATATAAGTTGGAGTGGGTCTCATTCACCCTCGACTATAAATTTTGTGATTTATAACAGTTATCACTAGATTTATAGTCGAAGTAAGAATCACCGCTAAAAACCAGCCTTCATATAAAAAAATTCGCATCCAAATCTAGGATATTTAGGAGCTACGGTGCCAAAGACAGACACACCAACCTCAGGACCCCCTTTTTTGGCCACCCTTGGTTTACTGTTATTAAATATGTACCTATTTTATTTTAGGTCGTCGTCTATTAGTGAACTCCATAGTTATTCCAATCTCAATTCCTTTGGTAATAAAAATAATACTTTACCATTTACTGTGCTCGACTGTACCACACGTAATTTTTGTATGTAGAAGTTTGCTATCAAATTTAATGACTTTCTAGTGTAAAAGTCAAATAAAAATTACACTCTTAGAGGGTACTATTTATTGAGATAGAAATGAGAGCCATTGCTGGTTCTGTTTTCGCGCAACGAGGTGAGTACGCTAGGCGTAGAACCTACGCCTAGCGTACTCACCAAACTATGTCTATAACTTTTTAACTATAAATGTACTATTTATTTCCTTTGGGCACTATTTGGGTACAGTTTTTTGACATACTAATTAAAGTTGTAGCTTGCTCAGATTTCCCAAACTGAGGTGAGTACGCTAGGCGTAACCTACGCCTAGCGTACTCACCAACCTATGTCTATAACTTTTGAACCATAAGGGTACTATTTATTTCCTTTGGGCACTATTTGGTACTATTTGGGTACAGTTTTTTGGCATTCTTGAAACAACAGAATTCCATGGTGAGTACGCCAGGCGTAGGTACACGGACTTCCTGAGAAATTGTGTTCATGGGTTGCCAGCTTTCTTACTGGGGGTAGCATCAGAGTCGCAGTTGACGGTTCGTGCTCCGACATGAAGCCCGTGAATGCTGGAGTCCCGCAGGGGTGTGTGTTGTCCCCTACTCTGTTTCTTCTGCATATCAATGACATGTTGCATAACAACAGCATTCATTGCTATGCAGACGACAGTACTGGGGATACGCTCTACACCGGGCGAGCTAATATTTCTCTGGAAAGCGTCATCGAGAGCCGGAATAAACTTGTGACTGACACCGAGAACATGTTAAGTCATGTCTCGAATTGGGGACGACATAACCTAGTCCACTTTAACCCCTCCAAAACACAAGTTTGCGCATTTACCGCGAAAAAACATCCCTTGGCTGTACCTCTGAACTTTGAGGGAGCTCCCCTTTATACCAATTCGACTATTGGAATCCTTGGCGTCGATATTTCGAGTGACGTTCAGTTTCGTGGTCATTTGGAAAGTAAACTAAATTAGCTTCGAAAAAGCTGGGTGTGCTAAATAGAGCGGGTCAGTATTTCACGCCCGCCCACCGCTTACAATTGTATAAAGCACAGGTCAGGCCGCATATGGAATACTGCTCCCATCTTTGGGCTGGAGCACCCCAATACCAACACCTTCCATTTGACCGCATTCAACGCAGAGCTGCTCGAATTGTCGACGACGTGGTTATTTCAGGTCGGCTTGATCCACTGGCTCTTCGGAGAGACGTTGCGTCTCTCTGTATATTGTACCGTATATATCATGGGGAGTGTTCTGAGGAATTGTTCGGCTTGATCTCTGCCGCTGATTTCCTTCACCGCACTACACGCAATCGACTGTCATTCCATCCACATCACCTTGATGGATGGCGGTCTACTACTGTGCGTTTTTCAAGAAATTTCTTGCCTCGAACTACAGTGTTGTGGAACCAACTCTCGGCGGCGGTATTTCCAGACCGTTACGACTTAGGGATCTTCAAGAAACTTGAAACTTCCTTAAAGGCCGGCAACGCGTCTACGATTTCTCTGGTTTTGCGGGTGTTCATGGGCGGCAGTGATTACTTTCCATTAGGTGATCCGCTTGCTCGTTTGCCTCCTTTTGCTATATATAAAAAAAAACATTTCATTAACTACATTCACTAACAATTAATAGGTCTTATTAGTCTAAACATCATTATCGGCATGGCACGAACGATTCTTAGAGTAATAAAACAGAACTGACTAATCTTTTGTAACTATAGCCAATATGATACACGTACTAGGTCAGATCGTAGTTTAATCGTAACAACGCAAAGAGGTTAGAATACTTATTACTAACCCCTTTTTCTCACTTTTTATTGTAATGTCACATTGTTTTTGATTATAATAAATATGACACGCAGCCTTAGTTTAAAACAAAAAGGGTGTTTAATCTAAGCACGCAGCTTAAATAAAATCTTAAAGAGGGAAATTGCTAAGGGAATCAATATGGATTTGTTCCCAAACCGCCGCCCAAATCTTTGACTTGCTCCTTCGTGCCATTGCCATGCCGATAACGATGTTTACACCTTTGACATTATATAATCAAAGGTTTACACATTGAGTTATAATGTACTACGTACTAGAGAAGACGACTCAACTAGATTGTTTGTAACACGCGTTAGAGCCAGCTCGCTCCAACTGTAGTAGTCTGTGGCAGGCGCTAGACGCAACAATAGGTGTGTATTTTGTGTTCTATTTTATTAAAATATACCTTTATGTGTGCTAAAACAACTCAGGAAATACAAATAAAACCAAAGGATCACTTTTGGAGGAGGAGACAAAGGATTAGGTACTGCTCGTTATAAGTCAAATAATTTTGACGAGCGTGACCCCAGCGGGATACCCTTTATGATAAGATATCTCGATAACTATTGGTCAACAAATTTTGATATTTGCTAACAAAGGAGAATGCCGGAACCTGTACCAATTGCTTATAAAAAAATTATTTCCCATAAATACTTCAACACTTTTCGACTGCCATTACCAAAATATGAATCATTATTAAATCCGCGTTTACGAAATGTAATAAAAAAGTTCGATAGCCAAAGTTTTTGACTTCCAAATGCGTTTTCGGTAGTCAAGAATTAGATAGATGCTTATTCATTGCCAGCACAAAAAAAAAGTTGATTCCAAACAACAAAAAATCGATTAGAGAAATGCACCACGATTGCTTACTGCCGTACTCAGAGACGTCAATTAAGTTTTAATGACAATTAAATGTCTTTCCTTCTCTATTTAACACTATACATAAGAAAGTGACAGCAAGAGACTTAATTGACGTCTCTGAGTACGGCAGTTAGACGATTAAAATGATTTTGCATTCGTTAGAAGGCATTATGATAGTGATTAAAAAAATCTAAGTTCTTTGTGATATTTTGAATAGATAAAGGTACATCGATTTGGCTGTTAAACTTGATTTCAGACTTTGAATGATCAAATTATTCATTAATCGATTATTTCATAGGCGATATCGATTTTAGACATATTGAATCAAGATGGCAACACTCCTAAACAACTGTCATAAAGTTTGCATTTTATTTAATTATTATTATCCTTCTTAACATTCTGTTAATGTCTAGACACCTGTAGTTTTCCACATAACTTCTAAAGGTAGGGATCATTAACACAACCTATTAGATGACCACTGCAGTGCAGAAGTCTCTCATGTATATCATAAAAGTATTCTGATTACATAACTATGCTGAGATTTTTATGAAAACGTACTATATTTTTTTTAAACCCGCCTCATTTATGGTAGTTTCTACCTTTTATAAGTTCTTTATTTGGTATCTCTTGAAAATATACATATTTACGATTTTAGGTAAGTTATCTATCTTTTTGCAGGTACCTAGCTATATTGCGTTGCTGATAGTTTATTATTTTATTTATTTAAACTGTCATAAACACTTGGAAATCGAAACGTATTCCCTTTATATAGTGAATGGTATCTTTGCAATATTTTAGGCGGGTTTTTTAAAAATATAGTTACTTATGAGGAAAAATCTCAGAACTGCGGATTCGAAAACAAAAACGCTTATTGCCAATGTCAATATTAAACAATAAGCTGGCTTAAAATGGTTGTTTCATCTAAAAGCATTTGGTACAGGCCTCCATACAAAAACCGGCATTCTCCTTTAAACATAATATCAACTAAATCATGGCGAAATTTGAAGCCGATCTGAAGGGGTTATCCCGCTGGGGTCACGGACATTAGAAGTTAAAATGAAAGAAGCGACCCAACCCAAGTGTATTCCTCTAAAGTATAAACCATACAGTGCTTGAGCATGAATCATATATTCGCGAGCTGTGAATAAATATCAGCAATAGAGAGGTCGGGCGATGGGCGGGCGTTTATGGTGCGCGTGTTCGGAATCGAAATATCTCATCTTTGTGATACCCGCCGCTAGCTGAAGCCTGATGCATAGGCGGAGCGGGAACGGGAGCGGTAACACACTTTTTATTGCTATTCTACAACGATGTGGAGCGAGTGAGCTTTGGACCTTCAACTCTACTGATTGTAAGGGTCAATAGGGTGATAAGCTAAAAACGCACTTCATCATCAACCGCAGGGAGCTTTGACTACGAGTAAATTCGTAATATTTGATTTTTTTCTTTATTAACCCTTAAATAAACTTGAAGATAACGAAACGTTAAAAAGAGAGCTACCTCAGGTGGAAATCGAACCCACGTCTAAACCGAACCAAAGTATTGGTTAGACCTGTCGAAATTTCAAACGTGGGCTACTGTAAAAACCAATCGCTTCTACGCTAAAGAATTATACCAAAAAAGTTTTTAATCAATTAGGTACTTACGCATAAGCCTGAACCGCTACAGTTCGCGACTGAGCTCATACCCCAGCTACAAAGATGCGCCGCCTGCCATAAACCCGTCCGAGCTAGCCGCCATAACTCCGCGCGATGTCTTCATGCGCTCGCCAATAAAACCAAGTAACTATACATATATGTGTTGCCAACGTAAGCACATTTAGTTAGTGAGCTCTATTGACATGTCTGATTGAACTACCAAACTTGACGCGTTGTATTTTTAAAAGCGCTTCAAATAACTCCCGTCCATTTAAAGTTAAGTGAAAATGGAGTCCAACGAAGACATCTGGTGACAACGAAGACAACCTCACCCTGCCAGCCCAGAAGGTGCTTCTTCACGCCGCCGGCGCCGTTTGAAGGATTTGCAGTGTCGATATTTTTTATTTCACAATCGTAAACTTGTCGTTAAGTGAAGATAAGGCAGATGGTGCAAGTGCACATCAACTGGAATCCTCTACCTAAGCGAAAATACTTACAACTTTAGAGGAACTAATAAATATTAATTCATGTTATGTCAAAAAATTACGTCCCATAAAACCAGATTTAATATCGTCTGTCGTTTGTATGAACAGTGTTAACTTTCTAGTAGAGTAACTTTACTAAGATAGGAGAATGAAAATAAACCATAAAATCTCCATAATATTCATAGTTTTGTTTGCCTCTTATATGGAACATGAAATCACATTAAGAGGGTTTACGCATTTCGGATTCCCATACAAACTTCCAAGTCGAAATTTTTGGAAACCTATACCCCAATTTTTATGAAACTTAGCACGCTAAAGTAAATTACAAGGATCTAGATAGTTTGTTGAAAACATTTTCAAATAATGTTTATTTAACTGAGTTATTGCGATTTTAAACTTTCTATAGTGGACTTTAAATCGCAATAACTCAGCTAAATAATCGCTTTTTAAAAATGTGTTCAACAAACTATTTAGATCCCTGTATTTTACTCTAGCATGCAAAGATTCATTAAAATTGACTCATTGGTTTTTAAAAATTTCGACTTTAAAGTTTGTATGGGAATCCGAAATGCGTAAACCTTAAGAGTCCCCGCAGACTGCTAACTTTATATCAGTCAATAGTTTGGTTGGCGTTCTAATCAGTATGCGAAGATGTACGATGACATACCTCCTTATACTGATTATAAAGCCAACCAAACTATCGGCCGATATAAAGTTTGCAGTCTGCGGGGACTCTTAGCGATAGGCTTTTCCGATAATTCCGATTGTTCTGTATACTACCATTGACTTGACATCCACTTCTAATTTCAACTTCAGTTCAATTTCAGTTTATTATTGCAATAACTTTATCAAGTGCTTATTTCTTACGCCCTTTTTGAGTATTGTTAAGATAACTTCGTCATTCAATAAATCATACTCATTAAAACCTCATTAAAATATACTACGAAATTATTTAGATACGAGATATCAAAAAGCACTGTAAAAATGAGAGCTATAATAAACATGAAATTCATTCATTCTATTATTTCATCAGTATTTTAGTGCTATAAAAGGACCCTTTTAACCAACATTAAAATGGAGTTCATACGTTTTCTTATTAAAAAAATATCCAATCTTACTTCAAAGCAACAACAGCAGCAAAATGCAGTAGCCCTTCGGCGATCTTATAATTAACTACGTTTTTACTGAACAGGGGATGTCACTAGTACATTCTATGTACAGCTGGCGCATGCTTTTCATTATATTACCCGTAATGGGGGGTATTAGGGCGGGGCGGAAGGATTTAATAAGTGAGCGGCGCGCGGCGCAGGTGAAATTGCAATGCACGCAGCGGCCACGTCACGCCCCGGGCGGCCGAGGGCGGTGGCTGATACGATAAAATGTCGATAAAAGTTTTATATGACATATTAGTTTCATTTTTCAAAACGTCCCGCTGGTGTGCACAGGCCTTCCCATGGACAACAGCACATGGGGAGATTAGGTTATAAACCACACGATAACGTAGGAATCGCTGCGATAACTAGTATTATTTTATTATTTTTTCATATTAGTAACTTAATTTTCTAAATTTCTAAATGTAATTATTTTTAATTGTGTATTAATTGTTATTTTCCTATTGGTGAATTCTCTATTGTCTTTAGTTTTTAATGTATAACTTGCCTGTGTATTGGACATGTAGTCTGTTAGCTGGCATGTAATTGAATAAATAAATAAATTAAGGGGGTGCCGCGCGATCGCAAAAACTGACATAAGTCTCTTAATGAACTTCAAAGCAAAATCAATTATATTGATATTTATAATTAGAACACTACTACACACTTTTACACACTACACTACTTTGAAGTTTCAGACCTAGTAATTTAATTAGAGCAATATTTTTATTCTGCGAAATAAGCAAAACCACCAAAATATTTAATTTTTAAAATTTAAAATTTATCAATACATTATTATATTCATGTAAAAATTATTGTTTCATGCTTAAAATGAGAAAGTTGTCGAAAAAAATAGGTTTTAGGAGTCATTAGATTTATGTATTGTTAAAAGAATTTGTTTCAAATTTCAACAAGGGCACTTAATTTTAATTTATTGCTGGAGTGTTTATTTATTTATTTATTATTATTATTATTAGTTACACGGGCAGTGTTATACCTATATACAAGTACATTAAAATACACGACTCATTATACGATACGTTACAAATAAATGTATCTTTATCTACATCTTTATCTAAAGTAATACTGCTAGGCCTATAAAAGTAGAAAGGCATACAAGCACATTGAGATAAAATAAATTAGATTATAATAAAAAATATTATATCGATCTAACCGTGTCGCACAGTGGTGAAAGAATTCTACCACTATTTGCTGGTTATAAATTGTTAGTCAACTTTGATTCACCATAGCTTGGAACCAATACATCGTACCAAAATGATTGCTAGTACTTATTTGTAGATAATTTATTGACAAATAATTCAGTCTTTGACCATTTTGTCCTAGCTTGTATAGTTTTCCTGAAAATTGAGAAAATCTGTAAAACAGGACACTTTTCGAGGGAGGGAGGAGCGAAGCGGCTTTGCATGAGTCGTGTATTTTAATGTACTTTTTTTTGTTCTTTATAGGCAATTATTTGACCGCGATCTCACCTGATGGTAAGTGACGATGCGGCCTAGGATGTAGCATACTTACCTAGATAATGCCTGTTCACCTTTGCCTTGAAAATGGTTGTACGTGTCAGGAAACAGATCCGCAGTAAGGGAATTCCACTCCTTAGCTGTCCGCATTAAAAATGATGATGCGAAGCGCTTTGTGCGTATAGGTGGTATGTTGACGGTGTAAGGGTGAGATCTCAGTCCGCGCCTCGTTTCCCGGAGATAGAAAGGAGAAGGTGTAATCAGCTCGTGTAGTTCCTGCGCACACTCGCCGAAGTGCAATCAATAAAAAAACAGAAAGATTGGCAACCTTGCGTCGATGTTCAAGACTCCGCAGCTTGGATTTGACGAGTTTAGAGTCGCCAATGACCCTCTTAGCACGCTTATCATTAGAGTCTAAAGCGGCTAACTGATATTTGGCAGATCCATCCAAGAGGTGGCAGCAGTATTCCATACAGGATCGGACTTGTGCTTGGTAAAGCTGAAGTAGCTGCCCCGGTGTAAAATACCGCCTTACCTTAGAAAGAATGCCAAGCTTTTTTGCTGCAGTTATTGCCATGGACTCTATGTAGTGGCCGAAGTTTAGGTTTGCAGAGATGGATCATACCTAGAATGCTAAGATGGTCAGATGGACTCGTTTAAAGGTGTAACACAGCAGCATTCAAAAAAATTATAAATTTTGCCGCTAAAAATCTAGAATGAATAGACTAAACATCGATATTGATATAAAACCGGCCCTCCCTCGCACGCCACGGTATAATTTATTTCCCATTGAGCGTACAGCGCAGTGCGTCGATTATCGTCGGCCGGACCGAGCCGCTCCGCTGCACAACTTTGTCGTCGGTCGCCGGCTCCTTGGAGCCCCGTATCAGTCACGGGATGCCGTGACGGAGGCTCAAACATACTACAAAAACTTGCCTCAAGTTTACACTAATTTTGAGCAACACTTTTAGACACAGCCACAAAATTTAAGACATGTGTGTAACTTAATTACTGTTTTGTAAATGCTTACATACATGTACTCAGAACTTTTAGTTAGTAGTAGTTACTTGTAGTCCTATTAGTTATTCTGTGCTTTTAGCCCCTAAGGGTTAGTCATAGACTATAAGCCAATGAGGACTACAATAGACTAGCCAATGAGGACTGCAAAATCCGTTCTCTAGCTGCCATAGTCCACGTTTCAAATAACAATTGCACATTAGCTCTGCGAGACAGGTGGTGAGCCCGAGCGGAGCAAAGAGCAGCGACGCTCTTTGCTGTTGGATGTATGAGCACTCTTTAGTCCAGTTGTCGCCTTTTACGACACCCAAGTGAAGAGACATACTTTTAATGAGCGGCGACCACACAGCTCTACCTGTATGATGCCATCAGTATTATTAACAGAATATACCACTTCAGATTTCATAAAGTGAGTTGCTAAAGGTCCTATATCTATTTCATCGTCTTTATCAGCCAAAAAGCATACCAAAGAAAGGCTGATTCCCATATTAACAACAGTAGGTAAATTATGAGCTCGATTCATGATACACCACGCTGGCCCAATTCGGGTTGATGTATTTTTGTGGTGCACATTTTTTCACATAACTTTTAAGTCCTATAATAGGAAGTCCGAAAATATTTCTCATACCATTTTACATCATAATGATCACTCTTCATAAAAATATTAATTACTAACGATCGAAACTCATAATCATCAGAATTCATAATATCACTAATCATACACCTTGTTTATACTATTTTCTTTTTCATACATTTTCTCATACTAACGATCGAAACTTATAATCATTCTAAAACATAACGCCCATATTCATAAATTGGTTTCATACTAATATTCGTGTTCATATATTTCTTGATCACAAATATTTTTACGAGCCACCCGCTATAAAGAAAAAGTTAAGTATGCAAAACTATAGTTCCGTTGGTTAGGTTAAGCTAACTTAACAAGTCTAAACTTGTGACAAATAACTTTGTAATTTTAATAAATGCTGTGTACTTGCATGCATGTTGAATGCATGTTGCATGTTTTTTTTGCAATACTGCATGCTTGTATGCATGCTGCATGCTTGCTAGCATGCTGCATGCCTGCATGCTTGCTTGCATACTGCATGCCTGCATGCATGTTGCATGTTTGCTTGCATGCTACATGCCTGCATGCATGCTGCATGCCTGCATGCATGCTGGGGGGTGCGGAGGGGGGGCCGGCCCCCCTGCGGCCTCCCGCTATAAAGAAAAAATTAAGTATGCAAAACTTTGGTTCTGTCCGTTAGGTTAGGTTTAACTTTTGACAAATAACGGAGGGGGGCCGCAGGCCCCCCGAGGCCCCGACCCCACTATTACTTAATCATAAGTGTATGTACTAAAAACCATATTATGAGTTCAAATATTTTCTTAATAATGACTTTATTAAAAACAAAATTATGATAATTGTCTGTTACGAAGGAAACAATTATTAAAAAAAATTATGAGTTTAAACTTGTTCTTAGTAATGACAGTATTAACAAAAAAAATATGATAACTGTCTGTTATGAGTTCCGATAGTAGCAATAAAAATGTATGAACAAAAAAGTATGAGGATAAAAATTAGGAACAGTGATTATTATGAACACAAATCGGTAGTAAAACCAAAAATAGGAATAATAGTTTTAGGTGAGCCAATATGAACCCGTATTTTGTGACCGCCATCTTTAAGTACAGTTCACAAGTACTTAAGAGGACTTACGCATTTCAGTTTCCCATACAAACTTCCAAGTCGAAATTTATAAAAACCAATAAGTCAATTTTTAATAAAACTTTGCATGCTAAAGTAAAATAGAGGGATCTAAATAGTTTGTTGAGAACATTAAAAAAAAACGATTATTTAGCTGAGTTATTGCGTTTTAAAGTCTACTATAGAAAGTTTAAAATAGCAATAACTCAGTTAAATAAACGTTTTTTAAAAATGTGTTCAACAAACTATTTAGATCTTTGTATTTTACTCTAGCGTGCAAAGTTTCATTAAAATTGGGTTATTTGTTTTTAAAAGTTTCGACTTGGAAGTTTGTATGGGAAACCGAAATGCGTAAACCCTCTTAAACAGAACACACAACACAACTTTTAGTATAATCTATTATTAACAGGTCTATTGCGTTTATTTCATATATTATTTTATCCTGCTGTTTCTTTGTAGAGTTTAAGGGCACACACAGGGAGACTTAGAAAACAATAAAAATATGAATGACTACGTGTGTACAATGATTGATTTTCAAACTAATATTATCCCAATAATGGTATAATAATCTTTATGCGTAAATATATAGAGTCAATAATTAAGAGTTGATTTAAGTTTAAAAAAACTTCTATCTCTCATGTTCTAAGGAATTGGTTCTATGGAACAATGAAACCGAGAAAATAATAACAAAAGCACAAAAAGTAATATTTGAATTAACTAGTAACCAACCATTTAATTTTGCTTGATCAACTTTGATAAAATTGCATAACATGAAAAAGTTTGCACCACAAGCATTTTCCCTATCAACCTCTGTTCTTCACCAACTCCGATAGTGCAAATCTTTACATAGCAATAAAACGTAGCACGAACCTAGAGAAATAAAACACAGAATGTGCCTAATCATTTCACCGAAGCCCGTGTGAGGTCAGATGCGTTACGTCATTCCCAAGAGAGAGAGCACAATATAAAATTCCTTTAAAAAGAATGAGCCATCACTATTAAAGGGAGCGGCGGAAAAGACAGATCAAAGAGTGGTCGACCACACTAATTAGGCGTTGGTAGGCTGTGGTATCCTTTAATTCGGGTAGGTACAGACGCCAGCAGGTCAATCTAATACAAAGTGTCAAATTTCTACAATAAATTTTGTACTTTATCGTTTTGTTATAAGGATCAATATTGTTTAGAGAGATTTGACATTTTTGGGTAATTTAACCTAGTGGCGTGTGTCCAAAGAAAAAAGAGGTATGTTATTTCTCAGGAGTTCTTTGTGTATTCGCAACACTTCCTGTGGTATTCATGGATGTAAAATGATTGGCAGATCTCAGTCAAGGTTTGGCATCTACTTATGAATGAATAACAGGATTATTATTCCTAGAAACATACGTACATATAATCACGACTGTTATCCCCGAAGGGTTAGTCAGAGACAAGGCAATGAGGACAGCAAAAGCAGTCCTCTGCCATAGTCCACTTTTCACCAAATAGCGACTGCAAATGTGCTCATCATGACAGGTGGTGAGCCCAACGCCGCTCTATACTGTTGAATGTATGTGCAGTCTTTAGTCCGTTAGTCGCTTTTTGCGACACCCAAGGAAAGAAAGATGACTGTAACTATTCCTTCACGGCTACGAGACACGGTTATCCTAGAAAACTTGCAAATAATTATAATAAGAAATAAAATAGCATTCATATGAGATCAGCTGTCGTAATGGCTGCCAGACATCATAGAAATACAATAGCATTCATATGAGATCAGCTGTCGTAATGGCTGCCAGACATCATAGAAATACAATAGCATTCATATGAGATCAGCTGTCGTAATGGCTACCAGACATCATAGAAATACAATAGCATTCATATGAGACCAGCTGTCGTAATAGCTACCAGACATCATAGAAATACAATAGCATTCATATGAGATCAGCTGTCGTAATGGCTACCAGACATCATAGAAATACAATAGCATTCATATGAGATCAGCTGTCGTAATGGCTACCAGACATCATAGAAATACAATAGCATTCATATGAGATCAGCTGTCGTAATGGCTACCAGACATCATAGAAATACAATAGCATTCATATGAGATCAGCTGTCGTAATGGCTACCAGACATCATAGAAATACAATAGCATTCATATGAGATCAGCTGTCGTAATGGCTACCAGACATCATAGAAATACAATAGCATTCATATGAGATCAGCTGTCGTAATGGCTACCAGACATCATAGAAATACAATAGCATTCATATGAGATCAGCTGTCGTAATGGCTACCAGACATCATAGAAATACAATAGCATTCATATGAGACCAGCTGTCGTAATAGCTACCAGACATCATAGAAATACAATAGCATTCATATGAGATCAGCTGTCGTAATGGCTACCAGACATCATAGAAATACAATAGCATTCATATGAGATCAGCTGTCGTAATGGCTACCAGACATCATAGAAATACAATAGCATTCATATGAGATCAGCTGTCGTAATGGCTACCAGACATCATAGAAATACAATAGCATTCATATGAGATCAGCTGTCGTAATGGCTACCAGACATCATAGAAATACAATAGCATTCATATGAGATCAGCTGTCGTAATGGCTACCAGACATCATAGAAATACAATAGCATTCATATGAGATCAGCTGTCGTAATGGCTACCAGACATCATAGAAATACAATAGCATTCATATGAGATCAGCTGTCGTAATGGCTACCAGACATCATAGAAATACAATAGCATTCATATGAGATCAGCTGTCGTAATGGCTACCAGACATCATAGAAATACAATAGCATTCATATGAGATCAGCTGTCGTAATGGCTACCAGACATCATAGAAATACAATAGCATTCATATGAGATCAGCTGTCGTAATGGCTACCAGACATCATAGAAATACAATAGCATTCATATGAGATCAGCTGTCGTAATGGCTACCAGACATCATAGAAATTTAATTATTATTAGCATAGCAACCTTTTAGTCTCTGTGACAGACAAGGGCACATTAAGCTATGAAGTAGAACGCAGTAACTTTTAATTAGTAGAACCTTATAGGTTTTGGATATATTCAACATTCAAATTGTTTTATGTATTGCTATGCCTACTGCAGTTTAATAAGATTTAGAAATCGTGTCACCTAGCGGTGAAAGAATAAACCCACCCCCACTCTTCCCTTGAGTGTCGTAAGAGGCGACTAACGAACTAAAGACTGCACTACCACCTGTCACGCTGATCACATGTGCAGTCGTTATTTGTCTGTCACACTTGTCCCCTTGTCTGTCACAGAGACTAAAAGGTTGCTATGCTAATAATAATTAAATTTCTATGATGTCTGGTAGCTATTACGACAGCTGATCTCATATGAATGCTATTTTATTTGTTATTATAATTATTTGCAAGTTTTCTAGGATAACCGTGACGCGTAGCCGTGAAGGAATAGTTACAGTCATCTTTCTCTCCTTGGGTGTCGCAAAAAGCGACTAACGGACTAAAGACTGCACATACATTCAACAGTATAGAGCGGCGTTGGGCTCACCACCTGTCATGATGAGCACATTTGCAGTCGCTATTTGGTGAAAAGTGGACTATGGTAGAGGACTGTTTTTCCTGTCCTCATTGCCTAGCCTCTGACTAACCCATTGGGGATAATAGTCGTGATTATACGTATGTATGTATGTTATATGAGAGAGCAGAACTCACTTTATTTATTTCTACATTATCACTATCATCAGCATATAAAAAACGGCCCTCTGCTTGGCACATCGCACATGGACAACAGGCCATAGGGAGGACTTTTTTTTAAATTTCTTTTCCCCGGCGTGGGTTATGTCGAAAACGTTTCTAAATCTTAATCTCTAATCCTCTCTACAACTAGGCTTCCTATTCGCATAGTGGCTTACGCCTACATTTTCTCGGCACATCTATGTGCCCTTGTAACGTAGCGTTACTTAAAACGCATAATATTGTTGCGCTGAGCGCTCGCGACACTAGACACCGTTCCGACGAAAGGTGGGGGCTGCGGGCGCAGGGTGAGACGCGGGGACTGCGCATGCTCACCACGCCGACCGACCGCCGCTCCCCTCTCGCGGTTTCTACCTGATACCCAAACTGCCTCGGAAGCAACCGCACGTCGCTCTGATGCGCGAGCGCCTTGCATAAACTTACGTACGCTAACGATTTTTAAACTCGATTCCTTCTCATAAAAACCTTTAAGTGTATTAGTGTTCCCATACTGGGAACTCCTACCGGGGTAACTAGCCCCCAGTAATACCCGAAGCCTTCATAGTGGAGACCGGCTATCGTGGCTCCCGTCCACAACTACTCCCGGTGCCCGTTCGCAGCGGCTTGAGCAGTGAAGAGGAGAACTGCCTTTCGCCTTCGTACCGGACTCGGGAAGAATCAGGGGAGTGCGGTATTCTGGGCCGGAACTAAGTGTGAACCTGGCCGACCTTTACGAACGACCCTCTAATAAATTTGTAAATGTTTAATAACTGTTTTCTTTATTTTATTACTGTTTTCGTTATTTTATTTATTCTTATTTGCTCACGCACTAGAGACGTGATACCCTATCCTACTCTTTTCTCGGTTCCTATTCTAAAACTATATAACTACTTCAACTTTTCTGATTTCCATTTTTCTCGCACGTTTGTGCCCTATCTACCCTTGTTTTTACTTGCTACTTACTTATATCTATTCCTTTTTTTTGCTATTTAAATGCCCTACATACTGTTTTTATTTCCTATTCTTTATATATCCGGTTTCCCGGTTCCATTAGGGAGGTTGGGCGCTAACCACCCAGGCCCGCTGCTGGCCCAATCCGGGTTGGTGGTTTTAACGACGGCCATCTTACGACAACAACCGGGACCAACGTTTTCTTTTACATGCCTTATGAAACACGTTCGGGCGTTGAATGTTTTAAATATGGTCACCCATCTGAGTGACCCGACATTGCGAAAGCTGCTTATCTGGCACGATTGTAAACCGAACGCTTTAGCCGCTGCGCCAGCTAAGAAATGATCGAGCTCCTCATTTATTTTTAGTACTAATAAAATTATAATTACAAAACCACGATTTAAAGGCAATTTGCGCAAAATTGAATCGACCACGTGTGATTTATGGTCGCTAGATTCTAGAGACTGACCAATCATCTACGGCCCATTACAGGTAATTGAGTTGAGTGCTAAATAACAGGCCGGCGAGCCGATAATTAATCAACCAACGGACATATTTACATAAATCTGTGGTCTAGCTAACTTTATTAGTATGTAATAAGTATTTTATAACGAGGAAAAATTACTTTTGATTTGAGATAAATGCGATGAAAACATAACTTGAATTACTGACTTGTTTAAAGTTAAATCATTATGTCAAACAGAAATAGTATATAAGCTAAGCAACAATTTCAATACCTAATCTTCATTATTTGTTTCATAGAAAAGACATCAACGCATCACACAAACATAATCGTACTCTTCATAGAATAATCATTTGTTGTTTATTTATAAAACAACACGTTCAAAATCAGATCTCAAGTTTAGAAGACTTCCTTCATCAAAGCCTTACATTTAACCCCAACACATATATACTTATTATCACCGCTACTGTGGTCTAAGGTTAAGGCCACCTATCTCGCACTCAGAGAGAAACGATTCCCAGCATTCAACAGCTTATATTTAGGCCTCTCTTTCTCCACGGTCTTCTACCAGCCACATTCTGGTTCGAACTATGAAGTTTTTCACTGATCCACCCATCATTTGGTATCAGTAGCATATAAAATAAAGATTTCTTGTTCTAGGCATAATCTATTTTCTAGTTTTCTGTCATTTGCCACCACTACGCAGTGTCATGTTTTTTTTTATTCTTTATCGACCGTGTGGAATTATATGTGCGACATTCTCACAATTACTGAACATTCCATTGTTTTGACGAGTGCGGGCAGAGGGCGGTGTTCCGAAAGGCGACTGATACCGATAAATTGTCGCTTTATCACTTTGACATTTAAAGCGTTTCAATTATGGACCGGCCACAGTACGGTGGGTGAGAACTAGCAGTAACACAAGTCATTTTAACAGTTCTACATATACTTAAGTAATTTTTTTTGTTTTCTTGTTGTTGTCTTTTGTTTCAGTGTTTGAATTTTTTTAAAGTATATTTAAGTGTTAATAAAACGCCAAATATATAAAAAAACATTATTCTAAAACGCAGCTTCATCTTAACAGAATGTTTAAATATTTGTAAAAATATTTCTTTCGGATCTCAGAGGCGAAAACTTCTAAGATTTGATGGAGCAATGTTGACTAAAAAAACATAAGCATCAAGCAGTGATAAATTTCGACGGGTGAAAACCAGACCTCGGTAGCCAAGTGGTTAAGGCAGCCGCCCGGAACGCGGAAGGTGCGTGGTTCTGTTCCCGCCTGAGGTTGTCGTCTTTTTTCAGTGTTTAAAATTTTACTTAAGTATATTTAAGTGTTTATAAAACGCCAAATATACAAAAAAACATTATTCTAAAACGCAGCTTCATCTTAACCAAATGTTCAAATATTTGTAAAAATATTTCTTTCGGATCTCAGAGGCGAAAACTTCTAAGATTTAATGAAGCAATGTTGACTAAAAAAACAAAAGCATCAAGCACTGCCAAATTTCGACGGGTGAAAACCAGACCTCGGTAGCCAAGTGGTTAAGGTAGCCGCCCGGAATGCGGAAGGTGGTGGTTCGGTTGTCGTCTTTTTTTCAGTGTTTAAAATTTTACTTAAGTATATTTAAGTGTTAATAAAACGCCAAATATATTAAAAAAACATAGTTCTACATATTTAATAAATATTTATATAAAATAGTTTTATTATTATAAACTAGCCTAATTTGTCCCACTGCCTCCCTTCTCGTTTTTAATCGTTTTATTCCCTTAAAAACATCTGTTTTCAAGAGAATAAAATAGTGATCCATTTTAGTTTATTTATAAGTAGCAGTCTATTTACAATGTCAGTACTGGGCAAATACCTCTTTCAATAAAATAAAGTCATCACCACAATTGATCACTACATTGACTTAATTACCACATTTTTTAAATGCGGGTTGGTTGGTGCTATTACGGAGCCGGGCTATGCATCGAAACATTTTAAGCACGCCTTTCTTGACCTGGAAATTGAACATGTATGTATATTTGGATATCAATCCAAGCGCTTTGTGTCTTCGTTTCTTTATACGTAAATGTAATATGTAATGGCGACTTATTCAGTGCGTCGTCGCCGACGTTCTACTACCTACGAAAACCATGTAACTCGAAGATTTGTCATTTTGTCTTGTACAAGCATTTAAAAGTTTAGATATGAATTAAATTATTGGATATCATTTATTGGTTTACTGATGAATAAGCTGCGAAAGTAACTTCCTATCAATTAATTCCCGAACAAAAGAGCACGAAAAACTAAGTCGATTTACTTGGTTTTCGCAGTAAGTAAGTAAGTAGACATTATTGATAAGTATTAACAGTATATAATACGAATAATGTAACCGTATAAATTTACACTGTGCCACCCTGGTGACTTACACAAAGCGTCGCACGCACTTTGAAGTCCGGCACTAGCCGATATGCACTTAATTACTGACAGTACGAAGGGAGCCGATAGCGTAATTATAATTAAACGAAAGTACAGCCCTGCATATTAATTAAAAGGTGGGATAAAACAATACGCTTTGACTTATTAATTGAGTTTCGCAATATAGAATGTAATTATTGTTTTCTGACGTTTACGCACTCCACTGTTGGTATTTAATAATGTCTCTAACTTCTCCAATAGAATAGAATAGAATAGAATAGAAAGAAATTTATTTTGCGAAGTTGTGTGTTACGTTAAGACCTTGGTCTGACGGGACGGCAGTCGTTAAAAGTTTTCAACCCGCACTGAACTAGATCTCAGATCACAGAAGGGAACCTTTCCCTTTTACGATCTGAGAACTAGATCCTTGTGGTTGAATATGACCTAATCTCCCTGCTAAACTAAGCAATGGGACATCTCTGAGGTCCCGCGTTCGATCCCCGGTCGGGTCAATTTAGAATTTATTGTTTTTCTAAATTGTCTCGGGTCTGGGTGTTTCCTATATATAATAAGTATGTATTTAATTATTTTAAGTATGCTTATCCGTTGTCCATTTAACAAGTTTCATAACGAAGCTTCTCTTGGGCTAGATAATTGGTGTGAGTGTAGGAAAGTATATTTATTTATTTCATTTATACATTTAGTGCCTTACAAATAAACAAAGACTAAGCTACTAATAGTTATTCCGTGTTTTGTTCCTGTCATGTAAACGTAATTTCTAATTAGAGTAAAAGAGACAAAACACGGAATAACTATTCTGACCTTATTCTCTGTTTATTTGTAAGGCACTTATAGTATTATAGTACATCGGAGAAAAGTTTGAGAATCTGTTTTAGACTTTGTCTAACTTGTGACATTTACACATGTAGTCTGTACGACCGATTTGGCGCCCATAAGTATTTTTTTTTTTTATTTCTTGTAAACGGAAATCTGTGTTTTCTGCCTACCCCTTTGGAAAGCGGGCGTGATGTATGTATCTATGTATGTCTCTATGTATGTATCTATGTATGTATAAGTAGTTTGTAAAAGTTGTATGTTGTCGTGCAAATGTTTGTGTTAACTGTGGCAGGTGCGGTTGTATGATGTTTTGTGCTTAGACCTGTCAATGGCCGTCGTTTCTTTGCCATTCGATAGATTAGATATTAATGCGAATAAAACACCTGCCAGCGTTAATTTTGCATTGCAAAGTTATGCACATGTGCTGCGAATTTAAAACTTATTTACATTGTATTTAAGGTTGCCATTAATTTAGACAAGAATAAAGAAGCTTTAGGTAAATATGTGATGTTTAGATAACGAAGTGCGGTCTATTATCGACCATAGATGAATTATTAATAATGTATTAAAGTAATATGTATTTTTAATCCTTGCCAGTGACGCCGTTATCATACGTAACAAGGTACAGTTAAGTATTCGTCCATTGGTTAGTTATTTAAACTGTTTTGCTAACAAAATAATTTGCTACTGTAATCTGTTTGTGTACCTATTGATTGAATTGAATAGTACTTTCATAGATTGCACATAAATCATCACTCTTTGTATAAGTTTACACCAGGATTAAGCAGTTCGATAGTCAAAGTCAAAAGTCAAAGTCAAATTATTTATTTAATGTAAACCTTTACAGGCACTTATTGACGTCAATACTAATAATAATTTAAAAAAAAAGTTAATTAACTTGTAGCTAAGACTTAACAACTAAGCCGTGGCGATAGAATTCTGTGTAAACAAACATATGTATATACACAATAAAACTTTCTACATGAAATTTAGATAAGGGGAGCCAAATGCACTCCTTCAAAGATGCCCAGCAGTGGACAGATACGGGCTGAAAATGATGATGATACATAATACATACATAGGTACATAATATACTCACGAGTTCACGACTATTGTTAGTCAGACACCAGGAAATGAGGACCGCAAAACGTCCACGTTTCACCAAAAAACAAAAGACTCACCTCCTGTCACGCTGCACATGTGCTCAGCGTGACAGGAGGTGAGTCTTTAGTCCGTTAGTCGCCTTTTACAACACCCAAAATGATGATGATAACTTAAAACGTGATCAATTCGCTTCATGCGAGCTAAAATGTTCTTGATAAAACAGAAAAACTATTTCCACTTCGCATTTACAATAATAGGTAAAATACCTAACATAAACAATACGCAAATAATCATACATAGGTATAACCATGGTATAACTGTACAAATCGCCCCGCAAGCATATCTCGCTCATCTATCGGATCGGAACGCATCATTCCGAGACATCATCGCTTTAAAAAATAAAAAGAAAAAAAAGAAAATCCAAGATGGCGTCTTGGCGCTTTGTGGCGGGCCGCCGCGCGGCGTCCATTACCGCGCCGTAATTACGAGTCATTAGAGCCGCTCCCGTGGGGAATTAATGCGCCCGCAAGAGATATTGCTTTTTAATATCTCGACATTGGCATTCTGATTGTGAGTGCCTTCGCCTCTTCGGATTTAAAATACATTTGAATGTGATTCCGTGTTACCTTTGCCTACCATCTTTTTTTGCTGCTAATCTAATTTAGTTTTAGTTAATAGCTCACATTTGAGACTCGTTTAATTAGTTTGTAAATCTTAATAAAAAGATCATTACTAAAAACTTCGCGGTATAATGAAGGATATGAATCGCTCTTCTTTGGAATTTATAACAATGAGATATCGAAGTGTTTTGTTAGCATCTCTTTTGCTTGAAAGCTAGATTGTAAATTATTTAATAATAACTAAAAGAATGAAACAATAACAAACGTAAAAAGTTCGGCTCTTATGGTAAGGTATTCAAAATAACCATCGTGCTCATTCAACAATCCTCTTTCTGACATGAACAAAAGCACTAGGTGTAGAAAAGCACCATGCTCTCCTAAAGCGGGTTGTTGGGTCGTACAGTTGTTACCTAACGACAACATCCAGGACCAAAAGCTTAAAGTGCTTTCCGAAAAAAGATTTTGAGAGATTCTAATTCGGTCACCAATAACTCGGCATAGTGAAAGTTGCCTAACTTCCATCATCGCAACCCGAACGCGCTAACAAGCCCAAAACACGAACAGTCCTACACTTTTTCCTTTAAAATCATGAACTGTTCCAGCTAAAAGGATAAACACCAATTTGTAAATAGCACACAAAAAACATAATTCGGTCATCATAGCTATGTAATGGTGGACAAAAACCATTTGATTTGGCACCGCCATAAGCAGACGTCTCTCGGCAAGCACGTCCTATTGTTATTATATGTCATCAAACCGAGCCAAAACTTCGGCGACTCTAAAAAAATAATTAGCCGTATCCTCTGCCGGCGCGCCGACGAGGCCGCTTTACAACTAGCGATCGGATTCGTTACATCGATTAGGAAAGCCAAATGGCAAGAAAACTCCTGAGTTTGTTGAATTTCGGTGAGAATGTGGAAAATTATAAAACCATTTTGATCAGCTCCGGCTTCTGATGTTTTTATGTATGTAAAAATTCGCTAGGCGGATAGCCGTATGCGTATGTATTCTAAGTCTTTTAAATAACTCCGTGCGGTGACGGAGAAAGAATACCAATCGCCGCCCCTCTCTCCGTCCTGTGGGTTTTTTTTTTTTTTTTATAGCAGAAGGAGGCAAACGAGCAAGCGGGTCACCTGATGGAAAGTAATCACCGCCGCCCATGGACACCCGCAAAACCAGAGGAATCGCAGGCGCGTTGCCGGCCTTTAAGGAAGGAATAGGCTCGTTTCTTGAAGATCCCTTAGTCGTAACGGTCCGGAAATACCGCCGCCGAGAGCTGGTTCCACAACACTGTAGTTCGAGGCAAGAAATTTCTTGAAAAACGCACAGTAGTAGACCGTCATCCATCAAGGCGATGTGGATGGAATGACAGTCGATTGCGTGTAGTGCGGTGAAGGAAATTAGCGGCAGGGATCAAGCCGAACAATTCCTCAGAACACTCCCCATGATACACTCGGCGTCAAAAAAATCGCACCTCTTAGAAAATCACTTTCAAATGTCATTTACTCTTGATATGCACATGCAGTCGCATTAATTATGATTTTATTTACAAGGTTACTTAATTAACTTAATAAAAAACATTACTTTTCATTATCAAATAAAACCTAATGCAACAAATAAAGTGTCACAAAAATTCGATGCAAATTTTGCTACCCGTGAGAGTTGCTAGTTGCGCTTCCTTTGTGGGTATAAAACGGTCAACACGGGTTCAATGTGGGTCATTCGCTATTCAACCGTTGAAGAGGACACACGCACAGATTTTGATGGATACCACAGCTGATAAAGCCGCTCAAGTGGTTGCACTACTGCAATCAGGGGTGCGGCAGTGTGATGTCGCCCGGCAACTGAACCTGAGCCGTTATTCCGTTCGAAGAGTGTACCAGCGCTTCATAGAGACCGGTGGCTATATCCGCAGACACGGTTCGGGTAGACGTCGCTGCACTTCGGAAAGAGACGACCGGTTCGTTGTGTCGAACTCTTTGAGAAATCGTTTCTCCAACGCTGTTGAGTTGCAACAGCAGCTCCAGGCAGTTCGCAGACGCACCGTAAGCGTATCTACGGTTAGAAGAAGATTGAAGGAGAAGAAGATAGCGGCCCACAGAGCTGCTACGGGTCCAAAATTGACTGCAGCGCATCGGCGAGCCCGCTTGCAGTTTGCTCGTGACCACGTCGATTGGACCCTTGAGCAGTGGAGAGCTGTTCTCTTCTCAGACGAGACGCGAGTGTGTCTTTTCTGCAACGACCGACGGAGAAGAGTATACCGGAGGCAGGGTGAACGTTTCGCCCAAGCCTGCATCCAGGAGACGGTGGAATATGGTGGCGGATCCTGCATGTTCTGGGGCGGTATGTCTGCTGCCGGCAAAACCGACCTTGTCTGCGTCTCCCGGACTGGAGGTGCTCGCGGACAAGGGTCGCTGACTGCTCGCCGCTATGTCACTGAGGTCCTGGAAGTGCATGTGGTCCCCTTTGCCGAATCTTTTGGCGAGGGGTTCACATTAATGCACGACAACGCTCGCGCTCACACTGCAGGCATCGTGAGCGACTTCTTGCAGAGGTCCCAAATCTCTGTGATGCAGTGGCCAGCGCGAAGTCCGGATCTGAATCCTATAGAGCACCTCTGGGACCATCTTAAACGTAAGGTTCGATCTCGGGATCCAGCTCCTTCGACTCTACAGGAGCTCCAAGACGCGGTGATTGAAGAATGGGGGCTTATCCCTCAAGAAGAGCTCCTGAAGTTGGTGAGGTCCATGAGGGACCGTATGGAAGCCGTGATCAGGGCAAGGGGGGGTAACACTAGATTTTAAGTTAATTTTAAGACACTTTTTGTACATTTTTCTTTGTAAATTATCTGTTGTTAATTAGGACTTAATTAAGGATTTTTATTATTTTATTAATTTTAATGTTGTTTGTATAATTATAATTAAACAGAAAGTTAAATTTAATTGTTTTTTGATACTCCTTTTTGTTACCTTTCTAATGATATCCAACACTATCCTCTACATAAGGTTTAAGAATTTTTAAAGATGATTTTTAAAAGGTGCGATTTTTTTGACGCCGAGTGTATATACGGTACAATATACAGAGAGACGCAACGTCTCTCCGAAGAGCCAGTGGATCGAGCCGACCTGAAATAACCACGTCGCCGACAATTCGAGCAGCTCTGCGTTGAATGCGGTCAAATGGAAGGAGTTGGTATTGGGGTGCTCCAGCCCAGAGATGGGAGCAGTATTCCATATGCGGCCTGACCTGTGCTTTATACAGTTGTAAACGGTGGGCCGGCGTGAAATACTGACCCGCTCTATTAAGCACACCCAGCTTTTTCGAAGCTAATTTAGCTTTACCTTCCAAATGACCACGAAACTGAACGTCACTCGAAATATCGACGCCAAGGATTCCAATAATCGGATTGGTATCAAGGGGAGCTCCCTCAAAGTTCAGAGGTACGACGAAGGGATGTTTTTTCGCGGTAAATGCGCAAACTTGTGTTTTGGAGGGGTTAAAGCGGACTAGGTTATGTCGGCCCCAATCCGAGACATGACTTAACATGTTCTCGGTGTCAGTCACAAGTTTATTCCGGCTCTCGATGACGCTTTCCAGAGAAATATTAGCTCGCCCGGTGTAGAGCGTATCCCCAGTACTGTCATCCGCATAGCAATGAATGCTGTTGTTATGCAGCATGTCATTGATATTGTAACGGTACAGAATGAATGGTATCCGTCCGTTAGTAAGGAATGCATGGGAGTAGCACTAAAATAAATATTAATGCGTAGCACCATTAATAATAAGCATGAAAAGGGAATAATAAACTAGTTCAGAATAATGGTCAGTGGTCTAGCGCTTTATCTTTAGTTTGAATTTCGCGGGGACTGCTCTGTGTGCTCCTTGCGACATAGGCGCCGTCTAGCGTGAGTTATTTACTTGAGCTTCGTGTTAGGTTGGCAACGGGCTTTATCTTTATTTTGAATTTCGCGGGGACTGCTCTGTGTGGCCTTGTGACATAGGCGTAGGTTGGCAAGCCGGTAGACATACGGGCGGGCGCCACCTATGGTCGGAATACGGAACTTTTTATAATTTCACAAAATACAGGATTATTGGCTTAAGTGGATGATTATTGAGAGGGAATTGTTAATAGAAGGCTACATTTAGATATTCAAAGATGTAATATTGGCTATCTGACGAGATTTGGTTAGATTATGGAAAAATTTTAGAATTGCGCGGCGAAAGCGGCAATGAGCGAGCGAGAGGTTGAGAAAAAGACAGAAAGAGAGGTCGGATGATAGCTCCACGTGGCGCGACGCGAAGGCGGGGGGCATCGGGGAAACGGCTAGCGATTGGTGGAAGGGAAGAAAAGCGGACTCGCGCGGGCAAATCTTAGGCGCGCGTGGCGGGAAAGTGAGGATGCTTGGGAAAAGGGGCGGAAAATTAGCGGACATTCAGTTTTGGGACGTCTGCGGTGCGGTCCAACTTAAGAGTGCGGTACGACTCATACGGGAAAAATAGTGTCCGAGCTTTGATAGTGCGCTAAGTGATATTCGAGCTGCGATATTAATTAAGATTTGTGAAATTGAAAGTTATTAATAAAGTAAACTATTGCGATCGCAACTCGAATCCGTTAACGGAATGAAGTATTCTGGGGTACATCGGCGGAAACGAATCACGGTGGCAACAAAAACCTATGTACCTTTCAACAGACTTCGGTCTGGATGATCTTTGATTGTATTTAATAAGATCGGCGTTTTACATCATTACGCTAAACAATACACTATCTTCGACGGAGTAATGGGGGAGAGACAGTTGTCTCCCTAGTGAAAGTTGAAGATAGGTCAGACACCATTTAGCTGGAGGTAGACACGTATGACCCAGTCCAATCTCGAGTCTACCTCCATACATACAGTGTAGTGATAGGAAAATAACACACTGAGTATACTGGCTCGACTGATAGAACATTTAGGAGTTAGTTGCTTTCAAGGGCAATGCGACTCTCACCACACACCACGAATTTAAATTAAATGAGGCTTGGCCTAGTTTGCAAGGTACACAAAAGGGACTGTTAGTTCGACAAAATATAGGCATTTTCAAGTGAGGAAAGTTGTAGGAAACTATAGGTAGGCGGATATATATATATGGTTAGTTATTAATTCAGACCAATAAGGTAGGGATAATTAAGTTACGGCGCTAAATAAAATTATGATGAAGTGATGTGGGTCCTAGCTAGGCAAGTAATCTGTTACCGCAGGCCGGTAAAATTCTAATTGTTTTCCTAAAGTTGTTACCAATTAATTATTCATTTTAAATAATTAACAGAAGTATGATAATATTGTACGATCATTACTTTGGAGTACCTAAAAGTCTAGACTGGTTTCCTATTACAAGAAAAATACTAAAAAGTTATAGCAAATAAGCTTAGTCGTACCTACTGTGATGTTTGATTTCTAATGCTGAAATGACCAAACAGGCATTTTTTAGCTTTCCCTGGGATGCAATACGATCTCATATCGCTACACTCTTCAAGGTGTTAAAGTTTTACATCCGATACCTTAGCAAAAATAAGCTGATACAAACTGAACAACTAAAACCAGTTTAGAACCTAGGATAAGTCGTTGAAAGAAGACATTGCAAGCTATGAGCTTCTAATAATCTGAAACATAGAAATAATTGATTGATAACAACCAGCTAATTAGCCTGACAATGGTCTACTAATACCATTTGAATAGACCTCTTAAGATATGTAAGTACTTACTTCTAATAATATGAAACATAGAAATATTTGATGGGAACAATGAAATCAATCAGACTAATACCTAGTACAGTCTAATTTATATCTATTAAAGTGAGTAAAAGATAACTTCTAAATGTAATTGATTCAATGATTAACAGGGATAATTAACTACATTCACTCCCTAAAAGTCAGGGATGTTGAATAAATTAAACATCCTTTAATAAACTTAAGATGTGATAATCTGCCAATGCAGCCAATCCAATGTAGTTATATTGGAACTTTACAAGACCTGTATAATAAATACTAAGAGTAAATAAAAGTAGTTTTACCTGTATTAATAGCATTCTACTTTAGCCACCGCCTGAAGTGGCGTTTGATTAAATTATCTACCCTTTACGGAACTGAATATAAGTTATTGCATTGAATAATTAAGTTCTTAATGTGAAAAGGATATTTGGATGATAGCAAGCCTTGAGATAAACTCTATTGATTTATGTGGAATAATAAGAATTTAAATTGCTAACACATAGTTCATAATGTAAAATGAAATTAGATTTTGAGAGGAGATGTAAATTCTCAGTTTGAAAAAATTAAAGCTACAAGCTAATAATTAATGTTAAAGCCAAAGTGGACGGGGCCATAATTAAACAATGAGATGTAATGGCACGCTATGGAGCGGCGGTTGGAGCTCATAAACTTCCACAAGACTCTTATATTTCCACAAGACTTTTAAACTTCCACAAGACTCTTATATTTCCACAAGACTTTTATATTTCCACAAGACTCTTATATTTCCACAAGACTTTTATATTTCCACAAGACTCTTATAATCCCACTAAACCTTTATATAAATTGCACCAGGCTTCTTATGTATCATGCTACTGATAATAAATAATAATGCCTACAAGCTAAGCTATTATCTGATTACCTTTGAGTGGTTACAAATCTTCCCCGCAGCTGCAGTGAAGGATTTAGGTCACAGTTCAGACGGAGTCATTGCTAGGCTACACATATTTATGTTATGATTTATAGACTGGTAGGTAATTAGGTCAGGAGAAAATAAATTAACACAGGGATAAGCCAATTACTAAACTTTCACGAAAGAACTTGAGTTACTTAAATGCGGTTAACAACGGAGGGTTCACTAGACGATCTGGCCAAAATAGTAGTTATTATAATATTACATTGCTTGACTGAAATTCACTGCAAATAGAATTAAGCTATGATAAGGTTTCATCATCATACAAACAATACGCACTAAACAAAAACTCCAGACACAACCATTAGATTGTAGATAAATTAGGTTAATTAGTTTTAAGAATTAGATAATAAGTTAAGTTAAGGTAAAGCGGCGATGATGTGTGTATGTATTATAAGCTAGCTAGGCATATAGGTGTGAAAGGCATTAGATTTAGGTTTAGATTTAGGTGTAGCAATTAATATAATAAGGGGGGGGAGGTTACAATTTGGTAAGCCATGACCAGGATCAGAAAGTTAAGTTATAAATTATCATTAATATAGTTGTATTGGATTTCAGTCAAGCGGTAATACTTTAATTTAGAAGTGGGATTTTTCCCACAAATTGTTGTCGTGTTGCGATGCGTGAGTTTAGAATTGGCTTAATAGGGAATAATTCAATGAAGATTAATTAATTCAGAGATATTGAAGAATTATAATTTGACACTTTTCACAATAAACGTTGTTATCTTCTAAAGTTGATTCATACACTTTGTATTACGGGCTCTTGATAATGGGTGAATTATAATTTGACACTTTTCACAATAAACGTTGTTATCTTCTAAAGTTGATTCATACACTTTGTATTACGGGTTCGACCAATATTGTAGACAGTCGCAATGAGAGCTGGAGCTAAATTTTGTTGTACGAAATCTGTAACAAAAAGATTCTCAGGTTAGGTTAAAGGTCAAAGGAGATAAAACTACAAAACAATAATGTAATGAGTATTATTTGAAATACAATACCTTTCAGTCATTATCTTTTTCTTCTTTATTTAATGGCGGAGTTCGCCAGCATCAGGTACCGTGCGGCTGTTAGGCGTTGTTGTTTTTCCAAAGTTTAATGAGTGAACAAAGTACTTAGATATAGTCAATAACCAAACTATTCCGGGAGTATTAATTTTAAAACTGTTGAGTTATCTGTGAATACTGAAACCTTTAGTAATTGTTTTCTATGAATACTGAAACCAGGTATCCAATTTTTGTTGTTGACGTTAGGAGCTATGGTAACTGTAGTTTTGTTTCTATTCCTGGTGATAGATTTCATATAGGCATAGGCAACTGGTTCATACAGCCTTGTGTTGAGTTATTTTTAGGATCGTAAAAAGTCGATAGGGTGACATAGTTCAACATTTATTGATTTAGAAAGATTTGTAGAATAGGGGGCGGTTTAATTATTATTGCTGTCGGATGGAAAGGCAAGGGGGCGAGATTGGACAGAATTAACCAACTAAGTTATTGCAGGATTCAATTTATATTATAGGACGGCGATATGCTGTACAATATTATAAAGTTATGACGCTAACAGCATAATATAAAACTAATAATAATTATATTTTGACTAATAATCGTTGAGCGATTGCGGTTTTTAGTTGATGTGCTATTCCACGTATTATATTTTATTTTGTTGGTTATGTTAGAAAAAAAAAAAATAATGTACTTGAGTCTCACATCTGAAATCCATAGAGTAGTTTAGGCTAGTCAAGGACTATTACGTTCTTTGTCTATGGTTGGACCATAGAGACCAATGATTTAGCGACACCATAACCAATCTAGAATTAGGAATGATTATAAAACATGAAGTCATAAAACCAATCGGAGAGGAAACTTCCTTATCGCGTAATCATGTGATTTTGTAATAGCAAACGGAATCACCTGTTATTTTCCATACCTGTTATTTATAATACCTGCGATTTTTACATTGAAAGAGATTTTCCTAATACTTATCACGTAGTAGATTAGAATGCAATGACATTGTGGTGGAATTATTATTATATGACATGTAGATGGGGACAATTGCTCTGACATGGGAAATGCCGCTTCATTTTGTTAGTTCGCTAAAATCCTAGGAAAAGTAACATAAAATAGTATTACGGTTCAAAATACACGCGTTGATGAGGAATCGCGATTATAAGTAATAACAAGTAGCAGGGATGTCATGTAGGGGATAGAATCATATGACTATTCATTGCTAGTAGGAATTTTGGTTTAAAAGCAACGTAGTTTGGGATGCATAATGTAAACGGATAAATACGTCTAGTAGGCGATAAAAGTCGTTACCGTCTGGAAACAACTATCTAATATCTACTCTATTGTGGGGAGATTACTTATTAGCGAGGCTAGATGGCGTTGGGTTACCAATAAAAGATTTTATTTTGGATGATGGTAAAAGGGTGCTGTCTAATAATAATATGTATAATTGAAATACTCTTGCAGCGTTGTAATTAGTCGTTACCGGTAATCATTGCTTCTTACCGTATAGTTGAAATCGTGATAAATAGTTAATTATGAAGATTTATAAAGGATTATTATTAGCTTAAGATGAGGTTAACGTACGCAGAGGTAAAGCTCGCTGGGCACAGCTTACTATACCTACTTACCTAATATTATCAGTTGTGAGTTACCTAGAGATATCTAAGTCGGGAGAGCGGTGAAAAGAAAAGACTTTACTACATGACTAATTAGTTAGGATAGGTAGAGATAGATAAATCATTAAATTCACTGGGTTGGATTAGCCTATTAAGAAGGGTACCTTGCACAATTGTCTATCTCCGTTGAACGATTAAGATGTTAAAAAAAAAAATAAAAAAAAAAAAAAAAATATTTCTCGAGGATACCTAAGATTGACGGATGATGGATAATTGTGGAAGGTAGATATTAATTGAGCTTGGGAGCAAAATAGGGGTCGAAAGAAAAATACAATAGTAAAGAAAGAATAATAAATTGAAAAAAAAAATAATAGTAGAAAAAAAAAAATAGTTGACTGGCTTGAAGTCGAGATTTAACTGCAAAATTAACGAGTTATAGCACTGTTATGCTATAGGGATAACAATAGCGTATGTTATCACATCAATTATAAAGGCGAGTTGCGGGCGGATGTCACGTCATAATCAATAGTTAACTCGTTTTATTATTTTAAAAGTTAACGCAAGCTACTTATAAAACAGTGATCGATTTTATATACCACAATTTTAAGTTGTAGGATAATTTTAAACTCATAGTCCGCAGAAACATTCAAGCCGGAAATAAAGCGATGATATTGCGAGCTGAGAATAAATCTCTTAGAGAAAAATTTATTAATAAGTAAATCCCTGATATTGCGTTATCGAGATTACAATACAAAATCAACTATCACAATTCGAATCATACAAGGTAATTATTTAGATGTTATCTCGCGTCGACAGGTAGAAAATTTAATTTAGATGGGTAAAGAAATTAGAACTGAAATGGGTTTCGGATGTGTGACGTTCTTAGGATACGTACTGTTTAGTAGCATAATTTAAATTTAATAAAATCGGCCGAATTAGACATAATTCGTTTTGCGGATATATATATTTAATCGAGATTATTGTGGAGGTAGCCATAGTTCAAAGTTTACTAAACCCGACCTAGAGTCATAGCCTATCTTTATATGTCAGAAGAAAATAATAAATTTATAAGTAGTAGATTTTAAAGTCAATAGTAAATTTATTTTCCCGAGGTGCGACCTGAAACCTAGTTCACACTAGGCCATTCAAATACTTTAACCGGTAATGTTGATTATAATAAATAAAGATGTTCGAGATTTATAATAATATTCTAATACTGCTATATTAAAATTGTTATTATGAAGTTAAATAGGTTTGCTTAACAATTGGCAAATAATTATTAACTCAAGAATTTGTTTAGTACAAAGTAAATGTCTACAGGTTTAGAAATGATAGGACGAACGAAACGCGGTTTTGACTTGTGGGAAGGTCAGCGCAGACTGTCAAAGCGGTATTATCTTGTTTTGGTTATTTATTATATTAATATGAATTGCTAGAATTCTTAAATAATCTAGATTATTGGCATCTAATATGTACGTGATATAATTGTAGATGATTAAAATTAGTGCTAAGGTAGGTTATTGTCGAAGTTATGGCACAACCTTAAAATTGTTAGTTAATGTGAACTGCATGTTGCATCTAGATTGTTTTATACAAACTAATTAATTGACAGTTTTCACATATGTAGGCCGGGACATTGAGTTGATGAAATAGTGTTATCAAAATCATTCATCACGGAAAGATAAAGATATTTTATTTGCAAGTGTGAATACAAAAGTTTACTTCGGTTAGTATTATTCTGTTCTATACTAGTTTTGTGGTAGCGTTTTACCTAGGGTTGTTCTAAATTATAAGTAATTAATTGTTAATTGTCTGTTGTTGTCTTCTACGTTAGAAGAGGAACGGAGAAAGATAAGGGGGACTCATTTTGTTATAGTCAGCTGTATGATAGATAATCCTTCTAGTAAATATTTCTTGTGATTGCGGTAGTAACATAGAATGGTTATAGGATGTTTTGTTAATTAACTAATTATCTTCACCGCAGCTGTGGATAGGGATGGCTAAAGTATGTGAACAGGGGTGGAGAAGATAGGTCATTATAAATTAAAATAAATACTTGAATTGCAATATGCCTGACTAAATAGTGCGAAGAGATGGAGTAACTATGTTAGAGAAATTCTCTATTGCATAATATTCGAACTTTTGACATTTTCAATTGTAACTTTAGAATTTTGATTAGAGTATTTAACTAAGCGGGTCCAACGAAGAAGGCATGCTGAAAGCGAGGTCTTTGGTCGTCTATGCACACAATAAAATTATAGATGACACAAGGGAGCATTCTTAATTGGCACTGTTAAATTAGTAAAAGTAGCTTGTTTAGGGTGTTCGAATATTTTTAGTCGCACAGGGCACAAATAGAACTTAGTTAAGCGTGTAGGGTTTATTTTGATTTACCTGGTGAAGTAATTGAATCGAAGTTTCGGAACTGTGCTGTAGAAGTGGGAATTACTCAGCACACAATAAAATTAAGTGGTTTCCATTTAGCTTCATTTCCTAAACTAGCCTTTCTTAAAGTTGCGGAAATTCTGCTGTAAGGTGGTTCCTTTGGGGGCGTCTTGTGAAGTCTAAATCAGGACAATTATACTTGACTAACCTATAGAGAGATAATGTCTTAGGCTGCAGAAACAGAGGCCATTGATGGCATTTCATTTTGGCGTGGTCAGGGGATCTCGTGTTGCTGGGGAATTTTACCATCTGGACGGAAGGCTGAAAACTAAAGTAGAATGCATAATGAGTAACCAATTAGAGTTACAAACATTCGGGAGATTACCATCTTAATAATGTGTCTTGTGCGAGTGTAAAATTAAAATCATCTAATAAAAAAAAAATAAAAAATAAAAAGAAACTAGCACTATTGAATCACGCAGTTTGGAATTCAGTAAATACGAGAAGGAACTTAAGATATTAATTACCATGAATACTAAGACGAAGTGTCACCTTTAATGACTTATTATTTACCGATTTGACCGATTATTAGTAATATAAAAGGTAGGAAGTTAAGTAGAGTTGTGGGGGCGGATAAGATAGTTACCGGTCTGTTTAATTTAAAAAGAAAATGATATTTTTCAAAGGTATAGGAAAGTAAGGGGATATTGGCGTATTATATATTAGCAAATGAGACTAAATGTTGTCTTTCGTGCATAGTAATAACTAGGGATGAGACATAGTTACTAGATAGGTTTTGGCATAAGTATTGGCTTATACGTATAAGCTCAGTACTTGTCAATTAGTATACAATGTCCAACACGTACCGGGGTATTAACAAGTATTTATCGATGACGCATACATTGACAGTTAGACGGATATACATAGCACACAAACTTCTAATAGATCTGAACTACGGGGTAGCTAGTTCAAAACTCAAGGACGTGTTTCGAGATGCGTACCCCCTTAGAGTGAATGAGTTTTTCCTAAATATTTACGATCGACAACCTTATTGTAAGGCGTTAAGACCTCTATTTGTATGCACGGTGAGTGGGTGTCACTGCGTACCGGACGGAAGCGAGTCTAGTATTCTATCTCGGTTATTTGTAGGATTAGACATTAGATGTATCTCATCTAAAATAAAGTTATAACTCTTGGGCGATGATGGTATGCCTACTGGTTTTGGTTGATATGGGGGTTTGGTTAAGATTTCTTATCCGCGTAGAGGAAAATAGGTTTCGGTTGAAAGAAGTTGCTAATTAGGAATTGTGGAGGACGCGGGTTCGATCCCTGCCTGAGGTAGACAATTGTTCCGACGTTTCGTTATCTTAGGTAATTATATAAGCTAAGATGAGATTGGTAGCGTTGAAGTATGAAGGAAAGTTTTAATTCAAATTATTAATTATTATTCATTAACCTAGTTGGAACTAAAAGACCATGACGGCGAAGTGGTTGATGCTTCACCCACGAAAGATCCCAGGTTCGATCCCTAGGTTGCAACATTTAGATGCGGAACAAGTTGTAAGAAAAGACGTAAGTTAAAAGAAGGCCATGATGACAGATGTACTTGAAATTATTCTAGGAAAATAATTTAAAGAATAGAATAATTGAATGGTTCGGAAGATGTTATAAACTTACGTCGGAATCGTCATAGAGTTGAAGAGTTTTCGCTAGGGGGCGTTACTAGACAGCGCAAGAGTCTGTTATATTGATTTAAATTATATTAAGATTTGTTGTTATGATGGTAAACAAAAGGCAAATCATTATTCGGAGGTTGTGTATGATTAAAGAAATGGTAGATGTCTAAGTTATTGGGAAATATTTACCGAGACTAAGTTTACTGGGATTTCGTTTCGAACACGAGAACTGGGTATGCGATTATGATTTTGTGTCAGTTGAATAGAATGAGGGGTGTGGGCTATTTTGCAATAAGAAAGCTTATGGAGGAAGGAGTCGTTAGGGATTTGGGGAGGAACTATAAATAGTAGGAATATCTTTGAGGGCTAGGATGACAATGAGGTTGGCAAGGAAGGAGGTGCTATTTTGTACTTAATTAAGTACAGGGTTTAGATATAATTCGCCGCAGATAAGAGTGGTACTTTATCTGCTTAAATTCTATCGGGGGCGGCTGTAACGGTACAGAATGAATGGTATCCGTCCGTTAGTAAGGAATGCATGGGAGTAGCACTAAAATAAATATTAATGCGTAGCACCATTAATAATAAGCATGAAAAGGGAATAATAAACTAGTTCAGAATAATGGTCAGTGGTCTAGCGCTTTATCTTTAGTTTGAATTTCGCGGGGACTGCTCTGTGTGCTCCTTGCGACATAGGCGCCGTCTAGCGTGAGTTATTTACTTGAGCTTCGTGTTAGGTTGGCAACGGGCTTTATCTTTATTTTGAATTTCGCGGGGACTGCTCTGTGTGGCCTTGTGACATAGGCGTAGGTTGGCAAGCCGGTAGACATACGGGCGGGCGCCACCTATGGTCGGAATACGGAACTTTTTATAATTTCACAAAATACAGGATTATTGGCTTAAGTGGATGATTATTGAGAGGGAATTGTTAATAGAAGGCTACATTTAGATATTCAAAGATGTAATATTGGCTATCTGACGAGATTTGGTTAGATTATGGAAAAATTTTAGAATTGCGCGGCGAAAGCGGCAATGAGCGAGCGAGAGGTTGAGAAAAAGACAGAAAGAGAGGTCGGATGATAGCTCCACGTGGCGCGACGCGAAGGCGGGGGGCATCGGGGAAACGGCTAGCGATTGGTGGAAGGGAAGAAAAGCGGACTCGCGCGGGCAAATCTTAGGCGCGCGTGGCGGGAAAGTGAGGATGCTTGGGAAAAGGGGCGGAAAATTAGCGGACATTCAGTTTTGGGACGTCTGCGGTGCGGTCCAACTTAAGAGTGCGGTACGACTCATACGGGAAAAATAGTGTCCGAGCTTTGATAGTGCGCTAAGTGATATTCGAGCTGCGATATTAATTAAGATTTGTGAAATTGAAAGTTATTAATAAAGTAAACTATTGCGATCGCAACTCGAATCCGTTAACGGAATGAAGTATTCTGGGGTACATCGGCGGAAACGAATCACGGTGGCAACAAAAACCTATGTACCTTTCAACAGACTTCGGTCTGGATGATCTTTGATTGTATTTAATAAGATCGGCGTTTTACATCATTACGCTAAACAATACACTATCTTCGACGGAGTAATGGGGGAGAGACAGTTGTCTCCCTAGTGAAAGTTGAAGATAGGTCAGACACCATTTAGCTGGAGGTAGACACGTATGACCCAGTCCAATCTCGAGTCTACCTCCATACATACAGTGTAGTGATAGGAAAATAACACACTGAGTATACTGGCTCGACTGATAGAACATTTAGGAGTTAGTTGCTTTCAAGGGCAATGCGACTCTCACCACACACCACGAATTTAAATTAAATGAGGCTTGGCCTAGTTTGCAAGGTACACAAAAGGGACTGTTAGTTCGACAAAATATAGGCATTTTCAAGTGAGGAAAGTTGTAGGAAACTATAGGTAGGCGGATATATATATATGGTTAGTTATTAATTCAGACCAATAAGGTAGGGATAATTAAGTTACGGCGCTAAATAAAATTATGATGAAGTGATGTGGGTCCTAGCTAGGCAAGTAATCTGTTACCGCAGGCCGGTAAAATTCTAATTGTTTTCCTAAAGTTGTTACCAATTAATTATTCATTTTAAATAATTAACAGAAGTATGATAATATTGTACGATCATTACTTTGGAGTACCTAAAAGTCTAGACTGGTTTCCTATTACAAGAAAAATACTAAAAAGTTATAGCAAATAAGCTTAGTCGTACCTACTGTGATGTTTGATTTCTAATGCTGAAATGACCAAACAGGCATTTTTTAGCTTTCCCTGGGATGCAATACGATCTCATATCGCTACACTCTTCAAGGTGTTAAAGTTTTACATCCGATACCTTAGCAAAAATAAGCTGATACAAACTGAACAACTAAAACCAGTTTAGAACCTAGGATAAGTCGTTGAAAGAAGACATTGCAAGCTATGAGCTTCTAATAATCTGAAACATAGAAATAATTGATTGATAACAACCAGCTAATTAGCCTGACAATGGTCTACTAATACCATTTGAATAGACCTCTTAAGATATGTAAGTACTTACTTCTAATAATATGAAACATAGAAATATTTGATGGGAACAATGAAATCAATCAGACTAATACCTAGTACAGTCTAATTTATATCTATTAAAGTGAGTAAAAGATAACTTCTAAATGTAATTGATTCAATGATTAACAGGGATAATTAACTACATTCACTCCCTAAAAGTCAGGGATGTTGAATAAATTAAACATCCTTTAATAAACTTAAGATGTGATAATCTGCCAATGCAGCCAATCCAATGTAGTTATATTGGAACTTTACAAGACCTGTATAATAAATACTAAGAGTAAATAAAAGTAGTTTTACCTGTATTAATAGCATTCTACTTTAGCCACCGCCTGAAGTGGCGTTTGATTAAATTATCTACCCTTTACGGAACTGAATATAAGTTATTGCATTGAATAATTAAGTTCTTAATGTGAAAAGGATATTTGGATGATAGCAAGCCTTGAGATAAACTCTATTGATTTATGTGGAATAATAAGAATTTAAATTGCTAACACATAGTTCATAATGTAAAATGAAATTAGATTTTGAGAGGAGATGTAAATTCTCAGTTTGAAAGAATTAAAGCTACAAGCTAATAATTAATGTTAAAGCCAAAGTGGACGGGGCCATAATTAAACAATGAGATGTAATGGCACGCTATGGAGCGGCGGTTGGAGCTCATAAACTTCCACAAGACTCTTATATTTCCACAAGACTTTTAAACTTCCACAAGACTCTTATATTTCCACAAGACTTTTATATTTCCACAAGACTCTTATATTTCCACAAGACTTTTATATTTCCACAAGACTCTTATAATCCCACTAAACCTTTATATAAATTGCACCAGGCTTCTTATGTATCATGCTACTGATAATAAATAATAATGCCTACAAGCTAAGCTATTATCTGATTACCTTTGAGTGGTTACAAATCTTCCCCGCAGCTGCAGTGAAGGATTTAGGTCACAGTTCAGACGGAGTCATTGCTAGGCTACACATATTTATGTTATGATTTATAGACTGGTAGGTAATTAGGTCAGGAGAAAATAAATTAACACAGGGATAAGCCAATTACTAAACTTTCACGAAAGAACTTGAGTTACTTAAATGCGGTTAACAACGGAGGGTTCACTAGACGATCTGGCCAAAATAGTAGTTATTATAATATTACATTGCTTGACTGAAATTCACTGCAAATAGAATTAAGCTATGATAAGGTTTCATCATCATACAAACAATACGCACTAAACAAAAACTCCAGACACAACCATTAGATTGTAGATAAATTAGGTTAATTAGTTTTAAGAATTAGATAATAAGTTAAGTTAAGGTAAAGCGGCGATGATGTGTGTATGTATTATAAGCTAGCTAGGCATATAGGTGGAAAAGGTTTAGATTTAGGTGTAGCAATTTATAATAAGGGGGGGGAGGTTACAATATGCAGAAGAAACAAAGTAGGGGACAACACACACCCCTGCGGGACTCAAGCATTCACGGGCTTCATGTCGGAGCACGAACCGTCGACTGCGACTCTGATGCTACGCCCAGTAAGAAAGCTGGCAACCCATGAACACAATTTCTCAGGAAGCCCGTATGATGGAAGTTTAGAGAAAAGAGCCCTGTGCCATACCCTGTCAAAAGCTTTCGCTACGTCCAAGCTAACTACCAGTGCCTCCCCTTTACTCTCGACTGCCTCCGCCCATCGGTGAGTAAGGTACACTAAAAGATCACCAGCCGATCGACCGCGACGAAAACCATACTGGCGATCACTTAGTAGCTGGTTCTCTTCTAGGTACCTTAAGAGCTGGCGGTTTATAATGGACTCCATTACTTTGGAGAGTAAAGAGGTAATAGCTATTGGCCTGTAGTTAGACGGATCTGAGCGATCGCCTTTTTTTGGAATCGGGTGCACAAGGGCTGTCTTCCAAGAGCTCGGGACGACGCCAGTGGTGTAAGAGAGCTGGAAAAGGCGCGTTAGAACTGGTGCCAATTCAGGAGCACACGTCCGAAGCACAATGGGTGGAACTGCATCTGGCCCACTCGCCTTATGGATATCAAGGGAAAAAAGAGCCTTACGAACTGACCTTTGCAGGAACTGAACGTTTGGAATTGTACAAGCGCAATGCGGTATGGTTGGTGGAGAGTTTTCCCCATCGTCCAAGGTCGAGTTTGATGCGAAAAGAGAGCCCAAGAGATCGGCTTTCTCCTTTGCAGTATAGGCCAGGCAGTCATCGGTCTTGTGCAATGGTGGTAGGGACGGCTGACAAAAATTCCCTAAGATAGCTTTGGCGAGAGACCAGAACGCACGCGTCCCCGAAGGAAGACGCACTAGCCTCTCGCCAATTCTACCTATGAATGATGACTTCGCCTTGGCGATGTCCTTCTTAAAGGATCTGGCGGCAAAGTTGTACTTCTTTCTGAGCGCACTGGTGTTTGGATCCTTTGATGACACCGCATTAGCCCAGGCTTGGTAATGCTGTCGCTTTTGGCGAGACGCCATTTTGCAGCAACGACCAAACCATGGTTGGGACTTGCCGCCAATGGGAACCACAGAGTTTGGAATGAAAAGTTCCATTCCCTGCAGTATCACATCAACGACAGAGTCAGCGGCGACATCAGGATCATCCAGCGAGAAGCAAACTCGCCACCACGGGTAGGACGCAAAGAAGCTTCGCATCCCATCCCAGTCCGCCGACCTATAATGCCATACTCGACGGCTAGCCGCTGGTTGCGGTTTTGAAGTTTCTGTGAGAGGCACAGTGCTGCGAATCAGACAGTGGTCTGATGAGCCTAGTGGTGCATCAACAGAAACTTGATAGCCATCTGGGTGCGAGGTCAGCAGAAGGTCCAATAAAGAAGGTGCATGGCCCTCCACATCTGGAACCCGTGTTGGCTCGGTTACCAATTGGGACAGACTGTAGGCCAAAGCGAAGTCATGAACGGCTCTACCCGCGTGGTCAGTTGTGCGTGAACCAAGCCATTCGACGTGGTGGGCATTGAAGTCTCCCAATACCACAATCTCGGCCGAGGGGATCCGTTGGAGAAGGGAGTCTGTCGCTGTTTGGACGGTCTCGATGAGTTGGTCAGTTCCGATGTTACCGCTGTGGGACCTATACAGGCACGCGTAGACGCGAGGATGACGTCCGCAGTCGACGTGCAGCCATAAGATGGAGAGGTCCCTATCTTCAAGATTTCCAAGGCGACGAACGCACATATCCTCCCTGACATAGGCACAAACACCGGCTCGTGGCACAAATGCATGTTCCAGATTGTATCCCGGGTAGCGCAAGTACGAGATGTCAGGAGGGGGGGATATCTGCGTCTCGGTGAGGAAGAGCAAAGCCGGTTTCGCCGTCTCGAGGTGGTAATGGACGGCGCTCAAATTAGAGTGGATTCCCTTGATATTGCAGAAGTCCACGCGAAGCGTAGGAGGGGGTGCCAATTGTCCCGCCTTTCTCCTGCCTGCAGCATGCCTTGGCACGGGCGAACTTTTGCCCTCCCCAGAATACGTAGGGCAGCCTGAGCGAGAACGCTCAGGGGGGGATTCTCCGACACTGGATGTGTCGGTACCCCCCTGGGGTAAATCTAGATTACAGTTCGCTGCCATATCAATTGTGAGGGGGGGGGGAGGGGTCTCCGGAACCCTCACTCGCCGGACGAAACACAACAGCACAGAGTGCCATTGTTTCACGCCGAAAATTCGTGAGGGGGTGGTATTACGCCGGGCGAGCCGACCCAATGCGTGCTGCAACGCAGCGTGGCTCTACCACTCAGTTGGTGTCACTCATTTAGCACCACCCAGGGGTCACGTGTAGGGTCTCAAGGGTAAACCTACGGACGCGAGCAACTTAGCCCCCAAAGGTGTCGTAAGAAGCGACTAACGGACTCTTTCGAGCGATGATCTGCTCCACTGGTGGTAGGGCTTGACCCGTCTGGTTGGTGACCACCGTACGCATGGTGTAAAACCCGTCAAGTGACTGCTTGTCGGTCGCGTTTCGGGATCAGCCAGCGTATAACCAGAGCTCGAGAGGATGATGCTGCGATGTATTTGGTCTGTGGAGGCTTCCGTCAAACCAGTGCCAGGAGGACTTTGTTAACCTGCCGACTAGGGAGACCCGTAGAAACGGTTGTCCCGCTGGCCGCCCGTGGCACAGTACAGGGGCCCAAGCGAGCCTAACCAGCTCGTGAGGCTGCCTCACCATGCCACGCATAATCTCGGGGTGGTCCGTCGTGCCGGTTGGTGACCGGAAGGTGGGGTCCCGGCGGCCATTCCCGGGGGGGTTCGGGGGCCCTTCCGTTCGGCAGGTTAATAATACTCGTCTGTGGGCAAATTCCTGGGGAAACAGGCCACCACACTTTGACCATTCGCATCGCGGCATAATTTTCTCGATTCACGCCTCTCTCTTTCCACTCCTAAAATGACAGCGCCTAACAACAAAACTGGTACTACAGCGGTGCACACCCCCACCACAACCTTACCGTTTGAGGTGGAGTTCGCTAACATCCGCGGACTCCATGCAAACCTCAATGCCGTCCACCACCATCTTGAGACGGCACGGCCAGCAATGTTGTTCCTGACGGAGACGCAAATAATCCGCCCAGCTGACACCACCTACCTGAACTATCCCGGCTTTGTGCTTGAAGAATCCTTCAAAGCCAAAGCCGGAGTTTGCTTATTCGTTCGGGCGGATGTTTGCTGTCGCCGTCTGCGCTGTCTGGAGGACCCTTCCTTCTCCCTTCTAGTGGTACACGTCGACTTAGGCTCTCCTTGCCGTGTCTACGTCTGCGTCTACCGATCCCATAACGGCGACATGGAGACAACTCGACTAATTGAACATCTTAGTCGGGTAGCAGATGATGCGCAGGAGCGGTTTCCATCGGCGGAATTGGTGTTTTTGGGGGACTTCAACGCCCACCATGAGTTGTGGTTAGGTTCCTCCAAAACAGACCATGCTGGTAGAACTGCCCACGCATTCGCTCTCACGCATGACCTGACGCAACTGGTGAACCAGCCCAACAGGATCCCAGACATAGTTGGCCATGCGCCCTCCTTACTCGACCTTCTGCTGACGAGTCGCCCAGCTGGATACCGGGTGGAGATTCGAGCTCCTTTAGGTTCCTCGGATCACTGCTTGATATCCAGCACAGTGCCCTTGGCATGGCGCCCGCCAACAGCGGTTTCGAAACGCCGGATTTGGCACTACGCGTCGGCAGACTGGGACGGTATGCGGGAGTATTTTGCATCCGTCCCTTGGAGGCAGCGCTGCTTTAGTGGGAAGGACCCGACCGCTAGCGCCACTGCCGTTGCTGATGAGATAGTATTAGGAATGGAATACTATATTCCACACTCCTATGTCATCAGCAAAGGCAGACGCAACCGCTGGTTCAATCGCGAGTGTGCCAGTGCTGTTGAGAGCAAACAGACGGCATACCGCGCTTGGATCAGAGGTAAAGCTCATGGGGATCCCGAAACTCGCTCGCTAAAAGCAGCCTATAATAATGCCACCAAGTCGTGTAAGAGGGCCTACATTAGAGCGGATGCCCAGCGCGTTGCACGAGTAGGCCAAGAACTCCTGACGCATCATACGGGCAGCCGTAGCTACTGGCGTCTGGCCAAAACCGTGCAATCCAACTTCTGCCAACCCTCGCTGCCACCACTGAGATGCCCTGACGGAAGTTTAGCTCACAAGCCGCAGGAAAAAGTCGATCTCCTGGCCAAACTCTTTGCGGCTAACTCCCGGATCGATGACTGTAATGCATAGCCACCCTCAATTTCTCACTGTGGCCACACAATGTCTGATATCAAAATCAGGCAGTGTGATGTCCGTGCGGAGCTGCAGTCAATCGATGTCCGGAAAGCTAACGGTCGTGATGGCATCCCAGCAATAGTCCTGAAAATGTGTGCAGCAGAGTTGTCCCCTGTGTTAACGCGTCTGTACCGTCTCTCGCTCTCTTCGGGTTGTGTGCCGGAATCTTGGAGAGAAGCTAATGTGCAACCGATCCCTAAAAAAGGAGATCGGTCAGATCCGTCTAATTACCGCCCTATAGTAACTTCAGTGTTGTGTAAGATCCTAGAACGAATATTGAACAAACAGCTTATTCGATACCTAGAAGATCACTCCCTAATTCACGATCGTCAATATGGGTTTCGGCCAAAACGGTCAACGGGTGATCTTCTAGCGTACGTCACACATCTCTGGGGTGAGGCTATTGACAAGCGTGGCGAGTCACTGGCAGTTAGCCTTGACATAGCCAAGGCTTTTGATCGGGTCTGGCACAAAGCTCTTCTCTCTAAGCTCCCGGCATACGGTTTGCCCGCTCAGTTCTGTACCTGGATTGCTAGCTTCCTGCATGAGCGTAGAATCCGTGTCCTTTCGGATGGATGCGCTTCGCAGTTCATGTCAGTGAACGCTGGTGTTCCTCAGGGCTCCGTTCTATCCCCCACGCTGTTCCTTCTGCATATCAATGACATGCTTCCTCTTGGAAACATTCATTGCTATGCAGATGATAGCACAGTGCATGGGGGATATAACGGGCATCCAACGGCTGGGCGGGTAGACACCGAAATGAAGCGAGCAAATCTTGTCATTGAGCTCGATCGGGTGTTGGACCTCATTTCTAAATTGGGCTCCGATAATCTGGTGGAGTTCAATGCCAAGAAAACACAGGTGTGCGCGTTCACAGCGAAAAAGTCGCCATTCCTTTCCCTTCCCTCTCTTCAGGGTACATCTCTAGGCCTGCAGAGCAGTATTAACATGCTCGGTATGGATATCCGCTGCGATCTGAACCAAAAGGATTACATCGAAACCGTAATTAAAAATGCCTCACGTAAATTCGGTGTCCTGAACAAGGTGCGGCGATTCTTCACGCCTAATCAGTTATACAAGACACAGGTGCGGTCTTGCGTGGAGTATTGCTCTCACCTTTGGGACGGCTCCGCAAAGTATCTTCTCGATGCCTTGGACAGATTGCAGCGCCGCGCCGTGCGCATTATCGGCAATGCGGAGGTCACTAAAACTCTCGAGCCTTTGCAATTGCGTAGAGATATTGCGTCACTCAGCGTCTTTTACCGTTTATACCATGGCGAATGCTCTGAAGAACTCTTTGACCTCATCCCTCCTTCTCCCTTCCTCCATAGGAGTACGCGTTCTGCTCTCCGGAGTCACCAATTTACAGTTTCTAACATTTCATCACGCACAAAGAAATTTGGTGACTCGTTTCTTTGCCGCACTTTCAAAAGATGGAATAGTCTACCAGCACACGTATTCCCTCCTACCTATGACATAGGGTCCTTCAAACGAGGCGTGAAGAAGCACTCTGTGGGCCGGCAGAGTGAGGGTGACTGATGCTTCGTCTCTTACGCTGCACCAGTTGTCCTCGCGCCTGGACTTCATTTCCACTTAACATCAGGTGGAGTGGAGTCATTTGCCGAGCTTAGCATAAAAAAAATAAGCATCCGTCTACCTCTGTCTCTGCTTTTTCTTTCCTCAACGTGGCCCACCAGAACAAGCTTCTCCAGATTCCCAGGCTACTGGCGTGCAACATAAATACATACATACATACATATAAGTAATCACGACTATTATTCCCGAAGGGTTAGTCAGAGACCAGGCAATGAGGACAGTAAAAGCAGTCCTCTGCCACAGCCCACTATTTACCAAATAGCGACTGCACATGTGCTCAGCGTGATAAGTGAAGAGCCCATCACCGCTCTATGCTGTTGAATGTATGTGCAGTCTTTAGTCCGTTAGTCGCCTTTTACGACACCTCAAGGGAAGAGAGGTGGTGGTAGTATTATTTCACCGCTACAGGACACGGTTGTAAGCAACGTATTAAAAATATTTATATTATTTAATAATTCGGTCTTTCGAGGCAGACAAATGTTGTAAGGCAAACTCCTGAAGGATAGAAATGTTGGTACGACGAGCAGTCTAAGAAATACCCATGCAGTATTTTACGCCAGCACTACATTTCGTCCGCATCTATCCTTTATAAAATTCGAGCTTTCAATGTCCAACAATAAATAGTTGGACTTATGACATTATTGTTGCCTCTTTATAACAGTTTTACTATTATTCGCACAGCTCTTTCTAAGGAGAAAATCAGTCCGTAGCATGCTTAGGTATAGCAGTCTTGATCGTGTCGTTATGTGTAAATCTCCCTAGACCGCTGAGGTGTAATTTTGTTCTCAACCGAGTTTTTGTCGTCGCGGCCGTTGCGGCAGGAACTCCACTTAAATAGACGATTTCGACGCTTTTTGTACATAGATGACATTTTTGAAGCCTCCTAATGACCGACTAACGTCACGGGAATCTTGGCCGCCATATTTGATACAAATAACGAAAGAGAATTACCTGAGAAAAATGCTTTGGTGACGATTTAGGAAATTAGTAAAATTACTGGCAGCATTACTTTTTTGTTACGCTCAATGTTTTGGTTAAAATATTGTTGTAGGTTCTTTGTAGACTGAAACAGTCAGTTTCACTGCACTACGTTTTAATTACCACTTTTCCTTAAATTAGTCTTAACTCCATCTATATTATTTGTGGACATATTTATACAATCAGGCATACGACCTGCTTAATGGTTAAATGCCTTTGGATGTAATAATAACGTAATTGAACCACCGAATTCAGATATTCATTATATTTCTGAGTGGAAGAGCCACGTTGCGTTGCAGCACGAATTGGGCCGGCTCGCCAGACGTAAAACCACCCCCTCTCACGAAATATCCGCGTAAAAGAAAGAAAAGAAATTTCAAATAAAAAAAACTCCTTGGCGTCGCGCCATCTCTGAGGTCCCGGGTTCAATTCCCGGCCAATTTAGAGAAAGCTGTTTTTCTAAATTGATTTCGGGTCTCGGTGTTTTTCTATGTTTATGTATATTTATCCGATATCTTAACATATTTAGGAGTTTTAAAAGAAGCTTATCTTGGGCTAGATACCTAGTTGGTGTGAGCGTAAACAAACTTATATTATTTTTTTTATTACATACTTTACAGTGCTTATTTTTTACGTAATGCTTCGATAATCACAAAGTTTCTCGAATTAAAGGAAATCATGTGTGGATGAAAAAATATACTAAAATAGTTTTTATGATCGAAGACTGTTTGTTGAATGAAATTCATTGTTATTTCTAAACTGGCCAAAGTTTTTAGTTTTTATAAAGGTCACTTTTCCATCGAAATCGATTCCAGCTTTAAAGAGGACCGGCAAGAAACTTAACAAGGTATTTTTTTTATTATTTATTTAATCCATTATTTTTATAGAGTCAGAAATATTGGAAAATGTCCTAAATAAAACGTTTATCTCAAATTATCGTACATAATTCAAACTATCATTACGTACCTAAAAAAAATTACAATTTCAAACAGTATACTGATGAATGATGATGTGGGAATCGTAAAACTGTTTCTTAAGTCCTTTTGTGATTCCAAGCTTTTGTGAATGACGGTGTTGATTATGTTTCAATAGTGAAACTCCCAATGAGCAGGCCACAATGGGAGGTGTTGTCAGCCCCACGCAACCCCCGGGAATCGAACCCAACCAACAATGACCAACGCTGAGATTTATTAGGCTCTTTCCATATTCTTTTCTTGACGCGTCGGCGAGACGGCGCGTCAGACAAACAGATAGTCTGTGGTGTTGAATGGTTATCATTGTAGTTTACCTTGGTATTGATAACTGGAATATTTTAACACTATAAATAATTAGCTTTTACCCGTCGCGCCGCTCTGCTCACGTTAATTATATCGCAATAATTTCTTGTAGGAAAAAGTACTGTTTAACTGTCTTCAGTCGTATATCCCAAAATTCATCGAAATCGGTTTAGCGGTGTAAGCATGAAAGCGTATCAAACAAGCTTACTTTTTAATTTTTTTATCAGTAAGGATGTGCGTGCACTTGTACTTTTAAACTTAGAGACTTTCAGAAGTGGCTTAACTTAACGTAGCTTACTAACGTTCCTTTATGAGGTGTGTCTAGTTACATTTATTCAAAACGTTATTTTAAACCTTTATGTGATCCAAGGTTAAACCTAGTAAAAATATATTTATACTTAGGTTAATTTTATTACAGACGACCTCTTTGGTCGAGTGGTTTGTACACCGGTTTTCATGGTGTCGCCATCTCTGAGGTCCCGGGTTCGATCCCCGGTCGGGTCAATTTAGAAATTATTGTTTTTCTAAATTGTCTCGGGTTTGGGTGTTTTCTATGTATAAAAAGTATGTATTTAAGTATTTTGAGTATGTTTATCCGTTGTCTAGTAACCATTTAACAAGTTTCTTCGAAGCTTCTCTTGGGCTAGATAATTGGTGTGATTGTAGGAAAGATTTATTTATTATTTATTATTATTACTTTTTGTTTATTGCAATTACAGAGAGAGGAGGTGTTTTTATTTAAACTAAATCGTTTAATTAATCACAATATAAATAAAGTAAAGTTTTTGATTTAAAAGGCTGTAACTTGCTATTCGGCAAGATGAGATTAACCTGCCTGCAATGCGCGAAGACAGCTTTGCGTCTGGGCTCCACATTAGGTGGAGTTTGTCATTTGCATACCTACATATTATAAAAAAACCTTCTTTTTGTTAACTTTTAAAACTATAAGACACAAAAAGAACTAACTGGCTTACAGATTTTAAACCGGTAAGCACAAAAAAACCATCTACTAATTAGGACACTCGCAATCTATCGACAAAAAAACGGCTTAAAAGCGAACATCCGTTAAGAAATACCTAACAAATATCTCTCTTTGTAGCGCCCGATTGGTTGCGCGCCAGAAAAAAAACAAGTCTCATAGTCCACGAGTCATTTAAGCAGATATCGACACTACAGGGACAAGATTTTTTTAACCGATACCCAAAATGCTACGTCACTGCAATGCCTTGACCACGTACTACGAGGAATTATAGACTCTGGATGTGATGGGAGTTATTTAATATTTTATAACTGATACCTAATTGTATTTAACTTATGGGAGGTTAGACGGTGAAAACGGATAAATCGGCTGTATTCTATTGGCTGTTATTTAAAAACTATAGAAATATATTTATATTACGCACTGAAATTATCAATATGTATTACAGAACGTATGTGTGAGGGGATGACTGTTTCCAAAAAACGATTGGAAACATTTTGCTCGCTAGAAAAAAATCCTGAAGTTACCTCTAAAATTTCATAATGCACATCACGACCGTGTTTTACAATAATAATTCCTATAAATTCATAAGTATTTAACTTTAGATTTCTTGACTGATTTGGATTTCCAAAAAACTAAACATTTTTATTAACTTTTTGATAATAATGTGAATGGCGCTTACGAATTACCGCAGACCCCGCACCGCGCAACACCCGCGAGGGCCGGGAATTTTCGCTGACCGCTTCACCCCCCTTATTCACCACCAGGCTTATTACCTACATCTCGACTGTGATTTTTGCGTAAAATGCCCATTTACGCATTTTGTTGTAATTTTGCAGTTGTATTTATCGTTTTTATCGAAATAGGATAATAAAATCATGCTTAATATTACGAATGTCTACTCTGCGAGGATAAGCTGAGTTCGGACAGCCGACGCATCGCATTTTGAAGTAATTTTGCAGTTGGATTTGTTTAGAACAGTAGTTCAATCTAGGATCTAAAAAAGTGCCTTCGCGCTTTTTATGAAAATCTTTCTCTGCAATTTTGGGTTTAATTAAAAATATAGGCAAAATTTACAAAAAGCGAGGCCGCTACGCACTATTCCAATAGCTATTCTACACTATTCAATAAGTCAAAATTGTTAATGTGTTTTTGTTTCTGAGATCCTTAATGCCAAAATTAGCCATTTGACACAAAAATCACAGTCGAGATGTAATAGGCCTCTTAAGTAATATGAGCAACAACTGCTCTTAGTTTATTTCTTACGCAAACATTAGGAGTTATCTACATACATAAATAAATAGTTTCACGACTAATATCTCCAAAGAGACTAGGCAATGAGGACCGCAGAAGCAGTCCTCTGCCACAGTCCACGATTCACCAAATCACAACTGCACATGTGCTCAGCGTTATAATGTGGTGAGCCTATCGCCGCTCTATGCTGTTGGATGTATGTGCAGTCTGTAGTCCGTTAGTCGCCTTTTACGCCACCCAAGGGAAGAGAGGGGTTGGTTCTTTTAGTGAGCTTTGGGAATAATTGCCGTGAATCTATCCTACTAATATTATAAACGCGAAAGTTTGTAAGTATGGATAGATGTTTGTTACTCTTTCACGTAAAAACTACTGAATGGATTTCGATGAAATTCGGCATACAGGCAGTTTATAACCTGGATTAATACATAGGATACTTTTTATTCCGATATTCTCACGGGAACATATGGATGGATGTTTGTTACTCTTTCACGTAAAAACTACTGAATGGATTTCGATGAAATTCGGCATACAGGTAGTTTATAACCTGGATTAATACATAGGATACTTTTTATTCCGATATTCCCACGGGAACATATGGATGGATGTTTGTTACTCTTTCACGTAAAAACTACTGAATGGATTTGGATGGAATTCGGCATACAGATAGTTTATTCCCACGGAAAACGGGAACCACGCAGGTGAAACCGCGAGCTGCCGCTTGTATAATATATTATGTATGTATGTATGAATGTAATCTTATCTTATCCAGAGCGGGCAGGCCTGTGGCGCATAAAAAGCCGCAGCGTTCATTAGCGACTATTGAAGGCTCACTCGTGACGAGCCGCCGGGTTTGTTCTACCAGCCATTACCATTATTCACTATTCCATACAAAACTGCAAACATAATTTTTTTAATACCTCCGCTATGATTACCGGAGTCATTTTCTACTTGAAATATTCTTTATGATTACAGTTCTCACTTTTATGTCTCTCGTACTTCCATTTCTCATACTCTACTTGCGTACGTACATACATCGCGCTTTTGCTCTTTTTGCAGCTCGGAGTTCCGCCTACACCTGCTCTTGCTAATCTAACTTTCATTTGTCTTTCTTTGTTCAGTATTTTCTTTTGGGAAAATGAGTTTCTTTAGAGACACATGTTTTCTTATACATATCTCTTTGCAATTTTCTTATTTGTTATCTTATACTTTGTTTCTTAATTACTACTTTTTAATACAAAATACTTACTTATAAATAGGCTATTACAGCTGATACTGTGTACATACATTTCTTTTACTTCCTATACTCTATACTAATCTATACATTTGTTTCTTAACTTTGTCTTACAGTTTATTCACTTATGCTTAGGTAATGCTTTTACTTATTGTACTACTATTTATATAAAAACATTTTATACATAACATTTTAAACTTTCATTGTCACTATAATTATTTTTATGAAAACACGGGACTTTGTACCATGTTTGAGTTGTTGTTTTTGAGTCCCCGATATTTCGGCGCAGTTGCATGCACTCCGTGATCATGGTGCATTGCAACTGCTCCGAAATAAACAACAACGCGATTTTTCATAAAATAACATTTTGTATACTTAATCTGAGTTCATTTTTATTCCCTAAAACTTATATTATCTACTTATTTTTATCTTTGTTTTTATTGTTAACAATTTTTACTATCTAGTACAATAGTCTAGGAATATTTTCCTAGACTTGTAATCAGCTAGTATTTTGCTGTAGTTGTTTGGAGTTAGACTCAGATCCAGTTGTGCCTGAGTGTCGTGCCTCTCCAGGGCCCTTATTCTGTAACGGTTCCTTGTTTCAAAACCACGTTGATTCCTTAAAAAATTACGATATCTTCCCAAAAACGTATGCGTTTGACGTTTGTGCGCGGTAAGGTTTAGGTGTGGAATCTATAGATTGCGATACAGTATCAGGGCCCTGAGCGTGTATAAAGCACTCGGAGAGGATGTGTCATGTGTGTTACAGTTTCGGTGTCTGTGTCTAATAATGTCTAATAATGCAATCACTATTCACTAAATGTATGGAAAGGAAGATTTGTTTCGAGTTTTCAGAGTTCTTCCTGTACCAATAGTTGTACAGGAAGAACTCTTTTTTATTTTTTATTATTTAATACATTGCTCCCCGCTTTTTTGCAGGACTGTTTTTGCTTGTAATTCTCTTTTCTTTCCAGTCTATTTGGGGTTAGCAAACCTGAGCTTGAAGAGCTCTACACTGTTTCTGGTTTTCTTTCTTTTAATTCTACTTTCGGTTTAAAGAATATTTATTTCTCATAAAAACTTTACAGTTTGCTTAAAATGAGATACAAAGGTTTGTAAATAAAGATATATCAGCACTGCGGTGGTTTTGTAAAACAGAATAAAGAAAGTACTAAGTATTCTACTTATATAACATAAAATTAGTCTAATAAATACTACTTACCTACCAAAAATAGGAAAAAAAATAAAAATGTGAAAACACCAACAACAAAAACATGCATTGTGGGTACAGTCACGAGCAAAAACATGCAAACAATTGTAACTCTTAATACAATGGAATAAGAGTCACAGTGGATACATAATGGTGCTCCCGACTGTACCTGCTACATTAGTTATAATTATTACTTAAATTAAACAAAAATTCACAAGAAGATCAGACCCCATTATTACAATTCGAAAACAGTTGAAATAATTGTTCACGACAAAACTGTGCCGAATTAAATAAGAGAAAAAATAATAATTTTTCTAAAAATATTTGGACCTTCCTTGTTATTGCCCAAAAGAAGCCACATATTTTCTTAACATATCTTTAAACAGTTTTTTATTAGAGCAGTCTTTAATATCATTTGGCAACTTACTAAACAGCTGCGCTCCCTCAAATAATATCGTTTTCTTCCCGTAACCTGTTCGGACTTTGGGAAGCTTAATCTTAGTTTTGTTTCTCAAATTGTGTGAATTTATTTTTAGCTCAATTTTAGTGCTAGACTGAATGGAACCGGTAACTATGTATTTAATTAAAATGCGTGCTTTACATCTCTTATTTTATTACTAATTTATTTTTACAACACTTATAGTTTTCTTATTTCCATACATTTCTTTTCTCTTATTTATATTACTTACAGTTAATATAATAATATGTTAACTATATTATTACTATTCTATTATTTTCCATTACATCTCTTTTCTTTTTATTTCTATTTTGTTTTATACAATCTTGTTTTCTTATTTCTATTACATTTCTTTCTCATTAGCATTCTATCTTACAACTAATTTATGTTCTCTATACTTATTATTGCATTTTACTTCTTTTCTTTTAATATTTCTTATTTTACACTTAGAGCTTGAGGATGCAATATGATTTTTTTTTCTTCTTTTATTTTGTTTTTATTTCTTTTTTCTTTTTGCAATATATTTTCTTATTACCATACATTCTTTTTTAATAGTTGTTCTTTGCACTTAGGGTGAAAAAGTTGCGGGATTATATACCTACTATGTAGCTTATTCCCGCGGCTTCACTCGCGTTAATTTTTGCAGGAAAACGTAGCCTATAACCGTCTTCAAGGTCTATACCTATCATTTTGTCAAAATCGGTTGGCGGTATAAGCGTGAAAACGTGACAAACCTACAAACAAACTGACTAACTTTAGCATTTATAATACACCGGCCTGCAAAAATAAGTATCACACTTTTAAAATTGTAATAACTTTTAAAGTACACAAGATAAACAAGACACACAAGACTTAAAAATGTTACTATTGTATAATTTCATATAGTTTCAGAGAAAGCTGATAAAATTGCTATAAAACGTTTTTTATTTTAAATCTCTAACTTCTATAGTTTAGAAAAGAAAAAAAATTTAAAAGTGTGATACTTATTTTTGCAGGCCAGTGTATGAGTTAGACCCTGCATACTTAAACATACACTTATCTAATTTAGTGTTTTTAGATTTTAGATAATTTTAGATAATCTAAACTTTTGTAGTATGGGCAATTGCCGCACGACTTTGATAATGACGACCTAGTAATAAAACCATTCATCGAAGAAATGGATTAATTATTTAAGAAAATGTTTTACTTTTATTTTATTTATTTTATTTAGTTACGCTTTTAATCTAGATTCCATTTTAATTTTAATTCTCTTATCAGCATATTTTCATTCTATTAAAAGCCTAACAAATTCTTTCTCAGTATAATGAATCTATAAAATTGATGTTAGATTAGGCATATCAATTCCATTAAACCGACCAATCATTAAGTGAAGATATAAGTTAATTACCTTCGATGTTCGAGTTTAATCAAAACTGACATCAAAGTGGTGTTAATGGCAAAATTAGTCAAAAACTATGAGCGTCGGGCCGTTGACCCCGAGCGGAGCCGCGGGCGGTCGTTAGCGCTATAAACGGTCACAATTATTTCGTTAGATATTATCGTATCGCTGGTCGACCGTAAAATACTGATTTTTATCTTGTATTAATGTGTTTTTTGCGCACAAAAATGCACTAATTATATTTTATAATTTCAATCCGCTAGTGTTGTTGAAAGGATATATCTCGTTTGCTCCGTCCGTCGGCGATATTGAAGTGAGCTTTTATCTCAACTATTTTTAAAGCGACTGTTTTTAATTAAGCCTCTCCGTGGCCTACAATCGGACTGTTTGTTAATTTATAGCGGCGCAAAAACTCGATCGCCCCCGACCATAGCGAATTGCGACTGGTTGGGAACTTTTAAACTGTTGCCCACTAACTATACTGAAAACTACATGTATTCAATGTAGTTGATTGATTTTTTTGTAAAAGTTTTATTTACAAGCAACATTATATTGCTATATAATTTTGTTTGTAATTATATAGGTACATACTGCTATAATTTCATATTTCTGTTGAATAGTGTGACACTGAAAAGTTTCTGGTTTTTTATTTATTTAGTTGTGTTTCTTGAATGACTTAAAATTATAATAAATTATTGGTATAAGCATGACGTTATTTAGAAAAATATCGAAACACTTGAAGAAAGCAACACTAATAAAAGGAGTCGAAGCCACACCTTTCGAACTTTCGAGATCGAGACCGAGAGACGTTTGTGAGCGTTTCCCACCCTTGTAGTCACTTTAATAAAGATTTATACTTTTTGTTGTTGTTTGTGTGACACCACAACCACATTGTGAATTAATTTTTTATTACTTAATTAATTTGTAAAAACGATCGATCGCTTTTTCTGGTGATCCAAGAGCATGTAGTTTTATTGAACGGAAAATTAACATAGGTCTATTCAACGAGAAAATGCCATCATCATTTTGGATGCCAGCATTACTACCAAATATCCGAATTTTTGACATTAACTTTACACCTAATTGATAATATATATGAAGGTCTTAAAAATCTATTTTATATAATAATTTGTATTATTCTACGAAAATATTTTAATTACCTATTCTTCATACCTACATCTCGACGGTCTAGGATATTCTTGACCTAGCTTTTCGTCTCCGTTTTGAGGCCTAGCCAAGTGGCATATGAAATGTTTCATTAATGTATGGTATTTGACATACCTACCTATCCCAAAACTCGTCATATAGCGAAAGCTAAATTGCTAGTTTAAACATTGTTTCTTCTTTGTTCTTTATTCTTTATTAAATATTCTGTGGTAGCGATCGATTAACATTCGCCAAGTATCTGCAAACTTGTCTACCAATTGACTATTGTCAAACTCAAACGCTAAGGAATAGACAGGAAGAGTTTGTCACTTGTCTAGAGGGGAGTATTTAAACTACGTAATAAATAAATAAGTAAATAAAAGTTATAAATATTACCTAGCCAAATTATCAATGGTCTCCATTCATTTTGTTGTAGGTAATTAATTTTCAACGAGTCCAGTAAACGAGTATGGGTTTTATTTCACCCATTTTGTATATGGACCATGGCCATATTATGTCAATGACATGGACATATTGAGTAATATGTCCGTGATTTTGTAACGCATAGCCAAATTGTGTATGGTCTCCAGCCAGCCGTGCCCGCCACAGCCGCAGAGGTGTTATAATAATTCGCCACACAATCAAACTATCCGTCCGTACGTCTTTATTCTCGGAAGGCCATTATGTTTTTTTACCCCAGCCGCGGGCAGTCGGGCAATTTGCCATCGGCGCGGTGCCCGGCGTGTCCAATCGATTCCGTCGCGGCGCGCGGTCCGTCGTTTGATTCCCGGGTCAAAAACATCACTGACTATAGTTAGTTGTTGATGTAATTCGGGTTTTTGTCGAAACTAATCATAATGGCTGAATGGTTCAATGATGAAGTATGATAAGACATTTATTAACGAAGAGAAAGTTTATTTTAATTATAAGATATCGCCGATTGTACCACTATTTAAGACGGTTCGTGGGAAAATCATAATAAATTTCATGAATAATAAAGGGTTTATGATAAATCATAATTTAGCAGAGTGCTAAATTTAAAAATATATTTTATGCTTTTTTGATAAAGTTTTAAGAAAGTAATATAACGAATATTTTACATTCGTAAAATGTTGTCTTATCGTCCTAGTTAATAATACTTAAAACGTCAATGTTTATGGTAAAAGCACTTTACCCGTGCCTACGTAAGTATGGTATGGTAATTCTATGTTATTGTCATGCCGCTATTATACTTAGGTACCTAATCAAATACAAAGTCAAATTATTTATTCAATGTAAACCTTTACAGGTACTTATTGACGTCAACACTAATAAAAAAACAGTTAACTAACTTGTAGTTAAGACTTAACAACTAATTTAACGAACTATAGTAAGGATGTCTATTTATCTAATGTTTATGGAGAAGAGACACTCGGATGAATTCATAGGTCGAGGCTGTAGCCAAGCTGTACCTGTAGCAAGTATATATAGTTAATAATAATAATAAAAAATAATAGTATTTATTGACTAATCGAAAACCATACATGTGACTTAGATTAATGTTACACGTCTGAACCACAACTAGATTAATGTTACACGTCTGAACCACAACTAGATTAATGTTACACGTCTGAACCACGACTAGATTAATGTTACACGTCTGAACCACAACTAGAAAGAGATTGAAGAGTTTATTTTAGGAAAATTAAGCAATACCACAACAGCACGAATCCAGATTACATAATATGTGTAGTCTAGAGATAGACTTGAATTTTTTACAAAATCACTTCGATCATTTATACAATAGATGGACGTTCTCATACAAAATCCAACTCAAATGTCCCGCGTAAATACATGCATATACATAGATCAACATCAGAATTAAAACGAGATATTGGTATAGAAAAACATTTATTGTAAAGTAAACCTTGCTTTAGGCACTAAAGTACAAATTTTTTGAAAATATTATTGAAGTTACATCACTTTGGAAAGCTAGGCTCGCTAGATTCAAGCTAGTTGTAACAAAGTTCTAAATTCGAATTATTTATAGAAAAACAATTCACATTTTTGATTTGTGCCTTGTTTCGTGGTGTCGTTTTTCAAGCAGCAATCGTTGTAAGTATCTATAGTTTATATGATCAAAGCAAAATCATCAGTTTATCAGTGTTTTGAAAAAGGGATAGAACAGCCCAGCAGCATTATTTTCACGAATTAAGGTCCCATTGCAGTAGATTCTTGTTGGCATATTAATTGTGTGTTGTAACGATATTTGTTGACGCTGAAACAGAAAGAGAGAGAGGAAAGGAAAGTCTTTGCTGCCGTTATCTTACGTACTGTAGAGTTTATACCATGTTAGGGCGCTGGCTGGTTTTACTTTATAGTAATTTATTAAAAACATAATTTGAAATGACAAGATGTCAAACCGGGAATTGAGGAGATCGATCTGAAGTGCCAACATGGGTAGACTTGACCATGTTATTTTTATATTGTAAATATGTAATTGTAAATGTATATAAAAGTATACAATAAATGAACTCGTATACTAAATAAAGGTTGTTGTTATTAAAACAAACTCCCCCCAACCTTTACGAGTTCCACAGTACCTACCGATGTCGCAGTGGTTTAACTGGTGCTTTAAATAAATAACAAATCCTTTCCAAACAACTTGTATGACCAAAATTATAAAGTTCACACTATCTTAATTATTTTTTTTTTAGTTATACATAACACCTAGTTTTCTTTTTTTTATAAAAATAATGATTAAAGAAGTCTGTCGAAATCAAATTTTTGGTTTGTTTACGAGTAGAGTTTATTGCATGGCATCTACTATTGTGCAACTATTTACTTCACCCAAACTGAGATCTAATTCGACGAAAATCACGTCCGGGTGGTCGAGTGGTCAGCGACCCTGACTTCGTAACCCACGGTCCCGCGTCCGAATGTTTGTGTGGTGAGCACGAGCATTTGTGACCGAGTCATAGATGTTTATTAATATATATGTTTGTTTATCCGTTATTCAGTCACTATAGTTCGGGCTATGCTCAGTTTGGGGCTGAAATCGGCAGAGCACGCCTGCACTATTAAAAAATGTCTGAATACCAATATTGTAAACCGTGTCTCTATAGCAAATAAATATATCATTTCATTTCAATGATTGGTGTGACAGTTGTGAAATTTTATTTATTTATTAATTTCTTCAACTTCGCGCCGGCTGGAAGGCCTCAGCTACCTCGTGTCGTGCGAGCGAAACAGAAGCCGCAACAGTCAAGAAGAATCAATTAATCCATCATCAATAACTAATAAAATTGCAGCGGCGACAGCTCATGGCAAGTTGACCTAACTACATACATACGTACAGTCACGAGCAAAAATATGTAAACAATTGTAACTCTTAATACAATGGAATAAGAGTCAAAGTGTACATATTGGTGCTCGTGACTGTACATACATAGGATCACGACTATTATCCCCAAAGGGTTAGTCAGAAACTATAATTATCATAGCGTATGGCAATCTCTGCTTGGATCAATGTCTATATCCAGATTTTTCAGCCAGCTTTCTGTGTCAGCGGTGAAGTTGTGCAGCTCGGCGATGCCTCCGGGAAAACAGTGAAATGGGCATCCATTCACAACGTGGGAAAGAGTTTGGTCAGGTGCTCCACAGTCGCAATTTGGTGACTCCCTCAGTCAGACCCCATTTGTGAAGGTGGTGATTTGTTCTCCCGAGGTTGGAGGACTAGGCAATGAGGACTCGCTGACGTTTCGGACACATTATATTCGGAGACAGTGTCCGAATTGACACTTTTTAATTTTATTATTGTTTTCACTGACGATTCGGACCAATAAAAATTTATATTAATTTTAAGAAAATATACCATAGTAAAAACAACAACTTGATTTATCTGACTGTACTGAACAGCTCCAATAATTTAATAGTATCCGAATCGTCAGTGAAAAAATAATAAAACTAAAAAGATCAATTCGGACACTGTGTCCCAATATAATGTGTCCGAAACGTCAACTAGTCGCAATGAGGACCGCAGAAGCAGTGCACTGCAATAGTCTACGTTTCACCAAATCACATCTGCACATGTGCCCAGCGTTATATGTAGTGAGCCCATCGCCGATCTATGCTGTTGTATGTATTTGCAGTCTTTGATCCGTTAGTCGACTTTTTACGACACCCAAGGGATGAGAAGGGTTGAGGGTTGGTAGTATCTTTTAGTGAGTGGCTGTACCACACATCACTATTCATATACAGATATATTCTTGCGCCGGCTTGTTAGCCAACAAATGTACAGTTGCCTACAGTGAAAGTGTTCATTGGGTAACAGCTAGTGTTGGCCAGGATTCGAGTTCTTTAAGTCCTGTTTCAGGGACTGGCTTCGATTTGTCGAGACTGAACTCGTAAATGAGAGCTCAAGCCATTTTGTCAGTGATAAGACTCACGAGTCCTTATAATATGACTCAAGAGCTCAAGTCTTTTTACAATAATATAGAGACTCTTAAAACGGGTTAGTGCTACTGCTGAAGTCTTTTTAGAAACAGTGAGTTAAAAACCAATCCATTCTGTTGATATAAAGTTCTAGTGTTATACAATTAGGCGTTCGTCAACCACCTCAACGCGACGAGTAGGTACGCCAAAGAGGATAAAAGAAGTTCAAAGAGTTACTACTTCGATCATATGATCGAAGAGTTATTATATTATTTTTATGAAAAAATACTTGCCTTAGCAAAATTTATATAGTACCTATATACGATTAAAAAGATTAGGTTTTTTTTTAAGAACTTGAGTTAGATAATAAAGGCTCAGCTCTATGAGTCGAGTCTTTTTGCATTAGGACTCGACGAAAGGACTCAAAGCTCAGAACTCAGGACTCATTTAGCAGCAGCAGCAGGAGTCTTGCGAGCTCCTGCCAAAATGAGTCCAGTCCCTAAATTAGGACTTAAAGAAGTCAAGTCCTGGCCAACACTAGTAACAGCGGCACCGCTCACTCTCCCGCCGCGCAATAAAAACTAATTGTAATTAAGAACATTTCGTTAGATTTATTTCTTCAGCCGATATCAAGCGGCCGCCGTTATGTCTCGAGATTGATTAAATAAATTGCTCCGAACTAGATTGCCCAGTGGTTTCGTACTCATTTTTATTATCTGGTACACGCTAAATGTCGGTGGGTCGTTACGTCTATTTGGCAATTGTAAATTGGGTGGAGCTTTTCGTTTTTGGATGTGTATAAGTAATCATTCGTGGCTGTCATTACTGTCATTAATCGATTATAATAATGATTACATTCTAATACGATAATAATAGCTGTCTGTGGCCTGGCAGTAAGACCACACCGGCCCGAGACCCAGGTGCCCTGGGTTTGATCCCAAGCTGTGATATATATAGTTGTGCTCGTTTGTTTAGTGGTAGGGATGTAGGTATGTTCTAAGTTTGTGTTATCTATAATGTCGTGGCCATATCGTAATTTGGCCATATCATGAAATGCTGCCACTTCATGATTAGGTTAAGTTTTCATGATATGGCCAATTTTACGATATGGCCACAACATACATTAACAACCTACATGGTCGAGTGGTTAGCACGCCGGGTCTGGCGTCACGCCATCTCTGAGGACCCGGGTTCGATTCCAGATCGGGTAAATTTAGAGAAAAACAGTTTTTCTAAATTGATTTCGAGTCTGGGTGTTTTTTCTAAGTTTATGTATATTTATCCGTTATCTTACCATATGAACGAGTTTCATAAGAATCTTGGGCTAGTTAATTGGTGTGAGCGTTATCAAATTTCATTTTCAATTTTATACATAAAGAAAACAAATTAGTAAGCTTGCTTTCGTCAATTACTTACCGGCAGATTTTGTGCCTTTTTTACATAATCATCTGCCTTTAATCGTTCTACTGCCGCACGGGGCCTGCCCACATGGACAAAAGCACATCGTCTCTCAATCTTACGTCAACAACCGGACCAACGGCCTTACGCTTACTTACGAACCATGGGGAGCCCGAAATATGTTTCCAATTCGGTTACCCATCCAGCGACCCGGCATTGCGACAATTGCATAACTGGCAAGCTCGCAAATCAAACGCCTTATCCGCCTCGCCTACGAAAAAGGGATACAGACATAATACTTTTTTTTTAATACTTATTTTCCGAATTTAAACTTAACTCGAATCGAATTAGGCAATTCGTTCAGCTGTGTATCCTAGAAATGGGAAATGTGTCGTAGGTACTACACATTTTAATAATAACTAATACGACGATAAAAAGGAACACGTCAAACGCTATGTTGCCAGTAACAAAAAGGTCCAAATCGTCCGTGGAGACATTAGAGCATTACAAAAAGTCCAAATTACAGGGTTAGTTTGAATGCGGCCGCGAGGCGCTGCGAGGCGGGGCGGGGGGCGGGGCGGCGGCGCTAACGCACTGCGGTAACGTGCTAGAAAGAAGCGTGATCGTGATGATATACGTCTTTCCCGATTCTTCTAATGTCATTACTTATTTTATTACACATAGAGTAGGCAGAGATCAGAGGTTTCCATTGGCTAATACGATCCTGACCCACGTCCTGCTGTTTTATTACACACCCAGATATATGAGTCGTATGAAATCAAAGTCGGCAAAGTAGGTAGGGGCGAAAATGAGATAATAATAGGGCAACAGTGAAAATTCAAATGTTAACCGATAACGTCATCATCAGCCTATAAACGTCCCACTAATGAGCACAGGCATCCCTCGTGAACAATAGCACGTGGGGATATTGGGCCATAACCCACCACGCTGGCCCAATCGGGTTGATGGGTTTTAACGACTGTCATCTTACGACAACAACCGGGACCAACGGCTTAACGTGCCTTCCGAAGCACGGAGGAGCTCAAGATCTTTTTAATTTGGTCACCCATCCAGCGACCCGGCATTGCGAAAGTTGCTTAGCGGGCAAGATCGCAAGCCGAACGCGCTAACCGCTACACCACCGAGCTCCTCAACCGATAACGTGGTTACTTTCAAATCAAATAGGGCCTTAGACCCTTCAAAAACACGAAATAAAACTGGCTTTGGAATCAAAGACAGCAATCGACGGGACCTATCAACCATAGTCGGCAATCTTTCGCTGTCAACCAATGAGAAGTGTTGTAAAATCGCTGTTTCAAAATGGCGGATTGCATTATGACCAACGTTTGGTACCAAAAATGGCCATCTTGCCTTGGTTTGGATTCAAATATGGTAATCTTTATAAATTCAAAACCGAAGCGGGAATCTAGCAAATTCAGTGTGATTTGGCACCTTTATGCTTAACTTTTACACATATTTTTGACTGTTTATGGCTCAGTACACTTTACAGTACTATGACAAAATGTATGTCATTATTAACTATGGATCCAACATCCAATCGCAAATTAACGGTTTTTGTTCTATTGCCAAAATTTATATAGGTAAATATCTTTATTGTTGAAATTTTGCATTAACAATGCTATATAAATATAGGATAAAATGTTTACTAGAAAAAAGCAGTGGACCGGCAATCCAAAGGTCGCGTTCGAATCCCATTCGAGCTTCCTGAGACTGGTCGATTTTTTTCTAGTAAACATTTTATCCTATTTAGGTAAAATCGGCAAAGTAGGGTTTAGGACCCTACTTTGCCGATTTTGATTTTACTCATACTCGTACTCATATTACACATACACGCTACGTAGCTTTGAAACATGAAGCTCCAGTTTCATCCCAGGGTTCTATCAAGCAGGTATATGCTTGTGCGCTTTTTTTAATTCACTACGGGTAGCACTTGGTCTTCACCTCACCTGTTGTTAGGTGATAATGGTGGAAGCGCACTTCACCCAGATTCCTCAACTATTGAGGAGATGGCTACCTTATCGGAATACAACAATGCTTGTAACATTCATATCGTCAGCTTAGATCGAAAACTCCATAACTCCACTTTTGGTTGAAAATTACTTTTTGGTATCGTTCGACGAGCAATTACTAAACGCATCGTTTCGTTTAACTCATAAATCCCTTAAAAATACAGGGTTGACTACAAACAAAAAAATATATAGGTCTGCTTATCTCCAGCGCGCCATTTTCCATTCCGCCATTAATATTATTATGGCGACATATTCAGAAAAGATGATGGTAGCTAACCACAAAAACACAGTTTTTATATGTCCTAATAGTCGTAGCCTATGTATAAGAGACAATTACATAAGTGGAAGTATTTGCGACCATCTCACCACTGGGTGAGACACTTACCACTGGGTAAGTCACGATAAAGACTGAAGGCGAAGTCTGAAGCAATCTGGCTTTCTTATCTCAAACCGACTTAACACGACATTGTTATTAGCATGGTGGTAGTAAGTTAGGACTTCAGACTTTGCATAAGGCTCCGTAAACCATGCGGACTACCACTGGGAATCGAACCCGGAACTTGGCTTTGAGACTGATGGTCTTACCACGAGGCCATAAATACTACCTACTACTACTACTTACTACTCTTAGATTACAAGTTTATGTCTTAGACACGTTTTCGATTCGTTCGTTCCTGGCATTTGTATTAAAACAGGATATCTAGGCGCTTGAAGGCTCTTATCTCAGAAGTAACTCCAAAGTTTATCCGTAAAAGTTTCGTTCCATATTAATTAGTAAAGCGTTTCATCAAGAAGCGAACACTCCTAAAAAACTGGATTAAAACTCCCGACCTTAATAAATTAGCTTCGGCGCGAAACCAGTTCCGATACAATGTGCTTTAAAAACCAAATCGCAAATTAATGATCACATTAAAAGGTAGAACATTAAAACTGACTTAAAAACTGCATTCGTCGGGGAAACGGCCAAAACGGCCAGTACGCATCGAGATAACTCGAAGCTCAGATATAAAGTTTAATGGGCTTTTAGGTAATAAAAAGATTTGTACGAGGTTACTTTTAGTCCAAGGGATAGACGACACATTTTTTATATGTTATAGGTACTTAACTTGCTACAGAGAGGTTGGTTTAAAACATATAACATTTTGCACAGAGATTATGTCGTTATTTTTACTTGAATTAGTCTTCGAATTAACATACGATCCATCTGATGGTAAATGCTAGCTTATTGACGCCAATACTGTGAGTAAAACTGTATCCTTTAACTGGATTTCTATATACATTAGAAACTGGAACGCATATAAGGAAAACACACCTGCTTGGCGTCAGGTAATGACCACCTACGTAGTTACACCTGTTCTCTGGGTGGTTAGGACGATGGATGATTATTATAATGCTTTATCCTGGATTTATCACCGAGGTAGAGTAACGCGAATGGAGTTGCAAGAAACCGCCAGTGGTAAATAATGAAAAGTGCATGTGCTGGTATTTAGAATCCGGTTCAAAAAGTAATTAATTTGCCTCGTAATTATCGTAATTATGAATCGTCAAGTTGTTTTCACGATGTCCCCGGGGGGCTATAACTGTTCTCCGTAAACGATTAAGTGCACTGTTTTTGCCGTAAAACAGATCAATGGTTATTTTCCAAGTGTCTTTAGGTATTTTTGTTGTATAGCGAATGTTAGGTGGATTTCGAGTAAATAACCTAAAATAATCGGGCTAATGGTTTTTTTTATCATAAAAAGGAACAATATAAAGTGTAGAGGAGATTCTTCAAAAGTACTATTAATAGAATCCAAAACAACAAAACAAAAACTTACAACGAATACTTCTAAACCGTAATAGATGTCAATGAAAACAAGAAAAGAAAATAAAAATAAATGTTACACGAAAGAATCCGTTCAACGCCTTAATTCAACATAAAATTAGTTTTACAAAACTGCACCTTTCTCTATACTATGGCCATGGACATAAATAAGGCCAAATTGGATGAAGAAAAGAAAAAATCTGGAGGCGTTTGCAATAGAGTCTGGCTAACGAAAGCCGAACCAGGAAAAACGCGGCAAATTAAAAAAAATCATGACTGGATTAACACAGGGTCACTCACACAGTTGCAATTTTCTTAGAAAAAGTTCAATTTGACATACGACATGACACCTTAGGTAGACACATAGAAACAAAGTGTTGCCAATCAAATAACTACGAGGTTCAGCTTTCGTTGGCCAGACTTTAACGTCCAACCTATCTATATCTAAAATAAAAAAACATAGGTCTGACTTTACAACTACGAAATTCACTTCATAAAAGTAACAACATTGCAATCCAGTTTCTTTTTTAAATTAATTACACTTGACAGATGCTTAAACGCCTCCGGATTTTTTCACGTATCGGTGTTACTTTGTCGTTCTACTTTGACAATTTAATATTTACTTCAGTACGTCAGTATAATGTATGAGAACATAAAGTTTTTTAGCACCAGTGAACATAAAGTTTTTAGAAAAACTGTTGCATGTATATTTTAATTTCCAGTGTTTTGGCAAAATCCACTTTTTTGGGTTTGACACTTGCTGCCTCAACTTTTCCTCACCTAGACTGAGGACAAGTTTGGAGTGGAGGACATTTGTTAAACGAAAACACGGATTAAGGTTGAGTTGAGGAAACGTCAAGTGTAACTCAGACACGACAATTTGCATTAGCGACTACTTAGTACCGATATTTTTTTGGATTTTAAATCAGTGCTTTGCACGTTATAATTAGATATTTTTTAACAATGAAAAATTATAGATGCTGATAAACATTAACGTTAATTGACGTCCCTGAGGGCTGCAGTAAGTGTTCTAACAGATCCACCATCGGCAGCCGGTCCCCTGCACTAGGGGCGGCACAAAGCGGCCGGCCGTAATCGAATTGATTCGTTAATTATTCGTTTATCTGAGCGCATTAGCGTCCTCCCACGCCGCTTTAATTGACGCAGCCACAAAGCTGCATTCTAGGCGCTCACAACGTTAAAAGTTTCAATCCACTTGAGCAATACAACCTCGGCCATTGTGAGTGGATCCATTCGATCAATATTATGAACCAACCGATACATATAGACTGCCAAAACTTTCAGAAAGCTTGCTACTACATTATGCCTCTGACTTAAGATATTTGTTTTCGGAGAAACCAAAGCGGTATTTAATTATCCATATGTTGGTTCGCGCTTACATACCTACTTGTATCATTAAAAGCGAATAAAATAAACGGCGGCATACAATTAGACAGAAAAAAGCTATTCATTCATTACGAACTTTTAAACATAATTATGAAAATTGCTTATCCAAGGAGGTGCGTCTCGACTGGTAACATTCCCTTACGTGCTCCGAGTGACCAGTTTGTGTAGAGCTTTATTGTTTTAGTTGTGTACTGTTTGTGTGGCTGCATCTGTGAGGGCTAGGAGGGGTGGGGTAGCTCTTGCAGCGGTGGTTACGTCGTGGACTGGGTTCCACAATTACGTGCAATTAAGCTATCATTAAGCGTGCTTTTTGTGGGAGGCTGCAATTTGTCACGCAGGCTGCTGCGCCCGCGCCGCGGGGAGCAGCGGGAACGAAGTAGCGGGGAGAGGGTCAAATTAAAGTTAAGCGCTCTTCAGATAGGCAAAGATGTTTGAGAAGCCGCGTTTATGGCACATTGCTATCTGTCTTTAGGTGTAATCAATCAGGAATCCGTTCGATGTTAGCCAATTTCCCTTTAAGACTTAAGTATCTAAAGCTTACTTAACTTAGGTTTACGTAGTAACTAAATTGCCACGAGCAGTATAACCTTGGTTGTTACCTGATGATAAGATTGCTTAGAGTAATTTTGCCCCTATTGTCAAAAGGCAAATTCTCGATCCCGCAAAAAAAGAATTTTTTACTTTTTATTACCTATTAAAAAATATGTACTTATGCAACATTAATGCTTAAAAAATTCGCTTTCTTGTGAAAATGTATTCTCAAATGTATTATTTTAGCCAACTCTTTTAACATAATTACTTATCGCATAGAAAGTAAAGCAAGAAGATTAAACAACAAGGGATACAAAACAATACAATTATTACTTTGTAAAAGATACCACCATGGATTTCATTAGAAAATCGGGAGCATTTGTGTGCAAAAAGGTGCAAAGCAATTACTGACGATGCGGCACAACACAAAGAGTCATTCAGAAACGCCACAATGCAAACGCTAAGCTGTTCAAAGGAGCCGCTTTGCTTTGAACATCTTATCTGCAGCTAGATAGCTTTTACCTTATTGTTCAAAAATACTTTCTTTGCGGACGTAAGACCATTTGCCTCTGTACTCCTAGGTATCGTGAAGTGTTCGATAGCACAGCGGCTAGCGCGTTCAAAGTACAGACTGTATCCTGCAGGCCAAAGGTCTCCAGCAACGTAATTAAATATCAACTTGCCGCGCTCGATTCGGTGGAACGCAGAGCCAGGATACTTATAGGTGACGATAAGCTTGTGAAAACCAAGCTTCACAGTCTCGCTCACCGTCGCTCAGTGGCTTGCTTGTCGGTATTTTACAGGTTGTACTTCGGAGAGTGTGCTGTTGAGCTACACGATCTTATTCCACCGTCCCCTTTCTACCATCGGGAGTCCAGACGTACGGCGGGTGGTAACCCGTGGAAAGTGGAATAAAGTAGTATCAACGTAACCCTTGGTTGATATTCCACTCATACGCACCAAAGCGCTATTCGTCTTCATTCATAATGCGTATAGCCAAACTATGGAATTCCCTGCCGGCGTCTGTGTTCCCGAGTGCATATAGCCCCAACATCTTTAAAGCCCGAGTAAATAGGCTGCTTCTGGGCAAGCTCGCTCCATTGTCAGCCACTTCTTAATCCTACGTATAAGAATGTGACCAAGAGCAAGCCCATTAATTATTTAAAAAACTTCACAGATCTCGTGCTCTACACGACTTGAAATGGCATTGAAAATGAACCTAGCTATTATACTATCCTAAAGCCCTTAATTTTCCGCGTCTATTAAGTCCTAATAGATCTTCGTATAAAACATAGATTTTTTTGTTTTTTTTTATTTTCCAAAGAAATAATCGACTTTTCCAAAATTTGTTTATACTATCCTAAAGCCCTTAATTTTCCGCGTCTATAATAGATCTTCGTATCTCAAAGCTGCGAAGTTCCACAGGGCTATGACGCCCGAGTAATACCGCACGGCGACGCTCCACGCGCCGCTAAGGGGGAGCATACCGCCCCCCCCCCTATCACTCCCACAAAAAAAAGTATAAGACATAAAACGTTCCCAGTCTCAATATCTCTCTCAGTTTTTTGATTTTCGACCTCGTTCACGAGATAACGAAGTTATTCCGGGGAAGGTGTTAAAAATTCAAGGTTAGTTTTTGGTTTTTTTTTTCAATTTTCGAAAAAAGTTTTCGACTTTCACTAAAAAGTTCTTCACCATCTAAAGCCATTCAAATTCTGCGTCTTTTGAGCCCTCATAAGTTCTCATGGCCCCAAAACCACTATATACCACGGGGCAAACACACTTTCAACGAAAATGGGGCCCTACCGGAGCGATCAAAAAAAAATTATCAATGTTAAAAAAATCAAGTCATCGCCGGTACAATAGATGGGTATTGTCTTAATAACCACGTTTGCCGAATGCGGTCTGGTGATCACAAACACGGCCCCAGCACGCGCACGGTGGGTCACGCTCCGTACAAGGGCGGTCATAAAAAGATTAAGTATTATCGTAATAAGTATACTCGGATAGTAGTTTTCCATCCTCGGATAAAACTTATCCGTTATACATTTTCAAATTTGTTGTGTTATACTTTAACAGATAAAAAAGCTTTATCTGACAATAAAAAAATCGGCCCTTAATGTGTTATTTGGTGGTTGTTACAATTGTTTACATTATTTTTCTCGTGACTGTACTTATAAGCAAAATTAAAATACATACATGAAAAATTATTTTATTTACATATATTATTCTCTAAATTATTAATGTCATTATTTTCAGTGTCATTTATAGAGGTCAACAAAGTTTGTACGACATGTCGACACTTTTCAGTGTCATTACTTTTATTGGCAGTCAGCCAAATTTCAAGAACACGCATCCTTAAATACGAGCATAAACCTATATAATGTACCTACCTAAAACAAACAAAAAAACAATTAATAATCAGTCAGAAACTTAGAAACAAATTCCGTAGCAAATAATACAAGAAAATTTATCAACCGTAGCAGCCTTGACGTCAGTGCATATGCAGATGGGCTTAATTTGACATTTGAAGCCCATAATATGCCCATATAAGGACAAAATATGGGCTTCAAATGTTAAATGAAGCCCATGTCCATATCCATATTTTTTAGCCGATAGACCCGCTGTTTGTTGTTAAAGGAGGAACGTCAACTAGCCAGTGCAATGGCAAATAAAAAATAAAAAATTAGAGGGTACTTTTATACGATTTGTACGATCTATGGGCGTCCCACCGTGCTATGCATCGAAAAATCCGGAAACCCACTTTGCCCGACCAGGGAATTGATCCTGAGACCTCCGGATGTCGAGCCGAGCGCTTGGCAGTGTCAAACGCTTTTTACGGTTTCGCGTTGCTTACTATCTTGCAAGTTAAGCAACTTTTGCAACGACGAGTCACCGGATGGGTAATCAAATTAAAACCTCTCAAATTTTTTTTAATCACTGAAAAAAGACGATTACCTCAGGTGGGAATCGAAGCACGCACCGTTCGCATTCCGGGCGGCTGCCTTAACCACTTGGCTACCGAGGTCTGGTTTTTCACCCGTCGAAATTTGTCAGTGCTTGATGCTTATATATGTTTTTAGTCAAGTGGTGGTAGCCAAGTGGTTAAGGCAGCCGCCCGGAATGTGGAGGGTGCGTGGTTTGATTCCCACCTGAGGTTGTCGTCTTTTTCAGTGTTTAAAAAAAATATTACTAAGTATATTTAAGCGTTAATAAAACGCTAAAATACATTAAAAAACATTAACCTCTCAAAATGTCTCGAACGCGTTTTACCTCTCCTCTATTTTTTATGATAACGACATGATGACGGCACCCGCAATTGGCAACTGTGGTGGCTTCATTGTTTATCTCCAGTCATTGTTTATCTTTTGTTTATATCTAGAAGTTGTGTTAGGTGCTAAATAATCTACTCTGGCACATAAACTATGCGTTGTAGCACGCATTGGGCCGGCTCATGCACCCGGGGTAATACCACCCTCTCACAAATATCCCGCGTGAAACATGGCACTTGGTGCTGTTGTGTTTCGTCCGGCCAGTGAGAGTTCCAGAGGCTCTCCCTCCCCCCCCTCCCTCACAATTCATATCCCTATTCCTTTCTTAAAAGTCGGCAACGCATCTGCGACTCCATTGGTTTTGCGAGTGTCCATGGGTGGCTGTAATTGCTCTCCATCAGGTGACCCGACTGCTCGATTGCCTCCTTCTTACATAAATAAAAAACTCAGAATAGGACTCAACTCATCACGCTGGCCCAATTCGGGTGGGTGACTTTTGACATTTGCGATTTCACCAGTGCATTTACATTTCAAACAAACAATCATCGCCATAAATTCGCCACCGCCGGCCAACCCCGCTATTAACGTATGCTTTACGCTCATAACTCAGCAAGGGTATAATTCTGTTGATCACACAGTGTAGTGTTTGTGTTCAATTGATAGTTTTCACGGACCGCCGCCGGGAAGCGACGGCGATCCAGCGCAACAGAGGCGGAGCTACACTGCACGCGCTAAACTATTGCGAGACGGTTTACAAACAGATTTGAAAGCTACATTTCAGTATTACATACCTAGTCTTGCCTCGTAGTGGCTTGTGGTTAGCTGTAGAGTTTGGGAATGTTTGTTTGTCCTGGTATTGTGTGCCAGGACTTCCAAACTCGCACACAGCGAGCGGGGCCTAGTAGCGGTCTCTGAGGGGCCAGCAGCGAAAAGTCCTGCGCGGAACGTGAGTTTCCATTATAGTTGGCAGCTTTGTTCGGTGGTTCTCATTGGACATTGGTGTTGACATCTCTGGTACTAGTCTGGAGAACTAGTAGAGGCGGCCCCCTAAATGCCGTAGCCTCCGGTCCAGTCAGCCGCGTAGGACGTGGGAACTGGCTAGGCGACCGGATGGGTTCCGAGAAGTGAGTGTGCTTACTACTCCGCGACCAAGGTGGACATTTGGGAATGGACTTTAGAGTCGACGACCCGAGCAGTGGCAACTGCGAGTTGTGCCCCTCGTGCAACGAGAAGTGAGCGAGCTTGACAGCTCCGGTTAACTACCTATATTTGGACAATAGGCAGTGAACACACGTGTTCACGGGGAAACTCTCCCGAGACACTAGTCTTATGAGTACCGAATGAAGAGCGCGCTTCGGCGGGCACTGATTTGGCGTCAAGACCTAACGCAGATGGTGTCCTGCGCGAGTATTGTGCTGGCGCAGGGCGCACTTCTTGCATAACCTAGCGGTTGGTCTCGAGGTGTTAGTACAAATAAAACTTAGTGAATAAGGAGAGGTTCTGTCCCAACTAAAATGAGGGTATATTAAAATAAATAATATGGCGGTAGTACTATTATTATATATCATTACATTAAGTCGGTTTTATACTATTTATTTCGATCTAACACATAGCTGTGTAAACATGGAGTGGGGTACCACAGAGAATCGTGAGAGCCAAGAAGTTGTTGCAGAGACACGCAGACGGTGGGCACCGCACAATTCTCTTTACGACTGAAAAAAGTTTTTGTGTTGAAGAGAAGTTTAACCGTCAAAACGATAGGGTGTATGAGTATGCACACAGCTCCCAAGAAGCTACTGAGAAAATTCCGAAGGTCGAAAGAGGCCATCACCCAGCATCTATGATGGTTTGGTGGGGGCGTGTCCTACGAAGACGTGACAAAAGCTCTATTTTTGTGAACAAGGGGTGAAAACACGAGCAACTAATTACCAAAACGATATTTTAGGAAGGTGGTTAAGCCACTATGTAACACTGTGTTCACTGGTAAACAATGGATATTTCAACAAGACTCAGCACCAGCGCACAAAGCAAAATCAACCCAGCGCTGGTTAGACGTGAATTTAACAGATTTCATCGTCTCTGAAGTATGGCCTCCTGCAAGTCCTGATCTTACGTAATCATTTGGATTATTGCTTATGGAATATTTTAGAGCAGAAAGCCTGCTCTAAACCTCTAAATATCGAGTCGTAAATTTTTTTTTACCCGTAAAGAGAATTTTCCGGTGGCCACCGTCTGCGTGTCTTTGCAACAACTTCTTGGCTCTCACGATTCTCTGTGGTACCCCACTCCTTTCTTTACACAAACATGGAGTAACAGAAATAAAACAACAGCCACAAACACATAATAGCTGTGTAGCTATTATGTGTATTGTGGCTATGTGTTAGATCAATATTAATTGCATTTTATAAAACCTATTTAAAATAATGATATCTAATAATAGTACTACCGTCATATTATTTATTTTAAAATAACATAATTTAAGTTGGGACAGAACTTATCGCAAGACTAGGTAATTACCTATATTATTTCATAGATCTAATAATTTCAAATAAAGGAGATTATCCTATAAAACTACCAGTAGGAGTACCATGTTGTTGTATGTAATAGAAGGGATTGTTAGTTAAACTGTGGTAATAGTTAGTATTTCCTGTACCCGGTCTTGAATAGCGCACACGGTGGCCTATAATATGCAGATAGAGAGGAAACAATAAAACAAATTAGTAAGTATTGAAAGCTGAGCTTAATAACCCTTTCATAACATTGTAAAAAAAGTCATTGTATTTTAGTCTGTTAACCCTATTTGCTGCCCTTACGCCGTTATTGTATATTTTTATTACCACCTTTTTGTTATCTTAACTTTACGATTGTGCAACGTTAAAACCCTTCACACTAACTCGTCGAACGGCTAAAACTTGCGTTCAAGTGTGGGCACCGGACCGGTGTAAAATTAACCGACGGCCGCCGACATCAAACGCGCCGTTCCCTTTGTGCGCGCCGCCCCATTGTCTCCCACATGTTGTTTTAATACTTCTAATTTTGTGTTGTCATGTTAAATGTTTATTACCCGGTGAGTTTGATGCGTCCTCTTTGGACGAATTACGACCTTATTTAATTGGCTTTTTGGAATTAGTTTCGAAATACGTGTAACTAGAAAATTTTATGTGAATTTTCACAGCTATATTGAGTGTGAATCAACGGTCGACCCATGCTAGGTTTTTTTATTAGCACCCTAATTGATTTCATTCGAGTTGGAGCTTGTGTATATAGGTAACATAGGTTTGTAATATTATAATTATACAATATAAAATAAAGATACTTAATAAACAATGTCACCGGTACATAAGTACTTGAATTAGGTACAATGTGTTCACAGTAAAAAATGTACTAACTAACCAATATTAATAATAATATTGGTTAGTTAGTAAAGCTAGTTTATAAAAACTAGCTTCTGCCCGCGACTTCGTCCGCGTGTAATAGTTACTTTGTGCTCCGCTCCTATGGTCTTAGCGTGATGATATATATAGCCTTCCTCGATAAATGGGCTATCTAACCCTGAAAGAATTTTTTAAATCGGCCTAGTAGTTCTTGTGATTAGCGCGTTCATGCAAACAAACTCTTCAGCTTTATAATATTAGTATAGATAAAAAAATTAAGCCTTAATAAAACGCTAAAATATAAAACATTAATTGGTATAGATGATAAAATTCGTTATTTGATTGTTACCCTTTCATGTTTTAATTTAACCGCTTATATATTAATAAATTTATGAATTGAGATATATGGTAACCTGGAGACGGTTAGGTAGCTATTTTTTTACGCGAAAATTAAACATAAAGAGAGAATAATGGGGGGAACAAAATTTATTGCAACGTCTGATGTACTTTTTACTTAGCAGATTGCAGATTGTTTATATAGAATAATCAAAGTCAGCATACGTATTTATTTTCTTCTAACTATCCTGAAAATGGAAGATGTGATGTCACAGAATAATATCCGTGATGTATCGATCGACCAACAGAATTTATTGACAAACTCTATTTTAACGCGAGCGTAGACGAGGGCATATGCTAGTAGATAATAAAGCCAGGTCGCGTTGGTGTCACCGCAACTAGAAGGTATTGTTATTATAAAGTTGAATGCGGACGCAGTATCATTAACACTTCCGTTGCTGAGAAGAGTGTTAAATTTGATACGACTCGAGCTATTCGCTTTCTTCAAATAACACGAAGAAGTTATTTGTAAGCATAGAAGTACCGAATAACCGTGTTGCGTCACGGTAAAAGAATACCTTTTTTTATACTGGAGGAAATGCATTATAAAAATAATGGACCCGGGGTCCGCAGTCAGGGGACCTCTCCGGGATATGTGGGAATCTCCCCACAACGCCCGCCTCCCCGTCCAGGCTGTCCCTGCTGCCTCGACGGGGATTCAGAAGGAGGGGGGCATACCCACTAAAACCTCCAGTAATTGCCCTTAGACCGACGCGAGAGCCGAGGCGGGAACAGGATGTGAGTCGCCCGCCCCGACACCCGTTGCCGTTGGCAATATGCCTCGGTCAAACGGCACTTTGCGCCGCGAGGCCCATTGCGACCACCCTCTCTAAGGCTTGACTTGACAGCTCTCAGCTGTCAAAGTCAATCGACGCACTCCGAGCTGCTGCTGGAGATACGGCGAGAGGATCTCAGGCCGCAAGCCTCATCTTGCGACTCTTCGACCTCACTCAGCCCGGTATCTCTCTCGCAAGAGACATTGGGGCCCAGCAAGGGAGAGGTCGCCTCCGGCCGCCGTCGAGATACTGGGGGCGCTCGGTCTTCTGTCCTCCAGCATCTCTGCCACGGTAAAAGAATACCTATACCAACCCTTCTCTTCCTTTGGGTGTCGTAAAAGGCGACTAACGGACGGCCCGCGACTTCGTCTGCGTGAACCCCGTACCCCGTGACGAATTCCAAAGTTTTTTTTATACAAACCTCGTCTTGACAATAACAAAAACAACAAAATAGTAATTAGTCAAATCGGTCGAGCCGTTCTTAAGTTTTGCGTTTAGCAACAACATGTTTTAAATGACCCCACTCCACCTGAACTGGTGCAGCGTAAGAGACGTAGCATCAGTCACCCTCACTCTGCCGGCTCACAAAGTGCCTTTTCACGCCTCGTTTGAAGGACCCTATGTCATAGCACAGAATAACTAATAGTACTACCGTACAGAAGGTGCACTCTCTAAGGACTTTCACGCGAAATTAAAACTAATCGTGTGACTCGAGCGTTCATATTCAATTCAGTTAGCAACGCTAACTCGATATCGATTTGACGTCATGTCGTCACAGAGCGTAGGGTTCACGCGCGCTCGCAGGGATTACGAGTTAAGCGACTCTTCGCTCGGTAACACCGAGGTGAACACCGACAGTGTTCGGTGCTATGGCTCGCGGCAACCTTTACTGCCATACGCCTAGGCGGCCTGCCTGGGAGGCGCGCCGGCCGCCGGCCGTGAGTTTAGGTAAACTGCGGAGTGACACCCCCCTGGTCATAGGTAGGAGGTTTATTTAAGGAGTATATATATAGACCTAGTAAAAGTGTGTCGGGATCGTAGAAAATAGAAATCTGTGGTCTCTTCCTACCCCTCCGGGAAACATGATGATGGGATGATGTACCTACGTATTCATCAACATCATCATCACATCGGCCCGCAACCACCCACTGCTGGGTATAGGCCTCTATGTACCGTGTCGCGTAGCGTTGAAAGAATACTACCACCCCCTCTCTTCCCTTGGGTGTCGTAAAAGGGACTAACGGACTAAAGAATGCACTACATCCAACAGCTTAGAGCGGTGATGGGCTCACCACCTGTCACGCTGAGAACATGTGCAGTCGCTATTTGGTGAAAAGTGGACTATGGTAGATGACTGCTTTTGCTGTCCTCATTGCCTAGTCTCTAGATTATGTGTATGTATGAATATGTGCCAGTCCCTTCTATTCTGTGCTGATCTCCGTATTTCCCTACGTATCATCATAGACAAAATTAGTTATCGTCCATAAATATGAAAGTTAGTAAAGTTAAAATTAAAAATAAGCTAAAGCTCACGCCTGTTTTAAAACGCGTGTCTGCCACAAACTCCCACACTGACCATTCTCGTGTCCGTTCACACTGTTCCGCCGACGATCGCTGGCATTCTAAACGTTTTACCACCTTGACGAATCAGCAGCGCGGCCGCCACCCCACAAAGGGCCATTGTGCTATTGTGCTGCACAATACCGACTGTTGCTTAACATAAAAACAATGAGGCGACGATCCGCATTGCAACTATGTGTAGTGTACTGTTGTTGAAGGATGTAGAGATTGAGTTGGTAATACATATGATCTAACCTATTGTAATTAACCAATTCTATCCGCCTCTGTGGTCTATTGGCTAAGCCACCGGTCTCAGATCCAGAGGTCCCGGGTTCGATTTCCAGCGGGGGGTACATCTTTGTTTGCTCGGTTTGGTTGGTGGTAGGGCTGTTAAGTCCACCTGGCTAGCTACCTCGATCTTATTTAAATCTTTCGCCATAACAACGATGTTTATAGAATTGTTGTGTTCCGACAGTTAGAGATAAGATAGCCAGTTCCTTAGTGGTTGAGAATTCCAGGTGAAGCACGCTTCCACCTTCGGCCTTATCGTCATATTCCACCAGGTGGGATGAAGACCAAGCGCTTACCCTTTGTAAAATAAATAATAAAAAAAAGATCACGACTATTATCCCCGAAGGGTAGACCAGGCAATGAGGACCGCAATAGCAGTCCATTGCCACTGTCCACGGCACACCAAATGATAACGAAACTAAACTAAACTAAACTAACTTTCCTACACTCACACCAATTATCTAGCCCAAGAGAAGCTTCGAAGAAGCTTGTTAAATGGTTACTAGACAACGGATAAACATACTTAAAATACTTAAATACATACTTATTATACATAGAAAACACCCAGACCCGAGACAATTTATAAAAACAATAATTTCTAAACTGACCCGACCGGGGATCGAACCCGGGACCTCAGAGATGGCGACACCATGAAAACCGGTGTACAAACCACTCGACCAAGGAGGTCGTCAATTAACTGCACATGGGCTTAGCGTGGCAGGTGGTGCTTTATGCTGTTGGATGTATGTGCAGTCTTTTGTACGTTGTTGCCTTTTACTACATCCAAGGAAGAGATGGGGGGGGCACCCAGCACAGCACAGTTTGTTATTCTGTTAAATCTCTGTCTACCTAAGTAAGTACTTCTAGTGATGTGTGATGAACTCGTATACTTCTTTTTAATTAGCCCGGCAAATGACCTCTCTCCACCTGATGTTTAGTTTAAGTGAGTCCAGGCGCGAGGACAACTGGTGCAGCGTAAGAGACGTAGCATCAGTCACCCTCACTCTGCCGGCCCACAAAGTGCCTCTTCACGCCTCGTTTGAAGGACCCTCTGTCTTAGGTAGGAGAGAATACGTGTACTGGTAGACTATTCCATCTTTTGGAGGTACGGCAAAGAAACGAGTCACCAAATTTCTTTGTGCGTAATGGAATATTAGAGATTGTAAATTGATGACTCCGGAGAGCAGCACGCGTACTCCTATGGAGGAAGGGAGAAGGAAGAATGAAGTCAAAGAGTGAACAGAGCACTCGCCATAGTGTAAACGGTAAAAGACGCTGATTGACGCAATATCTCTACGTAATTGTAAAGGCTCGAGAGTTTAAGTGACCTCTGCATTGCCGACAAAAGGCAGTGTGGCGCTGCAATCTTTCCAAGGCATAGAGAAGGTACTTTGCATAGCCGTCCCAAAGGTGAGAGTAATACCTACTCTACGCGAGACCGCACCTGTGTCTTGTGTAATAGACACAACCGATCAGGCGTGAAGAATCGCCGCACTTTGTCAGGACACCGAGTTTACGTGAGGCATTTTTAATTACAGTTTCGGTGTAGTCCTTTTGGTTCATTTGTATGTAGATTGATTTTTCAATAAATTTTTTTACCAATAATCATTATTAGCCAATCAGAGGCCCACAGCTTGGCCTAAGCCCTGGTCTAAGCATCAACAAATCACATGAACAAATCCGGGTGGAGGAGGACAAGATCCGAGGAGATCCGGTTTTTTTTATCATCACCAGACTCGAAACCCCCCGAAAAATTTAGAGAGGGGAGTCACGCCATCCCTGGTAACTTAAAAACCTCGGAGAATCGTTCGGTCTCTATTCTTAACTTTTACACTGCCCATAAAATCTAGAAAATCTAGAGGTATCAAATGCCATCCCTTACTACTTGGACACCTCTGAAAATCGTTCGGTCTCTATTCTTACATTTTCGGCGTCCCTATAGTCCTATAAAATCTGGTTGAGGTAAAGGCTAACAGGAACCACTAACAAAAAAAGGTCTTCTTCTATGTATTGGAATGTCGCAAGTGCCGCATCATCGTTGCCAGTGGCAGCACTGGCAGCAATGATGAATATGTAACAGCTCGTCGCGTCGGCGTCGCGGGCGCCGGTCACGTGGCCGCATTTGTGATTTAAAGCGGCCGAGACAACGGGAGCCAAGATTTTGGGCGCTGGAGCAGCGGATCTGTGGAGTATTTTCTTTTTAGTTTGAAACTGAGAGAGCAAGAGAGATGTCAAAGCGTTTGGTCGACTCTTCACGTGACCAGAGGGCTGGTGCTTTTCTCGGCCAGAGAATCAGTATTGCCATTCAGCGTGGCAATGCGGCCAGTCTTCTGGGCACGTTACCCAATGACAGTGAAGTGGACCAATTTTTTGATGCCTTATAATTTATAGTTTTTAAATTCTATTAGTACGCAGGTTTAGTTGTATTTATTTAGTTATAGGAAAAACTTTGTAAATATTTAGATTGGAAGTACTTATTAATTGAGTTTATTGAATAAATATCATTAAATTGTTTAAAACTTCCTTTAACCGATCGATATGGAGACGACTTCATGTTGAGGATTTTCTTTAATCCCATAACGGAAAGCTATTGACTTTCATTTGGTGGTAAGTGACAGTAAAGAGAAAATGGTACCGCCACCCACAGCGTACTCACTGGCAATCTTCAAAAAATAAACTTTTCTTTCTTTCTGTTTAATTCACCGTGTTGGTCAAATCCTGGTTGGTTGGTGGGTGTAGTGAACGATTATCTAAATTTACGAGAATAACAGAACCAATACAACCAATTTCGCTTTTCGGTTCCCTTCATCTACAACTGTATTCTGAAGCTACGGTGTAGAATCACGAATGTAGTAAACTGCAGTTATGTGGAATCCATTTGTATGGGAATCACGAATAGGAAGACTTGCGTTTGTGTAATCGATCGCATAATTCATATTAAGGCATGTTCACTGGGTACCACGAGGCTCGAGATTCGGCAGTATAATTCGCCTGTGATAAATGATGACTTATCACTAATCTTGACTTTTATTTCTACACACTTTTTGTTTTATTAGCATAAGCTAAATGCTGATAACACTTGAAACAAATCCTGATCACTCCTCTAGAGAGCTACTACGTCACGAAGACTCCTAGAGGGTACTAAAAATTGAATATCTATTATGTCTTGTTTTACGGCATCTGACAAGCTAAGGGTGTATTCATCAGTAGTCACGTGAGACTGAGGATATTAAACCACGACTTTTTTGCATTTTACCCGCACCATGCGATCCATACTTGCCGCTCGTAAATGTGAATTACCGTCAACATTCTCGAGGCGACTCCATGACGGCAATAGCCCGGCGGGGGGCACATTAACACCACGCGCGCAGCGTGACGCGGCGAGCTATCACGGGAACATAGTTTTTTCTCTATGGATTGTAGTTGTAATTAAGTGTATTATTGTAAGCTACAACATTTCGACACATAATAAATTAGAGAATTAATTTAAACACTGCGAAACATGTAAAAAGTTTTTCGTATAATAAATTAGAGAATTAATTTAAACACTGCGAAACATGTAAAAAGTTTTTCGTGAATATCATCATGTGAAGTAGGATCTTATTTTGGAAAAGAGTTTTCTGTTGGCCTATACAGCGTAAATGGATTTGCGGTTGCCGAGAAACTTCCACGAGCCGTAATGGCCGATCAAACCTCGGAGGTTTTAGGGGTTGATATCACGCGAAGAGTGTCGTCCCTTCGCTCTCATACGTTATATGAACTCAGCTGCGGTTAAACCAGACACAAAAGAAACTCAATAGTTAGTAACTTCTAGGAGTTTTGGTGACAGACAAGGGTTATTCCTAGGAGTTTTGGTGACAGACAAGGGTTATTATTAAATTCTCTAGTCGTTTATCAAAAGCGAAGAACCCGAGGGCACCTCTTAAGACTAGGACTTCGTAAACATTTGTTTTAATCGTTGACGACCTCCTTGGTCGAGTGGTTTGTACACCGGTTTTCATGGTGTCGCCATCTCTGAGGTCCTGGGTTCGATCCCCGGTCGGGTCAATTTAGAAACTATTGTTTTTCTAAATTGTCTCGGGTCTGGGTGTTTTCTATGTATAATAAGTATGTATTTAAGTATATTAAGTATGTTTATCCGTTGTCTAGTAACCATTTAACGAGTTTCATAATGAAGCTTCTCTTGGGCTAGATAATAAACTGGTGTGAGTGTAGGAAAGTTTATTATAGTTTATTATTATTATTGTTAATCACCCTTATAGTGACATTTCCAAATTGGGCCTATTACTAAATTATAAATAATAATTGGGTACATTTCTTATAATGAATATATAAGTTAAGTGGAAAATGTAATCTAAAATATCTAATGACATTTTAATTATGTCTTTTTAATATGAATATTTGTGTATTATATACGAAGATTAATGGATAGTGATCTGATGATAGCATGTGATCGGCATGAGAAAATTAAACATCATTTAAATGGTGGGAAATAACGGACGAGTAAGTGCAATGTCAATGTTTTCTTTTAGACTTAGTTGGTGAAGTGGTCAGAAATCTATTTAATTTATAAACATAATTTTAGGGTTTGATTCCCGCCTGAGGTAGACATTTTTTTTCAACCTTTCGTTATCTTTAATAAACATATTTATTAATGTGGTGCGTTGGACTAGGTATATAAACATGTAATCCAATATTTGTTAAGATAACCAGTGTTTGTTGACTAACCAGAGGATCTTGATGGCACAGCGGCTAAATATATCACTTTAGTGCTGAATGTGCATAAAAAAATAAGTATCTATAAAAAAGTTAAATTTTTAAAGAAGTAAGTAAAACTGTTTTACTTCTTTTAAAATTTATCTTTTATATAGATACTTGAATTTTCTTAATGCAACTTTAGCTACATTTTGGTTCTTATGAAAAACAATAAGAATTTCAATAGCATAAGAGACCTAGTCACCGAAGGACCGGCAAAAAACTCAGCAAAAATTATTCTTTTATCTATTTTTTACAGTCAGAATATACCTTATAATATCTATATTATTCATTCCGTATCTTAAAGAACTGTATTGCGAGGCACTTAAGGTTTCAGTAATTACATTCTTCAATTACAACTTATAATCAACGCGATCGCGAAGAGACCGTTCATTTTATCGCTATGTTTTAATACCCATATACCTACTACTCTTTGGCTAAAACTCAACCGTGAGAGCCAGGGGAGTATCGAAAAAGCCAGTGAAATTTTCGTGTTTCCCCTGGACAGGCGCGGGGCGCGGGCGGCGGCGCGGTGTGGAGCGTCCGTCATAGTTTTTGTGGCATTCCGCTGCCGCCGGCATTCTGCTCAAATTACACCAACAAATATAGAGAATGGTGACCATGTCAACTGCTAAAAGTAGAAAATTCGAACACATTCTGTGGTGTTTAACCTTTCAAGTGTTGCCGCGCACTCATCAGTGCTCAATGAAATAGAATTTCTATTGGGTCTACTGGCACCGCTGTGTTAATCATAGCCAGAAAAAATAAGCCTAAAATACTATCCTGTGAAGTACAGATGCCAGCAAGCCAACTTTTTTTATTAAAAGCCCGCCATTAAATAACTCCACTCCAGCTGATGTCAAGTGCAAGTGGCGACCATACGCGAATAAAACTGGTGCAGCGTCAGATACGTAGTATAACTTCACTCTCTGTTCACGCCTCGTTTTACACTATGAGGCTATGTCATACGTAGGAGGAAAAACGTGTGCTGGTACTGGTAGACTATTCCGTTTTTTCCCACCACCAAATGTCAAAAAAGCCCTTGCAAAAAAAAGGTTGCTTTTATTTTTTCTTCGCGGCTACTTATAAAACATAGAATTTCTATTAGGATATAATTAATTGAATAAAGCTTGTTATGGGTACTTCGCCCTAATCTCAGTCTGAACTGAGATTAGAGCTAGTACAAAAGTCCTAAACACATTGCAGTTCTTAAAAGGTTAGGGCTCGTATCTCGGTACAGACAGACTAAGTTTAGATCAATGTGTGCATTACAATTTTTACAAGATGTAATTAATAAATCCTAATCGAAATTCAGCAACTTATTATTACTGGCCGCGAAAAAAAAAAGGTAAGCTACCCATAATGGTCATTGTCTTTTCTTCAATAAGTTTTGAAGTTTTGGGGAATAAGGATCGATATCGATTAAACAGATATGACAGTTTTTGATAGGCTGCCGTGCGGGCGTGTGTACAAAACGAATAATTTCTCAAGTTTTAAGTAAGTAAAGTATGATATGGGAGCTCAGACCGCTGAGCTCGTTGTACCATGTATTGAATACTAACTAAGATTAACTTAAATAACGACTTACATATAAGCTTTTTCGAAGAAGGCCGGTCCGCGCCTCCGGCTGGTGGTGACTGCGGTCAGGAAACGTCTCCCGGTCGTTGGTGGTGAGTAGAACTGCCCTAACTACCGGCTACCCCCAGAGCTCTGGCCCCATCTCAGTAGTCGAGTAAACAGGTTTTGTATACGTACGTTACACATCCAAATAAAATAATTTTTGAACATATATTTCAAAGTCATGACTTTGTAATCCTTAACTGTGGAGAACTTGTAGTTGAAGGTGAAAAGAAACCGCAAGAAACTCAGCAAGGGCTTATTTCTCCGGTTTCGTGTTACAACAATACAAATCAATAATTAGCATTTTCAAGAGTCGCTACACAAAAGACATAACAAAAGTCTCGGTTACGCTATAAAGGCGACCGCAAAAAAAACTATATATTCTTAAATATATATATATATATATATATATATTTATATATATTACACAACCTTAAGTAGTTACCTACAAAACATAAATTACTCTATATTTTATCTTTTGCGGCTTTTAAGTGTATACATACTTACTAAGTTTTTCATTACTTTGATTAATGATTGCTGCAGAGATATTAATGATTATTGTTCTGGACAAAAACTTGATCACGATGTCTTTGCACTTGAAGATATTATTAGTTCACGTTTCTAAATATAACTTATGATTTAATCTAATAGCAATAATCAGTAATTAAGGCGTGTGGTGTGTGTGATGCTTTCAGTTTATATTAAAATGGGATAGTCTCGTTACTCGATACAGTAATGGGCACATTTGTGGTGCTTACCGAGGCAGGTCATATTCGTCAACCTCACTTATATAATATAGGTACAGCGTTCGGCAAAAAGAAATGTCTGCTTGTGTTGTGTTCAAAATTTTACAAGAAAACTAGTCATTCGAAAAAATACTAAATCTTCTCACTTTAAAATATGAAAATAAATACATTTTCATTCCATTTAATTTTCATTTTTATTTCACTTTTATTTTTATTTACGCTTTTACGCCTTCACTACTAAACCTTGTATACACGTTGTCATAGGTACAGAAAAATACATAGGATCCTTTTTATCCCAGTAAAAGGATCCTGTGGGGTAGTAATGTAGTCCAACCCGCATTGGGCCAACGTGGTGGGTTATGGCTAGGGTTGCCACCCGTACTTTAAAATAGAGTATTGTACTCTTTTTCATGTAGGCGTACTCTATGATCTAAGACACCAATAGAGTACGCTAAAATACTATATTTACGAAAAACTGATCGTTACTGGTTATGAGTACTTCAGCGTTCACTGAGAGGAGTCTTCTCCCCTATGAATGTAAAGTGGAGAGACGAAAGAAATAGAGCTACCCTAAATTTAATAAAAAACGAGTTGATTATATATTTTAATCTAAATTTTAATTGCAAAGAGGCTGTAAATATCTTCAAGAAAGACAAATACTTGTTAAATGTCGCAAAGAGCAACAAAAATACGTAAGTATCTATTTTTGTTCTAACAAAATGGAGAAATACTCTATTCGTCCTAAAAAAAGGTGGCAACCCTAGTTATGGCCCACCTTCTCATGTGATGTTGTGTATGTGGGAAGGCCTGCGTCCAGCAGTGGGACGTTTATAGGCTGATGGTGTATAAAACTCACACTACAAAGATTTCATAACATAAATTAAAAGGAAGTTAAGTAAACGTGATTATAGATCCTTAAAGATAAAGATAAAGTATTAAATATCAATTTATCCGCTGGCCGCATGGCTACCGTACACCGCCGTCCGTTTTTGCCGGGCGCTGGCGAATTCATTTAATTGTGTCTACGGACTACGACCCAAGGCGCGCCGCAATTACCGCACTCCTGCGCAGCTTTTCGATCGCTAATGATAGCGGATTACTTGGTAATAGTATTTGTTGATCGGCCTTTTGAGCCAGTTGTTAAGCGAATACGATGGAGAGATATTTGTATAGCATTGAAGCAGCGGTTCTTAGTTGTAAAGCGAATAAAACTTTCACTCAGCTCTTTGACGAACCTTCAAAGAAGCAATTCGATAAACTATAACCGTCTTATTACATGCAAAAACATTACGTTAGTACCTACCTATCGGTTTGAATCTAGGTTTACTACTGCATTAAAGTTACCATGTTCAAAATGTTTAATCAAAGATTTTATAAGGACCAGTTAGTCCATGGTTAAAATTATATGTACAGATTTAAAAAAAAATGCAATGTTTCATTCGTTTCGCAACTTTCGTTCACCGGGTCAGCGGATAGGTGCCCTGATTAAAGCTCCGTTAAGAAGGCAACTTTAATCTTAACAACCGGAAGTTGATGTAAAATAAAAGGCGTTAAAAACCACCAATCCACATTGGGCTTCGAGGTCTCAATATCCTCATGTAGAAAGCCCTGATCCCAGCATTGGTTAGCTTACATGCTGATGATAAACATTCGAAAACAAACGTCACCAAATGCAGTGCAGGGAAAGTTCTGCAGACACTCCCGCATCAGATCAACACAACACCGCCACTTTGGAAGAACGAATATTTATGTTCAAGTGCATGGTCGGCATCATGAATTGCAAATACACCCCGATAATGATCGCAGATCATTCCGATGTACATTTTCAAATACGGCCGGAGTCATTGTAATGTCAAGAGCATCTTCGGTGATGCTATTAATGTGGAGAGCGGCACAAATTAACATTCAGCGATAGGGTCGCGGAACAATCGCGCTATTTGCATGTGCCATCGATCGTACTGCGCGCGCGCCTCCATATCTGACGTTTTAATTACAATTCCGGCCCCTATGTACTTCTCTATGGTCCACGTGTAAGCGGGAAACGTTTTTTCGTTTACAGTGTTATCTCTACCATACGTAGATGGCAATGGAACTTTATGTTTTGTGTTTATGGTCCTTCGAGCCGCATTTGAACTAAAACCACATTTGCATTGTACTTTCGTTGTTTTGCATTTGTCTTTATGAATTAAATCATTTATCACTATGATATTATCTGAATAATAATAAAATCTGCAGTGCCATTTTGCTCGATCCAAAACTCGATCCTAAATCAACAGTGAGTTATCAAATCCGCATTCTCTAAATTCGACTCTACACAAACGTTACAAAGGTCACTCTTAATCGGAATGATGCGGCTCGAAGTGAGAGGCGAGTTTACGATTGAGCTTTAGAGAAACTATATGCGCTGTGAAGGCTCGCTAGCTGCTCGTGCTTGGGCCACCCGCTCCACCCCGCAGTCCACGCATGCGTCCTTAATTAGGCATTCCGCGGGCGTCCGGCTGCGTACGCGCAGGCGGCGGCGCCTTTGACGCGCTCGCCCCGTCCCGCTCGCACAATGCAGCTATTCATACCCACCAGCCGCCGTTACCTGACCCCTCCATCTCTTTCAGCATCAAACACTATTCCTTACGCTTACAGCTCAAGTTATATTAAACAGAAAGACGGTACAATTAAATTCAATTTCCGACTTTGTACGCTTAAAGTTAGGGTTGGTATTAGCTTGTGAGATGTTGTGGTATCAAAGGTGTTACTGAAGTGATGTAATGAAGGGACCTAATTGTGTATTCTACTTGGGCTGCTCGGCCGAAAGATAAAAGAGGCGGAAAAGCCTGGCAGCTATCTCTCTCACGTATCTTTGTTGCGCCTAAATGTGGGTAATATGATAATATCACAGAAGACACGATAAATATCTGAAGTAAGTACATATATTAGTATCCATTATCACGGTATATTTTATAATTAAAATGCTGAGTGAGTAGGTTGATAGGGAATTAAGAATCCATCCAATTGAAAATATGTTGAGTTTTTCAACGTTCCAGATCAAATAACGCAACCCGAAAATAGACTAAAACTTTTTACTTATAGAAATATAAAATGTAGAGTCATACCATACCCCTCCCTATTAGTGGCGTTTGAAATAAAAAACATTGTATAAACCTATTCTAAGGCTTTGTGATTTGATCTCACTTCAAAGAAAGTGGCTGGATAGTATAAATGGGGAAAATAGTTTTATATAGTAAGATGAAATGTTTCTACACCAACATATACAATAAAACGTCATTTTTTGAAATAACACACTAGTATAAATAATAGAATATAACATCGCGTCTTATTATAACAGAGACTAGAAAATGGCTCTACCTACTGAACTGACTCTACATCAGACACCGCGTAGTATAAATGAGAAGTAATTGCTACGAGAAAGCAAAACCAGTTCGCAACTTTCCTAATTATAATTACTAAGAAACTTAACAATGGATAAGATAAAGCAAATTCTTTGCAGTTGATATTTTTCATTGTTACATAAATCATGTTTAATAAAGAAACTAAAATATAAAATGATTTAAAAGCTACAACAGCGTCGTCTCTATGCAATCATTACGGGCGTACTGCACAGTAATTTTAGTACTAAAACTGTGTAATAAAACTTACGACCTCTCAATTACCCAACACTTTTATTGCAGCAATTTCGTAAAATAAAATCCATCCCCATGGGCAGATACACTTAATTTTATACGTTGTTCATTGTCTCTCACGTCCCTTTCACTCATACGGCGCCGAGAGAGGGACAGTTCAAATTGCTCCCACTGATTGCAGTGAGCCGTACACGAATTAGGCCCTTTTCCTTTTTTTTCTTCTTAATGCCCTGTTCATGCGTTCAGACCTTTTATCGAAACATATATGCATGTTTCTGATTCTGAATGCGCCGGCCGACCGGTTTCGCTCCTTTTGCCTTTGAGACGCCGCGCCGCGTTCGAATCGAAATTCGAAATTGGAATCAGTCCGCTCCGGGTGCTCGTAGAGTGTAGACGTGCGCTTGTCATTACTCCAAACTTTGATAAATATGTTTACGATTCTTTGGTGTTTACAAACAGTGATTTAGTGACTGAATTGTTTATTATGGTATGCAGTAGTTGTGTTTAGTTGCTGTGACACATTGCGATGGCTCGGATTATTTTACTTGTGCTGTTTGGTGCTTGGCTGGTGGCCGCTGAGGAGGAGACGGAGGGTGGCAAGTGTGAGAGGATCAAGCTGCCTCTATGCCACGACTTGGGCTACAACTGGACCGCCATGCCGAACCTTATGGGCCACAAGGACCAGAAGGAAGCTGAGGACGCGGTAAGATTTATTTATTTTCTCCAACTTTGTACATCATCACCAGCCTATACACGTCTCACTGCTGGGCACAGGCATTCCCAGATGGACTGGATGGATTTGGATATAACCCACCACTTTGGCCCAATGAGGGTTAAATTTCTTCTTAAACATAAAAAAATCCTTTTACAAAAACCACATGTCTGTGATTAGCTTATAAATCTATGCGTTGTTTTAAATTATAATTCACCTATTATAATCTACTCAAAATAAACTCGTAGGTCAATATACAATGTACTATTGTTTGATTGCTAAGTTTGCAATATTGACTAACAATGGGACAACAAATAATTTTGCTGTCTCTACATTATTTTTTGTAGGCTTCTTTTACAATCTGTTAATTAAAATTGCTTCATAGTAGCAAACAATATCGGCACAACATCAATAATAACAGAGCACTTCAATACAAATTTTTGAATCAAGTTTACACCGTAGTTTTTTTTTCAAACTAAGAGGGGTTAGAGCTCGCCCTTAGTGGGGTAGTAGATTTATTATAGATATCTCAGCTTTATGAGTTGTGAAACTGATATCGGGTTTGTATGGCGCGTGTAATGAAGGGGACTCTACCGTCGGTATTGTGGAAACGATTTGGGGTGGGTATCATCGAACAAGTCTCACGCGAAACTCTTTTATGCTCTACCAAAAGTTTCCCATGAGAAAGCGATGGTAATAACAAGAATGGCAAACAAATTGCAAGTTTAATAATGAATGCTAGCGGATATTTTACTTGGTTAATGTGTGATGCATGACTAAGAGAACAATTAAAGAATTTCCATTAGCTTGCTTCTATTTTAGTTATAAGTAACTATGCATTGGCAGGTCCAAAGTTTTTATGGACAATGAAAACTTTGTAAAATTTTAAACTTTTAGAAGGCGACATAATAACGTCTAAAAAATTAAAACTCTAGTTTTTTTCAAAAATTGTTATAATAGCCAGTACTGTCACTCAATTTACCAAAAGCTTGTACCTACTACCATTTAATTTGCCAAAATGTAGAGACATGTCTCAACAAAGATAAAGATAAGTATTATCAAAGATCTTAATATGAGGTTCGTGTCGTTAGATCTCCCAAAAATAGTTTTACGTGCGACTCCACGCGTGGGCAGAACGTGGGTAGAGAATACAACAACAGTCCGCGAATAGCGGCGGCTTATCACGGGGCGGCCACATCAAAGGGCCGACGATCTTGATAGAGACAGTACCGCACATAGGCGCGGACAACTGCCTTTTATTGCAATGCCGAAGAATAATAATTATGTCTTTTTATAATTATTGTTATATATTACCTATACACGTATTTAATAAACTCTCTCTATAAAAAGCACGTTTTTTCGACAATTTTACAAAATTTTCTTTTTAATGCCATTGAGTCACAAAAGGGGATCAACTAAATTCGGAAAAAACAAATGTAGAAATTACTGTTTTTTCGAATCAAATTAGGAAAGCAGATCTAAAATGTTAAAGTAATATTTTTTATTACAAATAACTTTAACATTTTAGATCTGCTGTTGAATAAAGGTGAAGCCCTTTCTATATATTTTGAACTAAAAAGCTTATGAGTGATTGAAAGCTTTTCGATAGAGATCTTTTCGAAATTGCTTTCTTTCTGTTTCGCCTATTTAAGGATTTCATCTTATTCCAATGGAAAGCCTCTAAGAATTATGTAGAAATCTGAGTTAAAACGAACATTGATTGTAGAGTAGATGCACGCAACTCCTTGGTTGGACCCTTAGAGCATGCTGGTTGAATGCTCTAAGGTTGGACCATATCCAATAAAGTTGCAGGAGTTCTTAGCAAAAACGAGAAACAACTCTATGACAGGGTGTAGCGACTTACTAGAATGCATTTGGGTCTTTTCTCCTTTTGACATTTGACGCAAATAGGACATCCACCCACGGGGGATAGCCAAACGAGTATTGCGAATAATCAAGGATTAATTACAATGATTGTGCCAGCATTAAATCAACACTACCGCGCTGTTGTACAGTCGACCGCACGTCAGGTGTACCAGTTGAGGTGGAAATACTGCGTATATTACGTACGGTATAAGGGCCACCTTAAGGTCACACCACTGCGCCCGATGCGCGGTCAAATGTACCACCAATATCGGGTACATGATAGCGGTATCTTTACAGCGCAATAACGCAAAGGCAGCCATTTATTTTTATTTATATCCGTTATCGAATGGCTGCTATCTTTGCCTTAAGTGCCGATGTGTATCGGCCTAATGCCGCTTTATCGCCGGCATCGCTTTAACGTCCTATATCTGATATATATCTTCAGTTTTATAATATTTTCGCCGAGTCAACATAGTAAGACGAGTCAAGCGGAATGGAGCCACTTCGTAATCACTCGACGCGCGGCGCCCTCACTTGCAGATAGATTTAACAATAATGATATAATCCTCTAATCTATTCCATTGTCAATAATTACAGCCTCATTATATCGAATGTGATATCTTTTTATCTGATCGTCACGATTTCGTAATTGTTAATAAGTATTCTCTTTTAACATAAAAAATACAAAGTCATGTCTTGTTCTCAATCTGTGATAAGTTCCGTAAACTCTGTGCTTTTGCAGTCACGTTTGTTACAATCTCTCTCATCCCGTTCCAAATCGCTGTGACTGCGTGTTGTATTAAGATGACCCAACGCACCGTCCACTTAAAACTGAACTATATTCCGTTGTTACAAGTTCGGGAATAGGTATTTCGTTCGTCTTCGGTATCTCCAATTGTGTCGTTTTTACAGAATCTTCAAAAGTCTTCGAGTGCGGTCCGTATCGCGCTGGATCTGTGGCGGTTGCTCTAGTGGGCCGGGCCATTCACGAGCTGCTCATTTGAACTCATCTGAGCTCGTCGAGGCCGTTCACCTTTAGATTGGGCAATTAAGGCGGGCCGAGCCGATGATTTGTAACATTCGCCGGAACATATCGGGCGCAAGAAAGTGTCTTGATATAAATCATAAAACTTATTAAGTGTGTAGTAGTTGTCTCTTGAGAAGCTCCGAACGTTTGGTGTGACGTAATAGCACAGGTAATAGTTCGGAGGCTAAATGTTAGCAGAAACATGATTATGGTTATGCAATATACTTATTGCAACTTATTGCATGTACTACAGTCAGTTGCTTTTGGAAGAGGCTTAAACGTAACATCACGGATGTGAATTTTCAGCACCTAAACATGTGAAAGCAAGCTAAGTGGAAACAGCGACAAAGGTTTCAGCTCACACTGTGATGGTAATGAGCCAATTTCGTGTGCCCTCACACCTCTCCCGGCCATTAACACACTTTGCGACACATTGCCAGATTACAACACGACGAAATATCAAAGCAAGTGAAGAGTTTTACGACACGACAAAACCACTATCGGCGAGTCAATATTACGTTTCAGAAACCGATAACTGCGGCAATAAAACAATAAATATTCAAAAAACATTTCAGATAAAGCGTTGCGCAGCCCAACGGCAGATCCGATAACCCATTTCCCTAATACTGGCGGCTCTTTTGTCGATCGCGTCAAAATTATCCGAGTTTTTTTTGTGGCACCAAAGGTAGAGCCGAGGTGTTATTGAGCAGTCCGTATTCTTTGAGCACCCTATCATTAGAGTAGGTATGCGAGCGTATTATGAGAATAAACGCCCGGTGTTTCAAGGATAAAAGAAAGGTTTCTTATGCTATTCTGTCATACTAACTTTTTTTTTCAATATTACCTGTGGTCTTTACACGCATATGTGATCTACAATACCTACATAGGTAGTTTGTTTTCATTCTCTTCACATTGTGCTCAAAGTTTATAAACAATAAAGAATTTTCCTCAAACACTAGCACAAGCCATGTCCAACTATTTCGACATTTCGGTAGAAGCGATAAGTTTCTTTGATGTTTATAATTGTTTTCCATACTATTGATGGATGTGATACATTTTTATACGATCCAATCGTAGCATATCGAATCGATGTAACACGATTAGACAGATTCACGTTTACAAAATTCATATTTATAGGTGTACCTCTGAATAAATTAACACTTTTTGTGATGGAAACGTGGCTTTGGGCGGCCGCCTACCTGCGGTAATTAGGCGGGCAATTTGTACGTTTTTTTCCCGCCGTTCGGCGTTTGGCCGGTCTTTTTTGCCGCTTTCGGTGCGCAAGCGCCGTGGGGCGGGAGTTTGAGCGTGCATCCTCGTATTTCATTCCCAGCCTTGGAGATGAGCCATTATGCGTCGGATAGTAGTTCGTAATAACCGACGCGAGCCGAGCGCTTGTGTGCCATTGTAAAGGCAGAACGCAGAACTGAAGTATAATGAATGGTTTTAGTACTTGTAGCGGATAATGGACAGCTACATGTGAGATGTAGTGTATGGTCACAAGGTTAAAGACTTGAATTAAATATCTTCATTACCTTTTATAAGAGTTTATTAAAACATTAATAAGCCTAAAAGTTAAGCAAAAAGGAACTCTACATACTCGTATATTTAAACTTTATAGTAAACAATGTTCAGAAATCCTCGACCTTAATAAGATAGTTACGGCTCAAAATGTCAGTATTTACCTCGCAAAAGCTGATGACGTTAAAATACTGTATAAAATCTATTATAACTACATTTTAATTGCGGCGTTAACAATCACAAATTGCTGGTAATAAAGTCGTTATTAAGCGGTGATTGGAGGGGGGGGGAGTCAATGGTCGGCATGATCAAAGCAGCGGGATTACCGCACGAAGCGCGCGCATAACTCGGTTTTATTTTATTGCGTCTCGGAGCAGCGAGTCGTCGACCCAGTGTGCGGTGCAGTCCGAGATGCGCCCGCGACGCTCCACAAGATTATATCTATTGATTATATTATGCGTCTGCGGTATTGCATTAATTACTTTGAAACGTTCATTAGGGGTGCACGTTGGGCTAACGTAACTAATTAGTTTATTCGTTCCAATTGAATGGTAATGTTGGAATGTATTGATGTTTTGCGGATTGTAAACCACATTTTTAAATGTTTCTTTTGATATTATTATAAGGTGCAAATGTATTACGACTTACGAGTACCTGAAACGTAAATTATTATATCATGTATTCAACTTTTACATCTACAAGAACTTATCAAATAGGACCATCTAAAAAACCACGTTTGTCATAAAGGCGAAACTCTCATCGTATACTAGAAATGGTCGAAGTGGCTCGTCACGGCGCACGGTGGGAGGCGGCTGGAATGCAGCATAATTAGACCGTTCCCGGTTCGATTCCGCGGCAAGGCGCATGTTTATGGCGTTATATATTAAATCGGTTATCAGAAGTTTGCCGGAAGTTGAGAAATATAATTTGATTACAAACCTTTTCTTAATGGGACTGTGGATGATACGTGTACCGTTTTAAAAGTGTGAGCATGTGCTCGAGTCGATAATGGGAAAAAATTTGTAGTTATTAAAATCGTGGTGTTATAGCTCTTTGGTTGAGCAGTTAGTTATTCAGACTTTTGACAGACAGAATTACCTGCAATTAGGGTTACCATCCATCCGGATTAGTCAGGACATGTCCGGAATTTTAGACACTAGTCCGGACTTAGTCCGGCTCTTTAATTTGTCCATATTTTGGAATATGAGTAACAAAACAACATTTTAAGTAATATCAAATAAGTCTACGGTTAACGGTTTTAATCTTTATTAACTTCTCATTTATCTAAAAACAAAACATAAAAAGTGAGTAATATTTCCATTTTGTGATTAAAAAGGCCGGACTTTTATCAGAATGTCAGGCTCAAATTCATAAATGGTAACCCTACCTGCAATGGGCTAGCGTGGTAGGCCAATCTCTGCAAGTGCTGTTTGTCCAATGTAGGACGACCTGCATCCAGCTGTGGGACGTGTATAGGCTGGTGATAAATCCAGACTCCCATTGTCAGTGACAAATGTTCATGATCGGATGTTACAATGTATATTGATTGAAGGTTTTCTAATTAGCTATAGCCAGTAGTTTGGTGCTCAGGATCGAACCACGTCTTTGTCAAATCTATCCGTTCGGACTTCGGCTGCGGATACCGACAAACGAGTGACGCTTAAAACTAAATACGTAAACGTGCAATTGCCACACTTCGCCGCTAAACGAGCGTATTCAACGTCAATCTCCTCTTAAAATATTAGCGATGCAATTATCTGTGAGCCGAGATCGTACGTTTCGAGCACTAGATGTGCACGTAAAAGGCTTACGTCGCCATAAGTATTTAATTCGGCCTTTGCCAGCGGTGGCGTCCATAAATAACCATTAAAAAGTATTTATCAGGCGCACGACAGCGCCGAGTCGTTCTCTTGTCAATTACACGTGGATCCAGGATCGCGTTTGTGCCGAGCCGCGCGCACTGCCGCGTAAAGCCAGTGACCAGTGCATGAACTAGCACTAAAGCCTTCGTAATGTTTGATGTTTTTTTGAGTTCATAATGCTTAAATGTAGTTAGGGATGCGAACAAGGCGAAACACTTTAGTCCATGATAGCTTCACTGTAAAGCTCCAAATTCTAGAAGTTAACTGACACCTTTACCACTTTTAGTTGCTTTTAGAAATGCTCCTTTATTTATGGCCAAATTTGTGGTAATGATGGTGCTTAATTTAAAGTACAAACTTATTGTTTGTAGCACCAAAAATGAACAACAGCACTTCAGGCTTTACAAAACTGTCAAAGTTCTTCACTCGATTTTCAACTTTAGCTGTTGGTTATCGAGTTCAAATCCATTTGCAGATTTTTGATGTTTTGGGATAGTCTGACGAGGTGGCTTCCGTACATGGAGTTTGGCTTTACGCGGCCCGGTCGGCGCGGGCGCAGCATTTAAACGCTCCGCTGGTTTGGCGATATGTACATTTTAAATTGCGCAGTTTTGTTTATAATTTGCTGAATTAGAAACTTTTTTAAGCGTTTTATAGTTTAATGAGAGGCGTCGCTCGCTAATGTTGGCGCGTGATGATTAATAGCTGCGTTTTTGATGTGACCGTAAAAGATTTTGTAGTTTGTAAGTCAAACAGGTTTTAACTAAATAATCTTTGTTATTCGTACATTAGATTATTGTACCTTGAAAATATGCTTCAATTTTACGCGACGAAAGCTTTAACTCTTTAACAGGCAGTGGTTCCCACCTTATTTTAAACTTTATGTGATTGAGATAAAATTGAAAACCAGCTAAATTCAAGCATGCTCCGCTTAAAAAAGGTTAAAGCCAAATTGTTACTTTTGTTTTAATTCAGCGATTTTTTCTGGTATTGCTAGTGAAAAGTATTTTTTATCCATCCAAATGTTTTAAAGAGAATCGTATCGACAGTCATCGCTTTTACGGATGTTTTTAATCGCCGCAATTACGGGGCATTACACCAGTTTATGGTTTGGAAATCAATCGGGCGCGCGTGTGAGCGACCGGGCAACCGGTCGCCGGCACCTGCGCCCCTACCACGTGTTCGTTTATTGGATTTCCGCTGGTTACCCCATAGTCAAGGGGCAGTGTTGTCGATAAACCACTAAAGCGCAAAGTTTAATCCACTTACACAAATAAAAATGAATTACCGAAATGTTTGTACGCGCATCACTTCACATTTCACAGGGATATTGCCTTTGGTCCCCGATCTCGTCACCCGTCTCTTTGCCCCCTGATTTCTATAAATTTCATTACAGTTTCTTTGCTCATTTTTTCTATTATTTACAAATTGTACCGTCGCGTTACAAAGTGCTTCAAAGTGGGAATATGGTTTTTGGGTATCTGCCGGCATCTATGTTTAAGTAGGTAATTACAAAGTATTTCGGAAATCGTTTAACGCTTTTCCTGCTGTTGTTACTTTTAAGCGTTTTTGACTGTTAATCGATTTTATCAAGAAAACTAGAAATCGGGGGCCAAGGACACGGGTGACAACGAGATCGGGGGCCAAAGGGAATAACACACTTCAGAACAGCTACATCTATTTGGCTTTTTTTTTGTTATGTTTGTTCGTAGGTACTAGTCAGAAGCTGTTAGGTCTACCCGCGATCACCAACTCACAACCTTTTGCAAACCGGGTGATTGATCGGGAGGTCCTTCCAATGAGCAATCGAGATATTGTAATACCGCGTCCGCACGCTTGGCACTTGCCACAAACTCCAAACCTCTACAAACGTTTGGATTGAAACCGACACTCGACGGATCGGCTACAAGCGCTTGCAAACCAAGCCAAACGCTCTATCCACACGTTTGAATTTGTGACGACTTATTGAGATTTGCCAAGCGTGTGGACGCGTCATAAAACAATTATACAACAATTAACAAACATCATTATCTCGCTCGGTCACGAAGCAGCGTAAATGTCATTCAACGCAAAATTGACCCCGCTACCGAGAGGAGATCGACGAAGTTAATTTTAAAGTAGCAATTCATCATTATTCTGTGTGTTGTAGTGGTTGCCTTTTGTAATATATGTTTTACGAGTACCTACTAGCGACGCGCCCGCAACTTCGTCTGCGTGAACACCCATAGGTAGGTAGGTATACCCCGTGTGATACCTGACAGAAACACAATAATAAATAGTGTTAATTAAATAATAAATAAATAAACTTTCCTACACTCATACCAATTTTCTAGCCCAAGAGAAGCTTCGTTATAAAACTCGTTAAATGATTACTAGACAACGGATAAACAAACTTAAAATACTTAAATACATACTTATTATACATAGAAAACACCCAGACCCGAGACAATTTAGAAAAACAATAATTACTAAATTACCCGACCGGGGATCGAACCCAGGACCTCAGTAGAGATGGCAACACCATGAAAACCGGTGTATAATTGATGAATTTCGGCAGGCTGGCGGCACCTAGCTAAATTGACCACCTTTTTTTTTACCACCATTGAGCACCTGACCCGCAATGTCAAAAGGGTGCAGTTTCAAATCTTGCTCGTGGAATTTTTTTCAACATTTTCCAATTTGTATACTGATTAAATAATATTGAATCTTGAATCATCGTAAACTCATGGTAGGGCAGAAGATATCTCGAAGACTCTACGCCGAAGCAAAAATAATGGACGATCGCAATAGAAAGTTATTATAACAGTAATTGATGATGCGATAAAAGGCCGCCGTTAATCGAGCTATGTTATAAAATATGGCTGCAGCGCCTCCCGTGAGTAATCGTCTCTAATCTCATTTAAAATGAATCGGTTTTTGGATGCGTATTATCGGACCGATTTATTTCGTCAACTGTTTAGATGCACTGCCCTTTTAAACAATCTTCTTCCTACACTTTTAAACTTTCGCATTCTGGAATTCATATTTAAAAGAGGTTTAACCACCGAACGGAAGACCTCTTTCTTCTTTTCTGTGGGTTATCGCGAAACTACTTATGCCAAACCTCACAATTAGACGCTGTTTGGGTCATCTTTTGTGACCACAACCCGACCGGTGCAACTCGGTCTTAACGTCCGGGTAACATATAAATAAAGGTTAAAAAGGCATAATATAGAATGCTATTGGATGCTATATTACTAACTAGTATTGCGTTAAAAAATATAAAATTATACCTAAGTTTAATTGACTCTCCTTCTTCTTTTCGTGTCAATGTTTTTTTATCTTCAAGACTTCTAAGTCTTAGCTACGATCCTGATACACACATCCTTCGCTTTAATAAGTCCCATAACGTTAGTGAATAGTTGAAATTGTAATATTATGTGTAGCGTAAACTAAAAAAACACATAAAGGTATTTTTATTTTAAATAAAATCGTGAAGCTCGCTATTTACTTTTGCTGTGTACATAAAATCATAATATTGGCTGATCAGTATCATTCATGAAGTCCGATGTCGCAAAATAAATATTAGGATAACTTTGAGTGGTGATGAAACGACGTTTGAAGTGGCCGCATACCTACCAAGGACCAACGCAATTCGTCGAACGTGCAAATAAGCAAACAATTGTCATGGTTGCTGGGATCGGCAATCGGCCATACCTAAGCAATTTCGCAATAACTTTGTTTTTTTTTCTTTTATTTGTTTTGGGACTTTAATAACTTTGTTCTCTTTTTTAAATATTTAACTAACATAACTAAATTAATGTTGTGGACTGTGGTGTGACATAAACCGGTTACAAGGTGAATTATTGTTTAAGTAAGTACCTATAATTTAGTTACAAATGCGCTTATTGTGTAGGTAGTTGTTTTTTGTCCTAAATAAAATAAATAGGAAGTTAATAACTAAAATATTTGGCTAAGCTCATCGGCCGTCGCTGGCCAAGCGCTCTATCCAATATGCAATTTTTCTATCCAGGTTCTTCTCAAAATTTTGGATATTATATAATAATAATAATAATTTGGATATAAGTACTTACTTATTTTTTTCTAGACATTTTACACTTAACATGTTTTGAAGTAATTCGATCATTACACTCTGTCACCTCTTCAAACATGCCCGTCTTAATAAATAACATGCATCATAAAACTCATATAAATGTACATTTGAAACTACAGCCCGTACAGCCACTGTGATGTGGAGACGGCTTTGTTCCAATTACCCTTTATCAGCTGATAACGTGGCGCCTCGCCGCCGTTTTACGAGTAAAGCGGGTAACGCATGCTCGACTATGTTTTTATAGTCAACTAGCGATCTGCCTGTGACTCCGTCCGCGCGAACACCCAGTAGGAAGCTCAAAACGATTTTTTAAATATTTTTCAACTTGTACTCTATCTGAAACCTAAAAAGTCCCAGTGTTAGCTCATTGGATTTAGCCATAACCCACCGCGCTATACTAATACGGAGTCTGTTCCAATGAATGTCACATGAACAAATAGTGAAAAAAGAACTCTCCCACCGGAGATTTACTATCAACGGCGTGATGTACCTTAGCTCAAATGTAGCCTGAAATGAATAAAGAATAACTAATATAAATTTAGAAATGAAGTGATTAAAATTTGAAATCTCCAAAACTAATTTTGTATGTAAATTTAGTACAGTTCGGATATGCAGTTTTTCAATGTTTTCACATTGTCTGATAATTGCATATCAGTGTGTGCCCTGCTTTACAACGTCTGTCTCCGTAGCTACCGGCACGGTAATACACCGGTATGGAAGCACTGATTGTCTTGATAATGTCGCAACGTAAGTACCATAGTTAAACACCGAGCTTTGGATAGAATGTCGCACTGTTTGCAAGGGCTCTAGCCTGTGAGCTCCTCGTTTTACTCTTCTTTATAGGTATTTGTATAATTTTTGGAAGAATCCCTGTCAAAGCATGATGAGTTCCTAAAATGTATGTGGCTATAACTTTATATGTTACTTTCGTAATATTTATTTACATGGTACTTCATGTAATTTCCTTGTCTTTAGGTTCTTCAGACTTTTTAAAAATACATATAATCACGACTATTATCCCCGAAGGGTTAGTCAGTGACTAGGCAATGAGGACAACAAAAGTTAATATGTTCATAAATTCTAAAAATCTTTCTTGGCCCATAGTTGAAAGGCAGTCTGTACAACGACACCTGCAAGATCTGAATCTTTGAAAGAACTTCTATCTCGTCTCAGAATACAGAACAAATTCTGAGTACCTCCCTAGCGGATGTAGGAATCACGAACAACTTCAAAGCGATCTCGCGTGTGATGGCACGCGCGCTATTTTCGGCAAAACAAACACACACGAAGTTTTTAGTAATTTTTCCCTAAAACCAACGCGTTAACACTTGCCGGCTAAAAATACTCGATTTAAATATAAGTGTGTTGTACAACAATAATTGAAAAACTCGGATGATTGCAAATATCATAGGTTGGCTGCAAAAAAATTTTTGAAAAATAATTGGAAAATGGATTAGGAAAGAAATGAATTTCGTAATCTTCCAAATTATTTTCAGGATCTTTGCAAAAACCCAAGTTGTTGTTTAGGACGATTGGAATTTAAAACAGTGAAGGGCTAATCTATTAAGTAGTCGATTTATAATATACTTGTTCTGATTGTTTTAAACATAGCTCTTCATAAGGACTCTACACATAGAAAATTTAAGAAGTGACAATGCATTCCCATCTTCGACAGTAAAGTTAAAAGGTATTAAAAGAAGTCGGTCCTACCAGTTTTTGGCAAACATCTTAGGATTTTCGGAAAAATCTGGTGTTTTTATTATCCTGCGACATATAGTTACCTAAAGATCTTTAGGGTTACCAACACTTAGCATTGACTTAAAAATGCGAAAGGCATCCGAGAGAAAAAAATACCAAATTGCCTTAATTGTGTTGAGACGAATCATGAATTAAGTATATCAATCCAAAAACAATAGTTAAGAACGAAAATTATGTAGATACTTAGTTATAATGATGGAAGTAATTTATCATCCGGAACACACAGAAAACAAATAATAAGTTAATTCACGTAATGACGTTTGTATGCAGTTGTAATTATTTATAACATTAGCGAGAATAGTGCATTTCGCTCGCGTTGGTCTACTAAATGTTTCATGCCGGCACTTCACTTGGCGTATCGTGTTCGCGTATTTGCATTATTTGTCCGAACACGGCAATGTGTAGACGGCCTATTTGAATATATTTGCTTTATTTGCACGAATAAGGCAAACAACGCAAATAGCGAATATGCGTTTCCGTCCACTTGTCGGTTTTTGATCACACATCAAAGGAATCAAATACGTCAAATATTTGTGTGGGCCGTCCACACTTGGTTCTGTTCAGAAGCGCGCGTGCGGCTGTCCTGTTCAGACGTGTTCAGTTTTTTATACGTAAATATAGTAAAATGGATTGGACAAACGAAACCGTATTGCGATTTTTTTAATTATACCAAATGAATCCTAGTAAGTTTGGGACCCCAAAAATGCCTCTCATAAAAACAAAAACCGACAACGTTGCATGGATCGATATTCAAAATAACTTAGGAGAACCCTACACAATAAAAAAACAGGTATTGGCAAGCCGCATTTAGGTAAATGTAATAAGCTGCTGCCACTGACACGTCCATCACTGTTGCATTCAATTTGTTTGTGAACAAGCAAATATTGTGAATATTTGCGTTGTTTGCCCGTATAGTCCATGTGTGGATGGCTTGTTTGACGCCAAGTGATGTGCCAGATTATTTGGGCAAACACAACGATATCGCTACACGAACACGATACGCCATGTGAAGTGCCGGCATATACACAAACCGAGGCGGTGTTGACAGAACAATTCACACGTCTCCTGCGATGTACCGACAGATATGCGTCGGACGCTTTTATGTATAAAAATAGTTAGCTTTTTACATACTTTTTTGGCTTATCTAGACATTGATCGTTCTTCAAGACACGTAAAGTCGTTAGTCCTGTGGATGATGTTGTTAGATTGCACAGAGTCGTCAACCCGTATTATGATCTCATCTAACATTGGGATCTACTTGTCAACTGCCGTAAAAAGAGAGAGTAATAGATAGGTATTCAATTGTTAATATTATAACCTCTTATACTAAATCTATGCCTCTAGGAGTCTTCGTAATAAAGAAATAACAATAAACTACTACGTAAGCTGGAACAAGGCCAGACATTTATAAGACACGGCGCGAAAAACAATCGCGTGTCAAGTGGGCTAAAGTGTTTTACGAGAGGGGCAGACCAGTAGCCGCGCGGCACCGCTGACAGCTAGATCCCTTACATCTGTTGCTAAACTTTAGATCTATAAAAATAGCAAACTTACCGCTGCACGAATCGGGAGCAACGTTACTCACAAGGCAACTAAGACCAATATGTAGTAAACATGAAGAGATGCTCGTAAAGTTTGTTCAATGTGTAAGTAGTTGGTAGTGTTATCGTTTTGTAAAACTAAATGTAAGTAAAAAATAAGTTATCCCATATAAATAAACTTAGTATTTTTTTCTGCTTTAAGGAAAATGGGTGCGCCAAAGTCCACATAAATTTTCAACTCCGACAATCGGAACTACGAAAATGTTCTTCCCAATTTTTCATCCTAACAATCACAATTCCTAGCTACTCTGTTTCTAATGTTCAAAATTCTGAATCATTCAAAGTTCATAATGTCAGTAGCAATAAACAACTATTATAGTAATAGTTAGTTGTTTTCCTATATTTTCTCAACATAACCGTGTTTTACAGTATTATTCAAATGGTTGAGGATATCTAGCTGTCCTACTCCTGTAGGTCAGGTGTATTAAGTTAAAAAATAAAAACTTATTTTTTTGTAATTTAGAGGTAATTTTTTTATACTAGACAGCAGAAGCACTTACTAGCTGCCCTACTCCTGTAGGTCATACATACTATGTAAATTATGTTTAGGGATAAAAGCGTAAAACAACAGTAGGAGTTTAAATATATTTACATTAGTGATATTATTAAATACAATTTTCGGAAACATAAGTGTTATGAACATCGTCGGTAGTATTACAAATTGTTTGAATGAAAACATTAGGAAGTAAAATTTTAGGAAGAGTAATCATTCGGTTTACAAATCGGTAGGAAGAACAATTTCGGGTAAAGAACTTTAGGTGAACCTTGATGAACTTAAGGAACATACAGAGAACTACTTAGTTGACCCCTTGTCTCTCACGAATACTCCTTGAAGTTGATGATAACAATTGAATTTCTATTGTCTAGTATTACGACAGCAGAGCTTAATTATAATAGAGAACGTTTTAAATGTTAAAATTCTACTTCTAAATATCAAAGTTCAATTAAGTAATTTAAAGTCAGTATGGTTTAACAATAATATTAAAGGAATTATCTAATTTAATATTTGAGTTATCCAACCAGTGTTTCCTCTCCTTCCATCTGAAGCATTAGCGACGCAGATCAGTACATTTTTTGAATGAGAAATGTTCAGAAGTATCCATCCAGGATACCCATCACCATTAATATGAATTAACGGCCATTAACTGTAACTACTGCAATCTAGACACAATTGTGGTACCAAAGCAAGCCGCCGCGCCGCAGCGAATGTCCCATCGACCGCTTTATTAAACACCCAATCATGTGAATTTAGACTTTAAAGATTTCGCACAAGGCTTGTGAAAGCCGAAGATAGGGTTAGCGGAGCGTGCTATCGCGATTGGTCACGAAGACCCGATTATTATGAATTAGCTACAGTCCGCCGGTGTCTCGGACCGGTTGGTCGGCTGCGGCACTGCGGGACTGCGAGACGGACCGATTTTATCTGCCTATCGCCGTGATTAAAGGAAACGAGAGATGACAGACACTCGGAGATAATCATATATATGACATTCTGTTTCCATTACTTATATCAATAGCTTTTTTTAAAGATAAATTAGGTATTAATGTAATCAACGAAATACTTACTGTATAAATGACGCAATTTTATTAATTTATCTAACAAATTTAACCCACCAACCTGCATTTGGGCCAGCGTGGTGGGTTATGGCCCAATATCCCCACGTGCAATATGTCCACGTGGGAGGCCTGTGCCCAGCAGTGGGACGTTTATAGGCTGATGATGATGATTATCTAACAATTATGCAATTTTGTTTTATCAAGTTCTAATGTTGCTTATCTATCCTTAAATACAAATGATTGTTTTTGCGACGATCTCGAAACATCCGTTGAACGTTAACGTTCATATCCAGATCAGTACAGTGTTTCATTTCATACCTAACATGAAACTTTTTAAGTAACAATAAAATAAAGTGCATCTCCATCACTTTATTAGCCAGCAAACTGACGGTCGCTTTGCTGATATCTGACCTTCCCGCAGGAACAGCACATGAGTAGGTAGGGCGGGCCATACCCACCACGCTGGCCCACACGTTTGCTAGGTTAGGTAGGTTACATAGTTACATAGTCAATAAATATATTATGTGTTCCACTTATATGTTTTCAGGGTAATTGCTACTCTGCTCTCGGTTTGCGTCTAAAGCGTCTAAAGCTCTTAATTAAACAAAACGTGTGCAAGTAGGACTCTGGGCGTGTACAGCACTTATCCACTTTAATAGTCTCATAGTCTCAAACTCCGTTCAACACAGCTAACATCATGTAATAAGTCAGCTGTAAAAAGTTTATAATAGTTCGTTACGTTTCTCAAAAAATTATTTAAAAATGTTCATCAACAAAGAAACGTTGATTAGGTTGGGGCTATAAAACGCGCGGGCTCGTAAATCGCTCTGCGCGTCATAAACCGTCTCGATGGACGCGATGACGTCAGAGGCCGCCACGTGGCCGGATAAATCACGACTGAGTACACGTCGAGTTTAACGTCGTGTCTACACTTCCGAAAAAGATGTTCTGGTAAAGAACGAATGATACATAGAAAAGGAACACCTGGGCAAACTCGTGAAAGACCATGTCTTGAAGAGTACCTACTCCAAACAGATTAGCATCTGTAAAGAAAGATATCAGAGAAAATGAAGCAAAGGTAGTGTGTGCCAGGAATCAAGATTGTGGCAAATAGAAGTCTGAGGTCTCTGTCGGGTTATTCCACTCGACTCCAAAGCCATTGTTCTCAAAACTTCACTGTCCATACATCGTTTCCACTTCAACTTCAAAATAATTTTAGGCATTACATGTAGAAATATGTACGTACCTACTTCAATTCCACTTGACTCCAAAATAATTTTGGTAGAGTCAACAAATCTATTCAAAACTTAATGTTATAAGATAAATTGTTTACTAGAAAAAAAACAACCAGTTCGAATCCCGTTCGAGCTTTCCTGAGACTGGTTGTTTTTTTCTAGTACACAATTTATCCTATATCTATAAGACATTGTGAATGCAAAATTTCAATAATAAAGATATTAATGTTATAATTTATTAGAACAGCCCCCTTTCTCTTGAAACCAATCGCTATTGAATCGGATTGGTATTGTGAATTTTTGTACTCCTAAGTTACGACACCAGAGCTAATATGGATTCTTAATGGGTGTATATTGAGTGAAAAAAAAAATACAAAACTCAATGCCATTTAGTTCACCCAATATGAATCCAAATTAGCGCTGGTTAATCTTGGAGTTAAAGTGGAATAAAATATTCACTAAAAAGTGTTTTGGAGTTAAAGTGGAAAGTTTTTTGGAATTTAGTGGAATAACCCTCTCTGCGTAGTCTTTGGGGTAACGGGCGTAATTTATGTACGTAATGTACTTAATAATGACTTAAGAGGCCTATTACATTTTGAATGTGATTTTTGCGTAAAATGCCCATTTTCTCATTTTGTAGTTATTGTGCAGTTGTATTTATCGTTTTTATCGAAATAGGATAATAAATTTGTGCCTAATATTACAAATCTCCATTCTGTGAGCATAAGTTGAATTCGGACGGCCGGCGCATCGCATTTTGTAGTAATTTTGCAGTTGTATTTATCGTTTTTATCGAAATAGGATAATAAATTCATTATAAAATCTTTATTCCTCATGAAGTAAAAATTACTCTGGAATAAATTTTGCTCAATAATATTATCGTAGATAGGAGATATTCACAGTTATATTATAGCAATTTTCGAAGTTTTTTGGTTTAGAATAAGATTTTTTTTCTAAATAAAATTAATGATATCTAAAAATTCCGAGGCCGCTACGCACTATTCGACTATATAAGAGACAACATTATAATTATTTTATTTCACTTGTTCAGAACAGTAGTTCAATCGATGAGCTCAAAAAAGTGCCTTCGCGCACTTTATGAAAATCTTTCTCTGCAATTTTGGGTTTAATAAAAAGGTTCGGCAAAATTTACAAAATGCGAGGCCGCTACGCACTATTCCAATAGCTATTCTACAATATTCTCTAAGTCATAATTGTTAATGTATTTTTGTTTCTGAGATCCATAACGCCAAAATTGACCAATTTTCGCAAAAATCACAGTCGAGATGTAATAGGCACTTATCAAATTGTCAACTTTTAAGTACCTATAGCGGCAAATGTGTTTAGAAATATCTAGAGAGGAAGACCTATTATTTTATTAAAACTAAAATAATACTACACTCGAGTTTTTAAAATAATAGATTTTACTCTTTTTATATTTTTTTTAAACAAAATTGCCAGTGCACGAAAAAGTAGTCATGTATCTATCACTTTTCAGACTTACACGTTACACGTTACGCTACAAGACTACACGTCTCTAGCGTAATATAGGTTCCGCCAATGTTTTATATTCAGAATCACTTTATCCAACCGACCTGCGTATTAACTATTGCTTCACAGCTCGTAATTCGCGGGCGGCGACGCGGCGGGCGTATTTACAAAATAAATCAAACGGTGCGAGTTCAAGCGGCCGTCCTTACTCCGACTTTGATGTTCCTCTGCAAAGGCAGCTGGAAGTTATGGGCCATTTGCGTATAGGAATGTACCTACCCACATAGGAGTACGCGCCGTGTTAATTATTGTACAAAAAAGCGTGGGGGCTATTTTTATTTTTCTAGTACCATGAACTTTTGTAAGATACGACTCCATTCTTCCACTAGTCTAACCTACCTATACTGTACCTATATTGTTAACACATACGTTAAAACTCAAACTTGCATTAACTTTTACTTTTTTTCAAAAACATGGAAAGGCACCTGAAACAATTTGGATGGTAATAAGCTCCTTGTTTTGGATTAAGTTTTTTTTTTCTAGTAAACATTTTATCCCCTAAGTATATCTATATATAGCATGGTGAATGCAAAAATTCCATTAATATAGATATTAAGTAGTTTGACAACCTGGTATAACCTGTGGCTCTATGATGGATCCAAATAATGAAGATGTAGATATACCAAGATTACCAAGGTACGGAGCAAAAAATGGTTTAGAAATTGACTGGAACTATTGAAACAGGACCGCGGCATAAATACCTAATTAATTGTTCTGTGAACAGGACAACGCTCATTATACTGGATGACTTTTTTACCGTCAGGAAAATAAACGTGTGAGATAGGTCAATGATATGTGACGATAGCATATCCACTTTAAAAAAAAGTCTAATATTTTGTTTATTTAATGACCTATACTTACTCATATTTATCTACGAGTAATTCTAAGTTAATTTTGATTAACATAACATTTAAAAAAAAGACTACTTACCTACTTAGTATTTTTTTTTAAATGTTAAAAAAGACTACTTAGTCTTTTATTTAATGTTATGTTAATCAAAATTTAACCTAAAACAAAATAAAAAATAAAAATATATTAAACTATTTTTTAAAGTGGATCACGCACGCTATCGTCCCCTATATCATTGACCTATCTCACACGTTTATTTTCCTGACGGTAAAAAAGTCATCCAGTATATAATGCCGGCACTTCACTTGGCGTATCGTGTTCGTGTGGCGATATATCGTTGTGTTTGCCCAAATAATCTGGCACATCACTTGGCGTCAAACAAGCCATCCACACATGGCCTATACGGGCAAACAACGCCAATATTCACAATATTTGCTTGTTCACAAACAAATTGAATGCAACAGTGATGGACGGGTCAGTGGCAGTAGCTTATTATATTTATCTGAATGCAGCTTGCCAACACCTGTTTTTTTATTGTGCAGGGTTCTCCTAAGTTATTTTAAATATCGACCAATGTAACGTGTTCGGTTTTTGTTTTTATGAGAGTTAGTCCAATTCATTTTACTATATTGTTTACGTATAAAAACTGAACACGTCTGAACAGGACAGCCGCACGCGCGCTTCTGAACAGAACCAAGTGTGGACGGCCGACGCAAATATTTGCCGTATTTGATTCCTTTGATGTGTGATCAAAAACCGACAAGTGGACGGAAACGCATATTCGCTATTTGCGTTGTTTGCCTTATTCGTGCAAATAAAGCAAATATATTCAAATAGACCATCTACACATTGCCATGTTCGGACAAATAATGCAAATACGCGAACACGATACGCCATGTGAAGTGCCGGCATAACGCGAGGAATACACAAACAAAGTAGAATATTCTCTACTTATAAAGCGACAGATTTTACATTGAAAAAGTGATTAACAAAACTACCTAGTTGAGTTAACTTACAAATACATTTAAATATAGACCACCTGTTTTTGTTACTAGGAACTCTAGTTATGTACATACATAATATAGCAATGATTTTTATGTTATGGGTTACCCAATTGTTTGTTATATGTCTCTTAAAACTTTTTTCAGTGTAATAATAATGAATCGGATTCTCTCTAAAACAGTTCATCAAGCAGGCAGGATATGAGCAATTCACACAAACTTAATTGTGACACCTTATTCCATTGTAATAAGAGCGTTACGCGAGCTCTTGTTACGCTCGTTCGTTCCCATAATATGTTATTTATACGGCGGAGTGCATGCGCGGGCGCACGGCGTGACGTGACACGTGACATCAAAGGCTGCCGCCGCAGCCATTGTGCGATCAAAGGAGGGAGGAGGTTATTAATTACCTCTTTAACGGATAACGGAGGGTTGACATTAAAGAGTTTGTTTTAACATGTTTTTGTAGCTGCTATGTAAGGGAGTGATTTTCATTTCAAAACTAGTTGTCCTTTGTGATCTCAGTGGATAACTTCCTTTGGGTGGTATTTAGCTTTGAAATGTAGAGTGATGAATCTTTAAGTAATTTGTGCTTTTCTTAAGCAAGAAGAACTTACCTAATTATACTTATTTAACTAGGGAAATCTTAATTTATAGTGTTCTAAGTTTTAAAATCCATAACAGTTATGGGTACTTAATGGCTAGTGTATTACTTCATGGTAGTAGACAAGTGTCAGGTAAGTCATCCGGTTTTTTTTTATTTACGTTTTGAATAGAATACGTAGCTAATGCTTTTTAGAAGATTAGCTATTTTGAATTTCATTAATCGTTTATTTTAATCGCCATTATTAATTTCTTTATATCCCGTCACTACGTAAGTACGACGACTGCAGTACGCCCTAGAAAAGCATAAAGTGTCCGAAGTCGGGTGCGACATCAAAGAAGCGCGCGCGCAGGCCGCGGCCGCGCGTTGCCGCTCCTCGTGTCGTTTATTTTCGGACCCGTTTGTAATTACCTTTTTTTTGTCACGGCCGTCGTCCTTTGTTGTTGGATCATTCGCCTTCAAAGGAGTCGCTGACAATAATTTATCTTTTAATATTTTTCTCCACGAATAGATGTTTACGGTACGGTACGTAGTCACGTGGGTCGTACACCTACAGTAACACTGTGGTGCAGTGCACTTGGTAGTTTTAGCATTATAACAACTGCCGCGTTGTCTCTATCTTCTAGATGCTAGGCCACCGGTCTCGGATTAGATGTCCCGGAAATGATTTTCAGTTTGATTAATACGCAGGGATTGTTTGGTGGTAGGTGGCTAGGCACCATTTCATCTAAGTCTGTCGCCATATGAAAACTTAACGTAGGTAGGTATAATAGTTTTTTTCCGTCAGATCAAGATAGATAACCGTTAGCCAGCTCTTCGGCCGTTGATTATTCCATTCCATTTTAATCGCCTCTGTGGTCTAGTGGCTAAGCCACCGGTTTCAGACCCAGAGGTCCCGGGTTCCCAGCACATCACACACAGGGTACATCTTTGTTTGGTTGGTGGTAGGGCTGTTAAGTCCGCCTGGCTAGCTACCACTATCTTATCTAAGTCTGTCGCCATAACAACGAAGTTTATAGCATTGTTGTGTTCCGTACAGTTTGAGAAAGATAGCCAGTTCCTCAGTGGTTGAGGATTCCGGGTGAAGCGCGCTTCCACCTTCGGCCTTATCGTCACTTACCATCGGGTAAGATGAAGGCCAAGCGCTTACCCGTCGTAGAATATTAAAAAAAAGGTGAAGTGCATTACGTATCATCATCAGCTTTTTAAGGTCTCACTGCTGGGCACAGGCCTTTCCACATGGGGATATTGGCCCATGACCCACCATGCTGGCCCGATGCGGGTTGGTGGGTTGGGCTGCGTTTGCGTCACGTAGAAGTATGTACCTACAGATAATAATAAAATACCTGAAAATTTGCATGTAAACAAAGATTGTTTCGGACATGATCATGTCAGTTCGTTATGATTATGTCCAAAGCATATTAAAACGAATACCTAGTCAAAGTATAACAGTTCCGAAAACAAGATAATAGCTGCCATGGGCCATTGTGTTCCTGTCGCGACTGTGATTTATGATTATGAAGCCCATTACATTACGCTCATAACGCATCGACATCACAAGTCATTGATAAGTTACATTATGCGTTATCTGCCCCCGGCGGGAATACTACGTAAAGCGAAATACGGTTATGCACCTCGTTTGTTTTCGTATTTTTGCTTTGAGAGTAGCCGCGTATCGTGCTCAGAGACGTGTTCTTGGAGAGGCCTCCATAAATTGTAGTATAATTTTCGTAGTACTACTCTGTCAAGAAAGTACCGGCAAAAGATCAGTCCAGCAGTGGACCAGTATAGGCTGATGATGATGATGAAACCACAAAGTGTATCAAAGCACGATTGGCAAAATTAAATAATACGCACGATATTTACCCTAGTCCCAACATGCTCTTGTTATAAGTTATAAACTGTCTACAACTAAGTACGGTTTATACGAAACTCATTGTTTTTGACATTAAATGAAGTGGAGCGAAGCGTTAGTCGATTTTGTAAGAGTCTCCGTTACGTAGAAATAATAAAATCCGGAATCTGACACCACACACATCATTGTCGACATCAGTTCCCCTCCCTCGTTCCTATCGATACACGCTGTCATTACAATATGATACTTTTATAATCTGCTACGTACGAAATTCCATGGAGTCGGTCATTGTAAAACATGTGTTATACACCCAGCTCGATGGCGCAGTGGCTACTGGTTAGCACGTTTGGGTTGCGAATTTACGATGCCAGTTTTAACCATTTCTAAGGCAAAACATGCTGGAATATTTAATTGCTTTTTAATCTTATTTATGCAAAGCAAAGTTTTTAACATGGTAAATGTATGACTAGAGTGTAGTAGTATCTTTTTATGCTGTTGAATGTAGTTAGTTCTCAACTGTTTAATAGGTCTACGTACTCAGTATCACTATCGTAAACAGCTACGATTTCATAGCATCAATCAACTTCAATGGGCCGCCTTATATTTATTCAAGCGAAAAAATAAATACCAGAAACTCCAAGATCTAACTCAATGGATTAGCTAATGTGGACAAAGCTTTGGGTTAAGCCTTAAACCTCTTACATTATGCGGTCACATTTGTTAAGACAGGCCTTATTACAACGACCGGAGAGTCCAAAATCACGTGCGGCATGTTTGATGACTGGAGGCAGTATTTGTTGGAGTGGTATCATTATCAATGGGCGCCCTTGTACTATGATCCGAAAACATCCGACTCCACTCGTGTGGGCAAATGTTTGCTGAGGACGGTCTCTACAATACCTTCAAAGAGCATTGCCTATTGTTGGAAACATTATTTCTTTGATAGATTTTTGTTCATTTTGGCGTTTCTGTTTATACATAACTCGTTCTGTAGGTATTAACGCTTGGTGAGATATGTTGTTTCATTGGAACGAGGTAATATTTCCATATTATTTCAAAAGTCGTAGAAGTGTCCTATAATTAACAACCCATTCGAGAAGCTTTTTTAAAACTTTGTGTATGCCTACTAAAATATCTTGTAGGTACTTGTCAAATAAACTCAAAACTCGACCGACTTATCCGTATACATTGCACATTACATATTTACATAACAGCGGTAATGCCCAAAGTATTTACTTGAACATAAAAAATAACTGTACAAGTATTTGCCCTTAACAAAACCTCTTTAAGTGGCCGCCGCCGAACCTTTCCAGAGCACAAACATGCGTGCTTTTCGAGCCTTTGTGAGGAACGCAACGGAAAAAATAACAACGCACACCTCTTCTTGAGTGCATTCTACCGTTCCGTAATGGGATCTTTGGGCTCAGGTAAAACCGTTTAGATAATCCAGAAAGAAATCTCAAGAAAATGGTATCGACACACAATGCTGTCTCGGACACAGTCTTCGTATTGTTCGGTTAGATCATAAAGTTTAGTTTGTAAGACGATGCCTCGAAAAAAGTTGCTACCGATTCGGTTCTATTTTTGGCGATACTTGCTTTTTTTAGGATGGATTCGACCAAACTGGAATAAGACATACTAGCTATTGGCATAGTTCGTAGCGGCCTCGCTTTTGCTTACCTTTCAGAGAAAACTTTGGTTTCTTTAAGAGAAAGATTTTCATAAAATGCGCAAAGGCACTTTATTGAGCTCCTAGATTGAACTACTGTTCTAAATTGTAATATTAAGCATTATTATCCTATTTCGATAAAAAACGATAAATGCAACTGCAAAACAACTACAAAATGCGAAAATGGGCATTTTACGCAAAAAATTACAGTCGCGATATAGGCCTCTTAAATCGCTATCCATGTTTGTGCACTTGTATTAGCAACTTACTTCGTTTGTCACCAAAAGGCGCTGCTGTAAAGCCATTATTAAATTCTAGTTTTCGCTATCGTGATCCTAATGCTGGTGAATGGAACTCACACAGGCACTCTGTATTTACATCATAGTTTAGTACTTTTTTGGAAGGCCCTAATCTCATTATAGGTAAAAGACAGCCGGTAAATATTTTTTGCTGTCTGTAGGTACCAGAAATGAAGACATTAGTTTCATCTTAAAGGCATGTAATCTTGCTGGCCTGCGAACTAGGGAACCGACATCAAAAGATGCAGCAGATCAAAGCCAGTCTGGTGGCACGCACTGCCAGTCGAAGCCAGTGGTTTTATCTGTGCCCGATTGCGTTAGCCCGCAATTCGCCGCCTTTGATGTGTTGATAACGTGTCGGCGCGGGGCCTCAAAGAAACACGCTTTGAACTCGAGTGCTCCAGTTATTAAATAGACTATAAACTGTGATGGCTACATTTGTTACTGTTTGCCAAAAAAATGCGAATTCCATTCATAAAAAATGAATGGAAGTAGATAAAACAAGAAATGACTGCAGGCCGTCGATATAGACACATCTTAATGCTGGTGACTGTACAGTCGAAGAAGTTCCCGGCCGACCACGTTTCGGCGATATTCGCTTGCACACTACCTAAACGCTACTGTACGCAACGACCTTTTATATAAAGACTAGTTATTAAACGAATTGAAATGGCGAAATTGTTTCTATGACGTAATTCAATTCTCGTCGAAAGGGAAAATGATATCATTAGCCTATATTGTTAAAAAGAGATACTTACATATTTTTAAAATTTTGGTAGTTGACCAATGAGCTCATAGAATTTATGCACTATCTCGGCCGCCATTTTTTTTTCTCTTTAACTCTTACAGAAAACATAGTACCTACCTACACGCATCTCACTTATGCATATCGGATTGGCAACATGGCAAAGGTCATCACTAAATGAAAATTTCTATTTTAAATTTATATTTTACAATACCTACTTACAAATGAAATGGAACATTTTTATTGTCTCTTAAAGTTGCAGTAAGTTTAGCTTTTACAATTTATGGATACAAGGAAGGCATTTTATCCAATTAACAAAACAAAAACTGTTATAGGCAACGATCGTGTTGACGTGACACTGACTGACGTGTGACTGAGTGAATTTCAGGCAATTACCTGACTTTGTTCTAGGCACTACGGAGGGCAGGCAACGTATCTATACACATAAAAATATCATTGACTGTACGTGTAGGTGTGGTCAGAATGGAGCGCAAGCAAATATCGCCGAAAAGTGGTCGCCCGGCTATACGAACTGCAGCCATTTAAAAACAAAATTTAACTCTAACCTACAGCTTCTTTCGTGCCATCTTTACGTTTTGATATCAAACCTAGCTATGACCTTGGCATGTACTAAACCGCAACAAGCGATTTCATAAAAGTAGAGAAACACATCTTTCACTCCGAGGTCTCGGTTCGTGCAATTCATTAGTTCTTACATTGATGTCCCATCCCAACCCAACCGTCTCGAGTTCGCAAGCGTCACCCAAGGCGCCCGCCCGCGCCGGAGGTTCTGCCGTGCGCGTTTCTGCCGCTCTCGACAATTACCCGCCCATACCTGCCGCCGTGGCTGCCATTGAGCTCGTAATTGGCCAGGCTGTTGCGCTGCTACCTTTTGAATGCATTCATTGCTGGCAGGCCGAGGAACTTTCAAAGGAAACTTTTTATCTGAATCTACTTTTAAATTTGGATCTGATTTATTAATCCCTTTTATATATTTTTACAATTAGATTAAATAAACCTGTTCATTACGTAATTTAATGGGGTTGGATTGTATATTTGACAAAACAAGAAGTGGAACCTCTAAAATCAAACATTTCTTATTAATATAGGGCCTAACTGTAAACCACCAGCAATATTAAAATTTAGATAAACATTGTTTCATCTCTTTTGCTCAAATTAAAAATAAAATAATTTTTGTGTGACGCAGACAATACAATGTTTAAGTAAATAATGCTTAAAATAAATAGCGTTTACAAACAAGTAAAGTTGATAGAATTTTCCAAAAACTCATTATGGACGCTGCATTCATCATTAAACTGGATTTACTTCGTAGAAGATGGTTTATTCAGTATATTTTCAAATTTCAAATTTACAATAAGTTTATTTAAGTAATAAAATATTGGGGCATGCCTATGTCCAACAGTGGACTGTTCGTTGTCACGTGGATGATAATAAATAAATTAATAAATACATTTATTTATATTAAAGTAACAGAAGGATCAGGTCGCGTCGCTATGCGCGGTTGAGCGCTTCCAATCCCAACTCTTTATTTCGGTTCGGAGACATCCGTCAGCGAGTAAAAAACTGGTCGCTCCGACGTCCTTGCCATTGTCTCGGCGCGCCGCTCATTTGCGGGTTTTTGTCTACCGCCGAGCGACGACGGGACGCTGCGCTTTGTGGGCTTTCAAAGAAGCGATAATAATATCCGTTTACGATTTGTAGCGGTGAGACGATTCAATCCAAACAGTTATCATGAATACGGATGATGTCAATATACTAATTGGGTTCTTCTGTTCTTTCCAGATGGTGATGTTCGCGAGCATCCTGACGAGCGGTTGTTCGCAGCACGCGCGGTTCCTGCTGTGCTCGGCGTTCGCCCCGCTGTGCTCCGAGCAGGTGTCGGGGTCTGTCTCGGCGTGCCGCGCGCTGTGCGAGTCCGTGGCCGAGGACTGCGGCGAGCACCTGCGCGCGCTGCCGGCGCACCTCACGCTGGACTGCGCGGCCTTTCCGCGGCGCGCCGACCGCCGCCTCTGCATGCGGCCGCCCAACGCCAGCGAGCTGGAGCCCGAGCCGCCGCCGCCGCCGCGTTGGCCCTTCCACGAGCTCGGCGAGCACGGCTGCCCGCCCGCGCACGCGCGCGCGCCCACCGGCGGCTGCTGGCCCGCCTGCGGCCAGCACGCCTCATACACGCAGCAGGAGAAGCGATCCGCCGAAGTCTGGATGATCACTCTCGCCTGGTTCTCGCTGCTGTCGACGTCGTTCGCGCTGCTGACGTTCTGCGCGGAGCCGTCGCGCTACCGCTACCCGGAGCGGCCCGTGGTGTGGATGGCGGCGTGCCACGCGCTGGTGGCGCTGGCGTACGTGACGCGCGGCTGGCTGGGCGCGCGGCCCGTGGCGTGCGCCGGCGCCGCGCTCGCCGTGGACGGACTCGCCTCGCCCACGTGCGTCGCCTTCTTCTCGCTCACGTACTATTTTACTCTGGCGGCGGACGCGTGGTTCGCCAACGCGTGCGTGGCGTGGTACCTGACGGCGGCGAGCGAATGGTCCACGGAGGCTCTGGAACGCGCCGCGGCGTATTTACACGCGGTGGCTTGGGGATGGGCGGGCGCTTGGACGGCGGCCGCGCTGGCCTTGCGCCGAGTCACCGCAGACGAGCTGACCGGAACGTGTGGAATTGCGGAAGAAGCGGCCGCTGCGCTGGTGGGCGTGCCTCGAGGCGCGTTGCTGGCGGCGGCGACGGTGCTGGCTTTGGGCGCGGGCCCCGGCATCGTGCGCGTGCGGCGCGCGCTGGATGCGCGGGGCGCGCGGCGCGTGGGGCGGCTGGCGCTGCGCGCGGCGGCCGCTGGGCTGCTGTACCTGGCGCTGGCGGCGCTGGCGGCGGGCGCGGCGCTGGCGGCGGGGGGCGGGGCGCGGGGGCGGGCGCTGGCGGCGGGCGCGGGCGCTGCGGGCGGCGCGGGCGCGGGCGCGTGGGCGTGGTCGCGTAAGTCCGCGGCGGTGTGGCGGCGCGCGCTGTGCCCGCCGCGCAAGGCGCCGTGCTGCGGCCCGCCGCTGCTGCGCGCGCACCCGCCCTACCACAAGAGGCCGATCCCAGTATCGCGCGTTTGACGGCTCGCGAGTGTTTCCCTGAAGACATTTCCTATTTATGCTAACTTAAAACTTTCGAGTGCTCCTTGCCTTCTGTGAAGGCTTTATCGAAGTGTAAATAACTGTGTAAATATTGTAAAGTTTCATTATAATCTGTTGATTTTTATAAAACCTTTGTTTCATCTTTACTACCTGTGCAATATAAAATTGAGATGTAAGAGGGACGACAATATAGCATTTAGGTATGGCTGGTTTCACCGCTCCTCGATAAGTAGGTACAGTCGAGGTAATTCCCGGTCGACCACTTTTCGGCAATATTTGCTGCGCTCCATTCCGACCACGCCTACACGCAGTAGCGTGCGCGTAGATAGCGTGCAAGCGAATATCGCCGAAACGTGGTCGGCCGGGAACTTCCTCGCTGTGCATAATATTCACAACTATTATCCCCGATGTCAGAGACTACGCAACGCAATGAGAACCGCGTAAGTCCACTGCCACAGTCCACCTTTCACCAAATGACCACTGCACATGTGCTCAGCGTGGCAGGTGCTGAGTCTATCGCCACTATGCTGTTGGATGTATGTGCAGTCTTTGGTCCGTTAGTCGCCTTTCTGCGCCAAAGGAAGAGATGGATCGTTAGAATTCTATGAATGATGAGCCACCACCACTTAGTTTAGATCATGAAACCTATTTGTGACGTCATATGAGTTGGCATTAAATCATACATTCATACATATATCACGATTATTATCCCTGAAGGGTTAGTCAGAGGCTAGGCAATGAGGACCGCAAAAGCAGTCTCCTGCCATAGTCCATTTTTCACTAAATAACGACTGTACATGTGCTCAGCGTGACAGGTGGTAAGCCCATCGCCGCTCTATGCTGTTGGGTGTATGTGCAGTCTAGTCCGTTAGTCGCCTTTTACGACACCGATGGGAAGAGGGGGGGGTAGTTTCTTTCACCGCTACGCGACACGGTATCATCACCAGCCTAAAACCGTCCCACTGCTGGACACATGCCTTCGCACATGGACAAGTACTATCAACAAAACTGATGCAGTACTTACCATTTTCAAAAAAATTTGTTCGCACAAGATAACCATAGTTCGTCCTGCCCTTTGTTTAACATTGACCAATGACGACGAACCGTTTATTTAGTAGAAGAAAGAAATTGTTGGCCATACCCCGTTCCGCCTTTTGTTTTCATTGATTAACGACAAAGAAAACGACCCTCTTTTTAACATCTTGACTGTCTTCACAATTTTATGATTTTTGAGTTAATCGAGGGATGTTGTAGCGTAAGTTTAAAAGGGATATTGGGACAGGGACAAATGCAAATGAAAATAGCCCTTAATAGCAGAGGATCCGAGTACACAACGACCTTCGCCGAGCGGTTAATGGATGAAAAGTATTTTATATCAAATTTAATGTGTTAAAAAATATATTGCGAGTGGGTTGGCTGAAAAATTTCAGTCCAGTATATGATTAATTAAATATTTAAAAATATTTTTTTTTAAATATTGCACTTGTTTCGATAATAGATAAATTACATGGGTATCAATCGAAAGTATGAAGCCTATAGAATATGCAAACGTTAGGTTGACTATTTTTTTCCTGTCATAACATTGGGTAGGCAGGTGTAAACAGGCAAGTCAATTATAGTAATTTGCAACCGTCTGGTTAAATAAATAAAATTTATGTTTATATAAAGATAAGCTCATTACAAACACACACACACACACACACCAAACCAGTGCAATGTAAAACAAATATTTTTTTTAATATTAAATTAATCATTAATGGTAATGGACTGAAATTTTTCAGCCAACCCACTCGCGACATATTATTTAACATATTAAATTTCATATAAAATACTTTCTATACTAGGATCTTAGACTATAAGGTGGTATACGGCAGATTATGTTGATAGTACACATGCGAAGATTAGGTCATAAACCACTATGCTGGCTCCATGCGGGTTGGATGGTTTCAACAACTGCCATCTTACAACAACCGGGATCGACGGCTTTACGTACCTTCTGAAGCAGGGTAGAGCCAGAAATATTTTTAATATCCAGTGCCGGGTCAATGGATGGGTGACCCATTTAAAAAGGTTGTTTAACGGCAACGATCGCAAACCGAACGCCTTAGCCGCCGCGCCATCGAGCTCATCTACCTAAGTAAGTATACCTAAGTCCTAAGTTCCATAGGTCGTTGGTTCAATCCGGCTCGAGGGACCATTTATGTACGCCTAGAGATGCTGTGATAATAACTAACAGATTAGATTGGATTTAAACTATTAATTATAACACGAATAATTGCAAACGTAAATTGACACTACTATGTTAAGTGATTGATATACAGCGTGTTTCGTGTAAGGTGTCAAGCCGATTTTTGGTGATAGGGCACTACCATACCTATCCATTGAACCCCCATATACAGTCGTGGTCAACTAATTAGGGACAATCTCTAGTTAAGCCAAATTGTGAATTTATTTTTTATTTTCCAACGAGTCTTAACAATATTCCATATCTTTTACACGTAAGTATAATTAGTCATTGATGTGCCCGATTATACAAACAATAACAACTTCTTAAACATTAAACCTCTTTACAGTATAGCTGATAGATTATCAGTGTGCTATTTGTTCAAAGAATGCTGGCTGGCCATTTAATTAGGGACACTGAGATATTGCGTTCTATTTTCAAAATTTGAATCTCAATACTTTTTTATTTCTTCTTTTATTGTTTTGTGGTAGTTTTGGCGGCAATCCAGATTTTTAATTTTAAGTTTTGAGAATTATTTTGAAGAAATATGGGCAAAAATAAAAGTTGCGATCCAACACTACGAACAATTATCATGAAGTTTGTCGAGCGTGGTTGGTCATACCGAGGGATAGCAGAACATTTAAATTGTTCAAAAACTATGGTATGCAATGCAGTGCAACATTTCAGGCGCAATAACACAGCTTTAAATGTGCCCAGGACAAAAAGATCGAGAAAAACAACTCCGCAAGAAGATAGAATGATAACCAGGTTAGCTAAGAAAGATCCGTTTCTAGGCTCTATTTTAATTAAACACGAAGTGTTTGGGGCAGACGAAAGAGCCGGTGTATCAGCGAGGACCGTTCGACGACGTCTGGTAGAAGCAGGGTTGTTCGGAAGAGTGGCTCGCAAAGTACCGTTGTTGAAGAAAGAACATAGAAATGCTCGTTTGGCGTTTGCACGTAAATATGGACATTGGACCTACGCCCAATGGCAACATGTATTATTCTCTGACGAGACCAAGATTAATTTAATTTCTTCAGATGGAAGGCAATACGTACGGCGTCCTGTAAAAGCGGAAATGAATCCAAGATTCACAAAAAAGCAGGTGAAACATGGCGGTGGAAACATTAAAATTTGGGGTTCATTTTCTGGACGTGGAGTGGGACCTGTGAGAAAAGTTCAGGGTAACTTAGACCAACATCAATACAAAACAATATTGGAGGAAACTATGCTTCCCTATGCTGAGGAGCATCTCCCTATTATATGGACGTTTCAGCATGATAACGACCCGAAACATACCGCCCATTCAGTCAAGTCGTTTCTTACCAGTCAGTCAGTATCGGTGCTAGATTGGCCAGCAAATAGCCCGGACCTCAACCCAATTGAGCACCTTTGGCACGAAATCAAGAAAAAAGTTTCAACTTATCGTACCACAACTTTAGATCAACTTAATCAAGCTTTTTGTGAGGCATGGGCAAACATTCCTATCGAAACATGTCAGAAACTGATAATGTCTATGCCACATCGGTGTCAAGCGGTAATTACTAACAAAGGTTTTGCTACTGGGTACTGATTTTACACGTAATAAAATGGAGCTTTTAAAAATATTATAATACTGGAGATTATTCGTTTTGTTTAACTCTATTCATCATTATACTTTACTGTCCTTAATTAAATGTCCAGCTACATAATTATACCTTAAAATTTAATACATGTTCAACCTTTGATATTAAATACTTTGTTCTATTTAATTATTCTCTTATTTACAGCCATTTATAGTATAGTAATCGGACCAAATTATGCAAATAATAGGTGCTGAAAAATCAATAGGGTTTTATATTTATATGTACATAACCGGTTATTGCTCTTCACTATCTTGAATGTCCCTAATTAGTTGACCACGACTGTATATGTTCTACGATTTTTTATAGTTTTCGAGTTATATTTTTTTTTCGTTATTTTATGATTCAACGACGAGACAGCTCTAAAAAAATTATATCTTTTTTTTTGAGTCGACCTTTCTTTGATGTTTTTTTTCTAATACAATGCCTATTGATGGCACTATTATGAGTAAAAAAATCTTCTTCCTAACTTTAACCTAAGGTACTCAAATTTAGCTCCTAACTTTAAAAATTGGGTTAATCAGAACAGAATGGAATTTTCAAATAAAAAAAAAATTTAAAAAAGATTTTCCATAGCTTCTTAAGTCTTAAAAACTGCCCAACCAAATATGCTTTCATACTAATGCAAAAAAAGATGTACTAAATGGGACTTTTTTTTGCTGAAATTGGTCGTTGAACGTGGTAGATCGGAAATTGTGTAATTTTCATCTATACTAATATTATAAAGAGGAAAGATTTGATTGTTTGTGTGTATTGAATAGGCTCCGAAACTACTAGACCGATTTAAAAAATTCTTCAACGTTTGGAAGCTACACCATCTCCGGGTAACATAGGCTACAATATATTTTCAAAAAATTAGGGATCCTTACTCAAACTCTAATAAATTCCTTACATCGCGTGCGCTACGAAAACTATTGATGATAGAACAATAATGCGATATAGGCGTCGTCACTGGGGTACGCGAGGGGAGTCATTTTGAAAATTCGTCACGAGGTCCACGCGAACGAAGTCGTCGGCGGTCTGCTAGTATTTTATAATTTCTTAGTATCTTTGCATATTTCTTGTCTATCAGGAGATTAATTATCCCATTACGTTTAAGCTCAGTTGATACTAATAACATACATTTCATACCTAATACTATCCTCAAAATTACCATTGTTAATGAGAGGGCCAAAATAAAACTCAAAATGCAATAAAAATTTAATATGTTAAAAATGCCGGCCACCAAACGATCACATTCGGCACTGCCGCAAAAATGTTTTTCTTAAATTTTTGCGCATTTTGAGTCTTATTTTGGCCCACTCATTATTAATGGTAATTTTTTTATATTTAAACTCAAAATGCGGCACCGCCGTGATGACGCCTACATCGCATTTGTTCTATCATCAATAGTTTTCGTAGCGCACGCGATGTAAGGAATTTATTAGAGTTTTAGTAAGGATCCCTAATTTTTTTGAAAATATATTGTAGCCTATGTCACCCGGAGATAGTGTAGCTTCCCAACGGTGAAAGAATTTTTTAAATCGATCTAGAATTTTTTGAGCCTATTCAATAAAAACAAACAATCAAATCTTTCCTCTTTATAATATTACGTTCAACGACCGATTTCAGCAAAAAAAGTCCCATTTAGTACATCTTTTCTTGTATTAGTATGAAAGCATATTTGATTGGGCAGTTTTTAAAACTAGTCAGAAGCTATAGAAAATCTTTTTTATTTTTTTTTATTTAAGTTGAAAATTCCATTTTGTTCGGATTAATCCAATTTTTAAAGTTAGGATCAAAATTTTAGTTCCTTAGGTTAAAGTTTTTTTTACTCATAAAAGTGCAATCAATAGACATTGTATTAGAAAAAAAACATCGAAGAAAAGTCGACCCAAAAAAAAGATAGGGTTCAATAGATAGGTATGGTAGTTCCCTATCACCACACATCGGCTTGACACCTCACAAGAAACAGCTGTATAAGCGTGCGTTAGCCGCGATGTGTGTGGGGTAACGTGAACTAATGTAAAATTATAATTAATTTAATATAATTAGCAAATTGATGATTTGGCGAAACGCACGGTTGCACTATACAATAATTAGTTGATGATCAATAAGTTCCCTGGTACGAAAAGGCGTGGACAGTATTTTTTTTAAAATTATAGTCACATAAGTTACAATAGGTTATTTGTTTATGAAAAATAAAGTAATTATTGAATATTTTCGCCAAAAAACCCCAAAATAAAATTATTTGTTTTGAGGTGTGAACGATTTGACTTATGACCGTAAACGGTTAATTGGCTGAATTTACCGTGACTTCACCCGTTTGTAAACATCATGGACGTATTATACTAGATACGTTCACGGTAAACATCTACAGAGCAAGTAACGCTACGCTAGGAAACATCCATCATAATGATATTCAAACTAGTGACGTCATAAAACGATAGGATTTGTATGGTAATATAGCAATCCCTGGGTGAAGACGAGGCCTTCAGCCACTGCAAATAGCTCTCTCCAGACTCTTCCTGATCTCCAATTTTCTTTGAATTAAATGATTCTGGCAGGGGCCGAACCCGTACTGGTTCTGTACTTGTCCTGGCTTTCTTTTTAGTGCTGCTATCACTGCTATCGTCACTGCTGCGACTCTTGCTGCGGCGGTTTTCTGCAGGTACTAGTCTTCGCCGAACTGTGATAAGCCGATTAACAATGAGGCCGCTGGCCTGCAAAACCCGACCATCTAGTATACGAAAGGGACTGTAATAGACTGCTTTCGTTTCCCCTGGGAATAGTGTGATTATTTCAGTTGTCCAATTTTCCCACACTTCTTTTCTGATAGGGTCTGATATTTTTTTTAATTTGCGGATCTCCGCCTCCACAATTATGGCAGTGAGTATTTTTCGATCTTTTGTTGTTAAAAATGTTCTGCTTAAAATTGGTTTTCCCGCTGACGTGTTTTCTAAAATGGTCTTTTGATTCCCACAGCACAATCTCCGTTCCTTCCAAAATCTGTTGGCTGGTTTAGGAGTTGGCGGATATACCTACAGACAGACAGACTTTGTTTACTATGTACAGATATACCAATAAATAAATATTTACGGACATTCCACACATCACTATCTAGCCCCAAACTAAGAAAAGCTTGTATTAAGGAACCAGATAGCTAATATAATACTTATATATTTTTAAACATTTATAAGTTCATCACACAAATGTTTGTTATCGGTGGGGATCGAACCCACAACCTACAACGGCGAAAGCAAAGCTACTACCAACAAGCTATGAGGGCTGTTATAAATAAATCAAGTAATTTTTAAACTTACAGCACAGCCCGTGTCTATGACTGTTATTCCAGGAGAATTAAATCCACTACTGGCATTGGAGACTATCACAGGTGACAAAAATGTGTCAGGCTTTCGGGATGTGGAAGATGACTCAGCAGCAGGCGGAGCAGTGTCCACAGTGGTTGGTAGACCAGGGGAGCAATTAGAACCTGGGTCCACTAGATTTGTCTGTAACAAAGAAAGAACTTGATTAGTCATAATGCTACCATATGTACACTACATAAGGAAGTTACCCTTGAAATTTCATACTGCTAGGACTATAGGTTAAGGCTGTGCATTGATTGTCAGCCAATATGTACTACCATAAAACAATAAATTGTATTTGTACATACCTCTGAAGTTTCAAGAGTCCACGTTGATAGGTCAGAATCAGATGTCAAATGACCAGCCCTAAATGGAGGAGTCACATGCACCGGCTTTTCCTGAAGCATCTGTAAAATAACATTATGACATGATGCATGTGATGAACTAAGTTGCAAGGTAGGTAGTAGGATAAGTAAGCAAGCAAAGTAACTTACTAATTCTTTATATCGGGCTAGTGCTAATCGCAACTTTCCTTTATTTACCACCCCTGGGACCAGCAGGGATAATTCGTGGTCATTTGCCTGCAGAAGAAAGTCTAGGTCTGCTTCCTGATCTAGAAGCATAAAAAACCATGACCTGCAGCGAAGTAGATAAGTACAGGTAGGTACCAACGGACTTTATGGATGAAAAAGGGTGCGGTTTTGGATAAAAAAACGCATACACTGCAATATAGAAAGCCAGATGGAAAGAGCACCACGGAACAAAACGATTCGTTTTCAAGTTCAAACAAGTCGCGTCGCGTCATCGCTCCGCTGCGCCAGATTTTGAACAGAACATTGTTCGAAAACATGTTTAAGGGGCGTGGCCCATTGAGTAATTTATGTTTTCGAACAATGTTCTGTTCAAAATCTGGCGTAGCGGACCCGGCTTTACTCGACCATGCAAAACATGCAAAAAAAAACATGGCGACGAGACGCAGCGTCGCGTCGTACAACTTACCTACATTTTCTTTTTAGCTAGATAGAGTCGCCGGCACGTATGGCTACAAGTTTGCGCATAGGCTTTACAACCAAAGATACCTAAAAAATTACTTCTGCGCATCTAACGACTTTCGCCAAGTTACGTGCCGGGGACTAGGTATACTTGGCTAGAATAAAAACTTACCCGTGAGCGGTTGCAGCAGGCTGATGAGGTTGTTGTCGAGTAAAAACTCTGCCAGCGTGTCTTGCTGATCCATTTATGCGTTTTACGAGGTGTAATTACTTTAAACGATGCGATACCCCCGAAGACGCTAGCAGCAATGGCAGCGGAAATTGCGGAAATGCGAATGACAAACAAGAATGACAATGTTGCCATAAAATCGAGAAAATAACGTTGTAATATTCACAAGCTTAAAATGCGTTTTTATCTATGTTAGGGATCCTTCGCAATGTTAGAATATCGTTTTAACAATAATAGACATTGCTAATTTTTTTACATTGCGACATTCTTTATTTTCGAAAATAAACGTTGTGGTTTTTACAAGCCTAAATTTGCGTTTTTAACTACTTTTTGTATATTTGCCTTCGCAATGGCTATATTGTTATTTTATCAATAAAAACATTGTTAGAATAACTTTACACTGTGTCTTTCTCAATATTCGGGAATCCATGTTGTCATTTTCACAAGCATGGATCTGTATTTTTATCTAAGTTTTTACATCACGCCATGTTTGAGTTGCGTTGTTAACAATTTCGAATTTAAAGTAGGTTGGTATAGGTATATACCTTAGGGCTTAAGCATACCTACCTTACCTACTAGATTCTTCCTATTAGTAGTATCTACCTACTTAGATTTCTTGTTGTACGAATAGGATTTTCATGCCCGGGCCACACTACTGTACCGTCAACGTCAAATGCCCATGATTGCAATAAACATCGCGATAATTATTCCAATAATTCTCGCGACAAATTGAGTGGCCACACCTGAACGGTCAACGTCAATGCTCATTCATTGGTGGCGTGGTAAAATTGGCGATGTTCCAGAGTACATTATAGGTACAGAGGCCAGCACATCAAGCTACCCCAATTTGTCAAATTTCTTTGATAGATTTTCAATTTTACTTCAAAGGAATAAGGTTTATCAATTGGGAAAATTTGACAGAAAAAAATCTAAATAAATAAATAAATAAAAAGTAAATCTCTTTGATCTCCAAAAAATACCGCCACCCGAGTTATCGCCTAGTATTGAGTTAAACTAATAGAGGAGCAAACCTCATTACTAGAGTTGGGAAAAAGTGCTTATTTTATTTTAACGTATAAGCATTGTACGATTTTCAAAAAGCATGCCATTAAAAATGCTTTTTGCTGTTTTGCTTAGAAAAAGCTGGCTACGTATTTAAATGAAAAACGTAAAGTTGTCTGTCTGCTTCTCGTTTTTCGTTTAAACATAACGTTGCCAGCTTTTTGTAAGTAAAAAGCTAAAAAGCAAACAGCATTTAAGTTTTGACTTTTTTATATTTTTCTTTCATTATTACATTCGGCAATTTATCATCGTGGATCTGCTAAAAAAAATCTGAAATACTGGAAGTATTGATATAGATATAGAGACCTCATAGATGGCGGGACGTACACTTTTATAAGTGAAAAGCTTATTAAGTGTAAACCTAAAAGCATGCCTAGTACTTTTGTCTAAAAGTATACTTTTTTAAGTGCTTTTGCTTTTAACGCCCACCTCTGCTCATTACCGCGCGTCCTAAAAAATGTAACCACTATTTAACCGCGACGACGTAGCTTTGAAACCAATAAACATTTCAATGTAAACATATAACTGTCTCATCTGCACAAGTCGCAAGAACCATGCTGTCACTAAAATAAGACAAAGACAGATACATAGTCATGCGCTGGCGGGCTAGTGTTGCCTGCCATATGAATTTTACCCCAAAATAAGAAAAAAAAAAATATTTTTGAAAGCAATTGTTTTATAAAATACATGAACTTAAATAAATACTAATATTTTAAGAGGAAAGATTTTGTTTGTTTGTTTGCATGTAGCCGATAAACTCGGGAACTACTGAATCGATTTTAATATTATTTTTTACCATACGAAATGTCAAACAGTAGTAAGTAGGCATTTGCTTGCAATGTGTGTCGCGATTTATGCCGTTGACATAGTTTTAATATGATGTTTATAAATATAAGGTGACTGCTAGAAACCGCAAGAAACTTCAAGGGCTGGTCAGGTCAAGTGTTTTAGACATGACAAAAATAAGAAAAGAGAAATTTGTGCATTTTTATTTTTCATTAAATAATTCATTATATGATTTTTAATTTGATAGTCTTTGAGTATCTAATTTATTTTAAAGCAATAATAAATAATGAAAGATAAAATAAAAGAATTGAACTATTATTTACAACGCGCGGGCAGCGGCCGGCCGTGGACCCACCCGTCTGTTGAAACGTCCGCGTCAGCTGGGCGATAAGTATCTACGTTAGTCTGCAATCTTTTTTTGTCATTTTTGTCATGTTTAAAACACTTGACCTGACCAGCCCTTGAAGTTTCTTGCAGTTTCTAGCAGTCACATTATATGTATTTAAGTATGGATATCCGTTAACTGGCCGCCATAGTACAAGCTTCGGCTTAGTTTGAGGCTAGCTCATTGGTGTAATTGTTGAAATATATTTATTTATTAATTATTTACTTTACGAAGATAAAGTTGCGAGGAACAGCTATTATTATTTAAATGACATGTCTTGCTTACTAGATACATAAAAGTAAGAATAAGTAATGAAATAATGAGGATCTATCTTGTTTTAATATTTTTTATTGAGTTTTATTAAATGTTATGATTATTAATAAATTATACCTATACCACTATGATTGCCATAATGGTAGTTTATTTATACAAACAGTAATCAAACTCCGCTATGAAGCATCAGTTTTGTGTTCAGTCTCTTTTTTGTATGTTTTCATGGTATAATCCTGTTTAATATTTAAAACACAATATTTCTTCTCACGGCGTCCTGCATTCTTTAGGCACTACGCGAACCCCGCAGATGACCACTTTTGCGATTTTATCAAAGTCTTAAAAGTTGTTAAAACCCCAACGTATACAGTCAATGTTTGGCTTACCTTGTGAATCACACAAACTTAAACTATGCGAATCCCGCAGAATACCGACTTTGTGGTATTGTAAAAATTTTAAAAGTTGTTAAAACTGCAACTTATTCAGGCTTACCTTGTGAATCACTCACACTTGAACTATGCGAATCCCGCAAAATACCAACTTTGCGATATTGTCAAAGTTCTAAAAGTTGTTAAAACTGCAACTTATTCAGGCTTACCTTGTGAATCACACAAACTCAAACTATGCGAATCTCGCAGATTACCACACTTGCGATTTTATCAAAGTCCTAAAAGTTGTTAAAACCACAACTTATACAGTCAATGTTTGGCTTACCTTGTGAATCACACAAACTTGAACTATGCGAATCCCGCAAAATACCGACTTTGTGGTATTGTCAAAGTTTTAAAAGTTGTTAAAACTGCAACTTATTCAGGCTTACCTTGTGAATCACACAAACTTGAACTATGCGAATCCCGCAGAATACCGATTTTGTGGTATTGTCAAAGTTTTAAAAGTTGTTAAAACTGCAACTTATTCAGGCTTACCTTGTGAATCACACAAACTCAAACTATGCGAAACTCGCAGATTACCACACTTGCGATTTTATCAAAGTCCTAAAAGTTGTTAAAACCACAACTTATACAGTCAATGTTTGGCTTACCTTGTGAATCACACAAACTTGAACTATGCGAATCCCGCAGAATACCGACTTTGTGGTATTGTCAAAGTTTTAAAAGTTGTTAAAACTACAACTTATTCAGGCTTACCTTGTGAATCACACAAACTCAAACTATGCGAAACTCGCAGATTACCACACTTGCGATTTTATCAAAGTCCTAAAAGTTGTTAAAACCACAACTTATACAGTCAATGTTTGGCTTACCTTGTGAATCACACAAACTTGAACTATGCGAATCCCGCAGAATACCGACATTGTGGTATTGTCAAAGTTTTAAAAGTTGTTAAAACTGCAACTTATTCAGGCTTACCTTGTGAATCACACAAACTTGAACTATGCGAATCCCGCAAAATACGGACTATGCGATATTGTCAAAGTTTTAAAAGTTGTTAAAACTGCAACTTATTCAGGCTTACCTTGTGAATCACACAAACTTGAACTATGCGAATCCCGCAGAATACCGACTTTGTGGTATTGTCAAAGTTTTAAAAGTTGTTAAAACTGCAACTTATTCAGGCTTACCTTGTGAATCACACAAACTTGAACTATGCGAAACTCGCAGATTACCACACTTGCGATTTTATCAAAGTCCTAAAAGTTGTTAAAACCACAACTTATACAGTCAATGTTTGGCTTACCTTGTGAATCACACAAACTTGAACTATGCGAATCCCGCAGAATACCGACTTTGTGGTATTGTCAAAGTTTTAAAAGTTGTTAAAACTGCAACTTATTCAGGCTTACCTTGTGAATCACACAAACTTGAACTATGCGAATCCCGCAGAATACCGACTTTGTGGTATTGTCAAAGTTTTAAAAGTTGTTAAGACTGCAACTTATTCAGGCTTACCTTGTGAATCACACAAACTTGAACTATGCGAATACCGCAGAATACCGACTTTGTGATATTATCACAGCCCAGAAAATTGCTAATGCCACAACATTAAAAACAATGTGCGGCTTACATTGTCAACGAGACAACTGATAACAATGTGATCTTCGCAAAATACTCCTTTGCGGTTTTATCAAAGAAGCCTAAAAATTGTTAATGCCACAATAATTATATTGTTGCATTCACAATAATTGCGTTTCACAAAAAAAAAGTTGCTGGGGCAGCAAAGGGTATGTTGCTGCATTCACAAAAATCTTTTGTTAATTTCGCAATAATCTGCTCGCAATGTAAAACTGCAGCCTTGTCTCAGGATTTTTTTCTGAGTGTACCTTCCTGCCTGAGTTGCCTGACACATTTATGTAACAACTCGGTGGCCGAGGGGTCAAGAGTTTGCCTCCACATTCGCAGGTCACCGGGTTCCCAGGTTCAATTCCCAGGTCAAGCAAAGTGTGTTTTCAGCTTTTTCGATGCATAGCCCGGGTCTGTGATCACAAATCCGAATTCGGGAAGAGTTGTGGAATAAGCCAATATTCATCTATTGTACCGATGACTTGATTTAAAGGATGGCAGCCTTTGCCCTACAGTGAGACAGTATGCAGGCTGTGCTTTTAAATATACAGGGTCAGATTTGGAACCCCCGCCATAAGTAAATATGGGGTAAAAAAAAAATTATAAAAAAATATATGATGTAAAAATAATGAATGTTTTCTTTTTTTAATTACAATTTTTTTGCCTGCTTTTTATATCCTATAGTTCTAGGTGCGTGCGCTCACACTCGCGGTCAAAGCGACGGCGCGCTGTCATTGGTGCACGGGGTGAATAATGGCGGTCACGCAAATGCGCTTCGATAACCGCGATGGGCCACGCGCTAGATGACAATAATTTTAATTTTCTTAAGGAAAAGTTGAGATAAAAATGTAAAAAATATAATGTTTTTTTTATTTATTTCATTATTTGGCTGTACTGCTGCTATAGAATCACGTAAAAAATCCGGGGGGTATAAAACTAACCCTGTATTTACTTCATTTACTTTTTATCCATTTTTCAACATGAGCGCCCCCATCCGCCGGAGTAACTAAGTTAGCCGAGCTCTTTTTAGAAATTATTTTTACGAATTATTTAAACAAAGCGTTAGTTAAATACCTTTTATTTATAAATCGTTAAATATTATGTAATTAAAATGATACTTTTCCTGTAAATACTCTTTATACAAAATGAAATGTCTATTATAATACATAATGTACACTTTACAGTCCAAAAATATAGTAACACTGTTTAATTTACAAAGAAAAATATTAATACAACAAATAACATTAACTGGATTTTAAAACTATCGGACGTTAATAAATAAAGATAGTACAGTATATAGTCATAACTTAACAGAATGGCCTGGAATGTATAAATGTATATCTTCAAATAACTTGATGTTTATAAATGATCCTTCTTTTTCTGATATAATAAAATATATTAACAGCAAAATTCATGAAGACCTTAACAATTAATTCTAAATTTTATTTTATTTTATACACACTACGTGACACAGTTTAAATAAAACACATATAACCAAAATTGCTAAATGCCCTAATTTATACCTTTATACATTGGTGAGGCCATATAATCCTAATCCTAAACCTTTCGACTGTCCAAGTATTTGCTGTGTACTTGTAATTTCACACAGGAATAAATACATAGGTAGTTTAATTTGACAGATTTGTTATTGACTAAGAAACATTACAATATTTATTTTACAATAACAAATAATGATTATACTAAATACAACGTCATGGAATAGCAATTGATCGCTACACATTGATATTTATTTGCTTGCAGCTTCGCAGCCCGTATCCGTTTTTAGGGGGAGGAATCTTTGTCAAGCGAAAGTAGATCTCACTTTATTTAGATACGGCGCTAATAAGCACATTTTAAATATTTTTACACGGATGTACTAACGTTGAGTACGCTAAAGGAAAACATCAACAAACATTTTGTTTCACTTAAAAATGACCATCTCTAAAGTACTGCGATAAATCTATGACTTTGAACTTAGTAAAATCACCAACCTCGAGAAAGCTACAGCCACGTGCCTTCGTCGCGGCAGCGCTATCCGTCGTTAGTGGCTAACAGCGCATCAAACAGCTCTGAGCTCCTCTCATTGACGGCGCCGAAGTAATTCGTGAAATTAAACATCCCCGACTCCTGCCTAACATTATCGCTCGAGCCAAACTGAGCTTTATTCGCACTATGCATAGGAGTGGCGTTCGCGCTCAACGATTTCTGTTTCTCTAAAACTGAAAGGAGAGGGTCCCTTATCTCAGACTCTTGGTTAGGCACTGTCTGGTCTAGGATAAGACTTTCGGGGTCATACAAAGTGGCTCTTTTGGTGGCCAAATCCTTGGTCTCGTGATATGGATTTGTCAAATACTCGGCGTATAATTCCCCGTGCTGAATGTCCTTTTCCTGTATGACGTTTTCGCTTTTTGCTAATGCAGGCTCTATTGTGTTAGGGTTAGGTTCAGTTTTGATTGGCTGTGTCGGGGCTGTCTGTGTCTGCAGCATCTCCGTGGTAGTCTGAGGGTACAGGATCGGCATCTGTGATTGTATCGATATACCTATCGGCGTCGATATCATCTGGAAAGTAATTAAGTTCAATCTTAGTATTTATATTTGTTTTAAAAATATTGAAGTAGTCGGAAACTTTTAATAGGATTTGCAGTGCAATTAGTTCACCAGAGTTATACAATTAGAGTCAACCAAAGATAAAGAGAAACTTATTACGATTTGAAGACTGTTAAGTAAGAAAGATGCAAATTAGTATAAAAACAATAAAAAGGTTTAATTACAGCAACATTTTATATTACGGAGTCAGGACTGCATACTCAGTGGGGCTCGGCTATACTAATATAGCGAAGCAATTTACTTCTATGACAACAAATTATTCGCACACAAGGCTTAACTTTGAGATGTTTAAGCAGGCACTGAGTGCAAATGTACTTACTACCTTTAAAAATATTTATATAAGACAAGTGCTTGAAAGTTATTTTTAATTTTCTCTACTGCCAACTACCCTATTCTTTAAAATGCAAATTACTACAAGTAAGAATAGACTGCAATCTTATGAAATAAGAAGCATTCTACTTTTGAAATGTATATTTAAAATTTTCTTTCCTTTTTAAAATTTATCTTCCTTTATGTATCAATAAAGATTTTAATGACTAATTGCGTAATTAATTTCTCGTTTTTAGGTTTTTAAACCAAAGGTATAGAAGAGACAGGAAAGATACAGCATTCGCCCACATTATCGTCAAGATATACAACTTTCCTATAGTGTATGTGATGCTCTATCTACCTACCTCATTCAACGGTTGCAGTAGCACAGACGAGGTCAATCCCGTTTGCTCGTACAGGGAGTTTCGTATTGGCACCATGCCCGGTGTTATTGGCGTGGGGGCGACTAAAGTAGGGACGGAAGAGGGTACGGGGGGGGACTGGCCCATGTTAACGGGCGAGTGGGCTAAAGACTGGCCCAGGGGTGGGGAGGATGTCTGTAATGGCGCAGGGGATACTAGGGTGGGCTGGGAGATTGAGGGTGACGATAGTAGGTTGTGTGCCGTACTGTTGGGGACCGGTATCAGAGTTTGCAGCGGCAGCGGCGGCTGCATGTGGCTGGGCACGCTGGGTGCGGCGGCTTCTTTGGCTGCAACAAACAGGGTTGTCAGAAATGGATGACGGTGTTGTTTTGTTAATTTTTTTTTGTAATATTTTTTTTAATTTATGTTATCACTGAATTACAATGCAGGTCTACTTGAGAACATTTTACATACATACATATAATCACGACTATTATCCCCGAAGGGTTAGTCAGAGACTAGACAATGAGGACAACAAAAGCAGTCCTCTACTATAGTCCACTTTTCACCGAGTTAGGACCCTTGTGCCGACTTTCCCTGTTTGTCGACTTTACTAAAATATCATACAACGATTACCGTTATGCCGAATTTTCAAGTTTCTTTGAGTTCGGTTCCTTTATGCCGACTTTCACTTGATGCCGACTTTTATAATTAATCCATGTTTAGGTTTAGAATGCCGAAACAATAAATATCTACAGTTTAAGAACCGCAATGCCGACTTTATGAACAGTCGTGTGTGTGTGTGCAGCTGTACATGTGCTCAGCGAGACAGGTGGTGAGCCCATTGCCGCTCTATGTTGTTGGAGGTATGTGCAGTGTTTAGTCCGTTAGTCGCCTTTTAGGACACCCAAGGGAAGAGAGGGGGTGGTAGTATTCTTTCACCGCCACGCGATACGGCTAACATTTTGAATATTAATATTGTATCCTGACGATGTCGTTTAAATTGTTCGTTTGTTAGTGAGAGACTTGGGGCCCTACTGTCACCTCTTATGCCGGTTTCACACGAGGGCAGAACAGTGAGGCAGAACGGTGGACAGCACGGTACTGCTACTGTTTGAACGCACAGAACAGTACTATTCTGCCTTGGTTACTGTCAAGACAGTACTTTTCTGTGCGTTCAAACAGTAGCAGTACTGCGCTGCCCACTGTTCTGCCTCACTGTTCTGCCCTCGTGTGAAACCGGCATTAGAGCTGTATTAATTTAATCATTCGTATGGGATTTTGCATATAGAAATACTGCTTTAAGAGTTGGTGATAATGCTCCTGATGTTTTGAACCCTTTGATGGGTTCGAAAGGAAATACGAGATAAAACAAATGCATGTAGATTCATATTAGTACTGTTTCATTTCAAAGTGTAGCTTGTAGAAACTTTAGTAAAAAACCGTCTCTTCCGTCCCCGCTTTTTACTCTAAATAGGTATACACTTTTCAGAAACGACAGAGTTGGAGCTGGTGGTGGTGGTGTATGTATCTACATCAAAGACCACATACCATGCTCTGTCGTTGGTCAGTCTCCTAGCACTTACACTGGATCCTTGGAGTACTTATTTTTGAGGCTTAGTGTACACCACACTAGTATTTTAGTGGGAGCTGTTTACAGTCCTAACATCAATGTTAATTATTTTGACTCTTTCGAAACAACCCTGGAATCCCTGAGTACTTCTTACGATCATGTAATTTTGATGGGTGATCTTAACACTTGTTTACTGAAGGATAACTCTCGCTCGTCCCGTCTTAATTCCATTATTACTTGTCAACTTTGAATTGCTGCCACTCACTGCCACCCATCATTCTCCTAACTGCCAGCCATCTCTCTTAGACGTACAGATAGTATCTAAACCAAATTCAGTCCTTATACATGGACAAACTACTGCTCCATTCTCCTATCATGACCTTCTCTATCTATCATATCGTGTACGCACCCCCAAATCTAAAGCCAAAGTAATTTTCCGACGTAATTTTGGTGGTGTCTGTGAGGATCGCTTGAGATAGGACTTTGCTGGGGTGGATTGGTCTGCCTTGTTTGACGCTCATACTGTAAATGAGAAAGTTTCAATATTCAACAAACTGTTAACACAAATTTATGATTCCCATGCCCCACTTAGACCAGTGCGCGTCAAACATTTACCTGCGCCTTGGCTGACGCCTGCGATAAAGAGAACGATGCAGCGTAGGGATAAGGCCAAGTCAGTTCTAAAGCGATTACCAAATGATGACAACCTTGTTACTTACAAGAGGCTTCGCAATCTTTGCAATCGGCTCTGTCGGGATGCTAAGCGGCGATACATTCACACATCAATAGAAGACTTACCTCCGGGCCAAATCTGGACGTTTTTGAGATCGCTCGGTGTGGGTGGAGACCGCAACAGTACTGGTGATTTACCTAACCTCAACCAACTAAACAGGCATTTCACAAGTTCACCGGTTACTGTTGCGGACTCCATCAAGGCGGACACGATTTTCTTTCTTGAATCGCTCGCTCGTCCTGACTGTGAGCCTTTTTCATTTCGCGAAGTCACTGAGGGGGAGGTTAAGAAGAATATCCTATCCATAACTTCCAAAGCCGTGGGTGAGGATGGCATGTACTCTCGCCTCTACTATTTTCTTTATTTGTGAATGAGCTTGTTAAAGTCATATCCTGTCCGTACCACCTTTATGCGGATGATCTACAAATTTATAAGCACTTTGATGCATCCAATGCTGACAGTACAATAGATGCGATTAACAAAGATCTTCTTGCAGTAAAGTCTTGGGCGGACTCTTTTGGACTGCTGGTGAATCCAATTAAATCACAAGCCATAATCGTAGGTAGCAATAGGTTGTACAACAAATTAGATTTTGAAAAACTCCCCAAGGTCACGTATGACGGAGTGAATCTTACATATGCACACAAAACTAAAAACCTAGGCCTAGTTATCGATCACACTTTGTCCTAGAGATCACAAGTAAATGAAGTAAGTCGGCGCATGCACTTCTCTTACCATTCTCTCAAGCGACTCCAGTTTTTCTTACCATACAACACTAAAATTATGCTCGCTCAGTCTCTTTTACTCCCTCTTCTCGACTATGCTGATGTTTGTTATTTAGATGCTTTTGAGGAGCTGCTTAACAAGCTGGAGCGCCTGCAAAACTTGGCCATCCGTTTTATCTTCGGTCTACGAAAATATGACCATACAAGCGGCCGCTCGCGGTTTTATCCGCGTGGTTCCCGTTCCCGTGGGAATATTGAGATAAAAAGTATCCTATGTGTTAATCCAGGTTATAAACTATCTGTATGCCGAATTTCATCCAAATCCATTCAGTAGTTTTTACGTGAAAGAGTAACAAACATCCATCCATACGTTCCCGTGGGAATATCGGGATAAAAAGTATCTTATGTGTTATTCCAGATTATACACTATCTGAATGCCAAATTTCATCCAAATTCATTCAGTAGTTTTTACGTGAAAGAGTAACAAATATCCATACATACAAACTTTCGCGTTTATAATATTAGTAGGATTTCGGAGTACCGGTCGATGTTAAAGTGGCTCCCAATCCGCCTTCGCCGAGATATGCACATCCTTTGCCTCCTTTATAAAATTCTTTACTACCCACATCTCCCTCATTACCTAAGATCCCGTTTTACGCAATTACCCGCCCCTTCCCGCCCCAAACGTTCCTGTGATACCAGAACCCTCTCCTATCCACAAGCGAACACCAAGTTTTTCCACAATTTTTTCACTGTGTATGCCGCTAGACTGTGGAATAAAATACCGGCTCGCATTCGTGAGAGTTCATCGGTTGAATCTTTCAAACACAAACTAAAAGAGCACTATCTATCGCACTAAATCATTATCAGTAACATATATATTATTATAATAATGTGTTATTTATCTATAGTAACTATGTATTATTTGTTTTATATATACCTATATATGTATCCATATGGAAGTATGTATTTTAAGTACGTATATAAGTATAGCACATTAGTCCCGCATACATCTTTTTCCCACCACAGCTAGGGTTGGCTGGAAGAGATCTCTTCTAGAGATAAGCTCACCTTTGTATATGTCCTGTGTAACCTGTGTCTAAATGTAATTTCTTGTGCAATAAAGTATTTAATAATAAAAATGATGTTATTGACATGTCATACCTTGGGGGAATAACTCGTCCTTCAGGTTCGGCAGGAACTCTCCAATCTTCTCCCACGTCATGTACCACAGCTCGTTGTAAGAGTCGCCATTGCTGAAAATCTGAAAGACCATATATTTAACTTACTTTGTGTAAGTGAGTACGTATTTAGATAAATGAGTTTTCATAGAGATCATTTGAAGAAGAAAAGTTGCTATTAATAATTGGTCGTTTCTTTATCAACATAGCTTTGAGGGATAAAAGTCTTGTGATGTAAGTATGTTAACTGAAAACATATCAAAAGTCACGAAAACCCACTCACTAGTGTTCCTATCAATAGTTCAGTACCGATAGACAATCGATAGTCTATCGATAGAAACGGATAACCGATAGTATCGATAGTCTATCGAGGGTATCGTCACGTGTCGATACTTAGTACTTTATGAGAAATACTATTGATAACAGCGATACTATCGATAGTATTGACACGTAACGATATAATCGATATCCTGAATAGTTTTCGAGGTTAACAATCTATTGTCAAACTATCGTTAGTTCGACGTTCAGTATGACGAGTATCATGTTGTTGAGCGACTCCAGCGCAGCTTCAGTGAGCGCGTCGTCTATGCCCTGCACCGGGCCCGCCTGCACGCGCACCACGCGCAGCCTATCCTAGCCTAACAACATTCGTTTGCACACGATCTACTCGTAGTACCACAGAATAAATAATAGTACTAGGTACAGAAGGTTCACTCTCTAACGACTTTTACGCGAAATTGAAACTTATCGTATGACCCGAGCGTTCATATTCCGTTAAGCAACGCTGACTCGATATCGATTTGACGTCATGACGTCACAGAGCGTGTGGTTTAGGCGCGCGCGCAGGGATTACGAGTGTTGCGACTCTGCGCTCGGTGTTCGGTGCTATGGCTGCGGCAACCTTTACTGCCATACGCCTAGGCAGCCTGCCTGGAGTGCATTCCGTCGTTTTGGGTGTAGTTGTTTGGTTAAAGTTTAACCCGTTTGAGTTGCACCCGAGCCACGGAACGATCGAGTAGTTTTTATAACCTATTCTGAAGTATTCCTGTCCACAACGAGAGAAAATTCTTCTTCTGTCTTAAATTTTTCCACTTTTATGCCATATTTAACAAAATTATTAAAAAGTAAAACAATACGAAACAATAGGCGGAATTTTTCGAGACGTTTTGACATAGGGGCAAAAAGAGGCTGTATAAATTGATTATTACACCCGTTTATTTATTGAATAGACTTTTGCGCTCGTATACCTTTTACAATATTTTTTATTTGAAAAAGCTTTATTTAATAGAAAAAAACATTTTTTTTAAAATTCATTTTAAAGGACATAATTTTTTTACTATGGAGCTTGGTACTAAATTCCATAGTCTTTTAACTTGACGCCAATGTATAAATACTTGAAGAATACATTATTATCAACATATTTATAACCGTATTATTAATATAAAGACCTCCGTTTTTTATATAAATTAAAAACCAACATTGTTTTCTACTCGAAAATGGCAACATTATAGTAGGATTGTGACACTTTATGTTAATAAAAATGAAAAAGTGTCGCTTGTCTGACGTTTTATATGTCAATACGCATCGTAGACAGATGTCAAACTGTCAGCCGCCAGACGATTCCCGGCCGCGATTTCGTTGTGTTATTTGTGTGTATCGTTGCTAAATACTTTATGTGCGAAAAAGATAACTGTGTTAGCGATATCGTTTCTACATTACCATAGACCTCATAGACTTACCAAATTAATAACTCTGCGTTCGTTAACATTAAAAAACCGGATTTTTCGTTCAGAAACGTACAAAACTTATCAAAATACAGTATTCTTTAACGGAGGTAATTAAAAATCTAAATAATATACAGAATGATAGCATTTAGTCTCTTGGACAAGGAAGTATATGAATTGTTGCAGTTAATTTTTCTCTTATTTTAGTACCAAAAAAATCATGTCCTTTCGCGCGAAAACGGTAGGTCACGTGACATTTTGCCCTGTGACGTCACACTTCAATAAACAAACTATGTTTAAAACATGACAGATAGTTTTCGTTTATTTTGTGAAATGTGACGTCATACGAAGCTCAACACAAAGCTTAATCTTGACCACCCGTGTTTCGGGTCTTGTAATCCACAGATAAAAAATCACAAAATTTATTTTGTTAAAATAAAATATTTACAAACTATTGGATAATTATTGTTACATTATAAACTACCATATCCGACATATTTCATATTTTATTGTTACAACTGTCAAATAGCCAGGTGTAAACATATAAAAAGTGACAGAAGCCTCACCCTAACGGAGTCCATGACGAGTATCATGTTCTTGAGCGACTCGAGCGCGGCCTCAGTGAGCGCGTCGTCTTTGCCCTGCACCAGCCCCGCCTGCACGCGCACCACGCGCAGCCACAGCGCCGGGAACTGCGCGCGCCCGCACAGCGCAGACAGGTGCTGCAGGAACACCTATGGAACACGACTTATGGGGTGCTTAAGAGGACTTACGCATTTTGGTTTCCCATACAATTTCGTTGCTTTTTTCAAGAAATTTTTTGCCTCGAACTACAGTGTTGTGGAACCAGCTCTCGGCGGCGGTATTTCTGGACCGTTAAGACTTAGGGATCTTCAAGAAACGAGCCTATTCCGTCCTTAAAGGCCGGCAACGCGCCTGCGATTCCTCTGGTTTTGCGGGTGTCCATGGGCGGCGGTGATTACTTTCCATCAGGTGACCCGATAAAAAAAATTTAAAAAAAATCCAAGTCGACATTTTTAAAAACCAATAACGCAATTTTAATGAAGCTTTGCATGCTAAAGTAAAATACAGAGATATAAATAGTTTGTCGAACATTTAAAAAAAAAGTTTATTTGGCTGAGTTATTGCGATTTACAGTCCACTATAGAAAGTATACTATAGATCTCTATATTTTACTTCAACATGCCGAGTTTAATCAAAATTTGTATGGGAAACCGAAATGTTTAAACCCTCAAAACAAAAAACAAACAAACACACAACAAACCGATGCGCAATCGACGCACTAAAGACGTCTAAAACAAAAGAGTACCTACCTACGTTTACCTACTCATTTCATAATTTTGCCAAAAGACATATACCTACCAGTGACGAAGGTTCCATACAACTCGATTCCCACCGGCTTCCCTTCAGAAGTTTAGAACACAACCACTCTCTACTTGAATTGAGAAATGGCACAATCAGTAATTATAAAAGTAAATATATAAAATAAACATTACAAAACACCTACACTATGGACATTAAATCAACAAAATTTGCTTTTCAACAACATATTGCTATAAAAAAAGCCGCAGGCGCGATCGGCTTTTTGGCAGTTAAACTTCTGTACAAAATTTACGTCATGACGTCACATAAAGGTTAATAAACCCACCCGCGTATTAGCAGCCGGTAAGCCGTCTTTATCCGAGTTACTTGATAGAGAAAGTTATACAATTTGCCTGCGCGTGAGCGGGATGGAGGAATATCGTTTTCGGTTTGAGTTCTGTTGACAGATAATTTGACGTAATTGCAATTCATCATTGAATGCATGACTGTGTTTTTTATTTATTTATTATTTATTTATTATCTAAAAAAGCTACAAAACAAATAACAACCATAAATACAAATAAAATATACAATTTACACAAGTTCAAAACTAAATTGTTACCTTAAACTATGTAGCCTTATCATGGCTTTAAGGTTTTATAATAACATGCTGTAAGTACTTATAATTAAAACAATTCAATGAATTAATAATAATGTGTTTTTCACTAAAACAATTCAAAACCAAATTAAAATAAAAAGTTATTAGGTTTACATTATTTGAAAAGAATCTCAAATATAGTACGTGCAAAAATACCACGACTGCTGTTCATAACATCCAAAGAATTATTTCTTGCTTCGAGCTCGTTATACAGTCGACACATACGGATTATGGGGTTATAGTAAGAGGTATTATTCCTGTATACTTGCAGCGAGAAGATGTTCGGATGACGAGTTCTATAATGCGTATTAAAATTAATTAGGGAGAGCAGCTCAGGCGAGTCCACACACGAATGAATAATATTATGAAGGTATACTAAATCCATATATTTGCGTCTCAAGTCAAGTCTCTGAACCTTAAATTTATCCAATCTCACGGTGTAAGATGAGAAAGTCCGACCATATCCTGCACGGTAACACAGCATTTTCAGAAATTTGTTTTGGATATTCTCAATGCGATCAGAGTGGACCGAATAGAAAGGAGACCAGATGACAGCACCGTACTCCAACACACTTCTTACCAAGCTGTAGTACAAAAGTATTGTGCTCTTTGCTTTTTTAAAAGGTTTAGAAGTTCTACAGATAAACCCAAGCATTCGGCTAGCCTTTTGCACCATATAATCATAATGATCCCGAAATGTCAATTGCTCGTCAAACACTACACCGAGATCCTTAAGACTATTCTTACACATAAGAGTATGATCCTTGATGCTGTAGACGGATACGAGTTTAGTACGTTTACGAGTGAAAGTGATGCAGAAACATTTTTGAACATTAAGCGACATTTTGTTGTTAGTACACCAGTCAGATAAGGTGTCTAAATCATTCTGAAGACGGTTCGAGTCACTAGGGCTACTCACGGTAGTACAAATTTTCAAATCATCTGCGTACGCCAGACACATACAAGATAATTGCTCAAGTAAATCGTTGATAAAAATTATAAAGAACAAGGGACCCAAGTGGGAACCCTGCGGGACGCCTGATGTTACATTTATGGGCGATGAAAGAAAACCCTTCACAGCTACCAGCTGACTTCTACGAGATAGATAAGACTTCACCCAACGCAGCAGATCCCCACCAATACCAAAGACGCTCATCTTCCTACACAGAAGAGAGTGGTTGACTTTGTCAAATGCCTTATGAAAATCGGTGTACACAGAGTCTACTTGTTGACGGTTGGCGAAAGCAGAGCATAAATAATTTTTATAGACAAGTAAGTTACTTACTGTTGATCTTTTGCTCACGAAACCGTGTTGTTTGGTGGAAATCAACGGCGCAACATGACTGTAGAGAGCATCGTGCACCAGCGATTCAAAGACTTTGGCAATTGAGGAAAGAATACTTATAGGTCGATAATTTGTGCAATCAGATCTATCACCAGACTTGAATATGGGAACTATGAACGCCTCTTTCCATAATGATGGAAATGTACCCGATTCCAAAGATTTGTTAAACAGTATACAGATTGGCACACAAATTTCTTCCGCACAGGACTTTAGAAATACTGCCGGAATCTCATCAGGACCAGCGCCTTTATTAACGTCTAGAAGATTAAGTTTTCGTATTACATCATCAGGTTGAAAATTCAATTTAGATATATGTGAACTGCAATGTTCATAGTTTGTATTTTGCTGCCAATTACAATCATTTAATTCCTCAAAAACAGATCCAAAGAATTTAGCAAATAACTCACTAACACCCTTCGCATCAGACGCAACGTCATTACAGAGCCTCATAGTTTGCGGAAACGATGCATTTCTACGTTTAGTCTTAACAAAGGTCCAGTTTTATTAGTATTTGAATTTATTAGTTAGTTTTACCTAATAGAATGATTAGTATTGTAGTTGGACTTTGTTTATTTGTGTTGTGTGTAGTGATGAAAGTAGTTACGAAGACGTACGTTGTAATTAGGTATTTGCGGTAAGTAGATATTGTAATAAGTTGAAATTACGTATTTAGAATAAGTAGATTTGCAAAGTAATCGGTAGAATTGTAAGATGTCGGCATTAATAGCTTTCGATTCTTCCCGGCTTTTATGATAATGTTTTAGCACACTTTGTAAGAAAGAATAGACGAATAGCTTTAGAGTATAAGTAGTATTATTAGTACTTAGTCTATTAAGTTTTGTTTAATTTACATCATATCATCATTTCACCACAAACGGCTTTTATCAAAGCCACTTCTATTATGCTTGCAAGACACAGTTTCAATATCTCAGTGCTTACACGTATAGTAAAAGAGGACTGAAGATACATCTGCCTATACAAGACTGAAGCCAGGATGCCAATCACAGATTTTCAAGGACTCAAGACTGCGTGCCCGCGCTCGGAGTAGGTAAGCATTATTTTTTTGTTACGGCTTACCTCTCTCAATATTTCACGCTTCGCCACTGATACCTACGTTAGATGTATATCTAAAAACTACCGCTAAGCTTTTTCTTTTATTCAGCTACACTTTACGCTGAATTCTATGAGGATCGTGTACGATCGCGGAAGTTCCCGGGCGACCACTTTTTGGCGATATTCGCTTGTACACTATCTACGCGCACGCTACTGTGCATACGCGCGGTCAGATAGATCGCAAGCGAATTTTGACAAATAATGGTCGACCGGGAACAATTTCAATTTTCAGGCTCGAGCCTTGTACTGAGAAGAACCGGCAAGAAACTCAGCGAAGGCATTTCTTTTCTCCCTTTCTTTTACAGCGTCAATACAAATTGGAAAACGTCCTCCCTTGAACATATCCAGTTCTTATATTTGTGATTGAAGGTGTTGACAAAACTTTTCTGTTAAAGCGGAACCTATGGGAACTGCATGCGCCTGCATAGGGCAGATATGTGCTGAAGGAATGCCTATACGAAACACGTTTGTTTTACAACTTTAAACTCTACTACTATAATATAACAAAGCTGACTTTACCTTGCACATGATAGTGTTTGCCCGTGCCGCGGAATGCTTCCTCCGCGGCAATCTCTCCAACAAGGGGAATAGTACTCTCTCGAAGCAAGCTTCCCACGCGCCCCCCGCGCCCCCGCCCCCGCCCGCGCCCGGCGACAGCCCGGGCACTAGGAGGGCGCGCTGCAAGTATGCGATCGCGCTGTTTGCCACCTGAGGACAAAGCGAACTTAAGTGAAGGGCATTACTTATGCCACGGCCACGTTAGCGCGCTAAAATTCTTGTTCCGTTGGCGCGCTAAAAAACTTCCTGTTCCATTGTCGCAATAAAGCTTGGCCACATCAAAAAAAAACTATGCGACACAGTAGCGCGTTAACGCGATGATGCGTCGCGCTAACACGAAGTGTTTGGCCAGACGTGTCGCGACAACACGATAGGTGTGCCCCCAGCATTACAAAGACAAATGGGCAAATATACCCTCGCAAAATTGACCAATCTGGAAAAAATCCTAACTCAAACGTGTCAGCTTTTCAGAGGGGTAAACAGGACTTTATTAAAAAATCAATTGCAAGAAGTTTGCACGCGCATTACTTTAGAACGGCTGCACTTATTTGGCCAAATCTATTTTTGTTGTTTGTAATAGCCAGGACAAGATGTGAATGAATTTTTTTTTCAAGAAATTCGTCACGGAGTACTACAGCGTTCACGTGGACGAAATCGCGAGCGGGCCGCTAGAATATAATAAACATACATAAAATCAAGACTATTATCCCCGAAGAGTTAGTCAGACACTAGGCAATGAGGACAGCAAAAGCAGTCCTCTGCCATAGTCCACTTTTCACCATATATCGACTGCACTGTGCTCAGCCTGACAAATGGTGAGCCCATCGCCAGTATATCCACTCGAGCGCCCGACCCCCGCCCCCTCACCTCTCGTTTTTTCCGTCGAGCGCCCAAGTGCCCAAGCGCTCAAGTGTTCCTTATCGTAATTGTAATTTATGACTCTTGGTCGCTCGCAGACTCTTTAAGTGTTGTTTTTATAGATGCTAATGAATGGAACTCAAAAGTTATGATAAAGTTGTTTGGGCTTAAGTTTCATTGAAATAAATAATGGGTTCCAAGGCTCGCTTAGCGCATATTTTGATACCTTGGTTTATTAGAATTAGAATACATGTATTTTAAAATTTTAGGCGATGACCTACATATCAAATAATCTTAAAAGCATAATAAACATATGCTTAAGAAAGTCTCTAACAGATAAAAACCAATTGCCACGAGTGTTTGTAAAAATCAATTGCAACGAATTATTGTTCGCGCTTCACTTTTGAAGGGCTGCATTTATTTGGAAAATTCTTTTTGTTGTGTTTGTAATTGTCAGGACAAGGTTTGTATATTAAGAAAACTGTTTTAAAAGCCTACCTGTTTCCGTCGATCCGTACAGAACTCTGCGATTCCTTGCAACAGAGGCATCCACGCCACTTCCCACAAATCGTATTCTTCAGCCCCTATAACATTACAGCGATTTAGTAAAGCTGGAAAAGGATGTATAGCAATAGATATTGGAGATAAAAATATAATAACTTTTGATAATTAATGTAAGTAACGCTTGCAAACAGGTTTTATGGTCAATTTCAGGCAGAACCCTACCACCAAAAATCATTCAATATACTAGTGAATCGACAGAATCCAAAACTAAACTTTAAAAATTTTCGATTTTAGGATAGGTACAGACGCCAACAAATCGACTAAAAATGTCTAATCTCTATCTCAAAATTTTGAACTTTATACTTTGGTTATAAAGAACTATAGCGATTGGAGTAATTTGACAGTTTTGGATAGGTTGATCTTAATCTCAAAAGATTTTTTTTTTTTTTTTTTTTTATAGCAGAAGGAGGCAAACGAGCAAGCGGGTCACCTGATGGAAAGTAATCACCGCCGCCCATGGACACCCGCAAAACCAGAGGAATCGCAGGCGCGTTGCCGGCCTTTAAGGAAGGAATAGGCTCGTTTCTTGAAGATCCCTAAGTCGTAACGGTCCGGAAATACCGCCGCCGAGAGCGGATTTATTCAATAAACTCAATTAAAAAGTACTTTGAATAGTCCAAATCTTTTTAAACCCATTAGGACGTCAATTTTTAACTGTGGCAAACCCAATGTAAATTGTTTATGAATAATTAAATAAAAAAATAAAAGTACTCATAAGACTACCGTCCTAAGAGAGCCCCATAAACACTGCCTATTTGACAGCCGAAGCTGTCACGCCATAAACAGTAAAAATTAACTTAAAACCGATAGCAAATGCACAAAATTGATCCAAATGAACACTAACCTTGTCCGTGGTCGGCCTCGTCGTGCCACCACTTGAATATCTGCGCGGTCCTGCTGTGCAGCGTGTGCATTAGGTCTAGCAGCTGCAACAGTAACAATAACATTAGGAAACCTAGCGTTTATTAGCCTTTTGAGTGAGTAGGCAAGCAAACGCCTCGATCGATTGTTCGTAATGTATCTATGTAATATGTGTATTCTATAATTTGACTTTTAATTCGTTCGATCAACAATACCAACTAGATAACGCGTCACGTACAAAACCAAAGCTAAATTCTGTCCACGTGAATAAATACTTTTTCAAAGCAATAAATCACTCCTGTCACTTAAAAAAGAAAAGACGTCAATAACATTTAGTGGTGAAATCAACCTTAAGGGGCAACAAATAAAGTGCTTTTTCCTGTTATGCCTTGCGAGAAAATAAGAGCTCATTTCTCAAGTGCGCTCTTATTTCCAGAGACACATTTTTAGCGCCGACCTGACATCTAGTAATATTTTTGATTGAAGCTTAATTCTATAATTTGTAATGTAACTGTATATTTTAGATTAGAGGCAAATAAACGGTATTTATTATTATTATTGACCTGTATGCTGATCATGTGGTACTGGTCGAGGGTGTCGGTCTCGTCGTCGCTGGAGTCGGGGCTCTGGCGGCGCGCGGAGCTGGAGCGCTGCTTCTTGCCGTCCTGCGACTTCTTGGCTGCAAAGCGAAGGGATCTTGTCAATATTAAAACAATATGCTTTTTAGGTTATTGGTAATAACTCTATGGGGGGATGGCACTTAAGGCTTGCTGTTTGCAGTCGCTTGCAGGTGGATTGTAAGCTCTCGCCCCTCTCTTTAACCCGGCTTTTACGCCGGAGAAGGGTGGACGATGAGAGCCTCGAGCGCTTGATGCCTACTGGCTCTTGTGGTTTAAAATTTAAGGTGGTGAAAAGTTTTCTCTGGGACAACAAAAAAAAACAATACGCTATAATGATCATATCCTATTATAGGAAAGAGTGAATGGGATAGCTGGTAGAGCTGGTGGGGGATCGGTGACGTTCTTGTTAAAGGTAAGGTAAGAACAAGAGTAAGTACCCTAAACCGACGAGGATGTATGAAGAACGTTATGAGTGTGAGTGAAGCAAAGGATGTGTGTCAGAATCGTAGCAAATGGGAAGCTGTGGTCTCTGCCTACCGCTCTGGAAAGCGGGCGTCACGTGTGCATGTATGTAATTTTTTTTCTTAGTTAATGGCTTCGTGCGATCAGCACATTTAGCCAGTGTCAAGTAAGATATAATATTATGTATTAAATTCTTTACATTAAGATGATAATGAGTGATAATGAACGTTTAATGATAAATGATTTTCCCCCAAACCCCTCAAGAGTGGAGACTCAATAAAGCTGTGGGACTTTATTGAGGTCTCACACGAACTTCTTGAGAGAATTTGAAAAGTGATGTTGCACTGTTTTGTTTTATTTGCTAACAATCATGCACGTTCACGAACCCTTCACAATAAATAATCCACTATTATTTCACATTAATATTCGACAAAACACAAATTATAAAAAATAAAACAAAAGTGCAAACATGACGCTTCACTTTTCCGCCGAGAACCTGTGCAATTCATGTATGTAATTGTAACATTGTTTTTCTTTTTTTTTCTTTTTGATGTAAATGCATTGTAAATGTTTGTGTTATTATGTTACAATAAAAGTATTATCTATCTATCTATCTTTGTAACATAGGACATCGCTTGACCTATACTTGCCACCCACCTTCGTGTAGCGTAGCGCGTGCATTGTCTGCGACACACTATTAATGTAATGCTCAAGTCATCATGGCTCAATTGACATTGCATTTTTTACACAGTTACACAATTTTGTTTTTGCACAATGCATATCGTCACCTAACCTGGCCAGTCCAATGACGTGGTCTACTGCATGTCTCATCTCACTGACAGGAATATATGTAGCTACGAGCGCGTGAAGCTGTAGCTTTGCCCGTCCAATTTATGTGTTAGCTAAACCGTACTTCATTATTACTTGCCACCCACCTTCGTGCAGTGTGGCGCGCGCAAACATGCGCACAGCGCGCACAGCAGCGCGGCAGTTGTAGGGCGTGACATGCGCCACGTCTCGCACCACTAGCGCTAGGGCTTCGCAGCAGCGCGCCAGGGCTTCGGCGCGGTGCTTCCTTAAAGTGACCTGGTCGCTCTCCCACCAGCTGGGCTCGTTCTCCGTTGAAATTATGGGGCTGGTGGGTTGCTCGTTCTTTACCTGTTGTGACGAGAATAATAATTCTTTTTCAGGACAATGTTTGTTCAAAATAAATTTTGTGGAAATTAGTCACGCGGTGCGGTATGTACGGTCGGGGTCACCGTCGCTTTATCACTTTGCAGTGATTTTCGTATGAAGCGCACCGACCGCCCGGGTACGTGCCCGTACCAAATAGACGACGCGGTGTGCAAGGGATTTTGACCTTTAGACTGGTAAAGTGACGGAGTCCACCATTGCACACAGAGCGGACGAAGTCGCGGGCGGGCCGCTAGTTTAAAATAAAACATTGTTATGAACCAAAGGCGTGCAGTGGCGCCCTCCCCAGTCTGGCGCGTGCATTCAATCCGAACGGTCGTATTGTCAGTGCGTACATAGGTGTAGCACTCCCGTTCGTCCCTAGTCTGGCGCGTGCCTTCAAACCGAACGGTCGTATTGTTAGTGCGTACATAGGTGTAGTGCACTCCCCGTTTGTCCCCAATCTGTCGCGTTTAATCACAGAAAACGGTCGTGTCGACGCTGCGCACATACTCACAGTCCCGTTTGTTATAAATAGTCTTTAAGGTGTAATCCAGGTGGTTTTGGTGGTCTAAGTCCCTACTTACTCCCTGAGGGCCTAGTCAATTGGCAAACAAATGAAACGCTACGAAATCTTCGCTACGATAAACCGAATGTATGGGATTGACATAAGCAAAAGTTACCTACGACGTAAAATTTACGCTAAAATAGACCTAATTGACAGTTTGACAAGCCAAGAATCGCTAATCTAGCGATCACTCAAACATTGAAGATAAAAATTCACACAAAATGGCGATTGTTTGATCAGCTGATGAAGGAATAGTTGTGTTGTGTTGAAAGTTTTGTTTAAAATGCTCTTTTTAGGGCTATTGTGGACTGCGATAATCAAGTGCTCAGGCGCTAAGGAAGAAATGTTTCCCTACGTTACTTGGAGCAAAGTAACGAAATCGAGTTTGTTGTACTTGTGAATAGTTCTCAGAGTTCTCGTTTACGAACTTTAAAATATTTAGCTAAGGTCTGCCGGGAATTGCGTGCTGTTATAGTTGTTGCGATGTGAGTGACCAAATAAATGTGTGTCATGCAACATTTTCCGCAACGAAGAGCAAGTCGCTGCATAACAATTTGTAGGGGCTCTCAAACCATACAAACATTTGGGCCAAATAAATCCACCTAAGTACCTTTAATCATGACAAGAAAGGTCAAGATTAAGACAACAGTAAGGGACTTTTTGTATAAATATTAAATGTAACCTATCCATAATGTCCATTTATCAATTTATAACTTAGATTGCCTATTTGTTTTACAGGTTCCAATGAAGATTTAATTTGCCAGGTAGCTTAGAGTATTAAACCAAGGCTCTAAGTGTAGTAAGGTGTACCTATTGACTATACCCTATAAATCTTATACAGACAAGCATCTTTCTTAATAGGAAAAGATATCAGTCCTTACGTTCAAACGGTAAGTTTTAATAAATAAATTATTACTTACATAATAAAGGTAAGTATTATGCCTATTATTATATTGGGATTTACCAGGAAATGTCAGTTTTGTTAAAATTGCTAGAATAAAGAGTATTGACATAAAGATAAAACTATTTTATGTGGTTTTGCAGATTTGAGACGACGATTCAAAAATCTTAAATGTTACCTCATAATTTGGAGGATGGACTTCCTCAGAATGGTGAACAAACATGGTTATTTGGTAAAAAACAATATCAAGCAATTTTGTATAATACATAGGTACTTACCTACTAACTTTTTATCTATGACAATTTTCTATAAGTAAGTATATTGTTCTAATTTCTTAGGAGATTCTGGATACCTTCAAAAAGCATGGTTAATGATAATAACAACAATATTTAATGCTGCATCAGACTCACAAGAAAGGAGGGGTGTGTACCACATGTCATATCCAACAATGAAACTGCATTGAACATGGCTTTGGCATCGTTGAATTTAGTTATTTATATGATTTTTTTTGTGGAGCTCTAATGTTGTCAACGTTTTTATTCTACAAAAAGGAGCAGTCTGTGCCATAAATATAGTTAATTTAGTTCTAAGTTTATTGTGCTTTATTTAAAAAGATTTACTTATGTACAAAAAAACAATACCTTCGTTGACAACATTTTTATTTTAAGAAAAGGAACAGTGTGCCATAAATATATTTAACCCATAAAATAGTGATTTGGTTTATATGATGGGGAAAAATTAAGTATAAAGTTAATTTAGTTCTAAGTTTATTGTACATTATTAAAAAGATTTACTTAGGTAGGTACTACTAAAAAACAGTACCTTCATAAACACACAATTGGCATTTATTTTTATACACATATAGTTTTAATGTCAATAAGAGAAAGTGAAGCCTCATATTTAATAAACTTTGACTTTGAGAGAGTTAGGTAAGGAAATAAGAATATATTAAGAAATACAACATTAATGTTATTTTTTACTTGATGTTTAATTTTACTTGCAGTAGGTACCTATAGAAAATGTTTAAGTACCTACTTATATCAATTTCTACTAGTCATAACATTAAGCTATTGAAGTTCTACTTGATTCATTATCAACATACAAAGGTAATTATATGTATAAACTTGCATTATTATTATCCGATTATTAAATCTGGTGGGTTCTATTGTGTTTGTTATAATATTGTTTTTTCTTTAAATAGGTGGCTTAACATAAGGTGGCTTGTTATACATATAATACAAATTAAGTTCCATATCTAGCATACTCTGTAATAGTTTAGTTTTTATCAATTTGGCGATTGTGAAGTAATCGATTGTAATTGTTGCTTGAGTTTGTACTGTTACTATCACATTTTTATTTGTGTGAATCTGTAAATGGTTTGCTGTTTCACATTTTCAGTGTTATACTTTTTATAGAACTGTCGATTCACTTGTGAATATAAAATAAATAAATAAAATTAATTGTTTTTAAATTATTTTTGGTAAATATATACTACCTACCTACTAACTTTTTATGTAAGTATGACAATTTTCTATAAGTAAGTATATTGTTCCAATTTCTTAGGAGATTCTGGATACCTTCAAAAAGCATGGTTAATCATAATAACACCAATATTTAATGCTGCATCAGGCTCACAATAAAGAAGGGATGTGTACCACATGTCGTATCCAACAATGAAACTGCATTAAACATGGCTTAAAGTTGTACTTGATTCATTATCAACATACTAGGGTAATTATATAAAATTAATTGTTAAATATTTCGAAACATTATCAACCAACTCATAATGAATGGCAGTGAAATAAATAATGTAAAATAAATAAATATTTTAACTTGTCGCGTAGAGACCACGATCATGTCATTGTGTCTGTGAAGGCGTATATTTAATAAATGATTTGACTTTTAATTTCAATTATTTTCGGTACCTACCGCTATAAATAAGTAACAATGAAACAATCCTATATTAAGGCGATGTTGTCTTCATCGTCATCCTATGAACGTCCTGAACGTTCCCACATGAACGACAGCACTAAGGCAGACTGGGCTATAACAGGCTTAAGCCCTGAGCCAATACAACCGCAGTGTGCTTTACGTGCCTTCCGAAGCACGGAGGAGCTCGAGACGCTTTTTATTTGGTTACCCATCCTTTAGCTCGGTAATGTGAAAGTTGCGTAACTAACTGGCAAGATCACAAACCGGTGCGGCGCGGGCGGGGACTTTTTGCATTAGTTAAACCTCTAGCATTACCTTTCAAGTAACAGTAAGTACCTACATTGCTTCGCTAGTTTGCATATTTTAAAATTAGTTTTAATTTAACTAGCAAAACCATGTACTTGGAATGTTTTTTATTTTATTTTATTTAGGACAATAATCAATTAGAAAAGTAATGTGATAGGTGTTGTAGTTAGACAACTAAACCCGAAAGCCTTAGCCGCTACGCCATAGAGTTACTTTAGGCGATGTACTCATACAAGATGCAAACGTTTTAATCACTACCTAGTGGGTACTCGCATCTAAGATCAAACTGTTTAAATGTTCGCGCGGTTTGTAACATTTAGTGTTATCACTTATTTCATTACAGACGGACGTCAAGTTGTTAATATTTGAGAAATTCTTGGCAGCAAGCGTTTGCTTGTGGTCTTCAGTCTTAATTTATTTATATTATAAGCTGAAAAATGGGTTTGGTCTCATATCAATATCATATTATGGTGGGTAAGTCACTCGTCATCATTATAAGTACTTATTTACAAACGTGCTTGCCTGGCGAACTTCCGGCGAAAAAAGCGATTGATTCATTTTTCAAATTGTCTCAAGGAGTCTACCCGAATTTCTTAGTAAAGTGACATTCAATTCACTAAAACTCAAAAGGATCGGTGTGGTTACTACCTATTTATTAATCTTACATAAGCGTTACATTATCATCAAACAAAAAAATACTAAGACAAGCCTGTATGTTCTATATCCCTTAGCTTATCGATATCGATGTAGCCTAGCGAATTTGATGAGCGATTTTGAAGCTGTCACCGGTCGAGCGTTTGCCAGTTGACTAGGCCCTCTGGTCAGTTATTGTGTCTTGGTATCGTGTGCAAATTCAAAGTTCAAAAATTCTTTATTCAATAAACTTAAAATAAGCATTTTGAATTGTTTAAATTTATTTTGGAAGGATGGGCAAAAACCCATTCAGCAAGTCTTTTAGCTGTAGAGAAAAACGGACGCAAGATACTCCACAGATTTATAATACTATAGAAGTAATGACATTTACAAAACAATTTGTCGTTACCAAATTATACAATATACGTAGTAGTGTATCCAAACGTGAAGAGCAACAGTTCAGGCTGGGCTATCAGCGGCGCGGCGTGGTGCCGTTATAGGAGAACCGTTCCTCCCTTCTCCGCTGTCCTGAGGCTGCTGATGGGACACTTGCAGTAAGTTCTAGATTTAAGATTAGGCTAGGGCATATCTGTCGTGCCATCCTAGACGCCATAAATCGGGGACATAAGTACGCCCCGGCGTGTTGCTTGAGGTTGGGACAACGAGCATTCTGTTCCACCCATGACCGTGCTGCGTACTATACAAACATATTGTAGATGGACAGTTAGCGCTCACCAGTATCCACCCTTGTTGCGGCGACTGGGACAGTTCGCTCTCCGAGGAGGCGCTGGTCGGCCGCCTCTCGCTCTCGTCTTCGGAGCCCTCGGAGCGACTCGACGCTGCAAACGAACGGTAACAGTGGTGATGAGGGTGCGGTACCTATGTAGCTGTCGTGCGCGTGGCAGCACCAGCAGCACTCGCCAACCGCCCGCGCTGCGGATGTCTATTGGCTAATTGGCTACTTGGCAGTTCTCGGAAACGTATTTTAAAAATTACAAACGCTTATTTTATACCTCTTTTAATATTTTTTTTCTCGAAAAAGCTTTATACACCGAGATTTTTCATTGGTTTTGGGGCCGAAACCCTGTTCATGTTTATCATCAGTAGAAGCTATTTAGCTTGTAAAACTAAAAATATGAGCATAAAAAAAATCATACAAAATATCAACAATAAGTGTACGAACCCTTAGTACCGGAAGATTTTATGGAAGTCAATGACCGAGGCGCTTCAAACGCTCCGCCTGCCATACTTTTTATCATTAATTTCATATTTCGCGCGAAAACAGTTGGTCACGTGACATTTTGCCCTGTGACGTCACACTACAATAAACAAACAAATTTTATCTTGAAACCCGACAGATAGTTTTTGTTTGTTTTGTGAAATGTGACGTCACACGAAGCTCAATCATGGCCGCCCGTGTTTCGGGTCTCGTAATCCACAGATAAAAATTCGCTAACTTTGTAGAAATAAAATATTTACAAAATATTTTAATAAAAAAACTACTTACTGGATAATTATTGTTAAATTATAAACTACCATATCCAGCATATTTCATATTTTACTGTTACAACTGTCAAATAGCCAATTGTAGCGATGATGCTGATTATGAAGATGATTGTGATGATAATGATGATGATGGGCATGTACCGGTGTACCCGTGCGCGAGCGGGCAGGCGCTCAGGCCACTCGGCCGCGCTGTGGGTGTGTGTATGGTGTGGTGACGGAGCGGAGGTGCTGAGCAAGGTGCGGTACCAGTGTTGGCGTGGGCGGGCGCTCGGGCCAACAGCACGCGTAGTAAATGTTTATTTTTTGTCATGTGTCCTAAAGCGATGTCACTGCTGTGTGCAGCAGTGCAGCAGGCCACGCTTGCTGATTATACTGAGTTGTGTTGGCATCACACAACAGGGCGCAATGTATTGTTTATTTATTTTTATTTTTTGTTATATATTATACTAGCGGCCCGCCCGCGCCTTCTTCCTCGCTAACTTAGAAAGAGCGTCATATTTCAGCCCTTTAAAAAAATAGATCTACAAAATATAAACAAAAACCATCCTCAGTTAAAGATCTATATTTTAGTGAAAACCGCATAAAAATTCCATTGAGTGGTTTAGGAGAATAGTGCGGTGCCACAGACAGAGGAAAACGGCGACTTAACTTTATAATATGTAATGATTGTTAATTTGTGTGTGTTGTGTGATTTCAATAATTAATGTTTTTCAATTTCAATTTATAGGGGATGCTGATGATGCTGATGCTGACAAGTGTGTACCGGTGTTGGCGGCGGCGGGCGGGCGCTCGGGCCAGGCGCCGGCGCCGGCGGCGCACAGCAGCGCCAGCAGCACGCGCCACTCGCCCGCGCTGTGGATGTTCTGCGCGCTGGTCTTCACCACCTCGTATAGGCCGCACGCGATCTGAACGACATTGAAAAAGTATAGAAAATATTTGCTAACATTTCACTGGTACATAAGTAACCCATATAAAACTCAGGTAACTGTAAAATTAGAGATATGAGTGTTCGAACCAGTTCGAGTTAAATTTAGTTGAGAAAAGAAGGCAAAATAAATAAACATTGAAATGAAACCACTTTTTTCGGATAAACTTGCGTTTAATCCTGACATTTCAAACCCTGGCAGGGTCCGTGATCACAGTAAACATACAGGGCGTCCCTTAACATAATCCTTATGATCGGTATGATAATGCTACAGAATGATTATTTTTCTCATTTAACGGGTTCGATTCCTGGTTTTACCATATAATTATTTAAATATCTATGAATGCAGTTTAAATTCTTTTTTAAATTCAAATTATTTTTTTCTTTCAGTAAAATGTTCCATCTACAAAATTCAAAGTACTTTCCCTCCATGTGGCATATCCGTGGGACGCCCTGTATAGTTGCAACCATCCTAAACTGATGTCAAGACCACACTTAGTAGCAGGCTCAAAACGCAGCTGTAGATAGTGGCAGCGCATGAGATGCGCGCAGGTTGTGATGAGACACTACATGTGGTTGCAGGACTCATCACTGGAGCTTTTTTTATAATAGAAGGAGGCAAACGAGCAAGGGTGTCACCTAATGAAGATTAATTACCGCCGCCCATGGACATGGACACCCAGTAAAACCAGAGGAATCGCAGACGCGTTGTCGGCCTTTAGGGAGGAAGGGGCCTCCGGAACCCTCACTGGCCGGACGAAACACAACAGCACCAAGTGCCATTATTTCACTCCGGATATTCGTGAGAGTATACTCAACTACTACTCAGTAGTGGGCAGGTGTAGCAGCAGGTGTAGATGTCTGAGCACGGTGGCAGCGGCGTGGTGGAGCTAGTTGTAATCAGACACTATATAGACATGGTTGCAGTACTCACCACTGGAGCCTGCTGGTAGAACAGCCTATAAGGCAGGTGCAGCAGCAGCTGCAGATGCCTGAGTACGGTGGCGGCGGCGTGGTGGAGCTAGTTGTAATCAGACACTATATAGACATGGTTGCAGTGCTCACCACTGGAGCCTGCTGGTAGAACAGCCTATAAGGCAGGTGCAGCAGCAGCTGCAGATGCCTGAGCACGGTGGCAGCGGCGTGGTGGCAGCGCATGAGCCTGGCGCTGGTCCTGAGCAGCGCGGTGAGGGCGCGGCGCAGCGTGCCGTTGCCGCGCCCCCCCGCCCACACCACTACGCGGCGGAAGTGCTCGCCGGCCTCATCCCACACGCTGAGGCAGCGGTCCCTAGGTGGATGGAAAATACGAGTTAAGGGCCCCACACACTAACAATTCGCCGGCAGATATAAGCCTGTCAATTAAGGGCCCCACACACGATCAGTTCGCCGGCAGGTATCGGCCTGTCAGTTAGTAGTACAACGCACGGGCGGCGGCGGCGGCGGGTTGCTAGTAATAACTGTCAGGCTGATACCTGCCGGCGAACTGATCGTGTGTGGGGCTTTTTAGTCGCATCAGATCACACACTCACAGTTCGCTTTAAGGTTTAAGACTGACGGCTAATGCGCAGGCCGAGTGTGTGGCGAGGGCCTGCGACGACAGGTATCGGCCGGACAGTGGATGGACAACCACCCACAATTTGTGACAACTTTTTATAATTATACAAAAACTGACGACTACCACCTGCTAGTGTCATACACTAGCCTCAAAGCCGGTGTGTGACCGTTGCCGGCAGACATAAATTGACAATAAAGGAGTTGAACGTCAAGTTGCAGGCGAACTGTTAGTGTGTGGGGCCCTTTACGTACACACGCCTGCAGATCAACCTATTCAAAACTGTCAAATTTCTCCAATCGATATTAGTAATTAAACCATAGTGACAAAGTTCAATATTGAAGTGCAGACGTCTGTACGTGATTATAATTATTTGGTTAGGTTTTCTTATTTGTTCATAATTTTACATTGACTTTGACGTAGCTGATCGTTACAACGTATACATAGTAGCAGTTCAGAACTCCTTGACAGGTGGCATACGCTCCATGTCTATTCGTTAACGTTTTTATTCAATTGATAGACAAGGCAAGTTGAATAAAAAAGAATAAAGTTACTTATGCTTATTAGCTCTTTATCGTTTTGAACTTACCAATTTAGCGTTCGCTAGCTCTAGTCACAACGACCGCCAAGAAGTTAGCATGGCTCCATACTCTTTACTCCTAAAAGCTGTTTTGTTTGGATTGTTTACTTGCTAGTTTTTTATTAAGTTATTAAATTTTGAGGAGGTCTCTCAAAAATATTTCTAGATTTTGTTTGTGAAATTCTTCAAGTTTTAAACCTTGTATTTCATCAACAGTTGAATCAGTATCGCTGCAAACCATTGTTTACGACCGTCTGAGGATACGCACCTATTTATTGTTTTCTTTTAGTCGGCCTCATTACAAGGGAGTAAAGATTATAATACGGCGTCCAATATAAAGACGAAGCTATACATACGGGAAATATCTGTAATGTGTTAGTGTACATTCTTCTAGTTTATATCTTCAATTATATTACTTTACTTACTTACCATATGGCGTTTATAGACTAGATTGGACGTAGACATAGATACTTATAGACTAGTCTGGACGTAAACAGTACTATTATGCAGCACTGGATCCGCATCCACCTCGTCAAAGACACCAAAATTAATTATAATCACTTTATGGCTAGACAATAATTAATATGCACTAACATAGGTGTTTTTAAAGTTAAATAATATTAGTAACACTATGGACCCAGGGCCGAAATAAATGATTTTTATTTTATTTTTTTATTTTATAGGCTAATGACGTATATGTTGAACCAACCTGTTCTGTATGAGCGTCTGCCCCAGCAGCTCCAGGAAGAATATGGTGATGTCCTCGAGCTGAGGGCTGAGCTGGAGGCTGTCGGCGTCCGGCGGCGCGCCCACCGACACCATCGCGTGCACCAGCTCCTGGTGACGGGACAGGTATGGTTAGAAGTAACTGTACATTTTAGTACCATGTCATACCTACTACGGCATTCTTATGTAGTATTTGAATGAACGTGATAGTTTTTCCTTATTCGGTATTTTTAAATATAAAAACCATTTTAATTTTATTGCGATCGACTGTTCGATTACGCTTTGAAGACATTATTTTTAATTATTTATTTTTGTATTAAGCCAAGTTTTTGTTTTTGACAGATAAGCACTAATTGTCCTTATTCCTACTTGATGGTGGGTGAAACCAGCCCTATCAACAACCAAACTGAGTACAAACATGTACCCCGTCCGGGAATTAAACCCAGAACATCTGGGTTTAGAGACCGCGGTGATCTAACCATCCGCGCACAGCACCACCACATAGTCCGTATGCTTGGTAAAGTGTGTTTAATTTTTATTTTATTTCATACGAAAACTTATCAGCTATTACAAACATTTGCTCTATTCAATTTAAATAACTATTAACTACTAATAAGTTTCCACATGTATGCAACGTAAACCCTTGTAAAACCGTTATCTTATATTATCTAACCTGCAAGCTCTCCAGCTGCAGGAACTTGGTCTCGGCCACCAGCAGCCCGGGCAGGTTGCACTGCGCCACGCACGCCGCGGCCGCGTAGATCAGACTCTTCTCGTGCGGCGTCGGCGCACGCATGCCTACGAGGGAATTTAATGATTTGTGAAGGCACAGCCTTGAGAAACTATACACCATACTCAACACAAAGACTCGTGGCAGACGGTGCCATAAATCACCTTTGTAACAGAAATACGCACGCGCAAATATACAGGATTGTCGATAAAAAACATTGTTTGTGAGTTATCAACTAATATGTACAAATCACCTCATTAGTCATTATAATATTGATCATAAATAATAGTTATTAAACTATGACAAATTTACACATTATGTATTGAAGGTAGTTAGCTATCGAAAATGTAACTACAGAAAATTGGCAATAATGTGTTCTTCACGCTGAATCTCTGCAAGAACAGGACTTGAAGAAATCATTTTTATGCGAACGGCTAATAATACATGTTGACAGTAGCGACACCGACGACGATAAAGACGATTAGTCTCAAATATTTCTTGTAAGAATATAAAATAAATACTAATATTAAACAAAATAATCAATTACATTTGTCTCATTTAAAATAACCCACTTAAAACTTTTTGTTATCGATAAACATAGTATACAAACAACGCGCATCACTACGTCTTTGTGACGTCACCCATAAACAGTGTAAGTGCGAGAAAGCACATGATGTGGGCTGTCTCATTCGCACGTTTTATTGCACCGTCTGCCATGAGTCTTTGCGTTGACTATAGTTACGGTATGTTGAATTTGAGTTGTGCTTTTATAATTAGGCAATTAGAGGGAGGGCCGAGAACAGGCATACGTGTGTGCCTGGTAGAGCGCGCGTGTGTACCGGGTCTAAGTACTCGTGAATGAGTTGTGCCTTGGTCGAAAATGTCTAGACACAAAACAAGTGCATTATGGAGAGTATGTAAGCACAGTTTTCAGTGGTATACAAAACAAGTAATCTAAAGCTCTATTCGTAGTTACATGAAAACAAATATTAATAAAGTATTGAACGTCATTTTATTATGGTAGAAAAATTTAAAGAGCTCATTTCGCCGCTTCTCATGAAAAGTGTACAAAGTCAAAATTTTTGCGAAATCAAGTTTATACAGAAATACTAAGAATCAGCTAATCTTGCTTGAAATTGCCGCTAGGGGAGCTAAAGTTCAGTTTTAAATTGGCGCGATTGTGCGTCCCTTACGCGCAAAAACGTTACAATCTTTAGTTGTGTCAAAGATTCTGCAGCATACACTTAGTGTTTCTCGTGAAAAGTGTACAAAAACGAAATTACGACCTAAAGGTAAGTTCAGTTTCTCTGTAAAATTGTATTAAATCAAATTTATATGGTTTTTGACAAAAGAATGACGTAACACTTAACAAATTCTTCTCTAAAAGACTATACAATCTCAAAATTGAACAGTTTTGTCGAGTAATTTATTTGCCTAGAAACGTAAAGGACAATGGGGGATTTTGTATGAACCCTGTCCCCATCCTACAACAGTCATGGGATACGTTTCAATATGTTCATTGGGACCCAAAGATGTGTTAGTTGCTAAAAGTATTGGGTTTTATTTAAATAAAAAAATAACTTTTCGGCAAAAATGTATTTATTTTTAATGTAAACGTTGCGTATAAAGTTGTCTAATTGTTTTCTTGCTTTAGTTGGAGTTGTTCAAGTCAAGTCAAAATATATTTATTCAATAAACTCAATTAATAAGTACTTTGAATCGTCCAAATCTTTTTTACCCTACCACCCATTCAGGACATAATTTTTTAACTGTGGCAAAGAATGGGCGCAAGAAACCACAGCGCACAAAAGCAACGACATTTACAAACAAAAAAAAGAGTATGTCGTAACCAGGTCAATACAAAATATGAATTTAAAAATTTTAAAAAATGATGCAATACAAAATTACAATACATACAATGTAGTATCAATTAAATAAAGACAATTAGAAATAGCTGTTGGAGTGCTTGGAGCATTACAGATCCAAGCTGTTTTGTCTTCTGTGTAATCTGACACTTTATAATAAGCTTTTTTATAAAGCTTTTCTTTGATTTTGATTTTAAATTTATTAAGATCTAATTTCTGAATATCATTTGGTACTTTGTTGTAAAATCTTACACACAGACCCCTAAAAGAATTATTTATTTTATGGATCCTAGTATAAGGTACTGCTAATTTGTTCTTACTTCTAGTGTTTACATTGTGAATATCACTGTTTTTTGAAAACATTCCAGTATTTTTATGAACATAAATCAAATTTTCATAAATGTATTGTGATGCAACTGTCATTATATTTATATTCTTAAATCTCTCTCTGAGAGAGTCGCCAGCCTTTAGGTTATAGATTGCTCGAATAGCCCTCTTCTGAAGCACAAAGATAGTTTGAATGTCGGCAGCGTTTCCCCACAGTAAAATGCCGTACGACATTACACTATGAAAGTAACTGAAATAAACTAATCTAGATGTATCAACGTCAGTTAACTGACGGATCTTCATTACTGCATAAGCCGCAGAGCTAAGTCTATTCGACAATTTAGCTATATGTGGGCCCCACTGAAGCTTGGCATCTAACGTGATGCCTAGAATCACAGTGGTGTCCACAGGATTCACGACCCCTAGTAAAACCATACTGTTTACAATGTAAAAGTTTATTTCTATGAAAATAAATTTGAATTTGGTCTAGCATCAACTTTTCAAAAATTTTACTAAATGTGGGTAGCACAGAAATAGGTCTAAAATTAGAGGGGTCAGAAGTGCTACCTGATTTAAACAATGGAATTAATTTACTATGTTTCATTAGGTCAGGAAAAACACCACAGTCAATGCATTCGTTAAATATGCAAGCTAAAACTGGAACTATTGTCATAATTACTGATTTAGCGACATCCACGGAATTACCCCACAGATCAGCAGTTGTTCTTTTTATTGAGAGTGTTAAATGTTTTTAATATATCTATAACACAAATTTTTTGAAAACTAAAATTACTTTCACAATCTTTAACATTCTCCTTCAAAACAGATTCAGCTACAGTGGGGGAGGAAATCAAGGCTTTTGTAGTTGAAACTGGAATGTCAGTAAAAAACCTCTCAAATGCTGCAGCAACATCAGCATCAGAAGTCAAGGTTTTATTATCACAATTTAAATTGTACTCATTATTACGACTTCTGACCTTTCCTGTTTCACTAAAGTTCGAGTTCGAGTGTGTCATGCTCTCTCAAAGTGTCTCTGCGGTGGTGGCATGTGCGTCGGATCATTACGTTACCTAAAACATGGTTGAGTGAAGCGATGGCTGATTGACATGTCATACTCGTGAACGGGTGCCGCCTGTGGAGGCTGGTCTGCTCTTGCAATCTTATTTTGTTAAAAAAAATATATTTAAAAAAACAATATTTTTTTTTAAACCTAAACCCCACGTATTTGAAGAACGTCGCCATAGTGAAAAAATATCTATCCTACTAGACCCTTCAAATGACACTAATTTCAAATCTGTTGGATGAGGGGACGTTTCTTCTCATTGTCCTTTATTCATCATAACCATATTATTTCTTGATTGTTACTTTTTAACGGTACATTTTGTAAGAATTAAAGTTTACATTTTTATTGTGTTGTGTTATGTTGCTTACAGAAAACGTGTAATATATATTAATTAAAAACTAAAAGAAAGGATTTATATTTTTGATAGTATTTTATGGTTTTTGATACTTTTTAAGTTTGGTTAATTTATATCTTATTGATAGGATGAAAATTGTTTTTTATTTTATTTTATAAAACCCGACTGAAACAGTCAGTTATCATGATTCTGTGATTTTCCAATAAAAACTGTATGAATGTATGATTGTTTTATTGAAAAAACGCCATTTATTCTGCTGTAATACTTTAACATAACTAACTAACATCTAAATTATGAGCAATTTTTTTCTAAAAAAGTAGCAAAAGTCAAAACGACTTCATTTTGATTTTTTTTCATGACTGGCTTTTTAAATACTTACTTACAAAAGTTATTTTATGAGCTAAAGAATTGAATTATTAAAAAAAAAAATAAGAGTGACTGTCGAATTTTATAAATAACGCTTTTATTAACGGTTAAATTTTCAAAACGCTTTCCTGTAAAGTTAGCTAACTTTAACTATTCATGAGAAGCGGCGAATTTTGTCATCGCTGTTCAATACTGACAAAATAATGTGCATCTTGCAATAATTGGAAATTTAACCATTGCTAATTGCAATAGGTAATTTTTACAGAAGTTAGGTTGTTTATACAGAATTAGGTGTGGCATTGTAATATTTTTTTTTATCTTTCTTTGTATCTTAATGACATACGATTGTCACTCAAATCAAGTAACTTTTTGGCGTTGATTCTGTATGAAAAGATGTATCTAGGTAATAGTTTATCAAAGACGCACAGTAACTTTTTTTTTTATAAAAGAAGGAGGCAAACGAGCAGGCGGTTCACCTGATGGAGAGCAATCACCGCCGCCCATGGACACCTGCAAAACCAGAGGAATCGCAGGCGCGTTGCCGGCCTTTAAGGAAGGAATAGGAATTGTTAGAGGGGGGGGGGGGGCTCCGGAACCCTCACTGGCCGGACGAAACACAACAGCACTAAGTGCCATTATTTCACGCCGGATATTTGTGAGAGGGTGGTGTGGCGGCGCCACCTACCTGCATGACGCCGCACATAGTACGACACGAAGCAAACACCTTCCAACCGTGTCAACAGATGGCGCTACAAAAACCAACTCAACGACATCTCCATACTGCGACAGAAAATAGTATGGGAAGCCTGCTTCGCGGTAGCGAAGTTTCACCATCTCCTTCGCTATACATAGCACATCCAACTAACACCTGTTGGACCTCGGTCCCCGAGCTATACCACCCAGCTCGGAGGAAGATCTTCCCTTTGCCTTCCTCAATGCAGTTAGGTTGTTGTGACATTTTTAATTTTAATTTTTATTTAATCTATATTATTCTATCGCATCACATTTAAATTCAATACATTGTTATTACATTCGCATGCCAATTTTGGCGAAACATGTATGTACTGCTTAGAAACCTGACCATCTGTTTACCATGTTTCGTGTGAATAAATGATTTATGATTTATTTACAATGTGGCATCGATTCCTTCCTACCACGGCTTCCCTACAGTTGTATTACCCCGGGCGAGCCGGCCCAATGCGTGCTGCAACGCAGCGTGGCTCTACCACTCAGAAAGAAAATACAATGCACACACGCCAGCAGGTACACCAAACTGTCAAATTTGTCTGTCTGTTAATATCTCCCACCACCAGCCACGCTGAACACAACTCTGACTAACCCTCTATGTATAATAGTCGCATGTTTAATTATCAGTGATCGGATTAGGTAGTGCAATTTAGGGTCAACGTCCTCAAACATTATATTAGTATGGATTGACCCGCGGGATTGCGGGATTTCGGAAACACTCTATACTTGTAAAATACATTTTAACGAGTAAACAAACACCGCCGAATCACCTTATCATCCTTTTTACGAAAAAGAGACAGGAAGATTAGTTCTATATTTGGGATTTATTGTCTCTTTCTCACATTTACACTTTGTCTTATAGTCGGCGCAAACGCTCGAGCAGTCGGAGCAATACTCGTAAAATGTGCTCTCGGAGACAGCGCGCACATGTTCTCTCTCGCACTTATATTTTTTATGGGTGACGTCACCAGAGACGTCACCTGGCGCGTGTCTATTACAAAAGTGATTTACTACGAAAATACAGGTATTATATCGGTAAGTACCGCTATTTTCCATTTCCTATCCATTTCCAGCTCCTATCCTGGGCTAGACGGATAGCCGCGTTGCATGTAATATATATGTGTATCGTGTAACATGTTGTATGTACACACGCCTGCAGATCAACCTATCCAAAACTGTCAAATTTCTCTAAACGAAATTGATTGTTATACCTTAGTGACAAAGTTCAAAATGTATTGAAAAAAATTGACATTTTGTGGTAGTAATGTTATCCTACTAATATTATAAACGCGAAAGTTTGTAAGTATGGATGGATGTTTGTTACTCTTTTACGTAAAAACTACTGAATGGATTTGGATAAAATTCGGCATACAGGTAGTTTATAACCTGGATTAATTCATAGGATACTATTTATCCCGATATTCCCACGGGAACAGGAACCACGCGGGTGAAACCGCGAGCTGCCGCTAGTTGTTTATAATTGTATAATTTTAAAACAAAAATTTTGTTGCGGTACCTCAACTAGAAAGAGCAACGAGCAGCGGCTTGGAATCCTACTCGTGGAGAAAAAAAAATTATTTCCGACACTGTCTTTTTCAATTTGTAATTTTGTGGTAGGTTGAAGTGCTGGCGTCCGTACATACATTTACAACAATTACAAAAAAATTGAGCAAATCCTCACCCGACTCCCCTAACGCTATGTAAGAGTACAAGCTAGACAGTATCCCAGCATCAGAGCCGCGCGCTGCTTCCCTGATGAGCGACACGGTGCCGTTGGGGGCCAGGTAATCCTCAGCTTCCACCATGCACTGTAATCGAAGGATCCTTAATATTTTGGACCTTAAGCTAATGCAATACAAGTCATTGTTGATTGAATTCTTCAAAGGAGTTTAAAGGAGTTTTAGTTTAAAGGAGAGTTTAAACTAACACGAGTATAAAATAACTATGAATGGTTAAAACTTTAATAACCAATATAATTAATATATAAAATTAGTATGAAATATTGTTAAAAAGTTATATGTACGCATGACTTGAACGATTGTTGACTGTGAACTAAAAAAAATATGAAAATAAATCTAAGTCGATTTAGGAAACGCTTATAAGACAATTTATGCGCACATGATTTTTACCCGGAATAGTAGCAGTCGCGCAAAAATCTTCTTCGTTCTTTTTCCCTTATCACTCTACCTGTACCTTCATAGAACTACACGAACTGGTCTTCGGTGTTACTGATTACCGTGGCTAGTATTCGTCGAACGAAGAAATCTGATGACTAATTTCTATGTCGCAGCACTAAAATTGAATAGTAGCACCAACGAAATAGCACATGTTTTTCCTCCTTCCTAAAACAAGGATCCCTTTAAAGGGGGAGTGAGACGGCTAGTACTGAACAAATCTGCTTAATTTGCTGTATGCGGACTTCGCCTTCGCTTAAAATCAGGTGGAGAGTCATTTGCCTACTATTAATTAGAACTATAATCCGCCAGCAGTGACCATGTACCTTAGGCAGCAGTTGTCCGATATAGAGAGTCTTCACAATCTCGAGTAGATGCCTCCATGCTTCTCTCAGGCAGTCGGCGTGACGGCCGGCCACCACGCACGCGCGGCGCAGCGCTAACTGCGCCTTAGTCGACTGTCCCAGGTTCACGCCTGTGGGAAAAGTGTGATAGATAGATAAACACTTCATTGCACACACATTACATATTCATCATCATCATCAGCCTATAAACGTCCCACTGCTGGGCACAGGCCTCCCACGTGAACAATAGCAGGTGGGGATATTGGGCCATAACCCACCACGCTGGCCCAGTGCGGGTTGGTGGGTTTTAACGGCTGCCATCTTACGACAACAACCGGGACCAACGGCTTAACGTGCCTTCCGAAGCACGGAGGAGCTCGAGATGTTTTTAAATTTGGTCACCCATCCAGCGACCCGGCATTGCGAAAGTTGCTTAGCGAGCAAGTCCGCAAGCCGAACGCGCTAGCCGCTGCGCCATCGAGCTCCTCGATGGCGAGGTGAGGCGAGGTGGCGACATTACATATTACTTTTATTATACTTAAGTAGTAAGTACATTATTCTTCATATAATCTTATATAATATAATTCTTCATATAAAAATAGCATCAAAATTTTCGACTTTTTCTATGAACTTTTAGTAATATGTTCACTTTAGTCTATTCTTTGTTATCAGAAGGATCGTGTCTGCTATCAGTCTGGAGTGAGTATCAGGTCGAAGAAATGAACCAGTTAGTTATGCACAACAGTTAATATATTGAACTCTATAAAAGCTATTTTTAGACAGTTTACATTTATGTAATACTATGCGGCGCGTAACGCAGACGCGCGAGTACCTAAGGGGACGATTCAGGGATGACTGCTTAATCAACGTTAGCCGTGAAGGAATTTGCTTACACGCAACTTTACCAACTGTGTCACCACAAACTTAACTTCCCAAAAAATATGCCAGTTTAGCAACTTTTGCAGTGCAGGATCATTGAATGGATGAACAAATAAAAAAAAACATCTTGAGCTCTTCCGCGCGTCGGAAGGCACAAAAAGTTGCATTGGGCGAGCGTAGATGGGTTACACCCTTAATTTTCATTCGTTTAAAAGTAATTAAGGGTGAGTTCCACCAATGAAACTAAACAACTTTCCCCAAGAAACCTATGTGCAAAAATGACAAAAATATTTCGAGCTTCCGAGCTACTACAAAACTGTCCGATCAGCTACCCAACTAGCAAAGTAGTGGAATAAGCGATCAGTTACTCCACTAAAGATCGAATAAATGTTGAATAATGGCTACCGAGTGATCATATTGTGCTAAAGATGCGTTCGTATGACTTTTTAGCTATTTTCGCTATTGTGCGCTTTAATTATGACGTATAAACGTTTATTCTACGTACTTATACCGCAACTATTCGACAATCGTGTAATAGTGTCTATTACTCGTTTATTCAACATGAGTTTGTTATAGTAGCGCTATAAGAGCATTGAATTAGCTATTTGTCGGTGTAGGTCGCAACTATACAGCCACTACTAAACGTTCCGTTATCGGAGCTAATTTGCTGAATAGTTGCTACCCGTTTATTAAAAAGCGCCATGATTACTGATACAGCGTTATAAATCAACTAGTCCAATAACAGCTTATAGATTACAGCTACTGAACCAGAATTGTTTTCAATGCCATTATATCACATTTATTCAGTACAAGATGCAATAACAGATTTTTAGTGACCTTTAGAGCTCTAATGTGAGGATATTTTCTTAACCACTCTAAAGATAGTGGTTCCGTACACAATTTATTATTTCACGACAATCTTGAAATTCATGTTTAATTAATTAAATTGATAGAATACAGTGAAGAAGTCGACTGTCAGGCTTCACTGTTTGAAGATTCCTGTAATTGCAGTTCAGATGTTGAAGACCCAGAGAGTTTTGAAAATGAACAAGACAGAGAGATTTAGCATAAAATGTATTTTTCTCGTATTCAAATCTGTTTTCACTCTACATCCGTAGCACCTTTCTAATAAAATAAAATGCGTTTCCTGCCATGTGTCCACATTCATAATTATAAACAATCATCTAGAAAGAGGAAAAACTTAGTCATTACAGTGGCTACCACATTATAGCGTTTTATCTATAGTTGTAAACCAGCGGCTTGTAAGCCGGTAGTTACCGAAAACAGCGGCTAGAAACGAATAACCAGCCGCTTGATACCGGATAGAAGATACCCGACTTGAAATCGAAAAAAAAAATATTTTTAGTACATTTTTATTGTTAAAGTCTTATTTTTGTTAAAAACTAGGACTTACTATGTTCTGCTTTTTTGTTTTTTTTTTTAAATAAACACGGAATACACCATTATTTAATTTATAGACGAACAGGAAACTGAAACTGAAACTAGAGTTTGTGTTTATGATATGATATGATAGTGTATGAAAATTATAAGAATAAAGGTAGCTAAATCAGTTTACTTTAGATCTAATCATCATTATAAACCAAACGCAGGAATCTCGCGGCAAAATTTAGGCTCACAGGCTTTTGGTACATTGAAGAAATACAACTGAATGCTTACTATTACTAGGTATCTATCCACACCTTATTTCATAAATAAATACATATTTCCAAAACATCTCTCAAAAATAAATAAAAATAGTCCTATTCCACTGCTGCGTCACATTTTGTATGAGAATTTTAAATATTTAACACATAATACGGATGCAAATTTCACTGTTTATGTCTATTTATGTTAAATGTACCTATCCTACAGTAAATAAATCAGAAAAACAACAAAAACAAAAACTAAATCTTGTGAATTCTGTACAATAAAATGCAAGCAGCCGTTTTCAGCCGCTAGTTTTCGCTAGAAATGATAACAAGCCAAATAAGCCCTTTCTAGCCGCCAGGCTAGAAATGTTAGTAACCAGCTTTACATCTATAGCTATATCTAACCATTCAAGTTTTGTAAAGAACTGAAGAAACTGAAAGAACAAAGAACCCTAAAATAACTTCATTTATTAAATATGGTGGAACAGTGTCGCAGTTATTCAACACGTGATCGAATTTATGCGCTATAACAGCAATCTAATCACTAAATTCGTGTAATTTATATATTATTTTATTATTTATTTATTAATGTAACGTTTTTAGCAGAGCCCATAAATATATGTGAATTATATCATATCACTTCATCGGTAAATTAATTTCGCAAGATTTCTACACCTGTACACGTACAACCATACTACAAAATTCATATTTGGTTGAGTACTTCCATTAATATTGGATAATAACATAAGGAGGAGATTGGTATTTGTTCTCTCAGTTGCAGTTGCATTAAAGAAGAACTTTTTGAAACAAAAGTATTTTATTCGCTTTTATCGCATCAAAATATCGATTTGTAGCGCATCGGCAACATTTATAGCATTATTTTGAGGAATATTGGAAACCATGTAACTTTAACTCCATCAAATAGTGCAGTAGTTGCCGCGGCAATGCTATTACTGCTCTAAAATGTGTTAGGTTTGCTGTTAAATCACATCTATTCCATAACTAGGCGATTTATTTCACAGTTACTCTGCTTCTATTGCACCAATTAGTGGAGTAATTTGCGCCTAAATCCCGTTGAATACACGTTGACTCCACATCTATTCAACTTATAACGACGCTCTTATAGAACTGTTTAATAAAACAGGAACGTTGCCGTGATTGTTATAGCACACCGTTTTGCTAGTTGGGTAGGCTGCGCTGCGCTCTAACCGTTCCGTGGCTTGGTGAAATTTTACTCTGATGGCTGTCAGAGCGTAGTTTCATCCGTTCCGTGGCTCAGAGCGCAGCAACCGAACAACCATCAAATCGGATGGTTGTTTTTCACTCTGACAGCTATTTGACGTTTATATCAATGATAAAGTGTCAAATTTTGGAATTTAAGTCAAAACGTCTCGAAAAATTCGGCCTGTTTGTTTCGTATTGTTTTACTTTTTAATAATTTTGTTTAAATAATGTATAAAAGTGGAAAAAATGTAGACAAAAGAAGAATTTTCTCTCGTTTTGGACAGGAATACTTCAGAAGAGGTTATAAAAACAACTCGATCGTTCCGTGGCTCGGTTGCAACTCAAACGAGTAAAACTTTAACCAAACAACTACACCCAGAACGACGGAACGCACTCGTGACGACAATAATAGAATAAAAATTAACAATTTCTCTATGTGATGTGAAATGAAACGAAAGGAGACCCCGGCGTTTTATGCTTAAGATGTAATTTTTTTATTTTTTTTTTATTTATAATTCTATAACTGGCAATGTCTGATGACAGTTGTACAGCCGCTAGCTGTCAAATCAAACATGACGTGACGGCATTGTTGACATTTCACGTTTTTAAAAGCAAAAGAATTGTGGTTTATGCAGCCACGCAAATTTTTAAAAGCAAAGGAATTATGGTGTATGCGGCCATGTTCGGCATATTCGGCCATTTTTAAAGTAACATGTGTACTTTTTGAAGACTCAGTATTTCCATATTAAAAATATTAATAAATGAAGAACTCTTATCCGCGATTCGTTAAAAATAAGACGAAACTTGGTTTAGGTAGCAAACAATATTAGCTTTACTTTATGACCAAATTCTATTGTATACAAGTTAAGCATGTTTTCTATGGAAAGTGCCGGTTCTTCTTTGTTTATTTAACTGCAACACAAGAGACAATCCGAACAACAACATGTGCTATTGTCCGTGTGATGGCTCACGATGATGATGATGGCTCACCGATGGTGATGTGGTTGGCTTGATGCGGCGGCGGCGCCAGCAGGCCCGTGTACTTGCACAGCGTGAGCGCCAGCCCGCCGGCCTGCAGCGCCTGTCGCGGCAGGCGCGCCAGCAGCGCTGCGACGCGCTCCAGGCCGCCCAGCGCCACCAGCGCCACGGCGTCGCGCGTGTTGTTGCTCTCGATCTCCTCCGCGGTGGGCGGGGCGGCGCGCTCGAAGGCGGCCGATAGGGCGGTCACCTGGACGTGGATAAAGAACATCAGGAAGGAGCTCTTGGCGGGAAAGTGAAGCGTCATGTCAGCAGTTTTGTTTTATTTTCTATAATTTGTGTTTTGTCGAATATTAATGTACAATAATGGTGGGTTATTTACTGTTAAGTGTTCGTGAACGTGCATTAGTGTTAGCAAATAAAACAAAACAGTGCAACATCACTTTTCAAATTCTCTTAAGAAGTCCGTGTGAGAGCTCAATAAAAGCCCACGGCTTTATTGAGTCTCGAGGGGTTTGGGGGAAAATCATTTACCATTAAACGTTCATTAAAAAATTAAATAATAATCACTATTAAAAACTTGACACTGGCTAAATGTGCTGATCGCACGAAGCCATTATCTAATAGAGAAAAAAAAAGTGCAGTGCATTAGTTGTTATGTGTCTAACATGTAAATGTACCGTTAATGATGAGCAATGAGCAACCGAGCAACAACGAATGAGCAACGAATAAGTAAAAAAAGGCACCCTAAGCCGCATTGCACAGCTTCCCGGGGAGACTGATAGGCACAAACTATTCCGAGTTTCTCCCTCTTGACGTGTCGTCCAATTTATCAAGACGAAGAATATAGCCTGGTTCCTAGTGTGAAATGGCGGCGCGCCCTTAGCTGCTGTGGGGTGGGTACTGACTGTGGGCGAGCGGCGGCGGTGGCAGCGCGCCCTTAGCTGCTGTAGGGTTGGTACAGACTATGGGCGGGCAGCGGCGGTGGCGACGCGCCCTTAGCTGCTGTGTGGTGGGTACTGACTGTGAGCGGGGGGCGGCGGTAGCGGCGCGCCCTTAGCTGCTGTGTGGTGGGTACTGACTGTGAGCGGCGAGCGGCGGTGGCGGCGCGCCCTTAGCTGCTGTGGGGTGAGTATTAACTGTGAGCAGCGAGCGGCGGTGGCGGCGCGCCCTTAGCTGCTGTGGGGTGGGTACTGACTGTGGGCGGGCGGCTGCGGTGGCGGCGCGCCCTTAGCTGCTGTGGGGTGGGTACTGACTGTGGGCGGGCGGCGGCGGTGGCGGCGCGCCCTTAGCTGCTGTGGGGTGGGTACTGACTGTGGGCGGGCGGCTGCGGTGGCGGCGCGCCCTTAGCTGCTGTGGGGTGGGTACTGACTGTGGGCGGGCGGCGGCGGTGGCGGCGCGCCCTTAGCTGCTGTGGGGTGGGTACTGACTGTGGGCGGGCGGCGGCGGTGGCGGCGCGCCCTTAGCTGCTGTAGGGTGGGTACAGACTATGGGCGGGCAGCGGCGGTGGCGACGCGCCCTTAGCTGCTGTGTGGTGGGTACTGACTGTGAGCGGGGGGCGGCGGTAGCGGCGCGCCCTTAGCTGCTGTGTGGTGGGTACTGACTGTGAGCGGGGGGCGGCGGTAGCGGCGCGCCCTTAGCTGCTGTGTGGTGGGTACTGACTGTGAGCGGGGGGCGGCGGTAGCGGCGCGCCCTTAGGCGCTGTGTGGTGGGTACTGACTGTGTGCGGGGGGCGGCGGTAGCGGCGCGCCCTTAGCTGCTGTGTGGTGGGTACTGACTGTGAGCGGCGAGCGGCGGTGGCGGCGCGCCTTTAGCTGCTGTGGGGTGGGTACTGACTGTGGGCGGGCGGCGGTGGTGGCGGCGCGCCCTTAGCTGCTGTGGGGTGGGTACTGACTGTGGGCGGGCGGCGGCGGTGGCGGCGCGCCCTTAGCTGATGTGGGGTGGGTACTGACTGTGGGCGGGCGGCGGCGGTGGCGGCGCGCCCTTAGCTGCTGTGGGGTGGGTACTGACTGTGGGCGGGCGGCGGCGGTGGCGGCGCGCCCTTAGCTGCTGTGGGGTGGGTACTGACTGTGGGCGGACGGCGGCGGTGGCGGCGCGCCCTTAGCTGCTGTGGGGTGGGTAATGACTATGGGCGGGCGGCGGCGGTGGCGGCGCGCCCTTAGCTGCTGTAGGGTGGGTACTGACTATTGGCGGGCGGCGGCGGTGGCGGCGCGCCCTTAGCTGCTGTAGGGTGGGTACTGACTGTGAGCGGCGAGCGGCGGTGGCGGCGCGCCCTTAGCTGCTGTGGGGTGAGTATTAACTGTGAGCGGCGAGCGGCGGTGGCGGCGCGCCCTTATCTGCTGTGGGGTGGGTACTGACTGTGGGCGGGCGGCGGCGGTGGCGGCGCGCCCTTAGCTGCTGTGGGGTGGGTAATGACTATGGGCGGGCGGCGGCGGTGGCGGCGCGCCCTTAGTTGCTGTAGGGTAGGTACAGACTATGGGCGGGCAGCGGCGGTGGCGACGCGCCCTTAGCTGCTGTGTGGTGGGTACTGACTGTGAGCGGGGGGCGGCGGTAGCGGCGCGCCCTTAGCTGCTGTGTGGTGGGTACTGACTGTGGGCGGGCGGCGGTGGTGGCGGCGCGCCTTTAGCTGCTGTGGGGTGGGTACTGACTGTGGGCGGGCGGCGGCGGTGGCGGCGCGCCCTTTGCTGCTGTGGGGTGGGTACTGACTGTGGGCGGGCGGCGGCGGTGGCGGCGCGCCCTTAGCTGCTGTGGGGTGGGTACTGAATGTGGGCGGGCGGCGGCGGTGGCGGCGCGCTCTTAGCTGCTGTGGGGTGGGTACTGACTATGGGCGGGCGGCGGCGGTGGCGGTGCGCCCTTAGCTGCTGTAGGGTGGGTACTGACTGTGGGCGGGCGGCGGCGGTGGCGGCGCGCCCTTAGCTGCTGTGGGGTGGGTACTGACTGTGGGCGGGCGGCGGCGGTGGCGGCGCGCCCTTAGCTGCTGTGGGGTGGGTACTGACTGTGGGCGGGCGGCGGCGGTGGCGGCGCGCCCTTAGCTGCTGTGGGGTGGGTACTGACTGTGGGCGGGCGGCGGCGGTGGCGGCGCGCCCTTAGCTGCTGTGGGGTGGGTACTGACTGTGGGCGGGCGGCGGCGGTGGCGGCGCGCCCTTAGCTGCTGTGGGGTGGGTACTGACTGTGGGCGGGCAGGCGACGGCGGCGAGTCGCGCGTGGTGCGGGTGGCGCGCGGGCGCGGCGCAGTAGCGCGCGGCGGCGGTGGCGGCGCGCCGCTGCAGCACGCGCCATAGATACGACTCGCGCACGGGGCCCACTCGCTCTGCTGGCATCACCATTTCTTCGTTCCTGGTGAAGAAGAAAATTTTTAGTCCGAGCCCTATGTTGCCCCAAGTCGATTCTCGGCGGGGGGCACACATTTCAACTCATCGCAGGACGCACACTAAGGCGCTGGCACAAACATAGACACTTTCTGTATTTTATATATATATATATATAAAATAGCGTTTTTGTATAATGTTGTCATACTCGTATGTCGGCAACAGAAAGTGTCTACGTTTCCGCAAAATACCAGAGTTCGTACCTTTTTTTTATTAGGCAGCGCTTGGCCTTCATCTCACCTGATGGTAAGTGACGATAAGGTCGAAAGTGGAAGCACGCATCACCCGGAATCCTCAACCACTGAGGAACTGGCTATCTTATCTTAAACTGTCGGAACACAACAAACTATAGCTATAAACATCGTTGTTATGGCGACAGACTTAGATAAGATGCTGGTAGCTAGCCAGGCGGACTTAACAGCCCTACCAGCCTTAGTCACTAGAACACAGAGGCGGTTGAACCTAAAATCGAGCGATTTTTTTTTAGATTTACAAGAAGGCAACGCATTATTTGGGTAGATAATTAAGTCTTAATACCAGAAGAACTACGAGGTGGATGATCAAAAAAGTTACTGTCATTAGCGACAAATGGGCTACAAATCGAGCCAAGGGAATCTCAAAGCGTCTTTAATTGTATTATTTTGGGTGCAGAACAAATAATAAGTTAACTTAAATATTTTGCTGGACGTTTGTATAGTTATAATAATTGTCATCGTCACATGGACAACAGCTCATAGGGGGATTGGTATATAACCCACCACGCTGTTCCAAAGCGGGTTGGTGGGTTTAAAAAGGGACTTTAGTATATACTATGATGATGAAGATGAAATTACTTATGAAGTGACGTGTGATTTGTATGTCAGTCTTCAATAAACGCTTGGAACTGTCTTACGTGTATTTTTACAGAGACTGAAAAGACATAAGTACGTACTTGATGGAGTGGTACACTTATGAAGTGACGTTTGGTTTATATAAACTGATATATGTCAGTCTTCTAAAAAAAAACTACAGGTACAAACGCCAGCAGATTAACCTACCACAAAATGTGAAATTTCTACCATTAATTTTGAACTTTATGGTTTGGATTTTATGAAGGATCAATATATTTTGAAGAGAAATTCGACAGTTTTGGATATGTTGATCTGCTGGCGTGTGTACATTAGCCCGTACTTGATGGAGTGGTAGACCGCCTCCAGCATGGGCTGGTCGAAGTCCCCGTTGCCGTTGCAGCCGCGCAGGTTGCGCACGAAGTCGTCGGCGGTCATGGGCACGTTGAGCTTCTTCGCCGTGTGGTTGTGCTGGTCCATGTTGAGCATTATCACCGCGTACGCTAGGCGGAAGGCCGCGTCCGTGTTCGCGAACGGTTCGCCGTTCGTGCTCTGCGGGGTTGTGTTGATTTACTACACACTTTTTTTTTTATTGAATATTGTCAATGAGTGTCAACCACACAAGACACAATTTCATAGTTTGTTAATATGCGCATATATCTTATATGCTTTAAATTTACACTTTTAAGTTTTCACCTTCCATTATAAACAAACATTTCGACGGCGATTAACGCTAATTACGGATAGATGGATACCTTTAATAAGTAGTTAGCGTTTATCCCAGTCTAAATGTTTGCTTTATATTTGTTATTTTACTTTTATTTATTATGTAAAATAAACAATTATGTATATATAGCAAAACAATAAAATACCCCCAAGGCATTTTATTACTTTGCTTGGTTGGAGCAGTTATGATTATTTGAGCAATTATGATCTTATAGTATGTGGCGAGAACGACAAACAATAAATCATTGCCACTGTTTAATTTCAGGTTGAGATGATTAAGCAAGTATGATTTATCACAACTGCGCGGGGGTCTACTTACATGCCATCGCTCCGCGAACCGCTCCATGACGAGGAATATGAGCGGCGCCTCTCCCGGCAGCCGGAACGTCTCCAGGTACAGCCGCAGCGCCTGCTCGATGCGCAGCCCTGAGTAGTCGAAGCTGTCGGCGAACGCGCCTAGAACACTCGGGCCTTCGTCTTCTTCGCCACGGCAGGAGCGCTTGCAGATGTACTCGCCTGGGAAACAACATTATCTTATCTTAGCGCTGTTATACACAGGAACAGCAGTTTGCCGAGCACGTATTTTTTTATATGTGAAAAGGACTCAAACGGGCCGGGGGGTCACCTGATGCGAAGTAATCACCGCCGCCCATGGACATCCACAAAACCAGAGGAGTCGCAGATGCGTTGCCGGTCTTGAAGAAGGAATAGGACTTTTGAGGAAGGAGTAGAAATTGTGGAGAGGTGGAGGGGAGCATACTTCGATACTTGCACTCACCGGACGAAACAAAACAGCAACGAAACAATAATTATTATGAGCAACTAGCTGCCCGCCCGCAACTTCGTTCGCGTGTACACCCGTGTCACGTGACAAATTTCCAAAAAAAATCTTTTACACAAACCTTGTCCTGACAATTACGAACACAACAAAAAAAATATCAGCCAAATCGGTCCAGCCGTCCTGAAGTGATGCGCGTACAAACATTTCGGCAATTGATTTTTATTAAAAAAGATATAGAAATTTTCACAAAGCCACTACTTCTAATTTTTTCGATTCGAAAGCTACAATATTGTATCTTTATTATTGAATTTTTGCATTCACAATGCTATATAGATATTGGATAAAATGTTTACTAGAAACACGTTAGAGCAGTGGACCGGCAACCCAAAGGTCGTGGGTTCGAATCCCTTTCGAGCTTCCTGTGACTGGTTGATTTTTTTATCCTACAATATTGTAATCCTAATTTTGTTACTCACCAATCATTTTTTTGTCGAGGTCTGGGTTTTCTCTGAGGAACATGGCCACCTCGTGCGGGTCGAGCGGCGTCTTTAGCACGCCGTGCTCTTGCAGGAACTCGATGCCGCGCTCCGGCTTCTGGTTGAACAACTCTGTGCCTTGGGTTACCCACTGAAAGGTTAATTTTGAATGTTACATCTTCAACCTTTCAACTGCAGTCATGCACTGATCAGTCTCAATAAATAGAATTTCTATTGTGTTGGAAATTGTTGGAAATTTCTATTGGAAATAGTAATATGAAAAATATAACATAATATGAATAGTGGGATTAGCTTTCAAAATCGATTCCTTTATTCTATTAGTTGCAATTGTATAGGAATGTATGTCACCGTGTCGTGTAGCGGTGAAAGAATACTACCACCCCCTCTCTTTCCTTGGGTGTCGTAAAAGGCGACTAACGGACTAAAGACTGAAAATACATCCAACAGCATAGAGCGACGATGGGTTCACCACTTGTCACGCTGAGTACATGTGCAGTCGCTATTTAGTGAAAAGTGAATTACTATGGTAGAGGACTGCTTTTGCTGTCCGCATTGCCTAGTCTCTGACTAACCCTTCGGGGATAATAGTCGTGATTTTATAATAATAATTAAAAAAATATATATATACTTTTATTGCACACAAGAACATATTTTTTATGTATGTATGTATGTATACGTTTTATGTATGTATGTATAGGAATCGACTCGGTGGCCGAGTGGCAAAGCGCTTGGTCCGATACCCGAGGTTCTGGGTTCAATTCTCAAGTTGGGCAAGGAGTTTTGGAATTTTCGATGAATAGCCCAGGTTTGTGATCACCAACCCGTATTTGCCAAGCATGGTGATTAAGCTAATACCCATCCATTAAAAAGATGACTTGATTTCACTGATGTACTTTCTGCCCAGCAGTAAGACAGCATATAGGTTACACTTTACTTTACTTACAGAAATGAAATTAAAAAACAAATTAATATACGGTTGCAAAATTATTAGTCTCCTAATGGATGGCGACATCCCTCTATTTCTGTCGTCAAACAGAATTGCATGTGTGTGTGTTAGGGTTCATGGGTTGCATTAACCGTTTTCTAAGTCAGAGTTTTTAAGTCTAACCGTCCAACGGGCACAATAACATCACCGCTGGCTTGCAGCGTAAATCGAAAAGTACTAGAAAGAATTCAACGAGTCTTCTGGGGTATCGGTAGCTTAGCGGTTAGAGCAGTGGACCGACAATCCAAAGGTCATGGGTTCAAATCGCATTCGATGTTTCTTGTGACAGGTTGATTTTTTCTAGTTAACATTTTATACAATAACATAAAATAATAGACTTACCTTTTTCTTATTCATAATGTTGTCTAACTCCGCTTCAGTGGGCAGTGTGGGGGAGGGCTTGTGGCGGCCCGTGCGCCCCCCCGCGAAGTACTGGCTGATGTCGTGCGTCACGTGGTCGCTCGCCACCGACGCATCGTCCATGCCGCCCAGCTCCAGGCACACGTGACCGCTGCGTCCGTACCTACAAACAAGCATATCCTTTTGTTTTCTAAGGCTCGTATTCTAAAACCAAAACTTTTTGGGGGTTAAAGTTGCTCGCGTCCGTAGGTTTACCCTTGAGACCCTACACGTGATCCCTGGGTGGTGCTAAATGAGTAACACTGACTGAGTGGTAGAGCCACGCTGCGTTGCAGCACGCATTGGGCCGGCTCGCCCGGCGTAATACCACCCTCTCACGAACATTCGGCGTGAAATAACGGCACTTGGTGCTGTTGTGTTTCGTCCGACCAGTGAGGGTTCCGGAGGCCCCTTCCCCCCCCCCCCCTCCCAATTCCTATTCCTTCCTTAAACCTATTCCTCCCTTAAAGGCCGGCAACGCATCTGCGATTCCTCTGGTTTTGCGGGTGTCCATGGGCGGCGGTGATTACTTTCCATCAGGTGACCCGCCTGCTCGTTTGCCTCCCTCCTTTATAAAAAATAAAAAAAAAAAAAACCAAACACACACCCAAATCTCTACTTGAGTACGTTAGAAAGGGATGGTGCTATTCATCGCATATATCGCCATCCCTTAACTGTATTCAGGCGTGGATTTGATTTTTAGTTTGGTTTTAAAATACGAGTCTAAGGTTTACGCGAACACTACACATTAAATTAAACACGTTTTAGTACGCCGTAAAGGGTTCGACACGTCAGGAATAAATAAAAATTATAAAAATTCAACGCGAGTGACATCCGTAAAGAGGGTTTCATTTCATATCGATTTATTTAGATTTTTTTTTGTTCTATAAAAATCTATTTATCTAATATGTAGTACTTAGATGTATAGTTCGTTCGCGAGAATGCAGTGACGTCATACTTGTCCGGCGGCCTAGCCACGCCCTCTAACCAATCAAATCGTTCCTAATTAGAAAGTCAAGTTCACAGTGACCAGTTGAACGCATACTTATATAACGGTTAATAATCCACCATTAATTTACATTAATATTCAACAAAAGACAAATTTTACAAAATAATACAAAACTGCAGACTTCACTTTCCCACCAGGACGAATTTTAAAACGTTTTATTTTATTAAATGAATAATTAAGTATTATAATTACCTAGACTCCTCCTCTGCCACCACTATGTCCGTCTCGATCTTACTCTCCATCTTCTCAGGCTGCGTGCCCATCTCTATGGCGTCTATTATCGTCATCAACGCTTCCAAAGACAACGAGTGTATATTATACGCGGTCGAAGATACGACGTTCTTCGCCAACAGTTTAGTTATCTCTTCGAACACGTTCATACAGTGAACGTCGCAGTCATAGTTCAGATACAACTCTGTACATAAGCCTGGTATCCTGAACATTTGGGCTAGGCTCTCTAGCGTGAGGTGGTGGATTTCCTTCAGCTCGTATATGGCTTTGGTCGTGTCTGAGGATATTATCTCTATGATCTTCTTGAAGAATGCCTCCATTTGGAATTTGAGGTGGAAACGTAAAGCCTCGAATAGTAGGAACGACACTTGGAGGTCTAGGGCGAATATCGATATCCTCTCCGTGCTCAGCAACTGTGAAGAGAGAATTAAAAATCTTGACTTTTTCACTTATGTATAATAATCAGCTTGTATGGTAAATTATGAAGGTTTCGCCTCTTTTTTTTGATTTATCACAATATCATTGTTAATTATTAGTTTAAAATCTATTTAATGGATGTGCGTAATTTAAATGATTTGTTGAAAATGCGTTACAGATTTATAATTTTTTCTAAGTGATTTAAGGTTATAAAGTAAAGTTTACTAGCAAAAGAAACATTATTTTTAATGCTTGATTTAGTACAATGTAAGGTTGTTGCATTCAGTACTAAAGTCTGGCTAACGAAAGCTGAACCAGGAAAACGCGGCAAATTAAAAAAAAATCATAACTGGGTAACACAACACAGGGTCACTCAACAGCTGCAATTTTCTCAGAAAAAAATTAATTTGACAAACGACATGATTCCTCAGATAGACACGCATAGAGACAAAGTGTTGCCAATCAAATAACTATGAGGTTCAGCTTTCGTTGGCCAGACTCATCTAAGTATATAAGAAAATTCAGAAAATTCAAAAGCAGAGAGGGTCCCTTACAAGGTAGAACAGCAACGGGTAGCCAGTCAGCTGCATCGGCGCCATGCCCACCAGCGATAGCCCCAGATTTGGACCCAGAGTGGGAAGAAGAAGAAGAGGAAGAATAAAAAGAGAAATACTCACGCTGATGAGGTTCCAGCAGAGAGGGTCCCTAACAAGGTAGAACAGCGACGGGTATCCAGCCAGCTGCATCGGCGCCATGCCCACCAGCGATAGCCCCAGATGGGGACCCAGAGCGGGAAGAAGAAGAGGAGTAATAAAAAGAGAAATACTCACGCTGATGAGGTTCCAGCAGAGAGGGTCCCTTACAAGGTAACAGCAACGGGTATCCAGTCAGCTGCATCGGCGCCATGCCCACCAGCGACAGCCCCAGATGGGGACCCAGAGCGGGAAGAAGAAGAATAAAAAGAGAAATACTCACGCTGATGAGGTTCCAGCAAAGAGGGTCCCTAACAAGGTAGAACAGCGAGGGGTAGCCGGCCAACTGCTCGGCGGTCACCTCCAGCGCGTGCACACCAGCGACAACCCTAGGCGGGGTCGCAGAGCGGGAAGAAAAGAAGAAAACTACTCACGCTGATGAGGTTCCGGCACAGCGGGTCCCTGACAAGGTAGAACAGCGACGGGTAGCCAGCCAGCTGCTCGGCGGCCACCTCCAGCGCCGTGCCCACCAGCGACAGCCCCAGGTGCACCATCGCGGAGGTGTTCTGCCCGTCCAGCGGGTTGCAGAGGGAGATCAGGAACCTGGAGCAATATGAATGCGTCAGAAATTCATATCAGTTGAAACACATTATGTTTGTTGTTGTTGTGTGTGTTAAGGGACAATTTCTCAATACTCGGATAAAACGTATTTATATGATAGAGTATTGTACATAGTACATGATTATAAATAACAAAAAAATTTTTTATTTTTTTTTATTTAACCTATAGTGCCTTATAGGCCTTCGACAAAAATTGGTTAGAGCTGGCTAAGGAGAGAGAATTGGAAGGAAGTGGGGGAGACCTTTGTCCATCAGTGGGACACTATAGGTTAAGTAAAAAACTACTACCTCAGATGGGAATCGAACTCACGACTTCCGCAATCCCACCGTGTGGGTTCGTTTCCATCCTGCAGTAGTAATTTTTTTCAACGATTTGTTATCTTCGATGATAATATTTCATAACTTTTGATACATAATGTTTTATTTTGCGATAAAATGTTCAATAACAAATGAACAACTGACATAAAAATATATGCTAACATTTTTTAAGTCCTGTGTGGACCGCCGCACCATACCTGAACAGCTCCTTGACGCAGACGAGCCCGTAGGGCTGCAGGTTGGGCTGCTCGTCCTGCGGCGTGAACCGGATGCCGCGGTGGTTCACGTACTCCTCCAGCTTCTCCTTGTCCTCGGCTTCGACGGGGGACTCCGGCTTGCTGGTCGAGTCGCCGTTTGGATTCGGTACGTCTATAAAGAAGAAAAAGAATTAATGAATATCTTAATTATCATAAACGTCCAGTTCTTAGATATACTCGTATAACCTAGTGTCTTAGAACTGGAGTCGAGACTGCGACTTGGAAAACATCATGTAGCCTACAGGGTATCAGCTCCGTGGAACGATGATGCAGAATTGCTAGCAGTAGTTGGATATACAGAGTGTGTTTGGTAATATATACCATACAAATAGGTTCTTCGCATGCACTTATAGGATTCCCCCTATGCGGGATTACAGCAGGACCTCTTTAATCCGAAATCCGAAAATTTAACCCCGTTCGGATTCGTGGAGCGTTTGGATTATATGTAGTACCAAAAATCCAATACTTTAGTCGGGGGGTTTAATGACAAATAAAAAGCTTTGTCTCGCAATTTACGTAAAAGCATTTTGCTGGCACAGAAATTTCCACTTGGTCAGCGCATTCAAGACATGTATTTAACGCAGACACCGCGCTTGAATTGGAAACGCTTGCTACTGGTTCAACGTGAAACATTTCTTAATTTTCGCCGTAACATTCTTGTGTTACATGCCTTATAATTTCATTGTCAGTAATAGGTTCAGATGCATTTAGTTAGATCATCATTGCTTAGTAAGAAGTCATTAATTTCAGCCTCTCTCCTTCCTTCCTCCTTCTCTTTATGTTTTTGCAATTGTAGCTTATAAGATAAAATGTTTACTAGAAAAAAAATCAACATAAGACTCGTTGAAACAACACACACACCAAACTACTGGAAAAAATTCAACGAGTCTTCTGGGGTCTCGGTAGCTCAGCGGTTAGAGTAGTGGACCAGAAATCCAAAGGTCATGTGTTCCTGAGACTGGTTGATTTTTTCTAGTAAACATTTTATCCTATATCTTTAAGCATAAATTTAGATAGGGTTAAGACAAGTAAGATTTAGCCATTAATGCCAATTGCTACTTGGTTCCAGTCAGCGGACTTTTTCTCTAAAGGCATTATTTTTGTAACTTTTACACTATAGCATTGTGAATGCAAAAATTTCAATAATAAAGATATGTAGCTTATAAGTTTAATTTTACTGTTTGCATGTTGTTGTTTGTTTATGATTTTATCGGAGTTATTATTGTAAATAAATAAAACCGTTTAAAGTTTTAGAGGTAGTTTCAGGATTTTTTTCTATCGAGCAAAATGTTTCCAATCGTGTTTTGGAAACAGTCATCACCTCACACATACGTTCTGTAATAATATTGAAAATTTCAGTGCAAAATATCTAAAGTATTTTGAATAACAGCTAATAGCAAACAGCCAACCGCCTCTGTGGTCTAGTGGCTATGCCACCGGTTTCAGACCCAGAGGTCCCGGGTTCGATTCCCAGCGGGGGTACATCTTTGAGCGCTCGGTTTGGTTGGTGGTAGGGCTGTTAAGTCCGCCTGGCTAGCTACCACCATCTTATCTAAGTCTATCGCCATAACAACGATGTTTATAGCATTGTTGTATTCCGACAGTTTGAGATAAGATAGCCAGTCCCTCAGTGGTTGAGGATTCCGGGTGAAGCGCGCTTCCACCTTCGGCCTTATCGTCACTTACCATCAGGTGAGATGAAGGCCAAGCGCTTACCCGTTGTAGAATTTTAAAAAAATTAAAAAAAAGCGAATTTTTCCGTTTTCACTGGCCCCTTAAGAACTGTTCTGCTCTAACGGCCGTCGGTTCGGTTAGAACGAGCGATGTGCCCTGCCCATTGCCACTTGAGCTTAAGCTTCTTCGGGCTATGTCAGTTGCCTTAGTTCATTATTTTGATCCCGCAAATAAACCCCAAACATAAATAAAACTTTCCATTGCTTTTTGCGTGACCTTGAGCCTTCTTATAAGGCCCACAGTACCTAAGTAACTGTGAGAACAATAAAAAAAAGTACTACGTAAGAATAATTTATAGAAAACGACAGTCCGCTGAAATACAGATGCTTAAAGGAGATCATTCAGACTCCATACATTTTTGGGCATTATCAGAAAGTGCCGGCCAACAAAAAAAATTGTATGTATTGTTAGAACTAGCCATTTGGGGTAAAAGTTATTATGGCACAAAAGTTGTAGGATTGCTCTGAGACAAGTTATACAAGTTCGCTTATTCATCATTTTCATACATTTATTGATTTCTGAAAGTGCTGGGACTGGGAAACATAAAATATTACTAGAACTAATGATCTGAAGCAATTGCCATTGCAACGCAAAAGCTGTGGGGTCATCATCTGTTCCGTTTATACAAAAAAAATTAGGAATCAATAAATGTATGAAAATGATGAATCTTCGAACTTGTATAACTTGGCTCGGAGCAATCCTACAACTTTTGTGCCATATTAACTATTTCTCCAAATGGCTAGTTCTAACAATACGTACTATTTTTTTTGTTGGCCGGCACTTTCAAAAAAGGCCCAAAAAAATTATGTCCTTTACTGTACTGCATTTTGTTGGTATTTTAACAAGCTCACCTTCTTTAACCTCGTTGCCGTCTTCGACCACCTCCTGCGCATCCTCTGCGTCCTTCTGCTCCGTCTGGCCGTCGCCATTGCCGACGCATTTCTCCAGCAGTTGCGTGATGGAGGGGTTCCCGGCCGCCAGGTCCATGGACGAGTGGCGGCCGTGCTTCTTCGCGGGGCTTTTGGAGTCCACCGGCTCGATCGTGATCTCCGCTTCGTTTAGCAGGTTCTTGTCCTGACTGTATTGGTAAATAATGTCAAGTGCATATCCACTAGTGCTATGCGAGGCAGCTAAGCGGTGCGTTAGTTAGTTAGTGGACTGTTTCCTCGTGCACCGCCGACAGATTATGTACCACTAACAGCTCTGGTGGAAACACACCCTAAGGCAATGCAGAGTGCATTGGCTTTCCTCCTCTCTCTCTCCTCATTGCTAAATCTACGCCCACCAACGATTTAAAAAATGGTCCTTCGAGCCGGATCAAAACCAGAGGCAATATCATCACAGAATGTTTACAGAAGACAAAAAACCGTGACCGTCTTTAATCTAAATGACGAACAATTCCTTTGATCCATCACGGGCGAACTTGGTACACCTAAGGGTCCTCCTTGTAGTAAGCAAAGTTTTTAATTTTTCATGTGTTTTTGCGTTTATAACGCTCAACTACCTTTAAAGACCCTAGCCATAGCCTATCATAGAGTATTCTGTTAGAGTTCTTACCTATGCCTAAGAGCGGCTTCAGCTTTGCTTGCATCATTTGCTGCGTCATTCTCCGTGGTGGCAGCACTCGTCTGTTCCATTATCGGCGACTTTCTCTCCAAGGAGTTGGTACCTGTGCAAATAGTATGAGCTACAGTTCCACTGGTGTGCTCAAGACATGGATAAGTATCATGACGAGATGATGATATGATGGATTATTACAACCAATGCCAACCAACCAATACCAATGGGTGGTCACCCATCACGCAGACCCAGTGTGAGATGGTTGTTAAGCCCGCAGATGCGAACTAGGCTTTAACGACCACTAACGAGAATAACTGCTTATCGTATCTTTTCTAACGTTATTAATATCGCTTGGCCTTCTTTTAGCCTTTCTGGTTTCTACAGTCTGAGTTTTAGAAAACGTGAGCAGAGGCTTGAATTGATCACTTACTGTTGACACTAGTCAAACTCTTCTTCTTCGTGATTTTGTCACGCTTTTTCAGTGACAGCCCGACCGCGGAGAATGCGGCGGAGGCGGCGTCTTCTGGCGGGAACTGCGGCAGCCGCATGAAGATCAGCTGGGTCATGTCACGCAGGCACTGCTCCGCGTTGCGACGGAGCAATTCTGGATATAACAATAATGACGTTACTACACTTTTAAACTTTCGCGTTCTATTATGTAGACATATATAAACGAGATAAAACTTTTTTTTATTCTGCAACGCGTTAAGCGCTTGGCCTTTATCTCACCTGATAGTAAGTGACGATAAGGCCGAAGGTGGAATCGCGCTCCACCCGGAATCCTCAACCACTGAGGAACTGGCTATCTTACCTCAAACTGTCGGAACACAACAATGCTATAAACATCGTTGTTATGGCGACAGACTTAGATAACATGGTGGTTGCCAGGCCGACTTAACAGCCCTACCACCAACCAAACCGAGCTCACAAAGATGTACCCCCCGCTGTGAATCGAACCCGGGACCTCTGAGTCTGAACCCGGTGGCTCAGCCACTAGACCAAAGAGGTGGTTAAACTAAAAAACTGCTTTAGTAAAGGCACCCTACGCATCCTTTTATACCCGACGTTTCGACTGAGTTGCACTGGCCGTGGTCACAGGTTGACTTGCAATATGCGTAGGATGCCTTTAGTTTAACCGTGAAGCGTAACAAACAAACAAACAATCTCATTGTCGCAATTTATAATATTAGTTAGGAAGTTATGCAATCTCATAACTACAATGTTATATATTACTTTCGTTTATGATAAAATAAATGTGCAAAGGCCTGTGCAAAGGCCTAGCCTCATAGTACGTACCCGTGAGTCTCGTTTCGAAACAGATGCGAAAACAACTGAGCATTATTTCACAAACACTTTCGTCTGTCAACATTGCTCCTTCAGGACTCAGCATTAGCGTGCGAAGAACCTGTAAACAAGTATGTAATAAGCTACGACCATAAGTTTTTTTTTTCTCGTTTGTCTATTCTGTTTCATGGCAATCTGTTAATTCAAACAATGAGCCATTTGTTTGTTTTTGTTTGATGTCTCTTTTGGATAGGAATATCCAGTGATTTCCTATCACACCTGTTCTTCAGAAAGGGCATACTGTGTCTTTTTAGTCGGGAAAAACTTAAGCTCCCTGTCCCCTCGAGTTTTGATGCCAATTGGTTGGTATGTTCATGTAGTCGGCTTTGATACTTCTCGCTGTATTTGGCAATTTCCTCCTTGACGGTGCGGATATTCAGGTCCATGTGTATAAGCTTGTTGCTTATGAAGTATGGGATGTCAAGCATAGTACGTAATGTTTTGTTCTGAAATCGTTGGAGAATCTCGATGTTGCTATTGCTTGCTGTTCCCCAGAGTTGGATACCATATGTCCAGATTGGTTTTAAAATGGCTTTGTAGATCGTCATTTTACTGTTCTGACTTAGCTGCGATCTTCGTCCCATCAGCCAGTACATGTTTCTGAGTTTCACATCAAGCTGCTTTCTTTTAGTCCATATATGTTTTCGCCAAGTGAGACGTCGGTCAAGGTAGATCCCCAGATATTTGGCGTCTTCAGCTTGCGGTATGGGTATGTTATGGAGAACAACAGGTGGACAGTTCCTTTTGTTTAAGGTAAACGTGACATGTGTTGATTTGCTTTCATTAGCCTTAATGCGCCATGTGTCCAGCCACATTTCAACTTTATGCAGGTGTGTCTGCAAATTAGCAGAGGCAGTGTTGAGGTTGTCATGTACTGACAATAGTGCTGTGTCGTCTGCATAAGTAGCCGTGGTAGTGTCATCATGCGTTGGCAAGTCGGCTGTGAAGATCAGATAGAGAATTGGTCCCAAAATACTCCCTTGCGGAACCCCAGACTCTATTTTGCATAGTTGTGAGGTTTCAGTCTCATATTTAACCTCAAAACAGCGCCCGTTCAGGTAAGATCCAATCAATGGGAAAAATGAATGTGGAAGGGTCTCTTTAACTTTGAACAGTAGTCCATCGTGCCACACCTTATCAAATGCCTGTCCAATATCGAGAAAGACAGCGGAGCAATATTGTTTGTTTTCCAGTGTTCGAGCAATGGTGTCAGCAAGGCGATGCACTTGTTCTACAGTGCCGTGATGTTCTCGAAATCCAAACTGATGGGATGGGATAATTTTAGTCAAGTGTTGACGCATTCTGACCAGGATGATTTTTTTCCATTAGTTTTCCAATTAGTGGAAGTAGGCTGATTGGTCTGTAAGAGCTTGCTTCACTAGGCGGTTTTCCTGGTTTGGGCACCATCACTACTTGAGCTATCTTCCACTGTCCAGGAAAGAAGTTAAGCCTCAAACAGGCATTGAAAGTCATTGTCAGAAGCAGAATACCCTTCATCATAAGTTGTTTCAGTAGAGTAGTCAATTTGATCGTATCCTGGCGATTTACCATCTTTCAAGGAGTCTATTTGTCTTTTTACTTCTTTTGGAGTAACACACTTTAAAGGTAAGCACATCTGTAACGGTGAATTCAAGTACGAATTAACCTCTTTGTCATGGTCCGGGTTAGTACTTCGGTGCGGTTGGAAGACTGATTGGAGATGCTCGGCGTACCTGGTTGCCTTTTCCCGATCTGATCGAGCCCAGGAACCACAACTTAATTTGATTGGTGGCACGTGTACCACTGGCCTTTTAAGCTTTTTAGTTACTTTCCACAGAGAATAATTGGTTTTTTCAGATGGAGTAAGGCTGGCCAGATAAGTTTGGAGATTCTTGTCATTGTCTTCTTTGATAAGTCTCTTAAGATCATGTGAAGCCCTGTTGAAAGCCGTTTTATCACTGGGATATCGAGAATTTTGCCATATCTTTCTCAATCTTCGGCGTTCATTTACTTTGTCCTTAATGTGTCTAGGGTAGTAATGAAATTGAGGTAACCGAGTTCTTTGTTTAGGGGTTGACTTATATGTAGAATTGTGGATTAACTTGTTTAGACCTTCAATGGCAGATTCCACATCATTGGGATTTTTTAATGGTAATTTTATATTTACATCATTAGTGATGCTATCTCTATAGCAATCTCAGTCAGTATTACGGTTATAAAGTCCTATGTTACGTTCCACCATTACCTTTTTGCAGTCAACATTGAGGATGACAGTAAGTAAAAAAAGAAATAAAAGCCTATTACTGCCCCACAGCCGGGCAAAGATCTCCACAAATTGAATTCAAGTTGTCACTACAATTGATGGGTAATGGCATAATCGCCATGCTTGCTTAGTGTAAAATGTAATGAAAGTATATATCTGTTGCAATAAAAGTATTATCTATCTATCTTGCCAAATACGGGTTGGATATCAAGTGCTTAGACACTGGCCCACCAAAAACTTGCAAAATACCAAGTAGAATTTTTTTTGTTATCTAAATTGTGTTCATAAATAATTGGGTTAGTAATGAATATTATATTGAAATGAAACACTTTTTACGGATTAACTCGCGTTTAATTTACTATTTACATAGTTTACTATTTACATTATATCTAAGATCAATTTGTCCACTTTATTAAAAGATTGTATTGATTGCAAATATTGTGTATTAAACAAAGTTTTAGCAATATTAGCACTTTAACAGCTGATCACATACTGGGTACGGGTGGGTGGGATCGTCACAGGACGCTGATCACATCCTTTGTATGGCATTGACTTTCTTAAATAAATATACTAAAATAAATAAATAATATACATATGTTTTTAATTCCTTTCCTAAAACTATATTAGACGATTGTTTAAACGAAAATATAAATACTTATAGATGTACAACAAATAGTTTTTAATTGTCGGTTGCCTTAGTTGAGAAATATCTCAAAAATCTTGATATTGCTAAGGGTTGCGGACCGGATGGGGTTCCTCCCGTATTTTTAAAATCGTGTCATCGCTGTCTCGCGTTCCCTCTGTTTTGTCTGTTTAATTTATCTTTAAAGAGTGGTAAAATGCCTCAAATTTGGAAGAGGTGTCAGGTCATCCCCGTATTTAAATCTGGTGATAGGCATAACATAGAAAACTATAGACCAATTTCTAAAATAAGCACAATTCCAAAGATGTTTGAGAAAATCATTTACGATAATATTTTTTCTTTCTTATGACCCTTATTCAATAATCAGCAACATGGCTTCATTGATCGGAGATCCACTGAAACTAATCTCTGTGAGTTTGTCCATAGGGTGGCAACTTAAACGAATGATGGTTTTCAGGTCGATGTAGTGTATACGGATTACTCCAAGGCATTTGATAAAATTTCACATATTGATACAGAAACTTGGTGGAATCGGTATACACGGGGACTTATTGCGTTGGCTTGAGTCCTACTTGAGAGAGAGAAGTCAGGCTGTTACAATTAAGGGCTTCTGTTCATCGTTTGTCCCTGTGCCATCAGGAGTTCCTCAGGGCTCTCATCAGGGTCCACTTTTCTTTAACATATTTATTAATGACGTATTTACTGCATTGAAGCATTCAGAAGTTCTAATTTATGCCGATGATATGAAAATCTTTAGAAATATTAATTCATCCTCTGACTGCGCTTTGCTTCAAAATGATCTTAATGACCTCTTAGTGTATTGCAATGAAAATCATCTCCTGCTCAATTCAAAAAAATTTAATACTATCTCGTTTATCCGTAAACCTAATCCGATTAAATTTGACTATCATATAAATAATGAACCCATTGAGAGAGTGACCGAGTTGAGAGACTTAGGAGTTTATCTAGACTGTAAGTTATCTTTTAATAGACATGTAGACCATATTACAACTAAAGCTTTCCGGATGCTTGGATTTGTGCTTAGGACTAGCAAAGATTTTAAACAGTGCTCCACGCTTACACTATTGTTTAACGCCTATGTGTGTTCCGTTTTGGAATATGCATCGACGGTATGGAATCCTCAATATCAAATTTATATTGATGCTATTGAGAAGATCCAGAATAAAATGGTTAAGCACCTTAATTTTAAAGCTTTGCGTTTTAACCAATCAGTTCCTTATTCCCATTCACTAAAAGATCGTCGTACGGAGAGAGATCAAATCTTCCTTTATAAGATCTTAAATAACAACGCTGATTCACCATTTCTTCTTGAGAATATCTTTATGAGATGCCCTCTGACAAGTTCTCGTTCTCTGAAACTGTTTTCGATACCTTTGGCTAAAACCAATTACGTAAGTAATACTTTTCTTCTTAGATCCTGTACCATGTATATTAAGTCATTCATTGAGGTTGATCTATTTAATTGTAAGCATGTAACAATATTTAGGAAACATATAAGAGATTTGTTGTACTCAGAAATTTATTAGCCCCTTTTTTTTAGGTTTGAATTAGTAACTTTAATTTACTATAATTTATTCTAAAATTTTTAATTTATTTTTCAAGTAATTTTATTAGTCATTGTTTTAATTTGGTAAATATATTTTTATTAATTATCTTTTATTTTTTTATCAATTAACTGCTTTTTTATAATTGTAATTTAATCAAATTTAATTTATATACATTATTACTATTGAATTGAATTCTTGCGCATGTTATTGATACATACTTATGTGATTGTTTTTTTTTTGTGGAAACTTTGCTGATTTTTGTTCTATGTATATTTTGAAATAGTATGATTACGTAATTGTTTGTTTCCCTAATAAAGAAATAAAAAAAAATATTATAAATTTTACAATATCGGCTAAAATTTCCGGCATACCAGGAAAGATGCACTTTGAAATAGTCGGCTGTTAAAATGTTAAATAGTATGGTAATAGATATAGTATAGATAATATATTAGTAGTATTATTAAATAGTTCCTTACTTGTAATATTTTCATGAGCACAACTCCATCCGAGGAGTGGTCAGTGCCCACAAACCGGGCATGAGTGACGGCATCAGCTATGTCTTCCACAATTGCTGGCACACTAGGATGGGTGGGATCTGAAAGTAGGTTAGGTTAGATTATGGTTTAGATAGACAATGACTAAAATATTAGTGATGCTGACTTAATAACAATTTTTTTTAAATATGATGTGGCTGTTATCGCCATCTTACAAAAGCGCTGTTTGAGAATTATAGCCTTAGCGGGGAGAAGAGATACATGTAGATTGCTGTTTGTTAAGTTTCGCGTTCTTACAGTGACTTCAGTCTATATCTTTGAGTTATGTAGACTTGTCAGAAGACACGCCCGCTACTTTCCTAAGATCGGAGACAAGCAGTCGATACGTGTCTCGCCGTAGAGAGAATGATATAGTCGTACCCAAAGTGCATCTTGCGACTTATAGGAATGGTTCATACTATATGGCTGTTAAGGTGTACAACCATTTGCCAAATTACATAAAAGCCCTCCAAGACAGTAAATTTGAGAATGAGCTAAAAAAAATTTTAATTGCTGAAGCCTTCTATAATATGAAAGAATATTTTGGAAAAAAAATATAAATATTATATGGGTAATTCATTTATATACTTTCATTGATTTTAATTTTATTACTTACTTTTATTGAATTGTTTAATTTTGTTTTAAATGTAATTTATTCATGTAATGTAATGCTTAAAATATCAATTTATCACTATAATTATTACCTCCAAATTATAAAATCACAATGCCCTGAAAGGGTAAATTTGTAGCACACTAAAACATCTATTTTATACACTAACACTAACACCACTGTTATGTTCTGATTGCTATAAATTTAATGTGAATAAATGAATATGAATATGAATATACCCGAACAAAGACTAACATTTCAGATAGATAATGGGTGACAAATATTGCTGACTTTGACTGAACAACAATATTTCCCGAATTGTCCCAACAAACGCTTTTAACAGTAACTCACCCACCAGCATATAACCACCCAACAAGTTTAAGGAACAAGATGGTAATGAAGATGGAAAGATAAATGGATGGATAAAAGTAATATATCAATACACAATGCAATACTTAGAATTAAAATATATTGGCTCAGCTAACAAGTAAGGGAGTACTAAATATGCCATTTATTATGTCTCTAATTACAAAAAAAATATAAAAAAAACATTTTAATGCATTAGTTTAGGGCTTCCCTACATAGTTTTCAGTTAATAGTGCAGAAACTTTAATTTGAAAGTGTAGATTCTAACCTGGGGGCTAATTGTCTAACTCTAACACCTATCGCAATACCTTTCAAGTACAAGTAGCTACATTGCTTTGCTAGTTTGCTTATTTAAAACTAATAATAAACTAACGTTTTACAATAAGCCCCCTCATCTCAAAAGTTATTAGAAAACTTTATAGAAATAACAGTCTAAGAAACTGAAATGTGTTTCGAAAACATTTCAAGAGTTCTCTAAGGTCTTTCTTAAGATGTAAACAATTTTAAAGAAGCAATATACCTATATTTTCAAAACAGCGGTAGATATAATACTTTATTTTAGTCTGCAGCTTTAAAGTTATGTCTCCTACACAGCATAACTTAATGTTCTTCTAATAAATATAATGTTAGAAAAATACATTATGGTAAGCAAGTAACTTTTTATTAGAAGACCAGCACCTCCGTCTCTTCATTACCACAAACCATGTGAAGGGTATGAAACGTCAGTAATAAAAACAACAAAGTTAATAACACGAGTTTCATCCCTAAACTGTGTTTCACTTCAATGTGTAGTGTTTGCTGCGTAAACCTTAGGAAACAATATAATGTTAGACATTTTATACTTAGTATTAGGTTATAAACTTGCCTATAATTCCATAAGATAAAAATTTGTGTATGGCTGATAGTGCAAGACTAGTCACTGGTCCTGTGGTTTCTTTGCTTCTAATAACTTCTAGGAATGGACTGAGATACGTCGCCGGATCAAGGAGTCTCAAATCATCTACTTGATTGAGGATTATCTTCAAGTCTTGGAATGTCCTCATCAAAACATCATACTCTTCGTTGGGAAAAGAATGTGATCCCCAACGAGTACTCCGTCGCATGGCTGTGACAAGCATCGCCATCTCGCCCTGAACGACAAAGATCCCGTTCCCAGGAAGCGACATTTTACTTATTTTTCTAACTACAAGTGAACAACCATCAACTCTGTAGAAGACTATCTTGATTTTTTCAGCTGCTAACACAAAACTACATATTTGTATTGCATTAAACAGTAGTCCACACTTTTGGTTTTGATTTGTTCATCAATATTCACTAATCTAGAACAAAATTTCAACAAAATTACTGATAATTCACAATTTGATTAACATCACAATCATCACGATCCGATCATGTTGACATGTTGACGTTTCAAAATTTTAAATGAGCTACTTCCCGCTAGATGGCGGGACTTTCCAGATGGGATGATAAAAAATTGTTAAAACACAGAGAACTTGTATGTGTTCTGTTGTGACAGAGAATGTGATACTGAAATGGTAGTTTTTGATATCGGATTCTTAAGGCCCCAGTACACATTGGCGCACTGCCGGCCATTGCCAATAAATTGTAGACAAATGTAGGCCACGATCACTAGGCGTTCATACATTGGCGTATGTTGTAGCGATGAGTAGCTCGCGAGCGAGTTGTTTAAAAGAGCCGGCTCACCTATTCTAGCTCAACGTATCTTTAGCTCACTCCCGTTCAATTTAGCTCAGTGTTCATTTTAGCTCAATTAGCTCAGTGTTTCATCGGAATATGTCGGCTCGGAATTGAAAGCGGCTGGCCTCGATATACAAAAGGGTTAGGGTGTCGCAAAGGTGGTGCAGGACAATATTTTCTGTTGATTTTAAAATGGAGCTTTAAAACATAAAAACTTAGAAAAAAATTAAGGTAACTTTTTATAAAAACGCGAATATCTCGAAAACGGTGCGTCGTAGCAGAAAGAGAAAGAGAGCAGTAGTAGTAGAATTTTGGCCCCCCTGTAAAACCGCGCAGGAACCTGAGCGGTATCCGATGTACTTATAAAAAAAAAACTTTTTAGAAAAAAAAATTAAAAAAATAATCTAAATTTTGTACGAAGCTAGATTTCTGTTTTCTAATAAAATAAAATACATCAAAATTCAAGACAATCGCTACGCTGCGCTTCGCGCTATTTCCTGAACAGTACACTTAAACGACTCAAGAGCCTTCTATCTTCATGAACTACACTGAGCTAAATGAGCTACTGAGCTAGAAGAGCTATATACCTCTTGACTGGGTAAAGAGCTAAACGGCTCTTATCTCTTCAAAGAGCTAAATTTCTCATGACTAGTGTGTTGGCCCAATGATCATTGCTGCCGGTAGTGGTGGGTAAATTTACCTTTTTTTGTGAATCGATTCGAAACTATACAACCTTAATTTTTCTTTATATAAAACCAATCAAGTGTGAGTTCCACCCATGAAACTGAACAGCTTTCCCCAAGAAACCTATGTGAAAAATGACAAAAAAAGTTTCGACCTCCCATACAAAACTGTCCGATCAGCTGATGACAATAGTATGAGAGGTAGATTTTTTTTGTCATTTTGGATATAGGTTTCTTTGGGAAAGTTGTTCAGTTTCATGGGTGGAACTCACACTTAATTGGTTTTGTATAAAGAAAAATTAAGGTTGTATAGTTTCGGATCGATTCACAAAAAAAGGTATATTTACGCACCACTACGGGCAGCAATGAGCATTGGGCCAACACACGCCAATGTATGAACGCCTAGTGATCATGGTGGCCTACATTTGTCTACAATTGGCAATGGCCGGCAGTACGCCAATGTGTACTGGGTAGGTATGACGGACGGAGTGCAAGATGCCTAGTATAGTATAACAATAAAGGATTCGTAAAACTTTACTTACCTGATACTACTAAAGCAAGTAACAAATAATATGATTTTTATTTCCCGATTTGATCCAAAAATCGATTCAGACGCCTACGATTCATCACGATCCAAAAATTCGATCCAAGAAGAAAAATTATGCATCATGCATCACTATTACACAGTAAACCTTAAGGCCGATTCACACCTCTTTAAGTAAATATGTTAGTAAAAAGTTCAACTTACTACTTCCTTGTTTTCTTAATGCGATTGGTAGACAGACTTACTTGCCTTGCCGCCTGGCGTCAACACACACGTAGTTTTTACTTACTTACTTACTTAAGAATGTGTGAATCGGCCTTAATGTCACTTTTTATATTATTCTAATTTGTTTTATTAGTTTGGTAACACCGTTAACATGTCTGACGGCCGTGTAGGTAATACTTTTCTGACAAAATATCAGAAAATCAGAGTTTTTTCTTTGTTCTCCAGGATCTAATATTAGTTATTTCAGATTGGATGTAATTGTAAGTAGCCAATAGCATTATCAATAGTATTTTGGCATCATTTTAGAAATTATGTGTGCATTTCTCGATGAATGTGCGTTGTCACGCGTGCAATGGCTATCGACACAGATTTGTCATTTTTCTCTTTTTGTGATCGTGTAGTTATTATTACCACGTCTCTCGTTACGTATTACAGGCAGATTACTGAGTGAGCGCAACAATGGTTAAGAAAAAGAGACAATGTGATCCTGGCGAGAACGGAGACGAATCGACAGAGTCCTGTGACGAAAATGTCAAATCCGCATGTCCTCACGTCGCGAAGGCTGTCGATCTCACCCGCCTGAAGAAATCGCTGAAGACGGGAGGCTTCGATAAAGAATGTTCAGAGTGTGCGAAGACCGCCAAAAATGAGGTTTCCGACCCAGATTACGAAGAAGACCTCACTCTTTGGATGTGTCTGCGTTGTGGGACTCAGCTGTGCGGCCGAGCGCGCAATAAGCACGCTCTGAACCACTTCAACACTCCCCACTCGGACTGCCATGCCATAACGGCCAACACCACCACCTGGGAGCTCTACTGCTACAACTGCAACAATGAAGTTACAGCTACCAACTCCAAAAAGCTCCATGAGTGCATAGAATATCTCAAAAAGCAAGCGATTGCCGGAGGCAATCCTAAATCCTTGCCCCCTATCGAATTACCATATGAAAACAATTCTAAAATTGAACTTGTTCTGCCAGTAGACCCCTTAGTCAAAACAGACAAAGGCAAAGATAAAGCAATGGCACTAAGTTTGCCGAGAGTTAGGGGATTATCAAATTTAGGAAACACATGTTTTTTCAATTCTGTAATGCAGTGCTTAGCCCAAACACCGTATTTAGTGCAAGTTCTACAGGAAATGTCTGGGCCGGGTGAAAGGTTTACTTTGCCTGGCGGAAAACTGAAGTTGAAGATAGATCGTGAAGAAGCAAAGGAGGTTGACCTCCCCCCAATCGCAGGGCAGCTGGCAGAGTGGGGGACCCTCACTAAAACTTTAGCTGAAACGTTAATTGACCTCCAATCAGGTAGAAATCTTTGCTACATTATTGTTCTTTACATAACACATAGTAGAATAGCCCTTTACAAGGCCACTGATTTCTAAATTCAATTATAGGAAGGTTTAGTAATTAAAAGCAAGAATTAAGTTGGTTTATGAAAACATTAATTGCACTTATATCAAAAAGGTCAAGGGGCTATATTATTTTCAACCATTTTTTTGTATTACGTACATACCTGTATTAATTTTTTTTCTGTCAATATGGGAAGTTCACAAACTGTATATTGTGTGGTCAACCTATTCCCAATATTTATATTTGGAATGACCTACTTTCCTTTTGGCCTGTTATGAGGATTGGCCTAGAATTTGAAGAGACAAATCTGATTCCACTGAAATGTTTATGTATAGTTACATAATTAATGTTAAGCTCTCTAAGCAGTTAATGTAATGCCTAGAATTTGGACAATAGTAATTAAATTATTGAAGACTTAAAATAAAACATTTAAATTTTTTATATTTAAAATGAAACGATATAATATGAATCTTCTCGTCTCTCTATCACTAGCTTATAGCCCCCAATCTCGTTTGTGATGACTACACTTTCTCACAAGGACCTGTTACCAAATAAAAAATAAGGCCTTATCTTGTTCATAGTCTGTCATTGCCAGCTCTTCTCAGTACAAGGTTTGTTTCTCTATAGACCTAAGAACTATATGGCATAGCAAAGTGTTCAATTATTGTATCCAAAATAAACTATTTAAAATTTTATTGATTTTGCAATTGTTTTGCCAAGTTTAGAAAACAATATTGTATTTGTTCAGGTGAAGGTGGTGTGTTTACTCCGAGGAAGCTGTTGATGTTCCTGGTGAACAAACTGCCTCAGTTCGGTGGCGGCGACCAGCACGATGCACACGAGCTGCTGAGGCATATGCTAGAGGCTGTCAGGTACCTTACTTTATATTCCAATCTAGTAGGGACTTAGATCAGATCGGTGACATTCTCGTTAAAGGGCAGGTCTAGAGTACCCTAAACCAATGTGCATGTATAAAAAAGTTATGAGTAGAGATTGGATATAAATAATCATAAAAATTAAAAAGCCTTTTATTTCCAAATGCTGGTGTTGCCAATTACCATTTTTACAGATTGCAAGTTGTTAGTATTGTTAGTATTTTCTTAGTTTAGTTAGTATTGTTAGTATTTGTAGATTTGGACCCCACTCTGGGTGTAGGCCTCCTCCAGCTTTTTCCATGCTGCTGTCTTCCGCTTTTTTCAGATTGGATATTCAGATGCATATTTACCTGAAGTTAATTTTTAGCTAACATATTATGGAAGTGGCTTCTTCGAATATTTTTATCAACATAAACTAATGCTACACTTAACTTATTACAACGTAAAAGGTGGTTTTTGCTTCAACAACAATCAAATCACTGACAATTAAAGAAGAGAAAAGCAACCCTATCATGTTGTAACAAGGCAACTGTCATTTGTGTTAAATTGGGTTTATTACTTCTCTCGAAATATAAATATAGTCTCTCCTCATCGATTTCGACGACGGCGACAATAAAGTTGCCCTTATGAATTAAATGTATATATATAGGAGGGTTTGGGTCTCTCTTTTCGGATTTAGTGTTTTAGGTTGAGTGAGTTAAGACGGTTTTCCTCAAAAGTTTTTATATTTTTAAAGATGGTAGAGCGCCATCAAGATCTATTAGAAGCGACCTCTTCCCAACCTGGGCCCTGATTCTGTATCACAATCTATAGATTCCACACCTAAACCTTACCGCGCACAAACGTCAAACGCATACGTTTTTGGGAAGATATCGTATCTTTTTAAGGAATTAACGTGGTTTTGAAACAAGGAATCGTTACAGAATAAGGGCCCTGTAGATTCATTAGCGCAGGTGTTTAGGTGTCTTTTGAATAGTCTTTGTAACGCAGATGCTGACCGCCGTGTTTCCGTTTACCCTCTGTGATCTCAGAATAAAAGACAACTTTGGGTAACCGGCGGTCATCCATGCGAAAGACGTGTCTACACCACCCGAGCTGACGCTGCATGAGAAGAGCTTCCAAAGTGCAGCAGATCTCTGTACTAGAGGTACTTTATGCTGACGACGTATGCCTCATGTCTAACAATATGGCGCATCTCCAAAGCTATGTTGACGCACTACATCTATCCTGTCAAAGGTTCGGCTTGGTTATCAGTGCTGCTAAGACCCAAATTCTAAAACAGTCACCCAGGGGCTGCGAAGCTGATAAAGCGATACTAAATCTGAATGGAAATCCACTAGAGGAGGTATCGCACTTTAAATATGTAGGTAGCAATATCCGGCACGATAACACTTTAGCTTCGGAGATACCTTCGCGCATCGCAAACGCTGTTGCTAGTTTCGGACGACTCATGGATCGTGTCTGGTAGTCTCATGATCTCAAGCTAGAGACGAAGATGAGCGTCTATAAAGCGCTAATCTTACCTGTCCTACTATATGGCTCAGAGACATGGTGCCTTTACAGAAAAGACATTAAGAAACTCGACACATACCACTTTTAGATGTCTCAGATCCATCCTTAATATCAAATGGCAGGACCGTGTGCCAAATACTGAGGTTCAGCGTCGCTCCGGCATTTATGGCATGGTGTCGAAATATCGAAATATACACTTGATCCCGAAATCGCGAGATTTTATTGATAAAAAGTGCTTTCTTTAATAACCAACATAGTAACTTTAGGTAAATATGCATCTGAATATCCGATCTCTAGTAATGAGAATAAGTGAGGCAAAGGTTTTGTGTCAGGATCATAGCAAATAGAAAGCTGTGGTCTGTGATGTATATGAAATGAAATGAAATTTACATCTTTCCTGTTACATTTTATGAATATTGATTGAGGTGTATGGAGGTGAGCCGTATGTACTATGTAGTAGGGACCTCATAGTATTTAAAGCAAACATTGATAATATTTATTATTATTGATTTATTCATCAGTCTGACTGGCATGAGGTGGCTTTAGATCCTTTTAAACCTGGGGGTAATTACCCCTGCGGGGGTAAAATAGTTCTTTTGCAGGGTAATAATAAAATTTTGTGGTTTTTAGCATTTATCTGCAGTAATAGATTCACTTGAGTAATATTTTCTGAACATGGATAATCGTCAGACAACTCTTGGATATTAAGATCATTTTCTGCAAGAATTTTTACGAAGGGGTAAAATCAGTTTCCCTAATAGATCATAGGGGTACCAAGATTAAAAAAGTTAGGAACCACTGCTCTAGATAAAGATGGATGGAAGAACCTGGCCTTTGCCCAGCAGAAGCAAAAAGTTTATTTGTAAAATTAAAGTTATCCAATCATGTTATTAACACCACACGCATGATATTAATACCATAACAGGATACAGGTAGCTGATATTTTGGTTTTGTAGACAAAACTGAGGTATTTTTATGCTTTGATTTTATTACTAACTAAGTAGGCACAGAGATCCAAAGAGAGTATACAGAATAAGAGTCTCCATCTGGATCTGTCTTCCTGCACGTCATTCTCTTGGAATCCCCAAGTCCTTCCTTTTTTACTACTAATTACAATTAATACCGGCAGGCAGTTGAAACAGCTGATAGTTGCCTGTATCCAATGTCAACAAAATTATTGTTTTAATAATATTGTGTTGTGTGTCTAGTCTGTTTTGTTTTAAAAGTGTAAAGTCCGCAATGAAGCACTGATTGCTTTAGTGCCATGCCATAACAAAGCTGTGCTATTAGGGTTAGCTACTAGTATTTTTATTGTTTATTAAATAAATAATGATAAATAAATATATGTATTTACGCTTACACCATTTATCTAGTCCAAGATAAGCTTCTTTTGAAACACGTTAATATGGTTAAACTAGATAACGGATAAATATGCAATAAAAATAGAAAAACACCCAGACCGAAAATCAATTTAGAAAAACAGTTTTCTCTAAATTGACCCGACCGGGAATTGAACCCGGGACCTCGGAGATGTGGCGACGCCAGACCCGGCGCGTTAACCACTCGACCACGGAGTAGTACAATAAACGATGACCTCCGTGGTCGTCCATGTTTCACCTATGATGTTACTTAGTCAGATAAAGAAAAAAGATACCTACTTCTTCCTCACAAAGTAATAACAAATGAAACTGATAAAATTGTAATGTAAATAACTGCTTATCATTGCATTGATAATTTTTAATCAGAATCTTATCAACTGTGGGTCAAACTATACAAATCTTTAATGTCAACAATGTGATAAATGAATTGCATTATGCATAAGAGAGTTCTTTTGTTACCTTTGTTCCTAAATATTCAGAATCTCATTAAGCTATGAATGCTTCAAGGTATAATCCTCACTACTTAGGATACACATACATTTTATGCTTTAACATATGCATTTTGCCTTTATTTTACCTGATGCTAACTGACACTGGGGGTAGCGATGCGCGTTTGTCTGGCACAGACTATAGCTCGTTAGATTAGTTGTTAAGTCTTAACTACAAGTTAGTTAACTGTTTTTTTGTATTATTATTAGTATTGACGTCAATAAGTGCCTGTAAAGGTTTACATTGAATAAATAATTTGACTTTGATGATTAGGCCGAACATGGAAGCACACTTCACCCGGAATGCTCAACTACTGAGCAACAACTGACTATCTTATCTCCAACTGCTGGAACACGACAATACCACAAACATTGATGTTATGGCGATATACATACACATAATCGCGACTATTATCCCTGAAGGGTTAGTCAGAGACTAGGCAATGAGGGCCGCAAAAGCAGTCCTCTGCCATAGTCCACTTTTCACCAAATAGTGACTGCACATGTGCTCAGTGTGACAGGTGGTGAGCCCATCGCTCTATGTGCAGTCTTTAGTCCGTTAGTCGACTTTTACGACACCTAAGGGGATAGAGGGGTAATAGTATTCTTTCACCGCTACTCGTCACCACACGGTTACGACACAGGTATGGCGATATATTTAGATAATATTGTGAGTGCTGGACAGGCGGTCTTAACGAGCCCTACTACTAATCAAACCGAGTATAAACATGTACCCCCTTGCTGGGAATCGAACCTCGGACCTCTGGTTCGATTCCCTGATTAGACCACAAAGATGGTTAAATAGGCGTTCTGTTATATCCGTGATTTGTAAAGGGTTGTGCTGACAAAGAATGCTTTGTCAGCCCTCTCTGCAACATTGTATCATTAGAATATTACGTAGTTAGAACTGGAAGACTGGCCGACCAGTCAACCGGCAACCTTTGTACAACACACTCGCGTTTAATATTAATAAATCTTTTTTAAAAACCCTTTGTGAGTTTCTCGTATAACATTGGTGGCAGCGGTGGGATCTTTAAAGATCCAGGGGTTCGCCTCAGTTCCGTGAAAGTGAGTCCAGTTACGCGAGTGTCTCAACAAGTGATTTCTTGAAACCGGTTGAACTCATCTCCAAAAAACGGTCACCCATCCGAACCATTTTCAGTGACCTCAACAAAACGGTCACCCATCCGAGCTGATTCCAGTGAACGCGATCTACTTCCATATCCAGTTATCAAATATACTATTTTGTGCTAATTACGATTTATCGTCAATCGACTACTACTTCCTGCTGTATCCAGAGACCTGCAACCTGGTATTCATGAGCCAGATCACCATCATCGCTACGTTCCTGTAAGTGAAAACTATTCTACATCTGTGTCTATGAAGTCAAGTGAATATAAAAGTGAAAGTGCATAAAACTAAATTCGTTTTAAGAGTTCAGTTAAGCTTAAAACATTTTTTCCATTGTTCTAAAAATAGTTATTCATTAAGTTATTAATCCTTTGTTTCAATCTGAGATCAGTGTAGCGTTATCGCCCGCGGTCCGCGTCCGGCGTCTTATCGCTTGTTTATATTAACGAATACCGATGCCCAAAGACGAACAAAGCATGACGCAACCGGCTAGAGAAATAGACTTAAATATCCTCTGTAAATTTATTAAGAAGTTCGATGGTAACCGAGAAAATTTAAATGCATTCATTAACAATTGCAGAAATGCAATTAATCTTGCTGCTACACAGCAGCAAGATATTCTTTTAAAATATATTATTTCGCAACTCGAGGGACGAGCAGAAACCGCTTGTTCCATAAAAGAATTCGAAACATACCAACAATTAGAGGATTTCTTAAAATCGCAATTCGGTGAACGAAAACACTACGCCGCACTGCTCTCAGACCTTCAAGCGTGTCATCAGTTGTTTAACGAAACAGTCAATCAGTTCGCGCTTCGGATAGAATCATGCCTGTCCAAATTATTAACTGAAATCAACATATCTATTCCAACTAAAAAGAAAGCCGAACTGGCAGGCCGTGTCGCTGCTATGCAAGACCTAGCTCTGCATACTTTTATTTTGGGTTTGAGCCCCAGACTGTCAACAGTAGTTCGATGCCGCGATCCAGAGACGTTAAATGACGCAATTAATTCTGCCTTGTCGGAAGAAAAAATCATTCAATCTACTCTTCGCAAGACTAATACTAGCTTTTCTCAAAATCAGTGGCGACCTAATAGACAATCGCCGAACTTCAATCATAATCGATCATTTACACAGCGTGGCACGAATTTTACTAATCAAATTAATCATGAAAATGTTATGCCTTCTACTTCCAGATATAATCCGCCAGTGTGTCGATACTGCCAAATTCCAGGGCACACAATAGAGCGTTGTCGTAAACGCGAATATAATAATAGACGCTTTAATAATAACCAAAACAATTTTAACCAAAAAAATCGTCCTTCGCCTAATTTTAACTTTCAAAGTCGTAATCAGCCTATTCATGTCGTTAACTCAGAAGAACAAGGTACTGACGAAACAGACAATCATTTAAACGGGCAAAATTTCCCGTCCGGTACCGTGCGAGAAATTTAAGCGCTAAAATCGATACCAGATCTAATTCTCTAATTCATTCTATATCTAATTCTATTACTAATTCAAATCCTACCTACAAACAGGGTAACCAGCCCCAAACTTTTGGTAGAGATCTTACTAATTCAAATCCTACCTACAAACAGGGTAACCAGCCCCAAACTTTTGGTAGAGATCTTACTAATTCAAATCCTACCTACAAATAGGGTAACCAGCCCCAAACTTTTGGTAGAGATCTTACTAATTCAAATCCTACCTACAAACAGGGTAACCAGCCCCAAACTTTTGGTAGAGATCTTACTAATTCAAATCCTACCTACAAACAGGGTAACCAGCCCCAAACTTTGGTAGAGATCTTACTAATTCTAAACAGCCCACTAACAAACAGGGTAATCAGCCCCAAATTCATAGTGGTGTCAAAAAATCTATTTCCATTACTTTACCTACTAATGACAAGATATCAACGTCTGAATATTCTCTTTCTACTCCTCGCAGCATACCTGAAAAAGAAAAAGAGAAAGTTAGCATATACAATATTACTACAAATCCAATAAGAAAATACTTACCTTTTATCGAAGTCCAGACATCAGTATCCTCTAAGCCTTTAACACTTCTAGTCGACAGCGGAGCATCTATAAGCTTAATTCAATTATGTTCTGTAGAAAAAATGCCTAACAAAATAATAGAAAACTTTGCAACCTTTACTGGAATAGGATCAACAATTAATCCTATGCAGTCACAAGGTTCTATTCTTGTAGAATTCGATTCATTAAGTCATCAATTTCATCTCGTCGCCGGCTTAGACTTTCCATATGATGGAATCATAGGAAATGACTTTTTATCTGAATCTCACAGTAAAATTGATTTCGAAAAGGATTTACTAATAATTGATAAAGAAAAACTTAAACTTAAATTTAATGAACCCATTTATACCATTGCACCTCGAACAGAAACAATCATAGAATGTTCAGTACTAAATCCTGAAATAAAAGAAGGACTTATCATAGATCAAAATCCTATTGAATCACTCCTTATAGCCAATTGCATTGTAAAAGTAAAATCAAATCAAAGAGTAAACATTTCTGTCGTCAATATTTCCGAATCGCCTTTGACCATAGGTTCCAATTTAAAGTTAAAAATATCGCCATTAGATAAAAACAACAAGTGTCAAATTATTAATACTATACATCCTTACGACAATTCAAATAACGTTCTAGACCGAACTAATCAAATTCTCGACCTTTTGCGAGTCTCTCATTTAAATCGCGAAGAAACAGATGCTTTATATGAACTCTGTTCTACATTCTCCGATATTTTTCACCGTCCTAACGAACACCTCTCATATACCGACGCTATACAACACGAAATATCTACATCTTCTTCTGATCCTATCAATACCAAATCTTATCGATTTCCTGATGTACACAAACAAGAAGTACATACCCAAATAAATAAGATGCTTGATGAAGGAATTATTAAAACTTCAATGTCACCTTGGTCTTCTCCTATATGGGTGGTACCCAAGAAGGCAGATGCTTCTGGCCAACGTAAATGGCGAGTAGTCATTGACTACCGTCGTCTAAATGATATCACAATAGGTGATTCCTATCCAATTCCCAATATATCAGAAATTTTAGATCAGTTAGGTAAATGTAAGTACTTCAGTACACTTGACCTTGCATCTGGTTTTCATCAGATTAAAATGTCTGAACGCGATGCACCTAAAACAGCCTTTTCTGTCCCACAAGGACACTTCGAATTTACTCGAATGCCATTTGGCCTTAAAAATGCACCTTCTACCTTCCAGAGGTTAATGAATTCGGCTCTTTCAGGCCTACAAGGCATACAATGCTTCGTATATCTAGACGATATCGTGATCTATTCATTCGACCTTGATTCTCACATAAAATCCCTTTCTAACGTCTTCGACAGACTCAGGCATTTTAACTTAAAGCTTCAGCCTGATAAATGTGAATTTCTTCGTAAAGAAGTATCTTACCTTGGTCACATCATAACCGATCACGGAGTAAAACCTAATCCAGAAAAGACTAAAGCCGTTCCAATGTTTCCTCAACCTAAATGTCCCAAAGACATAAAATCCTTCCTAGGCTTAGTATCCTATTATCGTCGTTTTATACCAAACCTATCCAAAATCGCTAAACCTCTTACAAACCTTTTGAAGAAAGACGTCACTTTTCATTGGCAAAACGAACACCAGTTAGCCTTTGAACAATTAAAAACTTGTTTAATTTCCGCTCCTATTTTGGCTTACCCAGATTTCGCAAAACCCTTTGTTTTAACTTGCGACGCTTCTAATTTTGCTATCTCAGCCATTCTCTCACAAGGCCCAATAGGTAATGATAGGCCTATTGCATATGCGTCACGAACTTTAAATAAAGCCGAAAGTAACTACAGCACAACTGAGAAAGAATGCCTAGCAATTATCTTTGGTACCAAAACTTTTAGACCATATCTTTATGGCCGCCGATTTACTATAGTTACTGATCACCGACCACTTAAATGGTTATTCAATCACAAGGATCCGGGATCCAAACTTATAAGGTGGCGATTAAAACTCGAAGAGTTCGATTATGAAATAGAATTTAAAAAGGGTAAAATAAATAGCAATGCCGATGCATTATCTCGATATCCAGTCATTCCTGTTCTTCCTAAAAATAATAATTATTCAAAGCCTGTTGAAAGTCCATCTCAACTTGATAATGACGTTCTCGAAAATCCACAACCTGTATTAAATCCAGATGATTCTCTCCCGTTCAGTCCTATAACAATGGAGGACTTAGATATTCGCCTTCCTTCGAGTCCCCTCGATTTAGATAGTAATGACTTACCTTCTATATCTCTTCTAGATAATGACGATATTCCAATCCATGTATATGATCCTGAAAATACAATTCCTTCAATTTCCAACTTACCTCAAGAACAACAAAATCCTTCACCTTCTAATCTTGATCCTGAAACAAATAAAGAAAATCGTCATAATGACGACTATAACAATTTCTTAAAATCATTTACGAACAAAGATGTAATATTTAACACTTACATAAAAGAACATAATGAAAGTCTCCTTAAAAGTAGCTCTAAAACTATTCTAATCCCTATTTCAATTGACTTTGACGAATCAAATCCCTATGTCCAAGATATTCTCGCAACAACAGATGATCCTTCTGAAATTCTCAACGACGAGCGTGAACTTAATTCTTTCAAAAGGGTAGAAATTAAGGATAAAGTTTATTACTTCCTATTCATAAAACATTATTACTTTGACAACTGCACATATCCTGAAATATTTAAATCTCTTAAGAGTGCACGCGACGATATCTTACTTAAGGGCGAGATAAACGAAATTGCAATATCTGACTTTAAAAATCCTTTTCAACAACTTTCTTTTGTAAAAATATATGGTATGCTCATGTACCTGTTTAATAATACAAATACAACAATAAACATACATCATAACACTATTATATATCCTGTGCCAACTGAAATTTCAAAAATCATGAAAGAAAACCATGATATTCCAGTAGCAGGACATCTAGGTTCAAATAGAATGTATAATAGAATAAAAGAACGCTATTACTGGAAGAATATGCGTACAGATATTGAAAACTATGTAAAAAATTGTAAACTGTGTCAAACTAACAAACCACTTAGAAAAATCAACAGATCTCCCATGCAAATAACAACTAATTCTACACGACCATTCGAAAGAATTAGTCTCGATATCGTAGGCCCATTACCAGAAGCCGGGCTGCAGAAATTAAAATTTATACTTACTCTTCAAGACGATTTAACAAAATTTTCAATTGCCTATCCTATTTCAAATGCTACAGCAGAAGAGACATGTGAATGCTTAGTACATTTTATATCATTATTCGGCATTCCCAAATCCATATTAACTGATCAGGGTACAAATTTCACAGCCGATCTATTGAAAAGAACCTGTGAATTTTTAAAAATAAAGCAAATATGGTCTTCACCTTATCATCCCCAAACTCAAGGTGCTTTAGAACGAAGCCATTCAACTCTCAAAGAATATTTGAAATCATATGTGAACGAAAATCAAACTAATTGGCATAAATTCGTATACACAGCCATGTTGACTTATAATAGCAACATTCATACAACTACACAGTTCACTCCATATGAACTTGTCTTCGGTCATAAACCGTACATTCCGGATAGCATATTTGATTCACGTTCTGACGTCACTTACCCTGAATACATTAAAATGTTACAACATCGTTTGAAAATATCTCGCGAAAAAGCAGTCGAAAATATAAATGCTTCCAAAGAAAGGTCTAAAACCTATTATGATAAACATTCTCGACCAGTAAAGTATAAAGCAGGAGAATATGTCTATTTAAAAAATCATTTAAGACTTCGCAAAGCCCTTTCGCCTTTATGGAAAGGTCCATATAAAATTATTAAAATTCATGGGAATAATTCCCTCACACTCCTTATAAATAGACGTCATGTAAAACATCATTACGATGAAGTCAAACCAGCTTTTGAAAACTAATTTTACTGTTTTATATAAAAAAAAAAATATAAGATTATACTTTTATACAAATAATTTACTTTACTTAATTATAATATTTTAGATAAAAATCATAGATTAGTTTTATTACTCTTTATTATTATTCCTTTTAGGTATTACTTACCTTTTATTACTACTTTAACCATTATCATTATTCTTATATTACAGGATGGCCGCATCATTTTGTAATGGCATCCTAGCCAGTAAAGAACATCAGTATATAGAATATATCACTAAAAGCCCTGGTATACTATTTGACCCTGTCGGCACACTGAGGATTATGAATGACTATTTTCATATTGTTATTCCCGTAGACGTTTCTCCAATAAAATCACATATAGAAAATATTAAAAATGTGTTTGATAATGTTCAATTCTATTGTCGCGAAAGTAACGAAATTGATTATTCACAATGTCAAAATATATTACAACCTCTACATGTGTTATATGATGATATTTTGCGAGATTTCGAATCAATTTCTCATATTATCTCTACTGGTATCTCTAAGAGATCTGCTTGGTTCTCTGGTGTTGGTACCGTATTTAAACACATATTTGGAACATTAGATGAAGACGATGCGAAAAGTTATGATGACGCAATCCAAGTTTTATATAATAATGACAAAAAGCTAGCAGAATCTATTACAAAGAGTATAATGGTTTCACAAACTGCAATTTCTAAAATTAATGATTCTTTACACGAAATAAATATTAATCAGGCCAAATTGAATGACGTCATCGACAATTTATCCTATTCAATTAAAAATGTATCAGATGTTATAAATGTTGTTAGCTTTAAGACCAAACTTAATGTTATTTCTAATATATTACAATCAAATTTGTTAACAATTTCCTTTAAAATTGAAGATCTTTTAAATTCAATTCTTTTTGTAAAAAGTAATATCTTACATCCGTCAATACTTACACCAAACCAAATGTATAATGATATCACTAGCAACCTAAAAGTTGTGCCTAAATATAAGGACTTTCCTGTAAGTTTAGATTTAAGTAATATTCATAAGTTGATCAATGTAGCGGATCTAGTATGTTACTACTTAAATAATAAGTTAATGTTTATTGTAAAAATACCTCTTGTAAGTCTTTCAGATTATAATGTTTATAAAAATATTCCGTTACCAACTCCACATATTAGTGATAGTCCTAATTCTTTTGTGATGATATTACCTTCTGAACAATATTTAGCTGTAAGTAGAGATAAATCCTCGTACACCTATCTCAAAGACTTTAATCATTGTAAAATTATACCTAGAGAAACTTACCTTTGTCAAATAACAGATATATACGCAGTCTTTGCTAGTCCTTCATGTGAAATAGAAATAATCACAAAAGCTTTGCATTCTCTCCCAGAAAATTGTCCTGTTAAATTCATTTCTGGAGATATAGATATTTGGCATAAATTAAATAATAATAATTGGATTTTTGTCCAATCAAAACCTACAAAACTTTCTATAGAATGCAACAATGTAATCTCCGACTTTACAATATCAGGTACAGGTGTACTTAACATGCCAACAGAATGTATAGCTTTCCATAAAAATGTTAAATTAGTAAGAAATGCAAATCCTAGTATAACTATACCATATATATATTCAGAATTCAATATTATAAATGATAGCTGCTGTAATATTAACCGTTTTAAAGAAATCACAATCAACATTCCAAGTTCTAAGATTAAAACTGTAAATTTAAATAATTTAAAATCTTTTAAAGACAACTCTGATCAAATTATAGATTCTTTACAAACTTTAGAAAAACCAAACCTCTCTAATCATATTAGTTTTCCAATCTTTAGCATATTGTCATTTATTGTATGTCTAATAATATTATGTTACATAATTTTAAAATTGTCTAAAAAACGGAAATATTTATGTTATAAAAAACCTTTAGACGAACCTGAACCTGTTGCGGATATCACAATATTGCCTCGATTGCGAGTAACGTAGTTTTACGGAAACTCACCTTCTGTAAGTTTCCTCTTAAAGGGGGGGTTGTTATATCCGTGATTTGTAAAGGGTTGTGCTGACAAAGAATGCTTTGTCAGCCCTCTCTGCAACATTGTATCATTAGAATATTACGTAGTTAGAACTGGAAGACTGGCCGACCAGTCAACCGGCAACCTTTGTACAACACACTCGCGTTTAATATTAATAAATCTTTTTTAAAAACCCTTTGTGAGTTTCTCGTATAACAGTTCGCAGTCTATGGGCGCATAAACTTGCTTCGCGGTGTCGTCTTTAGTTCTCTAATAGAGTCTGGCCAACGAAAGCTGAACCTCGTAGTTATTTGATTGGCAACAGTTTGTCTATAAGTGTGTCTATCTGAGGTGTCATGTCGTATGTCAAATTGATTTTTAAAAAAAAAATGCAGCTGTTTGAGTGACCCTGTGTTACCCACTCATGATTTTTTGAATTTGCCGCGTTTTTCCTGGTTCAGCTTTCGTTAGCCAGACCCTAGCTCAGCATAGTCAGAACACACTGATGCTTTATGTGATGTTATGTTTTGGACATGTGATGTGATGTTTTGGACAAAGTTTATTTCATAAGTCCTTATCCCACCTCCAGGTCGGAGGACCTCCGGCGCTACCAATCCGTGATCCTTAGCAGCCTGGGCATGAGCTCCAAGGTGGATCCAGCTAAAGTGGATGGCGAGGTCAAGCAGAAGGTCAAGTTCTATGGCCAGCAGGCTTCCGACACCATGCTGCGTCCAGAACAGGTATCAACGGTAGACAATTTTATTATATTTATGGCAAGTTGGATGGTGTTGATCAATGATGATTTTTACTTAACAGCATGTTTTTTTTTAAATGTGTATTTATGTATTGATTTTTGTCAGTATCCATATGATAGAGTAAAAAAATATTTCTTTAAAAAATACTAACAAAAAATAGTTTTTATCGTGTGATAGAAATGTCCAAAAATTACTTTGGTAATCTATATAATTTGGCAAAAAGATATAGATTACTTGTGACTATTGAAACAGTGCATGTAGATACCAGTTTTTTTTTTGCTGTGGTAGGTATCAGAAATTGTAGTGTTTTTGTTTTTTTTTACATTTTTGATGTTATTGGCAGGGCTTGGAATACCGGTATTTTCAATTACCGGTATCGATTTGATACCGGTATTAATAATACAGGTTAACCGATGAGTACCGGTAAGTAGGATTGTAGTAATACCGGTATTATACAGATATAATACCTGCTTTTATCTGTATAAGTACCTGTACTAATACCGGTACCAAGTAACCAAATTCTTTAGTGCGAGCGAGAGATACCGAGTAGATAAATAAGTGGCGCTTGGATTAGCTAACTGCACTGTATTTCGCACGGCCGCAGCCGTAGAAATCGCAGTGCACAGAGTGCACTGCATATCACGTGACAAACAGACTATCAACGTCGCAGAGATATACCGGTATTTTTGAGGTACTATACCGGTACTCGTGAAAGAATCGGTATCCATATCCAGGAACCGAAATGGAAAATACCGGTACTTACCGATATAATACCTGTATTTTCGTTACCGGTTCCTCTTTGTTCTTGTAAGGTGGTAGTGTTTAACAGCTACCAACTCGCAAAGGGCCAGGGTGGTGGGTTATAGCCCAGCAGAAGTCTTGCTGCTTTTTTATATGTAGATACTACTAAGTATTATATTATTGTGGATACTATAAGTATACTATTGAGTAGTATTATTGACATCAACTTATTTTGTGTACAATTATATGTTTTTGTTATTATTTTAAATGTTATTGATAGTCTGCTTAAAAACACTTAACCCGGATTCCTCAACTACCGAGTTAGAATCTTATCTCTAACTGTTAAAAAACTTTAGCTTTATGCTTTAGTTTTATTTTGGCATATAAAGTCAAAGAGAAAATATTTTTATTCATAAAAACTTAATTAATAATAATTATTTTTATTTATTGATATTATATTATGATAAGTCAGATGGTGGATGCAAATTTCCCCCCGATTCCACAACTACTGTGATCCTGGCTATCTTATCTCTAATTGCCGCAACACAACAATGTTGGCAGTTGGATGTAAATTTGAACTATATTCCCTCAACATTACGATCGAAAGCCCGTTGAAGGATTGATGTACCAATTGAAATACACTACATAAGTATTTCCGCTCGGCCTCAGGTGTTCCGCGGTTTCCTGGTGTCCACCCTGGAGTGCCAGGAGTGCCTGCACCAGTCCGACCGCGCGGAGTATTTCCTGGACCTGTCGCTGCCGGTGGCAGCCACCCGCCCCGTGCCGCCCGCCGTGCTGCGCAGAAAAACGCCCAACGGTTAGTGCCCACGCCCACGCTCACTGCCCACTGCCCACGCGGCTGAGTGCCACATATCTGTCAATATACTGAGGCCCGGTGTTTACTAAAGCGGAGGGGAAATACGCTATCATTCTTTCACTCATAATGTCAAGGTACAAGGTACAAAGTGTACAAACACGCTGGTCTTCCGCCGATGAAATTCCGGCAGTCAGTGCTCACTGCCCACGCGGATTAGTGTCACATATCTGTAAATATGCTGAGGCCTGGTGTTTCCTAAAGCAGAGTTTGTGTGAAAAGAAAAAGAATCTTGGAACGGGCTGCCTAAAGTAGTGATATCACAAACATTAAATTAATTAAAAAGACGCTGGAGAAGTTTTTAGTTATTTGAGGGCCAGAGCAGACATGCTACTTTTAGCAGCGGCGATCGGCGATTGAGACGCTTTTCAGAAGCTGAGTGCAGCGACTGAATCGTTAAACTCGCGATTCCGATACTGCAATCGAACGCAGGGAGTCGCCAAAACGCGATGCCAGTCGCAAAATCGCCGATGCTAAAAGTATCATGTGTGCGGTGGCTCTAAATTAGCAATGATAAATGTACTTTACATAGTAGACGATTTCAAATTGTCGGCGTTTTACTAGTACGTCTTTTTGCCAATGAAGGCATTGTCCCTATGTAGACTGATTAACATGTCGCTGTTTTGCAACCATCGGCATTTTCCTTGATAGCCCTTCTGCTACGGAGCGAATTTTTTTTATTTTTATAAAAGAGGGAGGCAAACGAGCAGGCGGGTCACCTGATGGAGAGTAATCACCGCCGCCCATGGACACCCGCAAAACCAGAGGAATCGCAGACGCGTTGCCGGCCTTTAAGGGAGGAATAGGTTAAAGGAAGGAATAGGAATTAGGGGGGGGGGGGGGAAGGGGCCTCCGGAACCCTCACTGGTCGGACGAAACACAACAGCACCAAGTGCCATTATTTCACGCCGAATATTAGTGAGAGGGTGGTATTACGCCGGGCGAGCCGGCCCAATGTGTGCTGCAACGCAGCGTGGCTCTACCACTCTGTAGAGGAGAATACTGTACCGACTAGAGCAATGATCAGATCTGCCTGGCGGTGTAACAATTATAATAAATAATAAACTTGTTTAACTTAACGTTTATTTGAGTCACTAAAAATGCGAGCATTAGAGAAAATTGCCGAACAGTTTTAACATAAGGCAATTTGATAACTGACATCCAAGATGGCACACAATGCCAAGGCACCTAGAAGATGTATCGACCCTGGTCTTCCGTGGACGCCTCAAGGGTACTATTATGTCAATTTAGTACCTACTAAAAACTCAAATTTCTCTAATCAACATTGATTCTTATAACCTTAATTAAAGAGTTGATATTAAAGAAATTTTACAATTTTTGGTAGGTTGACCTGATGGCCTCTATAATAAACAGAAGTGAACAGTGATTAGTCTGTACGACTCCTCCCTCATCTCTTCTTTAGTGAATACCGGGCTTTTAGCTGCGTTTATAGACATGCGGAGTGTAACTCGGAGCGGGCTGCGGAATTGGACGCCTGTCATCTCTATTGTATAGTCACGATTGATATGATAGTAGATACATATAACGTGATAGTTTCTAGATCTTATTGTTGTCGTTGTGAGAGTACTGAAGGATTTTCCTCAAGATTTGACGGATGTTGCTGGAGGAAACTTGTTCAGTACTAATATAATGTAACCTCATTTATGTTGTTGGTGCGCCGACATGTAATTAGGGATTGCAATCCGGAAAACCGGATCCGGCATCTCTAAACGCTGACCAGATCAACCGATAGGAATCCGGTCGGATTTCGGTATGGCCGTATTGAAAATTGACGCGGGAGTGCAATCCATATACATAATACATATTTTAATACGTTCTGTTAGTCGACGACAAGAAAGATGTCACGTCACAACATAACGTTCATGTTTAGCGTAATGCGAACACTTTACGTTGTCATAATCGTGTGAATTGTCCGCGGCATGCCCTGCTAGACGTTCCGCGTGTTTATGAACCTTTTAGACAGTATTCGACGATGACGTACGACGTTCTTGTAGAATAGCAGATGCGAATTTTGGTGTTACTCGCATAATGACACATTTAGGTAGCCAAACGCACAATGACACATCGTGTCTACGCAAAATGACATACGCAAATTGACACATATTCTCATACGCGAAATGACACGGGAACGACTAAGCGAAATGGCACACGCGAATTGACACATATTTCATGATTCTCTTGCACATAAATAGATTTGGTCACAGGCTACTACTGTTTACGGTGGGAAATCAACAGAATTCAACATCGTAGGCGAAGCCGCTTGACGGGAAACTAGTGTTAAATACTTAAATATATCTTGTGTGTCAATATTTGTGTGTCAATATTCGTGTGTCAATATTCGTGTAAGTCAATATGCGTGTAAGTCAAAATGCGTGTAAGTCAATATGCGTGTAAGAAGTTAGTCATTGTGCGAGTAACCCGAATTTTGTACACTACTTTGGTACAAATGTTTTTGTAAACTTTTGATGTGATCGTATTATAACTACCAGGTAGAGTAATTCTTTTTGCTTGCGAAGAGTTTTGAGATTCCGGTCATACTCAGTCTTGCATGCTTCAATAAATTTAACCGAAACTAGTTTAGTGTAGTCTGAGCGATTCATTCAATTTAAGGTAGACTAGAATTTCAACACAATTAAAAAGGCATGCTGTGAGAAAGCTATAGTAAAATCAAAGTATGATAAATAACTTGCGTGTAAGCAATGTTTGGTTTAGCTATAGTTGAATATTTAAGTTAAGTAAATGTTTAACTGTGCGTGTTATGGGTTCGACAGCATAATAATAACATGTTGAATAAACCCGATGAGAATTCGCCAGGAGGGTAAAGCTAGTATTCTTATATTGATATTATTAGTATTTTTTATGGTAAACAAACCATAGGTATTTGATCATGACAAATATAGAGTACACTATAAAGGACCGTTCGCCCATTTCAGTCAAAAGTAAAATGTAAGCTGCGCGACTTAAACGCCTAAAATGTGAAACGGCCTTTAATTAGCCAGTTTGAAATTCTCGTCTGCAGTATATGTGCGAATGAATGAACCTATAGTTTATCAGTGGTTAATTGCATGTATGCTATCTGTTTGTAATATAGAATTTTAAGTGTAGGAATGTGTTTCAGTGTCGTGTTAAAATCAAGTGCAATATAAGAGCTCAATGTTACTGTTCAATAAGAAATATTATTGGCGCCTCTAGTGTTGTCAATTAATTAATAATCTGTATTAAATAAGAATAAATGTACTTAACTAAATTTATTGCAGAAGCTCTTATTTTTCGCTTTATTTCAAAGTCCTGCGACCTCCTCCAGAAAGGTAGTACCTTTGAGTTAGGAAAGTGGTTGCATTTCGGTAGTCTAACGCAGCTATCTATGAACGATATCTCGCATTTAACTCCAGCTTCGTTCGGCTACCGAGCGGACGTTTTAATGTCAGTTCACACCGAGAAAGCATCGCGACTACGCGCACTATTTGAGGTTGCAATACAGTATAGAACTTATCAGCCACACGATAAAGTAAACATTTAAGCCGCCAGGCATCTCGCATTTTCGAATTCTCTCCACGAAATGTGCACCTTATCGTGTAGCAAATAAGTCGCTTTCTCGGTGTGAACTGACTTTGACTGGACTTTATTAATTGTTTTTCTTGTCCAAACATTTCCCAACCAAGTTATGGAATTTCTATTCCTCTATAAGGCCTTGGCCACGAGCACAAGTGTCTTGCGACGCGACAAGCGGATTTCTAGTTTATTGTGCTTTATACTATTGCAGTATAATGGCCTAAATTGATAATCAATCTATTTGTTCATCAATAAAAAATTCACATAATTTGTAACAAATTAAATAACAATAATTCATTATTAAATTCGGCCGTTATTTAACGTTAATAGAAAGAACGCAATGCTCAAAGAAATCGTGGATCGCGCCGCAAACCGCCTGCGGCCGCAGCCGAGCGGTAACGAAATCTGTTGCTTGTCAAGTGTGCAGAAAGGGCTAAGTGTTGCAAGCCGCCAACTGATATGACGACGTATTTTCAGAGGATAATTTGTACAATACCCAAGATGAGAACAAACCTTCAAAGCATCAGGTCAAGAAGGAGAGAAACGCCGCGAGGAAGGCCGCGCGCAAAAACAAAGGTGGTACCCAGCTTGGCTGAATATGCATACTTGTCATTTGTGAATGTTAGTGCTTTACGTGAGCTCTTGGTGTTATGTATGTGCTAGCCTACTGGACCAAAGGGATATTTGTATACGCGCACATTCATTGTCAAAACAAATTCAACATGCAAAGTAAAACAATCTTTATTGCTATATGATTAAAGTTTTATATCAATGTTTGTCTTCTTCAAAGTATTGTAATGCATTAAGCTTAAATTTTTTTTATGTTTTTTCACATTTTAGTCTTTAAATACAACCATCCCAAGTAGCTGATAACTGCAATCACTCAATATTAATAGGGTTGGTGGGTTCATATAGTTTTTCTCAAACCCAGAGACTATAACATTCGTCTCTTTCCAGGTAACTCCACAACCAAAGAGGACTCCACCGCCGAAGCCAACGGCACCTCGAAGGAGGACGGTAAGTCATCCTCGGAGTCTGACGCTGACGTCGAAGACAACCTCGAAGACGCGCCCAAAACGAACGACACTCACACCGTGTCAGTGGGCACGCAGGCTCTCGCGCACACCGCGGCTAACTTCGCAGCCTACCACATGGAGTCGGGCTACAACTCCGAGAAGGTCATCAGCTCCGACTCCATCCGCACCAGCCCCGTAGACCTACACAAGGAGAAGACCGACAACACGCCCGAACACACCGACAAAGATAAAACAGAGTTTGTAGACTCGTCCACTTCTACCACCGCTATACCGTTGGAGTATAAACCCCTCATCAATTTGGATACCATTTCCAACCCGGACTCCGGCGTCGCGAGCCCGGAGGCGACGAAACACAACTCGACGGAAACTGTCGACAATGTAGACTCGCCGATAAACGGGAAAGAGTTGGGCAGCCATAGCTCCCTGTCCAGCGAAATCAATCTGGACCTGTCCAGTCCGCAGCACAGCAAACTGTCTCCGGAAAAGGAGTTTGAGGAGAACGGAACTAGAACCGATTTAGAGAGGCCCCCTTCAAGGAGGTCGTTTGGCCCCGAATACTCCAACGAAGTAGTGACGAGGGGCATCAGCGTGCAGGGCTGCAAGAACTTGCTGGAGAACAACGGCGAAACCAGCTACGAGTCCCGAAACGAGGACAAACCCAAAGAAGTTCTCGACAACTATTACCAAGAACTTAAACTCGCTATGGACGACATGAAAGTCAAGAAGCCCACGTTAAACTTCCCTGCACCCGCAGACAGCACACCCGACCCGCCGCCAGTTCCACGGCCTAAGGTGAACAATGTCGATGCAGAGCAAAAGAGCAACCGGGACTTCCTGTCTTACTCACGGCAAAGCCCTTCGTCGCCGAGGTACATCTGCGACGAGGACGAATGCAGCATCCAATCCTGCCTCAGCCAGTTCACAGCGCTCGAACTGCTCACGGGCAACAACAAGGTCGGCTGCGAGACTTGCACCGAGAGAATCAACGGCAAAAACGGCAAGACGGTGTACACCAACGCCACCAAACGGTTCCTGGTGTCGAGTCCGCCCGCTATACTCATCCTACACCTGAAGCGGTTCCAGATCGGACCGCGCTGCATGTTCAGGAAAATGTCCAAGCACGTCGACTTCCCCACTGTACTAGATCTGGCGCCGTTCTGCGCTATGGATAAGTTGAAGAAACTGCCCAATGTGGCTCGAGGGCAGACGGAGCTTCTGTACTCCCTGTACGGAGTGGTGGAGCATTCGGGGGGCATGCACGGAGGGCACTACGTGGCGTACGTGAAGGTCCGCCAGCCAGTGAAGCCGGGCGACCCGCGCTGGTGGTTCCTGCCCAAGAGCGCCAACACCGTGCCCCCGCCGCCCGGCAGCGGTGACGGCGACCCGGACTCAGAGTCCGACCTATCCGGCTACGAATCCGGCGAAGGACCAACCTCTGCCGCCGAACCGCCCTCGGGCAAATGGTACTTCGTATCCGATAGCATGGTCTCCGAAGTCACAGAAGAAAAAGTCCTGCGAGCGCAAGCGTATCTCCTCTTCTACGAGCGGATTGTATAAACGCTCGCTTCAGAACCTGTCACCGTGTCACATGTAGACGGGAGTGGCCTAACGATAGTATATTTTATTGGAGTGGCATTTAAGTGGAAGACTGATGCTTAGAATCGGTTGTAGAGGATCGCATGACGTCACACGTTCTGAGTGCTGTAAATAGCTAACCTTCTAATTATTCTGCTACTTCTTATACGTTAAATATTATTGGCGGTTGTCGCGTTTGTGACCTTAGCGAATCTGTTAACTGCCGTATAGCGAAAGTGAGCAGCTTGCCCCGCAATATATATCTATCTAGTGAAATGGAGGAATTTGACGCAATGCTCGCAAGTTTTTTATTATTGATCCCTGATCTCATCGATACGTAATAATATCTGCAGACGGAACCGCGCACGTTCGCCACGGTTAACGGTGACTGGAAATTACTTATATCTTCACTAATTTCGCTGTTTAGAAGTCACTACTGTCGTATTTATGTTTTACTTATCATTCTTACAAAGTCCTACATACACATAAGCATAAATTGGTAAAATGTAATATTACGCAAACATTGTAAAGTTAAAAACTTTTCAAGATATTAATAGTTTATTCTTTGGCGTAGTTTTTTCAGTTATAAGCTCAAACACACACTGACGGGCATTTTTTATTGTAAGGTTTAAAAAATATTGCAGCTACGATGTTATTTGTAGCAATCCTAGTGGAAATGCGTACTAGGCAATCCCCGCTTCTTAAATAATTACAAAACGCTATCTCTGTAAGAATAAATGGCAAAGGAACTAATTTTAGCGTTGTACTCATTTGTTTTCAGTGTTTGTTTGTTTGCTCGCGTTGTAGAGTTAATATTGTATTTGTAAAAGTATAAACATCTTGCTCCCTCACCTGTTATTAGTTTGTAAATTTTGTTTTTCTTAAATTTTTACCAATGCGATGTTAACATTCTGTGGTACTGTCTTCCATTGAGGTGTCAACAGCTTAGATTTACGCGACATTTTAACACTATTTAAACGAATGTTCGGCATTGAAATATTGAATTGTCACAGTATTATTTAAAAACATTGAGCTTTACAGTAAAGCGATCAAACCGTTCATAAAATAAATAATTGTTAATTATTCTAGTTCCTCAGGTATCCGTCTGTTGCTCTTTATCTTATTTTGTTAAGCTTTGGTCCGAATCATGTTCTCTGCTCTTGTATTTTAGGGTCTTCACCAAATTCAAGAAAGACTAAAGTGTAAAATATATTTTTTTTATTGTAGAAAAATATTTATTATTGTATTAACTAAGTTTGATAAATCTTCACAATCATGGCAGGTTTGCGACTGATGTGTAGAGCATGGTCTACAAGTGCAGTATTTTTGGTGCAATCTAAGAGTATGGGGAATTTATTTTAACAACAGTTTATTTTTTTCGTTTTTTATAATTATGCTTCAATAACAAAATAATTAGCTAAGTTATTTATTGTCTTGTGGTGTCTAATAATTAGGTCGTTTCAAATGTCGTATCCTAATGACGGCGTATTCTTTTAATGTGACAAAATGCGAAATCTAATTACGTTTTAATTTTGTTACATACAGTCAGTGACTTGAAATATAATTGTCCATTTTAATTGAAAAATTGGATCGAAGAGAAAAACATATTGTTAAGCGCGAGCGCAACTGTTGTAAACTGTCTTGATGGCAGACATTTTATATTTTTATATGAATGAAGTCCTAGTTGTGGAATCCTTGGAAATGTGCCCTTGCACGACGGCGATTAAGGCGTACATACTATAGTATGTTATACAACAATTAAGCGCTACGACTATGTTATAGTCTTTGGGAAATGCAGCGCAAATGCTAAATGCTTTGGTTGGATTAGCCAATGGAATAATGTATACATATGGATTGGACCAAAAAGTTTTATGAAACAATATAACCTTGTTGCTGTAATGAGATGCCAAGACAACTTTGTTGCAGTTGAGCGGGCGCTGCTGTATTGAAATTGATAAAATATCATCGAGGCGGTAGATGTGATGTAATGAACACAAACATTTTATTATGTACATTTCGATTATGTGTATTGTATTATTTATATTGTTAAATTGGAAAACATACGAGTCATACGCGTTTCTGTTAAGTTGTACATACATGCTTTGTTTATTTTTAAACCTGCAGACGTTGTGTTATTCTGAAATCCTAGTAGACTCGTGCATATATGGCATAGAGTACTATTTTTTATCAAGTCTCCGAAGTAGCGCGTCGATGTAAGCAGGTTTGACGAAGTTTTCGACTGTTTCTAGGAAAATTAGTTTTAATTCAAACTATACGTTTTTTTATTATGTAACAATTATACATTTGAGTGCTCAATTTAGTATTGCTTTGTCATCGTGTAACTATGTCATGGGGGAAACGACACTGGATTGGCGTTCCATCCTTAGCTAACTGTAGTTGTAGTGGCGTGACTACCAGCTTGCAGCGTGTTAAATATCATTTATCTTTGTATATTTCCAAAAACGCTTGGTCCAGTGTTGGGCTTCTGCCTCGTGCACTTGTATTGTTTTTAACGTTTGCATTTGTCGGGATTATGATCCTCCTTACCGTTAGTTAGCTTGTGTTAATTATTATTATACTATTATTATTATTATGAGATAAATTTTGTACATTGAACTCCACATAATTGCGTTATGAACAGGTATATTTAAAATAAACTTAGTTGTAAAATGTGTCGGTATTTTTATTGGTTGGTTTCTCCTTGAGTAATTCAGAATTTTAATTAACGTTTAGTTACCTCAGAAATACATTTCGGTGATCATCGGAAATTTTACTCTAATAACATTCTGTGTTAGTATCTCTCTAAATCGGACTTTATAGATAGTATGACGAAGTATGTCGCCAAATATCAGAGTATGTCGGTCTACCGTTCAAAAGTTATATCTAAGGGGTCATAGGTGGCCATGCCAGGATGAGGCTCATCCTGGCATGGCCACATTGTATCTCAAAAACTACAAGTCGTAGCGAAGATTTGATTGCACCAATAGTATGTCGAAGTATGTCGCCAAATTTCAGAGTTTCTCGGTCTACTTAGCGATAACTTAGATTAAGAGTAAGTACTTATGAGGGTGACATTTCCATAAGAAAAAACCCTTCTCAAAATTTAAGATTAAAAAAAAATTTGCTCCTTTTTACGCTAACATTATCGTATCATCTTTTCCACACAAAATCAAACATTAGATATAGTTCACCCATTTTAATCAAAAGTAATACAAGAACAATAAGCATCCGATAAACATTCAGACATACATACATATCGAAGTTCCGTTCTTCGTTCACCACTTTATGCGTTCATTAAATAGCCTAATATTTAATGCTTGTGTTCGCGATTGTACTATTTGCTGTTGTATGGATAAAAAAAGTTGATATAGCTTTTCATAGAAGCACCGTGAGCGTCAAGTTGGCAGGCACACCACGGAATTATGTGGCTTTGACTATGTCAAAAAATTGTGTATAAATAGTGATAAATAGTGACGTATAGCATATAAATAGTGATACTATGGTTCAAAAGATATTAGAGTATCTTGGTGTGCCTGCTAACTTGACGTCAAGATAGCAGGCACCATAAGAAATACAGTTCGTATCAATGTGATTTATATGTCAAAAAACTGTGCATAAATAGTGAATCGTATACGCAAAATTTCAACAATTGTACTTTAATACAAACCGAGATATTACGGTCTCTAAGTGGGCTGCCAACTTGACGATTCTTGCGATGGCGATTCCAGAGAAACGGGTTGAAGTTTTAAACAAATAAATACATGAAAAAATTGTGTGTGAAATTGTGAATCTTTCAATATCAATAAAAAAAGAATTCTTCTTTGCTATTTTCCAAAAATCTAATGTAAACTTCTACCATACATTCGATTTTAAGTACAATCGTGCACAATTTTATTTATTGACTTAAGATACTGACATAAAGTCTAATTATTTTTAATTCAAGTCATGAAATTACACCTAATCTACCGTTGTAATGTCAGTTTCACGTTATTTCTTTTGAAACTTATGTCAAGCAATTTGTAATTTTATAATTATTACACTTGTTTAATTTATTTAATGTAGGTATCAAACAATATCGATTTTCATTAATAATAATCATAAGAATAGCACCATCTCTCGGAAAAGAATGTCAATTTCTCATATATAAATGTAAGGTAATTTTTTTGATAAGATTTATATTAAAATTAGTATCAGTAGGTAGGAAGTAGAAAAAGAGGTAGAAAAATATTATTTGTTTCTCCCGAATATTTATACAAATTTTCAGGAGAAACAAATAAAATTTAAAAAAAAAATAACAGGTAAGTAGATACGTAAAAAAGTGAGTAGTAAAATATTTGCTTAGATACCAAATCAATAGCATTGAACCGAGGATATGTATTGACACAGTCAAATAATATACATTTCACTTTTTTGCTCGATAGTACCCACCTCATGATTAAAATCAAATTTAAACCTTATTACAGTGGAGCAAAGTTCAACATTGATCGACAGCCTATATTAAGAGTATTATGTAGAAGTTTACATTAGATTTTTGGAAAATAGCAAAGAAGAATTATTTTTAATTGATATCCTAAGATTCACAATTTCACACACAATTTTTTCATGTATTTATTTGTTTAAAACTTCAACCCGTTTCTCTGGAATCGCCATCGCAAGAATCGTCAAGTTGGCAGCCCACTTAGAGACCGTAATATCTCGGTTTGTATTAAAGTACAATTGTTGAAATTTTGCGTATACGATTCACTATTTATGCACAGTTTTTTGACATATAAATCACATTGATACGAACTGTATTTCTTATGGTGCCTGCTATCTTGACGTCAAGTTAGCAGGCACACCAAGATACTCTAATATCTTTTGAACCATAGTATCACTATTTATATGCTATACGTCACTATTTATCACTATTTATACACAATTTTTTGACATAGTCAAAGCCACATAATTCCGTGGTGTGCCTGCCAACTTGACGCTCACGAAGCACCGACAAACTCTGGAGTTGTGTCGACATACGCTCGACATATTATTGGTGTAATCAGATTTTTTCGCTACGACCTGTAGTTTTCGAGATACAGGTGGCCATGTCAAGATAAGCGCTCATCTTGACATGGTCACCTATTTGACCCCTTATAACTATTGAACGGTAGACCGACATACTATCTATAAAGTCAGATTTAGAGTTGGTAATGGTAGCAATGCCAAAGATAAGCCACACTAACAATGTTCATACATGCTCGTCGTTTTATTATCCTCATCAGCCTATTAACGTCCCACTGCTAGGCACAGGCCTTCCCACATGTACAGTCAGCATCAAAAGTAACTGAACAAAAACAAGGTGGCAAAAGTAATAGTCACGTGTGTCTTTACATACTCATCATTTAACATTTCAGAATTATATGACATTTTTTGTGTTCATAACTATAACTTCTCTGTAATTACCTATAGTGACGGTCATGTACTTTTGACTCAAAAGCTATGTCGGACAATTCTGGTCATTTCAACCGTAACAATAATTTGAAAATTTCATATGCTAAGCGACTTTTGATTCTGACTGTACTTACAACAGCACGTGAAGGTATTGGGCCGTTACCTACCATGCTGGCACACGGGTTTCGTTGTTAGGGTACTAAATAAAATATATTTTATTAAATAACGAATGCTATAATATTATAATTGATAACAGGCTTGCACTCTCTTGTTCAGCAACTGTACGTGGGACTCTTCGAAAGGCACAAGCAGAGTTATCTTGGGCACCTCCAGCATTGTCAGTTCTATGATGCAGTATAACACTTGGAGTGCTTCTTTCGCCTTCTGTAGTGCCTGCAAAAAAAAATAATATCAATAATACTACCAGCTTTATAGTTCGTAAATTCTTTTTTTGTACCTACTGTACTCCTCTTAAGATTCGGATAAGGTAGGTACCTCGATCATAAAAACAATAGATGCACGTCACATACAAAATCCAACATAAATAATGTCATAGGTACATATCCATAGATCAACATCAGAAATGAAACGAGATACGAGTACTTATATAAATAAAATAAATAAATCTTTCCTACAATCACACCAATTATCTAGCCCAAGAGAAGCTTCGAAGAAACTCGTTAAATGGTTACTAGACAACGGATAAACATACTTAAATACATACTTATTATACATAGAAAACACCCAGACCCGAGACAATTTAGATAAACAATAATTTCTAAATAGACCCGACCGGGGATCGAACCCGGGACCTCAGAGATGGCGGCACCATGAAAACCGGTGCACAAATCACTCGACCAAGGAGGTCGTCAAAAAAACATTGATTGTAAATGTAAAGTAAACCTTAAACTTTAGGCATAAATTCTTAAAAATATTAATGGAGTTCCATCATTTTGGAAGTAGGCTCGCTAGACTCCAGCTAGTTTGAACGCTTCCAGTCTGTTAGGACTGATTCATATATAGTACTGATCACATAATGAACAAAAATCAAAATCACCTTTTCCCATAATGACTGATTTTCTAAATGTCTTTGTTTTAAGAACACCGGAAACTTTTATTGTCTGACAGAAAAGGTACACCTACAATCGGTATCATCGCATGTTGTCCAAGTCGTATTTGGTCAAAGTCGTATTCTGGCAAGGTCGCGTTTGGTCAAAGTCGCATTTTGGCAAGGTCGCATTTGGTGAGCGTCAAGTTGGCAGGCACACCACGGAATTAGACGGTTTTGACTTTGTCAAAAAATTGTGTATAAATAGTGATAAATAGTGACGTATAGCATATAAATAGTGATACTATGGTTAAAAAGATATTTGAGTATCTTGGTGTGCCTGCTAACTTGACGTCAAGATAGCAGGCACCTTAAGAAATACAGTTCGTATCAATGTGATTTATATGTCAAAAAACTGTGTCTAAGTGGGCTGCCAACTTGACGATTCTTGCGATGGCGATTCCAGAGAAACGGGTTGAAGTTTTAAACAAATAAATACATGAAAAATTTGTGTGTGAAATTGTGAATCTTTCAATATCAATAGAAAAAGAATTTTCCTTTGCTTTTTTCCAAAAATCGAATGTAAACTACTACCATACATTCGATTTTAAGTACAATCGTGCACAATTTTATTTATTGACTTAAGATACTGACATAAAGTCTAATTATTTTTAATTCAAGTCATAAAATTACCCTTAAATCTACCGTTGTAATGTCAGTTTCACGTTATTTCTATGAAACTTATGTCAAGCAATTTGTAATTTTAGTGACTCGAATTAACCTTTTGGGCGCCACGCCATAAACGCATTCCTGTGTCCTGCACGCCAGAGCATAAAATAGACAAAAATACCTACGAAAAATATAGTGCTGCCAAGAGTCGATAAATTGGTAACACACGGCGACTCTTTTTGTTGTTTTTATATGCAACAAATGACTACTCATAATCTGGGATGTTTAATTTACTATTGTGCCATCTTCCACTCTTTGTATATATGTACTTAGTACACAAATAAAAGCATAGCATTGAAAATAAAATGGTGGTAAACCACAGCACTATTCTCTATAGTGATGTTTTCATTGTCACAACTGGACGACAACGGCGCAGCTGACCATCCTTTATTGCCTCTTCCATAGAGATGTACCCGAGTCGCACGTAATGTATCAATTTCGAAATCGATACCTAGAAAGACATCGATTAACCTTTTCACCGTCCAACTATCCGTATTAATACTATGTTGTATTTACTTATGTTACTATGTCTTACTATGTGCTTTGCTTATATTAAGTAAGTGCAGACGGCAACAGATTTTGTGAAAGGTAAATCCTTATCTTTAAATTTCGTGTTAGTGCATCCGAATGCAGAACAGTAACGCTTTTGTTTCACCATCCTGTTAACTATCCACTTGCGAAAATAAAGTTAACGTGAAACAAACTGCCGCGTCGGTAGCTTTCTGCGTACTGCGTGCGTGACACTCGACTAAATTGTCTCCGCGCGCGGACCGAGAGTGTAGGTGTAGGTATATAAATCGACCGAATTACGTAGTGACACGGGCCTGCTGATACGCTATTTTAGATCTTAAATCCTTATCAATATATCGTTTTTAGTGTACTCACAATACTTTTCGGAACGAGCGTAATGCCGAAAGTTAGCAAGTCGATATACCTACTTACCCGCTATTTTAGACCCTAATGATTACTCACGGTTACTTACCTATTTTTTTTGAAGGATTATGTTGAACTATGGTTTTAGAGATTTATTTCTGTAAAGAATATTACGCTATTATATTATAAGCTATATGTACTTTAACTATCGTTGAATTATAAAAATATACCAAACACATAGAGAATTATCCGCTCGCGTGATCTCGAGATGATACCTAAACATCTATAAAGTGATTTCGTCCTTTTTTTCTCAACCGTTACAAACTAAAATTGCGGCTCGCTTTAGAAAAACCTTTGTTATGATTTTTAAGTTGATATTGGTTATTTTAAACTCGAAAACAAAACTTTAAAAATGTAGGTAATTAGCAGAGTGTAATACGTAATTGAGAAACACACTATCTCGATGCACATTAGCGCGACAAATTGCGACAAACCAAATCTCGATGCACGAAATCGCGACAAACCAAATCCCGATGCCATCTATCTAAACATAATGATATCTATCTATATAAACAAAACTGAGAAGGTACCTACTTGGTATTAACCATGGGATATAAAAAAACATACATAGAAAGTGTCAATTTTAACCGGTGCAAAACAGTACAAAAATATTTTTATAAATAAAAACAAACATATTTTAGTAAACAATATAATATAATATTATTGTGATTCATTTTTTATTTATTATTAAATTACAAAGCTAACTTTCTAATTAGCTTTGTAAATAAACTACAATTAAATTATATCACCGTGCACACGTGTTGTATGACTACTACTTTTTTGACAGCTGTCAGCTGATCGTAAACATTGGCTCCGTATAAAAGTAAAACTAAAAAATACTTAAAGTTCATTTGTTTTATCTAAAACGTTTTCATTATATGCTTTCCTTGTAAAATAACGTGTACAAGTGTTATCTCCAATGAAGAATGAGATTTGAGTGTGATTCCTATCAAAACAGTCAGTGACCAGTGACCTTGGATTTTTGGTTAAATATTAGCCTAAAACAAAACAATACACAAAAAAATAACATTCAAACCATAATTGTGAACAGTGCAACGTAAAACAGCAAAGTGGTTATCATTCTGACTTGAAAATGTTGTGGAAATAGTGGAAAAATAAATCAGCTGGACGGTTATTGTATTCAAAATATTACGAGTGTTTTACTATTACAGACCACTGTCTCAACGGGTTAAGGTTTCATTTCGCACGTACCAAATTCAACGCCATCTCTCGAGCTATCGTCGCACTAACATACCGTAATACGGCTACTAATAGTGATGTCATCATGCGAAACTTGTAGGTAAAAAGGCAAGCACGAGCACGTAGTAAATCAATTTCTTCACCGGCGCTGCATACTTCAGCTATACAACACAAGATGGCGCTAAAATGTAATAAGTGCAACAAAACAATAACAAACAGATATACTCTGATTTGTTTTTGTTGTAAAAAGAGCTTTCACACCAATTGCACTGAAGTTTCTATGAAAAGATTTCATTTAATGACGCCTGAAAATAAAAAAAACTGGAAATGTATGTGTTGCTGTTCTAAAACTATAAACATAAATACTAAAACACTTGTTTCTTCAAATGCCAATGTTTCAACTCCGCAAAGTAATAGCAATGCACAACAATTTGAGATAAGCATACCTACTAGTAACTCATTTGAGTCACTTTTGTCTGAGGATGGCAGTGAAAAGCATTTGACATTATTTACAAGAACAAACAGGATCAATAGAAGCTGCCCAGAATTAAATATTATAGATTATGAAAGACTAAATAATTTAGAACAGAAAGTTGCTAATTTACAGGAAAAGTTACAAACTGCGGAAAATGAAATTGACAACTTACTTTTGGAAAACAGTTCTTTGAAAAAAATTGTATCTGAGTACACAGTAAAAATTGATCAGCTGAATCAAATATGCAAGTCTGATACGAAGAATATAACAATCAGAAAGAAAAAACCATCAATAAACAAAAAGAAACTCCTATTTGCTAATCTAGATGAAAGTCTCAGCTCACCTAAAACTCTTACCATTAATGATACCCCACGGAGTCTACATCAACACGAGAATACATGTATCAATCAAATAAACCAGTCCTCAGTACAGAATCAGCAGCAGAAATCTGAAGATCATCCAGGTCAACGTAGAAAACCACAAATACATATAGTTGGTGATGAACAAGTACGAGGTCTAGCGGCGACCATGATTAAAAGAAGAAGTGGGAAATGGAATGACATCTATCACGTTAATGGCTTTGTAAAACCGCTCGCTACATGTAACGAACTCTTACACACCTGTGATAAATTGTCTAACACTCTTATTTCTGGCGATATCATAGTATTATCTATAGGATCTAATGATATAAATTCTTTTAAATTATTGTCTACATTAACAAATATTTTATATATACTGAGAAATTACAAAGTGATACTGCTAGGTGTACAATTTAATACTAACTTAAATACAAAAAAAATAAACAATGAATTCAAATTATTATGTAACAATTACGATCATTGCACATTTGTGGATATTGATAAGGACATGAATTATAACACTTCCGAAAATCAGTCACGCTTGGATTTGATAAGTTTTAAGGTAAATAATAAAATTAACTATATAAATTATGAAAATCAATTTATTAAAAATGGTATAAAAAACATAATGAAATTGTTATCGATTAATAAGTCTTTACGTATGCTCAAGGAGTCTTTACCTAAAAAAGGAACAATCCCTTATTATTTTAAAACTCTATCCATAAAAAAAACCCTTACTTCCGACTCTCAGAATGCCCATGATGTCCAAAATGACAAAAATGATAGCAGAATGTTTTTTCGTTCCCATGATGAAATACTCTGTAACACTACTTCATCAAAATATACAGGGTGTACTCTCTAAAAAGGAAATTATTGAAACCAGCATTGATGATCTATGTAAAATTTTGGGTAATATAAGTATAATTTGCCTTACAGAAACATTTATAAAGCAAGGTTCAGAATCGAACTTAATGATAAATAACTATAAACTAGCATCGTCGTTCTGTCGTGAAAAGGAGCGTAGAGGAGGTTCTTGTATACTACTGCACAAAGACATTGAATATGTCGCAATTAAAGTCCCAATAAAGCCAATACCATACTTATTTGAATATTGCATAACTAAACTGCCTAACTTAAAATTAATTATTGTATGTATTTATAGAACAAAACCAAGAAATAAAAATAATAGTGAATGCATCAGGATATTCCTTAATAACTTGGAACAACTTTTACATGTTCTAACTAGGAGATATCCTACTCATAAAAAAATAGTATGTGGTGACATGAATATTAATATTTTAAAACATGACAAAAAATCTAAAGAGCTGACTTCACTATTTGCAAACTTTAATTTTCATCATCACATCTTGAAACCTACAAGACAATCATCTTGCTTAGATCTAATATGCAGTGATATGTCTAGCACTCGTTCTAACATACACTATTTAGGATTGTCTGATCACGAGACGGCGCAGACTCTGACTGTCGATGTTGAATTAGATAGCAAAAACTGCAACATACCATCATGGTTTATAGAAAAAAGATGTTACTCTAAATATAATATAAATAAATTTATTGCATGTATGTCATCTCTATCATTTAATGATGTTTGCTCGCAGGAGAATACGGAAAAGGCGTTTAACATATTTCACGACCACTTAACTCTGTTTTTTAATCTTTGTTTTCCTATTGTTCTAGTAAAGCAGGTGAGTAGACGCATGCATAATAAATGGATGACTAAAGGCCTTAAGAAATGCTGTATTAATAAAAGACAACTATATTTACGATACAGATTTAGTAAAGCAGATAAACGATTAAATAAAAATCAATATAATTCATATAATAAAATACTAAAAAAAAGTTTATTATTAGCTCAAAAAATTCATAATTTTAAATATATAAAAAAAGCACAAAATCAATGCAAAGCTTCATGGGAAGTAATAAACTCTAACTTTCGATGTAAGCATCAAGACGTGGAGATTAATGAAATGTGCCTGGAAGATGGTAAAACGTTAACTTGCCCACAGCAGATTGCGGACTCATTCAATGATTTTTTTATTGGTCTCACAAATACCAAAAGGAACTCTATCAATTACAGTTCAGCTACAGAAACGATGGAAAATAATCCGAAGACCATGTTTTTACGTCCTACTGATCCGGTAGAGATTTTTCGAGTAATTCATTCCCTTCGTAATACGAACTCAACTGGATATGATGGAGTAAATACCAAAATGCTGAAGCTCTGTGCAGAATTCTTATCACTCCCCCTCTGTCACATAATTAACCTCTCTTTTAATGAGGGACATTTTCCATCGCGTCTTAAGTATTCTATAGTTAAGCCTATATATAAAAAGGGTCTAAAAAACAATTTTAATAATTATAGGCCTATAGCTTTAAATTCTATACTTTCGAAAATTATAGAGAAGGTAGTATATTCTAGAGTTTCTTCATTTATGGCCACTTGCAATATTTTGAGTGAGAAACAGTTTGGTTTTAGAAAGGAGAGCTCTACTGGTTTGGCCTGCTTCTCTCTCATAAAGTGGGTCACTGAAAATTTGGACAAGGGCTTCCGGGTATTTTCTATATTTTTGGACATGACTAGGGCTTTTGATCTGGTTTGTCATGAAATTCTTTTACAAAAACTACAGCTCTTTGGCATTAGGGGTAAAACAAATGACTGGATTAGAAGTTTCCTTCAGGGCAGACAGCAATGTGTGGAAACAATGAAAACTACAAAGCGTCATAGAGCTTATTTTATGCAAACGTTCAGATCGTCTTATCGTGAAAATAATTACGGAGTACCACAGGGCAGCGTACTTGGCCCTTTACTATTTTTATGCTACATTAATAACTTACCCAGTGACATAAATCAAGAGTGTTTGCTGTTTGCTGATGATGCTACTATATTAATTAAAACAAATGACAAGAATACAATTAATAATAAAATATATGAAACGTTAACTTCTGTTGTACTGTGGTTAGAAAATAATAATTTAAAATTAAATTTATCAAAAACAGAAATCGTAGAATTCCAAACTTATAATAGCACATCGATGCAAGTAAACGTTAAGTTACACGATAATGCAATAGAAGTACTTGATGATTTTACCTTCTTAGGAATTACAGTTGATAAATACTGTAATTGGAAAGCGCATGTTGAACAATTAGTTAACAAAATAAATAGATACGTATATGTAATTTATCGACTTAGAAAAGTTGCAACTAAAGAAGCGGCTCTCTCATCTTACCATGCGTTTGTTTCATCAAATATAAGATATGGAATAGTACTATGGGGAAATTCAGTGGAGGTGGACAGAGTTTTTATAGCTCAAAAAAAGTGCATCAGAGCGTTATGTGGTGCCAAATATGATGAAAGCTGTAAACCTTTGTTCATAAAGGAAAATATACTAACCTTGCCATCACTGTACTTATTCGAAATCTGCCAACTTGTCCATAAACACCCACAGTTATTTGTAAAGCAGAGTAAAGTTATTCATAGAATTAGAAGACCTCAACGGGACAATACTCTGTACATACCTGACCAAAGGTTAAAAGTTCACAGTAGTAACTCCTACTGTATGGCAATAAGACTCTATAATAGCCTTCCAGATAATTTTAAAAAACTTAATTTGAGCGCCTTTAGAAAACAGATGTATAAGTTCTTAGTCCAGAAGTGTTATTATTCAGTGTCCGATTTTATTAAGGATAAGTAAATAGATTGGACATAAATATAGTTTATTCAATGTGTTACATTGTAAAAAATAACGTATTAATGTAATTTTTAAAAATAGAAGTAAGTAAATAAATTGTAATTATTTAAGTAGTACCCAATACAATTGAATAATTGATAAAAATGATTATAATGATACAATACTAATAATACTATTTGATACTATAATAATGATGACAACAGTGTTAATGTTTTTTGTATAATTAATTAATTAATATTTATTTTGTAAAATTTTGCATGTCTACATGGCAGAATATGTGAGCCTATAAAAATATGACCAGCTAATTGTAACCAACCATATTCTTAGCAAATAAATAATTCTAATTCTAATTCTAATTCTAATGATCCATAGTAGATGACGGTACCTACCGCTACCCTAAGTAAAAATAAAATTAATCTACCCGCAATAGTTATGTTGCCGCAAAATAGCTAATGCCATAAAGAGACTCGATGACGCAGTGGATGACGTTCTGTTTACAGTCACAAAAGTTAAGCAAATTTGCGCAGGTCGAGATTACTCGACTGGTCACCCATCAATTATGATGGGTGACCAGTCAGCGACCTCGGCGAACATTGCTTAACTTTCGCGATCGAAAACCTCGAGATTTTATGAACCTACGGTCACCCATCCCTTTGGCGACCTCGGCGAACATTGCTTAACTTTCGCGATCGAAAACCTCGTGATTTTATGAACCTACAGTCACCCGTCCTCTTGGCGACTTCGGCGAACATTACTTAACTTTCACGATCGAAACTCGAGATTTCGTACCTACGAGTGATGTATAGTGTAAAAATAGTAAAAGCATCTTCCATTTATTCGCATAAAACGAATACAAACAAAATTCCTTTGTTGTGTCGCGATTTCGTGCGTCGATATTACGTATTACACTCTAATTAGCGAAATAACCTAGGCTTACAAGAGTTGCAAGGAGTTATTTTGTTTCGAATATTAATTATAATTATGTACTTACATTACATACAATTAAACAAAATGTAATAAAACAATTGTTAACATAAATAATGATATATTTAAAGTCTAGTATAGTATAAGTATAATAACAGAAATAAAGTTTAATTTATTAAGAATTTGCATACACTTACTTACCTCTAAATCTTCTTCAATAATTGAATCAGATTCCGAAAATTCGTCGTCATCATCGACGCCTTCCAAAATGTGAAGAAGTTCAATTGAATCGCTCATGTTGCACTGCACTACTTTCCTCACTACGCGCTTATGACGTCATCAGGCTATCGTCTATCCGTGACCACGGCGCCCAGAGAACTGATTATTGATGACGCGATAGGGATGCGCCAGAGTTGCCATATTGGATTTATTAGGTGAAGTTGATTTGACGATTCTTTATTCATGTAGCTGAGCTACGGTACGCTATGGTAGTGTTAGTTTTTTTACATTTCATTTTATTAAAATATCAATAATAATAAAATAAAATAACACGTTTTAGTTGAATTTTGAATAGGTAATTTACGATAAAACTACCTTCCGCAGTACAGCACTAGCGGTCAAGAGTAGACGACTTTGGCGTGTTGGACATAGTATTTGCTTAGATAAAAATCCATGTTTTATAGTTCAATATTTCTCAATTCTTATGGCTCTAAGAAACTTGTTTTTATACTCATATGTTGCAGGGATATTCTTTATTGCCGAATGTAGAAAAAAAATACCAGTAACAGTTTTTCAACACATTTCTTTAATATTTTTGTAAGCCGGGTTTTTTGTCAACTATAGATGTCGTTGGCGCACAGGGCCCGCAAGTACTGGTCAAGTATAGACGACTTTGGCGCTCAAAAGGTTAAAAGTCTCGGATAATGGTGGACGAGCGAGTGTCGCGAACGACCGAGAGATGGCGTGATTTTGTTTACGTGCGGTGAGCCGGTAATACGAGAATGGTGCGCGAAAAGTTTTATTTGTTTGTGTTGAAATTGGTAAGCAGTGAGTACATTTGCATCAGAAGTGAAAGTGTTTAAATCGTTTAATAACAACCTATATTTTTATAGGTACGCAGCTTATTTTCTATTATGGTATTTACAAAAAAGATATACCTAGGTACGGTCGGGTGTCGCCGTCGCTTTACCACTTTGCAGCGATTTTCGTGTGAAGCGCACCGACGGCCCGGGTACCTACGTGCCCGTACCAAATAGACGACGCGGTGTGCAAGGGATTTTGACCTTTAGACTGGTAAAGCGACGGAGTCCGCCATTGTACCTAACGTGAGGTAGAGATTTTCTCAGTCATTCAAAACTTTTCATATTTACTACTCGACCAACATAATTAATCGCATTAAAGCTAGACGTTTATCATAATTGTTCAATGATTAACAATCTAACTATATTGCACTTTAGTTTGCACATGCTGAGTGTTCAGATTTTAAAATGGAATATCGTAGAAGATACGTTTAGTTTGTAAATTAATGAACAACTGTGATAAACGTCTAGCTGACATGCACCTAATTGTATTGGTCGAGTAATACGTATAACTTCATAAGTAGGTACTTACCTAGCTAATCTTTCGTAAAGTTAACTAGGGTTAAGTATATTCTTAGTGCATTAAATATTAATGTTACCTGCCTAGTCTTTTATGACTAATAAACAAAGAATGAGCTACGAATAGTTATTCCGTGTTTTGTCTCTTTTACTCTAATTATAAATTACGTTTAAATGACAGGAACAAAACACGGAATTCGTATCTTTTATTCTTTGTTTATTAGTCTTATAAGACTAGGCAGGTAACTAGTCTAAAGGTCAAAATCCCTTGCACACCGCGTTGTCTATTTGGTACGGGCACGTAGGTACCCGGGCGGTTGGTGCGCTTCACACAAAAATCGCTGCAAAGTGGTAAAGCGACGGCGACACCCGACCTTACCTTAGTATATCTTTTTTGTAAATACCATAATAGAAAATAAGCTGCGTACCTATAAAATGTAGGTTGTTATTAAACGATTTAAACACTTTCACTTCTGATGCAAATGTAATCACTGCTTACCAATTTCAACACAAACAAATAAAACTTTTCGCGCACCATTCTCGTATCACCGGCTCACCGCACGTAAACAAAATCACGCCATCTCTCGGTCGTTCGCGACACTCGCTCGTCCACCACTATCCGAGACTTTTAATTCGAGTCACTAAAATTACAAATTGCTTGACATAATTTTCCAAAGAAATAACGTGAACTGGCATTACAACGATAGATTTAAGTGTAATTTTATGACTTGAATTAAAAATAATTAGACTTTATGTCAGTATCTTAAGTCAATAAATAAAATTGTGCACGATTGTACTTAAAATCGAATGTATGGTAGTAGTTTACATTCGATTTTTGGAAAAAAGCAAAGGAAAATTCTTTTTTTATTGATATTGAAAGATTCACAATTTCACACACAAATTTTTCATGTATTTATTTGTTTAAAACTTCAACCCGTTTCTCTGGAATCGCCATCGCAAGAATCGTCAAGTTGGCAGCCCACTTAGAGACCGTAATATCTCGGTTTGTATTGAAGTACAATTGTTGAAATTTTGCGTATACGATTCACTATTTTTTGACATATAAATCACATTGATACGAACTGTATTTCTTAAGGTGCCTGCTATCTTGACGTCAAGTTAGCAGGCACACCAAGATACTCAAATATCTTTTGAACCATAGTATCACTATTTATATGCTATACGTCACTATTTATCACTATTTATACACAATTTTTTGACATAGTCAAAACCGTCTAATTCCGTGGTGTGCCAACTTATACTCATGATTACGATTAGTACTAAAAAACTATTTTATTTCTTTGCACCGACCGACAACAAACTTACTCTAACCTCACAAATTTAACATTTGGCATAAATAACCCAGAGTTAAGGACCTTAACCCTCCGATTTGGCCGGGTTAAATATTTAACGTTTTAACCTGGGGTTAACTGTTAACCCTTAGCAGTGCAAGACAAATTATTGAGTTAACCTTGGGTTAGCACCTAACCCTGAGTTAAATATTTTAACTCTGGAATGCGCAAGTGGCCCTAAGAAGTTTATTCAGACGCTATGGAAGTTAGGCTTATCGTGGGATCACAGTTTGCCTGAGAATATATTGAGAGAGTGGTTAACCTATAGAAACAGCTTAGTAGAATTGAAACAACTGAAAATACCAAGATGGTTTAATGTTACGCGAGGCTCTAAAATAGAATTACACGTATTTTCAGATGCTTCCAAATCAGCTTTTGCAGCGGCCGTCTATATTCGAGTGGTAGAAGAAGCGAACGTTGTACACGTCCACTTAGTGACTGCAAAAACAAAGGTTGCTCCAATCGAGAAGGAAGTTACAATACCGAGGCTTGAGTTATGTGGTGCTGCCTTGGCGCCTAAACTTGTATGGGAAGTGGCACAAGTGATGGAGATACCTAAGGAGAATTTATTTGGCTGGACAGATTCTACTATCGTTTTAGCATGGCTTAAGGGAGGAGCTTGTCGTTGGACTACCTTTGTAAGTAATCGGGTGTCCACTATTTTAAACATCATGGATATTGAGCAATGGAATCACGTACCTACAGACTCAAACCCGGCCGACTGTGCATCTCGAGGCTTGTACCCAAAGGATTTGATTGTTCATCCATTGTGGTGGCATGGACCGCGGTGGTTGGCAGAAAGTAATATTGAGTTGAATAATACAATCATTGAAGATACACATGAGGAAGAGAAAGTCAAATCTTTAACTGTTTTATCCAATGTAGACGAAGAGGATATATGGTCAACATTTTCATCCTTAACCAGGTTGTTAAAAGTTGTATCGTACTGTAGAAGAATTTTGAACTTAAAATTACCAAAAAATGAGAGATTAAATTTACCGAAATTTATAACAGCTGACGAAATGAAAGAAACTTTACTTAATTGCATTAAGCAAGTTCAAAAGAGTGAATTTAAAAGTGAAATAAAACAGTTAAAGACTAATGGGTGTGTACCTAAGAAAAGCCCCTTACGCACTCTTTATCCTTTTTTAGATGAAAAAGGTATCTTAAGAGTGTCAGGTCGCATTAACTTTTCAGACGTTTGTTACGACACGAGACATCCAATAATTATGCCTGCTAAAAATTATTTTAGTAAACTTCTAATTATTGATGCTCGCCATAAGACTTCACACGGGGGACCACAAGTGATGCTTAATTTCTTGAGAACTAAATTCTGGATTATCCAAGCCAAAGAACGTGTTAAAAGGATTTTTAGAGAATGTGTCACTTGTTTGCGATACTCCACAAAAGGGACTACTCCACTAATGGGGCTTTTGCCAGAAGCAAGGTTAAAACCTAATAAACCTTTTAAGTCTAGCGGAGTAGATTATTTTGGCCCAATACAGATAAGATTTTCACCAGGCAGAGGGGCAAAATCTTATAAGGGTTATGGGTGCCTATTCGTGTGTATGGTTACAAGAGCTATTCACTTAGAAGCAGTCACTGATTTGACTGCAAAGGCCTTTATCGCAGCGTTTAGACGTTTTACTGCGCGACGTGGTCACTGTCAAGATTTGTGGAGTGACAACGGCACGAACTTCGTTGGCGCAGACAGAGAAATGAGAGATATGTTCAATAGTGCCAAATCATCACTACCGCAAGAAATAGCGGAGCTGCTTGTGTTGGAGCGTACAACTTGGCACTTCATACCTCCTCAGTCATCAAATTTCGGAGGGCTGTGGGAAGCAGGCGTTCGTAGTACAAAAACATTTGCGTAAAATACTTGGTAATACCACACTTACCTATGAGGAATTAGCTACGGTCCTGGCGCAGGTAGAGGCGTGTTTAAACTCTCGACCTATAAGTTTAATTAGTGACGACCCCAACGATCCCCTACCTCTGACAGGCCACTTTATAATAGGCGAACCCTTAATAAATATAGCCGATCAGAACGCCGATTGTAACGTTCAGGGTTTAGATAGATGGAGGTTACTCCAGAAAAATTGTTAGTAATTTTTGGAATAGGTGGTACAGAGAATATCTTGGTACTCTCAACCAAAGATCTAAGTGGAACTCAAAGGGTACGGAGCCTGAAATAGGCAATATTGTAATCATAAAGGAGGACAATATGCCTCCGGCCAAATGGCTCTTAGGTAGAATAATTCAAAAACATACTGGACCTGATAACGTAACAAGAGTAGTATCTGTTAAATGTAAATCTGGAAAATTAAAACGTCCAGTAAGCAAAATTTGTGTAATTACAAAATGATTTCGTAATTGTTTTTTTTAAGTTTTACATGCTATATCTACTTTGTATTTTTTATAATTACTTAGGTTTGTTACATGAGCTATACTAGCTATGTTTAGCAAGTACAATGTTCCTATAAACTTGAATACGCTATGGTGGGCGGTTTAAGGTTGCCTGCTTTATAAGTATGTTATTTAATAAGTAAGTTAACATAATAATATGTTGTTAAAACCTCTTGGTTAAAGTTGTGGTCATTTTTGTATTTTTTTTATGTGTTAAATATCGTAGCTAATAGTAAGTTAAATTTGAGTTGTTTTATAGAAGAACTAATGTTCTTGGTGGGCGGAATGTTGACGAATGTCAATCGTTAACTTCTCTGTGGTAATTTTTATACTCTTTGCGCCCATACCATAGATCCACAGATACAGTCCACAGTTCTATGACTCCCATGTTTAAAAACTCTATGGTTTGTCAGAAAATAAAAGTATCCACAAAACGTGCGTGGTTTATTTTATAAAATTAATCCCGAGTAATCCCGACACTAAATTCGACTTCATTATCCAACAACGACTGACTAACGGACTAAAGATTCCATCTATCCAATAGCACATTGTGCAGTCGCTAATTGTTGAAAAGTGACCTATGGTAGAGGACTGCTTTTGCGGTCCTCATTGCCTAGTCTCTGACTAACCCTCTGGGGATAATAGTCGTGATTATATGTATGTAGGTATGCATAGAATAATAACGCATAGAACGATAGTCTAGTATTAGAAAACTGTTATGGCGTGAGGCGAGAAAAAAATGAATGTAGGAGTAAGTTACGCGTACTATCTCGGCGACACGCACACAAGTGTACAAATAATGTTGCTAGAGGAATCAGATTTGCCCCAAAAGTAAGAAAATTGGAACTGCTGATAGATAGATAATTTTAGATTATTAATATTGACGCGGGCCGTTTCGGTACCAAGCCAGTATGGGTTGGTTTTACTGGCCTCATTTATCGTGCGTGTGATTTTCACGGATTTTCATACATTAGCTCTCGTTAACTATACTACTACCATCACGATTACGATCGTGCTATTGAATTTTAGTTCTCTAAACGACCATAGCGGCGCTGCTTCGGTTTTCATACAAAATAATACGATTACCTTAACTAGTACTCTAATGGTTCGTGCTTGGGGTACAGTACAATATAGGAATCGGTCCTAACAGCCCGGTAGCGTTGGAACAAAGTTCTAAATTCGAAATTTTTACAGAAAAACAAGGCAGGCACGTTTTTGATTCGTGCCTTGTTTCGTGGTACCGTTTTTCAAGCGGCAATCGTGTAGGTATCTATAGTTTTTATGATCGAAGGGTAGGTACGTAAATTTTCCATGTTTCTTGAAAACCTTAAAAACCGTGTGTAGGCAACACGGTTTTTAAGGTTTTCAAGAATGTTTTGAGGAAAAAAAATAACAAATAAAAAAAAATTAAATAAACTTTTCTACACTTACACCAATTATCTAGCCCAAGAGAAGCTTTGTTATGAAACTCGTTAAATGGTTACTAGACAACGGATAAACATACTTAAAATACTTAAATATATACTTATTATACATAGAAAACACCCAGTCCCAGACCCGAGACAATTTAGAAAAATATTAGATTCTAAATTGACCCGACCGGGGATCGAACCCGGGACCTCAGAGATGGGGACACCATGAAAACCGGTGTACAAACTACTCGACTAAAGAGGTCGTCCGTCGGAGAAGGATCGTTGTTTCACGCTGATATTTCGTGAGAGGGTGGTATTACGCCGGGCGAGCCAATGCGTGCCGCAGTTCGCAGCGTAGCTCTACCACTCAGACAGTGTCACTCATTTAGCGCTCCGCTCAGTTTACCAGATTCTCAATTCACCAGATTCGCAACTCGGCAGACTCGCAACTAACCGGATTTTGTACAATGCAACATAAAATGCGTATAACTATGATAAATGAATAACAAACTATAACTATATGCACATATTGCATCTTTCAAAAAGAATGAAGGTTACATTAATTGTAATTAAATCGCTGGCAGTTTTTTTAGTTCATTTCATGACAAATAATACTTCTTTAGCACCACCCAGGGGTCACGTGTTTTTAAGTGAGACCTTTCTCAAAGGTAACCCTACGGACGTGAGTGAGTTTAACCTCTAAGTGATCGCAGGACAAAAAAGTAACTTGCATGGTGAATACTTACTGAAACTGCCTTTCCCTTCAGGGCTGGGTCTGTTGCCATCTGTTTCTTCATCTGATTCATTTCCTGTGGTGTAAAGCCGACTAATTTTGAAAGGACGTCACTCGTGAAATCCACATCTATACTACCAGTGCCATCTATCAGTGTGCATCTTAAACTCCAGCCGTCCTTGCCCACGGACAACTTTGATAACAGCTTCATTATCTGAGCTTTTACTTTAAAAACTCTACCAGCTCGATTTGCTTCGTTCATATCATTAATCTGTTTTATATACACAAACGGTTCAGAAGGCAAGACCTTCGGGCCTGTCGGTTTTACATTAATACTCCTTTCCTGCGCCTCAATCTGTGCTTCTATTTCTCGCAAATAATCGTCGTCTTCATCGAAAAAGTGTTCATCGTCATCTGGGTACTCATTAGCTTTAGGGACAGTCACAGTATGCGTTTTAACTTTCTTCTCAGGTGGCCTGGCATTAGTTTCGCTTAGTAGCCTTTTGCCAAGGTTGCAGTACTCCGCTTCGATTGCTGCTATATCATCAATGTCTATGTCGTCATCGGCTATTTGATGAGCTACTTGTATGCTGGTAACCCTGGCCACCGGGCGCGCCGATTGGTCGTGCGCCGCTACCGTAGGTCTGGCTGAAGGCATCTGTGTGTGAGGTGTCGGTATACTAGTGTTCCTTGCCTGTGCTATAGTGGAGTTCTTGGGTGCTTCTGTAAATGTATTGTTTATTTTTATTAAAAGTTCACAAAATGGGATTATGTAAGGAAGGCATATAGAACATAGTTGATGTTATGAGAGTTCACATTTGGTTATCCCACACAAACTTCCAAATAAAAAGCTTAACAAACAAATAAGCCAAATTTAATAAAATGTTGCATGCAAAAGTTAAATACAGAGATGTAAATAGTTATCATCAAATAAACATTTAAAAAAAACGTTTATTCATCTGAAATTATGCGATTTAAAGTCCTCTGCAGAAAGTTTAAATTGCTTGCATAACTCAGTTCTGCATTTTCCTTTGTCATGCAAAGTTACATTAAGGTGTCCTATTGGTTAGTAATGAACTTGTTTGTAAGGGTTATCGAAATGTGTAAGCCCCACGTTCTGTAATAGTCTTTAATAATGAATAGTTTTGTTTACTAACCTAATGGCAAACCTAGCTTGGAAGACAAAAGTCCAGCAAGAGAGTTGGAAACGGCGATTTCCTGCACCTCCCCGCCAAGCAGTTCTATCGCACTCTCTGTTAAAAGAAGAACACCTCGTCGACATTCTATGGGTCCTGTGGACAATATTGGAAGCTGTTGGAAGTACGTGCATTCTTTAGACCGTTAGTCGCCTTTTACGACACCCAATGGTAGAGAAGGGGGTGGTAGTATTCTTTCACAGCTACGAGACACGAGTTACTTACGTATGATTTTTCTTTTTTGTTTAGGTACACAAACCAAAAAGATATCTATTAAGTTTAAAAATAAAGATACGAACATAAGGTTCATTCAAAGAAGTTTTTTCATACTTGTATGTACCCCAAAACGTCAAAATTCTGTAATCGATTTTGAACTCTACACCCAACACTTAGAGATGAAAATCGATTAGAGAATTTTGACAGTTTTGTATAGCGTAAAATCAGTTGTTGTGTGCACATTCTCGTTTCATAAAACACGGACACGCGTGCTGTTGAGGCGATGTATCGTTCGCGGTTCGCATATTGCACGTGTCCCAAACTTTCCCATACTCATACTTACTTGCCTAGCCCAAGTTAAGCTACATTAAGAACTTGTCTATTAGTTAACTTGTGATACTGGATAAAAACAACATACACATATTTTTTTTTGAAAAATACAGACCTGATATACAATATGTCCAGGGATGTGGTAATAAAACTTTAGGAGCAGTATCTACAATATATTTCATCAACCAAAATACTGTGCATTTTTGCCACTTGTGAATTTGTTAGGAAGCACCCTGATTTCTTTCCGTATCACAGCCGTCCACAAAATCTGGGACTACAAAATAAATTAGCCCAACCTAGCTGCAATTATAAAATGTTACGAAATGGCCCCTTGTCAATGTGTGTGAAAATTTACAATAAGTTACCGAGTGAAATCAAAAACATAAAGGATTCAATTAAATTTAAAGTAATTTTAAAAAAATACCTAAAAAACAAGTGTTTTTATTCGCTGCAAGAGTTTTTGGATGAATAATTTATAAAATAATGGATTTTTGATATTGCTAATGATAGAATTATTTTTTATTTTAGTAATTAGATTGAACATTTTTAGTATATATATATATATATATATATATATTTTATTTTTTTAATGTAGATTTAAGAATTTGTTATAATAATGATAATAACATAATAATAATGTAATAATAATGTAATTTAATATATTAACATTATGTACTTGCTGTGCCTTTGCAGGGTCATGATTGTTTCTTTTATTTTATTTTTTTAACACCTGTTTATGTACAACATGAATGCAATAAAGAACTTTGAACTTTGAATTTACGTAGTTTAGGGTAGCTAATACAATAAAAACACGCTATGAAACAACTCCTTTTTTAATTGCCGAAAGGAGAAAGTATTTTTTTTTTAAGTTTTTGTGCGCATTCGGGAATTTTTTGAACAACAATAACAAAACACAATTGACCCCCCCCCCCCCATAAGGGGTATTTTCGTTGATGAAATATATTGTAGACTAGCGGCCGCTCGCGGTTACACCCGCTTGGTTCCCGTTCCCGTGGGATTATCGGGATAAAAAGTATCCTATGTGTTAATTCAGGTTATAAACTATCTGTATGCCGAATTTCATCCAAATCCATTCAGTAGTTTTTACGTGAAAGAGTAACAAACATCCATCCATACTTACAAACTTTCGCGTTTATAATATTAGTAGGATAGGATACTTACTGCTCCTAAAGTTTTATTACTTTATTATTACATCCCTGGACAATTGTATATTGTTGGCTGAGAAGTGAACCGAGACCTCGGGAATGGTGACGACACCGACGCTAGAGCCAGCGTGCCGACCGGCCGACTACGAAGGTCGCCATTTGGAAAAGAGTACCTACCGGCCAGCTCTACAAATTGAACTAACTACTATCTTTCAAGAGTTTGTTTCTAACAATAAAAAAATCAAATCCATTAAAAAAACTAGTTTCTAATTGGTGACAGTCACAATTATTATATTTTTTAATATTCAAATATATAATAGCAATAGAAGCTAATGTAACAACTAAGGAATTTCAAAATTAGATAGCAGTACGGTATTCGGGTATTGTATATCTTTTTCAAAGTTTTATATTGTTATTTTTTTCTTTATAATGGCTTGATGAACTGTGGATCTAGCTAGCGCAAGATTGCAAGGAATGCTGTATCATCATTGTCAGTATCAGTAGGTGTTACCATCTGAGTAAATAGATAGGATGGCTTGGTGAAGTTAGTACATTTGTAACAGTTTCTTTCTATCTTTTAGAAGTCAATATATAAATATATTTTTTTATAATTATACCTTTAATTAATACCTTGCAGCCAGGAGTAATATCACAGCTCAAATTTCTCATAGGTTTGTATTCTATTGCAGAAATCTCTTGCACCCCATCAGTGAGATACAATTTTATCATTCTGCAATTAAGGAATTACTTAAATATGTATTGACAAAAAGATTTACAAGTGAAAGAAAATATTTATTCCTAGGGGCCAGCCCTCGACCTTGTCTGCGTGAACACCCTGTATCCCAGGACAAATTTCCAAAACCCATTCACACAAACTCAGGTGTACCTACGCCTGGCGTACTCACCATGGAATTCTGTTATTTCAAGAATGCCAAAAAACTGTACCCAAATAGTACCAAATAGTGCCCAAAGGAAATAAATAGTACCCTTATGGTTCAAAGTTATAGACATAGTTTGGTGAGTACGCTAGGCGTAGGTTACGCCTAGCGTACTCACCTCAGTTTGGGAAATCTGAGCAAGCTACAACTTTAATTAGTATGTCAAAAAACTGTACCCAAATTACTATTAGTGCTACTAGTACCAAATAGTGCCCAAAGGAAATAAATAGTACCTTTATAGTTAAAAAGTTATAGGCATAGTTTGGTGAGTACGCTAGGCGTAGGTTCTACGCCTAGCGTACTCACCTCGTTGCGCGAAAACAGAACCAGCAATGGCTCCCATTTCTATCTCAATAAATAGTACCGGAAATAGTACCCTCTAAGAGTGTAATTGTTATTTGACTTTTACACTAGAAAGTCATTAAATTTGATAGCAAACTTCTACATACAAAAATTACGTGTGGTACAGTCGAGCACAGTGAATGGTAAAATATTATTTTTATTACCAAAGGAATTGAGATTGGAATAACTATGGAGTTCAATAATAGACGACGACCTAAAATAAAATAGGTACATATTTAATAACATTAAACCAAGGCTGGCCAAAAAAGGGGGGCCCTGAGGTTGGTGTGTCTGTCTTTGGCACCGTAGCTCCTAAATATCCTAGATTTGGATGCGGATTTTGTTTATATGAAGGCTGGTTTTTAGCGGTGATTCTTACTTCGACTATAATGTTATAAATCACAAAATTTGTAGTCGAGGGTGAATGAGACCCACTCCAACATATCTATGTATCAACATTGCTTATTTATGATTTGTTGACCGTGAATGACCGCCCGCCCGCGACTTTGTCCGCGTGAATCCCTTAACCCGTGACGAATTTCCAAAAATGTTTATTTTTATAAAACCTTGTCCTGACAATTACAAATACAACAAAAAAGAATTAGCCAATTTGGTGCAGCCGTTCTAAAGTGATGCACGTACAAACATTTTGGCAATTGATTTTTATTATTATAGATACATACCTATATAAATAGTGACTACACATGTGCTCAGCGTGACAGGTGGTGAACCCATCGCCGTTCTAAGCTGTTGAATGTATGTGCAGTCTTTAGTCCGTTAGTCGCCTATTACGACACCCAAGGGAAGAGGGGGTGGTAGTATTCTTTCACCGGTAAGTACGCGACACAGTTAACACTTTATACAGTCCAGAAAACTAAGAATGTGATTTAATTTGTTTTTCTACGATTAATAAAAAACAATAACGTATTTCTGTAGGTAAGTAAATATAATATATTCAAACTGAGTAGGTACCTACCTAGCTAATGAAAGATCAACTGCAAATCGACATGAACATAAAATGCTATTTCAGATGAAATATACATAGTTACTTACTCATTTACAGATCACTCACATCACAATGAAACAAAATTTACAAGTTTTTTCATTAATTGTTTCACAAATTAACTATTCGCAAACCTTTGCGGTTGCGGTGCCAACTGTGGCAAGGCAAAGTAAACGACTAAAAAAATCGGTTCCCGAAAACTATGCATTCCCACCGCGGCGTCAAGCAAATTGTTGTGAATTGCAATATTGATCTTTAGCACTTTCATAATACAGGTCAGTTTGTAAGTAATTAAAGTAAGAAGTGTTATAAGCGCCATCTATTGTAACTTGTTCATACTAAGATGCATCGCTGTCGCGCGTCGATAAGTTGCACTATGATCAACAAAAGTAACAGATTGTTCTCGCACAACATTGAACTTTCAATTTCAGACATAAGGCAAATAGTTCCTTATATAGAAGGTGCTTTTACTTTATGAAATCCGGTAAAAAATACGATAGTCAATATTTTGGAAAACATGGATCTTATTTATAAGAAAAATAATTATAATCAATTATATAACTGATATTAAACTTCCTCGTTACGTATTTCCACCTATTTATTTCAACAAAACTAAAAGTAATATGTAGTAGGTAACTACATAATATGAAATTTAATAATATTAAAATTATTATGAGTTCGCCTGTACCTCATGTCAATGTATGTAGAAGTTTGCTATTAAATTTAATGACTTTCTAGTGTAAAAGTCAAATAACAATTACACTCTTAGAGGGTACTATTTCCGGTACTATTTATTGAGATAGAAATGAGAGCCATTGCTGGTTCTGTTTTCGCGCAACGAGGTGAGTACTCTAGGCGTAGAACCTACGCCTAGCGTACTCACCAAACTATGTCTATAACGTTTTAACTATAAAGGTACTATTTATTTCCTTTGGGCACTATTTGGTACTATTTGGGTACAGTTTTTTGGCATTCTTGAAATAACAGAATTCCATGGTGAGTACGCCAGGCGTAGGTACACCCAGTCCTGACAAATTACAAACACAACAAAAAAAGAATTACCCCAACAGATGCAGCCGTTTTGTAGTGGTGCGCGTTCAAACATTTTGGCGATTGATTTTTATTAATATAGATTTATGTAACTCAATAATAAAAACAAAAAAAATTAATTAATTACATAAATAAGTAAGATTAATCAACCTAAATTAAACTATGAAAAAAAAGAAAAACCTATAAATAAAAGATGTCTTCCAACTTAGGGCTCAAAAAAGGAAAAGGAATAAAGGAATTCTATTCTATTCATGGGTGCGGTATCAAGAATGCTGGCAACGTTACCTCTTTGGATTGCCAGGCTGATACGCTGGCAGAGGTAGCTGCCAGCCTTCTTGTCACCGGAGGCCTCAATAAGGACTTAACTCTTTTAATTTAAAAAGCATAATAACTATAAATAAAATATTACAGCCAATTTTATTGCAATGCAGTTAACAGTCTCAAACGGTCAAGATTAGTGACAAAAATTAAAGGCATTAAGAGAGGATTGGCAGTCTGGCATAAGATAGACCTGCCAGAGCAGTGACTCATAAAGTTTTAAAATTTATGTAAAACTGGAAAGAGCAAGAGTATGTGGGGGATCATAGAAAGGCAATTTTAAATAAGTTTAGCTTGGCATATAAAATTTATATTCCAAGCTAAACTTATAAATTTTTAAGCTAAAAATACTTCTAAATTTATATTATAAATATAAAGGACAAATTAATTAAAAGGAGAACATAGTTAGTTGTAATCAAATCAGTAACTAAATTCTTCTCATACCTATGGCTGGAAATCTTATCCTCAAATGTAGTTGTAGCTTCAATGTTCTCCATGTTAACTTTTTGTAGTTTTAAATATTGCTGATATGCTGGAGTGCCTACAATTTTTAACTTTTAATAAAACAGAAAGTAAACACTGCTTTAAATTTATTATCGTATTAAGTACCTATGTCCACAGCCGCATTTATTTGCAGAACAAACCTTCCATTAATTATTGTTTTCTGTCTATCTTTCAAATTTTGGGGCAGAGACCCTGGGCAAATGTCTTTTAAATCATTTAGCAGCCACTGCTCTTTCGCCAAGTTTTTTATATCTGTTTCACTAAGACTATTAGTACTATCTTCAGCCAAATATTCTACACAACTGTAACAAAAGTATTATTTATAAACAAGTACATAAAGTATTTCTTTCATAGCCTATTTCGTTCCATTGTATATAGGTGAAGACTTCAAACTTCTCGAGTGGCATGTGACAAGTAAGCTACTTAACTTTAAATTAATTTTAAACTTATAAACAATAAGGATATACCCTTTAAGCCATTCATCATCAGTGTTCATGCATTGGGAAATTAAATACTGACGCACTGAGTTTACTATGTTATTTAGAGACATTTTGAATGACAGTCGTTTGGTCTTTAAAATGCTGTTAGAACTCGCTACATAACATTATAATTCTTTCCCTAATACATATAATTATCTAAAATAAATTCCATAAAATTGTATTCAATTGTAATGTAAACTTCATAAACGTCAAACAAATAACCAAACCAACCAACCAACGTCACTTACGTACGTCAGACTGTTTCTTAAATATTACTTCCGTCTAAAGAAGGCAAAGGGATTTAGTCCATTAAATCACATCTTTTTTTTTCTTTATTTTAATGGCTTGGTGCGGTTTGCACATTTAGCCAATGTCAAAGTTAGGGAAAGATAGTAGAATAAAAAGGATTCGGATCCCGGACCAAATATGTAATATTTGGTCCGAGATTCAGATTTTTACGTTGCACAAAACGTCATTAGCGCTAAAGGACCTTTAGTTTGACTTAAATTTGACACTTTGAGGTTATAATTTTTAATGCCTGGTCAAGCGGTCATTAAACTCATATTAAACTTATTTTAAACTGTTATATCGTTACTTACCTACTTTCAAACTTAAAAATTTGTTTGTTGTAATAAGTGGATTTCGTTATGTCTCTAACAAGCCTTTCGTCCTTATCCGATTACGAAGAATATGTTTTCCGTCGACGACGCCGTGTTATTCCAGATAGAATAAATTTGTTTGAAAAACATGATGGAGAAGATTTTCGTGTGAGATACAGAATGTCTAAAGAGACGGCTTTACGGATTTCTGAAATTCTCAACCTGGAACCTGAAACTCGAAGGAATAAAGCCATTGATGGTCTCACACAATTATTGATTTGTCTGAGGTTCTTCGCAACGGGATCATTCCAGCAAGTGTTAGGAGATTTGGTAAATGTGCACAAATCAACAGTATGTCGCGTAGTTCAAAGAGTAACACGCAAACTAGCAAGTCTTAGCGCAACATTTATTAAAATGCCTACAGACAGAAGTGAGCTACAAAGAGTTGCTGAAGGATTCTACCAAATTGATGGCTTTCCAAGGGTGGCAGGAGCCCTTGATTGCACCCATGTGAAAATAGTTAGCAGAGGGGGAGCACTACCTGAACTATACCGCTGTAGGAAGGGATTTTTTTCCATTAACGTTCAAGCTGTTTGTGACTCAAGCCTGAAAATCAGAGACCTTATAGCGCGTTGGCCTGGGTCAGTCCATGACTCGACCATTTTCAATAACTCGCACATATGTGCAGATTTTGGAAGGGGGAAATATGGCACATATTGTTTATTGGGAGACAGTGGATACTTCAACAACAATTATCTACTGACTCCTTTTCTGCGTCCTCAAAGTATAGCTGAAGAAGCATACAACAAAAGCCACATTGCGACCCGAAATACAATCGAGAGATGTTTTGGGGTTTTAAAACGGCGATGCCCTTGCCTGGAAAAAGGCATTACTCTTAATAAAACATCTACAGTCCTGCAAGTGATTGTTGCATGTGTGGTGCTGCATAATTTGTGTATAGAACTAGATGAGGTCGTACCTCCTACTGACATAGAAATAGATGATGATGGAGAAGATAATAATTTCCTCTATACTAGTTCACAGCCTGGTCAGACATCAGTCCGGACTGCAATTGTAAATAGTGTGTTCTCATAAATAACAAGTTTGGTTTAAATATATAAAAGTTATGACAATGTGAATAATGTGGTCTCAAAGATTGTACACTGGTTTAGTGTAAATAACTTGCTGTTAACCCTTTCACGGGCGGTACAGTCGAAATTTTTAATTGCTTTTCAACCGTATTCCAAGAGCATAAGGTTCAATATTTAGTGGCAATATAGCTGCCATTGCCTTGGAAAGGGTTAAACAAGGGAAAACCAAATGTGTAAGATTTGTATTGCCTAATGTTAAGCAAGTAATAAGCTTATAAGCTTATAAGCTTAACCTACAGGCTGGTGACTCTCTCAGAGAGAGATTTAAGTATATAAGTATAATGACAGCTGCATCACAATACATTTATGAAAATCTGATGTATGTTCATAAAAATATTGAAATGTTTTCAAAAACCAGTGATATTCACAAATTAAACACTAGAAGTAAGAACAAATTAGTAGTACCATATACTAGGCTCCATAAAATAAATAATTCTTTAAGGATCTGTGTGTACGATTATACAACAAAGTACCAAATGATATTCAGAAATTAGATCTTGATAAATTTAAAATCAAAATCAAAGAAAAGCTTTATAAAATAGTTTATTATAAAGTGTCAGATTACACAGAAGACAAAACAGCTTGGGTCTGAAATGCTTCAAGTACTCCAACAGCTATTTCTGATTGTCTATAATTAATAAAGCACCATATTTAATGAAATTATTTACATTCTAATTCATATTTTGTATTTTAAGACCTGGTAAGCACATAATATATATATTTTTTTTTTGTAAATGTCGTTGCTTCTGTGCGCTGTGGTTTCTTGTGCCCATTCTTTGCCACAGTTAAAAAATGATGTCCTGAATGGGTGATAGGTTAAAAAAGATTTGGACAATTCAAAGTACCTACTTATTAATTGAGTTTAATGAATAAAAATATTTTGACTTTTGACTTTTTGAATAGATAATTGTTTTATTTTCTTATTAATACCTTGTAGTCTTTTATAAATTATTGAAATACAAAATGCTAGAGTTTCTCCCGTGTTCTTTTCGCAACAACATGTGTTGGGAGACTCCATTTTAATTCAATCTACCGTACAATACTAAATGTATTAAAAATAATTTTAAAGCACTTGAAATTGGCTTAATGCTAAACGCGAAGCCATTAATTAAGCAATAATAATAATACAAAATGCTAGGTACAGCTGAACCATTGAAATGAGACTCATTTTGCTAATAATTTGTTTGAAAGCATCAAAACTGTAAAGCTCAATGTCAACAAGTTTAAATACCATATTGAATTTAATATCTGTTTGAAAATGAACATAATAATATGGTGGGACCCATCAGATCAAGGGCATGTAGGATATTTAAAAGCTTAACATATTTGAATTAAAACAACATTATTTGTGTTAAGTCCTAATTTTTTTTATTTTTTAAAAGTTCCATCTTAAGTAAATGTTCCCTTTTATTGTACAAAATCTCCATCATCAGTTTCTTTTTCTCCAAATCTGCATTCTGACATTTTTTTTTAAAATATAATCTTTTTAATGTGTCTGCAGATGCTTTTTTAATTATTTTTCTTGGCTTGAATGCTGTAACAATTAACATAATATAAATTCATACTGATATCAATGCAATGACGACATAGATAAATCAAAAGTCAAGAAAGTAGGTATATATATAAATATAAACCTTTACAGGTACTTATTATATTTTATTATTTACGATGTTGTCTACCTAAGTATATGCATGTGCTATCAAAATTAAATAAGTAACTTAAGATTCACATGCCATGCGCTGGAAAATTAACTATTCGCATCATACTCCATCTTTATATCTCTATTTTATGTGAATAAATTATATTTCATTCCATTTCATTACTTACGAGCACTGTTCTATGTATAATAATAAGTAAAATATAACTTATAATTTAACCCACCCTTTTTTTTACTCGAAACATTTATTGGCTTTGGTGTTGCTGAAATATTCATAGTAGGAGTGGCATGTTTGTCTACTGACATGCTATCAGATGCCTGTGGTTCTTCAGCTGAAACAAATAATATTGTTCTTAATACTCATACATAAAAAATGCTATTGTTGTAGGTATAGTGTTCCTTCAATCCCACATTCGTCATTTGTATAGGGATATGGCCCACTCCTTTAAGGAAGGCGGGAACTTAAAATGTGTTGATGATGATAGTTCCTCATTTTGTTATTTTACAGTAAATTTACAACTTTTCTGATTGTCTAGAATATTATTTTAATTGATTTAGTGTCTTCTTGACATATACCAACCTATAACTATGACATCCTGTGCTGAGGGATCTGGTGGAGTATCATAACCAGATAAAACAGTAATAATATTGCTGTCACTATCCGCATTAAACATACTTGTTTCTGAAAAATAAGTTAATTATAAATTATTAAAAAAGTTTAAAAGAAGCTAGGTAGGTAACGAAATTTTAATTATGTCTGTTGCTTTTACAAAGCTAAAAAATATATAATAACATCTAAAATTAACTTAGCAGAATTAATTGCATACCGTTAAAGAAACCTGATGCACTGTCATACGGATTGCATAGTGGTTTTACTTGGTCCTGTATAATGGCCAGGAGTTTCGCATCATTATCTGTTGTTTTCGGTTTCCAATAGCCACCACCAGTCTTGTTCATTTCAATCTAAGGACATTACAAGGAATGTATGTATTACTTAATTTATAGAAAACAAGTCGTAACATGCAGTTTTGCTTGTTATGGAAGACAATATTAAAAGAAAAATAGTTATTCATTAAGAACTAACAAGTAAATACAAAATGAAGATTATTAAATTACCTTATCATCTTTTATATTTTTTATGGCATGTGCAACGTCATCCTGTGTCAGCATCCGTTCAGCGTTGATGTATGCTAACTTCTGCAAAAGTAAAGAACTGAATTGTACTTACTATACGCACAATGCGCTCATTATAATAAACATTCAGCATGACAACTATCTACTTACATTACTTTCTCCTACATCTTTGCGAGTTTTTTGCTTCATATTATCATACAACGCTTTTAATTGGTCTGTATCCCTTGGACCACTAGTGCAGTTACTATTATATTTAATAGTAATTTCTTTCCATGCTTCCCTCTTCTTCGCAATAAAAATACTACCAGTTCTTTTGCATTCTATGATATGTTTGTACCTGTAAGATAATAATTTAAAAATCAATATTGCTAAAGTTATTTAGAACAGAATACTTACACGTGGTAATAAAATAATACTCACTGCGCGAGAAGATCTATTAACAATGTCTTTTCTTCATGTGTGTAGTTTGCTCCTCGTTTTCGCGATGTTGGTAGTGACATTTTGTATTAGTAGGTAAGTACTTAATTATATCAAATATAAACAGAAATAAAGCAAATACACCACGCGTTGCGGCAGATTTATTTTCAAATTCAAAATTGTTTTGTTTGACTTTGACTTGACATCTTCTTGACAATCAACATTTGACGTTGACGTTTACAGACGTTTAATTTTTGCAACTGCATTACCATTTTACGTGACGAACACCATGACAAAACGCAACCATTCACTCACTTCATTCAAAATATATTTTAAAACTTGCAATACTATTTAATGTCGTCTTTAAATGGTCTTTAGTTAAAGGATCATTAAAAGTACCTTTAGGAGTTTTGTGCAACGTCTTTAAATCTAATGAACTAATTATCGCTAATGACTCATTAACTAATGTAGTCTTTAAAGTCAGCTTTCTGCAACTGGGTGTTAGTCCATTAAATCACATCTTTTTTTTTCTTTATTTTAATGGCTTGGTGCGGTTTGCACATTTAGCCAATGTCAAAGTTAGGGAAAGATAGTAGAATAAAAAGGATTCGGATCCCGGACCAAATATGTAATATTTGGTCCGAGATTCGGATGTTGTACGACTTTTAGGATGGGATAATAGGATCAGTAGAGTAAATTTAATATATTTAAATAGATTAAAAAAAAATACTTACTTAAGGATATGGTAATAAATAAAGGGTTGGACAGGAATATTAAATCTTTATGTTTTTAATGTTGATAAAAGATGCTATACATTTATAAATAGATAAATCATTGGTACATAATAAGGAAAGTATAGATAATGGGAATGGAACACCGAGGGAAACGAGGTCATTGAAAAAACAAGAGCGGTCATGAAGAACACAAGAAAAAAATATGTGGTTAACATCACCAATGTCCATCCCACATTCGCATGTGGAGTCAGTCATTATTTTAAGCTTGGCAAGATGTGCTGGAGAACAAACATGCCCTAGTCTCATACGTATCAAGATACTTGCTTACCAAGTGCGTCTTACCAAGTTTCGCTTTGCGAAACCATGGTTTAGCTAAGATATTTGGTTGAATATGCGAGTAGTATTTTCCCTTTAAATGTCGACTGTTCGTTCAATACCTCTGCTACTCATCCATTAAGAACACCGCAGGTAAAGAAAGCAAGTCATGGCTATAGGTCTTATACATGGGTACATGTCCCCACAATGCACCGCATCCTTGGCAAGCTGGTCAGATATCTCATTCCCTGTGATTCCGCAATGACTCGGTATCCATGCAAACTCTACTGAGTATCCTAAAGCATCGCATTTAACCAGACTATTTTTAATATCAAACAATATAGGGAAATAAGATTTCATACGAAATGGAAATTTACTCAATGCTTGGAGAGCACTCATAGCATCACTAAATATAATTGTTTTTTTTTAATTTCTTAAGCAGAATATATTCAACAGCTTTTGACAGACCCATGCACTCCCCAGTAAAAACAGATGTCTCCGGAGGAAGTTTGACCTTTTGTACGATTTTGAATTGGGAATGGTAGACTCCGACACCTACGCAAACATCAGGGGCGGATTTCGAAGCGTCACTAAATATATGGTTATAGTCATTGTATTTGGTGTCAATAATTACTTTAAAACTTACATTAGGATTGACATCATTTTTATCAACTAAATTGTAAGTAATGGACGGGTGAATCTGAAGTGAGTCGTAATCGATATTGAACAAAGGGAGACGATTAGCACGATGAATAGGAGAATGTAGGTTAATATATTTTCTATAACTAATAATTATACAAGGATGTGACTTATGTTGCCAATAATTTGAAGAATTTATTTCATTAGAAAGCGAATGTAGTAATTGAAATAGTGGGTGATGATTAGATTGAAGTAGTAAAGGAGGTTCGCATGACTCTATTTGTAAAGCGTTTATTGGGCTTGACTTCATAGCACCTGTTATTATTCAGTGCCTTTGATTGTACTTTGTCCAATTGTTTAAATGCGGCTACGTTGCCTGGCTCCAGAAGGAATGTACCATAGTGGAGAATACTTCGAATGAGAGCGTTGTAAACTAATTTAAGAGATTGAGGATGTGCACCCCACGACACGCCTGAAAGGCATCGTAGGAGATTAAGTAAGCGTTCGCATTTATTCATAATGTAATCGCAATGAATCACATCTTATTAACATTCAGTGTTTGTTATTTTTAAATCTTTTAAGCCTTCGATCACCTACTAAAACAAATTCCTATACTAAATCGTAGTGGAATAGTGGCAGCAATAGTGTTCTGACCAAAATAGCATTTTTTTAAGGAACACTCTTAGATTAAAACAAAAAGGGTTTAATCTAAGGGAACACTTCATCATGTTGACGCTTAGCTCGCTCGCACACTACTGATGAAATGAGTACCTACCTAAAAATTACACTTGGTACTCTATTTGTTCAGACGTTTTGAGAGCGTTGGTTGTGCGTAGTGTGTACCTTTAGTTATTGTTTTATATGTTATTGTTAGTAATAACTTTAGTTCTTGTTCTGAGGTGTGTACAATCGAGGAAGTTCCCTGTCGACCACTTTTGCTAGTATTCGCTATTGCGCTCTGCGTTTGCGACCGCGCCTACGAGCAGTAGCATGCGCATAGATCTTGTGCAAGCGAATATCGCCGAAAAGTGATCGACCGGGAACTTTCTCGACTGCACAGATATATACTTCTTATTATATGTCTGTGCTCGACTGTGTACCTACCAGTCATGTTGACAACCAAGTCGGTAATGTTGTTTTATAGAATTAATTAAGTCCAATGATATTATAAACTATAGATATGTTACGTTCATAGTAATTTGTTGGTAATTTGCTTTAAAATCTGTTCCGAGTTCCGACGAGCAATCCAAAACTGCACACATTGATTGACAAGTTCCACTGACAAGTACCTAACACTAAAAGATACGAAATAGCATGCAAATGTTTCTTGTTCATAGAGTAACATATAGTCGTAGGTGGATACTTGATTGAAAAGTAAGTAGGTAGCACAGACATAGGTACCTACATAGGTAAGAAATAAAACATCATTTAAAAGTAAATCATATTTATTGAAAATTTGAAAAATGAAATAATTAATAATGAAAGAAACGAAATAAAATAGGTACATATTTTAAATACTTACCTTAAAAAAATTTTTTTTTCGTCTTTTTTTAAATTTTGTATTTCGGGCACGGACCCTGAACAGAGAACGGAGATACAGTGCCACAAGCGGCACTGTATCTCTTTCGGTTCGGGAACCGTAAGTTTTGCGGTATAATAGTCACGTGATAGGTTAAAAATTTTAGACAATCGCGAAGAGCAGCACCGTAGCGATTGTCTTGAGGTTCTTTTCGAGAATTTTTAAAGAATTTCGAGGTTTTTTTATTAGACACAGAAATGTAAATCCATACAAAAATATATTTTGAATATTATGAAATGAAATGAAATGGTTTATGTTTTTTTTATGCTTCGATCAACAGCCTGCTGTTGTATTGTTGATCGAAGATATTATGTCCTCTAAACATTATGGCAAATAATAAATATCTTACGGTTCCCGAACCGATTGAGATACAATATTGCCGTTTGTGGCACTCTATACACTTTGTACTAGGATGCTGTAATTACGGCTTCGTAACCGATCGTACTAGAATGCCGCTTGTGGCACTATATCCACAGCCTAAATAAATTAACCCTTATATGCATCATGATGTAGATCTACATCGTAATTTTAAGCCTTTTTAAAATATTAATTATATTTTTTATACTATTATTTTTATATTAAAATAAATATTTAGAATATACTCTGTAATAATTAAAACATGTTTTTGTTTTAAATATTATAATATATATATTTTTTAAATTTAACATCATATACAAGGAAGTTTTGAAGGATATAAAAATGCAACCTTTTTTGAAAAAATAAATAAAAATAGTTCTATTTATAAAATATATAATGATGTAAACTGAAATAAATTCGTAATTATTAAAACAATTATAAAGTGAAAAATAATATAAAATAACCAAAATGAAAATAAATTATTAAAGTGAGCATTTTTCCAAGATTTTTCGTATTTTTTTATTAAAAAAAATACGAAGGAATATTTTTTTTTAATTTTTTCCCGATGTTATAGGTATCACATAGTATCCATTAAAAAAGTTTTTTATGATAAACAAAAAAGCATGCATTTAAGGGTTAATCAAAAATAAAAATACATTGTAACCATGAACCTTTATTATAAGTGGACAGTGCACTTCAATTTACTACTATTACAAATTTGCACTCTACCACATTACAATAAGGTAGGTTTTGGTCTGTTCTACATAAAAGTAGAAAAACGGTCGAGAACGGCCAAGCTAAAAACTAGAAACGTGTCCTTTTCTAATGTTGCCACTGTTGAATAAAAAATTTCTATGGGAGTTAATAGGTACCTTAGGTACCTATTTTAAAATTTGGAAATATTTGTATTTTACGTTTTTTGTGCCGAACTTTGCAAATAAATACTAAAATAATAAATATAGAATGATGGAATCCGCTCTTACGAAGTTACAAAAAGATATACATTATAAATTATTATGAATGACATATTAGCAGTCTTTCGTAATCCTTACGAGCCAACGTTGTCAAGTTAGTGTCAAAACTGTGTGTACTTGTTATATAAGTACCAAAATAGTACCTAGAAATGTAGGGTGTCCATTATTTATGCTGATTTTGACGACCTTTCGCCTCGGTCGAGTGGTTGGTACGCCGGTTATAAGCTGATATAAGCTGATTTCGAGACTGGGTGTTTTTATGTTTATGTGTGTTTGTTTATGCCAGTTAATTTATCCGATAAATAGTTAACCATTTTAACTAGTTTTAAAAGAAGCTTTACTTTGGCGTCGGGCTAGATAATTGGTGTGAGTGTAGAAAGTAATTTTTTATTTTTATTTTTAGCTGCTATTGATATCCATCAAGGGTCGTATCATTATTATTATTATACTACCGAACATAAAGACGTTTCATATTTAAACTTGTTTTATCTTTTAACGGTTTGTTGTAATAATTTAAGTGATTGTATTTTATAGGATTCCAAAGGATGAAATTACGGACTGAGATGAAAACAGAGCGTACCTGAAAAGGTCATCAAGAGATCTGTTATTTATAATCTCTAATATAAAGACACAGCTATTTCATCAATTAATCAAGTTAGATAAATCTAAATAAATCATAAAGAAGTTCCTTATCCAATTTTAGATGATTCATACTCGTTTCTGTAAAATTAATGTAGTTTTAACATCAGCCGCTGTTACCCACAGTAGTACGCTATACGACATGACACTGTGAAAATAAATAAGTAAAGCAAACAATTCTTGCAGTTTCAACGTCAATTATTTGTTAAAATATAAAAACGAAAAAAATTGATCGTATTGTTCGGCCAATTTATCTAAATAAGTCACGTCATTACAGCTGTAATCGAATGCACGTGATTTCATTAGGTCCTTTTACCGCCGGAACAGATAAATTGGGCTGTCTGTTGTAGATATCTCTTAGCTACACACATGTCTAAATAAAATTAAATAACATTTTTGTTGGTGGTTGTAGTTGTAGGTAACCCTGTAAATATTAAAGAAAGATGGACACCTTATTGAAAGAGACTAACTACTACTTTTTATGCTCCTCACTCGGCTCGCTGTAAGTGACGTAACGTTCATAGTGCACAGTCCAGATAATTTAAAGGTTCATGATTGTAACTGTAAAAATAACACTACAATGGCAACAATAATGTGAGTGAACTACAGACATATTACTCTTATTCCGGCTCCACACGCTTGGTGTTTGCCACAAACACCGATTACATCAAACAAAGTCCCAAACATCGACCACAAGCACCCAACACTTTAGAGCATTCAACCAACAGGAGACGCCACTGGTAGACGTTTCCCTCTGCCAAGAGGGTATGCCCAATGGTCATACCCGTTATATAAAACTAGTTTTCGCGTGTCACTGCACCATTTGTATCTCACAGTTGACGCGTCACGACGGGAGCAAATAATGCCAAATTGCAGCGTGATTTCGTGCAAAAAGCGAACAGATACATCAAATGTACAAAAGGATAGCGTTACTTTTCATCTGTAAGTATTATTTGTCTTTATACTATTGATAAATGCACTAAATTTGCAATAAACTGAAAAATGTTGTCAATCAAAAAGTGTTGCCACTAGAACGACAAGCTGCAACTTTGCGTAACTTTTAAAGTTAAACGTGCTAACATTAAAAAAAAACTTTTATGTCCCATTCATTACTATTAAAACTATTTTTCACTATGGATGCTAATTAAATGAATGATAGATAACTATTTATTAATTGTTACTTATTTTCATTTTCTTCAGTTTTTTTCAACTAAATTGCTTTAAAAATTATCAATACTATTAAACTATATGTTTAAGATCAGTCTACTACATTAATATATTATATTACAGCCTGTCATTTATCCCGAAATTAGAAAATTTTTATTTAGTTACATTGGCACACTGAAACAGTTCTAGAGGAGGTTTGGCAAGCGTGCGGTCGCGGCATTTGATTTGTGTAGAAAAAAACCGACACCGACGCCGAACATTGGCGAACACAAACAAAAACAGGCAAACACACACAAACACTCGTCCATTATTATGTTCGTGTTTGTTGTTTTCCGTTGTTTGCCAAACATGTGGAGCCAGCTTTTTTTTATATTGTGTCTGTGGACTGAGTGAACGCAACGCAACGCGAAAAAAGCTTGCCGATACCGTGTTTTCTTCCGTCTCTCTCCTCTCGTTTATTCTCGATAGGCTGATTGACAACAAAAGCCACTATTTTGAGGAGCATTGTTGTTTTAAATGTATCTTTGTAAATAAGTGTTCTGCATCGAGAGCCTGTAATACCGATTTACACCGTGGAGGACAAAATATGAAGAGACGGAATGCCGAAAGCGGCAAAATGCGGCGCCCCATAAAGCGCACAAAAATCGCCGAAGGAATGTACGGAAAGTGAGTGCACACCACTTTCAGCATAATATTTGGTGGTCCCGAGGATATCGTTACCATACAGAGTGCAGAATCGCATAAAAAATTCGTTTGAAATAACATGATGTGATAATTTTTGTGTGGGTAGGGATACCATCTGGTTTACGTCTTGGTTACGTTACGCCGCGCACGGCGTACAAAAACGTAAAAGAAACTCTGATCGCATGTGATATTCTTGTTGATTTCTCTCGTCGTTTTATTCTGCACTCCCATGACCACCGCGGTATACGGTCGGCACCGCTCCGCGCATAGCTCAATCAGTTTGCATTTGCACCCTGGCAGGTGTTTGTCAAAACTGTTGCCTCAACGCAATGTTCTGGTGACAGACTATTTTAAATTCTGGATGGCTTCTTATCCAGTATTCAGTTAATAGTATTCATTCAAAAAATTAAGACAGCAAAATATTTAATTTGAATCAACCCTTTTATTAGTAAATAAAAATTTTGGTTAAATGGGCCACCAAATTCACACTAGTACTTACTTCAAGTTTTAGAAATTATGATTAAAAAACAAAATCAAATTATGCTTTTTTATTCCAAAATGTTGAATGAGAATGATTGCTTGGTGTCTCACCTAATGATTAGTAAGCCAGGACTGAGACCGGTTCAACTAACCGAATGAATACCTTGGTTTTAAGACAAATTGACTATTTAATTTATATTTAGATGCATGTCAATAATAATATCTGTGAACATTGCATGCCCAATCATGGGCAAACTGTTAATAGGTACTATTTTAAGAACTTGTTACACAGTTTAAAGAAATACTATTCTATTCATAACTACATGCAGTATAACCACAAATAGATTTTTCAAATGTCTTGTTAGCACCAAATAAAAATTTAATAAGATTGGAAGAATATAAAATAATCTGATCATTTATGGTATGATACACGCAATATGTAAGGGATGTATTCTTCTAAAGTTTCAGAGAGCATTTGTAGAAATTATTAGCTTGTGTTTATTATAATAGTCAACTTTAATATTTTAGTTCAATGCTGTACCTGAAATTCGTGATGCTGTGGGCTACTGTTGTGCTGGCAGACTACATGCTTGAGTTCAGGTTCGAGTTCCTCTGGCCATTCTGGATGATGCTCAGATCAGTTTATGACTCATTCAAATATCAGGGACTTGTGAGTGTACCTTATTTTTGTTTTCATTTTATCATAATTCTGTATTCAAAATTGATTTTTTTTGGATATTTATATTGAAACTATAATTTGTATTATTAACAAGTATAGTATACAAGTCACCAAATAATAAGTTTGAACTAATAATAATTCCAATTGGAATATATGCATTAATAGGAAATTGAGTCAAAATCATTCTTAAAAATTTTAAAAACAATTATGAAATAAATTTATATGTGAAACAGTAGCACACATAAAATTATGTGGAAATTGGTACCTATGTACAGTATTGAATATCAATTCTTTTTTTATCAATAGAGTTAAATATGAAATGAATAATAATGCTGTTTTTGTTTTGTTGCAGGCTTTTTCAGTATTCTTCATGTGCATAGCACTCACATCTGACATGATCTGTTATTTCTTCATACCACTGCAGTACATATTTTTTGCTGCCAGTACCTATGTGTGGGTACAATATGTCTGGTATACATGTAAGTTAATAAATTTTATTTAATTTTTATGCATATTGAATAATTTTTGATATTATTGTAGTTTACTGCCCAAACTGGTTTCTAAATATTATTATACACATTCTTTAACTTATATGCCTGCCATGTGTATAGTATAGTACCAATATTATTATTTTATAAAAAGAACCTTGGTCTTTTGTCTGATTAGACATTATCTACTGACATAACCATTTGGGTCACTGCTGTAATCAGGGTTGGCTGATTTTAATCAAACTGATTTAAATCAGGTGATTTTTTTTATAAAAATCATTGATTTAAATCAACTTAAAATGTTATATTATCTTTAATGAAAATAACAATAAATAAGTATACTTAGTAGTTACTAACAATAAAATACTGTCAAAGGGCATACACAGAATTAGCAGTCTGAAAAAAAAGACTTGCATGCATACCTACTTGAAATTTGTCTTCAACTGTAGCCAAACAAATCAGAAATCAGTCTTGTAAAGTTGGATACTAAAAATAATTGGTCAAGATTTTTTATTTTTTAAAGTAAATTAAAATAATCAACAAATTTTAAAAATATTAATTTTATTTTAATAATTTTAAAAGTATTTGTGTCATACAGCTTATTCAATTGTCAGTAAGTACTAATAATATTGTATTTGGTTTTGTCACTAATAAAAATCAAAAAAAATCTAAAAAATCATGATTAAAACAACATTTTTTTAAAAGAATCGCTATCCCTACATCAGGTGGCACATAAAGCCATTAGTCCTGGTGGCTGTTGTAATATGGCAGTAGTTAACACCGGCCAGCGTGGTGGGTTATGGCTTAATCTCCCCAAGTGCTGTTCTCCGTGTGGAAAGGCCAGTGCCCAGCAGTGGGACGATTATATGCATTTTTTTTATTTTTTATTCGGCAACGGGTAAGTGCTTGGCCTTCTTTTCACCTGATGGTAAGTGACGATAAGGCCGAAGGTGGAAGCGCACTTCACCCGGAATCCTCAACCTCTGAGGAACTGGCTGTCTCATCTCAAACTGTCGGAACACAACAATGCTATAAACATCGTTGTTATGGCGACAGACTTAGATAAGATGGTGGTAGCTAGCCAGGCGGACTTAACAGCCCTACCACCAACCAAACCAAGCACACAAAGATGCACCTCCCGCTGGGAAGCGAACCCGAGACCTCTGGGTCTGAAACCGGTGGCTTAGTCACTAGACCACAGAGGCGGTTAAAAAATGTGGTGGTGAAAAATGGTGCTGATGATAATGATTAGTTTCATGTGTATTTTAAATATTCAAATTCTTATTTTATGGTGATTTAATATAGACATTTATTGTTTTGTTTTTATAAATGTTGTTACTTCTATTTTGAAGCTGTGCAGTATCTTGCTCCCCATTCTTATCCACAGCTAAAATATGACGTCCTGAATGGGTGGTATGTTTATAAAAAGGATGATTCGTAGTGCTTGTTGATTATGTTTACTGAATATATACATTTGAAAATGAAAATGAAAATGAAATGAAAAATGTTTATTTAGCAAAAAACATAACTTAAGCCGAGATACAAGATTGATCAGTGACTCCCACACAAGGCTAGGCCTGACTCGTGGGAGTCAATTATTTTAAAATTTTGACTTTAACTTTGACTTTGATGATGATCTAAAATCTTTTTTGTTCATTTACATTTTTAATCGCCTCTGTGGTCTAGTGGCTAAGCCACTGGTATCAGACCCAGGGGTCCCGGGTTTGATTCCCAGCAGGGGGTACATCTTTGTGAGCTTGGTTTGTTTGATGGTAGGGCTGTTATTTCTCCTGGCTGACGCCATAACAATGATGTTTATATTATCATTGTTGTGTTCCAACAGTTTATGATAAGATAGCCAGTTCCTCAGTGGTTGAGGATTCGGCCTTATCGTCACTTGTGTATCGTCATATCTATATCGTCACAAGTGAGATGAGGGCCATGCGCTTACCCATAATAGAATAAAATAAAATAAAAAAGACTAATGTTTCCTTTGATCATAAAAACTATAGAACCACGATTGCTGCTTGAAAAACGTCACCTCGAAACAAGGCAAAAATCAGAAATGTTCCTTGTTTTAATATCAAAATTTCGAATTAAAATTTAGAACTTTGTTCCAACTACCTTGAATCTAGCGAGCCTAGTTCCAAAGTGATGTAACTCCAATATTTTTTTATGAATTTGCGCTTTAGTACCTAAAGTTTAAGGTTTACTTTCCAATAAATGTTTATCTATATATCTCGTTTAATATCTGATATTGATCTATGAATATCTATGTATTTACGCGGTCAAAGTCAAATGCATTATTTAATATATACCATCAATATAAACCATTACAGGTAACCACTGACGTCAAAAAAATATGTATTCAAAAAAAAGTTAACTATAACAGTAGTTAAATCTTATAATTTATTATCAACTAACTTAACTACTGACCTACCTAACTAAAATACCGCCAGTTCGGATTTTGGGAGAGCCTTCGACTGAGGGTGGATTCGACCAAACTGGAATAAGGTCTTATACCTAGATTAAACGCCGAATTTATATAGACTAATCTCGGAGTAAGTTTTATTCCAGTTTGGTCGAATTCACTTTAAGAAGAAGCTGGCAAGAAACGTGGACATTATTTGAGTTTGATTTTGTATGGGACCGTTCATCTATTGTTTGTATGACCGAGTATGTTTCCTGCCACAGTCGCAGACAAAGGCGTCTGCGTGCCTACGGTGGCGATATGCTGCCTGGTAGTGTGGGTGGAGGGGGCGATGCGCGGCGAGCGCATGGGCGCGGCGGGCGCGGGGCTGTGCCGCCCGCTCGCGGCGCACTGTGTGGGCTACCCGGCGGTCTCGCTGGGTTTCGGGGTTAAGTCGTTCGTAGGACACCGGCTGAGGTTGCGCAAGCAGCGGCAGGTAATGGACTGTGCTACCTTATTTGACTTGACACTTTTTAATTATAATATTTTTTCACTGACGATTCGGACACTATTAAATTATTGGAGCTGTTCAGTACAGTCAGATAAAAAAAGCTTCAAAATATAATGTTTTTTACTATAGTATATTTTCTTAAAATTAATGTAAAGAAATCTATAGAAGTTTTTTATCTGACTGTATAAAGCAGCTATTTTTGTTGGTGTCCGAATCGTCAGTGAAAAAAATAATAAAATTAAAAAGTGTCAATTCGGACACTGTGTCCGAATTGTCACTTAGTCCTATTTTTGTTTGCCTAGTTAAGGGGGTTAGGCGGTGTAAACGGAAAAATTGGCTGTTTTCTATTCAAAATAAATCTGCATTGAAAATTTTCAATGTATTACAGAACGTATGTGTGAGGGGATGATTGTTCCCAAAACACGATTGGAAACATTTTGCTCGATAGAAATAAAAATCCTAAAGTTACAAATGCACATTACGACCGTGTTTTACAATAATAATTCTTATAAAATCATAAACACATAGGTAGGTATTATTTACCTTTTCGATTAATTGACTTTTTTGGATTTCCAAAAAACTAAACGTTTTTATTAACTTTTTGACAAAAATGTGAATGGCGCTTACGAATTACGGCGGACCCCGCGCCACGCAACACCCGCGAGGGCCCGGAATTTTTGCTGACCGCCTAACCCCCCCTTAAATACTTATAATTACTTCTCAATTACTTCTCTTATTACCTTTTGCTGATGTTGTGGTGCTAAACCAACAATTTTTTCATATTATGATCCTCCGATATAAAATAGTTATCATGAATTTTGCTTTCTATGCCACAAGTTTTTATTAACTATGATTGTTAGAAACACAGAAATACTATTCGTTACAAACTTATGTACAATGTGTGATGTTTATATGGATGTTTATATGCAAGAAAACACCATCTTTACAAGTCAAAATGAGTCTTAATCGACATTAACAGCTACGTCATCGAAATCCGATTTTAAATAATATCAAGGATTAGATAAGAATAGGCAAGCTTTATTTTTAATATTAGCAATTAATTGAAAAATGACCTTTATATATAATGCGTTAGGTGCGAGCCGAGAACGAGTTCTACTTCCAGCTAATGCGCGACGCGCTGCCGGAAAGCGCGCTCGAGCAGGTCAGTCGCACATGGCGGTGGCATGACGTACCTACGGCGGGTAGCGATTAGCGTTTTAAACCGTGCAGGGGGTCTAGACAAGTGGCATGAACGCTTGTACAATAGAATACAAAACGTCGCTGTTTAGCAAACTTTAAACTGGTAATTTAAAACATTTTAAAGAGCAAATTTATCATGCTTTATTTAGTTGTGCATCTGTATATTAATGCTATTATTCTGTGGTAGCGATCGATTAGAGTTAGCACTCGCTAAGTATCTGTAAACTTGTCTACCAATTTACAATTGACAAACGTTATCGAATCGACATGGAACGTTTGTTATTTGTCTATTTGGGGTCAATACTAAGGTCATAAACTGGATAACAGCTGTGACTATGGCCCGTTCTCGTAAGCGCTGCTGCTATCTAGAACAGTTCAATACAATTCTATACAAATGAACGCCGCTTCTGTCATTCAATTTACGACCTTAAGGCTACCTGCACTGGAGCGGAGAAGAGAGGTGAGGAGCGGAGCTGTGCCAATATTAACCAATGGAATGAATGCTCCACTCTGGTCTGCTTTAGTGCTTTAGTGGAATGAATCCGATTACTTCATTTTACATTGCTTGGTAGAAATTTTCCTTGCGCAATGCTTAACCATCTCGCACAGCTCTGCTGTAAAGGCAGCTAGAAGCTTCTAAACTTCCTGATAAGTGACTCACTCTGCCATTCGATTTATGTATCATACGGATAACCATTGCATGTAATTGTGACTTATTTACCACAATAAATATCTTTCATTCCCATACTGTACGATTTAAAAATAATAATGAAATATCAGCTCTGTTAGCAGGAAATGTTAGTTCTGTCGTTAGGCGATAAAGAAATGAACTTTTACAGACTGGTAATAATGACCATGACACTCTTAACTCTAAATTGGCTTCTTGACGAATTTCTAAATTTAAAAAAAATTACAAATGCTGTTTTTATACCCCGTACAATTTTGTTTTTTGAAAAAACTGTATTTAATAGAAAAAAACATTGTTCTGCATTAATTTAAAATTTCGTGCGATAACGGTGGGTCACGTGACAGTGACATTTAGACCTGTGACGTCACACCACAATAAACAACCAAATTTATCTTGAAACCTGACAGATAGTTTTTGTTTATTTTGTGAAATGTGACGTCACACGAAGCTCCATTATGGCCACTCGTGTTTCGGGTCTTGTAATCCACAGATAAAATTGTGAAATGTGACGTCACACGAAGCTCCATTATGGCCACTCGTGTTTCGGGTCTTGTAATCCACAGATAAAAAATCGCAAATTTATTTTGTAAAAATAAAATGTTTAGAAATAATAAAAAAAACTATTGCACAATTATTGTTAAATTATAAAATACCATATCCGACATATTTCATATTTTATTGTTACAACTGTTAAATAGCCAATTAAAGGTAGCATTTATTTAAGATTTTTTTATTAATTTTTCCTTCTGTTATGTTTTTTGGTGAGGAGAAATAAACGTAATTTATTATTATTTAGGTAAGACTCTTTCACTAGTAAACGGATTAAGTGCCTAGACATCTCGCTAGCTAGGTATTCTTTTTGTGCGTTTTGAGAGCATTGATTATACATCTAGTTTTTATATGTGATCGAAGGTGACATGCCACATTGTGCGTTGCGTCGTCGAAACGCAAGTTTAGCATACAGTGCGGTGATTCGTTGCGTCGTCACAACTGATCGAAGGTGATATGCCACATTATGCGTTGCGTCGTCGAAACGCAAGTTTGACATACAATACGGTGATCCGTTGCGTCGTCACAACGTAACGCGCTAATGCGGCTGCAGCCTTATACAATTTCTTGGCCGTCGTTGCTCACCCGCCGTATGTCGCACCACAGCCCAACGACCTTTAGAGACCTAGTAGAGCTTTGTTTGTTTTGCTTTGAACTTCAGATTTACATTTTAAAGGCACTATGCGTCATCCTCAATGCTTTTCGCACACATAAATTCAATATAAATCATGCGTTTTTGTTGTTTTTATTAAATTATCTTTTACTTTATGATAGGTTATTAGATCCATGTCATTTAAATATTTTTTGTGTTCTATTAATTTTATCATATTGAATACAAACTAGATATGGGCGCCGTGGGTCAAATCGGCGGCGGCGTTGCGGCGGCGTGGCCGTGATCGTCAAAGATTTTTTAAACTTTAAATAACACCATTTTTTGTTCGTAATTTATAATATTTCAAAAGCATAGTAAGGATCCAAAAGCAATTTGAAAGCTTATCAAATACAAAGCTAATTTAAATACCAATCTTTCCACACCAAGTTAACTTCTTTCTTTAGCGGATAACCCTAATTTAGCGGTTAATCTTGTAAATACTTACTTTTGTTATATAGGTAAAGATCTAGCCTCCAAAAATACTAGAAATCACAGACCTCAACAACGTAGTTTAAATTTCAGTTATTTAAACTCTACGGCATGGTTTATTACCGATGAAGATGAGGTCGAGCGAGTTACTTCTAGCCTCAAGACTAACTGTGCTGTGTGTTGGGATGGTATTTTCGTCAGCTTACTGAAATCTGCTAAGGACGTACTAATACAAATTCTCACCGACGTTTTTAATCTTTCCTTAACCACAGGTATATTTCCGAGTGTTTTCAAGAAGGCTATCGCCTATCCGATTTTCAAACATGGTAACAAAGCTAGTTTCAACAACTATAGACCGATTTCTGTTTTAACTTAATTTTTAAAAATCTTAGGAAAAAACAATAAATAAAAGTCTTTTTCAATTTTAAGATAAATTAAATATCCTCTCAAATAACCAATATGGTGTCAGATCTAGAATAAGCACTGAAGATGCGGTGCTAGAACTTTCTGACACAATAGTCAAGGACTTCGAGAAGAGGACTAAAATCCTTGGCGTCTATCTCGACTTATCAAAGGCTTTTGATACCGTGTCCATTCCTATACTTATATCTAAACATCAATCCATAGGTATTAGAGGCCAACTATCTGTTTTGTTTGTAAGTTATTTAACACATTGACTGCCACAAAACCAGACACAATTGAAAAACAATAGAAAACCCACGGCGCCGTGTATGGGGCAGTGAATGTGTTAACGGGCCGAACTCAATGTGTTCTAATTGACGGGTTTGCTAGTGAGAAAAAATCTTTTAAGTTTGGTGTCCCACAGGGTAGTGTTCTTGGACCTACCCTGTTCCTTATCTACGTAAACGAGCTCTGTAACCTCTCACTTGCAAACAAGAATATAATAGAATGCAGTTTTGCTCGTCCAGGGTACTTCTTTTCCTGATGCAGCCAAAAATGCGGAATCAGCAATATCTTCCGTCTGTTAAACGCCTTTTAATTTTGTTTTGTAAATATCAAAACTAGTCGAAGTATCCATCGCCGCCATTGTAAACGAAAGAAATACGCTATTACGCACACAACACACTTATTTAGTGAAGTTCTAAACTTGACTTGGTGGGAACTTGGTTTTGGAACTCGGATTGTGTTTCGGCTACATGGATCTCGCGGATCTCATCCACCCGCCAACACGCTCGCGAATCAGTCGTGAGTCACCAAATTCTAAAATTTTCTTTTTTAACTTTTGCTTCGTTAGCGTTTTGGTTCAACTTCTTGTACTTTTCGAGTAATATCTCCCAAGCCGTTTTCATCTGACGAGCGTTTTTATAAGTTTCGGACGTAATATCTCACAGACATGACAAATCTCTATATAGATCGATTAATTCGCTTATAATTTTGCGTTCGCGGCTCTGCTCTTCGGACGTTATTTTGCACTCGCAAACCCGCTGTCTGTCACAACGCAACTGTCCTAGGTTAGATGTCCCTATCTACTGACCCCTATAGATACGGTTTCGCAGCTGGAACAAAGGGTCCGCCTGTATGACGCTCAGGGGTACTACGGGGTTTCGGTTCCATGCCCCCCGCTGGTTGTGCCTTAACCGGCGCCTCCGGTGGGATTCCGGACGTGGGTTAGACTCGTAGTGGCTTGTGGTTAGCTGTAGAGCTTGGGAATGTTCGTTTGTCCTGGTATTGTGTGCCGGGGCTTCCAAACTCGTGCACAGCGAGCGGGGCTTAGTAGCGGTCTCCGTGGGGCCACAAGCGAAAAGTCCTGCGGGGAACTTGAGTTTCCCTTTAAGTCGGCAGCTTTGTCTGGTGATTCTCATTGGACATTGCTGTCGGCATCTCCGGTACTAGTCTGGAGACCTAGTAGAGGCGGCCCCTTAAATGCCGTAGCCTCCGGTCCAGCCAGCCGCGTCGTACCTGGGAACTGGCTAGGCTCCCGGAGGGATTCCGAGAAGTGAGTGTGCTTACTACTCCGCGACCAAGGTGGACACTTGGTAGTCGATTTAGAGTTGACGACACGAGGAGTGGCAACTGCGAGTTGTGCCCTTCGTGCAACGAGAAGTGAGCGAGCTTGACAGCTCCGGTTACCTATCTGGACAATAGGCAGTGAACTACACGTGTTCACGGGGAAACTTTCCCGAGAGTCTTATGAGTACCGAATGAAGAGCGCTCTTCGGCGGGCACTGATATGGCGTCAAGTCCTAACGCAGATGATTTCCTGTGCCAGTAGTTTACTGGCGCAGGGACGTTTGGCACTTCTTGCATAACCTAACGGTTGGTCTCGAGGTGCCAGTATAAATAAAACTTAGTGAAGTAAGGAGAGGGGATGTCCTAGGTTAGATGTAATCCGCCGGCTACATGGATGTAATCCACGCTCTCCAATTGCGGATGGGAACACGCGCCCGTCCACCAAGGGCGATAAAGGTCAAATTATAATTTGGATTACATCTGCTGTCTACATGGATGGCACCAAGCAAGGTCGCCCCTGTTGCGACGCTGGATTACATCCGTCTGGCACATGCTTTACTCGCAACGGCGCGTTGAGCTTTCGGCGCGGCGCCGGCGCGCCGTTTAAATTCGCGGCGACGGCGGCGCGCCGGCGCGGCGCCCATATCTAATACAAACTAATATGTCAGTAGCCCAAGAGCTTACCACGTTATACGTGAACTCTCTCCTAACACAAGCATAGCTGTTGTGTTGTGCCCGTCTATTAATATATTTTTTTTAATACTTACTTCATTTCACGCTGCTTATGTAGGTTGAAAATGTAAATAATGCTCATTGTATGTTACCATCATAATAATGTAAATAATATTCATTCTATGTTTTGCTTGGAAATTTAATTTTACCATAATATGTAAATAACGTATATTGTTGTTTTGCATTTATTACTGCTTTATGTTGTATCTTTAATTTGCATACCAATATTAATAAATGTAACATGTATGCTATATAACGTGACTGCTAGAAACCGCAAGAAACTTCAAGGGCTGGTCAGGTCAAGTGTTTAAAACATGACAAAAATGAATTAGTTTTTTTTCAATATCATATCATATTCAATAGCAATATCATATGAAATCAAATGAAAATAATAAAAAATAACGATTATTTCCAACGCGCGGGCGAGGGGGGGACCCGTACGCGTCAGTACCTAAGTTGACGGGTCAATGGCCGGCCGTCTGTTACCCGCGCGTTGTAAATAATCGTTATTTTTAATTGTTTTTAGTTTGTTTTTCTTGTGTTATTGCTTTTAAATAAATTAGATACTCAAAGACAAGCCAATTTTTTTGTCATTTTTGTCATGATTAAAACACTTGACCTGACCAGCCCTAGAAGTTTCTTGCGGTTTCTAGCAGTCACCTTATATAAACAATAACATTAAACTAATTGGTTTTCAACCTTATCTCAATCATATAAAATTCAAAATTACACTACCTTATGCCTAGTTATTATTAACTATAGTTATTCTTTGCGCTAAACACGACGGTTCACAACGGTATTGTATACATATTCCCAAACAGCCTCTGTAACGTATAGTGTTTTCATTGGACTAGCATCAGCAAAGCCAGCAGCCGAGCAAAGAGCCGGCGGAGGGCGACACGCGGCATATGAACGGCTCGGCCGTCCGCCGCCGCTGCGCCAAGGCCGAGCAGAACGGCCACTGCCCGCAGGACCAGGCGGAGCTAAAGTTTAAGGTTAACTTCTCACTTTACACTTTAGGATTTGTAATGCGACGTGCTACTACAGAGGGAGACCTCTGCAGGCCCCACTAAGATAAGATCTTTAAGTATTTGAGAGTTATTAACACAAAACCTTCAAAAATGACACATAAACGCAATCAAAAAAAAGAAAAATAAATTCTGTGTACCACATTTAGACACAAAATAATAATGCAGATACAGTTAATTTACAGAAGTGACACCAGAAAAGGTATCCACTTGTTATACAATAAAAAACGACAAAGTATGCACACTAATATCGATTCTAATAAATAACTTTTATTTTGATAATCACAAAAATTCAATTGAATAATTTTTATTTTATTTTTATATCTCACCGTGTACTTTTTCCGTTGTGCAGTTAGATAAGCTAGAGAAGCATTTAGCGCAGCAGACGGCGACGCGCGACAAGAGCGCCAACTCGAGCACGCACAGCAACGCGCATAGTAACGCGCACAGCAACGCACACAGCAACGCGCATAGTAACGCGCACTGCAACGCGCAAAGCAATGCGCAGGGCAACGCGCACGCGCACAGCAACGGCGCGCCGCCCGGCCACACAGACGACGACGACAAGCACGACCACAATAAAGGTATCTTACTGGGACTAACAACTATCACCCTAGACGTCTAGTCTAGACTATCCTATACTACGATCAAATTAATACATGCATGTATATATGTGGGAGATTAAGAAAAAAGAGTAATGATTTTGATCAATTTATATTCATAAAACCAGATTAATTGGCGGACAGTAATAATATACACACATTTAGTGTTAATTATAATTACAGTAATATCAATTTATTAAAATAATTAGCCATTTGGCATTTTACATAATGAAAATTGGTACTTACTACTATTTCTTGTAACATACACAGTTATGTACTAAAATACATAATTCAGTTACACCACCATATCATAGCATACCTCAATACTATGTCGACAATCAGAGCTCCGTCATGCTCCGCAGTTGAGTACAGAATGCCCGGAAGGCGCTAGCGCATGGCCTTATATACTGATGCACAAACAAGTCGTGTCGTAAAGACGCATGGCGTGGGGAGCGTGGCAATGGGCAAGCACGTGTTTTCTTATTCGTATTAATTAGTGCGATGAATTTGCTTTCTTCAAACATTTGTTTTTAATTCTAACATTAATAGTAATCTACATTTAAATGCCAATCTCTCACATATATAAAGTCGCACCTGTTTCCCATAGGGGTAGCCATAGACTATGGTTGTCCTTGCACACAAATTCGATACAGAATGTTTGTTTACAAATTACTGTCATTTCTTTGTGTAAATAATTCTAATGTCACTCGGATTTTTACTTTTTCTTGAAAGAGATTCACTTCGTATGCAACTTACAATGGTGTTATTCGTTTAAAAAAAAAACAGTAAAAATACCAGTAACACTAGATATTTCAGTAATAAGTTTACAAACAATTTTCATCGAATTTGGCCTTGGTGTAGATTGTGAATTGAAACTTATTATGGATTTACTCGCGTCTAATTACTACATTTTATTTATTACTACCATTTTGCCCATAACTACATTAAACCATTATCCTTTTATCGTATTTTTTTAAATTTCTTTACCCCTTTAAAAGTTTTTTACTGTAAATGTGTTCTGTTCTTTACTGTTTATTTAAAATGTATTTAACTACTGAATATTAATATTAGGGATGCTGAACATGCTGAACCGGAGGAGCTCGATGGCGCAGCGGCTAGCGCGTTCGGCTTGCGATCTTGCTCGCTAAGCCACTTTCGCAATGCCGGGTCGCTGGATGGGTGACCAAATTAAAAACATCTCGAGCTCCTCCGTGCTTCGGAAGGCACGTTAAGCCGTTGGTCCCGGTTATTGTCGTAAGATGGCAGTCGTTAAAACCCACCAACCCGCATTGGGCCAGCGTGGTGGGTTATGGCCTAATATCCCCACGTGCTATTGTCCACGTGGGAGGCCTGTGCCCAGCAGTGGGACGTTAATAGGCTGATGATGATGATGACGATGATGCTGAACAATCTTGTATCAGATTTGCTTCTAATACACTAATATTGTATTCATTTCGTGTTCAGGTAGCACAAAGTCGTCAAAGTGTGAAAAGAAAGAGGCTAGTACATTAAAAGAAGAAAGAAGAAAGAATAAAAACAGAGATAAGGATAAGGATAAGGATAGCAGTGATAGTCATAAGAGTACAGAACAAAGTAAGTAATATTTCGAATTTAGGTAAAATTTATTGCCTGTGCCTACCTTGATGACTTTATTATATTGACGTGACAACGTCTTATAAATTGGTTTGCCGGGTGACACTTCAAGAAACTGCGTTACGCTCCGCTCACGTTATGCGCTCACAATGAGAGCGAGTGAGAGGCACGCGTCCCTTCCACTCGGGCATGGTTAGCCCGCCTAAGAGCGAGAGAGACAGACATAAAAAGTGAAAGGCACGCGTCCCTTCCATATTATTTCATCCTTCTTCCTACTATACGAATGAATGTTCACATTAAAATTATTTTACCACTCAAAGTCGTTGTCACGTAAAACTTTCGCCCGTATACCGACTTTACAGGCAACCAATTTTTTTTAATACTGTTATTTATTTATTATCATTATTATTTTAATATTTATTTCAGCAAAAGAACAAATAGTTAAAGAAGTAGAAAGTACAAAAGAAAGTGTAAAAAATAAAGATTGTAATAGTTACAAAGAGAAAGAGAAGGAAAAAGAAAAAGAAAGAGAACGTGAAAGAGAAAAAGAGAGGGAAAGAGAACGTGAGCGGGAACAGGTATGTACTACAGTTGTTTTGTAAAATATAAACAATGCACACACTGTAGACAAATTTTATATTATTCTTTTCTGGAAGATCCTTGTGTTTTGTTAAATGTTTTGACGTGACAACGTCTTATAAATTGGTTTGCCGGGTGACACTTCAAGAAACTGCGTTACGCTCCGCTCACGTTATGCGCTCACAATGAGAGCGAGTGAGAGGCACGCGTCCCTTCCACTCGGGCATGGTTAGCCCGCCTAAGAGCGAGAGAGACAGACATAAAAAGTGAAAGGCACGCGTCCCTTCCACTCGAGCACAGTTAGCCCGCCTAAGAGCGAGAGAGACAGAGCGAGAGAGATTTGATCCTTCTTCCTACTATACGAATGAATATTCACATTAAAATTATTTTACCACTCAAAGTCGTTGTCACGTAAAACTTTCGCCCGTATACCGACTTTACAGGCAACCAATTTTTTTTTCTTCTCCTAAATCATGTTAAGATAAATAAATTGAATAATGTATCTGTTGTAAAGAAACTATCGGTTTATGAAATAGTTTCGAACACTACAGTATTTTGCTCAATATTTTGCGTTATTATCTTCGATCACATTATAAAAACTAGACGCACCATCCTAAATCGTAGCTGAAAATGGTTCCGGCGCACATGCCCAATTCGCCAGCTGTCCAATTGGCTATTTGACAGTTGTAGCAATCAAATATGAAATATGTCGGATATGGTAGTTTATAATATAACAATAATTTTTTTAATTTTTTTTTATTGTGGCACGCCATAGTGGCTTCACTCTGCCTGATGAAAAGCAGCCAGTGAAGCCCAAGAAGTGAATGCGTTCGTCACAGCGCTACCACGCTATGCCGAACGCTTTCACTATGGCGGCCTGCATAAATGCTTTTTCACGCCCCGCTTAAATAACCCAGGAGAGAAAGAGGAAGGAAACACGTGTGCGGGAAGCGCATTCCACATACGGGCAGTTCGGCAAAAGAACGATTGTCCAAACTTTTTGGTACGTGTCTTGATGGTCAGCACGGTATGAGGGTGGCTTCTAAGACCTGTACGCGTCGATCTGGAAAGGAAAGGAGAGGGAGGGATGAGGTAAAAGAGCTCCTCAGAGCATTCACCGTGGTAAAGGCGGTAAAAAGCACTAAGGGAAGCAATGTCCCTACGTAGCTGTAACGGCTCCAGACTGGTCGTAACGTCATCATTACCGATAATACGGACAGCACGTCTTTGCATCCTGTCAAGAGCTTCGAGCAAGTACTTGGCGGATCCGTCCCAAAGACGAGAGCAATACTCCACGCAGGAGCGCACCTGAGTCTTATACAAAAGACCGTTGCTCCGGCGTGAAGAACCGCTTCACCTTGTTCAGGATTCCGAGTTTACGTGAGGCTGTGGTTATAATGCTCTCAATATAGCTCTTCGGGTTGAGGTCGCTGTGTATGTCCATACCTAAGAGACTGAGACCAGTCTGGATGGGTAATAGGTTGCTCTGGAAGGAGGGTTGGGGGAGAAATGCGGACTTTTTAGCCGTGACAGCGCAGACCTTTGTTTTTTTGGCATTGAACTGGACCAGGTTATCAGAGCTCCATTTATAAATGCGGTCTAACTCCTCGTCCAGCTCAATGACAATCTTCCGTCTCGACTCCACTACATCGGCCTGCTTTGCCGCAGGGTGACCCAAATAACGCCGATGTACTGTACTGTCGTCTGCATAGCAATGAATGTTACCCAAGGATAACATATCATTGATATGCAGAAGGAACAGCGTGGGCGATATTATAGAACCCTGCGGCACTCCGGCCTTCACCTGCAGAGACTGTGAGGCACTGCTTTCGCAGAGTACGCGAATGCTGCGCTCATGCAGGAACCTGGCGACCCAATCGCATAGGCGAGGTGGCAAGCCGTATGACGAAAGCTTGGAGAGAAGCGAACGATGCCAAACTCGATCGAAAGCCTTGGAGATGTCCAGGCTAACAGCCAGTGCTTCTCCATGCTTATCCATTGCTTCACCCCACAGGTGTGTTATGAACGCCAGGAGATCACCCGTTGATCGTTTCGGTCTGAGCCCGTATTGTCGATCATGAATCAGGGAGTGATCTTCTAGGTAGCGAATGAGTTGTCTGTTTATGATTCGCTCAAAAAGACAGAGGTGACAGCAATAGGTCGATAGTTGGCTGGGTCAGACCTATCCCCTTTTTTGGGGACCGGCTGGACGTTCGCCTTTCTCCAAGCCTCCGGCACAATTCCAGTAGAGTACGAGAGGTGGTATAGGCGTGTCAGTACTGGAGACAAATCGGGAGCACATTTTTTAAGGACGACTGCCGGTATACCGTCAGGACCGCTAGCCTTCCGCACATCAAGTGACTGCAGCACGGCACGGACGTCACGTTGTCTGATTTGGACGTCAGGCATTGTGGAACCACAGTGAGGGATGGTAGGTGGTTCCGCGCCGCAGTCATCGATACGCGAATTCGCCGCAAAGAGCTTCGCTAAGAGGTTAGCCTTGTCTAGCGGCCGATGGGCCAACGAGCCATCAGGGTACCGCAGTGGGGGCAGAGAAGGCGCGCAAAAGTTGGCTTGCACCGCTTTGGCCAGTCGCCAATAACTTCGGCTACCCGTTGGGTGCGACAATAGCTCTTGGCCAACGCGTGCAACGCGCTGGACATTCGCTCTCGAGAGAGCTCTCTTGCAGACTTTGGTAGCCTTGTTGAAGACTACCTTGAGGGAAGAGATGTTACGATCGTTGAGCGTGCGAGCCTTGGTCCAAGCGCGATACGCCGCCTGTTTAAGTTCAACAGCTTTGGCGCATTCGCGATTGAACCAAGGGCGCGCCTTACTTCCGCTGACGGCATCAGTGTAGGGAATGTAATATTCCATCCCCAACATGATCTCGTCAGCGACAGCAAAGGCACTCTCCCACAAAGCAGCGCTGGACGCAAAATAGTCGCGCATACCATCCCAATCTGCCGACGAGTAGTGCCATAAACGCCGTTTAGACTCCACTGAGGGAGAGCTTTACGGCGCAGTACGGTGGCACCAACCAGGCAATGGTCAGAAGTGCCCAACGGAGCACTTATCGACACTCTGTACCCGGCTGGTCGACTCGTCACCAGTAAGTCTAGCAGGGAAGGCGCTTGACCTGATATATCTGGAATCCTGGTGGGCTGGAGAACCAGTTGAGTCAGATCATGCGTGAGAGCGAATGCGTGGGCAGTTCGGCCTGCGTGATCTGTTTTGGAAGAGCCCAACCAGGTCTCATAGTTTGCATTAAAATCTCCCAAAAGTACCACATCGGCAGACGGAACCGCTCCTGTACGTCGTCAACTGCTTGGCTCAGGTAGTCGAATAACCGAGTTGTCTCGTTTAAGTTTAAGGAACGGTACAGGCAAGCGTAGACATGGCTCTCGGAACCAAGATCCACGTGTACCCATAGGATGGAGAAGGAGGGGTCCTCCAAGCAGCGCAAACGTCCGTCCTGACGAAAAGGCATACTCCGGCTTTCGCGAGGAAGCATTCCTCGAGCACGTAGGCGGGGTAGTGCAGATATGCAATGTCGGCAGGACGGCGGATCTGTGTCTCCGTCAGAAAGAGCAATGCAGGCCGGGCCGTCTCAAGGTGTTGGTGGACGGCGTTGAGGTTTGAATGGAGTCCACGGATGTTAGTGAACTCCACCTCAAAAAGCGACTTGGTGGTGGGGAAGTGGGGTGCCGCTCTCTGACCTGCATTGTTTTTAGACACTGACATGGTGGTTGGATGGGGGCGTGAGTAAAAGGAGATGCTGTGGCGGCAAGGGGGAAAAGACAAAGTGTGGGAGACTAACATGAACTGGTGCATGTAGTTGTTCGGTAAGACGTTAATCGACCCGCCGGACGGAAGGTCCCCCGTACCCCCCCGAGAGTAGTCGCCGGGTCCCACCAATCCGGTCACCAACCGGCACGACGAGCCACTTCGGGATTATGCGCGACCTGGTGGAGCAGCCTCCTAGGGTGGTTAGCCCTAGTTGGGCTCCTGTACTATGCCGCGGGCGGCCAGCGGCACCACCGTTTCTACGGGTCTCCCTGGCCGGCGAATCGACCCAAGTCAACCGAACAATGCGTCCACAAAGACTTCCACCGGACCTTGACCATGCCACCACCGCACCTCCCCAAGCTCCGGTATTACGGCTCTGAACCCGGAACGCGTCCTGTGTCGAGCACCGAACACTTGGCGGGTTTTACGAGTCCGCATGGTGGTAGCGCCGGACGAGCAAAGCTCTCCCACCAGCAAAATCCCTTTAGTCGCCTCTTACGACACCCGCTAAGATACAGGGGAGGGGGTGGTGCAATTCTGACCCGGCACCACACGGGGCATAATTATCCAATAGTTCTTTTTTATTAAGATTATTTGTAAATATTTTATTTTTACAACATAAATTTGCGATTTTTTATCTGTGGGTTACAAGACCCGAAACACCGGCGGCCATGATTGAGCTTCGTGTGACGTCACATTTCACAAAATAAAGAAAAATTATCTGTCAGGTTTTAAGATAATTTTGTTTGTTTATTGAAGTGTTACGTCACACGGCAAAATGTCAAGTGACCAACCGTTTTCGCGCGAAATTTGAAATTAATAAAGAAAAATATGTTTTTTTTCTATTAAATAAAGCTTTTTGGAGAAAAAATATTGTAAGAGGTATAAAATAGGCGTTTGTAATTTTTAAAATACTTTTCCGAGAACTGTCAAGTAGCCAATTCTCAATTTCTGTTGTCTAATAAAAAAGATTAAGATTGATTGATTTATATGTGATCGAAGGTTATTATACTTATACGCATTGGTTTGGCAACCACTCCATTTCGTTAAATTTAAAACTAAATAGATACATAAATATCTATTTATAATTTCGACTATTATCCCCGAAGGGTTAGTCTATTGATCTATATCGCGATCTGGATTGACTTAACTTAGAGGATCACGGTCACACCCTACACAATCAATATTTATCACGTCAGTATTGCGGCTTCCTTTGCGCGGTGCGGACCGTGCGAACGCTACCATGGATACAACAAGAAAAGTTAAAGCCTATATAGCTATTATTTTAGAAATATCGATAAATAAAATAGTGAAAAGAAAGCGATGCATGAAAAATTATTTTCTATAGTTGGACCGTAGACTATTTTTTTTTTATTATAGAAATTTTTGCATTCTGCTGTAATATAGGTATAGGATAAAATGTTTACTAGAAAAAAAACAACGAACCACAGGAAATCTCTAATGCGATTCAAACCCATGACCTTTAATTGTTAAATTCACGATGAATTTTGTTAAATTAATGTTAATAATATTTATTTGTGTACATTGCATGCCTGATCACGGGCAAACTGTTGATACTATATATTTTTTTAAGAACTTGTTACACTGTTTAAGCAATAAAGGAATTCTATTATATTCTATTCTATTTAGATTGCCGGTTTACTGCTCTAACCGCTAAGCTACCGAGACCCCTTAGTTTATCCTATTAATTTTTCTCTGAAACCGTCAATAAATACGTTCCTTTATTTTTTTTATATTTGTCCAGTAACTTGCTTAGGTCTTCGTTTCTTTTTGTAATAAGTGTATGAACTATCCCACAGTTCGGGCAGTACCTATTTCTAGGTTGAGAATAAATTATTTCAGGTATTTTTGGTCATTTGCATAAGGTTTTACAAGCACGGGTGACGGCGCGCCGGCGCATCGTCGACCCCGCATGGCACTGGCACATCGTCACCCATCGCTGCCGCGGAGCGAACTGAAGTGATAAATATTGACCGCGCGTCTACACGTTCAATATTTATCACGATCCATGGACTGACAATCCGTAATTCGGATTTCTAGAAATCCTGTGATCCGTATCGCGATCCGTCAATACTTCAGTCTACACGCTCAATAAATATCACGATATGGAATAAATAGCCGTGGATCACAATATTTATTAAACGTGTAGCCTTCGCCTTAGTATTAACCCGTATTGGGCTAGCGTGGTGGGTTATTATGGCCCAATATCCCCACGTGCTATTGTTCACGTGGGAGGCCTGTGCCCAGCAGTGGGACGTTTATAGGCTGATGATGATGAATTTTGCGTTAAATCCCGTCTAAATATGTGTGCATGATGATGATGATTTGTGACAGCGCGAGAGGGAAGCGAAAGAGGCGCGCGAGTCCCGCTCCTGCTTCGAGGAGCTGCGCCGCCTCAAGGCGGAGGCGGCGGCGGCGCGCGCGGGCGAGGCGGACGCCCGCCGCGCGCTGGCCGCCGCCGCCGCCGCCGAGCGCCAGCGCCGCGCCGACCACGCGCAGCTCAAGCAGGCGCACGCCGCGCTGCAGCACAAGTCAGTGCCTTATTTTTCACTTATCCTCTGTGGTGCCGCGCGATTGTATTATGACAGCTGTCAAAATACTCCAGGGTGGCGCGCAGTCATATTATGACTGCGCGTGGGTGGGCTGTTTTTTGTTTACGTTATCATTAAGTGCGCACGAAGCTGGAATAGGGAGCGCGCGACAAAACACGCTATGTTAAACAAGGATACCAATACAATTGAACTGCGTTATACGAGAGAATGTTTACATTAACAAGTCGACCCGTTTTTGCCGCCTTATCGGCCCGCCGATTTCAAGGTCAAGAGTTCTTAGACTCACTGTGTAAATAAAATGTATGAAGACTAGTAATTTTCTAATCAGATTATTGTAATTCAATGTGTAATGTTATAAAGGAAACAAATACTTCTTTGAAAAATGGTTTTATTTTATACTGTCTTGGAGTTTACAAAAAATAATCGGAAAATAATAAATAAAAAAAAAACCTTATTTTTAGCTCATTATTGAAAAAAACTAATAGTTTCAATTGTAAATATTATTATTTAGGCAGTTAGCTTATTTAATTACCAATACGTAGACTTATGATACATGCATATTTCCTTCCTATCTTTTGAGATATGACTCATAACGTAGTAACCCGACACCGGAAATGTACTAAAAAAAATGGCTACCTGGCGGGGGGGGGTGCCACTTGACGCCATCTTGGTTTCAAGTGTCCCGCAGTCATAATATGACTGCGTGCCACCTCAGAGGATATGAGGGTTTACGCATTTCGGTTTTCCATACAAACTTCAAAGTTGAAATTTTTAAAAACCGCTGAGCCAATTTTAATGAAACTTTGCATGCTAAAGTAAAATACAAGGATCTAAATAGTTTGTTGAAAAATTTTTTAAATAAAATGTTTATTTAAGTGAGTTATTGCGATTTTAAACTTTCTATAGTGGGCTTTAAATCACAATAACTCAGCTAAATAAATGTTTTTTAAAAATGTTTTCAACAAACTATTTAGATCCTTGTATTTTACTTTAGCATGCAAAGTTTAATTAAAATTGACTTAGTGGTTTTTAAAAATTTCGACTTGGAAGTTTGTATGGGAAACCGAAATGCGTAAACCCTCTTAAATGATGGCTTCGTACGATCAGCACATTTAGCCAGTGTCAAGTAGAAATATTATTTACTTAGCACTAAGAGGCCTATTACATTTCGACTGTGATTTTTGCGTAAAATGGCCAATTTTGGCGTTATGGATCGCAGAAGCAAAAATACATTAACAATTATGACTTATTGAATAGTGTAGTATAGCTATTGGAATAGTGCGTAGCGGCCTCGCTTTTTGAAAATTTTGTAATTAAACCCAAAATTGCAGAGAAAGTTTTTCATAAAGTGTGCGAAGGCACTTTTTTGAGCTCATCTACTGAATATTGAACTACTGTTCTAAACAAGTGAAATAAAAAAAATATAATGTTATCTCTTATATAGTCGAATAGTGCGTAGCGGCCTCGAAATTTTTAGATATCACTGATTTTATATAGGAAAACAATCTTATTCTAAACCAAAAAACTTACAACTACTACTAACTACTACCAACAACTCCAAAATTACTACAAAATGCGAAAATGGGCATTTTAAGCAAAAATCACATTCGAGATGTAATAGGCCTCTTAAGTAGATGATAAAGATAATGAGTGCTAATAAACGTTTAATGGTAAATGATATTCCTCCAAAACCTTCGAGACCACAGACGTACGAGGGGCGTTCAAAATATTCTCGGTATTGATACGTTACAACCTCTTTTATATATATATTTGTTACTGGCCGCTAAGATTCATCCATTGACATTAAAAAAAAGTAAAATTGGAACCGAGATGTTCTTTTGTTTTTCTGCAATTGCCGAACAAACATGAACACCATGAGCGAATTAACAATTTTAACGAAATTATAGCACCGATCCGTCATAAAATTCTTGACAAAACAGGGTAAAAATCAAAAAACCATAAAAGAGGAAATGGATTGTGTTTACCGTGAGTCTGCTCCTTCTTTATCTACTATTCAAAAATGGTCAAGCGAATTTAAGCGTGGAAGGGAGAGTATTGAAGATGACCCTAGACCTGGCCGGCCTGTAGTGGCTACCTCACAAGAAAATATTGATAAAGTGGAAAAACTTATATTGGAAGACGGCCGAGTGAAGGTAAAATCTATAGCTCAAGTAACCAATCTCTCTATTGGTACCGTACATGACATTATACATGACCATCTTAATATGTCAAAAGTAAGTGCAAGATGGGTTCCGCGAATGCTGACGCTTCTTCAAAAGGATATGCGTGTGGCTTGCTGTTCAGATTTTATCGACCTGTGTGGTGAAAATCCCGATGAGGTGCTGCAAAAAATAGTTACTGGAGATGAAACCTAGGTTCATCATTATGACCCAGAGAGCAAACAGGAGTCCATGCAGTGGCACATTAAGGGTTCAGCTCATCCCAAGAAGTTCAAGGTAATCCCGTCAGCTGGCAAGGTCATGGCCACAATATTTTGGGATTGTGAAGGAGTTTTGCTTATCGATTATAAAGAAAAAGGTGTAAATATCACAGGGCAGTACTACGCTAACGTTATACGTCAATTAAGAGATGCGATCAAAGAAAAGAGGCGAGGAAAGTTAACCAAAGGTGTTCTGCTTCTGCATGACAACGCCCCTGTCCATACTGCTCATATTGCCAAGGCAGCTATTGTTGAATGTGGGTTTGAAACTGTTACTCATCCACCCTATAGTCCGGACTTAGCCCCAAGCGACTTCTTTTTGTTCCCTAATCTTAAAAAGGATCTGCGTGGAAATAAATTTTCTGACGATGAAGCGTTGAAGACGGCCGTGGAGGAGCATTTTTACACCAAAGATAAAAAATATTTTTATGAGGGATTAAAAAAAATAATTGATCGATCTTATAAGTGTATGAACATAGGGGGGGAGTATATTGAAAAATAAAAATATCAAACTTTTCGTACTTGTTTGTTTTTATCCACATACCGAGAATATTTTGAACGCCCCTCGTATAATACGTCTGTGCTCGAGACTCAATAAAGCTGTGGGACTTTATTGAGATCTCACACGGACTTCTTGAGAGAACTTGAAAGGTGATGGATGTTGCACTGTTTTGTTTTATTTGCTAACACTCATGCAAGTTCACGAACACTTGACAGTAAATAATCCACCATTATTTCACATTAATATTCGACAAAACACAAATTATAGAAAATAAAACAAAACTGCAGACATAACGTTTCACTTTCCCGCCAAGAAGTCAAAGGCAGTACCTACTAACGCTGACCTATGTTTTTGTTAAAATTTATTTCATGACCATGGATAATAGTCCTTCAGTCGTAATATTAGAGTTCATTGATTATACTTACACTGATGAGAATGAGTGATTATACCTAATATGAACGTTTAATGCTAAATGATATTCCCCCCCAAACCCCATGAGTTCCAGTAAAGATGTGGGACTTTACTGAGATCTCGCACGGACTTCTTGAGAGAATTTGAAAGGTGATGTTGCACTGTTTTGTTTTATTTGCCAACACTCATGCACATTCACGAAGACTTAATAGTAAATAATTCACATTATTATTCGACAAAACACAAATAATAGAAAATAAAACAAAACTGCAGACATGACACTTCACTTTCTCGCCAAGAAGTCCCGCTTACCTATGTTGTAGGTGGGGTTGCCAACTCTACTAAACAGTATAATACTGTTTTTCACTACATTATACTTTTTACTGTTGAACAAAATTAAAGTATCTAAAATACTGTTTTAGTATCATTGTGCATTGGTAACCATATACCTGTTTAAAAAGTTTAAAAGTTGCGAACGTTGTCCGCACGGTGCAGCGCAGCCATATTTAAATCTTAGAAAAAATAAGACACTGTCCATATTTCTAAAGTAATGTTTATTTTTCTTATCTTACCCTAAAATACTTTATTGTTATTTTTTTAAGTTGGCAATTCTAGTTGTAGGCGATGAGGGCTCGGAAGAGAAAAGGTCTGGATATTTTGCGATGACGGTAGGTGAGACGAGTAATTAAACACAAGAAGGTTGTTACAACACTAACTTTATTAAAATAAAAGTTTTCCTTTTATAGTATTTTAGGTTACGTACATGGGTGATATCATAGATTTATGCCCGCTACGGTGTATAGGGTAGGTGTTAGGTTACAGATGTTTATAATAATACTAGCGACCCGCCCCGGCATCGCACGGGTTACTTACTACCCGTACCTAAACAAATTATTGCCTATAGCCTTTCTCGATAAATGGGCTATCTAACACTAAAAGAATTTTTCAAATCGGACCAGTAGTTCCTGAGATTAGCGCGTTCAAGCAAACAAACTCTTCAGCTTTATAATATTACTATAGATACTATTCCAATCTCAATTACCATAATAATATATAGAATTTTTTCATATAATATATGTATATACATTGTTATAAATCGACAATGGATTGTGGCTGTCGAGCGTAGTTCCGTTGCCTACCACAAGTTAGAAGAATATTAAAAAAAGGGGCGATCAGCCATTTTGGTTGTTCGTCTCTCGGTCGAAAATCAACTCACGCGTCGGAGCGTTAATTTAGTGAAATAGTTTGGAAATCGAAGGAAATCCTAATAATCTCGTGTAAGCCGCTTCGGAAGCGACTAGTGATATACTTTATCGGAACAAACGCAATGGCCGCGTGTATACTGCCTTTGGTTTCGATCATACATACATATAAACCGCGGAACAGTTATTAAAAGGATCATGTTACAATATAAATTCTTAGAACTATTTATCCTATACCTATTGCAATTTGATAGTGAAGTAGGTCGAAGGGTGCGTACACACGTTGGTCTGCTAGGTAGGATCGTTTTGGGCGACCGCGGGAGCGACGCGTTACGACCCGCGGCGAAACGAACTCCGGTGCGAGACGAGTTGCCATACGCCAGTTCAGTCAATGAAACATTGAAAGGAACTTAATTTAAGCCATAGACATGAGCAAAGAGGATTTCAGTACTACGCATGCACCCTCGAACGTAAGACTCGTTTTTCTTTATTAATGAACACAAAGTTGTGCCTTTTTATATAGGTATTTAATAGTGAACGCCTCGGTGGCCGAGTGGTCAAGCGTTTGGTTCGATATCCGGAGGTCCCGGCTTCAATTCTCGGGTCGGGCTGAGAGTGTTTTCGTGTTTTTTTGATGCATAGCCCGGGTTTGTGATCACCAACCAACCCGCATTAGGCAAGCGCGGTGATTGAACAAATACCTATCAATTGGCAACTTGACAGTTTTCGAAAAAGTATTTTAAAAATTACAAACGCTTATTTCATACCCCGTACAATATTTTATTTCTTTTAACCCTGTGACGTCACACCACAATAAACAAACTTTATCCTGAAACCTGACAGATAGTTTTACAATAACAAATTATATTAATATAATTATTATTGTATAATATCCGACATATTTCATATTTTATTGTTACAACTGTCAAATAGCCAATTGTAGCGATGACTTTATTTTAATGACGGATTCCTTAGCCCTGCAGTGGGGCGGTATACAGGTTGTTTTATTGACGCTTATGCGTTTATACAGAGTGTCCGCGTGGCGGGGCAGCGAGCGCGCGGCCGCCACGCTGGAGCGGCGGCTCGGGGAGGAGCGCCGCGCCCGCACGCACGTGGAGACGCAGCTGCTGCGGCACCAGCAGCGGCACGCCAGGACCAGCAGGTGGCTCATTCTACTTTATACCATATCAACACTTACAGCTTTTATTAAATATTAACTCTGATCAATCTTATTGGTGTAGTGACAAATGTATAGTGCAATGCTACTAAAAGTCATTCGGAGTGTGACATGTATGTATGTTTCCAGCGGCGAATGCGAGAACGAGTGGTGCGTGTCGCGGCGCGCGGCGGCGGAAGCCGAGGCGACCGCCGCGCGCCGCGACCTGCAGCGCGCGCACGACGGCGCCGCGCAGCTGCAGCGCGACCTGCAGCGCGCCGCGGAACAGGTACCCGCGCGGAACAGGTACACGGAACAGGTACCGCAGCTGCAGCGCGCGCACGACGGCGCCGCGCAGCTGCAGCGCGATCTGCAGCGCGCCGCGGAACAGGTACCCGCGCGGAACAGGTACACGGAACAGGTACCGCAGCTGCAGCGCGCGCACGACGGCGCCGCGCAGCTGCAGCGCGACCTGCAGCGCGCCGCGGAACAGGTACCCGCGCGGAACAGGTACACGGAACAGGTACCGCAGCTGCAGCGCGCGCACGACGGCGCCGCGCAGCTGCAGCGCGATCTGCAGCGCGCCGCGGAACAGGTACCCGCGCGGAACAGGTACACGGAACAGGTACCGCAGCTGCAGCGCGCGCACGACGGCGCCGCGCAGCTGCAGCGCGACCTGCAGCGCGCCGCGGAACAGGTACCCGCGCGGAACAGGTACACGGAACAGGTACCGCAGCTGCAGCGCGCGCACGACGGCGCCGCGCAGCTGCAGCGCGATCTGCAGCGCGCCGCGGAACAGGTACCCGCGCGGAACAGGTACACGGAACAGGTACCGCAGCTGCAGCGCGCGCACGACGGCGCCGCGCAGCTGCAGCGCGACCTGCAGCGCGCCGCGGAACAGGTACCCGCGCGGAACAGGTACACGGAACAGGTACCGCAGCTGCAGCGCGCGCACGACGGCGCCGCGCAGCTGCAGCGCGATCTGCAGCGCGCCGCGGAACAGGTACCCGCGCGGAACAGGTACACGGAACAGGTACCGCAGCTGCAGCGCGCGCACGACGGCGCCGCGCAGCTGCAGCGCGACCTGCAGCGCGCCGCGGAACAGGTACCCGCGCGGAACAGGTACACGGAACAGGTACCGCAGCTGCAGCGCGCGCACGACGGCGCCGCGCAGCTGCAGCGCGATCTGCAGCGCGCCGCGGAACAGGTACCCGCGCGGAACAGGTACACGGAACAGGTACCGCAGCTGCAGCGCGCGCACGACGGCGCCGCGCAGCTGCAGCGCGACCTGCAGCGCGCCGCGGAACAGGTACCCGCGCGGAACAGGTACACGGAACAGGTACCGCAGCTGCAGCGCGCGCACGACGGCGCCGCGCAGCTGCAGCGCGATCTGCAGCGCGCCGCGGAACAGGTACCCGCGCGGAACAGGTACACGGAACAGGTACCGCAGCTGCAGCGCGCGCACGACGGCGCCGCGCAGCTGCAGCGCGACCTGCAGCGCGCCGCGGAACAGGTACCCGCGCGGAACAGGTACACGGAACAGGTACCGCAGCTGCAGCGCGCGCACGACGGCGCCGCGCAGCTGCAGCGCGATCTGCAGCGCGCCGCGGAACAGGTACCCGCGCGGAACAGGTACACGGAACAGGTACCGCAGCTGCAGCGCGCGCACGACGGCGCCGCGCAGCTGCAGCGCGACCTGCAGCGCGCCGCGGAACAGGTACCCGCGCGGAACAGGTACACGGAACAGGTACCGCAGCTGCAGCGCGCGCACGACGGCGCCGCGCAGCTGCAGCGCGATCTGCAGCGCGCCGCGGAACAGGTACCCGCGCGGAACAGGTACACGGAACAGGTACCGCAGCTGCAGCGCGCGCACGACGGCGCCGCGCAGCTGCAGCGCGACCTGCAGCGCGCCGCGGAACAGGTTACCGCGCGGAACAGGTACACGGAACAGGTACCGCAGCTGCAGCGCGCGCACGACGGCGCCGCGCAGCTGCAGCGCGATCTGCAGCGCGCCGCGGAACAGGTACCCGCGCGGAACAGGTACACGGAACAGGTACCGCAGCTGCAGCGCGCGCACGACGGCGCCGCGCAGCTGCAGCGCGACCTGCAGCGCGCCGCGGAACAGGTACCCGCGCGGAACAGGTACACGGAACAGGTACCGCAGCTGCAGCGCGCGCACGACGGCGCCGCGCAGCTGCAGCGCGACCTGCAGCGCGCCGCGGAACAGGTACCCGCGCGGAACAGGTACACGGAACAGGTACCGCAGCTGCAGCGCGCGCACGACGGCGCCGCGCAGCTGCAGCGCGACCTGCAGCGCGCCGCGGAACAGGTACCCGCGCGGAACAGGTACACGGAACAGGTACCGCAGCTGCAGCGCGCGCACGACGGCGCCGCGCAGCTGCAGCGCGACCTGCAGCGCGCCGCGGAACAGGTACCCGCGCGGAACAGGTACACGGAACAGGTACCGCAGCAACAGCGCGCGCACGACGGCGCCGCGCAGCTGCAGCGCGACCTGCAGCGCGCCGCGGAACACGTACGCAAGCGGAACAGGTACCGCAGCTGCAGCCCGACCGCTGCACCGCGATCCGGTTATCCATTTTACAGTTATTTTTTGCAGTAAGCCGCAGGAATACCATTACCGGCCGTCGTACTCCGGACACTTTAAAAACTGGAAAATTCCCGATCTACTTCGCTGTGTGCCCATCGCGATTTCAACATATCGGAAGGCGACAGATGTATAATCGAGGAAGTCCCCAGTCGACCAGTTTCCTTCGCTCGCGCTGCATTCCGACCGCGCGCTCGTGCATACAGTATAGCGTGCGCGTAGATCGTGTGCCAAATAATATCGCCGAAAATTGGTTAGCCGGGAAGTTTCTCGTTCGTATGTATACTATCTAGTGATCATTATTGACCATTCGAGTGTGTTATCGTAAATTAGAGTTAATCTGCAATCTCCAATTTGACGACCTACGTGGTCGCCGCCGGGTCTGGCGTCCCGAAGTCCCGGGTTCAATACCCGGTTTTTTTTTTAATGCTAAGCCCGGCAAATGACCCCACTCCACCTGATGTTAAGTGGAAATGAAGTCCAGGCGCGACGACAACTGGTGCAGCGTAAGAGACGTAGCATCAGTCACCCCCACTCTACCGGCCCACAAAGTGCTTCTTCACGCCTCGTTTGAAGGACCCTATGTCATAGGTAGGAGGGAATACGTGTGCTGGTAGACTATTCCATCTTTTGGAAGTGCGACAAAGAAACGAGTCACCAAATTTCTTTGTGCGTGACGGAATGTTAGAGACTGTAAATTGGTGACTCCGGAGAGCAGCACGCGTACTCCTATGGAGGAAGGGAGAAGGAGGGATGAGCTCAAAGAGTTCTTCAGAGCACTCGCCATGGTATAAACGGTAAAAGACGCTGAGTGACGCAATACCTCTACGCAATTGCAAAGGCTCGAGAGTTTTAGTGACCTCCGCATTGCCGATAATGCGCACAGCGCAGCGCTGCAATCTGTCCAAGGCATCGAGAAGGTACTTTGCGGAGCCGTCCCAAAGGTGAGAGCAATACTCCACGCAAGACCGCACCTGTGTCTTGTATAATAGACACAACTGATCAGGCGTGAAGAATCGCCGCACCTTGTTCAGGACACCCGAGTTTACGTGAGGCATTTTTAATCACGGTTTCGATGTAGTCTTTTTGGTTCAGATCGCAGCGGATATTCATACCGAGCATGTTAATACTGCTCTGCAGGCTTAGAGATGTACCCTGAAGAGAGGGAAGGGGAAGGAATGGCGACTTTTTCGCTGTGAACGCGCACACCTGTGTTTTCTTGGCATTGAACTCCACCAGATTATCGGAGCCCCATTTAGAAATGAGGTCCAACACCCGATCGAGCTCAATGACAAGATTTGCTCGCTTCATTTCGGTGTCAACCCGCCCAGCCGTTGGGTGACCCCTATATCCCCCATGCACTGTGCTATCATCTGCATAGCAATGAATGTTTCCAAGAGGAAGCATGTCATTGACATGCAGAAGGAACAGCGTGGGGGATAGAACGGAGCCTTGAGGAACACCAGCGTTCACTGACATGAACCGCGAAGCGCATCCATCTGAAAGGACACGGATTCTACGCTCATGCAGGAAGCTAGCAATCCAGGTACAGAACTGAGCGGGCAAACCGTATGCCGGGAGCTTGGAGAGAAGAGCTTTGTGCCGGACCCGATCAAAAGCCTTGGCTATGTCAAGGCTAACTGCCAGTGACTCGCCACGCTTGTCAATAGCCTCACCCCAGAGATGTGTGACGTACGCTAGAAGATCACCCGTTGACCGTTTTGGTCGAAACCCATATTGACGATCGTGAATTAGGGAGTGATCTTCTAGGTATCGAATAATCTGTTTGTACAATATTCGTTCTAGGATCTTGCACAACACTGAAGTAACGGCTATAGGGCGGTAATTAGTCGGATCTGACCGATCTCCTTTTTTAGGGATCGGTTGCACATTAGCTTCTCTTCAAGATTCCGGCACACAACCCGAAGTGAGCGAGGGACGGTACAGACGCGTTAACACAGGGGACAACTCCGCTGCACACATTTTAAGGACTATTGCTGGGATGCCATCAGGACCGTTAGCTTTCCGGACATCGATTGACTGCAGCTCCGCACGGACATCACACTGCCTGATTTTATTATCAGACATTGTGTGGCCACAGTGAGGAATTGAGGGTGGCTGTGCATTACAGTCATCGATCCGGGAGTTAGCCGCAAAGAGTTTGACCAGGAGATCGACCTTTTCCTGCGGCTTGTGAGCTAAAGTTCCGTCAGGACATCTCAGTGGTGGCAGCGAGGGTTGGCAGAAGTTGGATTGCACGGCTTTGGCCAGACGCCAGTAGCTACGGCTGCCCGTAGGATCCCGTCAGGAGTTCTTGGCCTACTCGTGCAACGCGCTCGGCATTCGCTCTAATGTAGGCTCTCTTACACGACTTGGTGGCATTATTATAGGCTGCTTTTAGCCAGCGAGTTTCGGGATCCCCATGAGCTTTACCTCTGATTCAAGCGCGGTATGCCGTCTGTTTGCTCTCAACAGCGCTGGCATACTCGCGATTGAACCAGCGGTTGCGTCTGCCTTTGCTGATGACATAGGAGTGTGGAATATAGTATTCCATTCCTAATACTATCTCATCAGCAACGGCAGTGGCGCTAGCGGTCGGGTCTCCTTCCCACTAAAGCAGCGCTGCCTCCAAGGGACGGATGCAAAATACTCCCGCATACCGTCCCAGTCTGCCGACGCGTAGTGCCAAATCTGGCGTTTCGAAACCGCTGTTGGCGGGCGCGATGCCAAGGGCACTGTGCTGGATATCAAGCAGTGATCCGAGGAACCTAAAGGAGCTCGAATCTCCACCCGGTATCCAGCTGGGCGACTCGTCAGCAGAAGGTCGAGTAAGGAGGGCGCATGGCCAACAATGTGTGGGATACTGGTGGGCTGGTTCACCAGTTGCGTCAGGTCATGCGTGAGAGCGAATGCGTGGGCAGTTCTACCAGCATGGTCTGTTTTGGAGGAACCTAACCACAACTCATGGTGGGCGTTGAAGTCCCCCAAAAACACCAATTCCGCCGATGGAAACCGCTCCTGCGCATCATCTGCTACCCAAGTAAGATGACAACTAAGATGTTCAATTAGTCGAGTTGTCTCCATGTCGCCGTTATGGGATCGGTAGACGCAGACGTAGACACGGCAATGAGAGCCTAAGTCGACGTGTACCACTAGGAGGGAGAAGGAAGGGTCCTCCAGACAGCGCAGACGGCGACAGCAAACATCCGCCCGAACGAATAAGCAAACTCCGGCTTTGGCTTTGAAGGATTCTTCAAGCACAAAGCCGGGATAGTTCAGGTAGGTGGTGTCAGCTGGGCGGATTATTTGCGTCTCCGTCAGGAATAACATTGCTGGCCGTGCCGTCTCAAGATGGTGGTGGACGGCATTGAGGTTTGCATGGAGTCCGCGGATGTTAGCGAACTCCACCTCAAACGGTAAGGTTGTAGTGGGGGTGTGCACCGCTGTAGTACCAGTTTTGTTGTTAGGCGCTGTCATTTTAGGAGTGGAAAGAGAGAGGCGTGAATCGAGAAAATGATGCCGCGATGCGAATGGTCAAAGTGTGGTGGCCTGTTTCCCCAGGAATTTGCCCACAGACGAGTATTATTAACCTGACGAACGGAAGGGCCCCTGAACCCCCCCGGGAATGGCCGCCGGGACCCCACCTTCCGGTCACCAACCGGCACGACGGACCACCCCGAGATTATGCGTGGCATGGTGAGGCAGCCTCACAAGCTGGTTAGGCTCGCTTGGGTTAATTTAGAAAACAAACAGTTTTTCTAAATTTATTTATTTTCTATGTTCATGTATATTTATCCGTTATCTTACCTTATTAACGAGTTTCAAAGGAATGCTCATCTTGGTCTAGATCAGTGGTTCTTAACCTTTTAGTCATGAGGGACTATTGGCCAAAATTTCTGTGTTGCCATGGACCACCGAGATGGTTTAGATGTAGTATGATTACTTACCTAAACGTAAAGAAATATTTTAACTTTAGGTATAACCTAAAAAGGTTTTTAAAGATAAATTCACATTCACATTAAATTTACAGATTTTTATAAGATTTTTGTGATTGCATACTCTTTACTAACTTCTGAATCTATGCTTCTGAGTCCTTCTGAATCCTTCTTTGTCATTATCTTATTTATTAGGATGGCTCTGCGGACCACTTGGGATGCTTCCAGGGATCACCAGTGGTCCGTGGACCATTGATTAAGAATGAATGGTCGAGATATTTTTTTTCTTAAATAATGGCTTCGCGCGGTCAGCACATTTAGCCAGTGTCGAGTATAATATTATTGTGAATATTTTCATTGCATAAAGTAGACGATAATGAGTGATAATGAACGTTTAATGGTAAATGATATTCCCCCAAACCCCTTGAGACTCAATAAAGCTTCGGGACTTTATCGAGATTTCACAAGGACTTCTTGAGAGTATTTGAAAAGTAATGTCGCACTGTTTTGTTTTATTTGCCAACACTCATGCACGTTCACGAACACCTAACATTAAATAACCCACCATTATTTCACATGAATATTCGATTAAACACAAATTATATAAAATAAAACAAAACTGCAGACATGACGCTTCAGTTTCCCGCCAAGAAGTCATCTAGATAGTTGGTGTGAGCGTAATCATATTTATTTTAAAATCCTGCCCCCCGTGCAGGTGCGGGCGCTGGAGTCGCGGCAGGAGTCGGGCGCGGGCGCTCGGGGCGCGGGCGCGTGGGGTGCGCTGCAGGAGCGCGCGCAGCACCTGGAGCGCGCGCTGTCCGCCGAGACGCGCGTCAAGCTGGACCTGCTGTCCGCGCTGGGCGACGCCAAGCGGCACATGCATCTGCAGGACGGTACGGGCACGCACTACCTAACACACGGCTAAAACTATTAAGGGGGTAAAATGTTTACGAGAGAAAAAACACAAAACAACAAAACAAAAAACTGCTCAGAGCAGTGAACCGGCAATCCAAAGGTAGTGGGTTCGAATCCCACTCGAGCTTCCTGAGACTGGTTGATTTTTTTTAGTAAACATTTTATCCTATATTTATATAGCAATGTGAATGCAAAATTTTAATAATAAAGGGTGCCGCGCGGTCGCATAACCTGACATACTTAAATCTCTTATTGAACTTCAAAGCAAAATAAATCATATTTATATTTAAAATTAGAAAAATTCTGCTTTGTAGTTTCAGACCTAGTAATTTGATTAGAGCAATGTTTTTATTCTGCGGAATGTACAAAACCAACACGCGCTTGTGTTAAAAATTAAAATTTAAGGTGACCTGCGGAATATCAATACAAATATTTTCATGTAAGAATTTCATGCGTAAAATTAAAAAAGTTGTCGAAAAAAAAATATTTTTAGGAGACATTACATTTATGTATTGTTTGTTATTGTTTAAAGAATTTGTTTCAAATTTCAACAAGGCCACGACCTTGTGCAATGATCAGGCTAACTTACGTAAGTTCTTTTAATGTATTTAACTAATTCAGCACATAGTACAAGTAACTTAAAAATACGTAAATTTTCACAATTTCGTGCAGGATCCCCTTAAGAGGCCTATTACCATCTCGACTGTGATTTTTGCGTAAAATGCCCATTTTCGCATTTTGTAGTAATTTTGCAGTTGTATTTATCGTTTTTATCTAAACAGGATAATAAATTCATTATAAAATCGTTATTCCTCATGAAGTAACTATTACTCTGGTATAAATTTTGCTCAATAATATTATCGTAGATAGAAGAAATTCACAGTTAACTTAAAGCGTTTTTGAAGTTTTTTGGTTTAGAATACGATTTTTTCTATATAAAATTAGTGATATCTAAAAATTCCGAGGCCGCTACAAACTATACGATTATACAGGGTTACAAGTTAAGTCGACCTGTTCCCGTTAAAAGCGTGTAGTTTATATCGTTTCTGACGAATTTGACTATGAAACATCCTATCCTAAATCTAACCGTTTTCGAGACATTTCAGTTCAATTGTTTTTTATAAAAAATCCCGATTTTCGCTTAGATATTTTGAATTGTGTAAGTCTTATCATTACTATTATTTGATTTTTACACGTAAATTAAGATGCTTTATGATCTAAATACCAATATTGTACGTAAAATCAATAAATAAGTCGTTGTAGATGATTGAAACTTAAAAAAATAATATAAATTTAGAAAAAATAATTTTCTATAAAGGATATCTAAAAAAATATTATGACGCCTGTCTATCAGATGTACCTAAAAATATCTACGTTTCATCAGCTATCCAACGAGGTATAACAATCTAGCGTTTTATCAAAAAATTTTAGGAAAAACTTAGTTTCATAGGCTACAGTTGAGGCAAAAAAACTAAATAAAACAATAGATGAGTACAAAATACTAAATTTACTAAACTTTTAAGCGTCAAGTTTCGGTTAGATTTAAGATAAGTTGTTTCATAGTCAAATTAGTCAGAAACGATGTAAACTACATGCCCTTAACGGGAATAGGTCGACTTAACCTGTATAGGAGATAACATGTCTGTAGACTGTGTCAATGCCCTGCTTTTGCCTCTGATGACCTCCTTGGTCGAGTGGTTTGTACACCGGTTTTCATGGTGTCGCTATCTCTGAGGTCCCGGGTTCGATCCCCGGTCGGGTCAATTTAGAAATTATTGTTTTTCTAAATTGTCTCGGGTCTGGGTGTTTTCTATGTATAAGTATGTATTTAAGTATTTTAAGTATGTTTATCCGTTGTCTAGTAACCATTTAACGAGTTTCTTCGAAGCTTCTCTTGGGCTAGATAATTGGTGTGATTGTAGGAAAGATTTTTTTTTTTTTTTTGCGGTCCTTATAGCCCTGTCTCAGACTAATTCTTTTTTGATAAATAGTCGATAGGGTATATGTACGAGTTTGTATATTTTTTCCTGGATAATAGTATTTGTAACCGTGTCGCGCAGCGGAGAAAGAATACTACCAACCGCTCTCTTCATTTGGGTGTCGTATAAGGAGACTAACGGACTAAAGACTGCACATACTTCCAACAGCATACACCGAGATTTTTCATTGGTTTTGTAGCCGAAAACGTTATAATACAAAACAAGTGTTGTACTTATAATTGAAATAATAATCGCTTTACGAGCTAAGTAAAAAAAGTTGTAAAAGTGACTTTTTGTCGAAAACACCTAGTAACGTTCTCCTTATCTACTCGTACACCGTGACTCCTATAAAGGACATTGTTGAAGTTAGCCTAAGAACCAACACAAACATGTCATACATGATAATTGTTAGCTTATTTTTGACGACCGATAACGGTATTTAGATTTTGGCGGACACTTTTAGATAAGTAACCATTATTAAAAAGAACTTTTTGGACATTACTATTGAGTATAATTTTTTTATTACGGGTTGGGTATTGAGAGTTCAATGCATTCAGCCAGTGAATTAAAGGTTTGTGACCAAAACATTTACAATATGTACAAAGAAACCTAATAATATTATGCATGCATGGCTGACTAGATATACTTAGTGCCAAATACTCTAAGCATCATTAGAATACGATACATTGCATTTTATTCCAAACTGTAAACGTTAGTCGACTTAAGATTCTTTTGCTTTTCCAATGAGGAGAATTTTACTAATCTGCGGTGCTGTGTCACTCACTGACTGACGTTACAGTAGTCTGCTGTATTGTGCAGTTGACGTTCTTTGACAAATAAAATAAAACAGTGCAACATCACTTTTCAAATTCTCTCATGAAGTCCGTGCGAGATCTCAGTAAAGTCCCACATCTTTACTGGAACTCAAGAGGTTTGGGGGGAATATCATTAAGCATTAAACGTTCATAACATTATCATCACATCACTCATCATTATCATCAGTTTAAGCATAATCAATGAACTCTAATAATACGACTGAAGGACTAGTATCCATGGTCAAGAAAAAAAAAGTTGACGTTCTGGACTTCTTGGCGGGAAAGTGAAGTCATGTTTGCAGTTTTGTTTTATTTTCTATAATTTGTGTTTTGTCGAATGTTAAGTGAAATAATGATGGATTATTTAAGTGTTAGTGAACGTGCATGAGTGTTGGCAAATAAAACAAAAGAGTGCAACATCACTTCTCAAATTCTGTAATTAAACTTATCCTCAAGTTTTCCTGATATTTAGGTTCTCAGGAGTGTCCGTCAAAAATGTTTGTTTTTCTGTAAAAATAGCAAGTCAATTACTGTTAATTTACTTGCTATTTCGAACCTAGAAAAGAATATTTCATAATTGTTGGTTCTTAGGCTAACAATGTATGGGCGCAGAACATTGTCCTTTCCCGGCCGGCCGCCTGCGCCGGCGGCGGGGTGGGGGGTAGGCGGAGCGTTTGAAGTGCCTCGGTCATTGACTTTCGTAAGATCGTCCGATTTTTTTATGCTCATATTTTTAGTTTTACATGCTAAATAGCTTCTACTGATGATAAACATGAACAGGGTTTCGGCTCCAAAACCAATAAAAATTTTCGGTGTAGAGCGACGATGTGCTCACCACCTGCTACGCTGAGCACATGTGCAGTCGCTATTTGGTGAAAAGTGGACTATGGCAAAGGACTGCTTTTGCGGTCCTCTGCCATAGTCCACTGCCATAATGTGTAATAGTAGTGAGTGTTTAATACAGTCTGATTTAAACAGAATGGCGCCCGTGAAGTTAGTCACAAGTCGCGTCGCAGTAGCGAATTTTAGGTGTCAGCGGGGAGGGCGATGCGCCCCCGCCCGCTAGCAGGCCGCCGAGTTTAAATTCACAACCGCCACCCTAAATCCTAATTGAATCGATCTGTATGTGTATTTTGTTCCGATCCAGGTATGATATCCCGCCAAGAGAAGGAGATGGAGGAGCTGAAAGCGCAGCTGCTGGCCGTGATGCCGGCGCCGGCGCTGCGGCTGCCGCGCGCGTCGCCGCTCGACCCCAACGCCTGCGCCTACACGCCCAAGCTCACGCAGCTCTGCTCGGACGCGTGAGGCGCCAGGCACCGGATCAAGGATACCACACACCGTACCAGCGCCGACGTTACATGTTTGATGGTTTTTTTTATTGCGTTTTTATCGCTCAAATATATTTAAAGCGGTTTCGGAACAGCGTGAGATACCAGGTGCCGGACCCCGCGCACCATTCGTACCAGTAACGACACAACATGATTAATGGTTTTTTTTTGGCGTTAATATCACTTAAATAGGTGTTTCGGATCAGCGTGAGATATCAGACCCCGCGCACAATTATATATCCGCGAAATATCAGTAACAACAACAATACTAGAAATGTTCTATTCCTCCAGACGCTATTCGCAAACTTTTTGTAAAACGACTTGTGTATGTATCTTTCTTTTATAGTTGCGACTCCGATGCAAGAGTACCGACCCACGCTCTCTTACACACCCACACACACCATCCAATATACAACATATCAACACATAATGTTCTGTGAGTGTGACTGATGCCATCTGCTGCTCGCAAACTTTCATAGAACTACTTATTTTGTAACAACGACAGAGAGCCTCCTTTGTTATTTGAGATGGCTACAACATAATAGCAACACAATTGTTTTCTAAGTGTGGCCTGCCGAGGTTCCCCTTTGGCAAGTAACCCGTCAACCCATCGGGATTTTCTGTGTTGTGATAATTTCAACATGTCTGATTTAAGAGAGCTATATTTTTTAAATCAGATGTGTGGAAGTTCTCTGATCTTAATCTTCTAGTTGAATAAAGGTAATGTACTACTACTATTTTTTTACCCAACCCAAATCGCTGTTAACGGCGATTTCTCTAAAAAAAAAAAGAAAAATTGCACTCATTAAGCCATTTTGTACGAGAAACCGTTTTTTGTTATTCAAGCCGTAACGAGATATTTCAACCTACACTGATTAGTATAGAAAATATTGTTTTTAGTCGTACAAAAAAAATAAGTAGAAAAGGTTCACCTTACACACACGTCTTAAGCGGCTGTCTCATTTTTATTGATATTTGCGTCGCACTATAAAAACTGAATTAACGGTTAATGCCTTCGATGAACAATACGACTAGATGTCAGGTCGGCGCTAAAAATGTGTCTCGGTAAATAAGAGCGCACTTGAGAAGTGAGCGTTTAATTTCTCGCAAGGCAATAACAGGAAAAAGTACTTTATTCGTTGCTCCTTAAGGTAGATTTCAACACTAAATGTTATTGACGTCTTTTAATTTTTAAGTGACAGGAGTAATTTATTGCTTTGAAATAGTAGATTATGCGAGGGATTTAAGACGAGTCCTGAGTGTAGCGAGGGATTTAAGGTCACCTAAGACTAAGACAGCTTTATCACTGAGGAAAATACTCTACTTTTCGTACCATTTGCGAAAAAATTAACACAATTATAATATGAGAAAAAAAATGTCTTAATTAATTCCTAGACTAATATTTTTTTGTCGGAAAAGCAAAGGCAACAAGCTCATACGGCCTCGTCGGTTTGCGTAATTTTATTTAATAATCATAACTGCATAAATTGAGGAGCTCGATGGCGCAGCGGCTAGCGCGTTCGGCTTGCGAACTTGCTCGCTAAGCAACTTTCGCAATGCCGGGTCGCTGGATGGGTGACCAAATTTAAAAACATCTCGAGCTCCTCCGTGCTTCGGAAGGCACGTTAAGCCGTTGGTCCCGGTTGTTGTCGTAAGATGGTAGCCGTTAAAACCCACCAACCCGCACTGGGTCAGCGTGGTGGGTTATGGCCCAATATCCCCACGTGCTATTGTTCACGTGGGAGGCCTGTGCCCAGCAGTGGGACGTTTATAGGCTGATGATGAACTGCATAATAAATGCGTATTCCTTTTTCAAAAAGACGTATAATGCTTTACATACAAACTCAATGGTGTAAACACAGATGTACCTAGTTCAGTATAAATTTCGGTAAGTATTCCAAATTTAAATCACATTCTCCCCTTAGAGGATGAATGAAATTCAGTACAATTTTCTTTCCCTGTTTTTAACAGATTAAAAATGACTTTTGTTATGTGCGCCTTTGTGGCATAGAATGTCACTTTTTTGAGCAAGTGGTACGAAAAAGTATTTGTTCACGTGGACAGAATTTAGCTTTAATTTGGTACGTGACGCGATATCTAGTTGGTATTGTTGATCGAAGGTTAACCCGTGGCGCGCCAGCCACCCTAAAGCATTAAATGCCTTACGTGTCAGGCATTTTGCGATACATCACTTTTTTGTTCTTTGATTAGGGAAAAATATTTATTGCGTAAAAACTATACGAGATTTTCGCGTGAATGAGGTGTCATTCTTTTCTGTATGAGTTTTTGTACGTAGTTAACTACTTAGAATGAACAATAAAGACTTACTTATAGTGGCACTGGAACGGTTTTCTTTTGTTTTTAATATTTCATAAAGGTTACCTTTGGTTTTACTGTTTGTTATAATAATTAACAAACGACACACAAGACAATTGACATAATAATTATTTAGTTAACATCACTATGCACCGGTCACATGAATCATAAACACTTTGGCACTAAACCTCACTCACAAAACAATTTTTAACTTAGAAACCAAAATAAATAACCGCCGCCATAACGTGGCCGGCCCGCGTAAATAGTGACCTAAAAGTATATTATGTCTAACTGTAAATAAAAAAAGGTTACTGATCAAATAATATACAAATTGATTAATGTTTATAATCACTTTTATCAAAAAAATCATAAAATGAAGAAAATTATAGCACTTTATAACACACAATGTTAGCTGTAGTTGTTAGCAAAATCAAAATATCATAATTATACTTCTAGCTCTTCGTTTAATCTAAATTGCCACTATATCACACAACTATTGCATTGTACAAAAACTGTATTAAGTTTCCAGTAAATATAGATAAGAATCATACGAAAACTTATATATTTTACGTCGAGAAAACATCATGTAAACTAATCACAACAACACAACATTGTACTAATATGGCTGACGTCCGTCCATAACTTCAGACACTCTTTTTAAATTTTTTTTTCGATAATGTTTTGTTTGATCCGAATCCTACTATGTTAATTTCTTCTATACGGACCATAGAAAATTCACAGACAGCTAAAACTTGTATACTACGACTCGGACCGGCTAAAATATAACAACCAATCTGAGCCAAGTCTGTTGTACACCGGTAAGTACAAGAGACACGCATGCCTCTCAACTATTTTGTACACCGGTAAGTACATATGACGCTCGAGGGGTTAATGCGCATCCTTGAGGAGGCGACAGTATGTTATTCGGTATATAATTGGGCTGGCCCTGACATGTGGCAAACCAGCGGCTGCTTAAGGCTTCGACGGCGACTAAATACTTAGTTTGTAATTCTAAATTTTAATGTACAGTCACGAGCAAAAATATGTAAACAATTGTAACTCTTAATGCAATGGAATAAAATTCAAATTATATACATATTGGTGCTCGTGACTGTACACACGCCTGTACGATAATCTATCCAAAACTCAGGTTTCTCTAATAAATATTTATATAATAAAGTTAATAAAATTCAAAATTTATTGAACTAATTTGATATTTTGTGGAAGGTTAGATTAGTTAGATATAACTATGAACAAGTTTTTCCGTAGTTCTTAGTTTGTATTTTTTATAGTCGATGTTTTATCTCAGCAAATAGCTAGTCTTGCAGAACATTTTTGTAGTTGCGGCGCAAATATGTGAAGGGACATGTGATGTCGGTCGGATACCCTGTCAATTTTATTTAAAGACATCCTTGTAATGTGTGATTGAGAAGTTTTCCATCGAAAGTTTGGGAATAGCGGAGCTGGCCAGATATTTAACAATGTTTCCATCTGTAACAATAAACCGGTTGATGCCTCAGTAATGGGTTTGTTTTCGCAATTATTCTACAATTCAAAACGGTTTAATAGTTTTTTTTAGGAATTCTCTTTTTGTCCTTGATTCAATAGTGTGAGCACAAAGTTCTCAATCATTGTTCTATTTATTTTTGTACTGCTCACGTATCCATAAACAGATAGTAGTTTTCTAGTTAGTTTTTTATACGAAGTACCGCTAGCAACTGTTTATATAAACGCATTTTGGTTACTCTTTATTTATAGAGAAATGTTTCTTCTTCATTCAAATGAAGCGGATGAATCGGTTGAACCATCTCGCACTCGTTTCATAAAAGCGAAAAAGATGGGTATAGTCTCAAATTTATTTGTTAGCTCTGGATATAATCTGACTAACAGAAATAGCTCCAATATTTTTGTAGCTTTCCTTATTTTTCGACGTAAAATATTAAAATGCGACAAACATTGTTACTTCGTTTACGAACAGATCAAAAAAGGATATTTTTATAATAAAAGGTTCAAATATTTGGCATCCTGTCACGACAAATTGAGTTAGTGAACAGTGGGTTAGAATGAAATGCTAAGAATTTAATGAATAATATTCTTGTTACAGATAAAAACGAATTATATTTGTACGTTTTAAATGTTTACTTGGTCAGTTCGCCGGTGGCGCCGGTATACTGGTATTTGTATGGACGTTTTCTGATCTCATTATGTTAACTTCACATCTACTTTTGCATGTGCTTATTCTGGAACCCTGATTTTCTGATTTAAAGTTTTATTGAGAAGCGTCAAATCCAACAGTATTATGAAATGTAGGCGTTATATTAAAACAACAGTGACAATTGACGAAAAATTTAAGAAATAAAGTCCATTTTACCATTGCAATTTGCACACGTGAAAAAATATGTCCGTACAAACATTATGTAATTTGAAACTGAAATAAGACGAAACGATTACGTTTTTCTTAAATTTAGATCGTGGCATTAATCCTTGCATTGTTAAAGTTACTGAAGTATATATTTGGAAACTTAATTTTAACCCCGTGCGTTTTAATCTAAATCTCATATGTGTGTTAGTAAAAAAGTGAATTCTTGCTTCCTTGTAATACCTGCCTCAGAGAATAAAACGAATATTTGGTTTATAATTTTTTTGTTATCTAATAAGATTACCAACTATTCAATAGCTTGTATGATTGTGTCATTTTAAAAGGGCGCGGGGCAAACATTGATCTCTAGCTGCATAATGAAAGCATTCTGGAACAACCCTTCCATTTGATTATTGAAAGAGAAAGTTATGAAAAGGAACTTTTAAATTTATGTGATAAATTGTACAAACTAAGATCTGAAATGAGTCTTCTTCGTTGTGTTGTAGTTTTATTGACGTTTTAGTCGTATTAGTCATTAATGGCGTCACACCACGCTGACGCTTTACGATGTACCTTACACGTTACGTAGGTAGATGAGGCCGGGTGCAGTATTGAACTCCCATGTTAATTAATGAACGAACCAGCAAATCAGAATTTTATATATTTACTAAGTCACAAAGTTAAAATGTATTACTACTCGTCCCGGTCATTGTAATCGTAAATTCACTTAGTAAGGTGCAAAGCCGTGTGGCGCCAGTGTTGTAGGAAAGGCGATTATTTGACACGCAACTCGCAGTTGCTAAAACATGACACTTGTAGCCTTCATATCCACTGACTTTCTCGAACAGCAGTACTAAGTTTATTATTGTAACGCCAGTGGTTGTATGGCTGCCTCTCATTACCTGAATTGGTATACTGGCGGACAAAATAATAGTAATGTAAATGTTAGTACCTTTTATAATAAGAAAAGATCTTGCCAGAAAAAAAAAATATAAAGATTATTCACATGTTATATATAGTTTTTGAAGATAACATGGCATACCACATAAGTGACTGACACCCATGCAATCATTGGTCTATTTTTTTACATTATTTATGTTTAGTGTTCCCTTGCACACTGAAATGTACAACTTTATTGAACACTGTCCCACTGTGTTCATGACTTGTTAAAATTAGTTGTTACATATTCTGTAAATTATTAAATACCTTATTTATAATTTAGGAACTAAAATCAGGAGATGAAGTTTGGTCGCGAACATCACAATGTTACTTCCTTCGTCTTGTGTGTCCAAGGGCCTGCATTTGGGCAGCGCACTTCGTCCCTTGGAAACTTTTGTGCATTACTCCTTTGCTTCCGAACTGTTGTTTACTTCGCATTTACGTATGTAGTAGGTACAGTATTTATTTTACATGATAGTTTGAAGGTGGATTTTGGCGAGTGTGAGATGTAACTAAGTCTTGAATAGTAAGTTCGTTGTAGTGATAATGTTAACGACGCGGTTTGAGTGGAACAGTTTAGTCGATGTCTTGCGTAAAATTAATTATTAATGGCTCCGTTTGAGAGGCACATTAAAACTACTGGTGAATTTTTTATAAAATTACTTTAGTAATTGAGAAGTTCTTTAAAAACTTCAAGGTAAATTTATATTTCGGCACTGTAATAAGAAGGCATTGAATAACCTGTTTCGAGGACGGTTTATCTTAAGTGTTTGGTAATTCTTCCCGCTGCGGCTCATTCTGATACTTCTCAAAAATTTGTGATTGTCTGTGTTGAGTTTTATAATTATTTTGTATGTAAACAAACCTTCAATATCCAAAAGTGCCAATTAATAAATACCCGACTCAAATCAGCTGGTTTGTAAATTGCATGTGCTGACAGATTCACTCTTCTAGTAAACATTAAAAATAATTATTAGTGAGTTTATAGGTTTTTGTTCGGCAGAGCGTAGCATACCACGACCGTTCTCGTATCGAACATGCATATTTGTATGATTATGTATAAGACATCAGCCACTAGGTCGGGTGTTCCATCACCGGCCAACACTGTTTCATGCTATGTAGTTGATACGTTGTAACGGGCAGAATCCTTAAACATATAATCTGTCTGACATGTATAGGAATATTATATCAGCATAAAAGTGTACTAAATATTGTAACTACCAACGCACATTGGAATTAATCTGAAAAGCTAAGGAATGTATTACTGAGATTGTGACAGAAAAGATTGTCGTGTAATCTAGTCTTTCATCGAGATTTTTGCCCTGGCGGTGGTGGCGTGCTAAGTGCTGACGATTTGTTTTTGATATTCAATTAACCGACAATAAATGCATTTTTGGTTTACACATAATGGTAGCTTGCGATTTGCACATATTATGCTCGAGCGCAAAGCAGTTGTGTCGCCCCGCCAGGCGTAAGCTTATCTCGTTATTCGTAAACCTAAGTTTAAGATATTTAATTTTTTAACATCAAACCGCGCACTGCCCTCGAAGTCAGACTTCCATTCATTTCGAAGGTTAGATCGAATAAAATAAAACTGAAAAGTACTTAATTTAGCTTTAGATTTCGATGTGATTTACCTTCTTTATTTTTTTTTTCAAAATGCGATACTGTTGGCGCTACGGATACCGATGTATATTTTTTCATAAAACTTATTTCCCGGATCAAACAGAGCGATGCTGTAGGAACCATTGGTACAAGCAGAATGATCTGAATTTTCCCTAGTGAAATGTAAGCGATAATGTTTATTTGTATTATAAACAGATGCTGTAACAGCAATAAAAAATCAGACTTGCATACCATTTTTTATTTATAGAAATATGAAGAAGGTTCCCATTTCTACTGTATAGTTTCAGATAATAATAATATAATAATGTAGCTGTGTGGTAAAAGAATACTACGAACCCATATCTTCTCTTGGATGTCGTAAAAGAAGACTAACGAACTGCTATGCGCTTCTCTAAGAGACACATAGACGCTTCGCGCATGGCTGTGATCATAGATGTTACAGCCGTCACATCGTTCGCTGCAGTCACGGCTGTGCTCAAAGATGAGGCTGTTTTACTTACAGAATACCGATTTTATACCTACATTATATGTCAAAGAAGTGATTCCCTATCACGCCGCTTACATCCGTGCGGAGCTAGTGTCGAACAGCCTTAGCAGAATACCAATAGTACGCTCACCGCTTTTGCAGCCGCTGATACCAAGGCTTAGATGATGTTTGCGCTTAGAGAATCTCACTACTGAAGACTGGCACGTACCCTATGTAACGGTTTAGGCCCATGTCTACAGATTCCCAATTCTACAGATTCCCAATTTTACAGATTCTCATGTCTACAGATTCCCAATTCTACAGATTTTCATCTTAACAGTAACATATTTCTACTGATTCTTAATTAAACAGATTCCGAACAATACAGCCAGATTCTCAGCTGTACCAGATTTTTATTCAGATTCTTAAATCTACAGATTACCATTCTTAAAAATAACCGAATTTTGCTTACTTTTCTCTTGCAGCAAAAAGCTTTATTATTATTATTCTTATTTCTTATTGTACTTTACAACAAATGAAACGAGTGTGAGTTAAAATTAAACTTATTATTTATTTACTGAAAACAATAATTGTAAACTTAACGAGACCTCTTTATAAAATCTTTGGTATAGTTAGGAATCTGTAGAATTAGGATTCTGTTGAATTGGAAATCTGTAGAATTGGGAATCTGTAGAATTGGTTATCTGTAGAATTGGGAATCTGTAATAGAAATCTGTAGAATTGGGAACAAACCCAACTAACAGGCAGCAGCATAGAACGGCGACAGGCTCACTAGTGCACTGTTTTCTTAAGTAGAACTTCGATCATAGTTTTTATACTTATAATGATCGAATCTTTATAAAGAATTTAAAAATATAATCTACTTATGAATGTACTTCTACTCGACTAAATTACTAGGGCAAGTGCACAGTAGGATTATCCTTTGTAAGATATTGCGATAGGTGTTGAAGCCGTCAGTTCTTTTAATAATACACTTTCGTTCTTTTAATACCACACACACGTACTAGTATTTTAATGGATGCTTCCGGTCTACTAATATTATTTTTGTCTAATATAATTCTCCTAAACTAATGATGACCAATAGCACGAAACGTAACGTAGAGATAGATGGGCAACTAGTACACTATGTCGACGAGTACGTCTATTTGGGCCAGCTTGCTAGTTTCTTTCAACAACAGGCAGGTTAAAGAGATCGATCGCCGAATTGAGCACGCCTGCCTGGGGGGCGATCACGCTAAATAATCTCAACCAAACCACGAGTGAACCTCAGCTGTTAGACGTACTTTTATAGAGTTATCGCGTTCGACACACGCGATAGCGCTATACGAAGCCGGCAGATGGCTGCGGTTCATTGTTGTTTGGTTGAGTTATTTAGAGTGATTGCCCCCCTGGAAAAGTTACTGTCCATGAAGTCGCTAATGAAGGTAGACCTTCCAATCTCTTTGAAACGCAGACTCGTCGACATGTGTATCTTGCCCATACTGACCTACAGTGCACAAACCAGAGGGCCTACTCTCTTTCTCCAAAACAAAATTTCGGCCGATTTTCGTTTGCTATTTGAAGCGCTTTCCATGATTTTATAAAATTTTTAACAATTTTCTAAAATTGGCCAAACCTGCTTTGTATAAATGAAATTTCGGAAGGAATGGAAAACGCTGTAAATAGCAAACGAAAATCGGCCAAAATTTCGTTTCGGAGAAAGAGAGAGTAGGCCCTCTGGTCGCTAACCGTCGTAGGTACCCAGAAACCGACAACGTCGGCGTCAAAGAGATTTAAATAGTAATAAAGCGGCTATTGCACATTATTTCATACAAAAACTTTGAGCTGGTGCTCAAGTTACGCCATCTAACGTTGAAAAGCAAAACCTTATATCAAGAATAATAAGACGTATGCTATGAACAATTAGAATAAGTTTCATCTACCCCACGGTAGGTGTCGCCCTGCAGTAGAGATGTTCCGTTAAAAATTCGACGTACCAATCGATAAGTTTGATGAAGACTAGCCAACATCGGTATAATATACAACATTGGAACAAGCAAGTGACAATTAGGGAAGGTAATAATCGGGTGTTTCAAATTATTATTTACTATGTAATAAAGTGTAAAGTTTTTAAAAATTCAACATACTTAACTAATTATAAACAAAGAATGAATTAATGAAATAACATAAGCTCCTAGCTAGTAACTACGAACAGCATACTGACAACACTCATTTTTGAAGTAAACCCACAACTGCGATCACTCATCTTAAGTAAAGATTATTATACACTCCCGTATACCAAAATTAAGTCTACTTCAAAGCAAATGTAACATGGTTGTGTGATTGGATTAACGAATCAATTCATAGGAATGATAAGGTAAAATGGCTGACTTTAACAGATTAACACGAGTTGATCCATATAGTGATCCATTTTAAAATACCTAAGTATACATACATATTATAGACCACATTGCGTGTTAATGACAACTCGCAATCGCAAGTACAATCACGAGCAGAAATATGTAAACAATTGTAACTCTTAAAACAATGTAATTAGAGTCAAAGTGTATACATATTGGTGTGCTCGTGACTGTACCTATCAAATTATTTTTGTAGATCTTAATCTGTTACTTTATATTTCATTCCATAGATTTATTTGATGCATTAGCATTAAACACCAATGTCATAACGGATGCGTGTATATGTTTAATTTGGGTATCCTATTTTCTTATGTATCCGTTCAATGTTTTTTAACTTTAACCTCCGATCAACAATACCAACTAGATAACGCGTCACGTACCGAATCAAAACTAAATTCTGTCCACTTGAATAATACTTTACAGCTACATTTCTCTACTAACGAACTGAGACCAAAGTTATAAAACAGTTTTCAGTTCAACCTTATTACAACCATGGCACCCAGTAATAAAATCACAATTCTTCTAAGTATTATCATATACTGATCCGTTACACAAATGTTTGCGCGTCTATTGATCAACGTTGGCCAACCATTTGTAGCGTGTGGGTTAAAATCGGTAATTGTGTTTAAAATTTTATATTATTTGTTAGTTTAAAGCTATTTTTTTATATTTTTTTATTAACATTTACATAAGTAGGTACTTATCACGTACTTACTTAATGAGTAACTAAAAACTAAAACAAATTAACTTAAAAACTAAAAACCTATAAATATCTTATAATTAAAAAAATTGGTTGCCTGTAAAGTCGGTTTTACGGGCGAAGATTTTACGTGACAACGTCTTTTTCTCGGTAGAATATTTATTGATATGAATATAATTAAATTGCACAATAGGAACAAGGAATTGAATGAAAATAAGAATTGCACAAATTTTAACTATAGAAATATATATATTTTTTTTGTTTTTTTTTTTTATTTTTTTTTTTTATTTTATTTTATTTTATTTTATTTTATTTTATTTTATTTTATTTTGTTTTTTTTTATTTTATTTTATTTTATTTTATTTTATTTTATTTTGTTTTATTTTGTTTACTAAAACATTGTACATGTAAACTTAAACTTAACTATTTAGTGGGAGAGAGACGCAAGGCATTCGGCGGGCCTCTCTCTCGTTCGGTGACTCATCGTTACGTTCCCGACGAGCGTTACACTTTTTCATAAGTGTCTCCCAGCTAACCTAATTTAAGACGTTGTCACGTCAAAAATATCTCTAACAGAACCGCTGCCGCGCGGCAAGTTCCCCAAATGGCTGGCAGCGTTGCCCTTTTGAATGGCGTGTTTAAAGCTTAAAACATATTTTATTCTACATGTAAGTAGGTACTTACCAAAACTAAGACACTCCGGCCGTTAAATTGCTTTTTCGGGCATTATTTATGCAACTTTTAAATACACGGAACGTGTTTACATTGGCCGTGTTTCAAGCAAACTAAACAAAATAAGAGCTCACTTTTTCAGTGCGCTGTTATTTAACGAGCCGCGCCGCGCGCCGACCTGATCTAGTTAGTATTGTTGATCGAAGAGTTTAAAATAAGTAGTAATATTCTAATTAAACGATCATCGCACGATACTGTTGCACTGCATAACATTGCGTTAGGGACGCAATGATCATTGAGTCAGAATATTACTACTTATATAAAACTTAAACTTACGATATAAAAATATTATCTACTTATAACATTATTCGTTAAGTAAAACGACATCACTTGAGCACCACTAAATCATCCACTTCCGCTTCGACAAGTGTGGTGACATCCTAAAAGTAGATAGATACTTTAGCTTTTCACCACTAGAGGTCAGCATAGGGCAACGGTAAATGTTCTAGAATAATTTATTAGAAATTATTATTATAGTCTGGTTATTGGGTAAATATACAAAATATTTACGAAAATAAGCTGTAATCACATTCAGGCTTTTTTCCATATCGGGATTTGCAGTATCGCAATACGCAATTTGGTATATTTTCTATTGTTTACGTAAAATTTGTTCACGCACAAACACGACTGTACTAGAGGGCGCATAACATCATACTAAGCGACTTGTTTGTTACCACTTGGTAATAAGTTGTGGATTAAAGTTTTGATCGCTATGTCCTGTCTATTAGTAATAGTTTAATGTCTTTGGTCGGCGTCGATGCCGTCCTCGAAGCGGTGGCGCGACGACCTCGATGCCTTCGACGAAAATTGGTTAGAGCTGCCTAAGGAAAGAGAGAACGGGATGGAAGTGGGGGGGGGGGGGGGGGGGGGGGGGTATTTTGCCTTTAAATATATACGAGGGGCGTTCAAAATATTCTCGGTATTGATACGTTACAACCTCTTTTATATATATATTTGTTACTGGCCGCTAAGATTCATCCATTGACATTAAAAAAAAGTAAAATTGGAACCGAGATGTTCTTTTGTTTTTCTGCAATTGCCGAACAAACATGAACACCATGAGCGAATTAACAATTTTAACGAAATTAGAGCACCGATCCGTCATAAAATTCTTGACAAAACAGGGTAAAAATCAAAAAACCATAAAAGAGGAAATGGATTGTGTTTACCGTGAGTCTGCTCCTTCTTTATCTACTATTCAAAAATGGTCAAGCGAATTTAAGCGTGGAAGGGAGAGTATTGAAGATGACCCTAGACCTGGCCGGCCTGTAGTGGTTACCTCACAAGAAAATATTGATAAAGTGGAAAAACTTATATTGGAAGACGGCCGAGTGAAGGTAAAATCTATAGCTCAAGTAACCAATCTCTCTATTGGTACCGTACATGACATTATACATGACCATCTTAATATGTCAAAAGTAAGTGCAAGATGGGTTCCGCGAATGCTGACGCTTCTTCAAAAGGATATGCGTGTGGCTTGCTGTTCAGATTTTATCGACCTGTGTGGTGAAAATCCCGATGAGGTGCTGCAAAAAATAGTTACTGGAGATGAAACCTGGGTTCATCATTATGACCCAGAGAGCAAACAGGAGTCCATGCAGTGGCACATTAAGGGTTCAGCTCATCCCAAGAAGTTCAAGGTAATCCCGTCAGCTGGCAAGGTCATGGCCACAATATTTTGGGATTGTGAAGGAGTTTTGCTTATCGATTATAAAGAAAAAGGTGTAAATATCACAGGGCAGTACTACGCTAACGTTATACGTCAATTAAGAGATGCGATCAAAGAAAAGAGGCGAGGAAAGTTAACCAAAGGTGTTCTGCTTCTGCATGACAACGCCCCTGTCCATACTGGTCATATTGCCAAGGCAGCTATTGTTGAATGTGGGTTTGAAACTGTTACTCATCCACCCTATAGTCCGGACTTAGCCCCAAGCGACTTCTTTTTGTTCCCCAATCTTAAAAAGGATCTGCGTGGAAATAAATTTTCTGACGATGAAGCGTTGAAGACGGCCGTGGAGGAGCATTTTTACACCAAAGATAAAAAATATTTTTATGAGGGATTAAAAAAAATAATTGATCGATCTTATAAGTGTATGAACATAGGGGGGGAGTATATTGAAAAATAAAAATATCAAACTTTTCGTACTTGTTTGTTTTTATCCACATACCGAGAATATTTTGAACGCCCCTCGTATATATGTAATTTCTCATAACTCTAAATCTTTATTTGCAGAATATGGTAGCATTTTACAAATAACGTCTCAAGTTTATCCTTGGACTTTCTTGAACAGAATATCTGCAAGTGTTTAAATTTTGCCACATGTAACTTGAGGGAATCGGGGAATATCACATCTCTAAAGAAATACATTTTAACATATGACTAGGTTGTATGAGCATGATCCCCTAACCTTTTAATAAGAGGAGAAATAAATACCAAAATGTCAATGTCATAGATCTTTGTTTTTGTTTGTCGTTCTGTGGATATTTAGGTACTGTTTTGTGGGGATATTTAATGCTTAGAAACGAAATCAATAATTTATCCATTTTTGATAGAATAAAGAAAGAATAATATACAATCTATCCCAGTTGTACTGCAACTTTTAAAATATTCGTTTTTGCGACACTACTGATAAAGACCAACTCCTAACAACGGCTGAGGTGGAACAACTTTACTATTCCAGTCATCTCAGTCAGTTCTCATCAGTTCAACAGTTTTATACTGTAAGCGAGCAGGTACTACTCGGCGATCATACAATAAAATTATGAAGTGGAGTGAAGCAGTGACGTTGGAATTCGTAAAAATATATCTGAAGCATGAATGTCTATGGAATCCGGCACACCCAGGCTACAAATTGAAATACCAAAGAGAAAAATCTTATACAGAAATAATTTCCGAATTTAGAGCTTCCACTTCTAAAACTTTAACAGTCCCCGAAGTAAAAGTAAAGATTAAAAACTTAAGAACCACATATGTCCAACAAGTCCACAAAATTCTTCAGAAGTCCAACCCGGACTTCATATATGAGCCTTCATTGGTTTGGTTTCATGATATGGATAAATGTTTGAAACACATTCCTAATAACCGGCATTCAAATCCCTTTAACCTGGTAAGTCTATAATTTAGAAATCATATTTTTATCCAATAGCAGAAAATAACTTACTTACATAATTTTGTTTTTCTGCTCATTCATAACCAGTGGTCGGAGTAGGTATATTGATTTTAGATACTTGCGTCATGATATCATAACATGGACATGCATTTCTTCCGGAATGTACCGGAGTTTCCAAAAATTTGGTAAATAGAGTAATAAAATAAAAAACCATATGTAAGCAAACAAAATTGTTTATTGTTAATACAAATAATCATTATTACAGTTTTATTAAAAATAATTATTTTTAATCCTCATCGGTTACAAGTTCTACATTTTGATTTTCTGTCTCTATACAATTAAAATAAATAACTATAATTTTTTCAATATTTTCTAATTTTAAGCTATTTCTTTTAACATCTAAGATCCATTTGTAAGTGGAAAATGATCGTTCAACATCTGTAGATGTCAATGGAGCGAATTTGAAATAAAGTTTCTGATTATTTGCTACGCTTTTTTCAATACTCTCGCTGTATTCTCTAATTGTATCTAAATCTGGATTTCGTTCCATAACTGATTCTATTTTATTTTTTATATTCTCATTATTGCACTCGTTAAGCGTAGCCCTTACTTGATCAAATACTAAAAGTGAATCAGCTAGAGATAAATTTTGTTTTTGTAACTCTTTTAGGGCTAGTAGTATAATAGAGTAATTTTCTTCAATATATTTTAAATCATTTTCTAAATTTTGTTTTTCCAAAATGTTTTTTGCGTTTCGTATGGCTATAGCATCAGAACTGCTCAAGCAGGATAAAACTTCTTTTATTTTATCTAAATGTTGAGCGTAGTAAGATGCTGCCTGTAACCAAGTACCCCATCTGGTAATGACTGGTTGCGGAGGCAACGGTAAGTCAGGATATTTTTCTTTTAAAATGTTTACCCTACTAGGAGCCTTTAAAAATACTTTTTTAACATTTGATATAAGAATATCAACATCGTTGTATTCTGACCTTATCTGCTCACTTACACGATGAAGAGCGTGCGCCAAACATGTCACATGCTTCATTTCAGGTAAGTAATGTTTTAAATTTCGCCCTGCAGATAGCATGTACGCTACACTGTCAGTGCAAAGCATTAAAATATTGTCAACTTTCGCTTCAAAAGTGTTTTGCCATAAATTTTCTAGACATTGCAGTACAAATTGTGTTATTGTTTGTCCATTTACTGCTGTTAGCATTTTACAAGCAATCAAATAAGGCCGGCCTGCACTATTACTAGGATGCAATGGTTTTATTAGGAAATTGACTATGTATCGACCAAAAATGTCTGTTGTCTCATCCAGCGATATCCATAGTTTCTCATTTTTATTAGTTTCATAAATCGAATTGATTTTATTCCTATAAAACTTCTCCAAATAAACTTTTCGTAACTGTGATTCGTCAACCACTTTACGATTGGTACAAACGCAACAACAAGTACTGCACATATATTTCTGAAAAAACTCTTTGAACGCTGGATTTTTCATTTGCGACCAAGGAATATTGCATAGAATCAGGAACTTAATGAGGTCGAAGTAAAATTCCTCTTGCGGTCTCTTAAATTTTCCTTGATGTACAGCGCCTTCAATGTGTTTGGTAATGTTGCCTCTATTCACAGCTTTCAAATGACTTTCACACTTTGTACAGTATATAGTGCCACTAGCGTTATCGTAAAGTAGCTCAGGATAGTGCAATAACCACTTTTGCACTGTTTCAGCCTTGACCTTTGCCATATTTATTTATATCTCACCTAAAACAATGATTTAAATTTACAATATATACATACACAACTGTAAAGTCGATAATGAAATTCTGTTTCATATAAAGTGTTTTTTTTAACTGAAGCGGTGATAGCCCTGCGGTGTGCGTACCGGACTCTCATGCGCTGTGATGATTGCTATAAAGTGATTTTTTTAACTGTTTCCAAGTTCTAAAACCTTCTTAAATAGTGAAAATAATTAAAACTTACCCGTACAAAAACAACTTCAAATGGGCCCAATCCAAGAGTAATAAATCGATGTCCGTAGTTATAAGCCAAATTTGTCGTTTTAAGTAGATTTCAGAAGACAGTAAACAAGCCAGGGTCAAGTCAAGATATTCACAACACATAAAATAAGCGCACTCCACGAACCGAAATAAGTGAGTGAGCCACTTGGTCTGGATGTCGGTGCGAGCGCATTGTTTTCGAACAAACAGTCAATGAGTCATCCTGGATACTTGATTCTAATTGGTCAGATGCGTTGAGCATAGAGATAAGAGGACAAAAGACCCTGTTTGCCGGATGTCGTGTGTTGAAATGAATATTATTATTATATCATTTTATACATGCTTAGGCTTTTACTCCAACACTTTTACTACAACAAGGTTTTTACACACCAGTCATTTTTTACTATTAAATTCTGGTCATCTACGCCACTAGCAGCATAGCGTTGAGAGTATTGATACATTTTTAACTAGTTTCATGTAATAATTTCGATGTTTCGGTATTTTTATCATAATAATCCGGAAACTCGGAGGAGTATCCATATTAACATATACGTTTGATGTCAGTGACCTTAATTCAATATACCTACTCCGACCACTGTTCATAACCTATCTGTTTTATTTGTGTTGTTGCTGCGGAAATAACTGTGAAAATATATTTGCTATAAATTTTGTTATAATACAAGTTTTGTAAGTAATATTTTATTTTTATCTACAGCCTCAAGACACTCCAGAAGTAGATTCATCATGTCGTATCTGGGTAGACCAAGAAATGCCAAATGCAAACACGGAAGAACAAAATCCGGACCCACTAGTGCCACCAATAGATTATGAATACCAGGACAATCATATTGATCAGCAAAAAGGCAAAAAAGAAAAATATTTAATGACCATTCACAAGAAAAACAAAAATAAAAAAGTCAAGCAAAAACTCCCAACTCCCGATTGTTCTACAGATTCAACACTAGAAACTGTTGTAAAAGAAGATGAGTTTGACATATATGGTAAGTTTATAGCATCACAGCTGAGGAAAATGGACTTGCAAAAGGCATTGAGACTTCAACTATCTATACAAAATATGGTCAGTGAGGCAAGGATCTCTGATATGGGCAATGATTGATGATATTTATTTTTCAAGTTGAATGGAGATCTTTATTTTTAAATGAATTATTTATCAAACAGTATTTTAGTAATGCTACATGAAAAGTCAAGTTTGTGATAGATAAGATTAAGTTAATTATTTTCGTATTTTAAGTTATAATTTGTAAATTATATTATAAATATTTATTATACATATACTTACTATTAAAAAACTTATGGTCATTAACATAATATGCTTCTTCTTAATTTCCACTCTGCATGCAAAAGTCATGGATGATGACTACAGCATGATTGAAAAACTTGGGGTAAGTAGGTAACTATAACCCACTGGTAATTAGATAAAAAATAAAACAAATGTTTTGTAAGTATAAACTTTAATTGGACAAGCAAAACTTAAACAATCGTGCAAAACTTCTTTAGAAAACCCTGAAAATAAAAACAAATAAACTAATGCATGGATATACCTACTTACCTAATTAAACTAATTTAAGTATCTTAAGTTAATTAATTAATCTACTTTGTATTTCATAATCACTGAAAGAATAAGTCTAACATCTCATAATCATACTTTAAAAAGAATGATCAAAATCACAAGTTCATGATTAAAACAATTACAAATATTCCTGATCTTAAAAAGAACTAAAATAAAAAGTAAAAGAATTGATACATAACTCCATGGTATTAGTTTTATTTCAAACTCATAGGGATGTTAATTTGAACATTTAATAACCGTCACATATATTATGTACCAAAACTTTACAGTACAAAACACAAATATACGAATTTAAAACATAACGCATTCACAATAAATTAGCATGTTAATATGGTTAAAATCAAAAATGCACATGTAGTAAAAAACTTATATTCATAATCACAACAAAACAATGATTAGTGATAAGATAAATATTCAATGTTAACTGATTAAAATTCTTCAGCTGATGTGACTCTGCATGATGAGGACCGTCACTTAGTTGTTACAAATATGCTGATTTTTTTACTAATGTGTCCTATTTAAAATCAAGTCAAATATTTTGTTTCTTTTTGCTGTCCTAGTGCACTATTGATGGGAGTGATTTTGTTCGGAATATTGTCAATCGCCAATAATTATTTCCTTAATAATCATATTATTTAAAATATGTTATCAAAAGGAAAGTATTCATTAGCCAAGCTAAATTAATTGTAAAAAAAGATTGACTTTCCACAGTTCGATAATAATCAAAAGTTAAAACGGTAAGCCAAATATCATGATAATCAAATACATAAGTCTGAAAAAAATATACCTAAAACCTAAATAAAAATGCGGTGTTAAAAAATCAAAAAATAAAACATGCTCTCCTTAAATGACTATTATTAAAATTCCATAAAAGTAATGCTTACAAACTACATTGTAGGCCTGACCAGCCCGTTTACTTCAACAATTGTCTATGATAGAGATCAAATCGTCGTATCGCTTTTAGCTATCATAAAAATCATAAAAAAAACAACTTACAAACTAGAATCAATAAAATCTCAAAAATTCAACGAATTATTATCGAAGCCAGCTCATTAACGTCGCAACCACAGCTCTATCGACGACCTTCAGTAGACATAAGAAACAATCAATCGGTTAGCATTAAGAGTGAGGATCTGAGACGTGTGGTTGCGTATCTTACCTTTATTGAGTATAATATATTTTATTAGTCTTACTGTAGGAACTCATTGTGATTAGCTAGTACTGATTCGATCAGTAAGTAGCTGTCGGAGTCATGATTCAGTCTTATGAGCTCGTTATCAGTCTTGGGTCGCTTCGTGCGCTGAAGGCCAGAAAGGCGCGCGATGTCGAGGCAGGCGGTCAAACAGGAAAAACTTCGTCGAATTTTGGCAGCTTTCGCATATTTCACACTTTCCTTGTACCGACGATCCACGTTTTCGGTACTCGTAACCTTTGCAAGGTTCTCCTTGTCAGTCGCATTTTAATTATTTTTTGTCTAACAGTTACTTAATTTGATCAATAAAGTAATATAGCCACAGAAGTTATCAAACTATTTTTCAAGTTTGCGTAGATATGCGTAAGTCATGGAAAATTTTACAATTACATAATTAAATTACGATTGACAAAGACAATTTTTAAAACATAATTAACAGACACCGATATGTACGACAAAAAAAACTTTGCCATACTAACTAAAAGCTTTAATGAAAAGCTGCCAAATATCCAGACGTTTCAGGATGGTTTTACCATTACAATGAAGTCAGTAGAACGAGATCAGAAAGAATCTTCGAAAGGGACAGTCGATTATCATTTTAAAAAGGTACAGGTAGGGTACAGGGTACCTTATGTATCTACCGATATAAAGAAGGGGGATATGATAAGAACCCCCACAGTCCTTTTTATGCATTACGCACATTCTAAACGATTTCTATGAGTTTACGGTACCGGTAAAGGTACAACCATCCTTTATATTTTTCTATAAGCAATACAAAATGGACTCCGTTCGGCGTTCGAATGTTGAGGAGCTACTTTTATTTGATTGTTCCCGGAGTTCTCGCAAAATGGATTAACTGCACGAAGTGAATCAACACAGTCAATACGAAGTCACCCCCGAAATAATTATGAAAACAGGAATCAAAAGGTTCTATCTGGAAACGACTGTAAATCCTAGAGCAATCTTAAGAACAAGTTAATTTATACCATAAATATTAATTCTATTAAATTTTTCTACTAACGCTTTGACTCAATGTCGAAATTTGACTTCATGTAATCAGTCCATTGGAGTAGCTCGCCTACATTCGGTTGGGCGCATTATGTCCAATTAAGACCAATTTAATTTAAAAATTTCAATTAAATGTGTATTATGTGTAGAAATTTATAATAATATTATGTATGTATGTGTAGAAATTTAAGACAATCGCTATGCTATTTTTTTTTAAAATGTTATTGTCTTAAATTTCTAACCTATCACGTGACCTACAGGAGTAGGGCAGCACTGGACATTTTGCGGATTGGACATGATGCGCCCAACGCCCTACATCGCTGTGTGTGTTAATGGTTATAGGCTACGGTTGAATGGTGGCTGCGCGTCACCAGTTACCAGGCGTCGTGCGCGAGTGCGGCGGCGGCGGCGTTGTACGGCGGCGAGCTGACGATTTTGCGTTCCCCGCAGTTTGAGGGCGGCGCACCCGCTGACTTGGCCCCGCCCGACTGTTTTTGTAGCTCTGTTGGAGAACATTGTACCTAATTGAGATTTTTTTTCAAACTAAAGTTAACTACATATTTATTATTATTTTGTACTACTGGCCGCTCGCGGTTTCACCCGCGTGGTTCTCGTTCCCGTGGGAATATCGGGATAAAAAGTATTCTATGTGTTAATCCAGGTTATAAACTATCTGTATGCCGAATTTCATCCAAATCCATTCAGTAGTTTTTACGTGAAAGAGTAACAAACATCCATCCATACTTACAAACTTTCGCGTTTATAATATTAGTAAGATGGGATCCGATCAACCAGCCCCATCTAGTGTAAAAAATTAGTAAACAACTCAAATTCTAGTTTACGCTAACTTGATCGTACCGTATGGTGAATAAAGCATGCAAACTACATAATTATGTGATCAATCATAGACAAAGACAAAGACAAAAACTTTTTATTCGCATAAAACATGGTACATAAGTTGTGTTAAGGTAAATACATTGAAGTCCACACATTTCACCAGAAACTGGTATGCAAAAAACAAAATAAAATTAACATTTTCAAACTAGTATTTATGAAATTTAAGTTATTTATAATATTCAATTCAATTCAATATATAATTCAATAATATTCAATTCAAAAATAGCAAATTCAATATAAAAAGTTGAAGTATTTGTTTAAAGAATAAAAACATTCTTCAATGAGTCGTTTTTTGAGTTTGGCTTTGAACATGGTCACTGGTAGCATCTTAAGCTCTTCAGGAAGCCCATTAAAAACTTTTACTGCCATTATGTAACTGTTTCTTGCATATGACGTCGTTGTTACTAATGGCAGTGCCAGCCTATTAGGGTATCTACTGTTAACCCGAGATGATTTTTCAAACAACTCTGGATGCAATCGAACAAAAACACAGATCTCATAAATATACATAGATACAACGGTCAAAATTCTCAGCCTTTTAAATAATGGTCTACAGGAGGTCATGATGTCAACGTTACAAATTGTTCTTAAACATGCTTTTTGGGCGATTAAAGCTTGCCCAATTTGACTTGAATTACCCCATATAACAATTCCGTACCTAAGTAATGAGCCATGGTAGGCTTGAACAGCGGTTGACTCGTTACTAATCTTAGCAAGACGCCATAGTGCATAAGAGAAGGAATGCAATTTGCCACAAATATGGGTGATATGATTTGTCCAAGTGCATTTGTCATCCAGAGTGATTCCAAGAAATTTTGTTTCATTGGACTCATTTATTATTTGATTTCTATCTGATACGTTTAGTAATTTCTTCCTTCCATTCTTATTTATAAATTGTATATAAGTGGTTTTTTTAAAGTTCAATTTTAAATTATTGTGGTATAACCAATTATCTATTTTATTTATACATAAGTTAATTTCTTGGTTATAATCTTTATTATTTTCGCTTGGTATAATTATACTGACATCGTCCGCAAAAAGAATGCATTCATAATTTTTAACATCCGGTAAATCGTTGATATACAATAAGAAAAGTAATGGGCCCAGAATGCTCCCCTGAGGCACCCCCATTTTATTAGTTTTGGTTGATGATCTATAGACATTGACTTCTTTTTTTTCATCCATCCTTGTTATCTCTACATATTGTCTTCTGTTAGTAAGATAGCTAACTAGTAAATCATGAGCCAGACCTCTGACTGTGATAGGAATAGGATTTACCTAAAATTCTTGACGGGACATAACATGGAGCTGTTAATACCACGAAAGATTCCGGTATTTTGTATATACCGGCATTTCCCGAAAACTCCGATTTACTTTTCTACTCAGTACCAATGCAGTGGTTTGGAAGTATTTAAAACTATACTTCACCTAATTATAACATTTAAAATTGTTGAAGTATTGTAATTATTGTAAATAGTCCTGAATCTACCACTGGTACCGAGTAGATTATGAAATCCCGGAGTTTTCGGGAAATACCGATATACTATACAAAATACCGGTATCACATCAAGAATTTTAGGTGAATATAGTATGCCTATTCCTATCACTGGTGAACAACTATGAAATCTGCAGCTATTGCAATAGTTTTTGCGACTTCAACTAATATTGTTGCTAAAGTAGCGACGATTAAAGATTGATCTACGGGGTAGAGTTACTTGCAAAAAAAGACAGAAGTGCTATATTTAAAAAAAAAGTGTTGGTCAAGGTATAAAATCACATTAATATAAAAATCAAGACACGTAGCTGTGGTCATTACCAGCCAAAACCATAAAATGTTGCAATAATTAAATGCAAAATTAAGCAACAATTCGAAAATAATACAGCAGGTGCCAACTCTTATGTAATATGGCCTTTGTTTAAAAAAAATGTAATTATATGCACACACGCTGTTTGAAGGATTTAGTAGGTACTTAAGATCAGGAGAACCCTTTTAAAATGCATGCACGTGAATGAAATAAAATGCGCGAAAGCACAAACATTCGCTTTACCAATATGTAGGTAACCTTCGTACCTTTTATACACAGTGAATTACAAATTAATAAAGGAAGAGAGTTATACCTATTCCGAGGATATAAACGAAAATACGATAAGAACAAACAAAGTTAAGTTGTAACTTGTAACACAACTTATTGTATCGGATTATTGAGCATGGATCTAAAGGAACAGCAACTGTGGAACTACCAGGCATGACTTAAATTTTTCTATTCAAAATCAAAGTTATTTATTTATTTATGTAAGCCTTAACAGGCACTCACCGTCTCATTTAAAAACGTAGACTAAAGCCAAACTGGTTTAAAACTTTAAACCTAATAATGTCTGATTTTTGTTAATAAAGGTATGAAGGTATGAAGGTATGACGCCATCATAAGTTTTTTAAACAAATTTTCATAATTTTTCCACTACGGATAAGCACTTAAATGGCCGTTATCTCACCTGATGGTAAGTGAAGATAAGGCCGAATTCTTGACTCCCTACAAATCCACCACCACCTCTTTTACCCGGGACCATAGTTTTTTTTTTATTTTTTTTTTTAGTTTAGTTACTATACCTATATAATAAACCAAATTAAACAATAATACGAATAAAAATAAATAAGTTTACACCTCTGTTACAACCGCGCACAACATACAGGTCATTCATTGAATATATACATAATAAAGTTTCACACAAAAATACGGCAAATTAGAACTTTATCTGAAACGTATAACCTAATAATAATTCAGAAAAATTAAAAAAAAATGTTAAAATAAAAAAAAACAAAAAAAAAGAAATACGAATCACATACCCGCAATGATGAGCAGCATCTTCCTGCGGGCGCCGAATGCCGTGACGCCGATCTCCGCGAGGTCCGCCTCGTTCAGCGACGCAAACGTTGCTAGGTCCAGCTCGTGCTTCTTGAATAGCTCTGGGAACAACATGTTTAATTTAAACTTCTAACTGTAGTAGGGTCAACTTCTATACTAACATTGTTGTTATGGCTACAAAGTGTCTGGCAGTAAATTAATCCCGGGGCATGTGGGAGCATTGGTTACTGGACCACAGAGATGATTAAATTTCAAATTTTCAAATTTCAATAAGTTTTATTTATTCAATTTAGGCTACAATAATTAAGCACTTATGAATGTCGCTATGCCATCGGTTCCTAAGTCTAACTATGGGGCGGGAGCCTTGTACAGAGAAGAACCGGCAACAAACTCAGCAAGAGCAATATATATTTCTTTTCTCCCATTCTTTTACAGCGTCAATACAATTTGTAAAATGCCCTCCCTATCATAGAAGGATATTTTCCATTACAAAAAACATTTAATACGATTACAAGACAACACAACACATACAAAAGAATATCCAATAAAAACAGGAATTGCTCAATTTAAAATAAAGTGAACAACGTCTTAGGGATGAATTACATTAGACCGGGTCGTGCCGGCCTGTGTGCGTGGCCCGGATGGGGCACTGATTTGAGACGTTGCATACATTTTGTATGAAGCAGTTCATATTACACAGTGCACCCGGGCACGACCCGTGCACGGCCCTGTCTAATATAAAAAAACTTTCCTACAATCACACCAATTATCTAGCCCAAGAGAAGCTTCGAAGAAACTCGTTAAATGGTTACTAGACAACGGATAAACATACTTAAAATACATACCTATTATACATTGAAAACACGCAGACCCGAGACAATTTAGAAAAACAATAATTTCTAAATTGACCCGACCGGGGATCGAACCCGGGACCTCAGAGATGGCGACACCATGAAAACTGGTGTACAAACCACTCGACCAAGGAGGTCGGCATATAATATAATTGGCTATTTGACAGTTGTAACAATAAAATATGAAATATATCGGAAATGGTAGGTTATGGTTGAACGATAATAATTATTATTATCCAATAGTTTTTTTTTATTAAGATAATTTGTAAATATTTTATTTATACAAAATATTTTTTTATCTGTGGATTACAAGACCCGAGACACGGGCGGCCATGATTGAGCTTCGTGTGACGTCACATTTCACAAAATATACAAAAACTATCTGTCAGGTTTCAAGTTCATCTTCTTCTTTATTCAATGGCGTTTTCTTGATAGATTTCGCCAGTATCAAGTATTCTGCTTAGGCGTTATTGTTCCTCAAAAGTTTCATGAATGCACAAAGTAGATATAGGTAATAACCAAAACTACTAGGTAGGTACTTGAGTCTTAATTTAAAAAAACTGTTGAGTTATCTGCGAAAAAGAACATACACAATATATACTTACTTATATAGAATTATTATTACTAGATTAGTATGGACACACAACTTATAGTCGAATTTTATTAGAGGTTAGATAATCACACAGAATATTAACAAGTGGGGATTTAACATACATGAGTAGGGACTTAAAATTGATAGGCTTAGAAATATATGGAGGGAGCAGATCATATAGGGAAATGGGATATTTAGGACATTCGAAAAATATGTGATTAATGGTTTCAAGTTAAGTTTCTATATTTTATTGAAATGTGACGTCACCGAGCAAAATGTCACGTGACCAACCGTTTCACACAAAATTTGAAAACAATAAAGAAAAATATGGTTTTTTTTCTGTTAAATAATGCTTTTTCGAGAAAGCAAATATTGTACGGGGTATAAAATAAGCGTTTGTAATTTTTTTAATACTTTTTCGAAAAATGTCAAGTAGCCAATTCATCCCATACATTAGATATCTTCGAAGCAAGTATTTGAGTGGTGTTGTCTTACCGATGTACTTGTGCAGCCCGATGTCCCGCAGCATGTCGTAGAGCTGCTGGTAGCGGCACGGGCGCGCGGCCGGGGATGCCGTGGCTGTGGGCACGGGCGTAGGCGATGTGATGTTGGGGCGAGTCAGCTCTGCACGATTCCAGCCTTTCTCGGGCTAGGGGGAGACAAGGTAATGGGTCCGATCACATTTAAAACTACATGCACAATCAACGCCCTCAAACCAATAGCTGTTTTGTTTTATTTATTAAAATTTGATTGACTATGACGGAGTTGTGGTCACACCAGATTGTCACACTGGTGTGACTAGTAGGAATTTATTTTACTCGTGGTACAATGTAGTATATTGCAAAGGATCGCACTTGACTGAATTAATTATAGTGATATTGTTTTCTGAGGTTTAAGCGAGCACTACACATTGAAATGAAACACTTTTTTACGGATTAACTCGCGTTTAATTTACTATTTACATAGTTTTTCCAACTTCTAACAATGAGATGACTAACACCTCAGTCTCCCTGTGACTACGGACCCTGTAAAGGGTTCGAAACGTCAGGATAATATAAAAACTATGTAAATAGTAAATTAAACGCGAGTTAATCCGTAAAAAAGTGTTTCATTTCAATAATTATAGTGATGTCTAAGTACCTGTACCTATACCTATTCTACTCGAAGCATGGCATCAAATAACAAATTTTATTTCTTTGTTAAAATTTTGCAGTCTGCAGTTAGGCACGGTCAGCAACGAAAGTCGCTGAACACTTAATACCATATTATTTTAACCCTTCAGGACCATTAATTTGAACTCCCGTTATGTTGACTTTTATAAAAGTTGGATTCCCATTAAGTTAATTCCCATTATTTACCACTAAGCTCTTTCGACGCATAGTACCAGATTCGCACTTGACCAGCCACGCGAATGACCATGATACCACTTTATAAAAGTCAACATAATGGGAGTTCAACATAATGGTCCTGAATGAAATTAACGTTACTATAATAGAAGTCTACGAAGTGCTAAAAGTGTTCAGCTACCTAAGTTACTGAGTATATTAAATGTTCATAAATTTTCGTTGCTGACTGTACAATACAATCCAGATAGCAAGATAACTGCGCACCCTCTGGTCTCAGTAGAAGTTTGGTGACTTAGGTACGGTCTTGTAGGGCAGATATGTATTATTATATCTTATTCAATTCCCCACACAAAAGTGTGACCACGAGTCTTACGTTTTAATAGCTTACTATTGATTACACCACACAGTGTGACCACGAGTAAAATAAATTCCTGTTGGTCACACCAGTGTGACAATCTGGTGTGACCACGAGTCCGTCATGATGGTTTTATGGGTTAACCGCCTCTGTAGCCTAGTGGCTAAGCCACCGGTTTCAGATCCAGAGGTCCCGGGTTCGATTTCCAGCGCAGGGGGGGGGGGGGTACATCTTTGTGTGCTCGGTTTGGTTGGTGGTAGGGCTGTTAAGTCCGGCTGGCTAGCTGCCACCATCTTATCTAAGTTTGAGATAAGATATCCAGTTCCTCAGTGGTTGAGGATTCCGGGTTCGCGCGCTTCCACCTTCGGCCTTATCGTCACTTACCATCAGGTGAGATGAAGGCCAAGCGCTTACCCGTTGTAGAATTTTAAAAAATGGTTTTATTTTTTTTATCCATATCTCATGTGTAGGTAGGTAATTAATGCAATGTATCTGTTGTTCGAAAATATCATTTTGGCAAATTAGAGATAAGGACATTTTGGGAAAGGGAGGTTTTGAAAGCAAGGGACATTATGAACCTGAAGGATCTAGGGAATCTGCTGATGAAAGCCTGTTGAATGCTCAATTTCACAGGTCTACTATATATACTTACATTTATTCTTTTTCAGGTGGTTGCCGGGTAGATTTAAAAAGCCTTACCACCAACCAAACCAAGTAAGACGTACTCTCCGCTGGAAATCGAATCCGGGACCTCTGGGTCTGAGACCGTTTGCTTAGCTACTATACTAAACCACAGGAGCGGTGGTATAAGAGCTCAGTAGCTACCGTTCCACAAGGCACAATAGAAATTCAATTGTAGTAACCTCTAAGACAGACAGACAGTATTCGTGACAGATAAATAAGGGGATAATAGTCTCTGGGATGGGAGGCGATCGCGCTGAATAATCTTAAGCAAACCACAACTGAACCGCAACTGTTAGACCTACTTCTTAAAGTGCTATCGCGTTTGACGCGTGATGGTGTTATACAGAATTGTCGGAACGGCTGCGGTTCAGTTGTGGTTTAGTTGAGATTATTTTAGCGACTATTTGGCTGGATGTGTTTAAAATGATTTATTATTATTATTCTCTTTATTAAACATATTTCTCTTATTATACTAGATTATCTTAAGAGGGTTTACGCATTTCGGTTTCCCATACAAAAGTCGAAATTTTTAAAAACCAATAAGCCAATTTTGATGAAACTTTGCATGCTAAAGTAAAACACAGGGTACTGCTACAGTAAAACATTAAAAAAAAGTTTATTTAACTGAGTTATTGCGATTTTAAACTTTCTATAGTGGACTTTAAATCTCAATAACTCAGTTAAATAAACTTTTTTTTAAATGTTTTCAACAAACAGTTTAGATCCCTTGTGTTTTACTTTAGCATGCAAAGTTTCATCAAAATTAGCTTATTGGTTTAAAAAGATTAGAGTTTTAGAAACCGAAATGCATAAACCCCCTTAAGTAAAATTAATTAATTAATTATTATTATAACTTATTTGTGGTGGGTTACTATGGCCCAATATCCCCACGTGCTATTGTCTCCATGGGAGGCCTCTGCTCAGCAGTGGGGCGCTCCTAGGTTGATGATGATAACTTATTTAATGGCTACGCGTTTAGCATTAAGCGAATTTAAAGTGGTATATATTGTTATTATACTACATTTAGCATTGTACGGTAAATTGAATTAAAATGGAGTCTCACAACACGTGTTGTTGCTAAAAGAACACGGGAGAAACTCGTTTAAAATGATAATGTGTTACCGTAGTTTGTGCCGAGTTGTCGTTGGGCAGGCTGATAGGCCCGGGCGAGGTGTGGCTGAAGTAGCACCCGGCCCAGCGCGGCGTCGGCACGCGGTAGCCGCTGCCTACGTTTTCACGCATCGCCTGGAGCAAACATTAGTGTTTAGATATGGTACGTATAATTGTTAAAGGGATGTTGGGTGATGGATGAAATCATCAGAATAAATTATGTTGTGGAACCAGCTCTCGGCGGCGGTATTTCCGGACCGTTACGACTTAGGGATCTTCAAGAAACGAGCCTATTCCTTCCTTAAAGGCCGGCAACGCGCCTGCGATTCCTCTGGTTTTGCGGGTGTCCATGGGCGGCGGTGATTACTTTCCATCAGGTGACCCGCTTGCTCGTTTGCCTCCTTCTGCTATAAAAAAAAAAAAAAAAAAAAAAAAATTAGGGATTGACGTCATCAGCGTTGGTAGAGTGCTCGTGTATCATCATTTCAAAATTATGACTTTACTAGCTAGCGGCCGCTCGCGATTTCACCCGCGTGGTTCCCGTTCCCGTGGGAATATGAGAATAAAAAGTATCCTATGTGTTAATCCAGGTTATAAACTATCTGTATGCCAAATTTCATCCAAACCCATTCAGTAGTTTTTACGTGAAAGAGTAACAAACATCCATACATACTTACAAACTTTCGCGTTTATAATATTAGTAGGATCTGGAAGCACAGTAAAAAATGTTTTATTCAAGTTTCAAAAGCAATTTCAGTCTTCAGTCTTTAGCAACTATCGAGTTGATTAATCCATACCTACTCGTAGATGAGTGAATTTTGCCCAGCGGACGCTGTGGCCATTGAGGAGTTTATAGATCTTTGTAGGATGTAGGCAAAAAGGACGCGGTCGGTCACTAATGAAAAAGTAAGTGTCTGGAAAACAGGCATAGGTAGATAAGATAATTATGTAAAATAACGTCCCAACATATTAAGGCACTAAGACAAGAGATCTATTAAAACGTTGATTATAATATATCTCAAAGTCATAGTAGTGAAAAAACATGTTCAGGACTAATTGTTTAAATTTTTTGTAAGATTTATGTACAGTCACGAGCACCAATATGTATACACATTGACTCTAATTCCATTGTATTAAGAGTTACAATTGTTCACATATTTTTGATCGTGACTGTACAACATGAGGCAATAATTATCTATGAATATGACCATAGACAAATAAGATATGACTTATGGGGCTACCACACTGTTGTAAACAAGCCCTTCCCACCAGGTCACCTTGGCGGGAGGCTCGTTTACAACTTGTTGTGAACGAGCTTCCACTTGGTTTGCCACAGTCCACAGTGTTGCCATTTTTAGCAGGATCCTGCTTTATTAGTATATTTAAGAGTAAAATTTAGGCTACAGCAGGATGTTAAGCATTATCGTAAAATTTAGCATATTTGACATATTTTGTTTTATTTGCAAATTTAAATAGCGCTATTGGCACCCCTTCCTTGATATACCTAAGTAGTGAGGCAATTTAAAAAAAATGATTATTTTACTGGAGAAAAACGCGATTAAATTTATATAATTATTAGCTAAATATTTGCTTTTAAAGATGTAAAAAATACCGCGCTGTACGTACATTAATATATACGAACTTGGCTTTTTCCAGTAACCACGTTGTATGTAGGTTGTGGGTTGAAGATAGCGGTTTGTGTGTAATGGTGTTTAGGGCAGTGGCAACACAGCGGTTTTCAACGCGCGCCCGCAAACAAAGGTCGTGGAAAGGTTGACCGAAATGTCGTTGAAAACAACCTACCACAACCACACTGTTGTAAACGGCTGTTGTAAACGTCGGTTTACAACAGTGTGGTAGCCCCTTAAACGAAAGTGAGTTAGGATAAGTAGGTACCTTCCCGGCGTCGGCCTTCATTTTGCGGTAGTCGGAGAGCGGCGACAGCTTGTTGAGCGTCTCCAGAGTCTTCTTCTCGCATCCCACCGCGCGCCGCTCCGACAGCGGCAGGTCCGAGATTATGTTGGCCAGCTCGGCTATCTCTGCAAGACGCAATAGGGTTAGGACTTGTTTCATACATACATACATACATAAACTCACGCCTGTTTCCCATTGGGGTAGGCAGAGACTATTAGAGCGCCATCTGCTACGGTATTTACACACTTCTACACTCAGAAAAAAATCCTGAGACAAGGCTGCAGTTTTACATTGCGAGCAGATTATTGCGAAATTATCAAAAGATTTTTGTGAATGCAGCAACATACCCTTTGCTGCCCCAGCAACTTTTTTTTTGTGAAACGCAATTATTGTGAATGCAAAACCTTCGATCAACAATACCAACTAGATAACGCGTCACGTACAAAATCAAACCTAAATTCTGTCTACACGTGAATAAATACTTTTCAAAGCAATAAATTACTATCCTGTCACTTAAAATAGAAAAGACGTCAATAATATTTAGAGGTGAATCAACCTTAAGGGGCAACAAATGAAGTACTTTTCCGGTTATGCCTTGCGAGAAAATAAGAGCTCACTTCTCAAGTGCGCTCTTATTTACCGAGCCACCTTTTTAGCGCCGACCTGGACCTGGATCTAGATGTATTGTTGATCGAAGTTCAAAACCATCAATCTTTTCATGCACGCCCGGCGGTTTTTGTCACTGAGTGGTGTACTCAGTGACAATAACCGCCGGCCGCCTTTTTGATCAAAACACCTAATTGGTCCTCGTAGCGTAGGTTTTCCTGGGACGCCCTTGTGCAATCGCTCCTTCCATATTCGCACAATATATATCTTTCGTGATTCGACTTTCACTCATCCTTTCTAAGGGCCCAAACAAAGTCAAAGTCAAAGTCAAATTATTTATTCAATGTAAACCTTTACAGGCACTTATTGACGTCAATACTAATAATAATAAAAAAACCTAACTTATAGTTAAGACTTAACAGCTAATCTAACGAGCTATAGTCTGTGCCAGATAAATGTGCATCGCTACCCCCAGTACCACTGCACGCCGAAACAGAATCCTCCGGAGCATTCCTTTCTCAATTCGTTTCACTATATCATCGTTCAGACCGCATCTTTCTCGAATCACATCATTCCTCACTTTATCGCATTGAGGTACAATAAACTAGAGAAGACACCGCGAAGCAGAAGTTTGTGCGCAACTAAGGTGCAGCCGCAAGGTCCATAATCGCTTGAATCACGCGCAATGACTGAGGCGTTTGCAGCCCATGGGCTGCACCTTAGTGCGCTCGTGGTGTCTTCTCTAGTTTATTGTACCTCGATGCTTTATCGCTCAGTTTCAATCTCCCCATACTTCATCAACGAACGCATCTCTACCGCATTTATTCTTCTTCCATTCTTCTTCTGCCATACCCATGACGTCGAAGTGGCATGCAAAATTCTCATACAAAACACAGAAAACGACGTTTCGTAGTCCCCTGTTTCCTCCTTCAGAACTGAACCAATTTTTATTACTATTTCACCATCGGTTAAAGAAAAAGATTTTCTATGTCTGTATGTTTGATTTTTTTTTAAACCAGCCACTTAAGAGGCCTATTACATCTCGAATGAGATTTTTGCGTAAAATGCCTATTTTCGCATTTTGTAGAAATTTTGCAGTTGTATTTATCGTTTTTATCGAAATAGGATAATAAATTTGTGCATAATATTACAAATATCCATTCTGTGAGCATAAGTTGAATTCAGACGGCCGGCGCATCGCATTTTGTAGTAATTTTGCAGTTGTATTTATCGTTTTTATCGAAATAGGATAATAAATTCATTATAAAATCTTTATTCCTCATAAAGTAACAGTTACTCTGATAAAAAGGTTTGCTCAATAATATTATCGCAGATAGGAAATATTCACAGTTAATTTATAGCAATTTTCGAAGTTATTTGGTTTAGAATAAGATTTTTTCCTAAATAAAAACAATGATATCTAAAAATTCCGAGGCCGCTACGCATTATTCGATTATATAAGAGATAACATTTTAATTATTTTATTTCACTTGTTTAGAACAGTAGTTCAATCGATGAGCTCAAAAAAGTGCCTTCGCGCACTTTATGAAAATCTTTCTCAGCACTTTTGGGTTTAAATAAAAAGTTAAACAAAATTTACAAAAAGCGAGGCCACTAAGCACTATTCCAATAGCTATTCTACACTATTCAATAAGTCATAATTGTTAATGTATTTTCGTTTCTGAGATCCATAACGCCAAAGTTGGCCATTTTACGCAAAAATCACAGTCAAGATGTAATAGGTCTCTAATGTTTCTGAAGACGCCTTAAAACGGAGTGATTTCACTAAATTTTAAAGGCTCCTGGTTATTAAATAAAATGACTTAATGCAAAAAAATCAAACATACAGACATTGAAAATCTCTTTCTTTAACCGATGCTATAAAAGTAATAAAAATTGGCCCAGTTCTGAAGGAGGACTGAAACTTTTCAGCTAACCCACTCGCAATATATTTTGAAACATATTAAATTTGATATAAAATACTTTTCATCCATTAACCGACCCGGTGAAGGTCGTTGTATACTCGGTCCTCTACTATAACTTGATTTACAAAGATTTAGAAGTTTTTTGCCAACGTGTTTGTGTTTTGAAATTAAAATTATGATACTAATCAATGTCACACGTCATTGTTTCTGTTATATTGAAAGGTTCTATAGCCGTTTTGTTTTATTTATTTAAATTTGATTGACCATTACCTATGGCTTTATTTTATTTTATACATATTTCATGTTTGTGTAATCATAATGCAATCTATCTGTTGTACGAAAAAATCATTTTGGCAATTTAGAGAAAGGGACATTTTGGGAAAGAGACATTGTGGGGAAAGGACATTTCATGAAAGTAACTTTTTGGGAAGTGGACATTTTGGGAAAGGGACGTTTTGAAACCGAAGGACATTATGAACGTGAAGGGTTTATAGGCTGATGATGATGAGTCGTGAGTGTGTGTGTGTGTGTGTGTTACCGTGCTGGGCGGCGGCGGCGGCTGTGGGCGCGGGGCTGTGCGCCTTGCTGATGGGGGATATCGACGGGGACACCACGTTGCTTTCACCGCCTACATACAGAACAACATAAGTACATTATTACAACTATTGAGAATAAAATGTTTACCAGAAAAAATAACTATAAAAATAATCTAGTGAATATTTTATCCTACGCAAAAATTTCAATAATAAAGATACCATTAAGGAATTATTATTTTTAATTTATTGATAAGTCTTAACATCTGAATATCACATAGATTATTTATTAATATATGACACAGAACACAGACTTTAATTTTCATATTAGTTGGTCAGCTTAGTCTTTATCTATAATAGAAGAAACTCCAAAATGTTTAATCAACCATAAACATGGTGTTTTAACTATCTGTTCCTCTATGCTGTTTATAACTACATTGTTATTTTAAAGATATTTCTTTTAAGCCTTAAAAAAGAATTTTCACTAAGCCGTATTTTTTGTCTTAACTACATAATAATAATATACAACATTATTATTTTAAAGATATTTCTTTCAAGCCTTAAAAAAGAGTTTTCATTAAACCGTATTTTTTCTCTTAACTACATAATAATAATATACAAACTATCAAAGAAAGTAGACATATTATTTAAAACTAAACACAAATGTCCCACAAGCGTCGCGTAGGGCAAATGAGCGCGTACCCGAGATGTTGTGCGTGTCGAGCGAGGCGGAGCTGCCCGTGAAGTTGCTCTGGTAGCCGCTGCTCGCGCGCGAGCTGGAGTTCAGCAGCTGGCTCAGAGTCGTCTGCGGAAACAAACAGACAATTCCTTTCATTTTCTATTTATTGTTAAACCGTGTCACGTAGCGGTGAAAAAATACTACCACCCCCCTCTCTTCCCTTGTGTGTCGTAAAAGGCGACTAACGGACTAAAGATTGCACATACATCCAACAGCATAGAGCGGCGGTGGGCTCACCACCTGTCACGCTGAGCACATGTGAAGTCGCTATTTGCTGAAAAGTGGACTGTGGCAGAGGACTGCTTTTGCGGTCCTCATTGCCTCTAACTAATCCATAAGGGATAATAGTCGTGATTATATGTATGTACTAGCGGCCGCTCGCGGTTTCACCCGCGTGGTTCCCGTTCCCGTGGGAACATCGGAATAAAAAGTATCCAGGTTATAAACTATCTGTATGCTAAATTTCATCCAAATCCAATTAGTAGTTTTTACGTGAAAGAGTAACAAACATCCATCCATACTTACAAACTTTCGCGTTTATAATATTAGTAGGATGTGTTTATTATTCAACGCAAAAGCACTTTGCCTTCATCTCACGGTGGTGGTGACGAACTTAAAAGAAGCCTTCTACTACCAACTTGGTAGGTGTTTTAAGTTGGCCACCACACCAACTAAACCGAGTGTAGACATGTTCCCAAGCTGGTTAAGTTCGATCCCAGCGAGGGTTCAACTTTGATCATCGAACCCCAGAACACGGTCTGAAACCGTAAATCTCGCCATTGGAGTACAGAGGCGGTTAAAATCAGCCCCCGACTACCTCCGTGGTAGCACGCCGCGTATGGCGTCGCGCCATCTCAGTGGTCCCGGGTTCAGTTTAAAGAAAAAACTGTTTATCCAAATTGATTTTGGGTCTGGGTGCTTTTTCTACGATGTATATTAATCCGTTATCTTACCATATTAACGAGTTTCAAGTGAGAGGCAGTTTATTATTAAAGAAATTTAATTTAAATATTCTTGACGTTGGTCTTGTTCAGAGTATTCTGTCAGACAGAACCAAAATCAGATGTCGCACAAAAGTTATGTCGTCTGGTTACGACCTTGCAAAAGTTGTCTCTCAATTGTTTGGAATAGCATAAGGTTATGGGGTTGGCATTGTCTTGATAGACAATCAAGAAAAAAACCCCTGTCATTTATACATAATACAGAAAAAAAAACAAGTTTCAAAAGAATACTCATCTTGGTCGGGTTATTCCACTTATCCCCATTGAGTTTCCCCATGAATGGGGATTTGTAGACTTTTCTTCCATAAATCCCCATTATCTGTTTCTTGCGATCATGATGGCGATTAGTGGAAAAATAAAGTGCATAAATCCAAATTGCTTTAAAAATATAACGAAAACAATTTATTTTGTAATCACAGCAGCAGTGTTTGTGCTTGCTTAATAATAATCAATAATTCCTTTTTATCACATTTTTTTTTATTAACTAAAAACTTTCTTCTATTACTCAAAAATAATAAAGGTAAAGTTATTTGTGTTGTAATTTACTGTGTAATATAACTGAAAAAAAATCGTGAAAATGTTTTTTTTAAACTTTGCCTCACGCTGTCTTCTATTATTTATTTAAACTTTAAAAATATTGTCTGTCATTCTGTAACCCCAATATTTTTTGTCTTTTTTCTTCCCTTTCTTTGTCTTTCTCGATTTTTTTTTAATTATCTGTGTCGTGACCTAAACATATCTCTTGATTGAAGTTAACAGACCAACTATGTTACTGACCGCAGTTTGTTTGGCTACAGATTGTACCGTACCTAATTATTTATCTGTTGAAAAAAATGAAAATAGGTTACTGACCACCTTGCATTTAGTAATAATGTCGTGTAATAAGTCGTACACTCATTATGATATTATGTCATTTATTGGCTTAATTATAGTATAATAAAAATAATCAATGACTATTATTAAGCACAAAAGACTGCTGTGATTACAAAATAAGTGGTTTGAGTTTAACTTTTAAAGAAATGGGGATTTATGCACCTTGTTTTTCCCTAATCCCTATCACGATCGCAAGAAACAGGTAATGGGGATTTATGGAAGAAAAGTCAACAAATCCCCATTAATGGGGAAACTCAATGGGGATAAGTGGAATAACCCTCTTGGTCTAAATAATTGGTGAGAGCGTAAACAAATTTAATATTTAAAAAATATATATTATCCTGCCTAAGACGCTTAAAGTTGTGTCATATTTGTCTATGGTCATACTCACGGGCCTGCCTTCTGGCATCTGCTGGTAGTGCGGCTGCATCATCATGGGCTGCATGTTCATCTCGCCGTTGTTGTTCATAGCTGCGAAATCAATCAAAAGTTTATTGCAAACTAACCACATGATGGTGACAATTACAAGTTAGTGTGGGATGAAATACAGACTTATTATCCTTAACTGCAGTTTTTGATATGAACATAATAAACTAGAATAGGCATACTAGAAAAAAGCGACTGCACGTCTCTGTTGATGGACTCAAATTTACAACATTTCGCACTCCCAGAGTTCTAGTAAGCAATGAAGTTCTTATTTATGTACGTCGAAATTGTTTTATATCTCATGAATGATTTAAAAGATTGACGGTACTGTCCCCCTAAACAAGTGGAAAACTTTTCCGCCTGTTGCTGTATTTTTCACTAGCAAATGAGCTGTGTTGGCCACTTGCCTAGGGGGTGCTATAAGAATCATAATATTAAATTTTAATTTAACAATGTTGCAGATTATTTCCAACAAATTGTCACAAGATAACAAAACGTTTAAAAAAATGTCTGTGGGAACTAAGGACAGGCATATTCGAGCGTAATTGTCACAGGTCCAAATACTCACGGTTCCAAGCGCCACCTTGATTCTTGTACACCTGATGGTTGGTCGGCACGGGGTAGTGGAACTGCGTGTTCCTCGGCTGCGGGGACGGCACCACCCACGACGGGAACACCGGCGGCGTCAGCGCCACCGGCGACAGCGGGCTCGGGTAGCCCTGGTTGTGGCCGAACATGGGGCTGGCCACGCCGTAGCTACCTACAAATCAGAAAATTACATTAGGAATGAATTATACAGAAACGGCGTAAGGTGAAGGTGCGGCACCCAAGGAAAGACAGAATGGTAGTTTTCTGTTATCCCATGAGCTGCTACGCGACAAGGCTGTTTGTTGTTGTTGATGTTTTCAAAAAACAGTTTTATTCACGACGACGTCCCACGACGAAAGACGTCGTGTAATCAATGTAATCTATCTGTTGTACGAAAATATCATTTTGGCAATTTAGAGAAAGGAACATTTTGGGGATGAGACATTTTAGGAAAGGGACATTTCGAGAAAGGGACTTTTTGGGAAGTGGACATTTTGGGAAAGGGACGTATTGAAACCGAGGGACGTTATGGGAAAGAAACATTATGAACCTGAAGGGTCCTGGATGGGTAGTAGGGTAGATTAAAAAAAGATCAATCAATCAATCAATCAATCAAAAGTTTATTGCAAACTAAGTGTACAAAATGGTGACATTAAAAAAGAAGTGCTTAAAACTTAGTTACCGTTTGGGTATTGCAAATTCGAGGACAGCTTATAAACTTAGTTATTAAATTTTATATAAAAATGAGACAAACATTATTATGCAATATTAGAGCACATAGTCGACCTGTCATATTAGGTAGGTACACTTATAAATTTCACAAGCTACTAAAAAATATATAATTAATTTACTATTCAGCTAATTACGAATGTAGATATTCATTCAAGGAATAGTAGCATTCAGCGGTTAAATGAGACCTTAAAGTTTTTGAGAATTTTTTTATGTTTTGTTCGTTTTTAATATACTCTGGAAATTTATTAAAAATTTTGACTGACATGTAGTAAGGGCTGGTATTTCGCATTTTAATTCTAGATGGTGGTAGGTACAATCTGTTTCTATGCCTAGTATTAATTTTATACGTATCTTTTACCTTAGTGAAGCTCTGAATATTTTTAAATGTAAACATACATATATCGTATATGGTATACATGGTAGGGTAAGTAAATTAAATTTTTTGAAGTAAGGTTTACAAGATTGGGTATTTTCAATTTGGGCTATTATTCTCACACATTTTTTTTGCATTATGAAGAGATCGTTTATGTTTGTGCTGTTCCCCCACAACATTATTCCGTATTTTAGTTGGAAATAGGCGTACGCGTAATAGGGGCTTCTTTGTTCGTGCTGTGTACTAATTCAAAGAGCGCGTAAGTAAATTTCGATAATTTTGATTTAATGTGCTGTATATGGTTTTTCCAGTTTAGGTGAGAGTCTATTATTATACCTAGAAGATTAAATATGCCTACGGATTCTATTTATTTATTTTCAAAATTAATGTCAATATCTAAAGGAGCTTTGTTGTAAGGTCTGAACTGTATCATTTTGGTTTTTGAGTAATTAATTTTAAGGTTGTGGTGATGCAGCCATGTCGAGACATTTTCGATAGTTTCTTTAAGTAATGTATTGGCTCTGGTTGTATTTTCGCACTCTATCAAAATCGATATATCATCCGCAAACAAAATCGGCAAGGTTACATCATTTTTAACTATGTTATGTAGATCGTTTATGTAAATAAGAAAAAGTACACAGCCAAGGACACTTCCCTGATGCGGTATTGAATGTGTTAATATTTTTTCGCTGGATACTACTGATTGAATTCTGTTGTTTTTGTTATCATAGCTTTCTATCTGTACTTTTTGTTTCCTGTTTTGTAAGTAGGATTTGAACCAGGAGTAGCCAGGGCCACGTATGTCCGATCCATACAATTTATACAACAATATGTTGTAGTCTATACTTTCATACGCTTTTGTCATGTCCAGTAACAAGCCCAAACTAACAAAAAACTATTTTTTTTCATTTATATGTTTAAGAGCTCTTTGGATATATTGATAAACAGCTAGTGTTGTTGATTTAGTTTTCCTAAAACCGTTTTGATGTTCGTCTAGGATATTATTTTTTTCTAAAAATACATACAGTCGGTTACACATGGCTTTTTCGAAAACTTTAGAGAAGCTGGGTAGTAATGCTATCGGTCTATAGTTATTTGGTGAGGTGGTGTCATCTTTTTTGTGTATTGGTTTTATTATCGCTATTTTTAACAAGTCCGGGAAAGCGCCTTGTTCAAAACTTTGGTTTATTAGAAATGATAATGGTTTAGATAATTCATCGGCGCATTGTTTTATCAATGTTGGTGGGATTTCGTCTACACCTGTGCTATGTTTAAGTTTTAGAGATATAATAATCTTTTTTACTTCTTTTTGATCAACGGGGCCTAGATACAGTGAGCATATTGGTGAGTTTATAACACGGTGGACGTCAGATATTAAATTTGCGTCTTTAATGTTATAGACAATCCAAAGTTCTTATTTTATATTTATTTATTTATTCATAAACAATTTACATTGTGTTTGAAGTACAGACAATATTAAATTTAAAATATAAAATAACCATTAAGAACAAATAATATTCAGATAATTCAATTACTTAAATAAAATAATAATAAAATAGATTATTCATAATAAAATTACAATAATAATTAAAATTCGTTAAACTAATAGGTGACATACCTATTAATTGACAAATAAGTTCGAATACAATATTACAATAATAAATATAAAAACTATAAGATTCATTCAACGATAGTGACAAAAAAAACAACTTAGCAACAAACGCAAACACTAATTACAAGAAATAAGGATCATGCTTGTACTAGTAAGTATAATCGTAATCAGTAATCACTTTATCGCTACAATTCCTCCACTGAATAGTAGCACTTTTCCAATAAAAACGCTTTTAATTTGATTTTGAATTGTGAGTGATACAATAACTCTTTTAATTCGAGTGGCAGTCTGTTGAACAATTTAGTGGACTGATAGTATGAACAATGACTTGCCACATTAAGTCTGGGGGTCATTTTCGATTGAAAATCTTTCCTTCTTGTGCTTTCTCTTTCCTGTCTGTCTGCAGCGGTTTCATACATGTGTATGTTTTTAGCAAAATGACAAAGCAAAATCAGTATGTATAAACATGGTACAGTAAGTATTTTTAAACTGTTAAAATGATCTCGACAAGACTCCTGCTGTTTAATACGTACCATTGTTCTTATGGCCCTTTTTTGCAGTATGAACGCCCGTGATAAGTTATATAAGTAACTCTTTCCCCAAAACAATATGCTATATCGAAATCTCGATTCTATTAACGCATGGTATACCATTTTAAGATGGTTAATGTCCACTTCCTCGCGCAGACTTCGCAGTACGTAGCAAGCCGAACTGACCTTGCTTTCTATGTCTGCAATTTCCTGCTTCCAGTTTAAAAGATGATCAATGTTGACCCCTAGAAATTTAACTTTTTCCACTGTATTGACATTTTCTCCATTAAGTATGCCACTTAATTTTGCTGTGTTTTTACTTGTAGTTTTAAACAACATTACAGATGTCTTGCTTACGTTAATTCTTAAGCTATTATTAGTAAACCAAGTGTTGAAAGCTATGAAAACCTCATTTACTCTTGCATCAAGTTGATCCATACTATTAGCTGACACAATAGCATTTGTATCATCAGCAAACACTACCATAGTTAGAAATTCAGGAAATTTATTGGTCATAAAATTTAGTAGGTCATTCATGAATATGTTAAAAAAGATTGGGCCTAATATTGAACCTTGTGGTACACCTATTTTGATGTCGATTAACTTGGATCTATATTTCAATAGCGACCGTAACTTCGCCCGCGTGGCCCCACTCGTACCTCGTAAAGAATTTAAAAATAAAAAATATTTTATACAAACCTTGTCCTGGCAATTACGAACACAACAAAAAAATAATTAGCCAAATAGATCCAGCCGTTCTGAAGTGACGCGCGTACAAACATTCATGGCAATGGGCGATTTTTCGAGATCAAAAAAAAAAAGAAATTGTTCGTAAATGACTTCATAGATGGCGCTTAGCATAGATTAGTATGGCCACAGAATAAATAATAGTACTACGTACAGAAGTTGCACTCGTGCACTCAACTCGTGTGTTAGGGATGACAGCAAATAGAGCAAATAAACATATCTTCGCAACCTTAGTAAGTAATTTATTCTGTGATTGATTGATAACTTCGAATCTTTCTGTTTATTTCGACAGCCTTTCACACAACAATTATTATTGTTGCATTACACCATTATTACAGAATTTGTAGATTAAATGATATCGAAGAGGTAGTTATTTTTAAACAAATCGAAATTGCGATTCGAGACCACTTCAAACTATGCCTGTGTGTGGGCTGTGCGTGTGCTCGAAAGCGCGCTGGGGCCCTGAGTCCCTGACCGATTTACAACGCCGCGTTGTCGCGCGCTGTAGGTGCATTTCGCGGTAGGTATGACGGAGTGCAAGATGCCTGGTATGGCGCTTAGTAAAAGGCGAGTCCATGAAGAACACGTGTATGGCTACGTAATATTTATTTCATTCCAAAATAGAAATAGGTCCTGGAGATCCTGAATAAAAATTTGTAAGTACTATTTTTTTATTTTTTTGATAGACAAGCAAAAGTGTAGAATTTATTACAGCCCTTAGGAACGGGTCGGCTTTAATAAAACGCCATCTATCGAGTATTTTTGAACTAATTTTTATTTTTTAATTTGGGCTGTCAGAAAATCGCCCATTGATTTTTATTTATATAGATTGAATAAAGAAATGTTTACTTCGACTTACCCAAATCCATGTTGTAAGGAGAGCAGGGCGAGTTCATGGGCGCCGCGTGTGATGGCGAGAACGGATTGAACACCCCGAAGTTAGGCATCGCGTTGGTGATGGCGGGGATGTTGTACGACTCTGGGATCTCTGCGGTGATCAGAGGCTCTTTGCCGCCGAGCAGCTCGCGGCGTGCCTCGTAGATGTCACCTGTGTGTGAGGAATGATGTGTGTTACGTTTGGGCGTGAATGATTTGTGTAGGTTCTGAAGTAGGTAAATCTTGCGAGAATTCCTTTAAGGCTAGGTGTTAGTGAAAAATTAAAACAACACGTTCTTAGAATTAATTTTGGAAGTAGTAAACAGTAAAATTAAAATCTGCGAAAATTACGAAATATTGTTGAGGCTTTATTCTGTAGAATACACCCGATGGAAACACGATTTGATAAAGTTGGCTCGATAGAATAAATTCACAAAGTTACATTTTTTGTGTCCATTTTATCAAAGTCAAAGTCAAGGTCAAATTATTTATTCAATGTAAACCTTTACAGGCACTTATTGACGTCAATACTAATAATAATAAAAAAAACAGTTAACTAACTTATAGTTAAGACTTAATAACTAATCTATCATCTTTTCTAGGTTTTATTCTTAAAATAAGTGATTTATGAGTCATTTACCAAAATGAAGTTCATAGATAACTTGAGGGGTTATAACCGAACGTTTTTTATTCATTACATCTATCAATTTTTTTAAATAACACGCGTATATTCGCACCGCTTCGCTGTTATACCCGTCCCTTACCGTAGTACTCGTCGAGAGAGCGCGCTCGTATACCTACATACGAAACGTCGCTGAAAGGGTGACCAAATCAAAAACATCTCGGGATCCGTTTGGTCCCGGTTGTCGTCGTAAGAAGGCAGTCGTTAAAGTCCTCTATTCCGCAATGGGTCATTGGTGGGTTATCTTCCCATGTGATGTTGTCCACACGTAGAAAGGCCTGGGGCCCTACTGTCACCTCTGTAAGCAGTAATAATTTATTCTTACCATGCAAAATTCATATGGGAATTTGCATAGTACGATTAAAGTAATACTGCTCTAAGAGTAGACGGTAAGGCCCCTGTGCCCAGCAGTGGGACGTGTATAGGCTGATGTTGATACTACTTAAAATTGCATGCCTGATAAAGGTGCACTGATGATACAAATTTACTAGAGTCTGGCCAACGAAAGCTGAACCTCGTAGTTATTTGATTGGCAACACTCTGTCTCTATGTGTGTCTATCTGAAGTGTCATGTCGTATGTCAAATTTAAATTTTTCTGAGAAAATTGCAGCTGTGTGAGTGACCCTGTCTTACCCAGTCATGATTTTTTTGAATTTGCCGCGTTTTCCTGGTTCAGCTTTCGTTAGCCCGACTTTAACTGCATCATCAACAGCAAATTGTACACAGTATTAGAAATAAAATTCTATTCTATTAATCTATATAAGTAGTTGATTTTTTCAAAATTAAAAACAATGCATTTTATCGCACCCTTAGTAAAACAGCGACACAATTAAATTTTGATATAAAACTATCTAGCCAGTAATACATAAAACATGGGATCAAAAAGGTTAAACTCGTTAGATGCAATCTCATTGCATGTAAGTGATACCTACTAAGTGTTTTTGCGTCACTTGTACAAATGTGGTGAAAAGAGATTCCGAAGAAACGAGAATCTGAAGAGATGCGAACCTGTTGAAATGCGAAACCGAAGATATGCGAATAGTTCGTCTACATTAAAACTATTTTAACGGGACCTAACACGATTGATTTTTGTAAGTAATTACATATCTACTTACTGCTTACTTACAAAAATTAATCGTGTTAGGTCCCGTTAAAATAGTTTTAATGCAATGCAACGCGATAGTTTAAAGTCAATTCTTCTATAGTTACCCACCAACCCGGTTATGTCCCAACCTCCCCATATTATATTGCCCACGTGGGAAAGCCTGTGCCCAGCAGTGGGACGTTTAAAAGCTGATGATGATGATGATGAAGGTTGATGTGAGTACTCACCGGCGCACCGCTCGATGCCCTTGATGACGACGGAGGCGATGCCCTGCTTGGGCTTGCGGCGCACGTTGACGTACACGTTGTGCGTCTGCATGAGGCGCGCCGCCGCCTCGGCTTCTACGCGGCAGGCTTCCTCCGATACGTCGAATATCACCACTAGGGGCAGACTCCCCTGTGGAACAACGGTTTGTATGAGGTAAACAGAACAATTATAATGAATAGAATCGGACACTCGCTTGCGTGATGCCAACCCCCGTCAGAAACCCCTCAGGTGATCGAACTCACGGCTTGAGCAGTCTGTAAGTTTCTCGCCGCCCCTAAACAAGCCCGGTTTACAGGTCATGCGACCGACAGCAAGCACACTCCAAAAAAAAGCGTTACTTTGCGGAAATCTATGACATGAAAAATGCAATAAAATATGTAGTGTTAAAATATGAGTTAGCACAATTTATTAAGTGAAATTACTGAGCATAGAAGGATTAGAACTTCCGCCGCCGCCGCTTGCCGGCTTGTAACAAACAAACCAACAAAGCATTAATAAAGAATGTTATGAAAGTATAATAATAATATATATATTATATTTTATATATTATATATTCGTCATAATCGAGGAAGTTGCCAGTCGAACACTTCGGTGATATTCGCTTGCACACGGTGACACGACACTTGACGACACACGATCTACGCGCACGCTAATGAGCGGTAGTGTATATATTCTCTGACTGAGGAACATATCCGAAACGAAAGGAGAATTACCTTTTTACTATGGGAGTTAGGCTATTTATTTAGCTAACTAGCGTAAGCAGCTGGTAATCAATAGCAGCAATGCTCTGAATTATGAAGAAAAAAGTACATTACAATATCATGCGGGAGTTTGAAGCTATTCTCCATTTTTATCTTAAGACTTTTTAGGTATTTTTAGGTTACGACCACTGTACTTTTTATATGAAATTATTTAAATGCATAAGTTTCTACCTATTTACTTACTGATCCTACTTTAAGAAAAGATATATAGAATAAAACAAGTTTTTAGATCATAGAATAGACTTAGTCTATTATCATATGTTGACTATCAGTTAAGTTCAGCATTTATTTATCACTTGACTCTTAACGCGGCGTTCTATAGAAAACCTTTTTTAACAGGAAGTAATAATTATAATTTAAGAGAACATTTTTGATATTTATGTAATGGTCATTCTCCTTTCGGCCGATTTTTGTTTGCTATTTAAGTACAGCGGTTTCAATTCCCTCCAAAATTTCGTTCATACAAAATAGGTTTGGGATTTATTATTTGGGATTAAGTATTAATTTCTAGAAAATTGTTTTAAATATTAAAAAATACGGAAAGCGCTATAAATAGCAAACGAAAATCAGTCAAAATTTCGTTTAGAAGAAAATAGAGTATAAGCCCTCCGTAGTACGTGCGGTTCGAACAAGATGTTTCTGTTTATCTTATGTTTTTGGATAAAGGAGCTCAGAAAGCTATTATCGCCGAAATGTAATCAAGGATTATACATATTACCGTGTCGCGTCGCGGTGAAAGAATACTACCACCCCCTCTCTTCCCTTGGGTGTCGTAATAGGCGACTAACGGACTAAAGACTGCACATACATCCAACAGCATAAAGCGGTGATGGGCTTACCACTTGTCACGCTGAGTACATGTGCAGTCGCTATTTGGTGAAAAGTGGACTATACCAAAGGACTGCTTTTGCGGTCCTCAAAAACCACCATGTATACCGATTTTATGTACTGTCAAAAAAATAACGATTAGAAGTAGCCGGGATCGAAAAAACTAGAGGAATTTATTGGAATGAAGGAGTCGTTCCTTATTCTAACTTTGCCTAGCATCTGACTAACCCTTCGGGGATAATAAAAAACCCATGGTTACTTCTGAAAATATGTGAGATAAAAACTTAGTTCTACCCAATGATATTATAATAAAAAAAAAGGTAGACTGGTTATGTCAGTCAGTACTAACACAATAACACGTAGTAATGTGATGTCAATAATGGACCAAAGCTCGTACGAAATTGTGAGCAAGATACTCGTAGCATGACAACTAGCTATGCGCTTAAACGAGACAGATAAATGTTGTTGGTGGGCTAAGGTAAGCTGATTAGCATCTTAGTTTTATGGTGCCAGTTTTTGGCACACCGCATCTACCTCTTTTTATTGTAACATCATTGGTTGTACCACTGACCACGAGCTGCTGGCGCGCCGCGTACACATCCTTGATCTGCCCCGTGATGGTGACGCAGCTCTTCTTGAGCGCGGGTATGTTGGGGTCGTCCGCGTCGGGGAACATGATCTGCGTGCCGGTGCCCTTCATGATCACCTTCAGCTGCTCGGCGCCGCGGCCCATCACCACCGCGTGGTGCATGGGTGAGATCTCCAGTGACATCTGCACTTGTGTCTGGCTCTGGTGGGGGAGGATTCAATGGTTTTGTTAATATTTTAAGAGGGTTTATGCATTTCGCTTTCCTATACAGAACGTTTAGGAAAATTTAACGAACGTTTAGAAAATTTCAACTTCAAAGTTGAAATTTTTAAAAACCAAGCAGCCAATTTTTATGAAACTTTGCATACTAAAGTAAAACACAGGGATCTAGATAGTTTGTTGAAAACATTTTTAAAAAAGGTATATTTAGCTGAGTCATTGCGATTTAAAGTCCACTATAGAAAGTTTAAAATCGCAATAACTCAGCTAAATAAACATTTTTTTTAATGTTTTCAACATACTATTTAGATCCCTGTATTTTACTTTAGCATACAAAGTTTCATTGAAATTGGTTTTTAAAAAATTCGACTTGGAAGTTTGTATGGGAAAGCGAAATCCGTAAACGCATATTCTTCTTATTAAGCAATTATTAAGAAATTTTTAAAGGTTTTTTGAAAGCGATCCGACTGCGCAGCCCCTCTAGAAATTGGCAGTCACTCCCGCCAGTCTTTCCGTAATTTTTTGTTCAATGCGCGCGCGCAACTCTATTTTTCACTGAGCTCTACGACAAATTACGAATAGACATTGAGTGGGAGTAGGGGAAGGACAGTGAGTAAAGGCGCGAGATAAAGGAGGACTTAGTTCATTATTGGACGTCCCCTTATGGGCTGTTATCTCACTGGTGATCATTAGTGGCGCAATCAGTTGCCGCCACCAACAAATTGCAACTGTGTGGAGTCTAAATCTACCTACCTATATCTGACCCTGTGACCGCTTGGTCGCACTATAGCAGTGTATTATATAATATATATGTCGCAGGCAGATTGTATCTATAATTCGGCATTTTACAAGCGGCGTCGTCGTCTGTTTGCAAACGCTCGCTAGTTTGTAAAATTCTGAAGGCCAATTGTAAGATACCTCGTCATTTTGTGATAATCTACAAAACCCAATTGACAATTTGAACGCCGTATAAAATGCCGCGTCAAATTGTAATAACTAGTTCTATTTTCTACCACTCGTGGGAGTTTCTCGTGCAATAATTTTACTTTAAAATTAAACTACTTGAAATTGGCTTAATGCTATTAATATTAACTCGTGGCGCTGCTAATCAAAACAATAAAAATGGCGCCGTGCAATGCAAGTCTGTACGAAAGTAATAGCACAGAATAAATAATAGTACTAATAGGTAGTGGAAACGGTGTGGTTGCATTAAACGAGTGACAATTAAATACCTTTATTATTGAAATTTTGCATTTACAATGGTATATAGATATAGGATAAAATGTATACTAGAAAAAAAATCAACCAGTCTCAGGAAGCTCGAGTGTGATTCGAACCCACGACCTTTGGATTGCCGGTCCACTGCTCTAACCGCTGAGCTACCGAGACCCCAGAAGACTCGTTGATTCTTCCTAGTAGTTTGATTTACGCTGCAAGCCAGCGGTATTACGTCACTGTGAAGTCTACCCTCACATTTGAAAGAAATACTATTGCAAGTGTTTAACAATCGATAAAGGCATAATTGCTTATATCTTTATTTTTTTTCTAGTATACTTTTTATCCTATATCTATATAGCATTGTGAATGCAAAATTTCAATAATAAAGATATTTATAAGCAATTACGTCTTTATCGATTGTTAAATACTTGCAATAGTATTTCTTTCGAATACATGTGAGGGTAGACTTCACAGTGACGTAATACCGCTGGCTTGCAGCGTAAATCAAACTACTAGGAAGAATTCAACGAGTCTTCTGGGGTCTCGGTGGCTCAGCGGTTAGAGTAGTGGACCGGCAATCTAAAGGTCGTGGGTTCGAATCCCACTCGAGCTTCCTGAGACTGGTTGATTTTTTTCTAGTATACATTTTATCCTATAATTAAATACCTTTTATTATAGAGGTTAAAATAAATTTTCCTTATCCTTATAATGATCATTGAAAATTATTGTGGACAAAAGAAACGTTTTTGAGGTTATCCGACACGTCAAAAATACCAAAGTGTCCTTGAAAACTGGCGTTCGTCGGACTCCTGAGGAGTAGGTATTATTGATATGCAAAAAAATATTGCTAGAGTAGATTATTTGATTGTAAACGAACGGTAATTATGTACAATATAGACCCCAAAGTAGGGGAAGATAATCGGGGTGACGGAATAAGGATCTTAAAAAAAATTACTAACTTCTGACGCTTCGCTCTACTTGCGCTTTGATCACTGTTCTAACATAAACTAACCGAAACTTACTATTTTTTTGACCTCATAGTATGTTACTTTTAATGACAATAAATAGCGAATGATGACAGAATTGTGACAGTTATTTTATTTGTCCTTATACCATGGTTACCCTAATATTTGACTATTAAATGAATACGATCATCAATAAAATTGACCACCTCCTTGGTCGAGTGGTTTGTACACCGGTTTTCATGGTGTCGCCATCTCTGAGGTCCCGGGTTCGTTCTCCGGTCGGGTCAATTTAGAAATTATTGTTTTTTTTGAATTGTCTCGGGTTTGGGTGTTTTCTATATGTATAGTAAGTATGTATTTAAGTATTTTAAGGATGTTTATCCGCTGTCTAGCTAACCATTTTAACGAGTTTCATAACTGAGCTTCTCTTGGGCTAGATAATTGGTGTGAGTGTAAAAAAAGCCTTTTGCCTTCAGCATTTAACAAAACACCTAGCGTTTGCAAACGGACGGCGCCGTTTAAATAATATTCTATTGTTTATACAATATAATAGTGTCCCGAAGAAATAGATCCACAAAAAAGTTTAGAATCAAATATTTCGTTAATCCACGTGGAATCTTTAGTAAACTTATGATCTTAAAAACTTAAAACTTGTGTTACTTAACTAAGTAATTTTATTCTAAACATAAAAGCACTGATGACACGTCCAAGACGCAGGATTACGAATTTGTAGGTCAAGTCGATTTACTAATAAAATTCAAAACAAGTATTTATTCGCAATAAAAAACGTGTAAAGGGCCTGGCCACATGAATAAGGTAGTTACTCATGTGGCCTGGCCTTGCATTATGCGGTTAACGCGTTATCCTGTTTTTGTCCGCTCCTTTGGTAGTTCATTGATTTTAGCTTCCTGCGTCATGTGTTATTTTTTTGTTGAGACAATTAATTATCCAAACCCTGAATATACTTACCTGATTTATGTTTAATTAAAAAATTTGGCGGTCCTCCATTAGCAAAGCGTCAGACAGATAGTTGCAATCCTAAAGACCCACACACAACAAAAGCAACGCAGCTTGAAACCGGCCCGCAACCGCAAGAAATGTAAACACTTGTGGAGGTTATTTATGAACCAGGACCCAACAATATAGAAGTACATATAGGTATAGAGAAATTGCTCCGCTTTAGCCCTGCTGAGGCTCTACTCTTTAAGCGCATTCGAGACTTTGTTGGCCCGTAATTTGTCGTACAACCCCTGTTTCTTTAGTCAAGTGGCCAACGCTCACCACCTGTCTATTACCTATTATAATAACAGACGAATAAACGGGGTGAGCATTTGCCATTTGACAAGGGAGGCTGCTCTTATTCCTTCAACAAAAAGTCCTCCTTTTCTTCAAGGCTACCCAAGTAACAAACGCTGCTATAACCAAGGCATTTTATCACCAAACAGTGATATAGTAGGCCTATAATGGTAAACATGTGCTTGCTTGTACCATAAAGGTTTTTAACAGAGCGTTTTGCATCTATAAAATTAATGAGCGTTTACGTTTTATAATTTGGCTCTAAGGACGCTTTCAGGACTATACAACTTAGGTACTTTTTAGTACTATAGACGACCTTGTTGACAGTTTTGTGTATCTATTTTGCAATAATAATGCGTGAAAATAACTTTTACAGTACAAGTATTGTAGGAGTGTCGAAAACAATATTATAGGATCATTTTGCACTATAAAAGTACCTTGCACAACCATTACGTAACGTTATATCTTCTTACAAGCTTCCTCAACATCGCTATGGAGCTAGTTCCGTAAAAATCATGACAACTCTTCTACAGTACTTAACAGTATCATAGCGGCTCCTGGTGCAGCTGCTAAATAACTTCATTTATAAATAGCCCTATAGGTGAGTTTGTTTGTTCTGCTACGATACTAAATCGTGACAAAAAGTACTAAAACAGCAGCCATAAATAATTAATCAAATATGGCTGCTGTTTTCTGCCATGATAGCACATTAGCAGCACTGCTGGTGCCAATGTGTACATTGTGTACTATAGCAGCCATAGTCGGGAAAAGTACTTATTTTATTAATTTAATGAAATAAAGCATAGATATTTGTTTATGTTATTTGTAGATTTTTGTTGGAGAGCACACGACACGACCACAAAACGAATAAAATGATTGAATAAGTGTGATAAAAAAGATCACTGGAATTGTTTACGGTGCAAAAAAGCAATTGAAACATGTTTCGGTTACTTTTATACTGCAAATTTGTGACATAATAGTACTATTTCAGTACCAAAAAGCGTTTCTTGACACTTTAGGTTTCAACTACAGAGCTGATTTATTACCGTGAGAGCCTAAGTAATGTTTATAGAATAGGTAAATCAGTGATAAAACTAGGGCCTGTTTGGGGTACTATAAACGTTCATAACATCATATAGTGCTAATAATGTACACTAATAAGCACGATCTAAAACGTTCTCACGACTTTTATAATACCAAATTTTGTTGCTTCGGTACGCATCTGGTTTTGCGGGTATCCATGGGCGGTGGTTATAACTTCCTATCAGGTGAGTGAGAGTCACCGACGCTGTCGTTGCCTCTTTTTCATATAAACAATTAAAAATACAAGCCTAGGTGGTCTTAACCGTGTCGCGAAGCGGTGAAAGAATACCTCCCAACTAGCAAATTGGTCATATAAAAACTGTGCTATGCGACTTTCGGTTATATAACTGTTGAATTGATGTTATTAGACAACTACAACGTTGTGTAACCGTTATTCCTACAACGATTTAGTCCCGCAACTAAATGGTCCACTAAATAAGTGAGTGAGTAAACGTTTTTACGACTACTTTATACAACGTCGTATAATAATGGTACAAAAATATAGGTTAAGTAAACGTTTTTACGACTGTATTATACAACGTTGTATAGTGGTGCCTCTGTATAGGTTAGGTAGATGTTTTTACGACTGATTCATACAGCGTCGTATAGTAGTGCCTGTGTATAGGTTAGGTAGACGTTTTTACGACTGATTTATACAACGTCGTATAGTGGTGCCTGTGTATAGGTTAAGGAGACGTTTTTACGACTGATTCATACAACGTCGAATATTGGTGCCTGTGTGTAGGTTAGGTAGACGTTTTTACGACTGATTCATACAACATCGAATAGTGGTGCCTGTGTATAGGTTAGGTAGACGTTTTTACGACTGATTCATTCAACGTCGAATAATGGTGTTAGAGTATAGGTTACGTGAACGTTTTTACGACTGCTTTATTATATCGTCGTATTATTAAGCCAGGATGTAGGTCGGATAAATAAAAAAAATATGACACCATGTATAAAGGTTTTATTTAAATTAAAGGTTATCTGTTCATGTTTATTATCTCACGGAACTCTAAAATAATTTATCATGGCCGACCATCTTGGTCGCAAGAAACCGCAGTATGCGACCATTTCATTCTATAATTGATGTATAGAATTCGTTTCTTAACTTAGACAAGATGGCTGCTATTTTAGTATGTAAACAAATTTTAAGCAATAGTCTACAATAATTTAATTTCAAGAAATTCGAAGGGGGCGTAAAAAAATTCACAACAACACACCTATATTTCACCACAAAACTAAACGTCCCATAAGAACTAGGTGCACTGCACACATTTATCCTTACACTCTGTTCGTGTAAAATATTGTTAAAGTAAATGTAAAACTAGTTAAGGAAATTATAACTTATTACCGTTTAAATTTTGTATTTGATAACACGCACTTTTCCAGTAAACATCACAGGAACGGATGAATGGAATGAACTGAATGTGTACAATAAAAGTCGATGTTAAACACTTAACCGACATTACAGTCATCTTCTAATGTCTATGCAATTGTTATAGGACTTCAGTGGTTCGATAACAGTCGGTCGAACACTTTTATGTAACATTTTAAAATTTAACTTGTAAATAACAATAATGTCGTTTAATATGGGCCTATTTCGCGTTGTATAAACGTCTACGACACGTTTATATGACCCACTTTAAAGAACCAAAAGGAAATGTAAAACGTTTTCTCAACTATTATGCAACAATAATTTGTTACTTGGGCTACCACTCCTCTCTTCCCTTGGGTGTAGGGTTACCATTTAGGAATTTGAAAAGTCCTGACAAAAAGCCTGACATTTCGGACTTTTTAGTCGCAAAATGGAAACATTGCCTACTTACTTTTTATATTTTGTTTTAAGATAAATGAAAAGTTAATAAAGATTAAAGACTTATTTGATATTACTTAATATGTAGTTTTGTTACTCATATTCCAAAACCGGACAAATTAAAGCGCCGGACAAAGTCCGAACTAGAGTCAAAAAATCCGGACATGTCCGGTTTAATCCGGACAGATGGTAACCCTACTTGGGTATCGTAAAAGGCGACTAACGGACTAAAGACTGCACATACATCCAACATCATAAAGCGGGGATGGGCTCACCACCTGCCACGTTGAGCACATGTGTAACTATTTGTTGAAAAGTCGACTATGGTATAGGTCTGCTTTTGCTGTCCTCATTGCCTAGTCTCTGACTAACCCTTCGGGGATAATAGTCGTGATTATATGTATGTAGGTGGTCTTACCGCGAGCGGGCCGCACATGTAGTTCATGAGCAGGCTGGTGGCCTCCATGGTGGCCTTGACCTCCCACTGCACGCCCTTCACCACCAGCAGGTTGGCGTGCAGCTTCGGCCGGTTGCGCAGCATCACCTGAGCAATACAACAACATTTTTCTTTAGCCAAGACAGAAACAGAAAGTAAACAGAAATACCAGTCTATTATTATTATAGCTTAATTAATGGCTTCGCGTTTAGCATTAAGCCAATTTCAAGTGGCATATAGGGTCTAGCAATATCCATAAGCGAACGTTTATGGGGAGCATCTATACTTCACACTGAGCATGCTCACCATGTGGTCCAAAACTACAGGCTCATTACCGAGATAATCAACAAAACGTTATCAAAATTCACTAAATAATACACCCTTTCCAAACCCGTACAGCTTTACTACAGGCACACAAAGATAGCCGAACATGAACACTAAGCTCGGAGCACACTAAGCTTTCTTTTTATTGACGCTTGCGTGCGTGTTAGTAAAGATACAGCATGTTTCATGATGTGCATTATTTTAATTGATTTAACTTGTTAGAAAACATAACTTTAAAAAATCACTATGAAATTGTAGCCCATTTTTTGTCATTGTATTCAAAGTGATGTGTAGATACCTTAAACGTTCGCTTATTAATTTTGTTAGACCCTGTATATTTTAAGTACATTTAGTATTGTACGGTAGATTTAATTCAAAATGGAGTCTCACAACACGTGTTGTAGCGAAAAGAACACGGGAGAAACTCAAGACCAGTCTATAAACGTCCCACTGCTGGGCACGGGATTCCCACATGGATTACTGCACAGGAAAATTGGGCCACAGCCCACCACGTTGCAGGTTTGTAGCTATGTACCAACTTGTCTACGTAAATAATGTAATTCCTGAACTTTCAATTGAAATCAATTAATTATCTACACAGTTGATGATTGACATTTAGGCTAGCATTGAAATCAAAAAAAATCAAATCAAAATCAAAATCATTTATTTCAGTCTATCAAAGTAACTTCTCTATACACAGTGATTGGAACCATCCATAGTAAACATTCGAAAATGCCTGTTTCAGGAGGCCCCGCTCCTCCAGCACACAGTCATACAAAATTCGATAGACAACACATGTCCTATTTATTATAAATTTAATTAATGTAACTACCTTTAGTTTTTTAATTTTACAATTTTAGTAAGTGTGTGTATGTGTGTGTGTGTAAATGTGTGTAAGGTGTGTGTGTGTGTGTTGATGATTTGAAACAATTAATAAGTGGATACAAATACACAAATAAATATTTATATATTCACAGACCAGTTATAATATATTTTTAATTATTTATCCAACATTAGTAAAAATAATTATGCACTCAAAAATGCCTCTGTGTCATTATAATTTAAAGTAAGTAACCATTCTGTTAACACCTCCTTACAACTTTTAAATTTCTTTTCAAAATCAATTTCTTTTCGAAATCAAATTATAGTCATTGTAAGTGATGGGCGGGCCGGCCACACTGCCAGGATGGAGTATTGTTATTGGGCGAGACGAACTCTGGAGTGGAGACCACGTGCAAATACTCGCAGTAGAGGCAGAACACCAATGAGATGGAAGGACGACATCTGCCAACAAGCTGGCCAAGAATGGATGCAGACGGCAATGGATCGAATTCGAATCGATCGATTCAGGCATAGAGGAATGGAGAGGAGGCCTAGGTATGTCCGAAGGGGGACACAATAAAGGCTGAGCTTTAGTATAGATAGATAGAAATTAGTGACGCCGCAGTCACTCTTTCTTTACATAGGCCCTATATAAAGAAAACGTGACTGCGTCATAGGGTAAATAAAGTTAACCAACTTATCATGGGTTGGTTCTTGGATGGGTAACCAACAATTTCATCTCTGTGCTTGAACAGAATTAGATGAAATGGTAGGTAAGTAGATTATGTTAATGAAAAGTTGAAAAAAACTACTTATTAGCATATTTTGATTGAGCGGTAAAATATCATTATCATATTATCATATCATTTCGCAGGTCGTCATGAATGGGTGCGCTTGTTACCGTGCTTATAAGGTGACTGCAAGAAACTTCAAGAGCTGGTCAGGTCAAGTGTTTTAAACATGACAAAAATGACAAAAAAGATTGCAGACTAATAACGTAGGTACTTATCGCCCAGCTGACTCGGACGGGTCAACAGACGGGTGGGTCAACGGCCGGCCGCTGCCCGCGCGTTGTAAATAATCGTTATTTAATAGTTAATTCTTTCATTTTATTTACCTTATGTCATTGCTTTAAAATAAATTAGATACTCAAAGACCACCAAAAATTAATTTCATAAAATGAATTATTTCATGAAAAATAATAAAAAGCATTAATTTCTTCTTTGTCATTTTGTCATGTCTAAAACACTTGACCTGACCAGCCCTTGAAGTTTCTTGCGGTTTCTAGCAGTCGCCTTATATATTCCACGGTCGGTGGGGAGCGCTCTCATTATTTTGGAGTGCATCGGCTACTTACCAACAGGCAGGATGCGGTCACTATGAAGAGTCATAGTGACCGTGGTATCAAAAAATATGAATGTTGTAGTTACGCCAGTCCCGAGTGCCGCCTCACCTGCACGTTGTACTGCTCCTGCACCTGTTGCACGTACGGCGAGTTGATGTCGGGCAGCGGCTGCGTCGGCGCCACGATGGGCAGCTCGAAGCAAAACACCAGCGGCGTCAGGGCCTGGGTAACATATGAAAAGGAACTGCTGTTGTCCTGGTAGCGGCTCTTACTAGAATACTACCGAGCCATCTCTTCCCTTGAGTGTCGTAAAAGACTAACGGACCAAAAACCACATACATCCAACTGCATAGAGCGGCGATGGGCTCAGTAATAGTTCATACATACAGGGTCTAACAATATCAATAAACGAACGTTTAAGGCAAGCATAATATACATCACACTGAGATTTGGTCCAAAACTATAGGCTAGTTACCCAGATAATCAACAAAACATTATTATAATTCACCAAAAAATACACCCTTTCCAAACCCGTACAGCTGTACACACGCACACAAAGATAGCCGAACATGCACACTAAACTCGGAGCACACTGAGCTATTTTTTATTGACGCTTGCGTGCGTGTTAGTAAAGATACAGCATGTTTCGTGATGTGCATTATTTTAATTTATTTAGTTTGTTGGAAAACATAACTTTGTAAAATCACTATAAACCTGAAGCCCATTTTTTGTCATTGATTCAGAATGATATATATCTACTGCCCTTAAACGTTCGCTTATTGATTTTGTTAGACCCTGTTATAATCACGAGATCACGACTATTATAGTACTATTAGTTATTCTGTGCTATTATCCGCGAAGTGTTAGAGAGACCAGGCAATGAGGACAGCAAAAGCAGTCCACTGCCACAGTCCATCACCAAATGATAACTGCACATGTTCAGCGTGACAAGTGGTGAGACCTTCGCCGCTTTATGCTGTTGGATGTATGTGCAGACTGTTCAGTCCGTTAGTCGCCTTTTCTTTTACGACACCCAGGAGTAGATGCGTTTGATGATTATTTTAATTAAAGACGTGAGTGGATGAAGGTGATAAGTCACAAAATTCAAATTTTGAGTAAATCGAGGTTAAAGTTTTAGTTTTATTTTCTGAGATAAGTCAGTACATAAGTGATTTTTATACTAAACTATGATGCAAACTTGTTTAAATTACCTAAAATATTAAGGGTATGATATCAATTAAACACTTGTAATAATATTATTATATATTTTAAAGAAAAACTGAACATAACTCCTTCTTCCATGAACAAAAGTGAACTTTTCTGTACTTTTAGCTTTTTAAAATTAGGTGTTATGTACGAGTATGGGTAAACATTGTCTCATTTTTCTAAAACTAAACTATATCAATAAAAACTTAAACTAAGAACAGCCCCAAGTAACACATCAAAGCAGTATAGCCAGTATAACTGCCGACTTACAGCATTTCTGTATCGTTTTCGAATTTTGAGTTTGTTCTATAGTAGCATTACAAACGTTTATACGGCTACCTGTAATGATTATTTGAGCACAAATTATACGGCTTTAGATCTTAAATAGTTTCACAATAGTTGTTTAATTGCATTACAGAGGCATTATATTGGCATTAACGTTTTTTTTATATTGACTCGTCATGGTTACCGCATCCTGCCTGATGGTAAGCAGCCGATGCTTTCCAAAATAAGAAGAGAGCGCTCCCTACTGTGGAATAAGCATGGTAACAAGCGCACCCATTCATGACGGCCTGCATAAATGCCGTTTCACGCTCCGCTTAAAAGACCCGGGACTGGGAAACACATGCGCCGGGAGGGAATTCCAAAGCCGAATAGTCTTACAGAGGAACGACTTGCCAAATCTTTTGGTACGAGTAATATTACTGTACAGTATGATGGTGGTTCCTAAGACCAGCACGTGTAGTCCGGGAGAGGAAAGGAGAGGGCGGGAGATCAAAAAGTTCTTCAAAATACTCTACGAAGTAATTCCGGAAGAAGACACCGAGAGAAGCAATGTCTCTACGCAGCTGGAGGTCCTCAAGAGAGGCTGTAACCTCAGCATCTCCATAATGCGTACCGCTCGCCTGTGCACTCTATCAAGTGCATCGAGGAGGTATTTAGCGGAGCCGTTCCATAGATGTGAACAATACACCATACTCGATCGCACCTGAGTGTCATACAGCAAACAGCGCTGCTCGGGAGTAAAAACCGCCTCACCTTATTGAGAATACTCAACTTACGGGAGGCAGTTACAACAACACTCTCCATGTAGCATTTTGGATTCAGTTCCTGGCCGATGTCCATGCCAAGAATGCTGAGGTTCACCGAAATGGGTAACGGAGAGTTTTGAAGAGAGGGAGGAGTAAGGAAGGGAATTGGACGAGAATGCACTAACCTGGGGTTTGCTGGCATTCAACTCGACCAGAATTTCAGATCCCCACTTAATGACACGCTCGAGAGCCAGGTTTAGTTTGGCAACCAGTTCTCACCTTTTCACCACAATATCGGCTTGCTTTGCGCAGGATGTCTTAATGAATATTGCCCAAAGACAACATGTCATTAATATGCAAAAGAAATAGAGCAGGTGAGAGCACAGAACTCTGAGGCACTCCGGCATTGGCTTTGTAGAACGCGGAGGAACTACCCTTACAAAGGACACGAATTCTCCGCTTTTCTAGAAAGTCTGCAAGTAGCTGTAGTTAAGGAAGGGGACAATTGCATTAAAGAAGCATTGTTATGATCAATGAAGTTGCTAATCGCATTACAGAAGCACTAAGCTAGCAATATTTTTGATAATGAAGATGTTAATTGCATTACAAAAACATTAGACGAGCTATTTAAGTGTTCACAGTTAGAACTTAATAAACCCTACATTATTGCAAAAACATCTCTAACACCACGGTACACATGTTTAGAATACATTAAAGTTGTAATTAAACTACTTTGTCTTGCAATATAAGATTGTGAAAACATAATTTATAATACTGTTATTTAGCCAAAGGCCAGAGAGAAGACATGTGATGAACCACTGTGATGCCATTTTCTATAAAGTAGTTCTATATGAATTCACAGGTATACCAATAGACATGGTGTAGATTGAAATAGTGCCATTACTTGAAAGTCATTTTGGGGATCCTTGAGCAAAACAATTAAACCCATTTCAGAATTTTTGTACTACTTGAATCCGTTTGCCAAGAGTTAGAGATAAGGCTTTCTGAACGTATTATCTACATAACCAAAGCGCGTGGCTTATTAAAATGATTATGGTGCTGTCAACAAAAAAATGAAAGTACCTAGATATAGTTTCATTCGAGTATCTACTTCAATATCACTCAATTAACAAGGGCATTTATTGTGATTCTATAGATTGGGCATTATTAACGTCACCAGTTTTCAGTAACTGGTTTTAGTTATATACGTTCGTTTCCAAAATGGCCGATAAACAAATGGTTTTACTTTACGAATACAGCAAAATTAATGTATATACAGCCATACGCATTACAATAACGACGTGTATTTGATTAAAGAGCTGTTAGCTGTACAACTGAACTTAGTTGATCATTAAAAATGCAAGAATAACATTGATTCACGTTTATGCTGTCCAGCAGTACTATGCTTTTACTTACCACTTAAAAGTACTATTATACAACAAAGGGCACTAAAACAGCTCAAATCTGTATAATGGATTTACGTGGCATTATAATAGTTCATTATTATGCTATTAAACAGCATAAGCATTTATCTATTATTTAAGAATGCTATTGTATATCCAAATGCACTAAAAACAGCTAATATTTGTATAGTTGCGTTTAGATTTGCAGCACTACAACTAAAGGCTTTACAAAAGCATTTTGATATGCGATTATCCATCCGTTATATGTGTAAAGCATCATAATGGTTTTGAGATGCCAGTATGAGGCGTCAAGATGCTCGGTGAACTTATAAAAGAGTTTATACGGACCTTAAGTTCTACATAAGTATACTATTAGTTTCTTAAAATGCTTCCTGAAAACAATTGAATGTCGAGAATAAATGAAGGTGATAATAATTATGTATGTTACATAGAACCTTCATTCATTGAAAACTGACATCGCGTCATGCGAGCATCATATACTGAGTGGAAAAAGGTGTCTTCCGTACATATCACCTTCTTCGATGTTACAAAAACATTTGTTATTGTTTATTTATTTTGGAAGTTGGTGATAGGGGCCCATACCTCTTACATCCAGAGCCATTTTTAAACTTAACTGTACATAACACCTTTTTCAACTTTCTATTTTCCAAAATGTGCCTTAAATCGACAGTTTTAAGGTCTGTAGCCATTTGTATCAACATATGTTCATCAATTTGTTTGTGGTAGGATTGCGACCACACAACATCCGAATTATCTTGACGCAATTATTTCTGCATGTTGTTTTTATGTTGCTTTCGTGTATGCATCCGGTATTCTGAACCAGGATCACAGATCTATGGTGTCATACAATGTTGTTGTGCCTAATTCGTGCTTGAAATAATAATTCAGCTCAGTTACTTTACCTTTGCCTTTTTCATGCTACGTTTGGCTACCGTTTGGCTACAGATTTAGTTAATTGTATGGTGCCTGGTATTACAACAGCTAAGCTAATTTAACACTGCATAAAATAATTCAGCTCAGTTATTTGGCCTTTATTTTAATTTTTTCATGCTATGTTTATCGGCTGCAGGTGTATTTTTCTTACATAATAATACAACAAGATTTAATTTTTTTTTGAGTGTTAACCACCTTCGGCCTTATCGTCACTTACAATAAAGTGAGATTACCCGTTGAATAAAAAAAAAGGTTATTATTACCCGTACTCCCACTACTTTGCCCAAAGGATAAAACCATAAGGAAATAATGGAAATATACTTCCGCGTGGTTCCTCTCTCCAGTTGGACCACCCGAAACACACGTTGCTGTCCCTCGTGGGCACATTGATAGGATAATTTACTAAAACAGGTTAAATAAACTCCCTACTTACGAGGGCCACACCGAAATGATCGGGAATAGAAAAAACTACAAAGATAACACAATAATATTTACTTTCATTGTTTTTCGAAGTATTCTCCGTGACAATCAATGCACTTTTGCATTCGTTCAAACCAATTATTGTAACAGTAATTCCAGTCTGAAGTAGACATAGTCGAAACGGCCGATTTATAAGCTTGGACTGCCTCTTCTGGACCTGGAAACCGTTGACCACGTAGCAAATCTTTAGTTCTTGGGAATGTAAAGTAATCGTTGGGGCTCAGGTCAGGGCTGTATGGAGGATGGTCCATCAACTCCACGTTTTCCTGATTTAAAAACGCGATCGTTTGCCGAGCGGTGTGGGAACTCGCATTATCGTGGTGAAGGATTATGCGACGGTTCGGATTACTTTTACGAAGTTCTCTTATGACTTCCGGCAAACAAACTGTTGTGTACCATTTAGCAGTAACCGTTTTCCGTTCCTGTAAAGGAATTGTAGCCACATGTCCGGTTTTCGATACAAACGAAGCGACCATTTTTTTCGACACGCTACGAGAGCGCACAACTTTTGTTGGTTTGACCTCACCTTCGTAGACCCAAACAGCCGATTGGTGTTTTCTTTCGGGCTCATATGAATAAATCCACGATTCATCACCCGAGACGATATTGTAAACAGCATTTGAGCTCCCTCTATCGAACCGTTGCAGAGAAGACCGACACCAATTTAACACGAGCCGACTTTTGTTCTTCGGTCAAGCGATGGGGCACCCAGCGGGAAACTAACTTCCTGACACCCAGTTCATCATGCAATATTATTTGAATGGCTGTCATACCAATGCTGAGGGAAGCCCGTATCTGCTCGTATGTCACATGTCTATCTTCTTGTATTAATTGGCGTACAGCATCGATGTTTTCTTGTGTTACCGCTGTTTTTGGCCGACCAGTAGAAGGAACTGTGGTAAGAGATAAACGTCCTCGACGGAACTCAGAATACCAGCGATATATAGTCGTTTTACTAGGTGCTTCAAGTTCATAAATAGAAACAAGCTCGGCAAGACATTGTTCTTGAGATAAACCTCGGCGAAAGTTGTGAAAAATTATCGCACGGAAATGTTCCCGCGTAAGCTCCATTTTCTCACTGACTTCTTAATTTGAAATAGCTACCACTCTTCTTTTATTGAAAATTTTTATTTTTCAAAAATGGAATTAAGTTCATAAGAATACTAAATTTCAAATACTAAAAAGATTTTAAGTCTAATTTATTCAAAAGTATTCCATTCCCGATCTTTTCGGTGTGGCCCGTACAAACATTTCAAAGTTCGGTTGACCGAATGATTTTAACCAACACGAACATGACGCAAACTAGTAAATATTTGGTATTTGCATGCGGCAAGTGTACGGATTGCGTATTTGCTATTTTGCGTCTATTTGAGTACAAATAAATAAATACAGTTCTAACAAATTTTCATGAGGCCTCCACATTGTATTCAAATATACGGTTTACCAAGCCTGTGGTAGGATTCTGCCAAGAATTAGACTGAATGGCAGAGCACTTTCTGCCACCAAGCAGCATTATTAATATGCACTGCTTTTCTGTTCCGGTTTTAGGTGTACTAGAACCAGTAAAGTACGGAACACTATAGGCAAAATCATCAAGTTTTTTAAAACAAAACAGTTGAAAATCACTTTCTAATTTCTCTCAAGAAGTTCGTGTGAGATCAAACCTCAATGATGAAATCTCAGTCAAGTCTCTCATCTAGGTATCTAGAATATATCACAGAGGATAATACACAGGAAAGAAAAAAGACAAAAGCTAAGAGCTGAAATAAAAATAAATCGAATTATGTTGTAAAATATGGCCAATAGGTCCCTTAGCTTGTGTTGCAATGCAACGACAATGAAAGTTGTGTTTATTCTAATGGGGTGGCGGGGTGGGCCCCCCAGCCCCAACACCGCCGCCCATGGACCGCCCAAAACCAGAGGAATCGTAGGCGCGTTGCCGGCCTTTAAGGAAGGAATAGGCTCGTTTCTTGAAGATCCCTAAGTCGTAACGGTCCGGAAATACCGCCGCCGAGAGCTGGTTCCACAACACTGTAGTTCGAGGCAAGAAATTTCTTGAAAAACGCACAGTAGTAGACCGCCATCCATCAAGGTGATGTGGATGGAATGACAGTCGATTGCGTGTAGTGCGGTGAAGGAAATCAGCGGCAGGGATCAAGCCGAACAATTCCTCAGAACACTCCCCATGATATATACGGTACAATATACAGAGAGACGCAACGTCTCTCCGAAGAGCCAGTGGATCGAGCCGTCCTGAAATAACCACGTCGTCGACAATTCGAGCAGCTCTGCGTTGAATGCGGTCAAATGGAAGGAGTTGGTATTGGGGTGCTCCAGCCCAGAGATGGGAGCAGTATTCCATATGCGGCCTGACCTGTGCTTTATACAGCTGTAAACGGTGGGCCGGCGTGAAATACCCAGCTTTTTCGAAGCTAATTTAGCTTTACCTTCCAAATGACCACGAAACTGAACGTCATTCGAAATATCGACGCCAAGGATTACAATAGTCGGATTGGTATCAAGGGGAGCTCCCTCAAAGTTCAGAGGTACGACGAAGGTATGTTTTTTCGCGGTAAATGCGCAAAATTGTGTTTTGGAGGGGTTAAAGCGGACTAGGTTATGTCGGCCCCAATCCGAGACATGACTAACATGTTTTCGGTGTCAGTGACAAGTTTATTCCGGCTCTCGATGACGCTTTCCAGAGAAATATTAGCTCGCCCGGTGTAGAGCGTATCCCCAGTACTGTCGTCTGCATAGCAATGAATGCTGACAACAGCATAACAATATGCAGCATGTCATTGATATGCAGAAGAAATAGAGTAGGGGACAACACACACCCCTGCGGGACTGGAGTCCCGCAGGGGTGTGTGTTGTCCCCTGTAGCCCGTGAATGCTGGAGCATTCACGGGCTTCATGTCGGAGCACGAACCGTCGACTGCGACTCTGATGCTACGCCCAGTAAGAAAGCTAGCAACCCATGAACACAATTTCTCAGGAAGCCCGTATGATGGAAATTTAGAGAGAAGAGCCTTGTGCCATACCCTGTCAAAAGCTTTCGCTACGTCCAAGTGGCACTGGCAGGCACTGGCAGTTGCCAGTGCCTCCCCTTTACTCTCGACTGCCTCCGCCCATCGGTGAGTAAGATACACTAAAAGATCACCAGCTGAACGACCGCGACGAAAACCATACTGGCGATCACTTAGTAGCTGGTTCTCTTCTTAAGAGCTGGCGGTTTGTAATGGACTCCATTACTTTGGAGAGTAAAGAGGTGGAGGAGAGGAGAGGAGGGGGGGGGGGGAAGGGATCTCCAGAACCCTCACTCGTCGGACGAAACACAACAGCACAGAGTGCCATTGTTTCACGCCGAAAATTCGTGAGGGGGTGGTATTACGCCGGGCGAGCCGACCCAATGCGTGCTGCAACGCAGCGTAGCTCTACCACTCAGTTGGTGTCACTCATTTAGCACCACCCAGGGGTCACGTGTAGGGTCTCAAGGGTAAATCTACGGACGCGAGTAACTTAAACCCCTAGTGACACAAGACAATAATACAGGAAGTAAAATGGATAATAATTTCATTATTACTTTTCTTACAAATCTTTCACACCTAATGCTAATTAATTAGTAAGTAAAAAGCGGCGTTGTTGAATTTTTTTCTGATAGTCTGATTTATATAATATTTACCTTAATGGAATCAATTCTACTCTCGATTCTGAACAAACTTGTTTCAGGTTTAGCGTAATTTATAAACACGTTGTTTACAATTATAATTAATTAAAAAATACACAATAAACTGTATATTGAGTGTGTGCTCACCCTGACACGAGCCCGGGCGCGCTCCACGCGCTCCATGTCCCCCGCGATGGAGACCTGGTTACTCTTCTCCACGGTGCTGGTGCGGTTCGAGTCCGGGAAGTGGATATGGCAGCCCGTCTCCTCCATCACGCGCTTGATCGTGAGACCACCCTGTGGACATCGAAAAAACATCAATAATAATTTTCTACATACAGTAACTGTATGTAGAAATATAATTGTGTATTGTGGTCATATAGGAACGGGTAGTATTCAATTCAAATTTATGAAATCTAGTTCAAATAACTTTGCACTGATTTATTATCAATTAATTTTAACCATGTAAAAATGTACTAGAAGGTATCATTAGGAAGGTGGAAGCGAGCTTCCACCTTCGGCCTTATCGTGTTTATCATCAGATGAGATGAATGAAGGCCAAGCGCTTACCTGTTGTGGAAACCTCAGAATTTTTATACAAATCAAATACTTAAACCTTTATCATGTTTCGAGACAATAAACAAACAAACAAGACATATTGTTTTTGCAATGTAGGTACTGGCCGCTGGACTAATAAATTAGGAACGCCATATCATTTCATTTTAAAATGGTTTTAAATTCAAAATGTAATAAATATTTTTTCACTCCTCTTGCTCAAAAAGTCGTCATTGTAGCGTTCTAAAGCGGGGCTAAAATAGCTTTTCTCGCCCTAGGGGAAAAAGTAGTAGTTTTTTAATTTTTGTCAGTCAGATGACAATGAGCCTACAAAAACGAAAAAGTATTTAGTGATAAGCAGAATAATCATGAATAAAGACTCGACTTATTACTGTTTACTTAGATCAACAACTTTTTTGAGCTAGTTATTATTAAAGTTTATGGTAAAATTAGTAATCATTTGAATCTATGGACAACACAGACCACGCTTCAGCAAGAAAAAACTGCACAGTCTGCACATGTGCTTAGGTGGTGAGCCTTTAGCCCGTTAGTCGCTTTTACGACACCCAAGGGAAGAGAGGGGTTGGTAGTATTATTTTGATGAGCCCGTCGCCGCTCTATACTGTGTATGTATGAGCAGTCTTTAGTCCATTAGTCGCCTTTTACGACACCAAAGGGAAGAGAGGGGTTGGTAGTATTATTTTGATGAGCCCATCGTCGCTCTATGCTGTTGGATGTATGTGCAGTCTTTAGTCCGTTAGTCCCCTTATACGACATCGGAGAAAAGTGAAGGGTTGGTAATATTATTTTGATGAGCCCATCGTCGCTCTATGCTGTTGAATGTATGTGCACAGTCTTTAGTTCGTTAGCCCTCTTTTACGACATCGAAGAAAAGTAAGGGGTTGGTAATATTATTTTGTTGAGCCCATCGTCGCTCTATGCTGTTGGATGTATGTCCAGTCTTTAGTCTGTTAGTCCCTTTTTACGACACCGAAGGGAAGAGAGGGGTTGGTAGTATTATTTTGATGAGCCCATCGCCGCTCTATGCTGTTGGATGTATGTGCAGTCTTTAGTCCGTTAGTCGCCTTTTACGACACCCAAGGGAAGAAAGGGGTTGGTAGTATTATTTTGATGAGCCCATCGCCGCTCTATGCTGTTGGATGTATGCGCAGTCTTTAGTCCGTTAGTCGCCTTTTATGACACCAAAGGCAAGAGAGGGGTTGGTAGTATTATTTTAATGAGCCCGTCCCCGCTCTATGCTGTAGGATGTATGTGCAGTCTTTTAGTCCGTTAGTCGCCTTTTAGGACACCCATGGGAAGAGATGGAAAGACTGCACATACCTAACTATCCATCAGCATAGAGCGGCGATGGGCTCATCTAAATAATACCCTTCTCTTCCCGTGGGTGTCGTTAAAGCAACTAACGGGTTAATTTTTAATAAAACAAACCAATTTATATTGTATTGAATTGTTTTAGTTTCTCGCATTCGAAGTGAAAAACATAGTGTAACATACGGCGCTAAAAACCCATTAAAACTCGGTTTCTCTTTACTCCCTCGCTAAAGCTCGGGAGTAAAACTACCTCGTATATAATGGGTCATTTTAACCCCTTGTATAACAATCTACTATTCATGCTATATTTCGGGAGTGGGTTGGGTTGGATGGTATGGATGTGGGTACTCCTAATTGCCAATGGCATACAAACCTTAAGCCTTAATTTTTTTCGCACAATTTTACTTTTCCTAAATGTGTTAAGCCTATTTTTAATTTGCCTAACTCTTTTTCGCCGAATTGAAACTTCCCATAATTATACGACATTAGGCAGTAGTACCGATCAAAATCCCCACTATTTACAATTACTAAATTGTAATTCGCACAAAGCTAAAACACACAAAATGTAAGGTAAGAAAGATTTCTGTTGTCTAATATAAAAAATAACCTCGAAATTTAAGACAATCGCGAAGCGATTCTAACCTATCACTTAACCTACAGGAGTAGGGCAGCTAGTATTTCTGATATCTAAAAAAAAATTGCTTCGAAATTCAAGACAATCGCTACGCTGCGCTTCGCGATTGTCTTAAATTTCTATTTCTAACCTGCACATGACCTACAGGAGGAGTAGGGCAGTTAGTATTTCTGTTTCACCTTAAGTTTCTAAACTATCACGTGACCTACAGGTGTAGGGCAGTAAGTATTACTGTTGTCTAATTAAAAAAAATAACCTTATTTAATTATAATAATAAATTAGAGCTTTCAACACTACAGCGTAATCTTCGTAATGCCGAAAGAAAGTTATGCCGATTCTATTAGTGCATTTAATTATTAGGGATTCTAAAATTGGGGTATTCAATTTTTAGGCAAAACTATAACACTGCGAAAACAACTGTTAGGCTAGACAATAATAATTATTGTTTGTTATAAGTTGAGGCAAGCATGAGTAGTTCGGCCATCTGAAATTAGAACTAAAAATTTTAGGAGAACCGAAGGGCACCCTTCGGGATTTGTTTTGGTGCCATTTTTTCAAGTCTACAATTACAAGTTGTTAAATATTGAATATGATTTATTACAAAACATGGGAAAGGAAAAAAGTTGCGATTCTTCGACAAGAAAAATAATATTTGCATTTTATGAACGTGATTGGTCTTACAAAAAGATTGCTGATCATATAAAATATTCAAAAACTAAAGTTTATAACGCGGTCAATCCCTATAAGACACAATATCAAAAACCTAAATTTCGAAAAACGACATCTCGAGAGGATTCTATGATTATTCGGGCAGCAAAGGCAGAAAGGCCCTTTAAAAGCTCAGAAACGATAAGAAGGGAAGTTTTTGGCAGCAGGCAAGGATTATATCCACACGTACAATTCGTAGACGATTAAACGATGCAAAAATATTTGGAGAAACGCACGGAAAGTACCGCTAATCAACAGGCAGCACAGACGAGCGAGACTGGATTTCGCTCGAAAGTATAGCAGCTGGACGGAAAATCAATGGGAAAATGTAATATTTTTGTAGTAGTTATATTGTATAGTTCTTAGGTAAAATTTTAAACACTGAAAAAAGACTACAACCTCATGCGGGAATCGAACCACGCACCTTCCGCATTCCGGGCGGCTGCCTTAACCACTTGGCTACCGAGGTCTGGCTTTCAACCGTCGATATTTGTCAGTGCTTGATGCTTATGTTTTTAGTCAACATTGCTTCATCAAATCTTAGAAGTTTTCACCTCTGAGATCCGAAAGAAATATTTTTACAAATATTTGAACATTCGGTTAAGATGAAGCTGCGTTTATTGATTAATGTTTTATATTTTAGCGTTTTATTAACGCTTAAATATACTTAAGTAAAATTTTAAACACTGAAAAAAGACGACAACCTTAGGCGGGAATCGAACCATGCACCTTCCGCATTCCGGGCGGCTGCCTTTACCACTTGGCTACCGAGGTCTGGCTTTCAACCGTCGAAATTTGTCAGTGCTTGATGCTTATGTTTTAGTCAACATTCTAAGATCCGAAAGAAATATTTTTACAAATATTTGAACATTCGGTTAAGATGAAGCTGCGTTTTATTAACGCTTAAATATACTTGTAATTTTTTTTTTCAATTTTATATATGATAAATATTTATTGAGTCTTGAAGGGTTTGGGGGAATAATATTTACCATTAAATGTAATTATCACTCATTATCATCTATTTACACAGACATATAATGATAGATAGACATATAATGTCTGTGTCTATTTAATGAAAAGAAAATAATTACTATTAAGTATATTATCTTACTTGACACTGGCTAAATGTGCTGATCGCACGAAACCATTATTAAAGAGAAAAAAATGTCATCAATGTCTTCATGAAGTTTTGATCGGACTTCTTGGCGGGAAAGTGAGGCGTCATGTCCGCAGTTTTGTTTTATTTTCTATAATTTGAGTTTTGTCGAATATTTTAATGTGTAATAATGGTGGATTATTTACTGTTAAGTGTTCGTGAACGTGCTTGAGTGTTAGCAAATAAAACAAAACAGTGCAACATCACTTTTCAAATTCTCTCAAGAAGTCCCTGTGAGACCTCAATAAAGTCCCACAGCTTTATTGAGTCTCGAGGGGTTTGGGGGAAAATCATTTACCATTAATCTTATCATCCACTTAATGTAAAGAAAATAATAATTACTAATTATTAAAAACTTGACACTGGCTAAATGTGCTGATCGCACGAAGTCATTATTTATGAGAAAAAAAAAAGTATTGAACACATGTTGAGAAAACTTTGAAGACAAGTTTAAGTTTTTGCGTGAAAGAAAAATATTAGCAATGGCGAATGTTGACCAAATTAGTGTACCTACGCCTACGCTACTCTAGTACTAGTACGCTAGGCGTAACCTACGCCTAGCGTACTCACCAAACTACATCTATAACTTTTGAACCATAAGGGTACTATTTATTTCCTTTGGGCACTATTTGGTACTATTTGGGCACAGTTTTTGGCATTCTATAAATAACAGAATTCCATGGTGAGTACGCTAGGCGTAGGTTACGCCTAGCGTACTCACCTCAGTTTGGGAAAACTGAGCAAGCTACAACTTTAATTAGTATGTCAAAAAACTGTACTCAAATAGTGCCCAAAGGAAATAAATAGTACCTTTATAGTTAAAAAGTTATAGATATAGTTTGGTGAGTACGCTTGGCGTAGGTTCTACGCAAAGAGATTTTGTCTTCGGTTCTACGCCTAGCGTAATCACCTCGTTGCGCGAAAACAGAACCAGCAATGGCTCTCATTTCTATCTCAATAAATAGTACCGGAAATAGTACCCTCTAAGAGTGTAATTGTTATTTGACTTTTACACTAGAAAGTCATTAAATTTGATAGCAAACTTCTACACACATTGACATGAGGTACAGGTGAACTCATAATAATTTTAATATTATTAAATTTCGTATTATTAACCTACTACATATTACTTTTAGTTTTATTGAAATTAATAGGTGTATATACGTAACGAGGAAGTTTAATATCAGTTATATAATTGATTATAATTATTTTTCTTATAAATAAGATCCATGTTTTCCAAAATATTGACTATCGTATTTTTTGCCGGATTTCATAAAGTAAAAGCACCTTCCATATAAGGAACTATTTGCCTTACGTCTGAAATTAAAAACTCAATATTGTGCGAGAACAATCTGTTACTTTTGTTGATCATAGTGCAACTTATCGACGCGCCACAGCGATGCATCTTAGTATGACCAAGTTACAATAGATGGCGCTTATCACACTTCTTACTTTAGTTACTTACAAACTGACCTGTATTATGAAAGTGCTAAAGATCAATATTGCAATTCACAACAATTTGCTTGACGCCGCGGTGGGAACGCATAGTTTTCTGGAACCGATTTTTTTAGTCGTTTACTTTGCCTTGCCACCGCAACTGCAAAGGTTTGCGAATAGTTAATTTGTGAAACAATTAATGAAAAAACTTGTTGTTTTATGTTCATGTCGATTTGCAGTTGATCTTTTATTAGCTAGGTAGGTACCTACTCAGTTTGAATATATTATATATACTTACCTACAGAAATACGTTATTGTTTTTTATTATCTTTTTTTATATCTTAATTCCTTTGGTAATAAAAATAATATTTTACCATTCACTGTGCTCGACTGTACCACACGTAATTTTTGTATGTAGAAGTTTGCTGTCAAATTTAATGACTTTCTAGTGTAAAAGTCAAATAACAATTACACTCTTAGAGGGTACTATTTCCGGTACTATTTATTGAGATAGAAATGAGAGCCATTGCTGGTTCTGTTTTCGCGCAACGAGGTGAGTACGCTAGGCGTAGAACCTACGCCTAGCGTACTCACCAAACTATGTCTATAACTTTTGAACCATAAGGGTACTATTTATTTCCTTTGGGCACTATTTGGTACTATTTGGGTACAGTTTTTTGGCATTCTTGAAATAACAGAATTCCATGGTGAGTACGCCAGGCGTAGGTACACAAATTAACGGCTCTATCTAATTGATTTTTTGGAAAGTCATAAAGAGTTGGTGGATTGATTTTTTGGCGCTGAATGCACTTTGGCCCACTAATGTTTGGTAAGAGCCAGGTGGTATATAATGCCAATGTTATTAACATCTGAAATTAATTAGAAATTTTATAGAGGTAATTAAATAATTTGAAACAAAATTCGTAGGTACCTATGATAAAATAGTTTCACTTTAATTGAGAAGCTTTGTAGTAAGTAGCCGACCATAGATAACCATCAGATATTGTTTGCAGATGATTTGAAGTTATATCTTGGTATACAAAATGAAGAAGATGCGATGCTCTTGCAGAATGATATTGATGCGGTGGTAGATTGGAGTGAACGCAATAAACTGCCTTTCAATGAAACCAAGTGTAGTTTAATTACCTTTACTCGTAAACGTTTGCCTATTGCTGTTAATTATGTAATATCTGACACTCCTTTGGAAAGATCGTTTGACATTCGTGACCTAGGGTTAGTTTTGGACAGTAAATTAGATTATCATAAGCACATGACAACAATCTGTAAGACTGCTAATAGGTTATTGGGTTTTATTTTAAGAACTGCAGCTAACTTTGACAATGTAAAGGTTGCTAAAGTTTTATATAATGCATATGTTCGTAGTAGGTTAGAATATGGAGCGATTGTTTGGGATCCGCATGAAGACAAGTAGACTTATGATAGAAAGAGTGCAACGGAAGTTTGCCAGGTGGTTGTATAGGAGAACTTATGGCTACTACCCTTATTTATATCCTTCACTTTTCGTTTCTGCCATGGTTGACTTAGAAACCTTATCCTTTAGACGTATAATGTCTACTATTGTACACTATCTGTCAGTACTAAATCATAGGATTTAGTACTGACAGATAGTGTTGGTTAAGGTCAACTGTTGTGGCAGAGTTTGGGCCTTAGGGTTCCTGTACGTTTAGCATGTGATGGTTCCGGTATGGTGGCGCCGCGCCGCCGTCCGCGCCTGCTAGTGCTAGTGCGGCCGGTGGCGCGCACTAGGAGTGCCGCGCATGCTCCTACGGCACGAGCTCTGTGTCTTATAGGAGATATACTCGCTCTGCACGAGGATCTTGACCTGTTTGCCGATAGCTTGACGTGCTTATGTAACAAGATTCATATGTATCTTAGTATTGCTTAATATGACATGATAATTTATTTAATCTTAGTGTTTGTTGTTATAGTATTCTTCTTGGCTTGACATCTATCTATTATGTTTACTGTTGCATATATCTTGTCGTGCTTATGTAACGGGATCCATGTGTATGTTAGTATTAATAAGTTAGTATTAGTATGACATGATAATTTATTTAATCTTAATGTTTATGTTGTAATATTATTATTCTTGACTTGACCTATGATGATTGCTATTAATTCTTTTTTTATAATATTGACATTGTGTTTGCAAATTTATTGTTTTGATTTCGAATGACTTTTGTTTTGTATTGTTCTGTATAGCTACTCCCATTATCATAAGTAACCATTTTTTCAAAATGTATTTGTAAGATTGTTATTTTGATTTAATGCATGTAAAAAGTTGGTTTTGCTTGTTGGCGCTTTGGTACATACTGTAAGCCAGTGAGTGTTCTGAATAAATAAATAAATAAATAAATCAGACCCTCCGTTAATCAGCTTCGGGTAGGTCTGACCGACAATCACAATATCACTGCTATAACTAGTAACCAACGTAGCAAGCATAGAGCAATGATGTACCTTTCAAGTACCTAGGTAAGTAATAAAATAACTGAATTAAGTAAGCACTTACTGAACTCTTACCCGACGTCTACATACACTCTGCCTCTGTATAAACTCTGCCTCGGGCAGATCGGAGTTTTGCGGCGCAGTCGCAAAAGGCGACGTCTTCTATTCTATCAGCAGCATTAATAGCACAGAATAACTAATATTAGCGAGTACCAAAATACGCCAACGCAATGATTCGGCTGAAGGTCTCATAACTCTAAAATTTATAATTTTTTATCGAATAAAGCTCGAAAAAAGGTGTTGTTCGATGGCATGTCCTACAATTCCATTCAAATACAATTGGTAGCAGACTAATTATCAATAGTAGTTCGACGGTGTGGCGGTGGAGTATCGATGGATGGCTTCGGACTTAAATAGTAAGAGAATACCAAATGCCAAAAACCATTCAACTGAGACACTATCGACACTCTATTGGGGCTCCGTTAGTGCATTTGTATTTAGCAGACTTGGGCCATATGTTTTTCCATAAGGCGGTGTTTTGCGTTTGTGGAATTGCACATAGTTGGTAATTGGCGTAATTATTTCTACTAATCCGCAAAACACCACAAAACCTCGAGTTGGTGTAAATGGTGTTTCACGTATATGGTTTTATGTGTAACTAAAGGATCTCAATCCCATTGAAAGTTTGTGGCGTGAAGTAAAGAGGAGCGTTTTCGCTAAAAGAACAAAACTCTAAACGAGCTTTTCGATGCGTTTGTGGAATCGTGGAACGCCATTTCTATTGAAACGTGCCAAACTCTAATAAATATTAGCCTCGATGCCGCTTCGATGCAGTGCGGTAATTGCAAACAATGGCTATCCTACCAAATATTTATTTTTATAAACTACAGTGATACCTTCTACATCTACGTTATTCAATTCATTAAATTTAACTACCTGTAACTACATACCTATATTTTTAGTCGATACTAATTACAGTTTCTATCAACGCTGTATGCAAATATAGTATAGTATTATCACTATATGCTTATGAGGGTGCAGCGCGATCGCAAAAATTGACATAAGTTCAATGAACTTCAAAGCAACATCAATCATATTGATATCTAAAATTAGAACAATTCTGCTTTGAAGTTTCAGATCTAGTAATTTGATAGAGCAATGTTTTTATTCTGCGAAATGTACAAAACTTAAAATTTACTTTTTCAAGTGCGGAATATCAATACAAATATTTTCATGTAAGAATTATTGTTTCATGCGTAAAATTAAGAAAATTGTCGAAGAAAAATGTTTTCAAGAGTCATTCGATTTAGGTATTGTTTGTTATTGTTTAAAGAATTTGTTTCAAATTTCAACAAGGCCGCGACCTTGTGCAATGATCAAGCTGACTTACGTAAAGTTCTTTTAATGTATTTAACTAATTCAACGCATAGTACAAGTAACTTAAAAATACGTAAATTTTCACATTTTCGTGCAGGATCCCCTTAAATATAATTGACTGTAAAGTGAACCGTACACAATACACGGTATACACCACGATCTCAAGAAGTAACAACCTACAGGAAACAACGACGGAAATGGAACAGAGTGGAGACATTTTGAAAAGATGACACTATACGTGAACATCAATCAATAAAAAGTTTATTGCCTATTACAATAAACTTTTGATTTATATTACATTAATATATTAGATTTACAACATATCTAAGGTGATCATCAATCATCTTTATGGACGTAGGTACGTTTGACATGAACTTTTGAAAGTTCTCCGTGACCGTCGGTATAGTCAACACGGTTCATCATTTCAATTTTCAATAAGCGTCAATAATGAATGTTACATTACCTCTCAAACCCTTTTATTACGAATCTACTTACTAGCGTTAATTTAAATTACTTAGTCAATTTTATCCTGACGCGTAAATTAAAAGCATTTCTTACCTTTCCAATAATATGCGAGTGGTCCGTATAGCTGACATCGATCTTCATCGTAACACGGTTACTCTGTGAATGACATGTTCAGATTAGAAGCTCATTTGTAACAAGTTTTTTTTTAAAACAAATTAAAGTGTTGCCTAAAATGTTGTACTAAATATTATAAATGCAAGAGCACGCGAAAGTGTAGATGTGCGTTGTTCAGTCACGCTGAAACTGCTAACGGATTTAATGATTCTATTACATTTCAATCAAGACACACCGATTATTAAGAAATCTCTTACATCTCAAATGTGATTTTTGCGTAAAATGCCCATTTTTGCATTTTGTAGTAATTTTGCAGTTGTGTTTATCGTTTATATCGAAATAGGATAATAAATTCATGCTTAAAATTACAAATCTCCACTCTGCGAGAATAAGCTGAGTTCGGACGGCCGGCGCATCGCATTTTGTAGTAATTTTGCAGTTGTATTTATCGTTTTTATCGAAATAATTGTGGTGTAAATTTTGCTCAATAATATTATCGTAGCTTTCTACGATAAATTCACAATTAACTTAAAGCGATTTTCGAAGTTTTTTGGGTTAGAATAAGATTTTTTTTCTATATAAAATCAATGATATATAAAAATTCCGAGGCCGCTACGCACTATACGACTATATAAGAGACAACCTTCTAATTTTTGTATTTAATTTGTTTAGAACAGTAGGTACTTCAATCTAGGAGCCCAAAAAAGTGCCTTCCCGTCATCTTCCCGCATTTTATGAAAATCTTTCTCTGCAATTTTGGGCTTAATTAAAAAGTTAAGCGAGGCCGCTACGCACTATGCCTATAGCTATTCTACACTATTCAATAAATCAAAACTGTTAATGTATTTTTGTTTTTGAGAACAAGAACGCCAAAATTGGCCATTTTTAGCAAAAATCACGGTCGAGAGGCCTCAGAGTACTCCGTATTCGTATCTAATACAAAGAGGAAATCGATGGCGCAACGGCTAGTTCTGTTTACGAACCCGCCAGGTTCCCTAGATGGGTGACCAAATTAAAATCATCTCTAACTCCTCCGTGCTTCGGATCGGAAGGCACGTAAAATCCTTTGGTCCCGGACTCCCGGTTGTTGTCGTATGATGGCAGTCGTTACAAATCTACCAACCCGCTTTGGGCCTGCGTGGTCGGTTATGATGACCGAATCTCCCCAAGTGCTCAAGCCTTTGTCTCCTGCGTGGGACGATTGTATGCCGACGATGATGATGATGACGTATTAAACGAGCCACACGGGAAGGCAGTCGACACGTCAAACTGTCTCATCGGCATGCCTTCACTCGCTGCCATACATAATACTGAGCGAACAGTCGCCATTCGGGTTACAGGGCAGAATGTAATTAGCAGGTCTGCATGTAATCGATGCTCTTCGTTATACCTAGATTATAAATGTATACATTTTACGCCGGCCTTACCTATGCTATTTTTTATCACGGTCAAATACATACACTTTTTACCGGAGACAACAGATTCCTTAGCAGGTAAATGAAATAAAAACAAGTTGCTTGTTACCTATCTATCTACCAGGAGCAATGATCTACGTTACATGCAACCATTTCATAGCATACTCATAACGAACGAACTATAATCAATGTAAAGAAATGAAACACTTTTTTACGGAATAACTCGCGTTTAATTTACTATACTTATATTACCATTGAGCTAATTGTACCTCAATTAACTATATTACATAGTTTTTTTGTATATTATCCTTTATTATAATATAAAAAACTATGTACTAACCTAATATAATAAATTAAACGCGAGTTAGTCCGTATAAAAGTGTTTAATTTTAATGTACACATTAGTGCTCGCGTAAACCTCAGAAAACAATACAATGTAAAGAATATAAAATTGTAGCTGGTCAAAATTTCGAAATACCTAGGTAGTACAGTAGTTTTATCAAAATTGTTACTTACCCTAGTGTCCAGTAACTGCATAATTTTCTCTCGTGCCAGCTTTACATCGTCAGGTCTACCAGCGACTCTGACGTGAGGATCTGATAAGCACAATAAGCAAACATAAAAAAATAATCTATTCATCGGACGTGCTACGTGAACTTGGACTCTCGAAGTAGAAAATCTTACCATAAAATGAAACTAAACTGTTAAATTTACTAAAACTCGATTTTTTTATAATATCGTACACTAATTCATCATTATTACGCGTAAAAACCATTGTTAATTATTTAAATTGTACAAAAAACATATAAACATGTAAAACTTAGCTGCACTTAACGATCGCGCGCGCAAACTAAAATACGAATTTTGTAAAAAGCGCCAGCAAGTCTGGCGCCGTTGCGCACAGTCTAGTCTAGTAGGCGCCAACGCACCTCGCACCGCCAAAATTGTACGGGCTTGTTCCCGTTTTTAAAAAAAAACGTAATATTGATAAAATATCTCTTAATAAAATATTATTGCGTATTTTAGCGTAAAACAGAAATGCGTAGGATTGTAATGTACCTAGGGGTAAACCATAGAATAATAATGCTTTAGTTATTATTCTGAGGGGTAAACAATACTAATGTTAGGTCCCCAATGATTGGCAGTTCACTAAATTAACCCGAAACAAAACATTAAATAATTAACCTTTTATAAATAACCATCAAGTTACTACCTACTTTATTAGATAAAGTAACTTTATGATTTTAATGGACTGAGCGTCTGCGCACTATTATGAACGTAAAATCGAGCCGAGTGAGAGGCATAAAAAGTAGTAGTTAGTCTCTTTCTTTATAGTGTCCATTTTTCTCTAATATTTACTGGGATACCTACAACAACCAACAAAACTGTTACCTATTTAGTTTTATTTAGACATGACAATGTGTGTACCTACGAGATATCTACAGGCAGCCCAATTTATTTGTTCCGGCGCGCGCGGCGGTAAAAGGACCTAATGAAATCACATGCATTCGATTACAGGCTATATATACAGCCTGTAATAACTTATTTAGAAATATTGGCTGAATAATGCGATGAAAATTATTAGTTTTTTTTTTATTTTAACAAATAAATGACGTTGAAACTGCAAGAACTGTTTGCTTTAGTGATTTTCAGTGTCATGTCGTATCGTATAGCGTACTACTGTGTAACAGCGGCTCGGCTGGTGTTAAAACTACATTAATTTTACAGAAACGAGCATGAACCATCTAGAATGGGCGATTTTCCGAGATAAAAAAAAAAGAATTTGGTTCGTAAATGACTTTATAGATGGCGCTTAGCATAGATTAGTATGGCGCTTAAAAAGGCGAGTCCATGAAAAGCACGTGTATGGCTCCATAATATTTATTCCATTCGAAAATAGAAAAAGGTCCTGGATGTCTCAGGACATCTAGGACCTTTCATTCAGATGAAAATAGGTAAGTACTACTTTTTATTATTTTGGTAGACAAGCAAAATTGTAGAATTTATTACTAGCCCTTAGGTAGGTACGGCTCGGCTTTCATAAAACGCCATCTATCGAGTGTTTTTGAACTAATTTTTACTTTTTAATTTGGGCTGTCAGAAAATCGCCCATTGGATCAGGAACTTCTTTAGAATTCGTTTAGAAGATTCTTTTCTTCTTTTTGGAAGATTTATTTAGAATTATTTTTCTTGATTAATTATTGATAAAATCTGTGTCTTTATAATACTTATAGATAACAAAAATAACGTATTATGTCTTGGTGACTTTTAGGGTTCAGGTACGCTCTGGTTCCATCTCAGCCCGTTATCTCATCCTTGGGAATCCTATAAAATATAATCATGTAATATTATTACAATAAACCGTTAAAAGATAAAACAATTCAAAATCAAAATATCTTTATTCAGTAAGCTTAAAATAAGCATTTTGAATCGTCTAAATTTATTTTTTTATGGATTCATCCACCCCGCCCATTCAGGAAGTCTTTTAGCTGTGGAGAAGAACGGGCACAAGAAACTCCACAGCTTTATAATAATATAGAAGTAACGACATTTACAAAACAATATGTCGTTACCAAATTATACAATCAATAGTCATAAAACAATTATATAATAAAATAAAAGATAAAAACAAAAGTGAATCTAAAAGTTTTACTCGGGTACTATGAACGCATTAAAACAATGTGTGCGAAACTAGAGGAATGTTAATTCCATGCATTTTTGTCATTGATGTAATCGCTTAGAGTGTAATAGCCCTTTTCTAAAAGTCTGTCCTTATCATGTGTCTTAAATTTGTCAAAGGGCAAAATTATAACATCGTTCGGGATTTTATTGTAAATTATGACACTTTGTAAATGATCCATAAACTTTCTGAAGTCGAAATTTAGGAATTACAAGTTTATACTTATTTCTAGTATTTAGTTTGTGTATATTGCAATTTTTTTTTAAATGAGAAATATTTTGACGCACGTAAACAATACAGTTATAAATAAATTGTGATGCAACTGTAAGAATATTTATTTGTTTAAACAGCTCCTTAAGGGAGTCACGTGATCCTAGGTAACATATGGACCTTATTGTTCTTTTCTGTAAAATGAAAATGGTTTCTATATCTGCTGCTTTACCCCAAAGTAGAATACCATAGGACATAACACTGTGAAAGTAACTAAAATAGACTAATCGAGCAGTTTCCACGTCTGTAAAATGCCTAATTTTTCTAACAGCTTAAGCAGCTGAACTAAGTCTCCCCGCAAGGGTGCTAATATGAGGGTACCACTGTATTTTTGAATCTAAGGTAATACCTAAGAAAACTGTTGGATCAACAAGGTCCAACAGTTCACCATTCAGTTTAATTTTATTTACTATAATATTCTTTACGTTAGGTAGAGTAAAATTTATACATTTGGTTTTCTTCGCGTTTAATTGAAGATTATTAGTAGTAAACCAATTTAACACATCTGTTAGGTAGGGCCCTGTTGATGTCATCAAAACTATTTTTATTTCGATCAGTCTTAAATATCAAAGATGTATCGTCAGCAAACAAAACAATATTGCAAAAGTTTTCCGCATAAAAAGGTAAATCATTAGTATAAATTAAGAATAAAAATGGACCTAGTATTGACCATTGTGGAACCCCCATTAGCACAGAAGATCCGGATGATATGGATCCGTTCACGCTAACTTTTTGGATTCTGCAGCTGAGATATGATTGAATCAATTTCAAGGCATCAGAGTGCACTCCATAGTGTTTTAGCTTTATTAAAAGTTTTTATGTGAAACGTCTTTGAGTTCGGTAGTATAATAATAATAATATTTAGTTCATAATGTAACATACCCATACGGATACGACCCTTGATAGATATCGATAACAGCTAAAAATAAAAATAAAAAATTATTTGCTACGCACACACCAATTATCTAGCCCAACGCCCAAGTTAAGCTTCTTTTAAAATATGTTAAAATGGTTAACTATTTATCGGATAAATAAACTGACAGAAACCAACACCAAAAAACATAAATAACGCCTAGACTCGAAATCAGTTTAGAAAGACCCCAGAACCGGCGTACTAACCACTCGACCAAGGCGGAAGGTCGCCAAAATCGTAGAATCAAGTATTTATATTTTTTGTATTTATTTGCAAAATTCAGCTGATCTGATCTAATCAAAAACCAATATTTGCACCATAAACTTTTTTTGGTAAAATGCAAAAAACTCAAAACTCGAATGATTATTATACTAGCCCTTTTCTTTTTTAATATACCTATATCTGGACATCTAGCATTTCCATGGAACACGTATTTTGTTATTTTATCCTTTCATGCTTATTTAATGACGTATTCTAATAATAAATAATGGTGTTTGACCAAGCAAACCAAGAGTATTGGTTTTTGTTTTATCCGGTTCTGGAAATATTGATTTCTGATTCAGAAAGTTCTGGAAATATTGGTTTCTGTTCAGACAGTTTTGGAAGTATTATTTTTAAATAAAATAATGCCATTTTGTGATAACAACCATGTTTTTTATTTTTATGTAAAAAAACGGGATTTTTACCATGTTTGAGTTGTTGGTTTTGAGTCCCCATGTGAGTTTCAATCGTGAAGACGGATTTAAATAGTCGAATGTCTGGAATCAAGTGATTCAGTTATGTAAAAACCTCAAGAATCAAAACGGTGGCGCTTCTCGTAGTGATACTGTGAGTTATGTGTGTCGTAATGTCGTGAACAAGTTCGAGTTGACAGTGCGATCGAGAACAGTGGGACGGGTGTTGAGCGCAATAAACGAGCAAGAACATCCACCCGCATTTGCTGCAGTTACTCCGTGATCATGGTGCATGCAACTGCGCCGAAATATCGGGGACTCAAACCAACCAACAACTCAAACATGGTAGGTATAATTCGTTGTAATGTTTACTAGAAAAAAAAATCAACCAGTCTCAGGAAGCTCGAGTGGGGTCTCGGTAGCTCAGCGGTTAGAGCAGTGGACCGGCAATCCAAAGGTCGTGGGTTCGAATCCCACTCGAGCTTCCTGAGACTGGTTGATTTTTTTTTCTAGTAAACATTTTATCCTATATTTAAATAGCATTGTGAATGCAAAATTTCAACAATAAAATATCGTTAAAATGTATATTAAGACAGGTGTCAAAAACCTGACCGAAAGCACCCAAAAGTTTTTTTTTTTGTCTTTGATTGTTTTTTTTTGAAGCTCCGAGAACATACAACTATACCACCTTATGTAGGCAGAGTTAAAATACTTTAAACATAAAAAACAAACATTTATTGGGTTTTGATGCAAACTTCTTCTCTTCAAGAGAATATTTGATGATTTATTGGGTATTGAACAAGATTCTAATATTGTTAAATAACGTTATAACTTTGATTGGAACCATTGATTTTGAATGCTGTTTTTGAGGGAAATATTGTAATTTGAAACGAATGGAATAAGATTCGGGTAGATTTCAACATTTGTTGCTAGAAACAAAAAAAATTGAAATGCACGTAAGGGTCGTAAATATTGGTATTTGATCAGACGCTCCTCATATGTAACAACAGGCGTTAGAATCATGTTAATATTAGTAAATGATAATAATAAAAAAAGTACTTTTAATCTATTTTTGCACCGGCGGGCGCGCGGCGCGGCGACGATTCGCCCCTGCTTCACACGGACGCAATCTTCGATCAACGGACTAATTTATGTATATATAAAAAAAATCTTTTTTTTATTTCATAAGGACATTCTCCTGTCAATAACAAACACAACAAAAAAAGAATTAGCAAAATCGGTCCAGCCGTTCACGCGTGATGACGTGACCAAGGGAAATAGGGATTCATTTTTATATACCTATATTTTATTTCATAAGAACCTACTCCTGACAATAACAAACACAACAAAAAAAGAATTAGCGAAATCGGTCCAGCCGTTCACGCGTGATGACGTGCCCAAGGGAAATAGGGATTCATTTTTATATAATAAGACTAGCTGACCCAACAGACGTTTTCCTGTTTAATTATGAATATTGAAACAAATATTTAAAAAAAAGTGTTTTTTTTTTCTTTCATTAGAACCTTCTCCTGACAATAACAAACATAACAAAAAAAGAATTGGTGAAATCGGTCTAGACGTTCACGCGTGATGGCGTGACCAAGGCAAATAGGGATTCATTTTTATACATATAATATAGATATAGATACAGATAATTTGTGTTTTGTCGAATATTAATGTGAAATAATGGTGGATTATTTACTGTCATGTTTAGTGTTCGTGTATGTGCATGAGTGTTGGCAAATAAAACAAAACAGTGCAACATCACTTTTCAAATTCTCTCAAGAAGTCCGTGTGAAATCTCAATAAAGTCCCACAGCTTAGCAAATAGGGATCCATTTTTATATATTTAGATTTTATTTTTTTCTTTCATAAGAACCTTCTCCTGACAATAACAAACACTACAAAAAAAGAATTGGTGAAATCGGTCTAGACGTTCACGCGTGATGGCGTGACCAAGGCAAATAGGGATTCATTTTTATACATATAATATAGATATAGATACAGATAATTTGTGTTTTGTCGAATATTAATGTGAAATAATGGTGGATTATTTACTGTCATGTTTAGTGTTCGTGTATGTGCATGAGTGTTGGCAAATAAAACAAAACAGTGCAACATCACTTTTCAAATTCTCTCAAGAAGTCCGTGTGAAATCTCAATAAAGTCCCACAGCTTTATTAAGTCTCGAGGGGTTTAGGGGAATATCATTTACCATTAAACGTTCATTATCACTCAATATAATATACATAATCCAAAGTAAATAATTACTAATAGGTACCTTACTTGACACTGGCTAAATGTGCTGATCGCACGAAGCCATTATATAAGAGGAAAAAAAAACATCTTTTTTGGCGGCAGTTTTGAAAATGTACGGTAAGATAGTGACGAGTCTGTTAAAATTAGTAGGTTTGGTAGCTAGATTTAGAGGCGAAAAAGGTGATTTTACATGATTATGCGTCACCCAATAGTTTTATTTGATGTTGATTACTAATAATTATAATTTCATAGTGTATTGTTGATTGTTGATTCCGTTGTAATTATTTATTAAATAAATGTCAAAATTTCAATCACTAAAATATTTTATTGAAAATAAATATTGCATAATTCTAGCACACCGGAATTTTGGCCGAATTTACTACCTTAATTATTGTGAGTAATAAACTCGGCCACACGCCCAGCAACATTGCCCGAAAAAACTACGTCTAAATTTTAAAAGGGGAAATTCGGGCAAGGTTCAGTATTTTTGTGGCCGATTTGCCGCTTAAAGCCGTAATTGTCGCACTAAATAAGTGTTATGCTAAACGTAATTATGCGTAAATTTTGCTAAATGAAATTATTATTATTAATAATCTGCCTTCTTAAAAGTATGCCATTGGGAATTCGGACATATAAACATTCGACCAAATAATAATTATACTAAATCATTTTTATGCATTGAACATATTCCTTTAAAGAAAATTATGCCAAGTGTGTTATGCCAAATACAATTCGGAACAACAAAATTCTGCCAGATAGAGGGAACCCTGCCAATGATTGTACTTATTTTTAGAAAATAATGCCAAAGGTTCAGAGCGGGAAAAATAATCAAAAGGATATTCAGAGGCAGATCTGGAAAAAGCTTTAGAAGCTATAAAAACATATAATCACGACTATTATCCCCGAAGGGTTAGTCAGAGACTAGGCAATGAGGACTGCAAAAGCAGTCCTCTACAATAGTTCACTTTTCACCAAATATCGACTGCACATGTGCTCAGCGTGACAGGTGGTGAGCCCATCGCCGCTTCACGCTGTTGGATGTACTAAAGTGCAGTCTTTAGTCCGTTAATCGATTTTTACGACACCCAAGGGAAAAGAGGGGGTTGAAGTATTCTTTTGACACGGTTAATAAAAAAATGTTTGTTCATGAGAATTAGTCACTTGCTAGTAAAAGTAGGGTTAAAGTGCCAATCATTATACTGTTTACCTTAAGGCATTTTGTAATTATTATTATTTTACTATTTACTAGAAATACACCTACCTTTTTTAGAGCGCGCTCCTATCTTGAGACGAGTTGGCCAGTTAATTAAAGTGTTTGTTTCATTCATCACCTGTGAAGCGAAAAAAATAAAGGTTAAAATCATGTTCAGTATAATAGTACCTACCTATATTTGAAATGAAAAGGTTAATATGTTAAATAAGCTTACCCGATGAAAGAAAGCTTGCGCCGTTTGTGCTTCTTCCAAATTTTCTGTGAAGAAAACGTTAACAAAATTATTAGGTAAGTAAGTACCTACCTAAGTTCCTAATAAATATATTTTCTTTACTAAAAAATATATGTATAAATCAAAGTTTTGTTGTACCCGCGAGCATAGCTTCCAGTCGTCGTCTGTCCACACGAAATCTTTCTTGGTACACATCTTCAGCGCTGTTTAGACCAAGTATCAAAGCTAGTTTCTGAAGTTCTTCTGCTGACGTCACAGAATTACTAGTACCACTTTCAGAGGCCTAAAATGTTATAATTTTTAGATCAATGCAATATAAAATTATCGTAAAATTCACTTACGATTCCTAGCTTTTATATACCAGGATCTATAAATAGGGATGGTATGGTATTTTCATGCCCCATACGTTATCACATCAAAATGGCGGCTAGCTTATGTTTGGTCTAAAAGTGTCTATCTGTAAAATACTATAACAAATAAGATATAAATAAACTTTTTATTCTTACCTCACTCAACGTGTCCTTGTCTGAATTATTTTTAAATTCTGATAAATGAGTTTTCACAGTTAAAAAATTGCTAGATGCCATACTAGTACGTAATTAATTATTTATCCAACAATATAATAGTCAATTATAGTATAATTCCGATTTTATTAAATTTAATCAATAGTTAGGGTAATATACATAATTAAAACAACTTAATGTCTACTATTATTCGTTGTTTAGCAGAACAACTTCACCTCTGCCTAACTGAACCCGATTAGGAAATGAAACCGAGACGGTTATACATTTGGAAAAAAAACTTATTTTTTGTGGGTAGTTTTACTTTTTTATACCATTTTATTGTCTTTGGGAGAAAAATTACTGATAATAATTTCTAATAATTAATAATAAAATAATTATGTAAACCTAAAGCGTTTTATAACTTTTGTCAATAAAGCAAGGTACTTACTTACCTTTGTAAGAAAAATGGTCACTAGGAACCATGCCAACGCAAAACCTCCAACATTTTGTTATGCCTGGGGGCCTGTCTTCGATTAACCAATGGGACGTCTTCCCGCGCCGGACGTTGTTGAAAAGAAGACACCAAACTTAATTTGAATTTATTCATGTTTTGTTTCCATTACTTTTTAATAAAATAATAGCCTAAATAAAGAAAAATAAATTATAATCTAGTAACAAATCATTAAAAGTTACCTAATTGAAACAAAAATGTGCATTGTCATTTCAATAAAATAAAACTGTCTTCAACTATGCTGAAATTATGACAAGATTTCGCAGACCTACCGACTACAATCCAAACTTATCAGTGTAAAAACGAATGTCCAATAAACTCGTATACAATTATGAATAGAAAACTATTTCCTATTATTATTATTTTTTTGCGTACTTTATGAATGAAACCATTTTGCAAACGGGCGGCCGGAACGGAACGTTCCATTGAATTTATTTTGAGGAACGCCGCGTGAGGTCGCATCAGTCGGGTTTCTGCGCTTGCCGGTGTTAGTCGCGCGCCTTTCTCGACTCTAGAATTGTCGTATCTTATTTAACTTTTAGTATTTAGTAAGTTAAAATTACCGTTTTACAATCGTTTCTATAAGTTAGTGTTAACATTCTGTATTGGTGTGTTATTTGATAAGTGCGTTATAACTTTTTATTTCAGTGTTAAAAATTAGACGGTAAGTAATAAAAATATTAAGTTTATTATTTAAATCAAATAGATTCGTTATTCGTATGGCTTTGTTGTTGTTTATATGAAAAAAGTTACCGGCCTATCATAAGAAAAATATTTATCGATTCGATTAACAGCTGCTGGACAAATCGATGTTTTCTAAGGTACGTTTGGAAGTACCTTAAAAAACATCGTATTGTCCATGAGCTTAGATGAAATGATTTATTAAGTTATAGTCAAGAGAAATCAATTTAGTGTTTTAGCACATATAATGACACTAGTGTATTGTAAGTGTAGTAAAGTTAGAAAAAAAAAGAAACACAAAATTCTTTCATTTGTTTGTTAGAGGTTAGGTATTGATCGAGTACCTACTCCCGGTTCAGGGGTTTTTGAACCCTATCTGTAAGTTCATTGTATAGCAAATTGCATGGTAGGTAACAATGACCAAGCTACGTTATAGTTTTTGTGGTTACAGGAGGAACTTAGTAGGTATTAACTGTTTGAATTATCTAAACAAGTACCAACTTTATTAATAAATAATACACAGGTACCTACTTACCTACTTAGGTATGCAATTTAAAATACTCAATTCTTTAGTTAAACTTTTAAGCCAGCATCCTAAAAAGGTAGGTTCTAGGTAAGTACTAGTATAGTTAACTAGGTAGATATTTACTAATAAAAGTAGGTAGGTATCTATATTATTTACTAAGTTTTTGAATCTTTATGTTCAAGTACAAGTAAGTACATAAACATAAAGTTAACATAAAACGTAAAAAATATTTAGGTACTGGTAAATAGGGCCTCGATGCGTTAAGTCCGCCTTAAAATCACTACTATAGGATAGGTGTCTATAGGTCCTAAATGTCTACCTTTACCTAGGTTAGGTAGGTAGGTACCTACCTACCCGTAGATCTACCTAGTTATGTACCTACTTAGTTGGTATAAATTAAATAATATAGTAGGTAGGTAGAACTCACACACAATAGACCGTCACAATCGTTTATTAATATGTATGTTTGTCTACGCTACGAGAAGGATACCTAGAATTAATTAAAAAATGAGGTGTTAGGTCCTACCTACCTATTTGTAGGTTAGGTACAGTCAGCCTTAAAAGTAGGTTAAAACACTTTATGTCACATCACATCACACCACACCAACTAGCGCGGAACTTGAAAAAAAATGTTCATTTAATATTTTATAGCTAGGTAGAGCACATCAATATACACAAGTTAGTCAAATTTAGCACTTAAAAATTTAAAAATAAACTGTAAGTTTATATTTAAATATAAACTGAAAGTTTATATTTAATGCTACTATCTACTACTTTAGGGCCTACCTGTACAATAATAATTAATTGTACAGTGGGTTGAAAAAGTTAGCTCATGTAACAAATGATAGAACACATCAAATCACCATATCGTTACATTGACATTGACATATTGTGCTCAATGCAACGTGGGCTAAATGCTAAGTCCTCTTTGGGCAAAGACTTTATACATCATTGTCTTTGGGATCTTCTTTTTGCCTCTCGTGTCGTCACATCTGCTCGCTGTCGTAGTGCAGTGAGTGAGTACCGCTCTGTCGTCCCAGGTAGACAATATTATGTTTTTGTAGTTACGGACCTATTGTATTTATGAGCAACGAAGTGCACAACTGTTTTTTACTTGAAAATGAAGACATGTTATTGTTCTGAGGAAGACAATAAGAGTACGGTAATCATGCCGTGGCGCCCATAATGCCCAAAATCATGTTTGATCATGATCATAAACCAATGGCATAATACTTACAAGCCATTAACATTATTTTGATGTGTTTTATTTAATTTTAAAGTTCAAATCTCTAAAATAAGCAACCTGTTATTTAGGTACTTACTTACTTAAAAAGTATGCTTTGCGTAACTGCTGCAATGCTAGCTAGCTAGAGCGGAAGTGGACAAGGCAGTCAGCACTAGTTTTTTACAACTTCCACAATTCGATAACAATACTGTTCGATAACAACACAATAAAAAAAGGAACAGACTTTTTACCTATTCAAATTATTGCTAAAGTGATGTTGGTCTTTCATTTCTAATTTTGTATCGAACATCGAGAAATTGTAATACCTACTTACCTACTTCTATTTTTTTAAGTCCAATTATTAGGCGCATAGGTAGGTATAGTCTAAGATCTATTTAGATTTTTGTAAATATTTTGCACTTTGTAATAATACTCGTATGTTGCCTCCGGATCCTGACTGACAACGCGGAAACTGCGGTAATGCGGTTTGTAACCACATGACGGATGGTTGGCAAGCTTATTTTTTCTACGAAGCTTCTTTGCGTTCATCAAAAAATTTCCACGCTTATTTCTGAACACGCAAACGGGGCATAGGAATTACAAAAGCACGCCAAGCATCGCACTTTCGAACTCCCTAACTAATATGCGATGATGCCAAATCATTGAATTTGGCAAAACATGAGTATTGTCGTGTCCGGTGACCTTGACTGCCGTGCCCACTGAAATAGATTGACTGAAAATTGCTACGATTTTCGCGAGGGCCATGCGTGTGGGTGTGTGGCCGACACGCCTCTTGACTTTACACAGTACAATAAAAAAAAAACGGCTTGTTGTGCTCGGAATCGTGCAGGTTCCGTAACACAGATTAAATAATAGTGACTTCAAGCGTACGGTAGTCTAAAGAAATACGTAATTTCACATAGATTTTTGACTGTGACGGATTATCTGGCGTTTCTGAGCTACAAATATTATTATTGTAATTTATTCTGACGTAAACGCGAGTTAATTCGTAAAATAGTGTTTCATTTCAATGTGTTGTGTACGAGTGTACTTTTAAAAAATAATTAAAAGATTCTAAGAAAACATATTTTTAATGAAATACGTGATAATCATAAAATCTGGATAGTACCTATTAGTTTGATGAGGTTGCGATAATGACAAAGCCGATATGTAGCACTATCACGGAAGTTTGACGAGACGTAGAGCGCCGAACTCAAATCAGGCTGAAAAAAACAGCTACAGTTCACGGAAACGAAGGGGCCACAAGGGCCAACACAACAACCCACAGATGTTCTAGAAGCGATGGACATGACAATAAGGCAGTCGTAATATGAATCAATCTGAGCTGTTAGTAAGACTGACAGAAAAATAGGAGACTGCGGTAATTAATAAAGTAATGATAAGGGAGAGGTTTGAGAGTGGTATCTGATGCGGGACATTTAGAACAGATATAGGGTAAACCATGGATTATTCACAAACACGGGTAATATTTATAAGAAACTTTATAAAAAAAAAAACGAAGTCAATTCTTTTTATCTACCTAGGTACTCTACATTCTCCGTGACACTTTTCTTGCCCATTCATATTTTTCGGTAGATTTGACCTTTTTCAGTAATTCCTTTTCTCTTTTAACGTAAAATTATAAAATTCTGTGCACGTGATTTTATAATTATAAACGCATTTGAATGATGCTTTCGACTGTGCTAACACCATGAATTCGTTATTTCGTCCATCGAGATTAAATTAACGAAAACAATCGTTCCACATGAGCATTGTGACCTGGGATTGCAAAAAATATTGACACATTTTAAGAATACTAGTTTTTCTTTCCTGTTCTTCAGTTTTATCATAAACGTACCTATTTCCATTTTTCTTACATATCTTTAGCTTTCCACTTATCGGTCATTTCACTTTTAAGAACCTTGTCTTATGAATTGTAGGCATGCCGGGACAGATTACTAGCTTTCCGGGCCGGGACACAACGCTTCAAACCGGGACATGTCCCGGTGTACCGGGACGTAGGTATGGCAGCCCTAATCTAGATGCAGTTTGATATTTATCTAATTCATTTATTACCGAATACTAACGTAAATGTCAATGACTGTAAAAGTCGATCAGTGAAAGTGAAGAGAAGAATAATTAAAAAACTGTAAAAATGCTCCTCATTGTTTGTTGTGTATTTTCTGTAAATGTGTTTTTGTGCAATAAAGCATATAATTATAAAATACCCTGTATAAAGTTAATAAGTATTTGAAGACAGACTGGCATAAATAGAAGGAGACGACGTCATGGCTGGTATCAGAAGCCGTAGTGAGACTTCGTCAAAATCGTGGGTCTGAGCTGTTAATGTGGTGTCTCTATACGGCAAATTTTCTTATTACACTACGTACTCAAGGCACAGCATCTATGTTAAGCTTTTTAAATCGCGCCCAACGTATTATTGGTCTGAACAGTGTACCAGACAGAATTCGGCCTTTTTACTAGCATTAGCGTAGTACTAATTAGTTATTATGTGGCATTAGTTCACATTTAGACATGCTCCGTACTCGTTAAAAATTATACATTGCGAGCGACCGTAAAAGGCGCCATCATCATGACCCGTTACCGGCTGGCGCCAAACGATCTCGTCGCAAATTGTCTCGACGTTCATAATAACGGGGTATTTTACAATACTGACAATATAATTAATTTTATGCATAATAAATGCAAGGTGAGCCTGACAGACAGTGCGAAGTATCGACGCTTTCTCGTACACGTTTCTAAATCGCCACACGTGAAATATATGAAAAAAAAATTAACTTGATTGTTTATTTTATTATTAGCATGTAATCATTTCTTAATGGCCGATGTCACTTTCTCGCCTACCTGTCTAACATTGTGACTGTGAGACGTGAAATCTCGATGATCCTAATCTTAATTCGTCGCAATGTGGCAGCAATGAGCCATCGCACATTTAAAGATCAGCAAAAAGTCTTAGCATGTACCTACCGAATGCTAATTTGGAGGTCATTTCTGTTTGATAATGAGTAGGCCAATACTAAGTTGTCAAATCGCATTGCACAAACAGTAACAGTTTGAGGTTACCGTGATATTTTTTGTACACGCATCCGCTTTACATTCTACAAACGTTGAAACAGGTCTTAAAGGTTTCTTTTCTTTTTTCCAGAACCTTAAGTCATTCCAGCGGCAGGTGCTATGGCCAAAACAGAAAAGTCTTTTCCAAGAAACTTTACAGGTAAGTCTCGGAGATCACAGCGTGACTTTGAATTTGCGTTGGGAATCATTTGCCTCAGTCTGTTTTTGCAATTTATAAAGATCAAAGAGCGACTTTTTGTCAGATACGCAGCAGCTTTGGTATGGTTTTTGTTGGACGGGTTACAACGACCGATCCCACTTTGGGTTTTCCCTCTTCGAGTTTGAAACTTGATTTGTTTTCAATTAAAATGAGATATAATAAGCTATTATTTATAAATGTTCAAATTATAAAAATGCAGTCTTCTTCGATTTGTGATTTATTTTTACAGGACGTAGTTTAGCAAAAAGGATCCAACCCACAAGTTGGTCGAAAATGAGATATGTATGTCAAAATGGTCATCAGGGTCTATATTTCCTCTTAGCATTATAACTATAAGCAAAATTAAATTGTTTGACCTTATTTTTGATGCAGGTTACCATCCCACATATATGGCCGGTTCATTTTATAGTTTCGCAAAAACGATCCAATATCCTTGGATCTATATAGTAAAATTACCCAATTATAAACACTGATCTCGATTAAATACATCAAAAAAGAATCCAAAACACCTGGATCCTTTTTAATAAATGCCATTTACTTAAGACTAGTTAACAATATAAAAGAAAAAAACGATCCAGAACGCATGAGTCCTTTTTGATAAATGCTATTTACTAGAAAATAATTTACAATACTAATCACAGAAACCATCCAGGATGCTTTAATTCTTTTTGATAAATTTCATTTACTAGAAAAGAGTTCAAAAAATAAATCACAAAAACAATCCAGAAAGTCTAATTATTTTTGATAAAGCTATTTAGGTGAAAAAAGTTTACAATATTATATCATAAAAACTAACTAAAACTAACTAACTAAATCGCAAAAACAGCCCAGAATGGTTGGCACATTTTTTAAAAAAATTTAATTTTTTAAAATGTCGTTTCTTATAAATCGCTATACTGATTCAAAATCTTAATAGTTTTATTTATATGCTTTGCATATTTTATTAGAAAAAAAAGTTAAGGTATTTTAAAAGTCAATTTAAATTGTTTTTAATCTACCCACCATAAAATACCAAATAGTGTTTTAAAAACTTGCAACACTTACCTACTACTTGTGATCAAGCAAGATTGATTGCATTACAGTTAGTTTGGAAAATTAAAATTACTGTATAATAAGAGGGTTTACGCATTTCACTTTCCCATACAAACTTCCAAGTCGAAATTTTTAAAAACCATTGAGACAAATTTAATGAACCTTTGCATTTTAAAATAAAATACAGGGATCTAAATAGTTGGTTGAAAACATTCAAAACAAATGTTTATTTAGCTGAGTTATTGCGTTATCTCACAAACTCAGTTATATAAACCTTTTTTAAAAATGTTTTCAACAAACTATACAGGTCCCTGTATTTTACTCTAGCATGCAAAGTTTTATTAAAATTGGCTTACCTATTGGTTTTGAAAATTTCGACTTGTAAGTTTGTATGGGAAACCCAAATGCGTAAACCCTCTGAAATCTCTTTTTGAGTTTATCCCTAAGGATTCTTCTATAATAAAATAAGTCGCTCAAGAGGTAATGATAGCCTTCAAGAGGACATTGAGGGTTTTGGAGGAGAGCCCGATTTTAATATAGAATCACAAGATGAAAAAAAACAAGGCGAATGATTTAATGGTATATTTTTAATTTGACTTTCTAATGACAAAACAATATAAATAAGTAAAAATTGTAGACTGTAGCTGTGAGAAAAAGTTTAAAGAACCATAAAAATATAATTTTATTTAAATAAATTAGATGTTTTAATAAATCCCTTAATAATTAACTTTGCTGAATCGTTTTTGAGAATTACATCATGAGAATAACACAAAAGAAAATAACATTTATCAAAAAGGATCCAACCCCACTTTTTCCATAATAACTCCGTAAATATTGAAATGAACTGAATTCAATTTATTTGAATAAAAACAATGCATTTTTACAAATTATTTTTCACAAAAACATAAATATATAAATATTACATCTTTAAGCAATTACAGGTTAAACTTCAAACGTCGATATCTCAAAAGTGACATTATGTGGGTTGGATCCTTTTTGCTAAACTACGTCCAATTTAGTTAACGTGAGTATGATATAATTTGAAGTCGAGTCTGAATGTATACCACAGCCGCGCTCCTCGTATCAAACCACGTGGGTTGCGCTGGCGCATTTCAAGAATTGGCATGCCGCCACTTTGAAAATAAACGTCCGTAGTATCTGCGTTTGTTGTTCTTTCCGGTCTACTCTTTTCAATTGTAAAGGGTACGTTGAATGCTCTAAAGATAAGTCTTTCTACTATTGTGGGTTAGGGGTTCATTTGGATTTTTTTATCGTGTAGCGGGGATGATAATAAACAGTAATTGGCGAGTGAATTACCATTAAATAACATCAGCCCCGTGAGCACGGATCTTTTATCGACCGATAAAGTGACATTAGACGATAAAATTTGACAGTTCAAGTACTGCCGATGTCAATTTGTCGACGTCTTATGTCACTTTGGATCCGTGCTCGCACTGCAGGACAAATAAAATGACTCTAGATAAAGATGGAATCCTTTGAATTTCTGTCTCTAATTATTTAATAATTGTTGTTGCAGAAATAAATATTTTTCCCATTTTGCTAACATCTAAAGATTTCCCATTTGCGCATCTTTCATCATCAGACTATAACCGCCCATTGGTGGCACAGGGTTTCCCACATGGACAACAACACAGAGGGAGATTTGGCCATAACCCACCACGCTGGCCCAAAGCGGGTTGGTGGGTTTTAACGACTGCCATCTTACACCAACCACCGCACCGGTGCTGGCTTTACGTGTCTTTCGAAGCACGAATTCAATACTCTTGACATTCTTTGATTCAATACTCATCTCTAATCAAATTGATTGACTCCCTCTTTAGATTGGATTCGTCCTTCAATAATGAAATAAAAAGACAGAAGGTTCGCTGTAGGAAAGGAAGTGTCCGGATTGCGTTCACTGTCTCCACAATATGAGTGTTTTATGTGATAAATAATAGAAGCGTTTTACCCTGAAATAAAACGCATATTAAAATACTTACCTCACTGGAAGCTTTATTGAGATAGCATTTCCGTTTCCCGTCGGTTTTCTGTCAATATTTCCTACCTTTTAGCCCCCACTACTTCCGGCTCAGTGGCGATACCTGGCAGAGCGCGCCATTTTTTAGTTTTGCTAAGTCCTAGCGCGCCATTGTGGCTCATTGGCTCAATTACACAAGGCAGGTATTAAAGTGAAAGCTTCCAGTGAGGTAAGTATTTTAATATGCGTTTTATTTCAGGGTAAAACGCTTCTATTAAATCACTTGACCGTCACTGGAAGCTTTATTGAGATCTGTTTGTTTTCGCCTGGTGATGCCACTGAATGTTTGAGGAAGTAAATGGTTAAAATATTTTATAAATGTTCCTATTTTATAATTAAATGATACATGTCAATAGTTGTAATTTATTATTATCTATTAATAAATTTAAAGTCTGAAATAGATTTTAATTGGTTGTAAAGTACAACAATTTTTTTATTTCAAACGAATGTATGCTACAAACGCCAATGTGACTTGTGTGGGTAATGTAAATAAACAACAGTTTTTATATAACTGATTTTTATTTGTACACACATTTATACACGTGTAAGCCTTAAACATTTGCTACAGTAATTAATTATTTATCATGATCCGAATCATTGAACTGAGGAATATATGAATATTATAATTAACAATTATAGCTATCAATCAACCGGATTAAACAAGCGACTTAAATTTTTGGATGTTTTCTCTTTCATTACTTCCCGTTGGTAAAACTGCCGAAAAGTATTTGCTGAACGCCAGTTTCCACGAGCCAAGATTTCATCTAGTGGATGATTATCTAACCAATTTTTTGATGCCACAGCTGGCCGAAAACTGCCAGGAGTAGCCTTAATTTTTGCCTCCTTAAAAATAGTCTTTATCCAACCTGCTATTATTGTACGTGAAGCTGGCTTAGCCACGCCCCTAATTGTAATAAATAAATTAAATGTTTTTGTTGCTTTACGTCTTTCATTACAATTGTTTTTTCAATCCATTAAATAGGATCCAGCTTTTGATTGATACTGTTCGACAGAAGTTTCCAACCAGACTGTCTGTCATCACTACTGTCAGTTTTTTAACCATACTGATGCCAAAATATTACAGTGTCACTCGATTTTGTGTAATGACTTTGATCAACACTAAGTAACGTTAGGTCATGTATGCGACGATCTGAACAAAGCAAGAGTAATACCGCTGTATGTCGTGATATTTGAAAAACATTATTTTCATCTAAGGTATATTTTTCCAAAAAGGAAATTAGTTCACTCACATTCCAAACTGGGGGCTTCGAAGATTTTGGTTGTTTTAAGGCAATTTACTTTAAAATATGTTTTACAAGAACGTGTGAACTTAAGTGACTCGACATATCAGCGTTACATAGTGTAGAGACAACAGATTTGTGTAAAAGTATTGTATGACAATTTATTTTTTAAAAAGAGGTCGGACAGGAACTTAGCTAATTGCGACCCTGTAGGGTTTCTTGGATCAACGTTATTATGTGTAGTCCATAAAAGCCAACGTTTCCATGCAACTTCATAAGTTTTTAAAGTAGATTCCCGCCATGAGTTCTTTAACAAAAGAAGTGTTCTTGGTTCCATGTCTCTGTGGCTTCTGACCACCCCCACATTTCCAAACCTCGAGTATGATGTTCTCGACTTGCGGAGGTGGAAGGCCGGTCGATGTGTCCATCAGATAATTCTGTAAATTTTTTAGAGTTAGAGGGGCTGCAAGCGCTCGGTCTTTTAGATCTGCGCGCCAAAATACTTTCTCCCACCGTGGAACCACTATTAAAAATATCCCCGATGATCGTATCAGGTGATTTAACACTTTGGGAACCATGAATGGCGGTGGAAATACCCACGCCAGAGGGTAATGCCACGGGACGCTGAACGCATCGTGAAATAGGGCTTGAGGATCTGTTAGATCCCGAGACACGTAGTTGTGAACTACATGAGCTGTCGCCGATGCAAACAAATCTATGACCGGAGTCCCCCATTTCGCAAACACCATTTCTAGACAAGGTGGTAGCAGATACCATTCCGGAGGTCGTCGATAACGTGACAAAAGATCGGCACTGCTGTTGTATTTGCCTGGCAGATGGTGTATGTTGAGATGTATTTGGTGTTGGTCTACTAATTTCAGAATGCGATACGTTATTTCCATCAATGTTTTCGATTTTGTTCCTCCTTCTCTGCGCAGGTGAGCGACAGCAGTTTTGCTGTCGCTTTGAATTAGAATCAAGTTGTGACTCAAACTTTGAGCATGCCTCTGGAGAGCGTACAATATCACTAGCATCTCTTTCTGGTTGCCGTGTAATGTCTGCTCTTCTTGTGACCATCTGCCTGACAACTCTATGTTGATTAATTGCGCTCCCCATGCCAGATCCGATGCATCCGTCACCAAGAAATTCGTTGAGGATGGGTAATGTAGTGGAGTTGACAGAGGACAATTTCGAAGCCACCATTTCAGCTCGTGCAGGACTTTTGGCGGTAGTATGTACGTTTTTAATGATGGATTCAATATTGAGATCACGAACATTATCAACTCCCGATGATTTAATCGGCCTCTTGGTATTACAAAGCTGGCAAAATTCAGTAACCCTATTAGTTTCTGTACATCCTTTAGAGACATTTGTGACTTTCTTATCGCTTGGCTTACTTTTACTTTTATTTTTGCAATTTTTTCTTTTGGTAGAGACTTTAGATTCTCCCAGGGTCGCCATTCCACACCAAGATAGGTTATTCGTTGCTGTGGGCTCAGAATTGACTTTTCAAAATTCATTTTCCAACCCAATTTTTGTAAAGTTTCTATTGCAATATTGACATGACATGATCTCGGAGTGTGTCTACGTTCTGATGAACTATCAGGAAATCGTCCAAATACACTATTATCCTTAAGTTCCACCTGTTTCTTAATATTTGGGCCACCCAATTTGTAAGTACAGAAAAAATTTTGGGAGCTGTGCTCAGACCAAACGGAAGGCATGTTATTTCTAACAATTCTTGGTTGTAAATTATGCGTAAAAACCTTCTTTGTGACTCTGTTGTTTTCAGGTGAAAATAAGCCTGGGATAAGTCCAGCTTGCACATCCAATCTCGAAGTTGAAGAAAATCCGGGATGCGATAAATGTTTATCAAATGGAATGGCTCTGGTTTTATGTACTCGTTTAGGGCTTTGAGATTGAATATGGGTCGGGCTGACCCATCGGGCTTTGGTACCAGAAATAGCGGAGAAATGAAACTCGGTGACTGAGGAGCTGTTTTCAAAATGCCTTGCATTTTCATTTTGTTTACTATTGTAGTCATTTTTTCGAAAACCGGAGTTTGAAACGGCCTTTTTGTAATATTGGGATAAATTAGTGGGGGTTTCTGAGAGAAAGGAATGCGATAACCTTGAATTAATTTTAATATTACTTGTGGTGCCCCCATTTCCTGCCATTGTCTTTGATAGTGTACTAATTGACCCGCTTGGAACTCCTCCCAGTCATTTATACTTCTTTGTATTGTCTCTGGAATTTCGAGTAGCATTTGAGCGTCCTCGGTTATTTCCACAATCGGGCCGCGAACCTCGGTTGTGAAATGAACCCCTTTTTGTATTTTTATAATTACCAAGAGTATTATCAAAAGTCTGGCCTCTATAAGAATTTGAATTCTGTTGGTATACACCCCGCGAGGGTGGGTTATTAGACCTCTACAAATACAAATACCTATTTGTATGAGTAGGGTTGCCTGACTCATAAGCCACGTAAGAAGTTCCACGCGATGGAACATTTGCCTTTCGTAAACCTTGACCCCGCGAGAGTCGGTTTGATTTAAAGATATTATCTTTAAAGGCCAAAAAGCTTTACGTACACCGCCGGCTTTTTCAAGCGTTGAAGTTAAAGAATCTGAATTAAAAAGGTATGTGTGGGATGGTGGTATTTTATTTAAGGCAGCCTTTACTAAGAGATCTTTAACATGCTTAGTAATGTTTTCTCGTCGCATTTCAATTGGTTCAGCTCTATGGCCACACACTAATTGTAAAAGATCCGACGATATTTGATGTAAATCTCCCTTAAGAAACAACTCTTCAACCTTGTCGGTTAAATTATCAGAATTAACATCAGTATTTTTAGACCACCAAATAAGATTTCGAATATTTTCTTGAAATGATTCTTTTTGTTTAAGTATGCCATGGGTGATTGCTGCGTACGCTTTTTCAGTTTGTGCCAGATGGCGCAAAGTATCGTACATTTTAATCTCATCATTTGTTTCCAGGTCAACGAAACCTGGGTTATGATTATACAATTTTTGGGTGTCATTATATCTAACATCTGCCGAGGACGCAGTACCAAAGCGTTGTACTTCGCTTAACATTTTTAGAAATTGATCTGAAGTTTTTGGCACGGTGGGCTCTTTTAGTTTTGTTTCGATATCAAAAGTAAAATTTAAATCTAAATTATCGGCCATTTGTAATTTTTTGTTAGAATTATTTTGATCATATAGTTCATTACTAACTCCAGACAAAATAGAAATGCGCTCATCATAAGCAGTGTCATTATAATTATTGTTAGAATGCATAAAATGATTACGCAGTTCACTCATTTCCTTGACTAATTGATCTATCTTACGAGAAGAATTATGTGTGCGCTTACTTCTTTTATTGCGACGCCGGCGTGAGCGTTTCCGCTTGTTGTCGGATGACGACGAACTTGAAGAGCTGCTGCTACTGCTACTTGAGGATTTGCTTCGACTTCTTTGGTCCCGGTTTCGCTTGCGATTTTCTCCACTGGGTCCAGCAATCGGTTGTTGCTCAGATGTCGAGTTAGGTCCATTGCTATAGCTAAAGATAGAATGCTATTAATTTTTTTTTTGTCGTTAATAACTATTTTGACGATAATTTAAAAATTACCAGTTATTCTGAAGAAAACTTTTAAATCACTATATAATTGGCAGTAAAAGAAAACCCATAAAAGCACTTTGTATTACTAATAATTACTAATCACGTAATTATTCATGATTACATGATTACATGATTCATTGCTTTTACTAAATAAAGATTGTATTAAAAGTATTCATTTTTGATTTACTAATTAAATACGTGGGTGGGTACCCAGTAGCGTTTAAAATAAAATCACTTCTTTAGGACAAAATTACAACTATGTCCGTTAGATGAATCATGTCTTTAGTAAAAGGACACCTGTTTAATTTTAAGATTCCATTGGAATTGTTTGTCTTTATTCATTTAACATTGAAATTGAACGGAAAAAACCGTTAAACGTTAAGCAAACATTTATTACGTACTTACAGTTTTTTGTTACTTTCACTGATTTTAACTTATTATCAAAATGCACCAGTACACTGAGTAGGAAATTCACAACGATTCGGTTGGAAGACCGCTGTGCACGTTTATCTCGACGGGAACTAAAACGCCAATGAGCCACAATGGCGCGCTAGGACTTAGCAAAACTAAAAAATGGCGCGCTCTGCCAGGTGTCGCCACTGAGCTGGAAGTAGTGGGGGTTAAAAGGTAGGAAATATTGACAGAAAACCGACGGGATACGGAAATGCTATCTCAATAAAGCTTCCAGTGACGATCAAGTGATTTAATGATGATTATACTTACCTATATCAACGTAATGCAAAGTACAAACAAGTAGGTATAAGTGCTTGGGAATTTATTATACCCACGTGCATTTGCTTCGATATCAATCCATTGAAGTTATTTGTTATTGTACTATTGTTTTAAGTCGAACATTATAAAATTATTATAGTGTACTCAATAAAGAAAGACTTGACATGAAAGTACCTATTTTGAATAACACCGACTAACTTCTAACATTTAATTAATATTAATTTATTTGAATACTTTTTTGTAATTTAGCTTAAATTATAAGTTATGGTTTATTTATTTTTCTTCTGACATCTTACCTTACCGTTTCTTCGTTCATGTCACAAAGGATATAGTCAGTTTTTGAGTACCTATATGTGCAAGTTTTATTCACTATTCCATAACCCGCAATAGGCCAGCGAGGTTGGTTATGGCCTAAAATCCCCTTATGTGAAGTCGTCCTTTTTTGGCTAGGTCTGCGCCGTGCCTGCGCCCGATAGTGGGACAATAATAGGCTGATGATAAACGAAAACTAATTTATTTACGGCTTTATAGCAGCGCCTGGTGACAACCATGGTGAGTGACTTAGCCATACTTTCCGCCTTCACATTAAACTATCTAACAAGGAGGTGGTACTCAAATTACAGAAACAATAACGTTTTGTCCCTAAACAGTATTTAACGCAGTAGCTATTGATTCCCACGCAAAGCCGTCTGGTTTATGGCTTGTTGTGTCTCGTGTCCTATTATTTGGTCATAACTCAACACTGAAGAGAAAGTATGGAAGGAAACCTCCCACGGCAGACATTAGACATGTCATTATCACGTTAGAGGACATTGCTTTTATTATAATTGGAATAAGAGGACATGCATCCTTGGACATGTATCCTTGATGATCGAGCTGTTTAACGAATGATAAATAAGTATTATTAAAAAGAATATTCGTGGACGTTCAAGGTATGTGTATTAAAAAATATTAATTCTAAATTTGTGGAGTTTGAGTAATATTTAATACAGTTTTATTAAACTCTAAAAGTGACCACGTGGTTTCTTAGGTCTTGAGGTTCTTTAGCTCTTATACTATTGGACTTCCCATATTCCATACTTTTCGATTTCAATTGCTCTACCTATATCAGTCAGTCTTAGAGCATTTTTTTATTTTTTATTACTTGCTCCTACATAATCGGAGCCTATTTTACGCTAATTCTCTTTGTCACTCTGTTCATCATTTTTGCCTCTCGTACTTTCATACCTCATACCACACATTCATCCATCACCATTCATTCCTAGAGCGGTGGGTGTTCCGCATTTACTCCCTATGCTGTCTATCTCTTTCCTTTATTTTATTCTTAATCGGAGCCTATTTTACACTAATTCTCTTTGTCACTCTGTTCATCTATTATGCCTAGTACTTTCATACCGCATACCACACATTCATCCTTCACCATTCATTCCTAGAGCGGTGGGTATTCCGCATTTAGTCCCTATGCGCTCTAAGCAGTACATTGATTGGTAGAGTGTATCCACAAGAAGGTGAATTTTGCTTGGCTATTGATTAATCAGTTTTGGGATTCCAATTAAAAAAACATAGAACCTACATTATATTCAAAGTAACGTAAGTTTTAGTAGTAAATGTAAAACCATAAGTATGATTGAGACGTTTGTTACCTAGCTGTTACTACTTGCTACCTTGCTAGTGAGTAAACAATACATCTATCTAGCGGTCCATGAGTGATGAAATTACACGATCGGCCAGCAAAAACCCGTTGCAAATGTGACACTTATGTCTGAGTGCTAAGGTCGGAAGATCTGCAGTGCAACTATGTTGGTCCACTAAGTGGCTTACCAGCTAATTACCGGTGCTAACGGGATGAGTTTCCTTACTGCTGGGTGGTCGTATAGAGTGCCACTCAGCTCCGATGTTAGCACACGCATTACACTCCATAGCATTGCACCGTTCAATGTAAAAAAAAAATTTAAATTAAACTTATTTAAAAATAGTTTTCTTTTTTCGTTATAAAATATAACATTGTCTGCGTAACGGCTGCGAAAAGACTTGAGTCAAGGTTTAAAAAAATTGGGTACAATCAGCGATCACTTTAGGTCAATGGGTACAATAACGTGTATGGAAATTGAAGACCAAAACGTAGGTAGGTAGGTATAGTACACTTACTTACTTAGTTACCTGACCTGAGAAAACGCACACTTTTGTAGGTTAGAACATTTGAAAGATAGATTATTATTAGAGAAGGTAGAGGACGAGTAAAGACAAAGGCACCAAAGACAAAAATAATGATTAATTCCACTGCTGTGCTCGGTTGTTATTGCAATGCAAAATATCTAAGTAATAATATCAGATAATTTATTATTTGTATTTTGTTGCCGTACCAAATAATTAAATCTATTCTGGCCAAAATTCTGGCATTATTTATACAATTGTTATATTACAACAGTGTAAGTAATTGTTAGATTATTACGTTCCAAAGCTGTATTTGTAAATTCGAATGGCCAAAAGAGATATTTCATATTTCATACTTTCAAAATTTGAAATAGAATAAAATAGACAGTCCGTTTATTATTTCTTCGCTTCAATTATGGAATTACCTAGATACTACTGCGACTTTTTAAACACCCGCCGCGCCCGTATCGCGTGATGAGACCGAGGATGTTTTGGATAAATCCCATCCTATTTATTGCTTACGTTATGAAAGCGCCCGCCATTCGACGTAAGTAATGCATGGCATATGAAGTGTAGGGTGATCATTGTCAAAGTAATTTGAAGAAACCTTGACACTTTCAAGTCGTATAAAATATTTTAATGGAGAATCTATCAAAATTAAACACGGCTTTATCATTTCTAATCTCTCTGTATGTAATAACCTTTCCCTATTCATAAAATTAAAATGTTTTAACTGTGTTTAACACAAGGCTGACATAATTAAATTAACTTTAACATACTGCAGTTATATGCCTGTATTGCTCGTCTACCACCTCACGTGTACGGAGATTGAATGTAATAAAAAAACGTGATCGCATGAGTATGACACCTTGACTTAGGTTAAATCGCAGGAAGTTCTTACCGATTAGCATAAACTAGTAATATTATTGCATTCACATAGCGGACTTGTAATAAGACCAGCGCTAACAGCTAAAAGTCTGAAAGTAAATTAGATTAAAATTTTCATCACAGATCACATCACAATCTTTTCAAAAGTTATTAAAACTCTAGTCTGTCGCACTATTTATAGTTTGTTACCGCAGAACGAAAGATTTGCCAATTTTTTTTTACACATTCTAAGCGTAGATGACGTGATCATACGTCGTCTGAGTTATTATTACGTCTTTTGAATAATGGGTTGGCTTGCAAAAACAACAGACAAGCACATTGACACTCTCGTGACGTTAAAATACATTTAAAACAGTTTACAATTTACTTTTAAAACAATAGCACAGATACAGAACTTTTTAGCTGTCGCGCGGATGTGTTATCCGAACTGTGTATTAGTTCGACTTGCATGCACGTGACCTCAGGGTTTTTCTTTTTCATAAATCGCAGATAGGATTTTTTTAAGCATCATCGGATTGTATTTTTTTTAAGGGGGTTCCGCACGATTGCGAAAACTGACATGGTCTCTTATTGAACCTCAAAGCAAAATCAATCGTATTGATATCACAGACGTATTATTATACGTCTGTGAATTCTGTGATTGATATATAATTAGAATAATTCTGCTTTGAATTTTCAGACCTAGTAATTTAATTAGTGCAATGTTTTTACCTATCTATATTAAAAATTAAATTCAATTGTTTTTATTAAATTAAATTGTAATATTTTACTAACATAGATAAGAGAAAGTGTTACTAACAGTCTATGGGCAAAATATGTCTGAAAATAAATATTTTTTATTTTATTTATTGATTTATTTTATTCTGCGAAATGTGCAAAACCATCACGCGCTTGTGTTAAAAATTTAACGATTGCAATGCAACTGGCAGCTAGACTTTTACTACTCTTGCAGGTTGCAACGGTTAATAGACGAATAGTCTTATTTACTATGGTTCTCACATCGCTTTACTAAATTTATGAATACATCTATTAATATCAAATATCAGGACGAAACTTATTATTGGGTGACTGCTACTGAGATGACTAAGTCCAACTCGCACTTAAAGGTTTTTGGTTTATTTGTGACATGACTTTCGAGGTTTGACCACAATTTGCGGTTCGTTAAACGTATCGCGACCTTGTGTAGTAAGTTGTGTCACATATTGAAATTCGTCAGCCGATGGCGGGACCATTAAACTTTGCGTAACAACTATCATATTCATGAATATATGATAATACGTCTATATTCACAGTATTCACACGAAACCGGTCCACAACTGGGTTAAATTAGGAGTGCACAAATTAGATTCCCACGTATTTAAAAGCGGTCTTTGTATTTAAATTCTATACGCATTATAAAAGTGAATTTGATGAATAATTCATTGAGGGCCCTTTAAGTAAGTAACTGTTATATTATGTGCTAAACAGGTCTATTAAGCTTACTCGAGGAAGATTCGTACATTTTAACATGACGTCTTGATTAATTACTCGCTTTTAAAGGAATTACGTGTAACATAGAAAAGTTAAAAAGATGGCTACCTCAGGGGAACATTAAATATTACGAGTAACGATTGATGATTTGATCACTAACATTGTGTTAATAATATCATCATCAATCTAAATAATAGCGATGCTACTTCGGTATCTTTGAACAGTCCATGTCAAAAGGTTTCGGTATTTTTTTTTTACTGATTTTATCTTGCGATCAGCCTTTAGACTATTGAGCTTGTGTTGACTTTTGGCAAGTAGAATCAATTCCCCATGGGCATAATTGACAGGATCTATAATTTTCCGCCTTTTTCACACACGATACTTTTAGCAATGGCGATCGGCGATTTTGCGACTGGCATCGCGTTTTGGCGACTCAGCGTTCGATTACAGTATCGGAATCGCGAGTTTCGCGATTCAGTCAGCTTCTAAAAAGCGGCAAAGTGCGCGTCGGACTCTCCCATAAATGGGTTCCGTAGCAGCAAGTAACATCATATAAAAGTTCTTGTAGTTCGTTGTAATTTTGTTCGATGTTTTAATAATAGTGTATCTTTTTTAATTTTTTTAATTTATGACTACTACTTTTTTATTTATGATACTATTTACTAGATCGTAACGTATCCATGGTATGAGTTTGATGAAAACAAAATTTTTGAGTTTCAGTTCTAAGAATAGGAAACCCCCAAAATTTATTGTTTTTTTTTCTATTTTTGTGTGAAAATCTTAATGCGGTTCAATCTACTTACCAAGTTTCAACAGTATAGTTCTTATAGTTTTGGAAAAAAGTGGTTGTGACATACGGACGGACAGACAGACAGACAGACATGACGAATCCATAAGGGTTCGTCATTTGCCATTTGGCTACGGAACCCTAAAAAGCGTCTAAATCGCCGATCGCCGCTGTTAAAAGTATCATGTGTGCTCTGGCTCTCACTATGTCCGAAAACGGTTAAATGTAAAAGTGTTTAGTTATCAAGAATAAATCATTTGTTATTAGCCTATTACGCACACATTAAAACGTTTACGCAAACGTTCTATGATAATTTAAAGCGACAACGAGACGTCACTTCACTAGTTGCCAAAACATTACGATTCGACAATGTTGACGAAAAGTCTCGCCTTCAATCACATTACAATAACATAGGTCTGAACTATTATGCAATAATGAATTGCGTGTGAAATAGTTTGATGCGAGTCCACGGTTTATGTGATAGTTTGGACAAGTGTCCTTTGCAACTGTTATTATTATCTACTTATTACGAAACTTATATAATTAACATTAAATATCTGACGAAAGTATTGATATACACAATATCATAACAAAGTTATAACTGTATCGAGTTTGTGCTTTCTTACCTTTAACATTTTACTACCCTGGTACTGGTATATACTTTTTTTTAAATAGCTGGCTGCTCCCGCTTATTGGCAGGTTTTTGTTTGTCTGTTTTTGTTTTGTTTACTTTTCTAAGGGATTAATAAGCTTGAGCTTTAAGAGCTCTACATTTCTATCTTTATTTCTTTTCATAAATCTTTTCTTTAATTTTGCTTTTTCTTTTTTATCTCTTTTCTTTGTTATTCACATACATTTCTTAATTCTAATACATTTCTTTGCTTTTATTATAACAATTCCTTTTACATACACACATCAAAAGTGTCTAGGGATCAAGCATTTTTATGCGGATTTCTTGAGATTGAGATGTGGCTTTGTAATAAATTTATGATTTTATAAATTTATATGGATCCTTTTTTGGGCATTTCATAATTTGAAACAGGAACTTTCAATCAATTTCTAGTAAAAGATAAAAATCAGCTATCAATATTTTCCCTATAAAAACATACAACGCATTGAAGACATTATTAGTGCTACTGTTTCCCTACTACTGATTAAAACCAACGTTATTATGGAGCGGCGACGTCATTTAAGCAGGGAAGAAATGCTCAGAGCCGTGGGAATGATAGAAGCTGGTTCCCGGCAACGTACTGTGGCTTTAGCTCTGAATACAAGTCAGAGTGTTATCAGTCGACTTTGGACACGTTACCGAAGCACTGGTACCGTGGCTGAGCGCCATGGAGGACGGTATCGCTGCACCACACGGAGACAAGACCGATACATTCAAATCACAACTCGAAGAGCTCCAACAATAACCGCCATGATGTTAGCCGTGAGGCTTCATCACTCTTCAGGGAACTTAATTAGCGACCAAACAGTCAGAAACCGCTTGCATGAAGTGAACCTTCATTCCCGAAGACCGCTAAGGGTACCACCTATAGCAATGCACAATCGTAGGATTCGATATCAATGGGCTCTTGAACACAGAAATTGGGCAGAAGAACAATGGCGTTTCGTGTGCTTTTCTGATGAGTCTCGTTTTGGTATGAGACCGGATACAAGACGTATACGACACTGGAGAACCCCTGGACGCCAACAGCGATTAAAATCCTGCCAGGAAGTCCATACTTATAGTGGTGGAACCATCATGGTATGGGCGGGTATTTGGATCGGCGGAAGAACTGAGTTGATTTGGATCAGAGGCAACCTCAACGCTCAAATTTATGCTGAGACGATTGTATCAGACGTCATCGTTCCTCTACAAGTGCAAATCGGTCCCTTATTTCAGTTAATGCATGATAATGCACGACCGCACACCGCAAGAGTTGTAAGACAGACTCTCGCCGCAGCTAACATCAATGTCATGCCCTGGCCTGCTCAGTCGCCAGACTTGAACCCGATTGAGCATGCATGGGATATGCTACAGAGAAGAGCTCTGCCGAATATGGAGGGTATCCAGTCGCAAGAAGACCTTTTTTTGTTGTTGCAACGAACATGGGCGGCCATTCCACAGCGTGATTTGGATGAACTCATTTTGAGTATGCCAAACCGATGTTCTTGTGTTGTTAGCGTTCGCGGTAGAAACACGGATTATTAATTGTTTAAGTTACCCAATAAAATTTTAAAGAAAACTGTTATTTCAGTCTTTTTTTCGAACTTTAATGTTAGTGGTTCAAATGTCAAAAATCCCTTTATTAGGAAAATGGCAAATTTCTTTATTAATGCAAAGGTGACTTGGTTTATCGTTACTGTAGACAAACGAAAACACTTTATTTGATGAATCCTTAAAGAAAATTTTAATTAATATCAATCAGGAGAAAAGTTATTGCAAAAATATATGTTGATCCCTAGACACTTTTGATGTGTGTACTTATGTACACAATAATCTTAAGTTTCTAATTGAGTTTACATTAATGTCTTAATTATTTTATATAATAACATTTTAAGTTTGTTTACTTATTGATTTCCTTCCTTCTGTTGACACATGTATGTATTTATTATTTCTATTTCGCATATTGTTTAATACTAATTAAATAGCTTATATTTTATTACTTTCCCAATTTTAATCCTGCCACTATGTGGTCTTGCTAAATTTCTTATTCTAATTAATATCCCAATTCACTCAAATTATCCTTATTTCTTTTATTCTGGTATATACTTACTTGTTGAATGATAAGTCATGCATGAGTTAGAACGATAGCTTGATTTTTATAATGGAGGCCTTTGCATAGCAGTGGGATAGTACCTACACAGGCTATTATCGACTAATAAACCTAATATAACGCCTGACAAACCTGAGTTTGTGATTAAGTTGAAAATGAATTAATAATATTAATTACACATTAATAAATGTTAACAACATAATAATATCATTTACATGAACCACCACAAGACACATCGTGACTAACCAATAGCACTGGCATTGTTGTGGACACATACGATAGTACTTGTACCGGAAATCTACTTGAGTGTAGCTCGGAAATCATTTCAAATCGTCCACTTCCTTGACAGTCGTAATTTTCATTTGTATTTTCTGCAATTTCCATAATTAAGTATTATTTAAGATAACAACACTATTATGTACGTTTTAATCACAGACATATCTGTGGTTTTATTGAATTGCTAGACGGCATAATAATTACTTTTTCAAAACATATTCTCTGGCAAGATCTTCGAATAAAACATAATCCTACCAAACGCGACCTTATTGATAATTAACAAGAACAGACTGAAAATTTAAAACTTTGTATGATTTTCGAGGTAAATAATGCGCAAAGAAGATCGCAACAAAGATTCTCTTAATGTTAATTTGTCCAAAGATATTTCCAACTGTCCCTTCTTGTTCTTTTTCTAGTTTCATAAGAATTCTGAGAAGAGTTTTATTTTGTTGCAGGTTGTTTAACATGTGTCCAAGTATTGAATATAATGGTGCTTCTGGGCTTCATGCTCAACTATGCTCTGCGTGTGAACCTCACAATTGCCATAGTGGAGATGATATACGGCGACAAAGACAATGCCACGATGTTAGTCAATGCCACACAAGACACACTCAACGTCACAGAGGTAAGAATAGAGATATTTACATTTCACTAAATTGTTGAAAAAAATATCACGAACTGTGTTTTTCGTAAAAGTGCCCCATTAATATTATGCTATCGTTACTATTCTGAGTCGTGACTATTGACGTATTGTAAGATCACAATAAAAATTTTCGTAAAATATATAATTCTATTATACTTATTCCAATCTAAAGTTAGTTTAACTTTTGACAGTTACTATAAAAAAAGTATTTCGTGGATGTCCACAGTGTTCAAGAACGGTAGGAAAAGTCACGTGAAGTGAGACACCACTCGTCACATCTTTAATAAACGCTCGATTCAAATAAATCCACCTCATACTCATTTTGTAATAAAGATGTTAACTTTTAATTGAATGGTCTTGTAGTTAAATATAGTCATCCATCAGACCTACTTACTTGTTATCTAATAAATCTATTTATTAATCTATTATAAGTTTTAGGTCTCTATGTTTGTTAAACTTTACTCCAAACTGAAAACTAATGCGTTTTTTCACTTCATAGCACCCCGAACACATTCAGCAGACCCGCTACCACTGGGACACCAAGCAAAAGAACCTTCTTCTTGGCTGTTTCTTCTGGGGTTACGTGCTCACAGAGCTTCCAGGCGGCCGACTCGCCGAAATCATTGGCGCTAGGTAAGCTTCGGCACTATTTATAGATACTAGACCAAGGAAATCTAGCAGTAGCAGCACTATTTATAGATACTAGACCAAGGAAATCTAGCAGTAGCAGCACTATTTATAGATACTAGACCAAGGAAATCTAGCAGTAGCAGCACTATTTATAGATACTAGACCAAGGAAATCTAGCAGTAGCAGCACTATTTATAGATACTAGACCAAGGAAATCTAGCAGTAGCAGCACTATTTATAGATACTAGACCAAGGAAATCTAGCAGTAGCAGCACTATTTATAGATACTAGACCAAGGAAATCTAGCAGTAGCAGCACTATTTATAGATACTAGACCAAGGAAATCTAGCAGTAGCAGCACTATTTATAGATACTAGACCAAGGATATCTAGCAGTAGCAGCACTATTTATAGATACTAGACCAAGGATATCTAGCAGTAGCAGCACTATTTATAGATACTAGACCAAGGATATCTAGCAGTAGCAGCACTATTTATAGATACTAGACCAAGGATATCTAGCAGTAGCAGCACTATTTATAGATACTAGACCAAGGATATCTAGCAGTAGCAGCACTATTAGACGGATGTCTAAAAACAATTCGTTCGAAGTGGATAAATTAGCAATCCCCTTATTAATTTCATGTTCTGGAGCTGTTTTACGCCTACGCGTAAAATAAACTGATGTAGAAATTAGGTTAAGGTTATTTTCACTGTATCAATAAACTGTAAGGAAATTTTATTCAAAAGGTTAGATACTTGCTTTACGTTAATCGTTCACATAACATATAGTATGGCTCAAATCAGCTGTCTTATTAATCTTAATATTTCTACTGCCGTCTTCGATCATGTAAAAAGTAATCGAAGATTGCTGTATTTGGGTAATGCCTGCGTAAAAATCGGAAGAAAAAATAATTTGAAATGGCTGTTCATATTGCAACTTCCAAATTATTCATTTTGAAATGTTGCTTCGACATTTGAAAGGTGACCAGGCTATCCTTATTATAAGAGAACCTGTCTTAAAGTCATTGACCTCAAAAATAATAAAAGAGTCCTGCAATGCATTCCAATTTTGCCGAAGATAAATTTTATAACGGGCATAACGAATCGGCATTCCGCATGTCAAATTTTATTCACCTTTTTTGCGATGAACTTTGGGAATGCCATGGACTTAAGGGGAATGCAAACTGCATTGACGTATTGCTTGTAAAAGTCCTAAATAAACTAGTCTGTTTCAAAATTAATAATATTGCTTGCTTTGGTTTCATGTCGATATTGGCACCGAGATAATTACTTTCGTTACTATGAGTGAGATTCGTGATCATAAGTTATTTTACGACTCCGACTCAATGATAAATAAATATTTTGTTGACGTAACTCTAAGGCTGGGTATCCGTCACAAAACTCACAAATGAATAAATTAGATATAAACGTTCCACTATTTGGGCTTAGGCCTAGTAGGTTTTAAACACTGCTATTTTATTTACAACAAGTACAACAACCGAGACCAAAATGGTTTAACGTGCCTTCTGACTGACTGAAGCATAGAACTCGAGATATTTGCACCGACGACCGGCTCCTCGTCTTTTCTTACAAAAAAGCTGCAGACCTCCTATCACGGAATAGATACGCTTTTACAGCGTAACTGGGTCTCTGGTCAGCAGATATTTCTATAGTTTGTGAAATTAAACATATGTAAGTTTACGGATCAACTCGCGTTTGACATATTATTTTAGCTTTAGTCTTCAAGAATTCTTAAGGACAGGCTACAATAAACTAAAGATCTAGGGAATTAAACTTTTCTTTCTGCACATTGCATTTGAAATTAGTAGCTGGAACAAAGACCAATTAAAGTAGAGTGTCGCCTTACAATGTCCGAGGATGAATCACGTGGAACGTTCTCGGCGTGCTTACTCGTGCCACCGACAATGCGCATGCGCAGGAGAGGATTTGCGGAGTCTTATCTCAACGCATCGAGGACCGTCCGCAATCCGCAGCTATGTGTGAAAATGATTGCGTGTCCGATCTTATGACACACGATGATGTGGGCGGCGGCAGCGCGCATATTTTGCATGCCACTGTTTCGATGCAGATTAATTACTGCGTGCGCGTCGTAATTCGTAACTCGCGTCAAATGAAACTGACACGCATATTAGATACCAGTGCGTAACCAGTAGACATGATCACCGCAAAAAAACGAACTGGAATGGAACTGCGATAGTCATTTGGATTTCTCCATTCTAAGTAATTTTAAGTTTTATGTTTGTTAAAAATAGTTCAGTCTCTTTGTAAATTCGCCTCGGCTCTTTTATGTTTTTAAAAGCACGCCAGCTAATCAATTATGTCTTATGAAATTATAATTTCACAAGTCGTGCATAGAATTTAATTGTTATTTCTGTTGAACAGGCGAGTGTTTGGCTACAGCACATTGCTGGCCAGCCTCCTCACACTCTTCACGCCTGCTGCGGCGTCCCTGGGTTTCGGATGGGCGGTAGCTGTAAGGGTGATCCTCGGCTTCTTATTGGGAGCAACATGGCCAGCCATTCTTCCGATGGCATCCAAGTGGATTCCTCCTATGGACAGATCCAAATTCATGTCTAACATGATGGGTGAGTAAATTAAACTATAAAAATGATGATGACTTCATGATTTTTTTTGCTGTGAATTCAGATTCCTTAACATTAATTGATGGGCTTTAATGAGTGTAAATTGATAGTCCCGTTGGACATAAACAAGTCCACAGTAAATATCAATGACGTCGCGTTTTGCAAATTGCCTATTAATAGGTCAAGCGAGAGTAATAACATTGAGACAGCTGCCTTGACACTGATTATAATTTTTGCGTGCTATCTAACTCGGCAATCATTTTTCGACGTCAAGGGGGCTCGCTCATAAACAGTTCAATTGTTATCGCGCCTAACGTAAACGTTTCGTAGTTCCACAGTGCATAAAAGCGATAATAATGGCGGCGCGGAGGCGCGCGCAGGCGTGGTCGTTGACGTCACAGCAATGGCGCCCGCCGATTGGCCGTTGGCAGTTGACCGCGCGTTTTAACCTTGCGCAACGGTTGCCATGCACTGCGGTTAACCAGTTCCGAGAAATGAGGTGTAGTGTTATTTTTGTGCGGGACGTGTGGTCACGTGGTTGTAGGACGCGGTTTTGTGGATCCGTTCGCGATTAGAAATGTCTTTTGCATTCGCTTGCGCCCCCGCATGCGCGTTCGCTGCTAAGTGTGGAAGTTCTAATGAAGAAAATTATGATAGCAAAACTTATAAAATAATGATACCTAACTTACAAAATACTTCTTAGGTGGTTGGTAATTAAACAACCAACTGACATAAGTATTTATTTAGTACTTACTAAGAATAATATGTAGTGAAGTGTAGGTACGTATACATACCGGAATCTAATGTAAGTTATGTGAATTGTAACGCATAGTACCTACCTAGGTAGAGGTAGGTACATATTTATAAAACATAATCAAAGTACATCACATAGTACGCTGTACAAATTAAATTGATCTTGAAGTACTTACTACACAATACAAAGATCTCTTTGTGTCCGATACGGTATTTGTGCAATTTTATTTATCAGTGCAAATGGATGCAATTGAGAATAATGTAGGTATTTGATGTTTACGTAAACACAAGTCGGAAAGATACGGGTTAGAGGCCACAGTGACTGTCTGTACAAAGCTTATTTACATCAGCCTTTAGAGCATACTAGCTGTCATTTAGGAATAAATAAATAATAACAAAACTTTCCTACACTCACACCAATTATCTAGCCCAAGAGAAGCTTCGAAAAAACTCGTTAAATGGTTACTAGACAACGGATAAACATACTTAAAATACTTAAATACATACTTATTATACATAGAAAACACCTAGACCCGAGACAATTTAGAAAAACAATAATTTCTAAATTGACCCGACCGGGGATCGAACCCGGGATGGCGACACCATGAAAACCGGTGTACAAACCACTCGACCAAGGAGGTCGTCAATATTATGCAAGTGAACGTTTACAGAACCATGTCGTGTAGACCGTGTGGTACCTATAGCATAGCGGCGGCGCATCAGCGGCTTCAGTCCGTTAGTCGCCTTTTACGAGACCTAAGAGAAGGGATGGGTGTTACTAGTACTTATTATTTTAATATGGGCTACCACCACACAACTCTATGGCTATCGCTTTGCATTTTACAATTCGAAACACACTGTCTAACCTGGGAATTGAACCAAGGACCACCGGAGCGTTGTGCCGAATGTCAAAAATATTATCTCTAAATCTTATTGCTATTTAATGAGTAACACTGTTTGTGACAACCGTGACGTCAGAGCCAGCCGTTTGCGTCATTCCCTCACTTAAAATAGTTTTGAATTTTGTTATTTAGTCAAACAATAACTAACGCCTAAGTTTTATGTACCTAATACCTATTCAGTGGTATATGGTAATACTAAAACCACCAAATAAAACCATAGAATAAAATATTGAAAGGCGGGAAGGAACTTCTTCATTTAAAAAAACATTTACATAGGATAAACGTAGTTTCATACGAAGAAGTTAGTAGTTTGCTTAAACTTTTTATCAAAAATTTTGAAAAAAAGATTTAATGTTGTGTAGTGAAACGCGAAAAATAAATAAATATATTTTAACATTTTAAACTTTCATGGTCACTACAATTATGTTAATGAAAAAACGGGATTTTTTACTATGTCTGAGAGTTCAAAACCAACAACTCAGACATGGAAAAAATCCCGTTTTTTCATAAAAATAAATATATTTTAATTCAAGTTTTCCCTGAAACTATATGGATCCATTGTCAATCCACGATCGCCAGTTGTTACCAACTGATTAAACAAGGCTGAATGGAATCGGCCCATTATTACGTGCATTTAAATGACGGGTTCGAAAGATCAATGGCTCAAATCCGACCGCGTTCTTATCGCTGAGCATTAAGGTCTATTATGCGGCAGGTATTTAAAAATCCAGCCTTTTGATAGTCAATGAAGTTTAGTGTTAACGTGCTTTCACTTTGGTAATAGTTTGCGCTACTTGTATGTTATGTAGACTTTTGGCGTTACGTAATTTAAGGCTAGGTAGGCTGCGCTTTGAGTCGTTTCAAACCATCTAAGACATAGAAAATAATGGTTTAAATTCTAGAAAAACGGATGTACCTACTTATTAGTTAAGAATCTAATCTAGTCAAAGTAGCATTCCGTTATAAGATCCAATGAACTTCACTCAATAGAAAAAAATCCCAAATTTACTCCATTTTGTAATGTTTTTTCAATATTATGAGTAAACTACTGATACTTTGCATTTAATTTTTGTACTCAACTAAAGACAAATATTTCGCAGATAAATTCGCAGAATATCCTATAAAGTCTATATATATAGGCAATAAAACCTATACAAACCTATAAAACGCTCCGCTTCGCTGTTATACCCGTCCCGTACAGTCGCACAGTGGGACGGATTTCGGATTTGCGGACATTGGACTTTTTTGTTACATATTTTTATTTTCTTAATGCGAATCGATAGCCCTAATTAAGGCGATCAGATGTTATTACGGCAAGTTTTTTGTAAATATTATATTACTTAACTATACGAGAAAAAATAAATATTAAAAAAAATGTATGGGACGATATCTAACATGTTCTATAAGTACCAAGTCTTGGCAGATCTCAGTTTGATGTTTTGTAGTGTTAATCTATGGGTGTTTAAATATAGCGCCACATACTTAGCATTGTCCCAGACTGCCTCGTTCTCCAGATATATGAAGCTGAACTTAAGTACTTTTTCTTATTTTTCTTAGGGATTATTTTAAGTGCTTACTAAACTCCAAATATTAAAAAACTGAACAACATGAATATTATGAATTGTATCCACGCCACGTGTTTTTCAGAAAGTCTTACCACTGACGCCACGGCTTTAGTTATTAAATGTTCGAGAATACCTACACCAACTTTAATAACTTTTTTCACACATGTAAAAGAAAGATTAGTTTGTACTGTTTTTTTGCCTGATATATCAGTCGTTGGCGTGGTGGGCACGAAAATTGGCGTTGAAAGGGTTTATCAGTCAGACTATTACATCAGGTGACGTCATATAACCAAATTAAAACATGTAAAAAGTAAAAACAATATATCAAAAAGCATAGAGCGGCATGGGCTCACCATCTATCACGCTGATAAGCACATGTGCAGTTTTTATTTGGAGAAATATAGACTTTGGCATTGGATTGCCTTTGCGGGTCCTATTTGCCGATTAGAGACTCAGGGGTCGGGGCCTAGTCTTCTGACTAGCCTTTCGGGGGTACTAGTCGTGATTTAATGTTATGTAAGTATGTATAAACCAATGTATAAACGATACAAATGTAATTCGAATGGTGACCAAACGGAGTGCCTACTCAAATGTCATACTGTCATAGCACTCCTATGCTGTAGTTTTTATTCTGAGTATGTATTTTAATTGATAACAGCCAGCCAGTACCTACGTTTTTACTGCACAGAGGTTCCATATAACAGTAAACCTGTACCATACACGAATAAAGTTGCAGTTTGAGGTTTTTAGGGTTGGCAAGATATCTTTTAAATCAATTGGACCACTGAACTCTCAAAAGGTGCTGTGATCCAACTATTTTCAAAGTTGGACCACTGCCCCTAGTAAAGACCCATGGTCCAACTAGTTGGACAGAGCAGTTGGACCACTGCCCCGCACTGGTATGTTTGTATGTATGTATGTTTGTTATTTGATTTTCATGTCACACCTACTTCGCCCTTCGCTAAATGTCCTTAGCAAATTGGGTCTAGGTATTTTTGAGGAAAACCATAAAATTTCTCATTGCAATATTTCCTTGGCCGGCCATCATTACCTATCGGATGCTGGGTGTGTCAGCTTTAACGATCTTGGCAATTAATGTAGGCATTGAAAATGTCGTGCAGTAAGTTTCTTGCGTTTTATAAATACATACATAATATAAAATTTATGAAATAGTTTCGCTCTTGAATAATTTCCTGAAGTTCATGTCTTTGGCCCGGAATCCTCAACTACTCAGGAACAGGCTATCATAAATAACTTAAAAGTTAAAAGCGTAGATCTTGTAACAAAATAACTGACGCTAAAATTATGTTAAACACATTATTATTACTATCAAAACAATGTATTCCGTCCGTCTTTAACGTAAACTTTTATTACTAATTTAGAGTAACAATATAATAAAACGTTTTCGCAGCAAATGAGCAAACAGAGTGTTGACCAGTACTTATTTAAACTGTATTAAAAAAAACTTTTTCGCTTATCATTTGACACGGCGGCTATGTGATCGATCATCATTGATCTGATCACAAACCTGGGCTATGAACGGTAGTACTATTAGTTACTCTGTGGCTATGCATCGAAAAATCCCTAAAACACACCTTGAAACACTGGAACTTGAACCCGGCTTCCGAATATCGAGCCGAGCGATCGCACCTCGAGGTGTTCGCCGTCAATCGGTACAAAACGTTTCGATATATAAGTGGACGCGTAAAAACAATACGATTGTTACGTGTCGAGCGACACTTGCGTCATCGTACTCTTTGCGTACGAATAGCGAATGCGTTGACCTATAAAACGCGCTTGTAACTTTCCTAGCAAGAATGGAATGAGTAGGAAGGAATGCGTATGCGATGTGCGATCGATCAGTGAGTCGGCTGCAGAAAACAGAAAACCTGTGGTCAGTTGCTAACACAAATACGGAGGCAAATTATCTTAAAATTATCTTTTTTAAAAATGTGCAGGTACTGGTAGGTACATTTTTTACTTTTTTACCTTTTTCTTTTCTTTTATCTATCGCCCGCGACTTCGTCTGCGTGAAGCGTGAACGAATATCCATAATTCTGTGTTTTTATTACCAACTAATAAACCTTCGCTGGATGCGAACAGCACAATACCGGACGTAGTAGTGGAGATAATTTTGAGGGAGGCCATTATCCAACAGTGGGCATCTTTCGGCTGATGATGACAACAACTTACAAAGTTTCATGTTAATAATGTAAGACGGTACTTAAAATAAATAGATACATTGTCGCTCTGCAAGGGCATAGCAACACCGGAGACCAAAGTGTTCTTAAATAAGTACATTTGAAAAATTAGACCGCCAACATTACAGTCACACAGCAACAAAATTTCTATTGTGATTTGGGTATGTTCGGTAGCGAAGCACTTGAAAGGTTAATAATTAATATTAATATACACACATAAATAAAATATCATTCAACCAATTGACTAGTGAATCGGCAGCCGCCAACAAGTACCCTATTCAGCCGTCAAAGTAATGTAATAACAATAGCTATTTGCGTTTGCAACTGATTTGTTCGTTTGAATCGGTGACGTCAGCGGTGTTTTTAGGTCGCCCGTCGCCCAACAGAGCGGTATGATTTATAACGTTGCCCTAATTGAGCGGCGCACTCCTCAATGTAAAGCCTTGTTCGTACTAAGCAAGTAATTTAGCAGAGAAGAGAGTACAATGCTCCGTCAATTTCGGTTTCCCATACAAATTTAAAAGTTGAAAATTTTACAAGCTATCATACGTTTTTTTTTTAACTAAGATAATGTGATTTTAAGTCCACTATATAATGGGTTTTCTAATCGTGTGCAAATTCTCACACGAATTTTGCATGGTAAGATTAAAGTAAGTATATAATATTGCTCTATGAGGGGTAACAGCCTGTCATTTGTGGTGTCTTAAGTTCTCTATGTGAAAAGCTGTATTGCTTTTAGCTGTAAGGCTATTGTTGTAAGTGCGATGATAATAAGCTCGCTATAGTTGTAGCTGACTAATGCTAGAGAGTAGAAGAATAGTACTTATGAACATTTATCTTGTAAATTAATACAAGCAAATATTTACCTTATAATTTGGTGCAAAATTAACATGATCGTTAGCACGAGCTAAAAATTAATAATTTGCTATGTTTTCCTTATAAAATAACTGTGCTACAAGTTACAACACCAATGAGTTCCAGAAACAAATAAATTATAAATATTTATCGTACAATTTAAGTTAAGTAACTAATTGAGGGGAATTTCCTCTTTCCTTAAGTACATTATTGTAATTAAGCTATATGAGCCTTGTAGAAGCAACTATTATACTAGTACCTACAGACTCATACAATACCACCATCATAATTATCAGTATCTATTCCGGGATGAATAATTTAGATTCAGTTTGTGTCAACCCTATACATTAATATTATAATAATATAGGTATGGATGGATGTCATATAAAGCCAAATGCCTACAGAACTACCATAATTCTGTAGCAGAACAAAACCATATAAATCGTAGAGTCTACATCCAGGATTCGGCTGATGTGTACTGTAGGTATACCAGTACTCCACAAACAAATGAGGGTTGTCAAAAAGATTTTTAGATTAATCTTTGCTTTCGACAAAATTTCTTGACGATCTTCAAGATTGTCCAAGTAACACTTACTTAACTTCACGCTAAGTTGGCCATCCACATACATAACGTATGACTGTGCCGATCTGCCGATTTGTCGCCGTTGTCATGACCCGAATGCGCTGCCAAGTTCACGACCAGCACACGCGACTATATCGCACGTGACTGGGTCATAGCTTGGCTTGACATTTCAAAGTATGGTGCATAATCGACACTTTGGGAAAGGTCTGTTTTATCTCGGAATACGTTTCTTCTGTATTTTGAGCTCTTGATGTACAAGTATTGTACTCGTCAGCGTACACCCCTAATTGGTTTATTGAAATTTCATAGACCCACTGGGTCCATGAAATTTCAAAATATATTTTAAAACTTTCATAAATTAATTCCCAACGGGTCCACGAGACTTATCCGAAGTACAATCATCAATAACGATACAAGAGCTCTTCGGGGATAATAGTCGTGATTATATGTATGTACTAGCGGCCGCTCGCGGTTTCACCCGCGTGGTTCCCGTTCCCGTATTAATATCGGGATAAAAAGTATTCTATGTGTTAATCCAGGGTGTCAGCAAACTTCACACCAAATTTTATTAAAATCGCTCCAGCCGTTTAGACGTGAAGAAGTAACAAATATACACACTCACAAACTTTCGCTTTTATAATATTAGTGTGATAGTGTGATAAATGTCTATCCTTGCATACCCAGCTTTTAATGCTGATTGTACCAAACATTCTCATGGACCTGTTGGGAAAGAAAATGTTTTTTTTTTTAATGTAGTGGACCCGTTGGAAATCAAAGTTTGGACCTTTGGGAATAACCCCCCTAATATCATTTCCACAATCACTTTAGGAAAAGTTTCTGCCCATAATTTTGCACAATTTTACTATGGGACCAACTTTGAAATCTTGAAAATGAAACAGCCGTTCCTTGTCATGGCACCACTGAGAGTAGGTAGTGTAGGTATATATTCTCTGACTGAGATGAGACACAATGCTGAGTAAATGCCTTTTTAGTGTCACATAATATATGGACCTTTGGGAATAACCCCCCTAATATCATTCTACAATCACTTTAGGAAAAGTTCCTGCCCATCATTTTGCACAATTTTACTATGGGACCAACTTTGAAATCTTGAAAATGAAACAGCCGTTCCATGTCATGGCACCACTGAGAGTAGGTAGTGTAGGTATATATTATCTGACTGAGATGAGACACAATGCTGAGTACATGCCTCTTTAGTGTCACATAATATTGGGACTTGACAGTTCTCGGAAAAGTATTTTAAAAAATACAAACGCTTATTTTATACCTCTTTATTTTATTACTCGAAAAAGCTTTATTTAATAGAAAAAAATATATTTTTCTTAATTAATTTCATATTTGGCGCGAAAACGGTTGGTCACGTGACATTTTGCCCTGTGACACATTTCAATAAACAAACCAATTTTATCTTGAAATTTGTTTATTTTGTGAAATGTGACGTCACATGAAGCTCAACCATGGCCGCGCGTGTTTTTCAGCTCTTGTAATCCACAGATAAAAAATCCCAAATTTATTTTGTATAAATAAAATATTTACAAATAATCTTAATAAAAAAAACTATTGGGTAATTGTTGTTAAATTATAAAATACTATATCCGACTTATTTCATATTTTATTGTTACAACTGTCAAATAGCCAATTGTTTTTATATTGCTTTATGCTGAATAAATTTATTTTTATTTATATTTTATTAGGTATATTGTTAAACTACACACCAGCAGATCAACCTACACAAAACTGTCCGATTTCTCTAATCGACATTGATCATTCTAAGTTAGTTGCAATGAAAAAGTTCAGTTTTGTATTGTAAAAATTAGACATTCTTTTGTACGATGCCGTTCGTGCTTGATCGATTGCATTGGCGAATTAAAATGTTTTGTTATTCTAATTTAACGAGTAAGTACTTACGTCCAGTACACAGTACCTAAGCAGGAGGTTACATTGCCATTTGCGAATAAGCCTTTTTGGTTGTCCCAATTTAAGATGCCTGTTAGGTACCTACATCTCGACTGTGATTTTTGCGTGAAATGGCCAATTTTGGCGTTCTTGATCTCAGAAACAAAAATACATTTACAAATTTGACATATATGAATAGTGTAGAATAGCTATTGACTTAGTTTGTAGCGGCCTCGCATTTTGCTTAAGTCTTCTTTTTCATTTTTCTTCGTCTTCCTTCCCAAAATTGCAGAGAAAGATTTTAATAAAATTCTTCCATAATTTCGTTCAAATTAAAGCTCAAAGAGCACTTTCTTAGACTACCAGTATAACATGATCATATAAGTATTATAATGTAAGTATAGATGAATATATATATATATTTTTAAGTATATATATTTTATTGTTATTTTATTTGTATGATTGTTTATTTTGTATATATACTTAAGTATTTGTATTAGTTTTAGGTCTAGGTAATCGTCTTTTTTTTTGTTGCACTTTGTGTCACCCCTATTACATTTATCTCGCACACTCTCTGGGTTGACTGGAAGAGATCTCTTTTAGAGATAAGTCCACCTTTGCACACAATGTCTCTTGCTACTTTTGTTACTGTGTTTATGTGTAATAAAGAATATTTATATATATATATATATAAAATGCGCGAAGGCACTTTGTTGAGTTAATCGATTTAACTACTGTTCTAAACAAATGAAATAAAAAAAAATAGAATGTTATCTCTTATATAGTCGTATAGTGCATGTGCATAGCGGCCTCGTAATTTTTAGATATAATTGATTCTATATAAGTAGAAAAAAATCTTATTCTAAACTTCGAAAATCGCTTTAAGTTAACTGTGAATTGCTCCTATCTACGATAATATTATTAAGCAAAATTTATACCAGAATAATTGTTACTTCATGAGGAATAAAGATTTTATAATGAATTTATTATCCTATTTCGATAAAAACGATGAATACAAATGCAAAATTACAACAAAATGCGATGCGCCGGCCGTCCGAACTCAGCTTATTCTCGCAGAGTGGAGATTTGTAATACTTATTAAGCAAGAATTCATTATCCTATTTCGATAAAAAACGATAAATATAACTGCAAAATTACTACTGAATGCGTAAAAGGGGCGTCGAGATGTAATAGGCCTCTAAGCAGTACCTAATTGCCGTGTGTGTAGCGTCTCACTAAAAGAATACTTATGTACCTACTACCAATCCATCTTCCTTTGGGTGTCGTAAAAGGCGACTAATAGAATAAAGACTGCACATACATCCAACAGCATAGAGCGGCTCACCTGTCACGCTGAGCACATCTGCAGTTATTTGTTGAAACGTGGACTATGGCAGTAGACTGTTTCTGCGGTCCTCATTGCCTAGAGTCCGACTAATCCTTTATGGGGATAAAGTGGTGAACCTATGCAGGAGGTTAGATCACTGTAAGTGCGTTATCTGTTGGCAGCGTCGTCACTGGGCGCCGCGATGACCATGCCGATTTGCGGCTTCCTGATCGCGCACTTCGGATGGGAGTCCGCTTTCTACTTCACGGGTGAGTAAACGACAGACAAACAGACTTTACCCTTACTGTGATGTTAACAACATGAGCGCACAATTTATTGATAATTATTTATACGGGATTAGTAAAGACTTTAAGCGCCATGGGCAGTGTCTGTCACCCGTCTCCTTGGCCCCCGATTTCTATAAATTTCATTACAGTTGCTTTGCTAATTTTTTCTATTATTTTCAACTTGTACCGTCGAGTTAAAGAGTGCTTCAAGGTGTGAATATTGTTTTTGGGTATCTGCCGGCATCTAATGTTTAAGTAATTATAAAGTAAAGCGCTTCCACCTTTGGCCTTATCGTCACTTACCATCAGGTGAGATGAAGGCCAAGCGCTTACTCGTTGTAGATAAAAAAGTATTAAGTACAGAAATCGTTTAACGCTTTTCCTGCTGATGGTACTTTTAAGCATTTTTGATTTTTAATCGACATTATCAAGAAAACTAGAAATCAGGGGCCAAGGAGACGGGTGACAACGAGTTCGGGGGCCAAAGGGAATAACCCTATTCTTTGCCATGGGGGTCACCGGTGACCGACAAACAATAAAACTTCAATTGTGTCTGGTTTTATGGCAGTCAACGTGTTTAAGTACATTCACATGAGAGTGTTTGGCCAGCATGGTCATGGTCAGCTAAGTCATTCTAAACTTCTAAGGCTCGCATTCTAAAATCAAATCCATGCTAGAATACAGTTAGAAAGGGATGGCGATATATGCGATGAATAGCACCATCCTTTTCTAACTGTACTCAAGCAGAAATTTGATTGAGTTTGGTTTTAGAATACGAGCCTTTAGTGTCTTTGCGGAATGTAAGTCGCCCGTACTTTTTTTTTAAATTTGAAAATGAGACTAACGAGCATGCGGGCCACCTGATGGAAAGAATCGCCGCCGCCATTGGACACCCGCAAAACCAGAGGAGTCGGCAGATGTGTTGCCGGACTTGAGGAGTAGGATCTTTAAGGAAAGAGTAGGAATTGTGTATGGGGAGGAGGGAGGAACGATGGGCCTCTGGTACTCACCGGACGAAACACAACAGCATTGTTTCAAGGTAGTAAGGCTGTGCTGATGCTCCGTAAGGGGGTATTACGTCGTGGCTATACCGCTCAGACAGTGTCACTCATTTCATCAGTGTCACGTGTAGGGTCTCAAGGGTAGGGTTGCCGACTATACTGTTTTCACTACGTTATACTTTTTACTGTTAAACAAAAATAAGTATCCATAATACTGTTTTTGTAAAACTGTGCACTGGTAACTATATACCTGTTTAAAAAGTATAAAAGTTGCGAACGTTGTCCGCTTAGTGCAGCGCAGCCATACTTAAGAGGCGTATAACATCTCGACTGTAATTTTTGCGTAAAATGGTCAATTTTGGCGTTATAGATCTCAGAAACAAAAATACATTAATAATTATGACTTATTGAATAGTGTAGAATAGCTATTGGAATAGTGCGTAGCGGCTTCGCTTTTTGTAAATTTTGCTTAACTTTTTAATTAAACCCAAAATTGCAGAGAAAGATTTTCATAAACTGCGCGAAGGTACTTTTTTGAGCTCATCGATTGGACTACTGTTCTAAACAAGTGAAATAAAAAAAATATAATGTTATCTCTTATATAGTAGAATAGTGCGTAGCGGCCTCGGAATTTTTAGATATCATTGATTTTATATAGGAAAAAAATCTTATTCTAAACCAAAAAACTTCGAAAATCGCTATAAGTTAACTGTGAATATCTCCTATCTACGATAATATTATTGAGCAAAATTTATACCAGAGTAATTGTTACTTCATGAGGAATAATGATTTTATAATAAATTTATTATCCTATTTCGATAAAAACGATAAATACAAGTGCAAAATTACTTCAAAATGCGAAAATGGGCATTTTACGCAAAAATATCCATTTTTCTAAAATAAGTACTGTTTGTTTTTCTTACCTTACCTTAAAATAGTTAATTATTATTTTTTGAAAGTTGGCAACCCTACTCAAGGGCGACTTTAACCCCCAAAGCTTAAAGTTGATATTCCCGTGCAGGTATAATCGGCGTGATGTGGTCGGTGGCGTGGTTCGCCGTGGTGTACGACTCGCCGGCGCAGCACCCGCGCATCTCAGAGACGGAGCGCAACTATCTGATGAAGGCGCTGCCTCAGGAGAGCAACGGGAAAGGGGTGAGGCTCATATACATTATCCCCAAAGAGTTAGACAGGGACTGGGACATGGGGACCGCAGAAGCAGTGCATGTTTCACCAAATTACAACTTCAAACTTCGGGGTTGTAGGGCATGCAACGAATATTCGTATTAATCGAATACTTGTTGAGGAAAAATATTCGAGTAGTAAATCAGTGATATTTGAATATATTCGAATAATTTTATTTCAGTAACTTTTCCTCTGTTTTCTGATATGACGATACTAAAATAATAACATTCTTTTTACTGATTATTTGAAAAATATTCGAATACTAACATTTTGCGGATAATTGGGGTTACACGCATAATGACATATTTCGGCCACGCGTAATGACATATAAAATGACTGCTAGAAACCGCAAGAAACTTCAAGGTCTGGTCAGGTTAAGTGTCAGTAAGTGTTTTATACATGACAAAAATGACAAAAAAGGAATTCGTGTTTTTTCGTAGGTAAGTACTTATCGCCCAGCTGACGGGGGCAACGGCCGGCCGGCCGGCCGTCTGTTGACCCGTCAACGTAGGTACTTATGGCCCAGCTGACGCAGACGGGTCAACAGACGGCCGTATGCTTTAAAATAAATTAATAACTCAAGACTATCTAATTAAAATTCACAAAATTAATTATTTAATTAAAAATGAAAAAAAACACGTAATTTTTTGTTATGTTTAAAACACTTGACCTGACCAGCCCTTGAAGTTTCTTGCGGTTTCTAGCAGTCACCTTATATACCTACACGAAATGACATATACGCGAAAAGACATAAACGCAAAACGGCGTATACGCGAAATGACATATACGCGAAATGACATATACGCGAAATGACATATACGCGAAACGACATATACCTACGCGAAATGACATATACGCGAAACGACATATACCTACGCGAAATGACATATACGCGAAATGACATATACGCGAAACGACATATACCTACGCGAAATGACATATACGCGAAATGACATATACGCGAAACGACATATACCTACGCGAAATGACATATACGCGAAATGACATATACGCGAAACGACATATATCTACGCGAAATGACATATACGCGAAATGACATATACGCGAAATGACATATACGCGAAATGACATATACGCGAAACGACATATACCTACGCGAAATGACATATACGCGAAATGACATATACGCGAAATGACATATACGCGAAATGACATATACGCGAAATGACATATACGCGAAATGACATATACGCGAAACGACATATACCTACGCGAAATGACATATACGCGAAATGACATATACGCGAAATGACATATACGCGAAATGACATATACGCGAAATGACATATACGCGAAACGACATATACCTACGCGAAATGACATATACGCGAAATGACATATACCTACGCGAAATGACATATACGCGAAATGACATATACGCAAAACGACATATACCTACGCGAAATGACATATACGCGAAATGACATATACGCGAAATGACATATACGCGAAATGACATATACGCGAAATGACATATACGCGAAATGACATATATGCGAAATGACATATACCTACGCGAAATGACATATACGCGAAATGACATATACGCGAAATGACATATACCTACGCGAAATGACATATACGCGAAATGACATATACGCAAAACGACATATACCTACGCGAAATGACATATACGCGAAATGACATATACGCGAAATGACATATACGCGAAATGACATATACGCGAAATGACATATACGCGAAATGACATATACGCGAAATGACATATACGCGAAATGACATATACGCGAAATGACATATACCTACGCGAAATGACATATACGCGAAATGACATATACGCGAAATGACATATACCTACGCGAAATGACATATACGCGAAATGACATATACGCAAAACGACATATACCTACGCGAAATGACATATACGCGAAATGACATATACGCGAAATGACATATACGCGAAATGACATATACGCGAAATGACATATACGCGAAATGACATATACGCGAAACGACATATACCTACGCGAAATGACATATACGCGAAATGACATATACGCGAAATGACATATACGCGAAATGACATATACGCGAAATGACATATACGCGAAACGACATATACCTACGCGAAATGACATATACGCGAAATGACATATACGCGAAATGACATATACCTACGCGAAATGACATATACGCAAAACGACATATACCTACGCGAAATGACATATACGCGAAATGACATATACGCGAAATGACATATACGCGAAATGACATATACCTACGCGAAATGACATATACGCGAAATGACATATACGCGAAACGACATATACCTACGCGAAATGACATATACGCAAAACGACATATACCTACGCGAAATGACATATACGCAAAACGACATATACCTACGCGAAATGACATATACGCGAAATGACATATACGCAAAACGACATATACCTACGCGAAATGACATATACGCGAAATGACATATACGCGAAACGACATATACCTACGCGAAATGACATATACGCGAAATGACATATACGCGAAATGACATATACGCGAAATGACATATACGCGAAATGACATATACGCGAAACGACATATACCTACGCGAAATGACATACGCGAAATGACATATACGCGAAATGACATATACGCGAAACGACATATACCTACGCGAAATGACATATACCTACGCGAAATGACATATACGCGAAATGACATATACGCGAAATGACATATACCTACGCGAAATGACATATACGCGAAATGACATATACGCAAAACGACATATACCTACGCGAAATGACATATACGCGAAATGACATATACGCGAAATGACATATACGCGAAATGACATATACGCGAAATGACATATACGCAAAACGACATATACCTACGCGAAATGACATATACGCGAAATGACATATACGCGAAACGACATATACCTACGCGAAATGACATATACGCAAAACGACATATACCTACGCGAAATGACATATACGCGAAATGACATACGCAAAACGACATATACCTACGCGAAATGACATATACGCGAAATGACATATACGCAAAACGACATATACCTACGCGAAATGACATATACGCGAAATGACATATACGCAAAACGACATATACCTACGCGAAATGACATATACGCGAAATGACATATACGCAAAACGACATATACCTACGCGAAATGACATATACGCGAAATGACATATACGCGAAATGACATATACCTACGCGAAATGACATATACGCGAAATGACATATACGCAAAACGACATATACCTACGCGAAATGACATATACGCGAAATGACATATACGCGAAATGACATATACGCGAAATGACATATACGCGAAATGACATATACCTACGCGAAATGACATATACGCAAGATGACATATACCTACGCGAAATGACATATACGCGAAATGACATATACCTACGCGAAATGACATATACGCAAGATGACATATACCTACGCGAAATGACATATACGCGAAATGACATATACCTACGCGAAATGACATATACGCAAGATGACATATACCTACGCGAAATGACATATACGCGAAATGACATATACGCGAAATGACATATACCTACGCGAAATGACATATACGCAAGATGACATATACCTACGCGAAATGACATATACGCAAGATGACATATACCTACGCGAAATGACATATACGCAAGATGACATATACCTACGCGAAATGACATATACGCAAGATGACATATACGCGCAATTGCATGCCCTAGGGCCTAGGCTAACCTAGTGACTTTAAAGTCACTTCAAAGAGAATAATATTATTATTATAAGGACTAGTTAGTATCTACTACAGTATCGATGACAAGAAATTATTCGTAAAGCCACCAATAAGCGGAGGGTATATTGATATAAATGAGCAATAACACCGCTGTTGTACAGTCGGGGAAGTTGGTTTCCGGTCAACCACTTTTCGGTGATATTTGCTTGCATTGCACACTATCTACGCGCACGCTACGGCACGTAGCCGTAGGGTTACTAACTGAGTGACTGTCATGTGCCGTAGCGTAGCGGGTCGGAATGGAGCACAGCGCAAGCGAATATCGCCGAAAAGTAGGGGGGGGGGGGGGCGGCACGGGGCCGTACCATCTTTTTCTCGAAGCAGTTCAGGCCATTTTCGACCCCCTATAACTTTGTGAGGCCTTAATTTTCAGTAACCAAGCAGGCATTGTATAAACACGGTATATTTCAAATTTCATTTAATTTGAACCAGTGGTTTAAGAATTATAACTAGTCAAAGTGTCTTAATTTTGTCACTCACTGACTGACCGATCATCAAAACCCTAAAGCACTTCTAGGCTAGAGGGTTGACTATAAGGGTTGGCTGATTTAAATCAACCTGATTTAAATCAGGTGACTTTAAAAAAAAAATCATTGATTTAAATCAATTTCAAATGTAAATTATCTTTAATGAAAATAACAATAAGTAAGTATACTTAGTATGTACTTACAATAAAATACTGTCAAAGAGTTTACACAGAATTAGCAGTCTCAAAAAATATTTTGTATGTATTAGGAACTAAAATTCAATTTTTTCTTAGGTTTTTATTTAGCTTTAGCTGTTTTTTAATAATTAACATTTATCATGAGCTCTAATAAATAGCAACTTTCAGTATGAGGTACTGAATCATACATCAAATTCTTGAAATTTGTCTTTAACTGTAGCAAATCAAATCAGAAATCAGTCTTGTAAACTTGGATACTAATAATAATTGTTCAAGATTTATCTTTATAAATTTTAAAAGTAAGTCAGTGATTTAAAATTATTCAACAAATTTTAAAAATATTGAGTAAGTAAATACAATTCTACTTATTGTAAAGTAAATAATCTACTTATTATAAAGTGTAAAAATAAACACCAGTTTACTTGCTTTTTCAATTCCAAGCTTGTTTTCTTAATTTGGATTGTACGAGTCTAAAAGATTCTTTATTGATCTCTATTTTCCATCTCTATTATCTCAATCTTTTTGCACAGAGCAGAGACAAAACCAAGCAAAAGTATTCGTGTCATACTGCCTATTCAATTGTCAGTAAGTACTAATAATAGTGTATTGGGTTTTGAAACAAATTTTTTTTTTTGAAATATATAAAAAAAATAGTTTTATTTTTAAAAATTATGATTTTATTCTAACCTTACATGTTCTATCAGACATAGAATCGTCAACTTTAGAATGTAATTAGTGTTTAGAGTATAAATTATGGAAAAAGTAAAATATTTTGCAATTTCGGTCCAGTTTACTAGATATACCAACTGCATAAATAACTTTGTAATCCCATATAAATATATAGGATTAGAAAGTTACTTTTGCAGTGAATGAATCAGTGTACCTGTATATGTATACTATAATATAATTGAACATCCGTTGTTGGTATTCAAGAACTAGAAGGTACCGTAAAGGAAAAAAATTAGAACTATCTACAAAAAGAAATTAGATGCCATCAAAAACGTACTTACTTGTAAAAAAAACCAAGTCTAGTTCTTCTACCGTAAAAAGTTTTGAGATCCATGTAATACCAAGTCGGTTGACTTGGGAATCGCACTAAACAATATAATTTAATATAATATAATATGTATACTTGTGATTGTGAGATACATTGTGTTTTCATGCGATGACCAAATCAACCGACTTGGATTACTCGTACATGGATCTCACAACTTTTTACGGTAGTAGAATTGAGTTGCGAGACTTGGTTTTTTTACAAGTACGTTTTTGATGGTTATACTTAGTGGAACTGGAAACCTTAAGCATTTGGGTTAGGCAAGCTTTTTTGTGTACTAATTACATTTAAAAAAAATTTTGTAGTTGCTGCCTTGATTAAGTATTAAGTACATAGACAATGGCAGTAAATAGAAAGAGTTTAATTTTATTTGTGACTATTGTGACAGATAGCAAAGGCGTTTTTTTTTAAGTTTATGTAAGTATCCATTGTTCTGCTGTAGTTCTAGTTAGTAACTTGTATTGTTTTGTCAAAGGTTCGGCGCGGTAGCAACAAGCGAAACTTGTCTTCCATTCAACGGATTTACGTAGAATGGTTAGGTCACAGACACTGGCATGGGTGAAAAATTACAGTTGTATAAACACACCTTAAACTTCGTTAAATCATTGAATAGTTCATTATCTCTTTCTCAATCACTCTATTGAATAGTTTATCATGCCATTAATAAGAATAAAATAAGTAAATCATTGCATAATTTAAATAACTATAACTTCCGTACTCAGAGACGTAAATTAAGTTTTAATGACAGTTAAATGTCTTTCCTTCTCTATCTAATACTATTTTCGATCTACAATTATTGTTGATCGAAGAATACTATACATAAGAAATGACACCAAGAGACTTAATTGTCATTAAAACTAATTGACGTCTCTGAGTACGGCAGTAAGTAACTTTAAATTAAAATGTTTGTAGATAAAAAAAAATATCCAATGAGACTAAATAAAAATCATTATTCTTAAGTATAGTCACAGAATAATATGTATAGTTCTAGTCTAGTTATCTTATGTATAAAAGCGCCAGTGAAAGAATAATTACTTAGGTACTTACCAAATTTTTACAAAATAATACAATTGAACATAGATTCACGAAAATTATCCCTGAAGGGTTAGTCAGAGACTAGGCAATGAGGACCACAGAAGCAGTCCTCTGCCACGGTATGGTGAGTCCATGCATCGCCGCTCTATGCTGTTGGATGTGTGTGCAGTCTTTAGTCCGTTAGTCGCCTTTTACGACACCCAAGGGAAGAAATGGGTTCGTAGTGTTCTACTAAAGAGCCGCCCCCACACATCTCCACAATCTTGAATAAATCAGATTATGGATATTTATTTCGCAACAACCTTCATCTCTCTGTACCCACTCGCAAACCCACTAAAGTATTCAAAGTACATTTTAGCGAGTGGTAACAACACGCATGTTTCACCTTGACGGCGGCGTTGCCAAAACGATTTTGAATTGCATTCGTGTAAGGAAACCATGTGAGGCCGTTGATTTCACGTTTCGGCGACCATCATGCGTCGGTTGCGCAACATGCGCAGGCGCATCTTGCTTGACATTTTGGAAAGGACAAATCAACAAGATGTTGGTCAAAAGCATATTTTCTTAGTTATTGTTAAATTGTGAATGTTGAGACATTTGTGGTTCACCCAGTTCTTTCCTCGAAATGTTACTGGCAATCGACAATCGCCAATCTCCAGAGTAATAACTATCCTTATGTACTTCTTGCCTTCGCCGTACATAGTTTAATGAAGATCAATAGACTGCCACTTCTGGGTTTTAGTTAATCTACTTAGTTTGAGCACTGAAGACTCATGAGCTCATGACTAAAGACTAAACAATGTAGAATGTAGTGTCACATAACTTTGGTAGTTTGAATTGAACAACATTGGCTGGTCCAATGTCTTTTATAATTAATTTTATTTACATACATTCAGTGTGTGTTGCCAGTGATGACATACGGTACCGAAACGTGGTCGCTCACTATGGGCCTAATTAGCAGCCTCAAAGTCACGCAAAGAGCAATGGAGAGGGCTATGCTCGGGGTTTCTCTAGATCGAATTAGACATGAGGAGATTCGTAGACGAACTAAAGTAATCGACATAGCCCAAAGAGTCGCCAAGCTCAAGTGGCAATGAGCAGGGCACATCGCCCGTAGAACCGATGGCTGTTGGAGCAGAACGGTTCTCGAGTGGCGACCGCGCACCGGAAGACGTAGTGTGGGCAGGCCTCCAACAAGGTGGTCCGACGATCTGGTGAAGGTAGCGGGTAGCCTGGATGCGAGCAGCACAAGACCGGTCGTAGTGGAGATCCTTGGGGGAGGCCTTTGTCCAGCAGTGGACGTCTTCTGGCTGATGATGATGATGATGATGACAGTTAAAGATTCATGATTATTATCCCCGAACCGTTAGTCAAAGACTACTCAAAAAGGACCGCAGCAGCAGTCCATTGCCATAGTCCACGTTTCACCAAATTACAACTGCACACGTGCCCAGCGTGATAGGTGAGCCCATCGCCGCTGTAAGCTGTTAGATGTATGTGCAGTCCTTCGTAATGATATTCAGAAATTAGATCTTGATTAATTTAAAATCAAAATCAAAGAAAAACTTTATAAAAGCTTATTCTAAAGTGTCAGATTACACAGAAGACAAAACAGCTTGGGTCTGAAATGCTCCAAGTACTCCAACAGCTATTTCAAATTGTCTATAATTAATTTATATAGAGTACCATTTACACAGTTTACATTCAAATTCATATTTTGTATTTCATGACCTGGTAACGACATTTTTTTGTAAATGTTGCTTCTGTGCGCTGTGGTCTCTTGCGCTCGTTCTTTGCCACAGTTAAAACATGACGTCCTGAATGGGTGGTAGGTTAAAAAAGATTTGAACGATTCAAAGTACTTATTAATTGAGTTTGTTGAATAAATATCTTTTGACTTTGACTTTAGTCCTTTAGTCACCTTTAACGGAACCCATGGGAAAGGCGGGGTTTTTAGTATTCTAACAATGAACCGCTACCAGCACAGCCTTAGTCTTTTATGTATATTTCCTTGAATCTTTAACCTTTTTCTTAACTTAGGTATAGCAATCATGCATACTACTTATAAGGATAGGATTATTAATATTTTTAAAGAAAAAAATCGACAATAAATAAGCATTCAGTCACATGACGTTAAACGGAAATCAAAAGCCGTGATGTCACGCCGTGCCAAATGTCATTTTATTGTTGTGACATTTCTATAGAACAAGCCTCGAACGAAACGGATGTTTGACACGGCGTGACGTCATTTATTCAACATGGCGGTCTTAAGTAAAGTAAAAAGTAAATTTAAATCGGAATATAAAAACTCAAAATAAATATTGTAAATGATCGGTTTTCTAAAAGTAAGTAATGTAAGTATTTTCAGGATAAAATTTATTTATTTATTTAATTTATTTATAGGAGCTTACAACTATTTTTACAGGTATCACCCAATGCAATAGTGAAGCATTGTTATAAAATATTATTAAATTATGACATAATATAAAAATAAGTTAACTTACAATATGACAATATAAACATAACATTATTACATAATTAGTTACCAACATGTTCTTATTTTAATCTACCTTATTTTATGCATTCGTGTTTACTCATTTACTATTTCATTTTATAACCTAACACAAATAACGCACACTTAGTGAATTCACACAACGTATAAAATAGGTAAACAGGTATCGTTTTAATATGATTTTGAAATTTAGTTAACTAGCCTGTTTAATTGTCTGCAGCACATGCCCGTGCCGTGGCGCAGCATGCTGCTGTCGGCGCCGGTGTGGGCCATCATAGTGACGCACGGCGCCTCGGTGTTTGGCTACTTCACCGTAGTCAACCAGCTGCCCACCTACATCGAGAGTATCCTGCACTATAACATCAAACACGTGAGTAATGATTATGTGCTCTAAAACGTTATGTCAAAGATTGATTTTACGATCACCTCGATTTCAGATTTTGATATTATTATGTGACGGATGGGGTGGGGTGACCATATTTAATTTCAATTAAATTTTTTTGCGGACCAATTACCTATTGTACAAAAATGTATTTTTGTTCAAAAGCATTATACTTACTTTAGTGTTAGTAACAAGCAAATGCACATTGCAGTAAAAAAGCATACAAAAACGATAAGTGTTGATAGAGAGTAAGTACTACCACCCACCGTTAGAAGATAGCATACGTACAAGAAGATTTCTGTTAGCAGTTTATTTACTGAGTTTATAGTTTTTTTACTTGGTATTGTGAACAGCTTCATCCTCCAAAATATCAAAAAACAAAAAACTTTACAATAAATTTCTGCTTTCGTGTCATTTATAAAAAAGTGGCTGAGGCGTTCACACTTCACACCGAATCTTAACAATTTTATTTAACATATTGAATTTTGTATTTGCTTACCTACCCTGTGTCCAGCCGTAGAACATTGAAGCTGGTCGACTGTTACATAATTTTTATAATAAACAAGGGGCCCGTCCGCGCCTTCCTTTACGTGAACGCCCCGTGTCACGTGCCGAATTTCCAATAAGTACATTTTCTGTCAATTACAAGCAGAAAAATAAAAAAAATTGCCAAATATGTCAACCGTACTGAAGTGATGCGCGAACATACATTCTCGGTAATTGATTTTTATTTATAGATAGATAGTTCTTTCTGGCGCAACATAATGAATGACTGTCCGAAGACTTGCTCGCGATCGCGAACCATAATGATTAAGTTACGGAAAGGGCTGAGCCGACCAGTATAAGTGACTTCATTTATTGCGTTGACGTAGGTCAGTTGGCTAGTTTTAACTTTGATTCGTTTCAATACTCAGATAACACTGCTTTTATCACAACGCACGCTCGTTACTCGGTTAGGCAACTTGCTATCTTATCTTTAACTATCGAATACTACAATGCACAAAGTTGTTTTATGGTATAGTTGCTTATCAGATAACACTTAAAACAAGCAGAGTTCAATAGTTTCTACCCTTAGGAATGAACCATGGACTTTTATATTTGAAACAAGTCACGATGCTCTAGCTATTAGTACAGAAACTGTTTAAATTAAGTTATTTATTTACAATGGAGAGTTGAAATCGTGAATTCTGGAGAAGGATACCATAATATGGACAAAAAAGAAACAGTGCTCTCCTTGGTTGATGGTATCAAGTTCAAAGTAGTTTAAGCAAGATAAAATGAAAATAATTGAATACTCAGAAGTAACTGAACTGTTTATCTACACGTTAAACATTTTTTTACACAGCCGTTTCCGAAAGTAATCTAGCTTTCAAAACCGGAAGAGATAAAATAATCTGTCCTCGTTGCAATATACAATTCAGTAAATACTTTCAAACTTTATTGCAATGCAATAAAGCTTGTCCCTGTACGCAATTATTTGGTAGGGTAACCATAAAACAATAAAAAAAAAAACTGTTGGGACTTTTAGTTTTGCATTGAAACTGTAATCTTGGAACATCTTTGAGCTCTATTACTATTGCTAGGTATATAATGGAACTGGTTACTGTTTACTAGGTACAAAAGTGTACTTTTGTTTTAAGATACCATACTACTTACAATTATGCTGTAGCGCAGCATTTACATTAATGTTTTGATAAAATTTATAATAACATAAAATAAAGATATTGTTCTTATAAAATTTAAATAAGGTTTTCCTCATATAAATTGGTTAATGGATTCTCCTCACAGCCATTTCGTAAATTCAAAGAAACACTTTATGGACAACAACGGTCAACTTTATGCCTAATAGTTTTTTTTTAATACTATCACAATTAAATATACGTCGATATGATAAACGGTTATTATACTAACCTATGGACGTTTGCAATACCAGAGGTATCACTCACGCGTTGCTAACGTTGTAAAATTCCTTTTTCCGCTCTCTGATAAGAACCGTATGTTGTACTCCTTCGAGAATACATCGGCAATAATCTCTTTCCACAACCTGGGCGTACTGTGCATCAAATATGTGAGCGAATTATGCTAAAAATAACCGATAGCCCAATAGCTTTTAAAACTTTTTCCACTACCTAAAATATTAGGATTAATTTATAGGAAAACAAATAACATGTCATGTTCTTGTTCGCGGAGTGTACTGTAATCAAAATGCAATAAGTGTTTACTTATACCAAGACGTAATACCACACCACCTATGAATGTTAGTTAATAAAATAAAAGTTTTTATTGCTACACGTGTACTGGACTGATGGAGCGCATCCCGCCCTAGACTTAGTGAAATGGTATGGAAAAGGAAACTCATTGTTTGCTAATGTACAGTAATAAATATTCATACCTTTATATTATATTATTATCTTTATGCTATGTCCTATATGGATTTCAATGGGTCTGATGATGACGAATCGGCTACATACATATTACGAATGTGCAGTTTACTTTATTTATTTGGGTTATTATGCTAATTAGGACAATGAATAAATTAATAGTTATGATGAGAAAATATTAGAACTGGATATACCTGGCTTCAAACGACCTTGTAGTTTACATACCTATTATAAATTAGTGTGACCAATTTATCTAACTAAATAAATTAAAAATAAAATTGACTTTTGTAATATATTTTTTAACTAATGAAGTATGTATGGCGCAGCGGCTTTCGCGTTTCGCCAGTTAAATCACATTAACGGTCGCAGTTACGCTCATATGACAGCAGTAGTTAAAATGTTTATAGTCGATCTCCCCACGTGCTGTTTGTCCATGAGTGATTGCTCGAACCCAGCAGTGGGACGTTTATAGGCTGTTGATAAATGAATACAAAACTCATAATGGGCCGCTTAGATAGATTAGACAAAATTGATGCATGTATTTAATAAGATTTGCTTATATGTTATGTAGTTATGTTTTTAACTGTACCTTTTATATGACATCAAGACTTAAACATCTTCTGATGATGAAGCTTGACTGTAAATTCCTATTTTATAACGATATAAAGGTGCTGTTGTGTAATTCTTAGACTTATTTTATTGTGAAAAAAAATGAATCTACTATGTCAACAAGAGATGTTAACAAAGTTAATCAACCCGATTTATTTAGATGCAAATTTCTGTATATGAAAAATTCCTTGTTTGTAATCTTAAGACTTCTAAGTTCTAACTTCTAATATTAAAACTTAAACCAGTTTGTCATTTTAGATTAAAAAGTGTGATAATAACGTTAAGATTTTTATTTTATTTATTGATCAAAAATATTTGAAAGTTGTTTTATGAAATATTGCATTACTTAAGAAGAGGGCGTTTATTGGATTTTCAACTTTTTTGTAATATACTTAAGTATCATTTACCTCTGCGTCTTGCCAGCATTGCAAAGGATAAACATGCATCACGCAAGCAACTCACCCTATTGCATCAGCCGTAAAGCGAACTACCTCGGGTTTATAGCAAGAACACGCCACACCCATAACGATGATGTAAATGTGAAGGAAATGCTGACGACACACGTGTCACATGTCATTATTTTTTTCTAACAAAAAAATTTATGCGCATTTGGTTCTTTATCATTACTGTAATTTTTGTACTAAGTTAAGTTCTTGTGCTGGAATTCCGTACGTACGATAAAACTAAACAGATTGATAATAATAATATTGTTCACTTGAAGGGTTTAAGAGATATAATAATTAAAGATAATGTTAAAATCCTAAAAAAACACTGTGTGCATGATTAAGCTAAATCATATAGATGGTGGTTAGGCCCTATATTAGTGTGTGTAAGCTGCACAAGTCAAGGCGTATGCGTATTCCGGTTGTACTTATAAAATTACTTCGAACCGTTAAACTTGCTGGAGGTATAACAGTTGTTGACATCGATCGATTAAAGTTTGCATACTTACGTACATTACAAATTTTGCTTTGTTATAACTAACTTCTTTGCGTATCACTTCGTGTTAATAATACAACTTCGCTATGTTGGTATAGAAGAGCGAAACATCAGAAACATGTTTAAATTAAAGAATTACATTAAAAGTATCAATGATGTACTTAGTTCCTTTGTCTAGTGTAGTCGTATTATTAAAAAATATAATACTTTTAAAAGCACGGCGGTTACAATTTTATAACCAAAGAGTGGATAAAACGAGCGATTACCTAAATAATATTAAATATATGAATTAGTTGTAATATTACAGTTGCATTCAAGTTTATAAATTAATATTTGCGATCGTAACGGCTACAACATACCGATAGAGCTTTTTAGCCGTTTAGTCGTGTTATTATGTTTGTACACCGGTTTTCATGGTGTCACCATCTCTGAGGTCCCGGGTTCGATCCCCGGTCGGGTCAATTTAGAAATGATTGTTTTTCTAAATTGTCTCGGGTCTGGGTGTTTTCTATGTATAATAAGTATGTATTTAAGTATTTTAAGTATGTTTTTCCGTTGTCTAGTAACCATTTAACGAGTTTCATAACGAAGCTTCTCTTGGGCTAGATAATTGGTGTGATTGTAGGAAAGATTTATTTTATTTATTTATTTATTTATTTATTTATTATTAGTACTAACCTTAATTTTCTAGTCGTAGCAATTGTAGCGTGTACTACGCGTTACATTTATTATTAACTAGTAATAAAACATATTATAGGGCGCACCACACGTTTTTTTGTTAAGGCCTCATTTCCGACACCTGTTGTTGTGACGTAGTATTGTATCGTATATCGTATGGCGCACTCGTGCTGAAACAGAAAATGTCCGCGCAGAAATTCTGCATTAGGAATAACAGCCCGGAGACGACTTTGTACCACAATTTATAAAGCACGCTACGAGGCGCCTCTCTCAGCGGCAAGGCGAGCGATATTTGCCCAGCGAATTGCTGCAGCAGCGCGCGGCACGCGGTGCGGAGGGCAGAAAAGTACAGGGGAATGAGTAAGAGGCCACGACAGTCTCAAGCTGCAAAAAGCTTAGAATGAATATTGCATGCATTTATTTCTATGTGTAGAAGAATATGATCAAAAGTTACTTTCGTTTTTCGTAAATCTTGTCCGGATATTTTTTATATGTTTGTATACATAAATCACTGAATTCACCTTAACAATACCGCTTCATATTCACTTCGTGACATCCATCCATCGAATTCAAGACATTGTGCCTAATACATAAACTGCTTTTGATGCAAAGAAGAGCTACTTTAGATAACGCCATCTCTAAATACGTCTACCTCGTTCGCTGCCGCTAACGCACGTAGAATGGCAACGCTCCGCCTGCCAATACCGCGCCACTTGCCGCTGTCGCAAAACGCTAAGCTAAAATCGTTTTTCGTAAATCTTGTCCGGATATTTTTTATATGTTTGTATACATAAATCACTGAATTCACCTTAACAATACCGCTTCATATTCACTTCGTGACATCCATCCATCGAATTCAAGACATTGTGCCTAATACATAAACTGCTTTTGATGCAAAGAAGAGCTACTTTAGATAACGCCATCTCTAAATACGTCTACCTCGTTCGCTGCCGCTAACGCACGTAGAATGGCAACGCTCCGCCTGCCAATACCGCGCCACTTGCCGCTGTCGCAAAACGCTAAGCTAAAAGTCGTGACCAGGCCATAATTTTGTAAATACAAATGAATATGTAGATTAAGGTGATCTGGTTATCCTATACCTCTAGGTTCAATGTAGATCGAACAAATCTTTTTAGAACAAAGAGAAAAAGTTTTTTCTTTGTTTCTAAAAAGAGGCCAGTAAGTGAACATTTACAAAAACACAAAAGAACAACGTAAAAATAAAAATTTAAAAACAAAAAAAAAATCATGACCATTTGTCCGCATAAACCGAGAAACGTGGTCGCAGTACCGTTCAGTTCACATGTGCGGCTAGCGGTCATGTTTTTTGCAATATCCGTATCAATATTATAATCGGGCACAACTTCACGGCTCTGCGGCTGATGTGTGATAGATATAGTACGCAAGTGTCGTGTCGTCTCGTGTTGTGTCGTTGCATGTGCCCATTTTTGTAGTGGTGTAAATGCTCACACCTCACACTAGATTGAGCACAATTTATGATCAATATCTAATGATTTTGTACCTATAATGTATGCCTCTCACAAAACTTAGGGTAGATTAAAAAAGTAAGCTATAGATCTTTGTGGGCCGGCCGGGCTGGCAGGGTGATGGTGGTGGAACTGATGGTGAATGGTCTCTTACGCTGCACCAGTTAGTTGTCCTCACGCCTAGACGCCACTTCCACTTAACATCAGGTGCAGTGGGGGAATTTGCCGAGCTAATTATAAAATATAAAAAAACTTAATCACAAACGCTGGCTATCGCTTTGGAAAATCCGAATAACTTTGCCCGACCTGAGATAAAAAAAAAGCTTAGGGACTTTTAATATTTAAAAGTGAAATTATTGCACACTTTAAGTACCTACTCAATCTCATCAGGGGTCTTAATACACTTGAATTATGAGATGACTAGCGGCCGCTCGCGGTTTCACCCGCGTGGTTCCCGTTCCCGTGGGAATATCGGGATAAAAAGTATCCTATGTGTTAATCCAGGTTATAAACTATCTGCATGCCTAATTTTATTCAAATCCATTCAGTAGTTTTTACGTGAATGAGTAACAAACATTCATCCATACTTACAAAATTTCACGTTTATAATATTAGTAGGATAAGGCAGTCTTAGGAATTATCAGAACCATATAATTATATGGTAACTGAACGCTTTAAATAGATTATGAAATGAGATAGGGTCAATAAAAATAAATAAATATTTTAAAGGTTGTTGTTAAAACGGTTACTCTTACTTCCATCCAACTTAGCTATAAAGTAAGCTAACTACACTGTCGCATTAGGAATATTTTGTAATGATAGTAGTTTGTAAATAAATAAATAAAAGCCAAACCCGACAAAGAGGCTTCTTAAAACACAAGTGTTAAGGATAACATGTCACTGATAAACAGTTATTAGCTTCAAACATATTCGTAGCATTCTTATGAAAAAACGTCATTAAACTGTCACGTAGCGGAGGAACGGGGAGTGAAACGATGAGGAGAGGGGATGAAGATAAAAGCTCGAATGAGTTCAGAAGTATATTTTGATAATAAAAGGTCAGTTATTGTTAGTTAAAAAAGGTTATGCACTATGTTAGTGACTAGGTAGGTATATGTAGGTTTAGGTTATTTATTATTATCAGGACGTATGCCTGAAACAGTAACTGTCTATTTAATAATTCACTATTCACTAATATAGTATTTTGTAAGATAACAATAAATAGAAGGATCTCTTTCTAGCTCCGCGGATTAATCTGAACTGAATTTACATGAAAACAGAGGCTAGACAGAGAAAGGTAATATTTGAATTTAAAAAACTAGATATAAAAGACTGTTGTTCGGAAAAGAGGTCAGAAAAGCAACAAGGCTAGCTGCCTCATTACAAAACTATAAATTCTTTCGTCCTTCGAGTGACCCTAAAGTGCTAGACGAAATGCCGTAAAAAGTTTACGCGCAGTATCTTTATTATGTTATGATATGATCGTCTAGACTCGACGCGGCGTGTTTGTAAGATATGTGAAATTATGAATGTACTTACGACAAACTTACACATATTCTTGTGACTGGCAAAAGCACCGAACAAAGACCTCTTTTTTGTTCTGATGGGAAAAGTAACGAAAGATACATTGAAGTGTAGCACAAGCTTTACATGTAACTGTTTTTATTCCGTCGTCCTCAGTAGAGTTTAATTTGGATTTAAACTTCAGGATCGATCAGCATCTGTCAGATTAATAAGGTAAGTATACTAAACTAGCTTTCGATAAAGCGCTAATTTTTCGCGTGCTAAGTTTAGTATTTCATCAAATAAGTAAGCTTTCCTAATAAACATCGTGGACGAACGCGCGGGCGGGTCGCTAGTGTATAATAAAAGACAACAGGAAAATTAGATATCTTATATAAATATGAGAGTAATAATAATGCATTCAAATAAACACACTTGATCGAAATGATAACAAATCAATTCATCTTAAAGTAAAGGAAAATGCACTGTGCTCATAATCGGTATTAATCCTACTAATATTATAAACGCGAAAGTTTGTAAGTATGGATGGCTGTTTGTTACTCTTTCACGTAAAAACTACTGAATGGACTTGGATGAAATTTGGCATCCAGATAGTTTATAACCTGGATTAACACAGAGGATACTTTTTATCCCGATATTCCCACGGGAACGGGAACCACACTGGTGAAACCACGAGCGGCCGCTAGTACATCATAATATCAGACAACGTCAGACAAGACCTTAATCTCCACCGCTAGTTATAATTCTCCTCTACTCAAACACAATTATAATTTAGCGCAGTAATCCTAATTTAAATCTGTGACCATCATTGTCATGCATGAATCATACATAATGTAGTTAATCCGTTCGTCGTAAAACCGGATGGAATCGGTTTGCTAATCATGTTAATTTAGATCAGCTGTTTTTTATTCGACTTGCGGGCTTTTCTCGAAAACGCTTCTAGTAAACGTGTAGTATTTCTAGAATAACCTTATTTAGAAATAGATGTTGCATGATTATTCATAAGATATTTTATGTTATCTGTTTATTTCATATTTGAAATGTGAAGTATCAATGGTTTCTTAGAACTGGAGATTGCCGGTTCCCATTAGCACAGATTTTCAGAGACAAAGGACTTATTGTGGTTTACCACAAACATTTATAACTTATTCGTGACGACGACTACACAAAACTTAAATTATAGTTTCCTTATCTTGTAGTTGTAGTAGATAACAGAGAATACTTCACGTGCTGAAGGTATACATAAGGAAGGTCTCAGAAATAGCTTATCGCTTTACTACTACATATTTCATACCAATTACTACGGTTGCCAACTGTTTTACAATAAATTAAACACCTCTTTCTACCGGGACCAGAGCTTTTTAATGAAGCTCTTGTTACATGTCAAAATTAGTAATGTTTTAATTTCACTTTATTCAATTTACTCTACCAGTACCTAAAGGGCGAAAATTGTGTAAGTGTCCACCGTTCACTTTTATTATTTAGTCATTCTTATCTTTAACATCGAAATACTCCTTTTATGAACTGCACAATTGCTTTTAAAATAGTTTGTTTGACAATTTGAAACAGGAAGTTGGTCATAAAGCGATCCAGGTCGCAGGATGCAATTGTTGGGGAGCAATTTTAGATGACGATGCCACTGAATGCGCCCTTTGAAAGGAATAATGACCCTTTATAACTTGTGATGATCAAACTCTCTGACAAAACGTTGCAAAATTATAAAGAGAATTAACAGAACCGCTATTTACAAATATTCTCGTAATGAAATACTTGCTTACATATAACTTTTATTGAACACGAAATATTGTGGGTTTCTGTTCCACCTGCGGTTGTGACAGTCGCTTTTTTAGGGTTTCCTAGTACCTAAATCAGGAAAATAACATACGCTTTCTTCATTAACTATAATAATTATGTGTGTTAGCTACCGTATTTATACCATTTATATTAGTTAGTATTTTTATTACAGTGCTAGAAAACTTAATCTTGCCATGATTAAAGATAAGTATAATTGTTAAGGGTTAATATTACTTTTAATCAAAACTCAAAAAGTAATATAATTTTTGAGTGTTTCATTTGAAAATGCATGTAAGCAGAAACAAGCGCAAAGATATCCAGGGTAACATACAAAACGAATCTTCCTACTTATATGCTTTGCGTGTCATCAATCATTTTATTGGTATGCTTTCTAACAGCGATCGATCATGCTCATGTATCCTAGTTTTGTTTTCCTCATCTTATTATAATATAAGTATCCCTTCCTTTCCATTCGAAAGTGTTCTCGGACACATAATAATACAGAGAAAGCTTGAGCGCAGTAAACTACATGATAAAGTGAATTGATTTTCAATTGCCTGTTGAATAGCAAAATAACTAGACCTATCTAAATGTTGTTTCGGGAATCATAAACGCTGTCTGAGTTATGGATCGTTAATGTTAGCGCTTGGTCTTTATCTGACTATCATCCTTGATGGTGAGTGACTGCTGAAGATGAGAGTGCGCTCCACACTTAAGCTTAGCTAACTAGGTTTATGTAACAGGTACCTTATAATACTATTCCACTACTATGTTTATAGTTAAAAAAATAAGTCCTAATCGGCTGCGTCCATGCGCAGGTATTTGTCTCCTCTAGACTCTTCCAGCAACCCTCAAGATATGATTTCTATTAATGTGATAATACTAAAATTACAAAAGCATTAAGGTAAAGTTATTATTTGGCAGTCTTATAGTATAATACGATGTCTTCTAAACAACTAAACAAAGATCTGATTGACAAATACTAAACTCTGTAAAATGTTATGTATTTTCCGCTTAGAGGTTTAATTTAAAAAATAAATAAGTATACGTCTTATAGCATTCTCGGACAAGTACCCCTTGAGATACGTTTTTCTGCTATTAAATATTGCATTTATAGCACAAAAGATAGGAAGTCATTATGCGAATGGATTCTCTAACAAATCTTTTGAAGTCTAGACAAGATGATCATGGATGTGTAGAAAATTCCACGCGAAACTTTCCATAAGGCATTCATGGAATGTTATTACCTTAAAGTGACTGTTACGTCTTAGGAAAATGTATCATAGTTAACGGTCTTAATCGGCCAATCAATAGTGGCAATTAAGATGTGCAGCTGAATGAAGATTAATTACGGACAAATAGGAGGTAGGCATCTCCTTCCTAGATTGGAAGATGACTGAGTTTAAACTCTTAGTAGAACGTCATACGTTAATTGTTGTCGCTTTATTAGCCCCTTGTCTGTCACGATCACGAAGACTCTTAGAGGTTGAACTTCTACTGTGTCTGGTATTACGACAGCTGAGAGTATATTCTCTTTAAGGCCCGGTTTCCGGATCCGACTCCGATCCGATCGGGCAGATGGAAACACTCGGCCCGGTTTGAAGAACTGGGCTTAACCTCAGACCAAATAAAATGTGTAATCGTGTGTCTACACGTCGAGGCGTAGTTTGACCGGCCTCACTTCGCTGTTCGCAGTTCTTTCTATGAACTATTTCTTCTGAGGGCTTAACGTTATAAAATTGTCGAGCTACTCGAATAAATAATAAATACTCTTCCTTCCTTATTCACTACACCCAAAGAGATTTAAATAGTAATAGAGCGGCTATTGGTCACTATTTCATACAAAAACTTTGAGCTGGTGCTCACGTTACGCCATCTAACGTTGAAAAGCAAAACCTTATATCAAGAATAATAAAAAGTACACTATGAACAATTATAATAAGTTTCACCTACCCCACGGTAGGTGTCGCCCTGCAGTAGGGATGTTCCGTTAAAAATTCGACGTACCTATCGATAAGTTTGATGAAGATTAACTAAAATCGGTATAATATACAACATTGGAACAAGCAAGTGACAATTAGGGAAGGAAATGAAAATTCGGGTGTTTCAAATGAGTATTTACTAAGTTATAAAGTGTAAAGTTATTAAAAATTCAACATACTTAACTAATTATAAACAAAGAATGAATGAATGAAATAACATAAGCACCTAGCTAGTACCTACGAACAGCATACTGACAACACTCATTTTTGAAGTAAATCCACCCCCGCGATCACTCATCATAAGTAAGGATTATTTATACACTCCCGTATACCAAAATCAAGTCAACTTCAAAACAAATGTAACATGGTTGTGTGATTGGATTAACGAATCAATTCATAGGAATGATAAGGTAAAATGGCTGAGTTTAACAGATTAACACGAGTTGATCCATATAGTGATTCATTTTAAAATACCTAAGTTTACATAGATATTATAGACCACATTGCGTGTTAATGACAACTCGCAATCGCAAGTACAACCACGAGCAAAAATATGTAAACAATTGTAACTCTTAAAACAATGGAATAAGAGTCAAAGTGTATACATATTGGTGCTCGTGACTGTACCTATCAAATTATTTTTGTCGATCTTAATTGCTTTTTCGGGCATTAATTATGCAACTTTTAAATACACGGCATTGTGAACGTGTTTACATTGGCCGTGTTTCAAAGCAAAAGCAAAGTAACAAAATAAGAGCTCACTTGTTAAGTGCGCTGTTATTTAACGAGCCGCGCCGCGCGCCGTCCTGACATCTAGTTGGTATTGTTGATCGAAGAGTTTAAAATAAGTAGTAAAATTCTAATTTATTAAACGATCATCGCACGATACTGTTACACTGCATAACATTGCGTTAGGGACGCAATGATCATTGAGTCAGAATATTACTACTTATATAAAACTTAAACTTACGATATAAAAATATTATCTACTTATAATATTATTCGATAAGTAAAACGACATCACTTGAACACCACTAAATCATCTACTTCCGCTTCGACAAGTGTGGTGACATCCTAAAAGTAGATACTTTTGCTTTTCACCACTAGAGGTCAGCATAGGGCAACGGTAAATGTTCTAGAATAATTTATTAGAAATTATGATTATAGTCTGATTATGGGGTAAATATACAAAATATTTACGAAAATAAGCTGTAATCACATTCAGCCTTTTTTCCATATCGGGATTTGCAGTATCGCAATATGCAATTTGGTATATTTTCTATTGTTTAAGTCAAATTTGTTCACGCACAAACACGACTGCACTAGAGGGCGCATAACATCATACTAAGCGACTTGTTACCACTTGGTAATAAGTTGTGGATTAAAGTTTTGATCGCTATGTCCTGTCTATTAGTAATAGTTTAATGTCTTTGACTACACCAAATTTGTGACAAGTGTTAAAAGTTGATTGTTACTTGTATTTACTTAACACATAACTATCGTTTAGATATTAGGAATAAGCCTAAGCAACGCAAATGTTGGTACAACGGTGACGTAGCTATTACATTACAAGGCTTATCACACGTAAGGCGCTAATCTTTTGATAATTAGTCAATACATGGAGTTTGTACAACGCTCTGTAATAGGGCGGACACCTAACAAGGCGTAACGTAATCGTGTCAACACCATCATCGTCATAATTACTTCATAATATTCACTGCAGACAACTTATTTAGCGCATCCTTACCCGATTCAATTGTGCAAAGATTCCTATTGAACGTGATGATTTCATCTTCAAGAAAAATACTATGCAAATATGACTATTCAGTTTTAGCTACTTACTAAATAACAATTGCGAGTCAACAAAGTATACAGATTATGCTAAATGTTAGAATTATTCAGTCGTTCGATAAACAATCTTAACTACTCGTAATTATTGACGCGAACTTGACTAAGTAAGGTCTGTCTGTCACACACAAGTCTTTATTCAATGACTCAATCAAGGAACATTGTATTATTGATCGGGATTAAAAGTAGGTGTATTATGGCACTTTCGTAAAACTTCTAAATAAACAAAGAAGAGGGGGCGAGGGCTAAAACAGATCTTTCACGACCACTACCCTATCTAGTAATAACTATTTAATCTGTGACCCTTATACGAGGCTGCCCTCACTGCCCTCTTCCAAATCAATTTCGTTCAATATCCTGTAAGTAGGTATTTATACATTTTTATACCAACATATTGGTAGACAGTTTTAGTCGATGTTTAGAACGAATCCCACATGGATCTAACCGATTCCTACTTACTCTCGTCAGCTGTGTCCTGTATGTTTTGACATCTAGTTTAGTGGCAATCTCAAGATAGACATATTACGCTACGCGCTAGTCATACTAACACAGGCGTCAATACAAGTTCCATAAGGCACAGTAGCCAAGTAAAATAAGCATCTTCGGGTTCTCCGCTCTCTATACCCAACTCGAATGCTCCGGAGAAGATGCCAAGGTTAATCGTCGTCGTCAAATAAGCGTCGCGTAGTTTAATCTTTTAGAACCATTATGCTCCGCCCATAAACTACATGAAGACCTTTGGCGGCCAACAGTGAATTTCTAAAAACAAAAATCTCATCAACAGAAGTAGCATATCACTTTAACTACGCTGTTGCAAGAGCGCGATAATACAAGTAATTAATTAATTTGGACTTGTATGAATTATAATAATGTGATTGTAGTAATAATTAATTTGTTTCGACGTGGTATTTAAGTCAAATTGATTAACAAATTGAAAAAGACGAAAATTAAATTATTCAATTTGTAAGTAATTTGTTCGCAACAACATTTGCGTTAAAATTATATAAACTATATCATTATGAAATTGTTTAAGTTTAAATCATTTAATGGTTGATTATTTAAATTATTTGTTTAATTGTAAAATTTGTAAATCATTAAATAAAAAAAAATCATTTATACGCCCTGTCATCATTCTGTTGTAACTGTGCAATGCTAAAATGTGAGTAATGCAATAAAGTTTTATTCAAGGAGCTTATTATAAGTTCCTTGGTTTTATTCTATTCTATCGTTCTTCTGAGTGCGTTAGTGTGATATGATACTAAACCAGAGACCGAACTGTATCTATGCGTTTATCATTCCAAGGGAGTGCGTCGGATTTGTCGAGGTCTGCCGACAAGGCGCCACTGGAAATATCCTTCGCTAGACGAGGTTGACTCACGAAGGTGAACGCACCGCGGCTCCGGGGCATGCGACGACGAAAGTGATTCAAAGTTTCATTTTATTTAAATATAGTAGTGAAACAAAAAAAGCCAAACTCAAAATATTTATTAAATGTAACACAATTAGGCTTAGTTTCTAAACTTAATACTATAATACGTTGCTACAACGAATAGGATAATGTTGCAGCTTCAAAAATTAATTAAAACTTAAACGCCGTTACATCATTGTTTTATTGTTGTAGTTACGAAATACAATGAATGGAACTAAGAACTGACCTTTTCGGATCTCATTTAAGTCAGTTTTTAACAAAAATTGTTGATTCATGACTTCATGAGACACCTATTTAGTTCGCAGTAGTATACTACAGGCGTATGTAATGTCTTTAGGAATGAGCCGCCTAATACCTAATGATCTCATGAGATTTCATTGAACGTAGGTCCCTTCACATTTCTCAACAACAAAATTATGTTAGCGGTCTGTGGTAGGTACTGTGTAATTCATGGTTACATTATGGGCAATTAAGGGTAACTTTTAATTAAATCTTAATCTCGATTCAAGAAAATTCTTTTGTCTTAACTTCAAACAATTGACGAAAAAACAAAATCAGTATTTTAAATTCTTTTACCGCCTTTGTTTCATTACATGTCCTTACGAGTATTGCATTCTATTATAGCAGTGTGAGAAATAGTAGTCTTACAACTAATTAGAGCGGGGACTTGACGATACGGCCATAATACTAGTTAAATAGATGACAACGCATGGTTATGGTTCCTAAGCTATAAAACTTTAATCGGTACACATTAAAACAATATAAATTAAGTATTATAATTGTGAATTCCCTTTTTTATGCGTTCGGGATAACTAGTTTCTGTACGCGAGTGTACGCATCGCCGGCAATTTGCAGTGATGGCGGCGTCAGACTCGCTAATTATTAGGCGCGTCCTAATGATGCGCTCGGGAGTGTTTACATTCTGCGGGTCACAGGCCTCGGCAGGGCGCCATGCAACCATGCAACATGCCTCATGCATTCATGCACATGCGGTATCCATGACGGGTTATATCCTGAGAATCCCATTCTCCGAGGATCCTGTCTTGGAGGATACCGAATGCGATAAATGTGATTACATTTACTTTTGTTATTTTTTCTATTGTCTTATATTTGCACGGTTAACAAAAAATATATTAATTTATAAAATATTGTATACTTACTTAAGTATTAGTAAGTAATTAGTATTTAAAATAAATGTTAGATCATAGTTTTAAAAACACTTTTTAGTTATTAAACATTTAAACAAAACAACAATATGACCAAATTTATGACCACAATAATTATTTCAAGTTCTGTTTTAAACGTATTTTTTTTAATTATGTCGATTTTACATGTTCTGAAAAGACTGATTGAAAAGTTACAATTGTATTTTTTGTATCGCAAAAAGTGTTGTAATAATAAATGAACTGTGATTACTATAGCAGACTTTTATTTTTTTCAATATTGTAATAACATTGAAATTTGATTGACCACTTTTTCTGCTGACGGTTCTTTTAAGCTAAACATAGTGTTGATTAAGTTCATGAAGATAAAAACAAAACGGGATCCTCCGGGACAGGGTCCTCGGGGAATGGGATTCTTAGGGAATAGCCCTCCATGACTCAGGTTACGTTAAAATTCACGGTGCGTTGCGTTGCATTGTGAAGAGCAACTGCTGGAGGTAGTTATTAGTGCTCAATCATCTATGTTTAAAATTTAACTTAAGTATATTTAAGCGTTAATAAAACGCTAAAATATAAAACATTAATCATCTATTGTGTGGATGAATCACCAATAAAATATCGGTATTGAAATAACTTTAGTTGATTTATTTGTAAAATAATACCATTAGTACAGAATCGGCAGTGTCACAGTAGCTTAATTTTTGTGTGTGGGTGAACCACGCGTTTTTGAGGAGTTTCATACATTTTATACTTTAACCTTTTCTCGGTATTTAGTTAGAACCTTCGATCTATTTCCATCTAGAACAGGTACATTAAGTGTGTACATTGTGTGTAGAGTAGTAGTCTGGCTTGCTTTTTATAGTTTGCCTATGCCTAGGTAAGTAGGTACTATCTTCTTATATTTACTCTGTGTTGCTTTATTTCACTGAGTGGTAGAGCCACGCTGCGGTGCAGCACGTATTGGGCCGGCTCGCCCAGGGTAATACCACCCTCTCACGAATATCCGGCGTGAAATAATGGCACTTGGTGCTTGTTGTGTTTCGTCCGGCCAGTGAGAGTTCCGTAGGCCCCTTCCCTCTCACAATTCCTATTCCTTCCTTAACTCTATTCCTTTCTTAAAGGTCGGCAACGCATCTGTGACTCCTCTGGTTTTGCGGGTGTCCATGGGCGGCGGTGATTGCTCTTCATCAGGTGACCGCCTGCATGTTTGCCTCATTCTTATATTTAAAAAAATAAAATAAAGTAAAGGTACGACGTTAACAACAATGACGGGTTCCGTTCCGTTAAATTCTTAAAAAAAAATACCTATTCCTCATTGGCTGTAGACTCCGGGTAAAGTGAGCTTTCACCTTTTACCTTATCGCTTCACGTTCGTAGAATAAAAAAAAAGACAAATCCTAATACTCAATGACAAAAAAGCATCAACACACAGGGACTATCTCGCCTATTTAAGGCCTATTCAAACCTGAGCGGTATTCGCTGCCGCTGTGGGTAGCGGCAGCAAAAATACCGCGCAGGTCGCTCTAGCCGCGGAACTTGATACTAAGGCTGATTTCACAGTCACGCGTTTGACCTGCGCCGGCCACACGCGCGCGGTTACAATTACACTAGAATAGTAGTTACGTTTCATAGTCATCACGCAGTTCAAACGCGCAACTACTATGCAGTGTAGCGCGCGCGTTTGGCCGGCGCTGATCAAACGCGTGACTGTGAAACCAGCCTAAGGCTGATTTCACAGTCACGCGTTTGACCTGCGCCGGCCTCACGCGCGTGTTTACAATTACACTAGAATTCACTAGATAGTAGTTGCGTTTCATAGTCATCACGCAGTTCAAACGCGCAACTACTATGCAGTGTAGCGCGCGCGTGTGGCCGGCGCTGATCAAACGCGTGACTGTGAAATCAGCCTGAATACCTGAGCGAAACCCGCGCGGCAACCGCACGGTATTTACCTTTACCCACAGCGGCAGCGAATACCGCTCAGGTTTGAATAGGCCTTTAATATGGTAATCATGAGAAACTGATTGTTTATAACACTTGCACGTGGAGATCGTAATTATGCAGATAGAAATAGGTATACACGGATACCAGCTGTTGTCGAATCTATTGTTATGCCGCCGCTGTTTAACTGGCAATCCACCTACAATGTCCACGTGGGCAGTGGGTAATATAAACACTACGCGCTGCAACAGTTTGCTAAATAAACACGCAACAACGTACTAAAACCTAACCATTATGGCATCTATATTATAGCCGCCGCAAAAAAAAATAAAAAAAGAAGATTTTATAGTAGAATTAGGTACCTACTAGCCTACTTTAACAACAAATCCTTTATCAAAAGTATAACTTACCTATGATTGCTCTTCATCAGGTGACCGCCTGCATGTTTGCCTCATTCTTATATTTAAAAAAATAAAATAAAATAAAGGTACGACGTTAACAACAATGACGGGTTCCGTTCCGTTAAATTCTTAAAAAAAATACCTATTCCTCATTGGCTGTAGACTCCGGGTAAAGTGAGCTTTCACCTTTTACCTTATCGCTTCACGTTCGTAGAATAAAAAAAAAGACAAATCCTAATACTCAATGACAAAAAAGCATCAACACACAGGGACTATCTCGCCTATTTAAGGCCTATTCAAACCTGAGCGGTATTCGCTGCCGCTGTGGGTAGCGGCAGCAAAAATACCGCGCAGGTCGCTCTAGCCGCGGAACTTGATACTAAGGCTGATTTCACAGTCACGCGTTTGACCTGCGCCGGCCACACGCGCGCGGTTACAATTACACTAGAATAGTAGTTACGTTTCATAGTCATCACGCAGTTCAAACGCGCAACTACTATGCAGTGTAGCGCGCGCGTTTGGCCGGCGCTGATCAAACGCGTGACTGTGAAACCAGCCTAAGGCTGATTTCACAGTCACGCGTTTGACCTGCGCCGGCCTCACGCGCGCGTTTACAATTACACTAGAATTCACTAGATAGTAGTTGCGTTTCATAGTCATCACGCAGTTCAAACGCGCAACTACTATGCAGTGTAGCGCGCGCGTGTGGCCGGCGCTGATCAAACGCGTGACTGTGAAATCAGCCTGAATACCTGAGCGAAACCCGCGCGGCAACCGCACGGTATTTACCTTTACCCACAGCGGCAGCGAATACCGCTCAGGTTTGAATAGGCCTTTAATATGGTAATCATGAGAAACTGATTGTTTATAACACTTGCACGTGGAGATCGTAATTATGCAGATAGAAATAGGTATACACGGATACCAGCTGTTGTCGAATCTATTGTTATGCCGCCGCTGTTTAACTGGCAATCCACCTACAATGTCCACGTGGGCAGTGGGTAATATAAACACTACGCGCTGCAACAGTTTGCTAAATAAACACGCAACAACGTACTAAAACCTAACCATTATGGCATCTATATTATAGCCGCCGCAAAAAAAATAAAAAAAGAAGATTTTATAGTAGAATTAGGTACCTACTAGCCTACTTTAACAACAAATCCTTTATCAAAAGTATAACTTACCTACTTTATTTTATAATACACTAGACTTAGAATAATAACAAGACTAGACCACAAACTAAATCTGCGCACTCCAGCGTATTTCTGAACTGGTGACAAAACTTTCTCATTAACATATTAATTTTATGAGTGCTCCTCTACCAGTATTAAAGGTCACCAGGGAAACTTGTTACATACCTAGGTAGGTCCTGGGTACTATAGGTAGGTACTATTACATTAAAATTAAATTTTCTAGTAAGTATATTTTATTTTTATTTTCGCACGACACATAGGTCCGATTCTAAAATCGCATCCCTGACCTAACTTTCAATAAAATAGGAAGTTCGAAATTACTAACGTTGCATAAATAATTAACGGAAATGTTTAAACTGTTTGAAAAATAATATTTACTTTGTATAGGTATAAGCATAGACAAATAAGATATAAGTAAGTGTAGTGTAACATGACGTGTTTTAATGTAATTTCTTTATGCAATAAATACATAGATTTAAGACTGCTATCCCCGAAGGGCTAGTCGAAGACTAGGTAAATGGAGACTAGGCAATGAGGACTGCGGAAGCAGCCCACTGACATAGTCCATGTTTTATCAAATAACAACTGCACACGTGCTCAGCGTGATAGGTGGTGAGCCCATCGCCGCTCTATGATGTTGGATGTGTGTGCAGTCTTTAAGTCCCTTTTTAGGTAGGTTTGGGTGTCGCCCAAGGGAAGGGATTGGTTGGTTTTAAGGAGCGGCAACCAGCTCTTGTGCAATGAAGTACTCTACTAAGATCATTTTAAAGTCGTTCTCTCAATCAGCGTTGTCAACTCTACCAACTTATAGGGAGATCTACCTATTTTGCCATCAGTCTACCTGTCTACCACCTTAAGCCTTAAATCTACCTATTTTTTTAAATATATGAATATAACCTATATAAGGCGACTGGTAGGAACCGCAAGAAACTTCAAGAGCTGATCAGACAAAGTATTTTAAACATGACAAAAATGACAAAATAGAAATTCGTGCTTTTTTCATTTTTCATTAAAAATTTCATTTTGTGAATTCTAATTTATTTTAAAGCAATAACATAAGAAAAATAAAATGAAAAGCAATAAAAAAACGATTATTTACAACGCGCGGGCAGCGGCCGGTCGTTGACCCAACTGTCTGTTGACCTGTCCGCGTCAGCCGGGCGATAAGTACCTACGTTAGTCTGCAATGAGACCATTTATTTTCCTATTACGAAATGTACGTATTTTCTTATGTTATTGCTTTAAAATAAATAAGATACTCAAAGACTATCCAATTAAAATTTGCAAAATGAATTATTTAATTAAAAATGAAAAAAGCACGAATTTCTTTTTTGTAATTTTTGTCATGTTTAAAACACTTGACCTGACCAGCCCTTGAATTTTCTTGCGGTTTCTAGCAGTCGCCTTATATGCTCCTTGATAACACCACATTCGTAAATATTGTTATGTATCTTTATAGGAAGCTTTTTAAACCTTTAGCCCTTATGCTCACAGGCCGATTAAAAAAAATACAATGACAGTGGACTCTCAATACTACTATTCTATCAACTTTAAATCACAAATTCGTCTGCGATATCTCCTACCTACGCACACAGTGTAGTAAAAGTGTTCGTTAATATGCGACTGGGCGACGACAATGTAGGTAGTTAATAATTATTGTTGTAGTGTAGACATACCGCCGAGATTCTGCTTGCCGCCAGCTGGTGATTAAGTAAACGATAATGACGTCTCCAGCACTGAGCCTTTTGCCGCCGGCGCCGGCATGATTCAACCTTACAATGAGAGGTTTGCAATAGTCCTAGAATAGAATAGATTATTTTCCAGTTATACTTAAAGTTAGGTCAAAAAAAGCATGTAGGTAATTAAAAAATCAGCAATATCACAAGATGCGGAAATCTCATTAAAACTATTTCAACGGGACCTAAAACGATTAATTTTTTGTAAGTAAGTACATATCTCAAGCAGTAAGTAGATTTAAGTCGATTAAGTCTTATGCGGAAATCTATCAAAAAATACACTGAAGAAGACTGGAGTTTAAGAATTTAGTAATAATTGTTAATTTTTAATTAAGTATATGCTTGACAAATAAAACTATAATCTTAGAATAGCATAGATTATTTTCCAGTTATAGTTAAAGTTAGGCCACAAAAAACATGTAGGTAATTAGAAAAATCAACAATGTCACAAGATGCGGAAATCTATCAAAAATACACTGAAGAAGACTGGAGTTCAAGAATTTAGTAATAATTATTAATTAAGTATATGCTTGACAAATAAAACTAATTCTAAGTATACGAAGTGAAGTACTCACGAAAAAGTAAGAGAGATTAATCCTTCTGTTTAATTTAATTACCCAATCGAATAGGTGTTGCTCATACCATTGAGCTTTATAAAGTAACTGTGCTGTGTGCTGTGTGTAACGCTGTAGTTACTTGCGCCCGTTCTTTGCCACGGTTAAAAAATGATGTCCTGAATGGGTGGTAGGATAAAAAAGATTTGGACGATATAAAGTACTTATTAATTGAGTTTATTGAATAAATATTTTTTGACTTTTGACTTTTAACTAGTTGACCTGACAGACGTTGTCCTATGTCTTAATTATGAATATTGAAAAAAAATAATTAAAAAGTGTATTTTATTTTTTCTTTCTTAAGAACCTTTTCATGGCAATAACAAACACAACAAAAAAAGAATTAGCGAAATCGGTCCAGCCGTTCACGCGTGATGGCGTGACCAAGGGAAATAGGGATTCATTTTTGTGTTTATTTTATTTTTTCTTTTATAAGAACCTACTCCTGACAATAACAAACACAACAAAAAAAGAATTAGCGAAATCGGTCCAACCATTCACGCGTGATGACGTGACCAAGGGAAATAGGGATTAATTTTTATATATCTAGACTAGATAGGTACTTACCTTCCTTCTTAAAAATAATGTCATTGGATGATTAAAAAGCATTTGTACAAAAGCCTGTTTTAAAGTTATACTCAATGATATTCGTAAGTTTCCATACATAATTTTATAATGTTATAAAATCTGGTGTTAATAATCATCTTGATAACTCTCCAATCCATACATTAGACGATTTTCCTTGTTTGAATATTGTACGTGCGTTGTAATTTGCAAACTTTTATTTGCTCTTCGGATTTCTCAGAAACAGGGTTAGCTGCTGTCATTAATGCATATTGCTGCATACTTAGAGCAGATACAGCAGGAGATCTCAGTAAAAACGACACGACTGGTAGTCGAACTGGTTCTCTTACTCATTTAAGAGTACCAAATGTGTCAAACAATTACAATGCGATACAATTGCGATTCAATTATGCCATTCGTAAATTAGCAGACTTGGGCCCCAGTTCGACTACCAGTCGTGTCGTTTTTACTGAGATCTCCTGCTGTATCTCCTCTAAGTATGCAGCAATATGCATTAATGACAGCAGCTAACCCTGTTTCTGAGAAATCCGAAGAGCAAATAAAAGTTTGTAAATTACAACGTACGTACAATATTCAAACAAGGAAAATCGTCTAATGTATGGATTGGAGAGTTATCAAGATGATTAACACCAGATTTTATAACATTATAAAATTATGTATGACTGTGAATGGAAACTTACGAATATCATTGAGTATAACTTTAAAACAGGCTTTTGTACAAATGCTTTTTAATCATACAATGACATTATTTTTAAGAAGGAAGGTAAGTACCTATCTAGTCTAGATATATAAAAATGAATCCCTATTTCCCTTGGTCACGTCATCACGCGTGAATGGTTGGACCGATTTCGCTAATTCTTTTTTTGTTGTGTTTGTTATTGTCAGGAGTAGGTTCTTATGAAAGAAAAAATAAAATAAACACAAAAATGAATCCCTATTTCCCTTGGTCACGCCATCACGCGTGAACAGCTAGACCGATTTCGCTAATTTTTTTTTGTTGTGTTTGTTATTGCCATGAGAAGGTTCTTATGAAAGAAAAAATAAAATACACTTTTTAATTATTTTTTTACAATATTCATAATTAAGACATAGGACAACGTCTGTCGGGTCAACTAGTTAAAAGTCAAAAGTCAAAAAATATTTATTCAATAAACTCAATTAATAAGTACTTTATATCGTCCAAATCTTTTTTAACCTACCACCCATTCAGGACATAATTTTTTAATTGTGGCAAAGAACGGGCGCAAGTAACCACAGCGTTACACACAGCACAGCACACAAGATTATGATTCAATGTTATCTAAACTACATACTAAGAGTAATTCATTTATCATTTACTATGTTCGTTGCTACCAAAAAACATTACAACATTTGAAACGTATCGAACTGTACAGTCTTCCTTGATTACAAAAATAAGTACCTACCTAGACATAAATCACATTCCGTTTCACCAGGGGCCCAAGTCTGCTAATTTACGAATGGCATAATTGAATCGCAATTGTATCGCATTGTAATTGTTTGACACATTTGGTATTCTTAAATGAGTAAGAGAATTTTGTAATGTTTTTTGGTAGCAACGAACATAGTAAATAATAAATGAATTACTTACTCTTAGTATGTAGTTCAGATAATATTGAATCATAATACAATCAGCGTCACAAAATCGCACATTTTAAAAATATTCTTAAAAAATTGGGTATCGTTATAAAGCTAAAGAAAAGGAGTATTCAAAAACAATTATAAAATTTTCTTTTATTCGAATTATAGAACAAAAAAATAATATTCAAAAAGCAATCAAAATCCTTAATTACGTCTTAATTGACACAGATAATTTTACAACCAAAATATACAAAAATTTGCTTAAAACTTAAAATCTAGTGTTACCCCCTCTTGCCCTGATGACGGCTTCCATACGGTCCCTCATCGACCTAACCAATTTCAAGACTTCTTCTTGAGGGATATTGGCCCATTCTTCAATAACAGCCTCTTCGAGCCCCTGAAGAGACGCAGGAGCGGGATCCCCAGACCGCACCTTCCGTTTAAGATGGTCCCAGAGATGCTCTATCGGGTTCAGGTCCGGACTTCTCGCTGGCCACTGCATGACAGAGATTTGGGATCTTTGAAGGAAGTCCCGTACAATTGCTGCAGTGCGACGCGAGCATTGTCATGCATTAAAGTGAACCCCTCGCCAATTAAATCGGCATAAGGGACCATATGTACTTCCACAATCTCTGCCACATATAGTTATTTTTCAGAGGTGCGACTTATTTGACGCCGAGTGTATAAAAATGTTATTTTCTGGCTACGATGGCTCATACACAAATACCTTACTGTCATATTGCATGGCCGTAGTGGTCATTACTCTTGTCACCTATGTATTGTACACAGTGCCAACAAAAAATATATTGTATTCCCTTAAAACGATTGAATAAACTCGTAGTATACTTAATATTTGTTAGTATTTGTAATTTCTAAAGTAAAAAAATCTGACAGCCCTAACTACATCTACCGATTAACAGCTCGCCAAGAATGTAACATAGTTTACAAAGAGTTTATTGCGCACTTACTACATACATTGTGGAAGAGACTTTACTTTCTGTTTTTTTTTACACATCGATGCGCTTAGTTTTTATCTAATACATACATGTCATCCGACCGATTACATACATGACGCCGTAGACAGAGACGCGTCACGCCATGTTTCCCAGAGGGGTAGACAGAGACTACAGCTTTTTATCTCACCGGGACAATAATTATAGTCAAAGATGGACGGTCATTTCATGCGGATCCGGAATCCTTATCCAGTAATGCCGGTTTCACACGAGGGCAGAACAGTGAGACAAAACAGTGGGCAGCACAGTACTGCTACTGTTTGAACTTGAAGTAACCAAGGCAGCAATAGTACTGTTCTGTGCGTTCAAACAGTAACAGTACTGTGCTGCCCACTGTTCTGCCGTCGTGTGAAACCGGCATTACTGGATAAGGATTCCAGGGCAGAACAGCGGGACAGAACAGTTTGTAAGGACAGTGGCGTTTAAATTTAGGATAGTCAGTTCGCGTAGCGATAGCATTTATAGACTGGGATCACAAACTTCTCTGAGAAATATTTTTAAGGAAGTTGGTGTTCTTACTGTTGCATCGCAATATATTTATAATTGTATAGTTTTTGTGCGGTGCAATATTAACTCTTTTTCTAAACACGGTGATGTACACAATTTCAATACTAGAAGTAAGTCAAAACTAGTAATGCCACTGTTTAGGTTACAAAAGGTTCTCGGCTCTTTCTTGGGGCAAGGTATACACTACTATAATAAAATACCAAGTACTGTACAAGATTTACCTTTAGATAAGTTTAAGAATCATGTAAAATCTTGTTTACATAAGAAAGGTTATTATACAGTCAAAGAATATTTAGAAGACAAAACAGCCTGGTTATTATAATATTTTCACATTTTATTTTCTTAGCAATTTTTTTTTTTAATAATTAATTTTACGCTGGTATGATAGCCTTTAACAGCAGTGTCTTACAGACAAAGGTACCCACTCAAAATTTATGTTGCGTTTAAAGTCGTCTTGTTGTTCTCTTGCTTTCGTTGGAGTTGCTCGAGTGTGTCATGCTCTCTTAAAGTGTCTCTGCGATGGTGGCATGGGCGTCGGGTCGTTACGTTCCCTAAAACATGGTTGAGCGAAGCGATGGCTGATTCACATGTCATACTCGTGAACGGGTGCCGCCTGTGGAGGCTGGTCTGCTCTTGCAATCTTATTTTTTTTTTTAATGGTAGTATTTAATAGTTTTTCTTTTTATTTCAAAGATACTGTAAGACGTTGTTCGTTTTATTTAAAATCGAGCAATACCTGTTTTTTATTGAATATTCTTTTGTCTTGTAATCGTATCAAATGTTTTTTTTTTTGTTGTAATGGAAAATGTCCTTCTATGACATGGAGGGCATGTTCCAACTTGTATTGACGCTCATAATTTGTTTAATTGTATGTTGTATGATTTGGTAACGACATATTGTTTTGTAAATGTCGTTACTTCTATATTATTATAAACCTGTGGAGTTTCTTGCGCCCTTCTTCTCCACAGTTAAAAGACTTCCTGAATGGGCGGGGTGGGTGGGCGGGTGCCCGTCCATCCTTTAACTTTTGACGATTCAAAATGCTTATTCTAAGTTTACTGAATAAAGAGATATTGATTTGATTTGATTTGATTTGATGGAGCGTCGACGACGACAACGGCAACATTTACAACAGTTACTCAAAATTGCAGTACAAATAGTTCTAGATGAGCTAATTGAAATTGTAACGAATGAAATAAATATACTTAGTAATTTTGCGACACACTTTTTTTTTGTAAAGTCTTAAGAGTTTTATAGTATCGTCCAATGACAATTTAGGAGGTGCCATTTTAATATTAAAACAAACAAATTATAAGTAAACAAACCACACGCCACTACAAAACAAGTCTGGATTCGTGCGCGCACACTGTCCTGCTCTTTGCACTGCACTGCCCTCGCGTTCACACGAGTCTAGCCACACGACAGACGAGCGAGAAAGTTGGTGAGGGTAGCAAACTGCCCCGAAAAAATAGACCGGCAGGCTATTAACTGTTCTGCCTTGGTTACTGTCAAGACAGTAGTCAGTACTGTTCTGCTGTGCGTTCAAACAGTAGCAGTACTGCGCTGCCCACTGTTCTGCCCTCGTGTGAAACAGGCTTAGGGGTCGTGCTTCCTCTAAGCTTATTTCTTCTTTTGTGTAGTAAAAGTATTCCCTAATTTATCACTCATTATACCTTGGTGTTAACCAACCTTGACATAAAAGTTCAAAGAAAGCTCTTCATCACATCAATAACACGAAATGAAGCTAATAAGTTTGGAAACCAATCAATAAAATATAATCAATACAAACTAAACCTTTCAAGCGCTGATATTGTACACTTCTTTAAAATTATAAGACGCAGGCAGCTGCATCCTCTAAGCTCACGGCCTGCGAAATCGTATTGCCAATTAATTTAAATGGTAATGAGTAAACCTTTTTATTGCTTCTTAAATGTTTATTTATTAACCACTAAAATATATTGTTGGTGCAAGGTTATAAATTAAATTGTGGTATTTATATCATACCCCAGGAGGAATATTACCCAACATTCTTTCATCTTTGTGAGTCCAGAGTGTCATTCGATTCGTGGATTTCGCCTCCAGACTTTTTGCCAGCTTACATACTACGCGAAAAGATCAGGCCAAAGTGTGTTTCGGATTGTTCGAGGCTTAGCTCGGCTTTGTAATCACCTCCCATCAATTGTAGCGTTCGACTTGATATCAATGATTTTTGCCTTTGCCCCGCAATGGGACAATCGGCGTGAAATAATGGCACTTGGTGCTGTTGTGTTTCGTCCGGCCAGTGAGGGTTCCGGAGGCCCTTCCCCCTCTCCCTCACAATTCCTATCCCTTCCTTAAAGGCCGGCAACGCGTCTGCGATTCCTCTGGTTTTGCGGGTATCCATGGGCGGCGGTGATTACTCTCTATCAGTTGACCCGCCTGTTCGTTTGCCTCCTTCTTTTATAAAAAGAAAATGCGCATACTGACCCAACATTCCATTGTTCCAGAACGGGCTGCTATCATCCCTCCCCTACCTCGGCAAGTACCTGTGCGCGCTGGCGTCGTCCGTGCTGGCCGACCACCTGCGCAGGAGCGGCAAGATGTCCACCACCGCCGCGAGGAAGCTGTTCACGGGCTTCGCTGTCGGCTTGCCGGGTATGGACATACATACGTACAGACTCTCACAGCTATTATCCCCGAAGGGGACCGCAGAAGCAGTCCTCTGTTATAGTCCACGACACTCCAAACATAAACTGCACATGTGCTCAGCGTGATAAGTGGTGAGTCCATCACTCCTTCATGATATTGGATGTATGTGCACAGTCTGATTGTTAGTCATCTTTTACACCCAAGAGAAGAAATGAGTTAGTAGTAGGTAATATTTTAATCAACCAATGCCCCCTTACTCTTGAAACCGATCGCTATTGAATCGGATTGGTATTGTGAATTTTTGTACTCCTGTTTCAAGAGTAAGGGGGCTGATTTCCCGGTCGGGTCAATTTATAAAAACTGTTTTTTTTATTGATTCGGTTTTAGGTGGGTGTATGTTTATCCGTTATCTATAGTTATCTATTTAAACATTTCAAAAGAAGCTTAACTTGGGCTAGACTATTAGCACAGTCTAAAGCTAATTTTTCTTCCGCGAGCCAAAGTGAGCCAGTGCAACCTTTCAAAGCCTCGGGTGCCACGGCTCGCTAGCAGGAAGTCCGAGCCAAACGGCTCGCGAGCCGTGCTCGGCCGGTCTGGACGCGGCTAATGAGGACAGCAAAAGCAGTCCTCTACCATAGTCCACCTTTCACCAAACAGCGACTGCACATGTGCTTAGCGTGACAGGTGGTGAGCCCATCGCCCGCAGCTCTATAATTTTGGATGTATGTGTAGTCTTTAGTCCGTTAGTCGACTTTTACGACACCCAAGGGAAGAGAGGAGGAGGAGCTCGATGGCGCAGCGGCTAGCGCGTTCAGCTTGCGATCTTGCCCGCTAAGCAACTTTCGCAATGCTGGGTCGCTGGATGGGTGACCAAATTAAAAACATCTCGAGCTCCTCCGTGCTTCGGAAGGCACGTTAAGCCGTTGGCCCCGGTTGTTGTCGTAAGATGGTAGCCGTTAAACCCCCTAACCTGCATTGGGTCAGCGTGGTGGGTTATGGCCCAATTTGTCCACGTGGGAGGCCTGTGCCCAGCAGTAGGACGTTTAAAGGCTGATGATGATGATGATGATGATGAAGGGAAGAGAGGGGGTGGTAGAATTCGTTCACCGCTACGCGACTCTGTTGCTCGTGATAACGATGACTTGTTATATCCATGTGGGCTGTTCCTCGCAGGCGTGATGATGCTGGTGCTGACGTTCTACGGCGAGGACCGCGTGTGGTCGATCGCCATCTTCACCGCGGCGCTCACCATCAACGGCGCCGTCACCGCCGGCTACCTCGGCAACGGGCTGGACATCGCGCCTAACTTCAGCGGTCAGTACTTAACTCTAACTCATGAACATGGGTTTTCTATGTGTTGGCAAATAAAACAAAACAGTGCAACATCACTTTTCAAATTCTCTCAAGAAGCCCGTGTGAGATGTCAAAGTCTCACAGCTTTATTGAGTCTCAAGGGGTTTGGGGAAAAAACGTGTAGCATTAAACGTTCATTATCGTTCATTATCATCTACTTTAAGCAAAGAAAATATATACTTTATATCTTACTTGACACTGGCTAAATGTGCTGACCGCCCGAAGCCATTATTTAAAAGAAGAAAAAAGCTTAAAATGATCAGGCTTGCCAGATGTTCGGTATTTTAACTGCGTGTTCGGTATGACAAAAATACCGAAGTATGGATGGTTCGGTATTTTTGATGCCTTGCATATTATTCGGTTTCATGCAGCAATGCCTATGTGGAAAGAGTTTTCAGCCACAAGAATCATTTATGGTCTGACTCTCGAAACCATGAACCTATAATATAATAGGTTCATGCTCGAAACAGATTGAGTGTCAGTCAATATGGTGAAAGCAGAAATAATTCTGCATTATGCATTCGTTGTAATTTGAAGTTTGCAACATGCAAAAACTTTTATGAAAAAATTACAGGTAATAAAAGTTTGCTGAAAGCTGTGACTTAGCAATAATCTATTAAATAAAAATGAATCCCTATTTTCCTTGGTCACGCCATCACGCGTGAACGGTTGGACCGATTTCGCTAATTCTTTTTTTGTTGTGTCTGTATTGTCAGGAGAAGGTTCTTAGGAAAGAAAAAAAATTAAATAAACATTTTATTTTAATTTTCATAATTGAGACAGGACAACGCCTGTCGGGTCAGCTAGTAATATATAATTTCTAATGTAGTATGTAGGTAATGATGTTTTATTTATTTTTTTGCAAATTCAGCAGATTCCCGGGTACCTACCCAGCAAATTCCTTCGCCATGTTCAGTATTTTTATAAATTTGGTCTGGCAAGTCTGATAATGATGGGTCCTTTATAATATAATTACGATATGTGAAAAGTAGGCAAACAAGCAGGCGGCTCGCCTGGGAAGTAATCGCCTCTGCTCATGGACGGGTCCAAATGGGGATGGGGTTAAAAATGCTAAAAAAAAGTCACGTGATGAATGGACGGCCCCTAAGGGTAAATCTACGCATGCGAGTGACTGTAACGCCCCTTAACCTCACAACGTTGTCTGAACTACCTACTAATAAGTATTACCTGCAGGTACAATCTTCGGCATGGCCAATACGCTGTCGTCGTTCGGCGGCTGGCTGTCCACATTCATGGTCGGCGAGCTCACCAAGGAAAACGTAAGTACCATAGAATGTTCTTCCCGTGACAGCACAGAGAGGTCAAAAATACATGTCAACTGGCGTCATCTCAAGAGCTGAGAACATCAATATAAGGTGACTGCTAGGAACCACAAGAAACTTCAAGGGCTTCAAACGTCAAGTGTTTTATACATGACACAAATGACAAAAAAGGAATTCGGGTTTTTTTTTTCATTTTTAATGAAATAATTCACTTTGTGAATTTTAATTAGATACTTTTTCAGTAAGTATCTAATTTATCTTGACCCGACAGCTGGGCGATAAGTACCTACGAAAAAACACGAATTCCATTTTTGTCATGTTTAAAACACTTGACCTGACCAGCCCTTGAAGTTTCTTGCGGTTTCTAGCAGTCGCCTTATATAGTTAAAATTTGCTGATGGACTGCCATTAGAGGGTAGCAGTAGCAGTATTTGGGCCTGCCTGAGGCTTTATTTAGTTATTACAAATTTAAAAAAAAATAGCATAGACAATAGCTTTCTAGCCATGACGACCGTGGGGCTGATTGTGTTATTTCAACATCTATCGCAATTCCTTTCAATAAGCAAACTAGCAAAGTAATCTACTTGAAGGGTATCGCGATAGGTGTTGAAGTTAGACAATTGGCTACTTGACAGTTTTCTGAAAAGTATTTTAAAAATTACAAATGCTTATTTTATAATACCTCTTACAATATTTTTTTTAATCGAAAAAGCTTTATTTCAGGAATAAAAAAAAACATTTTTTTTTCAATAAATTTATCTTGAAAAATTTCAGATAGTTTTTGTTTATTTTGTGAGATATGACGTCACACGAAGATTAACATGGCCGCCCGTGTTTCGGGTCTTGTAATCCACAGATAAAAAATCGCAATTTTGTGAGAAAGAAATATTTACAAATTATCATAATAAAAAAAACTATTGGATAATTATTGTTAAATTATAAACTACCATATCCGACATAAGCTTTCATATTTTATTGTTACAACTGCGAAATAGCCAATTAGACCCCTGTTATGATTATGTGTGTTCTTTTGAACAATCATTTAAATGGTAAGCTACCGAGACCCCAGAAGACTTGTTGAATTTTTTCTAGTAGTTGATACGCTGCAAGCCAGCGGTATTACGTCACTGTGCAGCGTATCAACTACTAGAAAAAATTCAACAAGTCTTCTGGGGTCTCGGTAGCTTAGCGGTTAGAGCAGTGGACCGGCAATCCAAAGGTCACGGGTTCAAATCCCGTTCTAGCTTTCCTGAGACTGGTTGTTTTTTCTAGTAAACATTTTATCCTATATCTATATAGCATTGTGAATGCAAAATTTCAATAATAAAGATAATCATTTAAATGTAATTCCAGAACACATCCGCCCAATGGATGGTGGTGTTCTACATCCTAGCGGGCACGTACGCTCTGGGCGCGTTGTGCTTCGTGTGCTTCGGCTCGGGCGAGCGGCAGCCGTGGAGCTCGCCGCCGCCGGCGCAGGATGCGGCGCCGTTGAGAGACGACGATGTTAAGGCGTGAGTTGTAACAGTATCGATTATCGCCCAACTTACATCTTTGCCGGTTGATTGGAAGAGCCTGTGGCGTTTAAAGCCTTGTCTGTGTGTCTATTCCTTAGCGTTTGTCAATAATAAATTGTTCGACGAGATACAGATACTTGGCGAATGCTAACTCTAGTCGATATTTCCACCAATTTTTGACACTTCATCAACAGATTTTGAAAACATGTGTGGCCTTTGAATTACTTTCAATTGAACAAGATAAACTTGCATAGATTAAAATACTTACCGACAAATTGTGAATTGAAACACTTTATAATACTACTCGTTTGTTTATTTGTAAAAATTCACAATAGTATTTTGCAACTACATTTTGTACATTAAACTTTGATTCTATCCCTTTATATTGTAGGTAAATTATTTGGTCAACTGTTTTTAATTGTATGCGTTTTAAAATCGTTATAAAATAATATGTAAAATAAGCGCGAGTAGAATGTAGGTCCATAAATATAAAGTGTTTCATTTCGATCTGTCGTGTTCGCGTTAGTTTTAAGAAACAATATGTAAAATCCTTAAATATACCACAACCAAGATGAACAAATCTGTTGTTCTATCAATAAAAACATAGATTAATGGCCAACACGGGTGGGGGACAAATGGACTAAGGCTTGGGGTTTATAGTACGATACGATTATGATGTATAGCAGCGGTGCGCAGAAGAGAGATCAAGAAACCAAATAGAAAAGTACAGAAGTTACATTCAAATATTTTTGTTTGGGTCGACATTAAAATTACTATTTCATGCAAACAATACTTGGATCGATTAAACTGAAGTACCTACTTTTACTTCAAACAACCTACGATACCTCGTCATGTCAACCTACGATATACAAGTAAACTACATAATAATATGTACTTTTCTATTTTGTTGCTTTGACGGACTTGTTGATAACAACATTATAGTGAATATTGTATAACTTATAATAACATCGTTACTGAATTAATTCATGTCTGACAAAGTTAATAATACAAACTTTTGAGTTTTGTAATTTGTACGAACCTTTATTTATAAAGAAAATTTTACAAAACTAAAAAAGTCGCGCGGAAGTTTAATTAATGTTTTGAAATAAAATTTAAAACATTTAATTGAAATTCCGCTGCTGTGCTGTGACAAATGTGGCTACTATAAATTATTATATATAATTAAATCCATAATAGACACATTTGTCAGAACAATAAAAAAAATGTAAAAAAAAAACTCAAAAAAAGGCTGTTACTGTTAATTATTGTGATGTATTTATAACGTGCCGGCTTGCGCAATGGACACTTGATTATAATAAGCTTGGTTTTTATAGCTCCGCCCAATTTATAATTAAATTACTTAGGTATCAATTTATCATTGTCATAACCCATTAACAATATAAAATATATTTTTTACAATCAATCTACAAATGTAAAGGAAATGCGATTGCATTTCCGTTAAAGAAGTATGACACAATTAACATATAAATAACAAATTAAATATGAATTGTGTAGAACAAAATGGATTTGGAATGTAAATTTTAATTTTGTTTTTACTTATATTAATTGTGATACAGACAGCATTAAATTGATTGAAGCAACAAGCAATCAAAAATATATTGACGCTTAAGAAAAAAAACCCTAACTGGTATATCATTAAGAGTATATTTGACTGACACTGACACCATTTTTGTTAGCAAAAAATACATCTTTACCTAAACTGTGAATATATTTTTGACATACTTCTATCAAATTTGTGCTGAAAGTACGTGGACGCTATAGAAACCAGTTAGTGGATACGAAGGGTGGTTCCGAGAAACCCGACTCATCGTTATATTGAATATAAGTGCTAGGACTCGAGAAGTCTACAGTATTTTGATTTTGTTGGCCCTATTGAGCTTTGATGAGAGCGATGGATTCATATACCTTCCCTTGTAACTGCACGAAGTTTTAAAAACCTTTCTTGTTAATAAATTATTTTGTTTGTAAAGTATTTTCCAAATAATATGTTTTCCCCTGTTATACAACGTTAGTCGGAAAGGGGGTACTAAGCCGCGGACAACTAAAAGTGCTACTATTATACTACTAACTGTCATATTGCAAATATAAACTTTGCGAAAAAAAATCATATTTTATATATATTTAAAAAATGTACAACCCTGAATAGGAGCGCGGCTAACGCCACTTGTTAACCCCGGCAATGAACTCAATGAACTCAAATCTGTCTTTCTCTTAAAACAGCTGACCGCCAGGGCTACCATAGCGTCTTATGAAATCTTAAAACAGCTGTTAATATAAAATTATAATTTTTTTAGGAAAAGTTCTTAGACAAAAGTTATTTACTATCTTGTATACTTTACCCTCCTTTCGGCTTAGTACCCCCTTTCCGACTGACGTATAATTTTTTTTGGGTAGGTATATAATTTATAAGCTTTGTCATGTTGCATAATGGAAAATTGTGAAGACTGCAGCTGCTGTACCTTTGCCTTACAGTACTTATCACAAAAAAATTTTCTTTATTCTATTTGTCAATCTTTCTGATGTGATAAAAGCAGTAGACGTTTGATGAGCGGTCTCCATGAGTACACAGCAGACGTACTGATAGATAGTTAAGATTTAGCGTGAATATTCAGGGACCAAACTTAAGGGCAACAAAATGTTATGCACTCGCATTTATAGCATTCGCAAATTTGTATAAAATCTATCAGCCCACTGATATTGCAAAATTGGCAATGCTATGAATACGCGTGTAGTTTACTAGATTTCTTGATTACAATATTAAGTATATTCTGTAAGTATTAATTTATTTATTTTTCTACATGTCGAAAGTTTAGGAAGATTCTGAGCCCTAGTTTTACCAGTGGACGAAACTTAACCATAGACAAGTCTCGTTTCTTTTTTTTACCGTAAGACATAGATTTTAAGATTAAGCCATGTTCGCACTTAGCTTTATTACAAGGGACAATGCATTGATTTTATTGTGCATTTCGACAGCTGTGATAAAGAGATTTGTCTATGGCATACTCTACATAGTGTCTTAATTTAGAGCTCACAAACTTTAGGTCATCGGTTGTTCAAAAATGAATCTTATACAGCTAATAGTAGTTCCTAAATTACGATCAGTATTTTGTAACAATTTCGTCGTGTCTTGTTAGTTTCCACGGACAACATTTTGCCTTTCCAACGATTGCACAGAGTACATAAAATTATCAACAGATAACGATAAGTTTGCTTGTCTGTGGGAACGGTGAAGTCTAAACAATTGTTAGGTATTATTATTCATTATTTATATTATTCGTAATTATTTAGGGAGAGTGTTGTGCTACATAAATTCACAACAGCTGCTTGCATAAAACTACTTTCATAATTGTATTTTTCGTAATTTAATAAACTTTTGAAGTAGTTTCTAGCTAGGACAATGACGTAGCATGTTAATAAACGGTTGTTTAGGATCAAATGTGCAGTGAATGTTTTCATTAAATTCCATTAATTAGATGTAATTAAAGAGAGGTGTTTTGCGAGTATTGGCATCTTTTATCATTTAGTTGTCATTATTTTCTATTGTAAGTATTGTATAATTTTTGATTACGTATTATTATAATTATATAATTTGGAAGTGTTTTTTTATGAAATAAAATAATGTTGATAAATATTAGTTCATTTAGAGAGTCTGTAGTTCGAACACAACTAGTGTGTTCTGGTACTTCTACTAGTGCGACAGTTTCAGTCAAAGTGACTGGTACATAATTGAAGGTTGCCAACATTGCTTTGCTTCCAAACAAATGTTATTTAAATCACTGGTGTATTCATAAAGAGTAGGTACCTACGTGTCTTACGTTTCAAAAATGCCATTATGACTGATTTCATAGAAGTCTTCATTTAGCCGAAATTTTTCTCCAAATATCAGTTATATCAGCGGTTTGATACAGTAGGTACCTTCAATTTATTAGTTAACTGTAAACGACAGCTATAATAAATAAATAAAATTGATTTAATAATGTAACTATATAGTATATATCAAAAATTTGTAACACTTTTAATACCTCATTGAATTACATAATTTTGAAAAAACAAAAAAAAACCATTAAATTTTATTTATAAGTACTTCGACATTTATCGATGTTTATACTTAAATAAATTAAATTTTACAGAGACACATTTTTCAACACTACCGTGCGTGCGAAGTTAGTTTTTAGGCGATAATATATGTCGCGTAGGTACTGGTGAATAATGCACGTAGACTAATTTAACATTGTTGGCGTCTTCCGTGACAATATTATGTACTTTTGTGAATCATTTTTTTTGAAAATAAAGTTTTATGATGATGTCATTGTTTTATTTAAAATAACATCAAGTATAATAAAAATGAAATGCTGTGCGTCGGGTCGGTAAGCGCATCATTACAGTTCGGCTGAACCGTTTTGCCTAATTATTATTACAAAATAGGTTCATACGGAAAGAATAAATGAAAAAGTTTCCCCAATTTTCAATTTGAAAAAAATATATTACAGTTTTCTTATTGATTTTTTTTTCACAATGCTATATCTTATAGGATAAAATGATTACTAGAAAAAAATCAACCAGTCTCAGGAAGCTCAAATGGGATTAGTTTAGTTACCTATGGGTTTAGTTTTATTAATAACTTCTAAATTAATTCATACTACATGTGAATTTATTCTAGATGGAAGATACTCGTAGATCAAGTTTCAACTTAAAGCAGTGATAACTGTCATACGGGTATCATACTCTCATTTGGTCTGGTGTTATTGTTGTTTAGGTTTGGATTAAAATAAAAGTACGTACTTTGTAACTTAAATAGTTTATTGAAGAAATATTATACTTTAGCGCAGCCTAGCTGCCCTACGAAGCGACCGCTCCATCTACCGATACAAGGCAAGGTGACGTACAACTCACTTTTGTTGCTTCTGATTGCTGAGAAAACACCTTTACAACCAGTCTGGCTTTTACATTAATTAACTTTTACAGAGACATGTGTTCCTGGTTAAGCTATAACTATCTACCTTGAACAATGTGGATGGTGCGCAATGCCTAAATATTTAATCTGTATTCTGAAAAAGATACGGAGCTTCGTTACTTAGAAAACAGTAAGTAATATATTTTTAAAATCAATTGTTCACAGATTTTGATATTTATTAGCAGTATAATTTATATAACATAACTATATATGTATGTATGTACAATTGTGCAATAAGCGAACTGGTTGAAGATATTTTCCGAGCAACCAAAATTCAATTAACAATGGTGACTCGACCCAAGTCGTCCTATCACAGGTTTTATATCTATTAGTATATAACATGGTGAAACGTAAGCAATAATGTAGTATATAACGTATTTGTACATACAACTTTACACAGACTTCATTTGACATGACATCTTTTGTGATGAAGCACTTATTTGGATCTACCTTCGCTAAAATAAATATCATTTTATTTTAGCTCGTACTTTTGCCTTAGTATCCCTGGCACGGCAAACGGGCAAAGGGATCGAACCGTCACAATAAAAAACTATTTAGAATACGTTTATTCATAATGCTAGTATATCGTATGTAGCAGAAAAAAATATTTTCAAAGTGTAATGCTCGCCGTAAACTCTAGACAACATCATTACATTATTTTTCATGCCTCCAAAGTCAGTATAAATGTGTATAGAATTACATACGATAACAATAAAAACATGAGTAAAAGTGAAATGTCGCTTAATATCACATGAATGAGTGCATTTATATACCTACTGTCGAATTGTTTAAGCGGTGCCACCTGAAAAACCAATTTGACATGTGGATAGTTGAGCTTTATACAGAACTATGGTAAAATTGTATTGTTACAAACTGTTAGGAGGGTTTATGCATTTTGTTTTCCCATACAAACTTCAAAGTTGAAATTCTTAATAACCATTGAGCCAATGTTAATGAAACTTTGCATGCTAAAGTAAAATACCGGGATCTAAATAGTTTGTTGAAAACATTTTTAAAAAACGTAAAAACTAAATAGTTTGTTGAAAACATTTTTTATTTAACTGAGTTATTGCGATTTTAAACTTTCTATAGTGGACTTTAAATCGCAATAACTCAGCCAAATAAACGTTTTTCAAAAATGTTTTCAACCAACTATTTAGATACCTGCGTTTTACTTTAGCATGCAAAGTTTCATCAAAATTGGCTTATTGATATTTAAAAAAATCGACTTCAAAGTATGTATGGAAAACCGAAATGCGTAAACCCTCTTAAGTGACGCTTAAGAGAGGGGATGGTCAAATTACAAATGTGTAGCAAATAACAAGTTTGCCAAGTAACACCGCGCTAGCTACGTACTAAATCATCAACAACTAAACGTACGGTCGGCCTCAGATGTAGCTAACACTTTAGTATCATGTCATATCATATCCAGCAGATATATAAGATGACTACTGGGAACCGCAAGAAACTTCAAGGGCTGGTCAGGTCAAGGGAAAACAGGACAAAAATGACAAAAAAAGAATTCGTTTTTTTTCGTAGGTACTTATCGGCCAGCTGACGCGGACGGGTAAACAGACGGCCGTATGTTTTAAAATAAATTAGATACTCATAGACTATCTAATTAAAATTCACAAAATGAACTATTTTATTAAAAAAAAAAAAAAACATTAATTCCTATTTTGTAATTTTTCTCATGTTTAAAAAACTTGACCTGACCAGCCCTTGAAGTTTCTTGCGGTTTCTAGTAGTCATCTTACATACATACATATAATCACGACTATTATCCCCGAAGGGTTAGTCAGAGACTAGGCAATGAGGGCAGCAATAGCAGTCCTGTACCATAGTCCACTTTTCACCAAATAGCGACTGCACATGTGCTCAACCTGACAGGTGGTGAGCCCATCGCCGTTCTATGCTGTTGAATGTATGTGCAGTCTTTAGTCCGTTAGTCGCCTTTTACGACACCCAATGGAAGAGAGGGTGTGGTAGTATTCTTTCATCGCTACCCAACACGGCCAGCTAGATCAACCTACTGTCAAAGGAGATTGGCGAAGATCCTTAGGACCTTGGGCCTTACCGTTTCACTGATAATTTATATGCGGCTTTCTACAAAGCATTTTGATCTACATCAACACCAGCAGATTCCAACAATATAACAATTATAAATCAGTTCTACGGGATATCACAGATATTGGGAATTAGTAACTCAAAGTGAGCTTAGTTTACATAAATTAAACAAATAGCTAATAAGTACTTTTTACTTACTATTTATATTGTTTATTTAGTATGGAACCATAAGAGCATTCACTGTTGTATAGTATAACTGACAGTTTTGCTTCGTCTTGTATCAAGTGTAAACCTAAAGCATTGTTGCGCCTAAAAAGGAATGCCAATGTTTATGAAGTTTATCTTAAAAGAAATACAATCGGAAGCAATGGTTGGTGTCTCACCACTTCTAGAATACTTAGACAGCATATTCTAGCAGTGTGAGTCGAAACAACAGGTAGTTTTTTTTTCTGGCAACATTATCCTTCGACTATTCGAGCTTGCTTGCTTGGTTGATAAACAGGTAGTGAAACACTTTGTTATTATAATTAAAATAAATTCTTCCCCATAGAAATATTAGTTGTTTTTTTATGCCACAAGTTATTAAAAATTACACAATGAGTTTTAGTTACAGTCTGATTCCTGTAATAGTTAGGCCCAATGTCGCCGGTCTTCTTTCTCCAATCGATATTGACCTTTAAAGTCAAACCGTAAAGTTCAAAATTGATTGTAGAAATTTGACATTTTGTGGTAGGATGATCTACAGCTGCTGGCGTCAGTACGTTATGGCTCCACGAGCGCAATGGTGTGACATGGTAGTAACGTGTTGACCTACTTCTGTGCTGACTGTACCAACAGTTTAAACTCGTTTCTTAACTAGAGCATTTTGTACTAAGCGTGCTATCTCAACTTTTGTTTTTCGAAGAATACAAGTAACATGGAATTTTATGGAAGCGAGTGTCAATTTAGGGCTGTTAGTGTTTAATTTTGATTTAGTTACGAATACAACATTGTTAATAAGTCTTCCACTTGAATTTGCAGAAAAAATAAACAATTTTGGCAACTGATTAATGGGATCGGGCGTTGCTTGGCGGAAATCCATGACATCAAATACTATGTAGTGCTAATTCCGCCGACTTATTCTACTAATTATTTTCAATATAATATAGTAATCAATGTGGAATTAATAATCTCGCCATCTGAGTACAACAACATACCCAACTTACAGTTGAAAAAAAATACAATAAATACACCAAGATTGTTTACGGTTCTGGTAAACTCAACTGGATCAGTTGGAATAGTATTCGAATAATATAGTTTTTCTTAATTAAGTAGGTACAAAGGACCATTACTTATAGGTAAATTTGAACTTGTGTAAAAATTTTATGAGTATGATCCTCACCATTATAACTAAAAAATTACCAGAGAAATGAGTATCGTGTTGCCTTTTCCAGCTGATAATTGAAACAAGACTTAGTGTGAAACTGCAACACAAGCAAGCCCTTATATCTTAGTTCAATGTTAGGACATAAGAATATCGCTTGTGGCAATTTTACAATTAAACATAAATTATATTTAAATATATTACATACACTTATCAGAGCATAATTTCTCGCACAGTATCTCATACTCACACGTATCTCTTAAGGATACAGACAATATTGATCCCTTTTGAAATTAAATACAACACTGATAGTTCACATCGAAAAAGGTACGTCACAACAGGCGTATAATAACACTTTGAATTATGTATTTTCACAAACTAAGTGTCATAAGTAGACACTTGTAGACACACCGCTGTTGATCTTACCTACATAGTACATACACAATAATAGACTAGAAACAATTTGAACAATAATTTTTTTTAACAACGATTTGGTCAATTGACAACTAGAATTACACAACAATATAATACAAATAAGTAACGGAAAAATTGAGATGTTCAATTTTCGAATAGAGAAAATTTGTAAGGTTCCTAATTGACACAATTAACATGATATTTATAATAGATAAGTCCGTGTGTGACAAAGCAAACACTTGCGATACAGGTACATTATGTATTCCTTGGTCAGTCATGCTTAGGGCGCGCTCCGCTGCTGTATGTTTGACATATAAATCGTCGAACATAGGATGACCTATTAAAAATTGCGTGCACGAGCTTACTTCACAATAACATTACAGAGAGAATATGGTTTCCATCAAAAGGATCAGAACACCATTGTAGACAAACATATCTAAATATTTAAGTAAATGAATATTGTATTCGTAATAACGATAGCATGGAAGCTGTGTGGTGGAGGCTCATTCAAAGAAAACTACCAACCAATTTCCTTGGGTGAACGGACTAAATACTGCATGTGCACCGCTTATGAATAACTAATGATGTGCTATACAAAATTAGTAAAAACCATTCAAAACTATCTTTGGTAGTAACCAATGTTGTGTAACAGTTAAGCAATAATATACATGAAACTTCCTCGTCAAGACTAGCTTTACCTAAATGCTTAGATATTTTAGACTACATAGTGTTCCAATCATTTTGAATTTTGATGTACTTATCCATAACATAATCAATATACCGCGCCTGTCACGCCAAAACCAACCTTGAAGGCAAGAGATAAAGCCTATGCATGTTCACAATGTCATAGGTACACGATTTATTCTAGAATAGAACTTATATTAAAGTTGAAAACGTGTTGCTGTGAGCAGGGACAACAACATAATTAGTTGTGATAACTTTTCCTTGTAGGTATAAATAGCAAGAAATCATTAAGCAAGAAGTTAACATTGCTATTGGATTGTTCAGACTTCAAATACAGAAGTTCTTTTGACTTAGCCATGATAGTGTAAAGTAAATTAAAATGTAATATTATCATATTGTTTATACGTAGTATAACAGACATTTTGATTTGACCCTCGATTTCCGTACAATATCCCCGCTGAACCGCACTAACTTCTACAATTCCTATAGGAACTATCGTGTGTGTGGAAAATAAAATCTCCAAGCGTTGTATGTAATCGTTACATATATGTATTATACAATTTTACATGACTATCTATCTGCGAATTCACATTCTATTGCACGTAGATTTATTGTTGAGTTTTTAATGGCGGCAAATATACGCCTCCCCCCCCCACAAAGGTGCGCGATTTTTTAAAATCATCAATTAACTATTTTAAAATTTAAATTGAAATAAAAAACCTTATGGGGCCAACATTCGGACTGGTCGTATTGAAATCAAAAGATCGTAGTAGCACGATTGCCAACATAACATGAACTAGACTTTAGCCCTATGTCTGACTTCCGAGCTACCTGAGGTACAGAGTGCTTCTGGCGTGGTTTTATTATTATTATTTGCTCCAAGTAAGTTAACAACAATTTGCATGGGTTCGAAACAGCGCCGCCTAGTGACAAGTTGGTTTCATAAGTAAGTCACTAGTTTTCTTTTATGTTATAAGGCAAACGAGCATACATCCTGCCTTATGGCTTGCGGCCATCGTAGACCATGGGCGGGCGCGGGGGCGTTTCAAATGCCTTGAAAAGTTCCAAGCCCATACATATTTTTGATAACTATAATTAAACTTGATCGAATAGTGATAAAATGTTGCACTAGGCACTCTGAAGTCTTTTGCAGTATATATGTGATTGTTTATAATATTGTGTTCTAAGTACTTACTTAAATAATAAAAAAAAATTTTTTTCGTAATCATAAATGAATGTCAGATTATGCTGAGGCGTGAATTCTATTTAAACCACCATTATATCTTAAGTATTATCAATTCGAAGGCAATTTCACGAAGCTTTGTAGGTATTTGGTATATCTATGTACTAGCTAGCATTAATCTAAAGTTGTCGTTATTCGTTACATTATTATAATAATATCGCGGAAACTGGAACTTGTACAAAACTTTTATTATTTTAGAGAGAATTAAACAATATCGTTGTATAGATTTAGATTTAAAATATGAAGTTGGTTGTTTATAATTATTTTGGAATAATGGTGAAAATTTATTTAATACGCTATTTAAATGTTAATATGAATACAATTTAAAAAAACACGATTTTTATACTTTTAAACTTACACGTTTCATGGGAATTAAAGTTTGATTTTTTTGAAAGATAATCTTAATTTTAAATACTGAATCATTAATACATAGACTGCATTATTTCATGAGTGTCTTAAATATTTAAAAAAAATTAATAAGTAATCAAAATGCAATAATATTTTAATAAGTATAATTTTAGATAATTTGTTTTAGTCCATTTTAAATACTAAAACACGTCAAACACGTACTGAGTAGGTACTCGTAAAGTCATTTACTTAAGTGTAACAAGAAAAAAGTTTAAATTTTACGCCTAAATAAATTTAGTATTGATAAATAAATCTCAATGACGTAATGGCAGGATTTGTACAGGATTTCAATGAATTTATAATACAGTGTTTTACTGACAATGTGGTTCCCGTAACACGATGAAATATTATTGCATGGTTAAAGTACAGTCAACATCAAATTGATGGAAGCTACGTAACTAGCCAAAATATCTTCACTTTTTATTAAAGTACTTACGTTTTATTGTACTATTTCAAACAAACATCTTTGCATGAGTCTATAAAATCTTATCACATAGTCACGCAGGTTCTTACCTAGAAAACGTAAACATTATTTAGTTACTTGCGTCGCTTTTCCATTTTAATGCTGACCGTACTTTGTCAAACAGTGTAATAGGAAACATAATTATTTTACAGCTTTTTTTTGCGGTCGGGGCCCATGTCATAAATTATATCTAAAATTTTAATAAAACATGATAATTTAAAATATATATAACTTGCGATAAATTGTATAAATGAAATATAATTAGAACATTTTAAATATACTTAACAGAGTGACTGCCACAACAACTATATACAATAGAAATTGGTGTAAACCATGGCCGTTAAAGTGTTAATAATAATAAATTATTTAATTATAGATAACATAAGATATAATTTTTTGGTACAATTTTACTTAAACACGTTAAACATGTGCATTTCTCGAAATCGCATATTCTATTGCATAAATGATATTTACAATCTTCCCAATGTAAAACCACCCTGGATGACCTAACATTATATATAAGTAATTGTAAGCGATATTGTATCTTTTCACAAATACTTACATTTCTAGTTGACATTTTTTTAAACCAATTTTTTCCCCTAGTTTTTATATCGACCGACCAATTTCATTGTAAAACTCCGAATCAGATACTTGAAAACAGAAGTTAAACAATTTCGTCCATAACAAAGATGTGGATCAAAGCTAAAACTGGTTCTTAGCTGATGCTATCTCTGTCTGTCATTATTGTCAAAAGAGTGTACACCAGTAGCATAGACCAGGTTTAACTTTAGCTAATTTTGTATAAATAAATATGTAAGAGTCTATGATACTTAAACTTAACAGACCTTTATGGCTATGCAGATAGAGTCGAGTTTCCGCTGCATGCGCCATCGGCCCTATGGTATGCGGACTGACTGAAGCACTTTGCTCGCCTGCAAAAACAAAAAATAAAGTTGTTTGAAACTTAGAACTTAAAAAAATTTAGTTCTAAGTTTTAAACGAATAGTTTAGTGCTTTCAAAAATTCTTGAAAATAAACCATGTTCATACTATTACTCAAACATCTGAAAACCTTAAATGAACCTCAAAAAAATTATTATCATGAATAGTCCCTGTTTCTGTGTAGTCGTAGTCCCACCAACGTTTCGGCGTGCTTCAGATGTCCTGAGGCTTCGATCAACAACAACAAGATGTCAGTTCGGTGCTAAAATGTGTCTCAGTAAATAAGAGCGCACTTGAGAAGTGAGCTCTTATTTTATTCTTTATTTTTTTTTATTTTTTTTATAAAAGAGGGAGGCAAACGAGCAGGCGGGTCACCTGATGGAGAGTAATCACCGCCGCCCATGGACACCCGCAAAACCAGAGGAATCGCAGACGCGTTGCCGGCCTTTAAGGGAGGAATAGGTTTAAGGAAGGAATAGGAATTGGGAGGAGGGGGGGGGGGGGGAAGGGGCCTCCGGAACCCTCACTGGTCGGACGAAACACAACAGCACCAAGTGCCATTATTTCACGCCGAATATTAGTGAGAGGGTGGTATTACGCCGGGCGAGCCGGCCCAATGTGTGCTGCAACGCAGCGTGGCTCTACCACTCAGTTGGTGTCACTCATTTAGCACCACCCAGGGATCACGTGTAGGGTCTCAAGGGTAAACCTACGGACGCGAGCAACTTTGACCCCCAAAATCTTATTTTCTTGCGAGGCATAACATACTTTATTTGTTGCCCCTTAAGGTTGATTTTACCATTAAATGTTATTAACGTCTTTTCTATTTTAAGTGACAGGAGTAATAAATTGCTTTGAAAAAGTATTTATTCACGTGGACAGAATTTTAGTTTTCATTTTGTACGTGACGCGTTATCTAGTTGGTATTGTTGATCGAAGTCCTGAGGCTTGCGATGGTGGGGGACAAGATGCAATAAATGAATATGAATATAATTGAATATGAATATGCGATTCTCTAAGCGACACAAAGACACTGCGCGCATGGCTGTGATCATAGATGTCACAGCCGTCACATCGTTCGTTGCAGTCACAGCTGTAATCAGAGTTGAGGCTGTTTTACTTACAGAATACCGAATTTATACCTACAATAAATGTAAAAAAATTGATTCCATATCACGCCGCTTACAGCAGTGTCGAACAGCGTTAAAAAATTATTTAGCAGAATACCAATAGTACGCTCACCGCTGTTGCAGCCGCTGCTACTAAGGCTTACAACCTTTTTTTCACAACAAAGTACCAAATGATATTCAGAAATTAGATCTTGATAAATTTTAAATTAAAATCTAAGAAAAGCTTTATCAAAAAGTTTATTATAGAATGTCAGATTACACAGAAGACTTCAGGTTTCTTGCGCCCGTTCTTTGCCACAGTTAAAAAATGACTTCCTGAATGAGTGAGTGACTGATTCAAAGTAAATTAATTGAGTTTATTGAACAAAAATCTTTTGAGTTTGAATTTGCTTAATAATAATAATAATAATCATTTATTTCAGATAAAAAATCCATATAAGTAACACAATAATACACTTTAAAAATAAATAATTAATTGAAATTAAATAAATCTATTAACATTGATCCATATAATTTTGTTAGAGGAGTAGTTAGTAACAATTTTACTTAAACTATGTTAATACTGTTAGTAAGTACACATAAAATTATACATTAATCATTATTTTATGTTAGACCTGTCACTAACTCCACCCAGTGTTTCTGGATAGGACAGTCGCGTCATTCAGCAATAACGTTCAGGAAGCTGTTTCCACTACTTCGTAAGCGCCGTAGCATGGAGCCAGCTTTTTTGCGCATAATGGTGCTAAAGGAGTCTGTTCGTGCTTCCGCGAACATACCCGACGCACTAGAGCTACGCTTATGAGGATTTACGCATTTCGGTTTACCATACAAATTTCCAAGTCGAAATTTTTAAAGACCAATAAGCCAATTATAATGAAACTTTCCATGTTAAAGTAAAATACTGGGATCTAAATAGTTTGTTGAAAACTTTTTTATAAACGTTTATTGGCTGAGTTATTGCGATTTAAAGTCCACTATAGAAAGTTTAAAATTACAATATTTCAGTTAAATAAACGTTTTTTAAAAATGTTGTCAACAAACTATTTAGATCTCTATATTTTACTTCAGCATGCAGAGTTTAATCAAAACTGGTTTTTAAAAATTTCAACTTGGAAATTTGTATGGGAAACCGAAATGCGTAACCCGTAACCCTCTTATAGTAGTGGAAATAAGCGACTAAACCTTGCACTTTTGTCTCGGAAGACGCCACTTGGCACGATTGTTCTCTAGGTCATTCTGAGCTGATTTAGCCCGGTAGCCACGGAATTCACCAGGGGGGGGGGGGGGGGGGGAATTATTTGTCTCCCGCGTTGCAGTCGGTGCATAGTACCTCTCCACTTATAGTTACTAGTGTTAGGAAACTTAAATTATTTAATCAAGCTGTTGTATTTTTGTAACTTTAGTTCATATTTTGTAAGCTGGCATCACTGCCACCATCTTGGTTTTGTCTGTCACGTAGACAGTTCTTTGTCTACGGTTTGTCAAATCGTCTTTACAAAACCAAGATGGCCATCGGGCAGCGGCCCTGTCGTCCGCAAGACGTTGCGCTGAGAAGTTGTGTCGGAAGGAAGTTGCTGTGAGAAGTTGTAAAAGTTGTTAAAAGTAATAAAATGGCGATTTAATCAAGAAAAGATTTTAATTTTTGCACCAACCGTTATACCTCAGAAGTGGGATATCTCTGCCTACAAAGTGTAAGTTGATTTTTTTTTCATATTTTAAGTTATTTATTAGCTTTTTCTTTGCTATTCCTTGGTATTCCTCCTATAATATTAATTCGCATTTTACGCTGTGAAACCTACCTTCTTCAATGTTTATTACTTATTAGTAGGTAGTCGTAAATTTTAATTAATGAAACCGATAAGTATTTTTTCTGTTGCTTTCTTATTTTATGAAAAATGCTTAATAATGAATTATGGTAATAATGAATTGGGATTAAATATATCGTATAGACTTAGATAGATTATATACATTTCATACTATACTGGCTTTGGCTGGATAGCCAGGGCTACTCTTTGGAGGTTTTCTCTGTCCTAATGCAGCCAAGACTACCTGAGGTTTGATGCTAGTGTGTAGTAGTGTTAAGGCTAGTAATGATAATAATAGTTAAAATGGTGATGAAGATTTTAAGTTGTGCAAATGATAACGCCTCCGTGGTCGACTAGCTCGGCCACTTGGTTTGTGGGCTCAGCGCTCAGACTGATAACCGGAGGTCCAGGGTTCAATTCCCAGGTCAGGCAAAGTATTTTTGAATTTTATTTTGCTGCATAGCCCGGGTTTGTGATTACCTAGGTACCCGCATTTGGCAAGCGTGGTGATTAAGCTAACACCCATCAATTGTAGCGATTACTTGATTTTAATAATGGAGGCCGTTGCCCAGCAGTGGGACAATACTTAACTTTTTTTTTCTCTTTTAATAAGTTATGATTAAACGTAAGAATGCATATGCATATCATTATTATTCGCGATTTAGATTACACTGCCAGTTGAAATGATCTTTGACATGATCTCTCAAGGGGTTTTAAATAAACCAAGAAACCTACCGATTGGTATCACATTAACTGTTGGATACGATTAAGAATTTTTTAGATGAAAGTTAATTTATTCAGCCCGGTCATCAGTCAATGTGATCTTGTCCGTGGGGTTTTTTACCAGGCAACCGAACAATTAGTATCGCATTGATTGTTGGGTATGCAAAAGTTTAAATAAAATAAATCCCGGTCAATTCGGTCAATGCGATCTTGTTCGTGGGGTATTTCATAAAAAAAATACCAGGTAACTGAACAATTGGTATCGCATAGAATGGGTCATACATATTATGTGTGTAAGAAAAGTCTATCGAGGGGTTCTTTATAATGAACCAGGTAACCGATCAGATGGTATCTCATTAACTCTTGGATTTGCAAAGGGTTGATCCTATGTAGGGTCCTAATCACCCGCTAAGCTCCCAGATGTCGCGACAGTCGCGAGCCAACGATGTAGCGAATTGGTCTTAAGACCATTAGCTGACTTATTGTTTTTGCAAACGTTTCATAAAACCAACGCATAAAACTTGGCGTTTTACTAAAGTTACTATTATGGCTGTATACTCTGAATACGATATGCTGTAATTATGAAGTTTTACAAACGTAATTATGACTTTACATTTACGCTATTTAAGACATAATGAATTAAGCGTGAATTACATAGAAAGGTTATGCGGAAACATTTCCGGTAATTTGTTATGTATATGACACCTTATAACAATTCAGACTTTTAGAAGTTATGTTTATTAATTGTTTTTTTATGTGATACTCTAAGGTTTACGCAAACACTGCACATTGAAATGAAATACTTTTTACAGACCAAACTCGCTTTTAATTTACTACATTACATTGTTGTTTATTCCTGACGTTTCAAACCCTTTACATTAATTTATATTTTGCTATTTACTTATTATTTAGCAATGCTTACAACGAAAACATAAAAATGGACACAAATTTAATATTATATAACACCAAGTAATACGACATGCACCGACAGCATTTTTAAAGAGAGGCAAAACATTAACTATTCCATGGTTCAAATACAGTTCAAATTATTCTACATTTACATTGCAAACATTACTTCATAATTGTTTTCAATGAATTACACTTTAATGAGAAAATTACAATTAGATATTGGTTGAGTACTTTCAGCACATTATCTAAGAAGGTTTTTCTTGAGTTATCAAAAATGGTTTTAATGTCGACCTTTAGGTTGATTTTATATTATACAACCGTCACTTTCACAACTGTATTAAGCTAAAAGTTTGTAAATGTGACCTTTTTCTTTTCTGGAATTTGGATGTGACCAAATGCAGATGTTTAAAATCAGTCGGTAAAAGCTTCTGCTTTACTAGGAGAAAAGTTGCTCTGGAATATCGTGCAATACTTGCTTCCTCTGGTACCTGTTGGTGGTACAGCTAGCAGCTTTACTTCATAGTTAAAATTATGAAAATAGGAAACGTTCACAATAATGAGTTATATATGTAGGTGAAGATTTTACAAATTGCATTAAAGGAAATATCTGTTTTAATATAAATAATAGGCTTTTGTTCTTATAAATATATTTTGTAAAGAAGCAACAACGTTAAACAAGTCTGCACGACCTTTGTACTATATTTTTTTTTGCTATTTAGGAGTTCCTACAACGGCGAGAAATCGTCGTCTGAGAAACAATCTCGACGATGAAACGGTAGGCTGACTCCTGCTGGAAGTACCCTCCCGAATCAGAAGAGTAGACGCCGCCTTTATCCGAGCACCCGAGGTATCGAGTGGTTGGTGAAGATTCAGCTGGAGAGCAGTGTCGAGCATCGGTGTGGGCCAGTCGTCACTGAGACCTCATTCCGCGTGCACCGTGGCGTGCGCTGCTGCGTGCGCTGGCGTGCACCATGGTATGCACTGCTATGTGCGCTGGCGTGCACTGGCGTCTACCGTGGCGTTCGCTGGTATGTGTGCTGCTGCTGGCGCGCACTACGGCGTGCAGTGCTGTGCACCGTGACGTGCGCTGCTGCGTGCACTGGCTTGCACTATGACGTTCGCTGCTGCGTACACTGGCGTGTACCGTGGCGTTCGCTGCTGCTTGCACTGGCATGCACCGTGGCGTGCACTGCTATATGTGCTGCTGCGTGCGCTGGCGTGCACTACGGCGTGTACTGCAGCGCACCGTGGCGTGAGCTGATGTGTGTGCTGGCGTGCACCATGGCGTGCACTGCTATGTGCGCTAGCGTGCACTGTTGCGTGCACTATGGTGTGCACTGTTGCGCACTGCTGCGTGTACCATGGCGTGCACTGTTGCGTGCACTAGCGTGCACTGTTGCGTGCACTGTTGCGTGCACTAGCGTGCACTGTTGCGTGCACTTGCGTGCACTGTTGCGTGCACTGCCGTGCCATATCGCAGGCACGTGGCTACGTGCGTCGCAGAAGTTCGAGGCGCGGGCAACATATTTCACTTTAAATTTATAGTTTGCGCTCCTATTCAGATGTCGCCGTACCTGATGCTCCGTGTTCGATTCCCGGTCGGGTTAATTTAGAAATAACTGTTTTAAGTACTTTGATTCCGAGCCTGGGTGTTGTCTATGCTTAATAAGTATGTATTTAAGTATTTGGTTACGTTTATCCCTTGACACACCACCATAAAATAAACAAGTTTTAAAACAAGCATAGCTTGGGCTAGCTGGATTATTGGCGTAAGAGTAAAAAAAAGGAGTTACTTTTTATAATTAAATGTTGATTATAGTCAAACACGTCATGTGACATCCATCCATATTCCATGCTTGCGCCTCAGACTGTTCTCTCTCTACAAGTCCCGTTTCACATTCTAATTACTTTTTCATGACTTCAAATTACAAGTTTTATTCATAAATTATTTCAATGTGGAACCTGCCAGTGTACCAACATGGCATAGGCTCCACAGTACTCACTGATTAAGAGTTTGTCTAAAACATGTAAGTATGTGGCATAGCCAGGGATGCCTATGCCCAGGTATTAGGGCCTACCGTTAGCGTCACCCCATGCCATTTTTTAGAATGAAAGTTAAACTTTTAGATTTTATTCCCACAAGATTGAATTATGCTGAATTACATCCCAAAATGTTCAGCAAGAAAGTAATGTTTGGTGTGTACCTTTACAGCTATACTAATGTACAACTAATTATTTTTAAACAGGTGCTCCATTTTTAGAAAAACCGCGGATCGTGTGATTTTTATGCAGGAACAGAAGAGTTGTTAAAACAGAGATTTAGATGGAGGATCTAAAAAAAAAAGAATATATCTCGTAATTACTTCGGGATTGGTAAAACCAGCAACGTAACATGTTATAATTGTAATAAAATTGTTCACACATTTTCAGATGCTCCATACCATTGGTTAAATGTGCAAATTGTAATTGGCGAGGACACAACAAAAGGACAAAACGACAGCACCCAGGTTGATATTCTTCCACCGGGTTCCTGTCACCCCCTGGTCTGCTGCCCTACCGCAGCAAACTACTGCTGCCCTATCGCAGCCTACCTACTGCTGACCTACGGCAGTCTACCTACCCACCGATGTCCTGCGGGTGACTACCTCTGCGGGTACCGATTTCCTGTCGGCGCGGTCTCCGGTGCGACGCGGCCTAGCTTTCGCCTCTGCACACCGTCCTTCAGGAAGAGTAACCGAAGCTAAGTCCTTTATTTAAGCCCTACTCAAGCGGGCAGAGTAAGCGATCCGTATACTCTCCCTGAGTTTTGTAGATTAAAGAAAATAGCATTATAAATGGTGGCATTACCACCTGTTTGGCTATTGTTGTATTTTTAGTATTGACTGCTTACCTACTTTTATTATTCTTAGATACAAATTTTTATGTACACTTGCCAGTGGGCGCCTTCCGCACCCTACCATTTTTAAAAATATGTTTTCCATGGCAGCCTTTAAGTGGAGCGACACCATTAAAGAATAAGAAATGTAACATGTTAGCATGTAAGGAGGTCTTGTTGGTTGTCTAATTAAATGTATCTGCTGTAAGTACGTATTTATAATAAATTGCCTATTGCGTTAGACTACCATCCTGAGTATTCCAAAAATGTTTGAGAGGATGGCTAATCTCTAAAGCTTTTATTAAAAATGCATATTTTAATATTTCTATTTAATTTATTGGACATGCATGAATGTTATAATAATAATTGGTTTCGATGTTGTAAGATATGTCTTGACTAAATTTTTTTAATTTTAAATAATATGCTTATCGAATGTTCTATTGTATTAGGTTTAGAGAAAAACTGAATTTTACCATGTTAATGTTGTTGAAAGTAATTATTGTAATGATCTTAAAAGTTTCAAATGTCATTCCATTGTATTGTTCCATTTGGGAAATTGTTTAATGTCAAATCATTTTATTATTCAGTTTTCTATGTTATGACTATTAGGGGTGACTATTATTACATACAATGAAGCCTAGCATTCAAAAATGTAATGGTAGGCATTGCAATAGCCTTATTTTTATTATCGTGTAAAGAAGGTGTAAAGTCGTTCGATGTAGAGAAGTTTTGGTTTTGTTTTTGTGAGATTTGCTTACCAACTCATTCATATCTTTATTATTGAAGTTTTGCATTCACAGTGCTGTATAGATAACGGATAAAATGGGTGGGTGGGTTCGAATTCCACTCGAGCTTCCTGAGACTGGTTGATTTCTTTTTCTAGTTAACATTTTATCCGTTACCAACTCATTGTTTGTTTGTTAGGTCTGTTTAGATTTATTTTAATATAGATATAGTGTTGATATGTTCAAGATGCAAAATCATCTGTTTAATGCAAGATAATTAGAAAAATGTATGAGATTAAATTTTAATTATTTGTTTGATATTAAATGTAATAAGTAGGTACTTATGTCTAAAAATGTTTCTTAGTTTAGGAACAACATGGTAGTCGTAGGTCTAATGCTAAGTATCAATAAAATTCTTATAATGTGCAACTCAACGATGGGTCTCGTTGTAAGGTAGGATGGCCGGTTAGGAAACTTAAATTATTTATTCAAGCTGTTGTATTTTTGTAACTTTAGTTCATATTTTGTAAGCTGGCATCACTGCCACCATCTTGGTTTTGTCTGTCACGTAGACAGTTCTTTGTCTACGGTTTGTCAAATCGTCTTTACAAAACCAAGATGGCCATCGGGCAGCGGCCCTGTCGTCCGCAAGACGTTGCGCTGAGAAGTTGTGTCGGAAGGAAGTTGCTGTGAGAAGTTGTAAAAGTTGTTAAAAGTAATAAAATGGCGATTTAATCAAGAAAAGGTTTTAATGTTTGCACCAACCGTTATACTAGGGCAAGTTTGGTATCGTTTTCGTATAATTTAAGGATGGGGAATCCATTTCTGAAACAAAGTTTTTAACCCGTCATAGTAAAAAAAGAAAAATTAACAAAAACGTAAAAATTTAAAAAAAATAAAAATTTTAAATGCTCTACTACAGCGGTAACACATGGATTTTTGGCAAATAAAAAATATAATGATATAGCCCATTTAATTGTGAACCTAAAAAGTATTACTCGAATGATTGCTTTTATAGAAAAAGTTCGTCAAAAAAAATATTTTCATTACTTACGCAACCTTGATTTCACTTGTTCGATGGAATTTGACATGGGATGATTACACTTTCGCATTTAAATCTCACTATAAATCGTCAATATTAAGCGTAATAGCTTTTGTTTACAAATTGAACCATCAAGAATCTCGATAGTAAAGTTATTCTTTTCAATTGCCCCATAGTTATTTTGTTAAAGCTTATTCAGTTAGCTCTTTTAGACATAGGTAAATTAATAGGTTTTCTTTTTAAATAAATAAATAAATTTATTTTGTTTTCTATGTATAATTAGTATGTATTTAAGTATTTTAAGTATGTTTATCCGTTATCTAGTAACCATTTAACGAGTTTCATAACGAAGCTTCTCTTGGGCTAGGTAATTGGTGTGAGTGTAAGAAAGTTTATTTATTTATTTTTATTTGTTTAATATATTATTTGCAAAATTAAGATTGCTCCTCATGTATTGTACTTATACATGAACCGCCGCACCCGCACAAATCTGTACACTTTAATTGTCTTTTGGTACAGTTGCATCTGTTATTTCCGCAGGTCACCTTGCACTTGCATCTTATCAGTTCCAAACATGCTTTATCAGCGAGGGGTAATGTGGACCAAACAGGCTTCCAAGTTTGGTCTTATTTGTACCATCCCCTCTTAGAATGACATGGCAGGTGTTGATGGGGGTCGTAATATTTGACCCCATACATTGGTAGACAGCTCGCAATAGATGCTGAGTTAAAGCGTCTCGAGTCGGCGGCAAATTTTCAATGTTCCTGAACAATTCCAGCGAAAAAATTAACACCAGTCATCTGGGTATCGGTGGCAACTAGAAGATCCCAGTCTATGTAACAGAGCACCTGACTCCGGAAACTAAATTGTTGCATGCGGCGACTCGTCGCACTGCCAGGGAGCTAAGTATAAATGTTTCGTACGCGACGGAAGCATTTTTTTGCGGAAGAACGAGGAATCTAATTTTGTACGCATTGAGACTCTCAAAACAGTGCGCTAAGGTTTTTTTTTTTTCACTAAAAGGCTTGTAATGACATAATTGTTTATTACCAAAATGTAAGAGGTTTGCAAACAAAGACTGTCAATATTTTTAATAATATAATTTGTAATTCTTGACTGAAACGTGGTTGAATGACGGCGTTTCTGATTCTGATCCTTCATAATAGATACAACGTGATCGCCAAAGCAGTGGCTTCCATCCTTCAAAGAATGGTGAAGGGGTGTTTATCGCTGCCACTAAACGACTTGACTCAGTACGACTTTATTCATGCGAATCTGACTGTAAGGACTCGTGGGTGTCTGTCGGGAGTGACAGGGCCGATTCCGCGAGGTGAAACATTTGCGGTGTACCTATACCTGCCACCTCCTATTCAAAAACATATTTTGAAACACTATATAGACAATTGTACTGTTAAATTTAGGCAGTACCTATGTCATGGATTGCGGGAGCGTGTAATGATCTTTTACTTGGCTACTCGAACAGCGAACTACACAATATGTTAACAGATTTTCTCTCCCTTGATAATTTTAAACAGTATAATGGCATAACTCAATGGAAAATCTAGAGTTTAATTTTGTGCAACATAGCAGTCGCCGATATTGCAGGCTTTCCTGACCCCTTGTCTATCGTGGACCCGCTGCACCCTCCAATGAGCTTTTCTATCCCTTACATATGTAATGACACTTTATCACCCAATAATGACGCCAGATTTTGTTTTCGCAAGGCCAGCAAGGTATAGTCATACCAGTGTTATTAAAGATTTCCACACTATCAATTGGAAGGAGTTACTTTGTGGTTGATGATCTGTTGATGAGATGCTGGAGGTATTTTATGGCATGATAAGGAGTTTGATCCTGAAATACGTTTCAAGACGTTTTTAGTAAGGTCCCTTAAAGAAAAAAATGAATATCGTGTTAGAATGCGGAAGTACAATAATAACCCCCGTAATGTTTTAACGTTCAAACTCCTCAGAAAAAGGTGTGATTCACTGTTGTCTTCTTCCTATACTCTCGAATGGAGGATTCGTTAAAGTCAAACCCGAAGCTAGTGTGGACTTTTATTAAGAATAAGCGAAAAGGTAAAAATACATCGATTCCATCGAAAGGCCGGATATTTGCAATCTTTTCGCTGATTATTTCGCATCAGTCTTCAATAAGTCGGATCCATCACCTCATTCTCCAGCGGTTGCCTGTTGTTGTGTATCTTAGCTTTTTGTTGTTTACTACGGATGAAGTTTACAAGGCTTTAAAAAGACTTGACTCCACTAAGAGCGCCGGAACGGAAAGCATTCCGGTTTTCTTTGTCACTAATTGCGGAAAAGGCTTGACATTACCCCATACGTTAATTTTTAACAGGTCTTTATCAGATGGAGTTTTTCCTTGCGCTTGGAAGGAATTGCTCATTTTGCCACTGTTCAAGAGTGGTGACAGGTGCTCTGTTGGTAGTTACAGGCCTATCTCTATCTTACCTGTATTTGCAAAGGTTTTCTGTAGTTGCATTGCATTAAAACTATTTCAACGGGACCTAAGCCCTTCGTACACAAGGCTTCGCATATCTTCGATACTCGAAGATTCCAGTCTCCAAGCGACTACCACCATACAAATCCATTGAGGTTCGTACACGAGTCGCGTTGCCGACATTTGTCCCGCCGCGACTCAATTTCTATGGCAGTAGTCGCTCGGAGACTAAAATCGTCGAGTATCGAAGATTTGCGTAACCTTGTGTACGAAGGGGGTTACCACGACCACGCTTGTAACAGTAAGTAGACATGTACTTACTAACAAAATAAATCGTGTTAGGTCCCGTTGAAATAGTTTTAATTCAGTAAGGACTTCGATAGAGCAAAACTTACCTAGATATACACATGCACATACACCTTTCCATAGGGGGGGAGGCGTCCCCTGACCTTTCCTCCCTATGGGGGGGGGGGCTTCCCCCCTGATCAACAACCAAAAAAAAAATGTTTCTACCAAACTTTTTATTTAGAAGCATTCATTCAAGTAATACTTTTAAGGTTCATGATTTAATAGGCTATAACATCATATATTTTATTTAGCAAATATCCACATGGTATCGCTGTAGTAGAGGATATTAAAAAAAAAAATCTTTTTTACTCTTTGTTTTACAAGTTTCTTGACGGTTCTACTCGGTATATGCATTCCTAACACGGTAGTAGCTTTTGTTTACAAATATAATTTCATATTGACGATTTATAGTGAGATTTAAATGCGAAAGTGTAATCATCCCATGTCAAATTCCATCGAATAAGTGAAATCAAGGTTGCGTAAATAATGAAAATATTTTTTTTGACGAAAATTTTTTTTAAAAGCAATCATTCGAGTAATACTTTTTAGGTTTACAATTAAATAGGCTATATCATCATATTTTTTATTTGCCAAAAATCCATGTGGTATCGCTGTAGTAGAGCATTTTCAAAAAAATATTTTTTTTCATTTTTACGTTTTTGTTAATTTTTCTTTTTTTTACTATGACGGGTTAAAAAGTTTGTTCCAGAAATGGATTCCCAATCCTTAAATTATACGAAAACGATACCAAACTTGCCCTAGTAGCTATAAGTGGAGAGGAACTATGCACCGACTGCAACGCAGGAGACAAATTCCCCCCCCCCCTGGTACCCACCAGCAGTGGGCAATTCCGTAACTACCGGGCTAAATCAGCTTAGAATGACCCAGAGAACAATCGTGCTAAGTGGCGTCTTCCGAGACAGCCGAAAGTGCAAGGTTTGGCCCAAAATCGACGCTTATTTCCCCAGCTAACGATGTTTGCGCTCCGAGAATGGCGCTACCGACCTGCAGCTCGTCGTCGCCGCTGAGCACGCCGGTGACGCACAGCAGCTGGTACTGGCGCGCCCGCAGCGCCGCGGCGCCGCGCCGCAGCAGCCGCAGCGCCGTCACGCACGCCGGCGCGCCGCCGCACACCACAGCGCGCACCTAACCACCGAACGGCCCAACATATCTTTATATAAGGCGACTGCTAGAAACCGCAAGAAACTTCAAGGGCTGGTCAGGTCAAGTGTTTTAAACATGACAAAAATGGCAAAAAAAAAATATTTTTTTCATTTTTAATTAATTCATTCATTTCGTGAAATTTAATTTGTTTTCAAATTTAATTAAATTTGAAAACAATTAACATAAGAAAAATAAAATGAAAACAATTAAAAATAGCGAGGGCAACGGCCGGCCGGCCGTCTGTTGACCCGTCAACGTAGTAGGTACTTATCGCCCAGCTGACGCGGAAGAAACACTAATTCCTTTTTTATAATTTTTGTCATGTTTAAAACACTTGACCTGACCAGCCCTTGAAGTTTCTTGCGGTTTCTAGCAGTCACCTTATATATTTTTTTTTTTTATAAAAGAGGGAGGCAAACGAGCAGGCGGGTCACCTGATGGAGAGTAATCACCGCCGTCCATGGACACCCGCAAAACCAGAGGAATCGCAGACGCGTTGCCGGCCTTTAAGGAAGGAATAGGTTTAAGGAAGGAATAGGAATTGGGAGGAGGGGGGGGGGGAGGGGCCTCCGGAACCCTCACTGGTCGGACGAAACACAACAACACCAAGTGACATTATTTCACGCCGAATATTAGTGAGAGGGTGGTATTACGCCGGGCGAGCCGGCCCAATGCGTGCTGCAATGCAGCGTGGCTCTACCACTCAGTCAGTGTCACTCATTTAGCACCACCCAGGGATCACGTGTAGGGTCTCAAGGGTAAACCTACGGACGCGAGCAACTTTGACCCCCAAAATTATAGTACCTACATATATTTTTTGACATATATAAGGTGACTGCTAGAAACTGCAAAACATTTTAAGGGCTGGTCAGGACAAGTAATTTAAACATGACAAAAATGAAATCGTGCTTTTTTATTTTTCATTAATTTTAATTTGAGTCTTTGAGTGTCTAATTTGTGTTTCTAATTTGTGTAAATTTCCTGGGGGGTTACTCTTGAACGCAAACTCAATCTTAATACAATTCCAATGCGATTTATATGTCTCGATATTGGGATAAGTAAAGATAATTTCGGAACGCCATCTCAATTTAATTCCAATGTGGCGCTATTGTCGCTTACAAAAGTGCCATTTGACATTTTTTAGATTTGTGATTGGAAATTGATTAATGCAATTGTGTTTCAAGAGTAAGCCTACAGCCCTTGAAGTTTCTTGCGGTTTCTAGCAGTCGCCTTATATAATTAAAAGATAAATGAACATTTTTAGCATGATAATATTGCTGCTTTGTTTTAAATTAAGATAACTACAAATAACTCACCTGCGCCGGGGAATGTGAAGGATCTAATACTAAGAGAGTCGCCTTGCCGTCTTTATGCTTCTCATAACCTATTATAGTACGGGAGTGACCTGAAAACAATTAAATCTTGCTTAACAAAATAATACAATTCTAATTATTGTATGAAGTCTGCATTTAATAGCCAATGTCAAAAAAGGGTTGAAACTAAATATTTACATACCTACATATTATTATTATAGTCACGACTATTATCCCCGACTATTAGTCAGAGACTAGGCAATGAGGACCGCATAAGCAGTCCTCTGCCATAGTCCACTTTTCACCAAATAGCGACTGCACACTTGCTCAGCGTGACACGTGGTGAGCTCATCGCCGCTCTATGCTGTTGGATGTATGTGCAGTCTTTAGTCTGTTAGTCGCCTTGTACGTCACCCACGGGCAGAGAGTGGGGGGTAATATTCTTTCACGGGTACACGACACGGTTATACTCAATATTTTCTTTAAATTAATACGCTTGCAGATCAACCTTTCCAAATCTTAAAATTTCTACAATCGATATTGATCCTTATAACCCTAGTGATAAAGTGCTGGCGTGCTGGCGACTTGTAGTTATGCAACAGCATAGAGCGGCGATGGACTCATCGCCTATCACGCTGAGCACATGTGCAGTAGTAATTTGGTAAAACGTGAACTGTGGCACAGGACTGCTTTTACGGTCCTGATTGCCTAGTCTCTGAGGAACAGAGTAGGCCCTAAAACTCTCCCCTGTGGCACACCAAATGAAACCTCTAAGTTCTGGCTGATTATTATAACAGAGTAAGGCAAATGAGCAGGCGGGCCAAAGTAGGACGCCGTTTGACGAAACGTGGTCACGATCGCCGCTGCAACTCTTAAGTGGTTCAAAAGATTTCCCTGGCGATAAAGAGCGGCAACGCCGCCGGTATCATGGGAACCTTTGAGCCGAAGGTGACTCGCGGTGGTCTGCCAGATTAAGTTTGTTTTTTGTTGTTTAATGTTTATTGTTTGTTGTGTTTGTAGTGGTTTATTGTGTTTCCGAGTACTTATGACCCGTCCATCTTCAAAGCAAGAGTGAATAGACACTTTCTGGGTTAGCTCGCTCCCTCGTGGATCCTGTCTTAGCTCCTGGGCTGAATTGGGATCAAGAGCAAACCCATTCACAGTAAAAAAAAATATATTTTACTAACACATTTTTAAGTTATTTAAATTGACATTAGTTTATTTGTATTTTGTGGAATTATTGAATTTTGAAGTTGATTTTATTCGGATTTGGAGAGTGAGTATAGATCATACCCTGGTGCTGCAGATAGAGCGGCGCCTTGTACTGCGCGGGCGCCGTGGTGAAGTAGCGCAGCACCCAGTCGAACAGCAGCGGGTGGCTGCCGTCCGCGCCCGTCGGCTTGTGGAAGTCGATCAGCTGGCACCTGCCAATCCCGTATTATATCGTAGCGGAATTGGCTACTTGACAGTTCTCGGAAAAGTATTTTGAAAATTACAAACGCTTATTTTGTACCTCTTACAATATTTTTTTTAATAGAAAAAGCTTTATTCAATAGAAAAAAAACCATATTTTTCTTCAATAACTTCATATTTCGCGCGAAAACGGTTGGTCACGTGACTCTATGCTCTGTGACGTCACATTTCAAACAAATAAGTTTTATCTTGAAACCTGACAGATAGTTTTTGTTTATTTTGTGAAATGTGACGTCACACAAAGCTCAATCATAGCCAGATAAAAAATCGCAAATTGATCTTGAGAAAATGAACCTAAACGGTGTGGAATCTATAGATTGCGATAGAGTATCAGGGCCCAGGAAGTAATACGGAAGTGTTTCCGACAGATGCGCCATATCGGCCAAGATGGCCGCCGACAGACCTTATGTTGGAATATCCTACATTTTATAGTTGCAACACTCTTAGCATGGCAATGCATGGTTTCCGCCTTTTCTCCTTTTTTTGTGTGGTGTTGGACCGAATACACGCGATTGCAAAAATCTGTCTTTTTAATTGAACCATCCCAATTAAATTATAAGGAGACATAAATAGTCCGCTGCTTTAACACTGGTCCTTCGAGGCGGATATGAACCAGCGACCTATGGATTATAAGTAGTCTGTTTACTTTAAGGAGTTTGTTTTAGAGAGAAAAGCAATTTTTCGTCATGTTGACACCTTAGCTCGCGCACTACGAATCGAAATGCGTACTCTTTTTGTGCGGACGTTTTGAAAACGATAGTGCATCTAGTTTTTATGTGATGGAAGTCTTTAGTACGAGAAAAAAATCTTTTGATTGCATTTATTTTAGTAGATTTTAAATTTTCAAATGGCGTAGTGTCATGCATAAGAGCTCAATCGTTGTAGCCCAAAGGAATTGAACAATTTCTCTTACTTTATCCTGAGTGATGACAGCACGGTGACAACCTCGCAAGCGCCGATCCACTTGCGCGTGTTGTGCAACTTAGACCCTAACTGCTCCGAGCCCTGGGGGCAAAAGGCAAAATGTTTATAATATAATAATTTGTCTATTTAAAGAAGTTTTAGTCAACTGCTGGAGAATCTGGGGGTGGGAGTTGGGAAAGAGACTCGCTTGCTCCTGCAACCGCTCTACCATGCTGCTGCGCGCTCCACCATGAGCCGCAGCCGCGGTATGGCAGCAGCCGCCGCAGTAGTCCCTTAGCCCCCCACCTGCGTGTCATAGCCCATGGCCCAGGCGCGGTCCACCATGAGCTGCAGCCGCGGTATGGCAGCAGCCGCCGCAGTAGTCCCTTAGCCCCCCACCTGCGTGTCATAGCCCATGGCCCAGGCGCGCTCCACCATGAGCTGCAGCCGCGGTATGGCAGCAGCCGCCGCAGTAGTCCCTTAGCCCCCCACCTGCGTGTCATAGCCCATGGCCCAGGCGCGCTCCACCATGAGCTGCAGCCGCGGTATGGCAGCAGCCGCCGCAGTAGTCCCTTAGCCCCCCACCTGCGTGTCATAGCCCATGGCCCAGGCGCGCTCCACCATGAGCTGCAGCCGCGGTATGGCAGCAGCCGCCGCAGTAGTCCCTTAGCCCCCCACCTGCGTGTCATAGCCCATGGCCCAGGCGCGCTCCACCATGAGCTGCAGCCGCGGTATGGCAGCAGCCGCCGCAGTAGTCCCTTAGCCCCCCACCTGCGTGTCATAGCCCATGGCCCAGGCGCGCTCCACCATGAGCTGCAGCCGCGGTATGGCAGCAGCCGCCGCAGTAGTCCCTTAGCCCCCCACCTGCGTGTCATAGCCCATGGCCCAGGCGCGCTCCACCATGAGCTGCAGCCGCGGTATGGCAGCAGCCGCCGCAGTAGTCCCTTAGCCCCCCACCTGCGTGTCATAGCCCATGGCCCAGGCGCGCTCCACCATGAGCTGCAGCCGCGGTATGGCAGCAGCCGCCGCAGTAGTCCCTTAGCCCCCCACCTGCGTGTCATAGCCCATGGCCCAGGCGCGCTCCACCATGAGCTGCAGCCGCGGTATGGCAGCAGCCGCCGCAGTAGTCCCTTAGCCCCCCACCTGCGTGTCATAGCCCATGGCCTAGGCGCGCTCCACCATGAGCTGCAGCCGCGGTATGGCAGCAGCAGCCGCCGCAGTAGTCCCTTAGCCCCCCACCTGCGTGTCATAGCCCATGGCCCAGGCGCGCTCCACCATGAGCTGCAGCCGCGGTATGGCAGCAGCCGCCGCAGTAGTCCCTTAGCCCCCCACCTGCATGTCATAGCCCATGGCCTAGGCGCGCTCCACCATGAGCTGCAGCCGCGGTATGGCAGCAGCAGCCGCCGCAGTAGTCCCTTAGCCCCCCACCTGCGTGTCATAGCCCATGGCCCAGGCGCGCTCCACCATGAGCTGCAGCCGCGGTATGGCAGCAGCCGCCGCAGTAGTCCCTTAGCCCCCCACCTGCGTGTCATAGCCCATGGCCCAGGCGCGCTCCACCATGAGCTGCAGCCGCGGTATGGCAGCAGCCGCCGCAGTAGTCCCTTAGCCCCCCACCTGCGTGTCATAGCCCATGGCCCAGGCGCGCTCCACCATGAGCTGCAGCCGCGGTATGGCAGCAGCCGCCGCAGTAGTCCCTTAGCCCCCCACCTGCGTGTTATAGCCCATGGCCCAGGCGCGCTCCACCATGAGCTGCAGCCGCGGTATGGCAGCAGCCGCCGCAGTAGTCCCTTAGCCCCCCACCTGCGTGTCATAGCCCATGGCCCAGGCGCGCTCCACCATGAGCTGCAGCCGCGGTATGGCAGCAGCCGCCGCAGTAGTCCCTTAGCCCCCCACCTGCGTGTTATAGCCCATGGCCCAGGCGCGCTCCACCATGAGCTGCAGCCGCGGTATGGCAGCAGCCGCCGCAGTAGTCCCTTAGCCCCCCACCTGCGTGTCATAGCCCATGGCCCAGGCGCGCTCCACCATGAGCTGCAGCCGCGGTATGGCAGCAGCCGCCGCAGTAGTCCCTTAGCCCCCCACCTGCGTGTCATAGCCCATGGCCTAGGCGCGCTCCACCATGAGCTGCAGCCGCGGTATGGCAGCAGCAGCCGCCGCAGTAGTCCCTTAGCCCCCCACCTGCGTGTCATAGCCCATGGCCCAGGCGCGCTCCACCATGAGCTGCAGCCGCGGTATGGCGGGCACGGCGCCGCCGGCCGCGGCGCTGAGCAGCTCGGCGTATGGCGGGTGCCGAAGCAGCGATGAGAGGACCATCTGCATGTTCCTGTGTACACGTTATGTCGTCAGTTTCGGTAGCATATAATATCGATCTTTGTGTAGAAAGGTTTATTTAACAATGCAAGCTTCGCCTTAGTATAATATACAGGGTGGAAAAAAAAAGAGCGTGGTTGGAGGAAAAGTGCCCTTAATATGGATGATGGCAAATTTTACTAAAAGGAAACATTCCTTTTAGTAAAATTTGCCAACATCCATATTATTTATTAATTATTAAATTCTATCTTAATTTTTTTTTGAAAAATCACCTGCTTGATGCGTGAATCGAACCAGTGAAATGTGAAAAAATACAGATTTTAGAAAAAATCATTCTTAAGGATTAATTTCTTTTAAACAACTCTTAAATTAAGGAAAGACTAAGAAAAATAATGTTTTTATTGTAAAGCTTACTATCTAAAGAAAATAGTTCACTTTACTTATGAATTGCTCAAAATGAGACCCATTTTCACGTATGCACACACGTATTCTTCGTCGTTCTTTAATTTAAGATATTATGTTGTTTATAAGAAATTGATCCTTATGAATGACTCTTTCGGTTGGTATCATATAAAATACAGTACGTTTTTTTTCACATTTCACCGGTTTGTTTTCCGGCTCAAGCAGGAGATTTTTCAATAATATTTAAAAGCAGATTTAATTATTTTTGATGTTTCCTTTCAGTAAATTCATTTAGCCATTATCAATATTAAGGGTACTTTTCCTCCAACCACGGTCTTTTTTCCACCCTGTAAACCCAGTAAACGGATAGCTATGATACTTTTGTCATGTAATATTTATTTATACTTTGTAATCTATCGACATAAATAAAAATAATTTTTCACGAATTGTTCGGGCATTACTTGATCAGAACGTCTGCTCCTATTTGACAAATTATTTTTTTGTTGTGTTAGTCATTGTGTGAAATATTTTTTTTGTGAATTCGTCACGAGATACGGAATGTTTACATTCAAAAAAGGGGAACCTCTTTCTTGAAATCGGTTATTGGTCTAAGGTAATAAAGTGCGTGTACCTGTACCCACAGCCCCAGCCGCGGTCGCCGTAGGTGCTGGCGTAGTGCTCCACGCCGCTGCACAGGAACGTCTTGGCGATGCTCGGGTTCTGCGCGTTCAGCGCCGCTATCCGCTCCAGGATACCTGGGCAGAGAGGATTACCGTGCAATCATTACGGCGAAGAGCCTACAATCTTCTGGTTTCAAGTAGGCCGATCTCAGGAGATTCATTATTTCAGTAGCAAGAGTCTTAGTCACACAAAAGGTGTTCCAAAGCCAGTTAAAATGGCTTAGAAATCCAGAAACATCAGCCATCTTGAGGCAGGGAGAGTTTTGAGGATGATGCAGCTAGGTACCGTCCGGGCTTGCGGACCTCGAGCTGGGAGATCGTCGACACTTAGGTCAAGGGTCTAACAGTTTGCAGGATCGTTTAATGGATGCTGCCTCTGCAGCATTTATCAAAGCAGAGGACTGCCTTAATACGGGCATCGAAAAGAGCGTCCTTAAGCTTCTGGAGGAGAGGCCTACGGACGAGCTTGTCACTTTCCAAGGCAGTAGCAAAGGTGTGATCGTGGCGAGCGTGACTCAAAGTGTTTTAATGACGGTGGTGTGACTGGAACTTGACGCAATTATCGTTGTAGTGATGGGGATGGAGGATGGAGGATGGGAGGATGTTGGGGAGGAGATCACACCAATGGAGTGTTGTAAAAGCTCCTCGCCAAGATCCGAGGATGTTATGGGAGAGCTTGCCCTGGACGAGCTGCTTCTGCGAGGGTCGTCCATTTTCGTTTGCTGTGCATGTGGCATCAATTAAATAGCCTGTGGGGCCAAGAATTGTGGCTGACACGGTGTCTTATATAAGGTGCGAAATGTACCGCTGTAGACTGAGTCTTAGACACATAACATTAAGTTATAAAATGCACTGTTTGTCCTAGAGTATATCTGACTTCCGCAGCAGACCCATGTTGCGCTCATACTGGCGGCTCATATAGACGGCGACCGTCCCAACCTGCTGTAAACTGAGTCTTATGAGCGTATTCTTAAGGTATAAAACGTATCGTCTCAGTCCTAGATGCGCCGGTATCCGCCCCAGCGCATCCGCCTCCGCAGCTCCACACTGCTGTAAACCTATAATCCTAGATTTTAGATCCTAGAGTATATCTCTGTTTATGCCACACTGCAAATTCAGTGCATATGATTAAGGTGCCATCAGTCCTAGAGGCTCCAGTATCCCGGCCCAGCGCCTGCGCCTTCCGCAGCCCCACGCTGGGCTCGTAGTAGCCGACAACCGACCCGAGATGCTGCAAATTGAGTCTTAGGTTCATAATATAAAGGTACCGTCGGTCCTAGAAGCCCCTGTATATCTGCCCAGCGCCTGCGCCCTCCGCAGCCCCACGCTGTGCTCGTAGTAGCTGGCGACGGAGAGCTACTGTAAACTGTGTCTTAGGTGCATGTTATTAAGGTACCATCAGTCCTAGAGGCGCCGGTATCTCTGCCCAGCGCCTGCGCCTTCCGCAGCCCCACGCTGCGCTCGTAGTAGCCGGCGACGGAGAGCTACTGTAAACTGTGTCTTAGGTGCATGTTATTAAGGTACCATCAGTCCTAGAGGCGCCGGTATCTCTGCCCAGCGCCTGCGCCTTCCGCAGCCCCACGCTGCGCTCGTAGTAGCCGGCGACGGAGAGCTACTGTAAACTGTGTCTTAGGTGCATGTTATTAAGGTACCATCAGTCCTAGAGGCGCCGGTATCTCTGCCCAGCGCCTGCGCCTTCCGCAGCCCCACGCTGCGCTCGTAGTAGCCGGCGACGGAGAGCTACTGTAAACTGTGTCTTAGGTGCATGTTATTAAGGTACCATCAGTCCTAGAGGCGCCGGTATCTCTGCCCAGCGCCTGCGCCTTCCGCAGCCCCACGCTGCGCTCGTAGTAGCCGGCGACGGAGAGCTACTGTAAACTGTGTCTTAGGTGCATGTTATTAAGGTACCATCAGTCCTAGAGGCGCCGGTATCTCTGCCCAGCGCCTGCGCCTTCCGCAGCCTCACGCTGCGCTCGTAGTAGCCGGCGACGGAGAGCTACTGTAAACTGTGTCTTAGGTGCATGTTATTCAGGTACCATCAGTATTAGAGGCGCCGGTATCTCTGCCCAGCGCCTGCGCCTTCCGCAGCCCCACGCTGCGCTCGTAGTAGCCGGCGACGGAGAGCTACTGTAAACTGTGTCTTAGGTGCATGTTATTAAGGTACCATCAGTCCTAGAGGCGCCGGTATCTCTGCCCAGCGCCTGCGCCCTTCCGCAGCCCCACGCTGCGCTCGTAGTAGCCGGCGACAGAGAGCTACTGTAAACTTTGTCTTAGGTGCATGTTATTAAGGTACCATCAGTCCTAGAGGCGCCGGTATCTCTGCCCAGCACCTGCGCCTTCCGCAGCCCCACGCTGCGCTCGTAGTAGCCGGCGACGGAGAGCTACTGTAAACTGTGTCTTAGGTGCATGTTATTAAGGTACCATCAGTCCTAGAGGCGCCGGTATCTCTGCCCAGCGCCTGCGCCTTCCGCAGCCCCACGCTGCGCTCGTAGTAGCCGGCGACGGAGCTACTGTAAACTGTGTCTTAGGTGCATGTTATTAAGGTACCATCAGTCCTAGAGGCGCCGGTATCTCTGCCCAGCGCCTGCGCTTTCCGCAGCCCCACGCTGCGCTCGTAGTAGCCGGCGACGGAGAGCTACTGTAAACTGTGTCTTAGGTGCATGTTATTAAGGTACCATCAGTCCTAGAGGCGCCGGTATCTCTGCCCAGCGCCTGCGCCTTCCGCAGCCCCACGCTGCGCTCGTAGTAGCCGGCGACGGAGCTACTGTAAACTGTGTCTTAGGTGCATGTTATTAAGGTACCATCAGTCCTAGAGGCGCCGGTACCTCTGCCCAGCGCCTGCGCCTTCCGCAGCCCCACGCTGCGCTCGTAGTAGCCGGCGACGGAGAGCTACTGTAAACTGTGTCTTAGGTGCATGTTATTAAGGTACCATCAGTCCTAGAGGCGCCGGTATCTCTGCCCAGCGCCTGCGCCTTCCGCAGCCCCACGCTGCGCTCGTAGTAGCCGGCGACGGAGAGCTACTGTAAACTGTGTCTTAGGTGCATGTTATTAAGGTACTATCAGTCCTAGAGGCGCCGGTATCTCTGCCCAGCGCCTGCGCCTTCCGCAGCCCCACGCTGCGCTCGTAGTAGCCGGCGACGGAGAGCTACTGTAAACTGTGTCTTAGGTGCATGTTATTAAGGTACCATCAGTCCTAGAGGCGCCGGTATCTCTGCCCAGCGCCTGCACCTTCCGCAGCCCCACGCTGCGCTCGTAGTAGCCGGCGACGGAGAGCTACTGTAAACTGTGTCTTAGGTGCATGTTATTAAGGTACCATCAGTCCTAGAGGCGCCGGTATCTCTGCCCAGCGCCTGCGCCTTCCGCAGCCCCACGCTGCGCTCGTAGTAGCCGGCGACGGAGAGCTACTGTAAACTGTGTCTTAGGTGCATGTTATTAAGGTACCATCAGTCCTAGAGGCGCCGGTATCTCTGCCCAGCGCCTGCGCCTTCCGCAGCCCCACGCTGCGCTCGTAGTAGCCGGCGACGGAGAGCTACTGTAAACTGTGTCTTAGGTGCATGTTATTAAGGTACCATCAGTCCTAGAGGCGCCGGTATCTCTGCCCAGCGCCTGCGCCTTTCGCAGCCCCTCGCTGCGCTCGTAGTAGCCGGCGACGGAGAGCTACTGTAAACTGTGTCTTAGGTGCATGTTATTATGGTACCATCAGTCCTAGAGGCGCCGGTATCTCTGCCCAGCGCCTGCGCCTTCCGCAGCCCCACGCTGCGCTCGTAGTAGCCGGCGACGGAGAGCTACTGTAAACTGTGTCTTAGGTGCATGTTATTAAGGTACCATCAGTCCTAGAGGCGCCGGTATCTCTGCCCAGCGCCTGCGCCTTCCGCAGCCCCACGCTGCGCTCGTAGTAGCCGGCGACGGAGAGCTACTGTAAACTGTGTCTTAGGTGCATGTTATTAAGGTACCATCAGTCCTAGAGGCGCCGGTATCTCTGCCCAGCGCCTGCGCCTTCCGCAGCCCCACGCTGCGCTCGTAGTAGCCGGCGACGGAGAGCTACTGTAAACTGTGTCTTAGGTGCATGTTATTAAGGTACCATCAGTCCTAGAGGCGCCGGTATCTCTGCCCAGCGCCTGCGCCTTCCGCAGCCCCACGCTGCGCTCGTAGTAGCCGGCGACGGAGAGCTACTGTAAACTGTGTCTTAGGTGCATGTTATTAAGGTACCATCAGTCCTAGAGGCGCCGGTATCTCTGCCCAGCGCCTGCGCCTTCCGCAGCCCCACGCTGCGCTCGTAGTAGCCGGCGACGGAGAGCTACTGTAAACTGTGTCTTAGGTGCATGTTATTAAGGTACCATCAGTCCTAGAGGCGCCGGTATCTCTGCCCAGCGCCTGCGCCTTCCGCAGCCCCACGCTGCGCTCGTAGTAGCCGGCGACGGAGAGCTACTGTAAACTGTGTCTTAGGTGCATGTTATTAAGGTACCATCAGTCCTAGAGGCGCCGGTATCTCTGCCCAGCGCCTGCGCCTTCCGCAGCCCCACGCTGCGCTCGTAGTAGCCGGCGACGGAGAGCTACTGTAAACTGTGTCTTAGGTGCATGTTATTAAGGTACCATCAGTCCTAGAGGCGCCGGTATCTCTGCCCAGCGCCTGCGCCTTCCGCAGCCCCACGCTGCGCTCGTAGTAGCCGGCGACGGAGAGCTACTGTAAACTGTGTCTTAGGTGCATGTTATTAAGGTACCATCAGTCCTAGAGGCGCCGGTATCTCTGCCCAGCGCCTGCGCCTTCCGCAACCATACGCTGCGCTCGTAGTAGCCGGCGACGGAGAGCTACTGTAAACTGTGTCTTAGGTGCATGTAATTAAGGTACCATCAGTCCTAGAGGCGCCGGTATCTCTGCCCAGCGCCTGCGCCTTCCGCAGCCCCACGCTGCGCTCGTAGTAGCCGGCGACGGAGAGCTACTGTAAACTGTGTCTTAGGTGCATGTTATTAAGGTACCGTTAGTCCTAGAGGCGCCGGTATCTCTGCCCAGCGCCTGCGCCTTCCGCAGCCCCACGCTGCGCTCGTAGTAGCCGGCGACGGAGAGCTACTGTAAACTGTGTCTTAGGTGCATGTTATTAAGGTACCATCAGTCCTAGAGGCGCCGGTATCTCTGCCCAGCGCCTGCGCCTTCCGCAGCCCCACGCTGCGCTCGTAGTAGCCGGCGACGGAGAGCTACTGTAAACTGTGTCTTAGGTGCATGTTATTAAGGTACCATCAGTCCTAGAGGCGCCGGTATCTCTGCCCAGCGCCTGCGCCTTCCGCAGCCCCACGCTGCGCTCGTAGTAGCCGGCGACGGAGAGCTACTGTAAACTGTGTCTTAGGTGCATGTTATTAAGGTACCATCAGTCCTAGAGGCGCCGGTATCTCTGCCCAGCGCCTGCGCCTTCCGCAGCCCCACGCTGCGCTCGTAGTAGCCGGCGACGGAGAGCTACTGTAAACTGTGTCTTAGGTGCATGTTATTAAGGTACCATCAGTCCTAGAGGCGCCGGTATCTCTGCCCAGCGCCTGCGCCTTTCGCAGCCCCTCGCTGCGCTCGTAGTAGCCGGCGACGGAGAGCTACTGTAAACTGTGTCTTAGGTGCATGTTATTATGGTACCATCAGTCCTAGAGGCGCCGGTATCTCTGCCCAGCGCCTGCGCCTTCCGCAGCCCCACGCTGCGCTCGTAGTAGCCGGCGACGGAGAGCTACTGTAAACTGTGTCTTAGGTGCATGTTATTAAGGTACCATCAGTCCTAGAGGCGCCGGTATCTCTGCCCAGCGCCTGCGCCTTCCGCAGCCCCACGCTGCGCTCGTAGTAGCCGGCGACGGAGAGCTACTGTAAACTGTGTCTTAGGTGCATGTTATTAAGGTACCATCAGTCCTAGAGGCGCCGGTATCTCTGCCCAGCGCCTGCGCCTTCCGCAGCCCCACGCTGCGCTCGTAGTAGCCGGCGACGGAGAGCTACTGTAAACTGTGTCTTAGGTGCATGTTATTAAGGTACCATCAGTCCTAGAGGCGCCGGTATCTCTGCCCAGCGCCTGCGCCTTCCGCAGCCCCACGCTGCGCTCGTAGTAGCCGGCGACGGAGAGCTACTGTAAACTGTGTCTTAGGTGCATGTTATTAAGGTACCATCAGTCCTAGAGGCGCCGGTATCTCTGCCCAGCGCCTGCGCCTTCCGCAGCCCCACGCTGCGCTCGTAGTAGCCGGCGACGGAGAGCTACTGTAAACTGTGTCTTAGGTGCATGTTATTAAGGTACCATCAGTCCTAGAGGCGCCGGTATCTCTGCCCAGCGCCTGCGCCTTCCGCAGCCCCACGCTGCGCTCGTAGTAGCCGGCGACGGAGAGCTACTGTAAACTGTGTCTTAGGTGCATGTTATTAAGGTACCATCAGTCCTAGAGGCGCCGGTATCTCTGCCCAGCGCCTGCGCCTTCCGCAGCCCCACGCTGCGCTCGTAGTAGCCGGCGACGGAGAGCTACTGTAAACTGTGTCTTAGGTGCATGTTATTAAGGTACCATCAGTCCTAGAGGCGCCGGTATCTCTGCCCAGCGCCTGCGCCTTCCGCAACCATACGCTGCGCTCGTAGTAGCCGGCGACGGAGAGCTACTGTAAACTGTGTCTTAGGTGCATGTAATTAAGGTACCATCAGTCCTAGAGGCGCCGGTATCTCTGCCCAGCGCCTGCGCCTTCCGCAGCCCCACGCTGCGCTCGTAGTAGCCGGCGACGGAGAGCTACTGTAAACTGTGTCTTAGGTGCATGTTATTAAGGTACCATCAGTCCTAGAGGCGCCGGTATCTCTGCCCAGCGCCTGCGCCTTCCGCAGCCCCACGCTGCGCTCGTAGTAGCCGGCGACGGAGAGCTACTGTAAACTGTGTCTTAGGTGCATGTTATTAAGGTACCATCAGTCCTAGAGGCGCCGGTATCTCTGCCCAGCGCCTGCGCCTTCCGCAGCCCCACGCTGCGCTCGTAGTAGCCGGCGACGGAGAGCTACTGTAAACTGTGTCTTAGGTGCATGTTATTAAGGTACCATCAGTCCTAGAGGCGCCGGTATCTCTGCCCAGCGCCTGCGCCTTCCGCAGCCCCACGCTGCGCTCGTAGTAGCCAGCGACGGAGAGCGCGCCGCTGTACACGGCGCGCTTGAGGCTGTTGCTGGCGCGGTTGGTGTAGCCTTCTTCGTCTTCTTCCATGCCGTACTGTGCCTGAATGCAGGACAACTTAACGGTGACGACGGCTATTAATTGATAAAGTAAAATATACCGTATACTTCGATCATATAAACAACTAGCAGACCGCCGGCGACTTCGTTCGCGTGGACCCCGTACCCCGTGACGAATTTTCAAAATGACTCCCCTCCCTCTTGGGTTTTAGTAAGAATCCCTAATTTTTTTGAAAATTTAATATAGTCTATGTCACCCGGAGATAGTGTAGCTACCCAACGGTGAAATATTTTTTTGAATCTGTATATTAGTTTCGGAGCCTATTCAATACAAACAAACAATCAAATGTTTCCTCTTTATAATATTAGTATAGATAGATGTAGGCACACAATGTAAATTCCCAGAACCGCTGCACCACATAGATAACTATATAGTAGGTATATACTAAAGCTAAGTTTGCATCTGATCTATATTGGATTATGTATACCTATGTAATTAAAAGGAATAAATTGCGGTTACCATCCCGCACCAGTCCTGACCGCTCTTCACACATTCTCTTAGTTTTATTTCACACCTTCTGAACTCTAAAAATATTGTTTGGTGGACAGTACCTACTTAACCCAATTAGCAACTTTAGATGCATTAACCATCAACAGATACACGATTGCTGTGAACAACCCCAGGGCCCTGATTCTGTATCGCTATATAAAGATTCCACACCTAAACCTTACCGCGCACAAACGTCAAACGCATACTTTTTGGGAAGATATCGTAACTTTTTAAGGAATTAACGAGATTTTGAAACAAGGAATCGTTACAGAATAAGGGCCCTGGTCGTCAAAGTCAGATTCGAGGGTGTACTTTTGTAATAATAAAACCACGAGAGTACAGTGAGTACACGACAGGTTTATTAGATAGTTAAAATTATGATGTCACCTTTTGCTTATATCCAACTACAAAACAACTTTCAATAGCGCGATTCAGAATGGTACACCGCCATCTATCGGGATCTATGAGAACTAAACTTTGTATAGAACCATTCTTGTGTAACTTTAATACAAGTTCTAACAGCTGTTTGAAAAACGGCACCACGAGAACAAGGCGTAAATTAGAAATATGCCTTGTTTTGCTCTCAGTCGGTAACTGACGGCGGAAGTGAACGTTGCCGGGGTGCTCAGTAAAAAATTGCAAAAACTACTTACATTTTAAAAGTGAAAAAGAAAGACTGTGTGCCGTTTATTCAGTAAGTATCGTTATGGATTTTATTTATCTCGAAGCGAAACAAAATTTCTAATTTAGAACAGAGTCGGTAGGTACCCAACCAGCAAACAAGTCGTATAAATAAAGGGTTATACGACTCTTATATCATATAGGAGTTTTATATTGGTTATTAACTAACTCTGTTATCGTATAGACGTAGTACATCTGACGATTAAGTCGTCTAACTAAATAGTCTAATTACGACCTCGAATAAACGTTTTTTCAAATAAATTACACAACAATAATATAATGGTCTTAACTAAAACGTTTATTTAAGAAACGTCTAAGTCGTAAAAACGTTCCAGTCGTAAAAAGGTTTTTTTAAAGACAGTGTCGTCGAAATAGAGTCATTATTATAACATCTAAACATGTTTTAAAAAAGCCATAATATAACGATTTTATAGTGGAATTATGGTTAACTTAAATATTACATAAAGGTATTAGTGTAACTATTATATACTTACCTAAGTAAAATTTTAAACACTGAAAAAAGACGACAACCTCAGGTGGGAATCGAACCACGCACCTTCCGCATTCCGGGCGGCTGCCTTAACTACTTGGCTACCGAGGTCTGGCTTTCAACCGTCGAAATTTGTCAGTGTTTGATGCTTATGTTTTTAGTCAACATTGCTTCATCAAATCTTAGACGTTTTCACCTCTGAGATCCGAAAGAAATATTTTTACAAATATTTGAAAATTCGACGAATGACAAATTTCGACGGTTGAAAGCCAGACCTCGGTAGCCAAGTGGTTAAGGCAGCCGCCCGGAATGCGGAAGGTGCGTGGTTCGATTCCCGCCTGAGGTTGTCGACTTTTTTCAGTGTTTAAAATTTTACTTAAGTATATTTAAGCGTTAATAAAACGCTAAAATATAAAACATTAATCTATTATATACCTTTTATTCAGCAGTTAGTTTTCTTAACGTAAAACAAAAACTTTGACAAAGCATACAGTTTTCTGTGACCCTGTTATGTATCTTTTATTTAACAGCATATTTTATAGACGGTCAATTAAAGTTTTAATAAAACAAAATTAGACGCTAAGTGGTTTTAATAGAATCTTATTAAGTTTAAATAAAAACGACAAAAATGGATATTAATAACTGAAAACGATATAAACGAAGTGAAAGTTTCAGAATAAATGAAACTGGTCTACATCTAAGATCACCACCATGTTCGTGTCAACCCTAAAACAAATAGCAATAGCGCTTGTTAGTAGTCGTTCTAAAAACGTCTACTTGAGTGAAAGTTATATTACAATCCAATAACAGTCTACTGATGACATGTACAACAATGGCTGACCTTAAACGTGTAAAACATTTAAAAAAATTATTGTAAATTAACGAAATTACGGATATTTTTAGAGTGCTACAGTAAAAAACTAAATATCATCACATACAATATCAATAAAGTGGCATTCCCATAGAAATCTAGACGTCATCTTGTATTTAGCAACTGCACAATATAGATTCAATATTAATTTCAAAAATATATCTACCATTTCTCAACTTGTTTTATTTCACAAACACCACAAGGAAACAAAAATTTGTGAACCGAAAGGATTAAAGGCAAATCGTTTTATAAATAAAATTTCAAAACATTTATGCTCCTTTAAAGTCAAGTAAACAGTGTTCAAAAGTTACGTTATACCTTTTATAAAACATAATAATCAGTTTTCACACCTTTACCCAATTTTTTGGTCACGTAAATGTTTTCCTTGTGCTCTTTATACAACATTTGGTCATACCTTAACCGTTATACTACTTTTACTTAACATTTTCTGACGCCATGTTAAAGTTTATTCAACTATTACGCTAGCTATAGGTCTTATCCCCCCTTCCCTTCCCTTCCCCTCGGACCACTGTACAGTGTAAACGTATTTACTGGCCTGTTAATATTCTTATTTTTAATAAAATTAACAATTTCAACTTTAAAAATCAACTTAAAAAATTAGGAGTGCATAAGTGTGTAAGGAGTTCGTCGTGTAATCGGCGCAGCGGCTGCAGTATCTTAGCGGCTGTGATAATATAAACAAACCAATCCAGCTACTCACGTACGTACTACCAGGATTGCAGAAACAACCTGAGACTTGAGTTAATTTTTGCCCGTAAGCTGCCACTTCGACCGTAGCCTCGAGCCTACGGCGCGGCTACGACACGTAGCACGACTACGAGACTTGGGCTGCTTGCATCGATCTAATCTAAGCAAATTACCAGCACACCGGCTCTGCGTCTATACTATCCTGGTACTTTGTACGGCTTAGTCCCACCACTTGGCATCATTGTGAGCACGCGCTGTCGTTGAGCTACCAGTGTCGGCAGCTCCGTGCGATTTTTGAGTGCCTGGTAACTGCTCGTCATCGACTGGTTGACGTGCACTGTTGTCGTTGAGCCGTGTTAACACTACCTCTCAGCGAGTTCTCATCACCTAGTATTAGCCCGTTCAAGCTAGCATTAAGATCAACATCAACGAACTATCCGATTTGCAGCCCCCATCTCGACTCGATCAACTTGCCGCCGGTATACATAGGTCTCCGCTTCAATAAATAGTTAGCATAATGTCGGTTCAGAGATCTCCTCCTAGATCCCAGGAGCTATCTACCCCGGCTCCTATCGATAAAACACATTATAGCTCTGATTCGGCATTAAATAAGTCGAATTTTCCTGTTTCCCATGATAACTACTTCAACATAACTAAGAGGCAAAAACGTACTTTAGATGAATGTACAGATGTGACTGTGACACCACCCGTCTCTGAAATTACTGCCATGTTTGAAGAAATAAAAGCACAACAAGATACCAAGTTTGAGCTGTTAAATAATACCCTGCTCAGTATATTAACCCAAAATCAGGGCATACAAAAGTCTATTGAAACCTTGACAAGTACGAATAAGCTTCTGTTATCTAGAATCACGGTCCTGGAACTGGAAAATAGTGAGCAAAAGAGTCATATAATGAAACTAGAAAATAAAATTGACACGCTGGAAAGAAATAATTGCTGTTCATCTATTGAAATCCGTAATATACCGAAGCAAGGCCAAGAAAGTAAGGTGGATCTAATCAGTATAATTAAAAAACTGGGGTCAACATTAGACACTGGAAGTCCTATCAATGATACTGAAATCAAAGATATCTTTCGTCATAAGTCGGAAGCCATTGTTGTGCATTTCACTACTGCCATTCGGAAGGAATCCTTAATAAACAACTATAAAAAATTCAATAAATCCAAGCATGAAAATAAAGAACCATCTCTAACTTCAGAGCATATGAAATTCCCAGGGACACCTCGCACTATTTACATTTCGGAGTGTCTTACAACCAAGTCAAGACATATCTTCTTTTTGGCGCGAGAAAGTGTCAAAGGCAAGAAACTTACCGCTGCCTGGACTGCATATGGGAAGGTGTTCGTAAAGAAAGAAGAAGGCGGTACACCAATTCTCATCAACAATGAGTCTGATCTTGGAAAACTGTTTGCATGACTAGCCTCTGAGCCTCCCTTACTTTCATTTTTCTTTTTCTTAGCATGCTACTTTGAAGCACTTTTATTGTGTAAAATCATATTTTCATTTCTTCTAGTTAACATTAATTGTATCCTAGTTCATAATTTTTTTGTCTTTTCGTATAATTGCAGATTTATTCTTACCCTTTCAAAATCAAAATACACAAAAAAAACATACATTTATCTGAGAGTTGTATTTACTATAATCGTGTCATATACATCACAATACAGTACGAAATGTCACTTACACTACGCACTAACGGTGGAATCTTTAGGTCACAGTCATATCATTTTTATTTGTCACGTGTATGCTAGTAGTACCGTGACTTTTTACAAGTTAAAGCTAATAAAATTTAATAAAAAATGCAACATATAGAAACTATAGGATCGGACCTGGATTCATTGTCGTTAGCTCGGGTAGTCAAATGTGATGTGGAGGACATAGGAAAAAACATATTTCGTCAAATGACACGCTAAATATTATATCGCAAAATATACGAAGCATAAACTGCAATATGCCAGGTTTTGTTACGCTGTTAGAGAGATCGGGTATGGTTTGGGATGTCGTGGTTTTATCGGAGTGCTGGCTCTCTTCGTCTAAACAGATCCCTTATCTTGATAACTTTCATTATGCAACTACGACTAGACACAAAACACAGAATGAGGGGGTAGTGATCTTCTATAACAACTTACTAAAAGTATTGGTTGAGGAACCTGATATCGACGACGCCAACTGCCTTATCCTGAAACTGAACACACAAACCTGTATTATAGGTATCTACCGTCCTCCAAGTCAAACCAACATTAGTAATTTTTTAACTTCTATCGACTCAATTCTTTCAAACCTTAGTAATTATAAAAACATTATTCTCTGTGGAGATATTAACATTGATATAGTGCCTAATGGACCCGATAATAGGTCTAACGAGTATTTAAATATGTTGGCCAGTCATTGCATACTTCCTGGCCATTCGGTAACAACCCACGGTCACACCTGCCTTGACCATATTATGATCAAGACTAAACTAGAAGCCATATGCTTTATAATCGAATCATCAATTACTGACCACGACTCAACTGCCGTTACCCTAAGGTTAAATACTCAACTAGCTGTCACCAAGAAAATATCTCAATATTTGGATCTCGATGGCTTGGATAAGCGTGTTCTGAACATAGATCTTAGTCCCATCCTTGACTGCCATGATGTCAACGTGGCCACAGATCAATTGGTGTCGCGCTTATCGATAGCCATCCAAGATAACACTTCACCAAAAAAGATTCCTAAGAGAAAAGTCATAATGAAACCGTGGGTGACTCCCGGTCTCCTACGCTGTATGAGGAACAGGGATAATTTATACAAAAAACATAAGAAAAATCCTCTCAATGAGACTCTGTTAGTAACTTATAAGCGCTACAGGAATTTCTGCAACTCGATTTTAAAAAAAACTAAGGCGTCGTATAATAAACAACAATTAGAAAAAGCAAGAGGCAATAAAAAGCAACTTTGGAGTGTAATTAAAAACGTTAGTGGTTCGTGTCGTGTAGTGGATCATTCACCATCTCTTCTCTCAGCAAACAACCCCCAACAATGTGTAAACATTGTTAACCACTTTTTTGCAAATGTAGGTAGATTATTGGCTGAGCAGATTTCTCGAAACAGCAACAATCCCATCCCCATGATTGATTCAGTTTCGACTGCACATCTAGTGGACTCGTTTGTCATGACTCCTACAGATGAGGCTGAAGTGACCAGCATCATCATAGGGCTTAAAGGTGACTGTGCGGTGGGATTCGATTCGATCCCTAGTAAAATATTAAAACGATATGTCCATTTGCTTGCTACTCCTATCGCACACATCTGTAATCTTGCAATATCGACCGGTGTATTCCCAACAACCTTTAAAGTAGCTCTCATTAAACCAATTCATAAGTGTGGTGAAAGGGACAGAGTCAACAACTATAGACCCATCTCTATTCTACCATCTTTGTCGAAGATTCTGGAACGATTAATGAATCAGAGGCTAACTAACTTCCTAGAAGAAAAAAAACCTCCTATCATCCTCGCAATTTGGCTTTCGACGTGGAAAATCCACTAATGATGCTGTCCATAAACTTATTGATTCAATTGTGACTAACCTAGATGAGAAGATGAAATGTATAGTAATTTTCTTAGACCTGGCCAAAGCATTCGACACTGTCTCAATCCCACACTTATTAGTAATATTGGAAAACTTTGGTGTTAGAGGTCTTCCCCTGCAGTTATTTCAGGACTATCTAAGTAACAGAACTCAGAGAGTAAAGATTAAAGATTGGGTAAGTGACGAGGCTAATATAACGTTCGGAGTACCGCAGGGTAGCATACTTGGCCCGACGTTATTTTTAATATATATAAACGACTTATGCCAACTACAACTTAATAAGGGTAAAATCATAACTTTTGCTGACGATTCCGCTCTCTTTTTCTGCGGTGAGTCTAGGACGGAGGTCTTTGCGATTGCTCAGGCGGGTTTTGATGGTGTTGGCAAATGGCTGAAAGAAAATTTGCTAACATTGAATGTTGCAAAAACTAAATTTATACCGTTTGCACTAAAATCGAATCAGCTTCCGCATCCCGATTTTTCCATTACTGCCCATTATTGTAACGCTGAACTCCAGAATTGTTCCTGTCCTGCTCTGCTAAGGACAGACAGTATAAAGTATCTGGGCATTATAGTTGACCAAACTCTTACGTTTAAGCCGCATATTAACTCACTAGTGCCCAGACTAAGAAAGCTTATTTATATTTTTAAGTCCTTAAAAAATGTTGCTAGCCGCCGGGTAATCAAAATGGTCTATTACGCTATGTGTCAATCTTTAGTCGAATATTGCATCACATCATGGGGTGGTACCGCAAAAACACACCTTATTGAGGTGGAAAGAGCACAGCGCGCAATTCTTAAGGTGGCAGCGGGTCTCCCTTTTCGATATCCTACTGTTGACCTATACCGCAACTGGGAGGTCCTAACAGTCAGGCAAACGTTCATATTGTACACTGTGTTGAGGAAACATTCCCAACTACTTTATGATCCGAATTTGCATAGGGACAAAAGAAGGAAACACAATGTTTGTACTTCATACAATTATAGAACAATATCCGCACGTAACTTCTTTTGTTACTTAGGCAATTATTTATATAACAGATTAAACTTAATCCTGAACATCTATCCTCTTCACAAATTTGCATGCAAAGCAACCGTCTCAAATCATCTTAGGAGTCTAGACTACGAGGCAACAGAAAACCTTTTAAGACCTAGGCAATATTAGCAATATAAGTAATACGTAATTTCCTTGTCCCAATTGTAGAGAATATATGTTTTCTAATTCAACTCTCACACTACACTTACACAACACATAACAATAAAACATAAACACACACATGTAGGTATTTACAATCATATTACAGATTTCTGCAATTTTTATTTATTAGAAAATAAAGGGTTAAGATATGTATGAAGTGGGTATATTTATATAAGAAAAAAAAACAAATCAAATTATACACAGACCCTAATAAGTTGTCTTGTATTATAAGATTATATAGTCTTATGTTAAGTTTGTTACATTGGTCTAAAAGTAATAACTGTAATGTTCATCCCAAGTGTTCACTAATATAGTCCTGAGTGGGGCCTGGTGACTTGTAGACCAGGTTTCTTTGAAACCTACTTCAGGCATCAGTCTCTCACAGATAGGATAATATAATTTTGTCATACATGTATTTCTTACAGTTAAGTACCTTTTGTGATGAGAAAAATAAATAACATTTTCATTTCATTATAAAATGCGCCACTTTCGCCTTTTATAACCGTTTACCCTACGTTTATACGACTAACCTAATCGGATCAGAGTTGCATGTAAAACTATGTCTCAACTTCTATAGGACTTTATTTTGCTAGTTGGGTAGTTCCAAAGTGATGTAACTCCAATGATATTTTTAAGAATTTGTACTTTGGTGCCTAAAGTTTAAGGTTAACTTTACAATAAATGTTTATATAGATAAAGTAAGCTAAGTATTTAATGTCATATTACCCTTAATAGTTGGAACTCATGTTCTTCCCTGCTCCTCTGGGCTTCCCTCTCTGCATCTGACAGCCCCACTGCACCCTCTTCTCCTCTCTCAAAGTGTTCCTCTATGTGTTGAATCTGAAAACATAGGTTAAGCTAAAGGTAAATTCATATTCCTTTTTTGATATTAAGCTACTTTCATGCAATGCTTCATGCTGTTAGATGTATGTGAAGTCTTTAGTCCGCTAATCGCCTTTTACGACATCCAAGGGAAGAGAGGTGATAGCAGGCCTGGCGCACTCCGCGCTTTAGGTATGAAGCTACAAGTAGCTGACCGGACGGACGCCCGCGAACACCTACAGTTGTTAGAAGAGATAAGAGCTACGCGATAGAAAGAGAGGCAACTTCTAGGTGAATTTAACTGTAGGTATGTGAGCGGTGTGCGACCTGAATTGCACTTTATTGTGTATTAGCAAGAGTCGCTATTTATTTATATGACTTAGCGGAGTGAATCTTCTGTTCTTCTACTATTATGTATTCTATGGTGATAGAAGAATTCTTTTAGTTTGCCGGTATACCACACATCTCAACAAACATCAAGAGTATAATCTGACTTAATATTAAAAAAAAAACTAATAACCTTTTGGCCCCCACAGTAAAGTTGTCTATAATTGACAACCGTTAGCATGACCTGCATGTGGTGTACATTATGTGTCTTAGTTATTGATGTGCCTAACTTTGAATTAAATGTTTAGCATAAAACGCTTAACAACACATTTAGATAGCCAATACTTTTATTGCAACAGTTTACATTATACACAGGGCATAAAAACAAGTACAATACACAGTTACAATTTAGTGGTTTTATCACAATAAAGTGATTTCTTCCAGACAACCGTTTATGCTGTGGCAGATTAAAGGTGAAATTCCCACTGACCAATTCATGTTGTGACAATGGCAGCGGCTGGCAGCACACGGGACAGTTGCTAACTGGACTCTCCTCCATCATCACAACATCCTCGCATGACGCATTGTCCATTTGCTCCTGGAAATATTTTTATAGAATAACTATAATACAAAGGCAGTCTGGACTATCTTCACGCCTCACATCTATGCAGAATACAGGTTCTCTTTTTATTTATTTTCAAATACTTTGCTTTATAAAATGATCATTGAATGAATATAACATTTTTGGATTTAAACACTTAATATAATACTTTATGAATTAATAAATGACAATCTTAAGACTATAGAATGAATTATGGTTATTTATAGGTCAGAAGACAAGAAGATAGTCTTATAGTGTTTAAAAAAAATATATTTTACATATAATTTGTGGGCATATGTTGTATTTGAATAAATAGATAATTAAGTGTAAAAATAAATTATACAAGCTAGGCAAAACAATGGCAATGCAGTGAAATACATTAATTTAATATTATTTAAAATGATTTGACTTGTTTGCTAATAGTATAAAATTAAAAGATGCATACCCCTTTCTGAGGACTCAAAATGTCTCGATGCTCAACGTTGACATGTACTTCAACGTCGGAGCAATTAGAGAAGTCCCTCTCACATATGGGGCATTGGAAGGTGGAACCGTGAGGTCCTGGCGACATGGCCATTGCACTCAAGGACAGAGTAGGGTTATCCAACGTCAATGTGGGGTTGGTCACCGTGAGAGTGGCGTTGTCGGAGTTAGCATTCGCATTTCCTATCACCGAGGGCGACGTAAGATCGAAATGTGCACGGTTTATGTGTTCTTCCAACTTTCTCGGACATGTTGACTTGAAATCGCAGAGTAGACACTGTAATAACAAAACCGATGATTTACATTCGAACTAAGTTAATTAATGGTACTGTAATTAATTAGAATTCACATAACAGTATGTACTTTGGAATTTTAATTTATTATTTTCGAAATAATTTGTTTTGGCGGGTGGTAGTAGGTAGGTTAGTAGGTATTTGTTTTTTTCTTTGACTTGACAGTAGGGATGTCTAACTGACTGAAATCGATTAATCAAGCAATGATCTAATGGGACCAAAAAATTGATGTTTAGTATCGAATTGTAATACTGAACGATCTTGTGAATTATTTTTTTTCTATATTATTATTTTTCTTATTATCTAGCCCAATTTGTCTCACTGCAGGGCAAAGACCTATCTCTCCTTCTCCCACACAACTCTGTTCTTTGCTACTACGGGTCAATCTTTTCTGTAGGAGTCAAGCTCGTCTTGCCATCTTCACCTTGGTCTGCCACGATGTCTCTGGCATACAATATTTTTGATATTTCATAATAGAAAATCGAAATTTGTTTTTTCAGTTTTGATAAGTACCTACCATAAAAGATTTACAGTTAGTTGAATGTACCTACTCAAACACATGTAAAGTAATAATATTTTCATTAAATTACTTAAAAAATTACGAGATAGCTGTGAGCTTTGTAATAAACAAAAGCAATTAAAATAAAAGATACGTTTGTAATCTTGGATATGGTAATATTGTAAATACAAACTCCAAAATAAACCCATATTTTAAACGTGATTTTTTGTGCTTCAATTTATTAGATTGCGATTCGGATCGATTTAAAAAAGTTTTTTTTTTAAAGAATCGCCATCCCTACTTGACAGAAATGACAGATGAGCAAAATTAAAAATAAACAGGTATTTTTTTGCTGGCTCAACTATGACCGACACAGGGGTCTAGCCCATACATCCAAGCCGTCAAAACCTATGTTGACTATAATAATAAAGTATTAATGTAATAATTGATGAAGATCACATTGTGATTCCTCTAGATATACTAAATTATTATATTTAAAAAATATTTCGAAAATAAAATAAAATTGCTATCATACGCTTATTTAATTTCTCTAGTCAAATTGTGAAGTCATTATTATTACCTGAACTGTTGGGCTTGGTGTAGGTGCTGACTTTTTAGGTGTATTAGGTTTAAGTTTCAAAGCTAGTTGTGACCTTAGAGGAGAGCCTTGTCCAGCACTTGCCATTGTTAACTGGAAAAAAGTAGTTTTTATTAAAAAACAATAAAGTGACTATCGTCTTCCTTTATCAGTTATTTGTTTAGCTTACTTTACTCTTACTAGGCGAGCCTTCATAGCTGCTATTGTGACTTGGACTAGAATGAGCACCTGAAATCCCAGATTGTTTGTTAGAAATAGGTACTTATTTCTCGTAAGTTGTTTCGTCACATCTTACTTAGTGGATTTAGGCATACCTTTCCTATCATGACCGTTCACAACATCACCCTCATGAGAATTTTGTCTACTTTGTATTTTCTTTGGTATCACACCGCTAATTAAGTTAATGTTCTTCAAACCATTTGAGAGATTAATGTTTTTAGGCGAACGCGAATATCTATCATCATCTTTTTCACTCCTGCAGTCTTTGTCGTTCCTATAGCTATCTTTGTCTTGATATCCATTTTGGTAGTTGATATTTTTGGATATTGCGCCGTTGTGGTATGACGAGGAGGTGTCGGGGCTGTGCCACCCGTTAATGGACCCTGGAGTGTTGTAGCTGCAGCTATCTGTAGTGGTCATTTTGGAGTCGTCGTCGAAACTGTAAATACAAAAAAACTATTTTGGGTTTTGCCCTCAACAATCGTTAACACTTTGGAGGCCAGTACTCCAGAGACACAATAGAAGTTTTATTGTTATCTGCTATAGGCGTGTAGTGTCCGCCAAAGTGTTACAGTTTGGATTGTAACTACTTTATTTAGTAACAGACAGCTCACGGCCGAAGCGCTAGCAGTGCCAGCGCTTCAAATGTAAGTAAATGAACGTGTTCACTAGTCTTTGCGACTCGTAGAAAAGTAATCGAAGGGGGCGATCCGGTCTGCCCTTTTCATGCGTTTATAGTCTAGTCAGCTCTGCGTCACTTTGTACGGACAGAGAGGCATTCCGGTCTCCCCACTGCGAGCGCTCTAAGGCGAGTCCTAGTCAACCTCAAGCATGGACGGGAAGAGATAAACTTACCTAGGACCTAGGACTTTGGTTGTTTATAAACGCCATCAGTTCCCTCTCCGGCGTCAGATAGGAGATGCGCCCTCTGCACATGCCCCACTAACTGCGGCGGGAGAACTGCGCAGTCGCAAAAGGGGCATTCCGGTCTGAACTCTGCGTGCTCTAAGTCGAGTCCTAGTCAGGCTCAAGCATAGACGGAATGAGACAGTCTTACCTAGGACTTTGGTCGTCTATAAACGCCATCAGTTCCCTCTCCGGCGTCAGATAGTGCAGATGTGCTCTTTGCACATGCCCCACGAGCTGCGGCTGGGGCACGGCGCAGTCGCAAAAGGGGCACTCCGGTCTGCCCGCCACGTGCGCCTCTAGCGTGTGTGAGCGCATGCCCTCGTCTGTCAGCCCCTCTGCGCCGCACAGCTCACATGTATAGGGAAACGGGCTAGATGACATGGTGAGTCTGTGGACAGAAAAATCTATATGATCTCAGCGGTCGTAATTCCAGACAAAACATAAATTAAGAAACCTCTAGAAGTCTTCGTGACAGACAAGGGGACATAGGAGCTCCTATAGGAGTGGTTGAGCCACGCTACATTTAAGTACGAATTGGGCCTACTCATCACCCGGCGAATACCACCCCCTCATGTAATATCGGCGTGAAAAATGGTATGCCCATCTCCCCTCCTCCCCTCTCAAAGTGTCTACTAATTCCTCAAAAATCCCACTCCTCCCTCAAGACCGGCACGGCAATGAATTTTCGACTCCTCTGGTTTTGCGACTTGTGCGATTGTCCATGGGCGGCGGTAATAACTTCCCTTATGGTCCCTGCTCTTTTCATATTAATACAAAAAAACTTTCTGTTTCACATGTTTAAAGATGAAGAAAAGGATGTAAGTAATGCAGTTAACTCGATGGCAACTGCTTGTGCAGTCGGTATAATTTTGTGACCAAATTGAAGTAGGTATCTCTCAGCGTCTTTTACCGTTTATACCATGGCAAGTGCTCTGAAGTACTCTTTGACCTCATCCCTCTTTTTCCCTTCATCCATAGGAGTACGCGTGCTGCTCTCCGGAGTCACCAACTCACAGTCTCTAATATTCCATCACCCGCAAAGAAATTTGGTGACTCGTTTCTTTGTCGCACTTCCAAAAGGTGGAATAGTCTACCAGCCCGTACTCCCACCTACCTATGACATAGGGTCCTTCAAACGAGGCGTGAAGAGGCACTTTGTGGGCTGGCAGAGTGAGGGTGACTGATGTACGTCTCTTACGCTGCACCAGTTGTCCTCGCGCCTGGACTTCACTTCCACTTAACATCCGGTGGCCAACTCCAATCATTTGTCGGGCTTTGTATTAAAAAAAAAATCTTGAGCTCCTTGCCGTTCCTTCTGGTAATTTTTGAAATGACAGTCGTTAGGTATAAACACAAGACCGCCCTGGACATGCGGGAAGTTCTCGGCGATATTCGCTTGTGCATAGGGTTACCATTTAGGAATTTTAAAAGTCCTGACATAAAGCCTGACATTTAAGGTTTTGATACTCTTCTGCTATTATGTGTAATCCATTGCCGTTTGTTTTCCATGAATAAATAAATAATCAATAAATAAAATGGAAACATTACTCACTTTTTATGTTTTGTATTTAGATGAATGAGAAGTTACTAAAGATTAAAGACTTATTTGATATTACTAAAAATGAAGTTTTGTTACTCATACTCCAAAATCCGCACAAATTAAAGAGCCGGACAAAGTCCGGACTAGAGGCTAAAAATCCGGACATGTCCGAATTAATCCGGACGAATGGTAACTCTACTTGCGCTCCATTCCGACCGCGCGTACAGTACCTAGCGCGTGCGCGCAGGGTTCCGTTCGCCTAAATTTTTTAGTTTAATTTCATATGGCCGAACTATGTTGGCCTCAACTTTTAACGAACAATAATTGTCTAGCCTAACAGTTGTTTTCGCACTATTACTTATAGTTTTGCCTAAAACTTGAAAACCCTAGTTTAAGAATCCTTAGTATTATGCTTTATAATAAAGCATAATACTAAGGATTCTTAATTTAAGAATCCTTAGTATTATGCACTAAAATGTATTGACATTACTTTCTTTTGGCATTACGAAGTTTACGCTGTAGTGTTGAAAGCCCTAATTTATTATTATAAGTTCAAACTTTAATTTTTTTTTGTTTACCCTACTCCTGTAGGTCACGTGATAGGTAGACGATTAGGCGTTATACTCTTGTGCGTTTTAACTTTGTGCGTATTTCAATTTACTAATTGTAAATAGTAGAGATTAGGAATGGTTTCGCCTAATGTCACATTTGGGAAGTTTAAATACGGCAATAAAGGGTTAGGCGAAGTAAAAATAGGCTTAACACATTTAGGAAAAGTAAAATTGTGCGAAAAAAATTAAGGCTCGTGGTTTGTATGCCATTGAGAATTAGGAGTAAGAACAAAAAATTCGACGTTCCAATATAGGTAGACCCTATGCGTAGATATAGTGTGCAAGCGAATATCGTCAAAGAGTGGTTGGCCGGGACCTTCCTCGACTGTCCATGGTAAGACTTAGATTTAGATAGATCCCCTATAGATAGGGTTTCGCAGCTGGAACTAAGGGTCCGGGCCGGCTGTCTGACGCTCAGGGGTACTACGGGGTTCCGGTTCATGCCCCCCCCGCCGGTTGTGCCTTAACGTTCGTACGTACGATTCCGGACGTGGGTTGGACTCTTAGTGGCTTGTGGTTAGCTGTAGAGCTTGGGAATGTTCGTTTGTCCTGGTATTGTGTGCCAGGGCTTCCAAACTCGTGCACAGCGAGCGGGGCTTATTAGCGGTCTCTGTGGGGCCAGAAGCGAAAAGTCCTGCGGGGAACGTGAGTTTCCCTTTAAGTTGGCAGCTTTGTCCGGTGGTTCTCATTGGACATTGGTGTCGACATCTCCGGTACTAGTATGGAGAACTAGTAGAGGCGGCCCCCTAGATGCCGTAGCCTCCGGTCCAGCCAGCCGCGTAGGACGTGGGAACTGGCTAGGCTCCCGGATGGGTTCCGAGAAGTGAGTGTGATTTGCTTACTACTCCGCGACCAAGGTGGACACTGGTAGTCGACTTTATAGTTGACGACCCAAGCAGTGGCAACTGCGAGTTGTGCCCTTTGTGCAACGAGAAGTGAGCGAGCTCTACAGCTCCGGTTACCTATCTGGAAAATAGGCAGTGAACTACACGTGTTCACGGGGAAACTCTCCCGAGACACTAGTCTTATGAGTACCGAATGATGAGCGCGCTTCGGCGGGCACTGATTCGGCGTCAAGACCTAACGCAGATGGTCTCCTGCGCGAGTTGGTTTACTGGGGCAGGGACGTCTGACACTTGTTGCATAACCTAACGGTTGGTCTCGAGGTGCCAGTACAAATATAATTAGTAATGTAAGGAGAGCTAGGGGATGTCCATGGTGAGTTTTTGACCCAACCTCCCCATGCGCTATTTGCCCATGTCTGTGTAGGAAGCAGTGGGGCGTTTAGGTTTGTGTAATAGATAATGATGATGACACGAGCTAAACAAAATCCCTGTTATTACGAAACGTGGACTAAATTCAAACCAGTTTTAAATGACATTCTTGAAGTTAGCCTAAGAACCAACACAAACATGACAATACATGATAATTCTTAGCTTATTTTTTACGACATATAACAGTATTAAGATTTTAGCGGACACTTTTAGATAAGTAACCATTATTAAAAAGAGTTTTTGGACATTAATATTGAGTATCATTTTTTTACTATGGGTTGGGTAATTGAGAGATCAGTGCATTCAGCTAGTGAATTAAAAGTTTATGACCAAAATATTTATAATACGTACAAACAAACCTAATAATATTATGCATGCATGGCTGACTCGATATACTTAGTGCCAAACACTCCAAGCATCATTATAATACGATACAACGCATTTTATTTCAAACTGAAAACGTTAGTCGACTTAAAATTCTTTTGCTTTTCCAATGAGGAGAATTTTACTAACCTGCGGTGCTGTGTCACATCTCTGACTAACGTTACTGTAGTCTGCTATACACAGTGTTGCCATATATACGGATTTGTCCGTACAATAATGTCAATGTTCAAACCGGACAATGAATACACACGGATTTTTATACGGAGATTTCAGGCAAATGCTTTTAATGAGTAATAACTTTTAATAAGTAGTACCTACTAATAGCTTTTATGATTCCTAAGAAATATGTTACATTTTATTTGATTCTGCGTAAACTAGCGAGTCTTATTTAATTTTCATAGATTTTTACAGAACTGAACCAGCAATTACTGCGTAGTAAAAATTATGGCTTTGAGGATTCCCATTAAGATATATATAAGTATTTTGTTGGTCGGCTAATATGAGAATGAGAGCCAGTGAGAGTTAATGGTGTGATTTAGTGTTAGTGCAAGCAATACGTAAAACACTTTGTTATGAATCATTTGTGTCTGTCTGACATCCATATTGTTTTAGTGTGTTTTTGCCGTTATTAATTATCTTATTACTTTCAATGATATAGTTATATATAGTTGTAAGTATGTAGATACATACCTTAGAGTTTCAACTTAGACCTTAAGATAAAATATTTTTTGTTTGTATTTTACATGTCTATAACTTGTTTTGTGCATTACAATAAAATAAAACTTCCCATACGGATTTCATACGGAATTTGGTAGTTATTACGGAATACTGGCTCTAAGATCTGGCAACACTGGTTGTGCAGTTTCTTTGGCAAATAAAACAAAACAGTGTAACATCACTTTTCAAATTCTCTCAAGAAGTCCGTGCGAGATCTCAGTAAAGTCCCACATCTTTACTCAGGGGTTTTGGGGGGAATATCATTTAGCAATTAACGTTCCTATTTATCATCATTCATCATTATTATCAGTTAGCATAATCAATGAACTCTAATAATACGACTGAAGGACTAGTATCCATGGTCAAGAAAAAAAAGTTGACGTTCTGGACTTCTTGGCGGGAAAGTGAAGCGTCATGTCTGCAGTTTTGTTTAATTTTCTATAATTTGTGTTTTGTCGAATATTAATGTGAAATAATGATGAATTATTTAAGTGTTAGTGAACGTGCATGAGTGTTGGCAAATAAAACAAAACAGTGCAACAACACTTCTCAAATTCTTAACCTCAAAGTAATTATAAGATTTCCTAATATTTAGGTTCTCAGGAGTGTCCGTCGAAAATCTTTGTTTTTACAGTTATTTACTTGCAATTTCAAACCTAGAAAAGAATATTTCATAATTGTTGGTTCTTAGGCTAACAATGTATGGGCGCAGAACATTGTCCTGTTAATTAACGTTTTTTAATATAAGAGGGACACTTATTTTTACAAAATGACTGCACGTGTTGTTACTTATATTTTTGTTAACACGTGGAAATTGCAGAAAGAAATAATTGACCTACCACTAAAACATAATATTTAGCTTTAAAGACACATACTTACACATGAAACTGTGTTCATACTTTTTCTGTCTTTAAAAATGTTTTAATAATAAAGATTTTCTGGCAATGTTTATAACATTGCAGTTTGATTTTGATTCTGGGAGGATCAAAATGGAAATACTACCAAGAGTTGAGGAATTTATCGAGACACGTGTGAGCGTTTGAATTTTGAAAACGGGCTAGTAACTTTTTTTTTATTTAGAAAAATGTAAAATTTGTGTCCTATGGTATTAGATTAGCTACAAAATGGCCAACAAAATTTGAAAATCGGTTAATAAATTGTGACCTGTAGAATGATTATTTTACCATTGAAAATGGTTATCAGACGCAAATCGCCTGAGACGTATTTTTGGCTATAGCTCCGAGGATTTTGGGAGGAGAACCTTTGCGATTGCGTAAAGCCATCGTTTCGGAATTTATCGAGACACGTGTGAGCGTTTGAATTTTGAAAATCGGTTTGTAACTTTTTTTAGAATTGTGAAAAATGTAAAAAAACGGGTTTTTCGGGGGGTATTTGTTTACTAAATTATAAATTAAAAAAAAAAACCCACTTAAAAAAAAGGAAAAAAAAAGAGTCCTAGGGTATTAGTTTAGCTTTAGTTTAGTTTAGTTTATTTGTCAAAAAAAATCCGCATTTTCTAAATTCGACTCTACGCTAACGCCACTAAAGTAACTCTTGCTCGGAACGTGAGGGAAGTGAGTGTCGAGCTTACGATCGAGCCTTAGAGAATCGATCGACATAGAGTACATCGTATCGTTAGAAGGGGCCCATTAATTTCGGATGCGTGTGCCGAATCGTCGCAATCAATTGTGCGTTTCAAAAGCCGAATAATCCACTTGGTCATTTGCCAGCGCAGACGGAATCAAATATTTATGACGGTCTTATCATTTTGATCCAAATGAAACCATAAAAATTAATACAGCCTTAGGAAATATATTAGATTCAGCTTTTATGGTCTGTAGGTACCGGATAAGGGATTGCTTACTACAAAAACAAAACAAATTACTGGAATAATGGGATAAACTTTAGGGCCTTCATTAAAGTTGGATTATCCATGGTTAATGTCAGTTGTAGGGCAAAAGAGATATTGATAGTACCTATACTTACCTAAAGTTTAGAATAGATGGTCAATGATAATTTTAATTCGATGTTCGTACAGTTTAAATATACACTTTCTCACATACACGCGTCACCACGTCCGATTCCCAGAGGGGTACACAGAAGGCAGAGACTTACAAATATATAATATATTATAGTACTCTATGGCAGAGACTATAGCCACCGCAAAGATAATCCACAGATGTTTTCTCTAGCATTGGATACCTGGTAAACGAGTATGTTACTATGAATCCCACACATTTATATTACCGCATATTAACGCATAGTATATGTTAATAATAAATTAGTCTAGTAATGAGTTTTTTTTAATGAAGGTAAAGATTTTGACAATATAACCATGTATTATCTGCAAGCAACTAATTGCCATGTAAAAGGTTTATATTTTATTTTTGAAGTGGAAATATAGCTTCTATTTAATTTAATATATTGTTAGAAAAAATGCATATATATATGTATAATTCAAGTGAACTTTAAAGACATCTATTGTTTTCTAAAGTTACAAAAATACACGTCAAGAGTCTTAATTCTTGTAAATTATATTATTTTGACGTTATATACGAAGCCTATTTGCGGGGTTCGTGTCACTTTGTGAGGAAACTGAGGTGTTTTATTTATTTTATTTTATTTTTAACTAACTTCTGTTGACGGTTTTTTATCGGACGCAGTAACAAAAATGTCTGGTTAGAATAAGGTAAGTACGTAAAATAAATGCGAATATGTATGTATGTATGTATGTACATTTAGAAGTGTTTTATTTAAATTATACTTTGTAAGTTATAAACAGAAACAATAAAAGATAATACCTAAGTGTAAAAAAGCTCCAGAATAACAAACTTTAAAGTTATGTCATGTCATGTTATGTTTTGAAGTAAAAAAAATGTACCACTGATAAACAGCTTTAGTATGCAAAGTATGTGGTATGTTTGGCTGCTTGTAAACCATTCACATTATGGGTATACGGGGTGAAAGTGTGAAATCGATAAAATTACCGCAGTTTTGTTTTCAAGGGAATTACGCCATGGCCATGCCGACCAATCAGAGAACGAAAAGAGGTTATGCTTCACATAACAATAGCCACAAAGGTTTTTCCATCATTTTAGGCATAAAATAAGTGGCTTGCGTAACAAATTAATTATTAGAAGAAAAAACATTACTTACTTTTTCTTTATTGTCAAATTTTGCGGGAAATCCTTTATATTTTTTAATCACAACACTACCTAATTGGTTCTTCACTGTTATTAATAATCGTTAGGGCTAACATTTTCTTACATTAAATAACGAATTACATAAATACTACAGACGATAGGTTATGAGGGTTCGCCATTCATGAATTTCAGGCATTGAAGATTACGGAAGGCTTCTACGCATGCGGAAGTTGTTAGCGGCAACAGCGCCTCTGACTACGAAAAAATGCACTAACCATCATTGCTTTAGACTACAGTTATTTAAATGAAACATATACTTAGGTACATTTTTTAAAAACTAATGCGAAAATCGTAAAATGCTTATATGTGTTCAAAATGTATAAATTTCCTGCTTTTGTTTCACTCAATGTTCTACGTTGAATTCGCACGCCATCTATTGTAATTTTCCTGAACCTCCTGTCATTGCAAAGAAAGCGCAACGTCACTGGAAAAAGCGGAAGAAATTAAGTTGACGCAAAGTTAAGCAGTTGTTAATGAGATGGAGTTTATCTTATTGAAGAAAATCTAACTAACTATAACGTAGCTCGGAATCATTAATTATTAAACAGTTTACAATAAAGTTACGGATTAAAATTTTTAATAATATTTGATGGAAATTTCTACCCAACTTGAAAAACGGATCAAATTATTTTTATTAAAATATTAAGTAAGCTAAATAGAATTTAATAAAAAAGGAAATGCATAATTTCGTCTTTTCAGAGCCATCTTCTATCTTATAAATGCTAGCTAAATAAATGATCTATAATTTATACCTACTTGGAGCTTACCTCGTCCATAGAAATGTCTCTAAACTTGCTATAAAAAATAAAAATTTCCACGACACATACTGAAATAAATCTTCAATTGCCTCTGTGGTATAGTGGCTAAGCCACCGGTCTCAGACCCAGAGGTCCCGGGTTTGATTCCCAGCGGGGGGTACAGCTGTGTGCTTGGTTTGGTTGGTGGTAGGGCTGTTAAGTCCGCCTTGCTAGCTACCACCATCTTATCTAAGTCTGTCGCCATAACAACGATGTTTATAGCATTATTGTTGTGTTCCGATAATTTGAGATAAGATAGCCAGTTCCTCAGTGGTTGAGGATGGAATAATATGAGTTTAAGTTATTTGAAAAAAAATGGTATAATTTTAGTGAAGATAACTGACTTTCAATACATCTAAAATACCGTTAAAAAATTAAGTTGAATTTAAATATTTTTGAAATGTTGATTACAAAGGTTATAAGACAGATTAAATATTAAGATGGACGATTTGTATTCGGAGTCAAATAATACTTAAGAGATCCAAAGAAAACCTACTAATAATAATAAAGACTTTTCAGAAAAAAATACAGTTGACAAATGGAAATATGTGCTTAAAAATGCATCTTATATATTACCAAATCTAAAAAAAAACATTTCCTTTTTACTTTCTGGTCTCGTCACTTCAGCTTTCACTGAGAGAGTTTTTTCAGTAATGAATCTGAAGTGGCGAGAATAGAGGACGTGCATAAATTTCATAAAAAAACGAATTACTTACTTATTTTAATGTTTTATATTTTAGCGTTTTATTAACGCTTAAATATACTCCAGACCTCGGTAGCCAAGTGATTAAGGCCGCCCGGAATGCAGAAGGTGCGTGGTTCGATTCCCGCCTGAGGTTGTCGTCTTATTTCAGTGTTTAAAATTTAAGAAAATTGTACTTACTTATTTGTTTATTTCAATTTAAAGTTTAATTGTAAAAGTAGCTTTGAAACTTTCAAAGAAAACAAAAAAATTTTAGCGTGTGCTAAAAGCACTCTAAAAATATAGTTTTAAAGTAAGTAAGTAATAAAACATAAATTTGAAAAAAATGCTTTTTTTCTTCCAAATACTTAATTTGTTTCCTATTTAAAACATCTCATACGTTATTTTTCTTTAAAAAAGTTGGCAAACCTATTCGTCGGGCGCCGCGGAATGAATTTCACTAAGATTTTCGAAATTCTAACTCGAAAGCACTTCTCGCCTGCATCCGCATCTTATAACAAAACAACAACTTTTTAACCGCCTCCGTGGTCTAGTGGCTCAGCCACCGGTTTCAGACCCAGAGATCCCGGGTTCGATTCCCAGCGGGGGGGGGGGGGGGTACATCTTTGTGTGCTCGGTTTGGTTGGTGGTAGGGCTGTTAAGTCCGCCTGGCTAGCTACCACCATCATATCTAAGTCTGTCGCCATAACAACGATGTTTATGGCATAGTTGTGTTCCGACAGTTAGAGATAACATAGCCAGTGCCTCAGTGGTTAAGGATTCCAGGTGAAGCGCGCTTCCACCTTCGGCCTTATCGTCACTTACCATCAGGTGAGATGAAGGCCAAGCGCTTACCCGTTACACGTAAAAAAAAAACAAAAAACAAACACCATTACCATGACGGTCGGTCAATAATCATAGAAGCTTCTTCTTCTTCTTCTTCTTTAGTCGGGCACTCTTGACAGAGTGGTCGTGGTTGTGGGGGGGTCTGGGGGAATGACGGCTCTCGTTATTCGTCTCCATTCGGCTCTGTTAGTGGCATTGTGTGAGCAGTCGGTCATGGCAGATTGAGTGAGGGATCTAATGAGGTCCACCCATCTGGTTGGAGAGCGACCACGGGATCTCTTGCCCTCCATTCGGCCCTGAACTACGAGACGCTCCATTGAGTCTTCGTTGCGAGTTATGTGCCCAAAGAACTTCAGTATTCGTATATGAACAGTCGAAGATAATCTTTCCTTTATGTGAAGCTCTTTTAGGATCGATACATTGGTACGGCGAGCAGTCCATGGAATCTTCAGAAGACGTCTCCAGCACCACATCTCCAGTGCATCGATTTTCCTTCTCTCCTTTAGCCTCAAGGTCCACGTCTCTGCTACGTAAAGAAAAATCGGAAAGACAACACTTCGCATTAGTCGCACTTTAGTGGTTTTTGTTATTCTGCGGTCTTTCCAAATTCTCTTGAGTCTCTCGACGGCAGATCGCGTCACAGCACAACGCCTTCGTATCTCGTCTTCACAGCCTCCGGTATTTGTAATGTTGGAGCCCAAGTATATATAGCTCTGAACAACATCACAGTTGGCTATACTTTTGACGGTCGGTTGGTTGTCTTCAGCTCTATCTACTATCATCATTTTGGTCTTGTCACGATTGATAGCAAGTCCAAGGCCAATACTGGTTGTTTCCAGGCATTTCAGGAGATGTTCCATATCTTCTTTAGATGTTGTAAGAAGTGTAGTGTCATCGGCATACCGTATGTTACAAATTTTCCGACCTCCAATAGAAACACCTTTGTCCCATCCTTCCAGTACAAGTCGCATTATATACTCGGTGTAAATATTAAAAAGCAATGGAGATAGAATGCATCCCTGTCTAACACCAGCCTCCGTTTTAAATGGGTTCGAGTCAATCCCATCCACGCGAACCGTTGCTGTGCCATCTTCATATAGTCTTCGAATGAGGTACGTTAGATGATCTGGTACACCCATTACTGTGAGAATTTCCCACAGTTTCTGCCATTGCACAGTGTCAAAAGCTTTCCGGAAGTCTACGAAGCATATGAAGAGAGGGTTGTTAAATTCACGAGACTTCTCTATGACTTGACGTAGTATGAGAATTTGTTCTCTCGTTCCTCTTCCTTTAACAAAACCTGCTAGTTCGGGTGCGATTTCGCGGGACAGAAATGACTGCAGCCGCTTGTTAAATACATGTAGAAGTACCTTGCTTGCGTGGGATATGAGGGAGATCAGTTTGTAATTGTTGCACTTTTTAGTAGAGCCCTTTTTGTGCAATGGAATGAAAAGAGAGCTTGACCAATCTTTCGGCCAATCGCCAGTCCTCCAGATTCTACAACAGATGGTGTGTGTAATATCTACTCCTGTTTCTCCCATTGCCTTGATTATCTCATCCACGCCTACAGCTTTATCAGGCTTCAAATAATTTATTGCTTCTCTTATTTCGTCCTTCAATAAAACAGGTTCCAATTCAGAAGGCTGAGAACATGGTATGATAGTCCGTGAAGTGTGAGTGTCGACGAACAAGGACTGACAGTAATCTTTCCAGGTGTCAACAATGTCTTTGATCTCGGTAACTATTGCACCATCTTTGTTCTCAATAGCCCAGCTTTTGGGTTTGAATTGGCGAGTGATAGATTTTATCTTTTTATGAAGATCCCTGGTTTCGAACTTTTGTGAATGTCGTTCTAGTTCTGCGCATATGTTATTGAGGGCTGCATTGCGATCTCTTCGACAAGCAGCTTGTACTTCGGAGTTAAGAGAGTTCAGAACTTGTACATTGGTGCCACTGGCTTTTAGTTTTCGGCGGTGTTCAACCTTGAGCCACGTATTTGTAGACATCCAATGTTGGCGTTTTATCGGGAGGGGATTAGGCTGTGTTTTTGTACCAACTTTTTAATGTACATCTTGGCCTTCTGCCAAAGAGTATTTGGATGGTTATCGTCTTCATCACCTCGCCAATCATGCACTGTGTCCCGTAAAATCTTTTTAAAACCTTCTCTATCGCCAATTTCCATACGCCTACTTGTCTTTTTACTAATAGAGTTGCGTAGCTTGATTCTTAGATTATAAACTAGGAGCTGATGATCAGAGTGGCAGTCAGCTCCTGGGAGTGCGTGTGCATTGGTAATGGAGCTCCTCCATCTAGCTCTAATCATTACGTAATCTATTTGATTCCGGTGTTTTCCGCAAGGGGACGTCCAAGTGTAGAGCCTTCTAGGGTGATGTTGGAAGACTGTATTCATTATAGTCAGGTTGTTGTCGGCTGCAAATTGGATAAGTCGTTCACCTCTGTCGTTCCTAGCACCGATACCATATCGTCCAATGATATTTCTTAGGCCTGCATCAAAAATGGTGGATCCCAATTTGGCGTTGAAATCGCCTAGGACGATTAATAACTCTCTTGTTGGGATGGCAGCTATACTGGCTTCTAACTGACTGTAGAAGTCCTCAATTACTTCATCTGATGCGGCACTTGTGGGGGCGTACACTTGGATGATGTTGAGCGGAGTCGGAGTTGCGCTGAGCTTAATCGTCATCAATCTCTCACTGATAGGGTTGTAGCCCATGACCGACTTGTTCCATCGTTTGGGTATAGCAATTGCCACACCAGCAAAGCTGGAGTTTTCATTTCCAGAGAAGTAGATGGTGTGTTTCTCAGTGTTGCGATGTCCACTATCCCTCCAATGCGTCTCACTAAGACCCGTGATGTCGGTGTTGCATCTTTCGAGCTCATGGTCCAGAATATGGAGTTTCCCATTATCACGGAGGCCTCTTACATTCCATGTTCCAAGTCTGATGTCGTTACGTAGTTGGATCTTCGCCCTTCCAGGAGCATAGTTTCCACAGGATGCCTGGGCGCCTACTATCCCATGGCCGGTAACACATTTCACACCCTGATTCCCGGACAACCGAGGGCGCCGGTCGCTACGCGGATCACTACGCAAACTATCATTGGCATTGGACCTTCTCATAACTCTCATGGGATAGATAGTGCAATGGTATCCCGTTGCCTTTTGCACCAGATTTTTCGGACGTTATTTAGACGCCAGGCTGCTGAAGCCTCTTACAGCCGGTTGCCCGACTGTGGTGTATGGTTATACCGCCATGGCTCGGTCGTCAGAGCCTCGTTAGTTGTCTAGCAGGGAGCACCACGGCGACCCGAAAGCCGCCGCCGCCGGCTATTCATACGAAATCACAGGCGCGTGCAGGTGAGGTTGACAGTAGTAATCATAGAAGCTACATCACTTTATATACGGAAATACCCGTTTTTCTACAATTCCAAATCTAAAGGGACCACCTATACAGGTCACAAGAAAATTATTAACTGATTTTCAAAATTTTTTTCGTCATTTTGTAGCTAAATTAATACTCTAGGAGCTTGTTACCTTTTATGGAATTTTGAAAAATGAAAAAAAACGGGTTTTTTGGGAGGTGTTTGTTTACTAAATTGTAAAAATTACGGAAAAAAACAGAATTTACCGATTTACAAAATTCAAACGCTCACACTTGCTCTCGATAAATTTCTTAACTCTTGGAAGGTACTATTCCCATCTCGATCCTTTTAAAATCCTCGGAGCTATCGCCAAAAATACGTCGCAGGCGATTTGTATCTGATAACCATTTTCAATGGTAAAAAAGTACCCAATTAATTATTAAGCTATACTTAAGTGTACGATTTTTATTTTTCCCCTCGGAAATGTGGGTACGGAATAAGGAAATAGGTATACCGGGACTGTCTCCAGATGATGCCGCCGCCGCCGACGCATATAGAGTGGGCTTTTATGTAAATGCACTGTCACTCAACGTGTATATAATATACATTTATGTATTTCCACGTTTCCACCAATGCAATCGTTTTCCACAGCGACCGCTGTGCGTTTCGAGTATAAACCATAGTGAATGTGTGTTGGCGTTTCTCTTCCTAGCGTTTCTCGCTCGTGTTGTGATATTGTAAGTAACTATTGAAATGGCGTGGTTTCAGATGGGTGACCATATTCAAATATTTAGAGCATAAAGTAGCTGTCTGTGATTTAAAATAATAACTGAAGCTCTCCGTAAAATTACACACGTACCTACATTAAGCCGCTGTCTATTGTAGTCGTGAAGTGATAGGTAGTAAGTAGAGGATGCAGAACCGGACCTTATTTAGGAACCGGGTTTTTCGGTTCCGTTTTACCGAAGAACCGGGTACCCGGTTATTTTCGGTGCTTTTGGGTTCGTGAAAAAAAAAAAGTTTAATTTGATAAGCTTTTATTTAGGAACTCATTAATCACAGATAAGAAATCGACTAGTAATAGATTATATAAAAGTTTTAAAATAATCATTAATATTAAAGTTTCACTGTCATCACACTTAACCACTGTAAGTAAAACAATTTTTTTTTTGTCTGAATAAAACAGTCTAATATTTATTTCACGCCAAATCAAATAAGATATAATAAAATGTCTCAGTCTTGAAAACTAATGGACTAATATTTTTTTCATGCAAAATCAACTACTTATTTACTTATGCCCTACCTACTTAATGGAAAAAATTCAGTCTCAAGAGTTTCTAAGGTTACTCTTACTTTTTGATATCTTTGTTTTTCAATCTATTTTTTCCATGCAAAATTAACTATTATCTAAGCAATAGCTTGTAAAGTAACTGGTAAAGTAATAACTTTACCAGTAGACTTAGACAATTTTATTAAGGCTAGGTGTTAGTTGAAAATTAAAATAACACGTTCTTAGAATTCATTTTTGAAGTAGTAAACAGTAAAATTAAAATCTGAGAAAATTATGAAATATTGTTGAGGCTTTATTCTGTGAAATAGACCCGATGGAAACACGATTTGATAAAGTTGGCTCGATAGAATAAATTCACAATTTACATATTTTTGTGTAATTTTATCTTCTTTTCTAGGCTTTATTCTTCAATCTAGTTTTAAACCACTTTTAAGTTTAAGCCAGTTAAAATTGTAGGTACAATCTAATTCTCTTCGATTGTTTTTACTATACTTACATAAATTATTTTTATAAGTGGTTTGGCCACATAAATGCTTGACATATTTGCAAGAAATACGTTTTTAAAATTCTAGATTTAGATTTTATAGATTTGACGTTGCGTTCAAATAAATCTTTAATAAAAAGCTTATTTTTAGATGGAATAATTTTTATGAGTGTGTGCTCTACTTATAAACCTATTAATAATTCTGCCACCCGGTCTAGAAAAAGCTTATAGACACGATAGGAACGGGTTCATGTCAGTAACCTCGAATAAAGCATGGACTTAAAGCGTTCAACCCGATAGTCAATACAAACATACATTCTAATCACGACTATATTATACCCCAAGGGTAAGTCAGAGATTAGGTAATGAGGACAGCAAAAGCAGTCTTTTATCATAGTCCACTTTTCACCAAATAGCGACTGCATATGTGCTCAGCGTGACAGGTGGTGAGGTGAGCTCATCCCCGCTCTATGCTGTTGGAAGTATGTGCAATCTTTAGTCCGTTAGTCGCCTTTTACGACACCCAAGAGAAGAGATTGGGTGGTAGTATTCTTTCACCGCTACGCAACACGGTTAAAAGAATCCTACCAACCCATTTCTTCTCTTGGGTGACGTATAAGACTGCACATACATCCAACAGCAAACAGCCGTGATCAGCTCATCACCTATCACGCTGAGCACATGTGCAGTTGTTATTTGGTATTGGTAAAACGTGGGTTGCGGCAGTGCACTGATTTTGGCCCTTATTGCCTATATAATAGTCTCTGACTAACCGAGAGTACCTATATTCGTAAGTGTTTATAATTAGAATATTAGAATAATATTAGAATTCTTCGGGCACATCGCTCGAAAGGATGGTCACAACCTCGAGCAGCTGATGGTGACATGCAAGGTGGATGGCAAACGACCAAGAGGGCGCAGCCCCACGAGATGGGCTGACCAAGTCCGATCTTGTCTAGGCGCCAGCCTTCACAAAGCCCTTCACGGGGCCAAAGACCGAAGCCGCTGGAGGGCACTAATCAGAGAGAGGGTGATTCTGCGGGGGAGTCACGACCCCCAGTAATGAGGAGCACGACGCGAGGAGGAGGATATTTTAAAAGTACATTTAGTATTGTAAGTTAGATTAAATTGAAATGGAGTCTCACAATCACAACACGTGTTGTTGCTAAGAGAAGAAGGGAGAAACTCTAGATAAAAATTAATCATGATTATTATTATTATATCTTAATTAATGGCTATCGCGTGTAGCATTAAGCCAATTTCAAGTGTTTTAATTTTTAAAGTATTTTTAGTATTGAACGGTAGATAGAAACAAAGTGGAGTCTCACAACACGTGTTGTTGCTAAAAGAACACGGGAGAAACTCCTAACCATGTGATAAAGTATGACTCGACCAAAATGAAATGTCACTTGTCAAAAGAGAAAAGACGTGATTTGACAGTACATTTCAAAATGGTTGTGTAATACGTTATGAAACGATGAACTTTTCTCTGACAATGGACGATTTTCTGACAGCCCAAATTAAAAAGTAAACATTAGTTCAAAAACACTCGATAGATGGCGTTTTATGAAAGCCGAGCCGTACCTACAAAAAGGCTAGTAATAAATTCTACAATTTTGCTTGTCTACCAAAATAATAAAAAAGTAGTACTTACCTATTTTCATCTGAATGAAAGGTCCTAGATGTCCTGAGACATCCAGGACCTTTTTCTATTTTCGAATGGAATAAATATTATGGAGCCATACACGTGCTCTTCATGGAGTCGCCTTTTTTAAGCGCCATACTAATCTATGCTAAGCGCCATCTATGAAGTCATTTACGAACCAATTTCTTTTTTTTTGATCTTGGAAAATCGCCCATTGAAAAAACCGGCCAAGTGCGAGTCGGACTCGCCCATGAAGGGTTCCGTAGCAGCAAGTAACATTATAATATAAAGGTTCTTGTAGTTCGTTGTAAATTTGATCTATGTTTTAATAATATAGTATTTTTTTAAATTAATTAATTTATGACGTATTAAAAAAAACTACTTACTAGATCTCGTTCAAACCAATTTTCGTTGGAAGTTTGCATGGTAATGTACATCATATATTTTTTTAGTTTTATCATTATCTTATTCTAGAAGTTACTGGGGGGGGGGGGGGAATACACATTTTTCGGAAAAAAATGGCTGCGACATACGGACGGACAGACAGACATGACGAATCCATAAGGGTTCCGTTTTTTGCCATTGGCTACGGAACCCTAAAAAAATCAGCAAGAACTTTTATTGACAATTAAAAAATCGGCCCTAACTGTAGTAAAATTCATCACTAAAATTTACGCTTTAAAAATGGCTGCCAAATCATTCAAATGGGACTGGCTAGTTTTTTCACCACTTTTCAAAAGTATAGAAAAATGAAAATCCTGTTAAGCCTGCCAAGTCAATTTCGCTGCAACAAACTCCTACCGGAAACTGCATAATACGGATGTGAAGTTTATGCGGAACAATTTTCACACTTTTCTTGCGAGTTCACAACTTTTTTAAAGAGAAATGATATAGTGGTGCATTGCATTTTCTTCCATTTGGACGTTTAAAATTGAAGAAAAAATAGTTTTAAAAATAAGCATTTAATTTAATGCAAATGGAATAATTCATTATCCATACTTATCCTTATCACTATGTTCATGTTCTTATGTTAAAGCTTGTCGCGGTCGAGGTATACCTACCTATGCCTAATTAGAATTATAACAGAATAATGCAGCATGTTAGCTTTTAAATCGCGTAAGAACATGAACATACTGCTTTCAGATAAGTAGCTTATTTTCCCTTTTACTGCATTTAAAAAAAGCTTGTTTACGATAGTGTTGTTTTTTTACTTTGAATTTATTTTTATAGTTTTGTTTGGAAGAATTTCTCAGTCTGTCCATGTCAAGGTTATACTTTTGGTACAAATCAAAAGAGCGCAAACACGTCGGGATTATCTTGTTTTATTGCAGAGTTCCTATGGTCATGGAAGGAACCTATGGTCTAGGTTCCCATGGCTAAGGTCACCTTCCGACAGCATCACCAGACCAGCTCTATGGAGCCATATTATTGTACTGTCATCGAAGTTACGTATAGGTTCAATCGGTCTCCGGAAAGTGGATCAAATATTCCTTGCAAGACTTGACCCGAGTCCCGAACATACATACGTTCTCACTCATATACGAGTATTGCAATTTGCAAGATAAATAACAGCTTGCAAAAAAAAGGGAATCCACCTAAAAACTTTAAAAAAATATGTTCGAAATAAATAACTAATTTTGGCCCGCACCAGATAAGCACTGCTGGTGTAGTGGTATCATGCAAGATTCCCATTCTTGCGACCCGGGTTCGATTCCCGGGCAGTGCATGAACTTTTTTGTAACTTTTTGTTAACAATCAGAGTTATCATATTGATATGATTTATGATTTCGGCTTATTTTATTTTATTATTATAAATTAATTTATCTGTAAATGTATAATTGAAACTTAAAACTAGGCTATTCCGAAATGTATTATGTTTTCGATGGAAATGTAGCTTTTTGCTTTTTTTAATTTTATCATTTTTTATTGCTTTTGAATATTATTTTATTTTTTTATTAAAATTTTCATGAGAAACAAAACATCGTGTCTCTTCTTGTTAAAACTACCTTTTTTATTCATCCACAATTCTACAGTCCACAAACAATATTTACAAAAAAAGAATTATGAAAACGTTACCCAGTCGGGCTATTTGAGCATCGCTTTTAAACCTACAATGTAGCAAGGTAATAACCCCGGGCCATACTTGCAACTAAGCAACTCCGGGTCGTACGCGGTATCCGACTGTCCCGTAGTGGTCCCGCATAACGGGCGTAATGCTTGTAACATGCGCTCCTTTATCGTGTACGATTGTCGGCGAGGTGACCATGCGTTTTTTTCGAAGTGGATTTCTTATCTTCAGTTGTAAATGTTATTTATACCACATGTTTGGTTAGAAGAAGTGCTTGTTTTAAGTTTTTGGGTTCGCTGATAATTAGGTCTGTCATGTCATGTCGCTAAAACAATAACGATAAGATTAATTGTAAAGTCCGATAGTTAAGAGATTCCGTAGTTTTTTCAGTGGTTCAAGACTATCACACATGAGTTAAGAATTCTTTCACCTTCGGCCTTATCGTCACTTACCATTAGACAAGATGAAGGTAAGCTTGTGCTGTTTATGGAATTTAATTGTAAGCTATTATTTAAAGTCATCTAATAAAACTGAAGAAAAAGAATTGTGTCCGGATTGTAGCAATTGGAAAGATGTGCTTTCAGCCTACCCCTCCGGGAAATAGGCGTGATGTATGTATTTATGTTTGTACATATATGTATACATATATATACATATAATCACGACTATTAGCATAGAAGGGTTAGTCAGAGACCCAGGCAAGGAGGATCGCAGTTCTCTGCCATAGTCCACATTTCACCAAATACCGACTGTACATGTGCTCAGCGTGAAAGGTGGTGAGCCCATCGCCGCTCTATACAGTTGGATGTATGTGCAGTGTTTAGTCCGTTAGTCGCCTTTTACGACACCTAAGGGAAGAGAGGGGTTGGTAGTATTCTTTCACCGCTACGCGTCCCGGTTGTGTGTATGTATCTTACTGTAAATTACGCGCCTACATTTAATATTAAAAACAAAATATCCGAACACTATTAAACGGCAACATAAATCTTAATTTCCACCATCAATGGAGAGTTAATGAGTTGGCATAAAGCGTTCATTCTATTATTCGATTTGCAGTGTTTACGCGCCATCCGAAACCATGAGTTATGGCACCCCATTCGAAGCTTTATGATCATTGCTGTGCTAAACATAATCCACTTCACTTCACCAAAATTAAAGGATCCTATTTGGTGGTTAGTGGTTACATTAGAGTAAATGGCAAACTTAATAATTATTCAGATAAACATTTTGACAGACTATAATAGCTCGTTAGATTAGTTATTAAGTCTTAACTATAAGTTAGTTAACTGTTTTTTTTATTATTATTAGTATTGACGTCAATAAGTGCCTGTAAAGGTTTACATTGAATAAATAATTTGACTTTGACTTTGACTTTGATGAAGGTTACAACAATTTTATAGTCCGTCACTACCTTCTTATTATATGTCTGTGGTCACTACTTATACTCTTGCAATGCATACATATAAAAATAAATTTCAAGGAATGTAAGTATGTTCGAGCATCACTTCAGAACGGCTGCACCTATTTGACCAATTCTTTTTGTTGTGTATTTGTAATGGTTAGAACTAGGTTTTGTATGAATTTTTTTTGGTCACGTCTTACTCTTACGGGGTGTTCGCGCGGACGAAGTTGCAGGCGGGCCGCTAGTAATTTAATTCGTAATAATGTACCTACTTATATACTATGGTTGCACATTATTATTTGTTAGTTATACGACGTCGCTGTATTTGGCAAATCCTTGGGCTCAATAGTTGGCCTGGCGTCTAATATCACCAAAAGTCTCATACTCCATGGATACTCAAATATTTATAAATGTCTCTTCAATTTTGTTGTCACCCTTGCACAATGCTTATTGCAGGAATCCGGGAGGGCTAGTTGGCCTGATAACTTGGCCTGCCGCTGATTTTATACTACCCCTGGTGCTTGAGTCGACCCAGCTTGTTTGAATTAACATAAGTAACGATATCATTTCTATGCATCAAACTACATAATATGTAGAAATTGGATGGCTTGGCACTTGTCAGGCGATAGGCGCTAGTTGGCTGGGCGAGGGCGGGATTTGGGTAGTCTAACTGTTGTAGCCCTGCCGAGGCCACAAGGCCTGTGATATACACACATAATCACGACTATTCTCACCGAAGGGTTAGTCAGAGATTAGACAATGAGGACAGCTAAAGCAGTCCTCTGCTATAGTTCACTTTTCACCAAATAGCGACTGCGTGTGCTCTGCGTGACAGGTGGTGAGCCCATCGCCACTCTATGTTGTTGGATGTATGTGCAGTCTTTAGTCCGTTAGTTGCCTTTTACGACACCCAAGGGAAGAGGAGGGGTGGTAGTATTCTTTCACCGCTACGCGACATGGCCAGAGCACATGAATAAATAGTAGTTACTCATGTGGCCAGAGACCGCAAGAGAATTTCCAATTAATTGCGCACTACGGCTGTCTTACTGCCGTACTCGGAGACGTCAATTAAGTTTTAATGACAATTAAGTCTCTTGCAGTCACTTTCTTAAGTATAGTGCTAAATAGAGAAGGAAAGACACTTAATTGATGTCTCTATTAAACAGAAGAATCGCTATGCACAGAGAAATTGTGCGCCGCGCCAGTAGTGGTAGCAGCTGAGGCGTAGTATTCCGTTTTATAACTCTTATTATGTTGATGGTAATAAGTCATATTGTAGGAGCTCGATAGAGTAGCGACTAAGGCGATCAGTTTACGATCTTGCCAGTTAAGTAAATTTCTCAATGCTGATGGGTGACCAATTTAATAATGTCAACTCCTCCGAGCTTCGGGAGGCACGTAAAGTCGTTAGGCCCAGTTGTTGTCGTAAGATCCAACCAACCACCAGCCCGCATTGAGCCAGCTTGGTGGCCCAATATCCCCACGAGCTTTGTCCACGTGGGAGGCCTGTGCCCAGCAGTGGGACGTTTATAAGCTGATGATGATAGGTTATAGCCTAATCTGCCTATGAGAATCTAGTCTTGGGGGTTAAAGTTACTCGCGTCCGCAGGTTTACCCTTGAGACAATACATGTGACCCCTGGGTGGTGCTAAATGAGTGACACTGAGTGAGTGGTAGAGTTACTTAAGAATATCCGGCGTGAAATAGTGGCACTCGGTGCTGTTGTATTTCGTCCGGCCAGTGAGAGTTCCGGAGGCCCCTTCTCCCTCCCACAATGCCGATTCCTTCCTTAACCCTATTCCTTTCTTAAAGGTCGGCAACGCATCTGCGACTCCTCTGGTTTTGCGGGTGTCCATGGGCGGCGGTGATTGCTCTCCATCAGGTGACCCGCCTGCACGTTTGCCTCCTTCTTATATATATATAAAAAAATGAGATGTTGTCCACGCCTGTGCCCAGCAGTGGGACGCTTATAGGCTGACGATATATAAGCATGACATAGACATGCTTTATGTCCCATCCATAAGTTGCATTGCATTTGGAAACCTAAAACTGTTTTGTACGCGAATTGATAATAGTTATTTGTTATACAAGAGTGCAAACTTGCCTTTTAACCGCGTGCTCAATTTTGATGACCGAGCAAGCGAAGGATTTTAAAATTGAATCACGAGCGCAGCGAGTGATTCAAAAATTAGAATCCTGAGCGTTACCGAGGGAATCAAAAGAGCACGAGGTGAAAAATCTTTGCACTCGAGTGCAACACGTAACTTTTCATCCCACCTCAACGAGGAAATTAACAACCAAATTAAAAAAGTAGGTACACCAAAAAGGTTCCGAGTCTGAGTTTTTAACAATTTAAAAAGGTCGTATGATAAATCGGCACCATGGAGGAAGAAGAAAATAGGTTTAATGATGTTTTGAATACACATACTAGGTGCACACGATGTCTAAATTCAATTTACTTTATCCTCTAGAGAATAAAAACGGCTTTTCCATTCAGATATTGAAGATTAAAAATACTCTTTCCGAGATGGTGGGATGAAAAAATTATTTCAAATTCAAATGAAAGAACAATGTGCAAAATGGGCCAGTGTAACTTTATTCAAAATGTAGGTAAATAATAAGAACATTTGTCTACATCCACGCAATCGTGTCGCGTAGCGGTGAAAGAATACTACCATCCCCTCTCTTCCCTTGGGTGTCGTAAAAGGCGACTAACGGACTAAAGACTGCACATGCATCCAACAGCATAGAGCGGCGATGGGCCCACCACCTGTCACACTGAGCACATGAGCAGTCGCTATTTGGTAAAAAGTGGACTATGGTAGAAGAGATGCCATAAATAAATAAATAAAAATACTGCTTTTGCTGTCCTCATTGCCTAGTCTCTGACTAACCCTTCGGGGATAATATGTAGTCGTGATTGCATGTTTGTACTAGCGGCCACACGCGGTTTCACCCGCGTGGTTCCCGTTCCCGTAGGAATATCGGAATAAAAAGTATTCTATGTGTTAATCCAGGTTATAAACTATCTGTATGCCGAATTTCATCTAAATCCATTCAGTAGTTTTTACGTGAAAGAGTAACGAACATCCATCCATACTTACAAATTTTCGCGTTTATAATATTAGTAGGATGTATGTATTATTGACATGGTGCGACATAACGTGTAAAAAAAGTCTTAAAATAAACTAAGTTAGGCTTGATATTTCGAAAAATCAGTAAAATATAGTTGTTTTTTAAACAACAAAAATGAATTAACAGATAAAAAGAGATAGGGAAATTGACTTTTAACTATGATTTTTGTATGACTTATTTTTACGAAGAAAGGAGTCTGAACGAACGATTAAATGAGATCTAATTAATTAATGAATAAGTTTAACTGAACTTAATGACGGCACTAAAAGGTAAACTATGTTCATAGCTGTATTTTTCTTTTTATTTAAGTTATTTTGGCCTTATTTTTTATTTTATTTTTTATTTAAGTTATTTCTTTTCTTTTTCATTTTGTAGTCAAAAAAACCCTCACGTTTATGTGACGTAGAATATTATTTATTGAGTATTTTTAGATTCAATTATTGGATCGTCCCACGCTCTTACTGGACTAACAAAATGTTCTGAATGCCTTCCTATTCCAAAATACCATTAATGTTTGTAAAACTACAGAGGGCTCTCTTTCTCCAAACCAAATTGCGGCCGGTTTTCGTTTGCTATTTATAAAGCTTTCCATTATTTTTGAAATTACAAACAATTTTCTAAAAATTAATAATAAATGCCATACATTGAGTTATAATGTACTACTCCAGACGACCAGAGAAGATGTCTCAACTAGATTGTTTGTAACACGCGTTAGAGCCAGCTCGCTCCAATTGTAGTAGTCTGTGGCTGGCGCTAGACGCAACAATAAGTATGTACCTATTCTGTGTTCTATTTTATTATAATATACCTATAAGTGTGCTAAGGTACTGTTTAAACAACTCAGGAAATACAAATAAAACCAAAGGAATCACTTTTCAACTGGAAATACGTACTAAATTATCGATGTAACATGCATTTGAATAATTATTTTATCAAATCGCCGAGACATGAAGCGGCGGCCATGTTTCGATAAAATGCATAGAGTAACAATATTTTCTGTTTGTTACAATTAGTTAGCCCCGCACCAAGGTACAAGTATTATTGTAGCTGTGCACATTTATTGTATGGGACGTCTTCTCTAGTTTATTTACCGCAGTGATGCCAAACCTATTTTGCATGAATGAAGTTTTGGAAGGAATGGAAACCGCGGTAAATATCAAAAGAAAATTCTGTAAAGGCTGTTTCGTTTCGGAGAAAGAGGTAGGCCCTCAGTTCCCGGTGCTAGCAGCTGACGAAGATTTTATTTTATTTAGGTTGGGGACATACCACTTAAAACTCGCACGTCTACGAAATAACTTATAGAAGAGGAGTGTGTAAATCCAAGTCCAAGAATATCATAAAGTGAAAATTTTAATGTCCCTGTTCCTTTCAGTTCAGTAATTCAATTAAGTATACAATTTTATTATAGTCTATATTATTAGTCTACGGAACTCATCACTGCACACTGCGCGAGTCACTTATTTATATTATAATTTATCTTATACATTCCAAATGTCAAACTAATTTATAGGTTTCTCGGAAAGAAACCATTAGCAGTACTTTATTCTTCGAATATGTTTTTGTAAGTGATCGAAGATTATATGAGGTGTCCTATAAAAAGGATTACAAGGATCAACATTCAGCGGGCAAGCTGTAACGCCGCTCTTCCTTTGCTTATTTTTCTCGTTTTTTTTCACAATTGCGTCCGTTTCACGATGGTTTCCCGCCTGTCCGCTTTTCTAATGTATGTGGCAGGTCGTTTCTGTTTTGCAAAGTCCCTGCAACAGGAAGTGCGCCCGTTAAATATTACTGTGGCCACGTTTTTTAAGTCACATTTTGACGGTAATTCCTACTCACAATCGTTTTTGACACAATATTTTTTTTACTGATGTTAATGTAATGTTGTTTATTTTATTTATATATTTAATTTAATTTATTTTATTTATTTATTGTTAACTATCTGTCCCCATGACAGACGTTGTCCTGTCCACATTTTAAAGTCTTTCCTGAATTTTAGAGGTGATGGTTATTGGAAGGATTTTATCCACGGTCGGTTTCCCTTCGGTCATCTATTTTGCACGTACTTAACCATGTACATGTGAAATTAGAAGAAAAAACAGAACTAAAAGTTTAACAAATATTTTTAATATTACCTCAACATAGGTAAAAAACATAAGCAACAAGCACTGACAAAGGAGAATGTTTTTTTTGGTCCAAATAATCAAAGTTTGCCCCCAAGCCTGCCACATGTTTCGTTTGAAAGATCAGCTCATGTACAACATTTTCTTCTATGGAATCGAAAAAATCTGTCCCGCAGAAATCTAGATATTAGCCAATAAATAAAAATAAAAAAGTTCATGTTTTACTTTCTATGCACATACAGCAACCTTTTTTAGAACAGATATTTAGCTAGCACGCGAGTTTGCCGAACCAGGTACCTACCTAGAATGACCAGCGATCCTTTGTCATTACGACGGCAAGGCAACTTAGCACTTTATTTGCATAATATCAGCGCAGTCCTTCTTTAACGCTTCCCGCTTATTGTTGTGTACTGTGCGATTATTTTCTGTGGATTGCTCTTTTAAATCTTTTAAAACCATTTCTTATTGTGTGTTGCGATGGTTATATAATAGAAGTAACAGGACCTCATTCAGCCGTTACATCTGATGCTAGTATTTTAAAGAATTTAGTAAATCATAACAACGACGTGTTTAACTGGTTCTTCCAAGAAGGAGACGACCTTATTTTAGATAGAGGTTTTAGAGATGCTGTGCCTAATGTGGAAGCTTGCGGCTATGATATCCATATGCCCAAAACGGTTGAAAGAGGCGCAACTCAATTATCGACGGCTGACACAAATAATTCTCGTTTAGTAACGATTTGTCGATGGGTCGTGGAAGTAGTGAACGGTCGCATCAAGAGAGATTTCAAGATATTCAGACAGGAGTATTTCAATAGAGCTCTTCCTCATATGCAAGAAGATTTTAGGAATGCTGCGGCCATTACAAATGCCTTCCACGACCCAATCACTGATAATGTAAACGCCCCTGCTTTTGTGGAAAGAATCAACAACAGAATCATTATTGAAAATCATCTGGCGCAATATGTGTATGACCATAACCTCAACAGCCGACGAGTTCAGTTTGAAAATATGTCTGCCGAAATACCCGCACTAGAAGATTTTCCGCGACTGTCTGAGGAAGAACTATTATGTTTGCATTAGGGACTTACCAACTAAAACTGGCCAGGAGTTATTACAGCGAACACGCCCGTAATGGTGTTTATACCAAACAAGTATACAGAGACAACGTCGATTTGAATAATTTTTTAAATAATTATGACATCGCTGGCAATAAAATCTGGTTATTAAGAGGGAAAATACAATCTAGACATACTCGTAGCCGGACTTATCATACATAAATACTTGTAAACTCAGACAATCGCGGGTTGGAAGCTATAAATAATTATTACTGTTCTTCTAAGAGTGGAAGACGTACTGTAGGCACATGCGCTCACATAATGTCTATTGTGTGGTTCTTAGCGTGGGCACGTTATACTGATATTGACCATCCAGCACAGTTTCTAGATAGTATCACCATAGATAAAAATGATTTATAAAACCACTGTTTGATTGTTAGATGATAAATGTTTTCAAGAACATATGATTTTTATTTATATAGCCTTTATACCTTTCATTATGTACGTATAATATATTTTTAAATAATGTAAATCTAACCCGACCGAGAACCAAACCCGGATCACTCTGTTTTCGTCTAAATCAACTCTATCATGTCGCCAATTAGCTATAGCCTGTAAAATAATAATATTTTTGCACAATAAAAGCTAAAAATGCCATGCACTAAAATAATCCTAACTAAAATAGGTGTTTTGAATAACTCGATATAACTTTAAAACTGTGGGTTCGATTTTGATGCGTCTTTTCACATATACTAAGTTCGAATGCGTAAGTCGATCCACAGTGGTCTCAAAACTGGGGGCTGCAAAAAAAATTTGGACCAGGGCCTATAGTAAAAAAAACATTCTCCACGGGTGAAAACCAGAGAGGTCTGGTTTTCACCGAGGCTACTGAGAGGTAGCCAAGTGGTTAAGGCAGCCTCCCGGAATGCGGAAGGTGCGTGGTTCGATTCCCGCCTGAGGATGTCGTCTTGTTTCAGTGTTTAAAATTTTTACTAAGCGTTAATTTATTACGTTAAATATTAATTTACCTCAACATATTAAGTTGTGTTGCGTATACCTTAGGAAGTAGGTCCATTTTGCATAACCCACACCCGAGATTACAGCGGTCGTAGCGACAGATCCGCTATCTCCAGGTAATATGGGAGCCTTACCTTCATTCTCATAGTTAATTTAGTAATAAACCTGTGTGCAAACTAGGGCACCACTTTACATTGACATTAGATAAGGATTAACTACTTAGCTCGTTACGCGTGGGCTTGTATAGGCATCCCAATGGCAAGTTCACATGTTCCAAAGTGGATACAATTTATTATTAAATTATAATTTTCTATCTTTATTTACATTATTGGGGATACCATGGGGATTTATTGTGCAAACCACATTCTTTCACTCGACTTCCGCGAAGAAAATTACTTGCCTGCCACATAAGCTTATTGATGTGTTTGAGAGCTAACGCCCTAAAGTTTTCTGGATTCGAATAATAAGGGCTTATAATAAGGCCGAAAATAGGCGCTGCATGAACTCTGCTGCTGTTTTCTCTCAACTTGCCCTACACAAGCAAAGGGGTATATGACTTATTGCCTAATGCATTTATTATTATACAAAGCATTGGCACGTTTTTAAGATTTTGTCATGGGACTGAACATACCTGTGGTAAAAGTCCCTAAATACTATAAGAATAAAAAAAAAGAAATAAAAATTGTCAAAAATCCGACTGTATGACGATCAACCTTATTACTGTTGTGTTCGTGGTCAGTTAGAACGGTAATAGATCTAATGAAATAACAGAGCATGGAGGCATAAGAGCTCAGCCTTCAGGGTCTGCTACGTCGGTCGCGTGATGCCCTTGGTGACCCTGTCCGTTGGGTGCATGATGCATCTCATTAAAAAATAATTAAGTAATTTTTCTTTCGATAATTTAATTTTTTTTTCAGAACCATAAAAAAAAATATTTTATCAAAACCAACTTTTCCAAAATATTTTTAGATCATCTTAAAACCCTTCGAATTCCGCGTCTTTTGAGCTATCGCGCGGCTAAGGGCACCTCTACAGCCTCAACCGTCACTAATATGAAAAAAAGTGTAATAAGGTAAAATGTTCCTTAGTTCAATACCGAGGTGCTTTTTTATTTTTTAAATTCGGCCCCGTTCTCGGGGTATCTGGAATTTTCTGGGAAAACACACGATTTATCGGTCAAAAAAGTCGGTTTTTTTCAATTTCCAAAAATAGTTTTTGACTTTAAAAAAATATTTTTACATAATTTTAAACCCCTTCGAATTCCGCGTCTTTTGAGCCCTCATACGTCTTCGTGGCCCTAAACCTCAGGGTATCACGGGCGAGTCGCACTTTCAGCGAAAATGGGGGCCCTACGAAGCGAACGAAAAAACATTTTCAATGTTAAAAAGGACTGACTGAATATCGCTCTTCTAGCGTCTGGCATCACGCAAGCGTGCCCGCTGTGCGTTTTCTACTATATCACTTCGATCCGTTGCATTTTCTAGAAGGAAAAATAAAAAATCTTACCTAATTTTGAAAGAAATGTATTAATTTCCACATAATAGGCTAACAAATTAGTTTTTTTTATTTTAATCAAGTACATTAATTTTATTGAAGAGCCTATTATTATTAGGTATATATGTTGGCAATGGCAATGCTTTAAGGCATTTTATTTAAGATAGATTGGATAAGGGAAGGACAACCATCGATCTAATTCATAGAAGTTGTGATACCTACTAGCATATCCAGAATATTTGTTAACAACCGAACTTATTGTAGAGTTAGAGAAGCAGTAATTCAGGCTGATTATGTGGTCCCGATGGAATAGCTCTGCCCGTCCTGAATTAATACGCGCCCTTATCACGGAAATAGTTACCGGTCGCGATATCGTCGAGCGACCAAATCACATTGATTATTTTATATTGCTCGCGACTTTGTCCGCATTGAAGAAGAAGAAGCCTGCCTGTCGCAACCTGTGCGGTGTTGCACCGACCGGACCGAACCACCTGCTGCGTCCAGGTATACCGGCGACGCTGCTGTACGTGTAGAGTACATACGGATCAAGAGCAAACTCACTCTAAGGGTCGAGCGGTTAGAGTCCCGCCACAACGTGAATTTTAATTCATTTGTGGTGAGAGTACCGACCGGCCAATGCCGGCCATCTATCGACCTTTTATAAGAGGAGTTTTGGCCGAAGGGTGTCCTGTTCCGGCGGTTCCGTGGTCGGCTACCTACACCGCGCTGCGTCACACGCTCACACGTCGCCGTGTTTACGTGTGATGATAAGTTTTTATACTGTACATGTTAGTCTGTAAGGTATTTATCGATGGGCCTGCGTTGCCTGAACACTAATAAATAAATAAAAAGTAAAATATTTGAAATTAACACCCCGCTGGCTCAATGCGAGTTGGTGGCGTTTGACGACTGCCATCTTACGGCAACAACTGGGACCAACGGTCTGACATGTCTTTCGAACCACGGAAGGTGCTGTGTCTTACTGCCGTACTCAGAAACGTTAATTAAGTTTTAATGACAATTAAGTCTCTAGCTGCCACTTCATTATGTACCTATAGTGCTAAATAGAGAAGGAAATAAATTGAATTTTCATTAAAACTTAATTGACGTTTCTGAGTACGGTAGTAAGACACAGCACCTTCCGTGGTTCGAAAGACACGTGAGACCGTTGGTCCCAGTTGTTGCCGTAAGATGGCAGTAGTCGACGACTCTGAGTACGGTAGTTAGTCGTTTTTAGTGAAATTGGTGTACAATCCACTCGACCAAGGAGGTCGTTTCAAAGAGAGTGAAACTTTCACGCTCGTGCTAACGTTAAAGTTTGGCAGTTGTTTGGAATTTGCAACCGGTCGCTACGTTTCGTGGTCAATCTGTTGAGCTGTGTAACTACTTGGCCGCATCTAGTCAGAACCAACTGATGAATCGCTGTAGTTTGAGCTCGCTTATTCGTTTAGTTGGAGTTTTCAAATTGTTTTTCATTACGCCCTTTATGTTCGTACTTAGATTTAATCTTAGTGCATACCAAACCAGTTAGACTAGTGTTTGTAATTCATTTTGCTCTTTCAAAAGTATTCAATTGAGTTCTTATTACAATTTTCCAAACATAAAGATGAAAAAAAATACATGAAATCTTAGAATCACGACTATTATCCCCGAAGGATTAGTCAGAGCAGCAATCCTTTACCATAGTCCACTGTTCACTAAATAGCGACTACACATGTGTTCAGCGTGACAGGTGGTGAGCCCATCTCTATGCTACGCGACACCGTTATACAGAATAGATTCAGGCAGATAATGTGTTTAAGTGGCGAGGCAGCGAGCAATTCACTTGCTTCCCACTAATTATTTTAATTATAATAAAAGTTTCTTTGTAGCTTCAGTAAATTAGTTATTTATATTAAAATTATTATTATTATTTTTTCCAACACCTCAAAATGTAAATTAGTTTATTTAATTCTAATTTTAATGTTGATGTTGTCCTGTTTGGTCACAAGATCATGTGTAAATCGTTTATTTTCCCCCACAGGCCAGGCGATGCCTAGTGTGGGGGCTTGTAAATTACTTTTGTAAAATTTGAAATTGGAAATAAAGAACTTACTTACTTACTTACTTACTTAATTTATGGGCTAAACTCTGTCCCGATTCTTGTCCTATTGGTAATTTAGTGCGAGGACAGACTACTTTGTAATTAACACAATGTCTCACCCGGTGACTCCGCTTGTGATGAGTTAGTAGGTACTATTTGATATTCCGTGTTGAATCGAAACTTAACGTATTAAGTTTTACTAGATTTTTACAGATGTTAACAATGAAGCGACTGGCTGCAAAGGCACGTTTAGTCGTTGGTACCCGTTGTACGGACAGTTGTTTTAGTAGTATAACTTGTAACTACTATGTTATGCTAACTAGTGTTTAATTCATACATAGTTGTACGAGCGCAATTGTTCCGAACGAGTTAGTGTGACCATGTACCACGGTAATATCATCTATCAGTATTGTAACTCGGCTCTATCTTCGAAATAAATGCCTACAGCCGCGCGGTACGTAAACACGCGATAGGGCTGCTGCCCATCTACAGTATTTAAATTACCTAAATCTGCCTACTTTGAATTTCTATCTAGTTTTGTGAATGTATTTTGTGATCGTAAATATTATATTTTTTATTTAAACAAATAAAATACGTTGAGAATGAAATAGGAAGTGTTCAATAAAAATGCATGTCAATGTTTTTATTACAAATTTAAGTAATTTAAAAAAACATGCTTCTGATAGATGATTGATATTACCGACTGTACAAAGGTGAATCGCCTGATACCAGTGACAATAAACCTAAAGATTGAAGTGCTCTTCAACTTGAATCATCCTGCCGCCCCTAAAAAGTCCAGTTACGCTATTCTGCGTGGCACCGACAGCAATCTCTCTCCAAAATAAAACCAAGAATCATTTTCAGTAACTAGTTTCTTCCTAATTAATTAGTTAATGTCATAACTTAATTAATACTACCTAATCTTGTCTACTAACATTGTTGTTATTGCGTGATTGCGCAGGAATGATGTTGATGTTGAAATGAGACTCAACACTGCTGGTTATATACTAGGTTACTTAAAACTTAAGAAACATACAAAATAATCAATAAATTCAAAACTTTCCCCTTCCGGGATTCGAACCCGGGACCGTGGGTCCAACAAATTGAATGAGTTGTAAATCTATACAAAATGATGCGTCGCTGTCCGAGCCATATGGTCTGACGTCCTCGCGTCCTCGCGTGACGTCACGTAGAAGCAAGAGGTATTTGCTATTATGCTATTAAAAAAAAATAAAAGGGCGAATCTAGTGACCTGAACATTGCGTTATCATCATCATCATCTGCCGAAAGACCTTCACTGCTGGGCAAATGCCTCCCCTAAGGATTGTGTGCATTACATTAGGTAGAAGTTCGCCACGCATGACAGGCTGGTTGGCGATCGTAGTCTGTAGAAATAATAAGATACTGCTGCATACCCTCTAGGTTTATCCCTCAGGTGATGGAATTCTTTATCTCCGGCACTACGCGGGGAATGTTGGGTTTATGGCGACAGATTTGGTGGTAGATATGTGATGGTAGCATATTCCCGTAGATCATGAGACTGTCACGAACTAACTCGCCAGCCTATAGCTAGACGGACTAAGATCATCCTAACACCAAACGGATTGAGTACGTGTGTACAATACGTTGGGAACCGAACCCTCAACCTCTAGTTCTGAGACCGGGAATAGACAGAGGCTGCTAAAACGTGATATAGTTGGACACAACTCCACATTTTAAAATATGCTTGCGTCCGTCGTTAGTACTGAACACCGTAAAATAAAACAGTTAACAGCAGCCTATTAATCTTGTAACTGGCTGCACCATAACATAACAGCTGTAGAATGGACCTTTTCAGTTTTAGCTTTTAATATTTATACAGGAGTTCGATGAAGCTAAAAAAGGCAAAGTTTTTAAACAAAGAAGAGCTACTTACTTATTACTCTTCCGTGGTTTGAAAGTCACAGTAGTCTTACCAGTAGAACTATTGGGAATTTCCTTCCTAATAGACTCACTGATAGTAAGGACTTCGCTGGTGTTATTTTCTTCCCATTAGTTTTACTCTATCAAAATTAATAAAGCATAGACCTCGTAATTTGTAGATAAGTAGTAGCTTTATTAAGGAAAAAAATCCTAAATAGAAATAATTTGTTTTTTTTTCTACTGGGTACAAAGTTCCCAGTGGTTTTACTAGCAAGTCTATTGGGAAGAAAATTCCCAATAGTTCAACTGGTAAGACTACTCGGTAAGACTACTGGGAACGGCAGATCTTAAGCCGTTGCTTGGCCCGATTGTTGTAGTTGTTAATAGTTTCTACCAACCTTTATATGACATGGGATGGAGCCTAAACCCAGCGGTGGGATATTTATAGGCTGAAGATAAGTAGTTACTACGAAGTTGGATACCTTAGTTGTTGATGAAGCCGAGTGAAGTGTGCTTCCACTATCGACGTTATATTAGGTGAGATAAAGACCAAGTGCTTATACGTAGACATTTATAAAAAAAGTACACTTGGTCCAATAAGTCCTGAGACTAAATACTAAAACAAAGCCCTTTTGATAAAATTATTTTTTATTCATCAACATAGTGCAATGCATTCAACTGCAATGCAGTCTCTCCAACGCTTTTCTAACTTTTCTATTCCAGGAGTGTAGTGTCTTGTCTTTGGCTTTAAAATAAGCCTCCGTTGCTGCGTTACTTCACCATTTAATTCAAATTTCTTGCCCTGGAGCATTTTTTAAGCCTGCAAACAGTTAGTAATCACTGGGGGCCAGATCTGGAGAATACGGTTGATAAAAGGAAGTAATTCTAAGCCCAATTTGTTTAGTTTGGCCATCATTATCATGGACTTGTTACACGGCGCATTGTCCTGGTGAAAGATTACTACTTTTTTCTTCATTTGAGGCCGTTTTTCCGCGATTTCTTACTTTAATCGCTCCAATAATCTTATATGATATTAACTATTTATATGTTTCCCTCTATCAAATCGATGAAGAGTATTCCATGCACATCCCAAAATACAGAGGCCATAACCTTCCTGGCAGATTGTTGTGAGTTGGATTCCGGAGTGAAATGGTGAATCCATGTTTCATCCATTGTCACATACCTACCGACAAAAAAAATCCTTAATAATTTCTATTAAACAATGCCAAACTGCGCTCTGAATCATTATACGTTGTCGCTTTTGATCAATTGTTAGCAGACGCGGCACCCATTTGGAAAAAAGCTTTTTCAGGGCTAAACTTTGATGTAAAATAGTGAAAACACTATACCAGTTGAAATCTTCACTATCTCAGCTTTCTCGCGCACTTTTACATTTTGATCTTTCTTCAAGATTTTAAACTAGATAACGGATAAATATACATAAACATAGAAAAACACCCAGATCGGATATCAATTCATAAAAACAGTTTTCTCTAAATTGACCCGACCGAGAATTGAATCCAGGACCTCAGAGATGGCGCGACGTCAGACTCGGCGCGCTAACCACTCGACCACGGAGGTCGTCAACTATAGGGTTGTGGATAACGCTCAGATAGACCCGGAATCAGATGCGCAGGGTTGTTATTCTCAAAGCAAGCCGGTCGGTTGATCTCATTAATGTCCCATCGCGATATGCCCTGAATATTCATCTACACTTGTCACCCGCCCCCGCTGGCAAGCCCTGTGATAGACTGTGGCGGTGGCGACTTTATTTTACGCTGTCGGATTCTTCATAATAATACAATTTTCTTGATTAATAGTCACTCGTTCAAAGATGACGTTTCACTATTACGTTGAAAGTAATGTAATAAGCGGTGTGAGCCGTGAAAACACGGTTGTACAACCTTCCGATATACTCGTATTCGTACATGTTCACGAAGGGTTTGTACTAGATCGTTCGATAAGTCCCGAGAATTACTTGGAGATGGCTCATATTTTAAAAACTCTTTTGATTTTTAAAAAGAACTGCCATCAAATGATACGTTTTAAAATATTTTTAAAATCAAACCATTTAAATATTGATTTACAGATATTTAAGTGACGATACTTTTTTGATTCCGAAATGAATGGAAAAAAACGAGTTTCATGACGTGTTGATAAAATATTGTTTTTAATGGGAAAAAACACCGTTGAAGCACAGCAATGGCTTATAAAGTGTTGTCCGGGAATGTGCTCCATATAAACCAACCATTTATCGGTGGTATGGTGATACCGATTTCAAACGCGGACGTTCGTATGGACAAAAAAGACGCGGAACGCTCTAGTCAACCAAATGAAGCAGTGACTAAACAAAACATCAACCTAGTTAACGAGTTGCAATATAAGCTTATCTTGGGCTGGATATAATTGGTGTGAGCGTAAACAATTTTTTTTAGGTGTGACACCATAGTGATGGCGCTGCCGTGGTGACTTTGAATACTGGTGTTTTGGTACTATTGGTGTTGTTATTGGACCTGTGTGGTGGCGGCCCATTACTACTTTTACGGTCGCCAGTGGCTATACTAACTCTTTGGGGATAATAGTGTAATATTTACTAAGTACTATTAATATGTTACCATTTTTACAACGCCATGTAATTTATTTGTATTCTGATTGACTCTTTAACTCGCAGTGTTGCAGCGGGAGCGCGTGACAAGAGCGGTTGAATATTCAGAGCGCTGCGCACGTCCAGCGGCACACGCCGGGACTACGAGTATTTACTACCACAGAATAACAGACTATTAAGTAAGGTCACTACGAAAGTTTCGAGATACTCAAAATTTATAAAAAGATTGCAACTAGATTGAACCTTTTTTTAAAGATAAATTATTTGTAATTCGAACATAGAAAACCATTTCAGATCCAGATCAAATATTTAAAAATAAAAAAATGACGTTTGATTTTTGTTTCAATTCCGCGGGCTTTCACCGTTAACTATGGATTTTAAACGAGAACATTTTCGTGCGATGATTTTGTACGATTATAAATTTGAAATAAATTAATGTGAGTGCAGAGAGCGATTAGTTTCGGCGTTTGGGGACTATGCACCATCGCGTGCAACAGTTTTCAGATGGTTTGCTCAATTTAAACGAGGGATTTTCTCCTTATATGATGATGAAAGAAGTGGCCGGCCCGCGACTTCAGTTACAGAAGAAAACGTCCTAGTTGTGAAAAAAATTATTAAGGAAGACCCAAAAGTGACTTATAAACATATAGAAGAGGTCGTGAAGATTTCATCGCCAGCTATTAATGAAGTTTTACACAACCGGCTTGGAGTCAGGAAATTATTTCCACGATGGGTGCCTCACTCGCTGACTTCAGAACATAAAGAAGCTCGCGTGACATGGTGCAAATATATGCTCAGAAAATTTGATCAAGGAGAAAGACGGTCAATTTTTAAAATTATTACTATAGACGAGAGTTGGATTTACCAATATGATCCATCGACTGAACGGCAATCGACAATTTGGGTGTTTCCCGATGATGAACCTCCAACGAAGGTGAAACGCGGGCGAAGTGTTGGGAAAAAAATGGTGGCCACAATTTTTTTTGCAAGTGGTCATGTGGCCACAATTTCCTTAGACGACCAAAAAACTGTGAATGCTAAGTGGTATATTGAAGTGTGTTTACCTACTGTATTTAATAATTTAAAACAAAAACGACCTAAAACTGGTTTGGAGGGGCTCTTTTTGCATCATGACAATGCGTCGCCGCACAAGACCATTGCACCAAGGATTTTTTGAAGAGTATAGATATTGAAGAATTGTGTCATCCTCCGTTTAGCCCCGATTTAGCTCCTTGCGATTTCTTCCTCTTTCCGAAAATCAAACTCGGACTTCGTGAGACGCGATAAACAGTCCTGAGGATGCACAGAATGCCTATTTGCAGGCCGTAGAAGACCTCCTTAAAGAAGAGTACCGGGAATGCTATAAATCATGGTTTAGGCGGATGAATCGATGCGTAGAAGCTTATGGAGAGTACTTTGAAAAACTGTAATAAAAAAAATTTGAATAACTTTTATACTTTTTTTTGTATCTCAAAACTTTCGTAGTGACCCGCGTAGTACCTACTAGGTCTACTACGTGGAAGTGTCATGCAAAATTCATATACGAAACACAGAAAAACGACGTTTCGTAGTCCCCTGTTTCCTCCTTCAGAACTGGACCAATTTTTATTACTTTTTCAGCATCGGTTAAAGAAAGAGATTTTCTATGTCTGTATGTTTGATTTTTTTTAAACCGGTTACTACTTAATGTTTCTGAAGACGCCTTAAAACGGAGTGATTTCGCAAAATTTTAAGGCTCCTGGTTGTTAAATAAATGACTTAATGCATACAAATTAAACATACAGACGTAGGAAATCTTTTTCTTTAACATACGCTGACAAAAACATTAAAATTGGTCCAGTTCTAAAGGAGGAAACAAGGGACTACGAAACGTCGTTTTTCTGTGTTTTGTATGAGAATTTTGCATGCCACTTCCACGTAGTGTTTCCCCTTAATGACTAAGGATATGGGGGCACGCACACTCGCCGAGGTAGAAGACTACAAATATACATAGGATCACGACTATTATCCCCAAAGGGTTAGTTAGAGACTGGGCAATGAGGACCGCTGAAGCAGTCCACTACCATAGTCCACTTTCACTAAATAGCGACTGAAAATGTGCTCAGCGTGACAGGTGGTGAGCCCATCGCCCCTACATGCTGTTAGATGTATGTGTAGTCTTTAGTCCGTTAGTCGCCTTTTACGACACCCAAGGGAAGGGTGGTAGTATTCTTTCACCGCTACCTGACTCGGTTAATTGTGAATCGCAAGACACAATAAGGCAAATAATAAACCTGTAAATCACTAACTAACACATTTCCTTATTATTCTTGTCGTAAAACTTCAAATACGTAGGTACATTTTGCCGCTTGCTTGTGACAGCTCATTACTAGTGAGATGTGAATGTCTCGTGTTCGGAGACGATATATTCAGGAGTGGTGAAAAATTGTAAAGTGACAGCTGGCGATTTATTTATATTCTATTTATTGAATTATTTATTTAATAAAAATTTCATGGTTTTAAGTTTATTCTTATTTAACGAACATACATACATAGACTCACGACTATTATCGCCAATGAACAGCTTGCAGCGGCAATGGGCTCACCACATGTCACGCTGAGCACATGTGCAGTCGGTATTTGGTGAAAAGTAACCACATTTACAAGTGCACATTTGCTCAGCGTGGCAGGTATGACCCCATCGCCGCCTTATGTATTTTTATTGACAGCCAAGGAAAGAGTAGGTAGTATTCTTTAAGTGAGCGGTGGAACGTACGCAGTTTAGGCACAGGTATTTACTCATGTGGTTTAGGTACGTTCGTTTGGCGCGCCTCCCAGGCAGGCCGCCTAGGGCAGTAAAGGTTGCCGCGAGCCATAGCACCGGACCGAACACCGAGCGCCGCCGAGTTGCTTAACTCGTAAACCCTACGCTCTGTGACGTCATGACTTCAATTCAATATCGAGTCAGCGTTGCTTAACAGAATATGAACGCTCGGGTCACACGATAAGTTTCAATTTCGTGGGAAAGTCGTTAGAGAGTGAACCTTCTGTACGTAGTACTATTACTTATTTTGTGCTATTATCCCCGAAGAGTTAGTCAGAGACTATAGGCAATAAGGCCAGTAAAAGCAGTCCTCTACCATAGTCCACTTTTCACCAAATATCGACTGCACATGTGCTCAGCGTGACAGGTTGTGAGCCCGTCGCCGCTCTATGTTGTTGGATGTATGTGCAGCAGTCTTTAGTCCGTTTGTTTGCCTTTTACGACACCCAATTCCTTGCTAACTTGTTATTATAAAACTTTAAACACTAACGTACATTTGACTTAATTTATTAAATAAATCACATTGTACACTAAATTCTTTATTACTATTTTTATTAAGTATTACAAAATATTTATCAAATTAAACTAAATAATGGCTGATGACTATGTTGCAATATCGCTTTTGTTAATATTACTTCACCGTTATACTTATGAGAATCTTTGCTATACTTACTTAATTATACCTATCAAAAGCGAATTTAACGAATATTGCACGGAACAATATTGTTGTCGAACCATTCTCTTGTTACTCAGCTCAGCTAATCATAAACCTCTATTAGGGCCAAAGAAGAATGGGCGTTTTTGTATGAAACCCGTCCCGTCCCACCCTTTGTAAGTTCCCACATGGTAAGTTTCGAAATAAATTGTGTATTTTGTTGTAAGGACAGCAAATTTTAATATGGACGAGCGAATGAATAAATGGAAAAAAGGGAAAATAAAAAATGAAAAATGAAGCCTCATTTTTCATTTTATACGACTACTACTGATGTTATACGATTCATATAAATCAAAGGAATCTGCGAGGGAGGAGCTTACATTCAAGAAAAAATCTTGACTTCAATTTTATATTATCATTTATTATTTTTATTTTATTTTTCTCAATAACTTTTTTCTCCAATACCTGACAGATTTGCTGTCATACAATGAAATGCTTCACTTTTCAAGTAAGTACTTTGATTTGATGCATAGATGTAAGTGTTACAAGGGGGGGGGGGGGGGGACGCTATGCCCATTCTTCTTTGATGAAGAATATTTTTAAACGAATTACTGTCATTTCTTTGTGCAAATAATATCTAGTTTCATTAGGATTTTTACTGTGTTTTTAAAGAAAGACAATATTGTGTTCTCCTGAATCCCTCTCAAGAAAAAGTAAATATCCGTGCATGTGACACTACTTATAAACAAATGACAGTAATTTGTTAACATTCATAACGAATTTGGCAGTAGTTTATTTAGGTGACATAACTTTGTAAAAGTGTAATTTGCCAAAACGTTGTGGTGGGTATTTCGCTTTTGGAAAATTGTCAACAATTTTTTTATGTTTATTAACATTCTTAGTTCATTTCCAACTCTGTGAGCCAAAGGAGCTTAAATGTCAACAACATAACATCATGAAAATCCGATCGTAACTTTTAAACAAATCGCACCAGCACCGGTGGAACAAAGTCACATTGAGGGTCTACTTTCAAAACCCCCTAAAACCAATATTGGTCAAAATTTAACTATTAGGTACTAGAAAAACAAAATATAATGAATTTCTAAATCACTTTTAAATGCCATTAGGAAATATCATTTGTATCGAAACCCACTTAAACACCAGTCTGTCACTATCATATTCCACTAAAATAGAGTTGGCCAATAGCAGAGCTTTATACTAGCGTCATACGTATACCTACGTAGCTTTACAGTTATGTCGCTATTGGGCGTTATTGTTGTCGTCGCGAACGATGCTTTATGTGGTTTTGTATTAAAATTTAAACATGAATTATTTTCGTTTGTGAAAAAGTGCCTTTAGGAGGTTTTGAAAGTAGACCCATCAATTGTAAATTGCAAGTTTTGACATTTGTGCCCTTGTTCCATCGATGGTGCGAAATATCAAAGATCATTGAAACAGCTAACAATGTGCGTCGGTAGGAAGATCTAAAGACTAAGCGCGAAAGGAAGATTACATCCCTAAATTTCTTGAAGAGGTGCCATGATCAAGATATCAAAGATCAGTTATGGACTCGGGGAAGTTAGCAGAGTCCCACAAAAGTTTGAAAAGTTTTCTTTGCTTTTCAATCTTATTCCAAGAGCATAAGGTTAAATATTTAGTGGCAATATGTCTGTCATTGCCTTCGAAAGGTTTAACCCAGGGTCGACCTCCCCAAAGAATATTTAAAAAAGTGTTAACCCTAGAAAAAAATTGTAAGTTCTAGAGCCGGCATTCGTCGAAGCGTTTAAGCCATTTCCGCCCGTTAACGGACCGGTTGAGGGGGGCGGTGCACCCGTACCCCCCGTTGCCGTTCACCATCATGTAGTCGAAGCAGTTGGTTACGCCGTCGCTGTTGCAATCCTGGAAAGGGAAACCATCATGTCAGCCTAAAGCGAAAAAAGTTTTAATTAACAAATATTAAACAATTGAATCACCATTTACATAAAAATAGTGATTGTATAACTAAAGTTCTAGTAGCTAAAGAAGGTTTTTTTTATATATATAAGAAGGAGGCAAACGAGCAGGCGGATCACCTGATGGAGAGCAATCATCGCCGCCCATGGACACCAGCAAAACCAGAAGAGTCGCAGATGCGAAACCTTTAAGAAAGGAACAAGATTAAGGAAGGAATTGGAATTATGAGGGGGCGGGGGAAGGGGCCTCCGGAACTCTTGCTGGCCGGACGAAACACAACAGCACCAAGTGCCATTATTTCACGCCGGATATTCGTGAGAGGGTTGGTATTACCCCGGGCGAGCCGGCCCAATGCGTGCTGCAACGCAGCGTGGCTCTACCACTCAGTCAGTGTCACTTATTCAGCACCATCCAGGGGTCACGTGTAGGGTCTCAAGGGTAAACCTACGGACGCGAGTAACTTTAACCCTCAAAAAAAGTGGTCAAAACGTATAGACTATTATCCAGTAAGGGTTAGTCAGAGACTAGGCAATGAGGTCCATAGAAGCAGTCCACTTGGCAGTGGACTATTTCTGTGGTCCTATGGACGTGGACTAGCCATAGTCCACGTTTCACCAGATTACAACTGCTCAGTGTGATAGGTGGTAAGCCCATCAATCAATAAATCAATCAATCAATCATTTATTAGCAAAACATGTGGTTTGACAAAGGTCTTAAACATAAAATGTGCCGTCACATGCTGCCATATACAAACGGCGTGCAAATATTTAAATATCAATATAATTTAAAGCTATTTGTAAGCAAAGAAAAACAGCATAGGACAAGTCTCATTAATTACAAAATGCAGCTACTTATGTCATAATTATAATTATATAATGTAAAAAAAAACATAATATTACATTGTTTACTTAATTGTTTTGTCACATAAAAATCTGAAACACTGTTGTATGTGCAGTCTTTAGTCCGTTAGTCGCCTTTACGACACTTAAGGGAAGAGAGGGGTTGGTAGTATTCTTTTAGCGAGGTACTACACAAGCTCAACGATCAATTAAGATAAGCAGCACTATTTACGCACCTTTCCAAATCTTTGCAGGTAGCCGCGAATGATCCTTTGGGCGCAAGGATAGCTGCGCGCGCAGTCTTCCCAGGCTGAAAAGTAAAAGAAAAATGATGATTATAAAATAAAAAGTGATGTTACACAAATAAATTCTTAAAGTTTTAATTACCAATGCTAAATTGGTATTTAAAACTTTATAAGAGTTCGCATACTGAAGTATCAGCTATTTACACGCTTATGGCTTATTCCCAAAGGTCCAAAACTCTATTGTTCTTCTATTTCCACTGGGTCTATGAAATTTTTAAAACTTTCATATTATGTCAATTCCCAACGGGTCCACGAGACTTATCCGAAGTACAATCAACAAAAACGATACAAGAGGTTTTGTGCTCTTTGTATTGCAGAATTTGCAGAGAACGAAAAAGAACAACTTGTTAACTTGTTTAATTAACGTTGTAGAAAGGGCCGGCCACGAATTATTTAAGTTGATGTAAGCTAATTAACTTAAATAATACGTGGAGACGCGATAATAGTTATGTACTTCCCTACTTTAAACATGTTTAATTCAAGCAGTTCATCTGTGGTGTAAAGATTCGCTTTGCTGTACAACACAGTGCTATCATACTCGTGTAAAAAAGGTGAGAGTGTATTCATTAGTGCTTATTCACATTGCCTAACCCTAATATTTCTACAAAAGAAGAAAACGATCACGTTAGCAAATGTGCTGCTTTAGCCCATTTACCATTGAAGGAGGTCGATGACAGATGGTTGGCCATTATGGGGATAGCGCCAGAAAATTAAAATATTAAACTTTTCAAGGACTATTTTGTTGAGTTTTGGCTTAACAATCCATAACATAAGTCAAATCTTTAAACATTGAGCTACTAAGCTCAATGTCTTCATCATTAAAATATATTCATCATTCTTCATTCCATGTCATGTGCCACGTCTAAGTATAGATAGCCTAATTCGATGAAAAATGTATAAAAAACAATTTATTCTCTATTCTTTATACTGACGTCTAGTGACACTCGAATACATACTGTTTCTTGAGAGAAAGACAACTTTGATAATAGTTTTTTCATAAATCTCTCGCAAAATACAGTTAAAATCCGAGTGATACAAGATGTGCACTAAGAATTGGGAATTATTTGATTTTATATATTCTTCACAAGTAATTAATGCACAGCCACTCTCAATTCCTCACTGTGGACACACAATGTCAGAATATTAAAATCAGGCAGTGTGATGTCCGTGCGGAGCTGCAGTCAATCGATGTCCGGAAAGCTAACGGCCCTGGTGGCATCCCAGCAATAGTCCTGAAAATGTGTGCAGCGGAGTTGTCCCCTGTGTTAACGCGTCTGTACCGTCTCTCGCTCTCTTCGGGTTGAGTGCCGGAATCTTGGAGAGAAGCTAATGTGCAACCGAACCCTAAAAAAGGAGATCGGTCAGATCCGACTAATTACCGCCCTATAGCCGTAACTTCAGTGTTGTGCAAGATCCTAGAACGAATATTGAACAAACAGCTTATTCGATATCTAGAAGATCACTCCCTAATTCACGATCGTCAATATGGGTTTCGGCCATTACGGTCAACGGGTGATCTTCTAGCGTACGTCACACATCTCTAGGGTGAGGCTATTGACAAGCGTGGCGAGTCACTGGCAGTTAGCCTTGACATAGCCAAGGCTTTTTATCGGGTCTGGCACGAAGCTCTTCTCTCCAAGCTCTCGGCATACGGTTTGCCCGTTCAATTCTGTACCTGGATTGCTAGCTTCCTGCATGAGCGTAGAATCCGTGTCCTTTCGGATGGATGCGCTCCGCGGTTCATGTCAGTGTACGCCGTTGTTCCTCAAAGCTCCGTTCTATCCCCCACGCTGTTCTTTCTGCATATCAATGACATGCTTCCTCTTGGAAGCATTCATTGCTATGCAGATGATATCACAGTGCATGGGGGATATAACAGTCACCCAACGGCTGGGCGGGTAGACACCGAAATGAAGCGAGCAAATCTTGTCATTGAGCTCGGGTGTTGGACCTTATTTCTAAATGGGGCTCCAATAATCTGGTGGAGTTTTATGCCAAGAAAACACAGGTGTGTTCACAGCGAAAAAGTCGCCATTCCATCCCCAAGTAGCATATCAAGCTGTATAAAAGCTGTATTTGAACTTATTTTTATACTTACAGCTGCATATTGAGGCTGTAAATAGGCTGTATAAGCGATTATACAAACCTTATTAGCTCAAAAAGGGCCCATATTATAAATCTTTTCGAGTTAGTATAGCTGTATAGTAGCTGTAGAAGCAAAGCAGAAGCTGTTTAGTAGCTGTTTAAGAGATGTTAATCGGTGTAAGGAAAAGCAACTACACTCCAAATAATATTTTATAAAGATAAAAGTTTAAAATATGAGTTATAAGTGAATTAGAAAATTATGAAAATAAAAGAGAAACATGTCGTACAAGAATAATACAATAATTATGACGTATGATGTTCATATTTCAAAGTGCAATCCCAAGTATTGATAAATCTTAGGAATCTAATGGTGTTAATTGGTAAAACAAAGTGCAAATCCAATTTTATTGTCAATGTGTGGTTGGTTATTGGCAATATTTTAACGCGCCAGTAAAACCTAAAAAAAAACATAAGGAAGATTATTAAACACGGGTAAGTAAGTGTTTGTTTTTAAGGTTATAATATAAATTATATTTAAAATAATAAATACAGCGACAAAATTTTGTAGCTGATAATCATGAAACGGTTCAAACTATTAACAAACATTGGTTTAATTATATTTGAATATCTTTATTCATTCGTTCTAAAATGGCGACATTTTGTTATACAGCTTAGATAATATTAGGAGGGTATTAAAGTCTTACTAGCTGTACTACGGCGGATATGGATTGCATAATACATCTCTTAGTTTTTAACCAGCTTTATTAGTGTTTTTTTTATTATTTAGGCTGTATATGAGATCTGGGTAGAGAAATTATAATTCTGTTTAGAGATCCGTGTAAGAATTGATTATCCCTGAGTTATATTTTAAAAATTGAACAATCAAACGTAATTTAATTTAAAGTGGTAATTAAAAATTAAAATATAATATTTAATTTATTCTACGATTGGTTCCAGATTGTTAATCAACAAGAGAAATCATTAACTTCACCTACTGCAACAATATTCACACAGATACTTCCAGAAGTGACAACTGCTGAAAAATATGTTATTCAATATATAGACGAGTGCGAGCTGGCAACAATTTCTGTCGACCCCCATCGTAATGAGTTTGAATCTCAAACCTCTTTTCAAACCCAGAAGATCACGAAGTAAATCAGATTGAAAATTATCTAAAATAAATTTTAGATAATCTAAATAATATATTAGACAAACAATAAATGTTCTTGCAGACAATCAAAATAACATTTAATCAAATAAAACATGTTATTGCAACAGATACTTTCTTTTTCACATTTTCTATATATATCCCGTTTTTAATTAAGTGTTCCATTTCGTACACAAAATCATCTAAATATTGGTCAATTTGTTTGGTTTTCCAACACCAAAATAAATTCCAATTACAAACGGTTTAATATCTGGTCTTTCAAATATAGTTGACAAAATTGGCCAAAACTCTTTATTTGAGCTTCTAAATATTGGGAGACCAACAAAATTGAAATTTAAAGTAATTTTAGTTGAAACATTGTTCAACCTTGTTCAATCGTTTTGATACGTATTTGTTTGATAGTACCTAAAATAGTTCTAGCGTCATGTGGCGCTAAATCGTTTAGAGCTATTTGAGTTTTTTTTTAATCCACAACGGGTTAGCGCTTGGCCTTTATCTTACCTGATAGTAAGTGACGATAAGGCCGAAGGTGGAAGCGCGCTTCACCCGGAATCCTCAACCACTGAGGAACTGGCTATCTTATCTCAAACTGTCGGAACACAACAATGCTATAAACATCGTTGTTATGGCGACAGACTTAGATAAGATGGTGGTAGCTAGCCAGGCGGACTTAACAGCCCTACCTTAAAGATGTACACCCCGCTGGGAATCGAACCCGGGACCTCTTGGACTAAAACCGGTGGCTTAGCCACTAGACCACAAAGGCGGTTAAATAAATATATATTTTTTTCTGTAGCCCATTCTTTTATTCACTGGCGAAACTACATATTTTTTGAAAATTCGTCATCATTATTATTACGCTGTTAATCAGGTTCCAAAGTTTTAACTAAATTCAAACATTCGACACCAATTATTGTTTTTCCTACAGAACCTTCGTTGGACGTCGATGGAATTGGCGCTTAACTATTATTATAAATTACTGTCATTTGGTTTATTTATATTTCGTTATTAACCGACGTAGAAAAAGGAGGAGGTTCTCAAGTCGTCTGTCGTCCATCTTTTTCTTTTTTTCCACATTATAAATGCGAGCTTCAGAAACACTATGATGCAATCGTGACGACTCTGTCAGTAAAGTGGGCTAAAGCTGTACTATTGATGTAGTTTATTTTTTTAGTTTTAAAGCACTCTTGTAGACAGTTGTTTTAAAACCACTGTATTTACAAGAGTGCCTAATTACGCTATAAGATTAAGTTTTATAATGGAGGTTGCATACACCATTGTACAGAAACAAGTATCGAGTGATACCATAATAACGCTTAGTTCAGTAGTAAGTAAGTGATCACATACAAAAACCAGCCTCTATACAGCTTTAACGATAAAGCTGGCTTAAAGTGTCACAAAACTCTTAAAGTTCTATAGCAGAGTTTTAATAATCTGTTTTAAAACCTTAAGATTCCGCAGATCCCTTAAAACTAATTTTATACTGCTTGAGCTGTATAATAACTCAAATATCCCTCTTATAAATATAAAAGTATCTTTTGACACTCTTGTACGTCTTTTAAAGGACCTTAAGTTCTAAATGAGCTGGTAAATTAATGTTGTAAACGCTTGTGTGCTGCTTGGGATCCCCTTCCCTCTCTTCAGGGTACATCTCTAGGCCTGCAGAGTAGTATTAACATGCTCGGTATGGATATCCGCTGCGATCTGAACCAAAAGGACTACATCGAAACCGTGATTAAAAATGCCTCACTTACACTGAAAGAACAAAAAGGTTGATTTTGCACGGGTTGGCGACACATTAGTTGAATAAACAAAGTGATGGGTAGCAACATGAACAAATTGTTGTTTTCACAGAAAAGTTTTTGTTGATATGAAAACAGTTGTTTTTACCTTTTTGTACATGTTGGCGTAACAATTCATGCATAATTCAATAGGTAATTGTTGAAATAACCATTTTTAAAGTTAAATTTACAAAATAAATACGTTAAAACAACAAAAGATACATGTAATAAGTTCAAATTACCGTAACTGATCAACAATACAGTTTTTGTTCATTTAACAAAACTCAAGAGTAGGTGCTATATTAACCCTAAAATTTTGTTGAAATATGGTAAACCCAACTAATAATTTCTTTCCGTGTAAACTCGGTGTCCTGAACAATGTGCGGCGATTCTTCACGCCTGATCAGTTGTGTCTAAAAAAATTTAACGGGGATAACTGTGAATATTTAAAATCAAATTATTCACAATTCTTAGTGCACACCCTATCTAGTATCACTCTGATTTTAATTGTATTTTGCGAGAGATTTATGAGAAAACATGAAAAAATTAATTGTTTATAAACATTCTTAATCTTAGCCTCCATATAGACGTGGCACAATGACATAGAATGAAGAATGATGAATTTATTTTAATAATGAAGACATTGAGCTTAGTAGCTCAATGGATAAATATTTGATTTAAGTAAATGATACTTCACACATTCTAGTGTCACAAAGGCTATACCCGACGTTTCGACCGAGTTGCACCGGCCGTGGTTATGGGCTGACCGTGGCCTGTCAGCTTTATACTTCTTCTTCTACTGTTAAATCCAGTCAATACCAGTTGTGCACAATGGAACTCGAAAGTTTAAATAATCTTCATCGAATTTATCCTAGTATATAGGCAATTGCCAGAGGGGCGCTGCCACTAGGGATGCACTAGTCCTCACCATAGTTAGTCTCGGGGTCGTCGTCAGGCAGCACCACCTTCCTGGCGTCCACCCAGTAGACCTTGGAGATGTTGTAGGGGCCGCAGTAGCCACCCACGTAGCCGTTAGCCATTAGACAATTGGACAAGGAGGCCTATGTGAACTGACCCAGAACTGACCTTACCCAGCGGTGGGTGGTTACGGGCTGATATGATGACGATAGACAATAGACTAGGTCTTTATGTGCGCTTTGAGATAGACTAGTCCTTACCATGGTTCCTCTCAGGGTCGTCGTCAGGCAGCACCACCTTCCCGGCGTCCACCCAGTAGACCTTGGAGATGTTGTAGAGGCCGCAGTAGCCACCCACGCAGCCGTTAACCATGAGACAATTGGACAAGGCGGCCTATGTGAATAGACCCAGAACTAACCTGACCCAGGGGTGGGTGGTTACGGGCTGATGTGATAATGATAGACAATTGCCTAGGTCCTTATGTGCGCTTTGAGATGCACTAGTCCTCACCATGGTTCCTCTCAGGGTCGTCGTCAGGCAGCACCACCTTTCCGGCGTCCACCCAGTAGACCTTGGAGATGTTGTAGGGGCCGCAGTAGCCGCCCACGCAGCCGTTGGCCATCTCGCACTGCGTGGACACGTAGCACAGGCAGTTAAGGCACGCGGTGTTCAGGTTCGGGATGAACTGGCCTGGAATGAGGAGCATTATTCGTTTAGAGAAAAAGTAAAATTATCACAAACATTTTGTTATCGCTCGGTGGACCGTAGTGATGCAAACAGGCGATAACTCAGCGAGATTGATTTTTAGTTTTCACGCAATGTTTGCGATTCGGTATATTGTGGTAAGTCACCACTGGCTGAAATAACAACCTGCATAGGGCATGTGTGGTGGATTTTGGCAAAGTCGTGTGGTATAGCGGCACCCTAAAAGAATACTACCAACCCCTCTCTTCACTCAGGTAAAAGGCGACTAATGAAATAAGACTGCACATACAGCCAATAGCATAAAGCGGCGATGGGCTCACGCTGAGCACAGTCATGTGCAGTTGTAATTTGGCGAAACGTGGATTAGGGCAGTGGACTACTTCTGCTGTCCTCTTTGCCTAGTCTCTGACTAACCCTTCGGGGATAACAGTCGATAATGTATATATGTATATAACGGTGTTATTTGTATCGTACATAATGAAATAAAGTTAATATAATTGATTTAATTAACAGACAAAAATAAATACTACAACATTAAAAATAAACATTAAATGCAATTATACTAATGTCAATTTAAATGTTAGTAAAATTCAACTTAAAAATATGTTAGTAAAATACAATAAAAAAAAACTTAATCTAACTGACCACCGCGAGTCACCCCCGGCTCAAAGGTTCCCATGTTACCGGCAGCGTTGCCGCGCTGCTGTATCGTACATAATTATCTAATAAAATTTACAAAATAAATGTGTCGAAGCAGGATTCAAACCTACACCCTCTGACACCCCCTCTCTCTATATTTTACAAATTATTAGATTTCCATTCGACGGCCTGGATGCTGATTATTTCGGTAGTCTGTTCCTCATCCGAGCATATCCGGTTTTGCAAGAATTTTTAGTTATTTATTTATGATATATGTCTTTATTTATATTTTTGTCTTTAAAACTCACCAACCTGCATAGGTAGGTCAGCCATCACTACCGTTGATAGGCTGATGATGATGATGATGATTGATGTTTCATTTTGCTTATTTACTCGAATTGTCGGCACCTCCAATTTTAAAGTGTCTTAAAGTTATTGTTATTTTAAATAAATAGAGTAATAATAAAAGATAAATTAAAATATTCGGTAGTTAAACCACTTTACAAAAAAGGAAATAAATCGGATCCGAACAATTACAGGCCCATTACATTGATTCCAATTATTGCAAAGATTATAGAAAAGGCGGCACATATACGAATTTGTAAGTTTTGTGAGAAATTCAAGTTAATAAAAGAACAGCAACACGGTTTTAGGAAGAAAAGAAACACCACTTTAGCCATCTATAATTAGTAACAGCGGTAATGGAATGTTTGGATAGTGGAACTCCAGTTGTTACTCTCTATCTTGATATGTGTAAAGCTTTTGATTTTGTCGAGCATAACAGGGTATGTGATGAAGCTCTACAAATATGGCTTATGAGGTACAGGACTAAACGGTATAGCTAGCTATTTAAAAGACAGATACCAGTGTGTACAAAAAACAAACATGTGTAAGAACAATAATAATACATATAATAAAAAGCTTTTCGATTCTCGGAATGTAAAATCAATAGGTCGGGAGTACCTCAGGGCACGCTGATGGGTCCTTTACTGTTCACACTGTACATTAATGACTTGCCAAGTGCAACTAAGCACGAAACAATACTGTTCGCGGATGACACTACTGTTCTCATCCGAGGTAATATTAAAAATAAAGACCTGACATAAAAGAGTATGAAGATTAAATTAATTTGATTTTAGATAAATTAATTGAATGCATGACACTAAATTATTTTAAATAGTAACATTAATAAATCTAAATAAATGCAATTTGGTACATACCAATTACAAATTAAATCTTATGGTGAAAAATCGTCATGGTGCAATCAACTAAGTTTCTAGGACTAAATATTGATGACAACTGTAATTGGAAGAGCCATGTTAGATCAGTTTGTGAAAAATTTAGAGTAGGCTCTGGTTTGCCTTGAGGCGCCTCAGAGAAGTATCTTCTGTGGAAACTGCACTCCTAGTATACCATGCCCATGTAGCATCGGTACTACAATATGGTATCATGATACATGATATGGGAAAATTGTTCCGATATTGAGACGTCGTTCAGATGCCAAAAGAAATAAATGTTGTAGATCTCTGTTTGGTGCACATTCTAGAGTCCTGCAGACCTTTATTTAAGAGATAGGTATAGAATTCATACAATGACGTCTCTACATTGAACAATCATGTAATTTCGTTAAAGATAATATAGAACAATTTATAAAAAGAAAATTTCTCATTACAAACACTTTTGGCTCGTAAATAAATTAGTAATTCCGAAATTCAAACAATCCTTGCCCGACTAAAATGCCTGCGGGATGGCCGTTAAAATATCTATTGCTCTGCCTGATGTCTGTCTGTCTGTCTGTCTGTTGGATGGCACAAGATTCAATAAGTACCTCACTGTAAAATGTTTTTACTCCGTACAAGAATATTTAAACAGATTATTGAGGGGCTGCTATTGGCTTATTTTGTTGTTGTTGGCGCTAAGTAGATTTTGAATCAAATTGTTTTTGTAAGAACACCATTTATGTACCCAAAATTGAATCAAATAAAGATATTTCATTTCATTTCAATAATTAATTGATTATGTTTGATGATTTACCAACCTGATTTGGACCAGGGAGGTGGGTTATGGCCAACTTACAATGCGCTATTGTCCATGTGGGAAAATCTGCGCCCAGAGCAGAGGGACAATAATATATTTTCGTAATATTTGATTATTTGTGTAATGTCTCTTCCGTTATCATTGATGAAAAATGTTTTAATAATTAGCTGTATCAACAAAAAAAAAGGAACTACTCGATCGACGTCAGTAAGGTGTTTGTCGACTCACCTGTCGACCCTGTCGTCCAAAACACGAAGACGCCGAACGCGCAAACAGGTATTACCAGTTGCCAGCTTACGCCCGCCATAATGCTTCCTTATCACACGCGATCTGCAAAAGTTTAGTGTTATTAAGGTTTTAATGCCAATCGGATAGATTAACAATGTTAACACTTAGAAGGAAGCGCCATTAGACACATTAGAATTTATTGAGCTCTGATCAGTGCGCGGCCACAGTTGATAAAAAAAACTATACGAAAACAACGTAAACTAAAAAACCGTAACAATCTGATAAAGTATTAAGCGATCAACCTAATAACCTTTTGTGCTTTACAGTTGACAACCTGTAAAGCAGAAAAGACACGCAGTGGTAATACATTTTAAAATACAGTATATAATAAATAAAATATAGTATATATAAAATAAAATAAATATAATAGTCTTCTTTCGGGTTACGCCTAACGGGGAATAATCTAAATTAAGATTGAAAGATAGATATAAATTAGGTATTCGTATACATAAATCACGTACTTAGTACTTACACATAAAAAAGAGTTAAAAATGATGATGTGAAAGAGAAAACAAAGAACAATTAACAAAAAATGATCACAAACATTTTGTTATCGCTCGGTGGACCGTAGTGATGCAAACAGGCGATAACTCAGCGAGATTGATTTTTAGTTTTCACGCAATGTTTGCGATTCGGTATATTGTGGTAAGTCACTACTAGCTGAAATAACAACCGGCATAGGGCATGTAAGGTGGATTTTGGCAGAATCTCTCTATATTAGACCTCCACCCACCCCCACTCTTCCCTTGGGTGTCGTAAAAGGCGACTAACGGACTAAACTCTGCACATACTTCCAACAGCATAGAGCGGCGATGGGCACACCACCTGTCAGGCTGAGCACATGTGCAGTCATTATTTGGTGAAAAGTGGACTATGGTAGAGGACTGCTTTTGCTGTCCTCATTGCCTAGTCTCTGACTAACCCTTCGGGGATAATAGTCGTGATCATATGTATGTATGTAAAACCAACACACACACATTCTACGCACAAAGCACCAATGCGTCCAAACTTTCCAATGTAAAAGTAGAAGTAACCACGATTTCTCCTCAGAGTCAAAGTTCCAAGGCGGCTAGTGAAAATCCAGCTTTTGATAGTGCTTGTGGTATCTATCTAGAGTAGATAATTATTAGTTCTTACTTCAAGTGCGAACACTTCGTATCCCGCGATGAATTTCCAAATTTTTTTTTATCTTAAACCCTGTCCTGACCATTACAATCACAACAAAAAAGAGCCAGTCAAATCGATCGAGCTGTTCTCAAGTTTTAAGGTTGGCAACGAATGTGGCAACTAATTTTTATTTATATATAAGGCGACTACTAGAAACCGCAAGAAGGGCTGGTCAGGTCAAGTGTTTTAGACATGACAAAAACTACAAAAAAGGAATTCGTGTTTTTTTTTCATTTTTAATTAAATAATTCATTTTGTGAATTTTAATTGGATAGTCTTTGAGTATCCAATTTATTTTAAATCAATAACATAATAAAATCAAAATTAAAAACAATAAAAAATAACAATTATTTACAACGAGCGGGCAACGGCCGACCGTCTATTGACCCGTCCGCGTCAGCTGGGCGTATATAGGTACCTACATAACGCCCACGAATTCAATTTTTGTCATGTTTATAACACTTGACCTGATCAGCCCTTAAAGTTTCTTGCGGTTTCTAGCAGTCACCTTATATAAGTAGACTATTTCGGTGACGTGTTCCAGAAAAATCAGTGTGTCGGTCAGTTACTGAAGTTATCCCGCGACTGTATCACTGGAATACACATTTATAAGTATTGCAAGACTAATAGAAATACTTCAGATTTCTTATTCTTATCTTCAGATATCTTATTTTGAAATGGTGTTTAGAACCGGCCTGAGTATACTATTTCCAGACTATACGAGTACCTACCTATATCCATGATGTCAACGGGTTGTGGTTTTTGCTTAACATCATGCAGTATTCTTTGCGTAGCTATGTTCCGGTTTATGGAACTGTAGGGATGACAAATTGCATGGCAAAGAACTGCAGTTTCAGAGTCGGCAAACACGCATGAGAGCCCCTAGATTCTCTCTTAATTAACCTGCCTGAGCTGCGGTGGTCACTTCACTTTCTATCAACCTTGTAAAATACGACCAGTTTCTAACGTGTCTAGAAAGTTGATTTTGAGGAAAACCATCAAATGCTTATCTGATGTTCTTATGATACAACCACAGATACAACTAATTAGTAACGTACCTTTAATGATTCATTTTATTTGTTCAAAGATGTTGTACACGTTTTTATATCAGTAACGACCGGTCTCGTATCTTATCGAAATGGGATTTTACATAACTACATACATACAAAAAATCACGACTATTATCCCCGAAGGGTTAGTCAGAGACTAGGCAATGAGGATCGCAAATGCAGTCCTCTACCATAGTACACTTTTCATTAAATAGCGATTGCACATGTGCTCAGCGTGACAAGTGGGTGAGCCCATCGCCGCCCTATGCTGTTGGAAGTATGTGCAGTCTTTAGTACGTTAGTCGCCTTTTACGATACCCAAGGGAAGAGAAAGGGTGGTAGTTAGTATTGTTTCACCGCTACGCGAAACAAGTGGTTGGATGGAGTAGACAGCTTTTGCGATCCTCATAGCCTAGTCCTTGACTAACGTAAATGTCTGTAAGTACGATTCACACATACATAATAATTGTTAAATATACTAGTACATATTGTTTAGAATAATATGTCGGCCTCCGGGATCTATCTCCGGATATCTATTTCTGCTATCACCGGGAACTATTGATTGATATGTATATTTGCTACTTATTTACATACTATTTCCAAAGGCAGGTTATACCGTTGATATTTCGTACAAGGACAGTTGGAAGGCCGGATAATGTCATAAGCTATTCTGTATATCCGGAAGCACACGATACAGAGTTATTTGTAACAGACCGTATAAACGCAGCTATTAATAAATCAAAGAACGCTTCTTAAATCGTTTTTTTTCGTGACTTGTAAGATTTTTAGTCCAACAGTTTACGTTAAGAAATATCAGAAAATAGTTAGATCATATTATAAAGATATACGAGTAGTAGGTAAGAACGTAAACTTTTTTTTCTAATTAAATAATGTTGGATAATGAATATTTTTTTCTGTGAGTACCTATATCATTTTAAATTTAGTTGCGAATAAATTACTGAAAATGTTGAAAAAAGTGTTTTATTGGATTACTTATTTAGTTTCAATCACAGAGCACAAGAGCAGATATAAATTATTAAATTTATTCTACGCTAATGTTGTGTCACCTTACAAAGGCGTAATGCATCAGATTCTATTTTTAGTTTTTGTATTGTTATTAACGACTAATGCATGCATTTCTGGTGTCCATATTAAATAAATAAAGTAATTTAAATCCTACCAGCACTTAAATAGATAAAAACCATCAAAGTAATAAATTCTATCTTCTTTTTCATAATAATACCAGAGCTACACTGCTTTAATAATTATGTCGAATAAGGAAAACGTATAAAACCATTGGGCACCTGCACGATAGCCCGACTTAGGTGTAATGCATGGAAATACCGATTTAGTATACACATTGGATATTATACATGATTGTCAATAAGATGTGTAAAAAATATTTAGTTGTCGTGTTTGTAAACATATTTTAAATAAAGTTACTTATTTGTTTCTAATTTGAATAAACGAAATGATAAATGACGTAAACGTGTTCGAACACATACCTACTACTACTACACAGCAAAATAAACGTTTTTTAAAAATGTTTTCAACAAACTATTTAGATCCCTGTATTACCAAACGCCATTATTCATCTTTATCTAAGGTACCTACTTGTAAATAGAAATAAATCGCCGAATTTGTTGCTAAGCGCACAAATCGAGAACGGCTCGATCGATTTGACTGATTCTTTTTAAATTGTATTTGTAATGGTCACGACAAAGTTTACATATAAAAAAATGTAATTTATCATGCGGTTCGGGGTGTTTACGCAGACGAAGTTGCGGGCAGGCTAGTAGCGAAATAAATATTGCTAATTGTTCATTAAATAAATCACAAACATAATTCGCGACGCTGTTAATGTTCCACTTCGTTCAATTAATTAATTCAAAGTATAAATCCTCTTTTCATTTCCTAAATGGCTTGACCACACGATGGTGAAACAGTGTGCGCCGTAACAAATTCGCATTGACAGTAAAACTTTGACCCAACTCAACATTTTGATTTACTGAAATATTGACTTTAAACAGCAAAGTTTACAGTTTAGTTTAAAACCGTGAAAAATTTATGTTGTGTCGATATTTTACTAAGGGTATTATTGTTCCTATCCGTCGGCCATCATGCTAAACCACATGAATTGAATAGACTTTAGTTGTTGTGGAAAATGATAGGGCAACATGGCGTGGCCGTATTATGTGTACTTTAATTTTAATAAAAGCAAATAAATACATAATCACGACTATTATCCCCGAAGGATTAGTCAGAGACTAGGCAATGAGGACCACAAAAGCAGCCCACTGCCATAGTCTACTTTTCACTGCACATGTATTCAGCGTGACAGGTGGTGAGCCCATCGCCACTCTATGCTGTTAGATGTATATGCAGTCTTTAGTCCGTTAGTCGCCTTTTACGACACTCAAGGGAAGAGAGGGGGAAGTAGTATTTTCACCGCTACGCGAAACATGTTTGATTAAACAAGTGGTTGGATAGAATAGGGCAGTAGACAGCTTTGCGGTCCTCTTGCCTAGTCTTTGACTAACTATGTCTGTACGATTTAGAGTTTAAAAATAAAAGCTTGTAAATTTTTTATGACGGCTAAGTATTGGTTGACATTAATTGTCATTCCGTCACCTAGCTACACTCACGAGCTTATATGAGATGTACTCGTATGTGCAGTATTTAGTCCGTCAGTTGCCTTTTACGACACTACAGAATACAGAAGAGTACTACCGATCAAAGAGATGGGTTGGTAGTATTTTCTCCCAGTTTTTCCTCAGCACCAAGCGCAAGGGTGAATAACTGAATACCCTTCATCAAAGGAGCATGGGGTACTTAAAAAAGGGTTTGAAAGAGTTTAGTGGGGTCGCAAACGTCTATAGGCTACGGTAACCCACCAACACGCATTGGGCCAGCATGGTGGGTTATGGCCCAATGTGAGATGACCTGTGCCAATGCAGCAGTGGGACGTTTAGGCTGATGAAGAAAGGAAATGTAGGAAGAAAATTTTTACACCACACTAATCGCTTACTATCAGGCGGGCCGTATTGCCTGAGGGTTGAAGTGGTATCACCTTTTTCATGCCACCTTAGTGGTATGAAAAAGGTGGTACCACTTAAACCCTCCTTTTTTATTAGGTAATATGCAGTCTTACGCATACACAGAGGCCTAGGGCGACCTCGGGCTATGTGGGACTCTCCTCCTCCACCCTCGCCCAGAGAAGATCATGACGGGGAAGGGTAATTACCCAGTAAAAACCTAGTATTCCCTTTATGCCATGGAGATGGCTCGGGACCACGAACGGTAAGCACCGAGTACAGTCGAGGGAGTTGCCGGTGACCACTTTCCGGCGATATTTGCATGCGCTCCATTCCGACCGCGCGTAGTACGTCTTTAAGCGACACATAGGGTTGCCAACTATACACGTATATATATTATTATTATTATTTTTTATTGAAAAAAATAAAAATACCATGTTTAGTAAGTATTGGTAGGTAATACTTTGTTTTGTACATTGTTTAATTTACATAATACCTTTCCTTTTTTTTTTCTCATGTCCATTGTGCTAACATTAAATTACACTAGATCTAAAAGTATTTTCAGGAGGAGCCTGTATCTCATATCACGAGGTAAAACCTTTTAAGGGATCAGTTCATGCATTGTTTTTGTAAAGTGTTATTTAATTAGGAATTATTATATTATTAACTGTACAGGTAAAACAGTATTATACTGTTTTTCACTACATTATACTTTTTACTGTTGAACAAAAATGAAGTATACAAAAATACTGTTTTAGTATCACTGTGCACTGGTAATATACCAGTTTAAAAAATTAAAAAGTTGCGAAAGTTGTCCGCGTGGTACAGCGCAGCCATACTTAAATCTTTGAAAAAATAAAATACTTTTTCTAAAATACTGTTTATTTTTCTTATCTAACCGAAAAATACTTTATTTTTAATTTTTAAAGTTGGCAACTCTACATAGACGTTGCGCGCATGGCTGTGATCATAGATGTTACAACCGTCACATCGTTCGCTGCAGTCACGGCTGTGGTCAAAGTTGAGCCTCAACTTTGACCACAGCCGTGGCTGCCGTTTTACTCAGAAAATACCAATTATATACCTACAAGAAATGTCATAGAAGATACCCTATCACGCCGCTAGCCGTGCGGAGCTGGTGGCAAACAGCGCTGAAAATTATTTAGAAGAATACCAATAGTACGCTCACCGCTGTTGCAGCCGCTGCTAGATGTTTGCGCTTAGAGAATCGCACTACTGCAGCACAATACATACTGTGACTGCAGTGAGCGCGTAGGTAGTGTGCAAGCGAATATCGCCATAAAGTGGTCGCCCGGGAACTTCCTTGACTGTACATACTAAGCTAACCCTACTGAGCGGTTAGCGGATACTTAATAACAGGTGGATGACCCCAGACCTGCCTTTCGTGGCCCTAGACTCTGATGAGACAATCTAAGACTCTCTAGAGTGCCACTAGAGTCCTGGGGCCCAAGTCTGCTAATTATGCCATTCGTAGCATAATTGTATCGCAATTGTATCGCATTGTAATTGTTTGACACATTTGGTATTCTTAAATGAGTAAGGGAATACCAAATGTGTCAAACAATTACAATGCGATCCAATTGCGATTCAATTATGCCATTCGTAAATTAGCAGACTTGGGCCCCAGGTGTAATTCTATCTTGGTAAATAATATATTTCCGAAGGCCGAACGCATAAGATTGTATTTTGTTTTAATGACTGTCATCTTGCTACAAGTGCGTTGCTAGAAATCGTAAACATAAAAAATAAGCATAAAAAGGAAAAGGCCTTTCAAATAAATGCTCCATAAATATTTAAAAAATGTGGACTTAGTGAACAGCAAAGGTTTTTTAATACCTACATTATTTCTACATTACAAATTGACAATATTGGAAATTTGTACTTTGTAAAATGCAAAAGGCAAAATTTATATAAAGTTGTTGTTGTTATTTATGTTGCTAATTATTGTGAAAATGCATGATTTAATCGTTATTGAACAACTTTAAACTTGTACTCATTAAGAATCTTGAACTCACGACCTTCGCGATAGCCAATAAATATTGTGAATGCAGAATGAACAAACTCAGTTTTATGTTTGATTTTGATTCTGTTAATTGACTGAATAAATCTCACCTACCTATATGCCTTCAAACACTTTTTAAAGCACCATTTTATACAATACAAACTATACAACAAAATAATAAAACATAGTTTTCTATGAATACTAACTTGTCACTTAAGAAAAAAGTTCGTTTTACACTTGCACTTGTGTTTTTCACTTTCGTAAAAACTTGTTTCAAACTTGTTTTCTTGTTCAAACATGTATTTCAAAAGTATCTATTTATATAAAAAAACACGTATATGCCTGCTGTCCATAGGAGGCAGGCAACGAGTGCTGTGAACCGCGACTATTATTATTATGACTGGTATTTTACGTAGACAATAATAATAACATGGTGATGTCAAGTATTGATACCGGATTCGATACCAATTTTTTTAAACCAATTTACACAACTGTCTGAAAAAATACAGTTAATGATTGTAAGTAGTTCCCCTATAGCCTACATACTGTCCCGCACTCATTGGGCTTTATAAACTATAAAACTCAATGATCTCACTGTTGGGCAAAGTGCGCCATCATTGAAATCAAGTTTTTGCTACAATTGATGGGCATTGGCTTAATCACAAAGGACTAAGCATCGAAAAATCCGAAACACACTTTGCTCGACCTAGGAATTGAACCCCGGACATCGCGCTTAGTCACGTAGTAAGTAATTTTTTTATCTAATACCTACGGCCGAGCACTTGGCCTTCATTTCACCTGATAATTTATTTATTCTATATTTATTTATTATATATTTATTCTATATACTTATGATTTATATATAACTAAAAAACTATAATCATCATCATCATCAGCCTATAAACGTCCCACTGCTGGGCATAGGCCTCCGACGTGGACAATAGCACGTGAGGATATTGGACCATAACCCACCACGCTGCCCAATGCGGGTTGGTGGGTTTTAACGACTGCCATCTTACGACAACAAGGGTGACCAACGGCTTAACGTGCCTTCCGAAGCACGGAGAAGATTGAGATGTTTTTTAAATTTGGTCACCCATCCAGCGACCCGGCATTGCGAAAGTTGCTTAGTGAGCAAGATCGCAAGCCGAACGTGCTAGCCGCGGCGCCATCAAGCTCCTCAAAAACAATAATATCAACATCAATTTTATAAAATGTTTTTAGTATTTCTTAAAAATTGATCATTAATAGAAGTTTTATAAAAATATTATAGTATTCATCAAACAACGTTTTTAATACCGAATCTCGAAAAACATAAAGAGCAACATTAGAATTCATACCGATTTTCCTGTTTGGTATCAAATTAAAATGTTATCCGGTCTATACAAATCCAGTTTTGTGCAACTTTAGCGAGTCTTGAAACCGGCTTGCAAGTATTAAACTGGCGTGCAAATATCGACCTTAAACTGTTAAGATAAGGTACTCGACGTGTTGATATTAATTACGAGCCTTGGTCATGACCGGAGGGTTATGGAATGTAGAGACAAGTGACCAGGTTCCTTAATGCAAGGTGCTCGTAACGTCCGACAATAAGATGGTACAAGTAGGTACCATCAGTTTTAAGGTAATAAATAACAATGGCAAACATATTGTTTTATGAGGTTTAAGCGAGCACTACACATTGAAATGAAACACTTTTTACGGATTAACTCGCGTTTAATTTTATAGTTTTTTTAGTTTCCTGACGAACCCTGTAAAGAGTTCGAAACGTCAGGAAACTAAAAAACTATGTACTTGATGTAGTAAAATTAAACGCGAGTTAATCCGTAAAATGTGTTTCATTTCAATGGCAAACATGTCGCGTAGCGGTGAAAGAATACTACCTAGGCGACTAACGGACTAAAGACTGCACATACATCCAACAGAGAGTGGCGATGGGCTCACCACCTGTCACTCTGAGCACATGTGTGTAGTCGCTATTGGGTGAATAGTTGATTGGACTGCTTTTGCGGTCCTTTTGCCTAGTCTCTGACTAACCCTTCGGGGATAATAGTCGTGATTATATGTATGTATAAACACTCACGACGATTATCTAGTGAGAGTCCAGGCAATGAGGACCGCAAAAGCAGTCCTCTGCAATAGTCCACTTTTCACCAAATAGCGACTGCACATGTGCTCAGTGTGACAAGTGGTGGGTGAGCCCATCGCTGCTCTAAGCTGATGGATTTATGTGCAGGCTTTAGTCCGTTAGTCGCCTTTTACGAGACCCAAGGGAAGAAAGGGGGTGGTAGTATTCTTTCACCGCTACGCGACATCTTCATCATTCATCATAAAACAGATAAAATAAATTTCACAACTAATTACACCAATCATTCAGCCTCAAACAAGGCATAGCCTGAATTATGGTAAATGAATAACGGATAAACATACATAAATACTAATAAACATCCATAAATCTGTCACAAAAGGTCGTGCTCAACACACAAACAATTTGCCCCCACCGGGATTCGAACCCGGGACCGTGGGTTTCGCAGGCAGGGTTGCTGACCACTCGATCACCCGGCCGCCAATAGAATAGATGGTGATTATAAAGTAATTTCAGCAGTTAGTAGGTTTACGTTCGCCTACCTATTTACCGCTACCTGTACCTATAGTGGGTACTATGTACCTACTACTGCACTTTGCAAAATAACAACAAGGGTACCAAGACAAAAGGTCGCAAACTTACTACAGTCCCAACATAAATAAAGGACTGGACCAATGAGCTTGGGAGAAGTATTTTTATTTATTATTTTTAAAATATTTACATTTTAACTTAAAATATGACATTACATTTTTTTCTGTAACCCTTCAAAATAATTCACAATAATTTTTTAAGGATTCATAAAAATGACCACGCGCTATTGTTTTTGTGACAATCAAAATACGCGCGAAACCTGCGGCGTGACGTCATCGGATTCCATTCACTCGCACGGGTGGCGCGACTCGCGCGACATCATTTTATTAATATATCCACATGAACCAGAACAGATTACTTAATAATTAATTGTGCAAATAGTTATGTAATGTAATCGGACGCTGAGAGCGGCGGCGGGGGCTATCGGATACGATGACGTCACGTCACGTCAGTCGAGTGCCAGCGAGCTAAGCGAGGTAGTAGTGATCTAAGCAATTATTTATGTACAATAACCTTAGATTAAAACAAGACAATAACTTTGTAAATACTTCTCGTATCGAAGTGAAATAAAAACTATTGGTTTTAGAATAACGACTTCTATATTGGTATAAAGTAAAAATGAACTTTTTTTTCATTTTTCCCTAGTCCATTGCACTTTAAAACTATTGCACGCCATATCAGCTTGAGTCTAGTTTGCACCGTCGTCGCGTTGTAACTGCGGTTGGAACGTTCAACATCCCCTACCATGGGTTTTTGGCGAACGATGTGTTTCCTTAACCGTGTTGTGTAGCGGTGAAAGAATACTACAACCTCCTCCCTTGGGTGTCGTAAAAGGCGACTAACGGACTAAAGACTGCACATACATCCAAAAGCATAGAGCGGCGATGGACTCACCACTTGTCACGCTGAGCACATGTGCAGTCGCTATTTGGTGAAAAGTGGACTTTGGTAGAGGACTCCTTTTGCTGTCCTCATTGCCTAAGCTTTGATTAACCCTTCGAGGATAATTAGTTGTGATTATATTATTGGTTATATATATATATTGTACGTGTTTCCTGGTACACTCAACATCTACGGCGATCTCTTTTAACATCTTTTGAGATAGGCATTTGGGAACATAATTCAGCATTCATCATTTCTTTTACCACTTATTATCATTAGTTCATAAAGAAATTTATCAACTGTTACGAATGTTCGGGCATCACTTCAGAACGGCAGCACCAATCTGGCTAATTCTTTTTTTGCTGTATTTGTAATTGACAGGAAAAAAAATTTGGAAATTCGTCTCGTCCACGCGGAAAAGTCACGGGCAGACTGCTAGTAATGAAATAATTACATCGGTGCAAACCGCACAAGTCATAAAAAAGAAAAAAAAGCATGCCGAATGCTGGAGTACCTACATCACATAGTAGGGTAACTGTAAATAGTTGCACCTCCCAACTCGTCTCATTATGCATGCGACCCGCGCCTGTTCATAATAACCTAGGCGCCCTGTAATTTCCCTGCAGACTGTACCCGGCATATTGTTCTATCAATGTGGATGCAAATATCGGTATGGGAAACGTGCGTCCAAATTACATTGACAAATTATGGTAACAATTCGATAATGATCAATTAATTCGATAGGTTTCAATATTTGGTGATACAGTCGTGATGGGTTGAGCCAATATTTTATTAGATCCTTTGAATGGTTAGTATCTAATGTTTTTATACAATTGATAAATTTATTAACAATGATTGTAATGTGTAATGAATAAGTAACGATGTATTTTATTTTTAACTTTTTATTATAATTTTTATTTGTAAGTATGCAAAATATACTTTAGCTAACTGTGCGATGGTTAACCTAACCTGTTCTTTAGAGTAAGAGTAAAGTAAGTAGAAGAGTAAAGTAAGAGTAGAGTAGAGTAAGAGTAAGATAAAAAGCAAGAAAAATAGAATAGAGTAGAGCTCTTTAAGCTCCAGTTTATTAACCCCTCTAGAAAAGACAGACAAAAAAAATGTACAGAACAAAAAGTCCTGCAAAAAAGCGGGGAGCAAACAATCAAAACTAAAAAAAAAAACCTAACCTGTTCTACCTGTGTAATGTACCATTTTTATTAAAAATAAATTAATTTTTTTTGTTTTATTGTTTTACTACCAGAGGCGCCAAGATGCCAAATAAGGTGAGCTACTCATGATCGACTCCGGTGGTGGCCGGTGGTCAAGCGGGATAATTCCCAGTAGCCCCTAGACATATTATGTCGCGGACGAGAGACGACAAATCATTTTAAGTTGTCATGTTAAGGTTTGTAGACAAATATACTACAGTTCATGCAAAAACTACTATTAAGTCTATTTTTGACATATTATGTAGAGTTTTAAGCGCATCCATGTGTCTTTAGTATCGATAGACATTAGAGATAAATGAATAAAACACGAGAAAACGGGTCGAGAAGAGTTCTCGTGTTGCGCATGCTAGGCCGGCAGGTCGGGAAAGTGTTTCGTATTTTATACATACATAGTGCAGTCACGAGCAAAAATATGTAAACAATTGTAACTCTTAATACAATGGAATAGTCAAAGTGTATACATATTGGTGCTTGTGACTGTACATACATATAATCACGACTATTATCCCCGAAGGGTTAGTCAGAGATTAGGCAATGAGGACAGCAAAAGCAGTCCTCTGCCATAGTCCACTTTTCACCAAATAGCGACTGCACATGTCCTCAGAGTGACAGGGGGTAAGGGGGTATCGCCGTTCTATGCGGTTGGATGTATGTGCAGTTTTTAGTCCGTTAGTCGCCTTTTACGACACCCAAGGGAAGAGAGGGGGTGGTAGTATTCTTTTGAATCCGCTACGCGACGCGGCAAATTCGTAATTTATGGGATTTAAAAAAGTTGCTGAACCATGCAACCGTATTAAAACGCCTTGGTGACCGTGTGGTCAAGTGCTTTCGATTCAAGATTTTTCGATGATAACCCGGGTTTGTGATCACTAATTTTGATACTAATAACTAATAATGGACCGTATTTGGCAAGCGTGGCGATTAGGAGGGTTAACGCATTTCGGTTTCCCATACAAACTTCCAAGTCGAAATTTTTAAAAACCAATAAGCCAATTTTGATGAAACTTTGCATGCTGAAGTAAAACACAGGGCACTAAATAGTTTGTTGAAAACATTAAAAAAAAATGTTTGCTTAACTGAGTTATTGCGATTTTAAACTTTCTATAGTGGACTTGAAATCGCAATAACTCAGCTAAAATAATGTTTCTTTATAAATGTTTTCAACAAACTATTTAGATCCCTGTGTTTTACTTGAGCATGCAAAGTTTCGTAAAAATTGGTTTATTGGTTTTAAAAAATTTCGACTTGGAAGTTTGTATGGAAAACCGAAATGCGTAAACCCTCTTAAGTTAATACTCAGGCCCTTGCCCTGTAGTGGGACAGTAAGGCTGTACTTTACTTTCATCATCAGCCTACAAACGTCCTACTGCTGGGTACAGCCCTCCACGTGAACAATAACACATGGGGATATTGGGCCATAACCCACCACGCTGGCCCAATGCGGGTTGGTGGGTTTTAACAACTGCCATCTTACGACAACAACCGAGACCAACGGCTTAACGTGCATTCCGAAGCACGGAGGAGCTCAAGATGTTTCTAATTTGGTCACCCATCCAGCAACCCGGCATTGCGGAAGTTGCTTAGCGAGCAAGATCGCAAGCCGATTGGGCTATCGAGCTCCTCACTTTACTTTGCTCATGATCAAATGTATGATCTCTGTACGTTGAAGAAATAAACAATTTTGAATTTTTTGAAAAAAAAAAAAATGTTGGATAAAACCCACGCTTAGCGCCCAGTCCCGTTCCGTTCGTCCCTTGTCTGAAGAACGTTTAACAGTAGGTTGTTAATAAATAATTTGAGCAGCCCGGCGCTGATCTCGGCGATAAATCCGGCCGTTCGCGGTCTCCGGGACCTGCTTAATGGGCGCGTTTGTCATGTTTATCCGCTGCACTTTTGAGGGTTATAAAGCGGTGCAGCCGGAGCGATACGGCTACTTGGGGAATAAGTGTTTTTTATAGCCTTCGGATGAATGACTGACGGTTTGTTTAAATAGACAAACGATGAAAATAACAACCATAGGGTTGGTTTTTTTATTTTATTATTTTTATTTATTATGTGAAAGTGACAGGGGTTTTTGTCTTGATAGACATGCCAACCCCATCGTAACCTTACACTATTCCGACCAATTGAGAGACAAGTATTGCAAGGTTGTAATCAGGCGACATAGTTTTTGTGCGACATCTGATTTTGGTTGGTTGTGAATATGGTTGATCGTCCAGTGACATAGGTATGTATATGACGCATTTGATGACCTCTGGTGGTCGAGTGGTTAGTACGCCGGTTCTGGCGTCGTAATCTCTGAGGTCCCGGGTTCGACTCCTAGTCGAATCTATTTAGAAATACTTAACTTTTTTTCTAAATTGCGGGTCTTGGCGTTTTCTATGTAAGTATATTAAGTATGTTTATCCGTTATCTAACATATAATATAATCACGACTATTATCATCGAAGGGTTAATCAAAGACAGGCAATGAGAACCGCAAAAGCAGTCTCGTTACGTAGTCCACGTTTCACCAAAAGCCGCTGCACATGTGATCAGTGTGACAGGTGGTGAGCCCATCACCGCATTGGATGTATGTGCAGTCTTTAGTCCGTGAGTCGCCTTTTACGACACCCAAAGGAAGAGAGGGAGTGGAAAATTTATTAAGGGGAGGTATTTCGAGCGCTTCCCTCTCGTTCTCTCGACGGTACAACGGAAAGGAACGAGTATAACAGCAAAGCGGCGCGAATACATGCGTTTTATATTTAAAAAAATTGATAGATGTAATAAATAAAAAACCATCGGTTATAATAACTCAAGTTATTTACAATCTTCATTTTGGTAAATGACTCATAATATCAAATCACTTATTTTAAGAATAAAACCTGGAAAAGAAGATAAAATGACACAAAAATATGTAAATTTGTGAATTTATTCTATCGAGCCAACTTTATAAAATCGTGTTTCCATCGGGTGTATTTCACAGAATAAAGCCTCAACAATATTTCATAATTTTCGCAGATTTTAATTTTACTGTTTACTACTTGTAAAAGTAATTCTAAGAACGTGTTATTTTAGTTTTTCACTAACGCCTAGCCTTAACTTGGGCTAAATAATGGGTGGGTGGTGGTGATGGGTGGATGCGTGGATATAAGTATAGGAAGTTTAAGGATTATATAGGAATGTCGGCTATCCTTGATGAACAGAATGCGTGAGAGCTCCAACGGTATACAACGGTAACTGAGAGCCAACCTGTAAAATGCAAAATCCATTTATTAAGCATTGAGTGCACATGCACACCGTCGGGCTCGCATTATTATCACCCAACGCTAAATTAAAAATAATTATGTTAAGTTGTAATAATTTAATAATATAAATTTTATCTTGATACATTTTATAAGTTCGTAAATTTTGAAATTTTTAATGTTAAATTGATTGATGAATTTTAATTTTTAATTTTTATTATCATTTGTATATTGTTTGCAATTTTATATTTTTATTACAATTCAGAATTCAATTTGTTGATTAACTGTATTGTAATTTTAATATTTTATTTTGTTTCCGTGATATATTTACTAACATAGTTTTAAGCAATTTTTGTAACTAACAAATTACAGGTGTATACACGAAATAAATAATTTGAATTGAATTGAATTGAATATCACCCAATAAAGTTGGTATTGGCTCAACGCGGGGTTGCAAAGCTACGATAACCGTAGCCACTAGGCATAGGCGTAGCATCTCCTTGCTACGGTTTGGGGTTTTGTATTTGGACGCGCAAAAGGTGCATTGAGTAAGTTGCTTACTTGCAAGATCGCAACCCGAAGGTGAAAGCCGCTGCGCCATCGATCGTCAACTTAAAACTAAAGAAAAATACAGAAAAACAATTGAATATATTATGCGATTTAAAAAAGTTTACTTGTAAGTTAACCGTGTCGCATAGCTGTGTAAGAATACTACCACACACTCTTACCTTGGGTGTCATCAAAGGCGACTAACGGACTAAAGACTGCACATACATCCAACTGCATAGAGCGGCGATAGGGTCACTATAGTCACGCTAAACACATGTGCTGTCGCTATTTGGTGAAAAGTGGACTATGGCAGAGGACTGCTTTTGATGACTTGATTAGATCCGCATTAAGTGTTTAATTTTGAAGTTTTTCTTTGGCCACGCTCTTTTTTCTAAAAAAACATCATAGGAGAAAAGAGAAGAGAAAGACCAAGAATAGCCTATATGAAACAGATTGTAGAGGAGCAGTGTGAAATTAGAGCTGTGTGCACAGAAATAGAATAAAATAGAAGCGGCATGTTAGCTCAATGGGCGATTTTCTGACAGCCCAAATTAAAAAGTAAAAATTAGTTCAAAACACTCGATAGATGTCGTTTTATAAAAGCCGTACCTACTTATGGGCTGTAATAAATTCTACACTTTTACTTGTCTACCAAAAGAATAAAAAAATAGTATTTACTTAACTATTTATATTCAGGACATCCAGAACCTATTTCTATTTTGGAATAGAATAAATATTACGCAGCCATACACGTGCTCTTCATGAACCCGCCTTTTACTAAGCGCCATACTAATCTATGCTAAGCGCCATCTATGAAGTCATTTACGAACCAATTTCTTTTTTTTTTTTGATCTCGGAAAATCGCCCATTGTATGAAAACCAAACCAAGCGTGTCACATTTTTGGTGTCAATTTAATAACAAAATTACTTACCGATATATGAAACTTGTTGATTATCCCGGCTAACATCTCTTTTTCTTTGCTTTTTCCTTTATTAGTTTAGAGATTTTTAATTCTTAAGAATAAGCCAAATCCATATCTTAATAATACTCAAATATACGAGGGTCATTGTTGCCATCTAGTGACTGGGTCACTCAACCTTATATAGCTGCCTCTGAAGTTGGTTTTAACCTGCATGATGCCTATGTCAAGTAAATTAATCTTCAAGTACTACAACAGTGCCTCTCGTCCCCTTTGGTTCTTGACTAACCTTTCTTGTACAGCACGATACAACGCTAGTTGTAATTTTTTAGATTTCTACTGATGCCCGGTGCTGACAACGGATAAATGAAACGGGGTCAAAAGATAGGATTTTACCCTCCTTTTGACACTATTTTGGCACGTATATTACGATACACATGGCGCTTCTATTTCTGTGGCTGTGTGGAATAGCAGCTCTTGAAAAGAATACTACCTCTCTCCCCTAGGGGGTCGTTATAGGCGACTAGCAGATTAAATACTGCACATACATCCTACAGCATAGAACGGCGATGGGCTCACCACTCATCACGCTGAGCACATGTGCGGTTGTATTTTGGTGTGCCGTGGACTATGGCAGAGGACTGCTTCTGCGGTCCTCATTGCCTAGTCCTTGACTAACCCTTCGGGGATAATAGTCTTCTATCTAAGGTCAATATGGGTAAGTGTGTTATACTTTTTTCAAAGTTCATTTTGAACTTAAAAATCATGTAGTTTAGGGTATAATTTCTAACTTTCTGCGTAAACAAATTAAAAGGTGGTTCATAATTAACTGAAAACAAAGTGTTTTACGCAATATTGTCCATTAAATCATTCAATAGTCAATAGTCAATAGTCAAAATATATTTATTCAATAAACTCAATTAATAAGTACTTTGAAACGTCCAAATATTTTTTAACCTAACACCCATTCAGGACATCATTTTTTAACTGTGGCAAAGAACGGGCGCAAGAAACCACAGCGCACAGAAGCAACGACATTTACAAAATATATATATATTATATGTCGTTACCAGATCACAAAATACAAAATATGAATTTGAATGTAAATAGTTTAATTAAATATGGTGCTCTATATAAATTAATTATAGGCAATTAGAAATAGCTGTTGGAGTAGGTACTTGGAGCATGTCAGACCCAAGCTGTTTTGTCTTCTGTATAATCCGACACTTTATAATAAGCTTTTTTATAAAGCTTTTCTTTGATTTTGATTTTAAATTTATCAAGATCTAATTTCTGAATATCATTTGGTACTTTGTTGTATAATCGTACACACAGACCCTTAAAAGAATTATTTATTTTATGGAGCCTAGTATAAGGCACTGCTAATTTGTTCTTACTTCTAGTATTTAATTTGTGAATATCACTGTTTTTTGAAAACATTTCAATATTTTTATGAACATACACAAGATTTTCATAAATATATTGTGATGCAACTGTCATTATACTTATATCCTTAAATCTCTCTCTGAGAGAGTCACCAGCCTGTAGGTTATATATTGCTCGAATAGCCCTCTTCGTTTTTAAGGTCTATTATAAAGTGCTATGGTAGACACACTTCCCCAACATAGTGAGGCAAGTGTGACTATATTATTGAAGTACAAATAGACAGTTATTTTTTATTCCAAAATACGAAGTCTCTTCTACTTGATCGCGGGATCCAATAATTTGTCGACTAGATTACATAATATACTTTGTGAGAATAGTTTAAGGGAGCAAAAATTATGAGGTAAGAGTGTCATACTACATTGGGCAGGGATAAAAAACATTTTTAATTAAAAATCTTAATTCGCTAAATGAAAGCTTTTCTGTGCTTGTACGTCTAGAAGATTTTATAATAACGACAACAATCATGAAATACACAAAAATACGGAGATGGAGGCCATTGAATGTTAAAAGTTTAAATAGTAATCAACAACACTAGGATATTAAAAATAGTTTCAGTGCATGAAGTTTTTATTATTGGAGGAGGTAGTATTCATCAATACGAACAACTTTTACTATGTAGCCAAAAACAAAATCGGGAAAAACAAAACAGCTGTTCCATACATTTTCATCCAGTGGGTATCGGTACTTTTTTATGGAACAACTATTATTTTTCCGCGGTTTGGCTGTTGGCTACGTACATAAACATACCTTCGAATTATTTAAAACAGAAAAAGTGAGAAAAATAGGTATAATTACCGAATTAATAATCGTGTTTAATTTCACTTTGGAAATTTACAAGCAAACCCGGGGGCATAGAGTAGTTATATACGAGAAAATCGTTTCTAGTACTTAATAAGTCCTAACTATCGATGGGAGTAACATTTCTGTTGGTTTTACGCCCAGATTTAATAGAAAATAGCTCATCATCAGAAATTACCTATCACTAATTTAAAAATAAAAGATTTGTAACCCCTGATTTGAGGCAAGTGTATACAGATACACTTGCCTCATGCAAAGTAGGCACACTTCCCCAGCCATTTAATTTTTAGGTAAAAAAATTTAAGTGGACATAATTCTCTTGTTATTAACGATTCCAACGAAATTACAAGAGTAATAATAAGTTTGGTTAATATAAAAACTACTTATTGGCAAAAAATATACAAATTCTTCAAAATAACCATAATTTTTATCGATTGAAGAAGCACGTGCTAACTCGAGTTCGTCTTAAAAAATTGTCAGATTTTAAAATGGCGACAGCTTCAAAAGTGTTTGACATTGCCATCTAGATTGAAATTGAGTAAACTGAAATTTGTTTTAATCACAACAACAGATGTCGCTGCCAACAAAAGCTCAAATAGTTTTCGAAATATAAAGGGCATCCACACTTGCCCCCTAGTTACACTTCCCCACACTGACCTTATCTATTACCAAGTGGCTAATCATCCCCCCCCCCCCCCCCTCTGACTTTTATAAATTTTACTAACTGTCGCTGAGTTTAAACGTACATACATATAATTACGACTATTATCCCCGAAGGAATTAGTCAGAGACTAGGCAATGAGGAATGCAAAAGCAGTCCTTTGTTGTTGTTGAAAAGCGTTGTTCGATTTATTTTAAATTGAGCAATACCTGTTTTTTTATTCTTTTGTATGTGTTGGCGTTGTCTTGTAAGTGTATTAATTTTTTTTTGTTGTGATGGAAAATGTCCTTCTATGATAGGGAGGGCATTTTCCAATTTGTGTTACCGCAAAAGCAGTCCTTTGCCATAGTCCACTTTTTCCCAAATAGCGACTGCACATGTGCTCAGCCTGACAGGTGGTTGCCCATCGCCACTCTATGCAACTGGAAGTTTGTGCAGTCTTAAGTCCGTTAGTCGCCCTCTTACGACACCCAAGGGAAGAGAGGGGGTGGTAGTATTCTTTCACCGCTACGCGACAAGGTTTAAAGTTTAGCACTACTTATTTTATATTTTAGTTCATTAAAGTAACACATTTATTAGGTCATTATAACTTTAAGCACTGCTGAAAGATAGTGTGGGTCGGCGATAACTCCTCCGCCGTGACCGCAAGAAGGTCCTAATGGGATAGCGCCTCATTTGTCAGGTTAATCCCGTCGTTTGGTAGGTAATATTTCGTAAAACATTACACTTTTTAAGTCGTTTTATCTTGGGTATAGAGGGTATAGAGTATCGAAAAAGACTTAAAAGTACTTATTGTTATGAAAAACACAATAAAAATATTAGTATGTAGGTACAAAAACTCTTTAGTATTCTTGGCGGGAAAATCAAGAAATTCATGTAATCCCCGTAAAAGAACCCAGGAAATACGTACTTATACTTTTGGGTGGAATGTGATTATTTTGTTATTCATTTCTACCATTGCTAATGGTTTACAATATCTGACTACTTAATTATAAAAAAAAAATGTTTAATTGCTTCCATCATTCATGAAGTGTTGATGAAGTAAGTAAAACTAGGAGTTGAAGATTATGTATACGCAGTCAAAGTCAAAGTCAAAGTCAAATTATTTATTCAATGTAAACCTTTACAGGCACTTATTGACGTCAATAATAATAATAATAATAAAAAACAGTTAACTAACTTATAGTTAAGACTTAACAACTAATCTAACGAGCTATAGTCTGTGCCAGACAAAATGCGCATCGCTACCCCCAGTACCACTGCACGCCGAAACAGAATCGCGTCGAATCGAAATTTAAGCCGTGGTCATAGAATTGTGTAAACAAACGTATCCTGGTACGAGACAAAAATAGCGGGCAAGTGTCTCTCCCCTAGCGACATGTTAAACACGGAGATTTGATCCATTGATTTGAAAAAATACCAAAACTGGTTCCGTGAAATGACAAAAAAGCTTTTCTATGGTATTTTAAACGTCGTTTATTTGTAATTGCATGCATAAAAAAATTATAATAATTAGTAGTGTAACGTGGATCTCAAAAATTACCACTAGAACATAAATTGCCCTACTCCTTTTTTCAATTGCCCTCGGCAATTAGGCAATTGCACTCGGCAATTGACCTGTAGGTCTAAAATTAGACCTACAGGTCACGTGATAGGTTTGAAATTTAAGACAATCGCGAAGCGCAGCGTGGCAGAAATACTAGCTGCTTTACTCCTGTAGGCAAATGTTTTTGGTCATTTCACGGAACCAGTTCTGGTATTTCAACAAATCCCTAGATTTGTTTAGGGAAATGATAAAATCGTGTTGTAATTTTAACATCCTCCGAATCTCTGTTTTTAGCATATCCCTGCGACATATACCTAATATAGTAAGTCCTTTTTTACCTTTCAAAAAGAATTTTTGTAATACATTTTGTTATCATAAGGAAAAGGGAAAATAATCAATTAGTTGTTATTATGCACTCGAAACAAATAGCATTTTCCTGGTTCACTATTATATTACAAAAATAATAATAATAAATACCTAATAATAATTGGATTTATCTATATTAGGTACAGCATAATGCCATTTCCTTATACTATGTGATGTTACTGAAGCACATGGAAGTCCTTGTGTATTTAATTTTTGTGATGTATTTTTTGTAACGTAAATACGTTACTTCATGTGATCAATTACAATGTAAATTAAATTAAACTACTGTGCTAAAGTTATTTCCCATCAATTAATGTAGTATTAACGCGTGTTAGTAGCTGCATCAGTTGAAAATATTGTCACAGTTGACAAGTCGAACCAACAAACTCTTATACATACATACATAATATACATATACACTCACAACTGTTATCCCCTATACACTGAACTGCACTAATGACAACATCGACATAATTATACATGAAAATACTAACAAGGATTAAAAAAAAAATGACCGGGATATTCTTGGCTCGGCATCTCCCACATATTAAGAAAACTTCATAAAGTTGTCAACGTGGACCTAGAATAAGTTTTCGATTTGTTTTATTTTTATTATTCACCATTCTATGTACCTATATAATTAGTTCTTAATTAGTTATAGTTTAAGATTAGGTAAACTTTAACATAGCCGCTTATTTTAAATTGTGTTGTGTGTGTACACACGTTTTAGATAGGAATTTAGCTCTTATTTAATTTATCATGCTTTTTTGTTGTTTTTTAATTTCTATCTGTTTTGTGTAACTAATAAATAAATAAGGGTTAGTTAGAGGCTAGGCTTTGAGGACTGCAAAAGTCCTCTGCTATAGTCCAAGTTTAACCAAATAACCACATCTGCTCAGCGTGATATGTGGCGAGTTCAATCGTCGCTCTATGCTGTTGGATGTATGTGCAGTCTTAGTCCGTTCGTCGCCTTATCACACCCAAGAGAAGAGATATTGGTAGTATTCTTTTAATGATTCGCCACCTCATAGCTCACTTTTAAAAGCAAGATTTAAGATAACATTTAATTACTGTCTCATCTGTCGTGGCATTACTTTGTAAATTGGTAAGCGACGCCATGCTTAATTGGGTAAACCGGCAGCCATTAGTCATGTAATGAGCTCCCAGGGGAATGCGGCTGGACTTATCGGGACCTGTCCTCAGGGCTGGATGGGAAATTTGACGCCGTATTTGCATAGTGTAGGTACCTACTCGTATGTTGGTATCCGTAACTATTAAGTGCCCATATAATTGAGCTCGTAGGTAATACCCATAACACATATGAATAATAATGTTAGTCAATTCTTTATTAGTTAGATTACTTTACATTTATGTAAGCATTGATCATCATATTAATATCTTTTTAGGGTCTCAATCTAACTAAATAAGTTTAACCACTCACTCGTGGAAATTTTCAGACACAGAAATTGGCGCAACTGTCAACGTCGAATTTGACAGAATCGAGCATAGACTATGCGATATTTTGCGATCACGATGCATAAAATGTACCACAGAACCGAAATAATCGACCTTGTTCATATTAAAGTAGTCTGTAAGTCTATGAAAACACGGTACAAAGTCAAGTGTGTCTTTGTAGGTGCGGTGTCATGCGACCGCTTGGGGATTGAGAGGTTTAAATAGTGTTTATAACACTATTTAAGCCTTATTTAGTTAAACATTAACCGTCTTACTACAAAAAAGTTAAACATCTGTTGACCACGCGTTTAAAAAAAAACGTTACCACAAAACTGCGTTTTACGACTGCTCAGAGATAAACACGACCTAAGCATTGTCTAAATTTAGTAACAGGAGGATGCTAGTTTAAGTAGTGTCTAAAACTTCTTCCGTCAACGCAAACGGTACAAATTGATTAAAATTGTGATAACCTCAAAGTTAATGCACGTATGCACGTTAACAAACACATAACGGTTAATAATCCACCATTATCTCACATTAATGTTTAAAAATACACAAATTTTAGAAAATAATCAATATTGCTGACATGACGACTTCAGTTTCCCGTCAAGAAGTCTAGACAATAAATGCAATGCTGACCTGTGCTGTCACTGCTGCCTGAAAAAAGTTTTTATTCAAACTGAACTTGAATTTACTTCATCTTCGTGTTTTCACTTTTTTGTTCTAAATTACAATCGCAAATTATAAAATTAAACAAGTTATATTACAAAATCAATAATTCAATTTATTGAATTGAACATATATATAATATCTAAATAAGTTTTGTACGTAATTATTATACTCAATACCACACGAGTTGCGTAAAATGAAAGTTGAAAGAATGACGGGACATAACTATTAGTTATGTTATCTGTGGGTTGAATGAACATTCTTGAGAATGATTATTTAGACATGGTTTATGAAGACATGAGTAAGATACCGTTTTGTGGTAACCTCAAGTTAGACAATTGTTGAACACGCGTTTTGTGTTTAGACAGTGTTTAGCTGGACGTGTGTTGAACAACTGTTTTAACGGTTTTTTGTAGTAAGACGGTAACCGTCTTACTACAAAAAAGTTAAACATCTGTTGAGCACGTATTTAAAAAAAACGTTACCACAAAACTGCGTTTTACGACTGCTTAGAGATAAACACTGCCTAAACATTGTCTAAATTTAGTTACGGGAGGATGCTAGTTTAAGTAGTGTCTAAAACTTCTTCCGTCAACGCAAACGGTACAAATTGATTAAAATTGTGATAACCTCAAAGTTTATGCACTTATGCACGTTAACAAACACATAACGGTTATTCATCCACCATTATTTCACATTAATGTTCAAAAAGACAAATTTTAGAAACTAAATCAAAATTGCTGACATGACGGCTTCACTTTCCCGTCAAGAAGTCTAGACAATAAATGCAATGCTGACCAGCTGTCACTGCTGCCTGAAAAAAGTTTTTATTCAAACTGAACTTGAATTTACTTCATCTTCGTGTTTTTACTTTTTTGTTATAAATTACAAACGCAAATTACATAATTAAACAAGTCATATTACAAAATCAATATTACAACTTATTGAATTGAACATAAATAATATCTAAATAAGTTTTGTACGTAATTATTATACTCAATACGACACGAGTTGCGTAAAATGAAAGTTGAAAGAATGACGGAACATAACTATTAGTTATGTTATCTGTGGGTTGAATGAACATTCTTGAGAATGATTATTTAGACAGGGTTTATGAAGACATGAGTAAGATACCGTTTTGTGGTAACCTCAAGTTAGACAATTGTTGAACACGCGTTTTGTGTTTAGACAGTGTTTAGCTGGACGTGTGTTGAACAACTGTTTTAACGGTTTTTTGTAGTAAGACGGTAACCGTCTTACTACAAAAAAGTTAAACATCTGTTGAGCACGTATTTAAAAAAAACGTTACCACAAAACTGCGTTTTACGACTGCTCAGAGATAAACACTGCCTAAACATTGTCTAAATTTAGTTACGGGAGGATGCTAGTTTAAGTAGTGTTTAAAACTTCTTCCGTCAACGCAAACGGTACAAATTGATTAAAATTGTGATAACCTCAAAGTTTAGCTAGTAATAAAATACGTGTAAATATAAAATGGACTTCGATTTCATTGATTTTATGGACAATATGGATTAGAAGGACATTGAGCGTATGGAGGATTCCCGTGACAACATACGAGCCCTTTATATTACTTTTTCGTTGTAGATGATAATGAGTGGTAATTTTAAATGATATTCCCCCCCAAACCCCTTGAGTCCTCAGTAAAGATGTGGGACTTTACTGAGATCTCACAAAGACTTCTTGAGATAATTTGAAAAGGGATGTTGCACTGTTTTGTTTTATTTGCCAACAATTATGCACGTTAACAAACACATAACGGTTAATAATCCACCATTATATCACATTAATGTTCGAAAAAACACAAATTTATAAAATAAAACAAAATGGCAGACATGACGCTTCACTTTCCCGCCAAGAAGTCCATGGAAATCTCAGAACAATAATTTAGTTATTGTTCTGAGATACAAATGCTATGCTATGCTGACCCAGCTGTCACTGCTGCCTGACAAAAGTGAATAAATAAATACAAAAGTTTTTAATCAAACTGAACTTGAATTTACTTCACCTCCATGTTTTTACTTTTTTCAAACGCAAATTATATAATTACTTAAACAAATCATATTACAAAATCAATACAATTAATTAAATGGAACATAAATAATATCTAAATAAGTTTTGTACGTAAGTAATTATTAAACTCAATATGAATGAGCATTCTTGAAAATGATTATTTAGACATGGTTTATGAAGACATGAGTAAGATACCGTTTTGTTGTAACCACAAGTTAGACAATTGTTAAACACGCGTTTTGGGTTTGGACAGTGTTTAGCTAGACGTGTGTTGACAAACTGTTTTAACAGTTTTTTGTAGTAAGACGGTAATAATCTATAGTTTACTTAAGTTAGGATTAGGACGTTTGATGTTTAATTAGGACTTGACAGTCAGAGGCGCCCAAACTGTTTAAGAAAACCTGAATTTGTTTCATCTTAAAAAACATACATACGAGATTCACGACACGACTAATATCCCCCAAGAGTTAGTCAGAGACCAGGTAATGACGACCGCATAAGCAGTTTACTAGCGTAGTCCACGTTTTTACATTACAACTGAACATGTGCTCAGCACTTACCAGTTAACCATTATTAAATTAATTATTATATTATATATCAAGAAAAAAAAAACTTTTCACACTGAAAAAAAGACGACAACCTCAGGCGGGAATCGATCGAAGGTGCGTGGTTCGATTCCCGCCTGAGGTTGTCGTCTTTTTTCAGTGTTTAAAATTTAACTTAAGCATATTTAAGCGTTAATAAAACGCTAAAATATATGAAAAACATTAAAATACCTACTATTCGTTAAAGTTAACCAAATTATTCGCTCAATTGTTTGGGATTGCTACTCTTTTTGTTAGATCACCGAAAGACATTAGGCTGCGGAAACAAAAGGGAAAAAAAATACAAAATGGCGCATCTCTTCCGGGGACGACGCCTCCCGTTAATTACGAATAAACGAATTTTCATCAGAATAAGGCAGCGATATCGCAAAATCTCATTAGCGAGAATGAGAGAAAGACGACAAAAAATAATGAGTCAATCTGGCGAGATATTACAATAATAATCCGTTTTAAAATCATCCTAATGGTCGCGGTATAAGGTCGATTGTTCATAGTATCTTAGCGGGCGGGTGCAATAATAATTCTGTCCGTCAATGGAGGTCCGGAGCTCAATGAGAGCAGGGGAACGACAAAAGTGTACATGGTAATGATGGCAGGCGACGTGGACGCCAGGGGAATGATCGTATTGGACGGGCAGATGCGCGCTGTGCCGTCCACATCGAAACGGTTTTTATCTACTTACGCCCGAAATTAATAACGTACTACTCTGTCAAGAAAGTACCGGGAAAAGATCAATAATACACAAAATGTTAGTTATTCATCCAAATTTATTTTATCACCTTCAAAGTATGCTCTTTCAGAAACGATACACTTACGCCAACGAATAATCCAATCATCAAAACATTTTTTTAAACGCTTTTTCCGGAATTGAGTTCAGTTCTCGCCGCGAATTCTCCTTTATGTCTTCTACCGAATTAAAACTGGTGTAACGAAGAAGTAATTTGAGTTTAGGAAAAAGAAAGAAGTCGGCTGGAGCTATATCTGGTGAATAAGGTGGTTTCTCTATTGTATTTGTTGAGTTTTTGGTAAAAATTCGTTCACAATGATGACCTAGTGCGAAGGCGCATTATCGTGGTGCAAAATTCAAGAATTTTCTTTCCACAAATTTGGCCTTTTTCGTCGAATTTGCTCTCTTAAACGCCGCATAACGCTTAGATAATATTCTTTATTTACCGTTTGACCTTCCGGCAAGAATTCCGGGTGCACAACACCGCGAAAGTCAAAGAAAACAGTCAACATGACGTTGACTTTTGACCGACTTTGGCATGGTTTTATCGATTTCGGTTCAGTCGGAAGGCGCTACTCCGAAGCTTGTTGACAAGTTTGCATGTCAAACTCGTAAACCCACGTCTCGTCACCAGTAACAATGCGTTGCATGAATATTGGGTCGGAATTGACTCGTTCTGGCATGTCCTCAGCGACTCTTATGCGATTGAGTTTTTGGAGAAAATTCAGGTCTTTATCGACTAACCGAGCGGCAACATGTTTCATACCGAAATGATTATTTATTAAAATGGTACGAATCGACTCGTGAGACACAGAAAGTTCAGTAGCTATCTCTCTCAAACTTGAATGAGAATTTTCAGTCACCATTTCCTTCACTTTTGCGATGTTAACTTCAGTTGAAGACGTTGATGGCCTACCAGAGCGAAGCAAATCTTATATCACATCTCGACTGCTTTTGAACGCTTTGTACCACTCATAAGCACATGTTTTTGATAAAGTCGACTCACCGTAAGCCTTCTGTAACATTTTCAGTGACTCCGAACCATAAAGTTACTTTACCTACCGGAATATAATATGTAGTAACTTTATGCTCCGAACCTCAGACCAAATAAAAAGTATAGACAGAACTCTGCGAACAGCGAAGTGAGGCCGGCCTCGCCGTGTACACACACGATTACACGAACACACGTACAACGAAACTACTACGCCTTATCTTGTCAGTCTAGACCGCGGCTCGTGGAAGCAAGACGTTTTGAATAATCATAAATATACCTGTCAAAATGCCGAATTGTGTTGTGAAAGGGTGTATGAATCAATCTTCAAAAGATAAAAAGCGGGATGGAATCACTTTTCACACGAAAGTAATTTGGAAAGCAATATTTTTCAATAAATCAAAATAAAATGTTGACGTTATTGCTTGAAACAGAAGTGTTGCCATTATGAAGTGTTTTTGTTTACCCTATTATTGGGTAATCTGACACGCAACGTAACGTTACTCGTTTCTTGTAATGCTAATCAATAAATTGTAACTGACTTTTAAAAACGACGAGGTAGGTACTCAATTCGACTGTATTTTTTGATTTTAAGAATACGCAACGCGATATCTTCGCCGTTGGTGAACTGATTAAGTAGGTATAGATATGTTTTTTTTTTTAAATATATAATAGAAGGAGGCAAACGAACAGGCGGGTCACCTGATGGAGAGTAATCTCCGCCGCCCATGGACACCCGCAACACCAGAGGAATCGCAGGCGCGTTGCCAGCCTCTAAGGAAGGAATAGGTTTTAGGAAGGAATAGGAATTGTGAGGAGGGCGGGAATGGGCCTCCGGAACCCTCACTGGCCGGACGAAACACAACAGCACCAAGTGCTATTATTTCACGCCGGATATTAGCGAGAGGGTGGTATTACGCCGGGCGAGCCGGCCCAATGCGTGCTGCACCGCAGCGTGGCTCTACCACTCAGTCAGTGTCAGTCATTTAGCACCACCCAGGGGCCACGTGTAGGGTCTCAAGGGTAAACCTACGGACGCGAGTAACTTTAACCCCTTTAAATTTAATTATTAATTAAGGGTGGTTTCGTCACAATAATCATGTTATCAAAATTGGTTCAGTATAATAGCAGATTGAAAAAATGTACCAATATTTTATTAATTCCCATTGCATTGAAGCCGGTTGTTTTTAACGTGTTTCCATTATATCCATATTAATATGTATTATTTAATATTGTAAAGGTGAATTTCTACCTGTACTACCTATTCACGCTTAATAATATGTAGGTATTTGTGTGTACATACCGCTTTGCATATTTTTTATAGATTTCCGATCGAGACCAAAACTTAAAACAGAAATGGATAGCCGTCATTTGTCAAAGTCGAAAGGAACTATCATTGCAACCAACTTCCGGGAGCGTAGTTTGTTCAGCACATTTTAAAATCGAAGATTTTTACTACACCAATAAAGGGTTACGTCGAGTTGTAAAAAACGGATATCCAAAGGTTACTTTTTAATAATTGTACGCACGGGAGTGCAACCCTTTTAGATATTTAACAATTTCTGTGTTTGGTCGCGCGTAGGGTTGCCAGGAACTAAATTAAAAAAGCCGGACTCAGCGCTGTATTAGGCCGGACATTTTGCCCTAAAAGCCGGACACAGTGTTTGTGGAAAGCCCAAGACAGTATTTTAAAGCTGGACTTACGCTTTTCAAGCCGGTCAGCAGTTTTACATGAAGAAACTCAGATGAGGAGTAAAGTTTTAAATAATTTTTATTTATGAATTACACTTACACAATCAGTCTTGGCATTTGCACTTACTATAAACTTAGAAAATAAAAAACAAAACAACAATCTTAAAATTAAAAAAAAAACAAATGTAAGGTACTTAAAATTAAAAATCAACCTGCTATTTGGTGTAATTCAGAATGAAATTCTTCATTATCAGATGATTTGAAATAAGCAGTCCACTTTCGGTGTGCCAATAGCTTCTTTTTTTCTATATTGACTCGTCATAGTGACCGCATCCTGCCTGATAGTAAGCAACCGATGCAGTCCAAAATAATGAGAGCGCTCCCCACCGTGGAATAAGCACGGTAACAATTCATGACGGCCTGCATAAATGCCGTTTTACGCCCCGCTTAAAGGCCCGCGAGTGTTGGAGCTGGGAAACACATGCGCCGGCAAAGAATTCAAAAGCCTTACAGAGGAACGACTTGCCTAATTATTTGTTACGAGTGCTGGTAGTCTGCACAGTATGATGGTGGTTCCTAAAACCAGCACGTGTAGTCCGGGAGAGGAAAGGAGAGGGCGGGATTAAATAAAAAGTTCTTTAGAAGACAGAGAAGCAATGTCTCTACGCAGCTGGAGGTCCTCAAGAGAGGCTTTAACCTCAGCATCTCCAATAATGCGTACCGCTTGCCTTTGCAGTCTAGCAAGTGCATCGAGTCCCAGAGATGGGAATAATGCTCTATACTCGAACGCACCGGAGTCTTGTACAGCAAACAGCGCAGCTCGGGAGTGAAAAACCGCCTCACCTTATTGAGAATACCCAACTTACGGGAGGTAGTTAAAATAACACACTCGATGTAGCATTTTGGATTCAGTTCCTGGCCGATGTCCATGCCAAGAATGCTGAGGTTCAACAAAATGCGTAACGGAGAGTTCTGAAGAGAGCTAGGAGTAAGAAAGAAAGTTACTTTGTACGAGAATGCAAAAACCTGGGTTTTGCTGGCATTAAACTCGACCAGGTTTTCAGATCCCCACTTAGAGACACGATCGAGAGCCAGGTTCAGTTTGGCAACCAGTTCTTGCCTTTTCACCACGATATCAGCTTGCTTTACCACAAGATGTTCCAAGTACCGCTCATGCACCGTACTGTCATCAGCATACCAATGAATATTGCCCAAGGACAACATGTCATTAATATGCAGAGGAAATAGAGTAGGTGAGAGCACAGAACCTTGCGGCACTGGCATTGGCTTTGTAGAACGTGGAGGAAGTACCCTCACAAAGTACACGAATCCCCCGCTCTTCCAGAAAGTCTGCTGTCTTAAAATCACGATGGGACAAAAAAAGCCTAACAAAAGCCGGACAGGCCGGACACGTAAATATTTGGTAAAAAGCCAAACATGTCCGGCTAAAGCTGGCAACCCTAGTCGCGCGCGCTTCGTGCCCGCTATAATTATTTTCTACCAACAGAATATTATTGTCTACCTACCCACGTCTGTTTTGGTGTTTGTTACGAGTTTTTGTCTTATTTTATTATTTGCTGTTTATGTTTTCTCGTAAGTGATTGTATAATCTTAGAGAAAATAAAGATTTTAAACCTAATTAACATTTATTATGACAGTTGTACGTGGCATGTTGATGACATTAACAAAATACGTTTTTTTTTATCTTGTAATGGAAAATGTCCCTCTATGATAGGGAGGGTATTTTTCAATTTGTGTTGATGCTGTAAAAGAAAGGGAGAAAAGAAATGCCCTTGCTGAGTTTCTTGCCGGTTCTTCTCAGTACAAGGCTCCCGCCCCATAGTTAGGACTTACGAAGCGATGGCATAGCGACATTCATAAGTGCTCAATTATTGTAGCCTAAATTGAATAAATAATTTTGATAATTTAGATAAATATTAACAAGTTTTATTCCTTTAACACTTTTTCCATTTCCTTTTTCCTATCGCCACCATTTTTTATCGACAGCTTAGGTCGAAAGGGATCACTTTTATTTATATCATATGATAACGTTAATAATTAAATTAATAACATTATTAATTAATAACGTTTAAAATAACGTTGCTAATTTTTAACATTATTTTGGTTCGTTTGGGGTAATTGAATTGTCGCAACACCGTTTAAAACACACATGTTTAAAAAAGTGGCCTCACTTCGCAGAGTTCTGTCTATACTCGAAGCTATACTCGAGCTCCGAACATGAAATTCCATTGGCGACGCAAAATTTAAGACAAACTATTTGTTTGATGTTTTTATCCATTGTGAAATTCGCAATACACACTAGATATAAAGTAACTAAAAACCGCACTGTAATTAATTTAATTATTAGCTGCAACTTAAACTCCGCGCCAAAATGGATAGCAGTTGTGCCAATCTAACAACAAGAAAAAAAACAAAAATTGACTTAGGAATCATAAACAAATCATCCGTTCCCGAAACTTTTTTGACAGAATGACTTGTATATTTATATTGTTTAGCTTAGCCTATCTTTAGGTTTAGTAATTTAAGTTTAGTAGCGGTCGGCTCGATATCCGGAGGTTCCGGATTCGATTCCCAGCTCGGGCGAAGTGTGTTTTTCGGATTTTTGTGGTGGTTATGCCCATACCCATCAATAGGCTATTTGACAGTTGTAACAATAAAATATGAAATATGACGGATATGGTAGTTTATAATTTAACGATAATTATCCAATAGTTTTTTTTTATTAAGGTAATTTGTAAATATTTTATTTTTACATTTTGCGATTTTTTATCTGTGGATTACATGACCCGAAACACGGGCGGCCATAATTTGGGCATCAAACCCGGGTTTACCCGACCCAAAAAAACCCGGGTAATTCGGGTTTTCTCCCTCCCCCGTCAATTTGTTTCGTCAGTCCTCCTCCCTCTCTTCAGAACTCTCCTTTACCCATTTCAGTGGACCTCAGCATTCTTGGCACGGACATCGGCCAAGAACTGAATCCAAAATGCTACATCGAGAGTGTTATTTTAACTGCCTCCCGTAAGTTGGGTATTCTCAATAAAGTGAGGCGGTTTTTCACTCCCGAGCAGCGCTGTTTGCTGTACAAGACTCAGGTGCGTAGTAGTAGCAGTATGGAGTATTATTCCTATCTATGGGACGGCCCCGCTAAGTGCACTTGATAGACTGCAAAGGCGTCTCTTTTGAGGACCTCCAGCTGCATGTGCGTAAAGACATTGCTACTCTGTGTCTTCTACCGAAATTACTACGGAGAGTATTCTGAAGAACTTTTTGATCTAATCCCGTCCTCTCCTTTCCTGTCCCGGACTATACGTGCTGGTCTGTCCACCATCATACTGTGCAGACTATCAGCACTCGTACCAAAAAAATTGGCAAGTCGTTCGTCTTCGGCTAGACGCATGTGTTTCCCAGCTCCTATAGTCCCGGGTCTTTTGAGCGGGGCGTGAAACGGCAATTATGCAGGCCGTCATCATGAATGGGTGCGCTTGTTACCGTGCTTGTTCCACGGTGAGGAGCGTTCCGTTATTTTAGACTGCATCGGTTGCTTACCATCAGGCAGGACGCAGTCACTATGACGTTTCACATAAAAAAATCTGCCTTCTTACGCGTTAGTTAGCCACTAGACGTATTTATTGTTAATGTTAAGAAAAAAGTTTAATTAAAGTTAAAATAAGTTTTATAATAGTCTTTAGCTGATTTTTAGTTAAGAGAAAAACAGATTATTACTGAAAGACTTAAATTAAATTTTTTATTCTGATTTAAATCTGACTTCATACCAGTAAGTTACTAAAACGAATTTATTGTTAATGTTAATAAAAGAGTTTAATAATTTAAAAATATTTCTATATAGGTATCAGAGTATTTTGAACGAATACTCATTGTCTAAAAAGACTTTTTAATACCTATTAAAAATATTTTTGTGATTTTGAAAGTACTGTTTAATTTAATTTAATACTTCCCTTGTTTTATATATTTACCTACTCGTATTGACTTAGCAAATCCATACTCAAATACAGTTTCCTCATATTTAAAAAAAAATATCATAAAGACCGAAAAAGCTCTAAAAACCCGGGTACCCGCGTTATGACTACAAGAAAACCCGAAACCCGGGTTTTTTAAAAGTGGACCGGGTTTCGATGAACCATGATTGAGCTTAGTGTGTTTTTTTAATGTGATTTTTCTTCATTCATTTCAAATTTCGTGCGAAAATGGTCGGTCACGTGACATTTAGCCTTTTCACTGTGACGTCACACCACAAAAAACTAACAAATTTTGTCTTATCTAAACTATCTGACAGATAGTTTTTGTTTATTTCGTGAAATGTGACGTCACACTAAGCTTATTTAATTGTCTATAAAACACAATTTATTTCATTAAGCTAGCATTATTAGTTTCCGAGATTTATAGGTTTCTTTAATAGGTTTGTTTTAGTGACCCGGATTCATTGCTCTCGAGTGTAAGCGTTTGTAATTTTTAAAATACTTTTCCGAAAACTGTCTTGAAAATTTATTCTTAGTGGACACAAGCCTCTACGGCTTGTGTCCACTAAGAATAAATCGGGTGGATTGGCGTTTCTAATGATCAATTATGATTTATTGAAACAACATATCTAAAATATTCATTATAAAAAATTAGGATAATCCTAATTTTATATAATGAATATTTTTAAAGAAAAAAGTCAACAATATACGCATTCAGTAATTTAACATTAAACGGAAATCAGACGCCGCGACGTCACGCCGTGCCAAATGTCATTTTATTGTTGTGACATTTCTATAGAACCAGCCTCGAACGAAACGGATGTTTGGCACGGCGTGACTTCATTTACTCAACATGGCGGTCATAAGTGTTTTTGCGATAAAAATCGGAATATAAAAACACAAAATAAATATCGTAAAATATCGGTTTTTCGAAAAATAATGTATTTTTAGGATAAAATAGGTAAACACTATTTGAGGGAGCACAGCTATTTAACAGTTTGCCAAACGAATTGAAGGATTGTGATAGTTTAAGTGTTTTCAAAAATAAACTTAAGTCACATATAGCAGCAACAAGCATCGGTGCTTAATGTACCTAGTACAATTACTATTGTTAATATAAGTATCTCATTGTAAGTGAAATGTAAATTTCTTATGAGAATAAAGTTCTTTAACCATAACAGGTATCGTTTTTATATGATTTTGAAAGAAGAATGGTCATCTGTGACCCAGGCCCGGCGCAAACGAAACATATCTCAGTTAGTTTGTTATTTTGTATACATCAATTATCAGTAGTATTTTTTTTCTCTTTCGTTGGCTAACTTAGTTAAATTGCCTTAACAAAGTAAAATTTTATTTTTCGAAAATCACACCCACTAATCATTTTTCTACTTTTTTATCTGAAATAAAATCAGAATAATCTCACATTGATGACGGACGGAACACCATTATGTTGAACATAGAACATAAAAATCATGTAACGATTTACAAAAACCTGTTTATTAATATTTTAGGTCAAATCAAAACTTAACAACAATTACAACGTTTGCAGTGGGTTTATTGTTAGCTTTATTATACACAAAAGAACTCTCACACACTTATTTGTCACTACTGCTATCTCACTCGCACTCTCTCTTAAAGAGCGAGATGTCAATAGTCTATTGTTGGGATTTTTAGCTGCGCTAGTGATCAGCAGTGCGATTCTCTAAGTTAAAGCCTTGGTAGCAGCGGCTCCCGCAGCGCTGAGTATTGACTCTGTCTCTTTTATATTCATAGAATTGGAAAGAGACAGCAGATCACAGCCATGCGTACAGCGTCTACGTGTCGCTTAGAGAATCGCATAGACGAACTCGCTTGCGCAGCGTCTCGGGCGTCCGTCGGCGCTATAATACTATTGTATTGTACATGTACCTAATCATGGGCCATGGCAGACGAACGTTAGGTAGCTGTGCTCATGTAATAAGTACCATTTATTGCCTAGGGTGGGCTAGACGCATAGAGATGATTTTCAACATCCTGCACTGGGTATGGATAATGTTCTGATAGAATTTAATATGTTTAAAAATTTTTAAGTTAATATACCGTTTTACGTGCACCAATATGACGTTTAATTGCAAATAAAATTCATATTTTATTTTTTTTAGTTCAAATATTTATTGGCCATTATTATGATTATTATAATTTCAACGCTGGAAGTGAAGATAAAAAAGATTTGTAACATTTTCGAAAATAAATATTTTACCTTTTGAAGGCGACTTAACTAACTTAGCCTCTAAAATCGAAATACACAAAAACTGTTAATTAATGTATGTACACAAAATAACAAAAAAAATGAGATGAGTTTCTTAGGGCCTGGGTAACTTTTCTATGGATCGTGACCATTCTTCTTTATTCAAGTAGCCAATGACTTGCTTTTAATGATGGAGGCCTTTGCTCAGTAGTGGGATAGAGGTATACAGGGTGTACTTTGGGATAATGGTATACAGGGTGTACTTTACTTTACTCCATTATTCTAAGGGGTTTTGCGAAACGTGATTGTAATAAATTATAAGGAGAGGCGTCAAGTAATTTCGAGAAGTAGCGAACTTTAAGAAAGTTCTGTGACAATCCTCGAGAGTACAATTTAGATCCGCTCTCAAGTGGGAACGGCATTGGAAAATAACTGAGTTAATTATGTTAAAACGAATGTTCCGAACGCTCGAAGAGTTTCACGCACAGATGCGGTTAGAAGGGGGACACAATCAGAATATTTATTTGTTAAAAATAAGGTAGTTTATATCAATAAGATGCTCCCTTTGTTATTAGTAATGTATCACAATCGTAGCAAGTGGAAAGCTTCTTAGCCTTCCGGGAAATGGCCATGTATTTATAATTTACATTCTCTCTCTCTCTCTCTCTCTTTCTCTCTCTCGCTGCCATTCATAACCGTGTCGTGTAGCGGTGAGAGAATACTACCACCCCCATCTTCTCTAGGGTGTCGTCAAAATCTTTATTAATAATTGAGTTTATTAAATAAATATATTTTGAGTTTGGTGAAAAGTGGACTATGGTAGAGGGTTGCTTTTGCTGTTCTCATTACGTACCTGTCTCTGATTAACCCTTCGGGGATAATATTCGTGATTATATGTATGTATTGTATGTTTTTTTTAAGCTGTTCACTTGATGTGCTGTAGTCACCCACAAACCCAGAGTAGTTTCAGATGCGTTGCCGGTCATAAAGAAGGAGGAGAACCTTTAAGGAGGAACTATTAATAGTGGAAAGGGGAAAGGGGAGAGATGAGACACCGACACTCTCACTCACCGGACGAAACACAACAGCAACGAATGCCATTGTTTCACTCCGATATTCCGTGAGAGCGTGTTACGCCGGGCGAGCTGGCCTAAAGAACCAAATATATATTGTTTACCCGTGTCGCGCAACGGTGAAAGAATACTACCACCCCCTCTCTTTCCTTGGGTGTCGTAAAAGGCGACTAACGGACTAAATATTGCATATACTTCTAACAGCATAGAACGGCGATGGGCTCACCACCTTTCACGCTGAGCAGCTGTGCAGTCGCTTTTTATTCTCTTCTATTCTATTCTACAACGGGTAAGCGCTTAGCGTTCATCTCACCTGATGGTAAGTGAAGATAAGGCCGAAGGTGGAAGCGCGCTTCACCCGGAATCGTCAACCACTGAGGAACTGGCTATCTTATCTCAAACAGTCTGAACACAACAATGCTATAAACATCGTTGTTATGGCGACAGACTTAGAAAAGATGGTGGTAGCTAGCCAGGCGGACTTAACAGCCCTACCATCAACCAAACCGAGCACATAAAGATGTACCCCGCGCTGGGAATCGAACTCGGGACCTCTGGGTCTGAAACCGGTGACTTAGCCACTAGACCACAGAGGCGGTTAAAGGCGCTTTTTGGTGAAAAGTGGACTATGGGAGAGGACTTTGCTATTTCTGTCCTCACTCCTCAATGCCTAGTCTCTGACTTACCCTTAGGGGATAATAGTCGTGATTATATATATTTAAATTTTGTTTACCATTATACCTACTGATTGTAATCTTATGTATTGTAATTTTAAATAAATCTGTAAAGTGTTTGTGTAACATGGCCATTTAAATTAATAATTAAATATAAATAAAAAATACACTTTTCTTTCGTTCCATTGGGTTCAACTGATCTGACAAAAGTGCTGGCGCAACTTGCCACAGTCCTAACACAATTCCGAAGCGTTGATTGCGCGCTCCCAAAGGCGCTGTAGTGCAAAGACATTGAGTCCGAGTCAGTGTTTTATGACGACGGCGCGGATATCATAAAAGATACTAACTTTCTTGAGTAACGGATACTTCGTGAAGAGATTCTCTGCTTTTGTGTGACTATTGTGAGGGTTGAGCAACTTAATTAAATATATAAATCATATAGTTTTAATGAAAAAACAAGCTTGCATGTCTCACACGCAATATAAATACGAGAGGGATCAAAGATGCGTTTTCAGAGTGTTTCTTAAACATAGGTCTACTTACATGCTTTCCATTTCTCGTCCTGGGGTTAGATCCTTAGTTTCTTTTACCAAAAAATAAAAGAAATGCTAAGGAATCTACACGGGATAGTTAAGATGGTCAAATATTCAAAAAAATCACTCAACTTGACCCACGGATTATATAAAGAATTTTTAATTAATAAATTCATAGTTCATGCATCCCTGCAATATTTCGTTCGCTGGTTTCCACAGACCCATCAATGCTATCCCGCCCAACCTGACATGTCCACGAACGCGCAGTACGGACCACAATCGCGATTAAATCGATGGGCAAACAGTATCGAGTGTAATCGATTTCGGATCGGCCACGTCACACGCCGTGCTATCGGAGTGCGGTTGGAGTGCGGTTTCAGTGTTGCATCATTATTATGGTACTCATTTGTTTTAATTTAAAAGTATTGTAAGTGGAATATTTAAAATCGCTTGTCTTTTGTTTATTTCATACTAGCGAACCGCATGTGACTTCGTCCGCGTGAGCGAGCACCCCGTACTCCGAGACAAAGAAGAATGGGTGTTTTTGTATGAAAGCCGTCTCACCCCTTGTAAGTTCCCACATGGTAAGATTCGAAATAAATAGTGTATTTTGTTGTAAGGACAGCAAATATGAACGAGCGAATGAATGATAGAAAAAAAAGGAAAATTGAAAAAAAAATGAAAAATGAGTGTAGGTGTATCAGTTAAATTCAAGAAAAAATCTTGACTTCAATTTTATACTATCGTTATTAATGTTTGTGTTATTATGTTACAATCTATCTATTATCATTTATAATTTTAATTTTCTTCTTCTCAATAATTTTTTTCTCCAATACCTGACAGATTTGCTGTCATACAATAAAATGCTTCACTTTTCAAGTACTTTTATTTGATGCATAGATGCATTGAGATAAACTAAATCAATGCATAGATGTAAGTGTTACAAAGCCCCCCCCCCCCGCCTTTTTTACCCATTCTTATTTCCAAAAAAAAATAATTCTCCAAATAGGGCTGCCTTTCGAAAGTGATGCTCGAACATACATGATTTTTATTTAAGTATATAGGTTTAATAGCAGTTGTAAATGTAAAGTATTTAATTTGTGTATTCAATATGGTGCTTTATTGATATTATGATGGCATAATAACCTGACATTCATAAGTATGCTTTAGCCTAAACATTGATTCTTGATATCATGAACATGAAATTGTTGCATTGTTTTATTTTGGCAGTTACAGATAAGATGGCCAGTTCTCAGTAGGTACTTTAGGATTTCGGGTGAAATTCGCTTGCAACTTCGGTTAACTTCAGGAACGTTTACCCGTGTTTCCCCGTAGAGGAATCAAAGTCGCCGTAGAACTCGTAGACTTACGAACCGACGTGGTAGTGGACTTAAAAAGAACTCAATTGTGGCGTGTAATTAAAATTTTATTATGAATATATTTTAATTAGGTGGAGAGTGTCCCTGTTTGCAGGCTCAGCATAATTAAATACGGATATTCAAACCACAGAGCGCAACAGCAACAGCCTGCTTATACAGCTGTGTCACGTGCCGCCGCGCCGGAAACAGCCTCCTCCCACCGACAAATAACTTCCGGTAGCACATGCAGTTCGCAGGCAACGACATATACCGGAACATGACGGTATTCATTTTGTAACTTTTTTAACAGGTTTGCTGTCTAGAATTTTTTACCGCCTCGTGCTCTAGTGGCTAAGGCTACCGGCGTGGCGTTAGACTTATAAAATTCAAATTCAAAATTCAAAAATTCAATCTGGTTTGGTTGGTAGTAGGACTTGTAAAGTCCGCCTGGCTAGCTACCACCATCTTATCTAAAGTGTGGCGCCATAATTGATATATAAGGCGACTGCTAGAAACCACAAGAAACTTCAAGGGCTGGTCAGGTCAAGTGTTTTAGACATGACAAAAATGACAAAAAAGAAATTCGTGCTTTTTTATTTTTCATTAAATAATCATTTTATCAATTTTAATTTGATAGTCTTTGAGTATCTAATTTATTTTAAAGCAATAACATAAGAAAAATAAAATGAATGAATTAACTATTAAATAACCATTATTTACAACGCGCGGGCAGCGGCCGGCCGTTGACCCAACCCGTCTGTTGACCCGTCCGCGTCAGCTGTGCGATAAGTACCTACGTTAGTCTGCAATCTTTTTCGTCATTTTTGTAACACTTGACCTGACCAGCCCTTGAAGTTACTTGCGGTTTTTAGCAGTCGCCTTATATATAAGAATGAAATAAAAATATATACCTAGTGTTAATCCCGCTAACTCAACAATTTATCAAGCCCGGATGCTGCACGCAAGCACCGCCCTCCCTCCCGCCCGCAATGTATGCACATTAAAAAGAGCGATGGATGCACAAATAAGGCTGAGGCATGCAAAACGAAACCCGACACGTGTTTCGCTCCTCCACGGGGCATCCTCAGGAGCTATTCACTGGTCGAGAGCTGCGCACCGACATCGACCAGTCAACAGCTCCTGAGGATGCTCCAGTTCCTCGTGGGTGATGATTCCGGGTGAAGCGCGCTCCCACCTTCGGCCTTATATTCACTTCCCATCAGGTGAGATGAAGGACAAGTGCTTACCTGTAGAGATTATTATGATTAAAATTAATTGTTATGAATCTCGTGTGGTACATGGTGATTAGGGTTGCCACCAGTACTCTAAAATTGAGTATTGTCCTCTTTTTCATATAGGCGTACTCGTACTTTAAAATGTACGACACCAATAAAGTACGCTAAAATACTCTTTTTTGTATGATACGTACTTTATTTTTGTTCTAACAAAATGAAAAAATATTTGATTATTTAAAAAAAGGTGGCCCTAATGGTGATAGATAGATACACACAAGGTGATATTATATGTAAAATACTCATTCATAACCTCTAAAAGTTTTTACAGACTGTGGATATTGAACTTTCCCTAAGACACAGTCAAAAGGTCGAATTATAAAATAGCTTTTTGTCTTATTTTAACCTTTGCTTCAGTCCGACAGATATAAACAAATGCCACAGTTTAAAGGACAATTATATTTTAGTTTTAAAGTGAATGTATGAATACATAACTACGTTACTATACTTTATAATATTACTGTAGGAATCCTACACTATTAACTGGCAATACAGCCATTTCATTTGTACTAAATTTATTCTTTTGTTGTTGATTGTCTTCTTGACGTTTACGATTTATGTGTGCAAGCATTGTATTCCGTGCAAAAATAGAAAATAAATAGCTATTGTGGTTTAAACTTACAGTGTTTCACTATAAAGCAACAAATAACCCTTAAAGATACAGTCCACGCTAAAACATGGTCCCAACGATCCGAAATTTATAGTGACAAAAAAGAAAACTGTAAGCGTGAAGCGTGGTGTGTGCGACGATTACGAGCATTGTTGAAATATAAATACAATTGCAATCGAACTGCAGTGCGTCCATCTTCGCGAGAAACCAGGAACCACGGAGTGCAACGATTCCGTATTTGATGAGCAGTCTCGACGCCATCAAATATCATCCTGCAAGCATACCAAAAGAAGAAGCCAAATCGCGGCCATTTGTTTTTCCAGCCAATTCAGCCATCCATCTTTGTATTTTGGTGGCGCTGGTGAACGTGGCAGAACATCGAATCAATCGGCGGGTTTCATTCACAAATCCGCTCATTCGATCAAGAGCCAATTTCACGGAACAGAATTCCTCATTCATCCAACGTGTTGGAGTTAGCGGCATCATCTCTCAGTTTCGCTCGCACGAGACACGCGTCTGTACGGTGAGCGAGTGAGCAAGAAAGAAGAAGAGTTCGTCGAGCGACTGCTTCTGTTGCCCGACACGATATTATTTTTTTGTTGTTTGTGTATTCCATAGTAATTCTTAGACTCTTTGGTATAATCTGTTAAATTCGTTTGATTGCTGTCATTTTGACACTCATTAATTTTATTATTTTTTGGTTTGGGTTTTTAAACTTAAACGCAAATATCCTATTTGAGAGTCAATATGGAGCCCGACGAAGAAAAGTTAAAGTCGATTAAATTAAAAAGAGGCTATAAACAACAATCTTTGACAAAACTGTTCAATAGTATGGCCTTAATGGATTGTGGCACTTTGTCAATCGAGGCGCTTTCTGTAAAGGAAAATCGATTAAAAACTCTATTTTCCGAGTATGAAAACCTGTGTATTGAGGTGTATGCTCTTGGCGATACTGACACATCCGCTTCAGAGGTGTGTGAAGATAATTATTTAAAAAATCTTACCATGTTGCGCGAGCTCATACATAAGAAAACTCAGCCAAGTTGCTCACACGACCGCAATTCTGAAACAAAAACTAAACTACCAATGATTACCATGCCTGTTTTTAACGGTAAGTCAAGTGAATACAAACCATTCATTGGTTTATTTGAATCATTGATCCACAATGATAAATCATTAGATAACATTAAAAAGTTCTACTATTTGCGTAATTTTGTTAAAGATGAACCTTATAACCTTATAATGAACTTACCTTTAGTAGGAGAAAGCTATTCTGAAGCACTGAATATCCTAAAAGAAAGATATGATAATAAATATAAGATAATAAATGATCATGTAAACAGCTTACTTGATTTGCAACCTATAACAAAGTCTACTGCTGTTAATATCAGGGAATTTGTCTGCACAGTTAAGCAGCAGCTGGCTGCGCTCAAAAATCTTGATCAAGGTGTTGATGCGTGGGATCAAATTATTGTTTGCATTTTAACTAGGAAGCTCGATCTGTATTCCAACAGGGAATATCAATTAAATCGCGACTTTAATGTAGAACCTACAGTTAAACAATTAATTGATTTCTTAGAAAAACGCGCCTTAGCACTCGAGAATGCGGAGTCAGCAGGTAGAAGTGGTCACAGTGCTTCTAGTACACAGCGCATCGAGTCAGTACCAGCTCCAAAGAAGTCTTTTGCATCCGCAAGTGTGAGCAATATAGCTATCAAACGCCCTGCTGCATGCACCTACTGTAAGTGTGAACATAATCTTTATAATTGCCCTAAATTCAAATTATGTACTTCTTCTGAAAGGAACAAGTTTGCGGTGGACAATCAGCTGTGCAATTTATGCCTAAACAAACATGCTAAGAAATGCCGCTTTTATTTTAAGTGTGATACATGTAAGGGTAAGCATAACACATTATTGCATGAAGATGAGCATGTGCAGTCCACTGTGTCAATGGTATCAGGGGCCTCTAACACACAAGTCTTGTTGCCTACTGTACAGGTAAAACTTATAGCAGCAGATGGAACGGAGATGCGAGCCAAGGCCCTGCTTGATAGCGGGTCTCAAAATTCTTTTGTAACTGCTGACTTGGTAAGGCGGCTGGGCCTTAAGCCAAAGGTAACTAGCGCAAGGGTGATCGGCATTGGGAATGCTTCAAGCACAATTAAAGAGAGAGTACAGTTGGATGTCCAATCAGTGGTGTCTTCTTATCAGATGTCAATAAATTGCTATGTAATTGAGCAAATAACATCTAAGATTCCACAAACCCAAATTAATATGAGAGCAATTAAAATACCCTCTCAATTATCACTTGCTGATGTCAAGTTTGACACGCCCAGCAATATACAAATACTCATGGCCGCTGATGTATTCTTTCAGGCATTGCTACCCCAGTCTGAACAACACAAGAACGAGCCATCAGCACCATGTAGTCCAGTCAAGCCTGAGCACCAGTCTGCAACTCCATATCTTTTAAACACAAGGTTTGGTGTAGTAGTTGCAGGTACTATTCTTAATTTATGTAACAATCAACAAGCGCAAAAATTATCAATTTCGTTGTTTTGTCAATCTTGTAACAATGATATAAATGAGACTATCAAAGGTTTTTGGAGATCTGAATCAGTGCCTGAAATCTTCCCAGAAAAAATACCAGAGTTTGAGCAAACTGAAAAACATTTTCAGGAAACTGTTAAATTTAATAAGAATCAGTTTCAGGTTAGTTTACCCTTAAAAGTGCCGCTCAGTGAAGTTAATGAAATGCTTGGTGATTCACTTCATCTAGCTTTAAAAAGGTTTCAGAGCTTAGAAAAAAGGCTACAAAAAGATTCTGATTTGTATAACCAATATAAATCTTTTATTGACGAATATATTGCTTTAGGTCATGGCACATATTCTGATATTGATAAATATAACCTCACTAGTGACCCAATATATTTTTTGCCGCATCACGCTGTATTACGGCCGGACAAAAAAACCACCAAGTGTAGAGTAGTATTCGATGCATCAATGTTAACAAGTCTGCGAAGATCTCTCAATGATTTATTATTGAACGGTCCAACAGTCCAAAAAGAACTGTTTGACATTTTATTACTATTTCGACTAGGTGCCTATGTTTTCAGCACAGATTTAAAACAAATGTTCAGAAATGTTCTTTTAGATCCAAAACACCGCCCACTTCAACTTATTTTGTGGCGGAAGTCACCAAGCGAAAGCATAAAGTGTATAGAACTTAATACAGTCACGTATGGATTCAAGTGTTCAACATTTCTGGCTACTAGATGTCTCATAGAACTAGCGAGTAGGTACATGACCGAGTTTCCTGCAGCATCTTTCATTCTGAAAAACCAAACATACTGTGATGACATTTTAGTCTCCAGCAACTCTTTAGAGTCTCTATCTCGTATGAAAGACCAATTGATAAGGCTTTTGTGTCTGGGTGGATTCCAGGCTCATAAATGGTCTTCAAATGCTGCTGAGATCTTACAGGACATACCTAAAGAAAAACAACACTTTGATGACTTTGACATACAAAAAGAAAATTACTACTTAAAGACATTAGGTGTCACGTCACATACAATACGAAGACAGACACATTTAAAATTTCGAGTCCAAGTCAAAGTGTCTGCCAAAATTATTATACAAAAAATGTGGGCAGACCATATTAACTGGGACTCTTCATTACCTGACGATCTAAAAAACACTTGGCTAGAATTTTACAATAGTCTTCTCATTATGTCTCCAATACGCATTATTAGGAATGTCACCTTACCAGACCCTATTACAACTCAACTGGTAGGGTATGCAGATGCCAGTAATACAGCATATGGCTGCTGTTTATATCTTCGAGAAGTCGACCAAACAGGTAATGTGAAAGTCACTTTACTCTGTTCAAAATCTAGGCTGGCCCCACTGAGCCAAAAACTTACCACGCCCAGACTAGAGCTAAATGCAGTACTATTGCTAGCAAAACTTGTCCACAGAGTACATTCATTATTATCTCTCAAATTGCAATTTAAGGACGGACTTCTTTTCTCAGACTCGCAAATAGTACTGGCGTGGCTGAAAATAGATATTACCAAATTAAATACCTATGTAGCGAACAGGGTAAAGATGGTTTCCGAATACACTGAAAACTTTTCATGGTATTATGTAAGGACAGGCGATAACCCTGCAGATTGTCTAAGCCGCGGTGTGCAGCCTGGCGAGCTCGAACAAAACATGCTATGGTGGCAGGGCCCAAGTTACTTGCATAACAGTAAGTATACTACACCTGAAACAAATATTAAAATAATAAAAGATTTACCTGAGTTGAAGACTGGTAATGCTGGACTCCCATGCTCGAGTGCTATGGTGTGTAGTGTGGATAATGTTAATTCTCTAAATCTAGAGTTTTTAAACAAATTCTCTACTATTACTAAAATGCAACGTGTATTTACCTATGTGCGTCGTTTTTAAGTAAGTTAAGTCTTCTTGACGTTTACGATTTATGTGTGCAAGCATTGTATTCCGTGCAAAAATAGAAAATAAATAGCTATTGTGGTTTAAACTTACAGTGTTTCACTATAAAGCAACAAATAACCCTTAAAGATACAGTCCACGCTAAAACATGGTACCACAATAGCTATTTATTTTCTATTTTTGCACGGAATACAATGCTTGCACACATAAATCGTAAACGTCAAGAAGACAATCAACAACAAAAGAATAAATTTAGTACAAATGAAATGGCTGTATTGCCAGTTAATAGTGTAGGATTCCTACATGCTCCCGGCCTCAGGACAAGAACATAGAGTTTACATAAAAAAGGACATCTAGTCTAACACGAAACATGGAACTTTTATTATAAAACAAGTAAAATAGTCCTTATTCAAGGGCACGTCACTTACAAATGTTTACAAAAACAATACCATGAAATAGAGCCTAACTAAATACCTACTTCTTAATTGGCTTAACTAAAGACTTACCTATTTATTAGCTAAGTACAATCAATGGGGAGCAAGCATATTTTACCTACTGCCCTTCTATGTGTTTTTCCATTTGAAGTTCTCAACTCTGCAGTTCTGACTCTGTTATCAGAACCTGGAAATACATTTACAACTCGAGCCATCGGCCAATGAAGGGGTGGAGAGTTATCCTCCTTTAAAATTACTAAAGACCCTACTTTAATATTGTCTGAACTATTTCTCCATTTGGGTCTGCATTGAAGAACATTGAGATAGTGCTTACTCCATATTTTCCAGAAACTCTGAAACATATTACAACAAATATTCCAAAAATTCAACCTATTTATAGGCGCGTCTATTACATTCTTGTCTGGAAACGCGTTCAAAGCACAGCCAATTAGGAAATGTCCTGGAGTAAGATAAGAGTAGTCATTAATGTCGGTAGACAGAGGAGTTAAAGGCCTACTATTTAGAATTGACTCTATTTGACATAATACAGTACATAGTTCCTCAAAAGTTAACAAGGCTTTTTGAGTAACTCTTCTAAGATGAAATTTGGTGCTCTTTACTGCAGCCTCCCATAAACCCCCGAAGACAGGCGAGTAGCTGGGTATGAAGTGGAAGTTGATACCTTGCTCAGCTGTTTTTGACTGCACCTGTCGTCGGTGGTCTGCAGAATTCTGCATTTTGTAGAGCTCATCCAATTGATTCCTCGCCCCCTTGAAATTGGAGGCATTGTCGCAGTAGACATCACTAGGCAAACCACGACGCGATACAAAACGCTTTAAACAGGCTAAAAATGCCGCAGTCGTTAAATTTGAGGCAACTTCGAGATGCACTGCCTTCGTCGTAAAACACACGAAGACACAGATGTATCCCTTTGACACTACGGCTCGCCTGATACGCGACTGTTTAATAGAGATCGGCCCAGCGAAATCTACGCCTACTTTTTGAAATGTTCTGCTTATATTCACTCTATCTGGGGGCAAGGAACCCATTAGCTGATTAGCAACTTGAGCCTTAAGTCTAAAGCAAATAATGCATGAATGGATGATTTTTTTAATCTCCTTTATACCATTGATAAGCCAGAATCGCTGATTAAGTGAAGACAAAATAAGTTTTTGACCTGCGTGTAGATTTTTCACATGTTCATTAGTAACAATCAATTTTGTAACTTGTGATTTGTTGGGCAAGATTACAGGGTGTTTTTGGGAGTTAGGTATTGTGGCACTATCTAAACGACCACCTACTCTCAACATACCATTACCATCTATAAAAGGATTAAGTGGTTTTAGGTTGCCTGTGACAGGTTTATTTTGACTTAATAAATTTATTTCGTTTGAGAAGTGATTCTGCTGCTCATACTTGACAATCAATAACAAAGAATCATTTAACTCAGCGCTAGTTAAATAATTAAGTTTGTTTTTTGTTGACCGTGGGTTCAAATAATTACAAAAACGACGCACATAGGTAAATACACGTTGCATTTTAGTAATAGTAGAGAATTTGTTTAAAAACTCTAGATTTAGAGAATTAACATTATCCACACTACACACCATAGCACTCGAGCATGGGAGTCCAGCATTACCAGTCTTCAACTCAGGTAAATCTTTTATTATTTTAATATTTGTTTCAGGTGTAGTATACTTACTGTTATGCAAGTAACTTGGGCCCTGCCACCATAGCATGTTTTGTTCGAGCTCGCCAGGCTGCACACCGCGGCTTAGACAATCTGCAGGGTTATCGCCTGTCCTTACATAATACCATGAAAAGTTTTCAGTGTATTCGGAAACCATCTTTACCCTGTTCGCTACATAGGTATTTAATTTGGTAATATCTATTTTCAGCCACGCCAGTACTATTTGCGAGTCTGAGAAAAGAAGTACGTCCTTAAATTGCAATTTGAGAGATAATAATGAATGTACTCTGTGGACAAGTTTTGCTAGCAATAGTACTGCATTTAGCTCTAGTCTGGGCGTGGTAAGTTTTTGGCTCAGTGGGGCCAGCCTAGATTTTGAACAGAGTAAAGTGACTTTGACATTACCTGTTTGGTCGACTTCTCGAAGATATAAACAGCAGCCATATGCTGTATTACTGGCATCTGCATACCCTACCAGTTGAGTTGTAATAGGGTCTGGTAAGGTGACATTCCTAATAATGCGTATTGAAGACATAATGAGAAGACTATTGTAAAATTCTAGCCAAGTGTTTTTTAGATCGTCAGGTAATGAAGAGTCCCAGTTAATATGGTCTGCCCACATTTTTTGTATAATAATTTTGGCAGACACTGTGACCGGACCAGCTAGACCTTTCCAGTTGCTTTACGGAGCTGCACTGGACCACAGTAGTAAGTTGATGGATTGGATGAGGAGGATGGAAGAGCTGAAGATGTGTCCATGTGCAGTTGAGAAGGAGAAGGTGAAGCAAATGTTACTGTCTTCAGAATGCCCTTTATCTTCTCAGTCTGCACACCCATCTCTTCCCTGACAATTGACCTTACCACCTCCGTGATCTTGTCTGACTGCACCTCTATGTGATGCATGGTGACTAATTCAGAACCTGAACTGATGTGCACTCCCCTGTGCAGGGCCTGGATTTGTGCTCCATGCAGGTCCCGCTCTAGTTTGGGGATGACTGCCCCACCAGCTCCGTCATCTTCTTCGCCGCTGAAGAGTAGGTCTCTGAGCCTAGACCCTGCAGCTTGCCGCAAAGTGCCACTAAGGCAAGTGAGACGTTGGTCAAAGTGCCATTTTCAGTGATGACGTTGGCCTTTATTAAAGCCTTCCCTTTAACCTCTGGAGCCATGATGGATCCATTCACCGCCGCCATCACAAAAGGCTCCGACTGCTCCAAAAGGTCAGAAAGTGTGGCATTGATCATTCTTCTTTTCTCCTTTGGGGTGCTGAGCATGACGGAGGTCTCCAAGTTCAAGTACTTGGCCACATTGATCAGCTCGGTGTCGGAGTCCCTAAGGAGCGCAGGGAAGATAGTGTGTGTCATGATCACCGGCAACGACACCCCAGGAAACAGCTTGCTCCTCAGACTCCCCATGACCCCTTGGCCTAGGATCACTGCGGCAGTGGCAGGAGCAAAAGCTTGCGACAGTCTCGCAAGAGTTATGACGGAAGGCCCTAATGTTCCTGTGCTGGCCTTAGGGGATGTGCTAATACCATACTGGCTGCACTTTCTGGCTATGACGTCCTTGATCAGAGGATCACACTTGATTAGGATCTTCGCTACATTGTTGCCCCTAGTGACGAACAGATTCAGGAGGAAGGCCAAATCCGTTCTGGGATCAGGCCCATCGCTGATTTCCAGCGTGACATCTCCCACTTTTATTTGCTTGTAGCTGGGAGTGCCGGTGCTCTGTCCCCTTCTCATAAACTCCGAGATGATCTTGAGTGGGTCGAAGCCTTGGTAGGCCACGGCCTCTCTCATCCCCGGAAGAGTGTTCCACTCTTCCAGGGTCAACGTCAGAGCATACACATCCTTCGTTAGCTTGTCGGGGTCACCGATGGCCGAAAACAAGCTCTTCTTGTCAGAAGCTGACAAGGACAGGACAGACTCCACAAATGAATTCATGGTTGGGTTTAGTTATCAGAGATCACTTGACTTCAAACTATGTTTTTCCGTCTATGTGTGGTTGACCATATACGGAAAAATTTCATAATAATCCGGCTCGAAGGACCATGTTTTAGCGTGGACTGTATCTTTAAGGGTTATTTGTTGCTTTATAGTGAAACACTGTAAGTTTAAACCACAATAGCTATTTATTTTCTATTTTTGCACGGAATACAATGCTTGCACACATAAATCGTAAACGTCAAGAAGACAATCAACAACAAAAGAATAAATTTAGTACAAATGAAATGGCTGTATTGCCAGTTAATAGTGTAGGATTCCTACATGCTCCCGGCCTCAGGACAAGAACATAGAGTTTACATAAAAAAGGACATCTAGTCTAACACGAAACATGGAACTTTTATTATAAAACAAGTAAAATAGTCCTTATTCAAGGGCACGTCACTTACAAATGTTTACAAAAACAATACCATGAAATAGAGCCTAACTAAATACCTACTTCTTAATTGGCTTAACTAAAGACTTACCTATTTATTAGCTAAGTACAATCAATGGGGAGCAAGCATATTTTACCTACTGCCCTTCTATGTGTTTTTCCATTTGAAGTTCTCAACTCTGCAGTTCTGACTCTGTTATCAGAACCTGGAAATACATTTACAACTCGAGCCATCGGCCAATGAAGGGGTGGAGAGTTATCCTCCTTTAAAATTACTAAAGACCCAACTTTAATATTGTCTGAACTATTTCTCCATTTGGGTCTGCATTGAAGAACATTGAGATAGTGCTTACTCCATATTTTCCAGAAACTCTGAAACATATTACAACAAATATTCCAAAAATTCAACCTATTTATAGGCGCGTCTATTACATTCTTGTCTGGAAACGCGTTCAAAGCACAGCCAATTAGGAAATGTCCTGGAGTAAGATAAGAGTAGTCATTAATGTCGGTAGACAGAGGAGTTAAAGGCCTACTATTTAGAATTGACTCTATTTGACATAATACAGTACATAGTTCCTCAAAAGTTAACAAGGCTTTTTGAGTAACTCTTCTAAGATGAAATTTGGTGCTCTTTACTGCAGCCTCCCATAAACCCCCGAAGACAGGCGAGTAGCTGGGTATGAAGTGGAAGTTGATACCTTGCTCAGCTGTTTTTGACTGCACCTGTCGTCGGTGGTCTGCAGAATTCTGCATTTTGTAGAGCTCATCCAATTGATTCCTCGCCCCCTTGAAATTGGAGGCATTGTCGCAGTAGACATCACTAGGCAAACCACGACGCGATACAAAACGCTTTAAACAGGCTAAAAATGCCGCAGTCGTTAAATTTGAGGCAACTTCGAGATGCACTGCCTTCGTCGTAAAACACACGAAGACACAGATGTATCCCTTTGACACTACGGCTCGCCTGATACGCGACTGTTTAATAGAGATCGGCCCAGCGAAATCTACGCCTACTTTTTGAAATGTTCTGCTTATATTCACTCTATCTGGGGGCAAGGAACCCATTAGCTGATTAGCAACTTGAGCCTTAAGTCTAAAGCAAATAATGCATGAATGGATGATTTTTTTAATCTCCTTTATACCATTGATAAGCCAGAATCGCTGATTAAGTGAAGACAAAATAAGTTTTTGACCTGCGTGTAGATTTTTCACATGTTCATTAGTAACAATCAATTTTGTAACTTGTGATTTGTTGGGCAAGATTACAGGGTGTTTTTGGGAGTTAGGTATTGTGGCACTATCTAAACGACCACCTACTCTCAACATACCATTACCATCTATAAAAGGATTAAGTGGTTTTAGGTTGCCTGTGACAGGTTTATTTTGACTTAATAAATTTATTTCGTTTGAGAAGTGATTCTGCTGCTCATACTTGACAATCAATAACAAAGAATCATATAACTCAGCGCTAGTTAAATAATTAAGTTTGTTTTTTGTTGACCGTGGGTTCAAATAATTACAAAAACGACGCACATAGGTAAATACACGTTGCATTTTAGTAATAGTAGAGAATTTGTTTAAAAACTCTAGATTTAGAGAATTAACATTATCCACACTACACACCATAGCACTCGAGCATGGGAGTCCAGCATTACCAGTCTTCAACTCAGGTAAATCTTTTATTATTTTAATATTTGTTTCAGGTGTAGTATACTTACTGTTATGCAAGTAACTTGGGCCCTGCCACCATAGCATGTTTTGTTCGAGCTCGCCAGGCTGCACACCGCGGCTTAGACAATCTGCAGGGTTATCGCCTGTCCTTACATAATACCATGAAAAGTTTTCAGTGTATTCGGAAACCATCTTTACCCTGTTCGCTACATAGGTATTTAATTTGGTAATATCTATTTTCAGCCACGCCAGTACTATTTGCGAGTCTGAGAAAAGAAGTACGTCCTTAAATTGCAATTTGAGAGATAATAATGAATGTACTCTGTGGACAAGTTTTGCTAGCAATAGTACTGCATTTAGCTCTAGTCTGGGCGTGGTAAGTTTTTGGCTCAGTGGGGCCAGCCTAGATTTTGAACAGAGTAAAGTGACTTTGACATTACCTGTTTGGTCGACTTCTCGAAGATATAAACAGCAGCCATATGCTGTATTACTGGCATCTGCATACCCTACCAGTTGAGTTGTAATAGGGTCTGGTAAGGTGACATTCCTAATAATGCGTATTGAAGACATAATGAGAAGACTATTGTAAAATTCTAGCCAAGTGTTTTTTAGATCGTCAGGTAATGAAGAGTCCCAGTTAATATGGTCTGCCCACATTTTTTGTATAATAATTTTGGCAGACACTGTGACCGGACCAGCTAGACCTTTCCAGTTGCTTTACGGAGCTGCACTGGACCACAGTAGTAAGTTGATGGATTGGATGAGGAGGATGGAAGAGCTGAAGATGTGTCCATGTGCAGTTGAGAAGGAGAAGGTGAAGCAAATGTTACTGTCTTCAGAATGCCCTTTATCTTCTCAGTCTGCACACCCATCTCTTCCCTGACAATTGACCTTACCACCTCCGTGATCTTGTCTGACTGCACCTCTATGTGATGCATGGTGACTAATTCAGAACCTGAACTGATGTGCACTCCCCTGTGCAGGGCCTGGATTTGTGCTCCATGCAGGTCCCGCTCTAGTTTGGGGATGACTGCCCCACCAGCTCCGTCATCTTCTTCGCCGCTGAAGAGTAGGTCTCTGAGCCTAGACCCTGCAGCTTGCCGCAAAGTGCCACTAAGGCAAGTGAGACGTTGGTCAAAGTGCCATTTTCAGTGATGACGTTGGCCTTTATTAAAGCCTTCCCTTTAACCTCTGGAGCCATGATGGATCCATTCACCGCCGCCATCACAAAAGGCTCCGACTGCTCCAAAAGGTCAGAAAGTGTGGCATTGATCATTCTTCTTTTCTCCTTTGGGGTGCTGAGCATGACGGAGGTCTCCAAGTTCAAGTACTTGGCCACATTGATCAGCTCGGTGTCGGAGTCCCTAAGGAGCGCAGGGAAGATAGTGTGTGTCATGATCACCGGCAACGACACCCCAGGAAACAGCTTGCTCCTCAGACTCCCCATGACCCCTTGGCCTAGGATCACTGCGGCAGTGGCAGGAGCAAAAGCTTGCGACAGTCTCGCAAGAGTTATGACGGAAGGCCCTAATGTTCCTGTGCTGGCCTTAGGGGATGTGCTAATACCATACTGGCTGCACTTTCTGGCTATGACGTCCTTGATCAGAGGATCACACTTGATTAGGATCTTCGCTACATTGTTGCCCCTAGTGACGAACAGATTCAGGAGGAAGGCCAAATCCGTTCTGGGATCAGGCCCATCGCTGATTTCCAGCGTGACATCTCCCACTTTTATTTGCTTGTAGCTGGGAGTGCCGGTGCTCTGTCCCCTTCTCATAAACTCCGAGATGATCTTGAGTGGGTCGAAGCCTTGGTAGGCCACGGCCTCTCTCATCCCCGGAAGAGTGTTCCACTCTTCCAGGGTCAACGTCAGAGCATACACATCCTTCGTTAGCTTGTCGGGGTCACCGATGGCCGAAAACAAGCTCTTCTTGTCAGAAGCTGACAAGGACAGGACAGACTCCACAAATGAATTCATGGTTGGGTTTAGTTATCAGAGATCACTTGACTTCAAACTATGTTTTTCCGTCTATGTGTGGTTGACCATATACGGAAAAATTTCATAATAATCCGGCTCGAAGGACCATGTTTTAGCGTGGACTGTATCTTTAAGGGTTATTTGTTGCTTTATAGTGAAACACTGTAAGTTTAAACCACAATAGCTATTTATTTTCTATTTTTGCACGGAATACAATGCTTGCACACATAAATCGTAAACGTCAAGAAGACAATCAACAACAAAAGAATAAATTTAGTACAAATGAAATGGCTGTATTGCCAGTTAATAGTGTAGGATTCCTACATGCTCCCGGCCTCAGGACAAGAACATAGAGTTTACATAAAAAAGGACATCTAGTCTAACACGAAACATGGAACTTTTATTATAAAACAAGTAAAATAGTCCTTATTCAAGGGCACGTCACTTACAAATGTTTACAAAAACAATACCATGAAATAGAGCCTAACTAAATACCTACTTCTTAATTGGCTTAACTAAAGACTTACCTATTTATTAGCTAAGTACAATCAATGGGGAGCAAGCATATTTTACCTACTGCCCTTCTATGTGTTTTTCCATTTGAAGTTCTCAACTCTGCAGTTCTGACTCTGTTATCAGAACCTGGAAATACATTTACAACTCGAGCCATCGGCCAATGAAGGGGTGGAGAGTTATCCTCCTTTAAAATTACTAAAGACCCTACTTTAATATTGTCTGAACTATTTCTCCATTTGGGTCTGCATTGAAGAACATTGAGATAGTGCTTACTCCATATTTTCCAGAAACTCTGAAACATATTACAACAAATATTCCAAAAATTCAACCTATTTATAGGCGCGTCTATTACATTCTTGTCTGGAAACGCGTTCAAAGCACAGCCAATTAGGAAATGTCCTGGAGTAAGATAAGAGTAGTCATTAATGTCGGTAGACAGAGGAGTTAAAGGCCTACTATTTAGAATTGACTCTATTTGACATAATACAGTACATAGTTCCTCAAAAGTTAACAAGGCTTTTTGAGTAACTCTTCTAAGATGAAATTTGGTGCTCTTTACTGCAGCCTCCCATAAACCCCCGAAGACAGGCGAGTAGCTGGGTATGAAGTGGAAGTTGATACCTTGCTCAGCTGTTTTTGACTGCACCTGTCGTCGGTGGTCTGCAGAATTCTGCATTTTGTAGAGCTCATCCAATTGATTCCTCGCCCCCTTGAAATTGGAGGCATTGTCGCAGTAGACATCACTAGGCAAACCACGACGCGATACAAAACGCTTTAAACAGGCTAAAAATGCCGCAGTCGTTAAATTTGAGGCAACTTCGAGATGCACTGCCTTCGTCGTAAAACACACGAAGACACAGATGTATCCCTTTGACACTACGGCTCGCCTGATACGCGACTGTTTAATAGAGATCGGCCCAGCGAAATCTACGCCTACTTTTTGAAATGTTCTGCTTATATTCACTCTATCTGGGGGCAAGGAACCCATTAGCTGATTAGCAACTTGAGCCTTAAGTCTAAAGCAAATAATGCATGAATGGATGATTTTTTTAATCTCCTTTATACCATTGATAAGCCAGAATCGCTGATTAAGTGAAGACAAAATAAGTTTTTGACCTGCGTGTAGATTTTTCACATGTTCATTAGTAACAATCAATTTTGTAACTTGTGATTTGTTGGGCAAGATTACAGGGTGTTTTTGGGAGTTAGGTATTGTGGCACTATCTAAACGACCACCTACTCTCAACATACCATTACCATCTATAAAAGGATTAAGTGGTTTTAGGTTGCCTGTGACAGGTTTATTTTGACTTAATAAATTTATTTCGTTTGAGAAGTGATTCTGCTGCTCATACTTGACAATCAATAACAAAGAATCATTTAACTCAGCGCTAGTTAAATAATTAAGTTTGTTTTTTGTTGACCGTGGGTTCAAATAATTACAAAAACGACGCACATAGGTAAATACACGTTGCATTTTAGTAATAGTAGAGAATTTGTTTAAAAACTCTAGATTTAGAGAATTAACATTATCCACACTACACACCATAGCACTCGAGCATGGGAGTCCAGCATTACCAGTCTTCAACTCAGGTAAATCTTTTATTATTTTAATATTTGTTTCAGGTGTAGTATACTTACTGTTATGCAAGTAACTTGGGCCCTGCCACCATAGCATGTTTTGTTCGAGCTCGCCAGGCTGCACACCGCGGCTTAGACAATCTGCAGGGTTATCGCCTGTCCTTACATAATACCATGAAAAGTTTTCAGTGTATTCGGAAACCATCTTTACCCTGTTCGCTACATAGGTATTTAATTTGGTAATATCTATTTTCAGCCACGCCAGTACTATTTGCGAGTCTGAGAAAAGAAGTACGTCCTTAAATTGCAATTTGAGAGATAATAATGAATGTACTCTGTGGACAAGTTTTGCTAGCAATAGTACTGCATTTAGCTCTAGTCTGGGCGTGGTAAGTTTTTGGCTCAGTGGGGCCAGCCTAGATTTTGAACAGAGTAAAGTGACTTTGACATTACCTGTTTGGTCGACTTCTCGAAGATATAAACAGCAGCCATATGCTGTATTACTGGCATCTGCATACCCTACCAGTTGAGTTGTAATAGGGTCTGGTAAGGTGACATTCCTAATAATGCGTATTGAAGACATAATGAGAAGACTATTGTAAAATTCTAGCCAAGTGTTTTTTAGATCGTCAGGTAATGAAGAGTCCCAGTTAATATGGTCTGCCCACATTTTTTGTATAATAATTTTGGCAGACACTGTGACCGGACCAGCTAGACCTTTCCAGTTGCTTTACGGAGCTGCACTGGACCACAGTAGTAAGTTGATGGATTGGATGAGGAGGATGGAAGAGCTGAAGATGTGTCCATGTGCAGTTGAGAAGGAGAAGGTGAAGCAAATGTTACTGTCTTCAGAATGCCCTTTATCTTCTCAGTCTGCACACCCATCTCTTCCCTGACAATTGACCTTACCACCTCCGTGATCTTGTCTGACTGCACCTCTATGTGATGCATGGTGACTAATTCAGAACCTGAACTGATGTGCACTCCCCTGTGCAGGGCCTGGATTTGTGCTCCATGCAGGTCCCGCTCTAGTTTGGGGATGACTGCCCCACCAGCTCCGTCATCTTCTTCGCCGCTGAAGAGTAGGTCTCTGAGCCTAGACCCTGCAGCTTGCCGCAAAGTGCCACTAAGGCAAGTGAGACGTTGGTCAAAGTGCCATTTTCAGTGATGACGTTGGCCTTTATTAAAGCCTTCCCTTTAACCTCTGGAGCCATGATGGATCCATTCACCGCCGCCATCACAAAAGGCTCCGACTGCTCCAAAAGGTCAGAAAGTGTGGCATTGATCATTCTTCTTTTCTCCTTTGGGGTGCTGAGCATGACGGAGGTCTCCAAGTTCAAGTACTTGGCCACATTGATCAGCTCGGTGTCGGAGTCCCTAAGGAGCGCAGGGAAGATAGTGTGTGTCATGATCACCGGCAACGACACCCCAGGAAACAGCTTGCTCCTCAGACTCCCCATGACCCCTTGGCCTAGGATCACTGCGGCAGTGGCAGGAGCAAAAGCTTGCGACAGTCTCGCAAGAGTTATGACGGAAGGCCCTAATGTTCCTGTGCTGGCCTTAGGGGATGTGCTAATACCATACTGGCTGCACTTTCTGGCTATGACGTCCTTGATCAGAGGATCACACTTGATTAGGATCTTCGCTACATTGTTGCCCCTAGTGACGAACAGATTCAGGAGGAAGGCCAAATCCGTTCTGGGATCAGGCCCATCGCTGATTTCCAGCGTGACATCTCCCACTTTTATTTGCTTGTAGCTGGGAGTGCCGGTGCTCTGTCCCCTTCTCATAAACTCCGAGATGATCTTGAGTGGGTCGAAGCCTTGGTAGGCCACGGCCTCTCTCATCCCCGGAAGAGTGTTCCACTCTTCCAGGGTCAACGTCAGAGCATACACATCCTTCGTTAGCTTGTCGGGGTCACCGATGGCCGAAAACAAGCTCTTCTTGTCAGAAGCTGACAAGGACAGGACAGACTCCACAAATGAATTCATGGTTGGGTTTAGTTATCAGAGATCACTTGACTTCAAACTATGTTTTTCCGTCTATGTGTGGTTGACCATATACGGAAAAATTTCATAATAATCCGGCTCGAAGGACCATGTTTTAGCGTGGACTGTATCTTTAAGGGTTATTTGTTGCTTTATAGTGAAACACTGTAAGTTTAAACCACAATAGCTATTTATTTTCTATTTTTGCACGGAATACAATGCTTGCACACATAAATCGTAAACGTCAAGAAGACAATCAACAACAAAAGAATAAATTTAGTACAAATGAAATGGCTGTATTGCCAGTTAATAGTGTAGGATTCCTACATGCTCCCGGCCTCAGGACAAGAACATAGAGTTTACATAAAAAAGGACATCTAGTCTAACACGAAACATGGAACTTTTATTATAAAACAAGTAAAATAGTCCTTATTCAAGGGCACGTCACTTACAAATGTTTACAAAAACAATACCATGAAATAGAGCCTAACTAAATACCTACTTCTTAATTGGCTTAACTAAAGACTTACCTATTTATTAGCTAAGTACAATCAATGGGGAGCAAGCATATTTTACCTACTGCCCTTCTATGTGTTTTTCCATTTGAAGTTCTCAACTCTGCAGTTCTGACTCTGTTATCAGAACCTGGAAATACATTTACAACTCGAGCCATCGGCCAATGAAGGGGTGGAGAGTTATCCTCCTTTAAAATTACTAAAGACCCTACTTTAATATTGTCTGAACTATTTCTCCATTTGGGTCTGCATTGAAGAACATTGAGATAGTGCTTACTCCATATTTTCCAGAAACTCTGAAACATATTACAACAAATATTCCAAAAATTCAACCTATTTATAGGCGCGTCTATTACATTCTTGTCTGGAAACGCGTTCAAAGCACAGCCAATTAGGAAATGTCCTGGAGTAAGATAAGAGTAGTCATTAATGTCGGTAGACAGAGGAGTTAAAGGCCTACTATTTAGAATTGACTCTATTTGACATAATACAGTACATAGTTCCTCAAAAGTTAACAAGGCTTTTTGAGTAACTCTTCTAAGATGAAATTTGGTGCTCTTTACTGCAGCCTCCCATAAACCCCCGAAGACAGGCGAGTAGCTGGGTATGAAGTGGAAGTTGATACCTTGCTCAGCTGTTTTTGACTGCACCTGTCGTCGGTGGTCTGCAGAATTCTGCATTTTGTAGAGCTCATCCAATTGATTCCTCGCCCCCTTGAAATTGGAGGCATTGTCGCAGTAGACATCACTAGGCAAACCACGACGCGATACAAAACGCTTTAAACAGGCTAAAAATGCCGCAGTCGTTAAATTTGAGGCAACTTCGAGATGCACTGCCTTCGTCGCAAAACACACGAAGACACAGATGTATCCCTTTGACACTACGGCTCGCCTGATACGCGACTGTTTAATAGAGATCGGCCCAGCGAAATCTACGCCTACTTTTTGAAATGTTCTGCTTATATTCACTCTATCTGGGGGCAAGGAACCCATTAGCTGATTAGCAACTTGAGCCTTAAGTCTAAAGCAAATAATGCATGAATGGATGATTTTTTTAATCTCCTTTATACCATTGATAAGCCAGAATCGCTGATTAAGTGAAGACAAAATAAGTTTTTGACCTGCGTGTAGATTTTTCACATGTTCATTAGTAACAATCAATTTTGTAACTTGTGATTTGTTGGGCAAGATTACAGGGTGTTTTTGGGAGTTAGGTATTGTGGCACTATCTAAACGACCACCTACTCTCAACATACCATTACCATCTATAAAAGGATTAAGTGGTTTTAGGTTGCCTGTGACAGGTTTATTTTGACTTAATAAATTTATTTCGTTTGAGAAGTGATTCTGCTGCTCATACTTGACAATCAATAACAAAGAATCATTTAACTCAGCGCTAGTTAAATAATTAAGTTTGTTTTTTGTTGACCGTGGGTTCAAATAATTACAAAAACGACGCACATAGGTAAATACACGTTGCATTTTAGTAATAGTAGAGAATTTGTTTAAAAACTCTAGATTTAGAGAATTAACATTATCCACACTACACACCATAGCACTCGAGCATGGGAGTCCAGCATTACCAGTCTTCAACTCAGGTAAATCTTTTATTATTTTAATATTTGTTTCAGGTGTAGTATACTTACTGTTATGCAAGTAACTTGGGCCCTGCCACCATAGCATGTTTTGTTCGAGCTCGCCAGGCTGCACACCGCGGCTTAGACAATCTGCAGGGTTATCGCCTGTCCTTACATAATACCATGAAAAGTTTTCAGTGTATTCGGAAACCATCTTTACCCTGTTCGCTACATAGGTATTTAATTTGGTAATATCTATTTTCAGCCACGCCAGTACTATTTGCGAGTCTGAGAAAAGAAGTACGTCCTTAAATTGCAATTTGAGAGATAATAATGAATGTACTCTGTGGACAAGTTTTGCTAGCAATAGTACTGCATTTAGCTCTAGTCTGGGCGTGGTAAGTTTTTGGCTCAGTGGGGCCAGCCTAGATTTTGAACAGAGTAAAGTGACTTTGACATTACCTGTTTGGTCGACTTCTCGAAGATATAAACAGCAGCCATATGCTGTATTACTGGCATCTGCATACCCTACCAGTTGAGTTGTAATAGGGTCTGGTAAGGTGACATTCCTAATAATGCGTATTGAAGACATAATGAGAAGACTATTGTAAAATTCTAGCCAAGTGTTTTTTAGATCGTCAGGTAATGAAGAGTCCCAGTTAATATGGTCTGCCCACATTTTTTGTATAATAATTTTGGCAGACACTGTGACCGGACCAGCTAGACCTAATGGATCGTAAAACCGAGCGACATAACTGAGAATTTCGCGTTTTGTGAGTGGCGTAATGTTCTCTTGACTTGGACTCGAAATTTTAAATGTGTCTGTCTTCGTATTGTATGTGACACCTAATGTCTTTAAGTAGTAATTTTCTTTTTGTATGTCAAAGTCATCAAAGTGTTGTTTTTCTTTAGGTATGTCCTGTAAGATCTCAGCAGCATTTGAAGACCATTTATGAGCCTGGAATCCACCCAGAGACAAGAGCCTTATCAATTGGTCTTTCATACGAGATAGAGACTCTAAAGAGTTGCTGGAGACTAAAATGTCATCACAGTATGTTTGGTTTTTCAGAATGAAAGATGCTGCAGGAAACTCGGTCATGTACCTACTCGCTAGTTCTATGAGACATCTAGTAGCCAGAAATGTTGAACACTTGAATCCATACGTGACTGTATTAAGTTCTATACACTTTATGCTTTCGCTTGGTGACTTCCGCCACAAAATAAGTTGAAGTGGGCGGTGTTTTGGATCTAAAAGAACATTTCTGAACATTTGTTTTAAATCTGTGCTGAAAACATAGGCACCTAGTCGAAATAGTAATAAAATGTCAAACAGTTCTTTTTGGACTGTTGGACCGTTCAATAATAAATCATTGAGAGATCTTCGCAGACTTGTTAACATTGATGCATCGAATACTACTCTACACTTGGTGGTTTTTTTGTCCGGCCGTAATACAGCGTGATGCGGCAAAAAATATATTGGGTCACTAGTGAGGTTATATTTATCAATATCAGAATATGTGCCATGACCTAAAGCAATATATTCGTCAATAAAAGATTTATATTGGTTATACAAATCAGAATCTTTTTGTAGCCTTTTTTCTAAGCTCTGAAACCTTTTTAAAGCTAGATGAAGTGAATCACCAAGCATTTCATTAACTTCACTGAGCGGCACTTTTAAGGGTAAACTAACCTGAAACTGATTCTTATTAAATTTAACAGTTTCCTGAAAATGTTTTTCAGTTTGCTCAAACTCTGGTATTTTTTCTGGGAAGATTTCAGGCACTGATTCAGATCTCCAAAAACCTTTGATAGTCTCATTTATATCATTGTTACAAGATTGACAAAACAACGAAATTGATAATTTTTGCGCTTGTTGATTGTTACATAAATTAAGAATAGTACCTGCAACTACTACACCAAACCTTGTGTTTAAAAGATATGGAGTTGCAGACTGGTGCTCAGGCTTGACTGGACTACATGGTGCTGATGGCTCGTTCTTGTGTTGTTCAGACTGGGGTAGCAATGCCTGAAAGAATACATCAGCGGCCATGAGTATTTGTATATTGCTGGGCGTGTCAAACTTGACATCAGCAAGTGATAATTGAGAGGGTATTTTAATTGCTCTCATATTAATTTGGGTTTGTGGAATCTTAGATGTTATTTGCTCAATTACATAGCAATTTATTGACATCTGATAAGAAGACACCACTGATTGGACATCCAACTGTACTCTCTCTTTAATTGTGCTTGAAGCATTCCCAATGCCGATCACCCTTGCGCTAGTTACCTTTGGCTTAAGGCCCAGCCGCCTTACCAAGTCAGCAGTTACAAAAGAATTTTGAGACCCGCTATCAAGCAGGGCCTTGGCTCGCATCTCCGTTCCATCTGCTGCTATAAGTTTTACCTGTACAGTAGGCAACAAGACTTGTGTGTTAGAGGCCCCTGATACCATTGACACAGTGGACTGCACATGCTCATCTTCATGCAATAATGTGTTATGCTTACCCTTACATGTATCACACTTAAAATAAAAGCGGCATTTCTTAGCATGTTTGTTTAGGCATAAATTGCACAGCTGATTGTCCACGGAGAATTTAGAGGTAATGAATGAATTGGATGAGCTCTACAAAATGCAGAATTCTGCAGACCACCGACGACAGGTGCAGTCAAAAACAGCTGAGCAAGGTATCAACTTCCACTTCATACCCAGCTACTCGCCTGTCTTCGGGGGTTTATGGGAGGCTGCAGTAAAGAGCACCAAATTTCATCTTAGAAGAGTTACTCAAAAAGCCTTGTTAACTTTTGAGGAACTATGTACTGTATTATGTCAAATAGAGTCAATTCTAAATAGTAGGCCTTTAACTCCTCTGTCTACCGACATTAATGACTACTCTTATCTTACTCCAGGACATTTCCTAATTGGCTGTGCTTTGAACGCGTTTCCAGACAAGAATGTAATAGACGCGCCTATAAATAGGTTGAATTTTTGGAATATTTGTTGTAATATGTTTCAGAGTTTCTGGAAAATATGGAGTAAGCACTATCTCAATGTTCTTCAATGCAGACCCAAATGGAGAAATAGTTCAGACAATATTAAAGTAGGGTCTTTAGTAATTTTAAAGGAGGATAACTCTCCACCCCTTCATTGGCCGATGGCTCGAGTTGTAAATGTATTTCCAGGTTCTGATAACAGAGTCAGAACTGCAGAGTTGAGAACTTCAAATGGAAAAACACATAGAAGGGCAGTAGGTAAAATATGCTTGCTCCCCATTGATTGTACTTAGCTAATAAATAGGTAAGTCTTTAGTTAAGCCAATTAAGAAGTAGGTATTTAGTTAGGCTCTATTTCATGGTATTGTTTTTGTAAACATTTGTAAGTGACGTGCCCTTGAATAAGGACTATTTTACTTGTTTTATAATAAAAGTTCCATGTTTCGTGTTAGACTAGATGTCCTTTTTTATGTAAACTCTATGTTCTTGTCCTGAGGCCGGGAGCATGTAGGAATCCTACACTATTAACTGGCAATACAGCCATTTCATTTGTACTAAATTTATTCTTTTGTTGTTGATTGTCTTCTTGACGTTTACGATTTATGTGTGCAAGCATTGTATTCCGTGCAAAAATAGAAAATAAATAGCTATTGTGGTTTAAACTTACAGTGTTTCACTATAAAGCAACAAATAACCCTTAAAGATACAGTCCACGCTAAAACAGCTTACTTGATTTGCAACCTATAACAACCTTGTTATAGGTTGCAAATCAAGTAAGCTGTTTACATGATCATTTATTATCTTATATTTATTATCATATCTTTCTTTTAGGATATTCAGTGCTTCAGAATAGCTTTCTCCTACTAAAGGTAAGTTCATTATAAGGTTATAATGAACTTACCTTTAGTAGGAGATTTAGCGTGGACTGTATCTTTAAGGGTTATTTGTTGCTTTATAGTGAAACACTGTAAGTTTAAACCACAATAGCTATTTATTTTCTATTTTTGTCACTATAAATTTCGGATCGTTGGGACCATGTTACTTGTTGTTTACGATTTATGTGTGCAAGCATTGTATTCCGTGCAAAAATAGAAAATAAATAGCTATTGTGGTTTAAACTTACAGTGTTTCACTATAAAGCAACAAATAACCCTTAAAGATACAGTCCACGCTAAAACATAAAATACGAAGACAGACACATTTAAAATTTCGAGTCCAAGTCAAGAGAACATTACGCCACTCACAAAACGCGAAATTCTCAGTTATGTCGCTCGGTTTTACTATCCATTAGGTCTAGCTGGTCCGGTCACAGTGTCTGCCAAAATTATTATACAAAAAATGTGGGCAGACCATATTAACTGGGACTCTTCATTACCTGACGATCTAAAAAACACTTGGCTAGAATTTTACAATAGTCTTCTCATTATGTCTCCAATACGCATTATTAGGAATGTCACCTTACCAGACCCTATTACAACTCAACTGGTAGGGTATGCAGATGCCAGTAATAGAGCATATGGCTGCTGTTTATATCTTCGAGAAGTCGACCAAACAGGTAATGTGAAAGTCACTTTACTCTGTTCAAAATCTAGGCTGGCCCCACTGAGCCAAAAACTTACCACGCCCAGACTAGAGCTAAATGCAGTACTATTGCTAGCAAAACTTGTCCACAGAGTACATTCATTATTATCTCTCAAATTGCAATTTAAGGACGTACTTCTTTTCTCAGACTCGCAAATAGTACTGGCGTGGCTGAAAATAGATATTACCAAATTAAATACCTATGTAGCGAACAGGGTAAAGATGGTTTCCGAATACACTGAAAATTTTCATGGTATTATGTAAGGACAGGCGATAACCCTGCAGATTGTCTAAGCCGCGGTGTGCAGCCTGGCGAGCTCGAACAAAACATGCTATGGTGGCAGGGCCCAAGTTACTTGCATAACAGTAAGTATACTACACCTGAAACAAATATTAAAATAATAAAAGAATTACCTGAGTTGAAGACTGGTAATGCTGGACTCCCATGCTCGAGTGTTATGGTGTGTAGTGTGGATAATGTTAATTCTCTAAATCTAGAGTTTTTAAACAAATTCTCTACTATTACTAAAATGCAACGTGTATTTACCTATGTGCGTCGTTTTTGTAATAATTTGAACCCACGGTCAACAAAAAACAAACTTAATTATTTAACTAGCGCTGAGTTAAATGATTCTTTGTTATTGATTGTCAAGTATGAGCAGCAGAATCACTTCTCAAACGAAATAAATTTATTAAGGTAAAATAAACCTGTCACAGGCAACCTAAAACCACTTAATCCTTTTATAGATGGTAATGGTATGTTGAGAGTAGGTGGTCGTTTAGATAGTGCCACAATACCTAACTCCCAAAAACACCCTGTAATCTTGCCCAACAAATCACAAGTTACAAAATTGATTGTTAATAATGAACATGTGAAAAATCTACACTCAGGTCAAAAACTGTTTTTGTCTTCACTTAATCAGCGATTCTGGCTTATCAATGGTATAAAGGAGATTAAAAAAATCATCCATTCATGCATTATTTGCTTTAGACTTAAGGCTCAAGTTGCTAATCAGCTAATGGGTTCCTTGCCCCCAGATAGAGTGAATATAAGCAGAACATTTCAAAAAGTAGGCGTAGATTTCGCTAGGCCGATCTCTATTAAACAGTCGCGCATCAGGCGAGCCGTAGTGTCAAAGGGATGCATCTGTGTCTTCGTCTGTTTTACGACGAAGGCAGTGCATCTCGAGGTTGCCTCAAATTTAACGACTGCGGCATTTTTAGCCTGTTTAAAGCGTTTTGTATCGCGTCGTGGTTTGCCTAGTGATGTCTACTGCGACAATGCCTCCAATTTCAAGGGGGCGAGGAATCAATTGGATGAACTCTACAAAATGCAGAATTCTGCAGACCACCGATGACAGGTGCAGTCACAAACAGCTGAGCAAGGTATCAACTTCCACTTCATACCCAGCTACTCGCCTATCTTCGGGGGTTTATGGGAGGCTGCAGTAAAGAGCACCAAATTTCATCTAAGAAGAGTTACTCAAAAAGCCTTGTTAACTTTTGAGGAACTATGTACTGTATTATGTCAAATAGAGTCAATTCTAAATAGTAGGCCTTTAACTCCTCTGTCTACCGACATTAATGACTACTCTTATCTTACTCCAGGACATTTCCTAATTGGTTGTGCATTGAACGCGTTTCCAGACAAGAATGTAGTAGACGCGCCTATAAATAGGTTGAATTTTTGGAATATTTGTTGTAATATGTTTCAGAGTTTCTGGAAAATGTGGAGTAAGCACTATCTCAATGTTCTTCAATGCAGACCCAAATGGAGAAATAGTTCAGACAATATTAAAGTAGGGTCTTTAGTAATTTTAAAGGAGGATAACTCTCCACCCCTTCATTGGCCGATGGCTCGAGTTGTAAATGTATTTCCAGGTTCTGATAACAGAGTCAGAACTGCAGAGTTGAGAACTTCAAATGGAAAAACACATAGAAGGGCAGTAGGTAAAATATGCTTGCTCCCCATTGATTATTCTTAGCTAATAAATAGGTAAGTCTTTAGTTAAGCCAATTAAGAAGTAGGTATTTAGTTAGGCTCTATTTCATGGTATTGTTTTTGTAAACATTTGTAAGTGACGTGCCCTTGAATAAGGACTATTTTACTTGTTTTATAACAAAAGTTCCATGTTTCGTGTTAGACTAGATGTCCTTTTTTATGTAAACTCTATGTTCTTGTTCTGAGGCCGGGAGCATGTAGGAATCCTACACTATTAACTGGCAATACAGCCATTTCATTTGTACTAAATTTATTCTTTTGTTGTTGATTGTCTTCTTGACGTTTACGATTTATGTGTGCAAGCATTGTATTCCGTGCAAAAATAGAAAATAAATAGCTATTGTGGTTTAAACTTACAGTGTTTCACTATAAAGCAACAAATAACCCTTAAAGATACAGTCCACGCTAAAACATGGTCCTTCGAGCCGGAGAGAGCAATTAAAATACCCTCTCAATTTAAGCATTGTATTCCGTGCAAAAATAGAAAATAAATAGCTATTGTGGTTTAAACTTACAGTGTTTCACTATAAAGCAACAAATAACCCTTAAAGATACAGTCCACGCTAAAACATAAAATACGAAGACAGACACATTTAAAGAGAGAGTACAGTTGGATGTCCAATCAGTGGTGTCTTCTTATCAGATGTCAATAAATTGCTATGTAATTGAGCAAATAACATCTAAGATTCCACAAACCCAAATTAATATGAGAGCAATTAAAATACCCTCTCAATTTAAGCATTGTATTCCGTGCAAAAATAGAAAATAAATAGCTATTGTGGTTTAAACTTACAGTGTTTCACTATAAAGCAACAAATAACCCTTAAAGATACAGTCCACGCTAAAACATGTAAAAAAAAAAAAAAATTTTTTAAAAACAAACTTAATTATTTAACTAGCGCTGAGTTAAATGATTCTTTGTTATTGATTGTCAAGTATGAGCAGCAGAATCACTTCTCAAACGAAATAAATTTATTAAGTCAAAATAAACCTGTCACAGGCAACCTAAAACCACTTAATCCTTTTATAGATGGTAATGGTATGTTGAGAGTAGGTGGTCGTTTAGATAGTGCCACAATACCTAACTCCCAAAAACACCCTGTAATCTTGCCCAACAAATCACAAGTTACAAAATTGATTGTTACTAATGAACATGTGAAAAATCTACACGCAGGTCAAAAACTTATTTTGTCTTCACTTAATCAGCGATTCTGGCTTATCAATGGTATAAAGGAGATTAAAAAAATCATCCATTCATGCATTATTTGCTTTAGACTTAAGGCTCAAGTTGCTAATCAGCTAATGGGTTCCTTGCCCCCAGATAGAGTGAATATAAGCAGAACATTTCAAAAAGTAGGCGTAGATTTCGCTGGGCCGATCTCTATTAAACAGTCGCGTATCAGGCGAGCCGTAGTGTCAAAGGGATACATCTGTGTCTTCGTGTGTTTTACGACGAAGGCAGTGCATCTCGAAGTTGCCTCAAATTTAACGACTGCGGCATTTTTAGCCTGTTTAAAGCGTTTTGTATCGCGTCGTGGTTTGCCTAGTGATGTCTACTGCGACAATGCCTCCAATTTCAAGGGGGCGAGGAATCAATTGGATGAGCTCTACAAAATGCAGAATTCTGCAGACCACCGACGACAGGTGCAGTCAAAAACAGCTGAGCAAGGTATCAACTTCCACTTCATACCCAGCTACTCGCCTGTCTTCGGGGGTTTATGGGAGGCTGCAGTAAAGAGCACCAAATTTCATCTTAGAAGAGTTACTCAAAAAGCCTTGTTAACTTTTGAGGAACTATGTACTGTATTATGTCAAATAGAGTCAATTCTAAATAGTAGGCCTTTAACTCCTCTGTCTACCGACATTAATGACTACTCTTATCTTACTCCAGGACATTTCCTAATTGGCTGTGCTTTGAACGCGTTTCCAGACAAGAATGTAATAGACGCGCCTATAAATAGGTTGAATTTTTGGAATATTTGTTGTAATATGTTTCAGAGTTTCTGGAAAATATGGAGTAAGCACTATCTCAATGTTCTTCAATGCAGACCCAAATGGAGAAATAGTTCAGACAATATTAAAGTAGGGTCTTTAGTAATTTTAAAGGAGGATAACTCTCCACCCCTTCATTGGCCGATGGCTCGAGTTGTAAATGTATTTCCAGGTTCTGATAACAGAGTCAGAACTGCAGAGTTGAGAACTTCAAATGGAAAAACACATAGAAGGGCAGTAGGTAAAATATGCTTGCTCCCCATTGATTGTACTTAGCTAATAAATAGGTAAGTCTTTAGTTAAGCCAATTAAGAAGTAGGTATTTAGTTAGGCTCTATTTCATGGTATTGTTTTTGTAAACATTTGTAAGTGACGTGCCCTTGAATAAGGACTATTTTACTTGTTTTATAATAAAAGTTCCATGTTTCGTGTTAGACTAGATGTCCTTTTTTATGTAAACTCTATGTTCTTGTCCTGAGGCCGGGAGCATGTAGGAATCCTACACTATTAACTGGCAATACAGCCATTTCATTTGTACTAAATTTATTCTTTTGTTGTTGATTGTCTTCTTGACGTTTACGATTTATGTGTGCAAGCATTGTATTCCGTGCAAAAATAGAAAATAAATAGCTATTGTGGTTTAAACTTACAGTGTTTCACTATAAAGCAACAAATAACCCTTAAAGATACAGTCCACGCTAAAACAATTACAACAAAGCTCCAGTTTTTTTTATCTACAACGGGTAGAATTGGCCTTCATCTCACCTGGTAAGTGACGATAAGGTCGAAGGTTGAGGCGCGCTTAACCCGGAATCCTCGACCACTGAGGAACTGGCTATATCGACTGTCGGAATACAACATGTTTACATATAAACATCGCGACAGACTTAGATAAGATGGTAGTCTACAAACCGCTACACAACAGAAGCAGATGGAGGGCTGAAAAAATCCAATGGCGTAGCTTGCCTTAGACGGGCCCTGTATCAAAATTAGGGGAGTGGAATGTTTGCCTATAATAATGACAAGTCTGATAGCTGTTCCTGTCCCATGGAAGTCCTAATATTTACTTACCACACACGTACAGGACTACTGTAACCGGCGGTAGTTACGCCCCTGATACAATCTAAACAGAACTAATTGCAAATCTTCTTTAACGACCAATGCATCATTAGCTAAGCAGTCCAGCGCTCAAAGTACGAGCTCGCAAATCTAGACAGCTAGCGAATGCCATTACGGCGACGTGACGTCACGAAATAGATCCTTTCCCGGGCGACAGATTACTTCCGCTCCTCGGGGCGATATCGGGATTGTCCACATTGCCAGGGCTATTACAATTGCAATGCACCTTCGTTCTGGCGACTGAAAACAATGTTACATTTCAGTCTGCGGTCACATATAAAAACTGGATGCTCAATCCCATACTTTAATCGTAGCGGAATCGTGGCAGCTTTGACTTAAATTTATTCATATTTTAAGTATAGGGCTAGTTGACTAAATTTCAAAATCATATTAAAACGATACCTGTTTACCTATTTTATCCTAAAAATACTTTTTTTTTCATTAAATCGACCATTAACAATATTTATTTGCGTTTTTATACTTATTCCGATTTGAATTTACCCTAAAAACACTTAAGACCGCCAAGTTGAGTAAATGGACGTCACGCTGTGCCAAACATCCGTTTCGTTCCGAAGCTTTTCCTATAGAAATGTCACAATGTATGTATGTGTTTTGGCAGAATAGGAATTTATGAAGGACACTTCTTCATTTTGACACTAAGCTCGCACACTACTACAACTAAACCGAAATGAGTAGGTACCAAAACATTTTGCTATGTAAGTAGGGGGTTAAAAATAGTACCTACTTAGGTGCTCTTTTTAACCACAATGCAAACACTAGGGTGTTATAAGTTTGACGTGTCTGTGTGTGTATCTGTTCGTGGTACCCGTAGCTTTTGTACGGATAAATTACTGATTTCAGTGCGGTTTTTTTTATTTAAAATTAGGTTTAAGGTTGCTTCACACGCATCCCTTTCCCACTTGTCAGTGTTAGTGCTCTCAGCGTCAGTGCCACCACCGGCAAATCACGAACGTATTCGTTTTGAAAACAACGTCCATAGAGAATGTATGAAAGAATATTTGGCACTGTGCCGGTACTGTGTCGGAACTGTGACTTCACTGATATATGTGAAGCAACCTTTACTAGCGATGGTTCATTGTTCAGACGTTTTGAGAGCTTTGATTGTGCATCTAGTTTTTATATACAGGGTGGAAAAAAGACCGTGGTTGGAGGAAAAGTACCCTTAATATTGATGATGGCTAATTTTACTGAAAGGAAACATTCCTTTGTTTTCAAAAATAATTAAAACTGAATTTAAAAAAAGTTTGAAAAATCACCTGCTTAAGCCGAGAATTGAACCGGTGAAAGTTGAAAAAAAACATTCTGTATTTTATGATACCAACCGAAAAAGTCATTCTTACGGATCAATTTCTTTTAAACAACATAGTATCTTAAAATAAAGAAAGACCAAGAAAAATAATGTTTTCATTGTAAAGCTTACTATCTACAGAAAATATTCACTTTCCATGAATTGCTCAAAATGAGACCCATTTTCACGTATGCACAGACGTATTCTTGGTATTATGTCCAACCACGACCAACTTGACCCTTACATAATTGAAAATGTTGAAAAGATTTTTTCCACGAGCAGGATTTGAACCTGCACCCTTGTGACAATCCAGGTCAGGTGCTGTTCAGGTCAGGAGAGAGACCTGACTCGGATTGCAGTGCACGTTCAAATCCTGCTCATTAAGTTTTTTTCAATATTTTCCAAATTTATCAATTGTTCGCTACATAATTTTCGTTAAAATTAAGTATATAAAAAAACATTATATTTTATAACTTGATCCTTGTCAATAGCTGTCAAAAATGTGTATCTACTTTTGTTGCTGGCCGTACCAACCTACCAGGTCGAACATTCATTGTTTTTCGTTGTGACTTTCAATGTCCCTGAGGGTTGTAAGCGTGCCAATTAAATTAGCAACTAGTTAACTATTCTGAACTAGTTGACTATTTAACTATTCGTTCGCACCTGAAAGTGTTTTATTCGGTAACATCACCAGTCTTGGACAAAAAATAACTGCAACAATTGGGAAATGCATCCTAGCAACACTTTAAAAGAATGTTTCACTATTAAACGGTCAAAATTATGTCATTTCATTAAATTCAGCCCTTTTATTATAAATGGCGTAAAGGTGTTTGAGCACGCTTCGAGTCGTTGTTAGAAAATGCATTTTTACTAACAAAATCTTTAGGGAAGTAAGGTATGCACAATTATTTTTAGCTACTATTAAATTGAAGTATTTGTAACTGGGTGTTGTCCATTATTGGGTGTCCATCACTAGATTTCTACAGTCCATTATTGGTCCTTAAAATAGTGTTTTTATTTTTCTAAATATTTTTTAGTTAACGTATCAGGTTACGTAGGAACAAATACATTAAAAAACACTTAACTATAGGTACTTATGCCTAAATAATATCTAAAAAAATCACTAAACTTAACGAAATTTCTCGTTAAGTAAAACTAAAACAACCAAATCTTTTCTTATCCTGTCCATTATAAGTATTCATAAGGTTGGCAATACAAATATTTTTTTACAGTAGTGCGATTGTGGTCTAGTAACAGTAAATAGTTAAAGGTGAATCAGTGTGGTAAAGCTGCTCACTAAAAGAATCACTACCAATCCCTCTCTCTCTTTCCTCTTGGGTGTCGTAAAAGGCGACTAACGGACTAAAGACTTCACATTTGCACTCTGACTAACCCTCTGGGGAAAATAGCCGTGAATCCGTGTTTGTAAGTATTGTATGTAGTGGTTATATGATGGCCTCGGAACGGCTTAGATTCCCAGTGGGAGGCAAAATAAACTACACGGTTTAGTTCGTGATTTAGTTACTTCAAAAGGGTTTTTGGCTAAGTATTACTGTACTGTCTTGTCTGTAGTGATAGTATCAATGTAACCCAAATAAAAAAATATAACTGATGACTTTGAAACGCCTGAACAGATCTTCATAAATTCTTGCTAAGAAACATATTGATTATACCTATCAGCTTTTAAACAAAAAAACCGCGGTCAATTCCTGTAACCCTACAGCGAGCCGAGCATGTTGAAATTTTTCATTGGTTTTCGACTTTATCAATAAAGTTAGTAATATAAAGTTCAAAATATGGTGTCAATATATTGTACACTGCGCTATTAAACGGTAGAGATACGATGCCACAGACAGACACAGAGACACGTCAAACTCATAACACCCCTCTTTTTGCGTCGGGAGAAAGAAAATGTTTCAAAGAAATTTAGGGATGAGATAGGTATTTAGTTAGATTTGCATAGATAAAAGTAATTTTTGTAACTAACACATTATGGGTGTATATTCGAAATAAAATAATTTGAATTGAATTGATATTTCAGCAGATGACGGTTTCAGATGAAGCGCGCTTTTACATCGGATAACTTCGCTTAAAATGAAGGGAGATGAAGGTCAGGCTTCCTGCTGTTGAATAAAACAACTAATAAGGTCATATCTCAAACTCAATTCGGTGGACACTAAAAGCCTGATGCCACCCCGGGAATACTGAAGAGATTTTTTAATAACATGAGGCGTTAGATCGCGAAATACAGTCACGTCCAGAAAGCGAGACCCTAATATTGTCAACGACATTTACCGGAGCCGGTCGCGGCCGGCAGCGGCTGAATGTTCATGATTACTTCGCCTCTTTTGTTTTTATTAAAAAGTTGTGTGAATTACGAGGATTTTTGGCGGCAAAACGGCGATCTAGTCTGTCGTGCAGAGAAGAGGATAACTGCGCTGTCGTTTTTTTGTCATTTTTTACGTGATGAACAATAAATGCCGCTCTATGAAAATGGGCTATACCAGATTTTACGATTGAGGCATCAACTCGTCACACCAACATTTTGTTCTAACCGGTCATACCGCTAAAAGCAGTGTTATTTGTTTCAACCCGTCAAAAGTTGATTTATTTCTATTAGGACACATTGTAAACTTGTAGCTATTGGCCACACTGCAAATCTGTTCCTATTCGTCATCCCCTCAAACAGTTCTAACTGGTCACTGGTAAGGAGGATACCTTCACTACCCGCCAAACGTGTAGTAGGTACAACAAAATTTTAGTACAAACACCACATAATAAATCGAAAATGCCAAGTAGGTACTTATTACTACTTAATTGTATTTATTTTAATCTTACCAACCATAAATATCCTCCTTGTGACCAGGTTAGAACTGTCGTTGTCGTTCACTTTGGATTATTTAAACCAGTAATTTTATTGGTCGTGTCTATCCTACTAATATTATAAACACGAATGTTTGTAAGAATGTATGGATATTTGTTACTCTTTCACGTAAAAAAGACTGAATGGATTTGGATGAAATTCGGCAAACAGATAGTTTATAACCTGGATTAACACATAGGATACTTTTTATCTCGATATTCCTACGGGAACGGAAATCACGCGGGTGAAACCGCGAGCGGCCGCTTTTCCCCACTCACGTACGTATACATTTAAACACTCGCGTGAGTAATGTTGGATTTTTAGGGTTCCGTACCTAAAGGGTAAAACGGGACCCTATATATATTACTAAGACTCCGCTGTCCGTCCGTCTGTCACCAGGCTGAATTGGATAGTTGAAATTTTCACAGATGTATTTCTGTTGCCGCTATAACAACATACCTATACTAAAAACAGGATAAAATAATTATTGAAGGGGGCAACAATAGTACATTGTTACTCTAGGGGTGAAAGTAACTTACTTACTCCCGAGAAGGGTTTGGCGTCTGAGCGTAGCGAGGGCGCACATAGTTCGAGGGAGTAAATAAGTCTTTCACCCGAGGTAAACACTGTGCTTTTCATTACGAATATAAGGAAAGTAAAAACAAAAACTTGAATGTCTTTAGTCCGTTAGTCGCCTTTTACGACACCCAAGATAAGAGGGGTTTGTTTGTAGTAATATTTTGATGACCCCATCGCCGCTCTATGCTATTGGATGTATGTGCAGTCTTTAGTCCGTTAGTCGCCTTTTACGACACAGTAGAGAAGAGAGGGGTTGGTAGTATTATTTTGATAAGCCCATCGCCGATCTATGCTGTTGGATGCATGTTCAGCCTTTAGTCCGTTAGTCGCCTTTTACGACACCGAAGGGTAGAGAGGGGTTGGTAGTATTATTTTGATGAGCTCATCGCCGCTATATGATGTTGAATGTATGTGCAGTCTTTACTTTAGTCCGTTAGTCGCCTTTTACGACACCCAAGGAAAGAAAGAGGTTGGTAGTATTTAGTATTTTGATGAGCCCATCACCGCTCTATGCTGTTGGATGTATGTGCGGTCTATAGTCCGTTAGTCACCTTTCACGCCACCCAAGGGAAGAAAGAGGTTAGTAGTACTTATTATTTATTTGATGAGCCCATCGCCGCTCTATGCTGTTGGATGTATGTGCGGTCTATAGTCCGTTAGTCGCCTTTTACGACACCCAAGGGAAGAAAGGGGTTGGTAGTATTGGTTGGTTGAGCCCATCACCGCTCTATGCTGTTGGATATATGTGCAATCTTTAGTCCGTTAGTCGCCTTTTACGACACCCAAGCGAATGAAGGGGTTGATAGTATTATTTTGATGAGCCCATCGCCGCTCTATGCTGTTGGATGCATGTGTAGTCTTTAGTTCGTTAGTTGCCTTTTACGACACCTAAGGAAAGAGATGGGTTGTTAGTATTATTTTAACAATAAGTCACAACTACACATGACAGTACCTGTCAGAAAAACGATTCTCCCTAGGGCGGAAAAGTATTACTTTCCATCCGCTCCCCAGGCAACTTTAGACCTACTTTCCGTGTATAAGGAATGCAAAAGTGATTTTTTTGCTCGTTTTTGCTCGATATTGATAACGGCAACAGGTAGACGCTTGAAATATTCACAGAATATTTAGTTATATAAGTATTCACTTTAGGAATAAATAATTAAATTTAAATAAACAAATATTTAAGGGGGGCTTCCATACAACAAACATGATTTTTTGCTCTGTTTTTATAGATAATGGTACGGAACCCTTCGTGCGCGAGTCCGACTCGCGCACTTGGCCGGTTTTTTATATTAGCCCCTTGTCTGTCACGAAGTCTCTTAGAGGTTGCTATCAATTGAATTTCTATTGTCTGGTTTTATGACAGCTGACCACCTAATATGTAAATTGTTCGATATTAGGAGACAACTTTCACACGCACACACACGCATCTAATCGCACTTACTTTGTCTGACCTGTTGAACCGTGGACCTTGGTTTATCAGAGCGTTTACTGACCACCGTTGCCTCTGTTGTCGAGTGGCTAAACGTACGAACGAATCGTTCCATTACACTTAGGTAGGTATTAATTTTTTCCTCAGAATAAATGTCGCTGCCACGATAATAAAGGAAAGAAAAATAGTCGTATGGGAAAAGTTCAAGGGAAACGTTATTAAGGCGCGATGTTTTCCATAACAAGTTGGGAATACGCTACAAATGGGCAGAGGAGGCAGTTATGTGAGGTTTGGGATCACTTGAAGCGTGTTGCGGCGTACGTGATGCCAGCGGGTACGGCAGTCGCGTCTCGAGTGTATTTCTACGTAAGATTATGTCTTAACCGTGTTGCGTAGCGGTGAAAGAATACCCCTCTTCCCTTGGGTGTCGTAAAAGGCGACTAACGGACTAAAGACTGGTCATACTTCCAACAGCATAGAGCGGCGATGGGCTCACCACCTGTCACGCTAAGCACTTACTATGGTAGAGGACTGCTTTTGCGGTCCTCATTGCTTAGACTGACTAAACCGTCAGTCGTAAGTCGTAATTATCTAAGACATAATATGTCTTAGGTCGTTGAGCCGGTTACACAAAATGTTGTTTGATTGTAACAGAGCTGTGTTGGCGGCCCGTTATTAAAATGATAGGTACTACCTACTAACCCATCTGTTCTTTGGGTGTCGTAAACGGCGACTAACTTACTGAAGACTGCATAAATCCAAGTTTATAAAGCGGCGATATTCTCACTACTTACCAGTCTTTGTTAATTGGTGAAACGTGGATAGTGACAGTGCACTGGGTGTCGTAAAAGGCGACTAACGGACTAAAGACACACATACAGAATGCACATACATTCAACAGCAAAAAGCGGCGATTGGTTCACAATCTGTCAGGCTGTGCAGTCGTTATTTGGTGAAAAGTGGACTATGGTGGAGGACTGCTTTTCCTGTCCTCATTGCCTAGTCACAGACCAACCTTTTGCATATAATAGTTTTGAATAGGTAAACATACACATAAGTATGTTTATGTTTCACTCGAATTTTATGATCTTCGTCAACCACACCCAACTTTCATTGTCATACATTAGTGTTAGCACTAACACTCCCCCATGCATAGGGTTGCCAGATCCAAAAGAGGACATGTCCTCCATTTCCATGTTTTGTCCTCCCGTCTGTAAGTCCTCCTTTTTGCAATACGTCTAAGTGCTAAAAACATTGAATGTTTCTCAGATCTGCTCTGCGAGTTTTATTTTTGTATAGGCGCACATAACGCAATTGTGGAAAGAGTTTTAAGACTGATGATTACTCAGTGGAGCAAAAACAGGAACAGGATTAATGTGCAGTCAGTTAAATCTTTAATTCTTGCTCAATACAACTTCAAAAACATGAACTGTGAAGATTTACATAATTATTTGTTGATAATAAATGTTTTATATTTTAGCGTTTTATTAACGCTTAAATATACTCAAGTAAAATTTTAAACACTGAAAAAAGACGACAACCTCAGGCGGGAATGGAACCACGCACCTTCCGCATTCCGGGCGGCTGCCTTAACCACTTGGCTACCGAGGTCTGGCTTTCAATGCAGTTGACTAAAAACATAAGCATCAAGCACTGACAAATTTCGGCGGTGCGTGGTTCGATTCCCGCCTGTGTTGTCGTCTTTTTTCAGTGTTTAAAATTACCTACCCTACCCATGCACAGCCAGTCGTGCTGGCTGTGACAATTTTCGGAAGTGTAGGTACTTGATTCCTTCATACCTACATAAAGATAAAGATAAAATATGCTTTATTGTACACCACAAAAACATATAAAAACACAAACACATAGTACATAAAATTGGCGGCCTTATAGCTAAAAAGCAATTTCTTCCAGGCAACCATACATAGTCACATCATGCCCGCTCACCGGTGGGGTTGGCAGAGGCTTTGCATTGATTCAATTTCCCCTTATTAAGTTTTCCCTCTGTTGATCGTTACAATTTAAAATCCACTATCGTCAGCTTCAAACGTCACCTGCTGGACAAAACACATGAGCTACACGAGCTCATTCCACCGTCCCCTTGCTACCATCGGGAGTCCAGACGTACGGCGGGTTACTACCCTTACTTGGTTGATATTCCACTCATACGCACCAAGCGTTATTCGTCTTCATTCATAATGCGTACAGCCAAGGTACGGAATTCCCTGCCGGCGTCTGTATTCCCGAGTGCATATAGCCCCAACATCTTCAAAGCCCGAGTAAATAAGCTGCTTCTGGGCAAGCTCGCCCCATCGTCGGCCTCTTCTTAATCCTACGGATAAGAGTGTGGCCAAGAGACCCTATTATGAAAAAAAATGGGGAGATTGGGCCATAACCCACTACGCTGGCCCAATGCGGGCATACAACGTACATACATATAATCACGACTATTATCCCCGAAGGGTTTGTCAGAGACTAGGCAATGAGGACAGCAAAAGCAGTCCTCTACCATAGTCCACTTTGCACCAAATAGCGACTGCACATGTGCTCAGCGTGACAGGTAGTGAGCCCATCGCCGCAGTATGCAGTTGGATGTATGCAGTATTAAATCCGTTAGTCGCCTTTTACGACACCCATGGGAAGAGAGGGGGTGGTAGTATTCTTTCACCGCTACGCGACGCAGTTAGGGACAAATGCGGGCCGGTGTGATTGAAGGCGCTCTTTTACCCTCTTTAACAATTTCGATTGATTGTACCGCCACCAATATAATACATACAGTTGTAAAATTCATATGTAATATAGTTGAACATATTGTCTAGTGACTCTTAAAGACAGAAACATGATTGATAATACTTCACTCGATAGAAAAAAAAAACTCAAAGATTTAAAAGAACTGTAAGTCAGATAATACATTAATAAATTACTTAACTTTCTTACCAATGGAAGAATCTTTTTATTATCTAGTGAATGCAAAAGACACATTTTTGACGTGACAACGTCTTATAAATTGGTTTGCCGGGTGACACTTCAAGAAACTGCGTTACGCTCTGCAGTGTGATTCTCTAAGTTAAAGCCTTGGTAGCAGCGGCTGCCGCAGCGCTGAGAATTGACTCTGTCTCTTTCATATTCATAGAATTGGAAAGAGACAGCAGATCACAGCCATGCGCGCAGCGTCTATGTGTCGCTTAGAGAATCGCATAGCCGCTCACGTTATGCGCTCACAATGAGAGCGAGTGAGAGGCACGCGTCCCTTCCACTCGGGCATGGTTAGCCCGCCTAAGAGCGAGAGAGACAGACATAAAAAGTGAAAGGCACGCGTCCCTTCCATATAATTCTTTGTATAAATAAATGTTTTAAATTGTTACTATTATTTCATCCTTCTTCCTACTATACGAATGAATATTCACATTAATATTATTTTACCACTCAAAGTCGTTGTCACGTAAAACTTTCGCCCGTATACCGACTTTACAGGCAACCAATTTTTTTTATTTTACTTGTTTTTTCCTTTATAGGCAAAAAACCTATAAAACGCACCTATTCGCGCCGCTTCGCTATTATACCCGTCCCTTACCGTCGTACCGTCGAGAGAGCGAGAGAGAAGCGCACGGAATACCTCGTCTTAACGATTACGACAACAACCGGGGCCAGAGCGGTGCTACATGCCTCCCGAAACACTTTCAATTCCATCATTTATCAGCACTTCCTGTGTATCCCCTGATCTTCCACTAACTGCCGTATTCAGAGAAGTCAATTATAAGTCTCTTACTGTCACTTTCTTATGTATAGTGCTAAATAGAGAAGGAAATACATTTAATTGACGACTTCCTTGGTCGAGTGGTTTGTACACCGGTTTTCATGGTGTCGCCATCTCTGAGGTCCCGGGTTCGATCCCCGGTCGGGTCAGTTTAGAAATAATTGTTTTTCTAAATTGTTTCGGGTCTGGGTGTTTTCTGTGTATAATAAGTATGTATTTAAGTATGTTTATCCGTTGTCTAGTAACCATTTAACGAGTTTTATAATGAAGCTTCTCTTGGGCTATATAATTGGTGTGAGTGTATTAAAGTTTATTTATTTATTATATCAGTTTTCAATCCCACACCTCAATCGTATAAAAAGTCTTAAAATAGACTTCATCATCGTCATCAGTCTAGAAACGTACAGGTCTCTCACGTGGACAATAGAACGTGGGGATATTGTGACAATGAGGGTTGTTGGGTTTTAACGACTGCCATCTTACGACAACAACCGGGACCAACGGCTTAACGTACCTTCCGAAGCACGGAGGAGCTCGAGATGTTTTTAATTGGTCACTCATCAGGCGACCCGGCATTGCGAAAGTTGCTAAGCGGGCAAGATGGTAAGCCGAACGCGCGAAAATAAACTTATCAATCTAATAAACAAGACGTTTATGCTGTCAACTGCCGCAAAGCCAGACACAACAGTAATGAAATTGTTAGTAGGTTTTCTCACAGACGAGAGCACAGTAAGGCCTCGGTGGCCGGGTGATCAGGCGTCCCGGGTTGCCACCCGTACTCTAAAATAGAGTATTGTCCTCTTTTTCATGTAGGCGTACTCTATAATCTACGACACCAATAGAGTACGCTAACATACTCTATTTACGAAAAGCTGACCGTTTCTGGTTATGAGTACTTTAGCGTTCACTGAGAGGAGTCTTCTCCCTTATGAATGTAAAGTGGAGAGACGAAAGAAATAGACCTACCCTAAATTTAATAAAAAACGAGTTGATTTTATATTTTAATCTAAATTTTGATTGCAAAGAGGCTGTAAATATGTTCAAGAAAGACAAATATTTGTTAAATGTCACAAAGGGCAACAATAAATACGTTTTTAAAGACAAATAAATAAATACTCTTTTTATGCTATGTACTCTATTTTTGTTCTAACAAAATGAAAAAATGCTCTACTCGTCCTAAATAAATTTGGGAAGCCTAGTCCCGGGTTCAATTCCCAGGCCGAGTAAAGTGTGTTTTCGGATTTGTCGATGGATAGCCCTGGTTTGTCATCACCAACACGTACTTAACTGTGTCGAGTAGCGGTGAGAAAATACTACCACCCACTCTCTTCCCTTGGGTGTCGTCTTCGATCAACAAGTTGTGTTGTTGATCGAAGGGTGTCGTACAAGGCGGCTAACGGACAAAAGACTGCACATACATCCAACAGCATAGAGCGGCGATGGGCTCACCACCTGTCACACTGAGCACATGTGCGGTCGCTAGTAGACGACTGTTTTTGCAGTCCTCATTGCCTAGTCTCTGACTAACCCTTCGGGGATAATAGTCGTGATTATATGTATGTATATGTATAATCATATGTATGTATGTAACACGTATTTGGCAAGGGTATTGAATAAGCCAATACCCATCAATTGTAGTAATGACCATTAATGACATGTTTTTTTTTATATAAAAGAGGAGGAGGCAAACGAGCAGGCGGGTCACCTGATGGAAAGCAATCACCGCCGCCCATGGACATCCGCAAAACCAGAGGAGTCGCAGATGCGTTGCCGAACTTTAAACAAGGAATAGGGTTAGGGGAAGAAATAGGAATTGTGAGGAGGGGTGAGGGGGTGGGGGAAAGGGCCTCCGGAACTTTCTGTATGTATGTATTTAACGATGTAGGCTTCGATCACCAATACCAACTAGATAACGCGTCACTAAATACTTTTTCTTTACTAACGAACTGAGAGAAAAGTTATAAAACAGTTTTAAGTTCAACCTAATTACAACCATGGCACCCAGTTATAGAGACCCCCACACTGACGTCTTTCGACGTCGGCGTCGAGCCGGCATTCACGCGGCGTCAGTGCAGAGCTCGCGCGGCGTCGACGCGACGCCGCACGCCGCATAGACGCCGGCAAGACGCTGACGCTCGAAAGACGCCAGTTTGGGAGGTCTCTTAAAGTCACAAATCTTCTAAGTATTATCTTATACTTACGATCATTCGTCACAAACAACGAGCAAAGCAATGATTACTCCTGTCACTTAAAAATGAAGAGACGTCAATAACATTAAGTGGTGAAATCAACCTTATGGGGACAACAAATAAAGTACTTTTTCCTGTTATTGCCTTGTGAGAAAATAAGAGTTCACTTCTCAAGTGGGCTGATATTTCCGAGACATATTTTTAGCGTTGATCTAGTTGTATTGTTGATTGAAGGATGTAGGCCTTTGCCCCGTGGTGGGACTGTATACAGGCCGTATTTACTTTTACAGGGTGTTTCTTGTAAGGTGTCAAGCCGATGTGTGGTAATAGGGAACTATCATACCTATCTATTGAACCCCTATGTTCAGCGATTTTTGGTAGTTTTCGAGCCATAATTTTTATATTTTCTAAGTATTTTATGACGAATGACTTTATTTTTTTAAGCAGAGTCTGGCCAACGAAAGCTGAACCAGGAAAAATGACAGGATAACACTGGGTCACTCACATAGCTGCAATTAACTCAGATAAAATTTCAATTTGACATACGACATGACACCTCAGATAGACACACATAGAGACAAAGTGTTGCCAGTCAAATAACTACGCGGTTCAGCTTTCGTTGCCAAGACTCTATCTTTTTTTGCGTAGACGTTTCTGTGCTTTTTTTTCTTTAATTAAGTAAGTAATCATTTTCCTAATATAAATACAAATTATAAAAAATCATTTAAACTGATGCCGCAATAATTAATACCTACTTAGAGAGGAAAAAAAATATAGCTCGAAAAGTACCAAAAATCGCTATGATAGGTATGGTAGTCCCCTATTACCACGCATCGGCTTGACACCTTACAGGAAACATCCTGTATAAATATAATAAAAAATAGATAGGACCATTAGATAAAAAAAACCATATTTCAAAAACACTGAACGCTATATTCAATATTCTAGAAACAACATTTAGAGTCCTAATGTTATTTAACTATAGAGTTAAAACATTTTTACATTAGGTTACTGAAAACAAACAAAATTAAATATTTGTTAAACCTAACCTGTGGTTTCGTCTTAAAAATAAGATTTAATTTTGGACCTATCAACTGAGAGAATATAGTCGATTTTACAATGTTTTTAATTGAATGAAACTAACAATGATATGTGTTAGACTTATAAAATTGTCACAAATAATATATTACTTAATATAAGAAAAATAAAATTATAAATTAATTAAAATTATTATGTTTTAAAACTACAAGTTTTTAAATAGTAAATTTAACTTTTACACGATAATTAAAGCTAACATCGAATTTAAAGCTTGATATCGACCTACGGATACATAAAAAAATAAAATATACAATAAATATAAAAGTGATAAGGTATTTGACTATTTAAGACAATGTATATACTTATAGTACTTTGGTAGGTATGTAGTATGAAATTTCTGTTTTATTTAATTCACATGAAACTTCAGATATTTGTGCCTATATGCCCGAGTCATTTTCTGAATATTATTATACTGAAAAATCTCGTGCTGAAGTTATAATAATACATGATGAACTTTATTTTTTATATTAAACTAGACAAAAATGTAGCGTTAAATCTCAACCCACAGTCAAACGGATATTTGACATTTTGCGAATGATCCAGTCAAACTTCATACGATTAACGAACTATTTATTATGAAATTATAAACTATTTGTAGTCAAATACCTTAACTCCATACGATTATAATGATAACATTTCCAAGTATAACAAATTTATTACTAAAATATTACTTGACAGGATGTATGTATGGCTGACTATACGTTTAAGAGATTAACTCATTGTTCTTCAAAGTGGAAAAAAGTATGCACGCGGATGTAGACTTCTTGTAGATATTTTAAAGCAACCTTTCCCGAAAACGGTTAGGTATTACAAATAAACAAAAACCAAATAGTTACAAGGTCTACGTCAATGCTTAGCACATTTAAAATATGTAATTCTCAAAATAAAAAATGATATAGAACACAAGAAATTGAAAAGTTGTCATTTTCTTCTCAATTTTGTAATGAAACAAGATTTATCTAAACTTCATACAATTTAATATAGACCGTAACGCAAGCAACATTTAACATTAACCTTTTAATATACAAATCACTACTTCCTAAACGTAGCGAGCATGGACGTGAACTGTCTAGCGAATGGACCTCCGTAACTTATAGTATTGTCCATAATTGTGCATTTATTTCCATTATAAATTTACATTACTTATATCACAAAAGAAAGTCAGCTTGTAGCTTAAAAATCAATCATATTGACCAATTAATTAATCTAACTACATAAGCATCCACATCTTAAACAATTAAACATTGGTCTTACATAACAAAACAACAGAGCATTTTTAATATCCTATCAATATAATGTTGAAAATGCTACAGTTATAGAAAAACATCAAGTATTATATAAGGTCGTAGTCTTAATGTATATGAAAACACTTATTTAACTACTGCGTATCATGTGTCAAAGTTTAGACATTATTCATGTTGTAAATATCTTATATTATTATCTATAAATCAATAGTTCGATTTCAGCGTCTAACTGTTTCTAAAATTCAATCGGCCTAATCTCGTCTATCCTTTTATTTTCATTTTTTTCTAATTTTTACTTTATCACAGGCTTTAACGCTGAAACCCCGGGGGTCATTTTACATTGCACCTTCGTTTCACTGATATCTTTTAGGAAGATCTCAATTTTATCTTTAGAACCATCCCTATACCATTATAATCACATTCAATATACAAGTCCTTACATTAACTAAAGATAGGTCCGATGCATAATACATTATTCCACTTATTCTGAATATCATTTAATAGTCTCATTAACATTTCAATTTCACTTAATTCTTGTCCAGATGTAGACTTTCAAAGCACATTGTCTGAATCAAAAATTTCAGCACGATTTGGAAGATAGGATTCAGGGATTACGCAGGGTGCATCCTTAGGCCCCATACTTTTCCAAGTAGGCAGAATGGTCTGACTTGACCCAGGAGGTTGCGTGGTGGTGGCGGCGGGCCTAGCAGTCATTCGGCCACCGCGACGGGTGGCCGGCTGCGGATCACATGACGCAGCAACTCTTTGCTCTGCCTTTGAGCTCGGCTTTCAAGTCTCGTTTACTTTTGCTACGTCCCACTTGCTTCTAGGAAAATAGAAAAAGCATTAAATAATTTGTTTGAAAGACAATGTGTACAGTATTGCATAGTACCTTTTTGAAAAATCATAAAAAAATACTAATTAGGTGAACTTCTTTATAAAAGTTAAGTAATCCTGCAACCAATACTCAATTTGATTGAAATAATAAACAAATAAAAATAATTAAAAAACGACGGAGTTTGTTTCTTAATCGCATTAACATTGAATTGTCCATCAATATTATGGGTAATAACATTAAGTGGTGTTTCCACTCCCTCAATCTGCTCTAGGGTCATACCTGCTGTTTCATTTGTTGTTTGTTCAGTTTCCCGAGTGCTGCCAGTGCTGCCACTTCGAAGGCGTCCTTGACACCTTTACTGGACGCCCTTGCTGATGTCTCCACGTACGTCGTTGCGCCTAACTGCCGCGCCACTGTTAAAGCCTGTAAACATAATTGAGCTCATAAAGACCTGCAATGGATACAATGAGATGAGATCGGCACAGAACAGAGGGGACTGGCACATAGAGGTCTATATACCCATCAGTGATTGGTTGCGGGCTAATACGATGATAAAGATGTTGAATGGATACAATGCATACTGCAATTGTCAGTTCTTGTCAGTACAAGATCTCCGTCCTAATAGACTTGCAAACCGAAGGCGTGACATTCATTTTGAATTTGGATCTGAAGTCGGTAAATGTTTCTTAGGAGGACTTTTCTCATGAAGAACCTTCTTAGTGAACGTTTAAAAGTAGCGCAATGTCTACAAACAAAAACAACTAAGACTAGGTACCTACTAAAGTAGTTTGTTTATACGTGTTCTATTGTAGTTTTGATTCTAAAAACTCTTTCACTAACAGAAAACTACACTACACCTGAGGTCTACCATCTTTCGTTCCAATTAAATACATTGTTCATCTAGACTAGTTTATCATAGAAGGTATCAAGACTAACAAACAAGATCGTACTGTTTTTTTTTTCATATTAGTTCTTTAGCGATAATTTTTACATTGTTTCACATTTTTTTAATTCTAAAATTAATAGGAAGCTTTAAATTAAAAACATGTGAAATGACAACTCATACTTAAATTTTAAGCAGATCATATTACTTTAGCATTGACTCCACAAAAAGAAAACCTTTCAACACTTTAACAAACGCTGAATATTGAAAATCAATTTTAACCTAATACCTACAATTTGATCACTGGCACAATTAAAGGTCTATCGTGAATTTCGTGTAATGGGATTTTATCAGCGCTATTCGCTGTCAAGAGCTGAATAGTCAATTCCTTTCATTTGCGGCTGGCACCAAAAGAATCCAATTAATTGAAAGGGTGTCGACTGCAAAGAGTTTCATTTGAAAAACTATTTATGTCTCTCACAAGCAGTTTTCGCTAACCGTAGTTGTTTATTTTTTAGTAAAGTAAGTTTTTTTGAACTACATTCATCCTTATAGACATGTTATCTTGAAAGCCCTCACTGAGGCTGCACTTGACTTAATAAGAACTCACAAACTACCTGCTATACCTTGTTGTCTACTGAAAAAAAAAACATTTAGTATATTATATTTAAGAATGTTCAGGTCAAAAATCATACATGGCGCTGTAGTATTCTGACACAAATCGCTTTAAAAATACAGAAAAGTTTGGCTCCATTTAAATCTTCCAGACCTTTACTGTAAGCATAAGCATGTTGTACGTAGATTTAAACACGATTTAGTTTTGATTTATTCATCAATTATATTATGTCACAAACATGATTTAGTTTTAAATCTGAACTTGCATGATTATTTTTATCATAAACTTAAATTATCTTCTACTCAGAAATCTGTCTAGAAATAAATCAGCAGTTTAAAAAAATGCATTACGGACTTGATGAAATGAAATATAATCTCAAACTAATTGGAGCGCTCGCTTTCAATTCATTCGACCTTTCCAATTGCTGTGGTATTTCAATTAGACAGAACGACTAAAGGCCACCGATTTGTAGTTCAATATTTTATAAATACTTAACATGTATACTTGAATATTTTTAATGTATTTTAATAATTGTCCAGTAGCTCAAAGGTATTATGACGGAGAACTGCTGGAAACAAAAGGAAATGGAGTAATATGATGGTATGTAGATACGACTAAAACTTGCGATGATATTATGAAGGTCATAGTCAAAGTCAAAATATATTTATTCAATAAACTCAATTAATAAGTACTTTGAATCGTCCAAATCTTTTTAACCTACCACGCATTCAGGACGTCACTTTTTAACTGTGACAAAGAACGGGCGCAAGAAACCACAGCGCACAGCAACAACGACATTTACAAAACAAACAAAAAAAAGAATATATCCTTACCAGGTCATAAAATACAAAATATGAATTTTAAAATTATATTAAATTATGCAATACAAAACTACAATACAATGTGAGTATCAATTAATTATAGACAATTAGAAATAGCTGTTGGAGTAATTGGAGCATTTCAGATCCAAGCTGTTTTGTCTTCTGTGTAATCTGACACGTTATTTCTTTGATTTTGATTTTAAATTTAATAAGATCTAATTTCTGAGAATTGCTGAGGTAGATAATGTAATATCAATATCTAGGTAATTGTGAGTTGTGACAATATTTAGCTACTGCTACAATTTTAACTCTGTAATGGTATACCATGTCATGTTGATGATCCTTGTTTTATTGACAGCAACAACAACCACATCTTATTCTTTTACAAACTAACTACTTTGTCCGCGTAAATATTATGTAACATTATATCCTCCTAATACTATAAACGCGAAAGTTTGTAAGTATGGATGGATGTTTCTTTCACGTAAAAACTACTGAATGGATTTGGATGAAATTCGGTATACAGATAGTTTATAACCTGGATTAACACATAGGATACTTTTTATCCCGATATTCCCACGGGAACGGGAACCACGCGGGTGAAACCGCGAGCGGCCGCTAGTTAAACAATATATTCCTTTGCGATGGAGTCACCACCTATCACGCTGAGCATATGTGCAGTTTTAATTTGGTGAAACATTGACTGTGGCAGTGGACTACTTCTGCTAACTTCATTGCCTTGTCTCTGGCTAATCCTTTAGGGATAATAGTCGTGAATCTATGTGTATGACTGTACAGTCGATAAGTTCCCTATCGACTACTTTTAATCTACGCGCACGCTACGGTACGTAAGCGCGGTCGGATTCATAAGTTAAGCTACGCGCACGCTACGGTTCGTAGGCGCGGTCGGAATCATAAGTTAATCTACGCGCACGCTACGGTTCGTAAGCGCGGTCGGAATCATAAGTTAAGCTACGCGCACGCTACGGTTCGTAGGCGCGGTCGGAATCATATGTTAATCTACGCGCACGCTACGGTTCGTAGGCGCGGTCGGAATCATAAGTTAAGCTACGCGCACGCTACGGTTCGTAGGCGCAGCCGGAATCATAAGTTAAGCTACGCGCACGCTACGGTTCGTAGGTGCGGTCGGAATCATAAAGTTAGTATACCTAGCGGTAACTTCATGGTCGGAATGCAGCGCAAGCGAATATCACCGAAAAGCTCCTCGACTGTACTTACAACCATAATTTTTCTTAATACAAAAACAATTAAGGGTGAGTTCCACCCATGAAACTGAACAACTTTTCCCAAGAAACCTATGTGCAAAAATGACAAAAAAATTTCGATCTCCCATACTATAATTGTCGTCAGCTGATCGTACAGTTTTCAATTAAGGTCGAAATTTTTTTGTCATTTTTGCACATAGGTTTCTTAGGGAAAGTTGTTCAGTTTCATGGGTGAAACTCGCCCTTAATTGTTTTTGTATTAAGAAAAATTAACCCTTTAACAGTCAGAGGGATGTATATTCCCACCATATTTTGAACTTTATACAATTGAGATAAGGTCGAAAACCAATGAAAAATTTGAACATGCTGTGCCCGTTAAAGGGTTAAGGTTGTATACAGGAAGGCCCGAACGGTGACACAAAACATTTTTTTTTGGGTTCCTGACATAATATATATAGTTAATCAGTTGCACCCGGAAATACCCCATGTATATTTCGCGATGTTTTGTACTTTAATTTTTGACTTAAACGACTTAAATAATTTTTATTGTCGGAAATTATGCATCTTTTTTGCATAATTCTCATAATTTAAAAAAACCATAGCTCAAAAACTACAAAAATCGCGAACATGCATCGGTATTTCCGGGTACGACTGGATCTAAATGTCAGGAAACAAAAAAAAAATTTTTAGTATCACCGTTTGGGCCACTCTGTATATGAGTAATGAGCTCACCTCTTCGCTGGTAACGGGGTGCAGCTTGAGCTTGGACAGCATGGCGACAGTCTCCTTGTCGTGCCTGAGGTCGGCCTTGCAGCCGCACAGCACCACCGGAGCGGAGCCGCCGTGCGTGCGAACCTCTCTGTACCACTGGGGAAGAAGAAAGTTGGGCTATAAGTTTATTTCATACTAGCAGACCGCCGCCCGCCGGCGACTTCGTTCGTGTGGACCCCGTACCACGTGACGAATTTTCATAATTACTTCCCTCCCAAGAACACTTATTTTGACGTAACTAAAATAGTTAGACATATGCTATTTTTGTAGATAATGGTGTGTTCTGCAAAGCCATAGTACATTATTTTATTCTATCATAAATAGTTTTCTTAGCGCACGCGATTTAAGGAATTTATTTGAGTTTTAGTAAGGATACCTAATTTTTTTTAAAATATAATATAGTAGTTTCGGAGTATATTCAATACAAACAATCAAGTTTTTCCTCTTTATAATCTTAGTATAGATGTTACTGAGAACGAGCGAAAAAAACATAGAGAAAACCCTTAGTTCAATTATACACTTTTTAACTATCGGTTTCTGAATGGAATAAAACGTAAAACAGAACACATATTTTGGGGGTTAAGTTGCTCGCGTCCGTAGGTTTACCCTTGAGACCCTACACGTGACCCCTGGGTGGTGCTAAATGAGTGACACCAACTGAGTGGTAGAGCCACGCTGCGTTGCAGCACGCATTGGGTCGGCTCGCCCGGCGTAATACCACCTCCTCACGAATTTTCGGCGTGAAACAATGGCACTCTGTGCTGTTGTGTTTCGTCCGGCGAGTGAGGGTTTCGGAGACCCCTCCCCCCCCCCCCCCCTCACAATTGATATGGCAGCGAACTGTAATCTAGATTTACCCCAGGGGGGTACCGACACATCCAGTGTCGGAGAATCCCCCCCTGAGCGTTCTCGCTCAGGCTGCCCTACGTATTCTGGGGAGGGCAAAAGTTCGCCCATGCCAAGGCATGCTGCAGGCAGGAGAAAGGCGGGACAATTGGCACCCCCTCCTACGCTTCGCGTGGACTTCTGCAATATCAGGGGAATCCACTCTAATTTGAGCGCCGTCCATTACCACCTCGAGACGGCGAAACCGGCCTTGCTCTTCCTCACCGAGACGCAGATATCCCCCCCCTCCTGACATCTCGTACTTGCGCTACCCGGGATACAACCTGGAACATGCATTTGAGCCACGAGCCGGTGTTTGTGCCTATGTCAGGGAGGATATGTGCGTTCGTCGCCTTGGCAATCTTGAAGATAGGGACCTCTCCATCTTATGGCTGCACGTCGACTGCGGACGTCATCCTCGCGTCTACGCGTGCCTGTATAGGTCCCACAGCGGTAACATCGGAACTGACCAACTCATCGAGACCGTCCAAACAGCGACAGACTCCCTTCTCCAACGGATCCCCTCGGCCGAGATTGTGGTATTGGGAGACTTCAATGCCCACCACGTCGAATGGCTTGATTCACGCACAACTGACCACGCGGGTAGAGCCGTTCATGACTTCGCTTTGGCCTACAGTCTGTCCCAATTGGTAACCGAGCCAACACGGGTTCCAGATGTGGAGGGCCATGCACCTTCTTTATTGGACCTTCTGCTGACCTCGCACCCAGACGGCTATCAAGTTTCTGTTGATGCACCACTAGGCTCATCAGACCACTGTCTGATTCGCAGCACTGTGCCTCTCACAGAAACTTCAAAACCGCAACCAGCGGCTAGCCGTCGAGTCTGGCATTATAGGTCGGCGGACTGGGATGGGATGCGAAGCTTCTTTGCGTCCTACCCGTGGTGGCGAGTTTGCTTCTCGCTGGATGATCCTGATGTCGCCGCTGACTCTGTCGTTGATGTGATACTGCAGGGAATGGAACTTTTCATTCCAAACTCTGTGGTTCCCATTGGCGGCAAGTCCCAACCATGGTTTGGTCGTTGCTGCAAAATGGCGTCTCGCCAAAAGCGACAGCATTACCAAGCCTGGGCTAATGCGGTGTCATCAAAGGATCCAAACACCAGTGCGCTCAGAAAGAAGTACAACTTTGCCGCCAGATCCTTTAAGAAGGACATTGCCAAGGCGAAGTCATCATTCATAGGTAGAATTGGCGAGAGGCTAGTGCGTCTTCCTTCGGGGACGCGTGCGTTCTGGTCTCTCGCCAAAGCTATCTTAGGGAATTTTTGTCAGCCGTCCCTACCACCATTGCACAAGACCGATGACTGCCTGGCCTATACTGCAAAGGAGAAAGCCGATCTCTTGGGCTCTCTTTTCGCATCAAACTCGACCTTGGACGATGGGGAAAACTCTCCACCAACCATACCGCATTGCGCTTGTACAATGCCAAACGTTCAGTTCCTGCAAAGGTCAGTTCGTAAGGCCTTTTTTTTCCCTTGATATCCATAAGGCGAGTGGGCCAGATGCAGTTCCACCCATTGTGCTTCGGACGTGTGCTCCTGAATTGGCACCAGTTCTAACGCGCCTTTTCCAGCTCTCTTACACCACTGGCGTCGTCCCGAGCTCTTGGAAGACAGCCCTTGTGCACCCGATTCCAAAAAAAGGCGATCGCTCAGATCCGTCTAACTACAGGCCAATAGCTATTACCTCTTTACTCTCCAAAGTAATGGAGTCCATTATAAACCGCCAGCTCTTAAGGTACCTAGAAGAGAACCAGCTACTAAGTGATCGCCAGTATGGTTTTCGTCGCGGTCGATCGGCTGGTGATCTTTTAGTGTACCTTACTCACCGATGGGCGGAGGCAGTCGAGAGTAAAGGGGAGGCACAGGCAGTTAGCTTGGACGTAGCGAAAGCTTTTGACAGGGTATGGCACAGGGCTCTTTTCTCTAAACTTCCATCATACGGGCTTCCTGAGAAATTGTGTTCATGGGTTGCCAGCTTTCTTACTGGGCGTAGCATCAGAGTCGCAGTCGACGGTTCGTGCTCCGACATGAAGCCCGTGAATGCTGGAGTCCCGCAGGGGTGTGTGTTGTCCCCTACTTTGTTTCTTCTGCATATCAATGACATGCTGCATAACAACAGCATTCATTGCTATGCGGATGACAGTACTGGGGATACGCTCTACACCGGGCGAGCTAATATTTCTCTGAAAAGCGTCATCGAGAGCCGGAATAAACTTGTGACTGACACCGAGAACATGTTAAGTCATGTCTCGGATTGGGGCCGACATAACCTAGTCCGCTTTAACCCCTCCAAAACACAAGTTTGCGCATTTACCGCGAAAAAACATCCCTTCGTCGTACCTCTGAACTTTGAGGGAGCTCCCCTTGATACCAATCCGATTATTGGAATCCTTGGCGTCGATATTTCGAGTGACGTTCAGTTTCGTGGTCATTTGGAAGGTAAAGCTAAATTAGCTTCGAAAAAGCTGGGTGTGCTTAATAGAGCGGGTCAGTATTTCACGCCGGCCCACCGTTTACAACTGTATAAAGCACAGGTCAGGCCGCATATGGAATACTGCTCCCATCTCTGGGCTGGAGCACCCCAATACCAACTCCTTCCATTTGACCGCATTCAACGCAGAGCTGCTCGAATTGTCGGCGACGTGGTTATTTCAGGTCGGCTCGATCCACTGGCTCTTCGGAGAGACGTTGTGTCTCTCTGTATATTGTACCGTATATATCATGGGGAGTGTTCTGAGGAATTGTTCGGCTTGATCCCTGCCGCTAATTTCCTTCACCGCACTACACGCAATCGACTGTCATTCCATCCACATCGCCTTGATGGATGGCGGTCTACTACTGTGCGTTTTTCAAGAAATTTCTTGCCTCGAACTACAGTGTTGTGGAACCAGCTCTCGGCGGCGGTATTTCCGGACCGTTACGACTTAGGGATCTTCAAGAAACGAGCCTATTCTTTCCTTAAAGGCCGGCAACGCGCCTGCGATTCCTCTGGTTTTGCGGGTGTCCATGGGCGGCGGTGATTACTTTCCATCAGGTGACCCGCTTGCTCGTTAGCCTCCTTCTGCTATAAAAAAAATAAATAAATAAAAATCGCTCTGTCTCGCTCGGCCGATGTGACGTCGCGCGGCACTCAGCTCTGTGTTTCTGTCTCAATTCAATTAGTTCCAATTCTTTGCAATTGTTATGTGTCACATCACTTTTTTTCCATCACTATTGCCCCTAAGTTGATGGCGTCTAGACCCACAGACATACTTCTATATATGTCTGTGTCTAGACCACATTTTTGAGTAACTTATATTGTTTTGTGTTTGAAGTTTAATCGGGTTAAACGTTAATTGTGCCGACGGCGCGGCTACCGATTATTAATTATTTTGTGTCTATGTACCGTGTAAATATCAGTAAGAGTCGACAGCTGGTGCCGGCATTTGAGGCGACTGGCCCTGAGGCACGTGCGTGACGTGTCCTTTGAGAACTGCCTGTAAGCTGGTGCATATCATTTTATCTTGGGTATTTGAGAGCTCTCAGGGGTAGCCAAGGGAAGTTTAGGATAAACCTCCCAACACCAGCGGCGTACAGACAGCCAGCGAACCGATCCAACGCGAGGAGCGTCAGCGTCAAGGACTGCATTTTATGTGAGTCAGTTTAAATTAATTAATTATAGTTAAGTTAGTGATAAGTCTTGTCCTGCTGTAGGGAGATCAGTCGCTGATCTCTCTGTAGCAAACATTTTTTGGTAGCAGAGCGTGGTTTATCCACGGATAACCTCAATTAGTTATAAGTTTTAAAGTTGGTTGGTTATACCAACCAAATACTTAGAATAGGTTAGCGTAGGATTGTGCTTACAATTTTATATTTAGGTTGATTTTAAAAGTTCACATCCATATAGGTAATAGTAAAATTATCTCACCGTTAACAGTTCATAGTAAACTTTTGGTTTGGATCAGTTGTACTACATTAAAATTTACATCTGTTTGGTGCACTAAACATATATGGATGTGTATTTAAAGTTATATCACTGTGTACAGTGCATTCCAAGCATTTGGGTTTGAATTTAGTTGAATAAGATTGACTCACCGCTGCGGTGAGTTAATAATTGTCTAATAATTGTCCGATAAAAATTTAAACATTTTGTTTGCTTCTTGATTGCTTGAAAACTTAATTTAGAATTTAAAGTTAAAGTCTATAAAACACAGTGGGCCCAGCAGCATTGAAAATTGTTGAAAAGTTAATTTGTTGTTCTCATTTTGAAAACATATTTTAAATATTGCAGTCTTAGAATAATAACGCTATAGAAAGATAGTCTTCATACAAGCGCTCGTCAAAAATGAAGCACTAAACCGATTCACACACGCGTGACGTGCGCGCATGGCCGTGATCTGCTGTCTTTTTCCAATTCTATGAATATGAAAGAGACAGCACTGCGGCAGCCGCTGCTACCGAGGCTTTAACTTAGAGAATCACACTGCAGTACGTTTATATTTTGACCTAATTAACTACAAGATACTATGAAATACTGAAAGCTTACCTGTGAAAAGTGATGTTATTACACTTCTTTTGTTTTTCAGATGTGTTGATACACAATTTAGCTGCACAAACCGTCATTTTGTTTTTGTTTTCGCGAGACACGTTCGGCGCGCTGTGTCATTGAACACTACGGAGCGGTCCGGCGTTTGGTGCCATTTCTGGCTCCAATTAATGTGCTTCAAAATAGGCGCGCGAACTTGGTTTCTATAGCGTTATTATTCTAAGATTGCAGTTTTCATTATATATTGTTTGTTAACTTGTGGTAGTATCATGACTGGCCAACGTTTTAACTTGTGGTAGTATCATGACTGGCCAACGTAAATTCTTTAATTAATATTTTTATTTTTTTTCTTGGAAATCAATTCAAGTTTGATTCATTTGTTTATCTATGTGTATTGGTTGAATATCCATTGGTTTATTGTGGTTTCTTTGACAACCCGTCACCTGTTATTATTTGATACATTAGTTGCAGTTTGCTTCAATTGTGGCATAACGACTTAGGCAATTTTAGTATTAAATTTATTTGGCTATTACATCGATTGAAATTTGGTTGGTTTTGCATAACGATTTATGTAATAATAATTGAACATCTTATTTGTAATTGCGCTTCCCGTTGCAAACTCTATTATGTTTTTTTTTGTACCTATTAATTTTTTTTGTTGCCGCATTGTAATTAAAGTGTATTTAGGGAATCTTACCCCGGGTTTGTGCTATTGTTGGAGAATTATTCTCATCTCTCGTACATTTAGTTTTTTGGTGACAACGCGATGGGGAAGGCAGTCCTGGCCAAGGAGCTGTGATGGTTCGTGTTCGTGCAAGGTCTGCTGTCCCGGAGTGACCGAGACGACGCCATTTTGGAGCGGGCGGAACAGCTGAGACTGCGGGTCTCTTCGGCTGAGACGGCCATGGAGACTTTGTCGGAGACTGCGCCGCCGCCCAGCAAAGAGCTATGGTCGACATACGAGGAGGACTTTGCCCAGATCATGGAAATCCATCCCAGTTTGAGCGGGAAGCAGCAGAGAAGGAGGGAACTACTCTGCCTGGGTTGGGAGACCTCATGAAGTTCCTCGAATACGAGGCTAGGGTCGTGGAAACCTCCCAACCTGACCTGCCGCCATCAGGGGCGCAGGCCTGTAGGTGCGGCAATTCACAGGGGCGCCGGGCGCCTCCCACTGCACAGCCGCAACGAGGACGCACTACCGCGCGACTGGCGGCGCTCACGTTAGCGGCCGGCGGAGACCCGGCCTGTCTACAGTGTGGCCAATCGGGCCATGCTCTGCTGCGATGCCAGGAATGGCAGGGGTTGCCAGTGGCGGATAGGCGGCGCATGGCAAAGCGCAAGGGTCTGTGCTTTGGCTGCCTGGGGGACCATTTTGAACGAAATTGTCCCAGGGCCCAGCGCCTCAGTGCGTGTAGCGGACACCACCATCTGTTGTTATGTGCCAACAGGTCGGGCGCGGCTCTATCGACCCCACAACAGCGGCGCAACATGGGCGGAGGTGCTACAGGGCGGAGCCCACCCCCAACGGACTGGAGGCCCAGTCCTGCGCGCGGCGCGCCCACTTATCGGGAAGTGAGCCATGCGCCGGCGCGCGCACCCATAGAGGGCCCCGCGCCTGCAGGCTACCACACGGCCGGCCCTAGTGTGAGTTGGGCCCCCACGGGCGGGGGCCCGGCAGTTGACACAAAGGGTGGACCCCTCCCCGCACCGGGCTCTGTGCGCGCTAGCATAGAGCAGCGCGACCCAACGGTGTCACAGCGGTTCTCGCCGCCGCTGCACGAGTACCCACGGCTGGAGTACCACCCGCCGTACCATCGGTATGGTAGAGCGGCCGGATATGTCCCCCCTAATATGGCGATGTGCATTCGCCGCCCCTACTACTACCCGGGGTTCCCCTTCGAGACGAAGCATCAGGGGAGTCCATAACTAGCCTACCCCTCTGAAAGAGCAGAACCGCGGACGGTTCTGCTACCTACTGCGGCGGTCCGCGTTTGGGGCCCTCAAGGAAACTCTGTCACCATCAGAGCATTGTTGGACTCGGGAGCCCAAGGTTGACTCATGTCCACACGAGCGGCCCATAAATTGGGCTTGGGTCTAGAGGCCCACTCAGTGCCGTTACTGGGGGTTGGGGGCATGCAAGTTAGAGGTCTGACGGGGCAGACCCACGTCACCTTCTCAGCGGTGCATTCCTCTACTTTGAGGATTTCGGTTATGGTCACGGTAATGGACACCATTGTGGGCTGGCAGCCCTCTACCGATCTGCCCTCAGGAATACGGGAACGTACCACGGGTCTAGATCTGGCCGACCCACTATTTTATCATCCGGCTCTGGTGGACCTCCTATTGGGCTCAGATGTGCTAGGATGGATCCTACTAGGCACACAGAAACCTCTAGGTCCCTCTTCACTGGTGGCAGTGTCGACTCTTTTTGGTCTTTCAATTATGGGACCAGTCTTTGATGACTCGACCCCGGATGAGTCTAGAGTCATCATGTCTGCGTCTCTTGCCAAAACGATGCACCGGTTTTGGGAAATTGAAGAACTTCCCATGGTCCCTAGGGTGGACCCTGACCATGCGGAGTGTGAGGCCTTTTATCAGGCCAACACGTCACGGTTGCCGTCCGGAAGGTTTGTAACTAGGTTGCCCTTTATAGCTTCTCCTCCTGCTTTAGGGCAGTCCAGGATATTGGCGGAAAAGCGTCTGCTGGCCATGGAACGGCGCATGCGGCGTGACCCCGTACTTCGTGATAAATACATAGAGTTTATGCGCGAGTATGAGGCATTGGGTCACATGTCTCCGGCTCGAGTGGATTGGAGCTCAACTGAGCACTACTTCCTGCCTCACCATGCCGTGGTAAAGGCTACTTCGGGTAAGTTGAGAACAGTGTTTGACGGATCAGCCACCACGACTACAGGGGTGTCATTGAACCAGTGTCTACATGCTGGTCCCAAGTTGCACCGGGATGTCGTTGATATTATCCTGAACTTCAGAAGATATCAGGTGGTGTTTGGAGCCGACATCCGGATGATGTTCAGACAGACGGTCATCCACCCGGATGATAGGCGTTTCCAACTGATAGTCTGGCGTGAGAACCCGGATGACCCGGTGACCGTCTACGAGCTCAACACCAACACGTATGGGTTGTAGTCCAGTCCATATATCGCCATCCGATCCTTGTTAGAGCTGGCTGAGCGAGAAAGGGCCCGCTTTCCCCGCGCGGCCGCTGTGCTGACACGTGACCTGTACGTCGACGATGTCTGCACCGGGGCCGAAAGTGTTGAGGAGGCTCTCACACTGCGGGATGAACTTGTTGCACTTCTTGCAGCCGGGGGATACGAGTTGCGGAAGTGGTTGTCCAACGAGCCTGGTCTTCTAGAAGGGATCCCGGTGGACCACCAACAGAACCCTGACTTGTTTGCGGAGGCGGATCACCCCAACATGATAGCGGTTTTAGGTATTTATCAACCTGTCAATGACATCTTTACTTTTCAGGTGGACCTGGAGCCCCAGAGGGTCTGGAGTAAGAGGACGGTGCTGTCCACCATTGCCCGTATGTTTGATCCGAACGGGTGGATCAGTCCGGTGATCTTCTCGGCCAAGTGCCTTTTGCAGCAGCTGTGGATGCTGGGCGTCACGTGGGACGAGCCGCTCATAGGGCCTCCATTAGATACCTGGCTCGAGCTAATCTCTACCATGAAGGAAGTCAACCGGGTCGCCCTACCTCGTCGAATTTTGCCGCCGGGCAAATCCCTGCTTGCTTGCAAATGCTTCCGAGCGGGGGTACGCTGCTGCAGTATACCTACGAACTGTTGACTCCGAGGGCCGGGTCAACGTCGTATTACTTTTACCTAAAATTAAGGTTGCTCCAATACGAACTCGTCTGACCATCCCTAAATTGGAGTTGAGCGGGGCTCATCTACTAGCCAGGTTGCTAGGTCATGTTCGCCGGGAGTTGGCCGCCACTGTTGACATCCGAGATGTCTTTGCATGGTCCGACAGCCAAGTGGCACTGGCATGGTTGCACGCGGCGCCACATACTCTGGAGATCTTCGTGGGAAACCGGGTTTCCCAAATACAGTGCATTGGAATTCCTATCATCTGGAGATACGTCCTGGGTGATATTAACCCGGCGGACTGTGTTTCTCGGGGCTGCACTGCTCCGGAATTGGTGGACCACCACCTCTGGTGGGGACCAGCGTGACTGGAGTCGCCTGAGACTTCTTGGCCTGTCCAGCGGCTGGACAGCACGGTCCAGATCTTGCCTGGGATGCGTGTGCATGCCCTGGCCGTGGAGACGGCCCTGGACCCCGACTGGCTTCCTGGGCGGTACAGCAGTTTGGACAAGTTGCTGGTGGTGACCAGCTGGATGAAAAGGTTCATCCATAACTGTCGACATCCGCGGGAAAGATCTTTGTCCCCAATTGTGAGTGCAGAGGAGCGTCGGAGCTCGCTACTGCACTGGGTTCGGGTATTGCAGGCGGACCGCTTCAAGGCTGAGCTTCTGGTTCTGCGTGAGGGCCGCGCAAAACTAAAAGGAGCGGTCGCTCGGTTAAATCCTTTTACAGATGCGGAGGGGCTTCTGCGTGTTGGAGGCCGACTTCGGAAAGCTGACCTGCCTTACGGGAGTCGCCACCCCCTACTCTTACCGAAGGATGGACCCTTGGTCAAGCTCCTGGTGTCCGATCGACACTCATGCAGCCGCAAATGGGGGATCTGCCTTCGGACAGAGTCACTCAGTCTCGTCCATTCTCGGGGGTTGCAACAGATTTTGCGGGACCTTTCTCGGTAAAGACGACCACGCTTCGCAACGCTCGGGTTGTGAAAGTCTATTTGTGTGTGTTTGTGTGCCTGGCCACCAAGGCCGTCCACCTGGAAGTGGTCTCGGCGTTGTCCACGGAAGCCTTCGTCGCCGCGTTGGATCGTTTTGTGTCGCGTAGAGGTTTGCCTTCCCTTTTTCGCTCCGACAATGGCACAAACTATAGGGGTACGGCTACCTATCCAAAAGATGTTTATAGTTTTTAGAAACTAATGTAGATAATTTAATTCAAATCCTCGCTCGGAGGGGGGTAACTTAGCTGTTCAGTCCCCCAAATTGCCCCCACTGGGGAGGAATCTTTGAGGCTGCCGTCAAGTCAGCAAAGACCCACCTCCGCCGCGTGATAGGAGAAACGGTCCTGACGTTTGAGGAGCTTGCTACAGTATTCTGCAAGGTAGAGGCGGTCCTCAACTCTCGTCCTCTCTGTCCCCAGTCCCGGATCCCAACGATCTGGAGGTCCTGACTCCTGGTCATTGTTTGATTGGGCAGCCGCTCACTGCTCTGCCGGAATACCCAAGGAGGGAAGAGCGTACAACCCGGTTGTCACGCTATCAGATGTTGCAACAAATGGGCCAGGACTTTTGGAATCGCTAGTCAGTTGAATACTTGCACCTGCTGCAGCAAAGGGTGAAGTGGACAGACAGGACTGAGCCTCCTCGGGAGGGAGATTTGGTTTTGTTGAAGGAGGCTAACTTGCCATCCTTGGTCTGGCGCCGGGGCCGCATTTTAAAGTTGCTAGTTGGTGAGGACGGAACTCCACGCGTCGCGGAGGTGTTGGTCGGCGGTTCGATTCTGCGACGAGCCCTAGCAACTCTCTCTCGTCTGCCGATTGAATGAGCTAGCGGTCTGAGGCTGGCCCTTCAGACCGAAGCGGGGAGATGTATGGAATAAAACGTGAAACAGAACACATCGCTCTGTCTCGCTCGGCCGATGTGACGTCGCGTGGCACTCAGCTCTGTTTCTGTCTTAATTCAATTAGTTCCAATTATTTGCAATTGTTATGTGTCACATCACTTTTTTCACATCACTATTGCCCCTAAGTTGATGGCGTCTAGACCACATTTTTTATTAACTTATATTGTTTTGTGTTTGAAGTTTAATCGGGTTAAACGTTAATTGTGCCGACGGCGCGGCTACCGATTATTAATTATTTTGTGTCTATGTACCGTGTAAATATCAGTAAGAGTCGACAGCTGGTGCCGGCATTTGAGGCGACTGGCCCTGAGGCACGTGCGTGACGTGTCCTTTGAGAACTGCCTGTAAGCTGTTGCATATCATTTTATCTTGGGTATTTGAGAGCTCTCAGGGGTAGCCAAGGGAAGTTTAGGATAAACCTCCCAACACCAGCGGCGTACAGACAGCCAGCGAACCGATCCAACGCGAGGAGCGTCAGCGTCAAGGACGCCCACACACCGACTGCATTTTATGTGAGTTAGTTTATATTAATTAATTATAGTTAAGTTAGTGATAAGTCTTGTCCTGCTGTAGGGAGATTAGTCGCTGATCTCTCTGTAGCAAACAGTTTCCATTAAACACATATCTTTAAACTAGACTTAACGCAAAACTACTTAGTAAAAGGCATCCTACGCAAACGGACGATACACCGCGACAGCAGTCAGCCCATGATCACGGCCGGTTGCAGCTAAGGTTGCCAACTATAAAAAAAAAAAATAACGTATTTAAGGTAAGATAAGAAAATAAACAGCATTTTAGAAAAATAGACAGTAAGAATTTTATTTTTTCAAAGATTTAATTATGGAGAACGTTCGCAACTTTTTGACTTTTATAACAGGTATGTTACCAGTGCACAGTGATACTAAAACAGTATTTTGGATACTTTATTTTTGTTCAACAGTAAAAAGAAACAAAACAAAAGAAAAAGACAGTAAAAATAATATGTAGTGAAAAACAGTATAATACTGTTTTTAACAGTATAGTTGGCAACCCTAGTTGCAACTCGGTCGAAACGTCGGGTATAAAAGGTAGTTTTGCCTTCGATCACATACAGAAACTGTTATCGAAGAGTTTTGATACAGTATATATTAGGTGTCCCTTACTTAGTACAAAATCGAATGCGATCTCGGTACCCAGCAAAGTACTCATGCTTTATCAAGACCAAGTTTATACTTATCCCCCTCTCTTCCCTTGGGTGTTGTAAAAGGCGACTAACGGACTTAAAACTGCACATACATCCAACTGCTTAAAGCGGCGATGGAATCACCACCTGTCCCGCTGAGCACATTTGCAGTCGCTATTTGGTGAAAAGTGGACTATAGCAGAGGAGCAGTCCTCTTATAGGCAATGAGGACCGCAAAAGCAGTTTTGCGGTCCTCATTGCCTAGTCTCTGACTAACCCTTCGGGGATAATAGTCCTGATTATATCTTAAGTATGTATGTAGTCTAAATCAAGCACAGGCACATCCCTAGAACAGGATTAGTGTCAGCCAGGTCATTTAAAACAAAGCTTATTGCGTTTATCATCGCCGCCTTGCTTACGCAAATAAATTGGAGCGGTTTAAAAAAGGTAAACAGACACCGCAACCTTTTTTATTCCTCTACCATTTTTTTTAATTACGCGAGAATAAGTTTGTTTATCCTTTGTTGTGTTCCGTGAAAAAGGGTTCCTTTAGAATCAAGGCCTACTTTGTTGTAGCTCTAGATTCTTAAGTAGCTGCTATTACTCGTAACAGTGTTTCTAGCTTCCCTAGTGTGTCTAGCGCCGAGGATAAGCCGTGGGTTTACATTATGAAAGTCGAATTAATAGAACAGAAGATGTTACGACGGATTCAGGAGTAACACAGCACCGGTTTAAAATATACTTTAAATTGTAACAGATCGTTAACTGTACACACGGCGTCAGATCAACCTACCCAAAACTGTCATATTTCCACAATCAATTTTGAACTTTATTGTTGTATTTTAAGGATCAATATTCATTGAAGAAAGGGAATTGATCAGTTTGTTAGGGTGCTTTGGCCCGGCGTGGACATTAACTAAATTATTAAATGAATTCCTATTTAAATATTCATACCTAAAAGAAATTAAATAACATAATAAAGTTGCAGCAAATTGTACAAACATGCCATATCTAGCATGCTGCGTAATATTGTGATTTTGTTACTAAAACTCTTAAAAAAATCATTATTTCTTTCTAAAACAAGTTAAGTAAAAAAGAGATACCTAACATTATTTCGTATATTAAGGTTTTATTTAGAATAGTATGTGATTAAAATATTGTCTAGAAACTGGGCAGGTGGTTGTGCCTTGCCTAGCTTAAATACCACATTATTGTCATAACGTGAGCACAGCACAACCCACCGTTCTTCGGCCTGCCAGGCAAACTAATTACAGTGAAATTATTATAAAATCTGTACCAAACCACTTGATCAGTAAAAGTTCTTAACACAACAAAACATTTTCTAATTCCAGTAGGTACTAGAAATCGATTATTTAGTTATAAAACTAATGTTATCGTATTAGCGTTCATGTGGGAACCCAAAATTGGGCTTGCATTGCAAGGCTGCAACTGCAACGTCTGCAACTACAAAATGGCGGTGCTTTGTGCGTGCAATCGGCGAAAATACTTTTTATTACAACTTTATTTACAGAACACTTTCCTGCGATAAGTGTTGCGCTAATAATTATTAATGAATTTATTATATTTATACGTAACAATACTTTTTACTAAGCAACTTGTTCAAAAATGCCGAAATTGGCGATTCCCTTTGACAGTTGAGAGTAGGTTGATCTGACGCCGTGTGTACATTATAGATATTGAAGAAAAACTAATATAGGGGATATAGGTAAAGAACAATAGTGTAGTAACATTTCATAATTTCCATATTGCATGGCGTGTCAGTCTGTAAGCACTTAGCTTTATTAGTAAAATCTACATTTTACATCATTGAATGACCGAACCGATTTGGCTAATTTTGATCTTGAAATATTTGTGAAAGGTTAGGGAAGATTCAAACAGTGTGAAAAAATAGAAAAATTCCTTTAATAAAACTATAAACATAAAAAGACGTCGTGCGATAGAGGCTTTGATCAACAATACCAACAAAATAACGCGTCATGTACAAAATCAAAGCTAAATTCTGTCCACGTGAATAAATACTTTTTCTTCACTAACGAACTGAGACAAAAGTTATAAAACAGTTTTAAGTTCAACCTAATTACAACCATGGCCCCCAGTTATAAAGTCACAAATCTTCTAAGTATTATCTTATACTTACGATCATTCGTCACAAACAACGAGCAAAGCAATGATTACTCCTGTCACTTAAAAATGAAAAGACGTCAATAACATTTAGTGGTGAAATCAACCTTAATCAGCAACAAATAAAGTACTTTTTCCTGTTATTGCGTTGTGAGAAAATAAGAGCTCACTTCTCAAGTGGGCTGTTATTTACCGAGGCATATTTTTAGCGCCGACCTGACATCTGATTGTATTGTTGATCGAAGAATAGAGGCATTAAATAAATTGGTTGCTAAAAACTTTTTGCAGTTTTCTTACTTCTTATTTGCGACATATCTTTTTCCTGCCAGTTATGTTGTCATTGTGATTTGGACAGTACAACGTCAGTCGAATCATAGTCAACAATAAAAATTGAAGTATTTGCGAATCTGAATGTGTTTTTTTTACCTTGGCGGCAGCGGTGTGTAAGGACTCCGGCTCAGCTATGTTGAAGCATAGCATAAAGATCTTCGCGTCTTGGTAGGCCAGCGGCCTCACTGTGTCGTATGCAGTCGTCCCTAGAAACAAAAAAAACACCTTCTTAACATGTTCTTACCACTATTATTGCTGGGTTATTATGTTGGATTATACAGTTTTTTAACCACTACGAGTAAACACATCACTTTCATCTCCCCTGATGGTAAGTGAGTGGTTCCTCAGTGACTGAGGATTCCGGATTGCCTTATATGAAGGCCAATAAGTGTGCTAACCGTACTGAATAAAAAAAAAGATGGAAATTACCACACAGCCTATCGAAATTCCCACAAAAGCTGCTCAACCGCTTTGTAATATTCATCCACTTTTATCCGGTGAGTCCCTTTGAGTCTTCCACAACATTTGGCAGCCTCCGCCCCCGCGGGAAACGCAAAGATGTTTGTTCCCCCGTCAACGGCCGAAAATGCTTATACAACTAAATGCTTTCATGGAAAACTTTAATATAAGTACGTAATACTTATAAATAACATCCTGTAGAGGTATTACATTCACACAGGTTCATAACTGCTGTAAACACCCACCGTATACGAGTATAAATATACAGTCAGCCTCAGCAGTAGCTTAACACTTTTGTATCATTCCAATTCCATTTTGTATCTACCAAGTAGTGCATTCATTTGTACAATTATAGAAATATATCACAAAGTTACTAAATGTACCGAATATAAATGCAACAAAAATATCAGATCAATCAAGTTATATTTGAGAATGTTAAATGTGTACTTTAAATTCAATAATAAAAAAACAGGGCACAAAAAGGAATTTGCCGAAACCCGGGATTGAACCGGGGACCTTTAGATCTTCAGTCTAACGCTCTCCCAACTGAGCTATTTCGGCTATGTATCTTATGTTGAAATTAAGTACAACTTACGGTTTAGTTAGCTTCATAATATTATCTTTATCGAGTAGGTCAAGACGCATCTATAAAAATATAAATTCTTATCATAACAAATTACTATTTCATTCGTATACGAGTACAGTAAATGTATTTACTCTTTTGTTGCTTATCTAAAGTGTTATTTTTCGAAGATACATAACCATAATTTTCATTTTCGGCAAATGAGAAAGCTTTAATTGGTTTAATCATAGACATAAAGAATAATTATTATTAATAAATAGGTATTATCATGGTATAATAAAGGCATCTACGTCAACTGCCACTGGTCGTGTATCTTCTGATTTAATACACCACGTTCTTCTGGGTGAACAAAGTGGAATTTATGGTGTCCTCATTAAATCACCCAAGTAAACAAAAGCAATTTTATTCATCCACATACAAAATGCTATAAAAACTCTCAAATCAAATTGGACTTAAGAGGCCTATTACATCTCGACTGTGATTTTTGAGTAAAATGGCCAATTTTAGCGTTATGGATCTCAGAAACAAAAATACATTAACATCATCATCATCATCACCAGCCTGAAGACGTCCACTGCTGAACATAGGCCTCCCCCTTTGACCTCCATCCTGACCGACAACTCGCCACTCGCATCCACCGGTTGCCTGCGACTCTCACGATGTCGTCGGTCCACCAAGTGGGAGGCCTACCAACACTGCGTCTTCCAGTGCGTGGTCTCCACTCGAGAACCTTTCTTCCCCAACGGTTGTCGGTTCGTCAAGCGATGTGGCCTGCCCATTGCCACTTCAGCTTGCAAATCTTACGAGCTATGTCGGCAACTCCGGTTCTTTGGCGAATATCCTCGTTTCGGATTCTATCGCGCAAAGAAACTCCGAGCATAGCTCTCTCCATTGCTCGCTGTGTGACTCTGAGCTTTTCTAAAAGGCCAACAGTTAAGGACCACGTTTCGGTGCCATATGTCATCACCGGCAACACACATTGGTTAAAGACCTTTGTCTTTAGGCACTGCGGAATCTTCGATGCAAAGATATCTCGTAATTTCCCGAACGCTGCCCATCCGAGTTGGATTCTCCGGGCGACCTCTTTGTCGAGGTTGGACCTACCTAACTGGACAATCTGTCCTAAGTAGGTGTAGTGGTCGACAACTTCGATAGTATCGCTCCCAACAATTACCGGTACGGGTTCAACATGGACATTCGACATGATCTTCGTCTTGTCCATGTTCATTTTAAGACCCACCTGTTGGGATACGATATTGAGGTCGCTGAGCATGGTGTTGAGGTTCTCCAGCGACTCCGCCATTATGACTATATCATCGGCAAAACGAAGGTGAGTGATGTATTCGCCATTGATGTTGATGCCGAATCCGTTCCAATTCAAGAGCTTGAAAACGTCCTCCAACGCATTTGTGAACAGTTTCGGAGATATGACGTCTCCCTGTCTCACACCTTTCTGCAATTGGATTGGTTTCGTACTCTCGTCTTGTAATCGGATCGACATAGTAGCGTTTCTATACAAACATTTCAACACTTCGATATACCTATAGTCGATATGGCAACGCTGGAGGGACTGCAACACAGCCCAGGTTTCGATAGAATCGAAGGCTTTCTCGTAGTCCACAAACGCTAAACATAAGGGCCGATTATACTCCTCAGTCTTCTGTATAATCTGGCGGAGCGTATGTATGTGGTCTATGGTACTAAAGCCTTTTCGGAAACCGGCTTGTTCGGGAGGCTGGAAGTCGTCAAACCTGCGTTCGAGACGGTTCGTTATGACTCTCGAAAACAGCTTGTACACATGGCTCAGGAGTGAGATGGGTCTATAATTCTTCAATAAGGTGTTATCGCCTTTCTTGAAGAAGAGCACCACCGCACTCCTGTGCCATGCTTCTGGCGTAGTACCTTCGAGCATGACGGAATTAAACAACTTCTGGAGGACTACGAGTATCGGTTTTCCACCCGCTCGCAGAAGTTCAGTGGTAATTCCGTCATCACCCGGCGCCTTGTTGTTTTTAAGCTGTTTAAGAGCCATACTAATCTCATACAGGCTGATGTCAGGGATATCTTCGGTATAGTGTCGGGTTAACTTAGCTCTGGTGTCCTGAGCTGTACCAACAGCGGGCTCTTGTGTTGAGGTGTACAACTGTCCATAAAACCTCTCGAGCTCTCCCAGAATCTCCGGCTTCGACGAAATGACACTGCCGTCCTCGATCTTCAGCTTAGTCATTTGGCTCTGACCAATAGACGAATTCTTTGCGAACACTTTGGCGCCTTGGTTCCGCGCAATTGCGTCCCTAATGCATTTAGCACTATAGGAGCGCAGGTCGTGTCGCACAGATTTCGAGATTCGTCTATTGAGTTTGCCATATTCCGACATATCAGCTGAAGATTGCAGTATCATTTCTTTCCGGTCTTCCATTAACTTAATGGTTCCGTCTGAGAGCTTTTGAGGCTTTTTCCGGCGTGGGGTCTTAAAGAACTTAGACCCCACAGCTTGGACAGTTTCCACAAGCCCGCTGCTGATCTCGTCCACAGTTTCGCACTCGGCTAGGCACTGGATTAACAATTTAGACTTATTGAATAGTGTAGAATAGCTATTGGAATAGTGTGTAGCGGCCTCGCATTTTGTAAATTTTGCTTAACATTTTAATTAAACCCAAAATTGCAGATCAAAATTTTCATAAAGTGTGCGAAGGCACTTTTTTGAGCTCATCGATTGAACTACTGTTCTAAATATGTGAAATAAAAAAAATATAATGTTATCTCTTATATAGTCGAATAGTGCGTAGCGGCCTCGGAATTTCTAGATATCATTGATTTTGTAAAAAAATCTTATTCTAAACCATAAAACTTCGAAAATCGCTATAAGTTAACTGTGAATATCTCTTATCTACGATAATTTTATTGAGCAAATTTTATACCAGAGTAATTGTTACTTCATGAGGGATAAAGATTTTATAATGAATTTATTATTCTATTTCGATTAAAACGATAAATACAACTGCAAAATTACTACAAAATGCGATGAGCCGGCCGTCCGAATTCAACTTATGCTCACAGAATGGAGATTTGTAATATTATGCACAAATTTATTATCCTATTTCGATAAAAACGATAAATACATGCAAAATTACTACAAAATGTGAAAATGGACATTTAACGCAAAAATCACATTCGAGATGTAATAGGGCTCTTAAGATTTAATTCAATTTAATGTAAATTAGACATTGAAAGATTTTTTGTTTTTGTTTTTGGTAGGTAAAATAATTCAAAAGAAAAATGAGGAATACACTGCCTCGGCATTGAGTTTTAGTTGCTTGCGTTGTAAGTAGTTCTACTATAATATTATAAACACGAAAGTTTGTAAGTATGGATGGATGTTTGTTACTATTTCACGTAAAAACTACTGATGGATTTGGATGAAATTCGGCATACAGATATTTTATAACCTGGATTAACACATAGGATACTTTTTATCCCGATATTTTCACGGGAACGGGAACCACGCGGGTGAAACCGCGAGCGGCCGCTAGTCTTTTATATATACGAGTGCATCTCCATGGTTGTAAAAATAACATGAACAATATCTGAAGCACTCATCTGCAATGCAATAATTTTCATCAGAGCTAATTTCGAATTGCTGTCTAGATTAAATACCTTGAATAGTTTTGTACAACGTTGGCATGACAGTAATTCCAGCATAGACTTTGTCGTTGATTATATATACCTGTTTACAAATACTCTGATTAGTACTTTAAAGCTGTTGTACGAGATGGGCTTCCAAAGACGTGTGCCATTGTTTCACGCCGATATTCCATGAGAGGATATGGTATTACGCCGGGGGAGCCAGTCCAACTCATGCTGAATGAATGAATGAATAACTTTATTGGTATATACCTAACACATATAGGGGAGGTCAGCTCAGAGCGGCCACCTTAACTTTGACTTAAAAAAAATGCCACTATAGAAACGTTATATAAAAAAAATATTATATCAAATGAAAGGGAACTTAATAAGCTTTCATAAAGTGGAGGCACATTTTGCAAAAACTTGAACAGTTTATTTTAATTTGTAAATTACGAAGACTAGTCGAAAAACCGCTTTGCCCCTGTCGGCGCCTAAAGCGGCCATGGGGGTAAGAGCAAAGTGGTCATGCCTAAATATTACAAGAAATTCATTTTTAAAAAACAAAAACACCTATAATAAATTCAAAAAAATATATATTTAAGATGAAATTAAATACCTAGTAACCAATAAAGTTTCAAATGGAACAATCATTTCAGCCTTAATGTTTTCTTACTTAAATCTATGTACCAAAAGATCCCCCTGCCTATTTTTTCTTTTGTAGTTGTTGGTCATCTAAAAAAATAATAGTTAAATAAAACATTCTAATCTTAATAATACAAAAACGTATATTTTTATAAGCGGCTAACTGCCCGCTTTGCCATCATCGCGGTTCACTTATTGAATACGGGCAAAGTGGTCACTTGGCCACTTTGCCCGTACCGCTTTGCCTTTTTCCACAATTTTATTTTAAAAATAAACACAGCTCACATTATTTATCTCATGTCGGAACAAATGTTACACATTCAAAGCCAATTAGATATGTAACAAAAGACGTGTAATAAAAAGATTGAATTCTAAAGAGGTTTGATCAAAACAGGTTGAACCTACCCTGGTTTTTTTTTATAAAATGCACAAATCCCTTGTACATGTCGCCGCGGCCACGCTTTTGCTCCGATCGCAACCAAACGACTGCCTGGGGTGTGGGGCGGGAAGTTAGCCATATGGCAGAAGGGCAACGTCGTGCTATCGTTTTTAGTTACCGAGAAATTGGGTATGGCCGCTTTGCCTCCTATGGCCGCATTGAGCTGACTTCCCCTACAAGGTTATACGAAATAAAACATAAAAAACAAAAATAAATCAAAAAGCAATGCCTGGTACAATAACAATGTATATAGTGTTGAGTCAACCAAAGGGCGCCGACTCAGTTTTTTTTTGTTGCAACCAAAGCTACAACACTGATATTCTGCCGAAACCCGGGGAGGAGCGCGCACCGTGCCCTGCGTTTATTATACTATACTGTATTAAATCTAAATATGGAAGTATTTATGAATAATCTTTTTGTTGTTTTTATATAATGTGAATAGTGTTAGTATGGTACTTCCTTCATTAAAAAGGCCAATAAAAAAAATTATTAAATAATACTTAATAATAAAAACAAAGACAACGAAATGCAATGCCAAAAATACTAAAAATAAATAAAAAATAAATAAACAGATAAATAAATAAACAGTAGCTACTAAGTGGATTTTTGGATGTAAAGTAAATGAGCCTTATAAGCATGTTTAAATAGATATTTAGTTCCTGTATCTCGCAGGGGAGGTAGATTATTCCAACACTTAGTAGCATTATATTTGAAGCTGCCACGGAAAGCAGCAGTTTTATGTTCAGGTATTGATAGAGGGTTGGTGCACTGTCTAGAACCCTGCAATTGGTAGAAGAACGCCGAGCAAGCTTATCAAATAGGTATTTAGGGTGTTGCTTCGTAATTATGTCAAAAAGCATGCAAGCCAAGTAAAGCTTTTGGCGCTCCTTCATTTTCAAAATGTTAAATTTATTCATATAAGGCGTTACATGTGTTTTGGGAGGGATAGCAAAACAATACCTCGCGCACGCATTCTGGACTCGTTGAATAAGTCGCTGAGACCTTCCCAGGACACATGGGCCATATACAGTAATACAATAATTAAATTTAGAGAGCACTAAGCTATCGCACAGATTAACGCGAAGGTCAAGAGATATAAAGTCTCGTATTCTATAAAGGACCTTTAATCGGTAGAAACAGGCCCTGACACATTCAGAAATATGCCTTTCAAAATGGAGAGACTCATCCATAAGTAGTCCTAAATTACGTACCTCAGATACCCTTCCAATATTTTCTCCCATTACGTTTACGTTAATAGGATTACATCTATTAAATATATTAAATATTTTACCTTTAGTACCCATTATAATATATTTAGTTTTTGACGGATTTAATACAAGCGAGTTACTCAAGGACCAAGATGCTATACAATCTAAATCATGGTTTAAACATGTGATACGATCATTTATGTTGTTTATATTAAGGGAGGTATAGATCTGTAGATCATCTGCATATAAATGGTATTTACAATGCCTTATTACATCCGGTAGATCAAAAGTGTATATGATAAATAAAAGAGGACCAAGAATGGACCCTTGAGGAACTCCTCGCGTTACAGATCGCAGATCCGATTCCAAGCGGGTACCACTTGAGTCGTATGTCACAACCTTCTGAGATCGGTTACTTATGTAGCTGTCAAACCACTTCACGGCTGACACATCAAAACCACAGTTTGACAATTTTGATAAGATCAAGATATATTTATGGAGTCAAATGCTCGAGAATAGTCTAACAGTGTCAGGATAGTAACATCTCCTCTATCTTGAGCCGATAATACATGGTCTAGTACATCAAGAAGAGCAGTGGCAGTACTACGACCACGCCTAAAACCAGACTGCAACTCAGGGAGTATATTATTGTATTCACAATATCGAAGTGTTTGCATGTACACAATCCTTTCTAAGATTTTTGACAGAAATGGAAGTATGCTGATGGGACGAAGATCTTTCACAGTGATAGGACTGTTATTTTTAGGTATAGGGTGAACCAACGCTGTTTTCCACTGATCAGGGAAGGTAGAAGTAGTAATAGATTTATTAATTATACTAGTTATGGCATCTAAACTCTGTGGTAGCGTTAGGAGAACCATATCGAGAGTAATGCCATCAACTCCTTCTGCATTTGATTTAATTGACAATATAGCTTTGCCCACTTGGTATGAAGAAACAGGTTCCAAAATAAAAGAAGGGACACGTTTATTAAATTCATAAAATGTTAATTTAGAAATATCTACAGATGTGTTACCTGGAACATTTAAGAAGTGATCATTTATCGCGGTAGGATCGTTTAGATGACAAGGAAGGTCGGCTGCAACGCAGCGTAGCTCTACCACTCAGAAAAACAACAAAAGTATTTGTGTGATATTTTGATTACTTCTATCTATGTAAATGGAAATAAAATGCTGTTTGTTGGTAAGCTAAAATTAAAAATGGTAACATCAAATTGGATCCGGTAACTGACATTGAACAAGGCACCCATGGCTTACAAAGTGAGAGTACATAGATCTCCAAATGTTATTGAAATGTGCACGGATTTACAATATTCAAAAACCATTTTTAGAAATTCATGATACCTACAAGTTTATTAAATGCAGTCTAAACCTAAAGCTATCCCGAACGCGATGCGTGCCCCGATATGCTGTGCAGATATCGTTGCTCTATGAATAAATTTATTGGGTTCGGGAACAGAAATCATAACATTCCTGACCGCCCGGAGCCAGTGACCCGATTGTTTACAGCGGAGTACGATCAAACGCTGCTTTTTTTAAAAAACTCTTTTTTAAGCTTATCCATTTCAGCATCACATAAGATATAGGTATTGGCCATTAAGCTAAGTAAACTATTGACATCAGAATTTAGTTTTAATTGTATAAACATTGTACAATGGAGAGAGCTATGCTCGGATTTCTCTGCGGGATCGAATCAGAAATGAGGAGATCCAAAGAAGAACTAAGGTAACCGACATATCCCGAAGAATTGCTAAGCTGAAGTAGCAATGGCCATGGCCAGAACGGTAATTGAGTGGCGACTGCGCAACGGAACACGCAATGGAGATCATTTTGAGTGGCCTTTGTCCAACAGTGAGTGTACTTCGGCTGATGATGATGAAACATTGTATAGGTACACAGTATTGTCAGCATTCTATACACATAGGGGGTTAAAGTTGCTCGCGTCCGTAGGTTTACCCTTGTGACCCTACACGTGATCCCTGGGTGGTGCTAAATGAGTGACACTGACTGAGTGGTAGAGCCACGCTGCGTTGCATCACGCATTGGACCGGCTCGCCCGGCGTAATACCACCCTCTCACGAATATTCGGCGTGAAATAACGGCACTTGGTGCTGTTATGTTTCGTCCGACCAGTGAGGGTTCCGGAGGCCCCCCCCCCTCCCAATTCCTATTCCTTCCTTAAACCAATTCCTCCCTTAAAGGCCGGCAACGCATCTGCGATTCCTCTGGTTTTGCGGGTGTCCATGGGCGGCGGTGATTACTTTCCATCACGTGACCCGCCTGCTTGTTTGCCTCCCTCTTATATACAAAAAAAAAAACATAGTTACACAACGGATTTTGTTTGTAGGTACTGTAAAACAAAACATCCCAATGGGACTGGGTCGACGGTATACTGCGAAAGGGAGACCTCTGCTATGCGATTCTCTAAGCAACACATAGACGCTGAGCGCATGGCTGTGATCTGTGGTCTCTTTCCAATTCTATGAATATGAAAGAGGCAGAGTCAATTCTCAGCGCTGCGGCAGCCGCTGCTAGCAAGGCTTTAACTTAGAGAATTGCACTGCTGCTGCCTCTGAGATTGATTTACTAAGATTGTACTGTAAAAAAGATTTAGAATTTACTTATGTGCATGTCATCGCAACCTGTAGTAACTAAGACGTCAAGCACTACAAAATTCTGACTACTTATAAATGTGTTCGAAAACATTGTTAACTATCCTGAACAAATGAAAATAAGTGTTTGAGAAGTAATCGAGAAATTATTGTTTGAAGGATTTGCCCGTTTTGACGGTCGCACACATAAGAATATACTCAGAAATCGATCTGTCCGACGAGAAGCACTGCGCCAACAATATTTGCAATAGCCATCAAACAGAGAACTAATATTATACCGCAAGTTAATAGTTATAATAAAATTATTCCTATGGTAAGTTTTGTATGTTACTTCGACCTATTTCCGGGCGTATTAAAACGTAATAAAACAGACTATTACTACGTGTAATGATCGCGATAGTGGTGTTATTTCAAATTAGACAGGGGAATCATAACATCGTCTATTCGCGTCGATTCGGTTAGCTGAAGCCAGTGACCCGTTAGTTTATATTGGCGGGAGAGGCAATCCAGATGCGAGCAAATTAAACTGTGCTGGCCAGTTAGCCAGACAGGTAATGTTTCCGAACATGTGGAATTCCAGAAAGTATAGCCGCAAGCCTACCACAAATGTCAAACTTCAACAATAAATTTAGAGCTTTATCAGATGTGTATTAGCTCGGACCAAATATCTGGTCCGAGAGTATTAGTGACTAATATCGATTGCAGTATTTTGACATTTAATTTTTCGATAGGATAACCTGCATGCCCCGACCAAATATGTAATATTTGGTCCGAGCCTGCATGTGTTTAACTTTGAGTCAAGGAGCAACATTGGAGTCGACTCGTAAAGATTTATGATTTTTATGACCATATTTAAACAATTGGTCGTAACATCTTAAAAGCTGCCTGAGATGTTTTAGTACACCTATTCATTTGTATTAAGCGCAAGCTTTACCGAAATTTGTTAAATTTTATGTATGTTTTACGTTGTAGTGCTAATTAGTCTGGCCTAGCACATTGCTTATTTATACAAGCAATAAGCTAGAATTGACTGCACCTCTAATTTTGTCTTATCTAATAGTAATAATAAAAAAATATTCCCTCTATTCGTTGTCTGGGTGATACATTATTTCTTGAGCACTGAACAGTGCACGGCTGTAAAGGTTAAAGCAGTCGCGTACTGTCTTGCGGGTGTATACCCGGCATAAAAGACATTGATGACACATTCTTATCGCCACCACTGCTTTAACTAAGGTAGAAACAAATATGTAGAACCGAGAAGCACGCAAACCGTTTTAGAGGATTCACGGTAGGTATAACGAATGCTTTTACCCGCTAGTGGGTGAAATCAATATAAAATAGTTGGATGCAACGTTGGCAATAGCAGCGCTGAAATGTTCGCAACCCGCAAACCAACACAACAGAGCATTGATGTATTAAAACTAGAGCGGACACCGCAAAGCAAGTTTTCGCCATTGACCTAGAAGAAAAGACAAGAACGTCCATACACGTCGGGGGGTTCCCCCCTCTCCTATCTCTTTTCACCCTCCTCTTAAAACCTTCTTCAATGACCTTTTTCACACATTTTAAGGTAAGTTTTAATGAGAATTCAAATGCTTATATCTCCATAACTATGTATCTCCTGTCCTGTAAGTGGGAATAACACCCACTACCCCTTTACCACCCTCTCTTCATCCACCCCACCCCCCTAAATTCGTGCACTGTGTTTTAAGATTTCTACCATAAGCTGTAATCTGTTACTGTATTACATAATTATATTCTCTTCATCCACCCCACCCCCCTAAATTCGTGCACTGTGATTTAAGATTTCTACCATAAGCTGTAATCTGTTACTGTATTACATATAATATTTCGCGTAATTGTTATCACTCCGCGTCACGGCGGATACAATAGTTGTAATGGTAGTACTGGTACCATGTGCGAGTATGTTGCAGTGAATGTTTATAGGCAGAAAGCTTTTACTTGTTGCCATATTACTACGGGCAATAATATGTTGCGACAGCTTGGCGATTTATCAACTTAATGTTAACAGCCATAGCATATTATATTAAGTATCTTTAAAAAGGGCGTTTGTAGACCTGTGTTGAGTTTGTGCACATGTATTCATATTTTTTTTAAGATTAACTGGACTGGATGCGTACAGTCCAGTTCATAAATATGTGTATACTTTAGTACCTTGTCACTTTAATTGCTTTGACAATTCATGTATGGCAGTTTAAACAGACATTAAATAGACAAGCCAAGGTACTAAAGTGTATACATATTTATGAACTCGACTGTACCTACAATAATAAATGAGTTTACATACATCTTAAAGCGTTCCGACGTAAGGGCCAATGGGTTACCACAGCGTTGTTTCATATGAAAACTTAAAACAGCTGTTAATCTAAAATTATTCATTTTTTAGGAAAAGTTCTTGGACAAAAGTTATTTAATATCATGTATACTTTACCCTTCTTTCGGCTTAGATAGACAAGCCAAGGTACTAAAGTGTATACATATTTATGAACTCGACTGTACCTACAATAATAAATGAGTTTACATACATCTTAAAGCGTTCCGACGTAAGGGCCAATGGGTTACCACAGCGTTGTTTCATATGAAAACTTAAAACAGCTGTTAATCTAAAATTATTCATTTTTTAGGAAAAGTTCTTAGACAAAAGTTATTTAATATCATGTATACTTTACCCTTCTTTCGGCTTAGATAGACAAGCCAAGGTACTAAAGTGTATACATATTTATGAACTCGACTGTACCTACAATAATAAATGAGTTTACATACATCTTAAAGCGTTCCGACGTAAGGGCCAATGGGTTACCACAGCGTTGTTTCATATGAAAACTTAAAACAGCTGTTAATCTAAAATTATTCATTTTTTAGGAAAAGTTCTTGGACAAAAGTTATTTAATATCATGTATACTTTACCCTTCTTTCGGCTTAGTACCCCCTTTCCGACTGCCGTTGTGTATAAATTTAGTCACGCACGTCATTAATGAAGGAACACAAAGTGGCAATGCTGCAATGCAAAAAACCTGGCACCTACTGGCTACCCCTCCCCTGTTCCGAAGAATAAACGAAACTTGGGAGCCTTATTATCATACTTGACAAAGAAAAAGAAAAAGCCGTGTTAAAAATAAAACGAATTACGAAAGTGTCAACTTTGCAAAAGAGACCAACTAAGAAAGAGCCGAGTTAAAAATGAGACGAGTTATGAAAGTGTCAACTTTGCAAAAGAGACCAACTAAGAAAGAGCCGAGTTAAAAATGAGACGAGTTATGAAAGTGTCAACTTTGCAAAAGAGACCAACTAAGAAAGAGCCGAGTTAAAAATGAGACAAGTTAGGAAAGTGTCAAGTTTAAGAAAATGACGAAGTCGTCCTGAGGGCTTTCCTCGGAATATCTTCGATATCTCGTGAACGAGGTCGAAAATCGAAAAACTGAGAGAGACGCCTAGAGATATTGAGACGGGAAACATTTCATGTCTTATACTTTTTGATGTGGGAGTGATAGGGTGGGCGGTATGCTCCCCCTTAGCGGCGTGTGTAGCGTCGCCGTGCGGTATTACTCGGGCGAAGCCGGCCAGCAAGCCGAAGCTGCGGTGGTGAGCGAAAGCCATCTGCAACGATAAGCTCGTGTGGGACCGCCGGAGTCCCGCAGCACCGGAGCCGTGACAGAAAACATCCTGCTTGCATGCTGCATGTCTGTTTGCATGCTGCATGCCTGCTTGCATGCTGCATGCCTGCTTGCATGCTGCATGCCTGCTTGCATGCTGCATGCCTGTCTGCATGCTCCATACATGCCTGCATGCTGCATAACTGCTTGCATGCTGCTTGCATGCTGCATGCTTGCTTACATGCTGCTTGCTTGCTTGCATACTGCTTGCTTATTACATGAGTAATGTTTTATATCATTTGATTATTATATCAAATGTACATTATATCAAAAGTACATTATATCAAATGAAATTATAGAATCTAAAATTTTAGATTAAATATTAAATGTTTATTATATTAAGTTAGTCGTTATATGAAATGAAATTATATTATCTGAATGTTAGACCATAAGTATCCCCTTTAGGATAGTATAATAGCTAGGTTCATTTTTAATGCCTTTTCAAGTCGTGTAGAGCACGAGATCTGTGAATTTTTTTGTGTTCTTGGTTTGGTTGGTGGTAGGGCTGTTAAGTCCGCCTGGCTAGCTACCAACATCTTATGTAAGTCTGTCGCTGTAACAACGACGTTTACAGCATTAATGTGTTTCGTTTCGACAGTGTAGAGATAAGAATAGCCAGTTCCTCAGTGGTTGAGGATTCCGAGTGAAGCGCGCTTCCACCTTCGGCCTTATCGTCACGGTGAGATGAAGGCCAAGCGCATATTCGTTGTAGAATAAAAATAGAAATAAATCTTGCTAATTATCTTACTTATTTTGCAATAAAGCTTATTATAAGCGACAAGATAATGTAAAAAAATATATTATCAGTCTCGTAAATTATGTGTTCTAATTAGAAACAGGCGGGCGCTCTCATTCTGTCAGACCTAGATCAAGTTGGCTCTTAATAAGCCATTTTAGGTGCGCGTTAGTTCATAGAGCTATCTTTTTGTTAATAGAATAGATAACGGACGGAAAACGGAACTGATGTTATGTTAATTTAGTTTGGATGTCTAATTAATAATATTTTTTTTGTTAAGGCGAGTCACCGGTAAATGCGGGCAAAACTGTTTTGCTAAATCTAATGATTTATGTATTTACTATTGAATTACGCTCTTAGAAAAAATACATAATTTATACTGAAGGATATTGCATAAAGAATGTGCTAATTTGTTAAGCGATTAGATGTACTTAACTCGATTATAAAAAATACCCGAAAATGCTGTGATAATAATATTTTATTTTATTTTTGTCATTATTTTAAATTTTGTTATTTTGTTTTATAGTTTTCGTTTTTTATATTTATTAGCTTGTTTTATTTATGTTTTGTATTGTAACCTTATATATTTATGTTAAAGAAAAACTATCTACGGCTTGATGTTATTTTGATTTTGTAGGCCTAAACTTAAATTTAAGTTAGTTAAGTTTATGTCTGAAGCTGCGCCTTCCTCTTACTGGTTCCACAGAATACCAGCGCCATGGCATGTAAATGTCACGGCATAAGCTGAGTGGCGACCATTTCGGTTGCATAATGTCCACGTTTTTATATCCTTATTTTTAATTGTCCTATTTATGCTCCGAATAAACATTTTTCATTTCATTTCATTTCAAAATAAGCCAAATAAAAGTCTAAAACGGACGATTTCTTGCAATTTTTTTTTTATATTTTCGACATAATTTTTACATGTAAATATTTATTTTGATATACCGTAGAACGGGGCTATTTGGTAAAAAGGTAGGGATAAAATTTGAATATTTATTTTTCCTTTAATTTTTAACAGTTATAGAAGTATGTGTTGCTTAATACAGATATAACTCTATAAAGATACAAAAATAAAAACATAGAATGAACAAACAGCCATTGAGTTATTATGTACTACGTACTAGAGAAGACATCTCAACTAGATTGTTTGTACCGCGTTAGAGCCAGCTCACTCCAACTGTATTAGTCTGTGGCAGGCGCTAGACGCAACAATAAGTGTGTATTCTGTGTTCTATTTTATTAAAATATACCTGTAAGTGTGCTAAACAACTCAGGAAATACAAATAAAGCCAAAGGAATCACTTTTCACCTGGAAATACGTACTAAATTAACATGCATTTGACTAATTATTTTATCAAATCGCCGAGACATGAAGCGGCGGCCATGTTTCGGTAAAATGCATATAGAGTAACAATATTTCTGTTTTGTGCAGAAGTGACACTTATAACGCTTTATGTGAAATAATTACTAGGGTTAAGATTATGGTGGCAGTTTGATTGGGGATTTCGTTATAATTAATAAACTTACCTAAAATACTTTTTTATTAATGAACTTGACCGTTATTTTCGAGATCATTAGATATATTAATAAATATTAGATATTTACCTTCGGGGTATCACAGGATTCACACGGCGTGGAAAATAACTTTATTCTTTAGCTCCGATGCACCGTTTCTGTGATATTTTTATTATATTTTAGTACCTACTACCTAGGCAGAAGAAATAGTACGTATGTATATAAATGTATTTGGTCATAAATAAACGCAAAGAGTTTCTTTCATTTTATCAAACCATAGTAATATCTGTGGTTTAATCTGAAATAATAAAATGTAATAAAGATTGAATTCTAACTAAAGGTAGGTAGAAAACATGCACAACAACTATGTCCATTCTGCAGTGTAAAATCTATTATCTGTTGCACTGCACTACGTTGAATATGGTTGAACAAAACGCGTAAGCGCGCCGTGCAAATGGCGGCGCGCTTTTGAACTTTTGGCCGCGAGAAAACAACACTCTAGAAGCGGTCTAGCGCTGTTAATTGTATAAGGTTAAAGAGTAAGTTGTCAAATAATACAAAATTTCACTCCCATTGTCTGTCACGAAAACACGTAGAGGTTACTAACCATTAAGGTGCAATAAACTAGGAAGACCTGTTTAGTCTTTACCTGCTACACCTTGTTTAGTCACATAGTATTATATCTTAATTAATGGCTATCGCGTGTAGCATTAAGCCAATTTCAAGTGTTTAATTTTTTTAAAGTTTATTTATTATTTTACGGTAGATAGAAATAAAATGGAGTCTCACAACACGTGTTGTTGCTAAAAGAACACGGGAGAAACGCTGTTTAGTCACTTCCCAGCGATTACGTTGCCTATATAATTGTGAATAATAGGCGTCAAGGACAATTTTTTCCAAAAAGTCGTGTCCTAATAAATAAAAATTGAAACGCGACTTTTTTATTTTACTTTATGTTTGTGAGTAATTAAACTAAATAGTCGTAAAATAAGTAATTAAGATGAAGCGGGCAGGACTCAAATACGATTTTTAATCTCATCTCAATAATGCTTGAAAAATTTGAGCATCTGAATATTTGATACTCAGTAATATTTTTACACGTAAGTTATATTTTTACAGTAATATTTTTACACGTAAGATATAACTTAAATAAATATTTTTCCAAAATAATTGAAAAAGATTTTTATAATTTTTTTTTTTATTAATGTTTTATATTTTAGCGTTTATTAACGCTTAAATATAGTAATTTTTTTTTAAACACTGAAAAAAGACGACAGACAACCTCAGGCGGGAATCGAACCACGAACCTTCCACATTCCGGGCGGAGATTTTTATTATTATTATGAAAATATGTATTATCTAAATTATTTACTTATTTTCATTTCAATATTACAATTACAACAATCAATAAATATAAAAACTAACATATTAGTTTTTAAACAACATTAAACCCCAAACCCCAAGCGGTCGCATGAGACCGCACCTACAAAAACACACTTGACTTTGTACCGTGTTTTCATAGACTTACAGACTACTTTAGTATGAACAAGTTTGGTTATTTCGGTTCTGTGGTTCATCTTATGTATTGTTATCGCAAAATATCGCATAGTCTATGCTCGATTCTGTCAAATTTGACGTTGACAGTTGCGCCAAAAAAAGTGTCAAAAAAAATCCAAGACTGAGTGGTCTTACAACTTTACAATTCTGTAATAAAACTGTATAAACAGTGTGTCGCATCTGCGCTTAGACATTTCTATGACAACTAGGTAAGCCCCGCACCACGGTACAAGACGTATCATTGTAGCTGTGCACAACTGCACATTTATTGTATGGGACGTCTACTCTAGTATATTTACCTCAATGCAAACTGTAAGGTTTATTTAAAAAAAGAAGGTGCCTTTCCAAATAGCCTCCAGGGTGGGGTTATTTGGTATGCATACAAAATGACATAAAAAAAAAATTTTAATCTGTTTTTATTTCAATATAAACACGGACGGCGATATTTGGTAACATACATTTAAAAATTTACAAATAATGCAAAATTCAACACTAAATAATTTAACATTTTTACTTAAAAACTAATTTGGAACAAAACTGACAGACTCTCGCTAAATGTAGTTCTTATCATCACATGCGCGGTGTTCCTTTCTCTGATTGGTCGAGATTGACAGATAACGGAGTTACCAAATGTTAGAGAATAAAAAGGTTGCGTTCACGCTTATTTGTTTGCGTTCGTTCAAAAATATTATTTTTTTCCAATGAGAACCTGCTAATTCGTTTAATCCTATAAAGTCTATATTGGCAAAAAACTTATAAAAACCCAACGCGCCAATTTGGCGACTAACTGACTAAATACTGCACATACATCCAACAGCATAGAGCGGCAATAGGCTAAACTGTTTTGTCCCAAATAAATATTTTTTCTTTTTTTCTTTCTTTCAAAGAACGGCAGTGGGGTCACCACCTGACACGCTGAGCACATGTGCAGTTGTAATTTGGTGAAAAAAAACAGTCCATGACTGTTTTTGCGGTTCTCATTGGCCTACCTGCCTTGCCTGGTCTTTAACTAACCCTTGACATATGAGTGCAACTTTTCGCTGCGCGTCTGTAGTTGCAAATGTTGCAATACGCTTGTTCAATGTAAAATCCTAATATTCTGCTTTGAGACAAACGCGCTGTTACAATGAACATTTAAACATTTTTTGCCTAAAAAGAGCCGTAACCATTTCATATGCGTCGATCAAATTAAAGCTGGCTGTACACACAACTTACCACGTCAGCCCGTGAGTATCGCGGGCTGCATTATGTACTACATAAATAAACAGAACGCGAACTCATCTAGTGTTTACGAGGGCGTAAAGCTAGCTAGTACACGCGCGTTTCAAATTTAATTTCGCACCGTGAATAGCAATTCGCGTAACGTTGCGTCGCGTCGCACATGTTCGCCGGAGGTTTTATTGTCATCTTTATAGGCTGAATATATGAATGCATTTGCCGGAAAAATAAAATTAATACAACATCCATCTTGGCGTTTTGGTTGCGCGGGTTCTGTTGGTGAAAACCGACAATTAATTCTAAAGCATTAATAACTTTCTCACACTCACACCAATTATCTGGCCCCTGTAAAGCTTTATTATACAATTGAAAGGTAAAATAAAACTGAAAATACTGAAAATTAACCGTAAATCGTAGTGCGAAGCAGACAAAAACAATCTCAAACTTGTAAAAAGTTGTGTTTCTATTTTTGAGTAAAACTGTTTAATACACCACATTGTAACCAATAACGCATGCACTTTGAACTGAAACATGTTTGTTGGCTTTGCAAATAATATAAAAAAATGTGGACGGTGCCTTTAAAAAGATCTCGCAAAATAACGCAAAAGGCTGAGATTCGGTTTGCAATCCGGACGTTAAGCAACTCTCTCAATGCCGGTTTACTGGATGGGTGACCAAATTAAAAACATCAAGCTCCTCCGTATTTCATAAAACACGTGAAGCCGTTGGTCCTGGTTGTTATCGTAAGATGGCTGTCGCTAAAACCCACCGACCTGCATTAGGCCATCCAATGTCGTTACATACCTACAACAGATGCTAAAAAGTTTCTCTATTGACTATTATAAACCAATCAACTACCTACCCTACTATTTAGCTATTAACGGTTTACCAAAGAGTTTCCCCTTCATGACTGAATGGGAAACCATTCAGTTGGAATAGGAAATCGATTTCAATATTTAAAAGCATCGCAGCCAACATCTATGAAAGCAATGTATAGTGGAGAGCACTATAAAAATCGGTCAAGCGCTGTTTGCGCTCAGCAAAGAGCAAAAGAACCGTTTGTAGTGCCGAAGTGGCTTGGCGAAATAAAATCACTCTGTACTGTAGCGGGGGAGAGATTTTGTTCTTTGTTTTGAAATTCGAACTGACAGCCTATTTATTTATTCAGAGAAAGAGGCCTATTACATCTAGTCTGTGATTTTTGCGTAAAATGGCCAATTATGGCGTTCTTGATCTCAGAAACAAAAACACATTAACAATTTTAACATATTGAATAGTGTAGAATAGCTATTGGCATAGTTAGTAGCGGCCTCGCTTTTTGTAATATGCTTAACTTTTTAAAAACCCTAAATTACAGAGAAATATTTTCATAAAATGCACGAAGGCACTTTTTTGAGCTCCTACATTTTAACTACTGTTCTAAACAAATGAAATAAAAAAAAATGTTGTTATCTGTTAAATAGTCGTAGGTATAGTTTTTAGCGACATCGGAATTTTTAGATATCATTGATTATAAATAGAAAAATAATCTTATTCGAAATTGTGCATTTCTCTTATCAAATATTATTGAGCAAAATTATACCAGAATAGTTGTTACTTCATGAGGAATAAGGATTTTATAATGAATTTTATATCCTATTTCGATAAAATCGATAAATACAACTGTAAAATTACTTAGAGCATTGAATGCTCTAAGTAAAATTTACTACAAAATGCGATGCGCCGGCCGTCCGAACTCAGCTTATTTTCGCTTTATTATCCTATTTCGATAAAAACGATAAATACAACTGCAAAATCACTAGAAAATGCGAAAATGGGCATTTTACGCAAAAATCACAGTCAAGATGTAATAGGCCTCTTAAACCTTTATGCTGTGCTGCTCAAACTAATAATATAATGTTCTCGATCGAAGATAATCCTGCAAACCCCTGGGTGGTGCACAATGAGTGACACTGTCTGAGTGGTAGAGCCACGCCGCGTTGCAGCACGAAATGGGCCGGCATAATGCCACCCTCTCACGGAATATCGGCGTGAAACCATTGAATATCGGCGTGAAACAATTGAGTATCGGCGTGAAACAATTGAATATAGGCGTGAAACAATTGAATATCGGCGTGAAACAATTGAATATCGGCGTGAAACAATTGCACTCGTTGCTGTTGTGTTTCGTACGTCAAAGGACCGGAGGCCCGTCCGTCCCGCTCCTCCTGTCCACAATTCCTACTTCTTAAAGTAACGCATGGGCAATTCCTCTGGTTCTGGTGTCCATGGGCGGCGGTGCTAACTTTCCATCAGGTCACCACTGCTCGTTTCCCTTCTTTTCCCATATGAGGAGTGGCGTAGCTCCTTCTGTCTGATTACCTGATGTATCCCAAACGGAGTAGTTGACCCTGTAGTCGGCGACCGTGCACGTGTAACCGTATTTTTCGAAACCCGTCGGTGTGTACGCCTGTAACAACGATAAATATACACTGTTAAACTTTCACTAGTAAATAGATAAATTTAAAAATAACAATAGCGGTGAAATAATACCCCTCTCTTCCCTTGGGTGTCATAAAAGGCGACTAACGGATTAAAGACTGAACATACATCGAACAGCATAGAGCGATGGGCTCACCACCTGTCACGTTGAGCACATGTGCAGTCGCTATTTGGTGAAAAGTGGGCTATGGTAGAAGACTTCTTTTGCTGTCTAACCCTTCGGGGATAATAGTCGTGATTTTAAGTATGTAATAATTAATTCATCATCATCAGCCTATAAACGTCACTTTATTGGGCACAGGTCTCCCGACATGGATACCACAGCATTTGGGGAGATTGGGCCATGACCCACCACGCTGGCCCAATGAGGTTTGATGTGTTTTAACAACTGTCATCTTGCCAACGGCATGACGTGCCTTCCGAAGCACGTTGGAGCTAGAGTTGATTTTAATTTGGTCACCCATCCAATGACCTAGCTTGAGGAAGTTGCTTCACTGCAACAAGCTTCGTTACAGTCCCGTCTAAATGTCGTAAGCAGTACAAAGGATGTCTCCGAATGCACAGGTGCTGTTTAAGTTTATATGTACTTTAACTACTTCCCAAGGATTATTATTAGCTGAACCCATTCGAGGCAGAACAGTCAAAGCTTACATTAACATAACTTGTAAGTTCCAGGGTAAGTTTAAACGTTTGTATCGTCTTAATATACTTTATTCATAAGGAAGTTTATAAGTTTCTACAATAATGAATGCCAAGTGACTAGCTTGGCGGCAGACGCAGTTTCTCAGAGTGTTAAATCAACTGTGACGGGGACAGAATTGCTAGCTTTGGGGACTTAAAAATGTGTTTCTACCAGAGCTATCCAACGTAGCTAAGTTAAAGGTAGGGTTGGTGTGCAAATTTGGGAACCTCCTCGTGGTGCACCCTGGGATAAGGCCCCTCGACCCATGGGGCGAAAGCCTGTCAACCAGCGTGGGTAAAGGGGCCTTGGGGCCTAATCCCTGGGCGTCCCCTTCAGTGCGTCGAATTTCCACGTGCGTGTCCACTCTGGGCCGCACGCTCGCCGCTCCTTCTGAGCGGCTTTGAGAGGGGTCTGTGTTGATGTGAGGGGGAGTGTGTTGTTGGGTGGGATACGGCCTCGGGCATCGGGAGTCGAGTGTCGGGCTCGAGACCCCGGTGTGTGTTCGCCAGCGGCCGTAGCGAGTAGCGGGCTTATAGCCCGTGAAAGCTACGGGGGGGCCGCCTGTACAGGCTCCAGCCACACCGGGAATCGTCGGGGCTCTGAGTGACCTTCCGTGTTTCGACCGGGGGTCTGTCTCCGAGTTCCGGGGTTCGGGTTTCGGGCCCGGGGTCAAGGGTTGGTGGGGTGTTGTTTGTGGGGCTAGGGGTCCGAGTCGGAGCCAGATTCGTGGGCGGTTTATGGGTCTGAGACGGGGTCCGGGTTGCCGTGTAGGATATAAGGCGGGCTGGTGGAAGGCCGCGCTGTATGTTGTGAGTAGTTTTGTGGTGTTGCCTGTTTGTGGTGGGGCGCTTGTTCGCTTTGTTTTGTGTAGTTGTGTGTGCTGTCTGTTGTGGTGGGGCGCTTGGCGTCGTTGCGAGTGGGACGGGCTTTGGTGTAGGTATTTTACCATACCTCCCCAAAAGCCCAAATTTGTGTTGGGTGTGCTGCCCGTTGTGGTAGAGCGTTTGGGGACGTGGCGAGTGGGGATGGGCTTTGGCGTGGGTACGTAATCGTACCTCCCCAAAGCCCAAGGGTCGGAGGACCAATGTGTCTTTGTCGTGTTTTGTTGTGCCTTTGTCAGGTGTTGTCATGTGTTGTCTGTTTATGTCATTTGGGGGATTGCGTGCCCATTAGAGGGTGGGCACGCTTGTTTGTGTTGTGCCGTGCGCGAAGTCGCGCGTGTAACGAGTTCTCCTGGGGAAAGAAAAAAGAAAAAAAGGGTAACGATACAGGCAACTAAGGTGAAGGTAGAGGTAGCTAAGTTATAAGTAGAGGTAGTTAAATTCGTAATATTTGATTGTTTGCGTTAAAAAACGCTCAAATAAACTTAAAGATAACGAAACTTTGAAAAAATGTCTACCTCAGGCGGGAATCGAACCAGACATTATAGTACTTATATATATTTATTTATGACACATTTATGCTGTAGGTTAGGGCTTTAGGGACTGAGGGACCTAGGGACTCAGTTATTGTAAGACGGGAAATCGTGTAGGGAAGTTTCTGGGCCTCCTGTAGCTTAAATTTCATTGCCAGTGCTTTAACAAAATACCACACTGAACACACACTATTATGACTATTTTTTACACCGACAGTTACATTAGTCGGCAGCTGCACAAAGCTTTATCGCAGTTAAATAACTTGTAAGTAATACATTTCATTTAGAAATCATTTTCAAACGTTTTTTAACATTATAAAGTTGTATTAAAAGAAGATGCAAATAATAAACTAATGTAAAAACAAAGTATTAAACCGAGACAACGCATTAAGTGCACTGCTCTGCAACTATAATCCGGCGTATATCGAGTGCTCTTAGTGCAAATGGATATCGGAAAGAGATGCCAGCACGAGAGGGCTGTTAAAAGTTGTTGGGTTGTACAAGTGTAAGGATGAACGCTTCCAGAATGGGAAGCGGGTGATTTCTCAACTAAGTGGGTGTGTTGTAAGTTGAATGTGCAATAAGTACCTACTTACATACATAAAATCACGACTACTGTCTCCAAAGGGTTAAGAGTAGTCCTCTGCCATTGTCCACTTTTCACCAAATAGCGACTACATACCTATGTGCTCAGCGTGACAGGTGGTGAGCCCATCGCCGCTCTATGCTGGTGGATGTATGTGCAGTCTTTATAGTACGTTAGTCGCCTTTTACGACACCCGAGGGAAGAGAGGGGGTGGTAGTATTATTTCACCGCTAAGCGACACAGTGACTGAATGTGCTCTCGTATAAACTTAAATTACTTAAGGCTAGGTGTTAGTGAAAAATTAAAATAACACGTTCTTAGTATTAATTTTTGAAGTAGTAAACAGTAAAATTAAAATCTGTGAAAATTATGAAATATGGTTGAGGCTTTATTCTGTACAATATACCCGATGGAAACACGATTTGATAAAGTTGGCTCGATAGAATAAATATTTTTGTGTCATTTTGTCTTCTTTTAAATAAGTGATTTGCTATTATGAGTCATTTACTAAAATGAAGTTCATAGATAACTTGAGGGATTATAACCGATCGTTGTTTTTTTATTAATCTATCAATTTTTTTAAATATAAAACGCGATTGTTGGCGCTGCTTCGCTGTTATACCCGTCCCTTACCGTCGTACCTACCGTCGAGAGAGCGACAGAGAAGCGCTCGAAATGCCTCCCCTTAAGTTATGTATTATAAACTTAAAAATATTTTAGTATCCCCTTGTGTGTCAACTGTCAAGTGCTGTGACAAGCGGTGAGCCTATAGTCGCTCTTTGCTGTTGGATGTATGTGTAGTTTGTAGTTATAGCCCTTAACGACACCCAATACTCAATACAATTATGTGTATTTTGCCCAAGGAAAGAGTATGGTAAGTGTTATTTTAATGAACCGCCTCCACACAGTTCCTTTTCGAAATAGCGAAATGCTCCTATTCGTAATTACTATTATCAAAGTGTGAAATTGATGAGAGCTATTATGAAGGGTTAAAAGATCACAACCTTGAACAATAAGTCGAATACATATTCGTATAGCTAACGAATTGAAATCCGCACGAAAACACAGTGAAAGTAAATTCGCAAAGCAGCTGTTCACAAAAAGCGGGGGCAGTTTGTGAACTCGTAAAGTTTCGTGTGCGGCTGTCTGCAGAATAAAATCTGTTTTTTACTGCCATTATTGTTTTGAGGTTCGCCAATGTTTGCGTGTGTAAAGCTGTGCATAGATGATATAATTATACACTCTATGAACTGCTCACCACGTGTAGCTGAGTTCTGATTTTGAGCACGGCTTTCTTTATGCTCCATGGTAGTAAAAGCCGTGTGGTGTAACGGCTTACTAAAATACTTACTTAAAATAAACCCATACTCTTCCATTGGGTGTCGTTAAAGGCGACTAACGGACTAAAGACTGCACATACACCCAACAGCATAAAGCGGCGTTGGGCTCACCACCTGTCACGCTGAGCACATGTGCAGTTGTATTTTGGTGAAAGATGGACTATGGCAGTATTGGCAGTGGACTGCTGCTGCGGTCCTTATTGCTTAGTCTCTGACTAACCCTTTGGGGAAAATAGTTGGTGAAGGTTACGTATCATTTAACTAAACTTGTTATAACTATTTTTAAAATAACTACGGTCGGAATCTAATGGACGAAATCCATAACGGTCTAACGGACGATTCACCTACACTTAACAACTTAACCGTAGGTAAGTTAACTACAGTTAACTCACCTACGGTTTACTCATCTAATGGTTCATTCACCAATCGCTACGCTGCGATTCACGATTGTCTCAAAGGACATCATTTTTTTGGGCCTTTTCTGAAAATGCCGAGGAACAAAAAAAAATGGTACCTACGTATTGTTAGAACTAGCCATTTGGAGAAATAGTTAATATGGCACAAAAGTTGTAGGACTGGTCCGAGCCAAGTTATACAAGTTCAAAGATTCATCATTTTCATACATTTATTGATTCCTAATTTTTTTTTGTATGAACGGAACAGATAATGACCCCTCAGCTTTTGCGCTGCAATGACAATTGCTTCAGATCATTAGTTCCAGCAATATCTATCATTATTTTATGTTTCCCAGTCCCAGCACTTTCAGAAATCAATAAATGTATGAAAATGATGAATCATCGAACTTGTATAACTTGGCTCAGAGCAATCCTACAACTTTTGTGCCATATTAACTATTACTCCAAATGGCCAGTTCTAACAATACGTACTATTTTTTTTTGTTAGCCGGCACTTTCAGAAAAGGCCCAAAAATGTATGGAGCCTGAATGATGTCCTTTCTAATCTATCACGTGACCTACAGGAGTAGGGCAGCTTATATCCTCAATCAGTAAGCAGAGGTACAGAACTGTTGACCTAACCAACCAACAAATAAATATTAGATTACAACCAACAAATATTAGATTAATTGTTCGTTAGTCCAATTGACTTTAGTTTCAACAAAATTATGTGAATTATACAATAGTTGAGTCGTCCAATAGGCGATATGGACATTTATGTGAAGCGACCGTAGTTATTTTGAAAATAGTTATAACAAGTTTAGTTGTAGTGATACGTTTGGTGAATCTATGTATGAATGTATGGTAGTAGAAGCTTTTGTGGGTGCTCAAATTAAACAGCACACTTGTCATATTTTGTCATTTAGGCAATAACATTTCTACATGGACAACAGCACGTATAGAGCCCGCCTGCTAGAACCTGTGCGTGACCAGCTGCCTGGCGTCAGTGTTGCCAACTGTTACCTCCAGCTAGTAGCTAGACGTATTGTAAAAAGTAGCTAGATTGCTCGATTTCTTAACCCCAAAAAGGTGCTAGAAGTAGCTAAAAGTTTCTTATGAAACAAAAGGTGTTAGAAGTTGCTTAATGTTTCTTTAGTAAACAATTAAACGAAAAATGTATGACAATAACGGTTTTTAAATGAAATTAAACACAAGTAGGTATTCTTTTCGATATTAAATTATAATTAGAGTCTGTTCAATAAGTCAGTTTACTTGGTAATTTTACAAAAATGTAAAAATCTAATTTAAATATCAATGGGCAATTTTCCGAGATCACAAAAAAAAGAAATTGGTTCGTAAATGACTTCATAGATGGCGCTTAGCATAGATTAGTATGGCGCTTAGTAAAAGGCGAGTCCATGAAGAACACGTGTATGGCTACGTAATATTTATTCCATTCCAAAATAGAAATAGGTCCTGAAGATCCTGAATAAAAATTTGTATTTTTCAACTAATTTTTATTTTTTAATTTGGGCTGTCAGAAAATCGCCCATTACATTTTATTAATTTTGTAGTGAAAGTTGTGCACGACTATTATCCCATAAGGGTTAGTCAGCGACCAAGCAATACTTCTCGTGAAGTAGCTAAAAGATTTAGCTACAAGTTTCATTAAATTGTAGCTGCCTGGCTTCCAAAAGTAGCTAGATCTAACTACAAAGTAGCTGAGTTGGCAACACTGCCTGGCGTACACGACTCTGCTTTCGTCCCTGCGCGCAGACTGACCCCGCCGGTTCCAGGTTCCGGGTAGTTGCAGTCTACGAGGAAGATTAGCCTTAAGCTAAGTCCTTTTTAAGTCCTAGTCAAGCGGACAGAGTGAGCGATCCGTGAACCCTCCCTGAGTTTTGTAAATTCTTTGCAAAAAGAATAGGAATAAACTTTGTTTACCTATTTGCTGTTTTCATTTCTATTCTGAGGCAGGTACTAAACCGCTACATACTAATTGTAGGAGGTTTAGCCCTCTAAACCGCTTCAATTGGGCTAAAATATAACCCCACTCATCTACCCCAATGCGGGTTAGTGGGTTTTACGGACTGCCACCTTACGATAACAAACAGGACCAACGGATTTACGTGCTTTTTTTGAGTTGTTTTTTTTTAAATTTTTGTTACCGATGCCATGAGTTGCATGATTTGACATTACGTACACTTAGTTTTTAAATTTTGCACACATATTTAGACGGGATTTAACGCAAAACTACTCAGTAAAGGCATTCTACGCATACCTTTTTATACCCGACGTTTCGACCGAGTCAGTCCACCCGTGAACACGGCCGGTGCAACTCGGTCGAAACGCCGGGTATAAAAAGGTATGCGTAGAATGCCTTTACTAAGTAGTTTTGCGTCAAATCCCGTCTAAATATGTGTGCATAATGGAACGCGAAAGTTTAAATGTGTATATTTTTAAATTTTGTTCATCGACGCCATGACTAGCAAGATTTGATAACCGCCTCTATGGTCTAGTGGCTAAGTCACCGGTTTCAGACCCAGAGGTCCCGGGTTTGATTCCCAGCGGGGGGGTACATCTTTTTGTGCTCGGTTTGGTTGGTGGTAGGGCTGTTAAGTCCGCCTGGCTAGCTACCATCATCTTATCTAAGTCTGTCGCCATAATAACGATGTTCAACATTGTTGTGTTCCGACAGTTGAGATAAGATAGCCAGTTCCTCAGTGGTTAAGGATTCCGGGTTCGCGCGCTTCCACCTTCCGTCTTATCGTCACTTACCATCTGGTGAGATGAAGGCCAAGCGCTTACCCGTTGCCGAATAAAAAAATAAAAAACATTACGTAGGTACACTTAGACCATTACAGATGTAGTAGCTAAGGAAAGCTGGAAAGCGTAGCTCCTACACCTTTTCACTTACACCTCCAGTTGGAGGTCCAATAAACAGAGATGTCGTTCTTGTGCCAAATAAATTTGCTGACACGCACTCCCCGGCCCGTGTCCGCAGTACGGGTAGGTGTGAGAGTGCAATATTTTCAGCTTAACGGCCACTGTTTGTTGAGTGGCTCGGACCCATTGAAATATTATAACTAGAGAAGCTATTCCATACAAAATTTGTGCTCCGTTAGATGACAGCAAGCAACGCGTGGGAATACTTTGATACTGGGCTGATAAAATATTATCTTATCACGTTTCTCCCAAACATTTTATTTTTGTTTAATTTTTTCTCATGTCAAATAGTAATTTATGTGAAAGTACCTACCCGAAGAAATGTTAATCAGCATTAAATTTGCTATAGATTAGTATATTTTACAGAGCATACGAGCTTTTGATCCTACCACCTTTATGGAAATCCGGACCTGTGGGGGCGTTGAGGCGGGGCTTTGTTGTCAGCCGTTCGCAGCCCACGGGCTGCAACTCACAGCGCAAAAACTTGCTTCGCGGTGTGTCGTCTCTAGAGATGATACTGTAACGGTACAGAATGAATGGTATCCGTCCGTTAGTAAGGAATGTGTGGGAGTAGCATTAAAATAAATATTAATGCGTAGCACCATTAATATAATAAGCATGAAAAAGGGAATAATAAACTAGTTCAGAATAATGGTCAATGGTCTAGCGCTTTATCTTTAGTTTGAATTTCGCGGGGACTGCTCTGCGCGTCCCTTGCGACATAGGCGGCGTCTAGCGGAAGTTATTTACGTAAGCTTCGCATAAGGTTGCTAGTTTGACTTCTTTATTTTGAATTTCGCGGGGACTGCTCTGCGCGTCCCTTGCGACATAGGCGGCGTCTAGCGGAAGTCATTTATTTGGGCTTCGCGTAAGGTTGCTAGGTTGACTAGGACTTCGCGGGGCTTTGGGGGTCGGCAAAGTGGTTCACCTACGGGCGGACGCCATCTATGGTCGGAATACGGAACTTTTGATAATTTCCCAAAATATAGGATTATTGGCTTAAGTGGATGATTATTGAGAGGGAATTGTTAATAGAAGGCTACATTTAGATATTCAAAGATGTAATATTGGCTATCTGACGAGATTTGGTTAGATTATGGAAAAATTTTAGAATTGCGCGGCGAAAGCGGCAATGAGCGAGCGAGAGGTTGAGAAAAAGACAGAAAGAGAGGTCGGATGATAGCTCCACGTGGCGCGACGCGAAGGCGGGGGGCATCGGGGAAACGGCTAGCGATTGGTGGAAGGGAAGAAAAGCGGACTCGCGCGGGCAAATCTTAGGCGCGCGTGGCGGGAAAGTTAAGATGCTTGGGAAAATTAGCGGACATTGAATTTTGGGACATCGGCGGTGCGGTCCAACTTAAGAGTGCGGTACTACTCATACGGGAAAAATAGTGTCCGAGCTTTGATAGTGCGCTAAGTGATATTCGAGCTGCGATATTAATTAAGATTCGTGAAATTGAAAGTGATTAATAAAGTAAACTATTGCGATCGCAACTCGAATCCGTTAACGGAATGAAGTATTCTGGGGTACATCGGCGGAAACGAATCACGGTGGCAACGAAAACCTATGTACCTTTCAACAGACTTCGGTCTGGATGATCTTTGATTGTATTTAATAAGATCGGCGTTTTACATCATTACGCTAAACAATACACTATCTTCGACGGAGTAATGGGGGAGAGACAGTTGTCTCCCTAGTGAAAGTTGAAGATAGGTCAGACACCATTTAGCTGGAGGTAGACACGTATGACCCAGTCCAATCTCGAGTCTACCTCCGTACATACAGTGTAGTGATAGGAAAATAACACACTGAGTATACTGGCTCGACTGATAGAACATTTAGGAGTTAGTTGCTTTCAGGGGCAATGCGACTCTCACCACACATCACGAATTTAAGTTAAATGTGGCTTGGCCTAGTTTGCAAGGTACACAAAAGGGACTGTTAGTTCGACAAAATATAGGCATTTTCAAGTGAGGAAAGTTGTAGGAAACTATAGGTAGGCGGATATATATATATGGTTAGTTATTAATTCAGACCAATAAGGTAGGGATAATTAAGTTACGGCGCTAAATAAAATTATGATGAAGTGATGTGGGTCCTAGCTAGGCAAGTAATCTGTTACCGCAGGCCGATAAAATTCTAATTGTTTTCCTAAAGTTGTTACCAATTAATTATTCATTTTAAATAATTAACAGAAGTATGATAATATTGTACCATCATTACTTGGAATACCTAAAAGTCTAGACTGGTTTCCTATTACAAGAAAAATACTAAAAAGTTATAGCAAATAAGCTTAGCCGTACTGTGATGTTTGATTTCTAATGCTGAAATGACCAAACAGGCATTTTTTAGCTTTCCCTGGGATGCAATACGATCTCATATCGCTACACTCTTCAAGGTGTTAAAGTTTTACATCCGATACCTTAGCAAAAATAAGCTGATACAAACTGAACAACTAAAACCAGTTTAGAACCTAGGATAAGTCGTTGAAAGAAGACATTGCAAGCTATGAGCTTCTAATAATCTGAAACATAGAAATAATTGATTGATAACAACCAGCTAATTAGCCTGACAATGGTCTACTAATACCATTTGAATAGACCTCTTAAGATATGTAAGTACTTACTTCTAATAATATGAAACATAGAAATATTTGATGGGAACAATCTAATCAATCAGACTAATACCTAGTACAGTCTAATTTATACTTATTAAAGTGAGTAAAAGATAACTTCTAAATGTAATTTATTTAATGATTAACAGTGATAATTAACTACCTACTAAAGGTATACTAACTATGATTTAGTAGTCTATCAAATTAACCACTCAGTCTGAGAGACAGAGGGTGTAAGTTAATGGAAAAATAATTAACTACATTCACTCCCTAAAAGTCAGGGATGTTGAATAAATTGAACATCTTTCAATAAACTTGAGATGTACTTACACTTTATAAGATTTGTATAATGAACACTAAGAGTAACCCAAAGTAATTTACTTCAAATGATAGTATTCTATTTCAGTTCACTTCCTTAAGTTCAAGGATATTGAATGAATTAAACATCCTTAATAAACTTAAGATGTGATAATCTGCCAATGCTGCCATTGCAATGTAGTTATATTGGAACTTTATAAGACCTGTATAATAAATACTAGGAGTAAATAAAAGTAGTTTTACCTGTATTAATAGCATTCTACTTTAGCCACCGCCTGAATTGGCGTTTTATTAAATTATCCACCCTTTACGGAACTGAATATAAGTTATTGCATTGAATAATTAAGTTCTTAATGTGAAAAGGATATTTGGATGATAGCAAGCCTTGAGATAAACTCTATTGATTTATGTGGAATAATAAGAATTTAAATTGCTAACACATAGTTCATAATGTAAAATGAAATTAGATTTTGAGAGGAGATGTAAATTCTCAGTTTGAAAGAATTAAAGCTACAAGCTAATAATTAATGTTAAAGCCAAAGTGGACGGGGCCATAATTAAACAATGAGATGTAATGGCACGCTATGGAGCGGCGGTTGGAGCTCATAAACTTCCACAAGACTCTTATATTTCCACAAGACTTTTAAACTTCCACAAGACTCTTATATTTCCACAAGACTTTTATATTTCCACAAGACTCTTATATTTCCACAAGACTTTTATATTTCCACAAGACTCTTATAATTCCACAAGACCTTTATATAAATTGCACCAGGCTTCTTATGTATCATGCTACTGATAATAAATAATAAAACCTACAAGCTAAGCTATCATCTGATTACCATTGAGTGGTTACAAATCTTCCCCTCAGCTGCAGTGAAGGATTTAGGTCACAGTTCAGACGGAGTCATTGCTAGGCTACACATATTTATGTTAGGATTTATAGACTGGTAGGTAATTAGGTCAGGAGAAAATAATTTAACACAGGGATAAGCCAATTACTAAACTTTCACGAAAGAACTTGAGTTACTTAAATGCGGTTAACAACGGAGGGTTCACTAGACGATCTGGCCAAAATAGTAGTTATTATAATATTACATTGCTTGACTGAAATTCACTGCAAATAGAATTAAGCTATGCTAAGGTTTCATCATCATACAAACAATACGCACTAAACAAAAACTCCAGACACAACCATTAGATTGTAGATAAATTAGGTTAATTAGTTTTAAGAATTAGATAATAAATTAAGTTAAGGTAAAAGCGGCGAGGATGTGTGTATGTATTATAAGGTAGCTAGGCATATAGGTGTGAAAGGCATTAGATATAGATATAGGTTTAGATTTAGGTGTAGCAATTTTATAAAGAGGGGGGGGAGGTTACAATACCTCAATACTCGGGCACGGCTGTGGCCGACTGTTTACGAGTTTTTGAGGAACTTGGCGCCAAGAAACTAAGTATAGACAACTAGATGGTTTGCTTTAAGGAGAACATAAGCAAAGGGGTTGTATATTTAAGCCACGTACAAGTGTTTCGTACTGGTGTGTCCGCGTACCGGAAGACGCAGTGTGGGCAGGCCTCCAACAAGGTGGTCCGAGACGATCTGGTACGCGGTCACGGGTAGCCGCTGGATGCGAGCAGCACAAGACCGCGAGTGGTGGAGATCCTAGGGGGAGGTCTTTGTCCAGCAGTTGATGTCCTCTGGCTGATGATGATGTTGTTGAAGACAAGTATTTCAGGATGGTAGCGAATGGAAGGCTGTGCAGTGTGCATGGTCTCTGCCTACGGTGAAACGGTTGTGATGTATATAGTATGTAGGTACTGACTGATATACGACGGTAATATGATTACGTGGTTAGAGTAACAACTATTATAGATAGATTAAACATTTATTTGCATCAAAAAACACACATGCTTAGGTACAAATAAAAAACATTCTAGTTGGTAGCATGTATGCCGCAGCGACGCATAACGGCAAAACTCAGTGACACCTTTGCTCAAAGAGCAAAGCACTGGTTTTCAGTTTTTGCCCAGAGAACCCACTAGGCCAGGGAACGGATTTTTTCTTTCAATGGAAAATAAAATAACAACCATAAATTAAATAAATTTAATTATAGGTGGCCGTGTGGACACGACTTCTTGATAGAATTTTAAAAGTGATGTTGCACTGTTTTATTTAATTTTTCACCCTCATGTTCGTTGACGAACATAACTATTATTTCACATTAATATTTGATAATACACAAATTTTGGGAAACAAAACAAAACTGCAGACATGACGTTTCACTTTCCCTCCAAGATATCTTAAGACAAAGCAAGGAACTTATTAAATTCCTAGTACCAAAGTAGCAAGGAACGTAAGCAAGGAAATTAATAAGTTCCTACAAGTCTTGGTTCAGAACTATTTAAGGAAAAGGCATTAATTCACAAAGCCATACAAATAGCTAAAACAATTTATTCCACCTTGGCGGTACATTAATTTTAAAATGCCATAAATTAGGAGGCGTTTGTAGGCTGGTGTATTTATAGATAATATAGTATGTTTATTTACATAATAGTAACAAATGGTTTACGTTAATTTCTACATTCGCACATGAATATTTCAAGTTTCAGGACTAATAATCAAGTAGTTGCTAAATATTACCTTTAAGGTAAACGTAGAGTTTGTAACTATGTATTTACTGGGTATGTATACCTGCAATTTGTATTTAAGACCTACTTTTTATTACACAACTATATTCTCTTTAGAGATTTGTTTGCACCAAAAAGTTCACATGAAAACGGGGCTGAAATATAATGTGCAGCGACTACGTTTTTTTTACAATGAAGTTAGGTTTTTTATTTTTTAGTCGCTCAACATAAGAGCTGACGCTACGGCCCTGTATTACGGTCAGCCTCTGAAGAAGTTGAACATATTAGTACCTTAACGAAACGTTGAAAAAAATTACAGAGGTAGGTAACTCAGGTGGTAGTCATTTTTTTCAACGTTTTCAAAACTGCGAATATGTCGTGTAGCGGTGAAAGAATACTATCACCCCTCTCTCCCCTTGGGTGTTGTAAAAGGCGACTAACGGACTAAACACCGCACATACATCCAGCAGCATAGAGCGGCGATGGGCTCACCACCTGTCACGCAGAGCAAATGTGCCGTCGCTATTTGGTGAATAGTGGACTATGGTAGAGGACTACTTTTGCTTTCTTCATTGCCTAGTCTCTGACTAACCCTTCGATGATAACAGTCGTGATTATATGTATGTATTAAGTAATTGACAGAGACAAAGACTATTTATTTCGCTTAAGCGTTATTAACGCAAAAAATCAATTATTAGGTACTTACGAACTTTAGTACCAACTCGCACTCGTCTTGCAACCATTCTAAATTAACGCAGTAGTTGGTACGACATGGTACTATAATATTAAACTACTTTAAAAGCCGTCCGTTTCTACGTGGGAGAAACTAATAAGTATATCGTTTGGATTTTTCAAATTTTTAAAGGAAGCTTCGAGGCGGAAAAAAGTTACTATTTTAACGACAGCTGGCCAGCGCACACTCATCGATGGTGGTCCAATAACTTTTTAAAGAAGGGCTGTATGCTATACAAAACTCGGTTCGCGTAAGGGTCAGGTTATGCTGGATGTTTCTTGTTAAAACTTGCAGTTCCGATGCCGTGAGAAAACTGCGACGTATTTTAAGGGAACTTAATTTCATTATTTTTTGTATTTTATGTTCCCAAAGCAAAGATCTGCAAGAAAACTACACTGGCCAGCAAAAATAAGCATCACACTTTAATTTTTTTTTTCTAAACTATAGAAGCTAGAGACACATTTAATATTGATTTTTTTTCTAAACAGTTAGAAGTTAAATTTTAAAATAAAAAACGTTTTATAGCAATCTTATCAGCTTTCTTTGAAACTATGGTAAATTATACAATAGTAAAAAATGTAGTTAAAAATGTTACTATTGTATAATTTACTATTATTACTATTATACAATAGTAACATTTTTAAGTCTTGCGTGTCTTGTTTATCTTGTGTACCTACTTTAAAAGTTATTACTATTTTAAAAGTCTGATACTTATTCTTGCAGGCCAGTGTAGTTGTACAGCTACCTACAAAGTTTTGATTTATTTAACCTTTCAACTATGGCCGCGCCGCTTCCCAGCGGGTAGTAAGTAAGTACGTCATGTTTGTACTTGGTTTGGTTCGTGGTAGGGTTGGCTATTCACCACCATCTAAATAACCATGTCACGTAGCGGTGAAAGAATACTACCACCCCCTTTCTACCCTTGGGGATTTCAGGTAGGGTAGCCAACTAAAAAAAAAGTATTTTAAGGTAAGATAAGAAAAATAAACAGTATTTTAGAAAGATGGACAGTATTTTATTTTTTCAAAGATTGGCTGCGCTGCACCGCGCGGACAACGTTCGAAACTTTTTACTTTTTAAACAGAAATAAGGTTACAAGTGCACAGTGATACTAAAACGGTATTTTGGATACTTGATTTTTGTTCAAGAGTAAAGAGTATGTAGAGAAAAACAGTATAGTATAGTTGGCAACCGTAATTCCGGGTGCAATGTGCTTCCATATTTGGTCTTATCATCACTTACTTACCTACTATCAGGCGAGATTTAGGCCATGTGCCTTACCCGTTAATTAATAATTATAAAAAAGGGGAAACAACGCATCCGTTGAAGCCTGCCGTGGCGTGCCGTCGCCTGTCCGATCCATCGGTAGTCGGTAAATCGATGTAAACTCGATCGTAAACTCGCGCCGTGGCGCGCCACGGCGTGTCAATCTTGTCAAAGATTGACAAGCATGAAACACTCAAAACAAAGTTACGCGTACAGCACTATAAAAATCCAAATTAACAATCAAAATTAAGAAAAGTGGATACAAACTATATAATTAACAAATAAATTTAGTAAAATCATACAATAAATCAATGGCAATAGGTACTTGGGTACCTAGCTTAGTCGAGGATACGTTTAATATTATATCTAAAGGTAGCGTGCTTATTCACGAATATATCCAGAACTTAACTGAATATTATATTCAATTAGAGCAATGGAACAGGCAATTCAAAGTACTTACCTCATTTTGTCATCCTCACTCTTAATAAGGCGTAAAAGAGAATCTCCTAGAAACACACAGTCCTCCTTTGAGCGACGAACTCAATGATTAAGTTAATTAAAATTATGCGTAACGCACATTAGGCGGGGGATTAAGACGTCGTTGGTGACAGGGACGTATTTGGCAAGTTTATAGTATTCTTGTTAAAATTTTGCGCCCGCGACTTTGTCCACGTGAACAGTCCTGTGACGCGAAGATCACAACAAAAAAGAATTACTTAGGTACTTTAATTGAGTAGGTAAATAGGTGCAGTGCAGCCCTTCTGAAGTGATAAGAAGGAATACATGTCGGGCAATAGATTTTTATTAATATAGAAGATTTGTAATATTATTATATACTTTTGTCCCCTCGGTCAGGATACGTCTCTGGTAATAAGTTTGCGCCGGAATTATGCGCAATGAGCTGCCGGCACGGTTAAGTAACCATCGGGGAAGTTTTAACGGTGCGCGAGTATCGATGGGCGGGAGTGGGCGGGCTCACAGAAGTATTTCTAAACGGGTACGACTGGGTCTAATTATTTAATTATATTTCGAAGAGTTACAGCGTAACATCTTATCTATCTTTATAAAGATTAGTTGCCACCATTGTATGATCGCTCATCACTTCAGAGCGGCTGGAAAACATTGGAAAATTCGAGTTCTAGTGGTGTAGGGTTCGCGTTATAAAGTCGCGGGCAACCACTAAACCAAACTCCGAGTAAGCTTTTTAGGGCCCAATAACTCGCGCGGAAAAGAAAAAAAAATAAAACAAATAGAAAGTACGTAATATAGAAAAGCCGCACTTTTTCTACGGACACTGTCCGGTTTTCCATTACGAATTGTAGATTTGTTCGCGAAACGAGCAAAAAAGCTAATCGGCGACGCATAGAGGGATATACGAGAGAATATACGAGAGCTCACCGCAGCATTAGCTCGTTTACGACCGTCGTAATAAAGTCGGGTTTGCCGTGCACAATTCAGCTTTATACTACTACTACGTTCTACTACGTACTACGTTCTAAAATGTGGATTTAGTTCGGAAACACTGCCTTGCGGTTGTTAAGGCAATCAACGCGATGTGTTGCGAGCCGGCTATGGAACGAAAACGAGTTAACATGAAGGCAGTTGTATTTTTTTCTGGATGCAACTTTTTTCTATGTTCGTGCTTCGGACCGCAAGTCAAGCCGTTAGTCCCGGTTGTCGTCGTAAGACCAACCCACTTGTATTGGGCCCGCGTGGTGGGTTATAACGGCCCAATCCCCCCTGTGGTTTTGTCCATGTGGGACGTTTATTATTCGTGATCTGCAAGCCATTTTGAAAATTTTACAGATCGCGAAATATCGCTCGAAAAACATACCGCTGCTGGCTGGCGTAATAAGAAAAATACAAAATATCGAGAAAACATAAAAGGGAACGAACACTGCGCGGTAAAATTACACCTAGCAGTTCGTAATAAAGTGTATTTTAGTGTGGCACAGCTGTTTCGGAAGATTGCCGCTAAGTTCTAAAGTGGATTTGGCTGGGGAACCGGTGCGGTTATCGGGCCACTCAAAATAATTTGCTAATGTGGAAGATATCCTAACTCGATCCACAAAAGCTTGTTCACGTCTATTATTTCAGACATTTCTAGTTTTCTGCATGTTGTTTGAATTATTTTCAGGTAGGTATCATTGCCAATAAACGATTTTACTCATACGCAAGAAATGGTGTGCTGGTCTCGCCTGATTCATAGTAGAATACTACCGCCCCATAATCTTCAATTGGGTGTCGTATAAAAGGCGACTAACGGACCAAAGATTGCACATAACATCCAACAGCATAGAGCGGCGATGTCAAAGTCAAAGTCAAATGCTTTATTGCAGCTGCTCGCGGTTTCACCCGCGTCACGGTAGTGTATATATTCTCTGCCCGCGTGGTTTCCGTTCCCGTGGGAATATCAGGATAAAAAATATTTTATGTGTTAATCCAGGTTATAAACTATCTGTATGACGAATTTCATCCAAATCCATTCAGTAGTTTTTACGTGAAAGAGTAACAAACATCCATTCATACTTACAAACTTTCGCGTTTATAATATTAGTGTAGGATAAACCTTTACAGCCTCCTTACTCTTGAAACCGATCGCTATTGGATTGGATTGGTATTGTGAATTTTCGTACTCGTAACTTAGGGCACCAGAGCTAATATAGATTCATATTGCGTGGATATTGAGTGAAAAAAATACAAAACTCAATGCCATTTAGTTCACTCAATATGAATCCAAATTAGCGCTGGTGTCGTAACTTAAAAATACGAAAATTCACAACACCAATCCGATCCAATAGCGATCGGTTTCGAGAGTAAGGGGGCAGGTACTTATTGACGTCAAAAAATATGTACTTAAATAAAAAAAGTTAACTAACAGTAGTTAAATCTTATCAACTAACTTAACTACCTACCTACCTAACTAATCTACCGCCAGTTCGGATTTTGGGAGAGCCTTCGACTGAGAAGAAGCTGGCAAGGAACTCAGGAGGCCTTACTTTTTTCTCATGGGCTAACCAGTCATCACCAGCTATCACTCTGAGCAGCAGTAGTCATGATAAATTTAGCTCTTTGAGAGATAAGAGCTATTTAGCTCTTTACTCAGTCAAGAGCTATATAGCTCATATAGCTCTTCTTGCTCAGTAGCTCATTTAGCTCAGTGTAGTTCATGAAGAGAGTAAGGCTCTTGAGTCATTTAAGTGTACTGTCCAGGAAATAGCGCGAAGCGCAGCGTAGCGATTGTCTTGAATTTCGAGGTATTTTTTTATTAGACAACAGAAATCTAGCTCCATACAAAAATTTGATTTAAAAAAAAAATGTATTCCTAAAAAAAAAAAAAGTTAAATTTGTTTTTTTGATAAGGACATCGGATAGCGCTCAGGGGCCCAAGCCTGCTAATTTACGAATGGCATAATTGAATCGCAATTAGATCGCATTGTAATTGTTTGACACATTTGGTATTCTCTTACTCATTTAAGAATACCAAATGTGTCAAACAATTACAATGCGATACAATTGCGATACAATTGCGATTCAATTATGCCATTCGTAAATTAGCAGACTTGGGCCCCAGGTTCCTGCGGATTTTACAGGGGCGCCAAAATTTCGTTAGATTTTAGCTACGACGCACCGTTTCCGAGATATTCGCGTTTTTATAAAAAGTTTCCTTAATTTTTTTTAGTTTTTAAGTAGGCTCCACATCAACAGAAAAGGTTTTCCTGCACCTACTTTGCGACACCCTACCCCTTTTGTCTATCGAGCCGAGCCGCCCTCGATTCCGAGCCGACATTATTCCGATGAAACACTGAGCTAATTGAGCTAAATCGAACGGGAGTGAGCTAGATACACATTGAGCTAGAATAGGTGAGCTTGCTCTTTTTAACAACTCGCTCGCAAGCTACCCATCGCTAGTGCCGTGGACTGGTGGCAGTGGAGTGCTTTTGCTGTCCTCATTGCCTAGTCTTTGACTTACCCTTCTAACATGTACCTATTGTACGCAAGAAAACAGCATATGCAGCGAGTGCGCAGGAGCAGATACAAAATCTTGGCTATGATCGCCGAGAGGTTTGGACGGGCCCTATATCACAGAGTAAAGCTGGAAACAAACTATCAGACGCGGCTGACGGATGCGGCTGACAGCCGCGACTGATAAGTGTGCACAGCCTTCAAACATCCAGCGCGCCAGATTTTTGTCGGACGTCCGAACGCCCAAGGTCACGTCCGCGACTTACGTCCGATAGTTTGCACAACCTAATGTACAATCATTGACTAGATTACCTTTAAGTCGCGGCTGTCAGCCGCGTCTGTCAGCCGCGTCCGATAGTTTGTTTCCAGCTTAACTTTATTGATTGTGAAATGTGCAAGTCGATATACCAATTGTTTCTACCATTTATTTTTTATTTTTTAATACTAATATAGCTTTTAAGATTTTTGTTACAAACAGTATAAACAACTTTGTCTGAAAATAAATAATTAGTAAAAAGAGTTGAATGCGCGTTTTAAAACGAGAACTAATTGAAGCTCATTAGCGGATGACTCATGTCATGGCGGCAGACAGTTGCACCGATAGATCTGCCTGTGTACTGGACTAACAACATTAATTTATATTTTTGTTGTCGTGCGAACCAACAATACGAAAGCAGATGAAGAAGGCCCATTAAGTCCCAATTTGCTCATGCTTCGTGGTCCACATGGAAACGCCTGTGCCCAGTATTGGGACGTGTATGGGCTGATAATGTGACCGAATGGTGAATAAAGTCAGCACCAGGCAGTTTGGTGTAATTATGTAATACAATATTACAAACATTACCACGTCATGACAAAATATGAATAAACTTCTATGTCTAACATCGCATTTTGTAAGTAAGTAGCATTTTGTGGTAGCTAGCCAGGAGGACTTAAAACAAGCCCTAAGATTAACCAAGCCGAGTACAAACATGTGTCCCCCGCTGGAAATCGATCCCGGGACCACTGTGTCTGACACCGGTGACCGAGGGTGTTTGTTGTGTGCGAAGAGGGGCACATGCCCGGGTCCACTGTGTCTGACACCGGTAACCGAGAGTATTTGTTGCGTGCGAAGGACACAAATATGTGCCCCTTGCTGGGAATCGAACCCGGGACCACTGTGTCTAAGACCAGTGGTCTAATCACTAGACCACCGAGGCAGTTGAATAACAACAAATAAAATTAAAGATTCAATAATATTCCTAACTGTAACTAAGAAAGAACTAACAACTATTATATTTTTATGTGCAAAGTTTTTCCAGGGAGCGTCTGTTCTTTCGAGTTAAGCGTACCTATAGCATTTTAAATCTATTAAAATTATTTTAGTACCTACGTATATGTCTGTGTATATGTCTGCTTTGCTATAGAGGTCCAGTCAGGATAAGTTTGAGGCTAAGCCAGCCCGAGTTAAATTCATTGTTACTTATGTAACTTATGTTACGATATTATTATGTAAGTAATATATTTTTTCATACAGTTTAGACAAACATAACAATTGCCCCAAAAAAAGGATCAGGCGTAGGAGAGGATATCCTGCACGAAATTGTAAAAATTTACTTATTTTTATGTTACTTGTACTATGCACTGAATTAGTTAAACACAATAAAAGAACTTACGTAAGTTAGCCTGATCATTGCACAAGGTCGTGACCTTGTTGAAATTTAAAACAAATTCTTTAAGCAATAACAAACAATACATAAATCTAATGACTTCTTAAAACATTTTTTTTCGACAACTTTCTTAATTTTACGCATGAAACAATAATTCTTACATGAAAATATTTGTATTGATATTCCGCAGGTGACCCCATCTTAAAAAAGTAAATTTTAATTTTTAACACAAATGTCTGATGGTTTTGTACATTTCGCAGAATAAAAAGATTGCTCTAATCAAATTACTAGGTCTGAAACTTCAATGCAGAATTCTAATTTTAAATAACAATATGATTGATTTTGCTTTGAAGTTCATTATGAGACTTATGTCAGTTTTAGCGATCGCGCGGCACCCCCTTAAACAATCTAAAAATCCACTTTAATAAGGTGCTTCAGTTATGACATATGAAATCAAACGATATCAATAATTTTGATGAGTAGACTTTCAGCAACAGTTTTAAGACTTATAAAGTACTTAATCACTTGTCTGTAAAAACAGACACAATAGAAATGTTATTATTTGCGGACCCATCCGCGTCCACAGACGAATGGATAAGCCTCTTCAGTAAGTGGATTCATAGTTATTCGTTTGTCCATACCAATAATTCACTATAGTCACACAAAAAGTACAGATCTTAATTCCGATGTACACATTCAAAAATCAACCATTGCATGGTTTACTTAAAGTTGATTTCTTTTCTCTAACATGCGACTTCAATGTGTGCAAGTGAATTGATACAAAGAGCTGCACTTCACTGGAATGGCTTTAAAAAAAGGCCCGTTATTAGAGATTCCAGGAAGGCACCGATCAATGGGTGGTCATTCGTTCGTTCACGCTTAGAGCGCCGAGGTACAGGATGTTTTAAGAACTAACGTTTATTTTAGGGGGTCGCTTTGCACGGCACGCCAACTTGAATGACATTATTCGTCGTGCTTTTTCCATCGCTGGTGTGCCAGCTGTTCTAGAACCCAATGGTTTGGCTCGGGACGATGGTAAAAGACCAGATGGCATGACATTGTTGCCTTGGAAGTTAGGAAGGCCTCTGGTGTGGGACGCAACTTGCGTAGACACCCTTGCGCCTTCACATCTTTCAAGTACGGCGTGTTGTGCCGGTGCAGCTGCTGCGAGTGCTGAAAACCTCAAACGGCGTAAGTATAAAAACCTGATCGGTAATCACATTTTTGAGCCGTTATTTAGTTATGTGAAAAACTTTGTTAATATTTAGATTAGAAAATGTATTTGCGAGGAAAACATTAATAATATATTAATTATTTAGGTATTTTGTTTGAAATTTTAAAAAAATACGTTTATTTTTGATTTAAATGTATTTGAAAATACAGTTCTTATGGAAACTTTAATAATTCAAATCTATAGCTGTTATCGTTAACGAAAATACTATTTTATTTAATATAAAGATATTAGATATTACCTAACACAAACATTTTCCTTTCTGAATGAGTTTGCAGGACTGTTTTTATTTTAATAATCAAAGTTTAAAAAACTTCGAATTAAATTAAAAAATTGAAACATTTTATTACTTAATACAAACATGACAGCAGAACAATAGGCGATGTTTGAATATAAATTAAAATTGTAGTTTTTTTTAGTAAGAATTTTAGATTTCGACTACTTACTTAGGTAAGTAGGTATATATTTTCGAACATGTATCTAAAAAATAATTTTATCAACTAAACCAATACAAACCCACTAGATCGAATGTTTATCAACTTCAAAATTGCCTATTTGTGTTAGGAATATCTAATAATACCTAACCTATGTTAATTTAATACAATTCCTACCTACTGCAACAAGCTGTTACAATAACACCACTGATTTGATTGTATTAGTAACAGAAACGCAATCATATTAAATTTTTAAAATTATAAAAATATATATATTATCTTCATAGTTTATTACAGAAGCGTGAACACTTATGGATCACCCTGTATATTTACATCAAAGTAGTGGTAGAACTGGACCGCTTTGTTATTTCACCGCCTTCCTATTAAGCGGGCTTTTTTTTCTTTTCCGATGAATTGTTAACACATTCCGGGCATTTTGGCGCCTCGGACAAACTTTCTTTTATTTCTTGTGGCATTGTGTTGGTCTATCGTAGCGTACCGAAGCTTTGGTTTTGAAGGTTTTATTAATGTAAAGGAACTTAATGGTGTGATTGTAATTGTTTTTTTCAAATTTTTTTTTCATATTTTATAAAGAGTGTCATGCATGGCCTAGCAACGTCTTTAAAGACTGTTCGCACTAGACGAGTATTTTTGATTCATGCTTTTGTTTTGCTTCTCTAGTTTAATTACATAAGGGGGTGCCGCGCGATCGCAAAAACTGACATATTTAAGTCTCTTAATGAACTTCAAAGCAAAATCAATCATATTGGTATTTAAAATTAGAACAATTTTGCTTTAAAGTTTCAGACCTAGTAAATTGATTAAAGCAATGTTTTTATTCTACGAAATCTACACAACCACGCGCTTGTGTGACCTGCGGAATATCAATACAAATATTTTCATGTAATAATTATTGTTTCATGCGTAAAATTAAGAAAGTTGTCGAAAAAAATGTTTTTAGGGGTCATTAGATTTATGTATTGTTTGTTATTGTTCAAAGAATTTGTTTCAAATTTCAACAAGGCCACGACCTTGTGCAATGATCAGGCTAACTTACGTAAGTTCTTTTAATGTATTTAACTAATTCAGCACATAGTACAAGTAACTTAAATATACGTAAATTTTCACAATTTCGTGCAGAATCCCCTTAAGTATTTTAAAATTTTGTTTTTATTAAAGTGTCCAATTAAGTATTTCTTTTTATCCATTTATTATTTTGACATTGTCTAATTAAGCAAAGTCTCTTAGCAATGTGGCTCTAGTAGGCAAAACTAAAGACTATATACCTACTTACATACATACATGCATATAATCAAGACTATGACGGCACATGTGCTTAGCCTGAAAGGTGGTGAGCCCATCGCCGCTCTATGCTGTTGGGTGTATGTGTAGTTTTTAGTCCGTTAGTCGCCTTTTACGACACCCAAGAAAGGGAGGGGGGTGGTAGTATTCTTTCACCGCTACGCGACGCGGTTAAAACATTTATATTCATTGTTAATTTTAAGCCGTCAAAGAAGTTTGTACAAAAAGTGTCACCGTTCCCGTGTGGTCCACAGTACCGCCCCGCATCGACTAAATTAATGTTCATTACGTTCGGCACACCTCGTTACCTGCCGACGCACACCCCTGCCGACCTTCAATTGAGGTATTTAGCCAGGAAGCAACTTGAAATTATTAGGGATCTAATACACAGTACACACATACATAAAATGATTGAGGAAAATTTTAAACACTGAAAAAAGACGACAACCTCAGGCGGGAATTTTTTTTAGTGTTTTATATGTTACTTAAGTATATTTAAGCGTTAATTAAACGCTAAAATATATAAAAACATTAATCTATAACGCAGCTTCATTTTAACCGAATGTTAAAATATTTGTAAAAATATTTCTTTCGGATCTCAGAGGTGAAAACTTCTAAGATTTGATAAAGCAATGTTGACTAAAAACATAAGCATCAAGCACTGACAAATTTCGACGGTAAAAAGCCAGACCTCGGTAGCCAAGTAGTAGCCGCCCGGAATGCGGAAGGTGCGTGGTTCGATTCCCGCCTGAGGTTGTCGTCTTTTTTCAGTGTTTAAAATTTTACTTAAGTATATTTAAGCGTTAATTAAACGCTAAAATACATAAAAAACATTAATGATTGAGGAACTTCCCGGTCGATCACTTTTCGGCGATAAACACACACGATCTAGACGTACGCTAAAGGACAATTGAATTTCTACTGTGTTTGATTTTACGGCGGCTGAGATCTTGTGCAAGTTTCGCTTACTCTTGAAACACAATTGCATTAATCAATTTCCAATCACAAATCTAAAAAATGTCAAATGGCTCTTTTGTAAGCGACAATAGCGCCACATTTGATTTTTGACGACCTCCTTGGTCGAGTGGTTTGTACACCGGTTTTCATGGTGTCGCCATCTCGGAGGTCCCGGGTTCGATCCCCGGTCGGGTCAATTTAGAAGTTATTGTTTTTCTAAATTGTCTCGAGTCAGGGTGTTTTCTATGTATAACAAGTATGAATTTAAGTATTTTAAGTATTAATCCGTTGTCTAGTAACCATTTAACGAGTATCATAACGAAGCTTCTCTTGGGCTAGATAATTGGTGTGAGTGTAGGAAAGTTTTTTTTATTATTTATTTATTCATTGCAATTAAATTGCGTGGAAATTGATTGAACAATTTATTATCGAGATGGCGTTTCGGAATTATCTTTACTTATCCCAATATCGATGCATATTAATCGCATTGGAATTGTATTGAGATTGAGTTTGCGTTCAAGAGTAACAACCCTGCTCGAGATCCTCCGTGCTTCGGAGGGCGCGTATAGCCGGCAGTCCCGGTTGTTGTAAAAACCTACCAACTAGCATTAGGTCCCAGTCCCAGACCCCATGTGCTGTTATAGCCCTTGTGGGAAGGTCTGTGCTCAGCAGTGGGACGTTGAGAGGCTGATGATGACTTGGAAAATGAAACATTCATGCATTGCATTATTTGCGAAGGTGTTTTTATAAACATGATATCAATCATTTTCCAAATAAATAAGTTATTCATCACAAGTATTTAATTTAAAACAAAATTGCCTTTTATATCTTAAGTGATAATATCTTAGGAGATATCGCAGTTTTAAAGTAACATCGCAGCAAAACAAGGCCGGCGATTTTCACCTTCTACGTAGACAAAGTCGCGGGTTAAAGTTAGCGTTAGCCTAAAGTAAAGGAAAAAGTCGCGGGCAGAAGCTAGTGTAAAATATTTTTAGATAAGACAGTTGCTATAAAAACATAAAGTCAAAAGCGTTGAAAAACTTCGTCGGTCTAACCAATACCTCGGTGGCGGAGTGGTCAACGCAGCCGCCCGGATTGCGGAGGACGCGGGTTCGATTCCCGCCTGAGGTAGACATTTTTTCAACGTATCTTTGAGTTTATTTGAGCGTTTTTTAACGCAATGATAATCACATATTACGAATTGTTTTTTTTTCTAAGTTTGAGTTACTTACTTAAATTTAATTAACCCCTTCCCTGTCCCATGAATCACATATGATACATAACAATTGAAAACCAATTGTTATGTTATAATACTTGGACAGCGAACCTGTTAAATTTGTTTACGCTCACACCAATTATTATTATCTAATTCTTTTAAAACTCGTTAATATCGTAAGATAACGGATAAATATACATAAACATAGAAATAACACCCAGACCCGGAATCAATTTTTGAAGAACAATTTTTCGGGATATGAACCCGGGCCCTCAAAGATGGCGCGACGCCAGACCCGGCGTGCTAACCACTCGACCACGGAGGTCGTCGTTTCAAATCGAGTATGCCTAAGTAAGTAAGTAATAAATACCTAAGTACTTAACTTAGAATATAGATTGGTCTAAGGTACCTCATTTTTCAGATATTTATTTATTTATTTAAATTAGGTACGCAGACAGATAACAGTCAATTACACAGCCATGAAAATTTAACAATATAGTAAGACTACTGTAATCCATAAATTGCATACACAGCATGATTCGAGTACTACCAATTATGCCACGTTAAAGTAAAACAATTACAAAAAAAAGCAATTACAAACAATAGAACAGAAAGAATCAATTAAAACAATAAAATTCAATAGATTAACATTCAAAATAAATACCAAAAATAATCAATTAAAACAATTAAATAATTTACATTCAGAACAAATATCAAAATTAAGTAATCAAAATTAAGTAATAATAAGTATACGATGCATAAAAACTAAATTTATAACTAGGTTAAGAGGGTACCGCGCAATCACAAAACCTGACATAAGTCTCATAATGAACTTCAAAGCAAAATCAATCATATTGAAATTTAAAATTAGAACTATTCTGCTTTGAAGTTTCAGATCTAGTAATTTGATTAGAGCAATGTTTTTATTCTGCGAAATGTACAAAACCATAACGCGCTTGTGTTAGAAATTAAAATTTACTTTTTTAAGATGGGAGCGATCTGCGGAATATCAATACAAACATTTTCATGTAAGAATTATTGTTTCATGCGTAAAATTAAGAAAGTTGTCGAAGAAAAATGTTTTAAGGAGTCATTCGGTTTACGTATTGTTTATTATTGTTTAATGAATTTATTTCAAATTTCAACAAGGTCACGAACTTGTGCAATGATCAGGCTAACTTACGTAAGTTCTTTTAATGTATTTAACTGATAACTGTAACTGTAACTTAAAATACGTAAATTTTCACAATTTCGTGCAGGATCCCCTTAAGCAGTGACCTAAGAATATCTTTTTACTACATAATTTATGGCATTTAGGTACATCGCTAATCTTCACGAACCTTTTACCTTACGCTATACAATTTGATTAGGTCTACAGCCCTGACCTGGGATTTAAGAGCCCCAATGGCTAGTGATTGTGAGGGCCACCGCCCTTTCACGTTTATCGTCTCCACTCAATTTGTAAAGTAATGGCGAATGATTAATTCTTTAGTTTACGTAAATGATGGATTATTATTGAAATTTTGCATTCACAATGCTATATAGATATGGGATACAATGTTTACTAGAAAAAAAACAACAAAAAGAAAAAAAAAACAGTCTCAGGAAAGTTCGAACGGGATTCGAACCCGTGACCTTTGGATTTCCGGTCCACTGCTCTAACCGCTAAGCTACCGAGACCCCAGAAGACTAGTTGAATTTTTTCTAGTAGTTGATACGCTGCAAGCCAGCGGTATTACCGCGGTATTAAAAATTGGACCGGCAATCCAAAGGTCACGGGTTCGAATCCCGTTCAAGCTTTCCCGAGACTGGTTTTTTTTTTTTCTCTAGTAAACATTTTATCCCGTAAATTATGGTTTTTTGTATTGTACTAAGTTTTAATCAGGAATTATTGTCGATAATGTCGCGTAGCCGCTCAATAAAGGTCGATCACACTATCAGCGAAGTCACAGTTCCGACACAGTACGCGCACAGTGCGAAATATTCTTTCATACATTCTCTATAAACGCACTGAGAGCACTGTGTCGTCAGTAGTAGTCACTGACACTGACAAGTGGGGATGCGTTCATAAAGACTGTATGAAAGAATATTTCGGCACTGTGCCGGTACTGTGTCGGAACTGTGACTTCACTGCTATTTGTGAAGAGACCTTAAAAGAATACTACCACCCCCTCTCTTCCTTTGGGTGTCGTAAAAGGCGACTAACGGACTAAAGACTGCACACACATCCAACAGCATAGAGCGGCGATGGGCTCACCAACTCTCCCGCATGTGTTCAACATGCGTAGTCGCTATTTGGTGAAAAGTGAACTATGGCAGAGGACTGCTTCTGCGGTCCTTATTGCCTAGTCTCCCTAACCCTTCAGAGATAATGGTCGTGATTATATGTACCAAGTATCATATAATATTAATCCCGGTCTCAATATTTAGGAGCTATAATAACAAATTAAGATTTTTTCTGCTTAACAAAAGATATTATAGCATAAAGGAATACTTTGATGATAAATTATCAACTATAAACAATATATAATATCATTGACTAAAAAAGAATTAATTCTATTTCTTTTTTAATTTTATTTTTATTTAACCAATGATTAATTAAAATACATATAATTTATAATAATTATTCAGTAAAAAAAATAGTTATACAAATCTTATCAATAATAATAATAATAATAATAAAGAAATAATGATCTCTCTTCCTCTCTCCTACTAAACTATGCTGTGCCCGACAGGGTCCATAATTGATCCCATTGTAAAAACCTACCATCTTATTTGTAAACATTATGGAATGCAATAAAGTATTGAGTATTGAGTATTTGTTTAGTACCTTTAAAGTCATTTGGGGACAACAAACCGTTTTTATTATTGTTACAAGTTGTGTTACAAACAATTTTAAGGTTAACCTTACTTGCACACAAGTAAGGTGCGTTGGGGTAAGTTTGGAAGTGGGGGAAGACCGTATTTGTTAAATATATACCGAATTAGGAGTTATTTTTGTAATCTGGCAAAAAAGCGTGAAACGCCATTTTGTTTTGCCCCGTGTCCCAGTCCATGTTGGTCGTTCCGACGCATCAGCTATGAGTTATGCATGTTTTACTGGAAGTGTCACCATATAGGATAATTTACGAAATCCGGATTTGCCCCAGGCAACATTTTTCTGGCTTTCTTGGTGAGTATTAGCTATTTTTGCAAATATTAAATCTTTGAGTAATCAAGATATAAGACCGGATCTCAGCCAACAAACCTATTTAGCCCATTTGAAACAGATATATCAAAAGACACCACCCTTTGTGTTATTAGTTCGGATTAAAATAATCGGATCTTAAACTGGAGTGAAAATGCATGTGGTTGTCAAACTTCTATATCTAAGACTGATAGCTAAGACTGATTAGTAATATAAATAAGCAGTTTGATAAAAGTTTGATCAGCAATAAATTGTGAGGTTTATCTAGATATCCAATCGTCAATCTGGAGTTCGGAAAGTTCCGAACACAAAAGTTTGAGAGCCACTGCAATTTGAGATTTAGTCTAGTGGGGTAAGATCGGATGTCCGAAACAAAAAAATAAACAATTTACTGTTCCAGGTGACTTTTTTAACAATATAAAATTTTGCAAAGATAATCTTGTAGGACGTATAAGAAGGGATAATATATTCTTTCTATGAACTCTGTGTTTTAAGCCACAATGGCGATTTTAGAAGGTAGTCCGGTCTTTCCCCATGAACGTCCGATCTTTCCCTAGGTTTTAAAATTTTATTCATATTCTAAACACCAGATAAATAGTAGTTGTTTCGTTTATAGCTATATAAAACACATTCTATCTTATAGCCAGTTTATTAACCATAAATTTTCACTTTAATTTATTGTGCTAACTAATGTAACTCTCGAGAAAAATAAATTTTGCCAACATCTTCCAAATACAACTAAAAACCGTCCGAACTTACCCCAACGCACCTTAGTTACTAAAGTTTGCATATTTATAGCTGAAAACCAAAAACCTACCGAGTAATCTGGTCCTACTTTGCTCCAAGAGTGGTAAAAATGCTCCACTTCTGAAAAATTATTAAATCCAATATTTTCATCTGAAAATATTTTTTATGATCTAGCAACACCAGTGTTGACAGATGTCAAAGTCAGCCATTAATATTTTCTGTGAGTGGGAGAATTGAATCGCTCTACAAGGTGAAAATTTGAAAGTGAGTAAAATCTATTTTGCATCTCCTAAACTTGTAAGGAGAACAAAATGTGATTTTTAAATTGATCTCTCATAAATAAAGGTGATTTAACAACACATCTTCTTTCTATTACCCTGTCCTATCGGAGCAAAGTAAAAAGGACACAAAATAACTATTCTCCATTGAAAAATTAAATGACAGACTTGTGAAGAGAAATTACGGAGCAAAGTTACCTCCTGTATAAAAACTAATTTGCTCCAAAAGAAATAAAAAATTTGTTGGTCACTAAATACAATAATATACTTATTGTCAGGTTAAACTTTAATAGTAAGTACTATTTTAAACACAATACATCACATTACTGATTTAAACAAGATTTAAAAAGAAGAGAAAAAAAACTTGGAGCAAATTTTGGTGCAAAGTTTAGGCTAGGTTAGGTTATGTTAGGTTAGGTTAGGTACGTATTTTTGGAGTGGGCAGCCTATAAAAATACTGTCATAAAATCCATCTAAGTATAAAAACTACACTTAAATTTTAAGTAGGACTTAAGCGTTTAAGTGACTTGTTAGCCATATAAGTGTCACAAAATTTCTAAAGCTTGAATATAACTAACTGTTTATTTATATTATCTACTATTACTATTTTGTACCGAGACGGTTGTAGGTACTCACACAAAGCTTTCAGCAACGAAAAGTCTCTTACAAGTTCTCAGGTCAGGTGTCTAAAAGACTTAATAGTCAAGTCCTCTTATACTGTTTGCGCTAGAAACTCGAAAACAAATTAGGAGATTGTCGACAAACATTCCACCTAAGTTTGCTAGTTTATATTCCATCTTGTAGGTACAAGGGAAAGGAGAGATATAAATTGTTCTTTTAACTATTTCAATTACTTTGAACTAATTTATGCGCGTTGAATTGAAATGGTAAGGCGTTCAGTTATGCAACTTTTGCAATGACAGGTCGCTGGATGGGTGAGACTCATAAGACCGCTCGGGGACTAACAGGTTAAAAGAAAACATTTCGAGCTCGTGCATCGAAAGTAGGGTTGTCAGGTCGCCAAAACTGAGGGTGTTACCAGACCTATCGATCGATCGTCGATCGCCGACATCGATCGATGGTAAAATGGATTAGTCGACGTCGATCGATCAATTAAAGCTACCAGACCTATCGATCAATGTCGACCGACCGTCGTCGATGATTGGTTAGTGAAACGGTATCCGTCGATCAATCAAAGCTACCAGACCAGTCGATCAACTTCGATCGACGTCGATCGAAGCCGTCGATCGACGGTCGATCAATTCGTCTGGTAACACCTTAATAGCCGGCCAGACCAGCCAGTTTGACCGGACATTTAAGTATTAAGGCTACATTTTCGGGAGCAGAGGGCCTACTCTCTTTCTCCGAAACGAAATTTCGGCCGATTTTCGTTTGCTGTATAAGGCGCTTTCCATTATTTTTGAAATTTCAAACAATTTTCTAAAAATTAATAATCTAAATGCCGCCCTTTCCTTTCCTCTCCCGGACTACACGTGCTGGTCTTAGGAACCACCATCATACTGTACTTACTATCAGTACTCGTACCAAAAAAATTGGCAAGTCGTTCCTCTGTAAGACCATTCGGCTATGGAATTTTTTGCCGGCGCATGTGTTTCCCAACTCCTACACTCCCGGGTTTTTAAATCGGGGCGTGAAACGGCATTTATGCAGGCCGTCATGAATGGGTGCGCTCGTTACGTGCTTATTCCACGGTGGGGAGCGCTCTCATTATTTTGGACTGCATCGGCTGCTCACCATCAGGCAGGATGCAGTCACTATGACGAGTCATAATAGAAAAAAAAACCTATTTTGTATGAACACATTTTTTTAAGGAATGGAAGTCGCTGTAAATAGCATACGAAAATCGGGCGAAATTTCGTTTCGGCGAAAGAGTACTCTCTTTCCTTAGGGGCGACCGACAGTCGCCACGCTCGGCGCTCGCTCGTTTGCGAAATGTAAAAAGCCTAACAACCGGCTTTATCCGGACGCCTGGCAACCCGGCAACCCTGGCAATTCCGGCTGTGAAAACCCATTGGGTCAGCGTGGTGGGGTTATGACCTAGTCTACAGTCATGTGCTGGTGTCCGTGGGGACCCCTGTGCCCAGCAGTGGGACGATTACATAGATGCATAAATTCACGACTATTATCCCTAAAGGGTTTCGGAGACTAAGCAATGAGGACCGCAGATGCATTGCATTGCCACTAGGGTTGCCATATGGTATATCCTGACGAAAAGCCTGGTTTCTTATAAAAAGTCCTGACATTACGCTAAAGCGTCTGCCTACCACGGTGGTGTAACAAAAATAAGTAGGTTGGTATCAATTTTTAGGTTCCGTAGCCAAATGGCAAAAAACGGAACCCTTAGGTATAGATTCGTCATGTCTGTCTGTCCGTCCGTATGTCACAGCCACTTTTTTCCGAAACTATAAGAACTATACTGTTGAAACTTGGTATGTAGATATAGTATTCTGTAAACCGCATTAAGATTTTCACACAAAAATAGAAAAAAAAAACCAATAAATTTTGGGGATTCCCCATAGTATCTGTGCCCATAGTTAGAACTGAAACTTATTTTTTTTTTTATTTAACCCATCCGCGTGGGGTATCTATGGATAGGTATTCAAAAATGATATTGAGGTATATATTATCATTTTTTTTCTAAACTGAATAGTTTGCGCGAGAGACACTTCCGAAGTGATAAAATGTGTGCCTCCCCCCCCCCCCCGTAACTTCTAAAATAAGAGAATGATGATGAAAAACATTACCATGCAAACTTCCACCGAAAATTGGTTTGAACGAAATCTGGTAAGTAGTTTTTTATTATATTATTACGTCATAAATTAATTAATTTAAAAAAAATACACTATTATTAAAACATCGATCAAAGTTACAATGAACAAAAAGAACTTTTATATGATGTTACTTGCTGCTACGGAACCCTTCATGGGCGAGTCCGACTCGCACTTTAATGAGCGCGAGGTTGAGTTAAATTTTTCGTTTTTTTTTAGTTTTAGTTGTGTTGATTATTATTTACTGCCAATATAAGTACCTACCTAGTTGATTGTTACCAAAGAAAAGATCAATAAATAAAACTAAAATTCTATGATTTGTTTTACTCTAAAATACAAAAATACTGACACTTTCCAAGTCCGGCCGGAATCCTGACAGGGAAAAATCCTGACATGTCAGGACAAATCCTGACTTTTCACCAATTAACAACTGCACATGTGCTCAGTTTGATACGTCTTGTTACACTCACGACATCCGCCAAGAGATCGAAAGTTTTACTATACACATGAAAACATAATACAATCGCCTTCCACCACTAACCGATAATACATTAGGTAGTCTATAAACATTATACAATCGCCTTCCACCACGAACCGATAGCACTAAAGCTATTATTGAGAAGCTAACGCAGCAACTGTTATTTAGCGTCCAACGATTGGTAAGCATCAAGGGTGACCGTAACGTGAGTGCAGAACGTGCCCTGTATGCTGCTCCGGAGATTATTGTAGTTTGCCGACTTTATAAGTGAGTTCGCACACGAGAGACAATCGGTGACGATAATTTTTTTGTACAAGACAACTGGAAAATTAAAAAACTAAGAAAAAACCTTTACGGCCGGATTAGGAGAGTCAATGAACTTATTTATTACTATGGCGAAATCCCTAATAAGTCCGGGATATTCCGTAAAAGACGAGATTAAACAATCATATTTTTCATATAAATTTATTTTATTTATTTATTAACAGAAACAGAATTAAACATTTAAACCTCTTAACCTAAATAAAACTATTAATATGAAAAGCACCTTCTCCGAGTGCCGAGTGGTAGAGCCACGTTGCGGCATAAATTGGGCCGGTTTGCCCGGCGTAATACCAAAACGAACAAGTAAAAACTCTATTAACAATAAATAACATGCAATAATTTATAAAAAGGTAACATTTACATCCTCGTCATAACAACAATGAATTCTACAATACCAACGAAATGGTCCTACGAAGAATCTATATTGAAGAAACGATCGACTCGCCCGCTCTGATTGGAGGGTCAAAAATGTCTTGAATGTCTGCTCAAAATAAACATTCGACTGCTGTCGATTCTCTAAGTTAAAGCCTTGGTAGCAGCGGCTGCCGCAACGCTGAGAATTGACTCGGTCTCTTTCATATTCATAGAATTGGAAAGAGACAGCAGATCACAGCCATGCGCGCAGCGTCTATGTGTCGCTTATAGAATCTCATAGCTGGATATGTCCGTCGGTCGGAAAGAAAATAGAACACCGACAATCGGCCTTACAAAAGTCGGTCGTGTGCAAGCGCCTCTTGCTTGGGGTCAGCTGATATGAAGGCGTATTTATTTGCTGAAACGCTTGACCGAATTGATGGGGACTCCTAAAATTTTCTGCGGCGCTATAAGTCTAATATTTTATCTGCCATTTTGTTACAAGATTTATGGTTTGCCGCCTTTGTGGTTGCGTTGCGACATAATGAGGCGTTATTGAAATATATATACGATAATTTTCGGATAAGATCATTGGTTGAGTCAGTTAGTATAGTGATAAGTTGTAGTTTTTATGTAATTGTGTAATTCCCCTATAATTTATGACCATTTTTACTTTATGCGATATCAAAGGTTTCATACGTCGGAGAAACATGAAAAAAATGGCAAACGGTAGCTAATGACACTGGCTAACTAATAAATTACTTTGTTTTGTATGTTTGAGACTATTTTGGTGAGAAAAAAAATAATTATTTAATTATTTTGTGATTTAAAATCACTTTTTTGTAAGTCCATATTATTTTTTTTGTCGATGAATTTAGTTGTAGACTTAGCCTTAACAGATTAGAAGTACCGCCCCTATCACATTGTATATCACACAATATTATTGTTATGTACGGTTTATCACCTATAAGTTCCATTTGTATGTACTATGGTAAGTATTGTAACCCCTTGAGGACCATAAAACCAGAGACAATTGAAAATCAATTGTTTCGCGACCGCCGGCGGTCTTATGATCCTTGACCTATTAAACATGTTTAGCTATTGGCCAGCGATGTCATCAATCGTTAGGTATATACGAGTCATAATTAGTTAGTTCTGTTATTCAAATTCCATGTCCTATTATAATGTCGCAATGTTTTGAACTTTCAAAAATACGAGGTATCTACGTGTTATGGGCTGTAACATCCAGCAAAATTGGAGCTTTAAGCTGACATGAGCTCTTCAACTCGAGGGGTCAGGGATAAGTGGGCGGTGGATCTTTGCCAACACTTATTAGTCGGAATGGGGAATATACATATTTTTCACTGTAAAACTCGCTCTATTTTAAAAAGTTATAAATGCTCTTCCTACTTTGACGATGAGTAGTTGGAACAACCTTACAAACAAAATTTTATTTAAATGAAATTGCTTTATTAAGTTGTTTGGAAGAAAACATTTTTTTTTGTTTTTTATAAAAGAGGGAGGCAAACGAGCAGGCGGGTCACCTGATGGAGAGTAATCACCGCCGCCCATGGACACCCGCAAAACCAGAGGAATCGCAGACGCGTTGCCGGCCTTTAAGGGAGGAATAGGTTTAAGGAAGGAATAGAAATTGGGAGGGTGAGAGGCCTCTAAACAATTTTAATGTAACTTTGTATTTCACTCATTTTTATAGTTTTGCTAAATCAAACATGCAACCTATCTAAACTATCTAATCAATCTACTAATCAATCTATCTAAACATGCAACTGACGAGATTTTGATTCTTTGAGTTACTCGCATACACGCATATTGACATACACGCATTTTGTCTTACACGCATTTTTCACTTGCACGCATATTGACTTACACGCATACTGACGTACACGCATATTGACTTACACGCATACTGACTTACACGCATATTGACTGACACGCATATTGACACACAAGATTTATTTAAGTATTTAACACTAGTTTCCCGCCAAGCGATCTTGTTAAGAGGGTTTACGCATTTCGGTTTCCCATACAAACTTTCAAATCGAAAATTTTAAAAACCAATTAGCCAATTTTGATGAAAATTTGCATGCTGAAGTATATCACAGGGATCTAAATAGTTTGTTGAAAACATTTTATAAAAATGTTTATTTAATTGAGTTATTGCGATTTTTAACTTTCTATAGTGGACTATAAATCGCAAAAACTCAGCTAAAATAACGTTTTTTAAAAATGTTTTCTACAAACTATTTAGATCCCTGTATTTTACTTCAGCATGCAAAGTTTCATTAAAATTGGCTTATTGGTTTTTAAAAATTTCGACTTGGAAGTTTGTATGGGAAAATGAAATGCGTAACTCTTAAGCTACTTTTGTAATGCCGGGTAATACACTATAATACATAAATGGGTGAGAAAATTAAAAACCCACTAACCAGCATTGGGCCAGCCCAACGTTATGGTTTAATCTCCCCATATGTTCCGTCCGTCCACCTTCAAAGCAAGAGTGAATGGGCACCTTCTGGGTTAGATCGCTCCATCGTGGATCCTGTATAGAATAACCTTCACCGGGAAGGTTAATGGATGAAATGTATTTTATATCAAATTTAATAAGTATGTTAAATAATATATCGCGAGTGGGTTGGCTGAAAAAATTCAGTCCAGTACTTTTAATGATTAATTTAATATATATTTTTTTTTTAACATTGCACTGGTTTTGTGTGTCTATGTTTGTAATGACCTTATCTTTATATAAACATAAATTTTACTTATTTAACCAGATGGTTGCAAATTACTAATATTGACTTGCCTGTTTACACCTGCCTACCCAATGTTATGACAGGAAAAAAATAGTCAACCTAACGTTTACATATTCTATAGCTTCATACTTTCGATTGGTACCTATGTAATTTATCTATTATCAAAACAAGTGCAATGTTTAAAAAAAATGAAATATTTAATTAATCATATACCTACTGGACTGAAATTTTTCAGCCAACCCACTCGCAATATATTTTTTAACACATTATATTTGATATAAAATACTTTTCATCCATTAACCCGCTCGGTGAAGGTCGTTGTATACTCGGATCCTCTAATATATAATGTTCATTTGGGTACATGTGACGTTTAATTATAAGTTGATGATGATGTGTCTAAACTCGTTCTGTACAACCTACCTAGGTACAGGTAGACAAGGGTATTACGGTAGGTCCCCGACACTTATTTTCAGCTTACAGCTGTCAGCTTTGACGGACCCGAGGGGAAAAAGCACGATTTACACAGCGCCAGCGGACGGGAACAAATGACTGACTCACAATGCAATCTGCCAAATTGGAGAGCTCCGAAAAACCGTCGAATTCGGCAAACGCTTTGGGAGCAATGGCTTACCCATCTACCTTTTAATCTACAGCTGGTACACTAAAAAGTTAATTTAAAAATAATTTTGCAGAAAGGCTTAAAAGTTAGTGCAATAAACATTATAAAATAGGTTGACCATACCGCCACCGAGGTACATTGGTTTCTTAGACCTGTCGAAATTCTTCAATGCGAAATAAATAATGTTTTTTTAACCAACAGTGTCTCATTAAACCTCTGAGGTAGTCAACTTTTTTCAACATTTCAATATGTTTAAGTAAGTATATTTGCAACAAAGTACCAAATGATATTCAGAAATTAGATCTTAATAAATTTAAAATCAGAATCAAAGAAAAGCTTTATAAAAAAGCTTATTATAAAGTGTCAGATTACACAGAAGACAAAACAGCTTGGATCTGAAATGCTCCAATTACTCCAACAGCTATTTCTAATTGTCTATAATTAATTGATATTTACATTGTATTGTAGTTTTGTATTGCATAATTTATTATTTTTTTAAATTCATATTTTGTATTTTATGACCTGGTAACGACATATTCTTTTTTTTTTGCAAATGTCGTTGCTTCTGTGCGCTGTGGTTTCTTGCCACAGTTAAAAAATGACGTCCTGAATGGGTGGTAGGTTAAAAAGATTTGGATGATTCAAAGTACTTATTAATGAGTTTATTGAATAAATATATTTTGACTTGACTTGACGCAAAAAATATCAAATAGTACGAATCTATATTATTTGTTTGTCTTAAAAGTTTGTTTTCTTTGCCCTCTTTATACGAGTACTAGATATGCAGGTAATAAATACATTTTTGTTTGGTTCATGTAATGCTGATAATAATATGACATTTGCTTCTTTAGACATATCCAAAGAAGTACAATTGAACATATTTAATTGTACTGTTTCTCAGTTATGAAATACGTGAGTTTATGAATTACAATTTGTAAATCTGTCTCGTTTAACGACTATTTTTTGATTTTTTAACTTACATTTTTATATAGTATTTTTTTACTGTGTTTGTTGTGTAGCTACTCTTTGTGTCCTGAATTAATCAGTATCTATATGTAATTTAACTGTGGAAACTTTACTGATAACTGTGTTGTTAAATGTTAAATTGTGTGTTTCCCAAATAACCAAAAAAAAACTGAATGTTAAAATATTTGTAAAAATATTTCGTTCAGATCTCTGATGTAAATTTAAAGACGATTTGATGAGACAATTTTATTATAAAACCATAAGTCAAAAGCGTTGAAGAATTTCGACAGGTCTGCCCAATATCTCGGCGGCGAAGTGTTCAACGCAGCCCGGATTGCAGAGGACGTGGTTTCAATTCGCACCTAAGATGAGATAGTCAACTTTTTTCAACGTTTCAATATCTTAAAGTTCATAGTTTAAAGCTGCGGCTGAAATCAACCACTTAGTCGCATAACACCTGTTGGCGAATTGAGCTTTTATAAAACGCGTTAAAAGCCGTAAAGTCAAGCGGGGTGATCATAAAGACAGAATGTTTGCACACATTACCCGCCCCGGTTTCCATTTAACTCCGCTAAAGCCCAGTACGTGACAATCGGATTTGGTTTTATTAGAGACGCACCGGTTTGTATCGTTAGTCGATAATTTTATTAGAATGACAAGTCGATAACATAAGTGAATCGATAGTCAGTAACTATCCGTTAAGCTGGCGTTTTGCCTGTTCATTTTTATTATATTTATTAGGTTTATTACCAACGTTTGATTACAACTAATACAACCTTTACAATCTAATTGTATCTAACACTTAAAGGAAAACACAACATGAACTAAAAACTAACACAGACTAAAAATAATCAAATTTATCATACAAATTACGTTAAGAGGGTTTACGCACTTCGGTTTCCAAGTTGAAATTTTTAAAAACCAGTAAGCCAATTTTGATGAAACTCGGCATGCTGTAGTAAAATATAGAGATCTAAATAGTTTGTTAAAAACCTTTTTTATTTTTTTTATTTAACTGAGTTATTGCGATTTTAAACTTTCTATAGTGGTCTTTAAATCGCAATAACTCAGCCAAATAAACCTTTTTTAAAAATGTTTTCAACAAACTATTTAGATCCCTGTATTTTACTTTAGCATGCAAAGTTTCATCAAAATTGGCTTATTGGTGTTTAAGAATTTCGACTTGGAAAATTGTATGGGAAACCGAAATGCGTAAACCCTCCTAAAGACTTTGTGGATTAAGCAATTTTAAAATAATTTTGCGGATCTTGGAAGGTGAGTCAAAGTGTGTATCACTGTAATAATTTACCATCTTACACAACCTTGCAATAGGTGAGTTGGATCCAGAGACGGTTTTGTAAAACGGGACGGGACACTAAGTGGGGTGAATTTGTTGCGAGGATACCTGCTAACTGGTACCCGAAATTGAATTTATGAAGCAACTGCGGACAGTGTAATTCTGAATTAAATATTTTGGAGACAAATAAAATATCCAGCAATGTTCTACGACTTTCCAAGGAAGTAATGTTGAAATGTGCCAATCGCCTCTGGTATACCAAAGAGAGTGTTTTTTTTGGATATGCCACAAGAATACATAAGATGCAAAAAATCTTTTTGTATACGTTCTAAACCCAATGATTGTGTGGCACAGTGTGGTCTCCAGACTACGCTTCCATACACCAAGATGCTACGCACCAGGCAATTGAAGAGGAGTATCTCGGTTTTCGCACATCTTACGACAAATACCGGGGGAATCCCGCCAGGGCCAGCTGCTTTACTTTACTTTACTTAGTAGACTTCAATTTCTTTAGGACTGTATCACGACTCAAAGAAGGCGGTGATAAATGTACATCACAGTTCAAAAAGCCAGATGAATGAGATGAGTAGCGTGTTGCTCCATCATGATCGTTAGTGTAGACAGATCAAAGGAGACGCAAAAAGCTGACATATTTTTTTAGGATCAGAAGAAGTCTGATGACCATCAGTCATAGAAATAGGATAAGATCCTGTACCACCTCGTTTCGATTTAATATATGACCAAACTGGGATATAGCGATTGTAGTTTGTTCATTCTAAAGTTCTTAGACTTTAAGGTATTTTTGAACTGACTTTGATTCTTAGATAAATAATATCTTTTAAACTTTTGCGTTCTTAATAAATAATAATTTCCAAAATGTTTGTACCCACAATTTTTTTATTGTGACTCGTCATAGTGACCACATCCTGCCTGATGGTAAGCAGACGATGCAGTCCAAAATAATGAGAGCGCTCTTCACCGTGGAACAAGCACGGTAACAAGCGCACCCATTCATGACGGCCTGCATAAATGCCGTTTCACGCCTCGCTTAAAAGACCCGGGACTATAGGAGCTGGGAAATATGATCCGGTAAAGAATTCCAAAGCCGAATGGTTCCAAAAACGACCTGCCAAATTTTTTGGTATGAGTGCTGATAGTCTGCACAGTATGATTGTGGTTCCTACGACCAGCACGTGTAGTGCGGGAGAGGAAAAGAGAGAGCGAGATTAGATCATCTTCATTCTTCAGAACACTCTCCGTAGGAATTCCGCTAGAAGACACTGAGAAAAGCAATGTCTCTACGCAGCTTACCCGCTGTATCTCGGCCAAAACTTGGTTACACGCTGATTTGTCAGATCGTGCTTACTTCACTACCACTACTACTTCGGGTACCTATCTAAAAAAGATGTGGAAAGTAGGCGGTAACTTATAAAAAGTTTTTATAATTTTTTTCATATTTTAAGCATTCCCATTTTGATTTAACTGGTGGCTTATTATGTTATTCTTCAGTTCTCAAATTATTTATTGTCGTCATCATTCGCATGCCCTGTTTCAATGTTATTTGAGATGGGCGCAGTATGTCTTTTTCTTCCATACAACTCGGTCATTCGTCATCAAATCATCCAATCCTTTCTCATTCATGTCATCCCTCACACAATCCATCCATCTTTTCTTTGGTCTTCCTCTTTCTCTCCTACCTTCAACACTCATATTTATCACTCTTTTTGTCACATGGCTATCGTCCCTTCTCATTACATGTCCATACCAAGACCCTTTCATATTTTCTGTAGCAGGCGCCATACTTCCTTTTAAATTACTTTTTTTATAAAAGAAGGAGGCAAACGAGCAGGCGGGTCACCTGATGGAGAGTAATCACCGCCGCCCATGGACACCTGCAAAACCAGAGGAATCGCAGGAAGGAATAGGAATTGTGAGGGGGGGAGGGGGGGCATCGGAGCCTTCAACAGCACCAAGTGCCATTATTTCACGCCTGATATTCGTGAGAGGGTGGTATTACGCCGGGCCTTATTCACTGTGAAAGCTTGTAATAACTTATATCTCATATTACTTAAACACATAATTAATCACGACTATTATATCCGAGAAGGGTTAGCCAGAGAATAGCTAATGAGGATATCAAAAGCGTGTCCTCTACCATAGTTCACTTTTCACCAAATAGCGACTGCACATGTGCTTAGCGTGACAGGTGGTGAGCCCATCGCCGCTCTATGCGGTTGGATGTATGTGCAGTCTTTAGTCCGCTAGCGATCAACATATTGTTGATCGAATCCTTAAAAGATCAAATAGGTATTATATCAAGTCCTTAATTCTATCGATACATGTAATTTGATGTGTCACATCGCTAGTATCGCAACACTCAGCTATATAGTACCCAGTTAAGCGGATTGCAGACAATTTGACTAACATCTATAAATCACTGCGACCTCCCCAAAGTCAAAACATGTCGCCCCAAAAGTGTGTTAACATCAATACTTGATAGATGAGCCATTGCTTTGTTATGTTGACTATGAAATATCGGAGTATAAAGAAGTGAATTGAGATATTTTTCGATGTTATTCGAGCTTTAATGTTGATTAATGATTACGCGAAGATATCGGTAACACCGTTTTGTTTTATTTACCAAAAATTCAACGGTATCAGATGAATGTTAAAAAAGATGTATATACGAAACAAAAAAAGTAACATTTATTTGTTTAAGTACTTATGATTAACAGTTAAGCTGTATATTTTGAAAAATCTGGTATAAGACACTCTCCAGATAGTGTAGTAATCTCAGAAAACAAGCTGTCAAATCCAATAATGAAGTATAAAATTAATCACTTTGTTCGAAGAGAATTCAATGACAAATGATCAAAGTCAAGAGAACTAGATAACTTCACTTATTTTAGATATTAATATTCTTGAAGCTCGAAAAGCTATCTATTCAATGGTATCTATCTGTGATATCGTTTAAACATTGAAGAATGTAATAAATAATTAAGTATTGAGTAGGTACTTCAATTCAAATTGAACTTCATGAACAAAGAAAATATATTTTACACAACATTTTCGTCTGTTATTTTATAATTATTAAACATTTAATCTTCGGAAAGAATAAACAAGGAAGGAAAACATTCCTTCCAACCTAAGGCAAGTCTGTTTTCAATTAGTGCTATTTCCATTGTCGATATGAATATTGTGAAGGCCAAATTATCATATTGTTACAGATAAAACGGTTGGTCTCCCATAATATGCCCATTTAAATACCAAATGTAACGAAAGATGCGATTACCAGATATGAAATTTGATATCGTTGCTTAAATTAAATGTTCATCGCAAGATTGTTAAAATACCATTTTAATTGAATCGCGCGGTGATATCTCAGTAACTTCTAATACGGCTTTTAGATAAAACAATTTGGAGCTGAATTTAGTGGATAAATATAGACATAAAGGAGCAGGGATTGGCTACTATTTTATTAATAGCGTTCGGGCAAGAATTCGTTTACAGAATATTAATATTAAGTAACAAAATATTTGCTGGACATACTGTTGACTTATTGAGTATTTTGTGTCTTGTCTAATTAAATTTTCTTTAGGTATTTGGACGGTGTTAACAACCATTTTGACCGATATTTTAAATATGTTCAGCGTATAAACTGCTTCACACATTCACATGGAGATTTTGGGACATACATAGCCCATACGCCAGTCCCATGCGAGTTATGTTTTAATGATACGACGTGTCAATTAAACGATCACTTAAAGTTGATTAAAAAAACTGGATATTGGCGAAAACCAAAGGGAAACGCTACTGCTCAAAAAGAAGAAGAAACTTGATTAAGTCTAAAAAAATCCTTTTGAATATCTTTTAGATTCGACGGCCTATGTGGTCTAGTAGCTAAGCCACCGGTCTTAGACCCAGAGGTCCCGGGTTCAATTTCCAACGGGGGTACCTATGTGTACTTGGTTTGGCTGGTGGTAGGGCTTGTTAAGTCCGCCTGGCTAGCTACCACCATCTTATCAAAAGTTTGGCTCCATAACAACATTGTTAATAGCATTGTAGGGTTTCGACAGTTTAGAGATAAGATAGCCAGTTCCTCAGTGGTTGAGGATTCCGGGTGAAGCGCGCTTCCACCTCCGGTCTTATCTTCACCTACCATCACGTAAAATGAAGGTAATATTTTTATTATTGAAATTTTTGCATTTACAATGCTATATAGATATATGATAAAATGTTTACTAGAAAAAAAATCAACGAGTCTCGGGAAGCTCGAATGGGATTCGAACCCACGACCTTTGGATTACCCGTTCACTGCTCTAACCGCTGAGCTACCGAGACCCCAGAAGACTCGTTGAATTTTTCCTATAGTAGTTTGATTTACGCTGCAAGCCAGCGGTATAACGTCACAGTGAAGTCTACCCTCACAGTCGAAAGAAATACTATTGCAAGTATTTAACAATCGATAAAGACTTTAATTGCATAAAAATATCTTTATTATTGATATTTTTGCATTCACAATGCTATATAAATATATGATAAAATGTTTACTAGAAAAAAAATCAACCAGGAAGCTCGAATGGAATTCCAACCCACGAAGGTCATATTATCTGTAGTGGATAAAAAAACAATAAGATATTAAACGATGGTCACGAACCTCAATGAACGTGTCGGACACGAATCTCTGCACCAGTGAGGTCTTCCCGCACTGCGTGTCCCCCACCAGCACCACCTTGACCTCCTCCTCGGCGGTGGGAGTGGCGGTGCCCTCCGCCCCCTTCTTGCCCGACCACATGTTGGACGTCTGCAACAAAACAAAACGCTGTTGTAACTGGATATTACTCAATACTTCCGCGTAAGGGTAATCAGAGACAGGCAATGCTGATCGCGTGCTCACGGGATCAAAGTATATAATAAAAAACTTCTTGGTTAACAATAATCTTCAAATTAACCGACACGTGAGATATAATCCCACATTAATAAGTGGTAGTACAGTTTTTATATCACTGAAAGAATTTTGTTAATCGGTTCAGTGATTCCAGTGCTTTCTACGTACAGTCAGCATCAAAAGTAACTGAACAAAAACAAGGTGACAAAAGTAATAGGCACGTGTAAGTGTCTTTGCATACTCATCATTTAACATTTCAGAATTATTTGACATTTTTTGTGTTTATAAATTATAACTTCTCTGTAATTACCTATAGTGACGGTCATGTACTTTTGACTCAACAGCTATGTCAGACAATTCTGGTCATTTCAACCGTAACAATCATTTGAAAGTTTTATATGCTAAGGTACTTTTGATGCTTACTAAATTATTGAAGAAAAAATTACATCTTTATGATACTAGTAAAGGGGACTTCACACGATATATCGTAGTAATTTGCAATATTTAGTGCAAGTAAATAAAAAAAATATCTTTTTTTATACCTTCAAATTAAACCTTATACTCCAGCCAAATTCGATGACGAATGTTTGTAAACCGATTACTGTAATTTCTTTGTGCAAATATCTAGTTTCACTTGGAATTTTACTTTTTCTTGAGAGAGATTCACATGAAAACAGTTAACTATGATATCTTTCTTCCAAAAAACAGTAAAAATCCGAAAGATACTAAATATTTGCACAAAGAAATGACAGTAATCTGCTTACAAACATTCGTCATCGAATTTGGCTGGAGTATAGTTAGTATTCAGTGTGAATTTTTATCCTCCAATAAGTAAAACGAAACTCTTCACTTCACCGTTCAGCAGCGTTTCCCCGCGCAGCAAACATAATCAGTACCTATTGGCTGCTCAATAAAATTCGGCAAAAAACAGAGAGGCCCGGGAATAAAAAAGGCGGGAGATGCCAAGAATCGTAAATCCGCAGGTGCTTAAGTGTCTATCGGTGATTCGAAAGTAATTTTACGAGCTAAATAGGCCCTCCTTAAGAACTGCTGCCTAATGTTCTAAGATAATGGTTGAGGAAATAAATTGTGCCGGTCTGTGAAATTTTCAATGAGTTTTTTCTTTTTTTTTATTAAATGGTTTGGTGCAGTTTATAGAGGAGCTCAATAGCGCAGCAATTTGCGATCTTGCCCACTAAGCAACTCTCGCAGTCGCTGGATACGCTGGTGACCAAATTAAAAACATCTCGTGCTCCTCCGCGCTCCGTGCTCCGGAAGGCACGTTAAGCCCGGTTGTTGTCGTAAGATGACAGAAGTTAAAATCCAACAACCCGCATTGGGCCCGCGTGGTGGATTACGGCTAGTGTTAGTCATGACTCGAGTTCCTTAAGTCCTATTTTAGAGATTGGACTCGATTTTTGGAGACTGGACTCGTAAATGAGAGCTCATACTTATTGTCAGTGATAAAACTCACGAGTCCTTACAATATGACTCGATAACTCGAGACTTTTACAAAAATAAAATATTATATTCAAAGAGACTCATAAGACTCGAGTTCATTGCTAGTTCCGAAGTTTTTCAAAAACCACTGTTAAGAATAAGCTGGTTGAAAATTATTTGATATTCAATAATTTGCCAAAAACCCCAAAAACAAGGAGACTCAACTCTTTTTGAAGTACTTACTTAATTTCTACAAAATGTTCATGTTTTTCAAAGAACTTGAGTTCCATAAAAAAGCACAGCTCTATGAGTCGAGTCTTTTTGCGTTAGAACTCGACGAAAGGACTCAAGGCTCAGAACTCAGGACTCATTTTAGTCAGAGTCTTGCGAGCTCTACCAAAATAAGTGCAGTACCTAAATTAGGACTTAAATAACTCGAGTCCTGGCCATGGCCAACACTAGTTACGGCCAAACCTCCTCATGAGATGTTGTCCACGTAGGATGGCCTGTGCTCACAACTGTGACGGTTTTTTTTGTGTTTTTTTAAACCCTAAGTGGTCGCATGAGACCGCACCGACAAAAACACACTTGACTTTGTACCGTGTTTTCATAGACTTACAGACTACTTTAGTAAGAACAAGTTTGATTATTTCGGTTTTGTGGTACATTTTATGCATCGTGATAGCAAAATATCGCATAGTCTATGCTTGATTCTGTCAAATTTGACGTTGATAGTTTCGCCAATTTTTTTGTTAGAAAAGTGCCACGAGTGAGTGGTATACTACATGTCCAACGTGGATGGTTGAAGACTTTATTATTTCTATTCTACTCTTTCACTCCAGTTCTATCTTGTATGCCTCTCGCACTTTCTCGCAACTGGGACGTTTACAGGCTGATGATTTAGTGCAATTTTTACATTGACCAATGATGTTAAAGATACTGTTTTTATTAAAATAACCGTGTCGCGCAGCGGTGAAAGAACCTACTACCCCCTCTCTTCCCTTAAGTGTCGTGAAGGACGACTAACGGACTAAAGACTGCACATACATCCAACAGCATAGAGCGGCGATGGGCTCACCACCTGTCACGCTGAGCACATGTGTAGTGCTATTTGGTGAAAAGTGGACAATATTCGAAGACTGCTTTTGCTGTCCTCATTGCCTAGTCTCTGACTAACCCTTCGGGGATAATAGTCGTCATTATATGTATGTTTGTTTTAATTAAATATTCATAGTTTAACAATCGATGACAAGCTGTCAACTGTCGTAAAGTCAGACACAACAGTAATTCAATTCCTATTAGGTTTCTCACAGAAGGCGAGAGGATAATGAGTGATGTCGGATGTGAATGCCAAAATATTATATTACCCCACTAACGCGGACTAAAGTAAAACCAGGCTTAGTTAGTTAGTTTTAAGTAATGCCATCTCATCGAGGAGCTCGATGGCGCAGCGGCTAGCGCGTTCGGCTTGCGATCTTGCTCGCTAAGCAGCTTTCGCAATGCCGGGTCGCTGGATGGGTGACCAAATTTAAAAACATCTCGAGCTCCTCCGTGCTTCGGAAGGCACGTTAAGCCCGTTGGTCTCGGTTGTTGTCGTAAGATGGCAGCCGTTAAAACCCACCAACCCGCACTGGGCCAGCGTGGTGGGTTATGGCCCAATATCCCCACGTGCTAGTTCACGTGGGAGGCCTGTGCCCAGCAGTGGGACGTTTATAGGCTGATGATGATGATGATGAATGCCATCTCTATTTGCATTTATATATAAGCAAGACAGCATATGTTTAAAACCAGGTTAAGTTTGTCCACGTTTTGAAATAGGGCTTAAGAATTTATTAACGTTATTGAGACCTCTCCAGTAGCACATGATAAGTGCCAGTAGTATTTGTTGAAAGAATTTGAAACGTAGCTTAACACTGTTTCGTTTTACCACTCATGTAAGTACTTTCTAGGACATTTAACTCTTTATTTATTACCCACTTTAATTAATAAGTTCATGTATAAGTATAAATTAGGCAAAACACATATAGAGAAAAAAATTAAAACAGCAAATATACTACACACATCAAAAGTGTCTAGGGATCAAGCATTTTTATGCGGATTTCTTGAGATTGAGATGTGGCTTTGTAATAAATTTATGATTTTATAAATTTATATGGATCCTTTTTGGTGCATTTCATAATTTGAAACAGGAACTTTCAATCAATTTCTAGTAAAAGATGAAAATCAGCTGTCAATATTTTCCCTATAAAAACATACAACGCATTGAAGACATTATTAGTGCTACTGTTTGGCTACTACTGATTAAAACCAACGTTATTATGGAGCGGCGACGTCAATTAAGCAGGGAAGAAATGCTCAGAGCCGTGGGAATGATAGAAGCTGGTTCCCGGCAACGTACTGTGGCTTTAGCTCTGAATACAAGTCAGAGTGTTATCAGTCGACTTTGGACACGTTACCGAAGCACTGGTACCGTGGCTGAGCGCCATGGAGGACGGTATCGCTGCACCACACGGAGACAAGACCGATACATTCAAATCACAACTCGAAGAGCTCCAACAATAACCGCCATGATGTTAGCCGTGAGGCTTCATCACTCTTCAGGGAACTTAATTAGCGACCAAACAGTCAGAAACCGCTTGCATGAAGTGAACCTTCATTCCTGAAGACCGCTAAGGGTACCACCTATAGCAATGCACAATCGTAGGATTCGATATCAATGGGCTCTTGAACACAGAAATTGGGCAGAAGAACAATGGCGTTTCGTGTGCTTTTCTGATGAGTCTCGTTTTGGTATGAGACCGGATACAAGACGTATACGACACTGGAGAACCCCTGGACGCCAACAGCGATTAAAATCCTGCCAGGAAGTCCATCCTTATAGTGGTGGAACCATCATGGTATGGGCGGGTATTTGGATCGGCGGAAGAACTGAGTTGATTTGGATCAGAGGCAACCTCAACGCTCAAATTTATGCTGAGACGATTGTATCAGACGTCATCGTTCCTCTACAAGTGCAAATCGGTCCCTTATTTCAGTTAATGCATGATAATGCACGACCGCACACCGCAAGAGTTGTAAGACAGGCTCTCGCCGCAGCTAACATCAATGTCATGCCCTGGCCTGCTCAGTCGCCAGACTTGAACCCGATTGAGCATGCATGGGATATGCTACAGAGAAGAGCTCTGCCGAATATGGAGGGTATCCAGTCGCAAGAAGACCTTTTTTTGTTGTTGCAACGAACATGGGCGGCCATTCCACAGCGTGATTTGGATGAACTCATTTTGAGTATGCCAAACCGATGTTCTTGTGTTGTTAGTGTTCGCGGTAGAAACACGGATTATTAATTGTTTAAGTTACCCAATAAAATTTTAAAGAAAACTGTTATTTCAGTCTTTTTTTCGAACTTTAATGTTAGTGGTTCAAATGTCAAAAATCCCTTTATTAGGAAAATGGCAAATTTCTTTATTAATGCAAAGGTGACTTGGTTTATCGTTACTGTAGACAAACTAAAACACTTTATTTGATGAATCCTTAAAGAAAATTTTAATTAATATCAATCAGGAGAAAAGTTATTGCAAAAATATATGTTGATCCCTAGACACTTTTGATGTGTGTATTACAGACCACGATTGTCTGTCTAGCTTGGCCTAGCTCTAGTGAAATAGTGAAGAAGTTACATAGCCTTAACCTTATCTAGTTAGCATAATCTGCGCATTAAAAAAGTAATAGCTCTTTTAACTGTCAAGTACTGTAAATTCAGCAAAAGAATACAGATTTATGCATAAAATATATACTTTGCTAAACTCGATGCAAGTTAAGCAACTATCGCAATGTCGGGTCAATGAATGGGTAACCGAATTGAAATACTTTGACGTCTCCTATGCCATAGAAGACACGTTAAGCCGTCGGCCGTGGTAGGTATAATGATAAACATACATCATACATTAATCACGACTATTATCCCCGAAGGAATAGTCAGAGACTAGGCAATGAGGCCAGCATAAGCAGTCCTCTACTATTGATAGTTCACTTTTTACCAAATAGCGACTGTGCACATGTGCTCAGCGTGGTGAGTGCATCGCCGCTCTATGCTAATGATAAAGCAAGGTTTTACTGTTAGAACAAAGAACACAACTAAAAGACATATTTCTTCGGGTAACATACTTAGATAAGTGGTGAACAGTGGTGGTATATAGATTTAAAACCAAGCTTTACCACCTACTAAACAAACTGGTTGTCTGGAAGAAATCGCATTAAAGCGATAAGATATTAATATATTGGCGTGTAATTGTAATTAGCCGTAGTCGTAGAAACATAAATCTTTCGAAATATCGTTTCGAAGAAAGATAGTAGGCCTCAGTGGTTTTATAGCTATACTGTGACGGTTGTAGCATGATAGATAACCCTATACGAATTCAATAAAACTTCGCAGACAGACATGGACACTCTCGATAAAAGAGTTGCGCAATTTTTGTGCAAACCTTCATAGTATTTTTTTACGGCAATAAATTTTCACGCTCCCCCTTTAACTATTGTTTCTGGAGTGTTAAATTTATTACGGTCCGGCCCGATTAGGTACTGTTGAGTAAGAATTTAACAGAACGCCCCATTTAAGTGGGTGACATTGTTCTAGAATACGTTTAAGCCGAATTTATAGCCATGGTCTAGAAATAATAGTTACGAATTACGCTACACACTCTGCATTCTCAACATACATACGTATAATCACGAATATTATCCACGAAGGGTTAGTCAAAGACAGGCAATGAGGACCGCAAAAGCAGTCCTCTGCCATAGTCCACTTTTCATCAAATAGCGACTGCACATGAGCTCAGCGTGACAGGTGTTGAGCCCATCGCTGCTCTATGCTGTTGGGTTTATGTGAAGTTTTTAGTCCATTAGTCGCCTTTTACGACACCCAAGGGAACGCTCTATGCTGTTGGATGTATGTGCAATCTTTACCCCGTTAGTCGCCTTTTACGACACCCAAGGGAAGAGAGGGGTTGGTAGTATTCTTTCACCGATAGGCGACACGGTGCTTAACATTTACACACAAACACAGTGCCTGAAGAATGCGGGTGTTTCGGTTGGTGGCACGGCTTGTTAAGTCCGCCTGGCTCACCATAACAGCAATTTTAATAGCATTGTTGTGTGGCTGGCAGTTTAGAGATAAGATAGCCAGTTCCTCAGTGGTTGGGGATTCCGGGTGAAGCACGCTTCGGCGTCATCGTCACTTACCAGCAGGTGAGATGAAGGCCAAGCGCTTACAAATCGCAAACGATACCAAAATAGCGAAATAAAAATTATAAAATACACAACTAAGTAATTCCAAATGCAAATAATAATAAAAAAACAGAATAATTTCGTATTACGCTAAGGACAGGATTCGGTAACTTATTAGGGCATCAACAATTTTTTTTTAATGATAAACTAATCAAGACATCTAAACTAGTAAATTTACAAAAAGGCTAACCTTCGCTCAGGACAGGATTCGAACCTGCGCGGGCAGAACCCATTGGATTTCAAGTCCAACTCCTTAACCACTCGGACACGTCAGCTGTTGTGGGTGCCGCCAATATGTTAGATTACGTTATTATGTTAGTATGTACTTACGAGTAGATATAATGTGTTTCATATTAATACAGCTGATAAAATTAAATATAATAATTAAGTTAAGTTATATACACTTTAAACTTTCGCGTTCCACCTATATAATTAAAAATCAATTGCCACGAATGTTTGTTTGCGCATCACTTCATTACAGCTGCACTTATTTCGCAAATTTTTTTTTTGTTTTGTTTGTAATAGTCAGGACAAGTTCAGTATGAAATAAAATTTTTGGACGCGTTTTTGAAAGTTCACGCGGACGAAGTCGCGTTCGGGTCGCTAGTTATTAACATTATAAAATATAGAATAAATTTATATCATAAAATAGTATAATATAGGTAGTGCAATAGCATTATATAATAATTTAGTAATTGAACTTGTAATTTTGAATGCTAATATGTGATGAATATGTTGTTAATTATTTCTTTAGCAAAATGGCATGACCTTATTTTGTAACATCTTTGTAAACCTGTGACTTGCAATAAACGTTTGAAATTGAAATAGTTGAACATAAATATTTAAACGGGGTTTAATGCAAAACTACTTGTAATGGCACCGACATTTTGACCGAGTTGCACCGGTCGTGGTTACGGGTTGACTGCTGTCTGAGTCGAGAAACGTCGGAGTCGTTTTGCGTTAAAGCCCGACAGACGTTGTCCTGTCCAAATTCTGCCAGGATCACGAACGACATCTATTAAAAGTTATCCGAAGTGGCGATAGCACAAATGACTAATTTGTATCGCACGCCAGTAAAGAATTTTCCATGACAGTTTTATGTTTAAGTTTTAAAGATTATCTTTAGGATTTTCCTAATTAGTTTTCTTTATTAACCACCCCTTTCTCAAAGGTAACAAAACAAAAAATATGTATTCAAATTGTCAAGCCGTTTTTGAGTATAAGCCAGGCTAACAAACAGCAATTAGTTTTTATATGCTTATATTGACTAGTATTAATGTATCGCTATATTGCTATATTTAACTTTGATATTCGTAATCACAATAATTGACCTATAAACTTCCCACTGCGCTGGGCATTTTTAATAGTTATCTAACCGTATGAATTTAATTAAAACTTATTTCAATATGTTACTGTATTTTGCATTGAAGGTTGGTTTCATTAGAATTGGCTTATTAGTTTGACAGATTTGAAACTTTGTTCAACTTTGAGATAGTTTGTAAGCACAAACTATTCTTGCTTAAGACGTAAACTTTCTTACATACTTACAAGTTATGATCAACGTAATTATTCAAAAGGTATTATAAATTACTTGTAATTAATAGATTAAGTTAGCTTTGTTTTGTGAAATTTTAATTTGCTAACTTTGACATTTAACAGGTTAAGACAATAAAAAAAATCTATAGTCATTTTACAAAAACGAAAACCTCCGCTGAGGACAGGATTCGAACCTGCGCGGGCATGACCCATTGGATTTCAAGTCCAACTCCTTAACCACTCGGACACCTCAGCTGCTGTAGTTGTTGCCAATTCAAGGTATATGTTTAGATAATTACTGAAACAGCTGGTAAATTTATTGTGAAACATAGTTACAGTGACTTATAGTTCGATTAACATAAAAAACTATTTAACTGAAATGAACAGGTGACGTGTGGTGAAGGCTCACTAAAAAAATACTACCAACCCCTCCTTTCCTTAAAATTTACCAAACCGCATTGGGCCTGCGTAGGGGGTAATGGCCCAATCTGCCCTTGTGTTGTTGATTCATGTGGGAAGGCCTATGTCCCACTATGGGACGATAATAGGCTAATAATATTATTATCATATCCTGTATAGTATTTGATTAAAATAATATCCGTTAAGCTTTATGGTAATTTTTTACACGTTTACTAATTATTTTGAATGTACAAAGTTACCTATTTTGTTTTTATACAAACACAATGATGCATGAAAACAATTAACTATAATGTAAGTAATACTATATAATAAATTAGACTTTGATTTTCTTAAAGAACTGTTAGTCAATATGTAAAAAAAACCAGTCAATTCACAAAAAGGTCAAACCTCCGCTGAGGACAGGATTCGAACCTGCGCGGGCAGAACCCATTGGATTTCAAGTCCAACTCCTTAACCACTCGGACACCTCAGCTGTTGTGGGTGCTGCGAACTAACTATATCTATGTATAAACTAACTAAGTATACTTTCACATTTCACATGTGGTAAAATATTTCTCACTAACCGCCTACGAGTTAGTCCACGTAAACACTCGAATCCCGTGATATTTTCGCTCATATACAGTAATATTGTACCGCCTATATCCACCTGATGGTCCAAAAGGTTAAGTTCATACATGGATACATACATTGAAGAGCTCGATGGCGCAGCGGCTAGCGCGTTCGGCTTGCGATCTTGCTCGCTAAGACACTTTTGCAATGCCGGGTCGCTGAATGGGTGACCAAGTTAAAAACATCTCGAGCTCCTCCGTGCTTCGGAAGGCACGTTAAGCCGTTGGTCCCGGTTGTTGTCGTAAGATGACAGTCGTTAAAACCCACCAACCCGCATTGGGCCAGCGTGGTGGGTTATGGCCCAATATCCCCACGTGCTAGTCCAGTGGGAGGCCTGTGCCTAGTAGTGGGACGTTAATAGGCTGATGATGATAATGATGATGATACATACATACATAGGTACATACAATCATGGCTATTATCCCCAAAAGGTTACCAGAGACTAGGCAAGGAGGACAGCCACTACCATGATCTACATTTCACCAAGTTATAACTGCACTTGCATTCAGTGTGATAGGTAGTAACCCATCGCCGCTTTACATCAAAGTTGAAATTTTTAAAAACCATTAAGCCAATTTCAATGAAACATAGCATGCTAAAGTAACATACAGAGATGTAAATAGTTTGTTGAAAACATTTTTAAAAAACGTTTAAATAACTGAGTTAATGCGATTTTAAACTTTCTATAGTTGCTTTAAATCGCAATAACTCAGGTAAGTAAACCTTTTTTAAAAATGTTTTCAACAAACTATTTAGATCCCTGTATTATGCTTAAGCATGCAAAGTTTAATTAAAATTGGCTTAATGGTTTTTAAAAATTTCGACTTGGAAGTTTGTATGGGAAAAAGTAATGCATAAACCCTCTTAAGGCCGTTAGTCGCCTTTACGACACCCAAAGGAAGAGAAGGGTTTGTAGATTCTTTTAGTGATGAGCCGCTATACCACACGGCTCAGTACGTTTAAGTTCAAAGGCTAATAAATATGAAACATCTGCAACCCGTCACAGACACGAACAATTGTAGATAATTATGTCATCTCAGTTCTTATTACAAACTGTGTAAATACAGGTAAGGAAGCCATTATTTTTTTTTTTACCTTTCGCCTGTGGCTGCACTCGTTTGGATTAAGTCTGCCATAAAAATGTAATCGCTTTTTAAGTCAAATGCAATGTTTAAAATTAAAAAAAAGAAATTTTTCTAAATTAAAATAAGTAAAAAAATGTATTTATTAACCTTAACCATCCAGTTGACAAATAATTATTGGAACACTTATTTTAATTAAATCAGTGTTAGTTTTTTTTTCCTCAAAAATGTAGTTTTATCATCGAGGACAAAACATATTATATTCACATGTTTTTTATTTGTCTGAAACATTAATTTGAACACCTTGTTTGAACAGAGCATTGAGAGGATTTGCAATATACTTAGTTAGGTTTCTTAATGTTTCGAACAAGTTGCATCGTCTGTTGTCACTAGCTAATTAGTGTGACATGGTAGTCAAGGATGATTTGCGTTAAAACCCGTTAGATACTTTGTTTATAATATTACGAGAAAGTTTTAAAGTGTATGTAAATAGCTTATATACTGTTTTACTGAGCTTACATCGCCAACATTTATGAGAGTTAGCTTAATCACCTTGCTTGCCAAATTAGGTTATTTATATTACAGTACCACGTATAAAAACAATTTTAGTTTATTGTTGTCGTAAAGTACATCATTTCACAAATTAATACCAGTTGTATTAATTATCCTCATAAAAGTTTTAACAATCGCGAACAATACACCAGTAATTAAACTACAGACACGGCATTAACTACGAATATGTAAATAAAATTAAAAGTTACCTCTATTAAATTATGTTCTGTCGGTACTTTAATTTTTACAACCACCATAACAGCTGAGGTGTCCGAGTGGTTAAGGAGTTGGACTTGAAATCCAATGGGTTATGCCCGCGCAGGTTCGAATCCTGTCCTCAGCGGAGGTTTGACCTTTTTTGTGTATTGACCAAATTTTTTGTATGTTTTGACTGACTTCAGTCTAACTTAGCTATCTCAAAAATATTAGGTACTGTCCAACAAAGATACCTTATTGCATTACGGTCTTAGAGTATAGACAGTTATTTATACTCTAAGATTACCGATAGTACGAATGCTTTTTGATTAAGTACATTATGTCGTAAAATTACAAATCCATTGAAAAATCTTATTTGAACTTAGCATCAAACTGTCAAACTTAAAATTACGTTATGCTCCGTTTTGACGTGGAGGAAGGACAAATAAACACACTTCCGATTTTATAATCATGTTAGTAAGGACAAGGACGATATATAGTCTATGGTAAGGATTAATATATTTGTACACGAATGAATGTGTACTCTCAGAACAATAATTAGTTATTGTTCCGAGTGTGTACACTGTACATTTAACAGTCATCGTAACAGCTGAGGTGTCCGAGTGGTTAAGGAGTTGGACTTGAAATCCAATGGGTTCTGCCCGCGCAGGTTCGAATCCTGTCCTCAGCGGAGGTTTTACCTTTTTGTGAATTGACTGGATTTTTTTTTAATGTTGACTAACATCTTCCTGACTTCTAACGCCAATCAAAGTTACTATAGAGTACTACGAATGTTATAGTGTAATTGTTTACGTAAAAAGCCTGAGCTTAGCAATGGTATCTTAGGCTGGATTCGACCAAACTGGAATAAGGTCTTATACCTAGATTAAACGCCTAATTTGTATGGACTAATCGCGGAGTAAGTCTTATTCCAGTTTGGTCGAATCCACCCTTAGAGTATTATAATATTGAACCACATTTACATAGATTTAGGATTTTTTTAATATTTTACGACGGGAAAGCAATTGACCTTCATCTTACATGATGATAAGTGACGACAAAACTGAAGGCGAATAGGCTTTTTGTGATGTATCGTTTTAATTGAAACATGTAAATTTAATTCATAATTGAAAAAGAAGCTGGTGGCAGCTCTTTATTAAAATAATACATGAACCCATATCTTCTCTTGGGTGTCGTATAAGACGACTAACGAACTAAAGACTGCACACACATCAGGCAGCATAGGGCAGCGATAGACTCACCACCTATCATGCTGAGCACATGTGCAGTTGTTATTTGGTGAAACGTGGGCTATGGCGGTGGAATACTTTAGCAGTCCTCTTTGCCTAGTCTCTGACTAACCCTTAAGGGATAATAGTTGTGAGTGTATGTATGTATGCATGAATACGTATTTTTTTACGTATTGTTACTTATTTTTATTTACCAGCATTTTCAGCAAGTGCCTAACATGTGCCTTGAATTGGCAACACCCACAACAGCTGAGGTGTCCGAGTGGTTAAGGAGTTGGACTTGAAATCCAATGGGTTATGCCCGCGCAGGTTCGAATCCTGTCCTCAGCGGAGGTTAGCCTTTTTGTGAATTAACTAGCTTTTTGTTGATCTCTCTAACTATATATTAAAAAAAATATATATCATGGACCATTACCTACCGATGTAATTTTTTAACAATTGACTATCTCACTAACTTATGTCCAATTAAATGTGAACAAATAATTGTGAAAAAAATATGCCATTATATGATTATATATTTGTTTATTTAAAATATCGAAATAATAGCCTGAATTTATAAAAAAAGGGTTTTATCTTTTTAACGTTTTTAACCTTCACTTAACTTTTCTTCAACAAGAAGAAGGTTCTCAAACGTCTGTAACTATTTTTTAAATAAGTCATTCCCATCGTACTGAGAATATCTTTGGAAAAGAGTAGGTACTGTTTGGTTTCAGCTAACATTTCCAAAAAACTAGAAAGTTTTAACGAACTTTTTATAGTATAAACGTTCATTAGAGCATTCCTACGAGTATTTGAGTAGCTGTAGGTACAGACTAACCTATTTTTATTCCGGTACACCAATATTCCATTTATGCACCAACAAAATAGGGTCGTAAAAGCGAACGAGCTTGTTTTTCATCGTTGCCTTCAAACTTGAAACATTATCGTTAAATCCAGTTACAGGTTTTAGGAATTGCGTTATATATCTGCTGTTTTGTACCGGGTTTTCATACATTTTCACACGTTGGCCTGTGATTTTTATGGTTCCGTAGCCAAATGGCAAAAAACGGAACCCTTATGGATTCGTCATGTCTGTCTGTCTGTCCGTTCGTATGTCACAGCCACTTTTTTCCGAAACTATAAGAACTATACTGTTGAAACTTGGTAAGTAGATGTATTCTGTGAACCGCATTAAGATCACACAAAAATAGAAAAAAAAAAAAAAAATTTTGGGGGTTCCCCATACTTCCTCCTTAGTCGTTCACTCTTGACAGGGTGGTCGTGGTTAATAACGTTGCATTTTCATTGGCTAAAACAGCCCTCGCGATGCGCCTCCACTTGTTGCGGTCTTCAGCGTCTCGTGAACTCTGAACTATCGTGGTTTGCGTCGTTGCTTTGATGGCGTCTGTCCAACGCGTTGGTGATCGACCGCGTGACCGCTTGTCCTCCACCCGTCCCTGGACAACGAGTCGCTCCATGGAGTGTCTGTTTCTAACAACGTGTCCGAAATACTTGAGGATTCGTGTTTGCACAGTCGACGATAATCCCTGTTTGATTTTTAATTCTGCCAGGACCGAGACGTTGGTCCTAAACGCAGTCCAAGGAATCCGCAGCAGTCGTCGCCAGCACCACATCTCAAGTGCATCGATTTTCAGCCGGTCTTTAAGGCGAACCGTCCACGTTTCTGCGCCATAAAGGAATATCGGGAAGACTAAGCTTCTCATTAGGCGGACTTTCGTGGCTTTGGTGATATTACGGTTGCACCATACTCTTTTCAGCTTATCAACGGCAGATCGTGTGATAGCACATCTCCTTCGAATCTCGTCTTCAGATCCTCCAGTGTTTGTTATAGTGGAACCGAGGTATACATAGGATTGGACAACCTCACAGATGCCAATCGTAGAGATTTCAGGATGGTTTAGTTCAGCTCGGTCCACTATCATCATCTTGGTCTTGTCTCTGTTGATCGCAAGTCCGAAGGAGAGGCTTGTTGTTTCTAAACGTGTCAGCAGGTGTTCCATGTCTTCTTTCGTTTGTGTGAGAAGAGTTGTGTCGTCGGCATACCTCAAGTTAGATATCCTTCGACCTCCAACTGAAACGCCTCGGTCCCATTGTTCCAGAACTATTCTCATTAAACATTCCGTATAGATGTTGAAAAGAAGTGGAGAGAGTATGCACCCCTGTCGCACACCAGCTTGTGTATGAAAACTTTTTGAGTCAACGTCGTCTATCCGAACAGTCGCAGTTCCGTCCTCGTAAAGTCGGGGTATGAGACGAACTAGGTAGATAGGTACTCACATTTGGATGAGTACGTCCCAAACATATGCCATTTCACGGTATCGAAGGCCTTGCGTAAGTCGACAAAACAGATGTAGAGTGGGATGTTAAACTCTCTATATTTTTCGATTATTTGTCGAACAATTAGGATCTGTTCTCTTGTTCCTTGACCCTTGACAAATCCCGCTTGCTCAATTGCTATTTCGGGATTCAGAAAAGATTGCAGTCTGGTATTGATGATATGAAGGAGTACTTTGCTGGCGTGTGTAATTAAGGCTATAAGCCTGTAGTTGCCACATTTCTTCGTTGATCCCTTTTTGTGCAGTGGTATGAACATCATACTTCCCCATCATTCATCGTTCCCCATACTTAGACCTATCCATAGATACCCCACACGTATGGGTTTCATCAAACCCATACGTGTGGGATATCTATGGATAGGTCTTCAAAAATGATATTGAGGTTTCTAATATCATATTTTTCTAAATTGAATAGTTTGCACGAGAGACACTTCCAAAGTGGTAAAATGTGTGTGTGTGTGTGTGTGTGTGTGTGTGTCCCCTGTAACTTATAAAATAAGAGAATGATAAAGCAAAAAAAAAATTATGCAAACTTCCACCAAAAATTGGGTTGAACGAGATCTAGTAAGTAGTTTTTTTTAATACGTCATAAATTAATTAATTAATACACAATTATTAAAACCTCGATCAAAGTTACAACGAACTACAAGAACTTTAATATGATGTTACTTGCTGCTACGGAACCCTTCATGGGCGAGTCCGACTCGTACTTGGCCGCTTTTTTCACATTTGTGTACGTATACTTCTTAAAAAAATAAATATGAAGGTTAGTAGATTGAATCGTGTAATGTTTGTAGGTAAACAGATTTTTAATATTTTCGCTTTTGCCATATTACTATTTTTGAGAGTAATACCTACACCATTATTAATTGTTTTCCCGAGAATGTCATTTTAGAAAAAAAATACGATTTTCACTAGATAATAACGACTATTATGCCAAGGGTTAGTCAGAGACTAGGCAATGGGGACCGCAAAAGCAGTCCTCTGCCACACAACCCACTTTTCCCAAATAGCGACTGCACATGTCTTCAGCATGGGCCCATCGCCGCTCTATGCTGTTGGAAGTATGTGCCGCCTTTTGTCCGTTAGTCGCCTTTTACGACACCGACTGCACATGTGTTCAGCGTGAGTCCATCACCGCTCTATGTTGTTGGAAGTATGTGCAGCCTTTAGTCTGGTAGTTGCCGTTTACAACACCCAAGGGAAAAGAGGGGGTGGTAGTATTCTTTCACCGCTTCGCGACACGGTTATGACACGTATTACACTAGATAACATTTGCAAAACTATAGTACATTGTTACCCTAGGGGAGAAAGTAGCTTACTTACACCCGAGACGGGGTTTACGCCAATAGTTCGAGGGAGTAAATAAGTCTTTCACCCGAGGTAAGCACTGTGCTTTTCATTATGAATATAAGGAAAGTAAAAACAAAAACATGAATGTCTTTAGTCCGTTAGTCGGTATTTACGACACCCAAAGGAAGAGAGGGTTTGTAGTACTATTTTGATAAGCCCATCGCCGCTCTATGCTGTTGGATGTACATGCAGTCTTTAGTCCGTTAGTCGCCTTTTACGACACCAAAGGGAAGAGAGGGGTTGGTAGTATTATTTTGATGAGCCCATCGCCGCTTCAAGCTGTTGGATGTATGTGCAGTATTTAGTCCGTTAGTTGCCTTTTACAGTCTTTTTTTTTTTAGAAGATAGAAATTGGTAGTATTATTTTGTTGATAAAATAATGACCAAACCCTCTCTTCCCTTTGGTGTCATAAACGGCGACTAACGGACTAAAGACTGCACATACATCCAACAGCATAGAGCGGCGATGGGCTCATCAAAATAATACTACCAACCCTCTCTTCCCTTTGGTGTCGTAAAAGGCGACTAACGGACTAAATACTGCACATACATCCAACAGCATAGAGCGGCGATGGGCTCATCAAATTAATACTACCAACCCCTCTCTTCCCTTGGGTGTCGTAAAAGCGACTAAGGGGCTAAAGGCTCACCAGTGCATGTGCAGACTGTGCAGTTGCTTCTTGCTGAAGCGTGGGCTGTGTGGGCGTGGTCTGTGTTGTCCATAGATTCAAATGATTACTAATTTTACCATAAACTTTAAATATATAACTCAAAAAAAGTTGTTGATTTATGTAAACAGTAATAAGTCGAGTCTATATTCATGATTGTAGGCTCCTTGTCATTTGACATACAAAAATTAAAAAGAAAAAAACTTTTTCCCATAGGGCAAGAAAAGCTATTTTTTCCTCGCTCTGGAACGCTACAATGACGGTCTTTTTGAGCAAGAGAAGTGAAAAATAATTTGTTTACGAACATTCTATATCGAATTTGGCCGTAGTGACATAAATACATAATAGTATGTACAAGACTAGTGTAGTGAGCGATAAACGTATGGTGGCTAAAAGATCTCGAATCAGTGCCATGCGTAGAGGCATGCCCAACAGTGGACTAACATGGGCTGGATAAGATGATGATGACCGCAAAACATGATGCGAATACGTACATTGATCTGAAAGACCTAATTAATACCTAGACAGACTATCTTAACCGTGTCGTACAAAACATGATGCGAATACGTACATTGATCTGAAAGACCTAATTAATACCTAGACTGACTATCTTAACCGTGTCGTACAAAACATGATGCGAATACGTACATTGATCTGAAAGACCTAATTAATACCTAGACTGACTATCTTAACCGTGTCGTACAAAACATGATGCGAATACGTACATTGATCTGAAAGACATAATTAATACCTAGACTGACTATCTTAACCGTGTCGTACAAAACATGATGCGAATACGTACATTGATCTGAAAGACCTAATTAATACCTAGACTGACTATCTTAACCGTGTCGTACAAAACATGATGCGAATACGTACATTGATCTGAAAGACCTAATTAATACCTAGACTGACTATCTTAACCGTGTCGTACAAAACATGATGCGAATACGTACAATGATCTGAAAGACCTAATTAATACCTAGACTGACTATCTTAACCGTGTCGTACAAAACATGATGCGAATACGTACATTGATCTTAAAGACCTAATTAATACCTAGACTGACTATCTTAACCGTGTCGTACAAAACATGATGCGAATACGTACATTGATCTGAAAGACCTAATTAATACCTAGACTGACTATCTTAACCGTGTCGTACAAAACATGATGCGAATACGTACATTGATCTGAAAGACCTAATTAATACCTAGACTGACTATCTTAACCGTGTCGTACAAAACATGATGCGAATACGTACATTGATCTGAAAGACCTAATTAATACCTAGACTGACTATCTTAACCGTGTCGTACAAAACATGATGCGAATACGTACATTGATCTGAAAGACCTAATTAATACCTAGACTGACTATCTTAACCGTGTCGTACAAAACATGATGCGAATACGTACATTGATCTGAAAGACCTAATTAATACCTAGACTGACTATCTTAACCGTGTCGTACAAAACATGATGCGAATACGTACATTGATCTGAAAGACCTAATTAATACCTAGACTGACTATCTTAACCGTGTCGTACAAAACATGATGCGAATACGTACATTGATCTGAAAGACCTAATTAATACCTAGACTGACTATCTTAACCGTGTCGTACAAAACATGATGCGAATACGTACATTGATCTGAAAGACCTAATTAATACCTAGACTGACTATCTTAACCGTGTCGTACAAAACATGATGCGAATACGTACATTGATCTGAAAGACCTAATTAATACCTAGACTGACTATCTTAACCGTGTCGTACAAAACATGATGCGAATACGTACATTGATCTGAAAGACCTAATTAATACCTAGACTGACTATCTTAACCGTGTCGTACAAAACATGATGCGAATACGTACATTGATCTGAAAGACCTAATTAATACCTAGACTGACTATCTTAACCGTGTCGTACAAAACATGATGCGAATACGTACATTGATCTGAAAGACCTAATTAATACCTAGACTGACTATCTTAACCGTGTCGTACAAAACATGATGCGAATACGTACATTGATCTGAAAGACCTAATTAATACCTAGACTGACTATCTTAACCGTGTCGTACAAAACATGATGCGAATACGTACATTGATCTGAAAGACCTAATTAATACCTAGACTGACTATCTTAACCGTGTCGTACAAAACATGATGCGAATACGTACATTGATCTGAAAGACCTAATTAATACCTAGACTGACTATCTTAACCGTGTCGTACAAAACATGATGCGAATACGTACATTGATCTGAAAGACCTAATTAATACCTAGACTGACTATCTTAACCGTGTCGTACAAAACATGATGCGAATACGTACATTGATCTGAAAGACCTAATTAATACCTAGACTGACTATCTTAACCGTGTCGTACAAAACATGATGCGAATACGTACATTGATCTGAAAGACCTAATTAATACCTAGACTGACTATCTTAACCGTGTCGTACAAAACATGATGCGAATACGTACATTGATCTGAAAGACCTAATTAATACCTACACAGACTATTTTAACCGTGTCGCGTAGCGGTAAAAGGACTACCACCCATTCTCTTACCTTGTCGTAAAAGGCGACTAACGGACTAAAGACTGCACATACATCCAACAGCATAGAGCGGCGATGGGCTTACCACTTGTCACGCTGAGCATATGTGCAGTCGTTATTCGGTGAAAAGTGGACTATGGTAGACGACTGCTTCTGCGGTCCTTATTGCCTAGTCTCTTCGGGGATAATAGATGTGATTTTATGTACTTAACTATGTAAGTAAGATCTGAAAAAAACAGGAAGACGAATGCCGCGTCTACTAGAGACAAAAGATTGCTTTCCTATTGGCATTATGTTGAAAGTGAAAGTAAATCGACCGACCACTCCAGACTTGTTTAGATTAATTGGCACTTCCGCAGCTCTAGATAGCAATGTTTGTGGAAATATTGGGCTTTCGGTCAGAAACTGAAAGTATGTTATAGGTTAATTTTACAACGATTAAAGACGACGACCTCCGTGGTTGAGTAGTCAGCATGCAGGGGTTCAATTCACCGTTGAGTCAATTTTGATATTTCTGTTTTTTTAAATTGTCTTTTCGCCAGGTTTTTATATAATAAAGGTACGCATTATTATGTACCTCTACATCGAATCAAGTATAAATCGGACTTGTGGTAGATTCAGCAGTTCAGATTTAATTAAACGAGCACTTATAAAATAATAGTTAACTTAACTATAGTTAAGTCTCGTCAATAAGAGCCTGTAAAGGCTTATAATTGAGTAAAAACTATTTGACTGACTGTGACCACGGACCCTGTAAAGGGTTCGAAACGTCAGGATAATTATAAAAAAAACGATGTAAGTAATTGTAAATTAAACGCGAGTTAATCCGTAAAAAGTGTTTCATTTCAAACTATTTGACTTTGGCCTCGACTTTATTAGATTCTATTTAAGTATGTTTATCCAGTTTTAGAAAAAAGTCAAAATGAAACATAATCTGGCATAGGCCAAGTTTGTATAGACAAAATATAACTTAGTATAGTTATTGGAAAGTTAAACTGATATTGCAGTATCAAACAAATTCGATCTAAAGCAAGTGGGTAGATGAAAGCAAGCCTAATTGCAAACAAGCCTATTGAACAAAAAAAAACAATAGCATTCGAATTCAACCTAGTTTTTGTGAAATCAATTAGCGCACATTTGGCACGGCACCGCGGTGCCTCGCTCCGGGCTTTGTTAATTATTCTAAGACACTACATCGCCGCCATTGCGAAACAAATAAAAAAACCATTTAGGAAATCCATTTATTCACTAATTTATTTATTTTAATGCTGCACTGCTGGGCACTCTGCCTGATGGGGGTAATCTGTAGAAACTTGTTATTTAAAGTTTCTATTTTAGTTTGTTGTAAATATAATATACAACTTAGTTTAAATTTCTATATTTATGTCTGTTGCCTTACCTTATACTAGGGGTTCAATACTAGGTCCATTCTTGTTTTTGGTTTATATTAATACCTGACTTACCTTATTTTGTAAAAGACAGTCATGAGATAGTATTGTTTGCTGATGATACTTCACTTTTATTCAAAGTGAAACGACGACACCCAAATTATGACGATGTGAATAATGCGATCTCAAAGATTGTTCACTAGGGTGGAGCGTCAATGTATGAAGAAAAAAAAAAGTTAACGAATCGTCTTCGAATACCTAGAAAAGGTTGCATATGTGTGAATTCTTAACAAATATATTTTTATTTATTTTTTTCGAGATATTTATTAGCCCTCTACCTTAGCCCAAAGATTTAAAATTCTTGACAAAAAGTGATGTTTTTAATATCATTTTATAACGAAAAGCAATTAAAAAATGTTTTTATTTTGTTTTATTAGTAATAATAAAACACCAAATTTATGAACAGTAAGTTTTATTTGTGAAAAAGAGATAAGTTTGTTTCAATAAAAAATATTGAAAATTATCAAAATTCGAGAAAAACATGAAAGTTTGACGATGTTAATTAATGACGTTTTTGTTTATTTTACAACTTTTTTTGGTCTCAAAGTGAGGCATTATTGCTCGTGATTCAGTTTTAGATCTAATAAAACCATACCTACCAACCTTGCCTTTTCACCAGCGACAGCCAATGACGCTTCACTCACCATTTTAACACATCGTTCTAGCGCTTGTGTGGCAAGGAAAATTTGGAAAACTCATAATGGTATGCGACTGTGTTTGAAGCAGGTTTTCTAATTCGTTGTCAGTAATTTTATTCAACATTGGATGTGGTGTGACTTGTGATTCGCCCAAAATAATTATATTAGTGTGTAGTCATTGGCACTAAAATTTAACTTTGGTATTTCGATTATTCTCACTCCTGGTTTTTCCATTTTTCATCATTTCATCATTCATCTTGCTGCAAATTATTCGTCTTAGCCCTATTTCTCTATGTGTTGTCATTTTATCGTATAACATTCCGAATAAAAGGTTCTCAGGATGTGCAAAAAATGCATTTTGCTGTATAAACGGATCGATAATTTTTTGACATCAGAACTCAAAGATCTAGAAAATGTAATCAATTTGTAAACGTGAGGTAGCTCTTTTTTAAACGAACTTTTTTATACTGAACTACACAGGAGCGTATACTTTTATAATGATCTAGTTACTAGAAGGGCTTTGTGTACCAACGTAAAGTCACAAAATTCTATTGGCTGTTGTTAACCATCGAGAGTGAGCCATTTTTCCAGGATTTCTATGAGACAAATCTTGAGGACAAATACTTCTGATCTGTACTTAGATTATCCTCTATTTACTTAGATAAAACAGGCATGTTTGATGGGATTGCGATAAATTGAACAATAGGAAGATTAGTACAATTTTCTAATGCTTTTCCTATTGGACCAGAATAAAGTTGAGTTCCGGTTGTCGCCGGATATTTAATAAATAAATGCCGAAGAAGCAGCTCTATTGCATGTTGTTGACAAATAAACTATTGCAGTGATCTACGTAACTTTAGTTCGGATCACACCACTTTTCTAGCCAGTATTTGTTGCTGTAATACCATCGCATCCAACAATCGCATCTAACAACCACTACATTCTTTAATTCAAGTTCTTTTTTGGCGAAAAATTGATATATTTAGTCCACTATTGCTTTCCCCGTACCAGATAATGTTGTTATATGTCCCAAATAAAATGAGCCCGGTTTCCCAATTAAGGATATAATATGTTCCTTCGTAACTTTTTTTATGTAAACGTTGACCTCGCTTTTTGTAAACCAATCTTATCTTTTCTACATCTCTTTCGTTCTTGTTTTCTAGCTCTTCGGACTTAGCTTCGGTCTATCACATTTTCAGCGTTCTCCGAAGTCATGAAGCCAATATCGTGCAATGCTGCGCTGCCACTGCTGCTGCCGAACGATTTGAGACACTAAACCGATCACACACTTGAGCTAAAGTAGGAAGCGACAGCATGTTTCTTTTAATCTGCATTATTGGAATAGAATCTGGTGTTTTTGCTGTCGAAGGATCGCTGGGAGCACTGAGTCCGTTTCGTTCCTCGTCACTCTTTTACGTAACTTTACTATGAACCTTTTATATTGAACTATAAATATACTTCAAATAACTGTTAAAATAATACAGGAGTAGGAACAATAAAAAAATATACATCAAAAGCAAGAACTCAAATAACAAACCTACCCGCGGCAGTGTCGTTTCTTTATCGCAAAATTTATTTATAATTAACGTTTTTGACGTTTTTGTATTATGAGATCATGCTTAATTATCATGATAAATAATTTTTTAATTAAACTTCTTTATATCTAGAGTAAGATGAGATACTTTTAATAAGATTTGGATAAATAGTTTGTTTTTTATAAACTTCCAAAATATACTCTATTTTGCATATTTTTTTAAACTTTGAGGGGTGGTAGAGGGCTAAAAGTATATTCCAATAATTTTATTATTATTTTTCTTGTATTACCTATCACCACCTGCAACTTTTTTTAACTATTCCATTTCAAAAATCTAAAAATAAAAATGACGCTCCACCCTATTGTTCACTGGTTTAATGTAAATAACTTGCTATTAAACGAGGGAAAAACCTGTGTAAGATTTGTATTGCCTAATGTTAAGCAAGTAACAACTAGTGTACAAGTTAAAGATAAGAATGTAAATCCTGTGGACACCACTGTGTTTCTAGGCATTACGTTAGATGCCAAGCTTCAGTGGGGCCCACATATAGCTAAATTGTCGAATAGACTTAGCTCTGCGGCTTATGCAGTAATAAAGATCCGTCAGTTAACTGACGTTGATACATCTAGATTAGTTTATTTCAGTTACTTTCATAGTGTAATGTCGTACGGCATTTTACTGTGGGGAAATGCTGCCGACATTCAAACTATCTTTGTGCTTCAGAAGAGGGCTATTCGAGCAATCTATAACCTAAAGGCTGGCGACTCTCTCAGAGAGAGATTTAAGAATATAAATATAATGATAGCTGCATCACAATACATTTATGAAAATTTGATTTATGTTCATAAAAATACTGGAATGTTTTCAACAAACAGTGATGTTCACAATGTAAACACTAGAAGTAAGACCAAATTAGCAGTACCTTATACTAGGCTCCATAAAATAAATAATTCTTTTAAGGGTCTGTGTGTAAGATTTTACAACAAAGTACCAAATGATATTCAGAAATTAGATCTTAATAAATTTAAAATCAAAATCAAAGAAAAGCTTTATAAAAAAGCTTATTATAAAGTGTCAGATTACACAGAAGACAAAACAGCTTGGATATGAAATGCTCCAAGCACTCCAACAGCTATTTCTAATTGTCTTTATTTAATTGATACTAAATTGTATTGTAATTTTGTATTGCATCATTTTTTAAATTCATATTTTGTATTGACCTGGTCACATGGACATATTCTTTTTTTTTGTTTGTAAATGTCGTTGCTTTTGTGCGCTGTGGTTTCTTGCGCCCATTCTAAGCCACAGTTAAAATATTATGTCCTGAATGGGTGGTAGGTTAAAAAAGATTTGGACGATTCAAAGTAGGTACTTATTGATTGAGTTTATTGAATAAATATATTTTGATTTTAATTTTGATTTTATAATATCAATATGTATAACTCGCTTTTGCCACTTTAAAATTTTCAAAGTAAACAACAGCCCCCTTACTCTCGAAACCGATCGCTATTGGATCGGATTGGTATTGTGAATTTTCGTATTTTTAAGTTACGACACCAGCGCTAATTTGGATTCATATTGGGTGACCTAAATGGCATTGAGTTTTGTATTTTTTTCACTCAATATCCGCACAATATGAATCCATTTTAGCTCTGGTGTCGTAAATAAGGAGTACGAAAATTCACAATACCAATCCGATCCAATAGCGATCGGTTTCAAGAGTAGGGTCAGATCGTTAGTCTTCATCATCATCATCATCAGCCTATAAACGTCCCACTGCTGGGCACAGGCCTCCCACGTGGACAACAGCACGTGGGGATATTGGGCAATAACCCACCACGCTGGTCCAATGCGGGTTGGTGGGTTTTAACGACTGTCATCTTACGACAACAATCGGGACCAACGGCTTAACGTGCCTTCCGAAGCACGGAGGAGCTCGAGATGTTTTTTTTTTAAATTGGTCACCCATCCAGTTACCCGGCATTGCGAAAGTTGCTTAGCGAGCAAGATCGCAAGCCGAATGCGCTAGCCGCTGCGCCATCGAGCTCCTCGAGTCTTCATTTTCTCCAAATGTAAGCGAAAGTTCCTACCTACTATTTATTAAAGTAATATTTATTTTGTCTTCTAAGCGACATGATGAATTGATATTGAATACCTTTACATGGTTTTTTAAATACTTAGTAAAAAAAGTCTTTATTTAAAAAATAAAGTCTGGGTCGTCCTATTAATCTGTGGAATTGCGAAAAAATATTCAGCTGTTCCATAAAAGACTGCAAATACTGTTCCGTGATATATAATAACAATGATTTTTTTTCCATAATTTCAGCGTTGCTCCGATTCAAATAATTGTTTTTTTGCACACGATGAAATGAATTGCGGAATTATATTTATCAATAATAAAATGGTAAATTATATTTTATGTAACGATTCAAAATAACTGAACATATTGACCTGTTCATTTTACTTAAAGCATACCTAGACAAATAAGGTCGTCTTTGTTCAAAGTAAACTATTATATAATAGTAATTAGTATTGACCTTCACTTAATTTGTTTTAATTTATGAACGGTTTGTAGTCCACAATTTGAATAAAACATAGAATTAAATAAGTACTTACACCGGTACTTACATGAACAGGGATATTAGTAACAACATTAAATTCCTTTATGAGAATTACAGCGATAAAAAACATTTCCACGAATCAAACAATATTCTAATTAGTCCGAAATTTTCTCCGTAGGCCAAAATAGGTTTCAATTTGTTTAACAAATGAGGCATCAGCTGTGAGTCTCAAATAGCTCCGTTTAATATTTAAATGGGAAAAGGGGTCCAATTTAAATACAAAATCAACTGAATATACATAGGATAGGACGATAGAGCTGTGTGTGTGTCGGCTCCTTATAAGAATACTACCAACCACTCTCTTACCTTGTATAAGCGCCCAACGTACTAAAAACTGCACATATATCCAACAGCAAAGAGCGGCGATGCGGCACGCTGAGCACTTTTGCAGTTGTAATTTGTTGAAACGTGGACTATGGCAGTGGACTGCTTCTGCGGTCCTCATTGCCTAGTCTCTGATTTACTCTTAGGGGAGAGTAGTCGTGAATCCAGGTATACTTAAAGGAGCTTGATGGCTCAGCGGCTAAGACGTTTGGCTTAGTTTTATGCTTCGTTCTTCCCGAAGTTTTGTCCTACATTCCAAAAAAATCTTATTTTGGCCCATAACACTATTAACCCCTTGAGCACCGTAAAGACACAATTGAAAATCAATTGTTTCGCGATTCCCGGCGGTCTTATGATCCTTGATTTATTAAAGTTGTACTTCGTCCCAAATTACTAGTAAACAGTTAAAAGTACCTATAGTAATAAAAATTGCTGATTGGGTTCATTCGCAAATTGTCAAATTTGCAAATTGTCAATCAAGTCTTCAGAATTTCTAGTTCTTTAGTTTTAATAATAATTAAAGTCAACTAATTAATAGGTAGAAAATATGCGCTGATTGTACATACAAAAAGATTAAAGTAAGTTTAGCATATAAAAATAAGAGCCGTAAAAAGAATATGAAATAGGACAAAGCGAGAATAAAACAAAAATTATAAATATTTTGAGACGAAGGAAGCATATTGTTTGGGACGAACCAGGATTTTTAATGAAGGACGAATCTCAGTGGGGCGAAAGAAGCATAAACCTTAGCTTAGTAACCTTGCTATTAGGAACTTTCGCGAGGCTGTTCACTGGATGGGTGACTAAATTAAAAACATCTCGAGCTCCCCCGTGCTCCGGAAGGCACGTTAGGCCGTTGGTCCCGGTTGTTGTCGTAAGATGGCAGTCGTTAAAACCCACCAACCCGCGTTGGGCCAGCGTGGAGTTACTATTCAGATAAGAGTACGCGTGCTGCTCTCCGGAGTCGCCAATTTACAGTCTCTAATATTCCATCACGCACAAAGAAAGGAGAATAACCAAACCAACCTATTCGATCTATTGCGTTTTAATCATTCACATATCAAAAGTGTTCTCTTAAGTTATAATGATTACTGTTAAAAAAGGTTTTCAATAGAACGCCGCGTTAAGAGTCAAGTGATAAATAAATGCTGAACTGAACAGATAGTCATACGATAACAGTTGTCATAACCTCAAAATACCTAAAGAAGTCTTAAGCTAAAATTGAAGATAGCTTCAAACTCCCGCATGATATTGTAATGTAATTTTTTCTTCATAGTTCAGAGCATTGCTGCTATTGATTACTACTTATTTCATTAAAGTGCTGTGTTATGCTAGCTAGCTAAAAACCAAAAGAAAAACAAGCCTAACTCCCATAGTGAAATGGTCATTCTCCTTTGGTGACTCGTTTCTTTGTCGCACCTCAAAAGATGGAAGAGTCCACCAGCACACGTATTCGCTCCTACCTATGACGTATTCGCTCCTACCTATGGGCCGGCAGAGTGAGGATGACTGATGCTACGTCTCTTACGCTGCATTAGTTGTCCTCGTGCCTGGACTTCACTTCCACTTATCATCAGGTAGAGTAGGGTCATTTACCGGGCTTGGTATAAAAAATATATTCAATCAATCTCAAATGAAAGTCCAACAAACTTTCTATTAATATTGCCAACTATAATTTACTGTTTAAAGTACTCTAAACCTTATTACCAAGCTATATCACCCCCTAAAACACACTAAAATCCTAAGAGTCAAAAGTGACCAAGCGGGTCGGTGATAATTTTAATTTCTAATAAATTTTATAATACTGTTCCTACTACTACCTAACCAGCCAGCTAATATTTCAGTGGGACGAGCTATGGTCGTGGGGGGTTGGGATAGCGCCAGTACCGTTCGGAGTATGAAGTTGAAATTAAAATTAAATTTCTCCGTCTATAAAAATATTAAATTAAATGTTTTAATCCGTTTAACCGTATCAAAAATATCACACGTTTAAAGCCAATACACTAGAGAACCGTGGGGTTACACCGATATAAAATTAATATTAAAGGGCGCCAGGATCTAAATGTAGACCCGAATCTGGAGACGATGTCACCATACAACTTCACACAGGTCGAACTCGCAGATCCTCAAATGTTTCACAACTTCCCCAACGCTGGGGGTCGTTGGATGTAAAAAGAAAATACTAGGTTAAGGTTTCGAAACCCTAATGTAAAAATATGTTCCTGAATAAAGAACAATTAAACCCAGAGTAGGGGGTACAAAAACCGTCAACGCCTGCTCATCCGCTAGGCGGCGACAGCTCGACTGGCAGCAGGTGGCCGCTGGTACCCCGACGAAGCAGGTCTCGCGTCCAGGCTTTAGGGCCCAGCTCTAAATCCTTGCGGCGAGACGGGCCTCTCGAAGCATCTGTTGGGAGATTTTAACTGATATGATAGTAAAACAGGAAAAAAAACCGGAACTGAATTTGGTACCTCTAGTTAAGAGACTGGTAGTTACTAAATCACATTGATGGTAACAATTACGTATTATTTCGTATTGATAAAATTCAATTTGAATAAACCATTCCAGTTTAAGCTTCCCGATATTCAATACGCCCTTAATTAGACGCAACCGGCTCAGAGAAGGCTTTAAAATTTTATATCGTTCAAATAAACTGCAAGAGGGTTTTGACAAAGAGAACACTAATTGATTCGAAACTCTAATTGCATTAGGGCAAGGGTCAATTTGACTGTTAGAGCAATTAATGATACGCCTTTCTAATTGAAATCTCAACTCGATTTTAATAAGGGAAAACTGAGCCAAATTAAGAATTTACTAGATTTAAGCCTAATCCTATAGGATTTAGAAAATAATGTAATTTTTAACTCTTAAGATTGTATACAAGCGTCAAAGATTAAAAAAATTAAAAGTATTCGTATTCGTAGTAGTGTAAACAACATGAAAGGTTTATTCAACTAAAAAGGAAGTCCAAGTGATATCTTAGTAAAGTCCCACATCTTTACTGAAACTCATGGGGTTTGTGAGAATATCATTTACTATTCAAAATTTAAAATCATTTATTCAATTTAGGCTACAATAATCAATGATATTTTATGTTTAGATACGTTGCCTAGCCTCCGTAGTGGCAAGGACAAATCAAGGTAATTGCCCGAGTTTCACTCAGCCGAGTTTCACACGTCAGTCAGTGTCATGTCACCACGATTTACACACGACCGTTACCTTTATAGGTTTTTGATTTGTTAATTGGTTAAAATGCCTTCCTGTGTATCCAGAAATTGTAAAAATTATACTGCAACCGTAAGAGACAATAAAAATGTCTTATTTCATTCGTAAGTATTGGAAATATTAAAATACAAATTTTCATTAAGTGATGACATTTGCCATGTTGCCAATCCGATATGCCTAAGTGAGGAGCGTATACTATGTTTTGTGTAAAAGTGAAAGAGAAAAACAATGGCGGCCGAGATAGCGCATAAATTCTATAAGCTCATTGGCCAACTACCAAAAGTCAAAATATTGTCTATCTCTTTTTAACAATAGGCTAAAGATATGATTTTCCCTTTCGACGTGTATTACGTCATAGAAACAATTTCGCCATTTTAAAATGCAATTCATTCACGTATGACTAGTCTATTTATAAAAGGTCATTGACAATAATGGAGCACTTATGAATGTCATTATGCCATCGGTTCGTAAGTCCTAACTATGGGGCGGGAGCCTTGTACTAAGAAAAACCGGCAAGAAACTCAGCAAGGGCGTTTCTTTTCTCCCTTTCTTTTACAGCGTCAATACAAATTGGAAAATGCCCTCCCTATCATAGAAGGATATTTTTCATTACAACATAAAAAACATTTAACACGATTACAAGACAACACAACACATACAAAAGAATATCTAAATCTATGAAACATTTAAACACAACACACTCACTATGGTCTACTTTAAAAAAAGTATTTGCTTTTATCTTTTTTACTTGACACTGGCTGAATGTGTTAACCGCATCAAACCATTATTAGAGAAAAAAACAGCACTTCATCAGGATGGGCCTGAGCCCTGCTAATAGTGGACATTTTTATGATGATGATGAAGCTTATTCAAATGCTCATCTATGCACATTAACAAATGTAATTTACATACATATAATCACGACTATTATCCCCGAAGGGTTAGTCAGAGACTAGGCAATGAGGGCAGCAAAAGCAGTTCTTTACCATTGTCCACTTTTCACCAAATAGCGATTGCACTGTGTTCATGCAGCGTGACAGGTGGTGAGCCCATCGCCTCTCTATGTTGGTGGAAGTATGTGCGGCTTTTAGTCCGTTAGTCGCCTTTTACTAACCCAGAGAAGAGATGGGTAGTATTCTTTAAATGACCCGCCACACACACTGCTTAAATGTAATTTGTAAGACGACTAATTCGTTCATCCATCACGTGACCATTATTCCCCAAACTGCTGTAACATCACGCTATCAAGCTCCTCACGAAATAGTTAGTGTTGCCACATAATTAGAATGTCCCCAAAACATTACCCCGACCCCGACAGTCGGATCATTTGTTTTTATGGATATCGCTGTCGTGCTTTAGACTCACATTTGAAGGGATCATTTTGTAACATAACAGTTCACTAATATACTTTGCAACTTTACTAAATGTAGACTCGCATAATTGTGGTAATTGAATGGTAACCCTTTTTCCTAAGGGTTTGCAAGACCAGCCTTTACAATGTAACCGGACTTTATGAGACTTATGGCACTGTAATGCACCCTGACCGATGGACAAAGTTACACAAAGCTGCAAAACATACTAAAGAGTAACAACCTAAAGGTATGGTACTTAACAGCTGATTGTTTTTCGCAATCTCAGAGTTGCTTCCATAAAAACAGTTTTGCTTTGCATTAGTAGGATGACTTAGTTACGGAATTATGTATCTTTTAAATTATATTATTGTCGTGGGCTTAACAAATACAATGTCAAATTAGTACTTACATCTTAATTTAGTAACAAACAAAGTCTTGATACGAAACGCTTAGAAATCCTCGAGTTTAGCGCTTGTGTACCCTTTGCTCAAATATCCCTTGGAACTTTTGTTGGAAACTAATTAAATTTTATTATTCGCCATTACCCGCCTTTCTATAAAGTCGCTGTTTTAAGGATTGTAAATCTGTACTGAGAAGTACCTATTTGTTAAGCGAAATTTCAGTGTTAACTGCTATAACGAAAGTTTGGCATTTAATTTTCACAGTTGAAATACTGAATCATTCAGAGAGTAAACCTTCGACATCGTACGCGTTAATGTTTTACGTGGTTCCGATTGTTAAAGTTAAATTATCTTAGTTAAAATCCACTATATTATACTATCGTAGACACGGCGTTTAGCGACTGATGAAAAAAATAAAAAAAACAGTGAGATATAAAACAATGATTGCTCATTAAAAAAAGGACGGAAGAAGAAGGAAGAAGAAGGAAGAGGAGGAAAAGGCCTATTATAATAGCGAGTACATGAAAGATAGGTAGAAACTTATTAATAAATAATTAGATTTAGGACGTATAATTAATGATGTAATAATTGATTACATAGAAAGTCGACTAAAGAGCGTCCGGCCGCAATTGCAAAGCCTATTCTTTGTCGTTGTTTGTATTAATTTGTCTATAGAAAAAAAATCTTATGGCTTAGTGCGGATGTCAAGTTTTTTTGTGTGTCAAGTATGATAATAGAACATAATTTTTTCAATAGTAGATGATTATAGAACATATTTTAATAGTAGATGATGAAAAAACGCGATGAGTATCAGTAAATTTTACTTTATATCCAGTCCAACACGGTTGCCTGGAAGAAATTGCTTTTTAGCTTAAGACCGCCAATCGTATTTTACTATGTGGTTGTCCTTTGATGTTACAGTAGTGTACAAAACAATCTAAGTTTTATCTTAATCTATTGATGTGGAACTTAACTGAGATGAGAGAGAGTTAATAACCTTTATTACTTCACACAAATATTCGACGTAAGTAATACTAGTTTATATGATAAATGACGTAATAACACAAATTTTAGAAAATAAAAGAAAAACCATTGAGTTATAATCTTAGATTAAAACAAAAAGGGAAGATACGGCATTAGCGTCTCGTGAGTGAGCCGCCAAAATTAGGCTTAGAGGCACAATTTCACTTCAGTCACAATTTGCCGAGCGAACAGGCTACATCGCACTATTGCGGATATTCTACTGTGTGAAAAAGAGAAAGACGCTACTCCGCAATGGCGTCGGAATCGGTCGTGTACCTACGTACTCGTCTGTTGCGAAGCGACCGAGACGTCAACGCGCTACTCGCCGACTCCCTCGCGCTGACGTTGAAACTTACCGCTTTGTCTCGCTCGCTCGATTTACACTTTATAGGTGTGCGTGTGTGAGTGTTTGCTTAAGTAGTTTAGTAGGACTATATTTTGAATGACTACAAGTAGGAGCATGCCGTATCTTCCCTTTTTGTTTTAATCTAAGGTTATAATGTACTACGTACTAGGCAAGACGTCTCAAGCAGATTGTTTGTAACACGCGTTAGAGCCAGCTCTCTATAACTATATTAGTCTGTGGCAGGCGCTTCACGCAACAATACGTGTCCATTGTTGCGTGAAGCGATCCAATCTATTTTATTAACACGTTAAACGCCATGACAGACACCATATATCTGCCACCATGTATTCCCAGTGGGCTTAGTGAAAAATAAAAAAATGGTCATTATCTGTCTACATGTTTTATTGGCTTATTTGTTTTAAAAGGGGATTTATTATAATGTCTATTAAGTACAATGGCGGAAAATGGTAAAAATAGAGAGAAATTGCATAGCAGACACCTTGATCTGCCATGGCCCACACGGAAAGAAATTATTAGTTGGGTTTACCATATTTCAACAAAATTTTAGGGTTAATATAACACCTACTCTTGAGTTTTGTTGAATGAACAAAAACTGTATTGTTGATCAGTTACGGTAATTTGAACTTACTACATAAATCTTTTGTTGTTTTAACGTATTTATTTTGTAAATTTAACTTTAAAAATGGTTATTTCAACAACTTGAACAGTAAAATCAACAATTACCTATTGAATTGTGCATGATTTGTTACGCCAACATGTACAAATAGGTAAAAACAACTGTTTTCATATTATTATTGCTTTTTTCATGTTGCTTTAACCCATCACTTTGTTAATTCAACTAATGTGTCGCCAACCCGTGCAAAATCAACCTTTTTGTTCTTTCAGTGCAGCCGAAGCACTTTGCGTTATTTTAGTTGAGGGGGCCCCGCGGGTCACCTTGGCAACCACCCCCGCACCTCTGCGCTAGCGCTGAAGCTTGCTCTCGCTTGACACAGCTCAGTGTAGAGATATGGTATCGAAACAAAAGTATCGATACTACATTCATGAGTAGTATCGCAACAAAAGTAATCGATGCCAGTATCGTACTCGCATCAAAAGTATCGAATTATTAGGGTATCGAGTATATTTTGTTTTTCATTCAGTGTAAATAAAAAGACGTAAAATAGTACTTAAAAGCTGTTTATTAAAATATTTCTTTATTTTCTCAATCGAAAGTCATCTCCCGTGCAATCAGACAAAAATAGTAATTTTTTTAACCCTTGAGCCCAACAGGCGGTTCCTACTAGGACCGATTACAGAGACAGGAATGTCCTAGTCTCTGTAATCAGGGCTCTAGCTTTTGAAAATAGACGTTCCGCCGGAACTGACGTTTCTGGTATTATTAAAAACGATAAGCAAGCATAAAAAGCCCTCGGAACTCCATTTTCATATCTTCCCATTTCTTCTATTTCATATCTGCTGGAACCCATTCCAATCAAACCCATTTGATTTCAACGGAAACACTGGATTCGCGAGATATAAACTCATCTCGTCTCTGTTATGTTCGGTGGTAATGCTAGTGCGTGGTCTTCTCGAATTCGCTAACATATTTTGATGGTGTCTCCAAAAGTTACCAACTTCATCGACAGGCGACGAGTTTCAGGCGAGTCTTACCAAAGCACAAATTACAAAGAATAATAATGTCTAATCCAAGCAAGCATTGAATACTCGGACCAAATATCACAATGGACAGAGTCTTTGGATTTTTAGCATGTCTGTATTTTGTTGGTGTGCAGCTTTCTATCTGTACATGTGTGCGTGACTAAAGATGTGACTAGTATATCGATATAATCACTTTAATGTGGTGTGTACCTAGTTCGTTATTATAATTGGGGGTTAAAGTTACTCACGTCCGTAGGTTTACCGTTTAGACCCAACACGTGACACTTGGGTAGTGCTAAATGAGTGACACTGACTGAGTGGTAGAGCCACGCTGCGTTGCAGCACGCCGGGCACGCTGGGCCGGCTCGCCCGGCGTAAATACCAACCTCTCACTAAGGGTGTTACCCGACCAATCGATCGATCGTCGATCGACGGCATCGATCAACGTCGACCGAAGTTGATCGACTGGTCTGGTAGCTTTAATCGATCGACGGATACCTACCGTTTGTCTAACCAATCGATCGACGACGGTCGGTCGACGTTGATCGATAGGTGTGGTAGCTTTAATCAATCGATGGATACCGTTCGTCTTACCCATCGATCGACGGTCGGTCGACGTTGATCGATTAACCCTGGCTAAATTCCATCAGTTTCTTTCGAAATGTATTCTGAAAAGGACTCGTTGTTCTTGGCCAGTACGATGTTGCTCGTACTATTATTACGGAGACGCAAACGCAAAAGAATCTGGATGCTGCCGTTTTTTAAAGCCAACGATCGCTTATTTTATCCAAATGACATTTTAAGCAGCGGTTTTTGTTTTTGTTTTTTTTTTGCGTAGCGATTGTCATGAAAGTCGAGGTTAGTAGTTTCGAGGGAGGTAGAGAGGAGGGGGATGGAGGGGGTACGGTAATGGTAACTTAGTAGAATATTTGTTTTTTTTTCCTAAAAATAACCTAAAATAACCTCAAAATAAAAATATCTTGAAAACTATGCATTTTCGCACTTTGGCTCCCCCTCCCCCTCCCCTTCCCCCCTATTTCGGTGTTGCTTAATCTAAAGTGCTTCCCAAGGTGTTTGGGGGAATATCATTTAGTATTTAAACGTTCATATTATCATCACTCATTATTATCAACATAAACATAATCTAATATTACGATTATTATCCATGGGCAAGAAATATTTTTTTTTTTTATAAAAGAGGGAGGCAAACGAGCAGGTGGGTCACCTGATGGAGAGTATTCACCGCCGCCCATGGACACCCGCAAAACCAGAGGAATCGCAGACGCGTTGCCGGCCTTTAGGGGAGGAATAGGTTTAAGGAAGGAATAGGAATTGGGAGGAGGGGGGGGGGGGGGGGGGAAGGGGCCTCCGGAACCCTCACTAGTCGGACGAAACACAACAGCACCAAGTGCCATTATTTCACGCCGAATATTAGAGAGGGTGGTGTTACGCCGGGCGAGCCGGCCCATTTTACCGGTCGATTGTCGATCGACTTCGATCGACGTCGACTAATCCATTCTACCATCGATAGATGCCGTCGATCGACGATCGATCGATTGGTCTGGTAACACCCTAATATCCGGCGTGAAATAATAGCCCTTGGTGCTGTTGTGTTTCGTTCGGGCAGTGAGGGTTCCGGAGGCCTCCCCCCCCTCCCGCTCACAATTCCTATTCCTTCCTTAAATGCCGGTAACGCATCTGCGATTCCTCTGGTGTTGCGGGTGTCTATGGGCGGCGGAGATTACTCTCCATCAGGTGACCCGCCTGCTCGTTTGCCTCCTTCTATTATAACAAACAAATAAAAAATAATAATTTGTGTAGTAAAGTGAAGAGCAATACTTTTTACTATTCATATTCCCGCCCATATTATTAAGATTCAATTTTGAACTAAGGCTAACATTTTTACTGTAAAAAAAGATTTTTCAAAATGTTTGAAACAGAGCCTTGAATATTTTGTGGGCTCTCAGTTATCACGTCTAATAGCTTTAACCCATTCACGTCTTATTTCCGGGCATTTTGGAAACCTAAAAAAAGAATAATAAAAAGAATATTAGTAATATCGAACACAAATACGTACATCACTAATCATTATGCCAAAAACAAAGCCTTTAAATTACATTTAATTAAGGTTTAAAACCTGATTCTTATGAATAGTGTACGATATAGTATGATTTAGAATTAGCAAAAATTAATGCTTTGCCGTTTTAATTATTAAAAAACTCATAGTAAAGCATACATATTATGAGAAATCACTAACGTATGAAATGATAATTCCTGGTCTTTCACACCTCCTTTTGTTGTTCTTGACGAACAATAAACAGCTGAACAAGACATTATGTCAATTGTATATTACACAAATAACACAAACACTAAGATTTCTTAATATTTCACTATTATTTCGCACAATCCAGCAATGTTTTGACCGAGTAGTCGGTCATGAAATGACACGTCTCACACCGACAGTGCGTCGTTGCCAAACGTACAATAACTATCTCTTTTACTCATATCACACTACAGTCATACAGACAGAGATACAAATACTTTACTTTGATACACGTATGTAAAAGCGGCAACGTCGTAAGACTCTGTCCATGTAATATTTGGTCCGAGATTGAATACTTATTTACCATAGACTACAGTACAGAGTCGAGTCAATCAATCCATAGACTTTTTTTTTACATTCGTTATCTGATCTCAAAAATAATTGTATTTTTTTTATAATAGAGGTATTTTTTAATATTTGGAATGCTTTATTTTATACCAAATTATGTAAATAATTGAGAATATACTATTTCATACAATATAATTTAAGAAATGACAAATAAACCCTATAGAATTAAACAAATAAATTCAAAAATATGATTTATAACAGCACTAGTATCACCATGTCAAAGAAGAAATGTGTCGGGTCCCTGTCAGGTCACGAATATTTTCAAAACTTGTAAGTTTTTCTCTGCGCTAAGGCGTGAAGCTTGTTCTACAGAGCCCCCCGGGTCACTACGAATAGCGTTTACACTGTTATTACTGTCTGCCAGCCTAGTAAACACCTTATAGCGCAGGTCGTACTGGCAGTCAAACCGTGTCTGCCGCAGCCCGGTGGGCCCGGCCCACTGTCGGGCATACGGTGTCTGCCATTGCCCATGTGATAATTAAGTATTTTGGCCTGGGCGTTTGACGTGTTTAATAGGCCTTTATGTGTGCTAAGGTAGAACTAGAAATGACTAGAGATAGAGGTACTGTTTAAACAACTCAGGAAATACAAATAAAACCAAAGGAATCACTTTTCACCTGGAAATTCGTACTAAATTATCGATATAAGATGCATTTGACTAACTATTTTATCAAATTGCCGAGACATGATGTTTCGGTAAAATGAATAGAGTAACAATATTTCTGATTTGTGCAGAAGATGACAACTAAGCTCCGCACCACGGTACAAGTATCATTGTACCGTGCCCGTAACGCACCACGCACTAGATGCCCGCTCTCACCTTGCTGTGCACATTTATTGTATGGGACGTCTTCTCTAGTTTATTTACCTCAATGACGAAAACTGCAGTCATTACGTTTCACTCTCCCGCCAAAAAGTCCAGGTAGTGACAGTGACAGCTGTCACATGCATGTACACAGGTTACCATATAACTCCCCAAACTTAGCATTAGTATTTATTGTCCTTTGTCCTCCTACACCTCATTGAACGAGCCCTTATCAGGTCAAGGTCCGAAATACGATTGTTGCCGTCCCTCAGATCCATCCTGTAGTTGTATCAATTTGTTGAAAGGGTTGCTATCCCTAGGGATCCCTGTTTACGTACCAGGTGCCGTATTAGCGATATTAAATTGCCTCAGCCCTTTGGGAACCCAATATTATGAGCATTAGATGTCTTCATGGAAACACGTTCCAATATAGGAGTAACAACATAAAGATGAGCAACATTTCGTAGGGTACAAAGTTTATACAAAAACAAATAGGACATAGGAAAATCGGGAAAACTGAGATTTATTATCATCGTCATCATCAGCCTGTACTTGGCCACTACTGGACATAGGCCTCTTCAAGAGACACCGAGCACGATCCGCGGCTACTTTCATCCAGCTCTTGCCTGATTTATTATATTATTGGTGAAATTTTTAAGTCTGTTTTGGCTGGTACATTATCAGACGAATAATTATGCATAATATTTTATATATTATGCATAATTATTCGTCTATAACGATAACCATGAAACCTAAATTTATTAAAGTTTATTATAATCCTTCGAATGCAAAAGGAAGGTTGGATTACTTTTTAGTGAAAACCTCCTTCGAAAATATTATACATGCTCTTTGGATCAAAGCTTTAACCATGGTATAACATCAAAATTTATTGTCAAAGCATTAAAATTATTAGTTTTATTACTGAACATTATCAGCGCACCGGTTTGCAGACGGTGTCGCGAGTCGCAACTGCATGTCGTTAAACCTGTGCAGGAACTACGAACTGACAATATAAATACAGTCGCGAGACGCGCGCTGGCCGGACGCGGCGCCCATTCAACGCCAGTTAAAAATACAACGAGACAGGTCAATGACGTTTGGCCTGTTATCCAACAAATCGACACCTTTTATTAAATAACAATGGACATAAACGAGGATATGATCAAGGAGGAGATGAGCAGTTTCGTCGCCAGTTTGCAGAAACTGCTACCCAAGAAAAAAGAGTTTATAGTCATAGAGAAACTCAAGCCGAAACTGATAAGGCTCAGTGACGTCCACACGGATGCCAAAAGTGTGTTCCCGAGCTGCTTCACTGGCGCCAAGCTGATCGTGCTCCGAGAAATGCTAGACAAAGTGAAATTGGTACAGCAGTACAACTTCGGCAGAACCAAAGACTCCTACAAGTGCTTTAACCATTTGATCCATAAGGAAATGGAGCCAAAAAACGTGGAAGACGGACTTCTGGTAGATTCATCCGGCTCCGCGACGGCAACATACACCGAAATCCTCGATGGTACATACCAGATGCGGCTAACGTCCAAAATTAAAGATTTAGTGTCATCAGAAACTGAAATGGTCATTGAAAGAGAACACGAAAAGTCTATCGGCTCCGTCTCTTGTTCTGTGAAAGACGTGGATCCGAATACTTTGCGGCTGGTCACTCAGTGGACTTACAAGATTATCCCTGAATTCAGTGTAGGCACCGAGCTGAATTTCAGACCACTGTCGTTGCCCGCCATTCCTGATCTATCAGTAAGTGCGAGATACGAAAAGTCCTCGTTTACTCTGTCTTCTACGGTGAGTAGGACTGGTTTCCAAGCCTGTTTGTACAAGCAATTTACGCCAGACCTAAGAATAGCAACAATCGTCAACGAGAGAGCCCAAGGGCCCACGACAATAGGTGTAGCTCTCCATAAGAAGTATCATAACAATTCAGAATTGAAAATTTTCGTGGACTCCCTGCATTGCGGAGGCTTTACTTTCCAGAAGGATGTTTTGTTCCACGAGGCTTACAATGAAGTCCGAGTACTGAGGATCATCGGAAGCACTCTCATAGACAAGCAGAAGCGAGTTCGTTTTGGAATTGGATTGAACTTGGACTTCTGACTTTGGCGCTTCAAACTCCTTGCGAAATTTACCGTTACCTGCTTTTGTAAAGCGGCGTTAACACTTTTTGTAGCATTATATGTTTGTATATAAGTATACATAGGTTTTAGTTATTGTTTTATCTTGTTAATGTCTTCCATGTCTGTTACATGTTTCGAAGTGTGAATAAAATTTATCGACAATCATCCTGTTTACTTTGGGACAGTAATGGTGGCTCAAGACACAAGTTGACAGGGGGTAGATAAGTTTTTAGGGTTCACTAGAGGCGGACGAGATTATAATACGACCCATGGAAGTTGTACATTCACGAGCAAAAATATGTAAGCAATTGCAACTCTTAATACAATGGAAGAAGAGTTAAAGTGTATACATAATGGTGCTCGTGACTATACAATGCTTTTCGAGGACAGTCACACAAATAACATTAGTACATACAAACAAATATATATACATTTACATACATACATATAATCACGACTATTGTCACGATCGAAGGGTAGAAGCAAACCCTGTACCATAGCCCACTTTTCACCAAATAGCGACTGTACATGTGCTCAGCGTGGCAGGTGGTAAGCCCATCGCCGTCATAACATTAGTAGTAGCCTACTAAACGAATTTACGAATGTTTAACCACTAAACTGTTGGAATAGTTATAACGCACTGTTCTTCAATCCCCACTGGAAGGGATTCATGAGTGGGGAATTCTAGTATAATTCTTAATATTGTTTTTTATCATATTTTTTTCAATTTATTTAAAACAAAAAGAATACAATGTAGACATAGAAACCGCACCACGTAAACCTCGTAGGGTTTATCTGGGTGTCGGTGAGGTGTGATGTTTCACATTAAAACATCTTTAAAAGTTATACATTCTCAAAAGTAATACATTTTATAAAAATAATTTTCATTGATTTACAAGAACACTACAAATGCAACATTGTATGAATGTACAGCGTTTATATGTTTATGAATCTACAAAAATTTCCGGTGGTCAAACAAACCAATTCACCAAAGAGGCGGCTCCACAAGATGATGTATGACAAATGATGGTTTAGTCAGAGAGAAAAAGACAGAGATAAATTTATTTACACACAAAAATAATACATTATTTAAAAACATAAGAAAAGACAAGAGAAAAACTAAAAGGAACCCTTATCTAGTCACTCCCACTTTTCACTTCGATAACTTTGCAGCTTGTTATGTCTCGCCGGGAAAAATATACACAACGAATGGCCCTTGTTATAAAAGTTTCTGTTAAAATGCTACTTCATAGTCGACCTAAATAAATAACTCGCTGAAAGATAGTGGAACAATTCCAATTCTCTTTGTTTTTGCCGTCTTGCGAGTTCTGTGACAGCAAGTTAATTTGGAAGACAAACGTTGTACAAGAGAGGGCGAACAGAGGGCCTATGCGCAATTCGTCGTACACTGCTGTGTACTGTGCTAATTGTCAGTCAAAAATAGAGAAGTGCGCGCGCATTGTACGACAAAAACATGAAAAAACCGGGGCCTCCTGATAACGAAGCTGGGCGCTTTACCACTAGCTAGGCCAGAGGCCACCGAAGCGTTCAAAAACGTTTTCAGCTTTGTTATTTTATATATTTATTTATTTAACCACCTCTGTGGTCTAGTGGCTGTGCCACTGGTCTCAGACCCATCATTCTTGTGTGCTCGATTTGGTTGGTAGTAGGGCTGTTAAGTCCATCTTATCTAAGCCTGTCGCCATAACAACGATGTTTATAGCATTGTTGTGTTCCGACAGTTAGAGATAAGATAGCCAGTTCCTCAGTGGTTGAGGATTCCGGGTGAAGCGCGCTTCCACCTTCGGCCTTATCGTCACTTACCATCAGGTGAGATCACAGACAACACGGGTGAGATGAAGGCCAAACGATTACCTGTAGTAGAATAAAAAAATAAAAAAGTGTAACAAGAATTTTAAATAAAATTAAAGTGGCTATAAGTTTCAAGAAGATAACATATTCACTCTATTCTACTCTGTGCCTTACAAACAAACAGAGAGTAAGATCGGAATAGTTATTCCGTTTAATGTCTTTTTTACTCTAATTTCAAATTACGTTTGCATGACAGGAACAAAACACGGAATAACTATGCGTAACTTATTCTATATTATTCGTAATAATAGTCAAATTATTAAGTGTAGAAAAGATAATGAGATATATTATTATTTAAGAATAAGACAATCTAGTAAGATTTGATGATATTCTTAGAAGATAATTACTTATCTTCTAAGAATGTCATCAAATCTCGTACAAAAAATAGGGATAAGTATGTATGAGGCAGTAAATTATTAATAGAAAGCGTAGGTACTTATCACTAAATATAAATACTTAAATAATAATGTCCAAGCACACTCATTGTCGTTACAATAAAATTCAACGACCGGACCGGTCCATTTGAGCTTTATTCCTTAAGAAATAGAGTTTGACGACTATTATCGTAAATTTTCCGAAAGCGAACGAAACTGTTCCGAAATTCCGCCATTCCGTACATTCTGAACCTGAGCGGTGGAATCGAATTAAATAGTAGTGCCTAGTTGTAATTAAAATTGTTATATATTGTTTTTTAAAAGTAATGTACTTACATTGTAATATTATACTTACGCATTTTATGTGCCTAATTTGAAAAAAAGTTTTTTTTTAAATTTATTACATTACAATATCATAATTATTTTCTTTTGTGAATGCGGTAATTTTATTTTGGTCACCCATCCAGTCACTGGCATTGCGAAAGTTGCTTAACTGGAACGATCGTTAACCGAACGCCTTAGCCGCTGCGCCGTTCCTCCTATACTAGTTTATACATACTTACACACATCACACCAGCTTTCCATCTGCTACGATCCTGACAGATCCTTTACAATTGAATAAAATATAATAGAATAATTTATTTGTATTAAAAGAGGTAGTTACAATTATTTGATGGTCATACATATTCATTCTTGAATCTCACTTTTCGTCTTTTCAGGCATGCAAAATTAATTTAATTGAAAACAATGCATATTGATTAAAACTATCAAAATACAACTAATTATTATTATTATAAAAATAATATTATTAGAAGGTCATAATTATGTCAGTCAATCTTACTAATATTATAAACGCGAAAGTTTGTAAGTATGGATGGATGTTTGTTACTCTTTCACGTAAAAACTACAAAATGGATTTGGATGAAATTGCGCATACAGATAGTTTATAATCTGGATTAACACATAGGATACTTTTTATCCCGATATTCCCATGGGAACGGGAACCACGCGGGTGAAACCGCGAGCGGCCGCAAGTTATTTATAATAATTTTAACTAATCAGACAACTTGGCTACACACACTCTCATAACGTTCTAGATACATTAAAAAAAAATAGTCTAGCTCAGTTCAGCTTCAATTACTTCCGTGCTAAGCCGGCTATGCAATATTGTCCTGAGATTTTCCACAAAAAGATTTCCTTAACCCATCCGACCGCGAGCAATAGCAGTGGCCTGTAATAAATTTTGTATTTTATAGTCCATGCTTTAAAAGTGTGCCACGTCTCATATCATGAATAATGAATCAAGAAGATTATGACGTAGGTTACATCCGAAACAGGATTTCAGAACAGAAAAGTTGGGCAAGTTCTATTGTACAAATTATTATGCGTTTCATTTAAGAGGGTTTACGCTTAACTCACTTAAATAAACGCTTTTTAAAATGTTTTCAACAAACTATTTAGATCCCTGATTTTTACTTTAGCATGCAAAGTTTCATCAAAATTGGCTCAAAGGTTCAATGAAACTTTGCATGCTAAAGTAACATACAGAAATCTAAATAGTTTGTTGAAAACATTTTTAAAAAACGTTTAAATAACTGAGTTTATGCGTTTAAATTTTCTAAAGTGGACTTTAAATCGCAATAACTGAGCTAAATAAACCTTTTTTAAAAATGTTTTCAACAAACTATTTAGATCCCTGTATTTGGTTTTAGCATGCAAAGTTTATTTAAAATTGGCGAAATGCGTTGTTGCATTGTATTTCAGTAGGCGATTAGCGATGAAGCAAAACATTTGGTAATAATACCGTTAATAATAATTATTATTGTAATGTAAGTAAATATTATAGTTTTAAAAACAAGATTGGTTCATAAAATGATAATCTCTTTGGAGGAGTAACTTTGTCGTTATAGGTTACAAAACCCCCACTGATAAGATGACTAAAAAGATAATTTAAAACAAAATAGTTATTTATTTTTAAAATTTAATGTAGTACCTACATTATCCAAACTATCTAATAAAAAGAATAATAAAGAAGTAATAAAAAAAATTTAACACTCGCAGATTGGTGGATTAACTTGACGATGCCACTGCCGTGCCCCTCATATCGTCGTGTGCAGTGCTAAGCCGCCGTAAGAGCTTAATATTGAGCACGTCGGGTAGCTCGCTAATGTCATAGTAAAATGCTACATTGAGTAGGGAAATTTTCAAGCTGACGATTTAAGATTTCACTTCATTTAGAGACTCCTTTTTCTGCTACTTTTTTTTTATATTGAGGAAGAAGGCAAACGAGCAGGCGGGTGTCACCTGATGGAGAGTAATCACCGCCGCATATGGACACCCGCAAAACCAGAGGAATCGCAGACGCGTTGCCGGCCTTTAAGGAAGGAATAGGGTTAAGGAACGAATAGGAATTGTGAGAGAGGAAGCGGAGGGGGGGAGATGGGCCTTCGGAACCTTCGCTGGCCGGACGAAACACAACAGCACCAAGTGCCATAATTTCACGCCGGATATTCGTGAGAGGGTGGTACTACGCTGGGCGAGCCGGCCCAATGCCTGCAGCAACGCAGCGTGGCTCTACCACTCAGAAATATAAATAATATTTTACTAACATAGCGCATGATAACGTATGCAGCGTGATTTAATAACATATATCGTAAAAAAATAAATGTAAAGAATGCTGTTTTCTTTCTTCATTCAATGTGTGCAAAATTGTTTTGTTGTACTTAATAAAATAAAGCTTACTTTTATACAAATATTTAGACGGGGATATGCCTAATACCAAACACTGTAGAAATCTAATTGTTAGTATTTAACCTCTACGAGACGGTACAGACAAGAGATTAATCCCGTTAATCATTTATTCTAAATCAAATTTGTTTAGTATGAGCAATAGAAGTCTATTCTATTCCACATACATACATATAATTACGACTATTATCCCCGAAGGGTTAGTGAGAGACTAGGCAATGAGGACCTCAAAAGCAGTCCTCTACCATTGGTCCACTTTTCACCAAATAGCGACTGCACATGTGCTAAGCGTGTCAAGTGGTGAGCCCATCGCCGCTCTATGCTATTGGATGTATGAGCAGTCTTTAGTCCGTTAGTCGCCTTTTACGACACCCAAGGGAAGAGAGGGGGTGGTAGTATTCTTTCACCGCTACGCGATACAGAATCCGTATTTTTTATGTTATTGTAATGTTTTTATTTAACGATCCTACCGTTTCCCAGTACACTATGCCGGAGAGCTTTATTACATATTGAGCACGGGACCTCTGTAATACAGTATTTTACAGGGTCTTGTGCATAAGTGCCTCTTATCCCGCACTTAGTGGCAGTAACAGTTTCAATATTTTTTCGTTATTTTTTACGACCAGTAGAGGCGACGCCTTCTATAGAATACAAAATAGTGTACAGTCTATTTAGTGTTTTATATAATCACCACTATTTTCACATTATTATACACAGTATAAGCAATAAAAGTCTATTCTATTCTACATACATACATATAATTACGACTATTATCCCCGAAGGGTTAGTTAGAGACTAGGCAATGAAGACAGCAAAAGCGAAGCTGCTAGAGGACTCTCTACCATAGTCCAGTTTTCACAAAATATCGATTGCACATGTGCTCAGCGTGACAAGTGGTGAGCCCGTCGCCGCTCTATGCTGTTGGATGTATGTGCAGTCTTTAGCCCGTTAGTCGCCTTTTACGACACCCAAGGGAAGAGAGGGTGTGGTAATAGTTCTGCTATACGCGACCTGGTTAGTAGCTAGTCTTCATGATATATAAAAATCTATTGTTGTTCGTTAGTTCTTATAGCTAAAACTCAAAATCGGCTTGAGTGATTTGAATATAGAGTTTTATTGTATTGTTCGCTAAAGAGAGAGGTGGTTTAGAAAGAAAAATAGTTAAAAAAGAACTCAAGAAAATCTGAAAAACTTAAAAATAGCTACGGAAAATTATTGTCTTTACTGGCGTGCGGCATTCGTAACAGAATTTATTTCGACACGACATCGTCTGTCCAGTCAGCTAGTTATAAATAAAAATAGATCGAGATAAGTCTATCATAAACAATGCTACACTTGCCAACTAAAAAGCTATCGTGATAAAGCCATAAAAGTATTGATTTCAAATATGTATTTTTATACGATCTTTAATATAAACATTGTATACCTCCACAGCGCACCGGAATGTATCGCACAGTGGGCCACGCGCCAAAAAACATTGTACAAAATTCGCGCCCCAAAAGGAGACGAACATTACGAAGCCAAAGTAAAGACAGAATGACAACGAAAAATGGAAACCGAAATAATACGGCCGTTACTGCGTCTTCATATTCAGGTGAATCATGACACTGTGAGTTTGCAACCATAATTCTTCGTATGAAAGCGTGAAACTTGGCATGGTGGAAATTTGTTTTTTTAAGGCTTTTTATTAAGTTTGCTTATAAGAGCATTGTTTTGCCGGGTATAATTAACAAGTTTAAGCGAAGCGAGTAACTACTTACAGCGCTGGATTATTTAATGAAGTAAAGTAAAATAATACTGTCCCATAACAGGTAAAGACATCATTGAAATCAAGTAATCTCTACAATAGGCTTGTGACCACTAAGAATAAATAGGGTAGATTGGCGTTTCTAATGATCAATTATGATTTATAGAAACAAAATAAGTAAAATATTCATTATAAAAAATTGGGATTATTAATATTTTTAAAGAAAAAAATCGACAATAATACGCATTCAGTCATATGATATTAAACGGAAATCAAAAGCCGTGACGTCACGCCGTGTCAAATGTCATTTTGTTATTGTGACATTTATAAAGAACAAGCCTCGAACGTAACGGATGTTTGGCACGGCGTGACGTCATTTACTCAACATGGCGGTCTTCAGAGTTTTTGCGGTAAATTTAAATCGGAAATATTGTAAATGATAGATTTTTTTTAAAAACAATGTATGTTTAGGATAAAATAGGTAAATAGCTATCGTTTTAATATGAATTTGAAAGAAGAATGGTCATCTGTGACCCAGGCCCGGCGCAAACGAAACATATCTCAGTTTGTTATTTTGTATACATCAATTATCAGTAGTATTTTTTTCTGTTTCGTTGGCTAACTTAGTTAAATTGCAAGTTGCAGTTAAATTATCAGAGTAAAATTTTATTTTTCGAAAATCACACCCACTAACCATTTATCTACTTTTTAAATATACATAATATATATAATAATCTCACATTGATGACGGAACACCGTTATGTTGAACATAGAACATAAAAATCATATAACGATTTACATAAACCTGTTTATTAACGTTTTAGGTCAAATCAAAACTTAACAACAATTAGATCGTTTGCAGTGGGTTTATTACTAGCTTTATTATACACAAAAGAACTCTCACACACTTACTTGACACTACTGCTATCTCACTCGCACTCTCTCTTAAAGAGCGAGATTTTTTTTTTCCACAACGGGTAATCGCTTGGCCTTCATCTCACCTGATGGTAAGTGACGATAAGACCGAAGATGGAAGCGCGCTTCACCCGGAATCCTCCACCACTGAGAAACTGGCTATCTCATCTCAAACTGTCGGAACACAACACTGCTATAAACATCGTTGTTATGGCGACAGATTTAAATAAGACGGTGGTAGCTAGCCAGGCGGACTTAACAGCCCTACCACCAACCAAACCGAGAACACAAAGATGTACCCCCGCTGGGAATCGAACCCGGGACCTCTGGGTCTGAATCCGGTGGCTTAGCCACTAGACCACAGAGGCGGTTAAAATATCAATGTCGAGATGTCAATAGTCTATTGTTTGGGATTTTTACCTGCGCTAATGGTGATCCGAGTTCGCTTGCGCAGCGTCTCGGGCGTCGGCGCTATAATACTATTGTACATGTAATCATGGCAGACGAACGTTAGGTAGCTGTGCTCATGTAATAAGTACCATTTATTACCTAGGGTGGGCTAGACATAGAGATGATTTTCAACATCCTGCACTGGGTATGGATAATGTTCTGATAGATTTTAATATGTTTTAAAAATGTTTAAGTTAATAAACAGTTTTATGTGCACCAATATAACGTTTTATTGCAAAGAAAATTCATATTTAATTTTTTTTAGTTCTAATATCGATTGGCCATTATTATGATTATTATATTATTATATTTTCAACGCTGGAAGTGAAGATAAAAAAAGATTTGTAACATTTTCGAAAAAAAAATTACCTTTTGAAAGCGATTTAACTAACTTAGCCTCTGAAATCGAAATAAACAAAAACTGTTAATTAATGTACACAAAATAACAAAAAAATGAGATGAGTTTCGTTTGCGGGACATGTATCATAAATTCGAAACACACCTTTTCTGATATTGTAGTTTTGTATTGCATCATTTATTATTTTTTAAATTGATATTTTATGACCTGGTGACAACACGTCCTGAATGGGTGGTAGGTTAAAAAAGATTTGAACGATTCAAAGTACTTATTATTTGGGTTTATTGAATAAACATATTTTGAGTTTAATCTGAGAATTGAACCTCTAGATATTCAGCCACTCGAGGCGGCTTTGATAAAGAAAAACGGAAAAATGTTAATACTACTTGACGTTGCTCGGGCACTCTTGAATTGAACTGTTTCGTATCAAACTTATTTTAATTTTATTTTCTCGTTACCGGTGTACGTTTTCGGAATTACTGGTTATTTTTGATGCTTTAGTCTGTTTAATTTACTTTATTTTCTCCATACTTGCTTGTTAAATTAGCATAATTTTATTTTATCAACGCTTTTTATTATGAATAATGCCATAGAGATAATGTAAAAGACCATTCGCTTTAAGGACGTTTGATAGGCAGGCTATTACGATGACTTATTCTTTTAACATTTACGAAACGTTAAACTCATTTATTAACCATGTCGCGTAGCGGTGAAAGAATAACCACTTGGTCGAGTGGTATGTACACCAGTTTTCACGGTGTCGCCATCTCTGAGGTCCCGGGTTCGATCCCCGGTCGGGTCAATTTAGAAATTATTGTTTTTCTAAATTGTCTCGGGTCTGGGTGTTTTCTATGTATAATAAGTATGTATTTAAGTATTTTAAGGTCGTTTATCCGTTGTCTAGTAACTATTTAACGAGTTTCATAACGAAGCTTCTCTTGGGCTAGTTAATTGGTGTGAGTGTAGGAAAGCTTATTTAAGTTTTATTAAGTTTACCCTCTCTCTTCCTAAGAGTATTTTAAAAGGCGACTAACGGACTAAAGATTGCACATACAACTAACAGTATACAGCGGCGATGGGCTCACCACCTGTCACGCTGAGCACATGTGCAGTCGGATATTTAATTAATAGATTTGTAGCAAATGGTGGTAAGTAAATTTTATCATCATCCATCATATCATCCTCAGCCTATGAACATCCCACTGCTGGGAACAGTGCTTCCCGCGTAGACGACAGCCGCCTCTGTGGTCTATTAGCTACCGGTTTCAGACCCAGAGGTCCCGGGTTCGATTCCCAGCGGGGGGCACATCTTTGTGTGCTCGGTTTGGTTGGTGGTAGGGCTGTTAAGTCCGCCTGGCTAGCTACCACCATCTTATCTAAGTCTGTCGCCATAACAACGATATTTATAGCATTGTTGTGTTCCGATAGTTAGAGATATGATAGCCAGTTCCTCAGTGGTTGAGGATTCCGGGTGAAGCGCACTTCCACCTTCGGCCATATCGTCACTTACCATCAGGTGAGATGAAGGCCAAGCGCTAACCCGTTGTACATAAAAAAAAATAGGTTTATTCAGCAAGTGCAACTTTTTTATAATAAATATGCATCATTAAAGTAAGTGAACCTGTTGCAAAATAATTTAGCAGTCCGCGGTTACATTAATTATTTTATAACAGTGTAAGTAATTAAAAATATTTACACCTTTACACGCCAGTCGCGCAACGTTCACTACAGAAAACTCTTAATATCATTTGAATTTAAGTTTGGCGCTATAATAAAACTTTTGGCACTTCAGCCGAACCGTGTTAATTTCATTTGCGTCCACACAAAACTGCAGCCGCTGCTTCATAATACAGAATTGGGCGGAATTGTGTTGCGTTGACGAAGTTAATGAAGCTCAAACAACAAAGTCTACTTATTTTAATTAAAACCTTAAAAAGAAAACGATTTACGTGTGGAGTCGTTGCTAAACCAAAATCTGATGGTCATTTAAAATGTCAACATGGCGGATTTTGGTTTTCATCGTTTCTATTAATTCATAGACTTAGCGATTATTAGCATTCATTAGCATAGGCTTATTATAAGGAGATTTTCATTCCATTAGCACACACTGAATTATTTCTTATAACTTACTAAATTGGAATAAAATATGTAGTGTTAATTCCGCAAACTCACTAATTTATCATGCTTAGATGCTGCATGCAAGCACTGCCCTCCCGCCCGCAATGTATGCGCATGCAAAAGGAGCGATGGATGCTAAATAAGGCATGCAAACCGAAACCCAACACGTGTTTCGTCCCTCCACGGGGCATCCTCAGGAGCTGTTGACTGGTCGACCCAGCAATAACACGCAATAATGGGAGGAAACTGACCAAACAAATTTAGTTCTCCTTCTCTCCTGCATATCTATAATACATGTCTCAATAAAGAAATGTTTCTTGATGAATGGAAGCTGACCAGAGTGGTGCTGGTGCCAAAGGGTCGAGAGGGAGCGAATGCAGGTGACTATATAGGCCGGTTGCTATTTTATGTACACCAGCTAAGGTGTTTAAATCTGCAAATTTGTCACTCTGTTTACTCGCAGGTAAGTGCCCAATTATCGGACGCACAACATGGTTTTTGTCCTGCGCGTAGCACCTCGAGCAATCTGATGCAGTTGATGATGCAATTAGTACCCGCATTTGATTCTTGGGCTCAGGTCGATGTCGCATATTTTGATTTTCGGAGGGCTTTCGATACCGTCGATACGGACGTATCGCTTATGAAACTGGCTCCATGCGGATTTACAACGAAAACGGTCTCTTTCTTCGCCAAATGTGGACTGGATTGTTTTTGTTATAATTATGTTATGAATGTGATTTTTATTGAATGTTTCTAAATTCTGTATTTTAATAAGTGTTATATTGTATATTGTGTTATGTTTTTAATTTATTTCTATTTGTAAAACTCACTCTGCTATCGCATTAGGTACCCACCTGTAATGATAGTAAGTTGTAAGTGGTCAATAAATAAATAAATAAGTTAAGTTTTAAACATAAATTCGTCGTTAATAAACTAGAATGGAATTAGTTGAATAAAATTTCCCAGAAACTCCTCAAACAATAACATCCGCAAAAGCTGTAAAAGTATTACATACACAGCAGCCGAATAAAAAAAACAGCGCGACCCACAAAACCTTTTAGCGTACGTAAGTAATTTACGAATCCGCATGACCCATAAATAAACAATTTGTACACGTGTCTCTTGTAATTTTTAAATTGCCATCATACCTTTTGCGAAAAAAGAGAAGCCTACGCACAGTGGGCAAGTTGCCAGATAATCCGGACATAATAAACGATACCCGGAATAGAATTAACGTTCACATTTTGCGTTTCGCTATCCCAGTCGCCGACATCTGTTCTGGTTTGTGCGATGCTGGTATTGTTACGCGCGGGTTACCTGAAACAGAGGAGGATTTAATAAATTAGAATGAGCTTTATAACTCGTTGGGACACAGTCACATATTGTTTACATGTATTCGTAGGTATATGTATGCTAATAGGTAAGTACATACAACAATAGAGACATACTATAACATTATAATCATACTATGGTAAGACGATGGGTTTTAAGGGTTTATTTAATTATTTAAAACATATAACATCCATACATTCACTACTATTATCCCCAAAGGGTTAGTCAGAGACTAGGCAATGAGGACAGCAAAAGAAGTCCTCTACCATAGTCCACTTATCACCAAATAGCGACTGCACATGTACTCATCGTGACAGGTGGTGAACCCATCGCAGCTCTATGCTGTTGGATGTATGTGCAGTTTTTATTCCATTAGTCGCCTTTTACGACACACAAGGGGAGAGAGGGGTTGGTAGTATTCTTTTAGTGAGCCACTATAAGACTAAAGACTAATTACGTGTGGTAACACGACTCTCCTTTTATTGCATTATGTAATGTTTTTACAAGGTTGCTTTAGTACATAGTATCAATCGTCATGTATATCTTTCAAATGGACTTATTGTCCCATCTAATCAGCACGTATAAGAAAGAATACTACCACTACCTCTCTTCCCTTGGGTGTCGTAAAAGGCGACTATAACCGCCTAAAGACTGCACATACATCCAACAGTGCATCGGGTTGGGCGCGGATTCCCTAAATCGCAATTCGTCTGATTATCCTCGCTATTTGGTGAAAAGTAGACTATGGCAGAGGACTGCTTTTGCGGTCCACATTGCCTAGTGTCTGACTAACCCTTCGGGGAACATATTCGTGATTATATCTATGTAAGACTTTAAACTATCGCGTTGCATTGCATTGAAACAGTTTTAATATATGTATGTATATATGTATGTATCATCCGTCATGTGTATCTATTAAATTGACTTATTTTCCCATTTAATCAGCATGTATACAGTCCACATCCTCATTTAACATAAACTAGATTACAAACTGATCCTGTCTCATTTTTATACAGCACCAGCTCTACTAAGCTTAACTTCGCCCACGTTTTTGAATGAGGGTATTAATGTTTACATTTAATCTGTGATCTACGAGTGGCTAGACTCTACACTATGAATAGTACTCAAAGGTTGATAGGATTTACTTTGAGCGAGTCTCCGCCGGTGCCGCTGAAGGCTGTTTTTTTTCAAGCTTTCCCTGTAAAAAGTCAATGAAATGGTTTTCAGCTAACGACCGCTCGTAAAAATATATCATTGCCGGCATTCCGTCTCCGATTCTCTAAGCAGCAGTCATTTGTCCGACTGAGCCCTGTTATGGTGTTTTCCCCTTGGCTAAGGAAACTGAATATAATATACTCGTATTTACAGACATTATAATATACATAAGGCGGTCGTTAATATGTAATTAGTTTGCTCAAAAAAGTTTACTTTTATGATTTTGGGCCTAAATTTTTAGAGTAAAAATGAAAGAAAGAAATAAATTTTTATTTATATAAATAAATTATTTTAATGTAAAAATTGTAATCGAAGAGAGATTAAGGTAAACTAAAGAGTTTCGTTTTTTGCAAAAGAAAACACTAGACTTTTTCAGCTTTACTAAAAAAAAATATATACTTACATCAATAGGTACCTAACTTACGAACTTAACAACAGAAAGATATTCTATTAATCTTCAAAACGCCTCGAAAAACTAACACTTATACCCTTATCAAGCTCAGGCAAAAACTTCGAGCTCGCCATCACGACGGAATAGGCAACTTCGCGCCCCGAGCGACGAATGAAAAAAGTTTTACATAGCGCCTGATTTATACAGCCCGAGGCTAGCCAACAAACTATTGCCGAAATCGAAGTGGCTATCGATAGTCGACTTCGAAGGGACTTTTAAAGTACCTACCTAGCTTAAGTTTACTTTTATTGTCATTGCATTTATGTGCAGATGTTGAGCTCAACTTATTTGTAGCATACCGGACAAATTTCCGTGATTTATGGTTTGCTTTATAGTTTAATCTCATTGTAATATTATTTAATATATTAAAAAAAAATTAAAAAAAAAGTACCTACACAGTTAAATAAAAACAAGAAATGTGCCACAATTTGATTTTACAATGTTCTTAACAGATTTGGTTACCGTAGTAATAATATCTACTTCACTAAATTGTTATGGTATTGCTTTGTCTATTGCAGGACTAAATACGGCATATAATCCAACAGCATAGAGCGCCGATGGTCTAAGCAAACGCTGAGCACATGTGCAGTAAGGCCGCAAATTCGGCGGCGCGTGCAGCGCTTAACCCTTCCGGGCTGTTTGGAACTAATCTTGAAATACCCATTACTCAATACGACCTAAGATCTAAAAGACCTTTTCTCATATGGAATGAAACCCGAATGGACTTACTACAAAAAAGAGCGGTTCTCAATATATACTATTGTCAATAACACTCAATTTTAAATGAACGGAGTCCCATTGAAACTTATTCCCAAAACGTCTCATTCTCAAAATACACTAAAATATATACACATGGAAATATCAAAACACACGATTCCCATAATGACTAATTTTCCCCAAGTCTCAAAATCTCCAGTCCCAAAATCCACTAAATGTTTGATTCAGCAGGTTTGAGTGTAAAAATTGCTGTTAGCACCAGATTAGTTCTCTAAGGCGCGAATTATACAGAGAAGGCGTAAGGCGAAGGCGCGGCGCAGGCATCTTGCCGCTTCAAAACGTTTTCATACAAAATGTATGAACGCGTCGTGTTGTGAATTACACAGCGGCGGCGCAGGCACACCCGCTTTGCTGTTCTGTGCCTGCGCCGTTCTCCTTCTCTGTATAATTCGCGCCTAAAAGTGTCGGATTATGGATTAATATGTCAAGGATCATAAGACCGCCGGCGGTCGCGAAACAATCGATTTTCATGTCTGGTTTTACGATCCTCGAGGGGTTAAAGTTTTTCGATGTAACGAAACATCGCAGTAACAAGACGTCGAATTTACATGGCGTCGCAGTATAGACATGTCGATGAAAGGTTTTCAAACAAACAACATTCGATGATACGGCTTTCGCACTGAAGTAGGTATTCCCTCGTGTACACACCCAGAACTTCCAAGATTTGAAAAGGAACTGCCTTTATTGCCAAAACGCACGTCACCCAGGTCTATTGAGAGGCAAAGCTCATTTTATAAGTTTTTTTTTGCTACCTAAAACTTAACCTTTATAATCTTTTAGATAGTGTTGAAATTTGACTGATGATTTTGTCTAGAGAGTATAATAAATGACGGAATTTAGTGTGTTTAGGGACTAGGACGTTTTGAGAATTAGTTTTTATGATAATCGAGTACTTTGATACTAGAATTTAGTGTATTTTGGGAATGAGACGTTTTGGGAATAAGTTTTAATGGGACTCGGTTTATTTGAAATTGAGTGTTATTGACAATAGTATATATTGAGAACCGCTCTTTTTTGTAGTAAGTCCATTCGGGTTTCATTCCATATGAGAAAAGGTCTTTTAGGTTTTAGGTCGTATTGAGTAATGGGGTATTTCAAGATTAGTTCCAAACAGCCCGGAAGGGCTCAAAGCAACGCCCCGCTGCACGCACCGCCGTTCCGAATTTGCGGCCTTAAGTTGAAATTTGATGAAACGTGAACTACGGGGGAGGACTGACTTTGCAAGTTGTATTTTTATTATTAATATTTATGTTTACCTTATGTATGTATATTGATCGAAAATTAAATTATCGTTTTTTAACGTGCCTCAATTTGAAGTTCACAACAGAGTAAGTTACGCTTTAAAACATCACTAATTCTTATGTTCTTGTTTTGTCTATTGCATATTAATCGAAAATTAATTTCATCTCATATAAAAAGATATCTACCTAAATAAAAGAAAACGATTAAATCATACGCCACCGTGTCGCGTAGCGGTGAAAGAATACTACTGCCCCCCCTCTTCTCTTGGGTGTCGTAAAAGGCCACTAACGGACTAAAGACCGCACATACACATAGTTTTAAAATTACTGTGACATACATCCATCAGCTTAGAGCGGCGATGGGCTGTCACGCCGAGCACATGTGCAGACTGCAGTCGCTATTTGGTAAAAAGTGGACTATGGCAGAGGTCTGCTTTTGCGGACAGCAAAAGCATTGCCCAGTCTCTGACCAACCCTTCGCGGACTATTAAGTTGTGATTATAAATAGGTGTATGATTGAATCACTCTCATAAGCTCTGTGGAAAAGCGACTCACTGAAAGAATACTACCAACCCCTCTCTTCCTTTGGGTGTCGTAAAAGGCCACTAACGGACTAAAGACTGCACATATCTATGTAGGTATGTATATCTACGTATGTATGTATTAAATAATTATTCTCTCTTCGGTCGTTCCCTTATGACTGAGGATCGTGATCATCACGGTAGCACTTTGGATTGGACGAACTGTCTCCATCGGGTCCGGTCTGTGGCCATCCTCACCGCGGCGTAGAAGCGGGACGTTGGTGTTTCCTTCAGTTGGTTAGACCACCTGGTCGGTGACCGGCCCCGTGAACGTTTTCCTTCCACGTTTCCCACCACAATAAGCTTTTCCAAGCTACTGTCGCGACGTCTGGTGATATGGCCAAAATAGCCCAGTATGCGACGATGACCTATGGTAGACAATCGGTCCTTAACGTTCAATTGCGACAGAATTGAGATGTTAGTGCGTTTGGCTGTCCACGGTATTCGCAACATTCTTCTCCAGCACCACATCTCGATAAAATAATTATTATGAAAAGTTAAATCCCAACTACTGAATCTACCACCAGTTCGGATTTTGGTTGAGCCTTCAACTGACAAGTGTTAGCAGGCAACTCAGGAGGCCTTTTCTCTCTATTTCTGTAACAAACGTAGATAAGGGTATTGAACCACGACTTCTCGCATTCGACCCGAGCATCCCCGTACGTCCACTGTGCCAGCGATTAATGGAATAATAAACAGTAACTTTCGCAGCCACTATGAAAGTTAATTAAATACAATTGTTCGCAAATCGTCTCGTCGGCTAATAGCTGTTTTTGCAGTTGAAAGGTTTATTTTAAGCTGCATTTAGTGCGACGCTTTTTATTAACTGATGTAGTTTTATATCTACAGACCTCGGTGGTCCAGTAGGTTCAATTCTCAGGTGCGGCAAAGTATAAGTATTTCGTATTCAAAGATAACGAAACGTTGGAAAACGTTTTTATTTCAACGTTTCGTTGTCTCTGAGTTTACTAGATCATTCAATAAGTCCCGAGACTTACTTGGAGATGGCGGTCGACGGTGACTATAGTCACCGTCGACGTTTGAGTGGTGTGACGTTACTTTTTTAATTCCAAAAACAATGGCAAAAAACGAGTTTCGTGTGTTGATAAAACATTGTTTTTTAATATGAAGAAACACCGTTCAAGCACAGCAATGGCTTACAAAGTGTATCCGGAGTCTGCGCTGTACTCTGCTCTGGCTGCGGTTGACTGGTCAGATGTGTTTGAAACTGTTGACATTGATATTGGGGTTGAAGTTTTTTATCACAAATTGTACGATTGCTTGAATTTGTATGTTCCACCTAAAAATAACTCGATGGGTAATAATAGGTATGCATACCCAAAGTGGTACACAAAGGGTATTATTTATAATTTAAAATCCAAATATTTCCATCTTAAAAGATATAAATTAGAAGGCAAGGAATTTAATTCCGAGTTATATAAATACTATAGGTGGCACTCTAAAAAACTTATTGCCAGCGCGTATTGGCAGCACATACAGACCATTCAAAAAAGCACCAGCGACGAACCTGTCAAGTTTTGGGATTATGTCAAAGATAAGAAAAAGGACAGGAGACATGTTGATTGCTTTAAATATGAAGATGAGGTTTTAACTGGTCAAGCGGCTGCGGAGACATTTGCGCGATACTTTAGCTCCGTATTCTTGAATGAGGAACCGCGTTTGGATCCGGCGGAGGCTGCCCAAAAAGCGCATGCAACCGCTGATGCGAGATTGATTTCTGTCACAACTGTTGATGAGGCTGATTTAAAGAAAGCTGTAAAGCGTCTTAAGTCGCGATCGTCCAGCGGACCCGACGGTATTCCGGTATTTTTGGCTAAGGATTGCATATCGATCCTCAAGACAGCGCTATTGCATTTGTATAACCTGTCATTAAGCCAAGCTAAGTACCCAGAGCGCTGGAAACTCTCTAGAGTCACGCCGATTCCTAAAGGAGAACCTGGCCCCGACGTAACGACGTATAGACCGATTGCCGTGCTGCCTATTTTTGCGAAGCTATTTGAGGCCATGCTTAATAATCATATTAGCCTACAGCTGAGTAGCCAGTTGCATAACAGTCAGCATGGTTTTCGCAAGGCGCGTTCGACTATCACAAATTTAACAAGTCTAGTTGACTACGTTTCCTTTGAGATGGACTCTAGTAGACAAGTTGATGCCGCCTACTTCGACTTCCGAAAAGCATTCGACCTTGTGGATAATGATGGGTTGTTGCATAAGCTGTCAGTGATAGGGTTCGATCCTAGATTACTACGGTTTTTTGCAAGCTATCTCAGGGATCGATGTCAGTTTGTGAGGTTGAGTGGGTATGTGTCTAATAACTACTACACGAGGTCCGGGATAAGTCAGGGAAGTACGTTTGGTCCGACGCTGTTTCTCATTATGGTGAATGACTTGCCTGAAAGTGTCAGATTTGCGGAGTGCCTGCTGTTCGCGGATGACCTCAAACTGTACATGGGTGTAGGTAGTCAAGCGGATGCGGACGCTCTGCAGAGTGACATTGTTTCTGTAGCTGAGTGGAGCGATAGAAATCATTTGTCTTTTAATGCCGCGAAATGCAAAACAATTACCTTTTCACGGAAGCGTAACATATTACAAACTGACTACAAGCTATTTGGCACTTCTTTAGAAAGAGTTTCTGAAATTAAAGACCTAGGTATAACATTAGATAATAGGTTGGACTTTCACAAACACGTGACAAACATATGTAAGTCGGCAAGTAGACTACTAGGTTTTATTATAAGGAAATCATCTGAGTTTAGTAGTTTTTCTGTTGCTAGAGTATTGTACGGCGCCTACGTACGCAGTAAACTTGAGTATGGATCAGTCGTTTGGGACCCCCATGAGGAAAAGTATAGCCTCATGATAGAAAAGTTGCAGAGAAAGTATGCTCGTTGGCTGTTTAAGAAATGTAACGGATACTATCCCTTTCTGTACCCGTCCAAATTCGTGTACGGTATGATGGGTCTCGACACGCTCGCTCTTAGAAGGAAGCTACTTCTTATGATACATTACTTCTCAGTGCTTTACAATAAGATCGACTGTCCGTACGTAGTCAGCCGGGTGTCCCTTTTGGTGCCGGCGCGCGTGCCGCAAACCACCTCGGGGCTGGTTACGCCGCGCCGGCGGCCGCGCCTGCCGCGGAGGCCCGTCACGCGCACCACCGTATTTGCTGCGCAGGTGCCTACCGCGCGCGCCCTGCGCCTCATCGGGGACAATATGCTCGCTCAATACGATAATGTCGATTTGTTTGCTGATGGCTTAGGGCGTTTAGTAGCAGCCTTTTACTTTCTCGACCACAACTATTAAAATAAACTATAGAATAAGCTATTTAATTTTTAATTATTTTGTGGTAGGTAATTTTGTTTTTGTTATTTTAATTTCCAATTTTTGTGACATAATTTTATTGTATACTGAGACTCTAGTTCTTAAGATTTTTACATTTTTATTTTATGTATGACATGTCGGTGTTTTGGACGCATAATCTGTAAACCAGCATGAAAAATGAAATAAATAAATAAATAAATAAAGCAACCATTTGTCGGTGGTATGCCGATTGCAAACGCGGTTGTATGGTAACAAAAGACGCTGAACGCGTCCAAATGAAGCAGTGACTCAACAAACATAAACCAAGTTCTGAAAATCGTGAAGGAAGATCGAAAAGTAAAAGTGCGCGAGTTAGCTGAGATAGTGAACATTTCAACTGGTAGTGTTTTCACTATTTTACATCAAAATTTGGCCATGAAAAAGCTTTTTCCAAATGGGTGCCGCGTCTGCTAACAATTGATTAAATGCGACAACGTATAATGATTCAGAGCGCTGTTTGGCACTGTTTATTAAAAATAAAAATGATTTTTTACGTCGGTATGTGACAATGGATGAAACATGGATTCACCATTTCACTCCAATGGAATCCATTGGAGTGGAATCCAAACGGCATTCAGCAGAGTGGAGAGCGGCTGGCCGGTGAAAGCCGCCCAAGCGGCCCAAGACAACAATCTGCCGGGAAGGTTTGGCCTCTGTATTTTGGGATGTGCATGGAATACTCTTCATCGACTACCTTGATAGCGGAAAACATATAAATAGCGAATATTACATGGGATTATTGGAGCGATTAAAGTACGAAATCGCGAAAAAACGACCTCGAATGAAGAAAAAAAAGTAATGTTTCACCAGGACAATGCGCCGTGTCACAGGTCCATGGTAACGATGGCCAAACTAAACGAATTGGGCTTCGAATAACCTCCTCATCCACCGTATTCTCCAGATCTGGCCCCCAGTGATTGCTGGCTGTTTGCAGACTTTAAAAAAAATGCTCTAGGGCAAGAAATTTGACTCAAATGGTGAAGTTAAAAAACACAAATAACAAATCATGTAAATGTGCATTAAAAAAATATTATACTATGTAAATGTTAATACGATCTAGCGAGTGACTCACGTTACCGCAGATAAACCGTCCTGGTTTTTGTCGGTAATTACCTATGTAACCAAATTGTGTACTATTTGTATTAATGTAAAGCATGAATAAAGAATTGTAAAAAAAAGTAATCGCAGCAACGGACGCTTATTTTGAAGCCAAAGACAAATCTTTCTACACTCATGGAATAGAAAAGTTTGAAAAGCGTTGGAGAGACTGTAATTGCATTTAAAGGAGACTATGTTGATGAATAAAAAATAATTTTATGAAAAAATCTTTTTTTAATATATATTTAGTCTCAGGACATAATGAACCAAGTGTTTATTTGAGCGTTATTGATCGCAATCAAATATTACGAAAATTTCTTATTTTTCGTTACACAGCCCGGATTTGTGATCATCAACCCGCACTTGGCGGTCCTGCACGAAATTGTGAAAATTTACGTATTTTTAAGTCACTTGTACTGTGCGCTGAATTAGTTAAGAGCATTAAAAGAACTTAAGTAAGTTAGCCTGATCATTGCACAAGGTCGCGCTATCGCTAAAACTGACATAAGTCTCATAATGAACTTCAAAGCAAAATCGATCATATTGAAATTTAAAATTAGAACAATTCTGCTTTGAAGTTTCAGACCTAGTAATTTAATTAGAGCAATGTTTTTATTCTGCGAAATGTGCAAAACCATCACGCGCTTGTGTTAAAAATTAAAATTTACTTTTTTAAAGAAGTGCCCTGCGGAATGTCAATACAAATATTTACATGTAAGAATTATTGTTTCATGCGTAAAATTAAGAAAGTCGTCAAAAAAAATGTTTTTAGGTGTCATTAGATTTATGTATTGTTTGTTATTGTTTGAAGAATTTGTTTTAAATTTCAACAAGGCCACGACCTTGTGCAATGATCAGGCTAACTTACGTAAGTTCTTTTAATGTATTTAACTAATTCAGCGCATAGTACAAGTAACTTAAAAATACGTAAATTTTCACAGTTACGTGCAGGATCCCCTTAATTTTCAAAGATTGTAGGCGGTTGTGGCGTCGTAACTTAGTTCCCGGGTTGAATTTTCGGTCTGGTCAATTTAGAAATAACAGTTTTCTATAAATAACTAGTACGTTTCTATAAATAACTATGTTTATCCTATACTTAATCATTAAAAACAAGTTTAAAAAAACTTAACTTAAACTAGATCTGTGTGAGTGTGGAAAAGTTATTAAAGGACCAACAACTAAGAAGGATTTATATAAAATCCTTTGGCATCTTTGGAGATGGCTTGCCGCTAGTATAAAACGAACTGTTCGGAAGTAATTACTGAGACTATTAAACTATTGCTATCAATTTCCGGGCAGTATCGGAGAGTTAGTTCAAACAGCCGGACAGTGGTAGCTTAAGTTTCAATTGAACCTTTCCACTTGGCTTATAATGGGAAATCGCTTTGGTTCTTCGAAAACTGGTTATACCATTTTAAATGGTGCATACTATTCCTAGTAAGTAAATGATCTGTTGTTACTTGAAAATAAAGTTTTTTAATGTATTTTGTTTTTAATTGTACTTCTGGTTAGTTGCGAATCTGGTAATCTGGTGAGTTTCGAATCTGGTGAACTGAGAATCTGGTAAACTGCTCCTGAGCGAATGAAATACCTACTAAGTATTTTATTTGCAAGAAATAGTTATGCCAAAATATAGAGAACTTATGTATATGTAGGTACCACTGGTTGTATTATACACAGTAAAACTAGCTCAGCTACAGCAATTGGCATATACTTTTTATGCAGCATAAAAACTTTTATCAAAAAAATAAAGTAACAATTTGGCATGTTTTGCTTGTAGATTCTCTAACGCTCTATTGTAAGCTCTGTCGCAACACTAAAATGCCATTAACATTGTTGTTAAGGCGCTAGACTTTAGATAAGTTCTCCCACCAACAAACAAGTACTTACACTACGATTACCCACCGCTGGGCATCGAACCCGGGTCCTCTGGGTCTAAGACCGGTGATTTAGCCACTAGATCATAGAGGTGGTTAAACGTCATACTTCCCACAAAAGCGGTTAAAACTTCTACCCACACCGTTCCTATCAAAAGTGAGCGTTACGTTCCATAAAACATGATTGAGCGAACGAAGCGATGGCTGATTCACATGTCATACTCGTGAACGGGTGCCGCCTGTGGAGGCTAGTCTGCTCATGCAATCTTTTTTCTAGATATCTTTTGTATGTGTTGTGTTGTCTTGTAATCGTATTAAATGTTTATTTATGTTGTAATGGAAAATGTCCTTTTATGATAGGAAGGGCATTTTCCAATTTGTATTGACGCTGTAAAAGAAAGGGAGAAAAGAAATGCCCTTGCTGAGTTTCTAGCGGGTTCTTCTCAGTATAAGGCTCCCTCCCGCCCCATAGTTAGGACTTACGAACCGATGGCATAGCGACATTCATAAGTGCTCAATTATTGTAGCCTAAATTGAATACTTAAATGATTTAGAATTTTGACTTTTTTGAATTTTGATCCCGGTGACGTTAGCGTAGAGTCGAATTTAGAGAATGCGGATTTGATAACTCGCTGCTGCGTATCAAGCATGTCGTCATCAAATCAAGGATCTTATTATTTTTTTGTGAAGCTGTAGGTAGGTACGGAGGCATACAGTCTTTATCTTCACGTCTCCAGAGGAATATAAAAAACTTTTCTCGTTCCAGCACATTATTCTCCCTCTCATTTATCTTAATTCCGACCTTAAGGCCGGTTCACGCTTGGCGTCTTGAGATCATTAATTTAGACCATTTCGACAGACACTCTTATGAAGGAGGTGCGGTCAACCACTTATCCTCCTCTATCCCACCTCTAAGAGACTTCAAAATACCACCGACAAATATGGGTCTAAATACTTCTCTTCAAGTACTTAGACTTAATTAATGGAGCGCTTTTAAATCGTCCAAAATATATTTTTTGCTTCTAGTCCAGCTATTAGTATATGTTGACATACATACAATCACAACTATTATCACAGAATAAGTAATAGTACAAGGTACAGAAGGTGCACTCTCTAACTAAAGTTAAGTTTAGGTATAAAAAATTACCTACTCTTACGACTTTTACGCGAAATTGAAACTTATCGTGTGACCCGAGCGTTCATATTCCGTCAGGCAACGCTGACTATTATCCCCGAAGGGTTAGCCAGAGACTGAGAGAGAGATTAGAGAGAGGCAATGAGAACCGCAAAATCAGTCCTCTGCATAGTCGACTTTTCACCAAATTGCGACTGCACGTGTGCTCAGCGTGACAGGTGGTGAGCCCATCGTCGCTCTTTGCTTTTGTTGTGCAATCTTCTCACCCAAGGGAAGAGAAGGGGTACCTACCTAGTATTCTGTCACCTCATTATTCTGTACCTAGTATTAGCTACGCGACACGGTTAAATATTATGTTGATCACCCGAAAATACCAGGATACTTAGTGTGCATAATTAAAACAAGTACGTTCTGTGTAAACAAAGAAACAGGCATAAGATACCCTCGGTATACCAAAATATACCAAGATAAAACTAATCCTACTACCTACATACATTACAGTAAGTACCAATAAAGTTTAGCCAAGCATTTTGTATTTGAAATACTTGAAAGTTGAAAGTGTTTTACGGAGTACACACTTCAAAGTTTCCAGACAGCGAGCTACATGGAATTTGTCATATCTCTAAGTTATTATGCCATTGTAGGACAGCCGGCTCAACTTCTAAAGCATAACGTAAATAAAGCTCACTGTACCATGATCATTTGAAGGAAACGAAGTACAGTCGCCGACAGAACATTTTATATATTTAGTAATATTTTTCATTTTACCAGTCCACTACATCTCACTACTGAAAACTGACAAATACTAATCGATAAAGATCTTTCCGAAATGTAAAGTTCAAAATTTATTGACGAAATTTAAATTTATATAATGTTATGAATACTTATTTTTTTACTTTTAACGCAAATTTTGTTAAAAAAAATAACAAAATGGAAAAATGTTAAAAAAAATTCCACGAGCAGGATTCGAGCTCCTGAACTGGATTGTCAGAAGGGTGCGTATTGCATTTTCCTAATTTGAAATATAAATAATTAAAAATGTTGTAGAAGCTTATCCTGCTGTCCTCTGTACAATCAAAGTCAATCACATTCCCGCAATAGTCTTACAAAAAAATATACAACTAGAAGTTGTTATGGAATTTTATTAGCCTAAAAGACTCCGAAAATAAAATTCCGTAACCAAATTAAAAGTGAATCTTTGCAATAACAAAGAGTAATCATAAAAGTACAGTTGCGCACAGACTTCATTAGCGGCGGATCGCTGCGCCCGCGGAGACTGTCAATAAACCGTAATTGGCTCCGCGAGACAGCTGTGGCTGATTAAAATGCCTGGTTTTGTCATTGGAAACAGCCCAGATGGGTTTTTCTATGAAACATTGAAAAGTTATAGGAGTTTCTTTTTAAAAGAAAATGGGGCAATTTCATTAACGTTTTTTATGACACTGAGGCGGCTAACGACGATACGAGCCTATTCACTACGGGTTACTTGCGTAGGCAATCCGGAAGCTTCAGTTCTTATAATTTAAATACCCTGTAATTTAATAGGATCTATAACTTCTTGTAACTTTTAATTTAGTCAAAGTCAACAACTTGCTGGATTTGCACTTTTGAATCGTGCGACGTCGATGCTGCTGCAGCGATGTGATACATTCAATTGTCTGTATATAAATTGTCAATTGATTGTCTTTTTCATGTTTCAATTTACCTAGAATTGGTCGAAGAGCTTTTATTGTAATGAATATAATCCGGCCACGAGCGAACGCCGGGGATTGGTCGCGGCGAATTTGCCGCTTGCGAATTTATATCTCTCCTGTACCTTTATGACGATATTATTAGCCCAGTCGCCGGTTCACCAGTGTAAGGTTTAACATCCTTATACCGTCATTTGAAGGTAAGGTCCAATTAGGATTGCAGGACAAAAGATAATTTGAATAATGATGACAAACCACTTTCTTGCTTGATTGTACATTAATTCTTTGTGCAAGTAGTAGAATTTCACAACTTATTTTTGAAACGTGTGTATTTCATAATTTGAATAATTTGAACTCTTTATGATGAGAAGAATGTTAAGTGAATAAATGAAGCAAAAAAGTGTCTTCAAATCGTTGCTAATAGAAAGTTAGTTGCTAATAATCACTTCCCTTCCCCTTCCCCTTCATCTTTAACAATACTATGTTAGCAGACAATGGTAGCTGTAGTTAACCAAGTGGACTTAGAAAAAGGCATACCAATCAACAAGTCGGCCATTAAACAGAATTTATGATGTGGTCTTGGCCACCCATTTTTTTATGAAATAAGGAGGCAAACGAGCAAGCGGGTCACCTGATGGAGAGTAATCACCGCCGCCCATGGACACCCGCAAAACCAGAGGAATCGCAGACGCATTGCCGGCCTTTAAGAAAACCCCCTGGAAAACAGGGGGTTTTCTTATTTCAAAATGTATGTATGTTTGAGTGTACGTATGTCAATTTATTACTTAACTATCTATCCATAACAACCAGCACAGATAACATACACATAGACGTAATAGGCGACGAAACCGCAATGGGAAATAACATCTGCTAAGAGAAAATGCTCAGAGAACTTCACGTCTGTCCTAGAGAGGAGCTTTCGCAAGTTTTTCTACGATGAAAAACTTTGTGCAGGCTCGTTGTACTTGTACACATATCGTAAAATGTTATCGCTATTTAGATACCTATTTGTAATATCATAATAACATATCATTTAAAAGACAGAAAGAATTAGACATTTGTAGCTTATAAATAAAATAAAATAGAGCAGCTCTGTGTCTATAGCTATAAAAACAGTTTGATGTTTCTTGTCCAAGTTAGATCGCTATTAACATCAAAGAAAAAATAATAAAAGCATTGAACGTTAATTAACCACAAAAATACATTTATAAAAAAATTACAAACAGATTAATACAAAAAAGCAATAAAAATTAGCAGAATTCCCGCAAAGTAACGCCTGATTCCATTCATTTTAAAACTCGAATACAAAAGAAAGAAGTGTGTCAGGCGCATGGATTTAATACAAAGTCCATGGTTAGGCTCCGCCCCAATTTTAATACAGCGACTTTAGCTGTTGCATCGCTGGAACTAAGGATCAAGACGAAGAGGAAGAAGAACAAGGAAAAAAAGAAGAAGACAAAAAGATAAAAACAAAACAAATCGCGCAAGCAGACCGTCGTCGCTCAGAGACCTTATATCGCATTGCCACTACTAAGTCACTGCCATAGCAAGCAATAATAGGCCCTCGGGGCATGAATATACGTCACTACCGCACGACACTGCCTCGCTTCGGCTCCGATGACGATAAAGGTCAGTTCACACCACGAAAGCGACGCGACGCGTCGCTGCGCACTAATTTTGCGGTGTTTTTTTATGTGAGAAGCAGGCAAACGACCCAGTGCGGTTCACCTGATGGGAAGTAATCACCGCTGCCCATGGACACCCAAAATCAGAGAAGTCACTGATGCGTTGCCGACCTTGAGTAAGAAGTAAGAGCTTTGAAGAAGGCATGGGAGCTTTAAAGACTCCGGCACTTTCACTCACCGGTCGAAATATAACAGCATCGAGTGCCATTGTTTCACGCCGATATTCTCCAATCTCGCAATACAGGATAGAACTTATCTCCTACACGATAAGGTGCACATTTCGTCGAGAGATATCCGAAAACGCCTCGAGGCGTTACGCTGCGCAGCCCGAGCCAGTCGGTCTCAGCAAGTGGCGAGATGCGACGTCTCGGTGTGAGCTGAGCCTTCTTGAATTCGCAGGGTTGTCAGCAGAAAGTTTCCGTTGCGTTTGCCATTGCAAACTCCGCGTTCGAACTATCGAAACTTGCGTTCAAAGTGGAAGCTTGTTTATTTGTTGTTGTATTCTGTATTAGCTGAGGGTTTGCAATGATCTCGTAGTTAAATAACGAATCTGTAAGAAATAAGTCGACTAAAGTTTAAATAATTTTATGGTACCGACTTAAGAAGTTGTAAGTTTTTCAGCATAAAGTTTCCTTTGCGTTTGCTTTAGCAATTTCTGCTTTTGAACTATAGAAACATTCGTTTAAAGTGGGAGCTTATTTATTTCTTGTGTTCTGTATCATTAGAGGGATTGGTCATGATATCTTAGCTTTATAAAAAAATAAAGCTGTAAGTGATGAAAAATCGTAACGGTGAAGATTAATTTCTTAATATCATCTATAATGTCTAGAAGCAACTAACTGGAACACTGTGCTTTCATACATATGGGTTATAATATAGGATAGTGTATATATTATCCTCAATCTAACTAATAATGTAATTGCGAAAGTTAGTATGTTTATGTGTTAAGCTTAAACCACAGTTAAATGGATTTCTATGAATTTTGGCATAGAGATAGATGGGGCCCTGAAAGGGGTTATTTGGCATAGGACATTGGCGAACTCCCATACAAACTTTTGTCAACTCTTTTCTTAAGCGTCTATAAATGAATAAAATATGTTGGTATAGAGTTTGTAATCCTGAACCACATGGCCTTGGTTTTACTTCTCTAGTAAGTCTACAATTAAAAATATTCCAATTCAATGTTTTGGAGGTTATGTATAACATAATAGGCTAGCTGACAAAATTTCAAAATCATGTTAAAACGATACCCGTTTACCTATTTTATCCTAAAAATACATTCTTATTAAAAAAATCGATCATTTACAATATTTTGCGTTTTTATATTCCGATTTAAATTTACCGCAAAAACGCTGAACGTCATGTTGAGTAAATGACGTCACGCCGTGCCAACCATCATCATGTTCTATAGAAATGTCATAACAATAAAATGACATTTGGCACGGCGTGACGTCACTTCTCTCACTCGGCTTTTGATTTTCGTTTAATGTCAATGACTGAATGCGTATTATTGTCGTTTTTTTTATTTTAAAATACTAATAATCCTATATTTTTATAATGAATGTTTTAGATATTTTGTTTCTATAAATCATAATTGATCATCAGAAACGCCAATCCACCCGATTTATTCTTAATGGACACAAGCCTATTGGATAAAACCAGTACTTACCTACCTAGTCGTGTTATCCTTTCAAGGATTGGCCAGCACAAGCAACAGACCGCGAAAAGTGGAGAGAGGGGAGGGTGGGCCTTTCCCAGAAGTGGGAAAATATAGGCTTATAATAATAACAATGTGATTTCAACTAACTAATGACTAGGCAGTATGGTCTCTGACCTTAGCCTGTTCCTTCAAGGAACAAATTATAAAAAAAAACGTTTTGCTAAATTAAAAATAAAAACGTGGACTTCTTGGAGGGAAAGTTGTGGTGAAACCACTTACCTTTTCCACTTCCCAGGTACCTTTTTATTTCATGTAATCATCTCATATTTTAACATTTGTCTTAGTTATATATTTGCCTTTATTTTTCCTCGCTTCTGCAACGATACATAATGATTTAGTAACCACACACTACACTACACACATCGCAATTCCTTTATCTAAACACATTTACTTACGTGATCTAAATCACGAAACTTCGGACACTATTTTTCGACACTTTTACGTATCCCACAAGTTTCGGATCACTTCGATAATCTTATTATGCGTTTTTCTTTGTAATATTTACATTTATCTCACCTTAATTGTTTTCTATTTACTAAATATTGGGTTTTGGTTACGTTTTGACGTATCTGACAACTTATTTTTGCTTCGTTGCTATGCAACTTATCAACATAATTCAATAAAACTTTTTAGTTTCTTATTTTTTACATTTGGCCATCTAGATTTCAGCGTTTTAAAAATATTATTTAAAAAAAAAAAAAAATATTATTATTTTATGCAGAACTCAGAAACCGAGGTTTCATTATAAAGTTCAGCCGACGAATAATCATTACATCTCTAGCTTTGGATTCAAAAGGATTAGTCTACTGAGACGATCACCAGCTTCCGAATAGGAAGGTCAAGACTCCTTACTTTCCTCTTCCAAACCGGAAGGACTAGTCAAGACTACAGTCTCCAGTCATCGCGTGTGCCTACACCTGCCTGTGCCTGTCTCGCCTGTCAGCCTGTACCTTCGCCTGCCTGCGCCTGGTGGCGCCTGCCTGCCTGCACCTTCGCCAGCCTGCGCCTGCTGGCGCCTGCTGCCTGCGCCTGCCTGCGCCTACCAACGCCTGCCTGTGCCTACCGGCGCCTGCCTGTCGGCGCCTGCCTGTCGGCGCCTGCCTGTCACCATCACCTCCATACTCATCACCCTCACTCACTTTTTTTAAATTTTGTTTGTAATTTTATTTTGTCTTATAAATATTTGTTAATATCTTATCATCTTTTCTTTTTTAAATGTCGCTTCACGACAAAGTGAACCGTCATGTCTGCAGCAGTTTTGTTTTACTTTCTATAATTTGTGTTTTGTCGAATATTAATGTGAAATAATGGTGAATTATTTACTGTTAAGTGTTCGTGAATGTGCATGAGTGTTGGAAAATAAAACAAAACAGTGCAACATCACTTTTCAAATTCTCTCAAGAAGTCTGTGAGAGATCTTAATAAAGTCCCACAGCTTTATTGAGTCTCAAGGGATTTGGGGGAATATCATTTACCATTAAACATTAATTAGCGCTCATAATCATCTATTTTATTCAGACTTTATGCAAAGAAAATATTGACTTTAATATTATACTGGCTAAATGTGCTGAACGCACTGTTACATCCCTTCTATGTAGGTAATGTTGCTGACAGACACCCTTTGTTTCTGTATCAGCATTCTCAGGCTTGAGCTAGGCGCGCCCGCATCTCGAGCGCGCCAGTCTCCTTCCAATATCCGAGCGTGACGGCTGCCGATTCTAACTCTCTAATTAATCGTGTTTAATTAATTCCTTTTTTTTAAAACCCTAAACGGGAGGCTCGATCTAACATTTGGTGGCAGCGTAAAGGGATCCAAAAAATAGGATCCTCGGTCCGTCTCAATTCCAAAATCATATCAAAGTGAAAATTCCACTAACTCTTAAATCCGAAAGTGAAATCGTTTCAAAGTGAAAGTGAAAATTCCACTAACTTCGAAAACCGAAAGTGAAAGTAAAACTCTAATTTCCAAAGTCGTTTCAAAGTGAAAGTGAAAATTTCCTGAAAACTTACTCTCTGTGTCCTGCAAATAATAGTGCATACGTTTACTATTTCCTCTGTATCTACAAACTCATCAGCATCACCGTGTCCTGTGTAGTGTACCTGATACACTCTACCACGTCTACGTGCTACTACTCATCTCTATATCCCGAGAACCTGTATTGAACCCTGCAAAAGAAATACTATATCTACAACATCTTACAAGTAACGTGGTATTAACTACTTCGAACATCCGCAATTTCGTAGCTCGCAAGTTCGCCGGCAACAAGCTACGTACAACATTGTTGCAGTTATAAGAAACTCATTGTGCGTTACCGTAATGAATATTATCGCCGCTATTGTGTTCCACGTACTGTAAGTTAACTAATGATCTTATACTTTGCATTTAGTGTATGAATTCCGGTGTTAGTTTCAAGTCAACTAATCAGGCATTGTGTATTGAATAATTATCGAAGCATTGTATTAATCATTGTTACTTTTATATTAGTTTAGACTCTGTGTTCAATTTCGTTTCTTTGTTCTATTTTATACATCGTCTTCATCTAAAATGGCGACATCGTTGCAACTCCCCGTTGGGGTAGATTTACCTACCGATACGGAAGATGAAAGGGCCACTAGCCCCGTAGAAAGGTCAAAAGGAAAAGGGAAAAAGACTTCCGTTCCTCAAATTTCAGAGCCTGTCGAATTAAATGTCCTTTTAAAATTCATTAAACCCTATGATGGTAATAGGGAGACATTAAACTCATTTATCATAAACTGTAATAATGCTTACGATTTAGCGAACAGCTTTCAGAAAAATCTAATTTTCAGATATATCTTATGCCAGCTTCAAGGTAAAGCGGAAGTTGCCTGCTCAATTAAAGAGTTTGTTAACTGGGAACAATTAAAAGAGTTTCTAAAAACCCAATTTAGCGAAAGAAAACACTATTCACATCTTTTAATGGAACTACAAGAGAGCAAACAACTTCCGAGCGAAAATGTAAATCAATTTTCTTTAAGGGTAGAGACCGTGCTTTCCCAATTACTCACAGAGATCTCCTTGAGCAACACCAAGGTAAAGGAATTACCAGGTCGCATCGCAGCAATGGAAGAATTGGCTCTACACCACTTTCTCATGGGCCTGTTCCCGCGCATTTCCGACATAGTTCGGTGTAAGTCACCTAAAAATCTAAACGAGGCTATTAATTATTCTATTTCAGAAGAACGCATACAATTAAATCGTATTAAACGGAACACTTCTATCGAAAATAAGACTTACACTAGAAATCAAAGAATACCAAATCCACTAATGACTCGTAATCCAATGCCACAAAGGGCTTTTACAGGTGCTCAAAATCAACCCTTTAACGCGAATAATACGATGATATGCCGATATTGCAAGGCTCCCGGTCACAGCATTGACCAATGTAGAAAACGCGAATACAATAACAGGTTGAGGAATCAACATAATCAACAACCATCATCCTCTAATCCAAATCGTTTCGGAAGAATTAATTTCGCTCATGACGAAGAAATAGGTCGCGACGAAGTAGACTATGATACTAATATTCCTGAAACCTCTTTAAACTAACACACGTCTCGTCCAGGTGTCGCACGAGATGTTTTTCAACCTCAGACACCCATAAATCCGCTGTATCCACTGTATCCACTGAATCAAATAAAAAACCCACTGTATCTAATACGAAATCCGCTGTATCCACTGAATCAAATAAAAAACCCACTGTATCTAATACGAAATCCGCTGTATCCACTGAATCAAATAAAAAACCCACTGTATCTAATACGAAATCCGCTGTATCCACTGAATCAAATAAAAAACCCACTGTATCTAATACGAAATCCGCTGTATCCACTGAATCAAATAAAAAACCCACTGTATCTAATACGAAATCCGCCGTATCCTCTGAATCAAATAAAAAACCCACTGTATCCAATACGAAATCCGCCGTATCCACCGTATCCACTGCATCATTAAAAAGCACCGTATCCAACACCGTATCCAACACCGTATCCAACACCGTATCCAACACCGCATCCGCTGTACCCACTGCATCCAACACTGAGCCCAATAAGAAAATTACCAGATCTAAACCTGTGTCCATTGAATCAAGTAATAAATCCTTCAAATCCAAATTCACTGAATCCCAATGTTCTACCTCCAATATAGACAACAAGGTCTACGAAATATCCTTTGATCCTGCAACAAAATCTCTCCCTCACATTATTGTTGATACTGCAACCTCCGACTTACCGTTATCATTTCTAATTGATACCGGATCTTCAATTAGCCTCATTAAAAAATCTGTAGTCAAATCGAAAACTCCTCTAAATAATAAAATTCTAAAATTAAAAGGACTTACGAATTCCGATGAGACTATCCCAACCTTAGGTTCTTTTAATGTAACACTGTTTCCTAATAATAACAAATCTAAACATCACATGAGTCATGAATTCCATGTAGTCGGAGATGTAGATTTACCCTACGACGGCATCATAGGAAATGATTTTCTTAACGAATCACAAGGAAGTATCGACTTCACGTTTGAAATTCTAAAACTTGGGAAATTCTATTTTAAATTACACTTTTCAGACCCTTTCTATGTCATCCCGGCACGTACGGAAAAAGTCATTGAATGCTCCGTTTCAAACCCTCAACTTCAAGAAGGGCTTATTCTCGACGAAAACCTCTCTGAAACCCTTCTTATTGCTAATTGCCTGGTACGTGTAAAAAGTAATAACAAAGTCAATTTAACTGTAGCTAACGTGTCCGAATCTCCAATTTCTTTAAAAACAAATCTCAATTTAAAACTCCATCCTTTCGTAACTACTATGGCCTCTGACGTCTCCAATAAACTAACTCCTATTAACTATTCCAAGTATCAATCCGAAAAGAACTCTGTTGACAGAACTCAACAAGTTCTTAATCTATTACGAATAGATCATCTCAACAATGAGGAGGCTGACGCTCTCTTACAGATCTGTTCAGATTACTCCGATATCTTCCATCTTCCTCATGAAAAACTCACATTTACCAACGCTATAAGACATGACATCAAAACAACATCCGCTGACCCTATCCATACTAAATCTTACAGATTTCCTGAGATCCACAAAAAGGAAGTGGACAAACAAATAAACAAAATGCTTGAACAGGAAATCATAGAACCCTCTATGTCTCCCTGGTCCTCTCCTATCTGGATTGTGCCCAAAAAGCTAGATGCCTCTAACGAACAAAAATGGCGTGTAGTCATTGACTACAGAAAACTCAATGATGTCACCATCGGAGACACTTACCCTATTCCACAAATAACAGAAATATTAGATCAACTCGGTAACAGCAAATACTTTTCAACACTTGACCTGGCCTCAGGTTTTCATCAAATACCTATAAACGACGCCGAAAAAACGGCCTTTAATGTACCACAAGGTCACTTCCAATTCACCCGTATGCCGTTTGGACTAAAGAATGCCCCTTCTACGTTCCAACGGCTGATGAATACAGCCTTATCTGGCCTACAGGGCATTCGCTGTTACGTATATCTCGACGATATAGTAATCTACGCTTTTGACCTATCTTCCCAAATCCAAAACCTTACCGCTGTATTCCAAAGATTAAGAGAATTTAACCTTAAACTTCAACCGGACAAATGTGAGTTCCTTAGACGCGAAGTCGGGTACCTAGGTCACATAATCTCATCAGACGGAGTCAAACCTAACCCCGACAAAATCAAATCTGTTGTCGAATTCCCTGTACCCAGGTCTCCAAAGGACATAAAATCATTCTTGGGTCTTGTTTCATATTATCGCCGTTTCATCTCAGACTTCTCAAAGAGTGCTAAACCTTTGACATCACTTCTTAAAAAAGACGTTCCCTTCATTTGGGAAAATCAACAACAGGTAGCTTTTGATCACCTAAAACGAAAACTTACTACTGCTCCGATTCTTTGCTATCCCGACTTTACCAAACCTTTCATACTTACATGCGATGCTTCCAATCATGCAGTTGGTGCTGTCCTCTCTCAAGGTGCTGTTGGCAAAGATCATCCTATAGCATACTCTTCACGTACTTTAAATAAAAGTGAATCCAACTACAGCACTACTGAAAAGGAACTCTTAGCTATTATATTCGGTTGTAAAACCTTCCGACCCTACTTATACGGGCGGAAATTCCAGATAATTACTGATCACAGACCACTTAAGTGGCTATTTAATCACAAAGACCCTAGTAGTAAGATGCAACGCTGGCGACTCAAACTCGAAGAGTTTGAGTATGAAATCATTTATCGCAAAGGCAAACTAAACTCAGCAGCTGACGCTCTTTCTCGCTATCCTGTAAACCCAATCATACCAGAAATATCTGAAAACAATCCTTCGCAACGTCCTGAAACGAATGAAAACAATGCATCGGACGCATTTAGTCCCCTGACTCTAGATGACTTAGGTGTCAACTTTCCTACCACTCCTAACTACGATAGTAGTAGTCTACCCTGTATAGACTTGCTGGACGATGACCTCGACTTCCCACTTACTTATAGCCCAACAGAACCAATCAAGCCTAAGACAATGAATTTACCAAATCTTGACGAACCTATACCGTCTACGAGTCATGGAACTCCTTCACTGCATCCTGGAATCTTACCTGAACAATCTCCTTCACTGCATCCTGACACCTTACCTGTACAATCTCCTTCACTGCATCCTGAAATCTTACCTGAACAACCTCCTTCACTGCATCCTGATACCTTACCTGAACAGGATTCATCATTAAACCCTTCAATGACTGATCCTGAAATTCAAAACGTAATAAATCCTCCTATTTTAGAATCTGAATCGAATACGCAGCCTTCGTCACGCGTTTCTACTTCCGATAACTATTCAAAATTTCTGAAAGAAATAATTGATAAAAATATAAATTTCAATACCAAAATAATAGAACATAATCAATCTGTTATGAAAAACCATTGCAAAATCACTTTAATACCTACCTCCCTTGATCTAGATGAATCTATTCCATATATTTCAGAAATTCTAGAAGAAATTACAAATTCTGATGAGATATTAAAAAAGGAAAAAGAATTATATTCCTTTGAGAAACTTAACATTAATAATAAAAATATATATCTCATTTTTACTAAAGTACACTACTTTGACGAGTGTACCTATCCAGAAATATTTCAAACTCTAAATGCAATAAAGACTCATTTGATGGCAAATGAAAAAGATATCCTAGAACTAGCTATTTCAGATTTTAAAAATCCTTTCGAAAAACATTCATTTGCAAAAATCTACAACATGCTCATTTACGTATTTCATGACACAAACATATCAATAAATATATATCATAACAACATCACTTACCCTACTCTTGCCGAAATAAAGAAAATCCTCAGGGAAAATCATGATCTTCCAATCGCAGGCCACTTAGGTTGCAATAGAATGCTGAGTCGAATCAAAGAAAGATTCTATTGGAAGGGAATGAAAAGTGACGTGGAGGAATACATTAAAAAGTGTTCCCTGTGTCAAGAAAATAAAGCCCTTAGGAAAACAAACCGAGCACCTATGCAGATAACCACTACCTCTACTAATCCGTTCCAAAGATTGGCCCTAGATATTGTTGGCCCTCTGCCTGAATCCGGCCCTGCTAAACTCAAGTACATTATGACTCTCCAAGACGACCTCACAAAATTTTCAGCAGCTTATCCCTTACGTAGTGTCTCTTCTGAAGAAACTACAGATTGTCTAGTCCATTTCATATCTCTGTTCGGGATTCCTCATACTATACTTACCGATCAAGGTACAAACTTCACTGCAGATCTATTTAAAAAGACATGTACCTTTTTAAAAATTAAACAATTATGGTCCACCCCGTATCATCCTCAGACGCAAGGAGCTCTCGAGAGAAGTCATGCTACTCTCAAGGAATATCTGAAATCTTATGTAAATGATAATCAGGATGATTGGCCTCGATATGTTTACACAGCTATTTTAGCATATAATTCGGCTATACATTCCACCACAAATTTCACGCCGTACGAATTATTATTTGGACATAAAACATTCATCCCGGATTCAATATATAGCCAAGATCTCACTACATATCCCGATTATGTAAGGATGCTTCAACATCGTCTCAAACTATCTTGGGAAAAAGCAGTCGAAAACATTCAACATTCGAAAGAAAGATCGAAGACCTATTACGATAATAAATCTCGACCAATAAAATATAAAGTAGGCGACTACGTCTACTTAAAAAATCATTTGAGACTCCGTAAAGCACTTTCTCCAATATGGAAAGGGCCATATAAAGTAATTGCTGTTCACGGGAACAATACCCTTACCATTCTCATTAATAGACGCCATGCTAAACACCATATGGACGAGGTAAAATTAGCTGGTGTTTTTCCCAGTTCCCTTTAGTTAATTTTCTTTTTCTTTACTTATTACTAGGATGAAGGGTTTTTATTAAGCAAATTAGTATTAATTACATACTTACATAGAAATTTTATTTTAGAAATATTTTAACCTTAAGAATTACCTTACCATGATATTTTACACCTTTATATTTTATTTTTTTTCTTTTTCCCCTTATTATTATTATTAAATTTAATTTAGAGTTATTTATTTTCAGTGTGCCCGCCTTGGCAGCACCGAACTATGTCGAGAAACTATCATCAAGCCCAGGTGTTTACTTTGATTTTATAGGAAACGCTAAAATTATAAATGGACACCTTAGTGTAGTAATCCCAATAGACATTTCCCACATAAAACCACATATCGAAAACATCAATTCAGTATTAGGAACAATCCGGTATCTTTGTAAACAAACGGATGTCATAAGTAACTCACAATGCGAAAATTTACTCGCACCATTGACTACCAGGAATATAGATATAGCAAAAGAATTTTCTTCCTTAACCCACTTACTGGACAATAGGTTAAAACGGGGAGCATGGATAGGAGGAATAGGAACCGCCTTCAAACAAATATTTGGCACCTTAGATGAAAACGATGCAATTAAGTACGATGATGCTATTAATCATTTACAAGATAATCAAAAAGGGCTAGCTTCATTAATGAATGAACACATATTGGTAACCAAATCTGTAATATCTAAATATAATCAAACTATCTATAAATTAAAATTTAATGAAGATAACCTTAACTGCATTGTCGAAGAGCTCTCTGTAAAATTAAAGAAATTATCTAATATCACTAACGACTTAACGATAATATCTCAAATAAATATAGTAAGGAACAATTTAGAAACTTCTATGCTTACACTATCATTTCAACTTGAGGATATAATTAATGCAATTTTATTTAGTAATGCAAATATTTTACATCCATCAATAATAACACCACAAGAATTATACCGAGAGCTTGCCGACAATTATAAACATCTACCCAATGAATTGGAACTTGCCGTAAGCCTAGATTTAAGTTTAATTCATGTTATTATGAATGTTTCAAAATTAGTTACTTATTTCATGAGTAATAAGATTATGTTTATACTGTTAATTCCTTTAGTAAGTTCAGAAAATTTTTATTTGTATAATAATATCCCATTACCTGTACCCCACAATTTAACTAATTTAGAATTATTTAGTGTTATTATTCCCGACAATAAGTATATTGCTATTACTAAAGATAAGTCCCAATATAGTAATTTTAAATCGCTAGAAATTTGTAAAAACGTTAATTACCAAAATTATATATGTAAAATAATGAATGTATTTCCAACCACCGCTAACCCTAGTTGTGAAAGCGAACTTTTATCTAAGGTTATAACAAGCTTACCCAAACAGTGTAAAACGGAATTTATCCGCGGCAGCATAGATATTTGGAAACCTTTACTGAATAATAAGTGGTTATTTGTCCAATCTACATCCAATAAACTAACAATAGATTGTATAAATTCAGAACTATCAGAAACTATTATATCAGGAACTGGAATTGTAAATATACCTACCAATTGTAAAGCATACTGTAAAAACACTAGACTACTCCCTGATAGAAATGTATTAAATTTGACTGTACCTATAATTAACTTAGATTTTAACCTAATCAACGATTCTTGTTGTACTTTAAATAAATTTAAAGAAGTAATAAATAATGTTCCTAAAATTAAACTAAATAACTTAGAATCAGAGAATTTTCACTTTTCAAGAATGTCAGATTCCGAAAGTACGGAATTAAATAAGATTATTAATGAACCACATATAATCAAATATGGGGCACATTACTCGACGTTTCTTATTTTTCTTATTATTATTCTGATTTGTTTTGTAATATTTAAGCTTTATAATAAATTAAAGAAAACCGGCAGCATTCACGATCAGATTGACAATTTAAAAGTAACTTTTAAAAATGATGACTCAGAGAAGGTAACAATAGAATCAATTGAACAGGAAAACCCAGAACTTATAAAAAATCCTTGCCCTAAAATACGCCGACAAACTTAAATTCTTCTTTTATTCCCTATTTAAATAAATCCATAAACTTCGAGTAAAACCCGAAGTTTAGTCTCAATGGGGGGAGGTGTTACATCCCTTCTATGTAGGTAATGTTGCTGACAGACACCCTTTGTTTCTGTATCAGCATTCTCAGGCTTGAGCTAGGCGCGCCCGCATCTCGAGCGCGCCAGTCTCCTTCCAATATCCGAGCGTGACGGCTGCCGATTCTAACTCTCTAATTAATCGTGTTTAATTAATTCCTTTTTTTTAAAACCCTAAACGGGAGGCTCGATCTAACAGCACGAAGCCATTTATTAAGAGAAAAAAAAACAGAACAGCACTAAGGGCGCTTTCAATTTAGCAGGACGTTGGGGCACCGGGATAGATCATGTTATATTTGCTGTCCCTTAATTCACTTATAGAGTCTACACTATTGAGACACACGCACGGCTGCTGTCCGTTTGTCGTACGTAGGCCAGAATACCCTGGTCGTTGCTAATAAATAGTCAGTTTCAAGTGTAACTAGAACCATGTTGGTCCTGCTCTAAACGCTTAAATTGAAAGCAGCCCTAGTAATTTACGTGTCTTTTAAATTTGTTTTTATTTCGAGACTTATACTGGTTTTTTCTATGGTTTCAAAAATCTTACGAATTTATTTCACCTGTAGTTGTACAGTGAAATTTAAAGACGCTAAAGAATTCTTTCAGCAATGATTTTGCCATTGTCCTTCTCTCCCAAAAACATGAACACAAACAAAACTTTGTACTTTGTACTTTCATCTTTCCAAGTTGTGAAAGTGAATAGTCAAACTAAACCCCTAAACGATACCTATATGAATTACAGCTCTCTAGGAATATTTGCATTTTTCTCACCTCCGATAGTCAAACATAGCTGATAATTGTTTTAGTAGTAAGTGACAGCCCTAGAAAACAATGACGCGTTTCGTAGTTTAGCTGCCTCTGCAAACGGATACCGCGGTAAGTTTGGTTGTAGCGTTGTTCTCCGGTAATTTGCACGTTTATATAAAGCTAACATCCATTCGCGGCTTCGCCCGCGTATATTGGTTTGATATGAATTCTCAAGTCCTGATTGACGTAAAAAAAGTACGAATAAAACAAAAAACGTATTTCGGTATTATTTTAAAATCTTTCTTAAATGTACATACCTACTTTTTTATTTATTTATTTATATATTTAAGGACAACCAACAAAACAAACACCATGTATATTTATAAAACAACAGATATTGGGTTACATTCTAAGGCGCTGTCATAATTAGCGGTTGGCACGGCACGCAAAGACTAAAATAAGGTAAGTAATTGGAAAGCAAACTATGCACACACTATCATTCACTTAAAGAAACTACTTAAGAACTACAAGATTTAATAAAGAAACCACAAGCCGATTTTGTATCAATCACCTTGTGGTTTTGGCCCATCCAGGCAGGCATTTCAGAGGTCTATTAAAAAAAATAAAGAGGAAAGATTGTTCATAAACTGTTAATTTATATCGTTTTTCTGACTTAAAAGGCCGATGTAAAATTCGTTACAGTATCAGTTATCAAAGAACTTCATTCTTTATGCGTTTACATTACTTATTTCATAACTGGACTGTACTTAGTTATAATGGGAAAGGCCCACGGAGGCCTTAAAAAGCTTTTTTTCTCATTTACAGCTTAACAATCCTGCCAAAAAAAACAATTACGTATACGAGTACGCAGTACGCACTTAGCTTTCAAAATGAGCTTATACGGACTGAAAAAACCCTGGTCTGAAACTGCTTTAAGTTCAATTGACAAGAGTTAATATTTCAAGTGTGGAACTTATCTCCTAGTCCAGTGGTTCTTAACCGGTGTTCCACGGACCACTGGTGGTCCCTGGAAGCATCCCAAGTGGTCCGCGGCACCATTCTAATAAATAGGAAGAGGACTCAAAAGGATTCAAAAGGACTCAGAACCAAGGATTCAGAAGTTAGTAAAGAGTTATAAAAATCTCATTAAAATCTGGAATTAAATGTGAATTATTATAATATATATATATATATATATAAATCATAAAAAAATTTGGCCTTTAAATTATTGTATCCATGTTTTTTTTTATAGATAGATAGATAGAACTCTATCCGTCTTATTACAAAAACGTACGATAGTCTGAGCTTAAACCAAGACTAGATGGTCTCGACTTAGTACGGTACTAACAGTTAGTACCGGACTAAAATCTCACCTTATTACAAAACGAAAACCATCCGTGGACCAGTTAGTACCGCACTTAGTCTTAGGTTTGAATGATATCCACAGAGAATATACAAAAAATGACAATTTTTCATTTGTTCACACAAACATCATTCACTCCACCGTTTCGTTTTACTGGATGTTAATAATTTCTGTAGAGTTTTTTTACATAAATAATTATTAAACAAGATAAAAATATCTCTTAAATAATCATAATATATTTTGTATTGTATTTTCATCCGTTAAAAATGCAAGACTTAAACTTTCATCATGACTTTTTTCAAATTAAGTTTTTCATTAAGAATTTTAGCGTGAAACGGATTGCAGGTAAGTAAACAAACAATCTATGAAGTACTTAACTACTTATCCTAGTCATATTAACATCATAGGCCATTGGCCTCATAAATCTATAAAAGATAATTATAACAGCGTCCAACTGTGAGGTTTGGCATTTTCTTATGTGGCTTGTAATGTTTTCTATACTTGTAAGGCCATGGGAGCGACAGTAACGGCCGCATTGCATACTTGGCTGGCAGACGAATGAGTACCTGGTGACGTTGGAGGAAGTGCAGCGCGTTGGTAATAATAATGTTTAGTTATTGAGCTAACTGGTAAAAGCCGATCAGATGGGGAAGTCGAGTTAACGTGGAAAAGCATGAAGCTGTCAGCAAAATCCAATTTGCCTATATGAGGAACTATTACTGTGACATGGAGTGGCAAAAAGCCACCTTCTCCTGAGTATTTAGAAGTAATTTCAATTGCTCCTCACGACTTAGTCAGAAGAAAATGACTATGCTATGATAGTGATGCAGTGGTAAATAAAACATATTTAATTAGGTATGTAACATAGGTATTTTTATTAAAATTTTAATATGAACAAAATAAGTAATATTTATAATATGTAGTAGTAAATGTTAAAATTTGTAGGTACCTACATATCTTAATTTGATTGTTTTAGATTCCGAATGTTGCATTTACAATTCCTGCGTTAACTGCTGACCCTAAGCCTTGAACTAGTTATGATAAAACTGACTCAATACCCGTCAATTTCAATGTGGAAAACACAGGCCACCATGTTGTAGAAGTGCAAGGTAAAATTTTTGATTAAAAATGCATACAATATTATCATTATAAATAATTACAATCCAATACTTACAGAAGATTATGTGCATGCAAGTTTTAATTAATGTAAGTAAAATTTTGTATATTGTTTTCAGAAATATCAAACAATGAGGGTGTTGAAAGTAGTGCCAGAATGATGATAAACCATAATATTGAATATGAAACTACTATTTGAATTATATTTGAACGATTGAAACTGGCAAAACCAAATCAAAGAAAAAATCTTGCACAATAGGTATTTAGACAGTACTTTCAAATACTTATTATTGTAGTACTTTTTACATGAAATAAATTGACAACATTATTCTATTTTGTTTTACAGAAGTGAAGACATGCAACAATTAATTGTACAAAGCCATACTGATATTAAAAACAAACAGTTAGAAATGATGGAAGCCGAGCACAAATACATCATTACAATAGCCAAATAAAAATAATAGAATTAGAAATATCTTTATTGGAAAATAAAACAAACACTAACAATTAAATTTAAAAAGACTTTTACCTACTTAGTTTTAGTTACATAGGTAGTAATTTTATTTTTCTGATTCTTTTTAAACACAAGATAAACATAACTTTTTTAAGAGTATGACACAGTCTTATCATATTGGTTTTATTGACAGTACATAAATGTTTCGCCTACTATCTTGTTCACACTTTTCATTAATTAAATATGCTTACTATAAGTAGTATTCAAATATACAATATACTCAAACATTCTGTTTTAAACTATTGTAACATGTACTTATTTTGTGGGTGTCCAATCATTTGACAAAAAACAATTAACAAATTTTCATTTGACTAATAACATTTGACAAAATTATCAAGTATAATTTAAGTACAAAATTATACTTGATAATTTTATTATTTTACAAACTATTGTTTAATAAACTACTCATAAGACAATATATTTACTAAAAAAAATTTCATTATGCTAAAACATTATTTCACAAATTGATTATTTTTTAAACATGTTAGTTGGCAAAACAACGTAAAGCATAAATAACATTTAACAAATACTAGCTGCCCTACTCCTGTAGGTTACATGATAAGTTAGATATTTAAGACAATCGCGAAGCACAGCATAGCGATTGTCTTAAATTTCGAGGTTATTTTTTTTATTAGACAACAGAAATACTAGCTGACCTACTCCTGTAGGTCACTTGATCGGTTAGAAATTGCTTACATCCTTGCTTATATAATATATCATACCTAATATACCATATTAAGTATTTGTAAAATCACCAATTTGGCAAATGAATTATTTAGTCAAGTGAATATTATTAAAATAATATTTTAACAGTAGAAATATTTCCTAAGTAAAACATTTGCGAAACCTGTATTATGTCAAATGATTATTTTTAAAGTAATATGTTTGCGAAAAGAAAGTTTGTTAAATGATTAGTTTTTCAAACGTTGTTTGTAAAATGATCTTTTGTCATACGTTTTTTGTTAAACAATAGTAAACCTATTTTGTGGCTGCCTATTTTGTTGTTATTATTATTAGGTAGGTACATATGTTATGTATGACTGATTTTGAACTTTAAACTATTAAAATTATGTTTAATATGGGTTTATTAAAAATGTCTTTTTATAACTGCTTTCTCTTTATTTTCCCCGTACTGAATTTAGAGCAATTTGTGGTAGGTAGGTAGTTAGGCTGCCTAGATGGAGAATGCTCAATGCTATCTTTCTGGTCACTATGTCCAAATCTTCAGGTCAGCATCACAAACCACCTAAAACATACATAATTTTTTACAAGATAATAAGTATGTTACATAATGCCGTCTGTATTTGGTCTGGCATGTAATTGTAATAAAACCATGACATAAAATTCATATATAATAACAATTAGTTACCTGTACATTTATTGAAGAAAATCCATTTTTCTGTTGATGTAAGAGTATAACTGACCTCCATCTGCACACATTTTTTTCACTTATGTGAGTGCAATCAATTGCGCCTGTAGGGAAATTGGCAAAATTGCGGAAGTTCTTCTAAGGTTGATGGCATTTTAATAAACCTATTAGCAGCTATTATCTAACACCTTTGGCTGATAACGGATTGCGACACCATGTATGTTCGCTGCATCATCTTGTATCTACAATAAAACAATAATAATAATTAGGTACTTAAATAAGTTACTGTGTTTTTGGGAGTGTCATTAGCATCAATCAAGGTTATATTTACTTACTTCATGCCGAGCCCAGTTGCGTAATGCGCGAACTACCTGTAGTTCAGCAATCAGTGGGCATCCTCGAGGATCGTGAGTCAAATGTTAGCGTAACATTTCCACGACTAAAGCACCAAATCGTTTGGTAAATCTGTACATAATTTGAAGTCGTTATCACTTAATTCGAAGGGATTAATTCGTTGCTGACGCCGAACAGGTCGTCGGGATGTTTCCAGCATTATCTAAGTCTTCAAATCGATCAAGTCTTTAATTATATTTTCCATTAATCTAAATACAACGATATCATAAAATCAAAGTGACGTTTGTGTCAAAGTTTTTGAGGTTAGTACTGAAGTTAGTCTGCAGATAAACTAGGGGTCACGTCAGTTTATCTTAGAACCATAGATAGTCCGCGACTAGGAGAAAAACTTGATCTTGTAATAACGTTTACGTTGGTACCTGACTTAAGTCTAGAACTAAGTCCAGTACTTTATTTAGATCTCGTTTTGTAATAAGACGGTTTAAGATCTAAATGTGAATAAATACCTAAAGTTTAGGTATTTAGGTCCATGGCAGCAGCACAGAAATTTTGCCAAATAGTCGATCATGACTAAAAGGTTAAGAACCACTGCCCTAGTCTGTCACGATAACTCTTAGAGGTTGCTAACAATTGAATTTCTATTGTGTCTAGTATTACGATAGCTCAGCTCTTAAATGAGAGAGAGAGAGAGAGAGAGAAACATTTATTGACAACGAAAAAAAAAAGAATAATAACAAAAGATCACATACAAAAAAAATAATTTGTCAATCAGGACCCCGCCTCAGCTTGTGTTGTACGTATCGCAACAACCCTGGTATTCTGGCGGGGCCTGAATACCAGCGTAAATATTAATATTTTTATTATTTTACTGATTTTGGTTTTGGCAGCCCTGGGGAAGTAATAATGCTTGTAGTTTGCCGTCATTCTGGAGACTTTGTTAACTTCGGCGGTGCGGTGGCGTGTGTGCTCTGTCAGTTCTCCCAAATTAACATACATATGAATAATGGCGTATTTATATGTGCATTTAATTGTTTAATATGTATTGAGCGAGCGATTTGTGTATTTTTTTGTATTATTCGGTGAAATCATGTAGCGGATTTAAAAAATTGTACAGGAGCACAGGTAGGTAGATAAGTACTTGTTTTCTGAAAGTATTCGCTTTATAATAATAACACCTCCAAATTGTAAATGTGTATTGTACTTTTTTGAATTGTGTTGTGTAAAATGTTGCAATAAAAGTCAATCTTTATTTAAAGTGTTATCTATCTGTAACCGTGTCACGTAGCGGTGAAAGAATACTACCACCTCCTCTCTTCCCGACGACGAAAAGGCGACTCACGCACTAAAGACTGCTCATACTTCCAACAGCATAGAGCTCCGATGGGCACTCTATGTCACGCTGAGCACACGTGCAGTCGCTATTTGGTGAAAAGTGGACTATGGTAGAGGACTGCTTTTACTGTGTCCTCATTGCCTAGTCTCTGACTAATCCTTCGGGGATAATAATCGTGATTATATGTATTACATACATACAATGTATGTATACAAGTTGCATCGTCCTGGTTGTCAGGCTTATAAGTGCTGAGCCAACTCCAACGTACTCCAGTATCTCATCAGCATACCGTGTGGAACTTCCTGAGTGTATCTTTGTGCTCGAGTTAAAAGTTTGCGAACCTTTGAGGTGAGGTGCCTTGGTAATTCCAAATTTCGAGGGAAACTTTTAAAAAGCTAATTTCCCGTGTGCTTCTTTCGATGTGGCACCTACTATAGCTAATTTAGTAGATACCTTTACTAACTTCAGAATACCTTTGCCCTCTTTTTTTAGAACGTGCTTTCAAGTTAAAACTGATTTAACCTATGAGACAACTGCAGACTTAAACCGGTTATTTAAATAAATTTATTTCCCGCTTATTCAATTTTAGTTCTCGCTTTAAAAAAATAAGGTTGTGATCTACTCTACATGGTTTTGCCATAAATTCTGTCCCAACTTAAATGAGGGTATTTTAAAATAAATAATAATATGACGGTAGTACTATTATTAGATATCATTATATTAAGTAGGTTTTATACTATTCATTTCGATTAAACACATAGCTGTACATGGAGTAGGGTACCGAAGAGAATCGTGAGAGCGAAGAGCGGAAAATTTACTTTACGGATGAAAAAAATTTTACGACTCTATATTTCGATGAGGTTTAGAGCAGGCTTTCTCCTCTAAAATATTCCATATTTTCCGGTGGCCACCGTCTGCGTGTCTTCAACAACTTCTTGGCTCGCACGATCTCTGTGGTAACCCACTCCATGTTTACACAGCTATGTGTTACATCGAAATGAATAGTATAAAACCTATTTAATATAATGATATCTAATAAGTACTACCGTCATATTATTTATTTTAAAAAACTCTCATTTATGTTGGGACAGAACTTATGGCAAGACTAGGTACAACACTACCACAGAGGCGGTATACCTACATACACGCATACATTCACGACTAGGGTTGCCACCCGTAATCTAAAATAGAGTATTGTACTCTTTTTCATGTATGCGTACTCTATAATCTGCGACACCAACAGAGTACGCTAAAATACTCTGATCGTTACTGCGGTTATGAGTACTTCAGAGTTCACTGAGAGTCTTCTCTCTTAAGATTGTAAAGTGGAGAGACTAAAGGAATAGAGCTACCCTAAATTTAATAAAAACGAGTTCATTATATAATTTTAACCTAAGTTATGATTGTAAAGAGGCTGTAAATATCTTCAAGAAAGACAAATATTTGTTCAATGTCGCAAAGAGCAACAAAAAATAAGTTTTGAAGGACAAATAAATAAATACTCTTTTTTTATGCTGTATACTCTATTTTTGTTCTAACAAAATGAAAAAATACTCTATTCGTCCTAAAAAAAGGTGGCAACCCTATTCACGACTGTTATCCCCAAAGGGTTAGTCAGAGACTAGGCAAGGAGGACCGGAAAGCAGTCCTCTGCCATAGTCCACTTTTCACGAAATTACAAAAGCACATGTGCATATCTTGGTAGGCGGCGAGTCCATCACCGCTCTATGCTGTTGGATGCATGTGCAGTCTTAGTCCGTTAGTCGCATTTTACGACACCCAAGGGAAGAGAGTGGTTGGTTTGGTAGTATACTTTTAGTTACCATACGGCTCTACACACTTAAGATTAAAAGTATTTATGACACGGCACAACCGTTCCGAGAAGTGTCTCAACTCAATTAACCCACTTCACTTCCGACAGGAAGGCGGGTATTTTAACAACGCCAACTTTACGACTACCCTTCTTTGCCGGTACGTTGTGAAAGATTAAAAGTTTTTTTGTCGGGCAAGTAAAAAAACATGCCGTCGCGTTGTCGTTTGAAACATCTTTGGGGACGAACTGTTAGCTCGTAACTTCCAATATATACACAAAGTTGTGCACAGTTTGTCCGTCGTTACGTAACACGCGCCATGTTTGGGTTACGGGAACCTTTTGTGCGGTACAGATTGCTTTTTTAGACGATACGTGGCATCCGATTCCTTTGTAATGCTGTATTATAGACAAACGTTTTGTAAACATCGTCTAAAAGTTATAATGTAAAAATAAACAAGTTTTAAATGTATGCATGTGCTTATTAGTGATGGTAGGTAGATGAACTTTAAAGGTTATAATTTTTGTTTTGGATGTACCTTGTACTTGTACAGCTACAATATATGAAAGGTACAAATGATCACGACTATTATCTCCGAAGGGTAAGTCAGAGACTAGGCAATGAGAACAGCAAAAGCAGTCCTCTACCATAGTCCACTTTTCACCAAATAGCGACTGCACATTTCAGTGTGACAGGTGGTGAGCCCATCGCCGCTCTATGCTGTTGGAAGTATGTGCAGTCTTTAGTCCGTTATTCGCCTTTTACGACAGCCTAGAGAAGAGAGGGGTGGTAGTATTCTTTCACCGCTGCGCCACACGGCTTTAAGGATTAGAGATTTAGGGACGTAAGTGCAGTAAAAAGTACACTGAAAAAAATATTTAACCTAACTACTTTGGCTATTTCAGGAATAACCAAAGTTTGACAATATTCTAATAAAGTTAACTTGATTTAACAAAAGTGATTTGTCTTTATAAGACAAAACCGCTTATGTTATTTCAAGTTGGGTTAATAGTAAATAAACCTTTGATTTGCTCTAAACATACTGAATTAGACAAACTCAAGTGGTTACAGGCTAATAAACCGTTTTGTCCATTTTAGGCATTATCTTTGATAACATGCAACAAAAGTATTTATTTTGCGTACAGCCAACGTTTTTGTAAGCCATAACAAAAAGCAGTTCAGCAATAACGTGCTTATTCATAAATGAATATTTTGTAACAAATAGCATAATATATTTTGTAGTGCATGACAAAACTGCAGGTTAGAACATATTGCCTAACGTTTATTTAATAATAAAGGAACTTTAGTTATATCAAGCCCAACTTTCGTTTAGTATTAACAAAATATTTTGTTTACATTTGTAACCGAATCGGCGCTAAACTTGACAGCTCGTGTTCGTTCATTTTTATTTACGCGCCGGCAAAGACAGTCACGATGTTGCTAGATTATAGTTATTGTAATATTTGTGGTGAATGTGCGTCAATTATTAAAAGGTTTGAACCTCAATAGAGACTCCAGTGCCTGCATGACGAACGTTCAGACTCTTTAGATAATTATCTCCGTCTATGGGGTCTGGAAACGTACATCGCTTCTTTCAAAGGTAAGTTATTCTTTATATCAAATTCAACCAGCATGGTCACATCTGTCGCAGAACCGATGACCAATTTAGTAGACGGGTTTTTGAGTGGAGGCCACGGCTCGGCAAACGTAGTGTTAGACGTCCACCAGCCAGATGGACCAATAACCTAAAAAAAAGGTAGTTGGCATTGTCTGGATGGCGAAAGCGGGAGATCAGGCTTTGGGGCGCTCCCTGGGAAAGGCCTGCGTCCTGCAGTGGACTGCAATAGGCTAATGATGAACCAGCATGGTGCGTCATCGATTTTTTTTATCAGTAAAAGAACTTAGTTCCAGAGATAATTTTCTTCGAATTTTCGTAGTACCTACTATTAAGTATTTTAATATTACAATGACAGTCATTAACATGTTAAATTATCTCTTACAGACACGGAAGAGGATTTGAATGTTGTTACGTTTATGGTACTGCCCTTTTTAATGACAACATCCTTGCTGAAAACAAACAAGACAGAAAAAGTGGAGAAATCTTGAAGTCTTGGATAGCTTCATCTGCCACTTAAAAAGCGCTGCGGAGATAGAAGAAACCATACAAAGTCGCAAACAAAAGTTCAATAAATGGACTTTGCGTTCATCACTGAAAGAGATAACCTCAAGGTACATAATATTGAACCATTTACGTTACGAGAGCGTTTTATATTTAATATTCAATTACCTATAGTAAATAATAGAAATAAATGATAATAACAATAAATAATATTTTGTATTTATTTTTATATACTTAATGTAGTTATTTTTTTAATATTCATTATTATTAATATTTAAAATTTAATTATATAGGTATTAGGTATAATATATATAAACACTTATTTTTTAGTTAATTGATACATAACTGTTTTTGTAAAATTTAATAAACCATTTGATATACCTATGTATCTTTTTGTTTTATTCCATCAACTACATCTTTTTAGAAATGGCGATTTTAGCGAATTTAGCAAATAAAATTTGATATTCTTAATGTGGTTCACGTGCCTGTAAGCTTCACTGTGGAACTTGCAGGTATGTGAGCTGCATTAAGGATAACAATTTTTATTTGCTATAGTATTAACACAAAAGCTTTGCTATACCTAAGTAAAGTATTAACACAAAAGTTTTGCTATACGTAAACAAAATATTAACACAAAGTTTGGCTATTCGTGAACAAGTACTATCACACAAGTTTTGCTACACGTAAACAAAATATTAACACAAATGTTTTGCTATAGGTAAACAAATAATTAACACAAGATTTGCTATACGTAAACAATGTATCAACACAAAAGTTTTGCTGAATTTAAATAAACCCAAAAAGTAACAATTATTTTGGCTACATCCAGTCTAAGTGTTTTACAAATGGAAAACAAACAAATTGTTTATTTGTAACCAATTTTAGGCCATAAGTAACGTAAGCTTTTTCATAACACGTAGCAAAAACTGTTTTGCAATACACAATACACATAGTTTGTCAGAATAATAAGCCAACTGGGTTTGGTTACATATTGCAAAAAGTTATGTGGTCACTTTTTTGTGTTATAGGTTCACGAAAGTTTGGTTATGTATAAGTCAGTTTTTTTTTCAGTGTAGTACAAGTAGTAAATGAAGCAAAGAATGTTTGTCAGAATCCAATAAAACCAAAGTAACAAAGTCGCGTAGCGGTGAAAGAATACTACCACCCCTCTCTTCCCTATACCATCCCTACAAAAATAGGCAAGCTCGCCACGTGTCACGCTGAGCAGATGTGCAGTATTGTGCAGTGGTTATTTGGAGAAAAGTAGACTTTAGCAGAGGACTGCTTTTGCGGTCCTCATTGCCTAGTCTCTGACTAACCCTTCGGGGATAATAGTCGTGGTTATAATTATTTATATATTTGCTACGATACATATACATACCTACATATTATGTATGTATATGTATCGTCGTAGTAAGTCTAAAGCTGTTCTCTCACCTACCCGTACGAGAAACGGGCGTAATCTATGCACATAGTCTTGATAAATTGATTGATTTGTGGTAGGATTCTGACGAATTATGTTCATTTAGTAAGTTTACTCCGTTGGAGGTTTAGATCGAGTTGATTCACACACAATTCACAAATGCAAAATGATTATTTTTTGTATTGTTAGAAAATATCTTAGAGTAGTTACTATTTTATAAAGCTAATTTTGTATTACGGTACTTGTTTACTATTTTCATTTAGTTTAAAGTTTTACTTTATCCTTAGAGCATTCAATGCTCTAAGACTTTATCATCTAACATTTTCATAATGATTGTGAACCTAATATCGAGACAGCTTTTATCATCGCATTCAGTGATTCGGAGGAAGATAGTAACTATTGTGTATTTCCACGGTAAATAGACCGATATTCGAACGAGTTGCCGATTGAATTATCGTTACCTTTTCCACTCGTTGAGTGATATATTCGATCGAGTGCGTTCCGTTGAAGCCTCAAAGTAGACTGGCCACAAAATGGTGCTTTTGCCTTAGCTGCTGCTATCCATTCTTCCCCGGTTTATCATTCTAAAACAATAGCTTGGTGCGGTTATAAATCATGGTTTGCAAATAATTTCTTCGCATAAATTAGACGATAGGGAGTGATGATGTAAGTAGGGAATGCAATCCCGATCTCGCGAGATTTCGTGTCATTTTCCGAGATCAATCCCTAAGCATAATATGACGAGATCTCGTTCGAGATTAACGAGATTGGGCAGCGACAGTCAGCGACAGCGACGCTTTACACGCAAAGGATTTAAATTTACGTGCTGCTGCAAACACCAAGATGACTCTTCAAGATGAATTAGATGAGACTCTAAGAGCATCGAAAAGCCCTTTTTTGTGTGTTTCTACTAGTTCAAATAGGCCACTGATAAAGAAAGAAATGAATTTGTATGAGCGTGGGGAAACAAGAGGTAGGTAGCTTTTTACAGTTCGCTTATAATAGCTTACTGACGCAGGTGCCAACCACTGTCGAGTCAGAGAGAGCATTTTCAGCTGCTGGATACATAAATTAACGACTGACTTATGAAGCCGTTTATCAAACAACAATCTTAGTTTTTTAAGAAGCTATTTCCAAAATGACCCCTAGAATTTAGAATTTTTTGCCCTATTTGACTGACAATAGTGTTATTATTTTTATATGTTTTTTACAAATTGTTTGATTTCCAAATAATACGGGGTCATCATCATCAGCCTATAAACGTCCCACTGCTGGGCACAGGCCTCCCACGTGGACAATAGCACGTGGGGATATTGGGCCATAACGCACCACGCTGGCCCAAAGCGGGTTGGTGGGTAATAATAAGGGTAATTATTACTTAAATAACTTAACTTAGTAAGTAAGTTAGATATACTTTTGCGTTTTATTAACCTCATAATTACTACCAAGCAGTTTTCAACGCTTATGTTTTTTCGAAAACTACTCGAGATCTCCAAAATACAGAAATCTCGCGAGATCTCGAATTTGCGATTTCGACTCGAGATTGCATTCCCTAGAAGTAAGATCTCACATGGACGTCCTGAGAGAATTTTAAAAGTGCTTTTACACTGTTTTGTGTTATTTGCCAACACTCAGCAACGTTTAAAAACATTTAACGGTAATTAATCCACCATTATTTCACAATAATAACAAGCTTCTATTATCTTTATTATTGAAATTTTGCATTCACAATGTTACATTACATATACCACTCGAGCTTCCTGAGACTGGTTGATTTTTTTCTGGCAAACATTTTATCCGTCAAGCTTCTATTCTCACTTACTTTTACAGGCGTTACTGAAATAGGCAATTCCACGACTGCAATATTGTATTACTTTTGTAGATTACGAAGCCTTTTAGTCTACTTACGAGTACCACTCACTACCTACACACTCGTCTCCAACAAAGAGCAACTAAGTTTTCGTTTGTGCAGCTATTAGCCAGCCCAACTGCGTGCAGTTTCGGCTCCCTCGTTTGGAAATTAGGAAGCTACCTATTAATAGCTTATACGACTTCTGCTCTTTATGCAGCTTAATATCACTAAAGCTTATATATCACTACTTTTTGCATTGTAGTAAAAATACGTGTACATTTCTGTTTGTTTTGAAGTTTTTTTTTAACTAGGGTACAATGCTGTCATTTTATTCTCTTGAGAGAGATTCACTAGAGAAACATTAACAATAGTGTATTTCCTTCAGGAACAGTAATAATCTGAGTGTCACTAGATAATTAGCAATTTCTTTTTTTTTATTTAAGAGCGAGGAAAACGAGCAGGCGGGTCACCTGATGAAGAGCAATCACCTCCGCCCATGGACACCTCGCAAAACCAGAGGAGTCGCAGATGCGTTGCCGACCTTTAAAAAAGGAATAGGGTTAAGGAAGGAATAGGGATTGTATGGGAGGGGGGGGGGGGGGGGGCCTCCGGAACTCTCACTGGCCGGACGAAACACAACAGCAAACACAACACAATACACAAAGGTGGTATTACCCCGGGCGAGCCGGCCCAATGCGTACTGCAACGCAGCGTGGCTCTACCACTCAGTCAGTGTCACTCATTTAGCACCACCCAGGGGCCACGTGTAGGGTGTCAAAGGTAAACCTAAGGACGCAAGTAACTTTAACCCCCAAAAATTTACAAAAATGTACGTGTATGTGAAAGAATACTACCACCCCCTCTCTTCCCCTGGGTGTCGTAAAAGGCGACTAACGGACTAAAGACTACACATACATCCAACAGATTAGAGAGGCGATGGGCTCACCACATATCACGCTGAGCACATGTGCAGTCGCTATTTGGTGAAAAGTGGACTATGGCAGAGGACTGCTTTTGCGGTCCTCATTGCCAAGTCTCTGAATAACCCTTCGTGTCGTAATAGTCGTGATTACATTTATGTATGTAGGTACAATCTTTACCAAAGGAGAATGACCAAACCAGCCTATTCGATATCTATTGCGCCTTAATCATTCACATATCAAAAGTGTTCTCTTAAGTTATAATGATTACTGTTAAAAAGGTTTTCTATAGAACGCCGCGTTAAGAGTCAAGTAATTCATTTAAGAGAGACTTTATTAACCGTACAACACACTAATGTCATTTTATGTGTACCGACATTTAAGTATTGTAACCAAGCTAATATTTTTAACAATAGGATCGAAATGTTTAACAAAATACTTTTTAACGATAATCTAAAATACGAGTATTGTTATATGTTGGACTCTAATAAAAATCTAAATTATTCCTATGATATGTTTGCAAAGAATTTAGGGCGTATCAATAATTATGGCATAAGAACCATTTTACGTGACATAGATCAGCTCATTAAAGAAATTGAACATGAGTTACTGTGTAACTATGTACGGGAAGAGGACTTATCTGATTCAATGACAACTTGTCAGGAAACTATCATTGCCTCGGGGCAGTCTTCCTTTCGTGTCTAAACATTTTAATATTTTGTGCCAGAACATACAATGTATAACAAACAAAATTGACGACCTAAACTTGTTTTTGTTAATTAATGTTTTATATTTTAGCGTTTTATTAACGCTTAAATATACTTAAGTAAAATTTTAAACACTGAAAAAAGACGACAACCTCAGGCGGGAACCACGCACCTTCCGCATTCCGGGCGGCTGCCTTAACCACTTGGCTACCGAGGTCTGGCTTTCAACCGTCGAAATTTGTCAGTGCTTGATGCTTATGTTTTTTAGTCAACATTGCTTCATCAAATCTAAGAAGTTTTCACCTCTGAGATCCGAAAGAAATATTTTTACAAATATTTAAACGTTCGGTTAAGATGAAGCTGCGTTTATAGATTAATGTTTTATATTTTAGCGTTTTATTAACGCTTAAATATACTTAAGTAAAATTTTAAACACTGAAAAAAGACGACAACCTCAGGCGGGAATCGAACCACGCACCTTCCGCATTCCGGGCGGCTGCCTTAACCACTTGGCTACTGAGGTCTGGCTTTCAACCGTCGAAATTTGTCAGTGCTTGATGCTTATGTTTTTTAGTCAACATTGCTTCATCAAATCTAAGAAGTTTTCACCTCTGAGATCCGAAAGAAATATTTTTACAAATATTTAAACATTCGGTTAAGATGAAGCTGCGTTTATAGATTAATGTTTTATATTTTAGCGTTTTATTAACGCTTAAATATACTTAAGTAAAATTTTAAACACTGAAAAAAGACGACAACCTCAGGCGGGAATCGAACCACGCACCTTCCGCATTCCGGGCGGCTGCCTTAACCACTTGGCTACCGAGGTCTGGCTTTCAACCGTCAAAATTTGTCAGTGCTTGATGCTTATGTTTTTTAGTCAACATTGCTTCATCAAATCTAAGAAGTTTTCACCTCTGAGATCCGAAAGAAATATTTTTACAAATATTTAAACATTCGGTTAAGATGAAGCTGCGTTTATAGATTAATGTTTTATATTTTAGCGTTTTATTAACGCTTAAATATACTTAAGTAAAATTTTAAACACTGAAAAAAGACGACAACCTCAGGCGGGAATCGAACCACGCACCTTCCGCATTCCGGGCGGCTGCCTTAACCACTTGGCTACCGAGGTCTGGCTTTCAACCGTCGAAATTTGTCAGTGCTTGATGCTTATGTTTTTTAGTCAACATTGCTTCATCAAATCTAAGAAGTTTTCACCTCTGAGATCCGAAAGAAATATTTTTACAAATATTTAAACATTCGGTTAAGATGAAGCTGCGTTTATAGATTAATGTTTTATATTTTAGCGTTTTATTAACGCTTAAATATACTTAAGTAAAATTTTAAACACTGAAAAAAGACGACAACCTCAGGCGGGAATTTGTTTTTGTTAGATACTGAACTAGATATTATTGTAATAAATGAGCACTGGCTGTTACCTAGTAATTATCAGCTTTATATACTGGAGGGTTATGAATTGCGTGCAAAGTACTTACGTCAAATACATAAACATAGCGGTGTCGCTATTTTTACAAGGGAAAACATAAAAACAAAGGAGTGTTTGGACATCCAATCCTTTACAATTGAGTTTATCTTAGAGCTGTGCGCTGTTGACGTCATAGATTTAAACTTAATAGTAATATCTATTTATCGAGCAGAAAGGGAAATAGAAACCTTTTTTTCTCAAATGCAGGCTTTATTAGACCATATATCTAAACATTCCGTTAATAAAAGAATTATTATAGCAGGTGACATAAACATTGATATTACAAGGAACACAAACTTAGCGCGCAGATATAAAAATCTTTTAAAATCATACGGTTTACGCTGCTTAGTAAAAGAGCCTACACGAGAGACTCCAAATAGTTCATCTTGCATAGACCAGTTCACTGTCTCGAACAATTTAAAAATGGAAACGTTTGTACAAAAAAATCACTTATCAGACCATCACACTCTGATTGGGCGAATACAATTGGAAAGCAAATTGAGTAAAAATACAGCTCCATACAAAACCAGTAAAAGAATGTTCAATCTGAGAAATATGGAAACTTTCAAAATACATTTTAAACAAATAAATTGGTCAAATATTTTATCCATAAACAATGATTCAAATACAAATTACAATAGATTTAAATACGAAATAAATTCCCTATTAGACACGTATATTCCAATAAAGAAAGTCGTGATTAAAAATAGAAAAAAGACTAAATGGATTACCAAAGGAATAAAGGAATGCTGTTACCATAAACGTATATTACGTTACCTTACATCTTTATATAAAAGTGAAAACCTGAAAACTTACGCCAAATCGTATAATAATATTCTTAAGAAGATAATTGCAAAAGAGAAAAGAAAATCTTACATAAATAGATTAAAAACTTCGAATAATAAATATAAAGCAATGTGGTGTATGATTAATGAAAAAATTAAACCAGCCGGTAACTTAAGACATGCAAACATAACTTTGAATAGAGAAAATAAGAATGTCACATCACCAACAACAGTAGCGAATATATTTCAAAACTACTTCCTAAGTGTTGGTTCAAACCAAACTAGTTCAGCCTTATACCACCGTGTTCGTATATCAGGTGCTGTAACAAATTCTGTGTACTTGGGTGAGGTTACGGAGTCTGATGTGAGGAAAGCCATATTATCTCTAAAGCGAAACAACACATGCGGGCATGATGAAATCCCAGCTAGTCTACTGGTATACTGCGTTGAAGAGTTTATAAAACCTTTAACATTCTTGGTTAATCAATCCTATGACGAAGGCGTTTTCCCAGAGAGCTTAAAATTAGCCCTTATCAAGCCTATCTTTAAGAAAGGTAATAAGCTTATTCACTCAAATTATCGGCCCATTGCATTACTGCCAGTCATCTCAAAAATATTTGAGAAAATTATATGCCAGACAATATATACTTTTCTTGAAAAATATAATGTTTTAAGTGATGACCAACATGGTTTTCGTAAAAGTCATTCAACCGCAACAGCCGTGTTTGATCTGAATTTTGAAATACTAAACGCCTTAAATCAGAAAAAGTGTGCTGTAGCCATTTATATGGACATGTCCAAAGCGTATGATCGGGTCCTTCACGACATTTTGTTGAAAAAGCTCGACTCATTGGGTGTACGAGGAAAGGCACAACAATGGCTTACTTCCTATTTAGCAAATAGAAAGCAATGCGTGCAAATAACGTATGCAAATGAAGAAACCCGGGAGCTTAAACAAATTACTTCTTCTACTGACACCATATCTGGATCTATACCCCAGGGTAGTGTGCTCGGTTGTTTGTTATTTTTGTCATATGTCAATGACCTTCCCTCAGTGGTACCCTGTAAAGTGGTCTTATTTGCAGATGACGCGACCCTCCTAGTCACTTGTGGTCAAAAAGATTTTGACAACCTAGAAGGTCTTATAAACAATTGTTTAAATAAAGTAGAATCGCACCTGGCAGAAATAGGACTTTCATTGAACTTTGATAAAACAAAGATAATGCAATTTAGGCCGTACCAGAGAGCGGAACTACCTCTTAGAATATCCCGACAGGAGCGACAGATCGAGGAAGTTAAATCTTTTAAACTGCTTGGACTTACCATGGACTCGAATCTGTCATGGAAGCAACACGTAGAGTCCGTGGTTAATAAGCTTAGTAGTTTTACATACGCATTGCGTGAACTACGTAAAAGCACGAACGAGGATTGCGCTCTCACCGCTTACCACAGCCATGCCGCCGCCTGGATACGATACGGCATCATCCTCTGGGGCAACTCGACCGATGTACATGCAGTATCAGTCGCACAAAAACGATGTCTCAGAATAATAAATTTAATTTAATTGTTATGATTATAATCTTTTTATGTATTTTTTAAGTAATTAAATTGTGTTTGTGTTTGCAATACCCTTACTGGGTCATGTACTTTACCTAAGACATCACTTTGTAACATCTTTTATATTTTTGTACATGATAGCAACATATGAATAAATAAATAAATAAATAAATAGATAAATAAATGCTGATCTGAACTGATAGGCATACGATAACAGTTGTCATAACCTTAAAATACCTAAAAAGTCTTAAGCTAAAAATGAAGATAGCTTCAAACTCCCGCATGATATTGTAATGTAATTTTTTCTTCATAGTTCAGAGCATTGCTGCTATACTATTTACTATTTATTTCATTAAAGCTAAAAAACTAGCCTAACTCCCATACTAAAAAGGTAAAAATGTGGGACTCTACCTAATAGAATAATGGCAAGTATCCAAATTAGAAACAAAAAAGGTTTTTGTTTTGTCGAGGAGCTCGATGGTGCAGCGGCTAGCGCGTTCGGCTTGCGATCTTGCCCGGTAAGTAACTTTCGCAATGCCTGGTCGCCTGATGGGTGACCAATTAAAAACATCTTGAGATCCGCCGTGAATCGGAAGGCACGTTAAGCTGTTGGTCCCGGTTGTTGTCGTAAGATGACAGTCGTTAAAACCCACCAACCCGCATTGGGTCAGCGTGGTGGGCTATGGCCCAAGATCCCCACGTGCTCTTTTCCACGTGGGAGGCCTGTGCCTAGCAGTGGAACGTTTATAGACTGATGGTGATGATGAAGGTTTTTGTATACAGTTATATAGTAGGTAGATACCTTAACAATACGAGAAGTTAGCCTTAGTTGAAAAATATATTGAATTACATTGTAGTCGCCCATTATTATCCTAAATTTATTGCAATAAACGACCCTAATCAGTTTTAATAGGGTTCTATTAAAAGGGACGCGAGACCCTTTATAGTGTACATCAAATTTAATTAAGTTTAAATTCAATAAGTCACTTCTTTGACCCGGGAAATAATTTGTCCAATTGGAATTTAATGAATTCGACTCCGACGTATTAATTTAACGGTGGCTGTAATCATTAAATGTTAATGGGTTTCATTAATTGCAAATTAATAGGGCATTGATTATTTTTAATGAACTATCTAATGTATGTTGTTGAACATTACAGTTTTAGGTTAAAATTAAGCGCACTACACGGACCAGAAGCTTAGGCTACTTGAAAGGTAGATAATCAGCTTGAAAGCCAGTCAACTGGTTGTCTATGTCCTATTCTTTCTACTAGTGTCTTGTCTATGTAGGAAGGTCTGTCCAACACTGGAATGGAACTTTAAAGATAACACAATTAAGAGGGTTTACGCATTCCGGTTTCCCGTACAAACTTCCAAGTCGAAATTTTTAAAAACTATTAAGCCAATTACAATGAAACTTTGCATGCTAAAGTAACATACAGAAATCTAAATAGATTGTTGAAAACATGCTCACCTGATGGAAAGCAATCACCGCCGCCCATGAACACCCGCAAAACCAGAGGAGTCGCAGATGCGTTGCCGACCTAGGAAGGAATAGGGTTAAGGGAAGGAATAGGAATTGAGGGGGGGGGGGGGGGGGGAGGGGCCTCCGGAACTCTCACTGGCCGGACGAAACACAACGGCACCAAGTGCCATTATTTCACGCCGGATATTCGTGAGAGGTATTCGTGGTATTACCCCGGGCGAACCGGCCCAATGCGTGCTGCAACGCAGCGTGGCTCTACCATTCAGTCAGTGTCACTCATTTAGCACCACCCAGGGGTCATGCGTACCTAGGGTCTGAAAGGTAAACCTACGGACGCGAGTAACTGTAACCCCCAACATTTTATAAAACGTTTAAATAACTGATTTAATGCGATTTTAAACTTTCTATAGTGGACTTTAAATCGCAATAACTCAACTAAATGAACCTTTTTTAAAAATGTTTTCAATAATTTTTTTAAATCCCTGTGTTTTGCTTTAACATGCCAAGTTTCATTAAAATTGGCATACCTATTGGTTTATAAAAATTTCGACTTGGAAGTTTGTATGGGAAACCGAAATGCGTAAACCCTCATTATAGAGAAAAAAAGTACCAAGTACTTAAATCACAGTGGCTCCAGTACAATCCATAGCCTCTTCTATTCTTTATAGCTTGTTGAGTATTGGTGACCTAAATGGCCAGTAGCATAGACGCGGGAATTAATCAGTCTTGTTATTTGAAATACCTACGAGGTAAAGCTTTAAGCCTCACGCGTATAATAATTATACGAAATATTGAACATCGCGTTGACCAAGGCCGTAATGCTGGTTCAGTGAAAATATTATTACCCGCAGACCATAAAACACCGTGAAATGGAATTAAATTTAACACGATTTCTTTTAAATTAAGGCACTTATTGGGCGCATAACGAACGTTAATAAAGTAAACAAGTAATTTTTTAAAGAAAACTTGTTTATATACTTACGTCTAAAGATATAAATTATAACCTACGTACTATAATATTTTATGTAAGTAAAACAAAATGGCGGAATATAAAAACCAATTGTAACGTTTTTGCTGAAAGCGCACAATGTGCACAAAATCAATTCCGTTGCACATTAATAATGTGACGTCAAATTGCTCAATCAAAATTAGTGTTGCAGCCGGCGCACAGTGGGACCGCTGCCAAAACCTTCATGGAAAAATCTTTTGAAACATTTTTGAAAGAAGATACTTTCTCATCGTGCCCGCCTGGATATTTGAGACGGGACTGTTGGTGATAAACCCTTCCTGTTTCCTTTTCACCGGCTTGAGACAGCAGTGAAAATTGTGAAATGCTTTTGCTAGGAGGCGTGCGACATCGAGACCGCGTGAAATGGAACGACATTGGCACGAGAGTTGTTTTAAAAAATTATGAATGTTTCTTTCTTTTATTAGCTAAACTACAATAAGTTTAGGTTATTTACACAGAACTATTTGGTAATCATAATAAAGTACATAGATACAAGTATTACTCCAAATAACACTTTTTTAAGCATTAAGCTCATCTAAACATTTACACTGTCACTCATTGATTCTCTTTTCTGAGCTTTCCTCTACAAAAAAATTTAAAATATACCTAGTCGCCACGTGCCCTAGAATCATAGTACGGACGACAAATAATGTCAACGACAAATAACGATAATCTTATTCGCAACCATTGACCTAGAAGTATAGACAAGAATGTTCATACAAAGAATACAAACCATTTGTTCAAATTCTGGAATGAGAGACCGCTGCAGCCGCTGCAGCGCACATTTAAATGTCGTCTAATCAAACAGACATACATCGCAGCGCCGCAGCGCCAGATCGGTCAAAGACAACGTAGTGTGTATCAAGATGGCGTCCCAAATAGATTGTTAATAACAATAATTGAAATAATATCTTTTCTATTCTAATAATACGATATACCTACATAATAATGACTTAAATAACAATTAATTTGACTTACTTGACAACTGAATGGTAGTAAACGTCTAGGTGTACACTTTGAAAAGAAATAAAGAATTATTTTCGCAGCTCCGCACGCGCGAATGTCAAAGCCACACTAAAGCAAGGTGCCGAGTCGACTCCGCAGATGAGTGGAACATAGTGCGTGTTCGGAAGGGCCTATCTAGTGTAACGTATAGTATATATCGTTGTTCGCAACGAATACAATGTTAAGATCCCATCCGATAACCAACCTCGTCAATAGTTGCTTAACTGTTTCTTACCTAACTTTTAACGGTCAATCTTATTCATAGTAATTATAAGGGTTATTATGTTATCACACAACTTGTAGTTACACTTGTGTAACGCTTCAAGTAATGTTTGCAAGAGTTTTCGCTGCTGGCTGTCTGCCAGCTCGAGAAATATGGCTTGAGAGTAAAGCTTGACAAGCTTTTTGTTTTTAAGCTGTGTCAGCTGCAGCACTGTGATTAGCTATCAGTGAGCGTGAGCTATAGCAGCAAGAGAAATAGCTTAGTGTTGTGTCTTCTTGATAAAAATGATTGAACTATTGAACAACCCTGGTCTAGCGGTGTAAAAATACTACTGGTAGCGGTATAAAATACTATTACCCCCTCTCTTCCCTTGGGTGTCGTACAAAGCGACTAACGGGCTAAGGACTGCACATACATCCAACAGCATAGAGCGATGGGCTCACAACCTGTCACATGTGCTGTCGCTATTTGGTAAAAAAAAGTGGACTATGGCAGAGGACTGCTTTTGCGGTCCTCATTGCCTAACCCTTCGGGGATAATAGTCGTGATTATAATTATATTATTATAATTATGATTGAACTATTGAACAACCCTTGTGGTCCTGTGATTACACTACTTAGGTACTTACTTATATCTAGATGTTTCCTAGATTTGGGCATGGTGACCTATAAGACCTATTCTGATAGCTGTTTGGTACGGCGACCAACGAAAACACACAAAAATGGTTCAATCTCAGAAGATCCATTGGCCAGATCCATAATAGACATAGTGAGGTTTTTTTTGTCGTTGGATCCTGATTTCAAGGTGTAGATCTACTGAGATTTTTTTTGTCAGTTGATCGCATTTCTCATTAGAATTAGTTTTGAAGTTGTGGATCCCCTAAGAACTTTCCTTCTCACCATACAGCATATAACGCGTTACCCACTACATACATACATATAATCACAACTATTATCCCCGAAGGGTTAGTCAGAGACTACGCAATAAGGACCGCAAAAGCAGTCCTCTACCATAGTCCACTTTTCACCAAATAGCGACTGCACATGTGCTCAGTGTGTCAGGTGGTGAGCCCCTCGCCGCTCTATGCTGTTGGATAATGTGCAGTCTTGAGTCCTTTAGTCGCCTTTTGCGACACCTGAGGGAAGAGAGGGGAAGGAAGTTTTCTTTCACCGTTACGCGACTCGCTAAAACTAATACTAATAACTCGCTCACCACTGAGCACATGTGCTGCAGCTGTAATTTGGTGGACTATGGCAGACTGCTTCTGCGGTTATCATAACTAGTCTCTGAATAACCCTTTGGGGATAATAGCACAGAATAAGTAATAGTACTACGTACAGAAGGTTCACTCTCTAACGACTTTCACGTGATATTGAAACTTACCGTGTGACCCGAACGTTCATATTCCGTTTTGCAACGCTGACTCGATATCGATTTGACATCATGACGTCACAGAGCGTAGGGTTTACGCGCGCGGGCAGGGATTACGAGTTAAGGTTAGGTGTTAGTAGAATTAATTTTTGAAGTAGTAAACAGTAAAATTAAAATCTGCGAAAATTATGAAATACTTTTGAAGCTTTATTCTGTGGAATATTTATTCGATGGTAACACGGTTTGATAAAGTTGTTTCGATAAAATAAATTCACAAAGTTACATATTTACACCTTTACATATTACATACACATACATATTTTTTTGTCATTTTATCTTCTTTTCTAGGTATTAATAAGTGATTTGATATTATGAGTTATTTACCAAAATGAAGTTCATAGATAACTTGAGGGATTATAACCGATCGTTTTATTACATCTATTACATTTTTAAAATATAAAATGCGCTTTTTCGTGCCGCTTCGCTGTTATACCCGTCCCTTAGCGTCGTACCGTCGAGAGGGCGAGAGAGAAGCGCTACACGCGCGGTGTTCGCTGCTATGGCTCGCGGCAACCTTTACTCGGCCTGCCTGGGAGGCGCGCCGGCCGAACATACCTAAACTGTGGAGTGACACCCCCTGATAATAGTTGTGGATGTTTGTATGTATGCGCAATGAATACTTTCAAATTACATTGTAAATGAAATATGTACATCAATCAATGTTGCACTTTATTTATAGCGCGGCAGAACATAAATCAGCGCAGCACAGTTGCACACTACGATTTCCGTTAGTGACCAACCCGATGCTTGATTTACGTGTACACGTAGCAAAGCAACGTTGTATGACATTCAAGATTTTATCTGTATGTAAAACTTACAAAATACTGGCTTTCACGTCGAAATTCTTCGATAAGTTATAGGTATTAACATAACACGTATTTTTATACTTATTTAAACTTTTGCAAAATTATATTGCATAGCAGACTTGATGCCTGAGGCATTCACTACCATTCTACCATGGGGTGGTGAAAATATGACAATGGTCGGTGCAATTGTCTGCGATGAGTGACCAAAAAATTGGATGAGAAAAGTATAAAATATAACTTTCTTAAAGCTTTACCTTGCCTTCGTAAAACATTTTTTTTCATTTTATACATCAGATGGTCATTATAGTTTTATAATTAAAAACACTTAGGGTGGATTCGACCAAACTGGAATAGGTCATTATAGTTTTATAATTAAAAACACTTCGAAGTCCTAATATAATTAAAATAAAGGAAACTATGATGTACTTAAATACTAATAACTTTGCTCGATATATTGGTAAATATACTATAGATCGTCGTCACTCGCCCGACGGTTGAGGCACAACGACTTAACGTGCCTTCCGGGGCGGAAGCACGCGATATCGAAAGCTATTATAAGCTGTGGGCATATAACTTTAGCTATTATACGCAACGCGTCTACCTAATAACTATGAGGCAGCATATTTACAGATAGACGTAAACACCAGTATTCCTCTCTCATAAATTATGTAAGGTGTTAGTGAACAAATTAAAACAACACGTTTTTAGAATTCATTTTTGAAGTTGTAAACAGTGAAATTAAAACCTGCGAAAATTACGAAATATTGTTATTCTGTAGAATACACCCGATGGAAACACGATTTGATAAAGTTGGCTCCATAGAATAAATTCACAAAGTTACATATTTTTGTGTCATTTTATCTTCTTTTCTATGTTTTATTCTTAAAATAAGTGATTTGATATTATGAGTCATTTACCAAAATGAAGTTCATAGATAACTTGAGGGATTATAACCGATCGTTTTTTATTCAATCAATTTTTAAAAATATAAAACGCGCTTATTCGCGCCGCTTCGCTGTTATACCCGTCCCTTACCGTCGTACCGTCGAGAGAACGAGAGAGAAGCGCTCGAAATACCTCTCCTTAAAAGAAATTCATAATCAAGCTTTATTAGTAGTACGCTACTACAGAACTTTATTTTCATTTATTTATAATTATTTGTTTTAACTAGGCTAACAATAATTTTATGATACATACAGCTGCATAAATCACGACTATTATCCCCGAGGGGTTAGTCAGAGACTAGTAGCAAAGGCTAGGCTAGATATTCGGAGGGCTTCGTTCAACTTCTAGGTTGAGAAAAGCGGTGTTTCGATTTTTTTTATGCATAGCCCGAGCTTTCAATCGTTCCTCCAAAAATTCAACCTAATAGTTGCCCAGTGAGACAGTAAGTACCTACATAGACTAACACTACAGATTAAGTAATAGTGCTAAAATACTTTAATACAAAAGCAGGTAAACTCAAAAACTTACCCAATAACCTTTTGCCGCAAAACAAAGCAGTCCAAAAAAACATTTCTACGAGTCTATCAACATTGCGTTCTCCACAAAATGGTGTGACCGGTAACTCTCAAGCTTATAGGGCTGCCAAAAGTCGTCTCATTATTTTCGGATTATACGAAAGAGAGATCGCGGCCAGACGAAACGTGGGAGGGATTTTTTTTTACATTAAGTTCTTATAACTAGAGACGCACCGCAAAGCAACTTTTTGCGCACGGCGCGGCGTTGCGGTTCTTGAGCTGCGAAAACGTCACTTTCAAGCGATTGCGGCGCGTTAACAGCCCATTGGCCGCAATGCAACACAGTGCGTAAGTCTCTAGTAATAGAACCTCAAAGGTTTTTCATCACGAGGGTGTCGGTCATATTTCATTAAAAGTCGTCTTGAAGCTGTGGAACTCCACCGAAAGGATTACGAGCTGTAATGGTTTTCAACTTAAATATATATATCGGTAGCTTCTATTTTTGTGTGCGAAGTAAAGTTATTGGAAAGTTGTAAAGTTGTTATAATGTATTATAAAGCTTTTATGGTGTTTCATAAATATTATTGTTAACAGTGTAGATGTTTGTAATTTCCTAGTGTGTTGTAACGAAAAGAGTACCTATGTTGCGGTGCTCTCACCAAGATCATGTTTTATAGAAACGGACAAGTCACTATGCGCGAGGAACTACTACTAAAATGGTGTCGGGTCTTGCACTGGTGTAATTAATTTATATTTGGAGATGTCTGAAATCACCTGATACCTGTAAGTATCGCTTAGTGCATTTTAGTTGTTTGTTTAGAACAGTTTGGACCCGGAGGCGGACTTATGTTTACGGAATCGCAGGGTTTTTACCATTGAAAATGGCAATCAGATGCAAATCGCCTGAGACGTATTTTTAGCCATAGCTCCGAGGATTTTGGGAGGATCGAGATGGGAATAGTACCAAGAGTTGACGAATTTATCGAGACACGTGTGAAGCGTTTGAATTTTAAAAATAGGCTGGTAACCTTTTTTGGACTTTTGAGAAATGAAAAAGAATTCGGGATTTTAGGGTGGTGTTTGTTTACTAAATTGTAAATATTTTAGAAAAAAAACAGACTTAAGCAAAAATGAAAAAAGGGTCCTAGTGTAATTAGTTTGGCTACAAAACAGCAAAATGTTGAAAATCGTTTAATAATTATGGTCCCTTAGATTTGGAATTGTAGAAAAACGGGAATTTTCGTATATAAAAGTGATGTAGCTTCTATGATTATTGACCGCTCGACATGGTCATGGCAGGGTGTCATGGTGTTAAAAGATGCGGATCCAGGCGAGAAGTACATTCGAGTTGGAATTTCGAAAATGTAACTGAAATTCGAATCATTCATCGGGCGCCTTGGTTGTAAAAGAAAAGAAAATGTTATTTTCTGTGTTGTGTAGTGTTATACTTGTAAGTAATGTAGGTAGTTGTGTTATTATAGGGAAGTATATCACAATAAAAAATTCTTATTATTGAACTTGTAATGTTGTATTCAAACTAAAATATATTTTTTTTCGTAAATTTTTGTATTCATTATCAATGCTCTGATTCTTGTGGGGGCATTTTTTTGATGAGAATGAATCAAAAAGTCAGAAGACGACGGCAGATCACAGATGATGACAAAGCATGGATTGTGCATTTCCCCGGGTTATTAATCTAAAACCAAAATATTAGCAACGCAATTATTTACCTTTAAAACGAGCATAATAGCCACACCATGAATGCTGTAGTTATTTATTAATTTTGAATTCGATTTGATAATTCACGATGCTCCATGTAGAAGCCTCTTCTTTGGTACATCTTTCAGTAATATATTAGGTTTATCACTCCTTTCATCTTTATTATAAGCGCATGAACTATTGTATCCTTTTTACATATTATGTAAAATAATATGACAAATTGTTACAGAGTGCAAATAAAAGTTATTTCAATGTTAACAACCCTACAGTCCTTTCACCATCGGTCAGCTTTGCCTTACCGGGCTTATTTTCACTTCCCGTATGCCAGTAATCATTCTTATGGAGAAAGTTAATGCTGATCTGTTGTGCCAACGATACACTTGCTGTTTTTTCGATGTTAAGTTCTGTATTTTAACTTTTACACAGGCAGTCTAGAATTCATATTTCTTTAACAAAATATTGAAGCGGAGTTTTTCGCAATGAATTAGTGTAATCATTTAATAATTCTACGCATACCTTTTTATACCGACACGCGAAGAGAACAGCACCCCGTGACCACTGACAAACGGACAGTGCAACTCGGTCGAAACGTCAGAAATTAATATACTAGATGATTCGACCGAGTTGCGCATGCGGTATGGAAAGTTACCTGTGCTAGGTAGATTGAGTTATACCGAGTTTAAATGTAATCATTATGCATATTATATTGTCATAAATCACTTCATATATTATATTAAAAACAGTAATATTGGCTCCGCTAAAAGCACCGACTACAGTATTATGCTACATAGCTGCACAACCAAAAACAGTTTTACTATTTCATAAACTTAAAACTTATGTAAAATGTTGCGTTAATATGATAATTATTGTTCCGCATTCGGATATAATACGAATGCGTTAAGAGATTACGTGGAACTAGATAAATAATTTTGTTATAGTTACGGCGAAAAGTACAAGAGAAAACTGTTGAACTCTAGATATGAAGTAGCTTTGTAAAGTGCTACATGTTTTTGTATTAACGTTTACAACGATTAGGCCTTATACCCAGAGGTTCCCGGGTTCGATTCCCAGCGGGGATTAGGTAACGTTTTCGGTTCTGTTGGTGGTAAAGTTGGTTTTTAGCCCACCTAGCTATTTACCACCATCTTGTCGTCGTAACAAACATGTCGTTGTGTTCCGACAGTTTCAGATAACTAAAAGCCAGTTACTTATTTGTTAAAAAGTCCTGGTGAATATTCCACCTTCGGCCTAATAGTTACTTATCAACAATTCAAATTAGATGAAGGCCAAGCGTCTACTTGTTCAGCTAAATATGTTTGGTATTCTTAACAAAAATATCCATATAAACGAGATAAGGAAAGGTAGTCCACTCTATTCTTATTTACCTTGATGATATTGTCAGAGCTAACCTTTTGTTTCTGTTTGTGTAAGGTAGGAGCATTACGGAATGATATTGTGTAACGGTTTGTTTGTTTGTCCCGGGCTCCTTATTGTTTGAGGAGCTGGAGGTATACAAAAGAGTTGTTACTTATTTTTGGAGGATCGAAAATATTGACTGTAACGACGTCAATATTATCTGTACAAACACGATATGCCTACAGCTATTATTGTTATTGATAAAATACTTAGATGAACTTTACTTATTTTCAGAATTTATAAAACATACTTAATCAGCGGAACAAGGCTCTGCTTGTATTCATAAAGCTTAACGATATATATACTTAATATTGATACTCTAAGGTTTTAACAATTTTTTTTTTAATTTAATGTGCATGCATAATTTTCTTTACAAATACCTATTGATTTTAGAATATTTTTTCTACTTTCCATTGCAGTGAAGTGCATCGTTAATTGTAGTACCTGCAACAAAAATTATTACATTAACACCATATCATATGATAAACAATTAGAAAAAAAAAATGAAAACATTAAAAATGCCAATCTGCCTTGTTTGCGCGCGTTGTCGACCCAGAAGCTTCAGTAGCGACAGAAAAGGGTCTTAAGATGGTCACATAACTCCTGGCCATCCAGTCGGATTCTTTGCAAATTCCCACCACCAGACAGGCATATTTGACACATCTCGGGGTGGTACTCGGTGCTTGCTATTCGTGGTCCTAAGCCACCTCCGCAAGCGTTGGGATTGTAATGCGTTTAAAGTGGTATAACCCCATGCACCTCATCGATCTCATCAGAGTTAGGCTGGATGCAATTAGGAAAGCTCCAGATTTTAAACTTACGGGTTACCCCAGAGTACGCATTCGAATGCAATTTTCGCAGTGAAAAAAATGCCTGTTTGCCACAGTAAATCAAAATAAAAATGGTAGCACTAACGTAAGCTCTCTATCTATATGTCCACATCTTTTTACCGGAATGGAAGGGAACAGCAATAAGTTGGAACGAGAAAGATTAGGTTAATGGAGTGAGACATTCGCCCATCAATTTGAAAGAGACACACGACCGGGCGCAGAAAAACGTGACGGAAAAGGATTCAAGGGAATGACGCTATCAACTTAAAAAGTTTGCGCGCTGTGGCGATAGTGCGAAATACTATTAGTGGTGCTCTTATAGAAGGTTTTGAGTTCGTAATCATACTTTTAAAGAATTCAAATGTTTTTCTTCTATCCACTACGGGTTAGTATTTGGCCTACATATATTTTTTTGGTAAGTGACGGTACAGGCGTTCGTGCGATAAAATTGGTGTTCTGAATAAAAAAAATCAGAAACATTTCTTCCAGGTGTTTCTTCGTTCATAAAAAGAATTAAAAATAATACTGACTGACAAAGATGAAGAAAGGAAAAAAAAAGTGTGCAAATTGAAAACTGTGACCTCTGCCTACCCGTCGGTAAAACAGGCGCGATGTATTATCAGGGGGTGTCACTCCGCAGTTTAGGTACGTTCGTTTGGCGCGCCTCCCAGTCAGGCCGCCTTGGCATATGGCAGTACAGGTTGCCGCGAGCCATAGCACCGAATACCGAGCGCCCGCCAAGTCGCAATCCCTGCGCGCGCGCGTTAACCCTACGCTCTGTGACGTCATGACGTTAAATCGATATCGAGTCAGCGTTGCTTAACGGAATATGAACGCTCGGGTCACACGATAAGTTTCAATTTCGCTTGAAAGTCGTTAGAAAGTGAACCTTCTGTACGGTAGTACTATTAGTTATTCTGTGGTATTATTTACAATTTATGTATGTGGCAATAAAGTTGAAATTAACGTGGCGCCAAGGCATCAAGAATTTGAAGTGTATCCATTCAACATTATACACAGATCACATCTCTTGCGTGCAACGAAATACACTTGTCTCGACCACAAACCACAATCTCCAGTAATTGATACAATGCGGCATATTACATTACCGTCTATTCTAATTACAAAATAGTCTGTGCGTAAATATCAAATACATTATGTGGTCATTCAACCAACTACCAAACAAGTTATATAATTATTTATATGACTTGTTGGGTAGCAGTAGAGTATGCGACTAATTGTCATTAGAGTTTTATAGTGATTATTAACCAACTATAACGTCGTATAGACGTAGTACATCTAACTATTAGTCGTCTTACAAATAGTCAAATTACAATAAACGTGTAACCCTGAGCTCGCTTTATTTGCGAATATACCTTTATTATGTAGTCTAGGTTTTTTAACCTGTCTTAATTTTATTATATGTATCGAGACAAAGGTACGCTCTTAATTTATAAGACGTTTATACGTAGACTTGTTTTCCAAGTAGTTGTTCGTTTTCAGATAAACAAGGAGACAGTAGGTAATCATCATAAATAATTTACAAGAAAAAACAATATTAGCAGGAAATGATAATGACAATGTTCCTGTTGCTGTTTCTATAAATGTACTAAGATTAATATCGGTTACACAAAAACAGGAAAACATATAATTTATCCAATTACTAATGATTATCACTCGTATTTATATTACATGGTAATATTTATAGGTGCACACATCACAAGAAAGGGGTATGCATAACTATGTGTATTATTGGTGTATTATTGTAGAGCTGTGTAGTGGCGGCTCTTTAAAAGAATACTATACTGACTCATCTCTTCCCTTGGGTCTAGTAAAAGGCGACTAACGGACTAAATACTGCACATACATTCAACAATAAAGAGAGGCTATAGGCTCACTACGTCATGAAGAGTGCATGTGTAGTTGTTAGATATTTAGTAAAACGTGGAGTATGACAGATAGTCCTTATTGCCTAGTCTCTGACTAACTGTATGTTTATTATAGCATATGTTTTGGCTACGTTTTCTGAAGTTGGCGTTTTTTTTGTTAAACACTCACAATGAAATGAAAACAACACAATTAATGTCCATTGAGATGCTATAAAGCTTCGTAGCTAAAGCTCAAAGAGAGGAAAGCACCAAATAAATTGCTTAATTCCAGGATTGCTGAGCATAAATACTTGAGTCGACTATAACCCGACATTGTCCTTTACAGCGCTGAGTACGACTTTACTGTCCCCAAGCATTTGGCCGTAAAAGTCTTTGTAGCAATGTTTTCTAGGAAACTGACATCTTACGTAGCTATGCCGTACCGTAGTAGGGTACTTTTAATTAAATCAGAAGGCTAAGTCAGGCTAAGTAGTATGAGCAAGATAATAATTAAATAAATAATAATCCTTCCTACTAATATTATAAACGCGAAAGTTTGTAAGTATGGATGGATGTTTGTTGCTCTTTCACGTAAAAACTACTAAATGGATTTGGATGAAATTCGGCATACAGATAGTTTATAACCTGGATTAAAACATAGAATACTTTTTATCCCGATATTCCCACGGGAACGGGAACCATACGGGTGAAACCGCGAGCGCCGCTAGTAAATAATAAATTTAACAACTATTACACCAATCATTCAGCCTCAAATAAGGCATTACCATAATTATGGTGACTGAATAACGGATAAATATACATAAATACTAATAAACATCCATGACTCAGTCACAAACGGTCGTGCTCATCACACAAACAATTTACCCCTACCGGGATTCGAAAACCGTGGGTTTCGCAGTCAGGGTCGCTGACCACTTGACCACCCGGCCGTTTGTATGCATTTTGTATTTAATTTTCTTTGATCTTGCATTAGTATAAATAAGATGTAGTTAGGTACCTACTCGTTAATATAATATCACGGGACTATACAAATACTAATCAAATACATATATATTATTATATTATTCGACGGCCTCCTTGGTCGAGTGTTTTGTACACCGGTTTTCATGGTGTCGCCATCTCTGAGGTCCCGGGTTCGATCCCCGGTCGGGTCAATTTAGAAATTATTGTTTTTCTAAATTGTCTCGGGTCTGGGTGTGTTCTATGTATCATAAGTATGTATTTAAGTATTTTAAGTTAGTTTATCCGTTGTCTAGTAACCTTCTAACGAGTTTCTTCGTAACTTCTCTTGGGCTAGGCCATTGGGTGAGTGTAGGATAGTTTATTTATTTATTATGATGTACGAGGAAATTAGGTGGCTTAGCCACTAGAAACTAGATCACAGAGCTGGTTAAAGTATTTTGAGGTTGTAAAAGTAATGAAGAAAAAGTGACGCACAACGGTGTAATATAATTGTATGCCTTTCAAGAGCAGCCAATTTGTGTTTCGGTTTGCGGCACCTGATGAAATCCCCGCACACCTGACGGATACGAGCCATTTACCTTGGAACTTGGAACGCAACTTCGGATTAAAACAACAAAGTAATTTTGGCATCTTTTAAATTGGACGCGGCACGGTGTTGTGCTTATACTTACTGGTAAGATTTATTTACTTTCATAAGAAACAAAGATTTGGGACGTCTGCATAAGTAGATAGATACACGAACTATTCCCATCATACTCCATCTTAATGTCTGTATTTTAGGTGAATAAATTATATTTCATTATTTAAATTACGATTCGGATTTTTACTGTTTTTTATATAAGATACACCATTGTTAGGTATTCCTGTGATTCTCTAACAAGGAAAGAGTAAAAATCAGAATGACACTAGATATTTGCTCAAAGAAATGACATTTATTTGTTTACAAACATGCTTTATCGAATTTGGCCATAGCATAGTATTATAGTTACGGGATTGTATAGGTACCATTATCGATTATGATGACCTATACATATAACCACTGTCACGTCCATGGAGAGTATACGGCTGCCCCATTTCAAAACCTAGTAAGGACCTAAAAGCAAATTTAACAGGAGAGCGTATAAACGTAAAATAGGTCAGCCTTTGAAAAATATTTATCTTGGGTAAGAAAAAATATATCGATTGTATAATCTATTAAATACTTAACATGAAGTATTATTAATATATTGATTTATGTGTATATAACATATTTTAAACCCCTTACTAACTTTGAAAATTGAGATGCTGTGGTTTAGTGCACCTAAAAACCTGTTTTAAAACATAGTAAAAGCTTTTACTAGGTTTTGCTATAGTTAATTTAGTATTATCCCTGTAATTCAAATCTAGTAACAGTAGTAAGTAGTATATACTGTGTAAATAAAATAATAATGTAGTAAGTAGGGCATGTAAATAAACTCACAATTTATTTAATAATATATTTTAATTAAAACTACTAAATGCAGACAATGTCATTATTGTCCTTTGTAACAAAATCAACCAAAACAAAAATACAATTAATATAAAAATTTCTTAAAAGAGTGCTATTCAGCTTCAAACATTTGCCCATCATTTGTCAAATCTATTGAAGAGTCATTGACGGGTAAATTCATCCAAAATGATCTTCATGATTCAGGCATTAACACACCCATTTATTAATATATTTTTATTTTTTATTTTGTTTAATATCCCTTGGATTGACAATACTTTTAGGCAGAACAGTGTGATCGATTTATTTTTCATTAGAAAGTCCAATTCCTCGAGGGGTGCATCAAATCAAATCAAAAATCAAATCTGAAAAACATTAATCAAAGTTAGTTAAGTTAGTATAAAAAAGAAAACACATTGAAAAAAATATATTTTACACCTTGTCTTATAATAAAGGTTTTTCGAGTCAGTGGAAAATTCAACGTTCCATAATATAACGTTGTATGGACTTTCTTGAATTAATTGAAATTTTCATTCAAAATTAATATTTAAACATTGGTTTTATTAACTTATGGGGCTTTAAAGAGAGCCTTAGGTATGTCGATATACGAAAATAGCCTAATTTATTTGTTTGTAAGTTATTGTAAAGATATCAACCGCATTTTCAAGCCAAAACAATAACCCATAGCGGCCTCATAACCACACCAAACAAAACAATAATCACGTGCTTTAATAGATTTAATAAAATCGTTTCCCATACACTCGTTTTTTTTAATAGAAAATAAACAAAATATAAAGTAACAAAATGTGTGCTTAAGTTTTCAATGTTATCAATTAAAAAAGTCATGTGTAGGTACATACATAAAATATCACGTTATTGCATGAGCGACAAGATTTTTTTATAGATTTCTATAATACAAGAAGACTTACTTTTTATCCGTCTCTAAATCATTTCATTCATGTTTTCGATATTAGCGGCAAGCATAATCTTTTTTGCACGGTATAATTGCATTTGGCGATTCATTTTTGTAACTGCAAACACTGCGACGACATGTATTTACTCCGTTCGCGCGTGGCGAGGAACCACGCCGAACGAAGCGCGAGCCTAGTGGTGCCAGTTGTGACTTGCTATTGCGCCCTCCGCGTACCCACTCCCCTATTCATTCCCGTTCAACTATTTCAAAAACCTAGTAAGGAGCACAAACCACATGAAAACCTAGCAAGTCTTAGAGATTTACTAGGTTTTGAAATGGTTAAAGTGCTTTGCTAGGTTTAAAAATGGTTATGAGGTGGTGAATGGTGCACTTACTAGGTATTGATGCTTCAATATCATTGTTTATACCTTAGATTTCAATGCTGGTGTTTTTGTATTGTGTAGCGACTTACTATATTTGGAAGATTAATGCAAAAACGTATTTTTACAAAAAATGTTCCTTACTAGGTTTTGAAATGGGGCAGCCGTATAGTCACCCAGCGCGAAAATTTCGCATAAGTACGTCAGTATGCGAAATTTTCGCGCGAAATTTTGTCGTGAGTATAGTCACCCGTGGACATTTGCGAATTTTGTAATCGCATACGTCCACGGTGAGTGTAGTCACCCAAAACACGTAGTACGTAGGTCTGTCAAAAAATGTGAGGTGATGCTGTGGTTACTAATTCATTATAAAAGTAAAAGGAATCTAACTAATGGCAAACATAATTTCACAGAAAAAAATAATGAAGTTGACAAAAATTGACAGGTCGCCAAAAAGGAATCTTGCAGCGTAAGCGTTTTTAAAAATGTCGAAATACTCTTCTACTCACCGTATTTCCTAAATAAGTGCACATCGAGACAATTGCATATTAATTATCGTTAGGGATTAGCTAAGTTTGTTTACATTAAATTGGAATGTCACTGTCTACAAATTTTGTAGACAGTGACATTCCAATATATTTTTTTTTCTGACCAAGCGCCATAAACACTACACCTAGTTCGTAGTTCCGCAAGAAAGTTTGAGGTGGCTCCATGTGTATTGATTGATCCGTAGAGCAATTGAAACTATGGCATAGTGTACTTACGAGTACCTTTAGTAAAAAAATGTTGACAATTATGACGGTTCGCCATTTTTTTTTGCATAGGATTTTTTTGTGCTATTATTGTGTTAATTACTCTTCGTAATCATTGTTCTTCCTAATAATGTGCACATCAAAACAATCGTTATGGTTTTAGCTATCGAAAATGATATGATTCTTTAAAGTTTTAAAAAGTGACTTCGAAGTAATAACGACTTCAACATGTCGATATAAAAAAAAAATTTTTGTTTTTTGTCTTGGAATCTTCATTTTTGTTATAGCTTTTCGTAATGAACTGTTACCTTATTAAAATACTGCGTTTTCTAAGCATTTGGTACGTACTTTAGGTTTTGACATAGCTTTAGCAATGGTTTAGTTCTAAGCTTTTTTGTCAGCTCGGGTAGTCTCGGTCAGCTTCGGCCAACAAGGCTGGACATGAGACGCCATATTGTATATACGGTACTCGACGTTTATAGGTACCATTTTCGAACACGACCTATACTTATATTATACCAGCTTGTCCAGTCCTGACCGACTCATTAACGCCGAACCGAAACAATAAAATTATGACTAATAACACTAACAAGAGTAGGTACTTACTCTTGCCCTGAAGTTTAATAAAACCGTCTTCTAAGACAAAATACAGATATCGCTGGCCAGTTCAAAGTTACCTACAGATATTTCTCTTGTCGCGTGTCTGTGTCGGGTAGCGGTGAAAGAATACTACCACCCTCTCTCTTCCCTTGGGTGTCGTAAAAGGCGACTAACGGACTAAAGACTACACGTATACACGCGACATCATAGCGGCGATGGGCTCACCACCTGTCACGCTGAGTACATGAGCAGTCGCTATTTGGTGAAAAGTGGACTATGGCAGAGGACTGCTTTTGCGGTCCTCATAGCCTAGTCTTTGACTAGCCCTTCGGGGATAATAGTCATGATTACATGTATGTATTTCTTTTGTTTCACATCAATACAAAGACTCCGGTAAAAAAAAGTCAACCAAACATTCTCACAAATAGGTTCGGTTATAACGTAGTCTGTTAAAAAGGGCTCGTAAATTACGATGGATCGCAAGTTAAGCCGCGATGCAAATCGAGCTGGGCTTCTTTCGGGACACCCATCTGTTACGTTGTAATCAGCTGACTTAGAGCGGCCCGGCGCGGGTTCCGTATTTATTGTATAGCCGGCTCTGTTGGGTTATTTTATTATATATATTTATTAGTAACTGTTTATATCGAAGAGAGATAGGCAATAGAGAGATGTTGCAATCTTGTGGTCTTACAAATAAAAAGACTAAAGATCCCGTGACGATTTCTAAAAAAAACTTTCCTACTAACTTGGTCCTGACAATTCATTACAAACACAAAAAAAGAATTAGCCATATGGGTACAATCGTTCTGAAGTGATGTGCGAACATACATTCGTGGCAAATGATTTTTATTTTTAAAGAAGGTTCTTTTTTTAACAGTTAAGTACCTACTTTACAATTTGAAATAAATACTTTTTTCGTTTTTAATTCAAGTAAATTTTTTTTTTAAATTTGTAGTGGATAGTGTTTGAGCATCTATTATAATTTAAAGCAATAACATAAAAATTCAATTAAATTAAACTGTAATCTTAGAATAATAACGTATAGAAGGTAAGTTCGCGCGCCCATTTTGAAGCACTTTTTTTGGAGCCAGTTATGGCTCCAAACGGCGAGTTTTTAATGTACACTACGGAGTTACTAGGGTGCGTGTGTGTGTCGTCGAGCGCAAGCAAGTAATCGTCACGAAAGTGTGAATCGGTTTAGTGCTTCACTTTTGACAGAGCGCTTGTATGAAGACTATCTTTCTATACGTAATTATTCTAAGACTGTAATAGAATATTGTTAGTAAGTAAGTAATTGTTTTAAATGCATTGTAGTTTTATTTTTATTTTAAAAATACGGTAAGTACCTACTAATATATTTAAAAGTTAAATTGTTACCAACAAAAATGGATCTATGTTATCTGATATAAATAAAATATTATTATTATTCAAATATTTATTTATTTTCTTCGCCATATAAAAATAATAAACAAAACTACTATAAAACATTAAACATTATTATTATTATTATTATAAAAAAAAAACAATTAAATATCTTCCATATGCGAATACATGTTAATGGCTGAGTAGATTTATATAAATGTATCCATATTATATTGTATTCTTAAGTGCTGTTGGTGTACTAAATAAAAAAAAATATAATACCTACTCTCATTCAAGTCAGTTCAAGTCAAAAGGATTTATCACGTCTGGCTTTGGACTGTTTAAATAATGTACGTTCTAAATTCTGCAATTTTTAATTCAATAATGTATTATCAAATATTTGTTGTAATAAACTGTTGATTTACTCACACAAGCGAATTCATCGATATGGCAAATGAATGGAAACGACATAGAAACAGTGATAGTGTAATCAGCTGTTTTAGTACAAGTGAGTTTACTAAACTTGGGTAAAGTACGTCTTGTAGTTACAACTTCTTGGATTTAAGTTTATGTACATCTTATATACATCTTGTAAAAAATAAGTGTATTTACATTGTTTGTTTTCTGTTTGAATGTGCAACGCCTAGACAAACCATTCAAGTTTAAAGGCGGTATAAATAGGATACTAGTATTATATGATTTTTGTTATTTGAATAAACAAATAAATTTAAAAAAAAGTTCATAACTCCAACAACCCGCATTAGTTAACATTACTTAAATAAAAGCCAGCCATGCCAGCTCGTGTATTTTTTTTTCTAAATCTTTTTAATTTTATTCGCTTATAAAAACCCAATTAAATTTCAGTACCAGCTCCACTCCACAGACGGCATACAAACGCGTCCACCCCGCCAACCCCAAAATTTTAAACAGCTCACGTATTTATGAAAAGCCACGTGAACGAACTCACAGCTATTTATCAATGAAAATTGTCGCCCGCCCTCCCGAATAACCTTCGCAGCTCCATCCCGGGCCACCGGTCATTTCCCGGGATCACTAACAGGAATTCCCGGTGAGATCCCGGCTCGAATACAAATGAAACTATTATCGTGTTCGCCCTAAAGATCTTTGGATCACCAAAATTGTCGTGAAGATGGTCGTAAAGAAACCTACTTAGTTGATAGGTAGATAATACACTTAGTTTCGTGGAATATGATTTCTACAGTAACGGCAACGTGTGATTCTTTTTTTTTATAAATATATAAGGCGACTGCTAGAAACCGCAAGAAACTTCAAGGGCTGGTCAGGTCAAGTGTTTTATTCATGACAAAAATGACAAAAAAGAAATTCGTGCTTTTTTATTTTTCAATAAGTAATTCATTTTATGAATTTTAATTTGATAGTCTTTGAGTACCTACCTATTTTATTTTAAAGCAATAACATAAGAAAAATAAAATGAAAGAATTAACTATTAATAAACGATTTTTTACAACGCACGGGCAGCGGCTGGCCGTTGACCCACCCGTCTCAACAGACGGGTCAACACGCGTCCGCGTCAGCTGGGCGATAATAGTACCTACGATAGTCTGCAACATTTTTTGTCATTTTTGTCATGTTTAAAACACTTGACCTGATCAGCCCTTGAAGTTTCTTGCAGTTTCTATCAGTCACCTTATATAAGAAGGAGGCAAATGAGCAGGCGGGTCACCTGATGGAATGCAATCACCGCTGCCCATGGACAGGGGAGGGGGGGGGGGAAGGGGCCTCCGGGTAAGTAATTCAAGGGTAAGTAAAGTAAACAGCTTATAAAGTGCTCGTACCCTGCTGGGTAAATGAATCAATCATTTCATACCACACAAGATAATATATTCACAAATCTATGAGATAGATAATTAAAATTTTGGTAGAGCTGTGTAGGTAGCAGCTCATTAAAAGAAAATGAAGTCCTTGCTACAATTGACGGGTATTAGATTAATTACCACGTTTGCCAAATGCCTTCGAAAAATCTGTAAAACACTCTGCCCGACCTGCATGCAAACTCAATCTTAATACAATTCCAATGCGATTAATATATATCGATATTGGGATAAGTAAAGATAATTCCGGAACTGGCGTTCTCGATAATAATTTGTTCAATCAATTTCCACGCAATTTAATTCCAATGTGGCGCTATTGTCGCGTACAAAAGTGCCATTTGACATTTTTTAGATTTGTGATTGGAAATTGATTAATGCAATTTTGTTTCAAGAGTAGCCTACCTGATACCAGCTCGAACGGTAGACCTTTCGACTATTTAAAAGTAAGTTTACAATACTAACATATTTGTAATGGCGACAAACTAAAACAAGAGTTTGGTATTTAAGTAGCAGGCTTAAAACAAACCCCAAAAACCTACCAAACTGGATATGTTAATGTTGAATCTTCGCTAGGAATCAAACTCGAGACCTCTGCGTCAAAAAAGAAATGGTTTCACCAGTACAGCACAGAGAAACCTATACTTCTCATTTTATCTTAGTTGAGCCCGTAGAGGTCTCCCTCTCGCAGCAGCACGTCCACCCATTGAGAACTTTTGTGTAAAACCTACTTAGTAGATACTCACTCTAATGAAGCTTCGTCTTAGAGCATTTCGTGGAATACGTTATTTCTAAACGTAATTTCATCTCTTTAGCCCCTGCGTCTTTAAGTATTTATTCGAGGAAGCGTTCCATGTTTACTACCTTTGAAATCAGGACTGCAACGATGGTTCAACTAATGTTTTATTTTTAGAATATAGGGGTAACTAACGTACCAATCCATGTCTACAGTTAGACAATGTCTAAAAAGAAAGCTCGCTCTTTTTGACATTATTTCCGCCAAAGAGACGCAACACATTTTGAACGCACGTGTTGCGGTGAAAGAATACTACCACCCCTAGAGGAGTAGAGGACTGCTTTGCTGTTCTCATTGCCTATATCTGACTAAGCCTTCGGGGATAATAGTCGTGATTAATTATGTATGTATTAACGGTCGCTCGCGGTTTCACCCGCGTGGTTCCCGTTCCCGTGGGAATATCGGGACAAAAAGTATCCTATATGTTAATCCCGGTTATAAACTATCTAAATGCCGAATTTCATCCAAATCCATTCAGTAGTTTTTACGTGAAAGAGTAACAAACATACACACTCACAAACTTTCGCCTTTATAATATTAGTGTGACAAGCGGCCGCTCGCGGTTTCATCCGCATGGTTCCCGTTATCGTGGGAATATCGGGATAAAAAGTATCCTATGTGTTAATCCAGGTTATAAACTATCTGTATGCCGACTTTGATCCAAATCCATTCAGTAGTTTTTACGTGAAAGAGTAACAAACATCCATCTATACGTTCCCGTGGAAATATCGGGATAAAAAGTATCCTTTGTGTTAATCCAGGTTATAAACTATCTGTATGTCGAATTTCATCCAAATCCATTTGGTAGTTTTTACATGAAAGAGTAACAAACATCCATCCATACTTACAAACTTTCGCGTTTATAATATTAGTAGGAAGTAGGAAGTAGGATGAATGATTGTACGTGTTGAAACGTGTGGCTAACTTTCAACAACAATCAAGAAGTTCCTCCGGTCGACTACTTTTCGACCAATATTTGCTTGCGCTCCATTCCGAACGCGAGTACGCACACACAGTAGTGCGATCGGCTGCAACTAGGGTTGCCACCCGTACTCGTAGATTATAGAGTACCCGTAGGCGTACTCTATAATCTACGACACCAATAGAGTAAGCTAAAATACTATATTTACGAAAAACTGATCTTTACTGGTTATGAGTACTTCAGCGTTCACTGAGAGAGTCTTCTCATTTATGAATGTAAAGTGGAGAGACGAAAGGAATAGAGCTACCCTAAATTTAATGAAACACGAGTTGATTTATATATTTCAATCTAAATTTGAATTGCAAAGAGGCTGTAAATATCTTCAAGAAAGACAAATATTTGTAAATGTCGCAAAGAGCAACAAAAATACGTTTTTAAGGACAAATAAATAAAGACTCTTTTTTATGCTATGTACTCTATTTTTGTTCTAACAAAATGAAAAAATACTCTATTCGTCCAAAAAAAGGTGGCAGCCCAAGCTGCAACAGCGGTGAGCGGGCCATTGGTATTCTTCTAAATAATTTTTAACGCTGTTCGGCACAAGCTTTGCACGGCTGTAAGCGGCGTGGTAAGAAATCACTTCTTTGACATTTCTTGTAAGTAAAAAAACGGTATTTTGTATGTAAAACAGCCTCAACTTGGACCACAGCCGTGACTGCAGCGATCGATGTGACGGCTGTAACATCTATGATCACAGCCATGCGCGCAAAGTCTATGTGTCGCTTAGAATCGCATAGCTGTATCGAAGCGAATAAAGCCGAAAAGTGATAAAATTTGGGTCTTTTCTTTGCTGAGAATTGAGATTTCACACATACTTTTTGAATTTGAAAAATTATGTTACTCCGGTTTGTTTTATTTGCCTTTTACGTAGGTACAGTCACGAGCAAAAATATGTAAACAATTGTATCCCTTAATACAATGGAATAAGTGTCAAAGTGTATACATATTGGTGCTCGTGACTACATCGTTCAATTTGTTTGGCATTAGTTGTAAGGAGTTTCTCTTCAATTGAGTATTTTACATAGCTTTGATTTTTCCTTTTATATGAATTTATTCATAGTAAATAATTGTTCTCGTACAATCCCTTACAAACTGTTTACATAACGAATAAATAATACTAATGCTGTTATAATATGGTCCGAATAATTCAGTAATAATTACAGTTCACAGTTTAAATTATAACAAAGGGTTGAATGGAGTATTGAGAGAGGTGTCGATGTCCGAGGCGTGCTATTTCAGTACATAATTGCGCTCGCTGTGTTTATCGGACGCCTAAGGCATATTGTATTCACATTTTGGTACTGATTAATTAACGCTGCCTTAACCGAGTAATTGCTTTAATCTAGTTTAAAAATCCTTCAAATTATTTGTAAGTATTGTATATTTGACATATATCACAAATGTAATTAACCACTATCTTAACTAAAAACGTCTTAGCAAATACATACATTAACATTATAATCACAACTATTATCCCCGAAGGGTTAGTCAGGGACTAGGCAATAAGGACAGCAAAAGCAGTCCTCTACCATAGTCCACTTTGCACCAAATAGCGACTGCACATGTACTCAGCGTGACAGGTAGTGAGCACAACGCCGCTCTATGCTGTTGGAAGTATGTGCAGTGTTTAGTCCGTTAGTCGCCATTTACGACACCCAAGGGAAGAGAGGGTGTGGTAGTATTCTTAATTAACGCTGTCATTCATAACCGAGTAATTGCTCTAACCCTTTAAAAAACTTGCGTATTGTACACACATATTTGAACAGGGTTTAACGCAAAACTACTTAGGGTGGATTCGACCAAACTGGAATAAGGTATTATACCTAGATTAAACGCCGAATAATATCGGAGTACGTCTTATTCCAGTTTGGTCGAATCCACCCTTAGCAATTAATTGTATAATTCACATACCTCGTGTAATTAACCACCATCTTAACTAAAAACGTCTTAGCAAATACAGTTACTTATTATAATTTTAAACCAGACTCTTACCTGGGCCCTTATTCTGCAACGATTCCTTGTTTCAAAACCACGTTAATTCCTTAAAAAGTTACGATATCTTCCCAAAAACGTATGCGTTTGACGTTTGTGCGCGGTAAGGTTTAGGTGTGGAATCTATAGATTGCGATACAGAATCAGGGCCCTGGTGGTAATTGGAAACTAAGAACAGTGGTGGAGCTTACTTCATCCGCAAATCACACTAATGAGGAACCAGCTCACTCTATTTATCTCTGAGTGTCGAAATACAATATTGACACTGACGTTAATAATATTATAGTGTTGTTGTGTTACTGTCTCACCGTGTAATATTTTTGTCAGGACGGGATCGCAGCTAATGTTATGTATTTATTTAAAAGAATTATGTTAACATCGTCATAATTTTTCTTAGATCTAGTCACATTAAAAATGAGTGAAGTATCATTTGCAAACAATAAAATATCACAGAAGTTTTCTACAAAGAACGGCAGGTCATTATTATATATAGCAAAAATAAGAACGGGCCTAGGATTGACCCTTGTGGAACTCCCATTTTTACACTAGAACCAAATGACTTAGCTCCATTGACATCGACAGACAACGTGTAAAAAAAATAAGCAATAATATTTAAGGGTGCGTACATATACCCTGTTAGGACTTCACTGCTAAATATCACCAATATTGACTTTTATTTTTATAGACGTCACAGGGAAGTAATACAAACGGGTACTTGATCAAAACCCTTGGGGGTAATTTTGATCAAATCGCGGAGAATGTTAATGTCCTTCAAACGAGGTGTAAAGAGGCACTTTGTAGGCCGGCATTGGGGGTGACTGATGCTACGTCTCTTACACTGCACCAGTTTTTCTCGCGCCTGTGGTAAGTCATTTGACAGTCTTCACATAAAAAAATAAAAATTGCCAACATCGTGGGGTAATGTCCCTAGAAATCACTGATTTGATTAAATCTATAAACCGTGAAAATATAACGAAGTCATGATGACATAGAAAGTTAAATGTTGTGGTAGGGGGTAACAACCCGACCCTGTGCAAACTTTTACACGACTTATGGAAAGATACCTCATCATGAAACCGCTCCCGGTTCGGTGTAGTGACGTCGCACTAACGAGTGGACTCAAGGAGGCTGTCGAGGGTCGTCGAGGCTGTTCTGGGTCAAGAAATGTCCAAGTTGTTATTCCACACATAACTAGACTGCTTAAGTAACTCGACGTTATAAAAACCTACATAAACATACCACTTATCCCCAGAGGGTTGGTCAGAGACTAGGCAATGAGGACCGCAAAAGAAGAAAAAAAAACCGGTTAAGTACGAGTCGGACTCGCCCATGAAGGGTTCCGTAGCAGCAAGTAACATCATATAAAAGTTTTAATTTACGACGTATTAAAAAAAAACTAAGTACTTACTAAATCTCTTTCAAACCAATTTTCGTTGGATGTTTGCATGGTATGTACATTCTGTGTACTAAGTATCGGGAATTGTTCAATAAAACAAAAAATACAAATTATTCATCTAAATTTAATTTATCGCCTTCAAAGTAAGCACAATTGCTTGCAATACAACATCTCCACCGCTTCACCCAGTCCTCCATACATTTTTCGTAAGCTACTTGCGGTATGGCCTTCAGCTCATTCAGCGAATTTTCTTTTATGGCTTCTATCGACTCAAAACGTTTTCCTCGAAGTGATAATTTTAACTTGGGAAATAGAAAAAAGTCAGACGGAGCCATATCAGGTGAATACGGTGCTTGGTCGAGAACTTTTGTTGAATTTTTCGCTAAAAACTCTTTCACAATAATGGCTGTGTGTGATGGTGCATTATCATGGTGCAGCATCCATGAGTTGTGTTGCCACAAATCTGGACGTTTTCGGCGGATACTCTCACGCAAACGCTTCATGACGCCTAAATAATATTCTTTATTCACTGTTTCTCCCTCTGGAAGGAATTCGGAGTGAACCACACCACGGTAGTCAAAAAAACTGACAGCATCACCTTGATTTTGGAGCGACTTTGCCGCGGTTTTTTGGGTTTCGGCTCGTTTTCGAGACGCCATTCTGAAGACTATTGGCTTGTTTGCATGTCGTACTCATAAACCCATGTCTCGTCGCCAGTTATTATACGTTTCATAAAGGTAGGATCCGAAGAAGCTCGGGAAACCATGTCTTCAGCAACATGTATTCGCTGCGCTTTTTGAACAAAATTGAGCTCCTTTGGAACTAATCGAGCGGCGACGCGTTCCATGCCTAAAATGTCAATGAAAATGTTGTGGACGGACTTAAAAGATATGTTCACCTCACTAGCCAACTCTCTCAAACTCATACGTCGATTTTCGAGCACTAGCTTCTTGATTCTGTCGATGTTTTCTTTTGTCGTAGCGGTTGAAGGTCTACCAGAAAGAGGCAAGTCTACTACTACGTCTCGGCCTTCTTTAAAAGCCTTGTACCATTCATATGCCCTTGTTTTTGATATACAAGATTCGCCGTAGGTTTTTTGCAACATTTTGAGCGATTCTCCACATGAAATATCATTCGAAACACAAAATTTAAGGCACACTCTTTGTTCAACAATATTTTCCATTGTAAAAATCGCCGAGGACTCAAAACTATGACCAACAAAAAGTGCAGTTTTAAACAAAGTTAATGACAGATCCTACTCAAATTTCGTGCGGTAAATCAGTACAGTGCTACCAACATGCAGTAAAAAAATTAAAACGAACTCTTTTACGCGGGTCTTTTTATTGACATATTCCCGATACTTTTTACACAGAGTAGTATGTAGGTAGGTACATCATATATTTTTTTTACTTTTATCATTATCTTATTTTAGAAGTTACAGGGGGGGGGGGGGGGATACACATTTTACCACTTTGGAAGTGTCTCTCGCGCAAACTATTCAGTTTAGAAAAAAATTATATAAAGTATATTTTAAAATCAATATCATTTTTGAAGACCTATCCATAGATACCCCAAACCAAAGGGTTAGATGAAAAAAAAATTTTGAGTTTCAGTTCTAATTATGGGGAGCCCCCAAAATTTATTGTTTTTTTTCTATTTTTGTGTGAAAATCTTAATGCGTTTCACAGAATACCAAGTTTCAACAGTATAGATCTTATAGTTTTGGAAAAAAGTGGCTGTGACATAAGGACGGACAGACAGACATGACGAATCCATAAGGGTTCCGTTTTTTGCCATTTGGCTACGGAACCTTAAAAAAAAACAAATGTTCAAGTGCTGAGCGTGGTAGGAGGTGGTAAACGCCTCGCCGCTTTATGCTGTTGGATGTATGTGCAGTCTTTAGTCCGTTAGTCGCCTTAAACGACATCCAAGTGAAGAGGTGTGTTGATAGTTTTCTTTTAATGACGAGCCGCTACTATAACTTTATTATAAAAAAACAGCTTTAATTAATCTGTTGTTTTGGTGTTATTTTGTGTTCAGACTAATATGATGTTTTGGCTCATTAAAAGTATGCCTTATATCAACTCGGATAAAGCTGAAAATTAAGACAGCGGTGACCAATGAATGGAGTTAAATGGAACTTGACATAGTTCAACTTATATTGGAGCAACCTTGAAGATATTTGTCTCGGAAAGTAAGTAGTAAGGATGGGGAATAATTATAATAATATGATTTTTCTGTCGCCATAACAAGGAGCTAGGAGCTTTGTAGTATTCCGACAGCTAGATGTATGATAGATAGTTTGTTTTAGAAGGTAGTGATAATTGTGTATCGTTACTTTATTACATATCGACGTCCATCGTTCGTACCTGTGTTGGGAGCACGCGCTGACAAACTTTCAGCTTTTATAAAATAACGAAGGTCTGGGGTTCACGGCACGGGCTCTTAGACTACATGCTTGTGTGAACTGTAGTAAACCACGACGACTAACAATTTCTTAACTAATGTTAAACTAGCTAAATGTAGTAAACGTGGTGCGTTATTATTTTATGATATGCAAAAACGCTGTATCCCGTACCGCTCAAAATTTCAACAGCGCTGTAACTACCACGATAATATAATTTGCAAAAGATGAATTAGCAAATGAAATTGATAAAAAAAGCCGTTTTTTTTTGCTATTTACTGCAAACGTTTATGTGATTCCTCAAAAACTAGGAGTTAATGAAAACGCGGTACAAAATTTTCTATTAGTCGTAGAGACATTGGGAGTCAAACCATTCAACGCAGATTTTTTTTCTAATTCTGAATCTGCAATAAAATAATGTACCTAGGTCCGGGCTACAACGTTTCCGCTTTTTTGCGTCGATATTATAAATAGTCACCGTTTTCCTGTGGAGGTAGGTATATGGCTCCGCTTTCTCCTTCTAAACCACGCTATGGATTTTAACGAGGTTTTCACTGATAGATTTATATACAAATTGCCCTAAAGTAGTAGATATTATCATTAAATACTAGCGGCCGCTCGCGGTTTCACCCGCGTGGTTCCCGTTCCCGTAGGAGTATCGGGATAAAAAGTATCCTATGTGTTAATCCAAGTTATCAACTATCTGTATGCCGAATTTCATCCAAATCCATGCAGTAGTTTTTACGTGAAAGAGTAACAAACATCCATCCCTACTTACAAACTTTCGCGTTTATAATATTAGTAGAAAGGATTGTACATATTTTAACCCACCAACCCGCATTGGGCCAGCGTGGTGGGTATGGCCCAATACCCACACGTGCTGTTGTCCACGTGGGAGGTCTGTGCCCAGCAGTGGGACGTTTACAAGCTGATGATGATGTAGATATTTTGTAAAAAAAATGGCTGAACTAATGAGTCCTATTAGACGTTTTTTTGTTTTTTTTTTATAGTCATGTGGGTTTAAATATGTGTAGGTATAATATTAGATGGGTTATTAGACCGAATAAACAATTTTTTTTTATTACTAGTAGAGCAACAATCCTTCAGTGGTACGACGAGGAACGACAATTCCTTTTCGTGCCACTGGTGGAACGAGTTGGTGGCACGACGAGGAGGAAGTCGCAATTAGGACAGCAAAAGCAGTCCTCTATCATAGTCCACTTTTCACCAAATAGCGACTGCACATGAGCTTAGCATGACAGGTGGTAAGCCCATCGCATGTATGTGCAGTCTTTAGTCCGTTAGTCGCCATTTACAACCCCTAAGGGAAGAGAGGACGTGGTAGTATTCTTTCACCGCAAAAAATATACGTTTATACCTATTTAGTTTCTTATAATGTAATAAGTAGCATTGTTATACATTATACTCGTACATTCAGACAAAATGTGTTACGTCGAATAACTGCTTTGAATTTGTTTAATTGAAAATGTTATAAAGTAAAAAAACGCGACAGAATGAAAGACTTGAATTCGACGACTGGCGACCCTTTCCATAGCGCCACTGTACACAGCGTAGCTTTCTTCAGAAATCAAAGTTTGCCTGAGATCAATTATTTCTAAGAGCGATTGTTCCTGAGCCATTCAAATTAAAGAAGAAAGTTATGATTGTTTCATAAATCGAATCAAATTGGTGGAATTATTAAATAACTTTAAGCTGAAAAATCTTATTTTTTTATATTGTTTTTAAATAAGACTTTTTGTAGTCTCGTAAATTCATACATACATATCACGTCTATTATCCCCGAAGGGTTAGTCAGAGACTAGGCAATAAGGACAGCAAAAGCAGCCCTCTACCATAGTCCACTTTTCACCAAATGGAAACTGCACATGTGCTCAGCGTGACAGGTGATGAGTTATTTTTTTGATAAATTTTTTCATCCTTTTCATCTGAAACATACCGAAATGTATAAAGGCCTTTAGGGCGCTAATACACGTTCCTCTACCACACCACTGCATAAAGAACAATGGGTAATTTTGTATGGAATCATACTGCCCTCGTAGCATTTTAGACTAGCTGCCATTAAAGAAGGCAAATAAAAGGCTGATTGTACCTATCTTTACATATTGCTTTATTGCCTTGAGCGCATAAGAAATTCGAATAACGAATTTAAAAATTACGAAAACGCGATCGTAACATGGCGGGCGGCGGCGGGATGAACTCACAAATGGTTTTCGGCTTATTCAACGTCGATGAACTTGTTTGTCTTTGTCTTACGAGTTGCAAAGACATATTCGTGTATTTTTAAACACCTTTCAAATAGTATTAAGTAGTTTATATTATTTGCTACAAGGTGAATACGTTAACTTCCATGTCTTTTGCGTGCGTGGCTAAAACGGCTTATTACAGCCTAGGGTTGCTTTAATTGGTTTTCTAAAAGAAAACGCTCTTGTTCGTTGGCAATGTGTAATTTAATATTCTATTGATTGACGTATCAAAAACAAAACATATCGATATAAAAATAATATTCATACAAAACCATAAATTTGTAGGTATAGTAAAGTATTCACGTCATAGACACGGCTATATGTAAAAACCTGTCGCTACGGCCCTGAGAACAGATCTTAGCTCCTCGAAAGCTTCTCGTCATTACGCACAGCCCTTTGTCTAGTTCCCGGCTATTTGTTTGCGTTCCGTTTGCTTTCCAATTTATTGCCCCGAAATTTTGTCGCCCCATTCGAAACACAGTTAATAAAATGGAGGAGCATCTCAACTTCCACTTTGAATGTTTGTTGAGTTCGCCGAAGCGAATGCTAAAGATGGACGGCGAATTTTTTTTATTCGGTTTATGCTACGAGCTCTATGAAAGCCACTACGCCCTATCGGTTAGTAACACAGAACAGGTTAACCTTCTTTATGGGTGTATCAATTTTTAATCGTTTTAATGAAATTAAGGGTGAGTTCCACCCATAAAAATTAACAACTTTCCCCAAGAAACCTATGTTCAAAAATGACAATGACGACAACAGTATGGGAGGTCGAATTTTTTTTGTCATTTTTGCACATAGGTTTCTTGGGGAAAGTTGTTCAGTTTCATGGGTGGAACTCACCCTTAATTTCATTAAAACGATTAAAAATTGAGGGTGTATATTCCGTGATTGCGAGAGGAGTTCGATGGCACGGGAGGAGCTCGATGGTGCTAAAGGAGCTCGATGGCCCAGGAGGAGCTAGATGGCGCAGGAGGAGCTTGATGGCGCAGCGGCTAGCGCGTTTGGTTTGCGATCTTGCTCGCTAAGCAACTTTCGCAATGCCGGGTCGCTGGATGGGTGACCAAATTAAAAACATCTCGAGCTCCTCCGTGCTTTGGAAGGCACGTAAAGCCGTTGGTCCCGGTTGTCGTCGAAAGATGACCGCATGATGACAGTCGTAAAAACTCACCAACCCGCATTGGGCCAGCTTGGAGGGTTATGACCCAACCTCCCCATGGTGATGTTGTATGTGGGGAGTTTGTGACGTTTATAGGCTGGTGATTTGATATATTCCGTGGTTAGTAAATCTATGATGATGACGACGAGACCCTGTAACAGGAAATACCGTCAAGAAATTCAGCAAGACGTAACTCTTCTCATTCTTTTGAAGCGAAAGAGTAATGCAAAATTCCTCCAATGTCTGTCGATGGTGGTAGGAAATTTTGTAAAATATGCAACTAGAAGTAAATATATATAATATATAAACATTAATCACGACTATTATCCCCGAAGGGTTAGTCAGAGACAAGGCAATGAGGACCGCAAAAGCAGTCCTCAGCCATAGTACACTTTTTACCAAATAGCGGCTGCACATGTGCTCCGCGTTACAGGTTGTGTACTTCGTGGCAGGTTGTGAGCCCATCGCCGCTCTATGCTGTTGGAAGTATGTGCAGTGTTTAGTCCGTTAGTCGCCTTTTACGACACCCAAGGGAAGAGAGGGAGTGGCAGTATTCTTTCACCGCTACGCGACTCGGTTCAAAAAATTGTTAAATATGCAACTAGAACTAAATACCGTAATCATCAAACAACAAGGTAAAGTTTACTATGCTAGGGCATCATCGTCTGTTTATTGCGTATATTTACTGTAGATTTCACGTTAAGGAAATGTATCTGTTTCGGCGGGGTAGATTTTAATAAGAACGACGCGAACGCTCTGCAAACAGATTTGTGTTTGAAAAGAACGATGAACAAATTAGTTACGATTCAATGACAGATAAACAATTCGATTGACTTTAAGGAGTTGCTGAGTTGGACAGAGAAACACTTATGGTCGTCTTGAGGTTTTTATTCTGAAGTTTGATTCCCAGCCAGTACATGTTTATAGTCGGTATAGTTGCTTTAAAGCCCTACATATCACTATAATTGATTAATAATTATTTATTAAATAAACACTTTATACAATACAATGCATGAACTGAACCCATTTAAGGTTTTACCCTGTGTTGTGAGATACAGGCTCCTCCTGAAAATACTTTTAGATCTAGTGTAATTATTAAATTATTTGCACAATGGACATGAGAAAGAAAAAGGAAAGGTAATATTATGTAAATTAAATTACTACTACTAGGTAGTGTTTTAAAGTACGCTTGACTAGATAACACCACCATTTCACATACATATTTTATGTTGATATATTATTATTAATTAGTAGCATTGTTTCGTTATAACAGATAAGAGATAGATAGCTATTTTGTAGCAGTTAAGGATTCCAGGTTTAAGTGCTTCCACTTTCTTCCTTGTACGTAAGATAACGCGAGACGAATTACTAGTGCTATACTTACCCTCACAGTAGAGAATTAAATTAACACAAATAAATGTTATTAACAATACTAATGCAACATAATATCAATTTAAAAGGAACTGCTTTTCTTTACGGTCTTCGATTCAAGACACCCCGTTCATGACGCCATTCGAGATGCTTCGATAAGCCAGCAAATCGTTTCCGGCCTTCCATAGCGTAAGAGCATCGTAAAGAAAAGTGTAAGACAAGAAAATCCCGAGACATGCGCCTTGATTATGTCAACATCCAATTTTACGATTGAGGAGAGCTTTTTCAATAACCATGATGGATTCCGTCTGCACGAGCGCGATAAGGGTTCCTTAGGCGCTTCGAGATGTTGACTTTGACATCTAGTTAATTGGATTGATAATGTCGATGACTAAGGTAGCTATTCAATATATTTAGGTTATGTTGTTAGAGCCTCGGCAGAGCTCTTGATCCGATATCCAGAGTTCCTACCTATATAAGGTGCTAGAAACCGCAAGAAACTTCAAAGGCTGGTTAGCTCAAGTGTTTTAATAAACATGACAAAAATGGTCTCAATGCAGACTAACGTAGGTACTTATCGCCCAGCTGACGCGAACGGGTCAACAGACGGTCGGCCGGCCGGCCGTTGCTCTCGCATTGTAAATAATCGTTATGTTTCAGTGTTTTTCATTTTATTTGTCTTATGTTATTGCTTTAAAACAAATTAGATAGGTACTCAGACTCCAATTAAAATTCACAAAATGAATTATATATATATAAATGAAAAAAACACGAATTCCTTTTTTGTCATTTTTGTCATGTTTAAACACTAACCTGACCCTTGAAGTTTCTTGCGGTTTCTAGCAGTCACCTTATATACGTTCAATTTCTAACGCCCAGGCTACACATTAAAAATTACGAAATAAAATTTTATTAGCCCGATCTGTGCTTTGTAATAATAAATAAACTTAATTTATATTAATAAAAATGAATCGCCAAATGTGTTGCTAAGCGCAAAACTCGAGAACGGCTCAACCGATTTGACTGATTATTTTTTGTTGTGTTTATAATTGTCGGGTGCAAGGTTTGCTTAAAAGATTTTTTTTTGGAAATTCGTCACGGTATGGTGTCCACGCGGACGTAGTCACGGGCGGGCCGCTAGTCACATCACACTAATATTATAAAGGCGAAAGTTTGTGAGTGTGTGTGTTTGTTACTCTTTCACGTAAAAACTACTGAATGGATTTGGATAAAATTTGGCATACAGATGATACGTATAGTTTATAACCTGGATTAACACATAGGATGCTTTTTATCCCGATATTCCCGCGGGAACGGGAACCACGCGGGTGAAACCGCGAGCGGCTGCTAGTCTTATATAAATAAAAATGAATAGCCAAATGTGTTGCTAATTTGAATTCGCCGTATGATTTGACTTATTGTTTTTTTTGTTGTTTCAGGTGGTGAGCCCAGCGCCGCTCTATACTGTAAGATGTCTTTAGTCCGTTAGTCGCCTTTTACGACACCCAAGAGATAAGAGGGGGTGGTAATATTCTTTCACCGCTATTTAACTGACTTTGTTTAAAAGGTAACTTTATTTACTATAGAATTGTGTTCTGCAAGAAACACCGTTCCGACGCATTCAAAATGGCTGACTTCGTTATTAGTTTGCATAGCTGCGTCGTAGCGAAGGTGGGGAGCTTCGCTTGCATTTATCTACATTGCACTGGCACAAGACAAGACTTCGGTAGTTCACGTTGGCAGTTTGCTCACCAAGTGTTTTGTGAAGTTAACCTGGCATTGTAGGAGTTGGATTAAATGACCCCGCCAAGTTTAAATTTAATTTTAATATTAGGTATTTTTTAAGATTTGTAACACTTAAAATATTTTTGTAGGAGGCATAGTGACTACGCTCACAGTAAAAATCACACTTTTTTAACGATTCCAGTCCAAAATATTGAAAGAGTTATATCTCTGTCAATATACTGAATAGTTACCACAATTGAAACTTTGTCTCCTTGACATGAGATCGAAACCTATTGAAATATTTCATCGTGCTTTTAGGGATTACCCATTAAAGGGTTAATTTATTGACCTGATACAGTGTTTATTAGTTTATTATCATTACCTATAGAAAACCTTAAATTCGTTAATTACGTTACTTAAATAATTTAGTGAACTCATAGTTTCACAGGTCTACTTTGCATCGGATGACTTAATACGGAGAAACGCCGGCAACAGCTTCTGTGTTCTTCCATTGTTTAGCTGCTTTGATAATTAACAAGAGATCTATACCGCAGTAACAGAATGTTACATTACAAGCTCTTACCACAGCTATATTAGATAATGAATTTGTTAGCAATAGTTTCAATGCAAGGCATACTTCAATATTTCCAACGTAAACTGGATGGATAGTGACTGCATAAAATATAACGAAATGGAGGGGTTGAAGAAGGTCTACGCCGAATTGGTCAAAGAAAATGATGATGATGTTAATTTAAAAAAAAAAAATTTAATTATCATTATCTAAAAGTTATACAAAAAAAAATATTCTGATGAAAGTGTTAAAAATTTAAAACAAATTTTATTGATAGCAAATTACATTAAGGAAAATGTTGAAAAATTTCAGAAAGGTGCCTCGTGGAAATGCTTTCTCGTAAATTAAATTACTGTAGTGAAATCTCAAAGGAGTGGGTATGAACAGCATGCAAAAAGGGAGTAAATGATATTTACATGGTCACAAAGACGTGATTGATAGCTCTGCAAACATAGGTACTTAATACATAAGTACAGTAACGACTATTATCCCCAAAGGGTTAGTCAGATACTAGGCAGTGAGAACTACAAAAGCAGTCCTCTGCCATAGTCCCAGTTTCACCGTTTACGGAGACACGTATTAACTTATTGACTTAGCTACCTGAAATACAAATAAAACATAAACCATTATGTAATCTCTTAGTTAAGCTAAATTTTTAATGTATAAGAAAAATTAATTTCGGGATAATATCCGTCTCTACAGTCGTTTTCTTCGCAAGCAGATTTTTTTTAAACAGAGAATTTAATTTTTTTTTGGTTATCATTAAAGTAATATATAATTTTAGCGATTTAGTCCTCCTTTTATTTCTTTATACCTATTATGCTCTAATAATTCCGTCATTGAATAGCTAGATTCAGTTTGCAAAAAAAATCGACTGGCAATTTATGAGATTGAGGAAAATTTTCGGTGGGTGAAAGAAAATACCTTTCGGAATTGAAAACGATTAGAAATTCTTGATTATGTGGAATAATCATTTAGGAAAATGTTCAATTGGTAAAAAAGAAGATTGGGATATTAAAAAATAACGATATTAAATTAATTTTGACTCCTCCTTGGTCGGGTGGTTTGTACACCGGTTTTCGTGTGTCGCCATCTCTGAGGTCCAGGGTCGGGTCAATTTCGAAATTATTGTTTTTCTAAATTGTCTCGGGTCTGGGTGTTTTCTATGTATATTTAGTATTTAATATACATATTTAAGTATTTTAAGTATGTTTATCCGTTGTCTAGTAGCCAGCCAATTAATGGGTTTCATAACGAAGCTTCTCTTGGGCTAGATAATTGGTAAGAGTGTAAAAAAAAGAAAATAAGATAAATTAATTTCGAGAAATTCTCCTCTACAGTCTGCGCCCTGTTTGCGGAGGGCGTGGGTTTGACTCCCACCTGAGGTAGTAATTTTTTGAACGTTTCGTTATTTTCGAGTTTATTTGAGCGTATTGTTATCAGAGCAAATTAAATATTACAAAAATATGTTAACTTAAGCCGACAAGCATGTATAGAGAACGTAAGAAGTGAATTAAGCACAAGAAGTGTGTTATGTTTTGATCGTAGGAAATGAATAGTTGTCTATTTTTTTTTAATCATTTATTTAATACACATAAGTACAATTATTGTTACAAATGAGCCGTACCACGAAAACCTCACAGGGTTTGTCTGGGTTCCGGCGAGTCGCTATGTACATTTGAGTAAGTAAGTAATGTCTTATCAAATTACACCGGAATCTTTTCACATATAGTTTCAATATATGTTATGTACGTTCTACCATAGGTGCTTAAACCTTAAGTTATGACCGAGTCAGCCAGGGATAGGTATAATAACCTTAATGTTTTAAAAGGTAATTTATATTTTAGTACATAAAGCTTACTAATAAGTAATCTTAATTTATTACATACGTAATCAATGTGAGGTCCCCAACAGAACCGGCTATCGATTATGAGACCAATGTACTTGTGAGTATCGACTACTTCTAGGATGGGACATCGACACGTATTGTTTACGTTATTGGTGTGCAAGCAAGCATGTTCATGGGCCACCACGAATGGTGTGATTAGTGTTTTGTTTTGTGATGAGCGTATATGTACTATTTTGGTTTTTTGAGCATTAATTACCAAGCCTAGGTCATGTGCACATTTACACATGCTATTGAAGTTTTGTTGAAGCAGGTGTTGCGCTTCCGAGACACTTTTACTGAATACTAAAATGCACGTGTCATCTGCGAATTGGTATACAGATCCCGACCCCATAACCTTGCTCATATCATTAACATACAGGAGACACTCAGTCGGACCGATTATGGAACCTTGTGCCGTACCTTTGGTAGTCAAAGTCTTAGTACTTAATTGATCACGTACTTTTACGGTCGTTTTGCTGTGGTAGTTAATTAGCAATTATGAATGACAGTCTGACTATCCTTTCGGGAAACAGCCGTGATATATGCAAAATGGCGGACTCCGTCGCTTTACTAGTCTAAAGGTCAAAATCCCTTGCACACCGCGTCGTCTATTTGGCACGGGCACGTACCCGGGCGGTCGGTGCGCTTCATACGAAAATCGCTGCAAAGTGGTAAAGCGACGGTGACCCCGACCGTACGTAAGTATGCCTCGAAGCAGCTCAGTACTTTAATACCAATTTCGACTATTGCGTTCAAGTGATGTATAAGTACGATCAGCCTCAAACACCTTACTACTAAGTCATACCAAATACGTGTCCATACATAACGGTGGAACGAGTGCGATCATTCCGAACGAGGTGGTGTGACATGATAGTAAAGGTACTTCATGGGAAAGAGCTAGTCAACCCCAACACGGTTATTACATTACCCTCTGGGGTGTCACAATATGTATACGCCCTACTTATGAACCGGAGTCGTAGTAACATTCTCAAGTGTATAATTTTTGTAGACCAAACTGATATTAAGTAAGACATTTTCTTTTATTTACTAGTAAGACCAAAGACTGACTTGACCCATGGTGGTCTGCCAAACGATGCACTGGCAGTCCACTGACTAAATGGATCAGGGACATAGAGCTGATCGCTGGAAAACCTGGATGCGATCGGCTCAAAGAATAGAAAAGGGCACAACATGGAGGAGGCTTGCAGGCTGAAGATGATGTTAATAATGATGTGCAAGACAGACTGTGCGTTCGTATGTAATAACTACATTAAAAGAATTTTAAAAACTACGTTCCATCACTCTCTCCTTGCAAAAGTGGCCGTAAGTTTGTCGACCCCACCATTTGGGTGAAAGTGCGGCGTTATTGTTCCGTGCTCTCTTGCGTAATACCATATAACCGTGGTACTTTAATACGCTCGTTGCGTGCCATATCTAGCCCACTTACAAATGTCCTGAGACAATTGCATTCAGCTGTCATGACTCATTAGTCATCTGGGGCCTTACCTCTCTTAGGGTGGATTCAACCAAACTTGAATAAGACTTACTCCGAGATTAGTCTATACAAATTCGGCGCTTAATCTAGGTATAAGACCTTATTCCGGTTTGGTCGAATCCACCCTTAAAGCAGTAATACTTTAATCTTACTATTCAAATTCCCATACGAATTTTGAAAAAAAATCCAAAAATTCGAAATTTTATTAAAAAAAAAAATAGATGATGCTTACTCTTCAGGGGCCCTACACTCAAGAAGGGCACCTGAAGAGTACCATCTATTATTTTTGTTATTTTGTCAACACATTGGCCACAACAACCAGACACAATGGAAAAATTGCTTGTCGGTCACCGAGACCGCTACGGCTCTTAAAGTGTTAAATCAAATTTAACAGTTTAATTGCCATGGTGGTCACATTGTGACCCTTTAAAGGCGCAGCAATAGACTCTGCAACAGAAATTGCAAAAAAACACCAACTTTTAAATACCACACTGGAAGTACTACTTATTGAACCAAGATTTGTAAAATAGCTTTATATTTTTTTCTAATTTCAGTGTTGTTCGTGTACAAGTAGTTGTTATTTGCACTTAATAGGAATGGCCTAGTTAAGGGATTATTTACCTATTACCCAAACACCATGTATGTATCCGTTATTTTCGATACCCGCTGTAGACGACACAAGTCCCTCGGGTAATTTCCGAGAACACTTCTTAGTTTCATCTTCCAAGTTCGGTGTTGTTGTTGTCGCAAAATACATACATACTTACGTACAGTCACCAGCATTAAGAAGTGACCATTGACGGCCTGCAAAAATATCTGATAATTGGTGGAAGGCGTATACACCCTCATTTTTAGTCGTTTTAATGAAATTAAGGGTGAGTTTCACCCATGAAACTGAACAACTTTCCCCAAGAAACCTATGTGCAAAAATGACAAAGAAATGTCAACCTCCCAATGTCAACCTCATACAAAACTGATATTTTGGCACATCATATCTTAATGCTGGTAACTGTACCTACATAGAATAATGACTATTATCCCCGAAGGGTTAGTCAAAGACTAGGCAATGAGGACCGCAAAAGCAGTCTGTCCACTGCCATAGCCAACGTTTCACCAAGTTACGACTGCACATGTGCTCAGTGTGACAGGTGGTGAGGTGAGCATTTTTCTAAATATAAGTAGGAGAGGCAAACGAACAGGTGGGTCACCTGATGGAGAGCAATCACCGCCGCCCATGGACATCCGCAAAACCAGAGGAGACACAGATGCGTTGCCGACGTTTAAGAAAGGAATAGGGTTAAGGAAGTAATAGGAATTGTGAGGGGTGGGAGGGGGGGGGGGGGGCTCCGGAACTCTCACTGGCCGAACGAAAGACAACAGCAGTGTCATTATTTCACGCCGGATATTCGTGAGAGATGTATGTGCAGACTTAAGTCCTTTAGTCGCCTTTTACGACACCCAAGGGAAGCGTCGGTAGTATTCTTTTAACGAGCCGCCAAGAGAATGTCGTAACGAAAAATTTTTAAAATTTTAAACGAACCCGAAGAGAACCTTTCAAGAATGGTAAAGCTTCCTTTCACCTCAAAGGTAGGAATTCCATGAAACCGATCCGTAACGTACTAACTTTTATATCCTCTGGAGCCTTAAGTAATTACTTACACTACGAATGCGGATCGTAAGTCGTCCCCGATAAGGTTAGTTATGCGGTGTAGTTCCCATCAAAGGCATGTCAAACTTTCTTTTTGACAAAGCGCGGAATTAAGAGCCACCGGTAAGATGTAGGTATACTCGCGTAACTACTGAAGTTATTTCACAAATTATTCCCCCTTTTCATAATAGCGTCGATGGTTGAGGAGACGAGCGATGTGGTATTAGCGATTAACTAAAAAAATAGTACCAACCCCTCTCTTCCCTTGGGTGTCGTAAAAGGCGACTAACGGACTAAAGACCGCACATACATACAACAGCATAGAGCGGCGATGGGCTCACCACCAGTCGCGTTATGTGAGTTATAATGGACTTGAGAAAAATGAAAAAAAGGTTCATTTTTACTTTATACCCTTAGTTTATACCATTATAGAAGTCGTCATTCAAAACCAATAGTTTTTATTTCACTCCGATACGAGAAGTATTTACAAAGTTATTGTACATAAATAATTGCATAAAACACTACTACCTCGCTTAGCTCGCTGGCACTCGACTGACGTGACGTGACGTCATCGTATCCGATAGCCCCCGCCGCCGCTCTCGCTGCGATTACATTACTTAACTATTTGCACAATGTGTGTGAGACTAAAATTGATGTAAGTAACTCGTAATTTATTAACGACTCATTGATTTATATATTTACACAAACACGAAACAATAATAACAAAGTATTAAAAACTAAAACTAAATAACTTAAAAACGAAAAACCTAAAAATATCTTATAATTAAAAAAATATCTTTAAGGGTCCCGCTGCCGCGCGGCAAAGTCCCCAAGAGGCTAGCAGCGTTGCCCTTTTAGCCAGCCTTTCGGTCGCCGGAGACCTCAAAAAGACGCTTCGATAGATCTTTGACGAAACGCCGAGCTTCTGATTAATTATTAAGTAATCTGTAGCACATGCACAACTGCACTGGTTCTTAGGGACATATTAATAAAACGAAGTCGCGCCACCCGCGCGAGAGAATGGTATCCGATGACGTCACGCCGCGGGTTGCGCGCGTATTTTGATTGTCACAAAAACAAAAGCGCGTGGTCATTTTTATGAATCTATATGTATGTATGTATGTATGTATGTATGTGTGTATGTATGTATGTATGTATGTATGCATGTATGTATATATGTATGTATGTATGGATAGAGGGAGAATGGCAGAGGAAAGAAAAAGAAAATATGCATTGTGTAAGGCACGATATAAAAAGGGTTCTGAACAGCCCTCTTACTCATGAAACCGATCGCTATTGGATCGGATTGGTATTGTGAATTTTCGCACTCCTAAGTTACGACACCAGAGCTAAATATGGATTCTTATTGCGTGGATATTGAGTGAAAAAAGATACAAAACTCAATGCCATTTAGTTCACCCAATATGAATCCAAATTAGCGCTGGTGTCGTAACTTAAAAATACGAAAATTCACAATACCTATCCGATCCAATAGCGATAGGTTTCGAGAGTAAGGGGGCAGGTTTCGGCTTGGCTATCACACACAACACAATTTCCAGACCTGGTAAAAAAACTCCGATTATCTGGCCGAGTGTTACCACAATCGTATCATCTTGCCTCGAACTACAGTGTTGTGGAACCAGCTCGCGGCGGCGGTATTTCCGGACCGTTACGACTTAGGGATCTTCAAGAAACGAGCCTATTCCTTCCTTAAAGGCCGGCAACGCGCCTGCGATTCCTCTGGTTTTGCGGGTGTCCATGGGCGGCGGTGATTACTTTCCATCAGGTGACCCGCTTGCTCGTTTGCCTCCTTCTGCTATAAAAAAAAAATATCTAAGTCTGTCGTGATAACAACTACCTATGGTATTAGGCATCATTTGTGTTCCTCTGTAGTTGAGGATTCCGAGTGAAATCCGCTTTCATATTCCTTTAGATAATACGAAGGCCAAGCGTTATCCGCTTATGGTGTTATAAAAGGGTGTCATGGTGTCGTGAGATATTAGTTGTTTAACAATTCATATGTTTTTATTTATATACTCGTACATAAATACACTCACGACAATCGTCCCATAAAGGTTATTTAGAGACTAGGCAATTAGGTATAATCAGTTGTAATCAGTTGCAAAATCAGTCCTCTGCAATAGTCCTCGTTTGACGAAATAACTACCTACTACACATGGTACTCAGTGTGACAGGTGGTGAGCCCATCGCCGCTTTATGCTGTTGGGTGTATGTGCAGTCTTTAGGCCGTTAGTCGCCTTTTACGACACCTAAGGAAGAGATGGGTTGGTAGTATTCGTATAATGAGCTGCCAGACACACAGCTCTTTATTATTTAAGCAAAATAAGAACTTCTTAGGGCACAGACAGGACACGGCTATCTTGATATGATTAACAAAAGATCTATCTACCTTTCGTCTCGTTCATAATCCCAAGGAATGAAAATCAGACTAGGCACGAAAGAAATCATCAAACGAAGCTGACTAAGGTTCCCATCAAATCCAAGTCGGCCGGGTAATAAGATGGAGTAATGTCTTCGCGAAACTGAAGCCAGAGTAATCAGATTATTTTTCCAACTTCTATAAAGGCTGCCTTACACAAAATGCGGGCCTGTTGCTACTGGCCGCTGCTGTGCAGAAGCTGTGCGGGACACGTAACACTACACACTGCAGTTACAAAGCCGGTCTTTAATACAACTGCGACCGGTGGTAGGTGTGGTGTGAGTGGTGTGACAAAGTAATTATTATTATTATGGCAGCTATAGTGATACAACGGTGAAACTGCTCCGTATTCTGTTCAGAGGGCCTAGACAAGTGGAGATAAACGTTTGTAGAATATAATGATGAATGTGATTGACATAGTAGGTCAACGATACGTCATTTAACGTTTAAAAGTTTAAATAGCTAATTAATTAAAGACTTTAAGCGCCATGTGGGTCACCGGTGACTGACAAACAATTAAATTTAATTGTGTCTGGTTTTGTGGCAGTCAACGTGTTACATTACTTTTATATTTTTTTCGCTCGCTGCCTTCAAACTTTAGCTGACCTGCTGTTGGTGTGTGGGGGCCTTAAATATAACTGGATCGGGATTGACGATGTTTCAATTTAATAATCTAATCGTAGCTCGCTCGTTCATACATTGAATGTAAACTTGCGAAGTCTTTGAAAATTTCGACTGAGACTGTTAGGCAATAATTACTTACAGCTACTACTTTATAATTTGAAACTCGCTTGAAGAACAACAAAGTGATATTGATCCATTTATAATCAGAATGTTATTAGATCATAAGTCTATCTATAATAAGTATATGTTTAAAATAATTAAGAAAAGATTGCAGAAATTAGTAAAGACTGATTTTAAACTGATATAAATTTGTTTTTATTAAAAAACCATCGTGAGGCGTCTATCCCCGTACAAGACAAGTATCCTCCGAAGTATTTTTAACTTTAGGCAACTATCCGCTAGAGTAGGCAACTATCCTTTTTTTAAGAAGTCAAATAAATCAGAATTTACTCAAAACTATTATTAATTATGTTCACAAAAATGGGCTACTATAATAGATCAAAGACCTATGTTTTGATATACATGTTGCACTATTCCTATTAAGTACATATTTTTTTAATAATAGAGCTTTTTTGAAAAGTGGGGCAACTATCCGGCTTTTACCCTAGTCGTGACGTAGACTGTGGCAGTGCGCTGCTTTTGGGGTCTGTATGTAGTCTCTGAGTCATTAATGCCTATAGTCTTTTACTTACCTTTTGGGGATAGTAGTCTTGGGTGTTTTGTATGTATAATTTTAAAGAAGTTATTTTGTGATTTACATTGCACTTTATGTTTGGTTTCTTTTATTGGTATATAGGTATCCAAAGCATACGACGTTTCGGGTTGACATCAGATGGCTTAAACCCCGTGAAACATTTAATTTAATGAACTTTACAAGCGTTTTTGAGGTACACCTAGTACATTTGCAGTCTTCTTGACTAAATTAAACCAAAGACATTGCCAAGCTTATGGCCGTCATTTTCACTGAGGAAGCACAGTGATAGAACGGGGTTGCACAAAAGATTCCAATGGCTTGACGTGCTGCTGCGAGAGGAAGACCTTTACAGGCCCTACTACGATAAGATGAGATAAATAAACCTTCAACGTATCCAAAAGAGAAGCTTAACAAGCAATCTAGTGTTCATTTGCAATGCAACAGAAAAACATGGCGACAGCAGAGCGGTTCATGAATAACATACAATTTTCAAAGACAATAGCGAATTGAAAGTGCACTGGCTAGATAGCGGGGTTTGTACAAACGCCAAGAAAAGTGCTTTAACACAATTTATCGGCTCCAGAAACTGTTGCGCAGTTTTAATTTATATAGTTGTGAGACGCAGCTTTTCGCTGGCATTAGCGAAGTTGTTACAATATTACTTGGAAACACAGTAGCAGCTGTAGTGCTCAGTTTGTGGCAACTTTAATTCAGTTCAAGTATTCTATACAAGTGATGTACAAACCATGTGTCTGTGTAATAAACCACAATAGTTTTGAAATGTATTGAGCTTAGAGTATAGATTTATTCTCAAAGGCGTCTAAACTGTTATCGCTCTAGTTAATGTGTGTTACATTGAACATAACTTTACTAGGGTTGTGGTTAACACCTTGGGCCCTGGACATTGGAAACCAATTTGGTGCATGCTGAGATAAAATATGTTCCGTGTTTTTTTAAATGATGTATTGTATAAAGTAAGGTTTTTCGTGCTTTTAATATAGTCTTTTCTAATAATAATATTATTCCAACATTATATTATTGTTAATAGCGAACTTCTAATCCTTGAATTAACAAAAGTGTCAGTAAATTAAAAACAACAACAAAAAGGTCTTTTCATTGTCTTTCCAACATTGCTTAACTCATAAAAATGAGAATTACGATTAAAAATATTACGTAAACTTTATGAACACCAATCCGTATTTTTGGCAAGCGTAGGTTATTAAGCAACCATGCATTTGTATTGAAATGATAAAGGTCAGTTTTTATAGTATTATTAAAAGAACTTTAAATTTAGATTTTTAAAAAGTAAAAACTGCAGTTTACCGAGACGAGTACGAACCGAAAAAAAATATGTTCGGATTATATCGTAGCACGACAGACTGAAATAGCAACTCTTATTGTCGGAGGCCAAGACCAACTTTGGGTCGCTTCGCCATTATCGTAAGTAAGTAGGTAGTAATAATACTGTACCACAATTAATGCTACACAAACTAAACAGAAACATTTTCCAAGTTTATCACAGCTTTTAAAGGGCCTGTGAGCGATGAGCGTGGGTGTACTGCTGCCATCAGTATGCATTCTGTACATAATTACGGTTTAAGAACGACGCCAGCGCCCCCACTGCAGTGCATTTTCAATTTAAACGATTTCACCATTCTACGTTTTGTGTGCGAGTGTACGTGCATTTAGTTGATTAAATTATGTGCCAGTAGCTTTTTATTGGTACAGTTGCGTAGACGAGTTCATTTTGTCTAACTTTTAAATAAGTACCTACTTTAATTTATAAGTAGGTATAATAAATGAACCAAAAGAAGTATGTCAGGATCGTAGCAAATGGAAAGCTGGGTCTCTGCGAACCTCATCGGGAAATGGACGTAATGTACCTACGAATAAGTTCTATTATGTTTGAAGCAGACATCTTAAAATGCGCACTAGGATGGTTTCGTTGACGTTATTAGATAAGTTACTTTGAAATACTGTAGGTAATAACTGTATTTGATTTTTGTTATTTTTTTCGTTCGATTGCAATTAATTAAGTAATAGTTTGTTTTTTTTTAAATTCCCGAGTTAGCTTTGATCGCGCACCATCTGACATACCGGACAAAGTGCACTACAAATTTAACTGCACTGGGTCAGTCCTACCATGCAAAATTATTATTACTTTGGTTAGTGACGGACGCTTACCGTGTTGCGTATCTATGTAAGAATACTATCACATAAGCTACCACCACCTCTCTTCCGTTGGGTGTCGTAAAAGGCGACTAACGGACTAGAGACTGCACATACTTCCAACAGCATAGAGCGGCGATGGGCTCACCATCTGTCACGCTGAGCACATGTGCAGTCGCTATTTGGTGAAAAGTAACTATGGTAGAGGATTGATTTTGCTGTCTTCATTGCCAAGTTCTTATGACTAACCCTTCGGGGATAATAGTCGTGATTATGTGTATGTTGGTGACGCTACTCTAAAGCGGTCTCTCTAACTAAGTCAGAGGAGGCTTGTTTCATACATTGTTGACGTAGGTTGTTGACGTTAAAGTTAGCTACTCTGGGCTAAACAAACACGAATTCGTGCGTTTTTTATTTGTGCAAACATGACAGAACAAAAGAAAAATAATGTCGTTTAAAAAAATTGTACACCTGGTACATTATGTCGATTTTGCCACAAGCCAAGTCAAGTCAAGTCAAATTATTTATTCAATGTAAACTTTTACAGGCACTTATTGACGTCAATACTAATAATAATAAAAAAAACCGCTAACTAACTTGTAGTTAAGTTTTAACAACTAATCTAACGAGCTATAGTCTGTGCCAGACAAACGCGCATCGCTACCCCCAGTACCACTACCACTGCACGCCGAAACAGAATCGCGTCGGGTGTGCTAAATCAGCTTAGTTTTGGAAACTTTTCTTTAGATATTTTTGTACAAATATCACCTATTCTTACTAAAAAATATCACATGTCATTCACTTATGTACAAGTTGATGATTTATTTTGGAAATTTAGTTTTCTTACGAATGACCTCTGCTTGCGGCTGTACCTGTAATGAAAAAGATGGTCAAAATTAACATTTATGTGATAAAACATTGTATACATATTACTAAAAACCATGTACACAAAGATAATAATGTATTCCTAACTACATTCTGAACCACCTCACGTAACGCTTAATGAAAGGGAATCGCCGCATTATTTCCGCAAATTACTTAAGTACAAACGCTAATTGCTCGGCGCGGGGGGAAGGCGGGACTTCGTTCTCTTCTATCGCTTGACCTTTTGTATTGGAGATGCAGCTTCTAAAATATATAAATAAATTAACTTATACGATGTATACTTAGTAACAGATCTGGGGGGTTACTCTTGAACGCAAACTCAATCTTGATACAATTCCAATGCGTTTAATATGTATCGATATTGGGATAAGTAAAGATAATTCCGAAACGCCATCTCGATAGTAAATTGTTCAATCAATTTCCACGCAATTTAATTCCAATGTGGCGCGGCGCTATTGTGGCTTACAAAAGTGCCATTTGACATTTTTTAGATTTGTGATTGGAAATTGATTAATGCAATTTTGTTTCAAGAGTAAGCCCACTGTTGTGTGGTGGCGACGCATTCTTAAAAGAGAACCCATTGGTTCTCTTGAGGATCCTGCACGAAATTGTGAAAATTTACGTATTTTTAAGTTACTTGTACTGTGCGCTGAATTAGTTAAAAAGAACTTACGTAAGTTAGCCTGATCATTGCACAAGGTCGTGGCCTTGTTGAAAGTTGAAACAAATTCTTTAAACAATAACAAACAAAACATAAATCTTATGACTCATAACAATATTTTTTTGACAACTTTCTTAATTTTACGCATGAAACAATAATTCTTACATGAAAATATTTGTATTGATATTCCGCAGGTCACGCCCCATCTTAAAAATGTAAATTTTAATATTTAACACAAGCGCGTGATCGTTTTGTACATTACGCAGAATAAAAACATTGCTCTAATCAAATTACTAGGTCTGAAATTTCAAAGCAGAATTGTTCTAATTTTAAATATCAAAATGATTGATTTTGCTTTGAAGTTCATTAAGAGACTTATGTCAGTTTTTTCGATCGCGCGGCACCCCCTTATGAATGCGATAATAGTAAATTTACAGGAGCAGCTCGATAGCGCAGCGGCTAGAGCGTTCGGACACAGATTAAAGAATCTTGCCCGCAAACCAACTATCGCAATGGAGGGTCGATGGATGGGTGACCATTGGTCCCGATTGTCGTCGAAAGACGACAGTCATTACAACCCACCAACCCGCATTGGGCCAGCGTGGTGTATTATGGCCCAACCTCCCATGTGATGTTGTCCACATGGGAGGCCTATGCCCAGCAGTGGGACAATTATAGACTGATGATGATTTAATGTACTATTACCAACCCGTCTTTACCTTGTCTTGGCCCTCGGATGAGATATAGGACAAACGCTGCCCGGTTGTATTATAATAAAAATAATAAATAATAAAAGTCATTTCTTCACCCTTTACAATTTGGTTCATAAAGATAGAACTCTTTTTAAATAAACATTATTAAAAATGCCCCAATTGTGAGGGACTGGAACTTGAAATGGGTTTCATAGAGAAACCGGAAACTACAGGTCTCCAATTGAGCATGTAAACACAAGTTTAAGTATTACAAAAGCTTATAATAAGTTCTAAAGAAATTCCATCCAGACGTCACGGCGAGACGATTTTCAGATGAGCCGAATTGTAGCATTATAATCTGTGGAGTATAGCGAAGTACAGACGCCAGTAGGTCAACCTACCACGAAATGCCAAATTTCTTCAATATTGAACTTTATGATTATACGTTATAAGAATCAATGTCGTTCGATAACCGTGTCGCGTAGCGGTGAAAGAATACTACCACCCCCTCTCTTCCCTTGGGTGTCGTAAAAGGCGACTAACGGACTAAAGACTGCACATACATCCAACAGCATAGAGCGGCGACGGGCTCACCACCTTTGACGCTGGGCACATGTGCTGTCGCTATTTGGTGAAAAGTGGACTATGATAGAGGACTGCTTTTGCTGTCTTCATTACCTAACCTTCTCTGACTAACTCTTTGTCGTGATTATATGTATGTATCGATTAGAGAAAGTTTTACAACTACAGTAGAGATGTTATCTTAATTTTTTTTTTCATTAAGAAAATGTACATAGTTATTAAGTCAAACATTCTGCCAAACTGCACGACAGTTTGTCGGCAGAGTTCTCGCAGAAAGCAGCACATTTCAAATTTAAATTACATTAATTAAAGACAAAATTAAAAGAGATACTTTACACAACATGACAAAAAGAGAGATAACAAAAAAGTCATTTATCAAAAAAGAGACAACATGAAGAGACACCAACACCTAGTGGCACATACTTAGATAATGCCTACGCAAAATATTATTAAGTGTATTTTTTTCATTATTATCTGGTATTATTTAATTTATTAGAGGCAAATTAAGTTCCATCTCTATAGGTAGCGAGTAAACATTGTATGGATTAAGTATATGATTAACAACTTGTATAATATTATGTAGTTCACATGCAGAAAATTAATACTGTGACAATTTATTGGTACTAATAGAATTAATGAATGTTGAAAACGACATAACACGACTTTGAGAAATCTACTGACTCGATCTCACTCATTCCAACTACCGATACCGTCGCAGGTTAATTGAAAGAGCAATCGTTCTACTAAAGAATGTGTTAATAACTATTTGAACGGGGTTTAACGCTGAAACTACGTACCTATTTTTTATATCAGACGTTTTATTCCAGTCTTCAACACTTCAAAAAAGTTTTCGGTTTACTTTCTATATAATTATTAAGCTTATATTATAACAAGCTACTGTTTACACTTACACTACGACGAATCATTAGAGGTCGAGAGCCGAAAAGGTGAAGTTCAGCGACGTTTGATTCCATTGAACTCTCCTTTCATACTCTTTAATCACTTGGATACTTCAATCCACTCGAATGCTATAAGCCGCGTTGTTTAGATCGAATTGATTTGATTAGAGAGCCAAATATTTGTTAGCACTGATTGATGTACACAACAAAATTGATTAGGTGTATTCTAAAGGAGATGAACAATTAGAATATTCGGAGAACATCTCAAGTTGTTTGTTTGGGTCATGATAAATGACGAGATAGATACAGACCCGCATTAGGCCAGCGTGGTGGGTTATGGCCCAATATCCCCGTGTTCTGTTGTCCGAAGGGGAACTGCCTGTGCTCAACAGTTAGACGTTTACAGGCTGATGATGATGATGACAAAGACCTTTATTTCTCCAAAAGTTTAGTTTCTTTGGTTAAGTTGTCTTGCATTTGACCTAGTAAGGGCAACATTACACAACATTTATATTTATGTCATAAGTTCATTAATTTAACTGCCATATTACTTGTAAGATTTTACGTACAACCGTTGGCGATAATAAACTTTATTATTAATAAACTCTTTATTCAACATATATCTTAAGAAATTTTTTTTACAATATTTTATAAAAAACATATTTACAATATAAAATATTATAAAAAACTTAAGCTAGGTTGCCACCGGCAGCGGGGATAGACCCAAGCTATCGGTGGTTAGGGCTGCAGAGTGAGGAACCTCCTCCTATTATTATTATAACTTATTTTTTTCTGTTACGTTTAAATAAGAGAAAGTATAACTACGCTATATTTATTAATATCGATAGATAACCCCGCATTCAGAACCGGTAGTAGAACCACGGCCATTTAAAAATGCTACTGAGAGTGAGCTTTTTAACTTTTTTAACTTTTACTTTACTGTTATTACTATGTAAGAGTTTTATATCGCAGCGCCGTTTGCGTTGCGATCTCGTGGGTTAAGCAACTTTCGAAAAGCCGGGTCATTGGATCGGTGATCAAATTAAAATGTCGAAACTAAATTGGGTCACAATATAAGAGACAGGCTCGTATTCTAAAACCAAACTCAAACTCAAATTTTGGCTTGAGTACAATTAGAAAGGGATGGTGCTATTCATCGCATTTATCGCCATCCCTTTCTAACTGTACTCAAGCAGGGATTTGAGTGTGAGTTTGGTTTTAGAATACGAAAGTTAGAGTACGTGCTTCGAAAGGCAAGTAAAGCCGTTGGTCCCGGTTATGGTGGCAGCTGTTAAAACCCAGCAAACCGCATGGGGCCAGCGTGGTGAGCATGTGCTATTTACGTTTTTTTGTGGGAAGATTTGTGCCGAGCAGTCGGGATTTTATTGGCTGTTGTTGTTGTTAGCCGTGTCGTGTAATTATTAAAGGCACTTGAGCACAAAACGCGCTTGTATTTTTATTACAGTCCCTACACGATACATTGTTTCCTTTACAAAAATCCCTTTCTCCTTTACCTTTAACTAAAGAGGCTGAACCGGGACGACGGGGATCTTTTAGCTCCGGATATACCCGGTTATAAATTGGTTTAATCATTAGGAGTAGAAGAAAGAAATAACTTTTACTAACTGTGTCGCGTAGAGGTGAAAGAATACTACCACCCCCTCTCTTCCCTTGGGTGTCGTAAAAGGCGACTAACGGATTAAGACTGCACATATGCGACTGCAAATATGCTCAGCGTGACAAGTAGTGAGCCCATCGCCGCTCTATGCTGTTGGAAGTATGTTGTAGTAGAGCGTGCCACGTCATCATGCCACAATAAGATACAACTGTTTTGATAAAAAGTAAATACGTGCTAAACATGTGAACAGGGGAAATGTATGATAGAATACTTAGAACTAGCAGACTTTCCTTTGTTCTATGAGACTATAAAAACCCTATTTTCCTATCAATAAAGGATGACTTAAGAATCGACATCCGTTGTGTATTACATCGCACGACGCCCCACATTGCAATGTGCATCAGTCTTAGTCCGTTAGTCGCCTTTTACGACAACCCAATGGAAGAGAGGGGGTTGAGTATTCTTTCACCGCTACGCGACATTTGTAAAATATTCAAACTAGCGAAGCAATAGACGAATAATTTAGTACTCGACTAAATTACACTCCTGGTACGAACAACGTTTATAGTTGGGATGTTGCTCGTCTAATACAAGAATTAATTAATAACTTAATCCCAGCCCCAGCACACACAATAAGCCTAAAAGATGCCGTAATCTCCTTTCGCGTAAAACGGACCACATCCGATTAAAATAGTTTGTGACAAATTACGTATTAGACGACCGAGCAATGCCTGCGCCCACCCCGTAAAGGGTTTAAGCGTCACGCTAGAATAAACTCAAGTAGATCCGTTTGATTCATTCTAATGAATGTTAGAAAACAATGTAGGGAATTATCGCTGATCATCATTATATTTGGTTGAAAGGCTAATTGGTCTAAGCGACATTTTTGCAATATTGAGTTAAATACATATTCGGAATCAGTCAATTTTTCTCCGTCGTCGTTTGAGTTAGGTTTGAAATTTTTTTACTACTTTTTTTGCGCATAGCACCCAGAGCAAAACAGGCCCCATTTCTAAGCTCATTGATCTATACGGGGCAAATAGCACAAAATAATAATAATTCTCATATTAACAGAGCTTTTATTGCTCAAAAAAAATGTTTAAAAGCATTAAATGGTGTTCCACCAATAACTTCTTGCCATTATTTATTTGGTCAAATGCAGTTACTGACTCTAATATAGCTTTATATTTTTGGTGCATGTGTATTTGTAGTGCAGAATAAGCATTTATTTAAAAGAGCATGTGATATCTATCCCAGAAATACTAGGGATTCGAATAGGTTGGTACTTTATGTAACTCAAAAACAATGCAGTACAAAAAAAGCTGTTTGACTATGTGCATCAATATCTTGAATAAAATACCCAATGTATTTAGGACCTTAAATATAAATTAATTTAAAAGACACTTGATTACACGGTTAGGATCACATACCATGTATGACTTGAAAGAAGTTTTTGACATTAGAGGATAAATTGTGTTGTAAGTAGTTTGTAGTGTAAAATTGTTTTGTGTAGTAAAACAAAGTCATGTCAAAATGGGGAAATTAATACCACCTACATTTTAAATGTGAATATTTTGCATACTAATTATTTTGGCTAAACATTTTTTTAATGCTTATTATTAATTGTTACATCATGTTTAATTGTTACATCATGTTTAATTGTTACATCATGTTTAATTGCGAATAAAGATTATGATTATGATTATTACCACACAAAATTAGACAAATTTGAGGACTCGATGACTTAAGCTATTTTGATTTTTAGAAATTTTATAACATGTGTCGATTAAGGCATTTGGCTTTTTCGACATAGTTGTGGTTTTGTCCTTTGGTCTATTTTGCATTAAACCAAAATTAAATAAGTTTTGTCGTTTGGCCCATTTTGCATTCATCTTTAAAAACTGTGTCGCTCACAAATATCTTATGGTCATTGGACGTTGCTGAATAATGATTGTCTAGGCATCAATATCTACTATAATGTAGTAAGGGTTCATTTTGTTTCATCCTGTAGTTCTCCTAATGGGCATCGGCACCAAAACTACTTCACTCTGGTAAGTACAACACCATCATGTTGCATTATGCTCATTGGGCAAATTCAACTGCTGATTAACTTGGCGCTCAATTCAGTTTTTATTCTTAGTCGATGCTTGAGCCACTTTACTTTCAGCTATTTTACTAACGGTAGGCATTTGAACCATTTTGAATTTCTCAAAAAATAACTAAAAGAGATCATTCAGGCTCCATACATTTTTGGGCCTTTTCTGAAAGTGCCGGCCAACAAATAAAAATGGTACGTATTGTTAGAACTAGCCATTTGGAGTAATAGTTGATGTAGCACAAACGTTGTAGGATTGCTCTGAGCCAAGTTATACAAGTTCAATGATTCATCATTTTCATACATTTATTGATTTCTGAAAGTGCTGGGACTGGGAAACATAAAATAATAATAGATATTGCTAAAACTAATGATCTGAAGCAATTGTCATTGCAGCGCAAAAGCTGTGGGGTCATTATCTGTTCTGCTTATACGAAAAAAATTTAGGAATCAATAAATGTATGAAAATGATGAATCTTCGAACTTGTATAACTTGGCTCGGAGCAATCCTACAGCTTTTGAGCCATATTAACTATTTCTCCAAATGGCTAGTTTTAAAAATACGTCCCATTTTTATTTGTTGGCCGGCACTTTCAGAAAAGTCCCAAAAAAATGATGTCCTTTGATGCATTTTGGGTTAACCAACATAAATTTTCTAAAATAATACACAATTACCAACAGTAACAGATTAAAAAAAATCCTTACTTAATTAGGGATACACTGCATTAAAGGGATCCTGCACGAAAATGTGAAAATTTACGTATTTTTAAGTTACTTGTAGGTACTATGCGCTGAATTAGTTAAATACTTACATTAAAAGAACTTTCGTAAGTTAGCCTGATCATTGCACAAGGTCGTGGCCTTGTTGAAATTTGAGCCAAATTCTTTAAATAATAACAAACAATACCTACATAAATCTAATGACTCCTAAAAACATTTTTTTCGACAACTTTCTTAATTTTATGCATTTGAAACAATAATTCTTACATGAAAATATTAGACATTCCGCAGGTCACCCCTATCTTAAAAAAGTAAATTTAATTTTTTAAACCAAGCGCGTGATGGTTTTGTACATATCGCAGGATAAAAACATTGCTCTAATCTTGGATCAATTAACCTTTCAACCGTCGAATTATTATTAAGTAAAAACGCCGTTTTCCTGTATCCGTGGCTCCGCTTTCTCCTTCCAAATCACACAATGGCAATTGTACGATGTTTTTTTGGGTTTGTGTTCATACCTACCTGCAATTGGCTTGTCAAATGGGGTAATCAATATGCTTGCGTATACCAATACCCATTAATTGTAGCGAAGACTTTATTCCAATGATGGAGGCCTTTGCCCAGCACTGGGACAGTTAACAGGCTGTACTTCCTACTAATATTATAAACACGAAAGTTTGTTTGTAAGTATGGATGGATGTTTGTTACTTTTTCACGTAAAAACTACTGAATGGATTTGGATGAAATTCGGCATACAGATAGTTTATAACCTGGATTAACACATAGGATACCTTTTATCTCGATATTCCCACGGGAACGGGAACCAAGCGGGTGAAACCGGCCGCTAGTTACTTCATATTGCTACGTTTCGGTTCGATAGGTGTTTCACTCAGTGACACTACAGGGCATTATGGAAAAGGTACACCAACAGTATACCGACATCGAAACATTAAACAAAACATTTTACAAATTAATACTTATACATATACACTATTACAGGCGTACACAACATTGATAATAAGCTCGTAAAACGCTAACAAATTTTAATTTAAATAAATATTTGAAAATTAAAAATAATTAAAACGAAAATTTAAATTAATTATGTAATATGTACCTACTAAAACAAAATTTGATACACAGTACTTAGTCCTGCAGTAGATTGGGCAATAAGTCATGAAAAATGTCAATCCTGTAAGAGTCTATTTTGTTCAGGGTATTGTATTGCGCACAGCATCGAATCAAAGAGACATTACCGCCTCTCATTATAAGATTTGAAGCTTGTGCGTTGCGCGCGCGTCTATGGGCAGCGCGGCCGCGCACGATCAGCAGGCTTACTCATGAAACACAATTGCATTAATCCATTTCCAATCACAAATCTAAAAAATGTCAAATGGCTCTTATGTAAGCGACAATAGCGCCACATTGGAATTAAATTGTGTGGAAATTGATTGAACAAATTATTATCGACATGGCGTTCCGGAATTATCTTTACTTATTTATTTATTTATTTAATCTTCTTTACTAATTAAACAGCAAAGGGCGGACTTAACGCCACAAGGCATTCTCTACCAGTCAACCGGTAAGGATGTGGGAGGCTTGAAGTTGGGCGATATTAAATACAGTTAGATTAATAACAACAATCTCAAACAGCATAACAAATGAATATACAGGGCTTACATAAATACTAATTAAAATACTTACATAAATACTGCAAAATACTAATATACATACATTACATACATAAACACATACATAAATAAATACATACATAACAAAAAAATAAAAATAAAAAAAAGATTGTGTGACTTCTAAACAGGGTTTAAGTAGTGCTAACGCACCAGTCCTTTAAACACTACTTTGCTCTGAGCACGACGGATATGCATTGGCAGAGCATTCCAGAGACGAATAGCGGAAAGAGTGAAAGAGCTGGAGACGAAGCCAGTACGATGAGCGGGAGTTTGGTGAGTAAGGTTGCTACTGGAGCGAAAGTCACGCTGAAGAGAGGCTCCCAGAAACTGAAACCTAGGTAACCTACCTAGGTAACCGGGGGTACGTGGATCATTTAAAATATTAAATAGCAAACAGACAGCTCTAAGGTTCCTGCGCTCACGGATAGCCAGCCATTTAAGTTGACTTCGATAGTGAGAAATGTGGTCAAACTTACGTAAACTGAAGACAAATCGGATACAGCTGTTTAGCAAGCGATCCAACTTATTAAGAAAATTTTGATTAGTGTCAGAGAAACAGACGTCGGCGTAGTCAAGGATGGGGAGGACAAGAGCCTGTACCAGCGCGATTTTGGTGCTGGATGGGAGAAAAAATTTCAACCTGTACAAAGACCGTAACGAATTGACCACTTATCCCAATATCGATACATATTAATTGCATTGGAATTGTATTGAGATTGAGTTTGCGTTCAAGAGTAACCCCCCCCCCCCAGGCGGGCCGCGGGCCGATATGCTCGTTTGCAGACTCAGTGTCATAAGTTCATAACAAAAACACCCTTAAAGTGTTAAGTAGTAAGTGGTTCTTACCACAAGATCGATGCTCCACGGCTCATAGACTCGAGCGACAAAAAAGTGAATTATGCATCGAGGTTAATAATAAAATGATGGATGGCGCAAACACGTCGAAAGTTGAACGATTACGACGCGGGCGGCGACGAAAAATACCTCCGCCACTCAGCGTGATCAGTTTAGCGAGTTTTGTCGTTGCAAACAAGCAAGGTCTCGATCCGCGGAAGCGGGAAGTTTAACCAATCGGTATAGTAAGGTGAAGTACATACATAAAGTAGACACTGATGACTAATTTCTCCACAAAGGGTTAGTCAGGAGGACTATAAACGCAGGACACGTTTAACCAAATACTAAGTGCTCGGCGTGATAGGCTGTCGGCCCATCACCGCTGTGTGGGCTTATTCCCAAAGGTCCACGACTCTATTGTTCTTCAATTACCTGACGACCTCCTTGGTCGAGTGGTTTGTACACCGGTTTTCATGGTGTCGCCATCTCTGAGGTTCCGGGTTCGATCCCCGGTCGGGTCAATTTAGAAATTATTGTTTTTCTGAATTGTCTCGGGTCTGGGTGTTTTCTATGTATAATAAGTATGTATTTAAGTATTTTAAGTATGTTTATCCGTTGTCTAGTAACCATTTAACGAGTTTCTTAGAAGCTTCTCTTGGGCTAGATAATTGGTGTGATTGTAGGAAAGATTTTTTTTATTTATTTTAATTCCTACTGGGTCCATGAAATTTTTAAAAATATTTTAAACTTTCATAATATGAATTCCCAACGGGTCCACGAGACTTATCCGATATACAATCAACAAAAACGATACAAGTGGGTTTGTGCTATTTGTATTGCAGAGAACGAAGAACTTGTATACTTATATGTATGTATTACTGGCGGCCGCTCGCGGTTTCACCCGCGTGGTTCCCGTTCCCGTGGGAATATCGGGATAAAAAGTTTTCTATTTGTTAATCCAGGTTATAAACTATCTGTATGCCGAATTCCATCTAAATCCATTTAGTAGTTTTTACGTGAAAGAGTAACAAACATCCATCCATACTTACAAACTTTCGCGTTTATAATATTAGTATAGTAGAATGTCTATCCTTTCATTTTATTCCTTGAAAAGCTGGGTTTTCATGCTGATTGTACCAAAAATTCTCATGGACCTGCTGGGAAAGAAATTGTTTTTTATTTATAATGTCGTAAATCAAAGTATAAACTTACAATTTTTGAAAACAATAGAGTCGTGGACCAATGGGAATAAGCCCTCTGTGCTGTGGATCGTGCATCACACGGACCGTATCTGTCGTAGACGAGCCTTTACGTGCTTTTGGAAGGGGTTAGTATCAAATGGTCAAAAACGCAAGTGGTCTATCGCATCAACTCACCTAAAAATCATTTGGGTAAATTTGCAGATAGTCGAATACTTAATTGGTCTATGAAGCAACTCGTCGCAAAATAATTTCGTCTACTTTCATAGTATCAACTCGTCATAAATGCATGTGGTCTAAATAGCTGGTCGCCGACAAAGCAATTTGTCGCAAATGCATGTGATCTAAATTGCTGGTCGCCTACGAAGCAACTCTTCTTAAATCCAACGAGCGTCCTTGCATAAGTGGCCTGTTATTTCGATATAACAAACCTCTTTCGAGTGTAAACGCTGCATGAAATTTGTGACGAGTTGCTTTATTGACTAAGTAATTACTTTTTAACCTATTTGCGAATTCGTCTAGATGATTTTAAGACAAGTAGTTACATGTCGGACAAAACACTTTTGTCCGGTTGATTTTAGACGAGTTGCTTCATAGACCAATTACGCATTGGACTATCTGCGAATTTACCCAAATGATTTTTATTGCTTTTACTTGCGTTTTTGACGATTTGATATTAGTATTAGATTTGATATTAGTATCAGTAGGGTTAGCCCTGTGAAAGCACGTAGGATCTCGAAATGTTTTTTCTTTAATATGATCACTTATCCAGTGTCCTAGCAATCCCAGCATGGCGAAAGTTGTCGCTAACCGACCACCTGAGTCGCTGCGCCGCCATCGAGCTCCATATCTAATTTTAGTTTTTTTTTTGTACAATAAGACATTAATACTCTACTGAACAAAGAAGTAGTGCAATTATTAACATAACCGTCGCTCAGGAAGGTCAACGGCGTAACACCCTGATAATAAGTTATGCAATAATGCCGTCCGTTATTTCAACTTTAACCGGACCCGTTTGTATGGCATTTGTGCAGGTGGCCCAAAGGTCAGCGGTGCACGCAATTCGCTCATCAAGTCGGTACACAATTACGTAATTAAGGGCTAACATTAAAAACAGAATTGAATAGGACATACCACCTTTAGCAGTTGCATTTAAAATTAATTGGAACTGGTTTGCCTGAAAGGTCTTAAAGGGTTCGGACTTTAAGTGAAGGTGATATATAATACTCAGTTATTGATAGACAGAGGAAATCGATTACACGGATGCGCGGCGGTTTGCAATCTTGCCAGCTAAGCAACTTTCGTAATGCCGAATCACTGAATTAAATGGGTGAATTACAAAAAATCGAGCTCCTCCGTGCTTCGGAAAGCAAGTAAAGCCTTTTGCGGCCCAAGGTGGGTTGGTGGGTGTTCCTGGGTGAGGGAATGTTTGAATTAATGTCCATGTGGTCTAGCCATGTCGCGTATATGTTTGTGCAGTCGCTATTTGGTGAAAAGTGAACTATGGCAGAGGACTGCTTTTGCGGTCCTTATTGCCTAGTCTCTGACTAACCTTTCGGGGATAATAGTCGTGATTATACGTATGTATATGGTCTAGGGCCCGGCAAGAGCATTCACTTAATACTCTAAGATTTGGTCCTATCAACTTCGATCACATGTTAATTATGTGATTGAGGCCTGTATAATATAATGTAATTAGATACATAGATAACACTTTTATTGTAACAGTTTACATTTTACAACACGAAACATAATAAAAAAAACAAGTACAATACACAGTTACAACTTGGCGGTCTTATGGCTATTTAATTAATTAAACGTAAAATTTGTGTCCCATAAAAAAGTAACAACGTTCTACATACAACTTGCTTCTTACAATAAACCTCGACCTATCCATTTACTTACACTACAGTGCACTCTCTCCTACTAAAGAGACTCAAAACTCGTTCACGATTAGCCGAAGCATAAACTGAAGGACCACATAAATTACCCGCCGCCCAAGCTTTGTGTTCCGAATATGAAACCACTCTTTTTCCGAGCCATTAAAAACTATCACAGAAAGTTATATATCACGTGTGATTTATTGTCCGCCGCTACAGTTGATTCACATAAAATTTGGCTGCAAATAATATTTGCCAGTGAAACTTTCACAGCTCTACGTACAACTGCTAAATGTAATGATACAAGTTTAGTGGAACCGCAGGCTTAACTGCCTTTTGATTTATCTAGCAGTTTAAGCTTTAACTCGCAGTTTATTACTCCAAAAATGTGTGAACCGTGTATCTACTGTACCTAGTATTAAATTTTTATGAGGCCTTTACATCTCGACTGTGATTTTTGCGTAAAGTGCCCATTTTCGCATTTTGTTGTATTTTTCCAGTTGTATTTATCGTTTTTATCGAAATAGGCGGCGCATCGCCTTTTGTGGTAAATTTTGCAGTTGGATTTATCGTTTTTATCTAAATTCAGTAGGTATAAAATCTTTATTCCGCATGAAGTAACAATTATTCTGGTATCAATTTTGCTCAATAATATTATCGTAGATAGCAGAAATTCACAGTTAACTTACAGCGATTTTCGAGGTTTTTTGGTTTAGAATAAGACTTTTTCTTTATAAAATCAATGATATCTAAAAATTCCGAGGCCGCTACTAACTAGACGACTGATAATCAGAGATAACATTCTATTTTTTTTATTCATTCATCATTCATTTTTGTTTAGAACAGTAGTTCAATCTAGGAGCTCAAAAATGTGCCTTCGCGCATTTTATGAAAATCTTCCTCTACAATTTTGGGTTTAATAAAAGATTGGGAAACATTTACAAAAAGCGAAGCCCCTACGAACTATGACAATAGCTATTCTACACTGTTTAATAAGTCAAAATTGTTAATGTATTTTTATTTCTGAGATCAGGAACGCTAAAATTGGCGTTTTTTTATGTTTGTTGGTGGGGTTTGTGCTTTAGCCAAATTTAAAGAGGTTAAAACAGTTTTTTTTATAGAGGCGGTTAAGGCTTAGTCCAAGGGACAGAGAACTTAAAAGTAACTCTCTTCTTTCTGTCCGTTGTTGCTCACCGCTTACGAGACAAATAGTCACTAGCCGACGATTTGTTTCATTTGATTTGATTTAGACACACGAGTTGAAACTTCAGCCGACCTATTCCGGCGGAGCCACTTACAATTTATTTGCTGCCTACACTTTATGTTTGATTGAAGAGGCCAGCTCTTGCCGCGCATCAAATAGGTTTATCAAATGGTTTTGTGTTACAAAAAAACCTAGTTCGTGCCTTTATTAATTGCAGTTGCAGTGCAGTTCATTGAAACGTTTACATCTTATCATCTATTTTCATCATTTAATCACAATTAACATCCCATAAACTTCCCACAACTGGGCTCAGGCTTTGCCCATATGGAGCAAAAAAATTTGAAGAGATTATAACCTATGATGCAGTAATAAATATCTTTATAATAGTAATCAGTAATTATAAACGATCTCGATTTAATTTGGTCACCTATCCTGAACCGGCTGTAAAAAAGGCTTGACTTGCACGATCACCTCACAGTTAACACCGTAAGTGTAATATATTTGTTACGTAAACTCAAATGGAGTGTTGTAACGAGCCGTAAGCCGTATAAGCAGTTTTAAAAGTGTCCTTGCCGGTTGTAGTGCGCGACGACCACGCACGCTAAGCTAAGGTATGCGTCGTTGACGACGTTGACCGGGGGACCGCCATCTTTTACCAGCGCGAATAAAGAACTATTTATAATATCTTTATTACTGAAATTTTGCATTCACAATGCTATATAGATGTAGGATAAAATGTTTACTATGGACTTGAATGATGCGAAAGAGGACAGGTGCAAGGACCGTAGCAGATGGCGATCCATAGTCTCTACCTTCCCCTATGGGAAACAGGCGTGAGTTTATGCACGACTGTTATCGCCAAAGGATTAGTTAGCTAGGTTAGTCAGAGACTATGCAATTATGACAGCAAAGCAGTCCTCTACCATAGTCTATTTTTCACCAAATAGCGACAGCACATGTGCTCAACGTGACAAGTGGTGAGCCCATCGCCGCTATATGCAGTGCAGTTGCATGGATGTATGTGCAGTATTTAGTCCGTTAGTCGCCTTTTACGACACCCAAGGGCAGAGATGGGGTGGTAGTATTCTTTCACCGCTACGCGACACGACTAATATAATTAAATTGTCTTAAAGACAGATTACAAAATAGAGGGCATCATAAATTGCTAACTGGCAACTTTAAGTGATCAATATTTATAGAAAAATGATAAAAATGGGTGCAAGAATAAAGATACCTACGTAGGGGCAAAAGGAAGTCACACATAACCGTCACGTTTCCTCTATCAGGGCGGTATGCGGAAAGCATTTATCATCAAAAATATCAGTAAAGGAGTAAATAAACAGAAATAAATGTACACTAGCCCCCGGAGCACAATATTTACATCTACGTCACTCCACCGCTTACTCAGACGCCGCGCCGCGCCGTGGGCTAACCGGATGCGGGAGGTCGGCGTACGTCTTATAAACATGTCTGAATTTTTGTCTATAAACGCACAAGGCCATAAATTAGCACGTGGGCTTTATTGTCACAATGAAAAATGGCGACAGACATTGATTCCTTTATGAGTTGGCGAAGACGTAAAATTTGTGACAAAAATGGGATACTTACGGTAATAAAATAAAATAAAATAAAATAATGGAATTAAAATAATCAGTGTTTAGAGATGTCTAAGTAACTATAACAATTTTTGACATTTCCCGTAAATTTTCCAAACATTTTCTTTTATACAAATCTTGTCCTGACAATTACGAATAACACAATTACCTACTCTAATAATAATTTCTATAGTTAATATTAAATTTATTTACTAGCCAAATAGGTGAAACCGTTTTCAAGTGATGCTATAATTGCCAGATGTATGACATAATGTCGTACATGTGGCACTTGTATTTTTATTTATAAAGATGGAAATAATACCTAATAAGTAACTAATTGCAAGCCTGTGTAAGTGTGAGATTGCGTATTGTACATAGTTGGTAGTTGAATGTAATGTATAATATACAACAGTACTATAAGAGAATTACAATAATCATAATCATTTATATAATACTAGCGGCCGCTCGCGGTTTCACCCGCGTGGTTCCCGTTCCCGTGGGAATATCGGGATAAAAAGTATCCTATGTGTTAATCCAGGTTATAAACTATCTGTATGCCGAATTTCATCTAAATCCATTCAGTAGTTTTTACGTGAAAGAGTAACAAACATCTATCCATACGTTTCCGTGGGAATATCGGGATAAAAAGTAGCCTATGTGTTATTCCAGTTCATAAACTATCTGTATGCCGAATTTCATCTAAATCCATTCAGTAGTTTTTACGTGAAAGAGTAACAAATATCCATACATTCTTACAAACTTTCGCGTTTATAATATTAGTAGGATCACACATATTTAGTCCATAGATTGTTAGTTACATTATTTCTTAAAACTATGTTAGTAATATATATTGAAATGTAATAAATAATATATAAATAATAATAACAATAAACTATAGATAAACATTATATGACAGAACGAAACAGCAATTAAATGTGAGACGAAACTTGTGTGAGTAAACAAAAATACATTAGAAGATCCGCAGCCCGGATAATTTACAATTGGGGCTGTCCAACTTCTGGATCTGCCGCTGGACGGGCTAAGCCTACTTGAGAATTCAGTTAGTTAATATTATTTTCCTTCCCTAATTACTTCACAAAGTTCCTTTCCTTGTTACCTAAAGTTGTGTAAATTACACTTTGGAATGATACACTTTATTATACGTAGGACTTGCGTTGTATAGCGTGTTCCTAGGAAGTGCTAAGAACAACTATTTGATTATATTCTCGCATTTTCAGATATATTTATGCTTATTTATGCTACCATTCCTACCATTGTGATACAAGTATCAAGAAACAATGAAGATATTTAAGAATAGTATTAGCAAAACCGGCCAAGTGCGAGTCGGACTCGCCCATGAAAGGTTCCGTAGCAGCAAGTAACATCATATAAAAGTTCTTGTAGTTCGTTGTAACTTTGATCGATGTTTTAATAATAGTGTATTTTTTTTAATTAATTAATTTATGACGTATTAAAAAAAACTACTTACTAGACCTCGTTCAAACCAATTTTCGGTGGAAGTTTGCATGGTAATGTACATCATATATTTTTTTTAGTTTTATCATTCTCTTATTTTAGAAGTTACAGGGGGGGGGGGACACACATTTTACCACTTTGGAAGTATCTCTTGCGCAAACTATTCAGATCATTTTTGAAGATCTATCCATAGATAGCTCACGCGTATGGGTTAGATGAAAATAAATTTTTTGAGTTTCAGTTCTAAGTATGGGGAACCCCCAAAATTTATTGGTTTTTTTTCTATTTTTGTGTAAAAACCTTAATGCGGTTCACATAATACATCTACTTACCAAGTTTCAACAGTGTAGTTCTTATAGTTTCGGAAAAAGGTGGCTGTGACATACGGACGGACAAACAGACATGACGAATCCATAAGGGTTCCGTTTTTTGCCATTTGGCTACGGAACCTTAAAAATGCCTCACGGGCCTACGAGTAGTACTTATTCCCGTGTTTAATATCCCCGGCAAAGCGTGTTTTAGATTCCTTGATGCATATAGCTCGGGTTTGTGTTGATATGGTAACACTGATCACCGACCCGCATTTAGCAAGCGCAGTGATTAAGCTAATAACCATTAATTATTGTAGCTTTTCTCATCTGTGGATCAGTTCAGTGGCCCAATCCACGTATTTCGTAGCTTTTTTCATCTGTAGATCAGTTCAGTGGCCCAATCTACGTATTTTGTAATAGTCAAAATGTCGCTTACGTTTAGAAGTCGTCCCATCCTATTAAAAAAACAGTCTTAAATCCGTATTCGCCTGTCATTTCGATAGAACGATTACTCGATAGAATCGCAACTCAGCGATTTGTCAACTATTTAAACTTAATGTTGCCATTACAATTCTACCAAATAAATTCAAACACTTTTTGTTAACAAAACATGCAGAAATGTTTACAATTTTTTCCAACGACTTGGAATTTGACGTGTAATGCTGCTGACATCCGATTAAACTAAACGTCAAAATAATAAGTGAATACCTCGGACCAAATATTTGGTCCGAGGTGAATACCGTGAAGGCAATGATCTAACTTCGATTAATGCACGTGAATACGCATAAAAACAAAACCGACATGAACAAAATCGTGCGATTGAAACCTACGTGAATACGAAAAGTGACTTCGGACATCAAATCGCTTGCATGTCGTTGAAGTTTTGCTGCGTGAATTAAAGCCCAGTATGCAGACTATTCATCATCAGCCTATAAATTTTAATGTCCCACTGTTGGGCACGGTCTATTCCACGTGGGATAAAAACACATGGGGAGATAAGTTCATAATCCATCACACTGGCCCAATGAATGCTGATAGGCTTTAACGATTACTATCTTATGACAACAACCGGGATCAAAGGCTTAATGTGCCTTCCGGATAGCCAATAACAGGCCTTAACGTTTTAAATTAGGTTAGACAATGTTTTGTGTGGACTTATAAAACAAATCATAAAATATTAAGAGATGTAAGAAATAATAAAAGATTAATATTGAAAGTGGATATAAAGATGACTTAAACCTCCTTAAACCTAAAAGTTAACATAAAACAAAGATAATGCAATTTAGAAATTATAAACGAATTGCTTTAGATTTTAACATCACTATTGAAGGTGAACAAATTGTTGAGGTTAACCATATCAACTTTTTGGGTGTTACAATGGACACCCATCTTAACTGGAAATATCATGTGGAAAAAGTAAACAAAAAAATTTCTAGCTATTGCTATGCACTCTCAATACTAAGGAATGTAACGTCAGAGGATGTGGCAAGGAGTGCTTATTTTGGTTACGTGTATCCCCTCCTGACCTATGGCATAATATTTTGGGGTAATTCTGTAGAATCACAGTCCTGTTTTATTTTACAAAAAAAATGCATACGAATTATATACCGTATTTATAATAATGATACACTAAGAAATACGTTTAAAAGTAAGAAATTATTAACTTTGACTTGTATTTATATCCTAGAAATTTGTAATTTAGTTAATGAGCATAGGGAACTTTTTTAATTGTAAAACAAAATTTAAAAATAATCTACGCTCACAATATAAATATGATATTTGTATCAATAAAGCCACTGTAAAGAGCTCTTTTATGCAGAGGGGTACCTATGAAATGAGTGTTAAAATTTATAATCATTTGCCGAATTCTATAAAAATGTTGAATGGAAATGTGTTTAAAAATGGATTAAAGTCGTGGTTATTGTGTAATGAATTTTATTATTTTTGTGATTTTTTTATTAATAGACATTAATTTAATTTGAATTATTATCATAATTACATTATTACTTAATTAATTATTTATTGAAAAAAATTGAAAATTAGGATAATTGTTTTTATTTTTTTTATTTTTATTAATTATTTGTATTGTAATTAATATCCAAAAATTTTAAATATTGTATGTCCGAAATGGGCACACTGTTGTGTCAAAAATTACTATTAAGACCTTACTTGTACACAGTGAACAATAAATAACTATTCTATTCTATTCTATTCTAAATTATTTACCAAAGAAATCTTGACTTAATATACCAGCTCATAAGATGATATCTGGCTAATAAAAGAGACAATGTTCGTTCCATTATTAAAACACCAATCCAATAAGGCTTCGTAATTTAATTAGAGCGAAAAAAAAGTTAATTAAAGTCGCGGGCGAGGGACGTGTCTTGGCTGCGAAAAGGAACGAAAGGTGACTGGAACATCGAGAAAGGTTACATGGTTGTGTCCATGGATGTATTATAACTAGAGACGCATCGCGTAGCAAGTGTTTGCGCAATGAGTTGCGGCCTTCGATCAACTTTTATAAACATTAGATATATGCACAATCAACGCTGGTTGTTTGGTAGTTTGCTTAGAGCGATAAGACCGCCAAATTGTGACACTTTTTTTAAATTGTATTGTCTTATTAGACGACCTCCGCGGTCGAGTGGTTAGCGCGCCGTGTCTGGCGTCCCGGTCTGATCAATTTAGAGAAAACTGTTTTTCTGAATTGATTTCGGGTCTGGGTGTTTTTCTATGTTTACATAAACAACATTTATCCGTTATCAAGTTTAACAATATTAACGAGTTTCAATAGAAGCTTATCTTGGGCTAGATAATTGGTGTGAGCGTAAACAAATTTTATTTATTTATTGTAATTGTGTTCTATTTCTAAGTTTGTTTTTAAGTTCTATGTAAATCTTTGTGGTGTTGCAATTAAAGAACTATCTATCTACCTATCAACGCTCTCAAATCTTCTGAAGAAAAAGAGTACCAAGCGAGAGTGTGTACTAGCGAGATGTATATACTCTGATTTTTAATTAGATGGACTAAAGTGACATTAGTAATGATACCACTTAACGGCAAATAAAAAATAGTGTTGTACCCTTACTCAAACGAAGTTCAATTGTTGGTTCAATTTCGCTTATTGGTAAATGCAAAACACTCGAACTGTGTTATCTTAATATTGAAGCTACTTAATTAGGAAACATAAATAAAATGGGGTGGGTTCCTATGCCTATCCATCCATCCATAAAAGTAAAATTAAATGTAGACGTTTCAAAATGTTTATTTTAAGGTTACTAAATAAAGAAATTTTGATTCTTGTTTTTTTTTTAATTTTTGAAACCCAGTTATCACTTTTTTAATAATTTCAGAAAAATAGTTTTCAGAATCTTAATCAGTTCAAATTAATTTCATTGTGTTTTATTCGGTTTTATTTGATAGAATTCGTGCCAAAATACTTGTAAATGAAAATTAATCGAATGATGCAGCGACCACACACCGTTTAAAATAACAACAGACGCACGCGAACTGAAGTTATTGTCGACCAACCTTGACGCTTTGTCTGAGTTCGGACAAGCGAAGTACATGCATTTACGTTATCTATGTAAATCTATATCTGTGGGTCCTACACCAGTAGGCGACTGGCATCTAAAAGTCGTCAGTTGCCGACTCAAGCAATGATTCGAAGGCGTGTGTACATTGATCTATATTAATAATAATAAAAATCAATTGGCCCGAACGTTTGTGCGCGCATCACTTCGGGATGGCTGCACCTATTTGGCTGATTCTTTTTTGTTGTGTTTGTAATTGTCAGGACAAGGTTTGTACAAAGGAAATTTTTGTAAATTTGACACAGGGTGCGGGGTGCTCCAGGCGCGGGCGGGCCACTAGTTACCAAAATAAAAAACGCATCCGCCATTTTGTTTTTAACAGATATGTCAAAGGCAAAGGTCGCGCGCGTCATTCGTCTCCCTTCTTCGCTCGCGATTGGTTGTACGAATATTCCTTGCGCTCATAACTCCTGTTCTTGTTGTTATTGCTGTTAAGTTTTTATTGTCAATCATTCACTCAGTCAATTGTCAGTCATTGTTTAGTGGGGGGGTCAAAGTTGCTCGCGTCCGTAGGTTTACCCTTGAGACCCTACACGTGATCCCTGGGTGGTGCTAAATGAGTGACACCAACTGAGTGGTAAAGCCACGCTGCGTTGCAGAACACATTGGGCCGGCTCGCCCGGCGTAATACCACCCTCTCACTAATATTCGGCGTGAAATAATGGCACTTGGTGCTGTTGTGTTTCGTCCGACCAGTGAGGGTTCCGGAGGTTCTAAAAGACTTAAAGAAAAATGTTTCACCAACTCCACCGCAAGGATCTGGTCCAAAGTTGACGATCAAAGACAAATTGGATGAGTTCACTCTTTCTGCCAAAACAAAAAAACAACTAACCATAAGAGCGCAAGAAATACGTACAACCAATCGCGTGATGAAATGATGACAAATGACGTGTACTACACTTTGTCATCAATAAGGGTCTTAGTGCGCGTCACTCGTATAGGTATTCTGTGGTTTCTTTCTTTGTACGCGGATTCATTAAAAAAGTCTACATATCACGTAAACTTGCGAATTACCTGTACTTTTTAATAACATTTTGTTAAATACTTATTTATAGCCAAGTCGATGACTCAATAATTCAATTTAATCGGTAAAATCACTCGCGTCACAACACTTCGCTCTTCAGTTGGCAACATTAAAAAAAATAAAGTGCGCCGGCAGCTGTCACTTTAGTCCATCTAATTAAAAATCAGAGTGCTTATTTCGTTTAGTAGTGTGCTAGCTAAAGGTAATGATGACGAAGAGCTACTTCAAAGCTGCGGCCCATGGGCTGCAAACGCCTCAGTGATTTTGTGAGTAGGGCCACGCATACCATTTAGGAATTTGAAAAGTCCAGACAAAAAACCTCACATTTCGATAAAAGGCCGGACTTTTTAGTCACAAAATGGAAACATTACTTACTTTTTATATTTTGTTTTTAGATAAATGAGAAGTTAATAAGACTTATTTGATATTACTTAAAATGCAGTTTTGTTACTCATATTCCAAAATCCGAACAAATTAAAGAGCCGGGCAAAGTCCGGACGGATGATAATCCTATTTGTGAGTGATCGAGATTGTGAGCCTTGCTACTGCAAATCAGTGCGCAAAAAATTGCTTCGCGGACACGCGATGTCGTCTCTAGGTATACTCTTACCTCAGTGGCTGTCTGTATGTAAATTGCAACGCGAACTTTTTGCACTAAAAATAGCGAGACTAGTGTAGTAACATTTTAATTTTAGGAGTATCTGGTTCGGCTAAAAGTCTATAAATCTGCTCTGCAATTGTGCTTATTGTGATTATTTTAATATATTGTTATTAAGTAAAAAAAAAACCGACCCCAAAAAAACCGAGAAACTAAAAAGAAACACAAAATAATTGTGTTGTCTTGAATAACTAAATTGAATCCCCACAGTTGAAATTACACTTACATACTTTTGAAGTCGATGCCAAGCCTTAAAATATTTCCTGCTTTTGCCTACATACAATTTAATTAGGCGGTTTGCTTAGCATTATGGAAAAAACGTAGGCTTACAGGTAGATATAAATATGTTGGAAATTGTCTAGAAGAACACACTAAGGTACGTATTATTTTTGTTTTTGGAATATTTTCTTATTCATTTAATTTAGCTTGGCACCGTCTTCAAAAGTATCTAAGTATCATTTCAGCTGTGGGGATTCAATTTAGTTATTTCAAGACAACACAATTATTTTGTTCTTTTTAGTTTCTCGGTTATTTTGGAGTCGGTTTATTTTTTTTTGAAATTTTTTATTATTTTATATTTTTTAGTGTAAACGCTTACACAGAAAAATTAAAAAATAGAAGTGTAGTAGTAAGTAATAGTAGGGGAGATGGAGTTAAGATGGGGTACTTAAGGTTGAAAGTTCAATAAAAACAAAGTTTAGGTAGATAGTAATAGAATTGTAATTATTTAAAAATTAACTTGTATTTATTAAACTCTTAATATATGGTGGCATTAGGAACATTTTGTAATTAGATTTAGAAAAAAAAATCAAAATCAAAGAAAGGTGTTTCGCCCCGTCTTGCCCCATGGTGCTGGTAAGATGGGGTACCCCCCGGGGGTAAGATGGGACGATAAGTATTATACGTAAATGATGATTTATTTGGATTAGCAGAACTCGCAGACGTGAATGGCTTCGTCGTCATCATCGTCGATTCCTGCACAGCTATTATGTGCCCATTTCCCACAACTTCTGCACAATATCTATCCTTTAATGGAAATGGAATTTACATTGCGTGTCATTTTCATCCACACTTTTATTTTCAGATGATGAGACTCTTGGTCGTTTTGATGTTTTGCTCTAACGTGATTTTTTATCTTGAGATTTTTTCCCACATTTTTTCTGCTTTTTTAATAATTCATCTCTTCTTTTTTTCGTTTTATTTTCTATAGTTTATTTTGTTCATCATCTTTTTCATCTGGGCACCGACCTCTAATTCTTATTTATAGGGAGAAGATGTAATAGTTGCTGTTTTTCCACGTTTTCTGGTTACTCGTTATGTTATTTCAGTAACTGGAAATGGGAATAGCTGTTTCGGAAAAGACAAGGCAAAGCTACTGTCCCTTGTGTCACATGAGGGCGCTTGAGATGGTTGCTGACTAAGTTGAAAGTTTAAAAAACCATGAAAAGCAGCACACAAATAGAAAAAACCTATTTCATGCGAACCAAACAAAAAAATCCTTAACATTTTCATTTTGAGGCAAGACGGGGTAGTCGTTACCCCATCTTGCCCCACCGTGCAATTTTCTAATAATAATGCAAACAAAAAAATGCTGTTGACTATCTCAAAGAAACATAATATTTACATTATTTTAGGTTAGTTGAACCGTCAATCACAGCTACACTTCATCAGCTGGCATCATTTAACAAACCGCAGTCACGTGTCAAATCCAGAATAAATATGTTAAGCACTTTGCAGTAAAACACTTTTTCCGAAATATTTCGACATGCGTGCACTTGCGAACACTGATAACTGGGCGACTGACAGGTGTCATGAAGGCGCATCGAATGATGCCTACGCGGTCGTAATTGGTCAATTTGAACTGTGTATTTTGCTGGGTACCCCGTCTTACCCGCTACCCCGTCTTACCACCCTCTCCCCTACAATATTATTTATTTGTCACTTTTATTGGCTTGGTTAGTATTTTTTTTCAATTTACAACATCTTAATGTCAACTGCTAATCATTTTGTACAAAATATTGTTTTCTCCGATGCAGGGATGTTAATTCTTGAGGAGTTCTCTTGGTGGTTTACCATTAGCTCCACTTGACCATGATGCATTGTGGCGAGCATAAATTGCTTAGCAACCACATTAAACTTTGTAATCGCATAGCAAACACCAAAAATATTTAGTATTGAGTAGTTCCGGTGGCCGTCTGTGGTCTTCATCAACAGTTCCACTTCACCAAATGGTGCTTCCCGAGGACAAGTGCCCAGGTTATTGCAAATAATACCTAAATCGCTATAGGTGTGTCTATAATATTTGAAGAGTTCCCTCGATTTCACCAGGAACCCATCATCAGATATTGACCTGATGACTATGGGACCACCTGGAAGGTATACCCTTTCAGACAAAAAATATATTTCAAATCGTTCCAAGCGTCTTTAAGTAATCGGGGAACATACATAAAACATATTTATTATGACGAATTGAGGATCTCCTCCTTTTTTTGAAGTCGGTTAAAAAATTTTAATACTGAAAAAAGACGACAACCTCAGGCGGGAATCGAACCATGCACCTTCCGCATTCAGGGCCGCTGCCTTAACAAAAAAAAATTTTTCTTTATTAATCTCTAACGCAGCTTCATCTAAACCGAATGTTCAAATATTTTGTAAAAATGTATCTTTCGGATCTCAGAGGTGAAAACTTCTAATATTTGATGAAGCGATGTTGACTAAAAACATAAGCATCAAGCACTAACAAATTTCGACGGGTGAAAACCAGACCTCGGTAGCCAAGTGGTTAAGGCAGCCGCCCGGAATGCGCAAGGTGCGTGGTTCGATAGCCGCCTGAGGTTGTCGTCTTTTTTCAGTGTTTAAAATTTTACTTAATAAACAGTTGTTTTCCCCATTAGCCCCGAGTCTCTCGCGAAGACACAAATCCCGTTCATGTCATTGATAACTGTTCCGTTATTTAGCTCGGTAATGTTTACCGCTACCGTGTTGAAATTACACAATGCGTGTTACGTTGTATGTAGTGGCATTTTATTCACATAACTTACGGTATAAACAACTAGGTAAGTACATGTTTATTATGTAATCATGGACGTGCCAGACTTGTGCAAATTTATTCACACTATCTACTCATTCAATGCCAACAAGTACCTACGTCATGCACATTCGATCTTAAAATGTTTACAATATAATTATGTCGATTATCTAGAGTTCGATCGTACCCCTGCGCTCACTTCGATCATCACGTTCCGAACAAAAATAACCTTATTACGTTAGCGTAGAGTCGAGTGTAAATAGTGCGGATTTAATTACGACATGCCTGATCCGCAGTGAGTTATCAAATCTGCATTCTCTAAATTTAACTCTTTGGATGTATGGGTCGAAGTCAACGCGAGCGTTCGAGAATTGCACGACAAGAATAAGACAAGCTAATATTATTATTCAGTCCAGTTGGTCCTCCAGCTAAGGCAAATGCATCCATAACCTTTTTCCACTAGCTGTTCATGGCTTAGGCACAGTTTAGGGCATGCAACTTCCCAAACAAGAAAAGACAAGTTATAAGTACCTACTTAGGTATTTATAAATATGACCGCCTGAAGGTTATGTTAAAGGATGTAGCTTTAAATCCCACTCGATTTCCGATTTCATGGCGGTAGTTTCTAGCGTTTGTCTAATAATGCAACCTCTTTTTCTTCTCATAACTGCTTCTATCCAGCCTACGTCATTGAGACCAAGTCATGACTATTAATGGGTATTGCCGGACTATGCATCAAGAAATCCGAAAAACACTCTGACCCGATGTAAAGACAGTTCCAGTTCAATAACTGTTCAATAATGGTTTAACAGCTCAGGACTCCGAATGCAGACCGAGCGCTCACTCTGCCACTGAGGTGATGAAATTACATTAAAAAAAGAAATATTCTAAGTAACTAAGTGTGCCTTATTGTTAGACTATTGAGTGACAAAGTTGGTACCCAGATGGGTAACTAAAACTTGCTCAGTAATTGACGCCCTGCTACAGATCTATTTTTTTTATATTTAGTCATCGGACAGGGACACACACTCAGACTCTTCGCTTTATTTTATAAGTAATACTATTTTTTTTTGTCCTGTTGTTTTGTATTGTGTTATCATTTTATTTATATATCTCTTTGTATGTATTTACTCATGTGGTATTATCATGTATTGTGTGCGTGTGTTTATTAATAAATGTAAATAAATTTACCTATGGTCCTTCTTTCTTCCTTTATTTCATTCCTTGATTTATTTTTTTTCTTATTATCTTAAATCTCTGTAAGCTAAATTAGTAGTCAGTCAGTAGTCTCATAGACAAATAAGTAAGTGTTTATTTATTTATCATACATTTCATCGTCTTTACAGGACAGACCCATTACGATTATGAAGCTATACAATTTGTGTTATAACGCTTTTACATAACACAGATTCATAATAATACTAACAGCGCATTTCTTTATCTCTCTTTCCCCGCATGATCTTTATTCGCCATAAAGTAACTGGATTGAATATCTCAGCGATATGGGCACAAACAACCGGTACCACGTAACGTGTTGGGCTCGCGATAGCAGTGGGAACTCGACAGTAGGTCCAATCGCCCGAGAATTTGTACAACATTGATAAAACGTTCAATAAAGAAATCTATTTTGTAGCCGTGTTGCACCCCTTCTCTTCCCTTGGGTTTCGTAAAAGGCGGCTAACGGACTAAAGACTGCACCTACATCCAACAGCGTAGAGCGGCGATGGGCTCACCACCACGCTAAGCATATGTGCAGTTATAATTTGGTGAAAAGTTGCGGTCCTCATTTCTAGTCGCTGACTACCCCTTCGGGGATAATAGTCGTGATTATATGTATATTTTGAATGCCCGTTCAATAAAAGGCTTATTTCACTGCGCTGAGCAAACACTAAGCACTTGACCTTCATCTTACCTGGTGCTAAGTGACGATAAGGCCGAAGGTAGAAGCGCGCTTTACCCGGAATCCTCAACCACTGAGGAACTGGCTATCTTATCACTAAACTGTCGGAACACAAGAATGCTATTAACAATGTTATTATGGTGCCAGACTTTGGATAAGATGGTGGTAGCTAGCCAAAACCCCTCAGCCCCCAAGCGGTCGCATGAGACCGCACCTACAAAAACACACTTGACTTTGTACCGTGTTTTCATAGACTTACAGACTACTTTAGTATGAACAAGTTTGGTTATTTCGGTTCTGTGGTACATCTTATGTATTGTTATCGCAAATTATCGCATAGTCTATGCTCGATTCTGTCAAATTTGACGTTGACAGTTGCGCCAAAAAAAGTGTCAAAAAATCCAAGTTAACAAGCAATTAATATATTAACAAGCGATATTATCAACCAAACCAAGTACACAAAGATAAAGGTTTTGTCGTTTCGTTCAGATTTTTTTAGTATACAACGTGATGGTAGGTAAGTTGCTCTAGGTGATATCGCCTTTGTTCGTTCTCTGTGCTAATGCTTAGTTAGCACCATTTATTTATTTATTTATTTTAAGTTATGCAACATTATATTACATGGTGGACTTATTGCCTGAGGCATTTTCTAACAGTCAACCATAGGGTGGTGCAGAGATAACATGGTAGGTGCATTTATTGGCGTTAACAAAACGTGGAAGAGAGCATGAATATATTATTTTTACTTAAAATAACATACTAAAAATAAACTTAACATTATACACATTCATAAATACTTACATAAGTACTTATACAAATTTATCAATATACCTACATACACTACATAATATATAATAGATAGGACGTTACCGAAATGATTCTGACATGGTTTTATCAAACAGTAGCATGTGGATGACTCGCAGCCATCCTGATTTCCTGAGGTAGCGCGTTTCAGAAGAGTATGGACTGAATATAAAAGGACGAATGTATAAAGCCAGAATAGTGGGAAGAAGAGAGAAGGAGAAGGTTATTTGAAGACCTGGGATTCCTGTCGTGAGAGGTGCAGAGATATTGAAAATGGGCAGTAAGGTAGGAAGGTGCATTTGGAGAATTTAGAATGGAGAATGTGTTGTAAGGGCACGCAAACATTACCATTTCTTCCATCTTCCATCCATCTTTTGTGCAAAAACTAACTACTGCTTGTTTATCAACTATGGCTCCAAACTATAACCATCGTAATAAACGTGAACCTACTGTAGTAGAATTTTATTTACGCATTTCCTGTTTAGGCCTTTGTGGTACTGATAACGCTCACTACTAAACGTACCGTGTAATTCTCACAGATTTGGATTTTATTAAGGAGTTCGGCGCTGCCGCTATAAAATTGGGTGCTACAAGTCATATCTCTAGTAGATAGATAGACTGATCAAATTCCAAAGGCCCTTTATCAGGCGTCATCATTTCTCTTTCTATTAGTTTTTTTTTTTTTTACGGGTAACGGGTAAGCGCTTGGCCTTCATCTCACCTGATGGTAAGTGAGTGGTGGTGGAAGGGTTAGTCAGACGCTAGGCAATGAGAACCGCAAAAGCAGTCCTCTGCCAAAGTCTACTTTTTACCAAATAGCGACTGAACATGTGCTCAGCGTGACAGGTGGTGAACCAATCGCTGCTCTATGTTGTTGGATGTTGTGTAGTCTTTAGTCCGTTAGTCGCCTTTTACGACACCCAAGGGAAGAGAGGAGGGGTAGTATTTACCGCTACGCGACACAGTAGTTACTTCACGCAAACACTTTATTATTTTCAGTCAGCATAATAACTATGTAACTGTAACCTTATAAAAGGTGCTTCACTCCAAAATGCGTCAGCAGTATCTTCTCGAGCGCAGATTCGTGATATATTCCCTGCATTTGGATAGCATGCAAGTCGTTACAAAAGCTATATAAGGTGGGAATTATGAGTCATTTTCGATTGCAGCTTTGTTACGATACTTCATTTGTAATGTACGCAGTAAATATTCCTTTATGATGCGATTTTGATCTTAATGTCTTATTCGGAAGATATTGGCGCTGCAATGTTTGTTATTATAAGTTTTATATGGGAATTTATGGGTCGATGAAGTTATGTAATATTAAAGGTTTCGGGTAGGTAAACATTGGGCGGTATGTACAGTCAGCATCAAAAGTAACTGAACAAAAACAAGGTGGCAAAAGTAATAGTCACGCGTAAGTGTCTTTACATACTCATCATTTAACATATGACATTTTTTGTGTTCATAATTATTTTAACTTCTCTGTAATTACCTATAGTGACGGTCATGTACTTTTGACTCAAGAGCTATGTCAGACAATTCTTGTCATTTCAACCGTAACAATCATTTGAAAATTTCATATGCTAAGCTACTTTTGATGCTGCCTGTACTATGTAAAACTTTGAAACAATGTATTTTTGGCATGTGGAGTTGGAGTTGGCGCAGCGGTTATCGGGTAAGAGTTACTATCGTTTAAGTTATTCAACTTTCCTATGCTGGATCACAGGTTGGGTGACTCAATTAAAATATTATTGTGGGTGTTTTGACTATTGCCCCATTTTACGATAACGACCGCTGCCAACGGCTTAACTTACCTACCTTAAGAGGGACACACACACTGTAGATCTTTTAATTCCGTGACCCATCTCGTTACCCAACATAGTGTAAGTTACTTAACTTGCAGATTGCAACCCGAACTTGCAAAACACTGCGCCATCGTGCTCGTCTCTTGAGTATAGCAAATATTAAACATAAATACACACATGTTTCGCTTGCTCATCTGTCCCTCTCACCACACTGACATCAGTCACTCTTCCTTCTTTGTTAAACCCATCCTCCCCTGGAATTCTCTTCCTCTAAATAATATTTTTATACTGACATCATTCACTCTTCGTTCTTGGTTTGAATAATATTGTTTAGAGGGAGAGAATTCCAGAGGGGGATGGTTTTACCGAGAAGGAAGAGTGAATGATGTCAGTGTGGTGTATCAGAATGTCTACCAGTCGGTATGCGTTCAACAGCCTCCTTGCAGAACAAGCTGATATCCACGTCAGTAATCGTCCAATAATTATGTTACATTTATGTATTTATTACTTATTATATACGTAATTGAATGTATATTATGTATCTATTGTGTAGGTATATATGTATATCGTATATGTATGTATGTATATTAATATATTTTCATTTCATTAGTGCACCCTACCATTTTTGTGTCTGTACCACCCGATGGTTGACTGGGAGAGAATGCCTAAGGCATTAAGTCCGCCTCTGTACTTTACGTGCACAAAGTGATTTAAAAAAAAAAAAATACTCAAGACTAAGTATTATCCCCTTAGGGTTAATCAGAGACCAGAAGGGCCGCAAAAGCAGTCCACTGCGATAGTCCACGTTTCACCAAAATAAGAACTGCACATGTGTACAGCGTGACAGGTGGTGAGCCCATCGCCGCTCTATGCTGTTGGATGTATGTGCAGTCTTTAGTCCGTTAGTCGCTTTTAACCCAAGGGAAGAGATGGGTTTGTAGTGTTCTAATAATGAGACGTCACACAGCTCAATATTAATAAAAAATAATAGCATGTACTTTTTAATAAAAGCAAATTTTAATACATACATATAATCAAGACTATAATCAACGAAAGGTTAGTCAAGTCAGGGACTAAGCAATAGTCCTCTACCATTAGTCCACTTTTCACCAAATAGCGACTGCACATGTGCTCAGCGTGACAGGTGGTAAGCTCCTCGCCGCGTTAAGCTGTTGGTAGTGTGCAGTCTTTAGTCCGTTAGTCGCCTTTTACGACACCCAAGGGAAGAGAGAGGGTGTGGTAGTATGCTTTCATCGCTACAAACGGTATTTTATTGTAAAGAGGATATTACATTAGTGGCCGTTCCAACCTAGCCTCCTAACCGGCACATAGATATCTAGGCTGTCTATAAAACCAGTCACAAGTCGACCGGAAGCAGTGCAACGACCGTTACGATATCATGTTATCTTATTTTCAATTTGTTTGTGGATACCTGTATTTAGGTTTAATCATTAGTAACAGGTTCACGTATCCATATCCATAATTATGTATTAAATATTTATGTATATTTAATATATGTGTGTGTATATTATAAATTTATTAAACCCTATTATTTATTTATTTTATAATGTTATTATTTTTTGCTTTTAATTGAGTATATTTTCAATGTTGCACCTGCGATCTTAGAGTATATTAGTTCTGTCCATCTGACTGGTTGTTGGCAGAAGTCGCTTTAAGCGATAAGACCGCCAAATTGTAACATTGCTTTTCTTTATTTTGTTTCTTTTTCATGTAAATGCTTTGTATTTGTTTGTGTGATTATGTTACAATAAAAGTATTATCTATCTATCCATTCATCAATAAACATGCAACGCCTCCGTGGTCAAAAGTTGTCAAATGCTTGGCTCGATATCAGGATCCTCGTATCATAATATATAATTCTTAAACTAACTGTGTCGCGTAGCGGTGAAAGAATAGTACCCCCCCCTCTCTTCCCTTGGGTGTCGTAAAAGGCGACTAACGGGGTAAAGTAAAGACTGCACATACATCCAACATAGAGCGGCGACGGGCTCACCACCTGTCACGCCGAGGACATATGCAGTCGCTATTTGGTGAAAAGTGGACTATGGCAGAGGACTGCTTTTGCTGTGTGTCCTAGTCAGAGACTAGGCAATGAGGACACACAGTATATGTATTATTTTAAGACTTCCCTTAAAAATAACGAAAATACTTTCCTCTACTACCAGTTTTCATACTCCAATGTTTGCGAGGTAATAATTTGTATCAGGTTTAAATATTTTGCGGGGTAATTTTAACTAAGCTATAACATTTTCGAACAGCTTTGGTACGAATAATGTAAGTAAGTACATAATACCTTGAAATAACGAGCTTAATTCAAAATTAGACCTAGAAGAAGTTATTACTGCTCAAAATATTAACAAAGGACTAGAGTTACGTTATTTATTACAAACCTAACATTTAAAATGTTGTGTTTTTGCATAGGGCAGCAATTATGTTGTTATGAAAACAAGTAGAAAGAAAAAATAGTTAAATTAAATTAGGAGCTTTGTTTGAGTATGTTTTGAAATGAAATGAATGTAAATTGAGTAAAAAGAATGAATAAACATTTACATATTTAAAAAAAATAAAAACAAGGTACAACTACTTATATTAGACTACTGCGAATATAACACAAAATACTAGTATAATGAAAACAATACAATATAAAATCGGTACATTAATTTGGGAGCTACGTTGCTACAGACAGATACAAAGAAAGATACGTGTATCTTATTATTATTATCTTACAGTATTTGTACATGTTAAACTTAAAACAATCTCTCTTTTTGCTTCGGGGGCTTAAAACAAGATTAACCCACGAAATTATAAAATATAATCATAAGATACCAGGAGACAGGCCAACTAGGTGACTAATGTATATAGCTTTCACTCTAATTATCTATTTTGAGCAAAGTAAACATTTTTTTAAAACAGCCAACTCAACAATTATTGTTTTCTTATTATGACTGTAGCCGTTTCTTTTAAAATATTCTTGATTAACAAGAACGGTGTAACTGTATGCTTGCCGTGTCGTAGCATATAAATATTTCGTAGTATTGTTTTAACGTTTACGCGAGCACAATACACATTGTAATGCAACACTTTTTTCGGAATCTAACTTGTGTTTATTAGAGACAGTCTTCCTGTAACCACGGACCCTGTAAAGGGTTCGAAACTTCAGGACTAAAATCAAAACTTTTTGGTTGTTAGCTACAATCTTTATTGTTGTTAGCAATTAATTATCTATTGATATAATTAAATTAATGATAATAATACATATTGTAACTGGGTATAATAATAATAATTGTTGAAAATATTTTATTTGGATTTACTTATGATAGACTAAATTGGTTGTTTGCACAGTGGCACGCGCCTTTTTTCCAGCAAAGGTATCTGCAGAAATATCGCTGGCAGAATACCAGTGCCGTGACAATCCGCGTTGTCACGGCTCAAACTGAGCAGAGGCCTATTTGCTGTAGGTACCTACCCAAGTTGGTGTTCATTTTTAAGTTTTATTTTTAGTTCATTTCATTGTTTATACCCATTATACGTTCTATTCTATTTTATAAAACCCTAAAATGTAATATATAAACGCGAGTTAGATTCCGAAAAAAGTGTTTTATTTTGTAGTACCTATTTCGCGCGATTTCTTTCAAACTAAAGCAAACAAGATGGATAAAACGAGCGATAGATTTGTGGCCCACGTGAGGGGACTATTTATATCGAAGTTTATAGCTGTGTTTGTTTTTACCAAATTGCGTGTGGGCTCCCGCTGAGCGTAAAATAGTTCTTCGTAGAACATATTACTTCTAGGATTCAGCGTATTTACGTATTACGTATTAGGTAGGTACCTACAGTATTTACGTGCGTGATAGATTTAGTAGGTACCAGTGGCGAAGCGTGAAATATTGAGAGAGGTAAGCCGGAGCAAAAAAAATGCTTACCTACTCCGAGCGCGGGCACGCAGTCTTGAGTCCTTACCGAAAATCTGTGATTGGCATCCTGGCTTCAGTCTTGTATAGGCAGATGTATCTTCAGTCCACTTTTACTATACGTGTAAGCACTGAGATATTGAAACAGTGTCTTGCAAGCATAATAGAAGTGGCTTTGATAAAAGCCGTTTGTGGTGAAATGATGATATGATGTAAATTAAACAAAACTTAATCGACTAAGTACTAATAATACTACTTATACTCTAAAGCTATTCGTCTATTCTTTCTAACAAAGTGCGCTAAGACATTATCATAAAAGCCGGGAAGAATCTAAAGCTATTAATGCCGACATCTTACAATTCTACCGATTACTTTGCAAATCTACTTACTCTAAATACGTAATTTCAACTTATTACAATATCTACTTACCGCAAATACCTAATTATAACGTACGTCTTCGTAACTACTTTCTACACACAACACAAATAAACAAAGTCCAACTACAATACTAATCATTCTAATAGGTGAAACTAACTAATAAATTCAAAAACTAATAAAACACAGTCATGCATTCAATGATGAATTGCAATTACGTCAAATTATCTGTCAACAGAACACAAACCGAAAACGATCCTCCGTCCCGCTCACGCGTACGCAAATTGTATAACTGTCTCTATCAAGTAACTCGGATAAAGACGGCTTACCGGCTGCTAAATACGCGGGTGGGTTTATTGACCTTTATGTGACGTCATCATGACGTTTATTTTGTATGGAAGTTTAACTGCCTAAAAGCCGATCGCGCCTGCGGCTTATTTTAAAGCAATATGTTGTTAAAAAGCAAATTTTGTTGATTTAATGTCCATAGTGTAGGCAATTTGTAATGTTTCTTTCATATATTTACTTTTTTAATTACTGATTGAGCCATTTCTCAATTCAAGTAGAGAATGGTTGTGTTCTAAACTTCTGAAGGGAAGCCGGTGGGAATCGAGTTGTATGGAACCTTCGTCACTGGTAGGTACATACAATGCTTGTTTCTTTATATTAAGCTCGGCAAATAACTACACTCCACCTGGTCGAGTTTAATGCCAGAAAAACCCAGGTTTGTGCATTCTCGTCCAAGATAATTCCCTTCCTTACTCCTCCCTCTCTTCAGAACTCTCCTTTACCCATTTCAGTGGACCTCAGCATTCTTAGCATGGACATCGGCCAGGAACTGAATCCAAAATGCTACATCGAGAGTGTTATTTTAACTGGCTCCCGTAAGTTGGGTATTTTCAATAAGGTGAGAGGGTTTTTCACTCTCGTGCAGCGCTGTTTGCTGTACAAGACTCAGGTGCCATCGAATATGGAGTATTGTTCCCATTTATGGGACGGCTCCGCTAAATACCTCCTCGATGCACTTGATAGACTGCAAAGGCGAGCGGTACCTACGCATTATTGGAGATGCTGAGGTTACAGTCTCTCTCGAGGACCTACAGCTGCGTAGAGACATTGCTTCCCTCAGTGGCTTCCGAAATTACTACGGAGAGTGTTCTGAAGAACTTTTTGATCTAATCCCGTCCTCTTCTTTCCTGTCCCGGACTACTCGTGCTGGTCTTAGGAACCACCATCAACTGTGCAGAATATCAGCACTCGTACCAAAAAATTTGGCAAGTCGTTCCTCTGTAAGACCATTCGTGTGTTTCCCAGCTCCAATAATCCCGGGTCTTTTAAACGGGGCGTGAAACGGCATTTATGCAAGCCGTCATGAATGGGTGCGCTTGTTACCGTGCTTGTTCCACGGTGAGGAGCGCTCTCATTATTTTGGACTGCATCGGCTGCTTACCATCAGGCAGGATGTAGTCACTATGACGTGTCACATTAAAAAAAGTGTTAAGTGGAAGTGAAGTCCAGGCGCGAGGACAACTGGTGCAGCGTAAGAGACGTAGCATCATTCGCTCTCGCTCTGCCGGCCCATAGTGCCTCTTAACGCCTCGTTTGAATACCGTGTGTCATAGGTAGGAGGGGAATACGTGTGCTGGTAGACTTTTCCATCTTTAGGAGGTGCGACACAGATACTGTAGGCAGAGCCTAGCAGCCTAACTTTTAAGAAACACTATTATAAATATTAAAACTGTTTTAACGGGACCTAACACGATTAATTTTTGTGAGTAAGTACGTATCTACTTACTGCTTGACGTTTTGGCCGTGTTAAGTCCCGTTAAATAGTTTTAATACAATGCAACGCGATAGTTTAAAGTCTTAACTATTAGAAATACACAAATATACTAGTTGTATTTTCAGAATTAGCAAACATAGGACATATCTTAATAGCAAACCTTTTATTTTTATTAACAAGAGATAACGGAAGCATACTGTTGCAAATTGCAATGTAGGTATATAATGTACACGCTACGTGTACATTATATGACAAGGTTAGTCTGTAACATATTATATTACTTATAATATATTGTAGGGACCATGTATATTACCAAGCTCAACATGGTTTATTATCTAAATGAATAATATTGTTATCATAGTTAGGTGATTGTGGGTCGCCATACCCAGTAACCCAACAACTTAGAAGTTTATCTTAACTATGGGAACAGAACAATACTACCTATTAACATTGTCATTACATACAAGATAAGCTGGAAATCAAACCTGAAACCTCAGTCTAACCAATACCTAACTATAGGCGGTTACATTATGAATTTATGATATCGCATTACACTGGTTTACTACCACGACCGACATTAAAAAGGTTAATCTAAATCTAAAGTCGGCAAACGTTAACCGCATAATTAAGTGCCCCACCCACATAAACATACAGATAGCTTATCTTACAAATTTCACCAGAAAACGTGTCGATTTCAAATACTTACATATCTAACTAACGGTGATAACGCAAAATCAGTTATTACCTACTCAAATTAGATAACAATTTACTGATAATTTATTAAGTACACACTCTAGATCCTTATAACCTAGTGACAAAGATCAAACTGCATTAAAGAAATTTGACATTTTGTGGAAGGTTGAAAACTAACCGTGTGGTGAAAGTATACTACCATTACTACCACCCCCTCTCTTCTCTTGGGTCGTAAAAGACGACTAACGAACTAAAGACCGCACATAAATCCAACAGCATAGAACGGCGATGGGTTCACCACCTGTCACGCTGAGCACATGTGCAATTTTAACAATCTAGCTTGTAGTATCCTTGTCTGTCACGCAGACTCTTACAGGTAACTAACAATTAAATCTCTATTCTGTCTGGTTTTGCGGAAGCTGAGCTGAGCAGAACCTTGTCGCCTAGCGGTGAAAGAATACTACCATCCAAAAACCACCACTAAAGACTGCACATACCTCCAACTGCATACAGCGGCGATGGGCTCAGCATCTGTCACGCTGAGCACATGTGCAGTGGCTATTTGGTGAAAAGTAGACTATGGTAGCCTAGCCTAGTCTCGACTAACCCTTAGGGTATGATAGTCGTGATTATATGTAGATATGTATTTAAGTATGTTGAAGTGCTGGCGTCCTGTACAGTCGAGCAAGTTTCCGGTCAACTACTATTCGGCGATATTCACTTGCACTGCTGATTAGTTCCTGATTCGCCGGATTCTTGTTTCGCTGGATTCTTAATTCGTCGGATTCTTGTTTCGTCGGAAATATTAATATACTGTTACGTTATTAAATTAAGAACAAATAAATATTTTTATTAATTTACCGAAATGTCTGCCATTTATTTAATAGATAGGTAAAGCCGCGATATTTCTTTAGTTTTCCTTCAACAAAAAAATCTGACGAAACAAGAATCCGGCGAATCAGGAACTAATCGCACTGCTTGCACACGCGCACGCTACTGTACGTAGGGACTAGGGTTGCCACCTCTTTTTAAGACAAATAAAATATTTTTTCATTTTGTTAGAACAAAAATAAAGTACGTAGCATAAAAAAGTATTTTTTTATTTGTCCTTAAAAATGTATTTTTTGTTGCTCTTTGCGACATTTCACGAATATTTGTCTTTTTCGAAAATAGAGTATTTTAGCGTACTTTATTGGTGTCGTACATTATAAAATACGCCTACATGAAAAAGAGGGCAATACTCTATTTTAGAGTACGGGTGGCAACCCTAGCTGGGACTGAAAGCGGTTATGGTATAAGGTTACGTTACCGGTATAAAATAAGACTATGGCCCCCCATTCGGAGACATCTTGGAGGGCCAAGTCAAATGTCCTGCCTGTCACACTTCTTTTTACCTTACGTACACTCTTGGTTGAAAAGTCGAAAAAAAAGAAAAATAGATATAGAAGATGATGGCAAATGAACATAAACAAAGACAAACTTATTTTTTATATTATACTTTATATTCAACATTGTTTTTTTACCCAAATAAAAAAAAAAAAACTTTTAGCGGTTTCCAATAGCGTTGCTAAATAAATAATTAATGTCCTGTTACCCGCGCTCGTGCCTTTGCTCGATGATACGTTTTTAATAAAATGCTTGTTGGTTTTATTTTTAGAACTTACTTTTCAGAGGAATATCTTGAATAACAGCTAAAGGAGATCATGCGGGCTCCATACATTTTTGGGCCGTTTAAGAAAGTGCCGGCCAACAAAAAAAAAATTGTTAGAACTAGCTATTTGGAGTAATAATTAATATGGCACACAAGTTGTGGGATTGCTCTGAGCCAAGTTATACAAGTTCGATGATTCATCATTTTCATACATTTATTGATTTCTGAAAGTGCTGGGACTGGGACTGGAAATATATAATAATGATAGATATTGATAGAACTAATGATCTAAAGCAATTGTCATTGCAGTGCAAAATCTATGGGGCCATCATCAATTCAGTCTATACAAAAAAAATATTAGGAATCAAAAAACTGTATGAAAATGATGAATCTGCGAACTTGTATAACTTGACTCGGAGCAATCCTACAACTTTTGTGTCATATTAACTATTTCTCCAAATGGCTAGTTCTAACAATACGTACCATTTTTTTTGTTGGCCGGCACTTTCAGAAAAGTCCCAAAAAAATGATGTCCTTCAGCCAATTTTTCCGTTTTCACCGCCTAATTGGGCCACCACGCTGGCCCAATGCGGGTCGGTGGGTTTTGATGACTGCCATTTGTACCTTAATAAAATAGAGGTAAGGCCGTTGTTTAACCTTTAAGCGATATCGGTACCGAAGAACGTTGCATTGACAGTTGCGGGGCGCAGGGTGAGGGTTTTGATATCAAGAACAAAGCAAACTAATGCAAATTGATGAGAAAACCATGATATTATAGTCGTTTATGCTTGAAATGGTTGTTAGCAGTCTCTTTCATACCGAAATATACCTTTATTATTTATAAACTCAAAATTACGGTACCGAAATAAATTTGGATGTCGGAATATTTCGGTACTTAACCTTTACTTTTCGGTATGACGTCATACCACATAATTAAGATATCATATTTTTTGGATTATTCAGTCCCAGGCTACGCGCACGCCACTGTGTACTTACGTACACGCGGTCATTTATACTAAAAAAAAATATTGATGACTTTATAATGATATTCCGATGTTAGTTAAAATTAAAATTCAATGTAATGCTTCGTCGCTTGGTGCTCATATTATATAATTATGTATGCGTACTAAAAGCCTTTATACGTTTCGGTAGGTATCTATTTCTCATTTGGGGATATATTAAACCATAAAAGACCTTTGTACCGAATGAATCGATAAACATTTATGAATGACCTTAATCATTTACATACAAAAATTTTATCTACGGTTTACTTTTTATTTGTTGTAACTTTTGTTTTTTTTTATTTTCAGACATCAGACTAACATAGGTAGGTAGTTGAATTGTTACAAACATATATTTGGAATTAATTAACTTAAGTACCAGACTGGTATTACTTACTGGTAAAATAAGCCAATTATAATAAAAACTGTGAATGTATTGAGAGAATGTGGTTTGCGGAATGAGTAGATAATATACAAAAAAAAAAGGTTTTAGCTAAATCGAAGCGACTTAGAGTTCAAGAAACGTAGTTTTTAAATTATGTCTAACTCTAGTGAGTTTGGAATCACTGACATGTTTGCGCATCCGATTTTAAAGTGTACTTATAATAAGTTCTCTCCATTCGACTGATTGTCTAGAACGAATCGCTTTATAGCGATAAGACGTGTATTGTACCTACTTGTTTTTATGTTTTGTGTTTAATGTAAATGTTGCAATAAAAGTATTATTATTATTATTTTTTTTTATAAAAGAGGGAGGCAAACTAACAGGCGGGTCACCTGATGGAGAGCAATCACCGCCGCCCATGGACACCCGCAAAACCAGAGGAATCGCAGGCGCGTTGCCGGCCTTTAAGGGAGGAATAGGTTTAAGGAAGGAATAGGAATGAGAGGAGGGTGGGGGGGGGCGGCTCCGGAACCCTCACTGGTCGGACGAAACACAACAGCACCAAGTGCCATTATTTCACGCCGAATATTCGTGAGAGGGTGGTATTACGCCGGGCGAGCCGGCCCATTGCGTGCTGCAACGCAGCGTGGCTCTACCACACAGTCAGTGTCACTCATTTAGCACCACCCAGGGATCACGTGTAGGGTCTCAAGGGTAAACCTACGGACGCGAGCAACTTTGATCCCCAATTTATCTATTACATAGATTATATAGTGACTACCTATCTAATACTCAGTAAATTACTCTATAGCGCACATAATTCAATTCGCATCAGTCTATAACGGTTATATAACATAATGGGTGCCATCTCTCACTCCCAATACTTATTTCTAGCACCATTAATCTTCTTCTGCAGACACAACGAGTCCAGTATCTTCATTATATCAATAGACGTTAAGGCTTAATAGGAGCAAAGCATTTATCATACAATTGTCTAGCGAATGCGTTTAACCACAGTAATGTGACGATATTAGTATGAAGATAATACATGCATACAATTATTTATATAAATTCGAGACTAAGTCCTTAAGAGGAAACACTACGTCGAAGTGGCATGCAAAATTCTCATACAAAACAACGTTTCGTAGTTCCCTGTTTCCTCCTTCAGAACTGGACCAATTTTTTTTCTTTGTCTGTATGTTTGGTTTTTATTTAAAACAAGCCACTTAATGTTTCTGAAAACGCCTTAAAACGATGTGATATCGCTGGCCCCTGGTTATTAAATAAATGACTTAATGCAAAAAAAATCAAACATACAGACATAGAAAATCTCTTTCTTTAACCGATGCTGAAAAAGGTAATAAAAATTGGTCCAGTTCTGAAGGAGGAAACCGGGGACTACGAAACGTCGTTTTTCTGTGTTTTGTATGAGACACCCAAGGGCAGAAGTTGATAAGTCCATCGCCGCTCTTTGCTGTTGGATATAAGTCTACTCTTTAGTCCGTTAGTCGTCTTTTACGACACCCAAGGGCAGAAGTTGATAAGTCCATCGCCGCTCTTTGCTGTTGGATATAAGTCTAGTCTTTAGTTCGTTAGTCGCCTTTTACGACACCCAAGGGCAGAAGTTGATAAGTCAATCGCCGCTCTTTGCTGTTGGATATAGGTCTAGTCTTTTGTCCGTTAGTCGCCTTTTACGACACCCAAGGGCAGAAGTTGATAAGTCGATCGCCGCTCTTTGCTGTTGGATATAAGTCTAGTCTTTAGTCCGTTAGTCGCCTTTTACGACACCCAAGGGCAGAATTTGATAAGTCCATCGCCGCTCTTTGCTGTTGGATATAAGTCTAGTCTTTAGTCCGTTAGTCGCCTTTTACGACACCCAAGTGCCGAAGTTGATAAGTCCATCGCCGCTCTTTGCTGTTGGATATAAGTCTAGTCTTTAGTCCGTTAGTCGCCTTTTACGACACCCAAGGGCAGAGAGGGGTGGATGTTTTAGCAAGCCGCCACGCGACACGCACGGCTGTATGTAGATAATGAGTTAACATACAATAATGAGTTAACATACAATAATGAGTTAACATACAATAATGAGTTAACATACAATAATGAGTTAACATACAATAATATTCATAGTGGCAAATGGGGATAGTAATTATTTGAATTGGAGAGGAAGTATGATAACATAATAATGTAGATAAGACAATTAACATAATAATATGTAAATACACGTACCATTCACACAAATATCATTTAAGGCGAGTCCTCGAGCGCTTCTCTCTCGCCCTCTCGACGGTACGGGACGGGTATAACAACGAAGCAGCGGCGCAAATAGGCGCGTTTTATAGGATTTTATAGGTTTTTGCCTTTACAGTTTTTTTTACGACTAACTGAATTAGCAGGTTCTCTGTAGTACTTCAAAATAAATATTGACATATAAAAATTGTAGAAAATTTTTAAAAATGTAAAAAATCATCCGTTCTAGACTTTTATTTGGCCTGTTTTCGTGATTTTTTATAATTGAGTAAAGTACATCTAATCGCGTGACAAATTAGCACATTCTTTAGGCAATATTCTTTAGTGTATTATATATTTTTTTATAAGAGCGTAATTTAATAGTATTTCATAAACCACATGATATAATCTTGACTCAACTTGAAAATCTAGGCGTACGTGGTATTGCATTAAAACTATTTAAAAGTTACCTGAAAAATAGAGAACAATATACAGTGATTAACATTTTCAATAACGCCAATAAAACTTTTGAGGAAGTATCATCTAAATCTGGTAAAGTAATTCTCGGAGTACCTCAAGGTAGCGTTCTTGGCCCTCTTCTTTTCTTAGTGTATATTAACGAGCTTCCAGCGGTACTAAGTCATTTATGTGTTATGTTTGCAGATGATGCCACAATTTTTATTTCAGATAATAGTAAGAACACAACTGTTTTTGAAAATGAAATTAACAAAACGTTAAAACATTTAGTTGACTGGCTTCGAATTGAAAACATTTGGTTGACTGGCTTTGAATTGAAAACACTGGCTTTGAATTGAAAAAAATTGAAACTTTGAATCTTAAAATAAATATGAATAAGACTAAATTTGTACAATTTCGTAATTACAAGACGAACTCATTTAAATTAAACATTAAAGATTATGAGTCTAACTCGAAAATAGAAGAAGTTAACGAAAGCAACTTTCTTGGTGTTTCGATAGACTCAAATAAAAATTGGAAATCTTATATTTATAACATAAATACAAAGATTTCTAGTTATAGCTATGCATTATCTATTCTGGCAAAAAAATCCTCTTTTGAAATTGTGCGAACTGCTTATTTAAGTCTAATCTATCATATACAATATATTTATTTATTAAACCATATAACTATTACATAAAACTGAAGAACTGCTTATTTTGACAATGTGTATCCACTAACGTATGGGATTATTTATTGGGGTAATTCTGTTAATTCACATAGTACTTTCATACTACAAAAGAAATTTATACTCATAATTTACAACATGTATTAAGATGATACCCTTAGAAATATATTTAGAGAAAACAAATTACATACTCTTACTGATATCTATATTCTTATAATTTGTGTATTTATTAAAAACAACATAGACTTGTTTAACTGTAAATCTCTTCGTAACCAACGTCTTAGGTATAGATATAATTTAAATTTACCAATTGTCAATAATAATGTTTATGATAAGAGTACTTTCATACATGGTATTAAAGTGTATAATCATTTACCTACTAATTTAAAGGCATTGAATGGTCATATATTTAAATTTAAGTTAAAAACTTGGTTATTTAATAATGTTTTCTATACATTAAATGAATACTTTAGTTTCAAGACTAATTAATTGTTAAATTCACGATGAATTTGGTTAATATTAATGTTAATAATATTTATGTGTACATTGCATGCCTGATCATGGGCAAACTGTTGATACTATATAAATAAAGAAATTCTATTCTATCTATCTTATCTTATTGGGGCCTGCAGAGGTCTCCCCCTCGCAGCGGCACGTCGACCCATTAGGATCTTTTGTGCAACCCCGTCCTATCACTCTGTCTCCTCAGAGAAAATGACTGCCATAAGTTTGGCAATGTCTTTGAGGGCGAAGAGCCTAAAATCTTCTGGTTTCGGGTAGGCGAATCCCATTCTTTTCCTAGCAAGGGAGTCACAGTCACACAGTAGGTGTTGCATGGACTCCGTTTTCTCCCCACATGCCCTGCACAAGCTGTCTGTTGCTAGTTGCATTCTATGGAGCATTTGTTTTGTGGCATATTGCCCGGTCAGGGCTCCGATGATTGTTCGTGCCTGCCTTTTGCTACCTCCGCGTCTCCACCTATGAAGGATTTTGAGTGTTTCATGCCGGGTAGCTTTTCCCATTCGGTTTTATGCCTGTTTTGGATTTGGTCCTTAAAGGCCTTGTTGATCTTGCTCGGTGCCAGTGCAACAAACGGCTCAGGACCAATGAATGGGGTCTCTGAGCCCTCCCTGGCAAGTGCATCAGCCATTTCATTGCCATGGATTCCCATGTGGCCTGGTACCCAGATCAATCTCACCCTGTTGTGTCCACCTAGCTTGTTTAAAGCTTTTGTGGTTTCAAGTACAAGGTTGGAGTTGATACGGGGCGATATAAGTGACTTGAGTGCTGCTTGGCTGTCACTCAGGATGAATATGTTTCGCTTTCTAGGGGCGAGTTCTAAATTCTTTTTTGCGCATAGGAGAATTGCAAAAATTTCGGCCTGGTATACAGTTGCAAATTTTCCCATGCTGTGACTATGTTCTGATTCTATTCTATCTAGCAAAACAGTTTTGCCCGCATTTACCGGTGACTCGCCATATGAGATACCAACCCCTCCCTTCATACAGACAGTACAAACTTCCAACAGCATAGAGCCAATAGAGCGGCGATGTGCTCACCACCTGTCACGCTGAGCATAATGTGCAGTTGTAATTTGGTGAAACGTGGACTATGGCAGTGGACAGTGTATGTGGTCCCCATTGAATAGTCTCTGACTAACCCTTATGGGAATCATAGTCGTGGATCTATCTATATCTCTATGTACTAGCGTCTGCTCGCGGTTTCGGATAAAAAGTATCCTATGTGTTAATCCAGGTTATAAACTATCTGTTGGCCGAATTTCATTCAAATCCATTTAGTAGTTTTCACGTGAAAGAGTAACAAACATCCATCCATACTTACATACTTTCGCGTTTATATATTAGTAGGATAAAAAGTATCCTATGTGTTAATCCAGGTTATAAACTATCTGTTTGCCGAATTTCATCCAAATCCATTCAGTAGTTTTCACGTGAAAGCGTAACAAACATCCATCCATACTTACATACTTTCGCGTTTATATATTAGTAGGATGTATGTATGATGCCCGTAAAAGTACCAGAGGGCTTATTCTCTTTCTCCAAAACGAAATTTTGCTCGAGTTTCGTTTGCTATTTAGAGAGTTTTCCATTATTTTTGAAATCTCAAACATATTTCTAAAAATTAATAATTTAAATACCAAACCTATTTTGTATAAACGAAATTTCGGAAGAAATGGAGAGCGCTGTAAATAGCAAACTAAAATCGGCCCTCAGTTAATAACCTACCAGTAATGATGATTTTTAAATCAAACTGATTTAAATCAGGTGATGTTTTTTAAATAAAAATTATTGATTTAAATCAATTTCAAATGATATATTATCTTTAATAAAAATAACAATAAATAAGTATATTTAGTAGTTACTAACAATAAAATACTGTTAAAGGGCTTACACAGAATTAGCAGTCTCAAAAATAAAATTAAAAAAGACTTGGATGCATGCATGCCTTTGATTATATACATGTATATAGTCAAAGGATGCATGCCTACTTGAAATTTGTCTTCAATTGTAGCAAAACAAATCAGAAATCAGTCTTGTTATGTTGGATACTAACAATAATTGGTCAAGATTTATCTATATTAATTTTTAAAGTAAGTAATTTAAAATAATTAACAAATTTTAAAAATATTAATTTTATTTTAATAATTTTTAAAGTATTTGTGTCATACAGATCCAGCTTATTCAATTGTCAGTAAGTACTAATTAATAATAGTGTATTTGGTTTTGTCACATAAAAAAATCAAAATAAATAAAAAAAGTCAATAAAAAAAATCAAGAAAAGTCAATATAAATAAAAAAAAACCATGATTTTTTAAAATAAATCAAAAAAATTGTTTTTTCTAATAACAGGTTTTTTTTCCAACCCTGATGAAAACCCACCAACCCACATTAGGTTGGGTTAGCAATTTAGCATACTAGGAAAAGGCCTAATCGTTATATTCGAATGGAAAGGCCTGACCCAGCAGTGCCAGTGGGACGTTTATACTCTGATGATAATGATGAAGAGATTGACAAAACCATAACAGCTGTGGGCGCTGTGGCTAGGGTTGCCACCTTTTTAGGACGAATAAAGTATTTTTTCATTTTGTTATTAGAACAAAAAAGTACGTAGCATAAAAAAGAGTATTTTTTGATTTGTCCTCATAAACTTATTTTTGGTTGCTCTTTGCGACAATTTAACAAGTATTTGTAGATTATAAAGTACGCCTACATGTAAAAGAGGACAATACTCTATTTTAGAGTACGGGTGGCAGGCAACCCTAGCTGTGGCATTAAACAATACGCTTGAGAATCTACTATTGATATTTAACTTGTATGGTTCGGTTACGGTTAGGACAAGTTCGTACCTACTCGGCCTGCCCGTAAAAGTTCGGAGTGGCAGACAAAAGGGATAACATTCGATCATTTATTATGTTCCGAGTTACACAACTTACACATGATGCACATGTTCTTTATGGGTTACTGACTCATTATTCATATACCTACTTGGAGAAATCTATTCTTCATGAAGCCCTGAGAGCGTAGTACTATTATTTATTATGTGCTGAGAGTTATATGCAAAAACCAAATAAATAAGGATGTCAATTCTGAGGACTTATCTTGGGATATATGGAGCACACTCGCTACGGCTACGTGCAAGCAGTAGTGGCGTTACATCCGCGTCGTGCTCACTTTACAGATTAATAAACAGTAAAATAAACTCGTTGACCAGACCAAGAAGTCTAAAAACAACAAAGTAAGTATCTATATTGCAAATTTACTCATACGAAACTTTGTAATGTTCAATTACCTACCGACGTTGCAAGTTGTAACGTCAATCAAATTACAACACAACAAATAGAATTGTATCAGTGTTCGAGGAAAGCCATATATCACCCGCACTATAACGAAAAGGAGAATAAAAAACGTGCAAGTACAACGAGCAGCAATGCAATCAAAATATTTGCAAATAGGATTCCTTCCCACGGTTCACCGGACGAAAAACCGGTTCTCGGTGCATACCAAAAGAAAATCGTTCTTATCCGCTCCTTATAGGCAGTTAATTATTAAAAACAAAACAGACTGGTTGACATACCTTTTGAGACAATTCCAATCCAGTACAACAAACGGGAGCACACTATCAACTAATCACACATGCTCTTAAACTTCACTCCGAAGGCTAATTATGTGCTCGATTAACTATTTGTAGTCACTTTCGTTTCGCGATTTTTGAGAAGTCACACGCGTTTGCCGGCTGCTCGAAATACAGCAACACAACCTCCCCAAACGAAGGCCAGCGCGATACTGGCTCGTGAATGTGCGCTGTTCCATTCTCGAATACTACGAGATACGGCCATTCAGGTATGTGAACAACCTCGGAGACCAGAAGCTGGCAATCCAAACTCAACTGTAACTCACTAAAAACAACGATAATATTACTATGGCCAACCCGCTCTGATAAGACTGCGTCGATATCAGCCGCTGCGTCTAGGATTCTAAACGGACAGAGACAGCGATATTGTCCCTTTGAAGAATGAAAGAGAGAGATTTACATCGACATTAAGATGATTGGACCGTGAAATTTTTATATTCAGTTTGCAGCAAAAGTGCAGCATCTGAACAACAGTGCATAGTCAAGAATGTGGAGGTGGCTTTGTCTCGCCATTTATTTAAAGTTGAAAGGAGACAGAGAAAGCTCATTGTTTTAAAGGAATTGTTTCCAGGCTTTTGTTGCCATCTTCGTTAGCAGAGTGTTCCCGTGGGATTGTGATATAAAAATGCGAGGTTTCATTAATTATGTATCAGCTCGGTGTGGTTTATATGACTGTTAAGGGCTGGGAAAATGCGTAAATTGAAGAAGTCCTTTTCCAAGACGTTGTCAGTACTACTTATAAAAACAGTAAACTGGAATCATTGTCTTGATCTTGAATCATCTTGGGAGCTGTGTGACTAAGTACTCTTTTTGTTTAATAATGAAGTAGCAATACGTGTTTGTACAATAATGATTTAAATTACAAATTATGTGGTTGCAAACAATATTTAATTAGCTTCCCCGGTATTTGTAGATTCCGGATGAAGTGCAAATCAACCATTCACCTTTTCGTTATTTACCATCAGGTGAGATAAAGGCAAAGCGCTTCCAAGTTATGAAATTTGAATAAAAAAATATAAAACAAAACAGACAACAAGAGAACATTAATATGCGCACTTCAACTACACACATTTGTTAATTCTTACCAATCGTATCATTTGAGAATATTACTTTGGCCGTTTTGATAGGGCAAAGACCTGGCGTCCCAAAATAGCAACATTAACTAATATTGCGCACCAGTCTTTGATGCATTTATTTTAAAACCAAATGCACCATTTATGCAACAGTCTAGGTTTATGTTTAAACATTAAATAATTGCCGACAAGCAAATGAATTCCGAAGACGCTTCGGCATATTTTTTGTCTAACGCATCAATTAGTAGAATCTTGCCTCTAACCGAAAATTTCTCACATTCATTTGTTATTGTAAAGTTGTTTGATTTTTTGTGATCATTCCCACAAAGGTCGGTTGCCCAACAAGCGGGGCTACCTGCGTCGACGGAAATCTCACATCACAGAGATGAGATGGTCCAAAAAAATTGTGCATACAGACATCATTGGTTAAATGAAAGTACGGAATGTTAGTTGAGTGAACTTGAGTGTAACAGAATCGTTTTAAGTAACAGTGACGTTTTGAACAGTGCTTTTTAATAATGTGCATTTCAACGAAAGTTAAAATGCACATTATTAAAAAAAAGAAAAACAAATTTTGTCACTTGATTGGTTAACGCTTACAGTTATTAGAAGAATTACTATTGAGTGTACTGTAAAATTGATCACAGATAAAGAGCCTTATGTGACAGCTAAAAATAGCGTCCGTTGCTTTCTAGGTTACCCTAGTGAGTTTATCTCTGCGATCATACCGTTAGATAACATGTAGGAGACACCTTTAAAGACCAGGAGCTGTGTTTAATAATATTGCTTCAAACATAACCCCGTTCATAGCACTAGTTTAAGTAATAGCTATTTAAAGAACTATTGTTAAGTAAGCGCTCTGATTAACGCAAATGAACTCAGATGTTGATGACTTGTCTTGGATGTTAAATATATATAAAAGGATCTGAACAAACATGATCCAAACACAAACGTGAATAATAGCTCACATATATTAACTTTTATTTCTGTTATGTTAGTTTATTAGTTACTGCTTCTATTATTATTAGGTGATCTAATAGTGTCTTTATTACTTACATAATTTAGTGACATTGTGCCGCCACTATAAGATTTTTTAAATTAAACCATGACAGTGGTCCAATGAGTTCGCATGCACACTTGTTCACCGATTAACAAAGGCTAATTGGAGATGAAACGGCGCAGAAGCCGTGCATTGTTGCTTATCGCCATCTATAATCAGTGGCCGGAATTATGGCAGTCGGTGGCCATTACGTAGAGCCACAATTAGGACTAATTGTGGACCGCTTATTGCACAAACACAATATCTATGTGTAAATGTTATCAAACGTGACACATGAAGTCGCTTAAATGCTATATTTAGATCGTTGTGATAATTGTTTTATTTGTACTATGCTTTATTACTGATAAAAGAGTCATCTTTTAATATAGGTATTCATGGATAATTCATTATTAGCGTTTTATTATTTGCATTTATTGTGTCGCTTTTGAATCTAATGTGTTGTGCGTCACAAGTCACAATGCGTTTACTTCCGATAAGCAAAAATATTTATATGTTATATTTCCCATGGTACTTACTATTTATTCATGTGAGAAATTATGTCAAGGAAGGAAGCTCAGCGATAGAACATTTATTATCTATGGATGATTAAAAACATTCCTTACCTACTTCTTTGACCTTTAAGTATAAACAACAATAAGTAGGTTCTCTCCATCCGACTGGTTGTCTGGCAGAAATCTATCGCTTTAAGCGATAAGACCGCCAAATTGTAACATTGTTTTTCTTTATTTTTTTTTCTTTTTATATGCATTGTACATGTTTGTGTGATTATCCTACTAATATTATAAACGTGAAAGTTTGTATGTATGGATGTTTGTTACTCTTTCACGTAAAAACTACTGAATGGATTTGGATGAAATTCGGCATACAGATAGTTTATAACCTGGAATAACACATAGGATACTTTTTATCCCGATATTCCCACGGGAACGTATGGATGGATGTTTGTTTAAACTACTAAATGGATTTGGATGACATTCGGCATACAGATAGTTTATAATCTGGATTAACACATAGAATGCACTTTATCCCGATATTCCCACGGGAACGGGAACCACGCGGGTGAAACCGCGAGCGGCCGCTTGTGTTACAATAAAAGTATTATCTATCTATCTATCTACATCCTAACGTAATTTTTTAAACTGAATTCCACCACATTTATTGTTACTTCTGATCAATATTTTTCTGTTACACATACAAAATGTACCTACCTGCTTACAACAAGTACAGACATGTTGCGATCCGACAAGTGTCGCTTTTGCATCAGGTGTGCGTCACATCACAATGGCAGTACAAGTGCCACCGTACTGATCCTAACAAGGTTTTTTTTTTTTGTTCCGATTTATTCCTTTGTACCTACCTACGAGTCAATTGTGATCCTTTTTTGGACATGCGGCGAATATAAGATATGTTTTTTCCTCAAATTACAAACATTGTTAATAATTTAATAAGTAACAATATGACACATATGGTTTGGTAGTGAGCAGCTTATCAGTAGTTATAAATAAATTGAAAGTAAAAACCTTTTTAAAAAACAAGCTATTATTTAAATGCGCTAAAAAGAAAAAAATAAACTTTTACTTTAAAACTTTTACTAGCAACTTATAACGTCATTACACATTTATATGGTATAAATAAAAGGTTGTCGCAACATTTAAGTAAGTACTCGTATTGTAATACTTATTACTTACTTAGTTAAAATCAATCACATCAAGTTATTTAATTTACTTACTTGTTTATTTATACATATTAGTATGTTATTATAGTTAATCTCGCGACAACCTTTTGTACCATATAAATTGTGTAATGACGTTATAAGTTGATAGTAAAAGTTTTAAAGTAAAAGTTATTTTTTTTCTTTTTAGCGCATTTAAATAAAAGCTTGTTTTTAAAAAAGGTTTTTACTTTTAATTTATTTTTTACTTTTTAGTTATCCCTGGACACGTTTTTCATCTGTTCATCTTACTGTATACAAATATTTATGGATACAAAATTTATTCACGTCCACCAAACCACCACAGCTCACCACCCATCAAAAACGGTCCACCCATTAAGACGAATCAAACTCGACGCGGTTGTGTCGCTTAATTACCTACTGAGTTCCTATGGCCACATTCCAGCTCCATCATCAGACCCTGGTTACCCGCTAGCACCAAAGTACTCGTCAAGACGAATCAAACGAGCCCATACTCGATGGGGTTATGTTGTTTAATTACTGAGTTCCTATGGCCATCTTCCAACTCCATCATCAGACCCTGGTTACCATCTAGCACCAAAGTACTCGTCAAGACGAATCAAACGAGCCGAGACTCGATGGGGTTGCGTAGTTTCTTTACTAAGTTCCTAGGACCACCTTCCAGCTCCATCATCAGATCAGACCCTGGTAACCATCTAAAAACGAAGTACTCGTCAAGACGAATGAAACGAACCGAAACTTGATGAGGTTGCGTCGTTTCATTACAGAGATCCTATGACCACCTTCCAGCTCCATCATCAGACCCTGGTTACCATTGAAAGACAAACCACTCGTCAAGACGATTCAAACGAGCCCAAACTCGATGAGGTTGTGTTGTTTCATTGCAAAGTTCCTATGGCCACCTTCCAGCTTCATCATCAGATCAGCACCATGTCATCATAATATTGCATTGTCACGCGATTTACACATGTATGCAAAATTTCAGCTCAATCGGTAACCGGGAAGTGGGTCAAAAATGAGTTGCAGAATTCCACCCGAACAAGACATACATACATACATACATTGCATGTTAAATAAAAGCTTGTAAACACACGTACCTAAACTGGATTATTGTCGACAACAATAAATTCCAAAACCATAAAAGTCTTAGAGCATTCGAATGCTCTAAGATAAAAGTACATAATATGACGTCACGTAACCGTTCTTCAAATCATTCATCATTTTTGAAGAGACCTATTTATCGTATCTACCATTTTTCGTAACCTAAAAAGTGGTTAATAAATACGCAATTTTACTGATGGAATTTAGTATTGATGTCATAGTTCAATTTTCCTCTACAATTTCTACTAACTCTTTTTAACTATGTAATTGCTACACTACTCAGAACAAAATAATTCGCGGGAAAATATAGCGTCATGTCTGTTTTGTGCGGCAAAGAAACGAGTCACCGAATTTCTTTTGTGCGTGATGGAATATTAGGAGAGGAGGGAGTAGGAGGGATGAGGTCAGAGAGTTCTTCAGAGCACTCGTCATGGTCTAAACGGTAAAAACGCTGAGTGACGCAACATCTCTACGCAATTGCAAAGGCTTGAGAGTGTTAGTGACCTCTGCATTGCCGATAATACGCACAGCGCAGCGCTGTAATCCAAGGCATCGAGAAGGTACTTTGCCGAGCCGTCCCAAAGGTGAGAGCAATACTCCACGCAAGACCGCACCTGTGATTTGTATAATAGAAACAACCATCAGGCGTGAAGAATCGCCGCGGGACACAGAGTTTACGTGAGGCATTTTTAATCATAGTCTTTTGGTTCAGATCGCAGCGGATATCCATACCGAGCATGTTAATACTGCTCTGCAGGCCTAGAGATGTACCCTGAAAAGAGGGAAGGAGGAGGAATGGCGACTTTTTCGCTGTGAACGCGCACACCTGTGTTTTCTTAGCATTGAACTCCACCAGGTTATAGGAGCCCCACTTAGAAATGAGGTCTAACACCCGATCGAGCTCAATGATAAGATTAGCTCGCTTCATTTCGGTTTCTACCCTCCCAGCCGTTGGGTGACCGTTATATCCCCCATGCACTGTGCTATCATCTGCATAGCAATTAATGTTTCCAAGAGGAAGCATGTCATTGATATGCAGGAAGAACATCGTGAGATATAGAATGGAGCCTTGAGGAACACCAGCGTTCACTGACATGAACCGCGAAGCGCATCCATCCGAGAAGACACGGATTCTACGCTCATGCAAGAAGCCAGCGATCCAGGTACAGAACTGAGTGGGCAAACCGTATGCCGGGAGCTTGGAGAGAAGAGCTTTGTGCCAGACCCGATCAAAAACCTTGGCTATGTCAAGGCTAACGGCCAGTGACTCGCTACGCTTGTCAATAGCCTCATGGTATATTAGCTTTTGGTATGTGAAAGGAATAGATCACCCCAGAGATGTGTGATTAAACATAGACAGACATTTACCATTAAACATTAATCTTATTACTAATTATAATTATTTCCATCATTATTTCCCTTACCTGCCATTTGCAAAATGTGCAATGCGCACAAATGCACAAAAAAAGAATATGATTTTGACAAAGTTCCTCCTTTCATTTACCGCTTTCCAGAATAAAATAATTGGCACAAAATGGAAAAGACCCTTCAGCGTCCATACATTTTTAAAATAAGGATTATTGGCTGGCTGCTTTTCATCAGGCAGAGTTAAGCCGTGGCGTGCTACAATAAAAAAAAAATATAATGTCCCATTTAAATTTTTGTGGTTTATGGAGAAAACTCTTTAAACAATATTTTTTTATTGTCAAGTATGAGATAACCATGATTTTTAAGTCTGCATCAACATGCTCACACATTCACCTTAAGACAAAAAATGTAAATATTTTTGATTAAAATCTGTTTGGTAGACATCATTTTTATGGATGTCTTTATTACGCTAATGTTTGCTATAAAATCCACAGTCATCTCACCGAAAAACCTAATTTACTACTGCATAGGTACCGGCAGTACAAATCATAATAAAACTCTCTTGAAAATGAGACCAGACCACACGAAGACATAAATGACTTTGTGCGGTCTGCAGCCGATGTCAAAGGTAGGAAAAGATACTGCAGAAAGAATTCATTCATCATTATTTAGTTTGTATGACAAAACATGGGAACTTTACCAAAACTTTCTTGAGACAGTTTTAAAATTGTTCCGTGTACTAATTTTTAATTTAATTGTTCGATCCAGTTAAAGTTTAGGTTTTATTACTATTTACTTAGAAATCGAAGCAGTAACATACCTATTATAGTAACAAACTTGTAAAACCAAGAATAAAATTTTTATATAGTATATATATAAAGTTTCACACTGCTTTTTAATTAAACACTCACGCACGCTTGGTTTATACACGAAATGAAATGTAAAGAAAATACATACATACATTTATAATCACGACTATTATCCCCGAAGGGTTAGTCAGAGACTAGGCAATGAGGAGAGCAGAAGCAGTCCTCTACCATAGTCCCCTTTTCACCAAATAGCGACTTCACATGTACTCAGCGAGACAGGTGAGCCCATAGCCGCTTTGCTGTTTGAAATATGTGCAGTCTTTAGTCCGTTAGTCGCCGTTTACGACACCCAAGGGAAGAGCGGGGTGGTAGTATTCTTATACCTCTACGAGACGCGGTTACGTTATGCGTCATGTTTAAATATGTTTTTATTATTTTGCAAGAATACTGTACTTTTCATCTTCAGCCTACAGACGTCCGGAAGGGGATCCAGACCCGTGCTTCACCTAGGTTCTCCACCTGGGTGAAGCACGGGGACTTATAAGGTCCCGTGCTCCAACTGATGATTAGGTACAGTAAAGTAATTAAGAAAAACACATAATTATTAAATAATAAACTTTCCTACACTCACACCAATTATCAAGCCCAAGAGAAGCTTCGTTATGAAACTCGTTAAATGGTTACTAGACAACGGATAAACATACTTAAAATACTTAAATTCATACTTGTTATACATAGAAGACACCCTGACCCGAGACTATTTAGAAAAACAATAACTTCTAAATTGACCCGACCGGGGATCGAACCCGGGACCTCAGAGATGGCGACACCATGAAAACCGGTGTACAAAACACTCGACCAAGGAGGTCGTCAAATTAAAAGTAGGATTTATTTCTAAGGGTGATTTTACAGTCACGCGTACGCCGGCACGGTTGGAGCGTGCGGATGGTGACTGCTCTCTCCACATGGACAGCAAGCAGCACGTGAGGACAATGGGCCATAACCCACAAAGCTGGCCCAATGCGGTTATTGTACTTTCAAATGTTTACTATTATTTTATAAGCGTGTCGCGTAGAATACTATCACCCCCCTTCCCTTGGGTGTCTTAAAAGACAAATAACTAAAGACTGCACATACATCCAACAGCATAGAGCGGCGATGGGCTCACCAGCTGTCACGCTAAGCACATTATGCAGTCGCAATGGTGAAAAGTGGACTATGGTAGAGGACTGCTTTTGCTGATCTCATTGCCTAGTGTCTATGACTAACCTTTCAGAGATAATCTTCGTGATTATTATGTATGTGTTATTTCACAGAAATGTAAAGTAAGTAAAATAAACAAAACCACAAACAATGACTTCACTATTCCTCCAAGGATGCTCATCTTAATAATTAAACAAGTAATTGCGCATTTATTTAGTCAACATTTTAATGTTGTTTTGTTTTTTACTGGCACTCCTAAGAGTTGTTTAAAAGTAAATTAGAGGAGTGAAAAGAATTTAAAACTTGCCGCCTTGTAACACGGAACGGCGGTTGCTTTATCGAGTTAAAATACTTAACGGGTGAAGTTACATTCTGCTGTTAAGGGTGGAGCCCGACTTTTAACTTCCCTCGAAGTTGTAATTAAACCCCGTCGGGTAAAATAAGGTAAGTATGATTGTAGTTATGTACTTTCAAGGTTTATGTTTAAAAAGAAGATCACAGTACTTTTTAATAAACCCGTACAGGGGGACAGGTAGGGGCAGCTGCCCCCCCCCCCCCTAGAAACTAAAAAAATACGTAATGAACTGTTAAAAATCACAAGAAAACAATGTTGCCCTACTCTGAAACCTTAGGCACGCCTCTATGTACAGTGAAGAGGTCGTGGAGTTTACACATAGGGACTTGGCATCGTTCTTATTACAATCGCCTCGTTCATTATTTCGGCTTGCCCCGCCCCCCCCCCCCCCCCCTTGGACTATCGGTTGGCGACGCCCTTATACATACATATAATCACGACTATTATCCCCGAAGGGTTAGTCAGAGACCAGGCAATGAGGACAGCAAAAGCAGTTCTCTGCCATAGTCCATTTTTCACCAAATAGCGACTGCACATGTGCTCGCATTTATTGTATTTTAATTCATAATAATAAACATCATAGCCATGTTATATATTTATAGCATTATTTATTAGAGTAGTCCCTACATCAAGAAATACATGAACATGATACCTGATCTTACTGTATTATTCTTTATCATTATTTTGTTATCCGTTAACATGACCATGTAAGGGTATTGCAACCAGTTGGTATTTTAAAGTCGGTTGAAAATAAACTAAACAATAAGTGTGTGACAATCCAAATTCGCGTACTTATAACAAGTTCCGAATCAGCGAACAGCGAACAATTAATTTATCAGCGCAATTAACACTCGAAGAACATGTGGCCGATTACGAAGTAGGTCATGGGTTCAATGGGTTCGCTCTGGCATTTTTATTTAACCACACATATTCGGTTCAAATGTATAATTATGACGCTTATAAATGAGTAATTAGCGAATTAATAATAATAATAATAAACTTTCCTACACTCACACCAATTATCTAGCCCAAGAGAAGCATCGAAGAAACTCGTTAAATGGTTACTAGACAACGGATAAACATACTTAAAATACTTATATACATACTTATTATACATAGAAAACACCCAGACCCGAGAAAATTTAGAAAAACAATAATTTCTCAATTGACCCGACCGGGGATCGAACCCGGGACCTCAGAGATGGCGACACCATGAAAACCGGTGTACAAACCACTCCAGCGATACTGTGAATAGGCATCGGAATACGGAGATGGATAAAAGTACTAAAACATACATGCATATAATCACGAATCTTATTCCCGAAGGGTTAGTCAGAGACTAGGCTATGAAGACCGCAAAAGCAGTCTTCTGCGCCATAGTCCACTTTTCACCAAATAGCGATTGGACATGTGCTTAGCGCGACAGGTTTTGAGCCCATCGCCGCTTTAAGCTGTTGGATGTATGTACAGTCTGTAGTCCGTTAGTCGCCTTTTACGACACCCAAGGGAAGAGAGGGGGTGGTAGTATTCTTTCACCGCTACGCGACACGGTTAAAAATACTAAAAGTTAACAATAAAGTTAACAATAAAGTTAACAATAAAGTTAACAATAAAGTTGGTAACTTTTATTTCTACTTCTGTTTCTGGAAAAGTGATACATTTATAGACTGATCACGATGATTGACGATGATTCCCAGGTCAGACAAACTGTGTTTCGGACTTTCCGATGGTAACCTATCATAAATTCGAAACTTTCCTTGTACGAATTTCAATTGTTCGAAAACGGTATGACGATGTTTTAAATACCAGATTGTTGCTTTTACATAATTTTGATAATCCATAAACTTATCATACATACGATTAATTTTCCAGAAAAACTATTAGCCGATTATCAAAACTACTTTTATTCTTTTGGAAGTTGTTTTGTTTATAGTAAATTTCATATATAGAAATATTAGAATTCGAAGCAACTTTTTCTCTAAAATATCATACCCAGATGTTCGTTTTGTTTTGTTTTTCATATATTCATATTATTAGGTAAATAAACTAAAATGTTCTAAAAAGTTAATACTTGTGTTTTCGGTAAGGTTGTGCTACAAAGTCAGTGACAGAAACGAATCGCAGCAAAAAAAAGCGGCAAACCGAAGCTGCGGTGGTGAGCAAAAGCTAAGCGACGATAAGCTCGCGTGGGACCGCCCGCCGCCGCCGGAGCCTCGCAGCGCTGGAGCCGTGACAGAAATCATGCCTGCTGCTGTAAAACTAATGAAATAAAGTTCTATTCTATTCTATTCCCGCCGCCGCCGGAGCCTCTCAGCGCCGGAGCCGTGACAGAAACCATGCCGCCAGCATGCTGCGTGCTTGGATGATGCTGCATGCTTGGTCACATGCTTGCTTGCATGCTGCATGCTTGGTTGCTTGCATGCTGCGGCTTGCTTGCATGCTCCATGCTTGCTTCCTTGCATGATCCATGCTTGCTTGCTTACATGCTGCATGCTTGCTTGCATTGGGTCAGAGGGATGCTGAACCCGATCATTGGCTGCAGGTCCATACTGGACCGAGAAATAAAACTCCTCGTCATTGGGATGTGTCTTCAACCGGTACTGGACTACGGAATTGTACAACTGCTTCCGAGAATTAGTCGAACAAATATCACCAAACTGGAAAGACAGTACCGGATCGCCCTCAAGGCGGCTGGTCAAATGCCACGCGGACTAAGCACCGAGACTCTTTGGGAAATGCTCAATATTGACCCGTGGTCGGTGCGACTCCACGTCCTGCAGCAAGATTTCCTGCTTCAGCTGCAAAAATTTAACATTGAAGGCCTCGACGACGGAGGACACGAGTACACTAAGGGCAATACAATCCGATGATGCACTCAAGACGCATCGGCGAGATCGACTACATTAACAAGGACTTACGCCGCAAGCCCCTCGACCAAAGAGGGCTTCCGAGAGATGGAGAGTGACATTAGTGCAGTGAAGTGTGCATAGGCCCTCCCTTTATTCCCCCAGTGTTTAAGTAAACCCGTCTAAACGGGCCAGCCCCTGCTACTGTAGATCCCAGAACTGCAGTGAAATAATGAGACACTTGTTTAGTCATAATTCTTGTATTAATTAGATTTAGCGCTAACAATATAATGTGTAAATTAGTAGGTATATAAGCAAATATTGTAAAACTAAAATAAAGTTCTATTTTATTCCCGCCGCCGCCGGAGCCTCACAGCGCCGGAGCCGTGACAGAAACCATGCCTGCTGCATGCTGCGTGCTTGGATGATGCCGCATGCTTGGTTGCATGTTTGCTTGCATGCTGCATGCTTGGTTGCTTGCATGCTGCGGCTTGCTTGCATGCTCCATGCTTGCTTAGGTTCCATACAACTCGATTCCCACCGGCTTCCTTCAGAAGTTTAGAACACAACCACTCTCTACCGTAAGGCACAATCAGTAATTATAAAAGTAGAGAAACATTACAAAACGCCTACACTATGGACATTAAATCAACAAAATTTGCTTTTCAACAACATATTGCTATAAAATAAGCCGCAGGCGCGATCGGCTTTTTGGCAATTAAACTTCTATACAAAATATACGTCATGACGTCACATAAAGGTCAATAAACCCACCCGCGTATTGGCAGCTCCGGTAAGCCGCCTTTAACCGAGTTACTTGATAGAGAAAGTAATAGAATTTGCGTGCGCGTGAGCGAGATGGAGGAATATCGTAGAAGTTCGTAACAAATCGGACGTTTTTGTGTTCTGTTGACAGATAATGTGACGTAATTGCAATTCACCATCCATAATTGAATGCATGACTGTGTTTTATTAGTATTTGAATTTATTAGTTACTTTCACCTATTAGAATTTTTTTCTTGGTATAAAATAGTAATTAGTATTGTAGTTGGACTTTGTTTATTTGTGTTGTGTGTAGTGTAGTGATGAAAGTAGTTATGCAGACGTACGTTATAATTAGGTATTTGCGGTAAGTAGATATTGTAATAAGTTGAAATTACGTATTTAGAGTAAGTAGATTTGCAAAGTAATCGGTAGAATTGTAAGATGTCGGCATTAAGGAGAGGTATTTTGAGCGCTTCCCTCTCGTTCTCTCGACGGTACAACGGTAAGGGACGGGTATAACAGCGAAGCGGCGCGAATATTCGCGTTTTATATTTTAAAAAATTGATAGATGTAATAAATAAAAAACCATCGGTTATAATAACTCAAGTTATTTACGAGCTTCATTTTGATAAATGACTCATAATATCAAATCACTTATTTTAAGAATAAAACCTGGAAAAGAAGATAAAATGACACAAAAATATGTAACTTTGTGAATTTATTCTATCGAGCCAACTTTATAAAATCGTGTTTCCATCGGGTGTATTTCACAGAATAAAGCCTCAACAATATTTCATAATTTTCGCAGATTTTAATTTTATTGTTTACTACTTCAAAAAGTAATTCTAAGAACGTGTTATTTTAATTTTTCACTGACACCTAGCCTTAATAGCTTTAGATTCTTCCCGGCTTTTATGATAATATCTTAGCGCACTTTGTAAGAAAGAATAGACGAATAGCTTTAAAGTATAAGTACACTCGGCGTCAAAAAAATCGCACCTCTTAGAAAATCACTTTCAAATGTCATTTACTCTTGATATGCACATGCAGTCGCATTAATTATGATTTTATTTACAAGGTTACTTAATTAACTTAATAAAAAACATTACTTTTCATTATCAAATAAAACCTAATGCAACAAATAAAGTGTCACAAAAATTCGATGCAAATTTTGCTACCCGTGAGAGTTGCTAGTTGCGCTTCCTTTGTGGGTATAAAACGGTCAACACGGGTTCAATGTGGGTCATTCGCTATTCAACCGTTGAAGAGGACACACGCACAGATTTTGATGGATACCACAGCTGATAAAGCCGCTCAAGTGGTTGCACTACTGCAATCAGGGGTGCGGAAGTGTGATGTCGCCCGGCAACTGAACCTGAGCCGTTATTCCGTTCGAAGAGTGTACCAGCGCTTCATAGAGACCGGTGGCTATATCCGCAGACACGGTTCGGGTAGACGTCGCTGCACTTCGGAAAGAGACGACCGGTTCGTTGTGTCGAACTCTTTGAGAAATCGTTTCTCCAACGCTGTTGAGTTGCAACAGCAGCTCCAGGCAGTTCGCAGACGCACCGTAAGCGTATCTACGGTTAGAAGAAGATTGAAGGAGAAGAAGATAGCGGCCCACAGAGCTGCTACGGGTCCAAAATTGACTGCAGCGCATCGGCGAGCCCGCTTGCAGTTTGCTCGTGACCACGTCGATTGGACCCTTGAGCAGTGGAGAGCTGTTCTCTTCTCAGACGAGACGCGAGTGTGTCTTTTCTGCAACGACCGACGGAGAAGAGTATACCGGAGGCAGGGTGAACGTTTCGCCCAAGCCTGCATCCAGGAGACGGTGGAATATGGTGGCGGATCCTGCATGTTCTGGGGCGGTATGTCTGCTGCCGGCAAAACCGACCTTGTCTGCGTCTCCCGGACTGGAGGTGCTCGCGGACAAGGGTCGCTGACTGCTCGGCGCTATGTCACTGAGGTCCTGGAAGTGCATGTGGTCCCCTTTGCCGAATCTTTTGGCGAGGGGTTCACATTAATGCACGACAACGCTCGCGCTCACACTGCAGGCATCGTGAGCGACTTCTTGCAGAGGTCCCAAATCTCTGTGATGCAGTGGCCAGCGCGAAGTCCGGATCTGAATCCTATAGAGCACCTCTGGGACCATCTTAAACGTAAGGTTTGATCTCGGGATCCAGCTCCTTCGACTCTACAGGAGCTCCAAGACGCGGTGATTGAAGAATGGGGGCTTATCCCTCAAGAAGAGCTCCTGAAGTTGGTGAGGTCCATGAGGGACCGTATGGAAGCCGTGATCAGGGCAACGGGGGGGTAACACTAGATTTTAAGTTAATTTTAAGACACTTTTTGTACATTTTTCTTTGTAAATTATCTGTTGTTAATTAGGACTTAATTAAGGATTTTTATTATTTTATTAATTTTAATGTTGTTTGTATAATTATAATTAAACAGAAAGTTAAATTTAATTGTTTTTTGATACTCCTTTTTGTTACCTTTCTAATGATACCCAACACTATCCTCTACATAAGGTTTAAGAATTTTTAAAGATGATTTTTAAAAGGTGCGATTTTTTTGACGCCGAGTGTAGTATTATTAGTACTTAGGGTGGATTCGACCAAACTGGAATAAGGTCTTATACCTAGATTAAACGCCGAATTTGTATGGACTAATCTCGGAGTAAGTCTTATTCCAGTTTGGTCGAATCCACCATTAGTCGATTAAGTTTTGTTTAATTTACATCATATCATCATTTCACCACAAACGGCTTTTATCAAATTCTTTTATGCTTGCAAGACACTGTTTCAATATCTCAGTGCTTACACGTATAGTAAAGGTGGACTGAAGATACATCTGCCTATACAAGACTGAAGCCAGGATGCCAATCACAGATTTTCGGTAAGGACTCAAGACTGCGTGCCCGCGCTCGGAGTAGATAAGCATTTTTTTTTGCTCCGGCTTACCTCTCTCAATATTTCACGCTTCGCCACTGCTTGCTTGCATGCTCCATGCTTGCTTGTTTACATGCTGCATGCTTGCTTGCATTCTGCATGTTTGCTTGCATGCTTAAACGTTACTAAATATTGTATTTTTATAATATTGAAAACGTGTTTCTGGAAAATGAATCATCTATCTATAGCATTAATAGCTTCGGCCAAACGTTGAGTGGGATTTCAAAACATAAAGATTTTGTAAAAAATAACAATTGATAATCGGCGTTTCAAAATTTTGTCAATTGTGTTTTCGGTAAAAAAGAAAATTATGAAAAACAAAAAATTACAAAACGTTTTCTGTCAAATAAAATTTGTACAGGAAAATTTCGAATTTATGATAGGTAACCCCTTTTCGATGCATTCATATTTCGCATTCGTACTGTTCGTATTTACATCCACATCCACTGTAATTTGTTTTAACGCATTGTTTCATTGTTTCCCCGGACACATAATTAATTGTTTGTCAACCGTTTCATGTGCATGTGCAACTAATTAATTAACAGCCGATATAGTGTTTGTTTCGCTGAACATGTTGACTTGTCCAATCAGGTATGCGCGACTGGATTGTAGGCCATCGCCAAATTAAATGGAAGGCCATTAATAACCATGGTACAGTGAGCTTCAGAAGTAGTTTATCATTACAAATTCGCCGTTTTGCTTTTGCTGTGGCTCCGCTTTCTCCTTCTAAACCATGCAATGGATTTGTACTCGGTTATAAATAAATAAAAGATTTTTTTTTTCCAAAATTCCTAAAGTTAATCGGTGTTTCCGGCCGCTGGCCCTGTTATAAATGTAACGTTTCTTGTTGAAAATAAATTAATATAAATAAATAAATGTATGAACGCAGTAGTTAGTTGACATGGCTCTAAAGTGTTAAACTATTTACCGTACAGATGTTGATGAACACTTTACTTTGAATCATTATCTTCGGCTTGAAAAAGTCCCAATAATAGAGTCCTTCTCATATGAATAATAGCACTGAGACTTTGGGCTATATACATCCCAACTAACAAAATTTGGTCGTATAGTTTTCGGGACAACGTTTTCGTCACAACTTAAGGTCAGACTGTTTTGGTTATATAGCTGTCGTATTGACGTATATATGACGCGAAATAGGCGGAAATAATAAAACTTTTATTCGTATAGCGATCGTGTCAATGTCGTATTAGTGGCTACTAGGAAGGTAATAGTCATATTAATATCAGATTTACGATAAATATTCGTATAGCAGTCGTGAAAGTGATTAATATTATAACCATCTTGTCGTGTAGTGATCCAATAGACGTCGTATAACTTAATAAACATTGGGAAGTAGTCATTAGCATAGCCTTTACCCGGATGCTTGCTATTACAGCGCAGTTCAGTGGGAGTGAGACAACAAAAAACAAACGAAAAATAAAATAACTGTTTACAAAGTGTCACCATCTTATGTCTGCCATATTTATTACTGAATGTTATTAACTATATTGTAGTTGGTGTAAGTAGGTAACAATATCTACTTTTCTAAGGGAAATTAAATTTCATGACGATTGTATATACAATTTTTCACAAATTTTTAATGCTCCCTTCGAATTATTGCAAAATAAAAATAATTAATCCCATTTTATTTAAGATTTCTAGTACTTTTACAATTATACGACTTTAGGTAGTGATGATACCTATTATATGATATCTTAGGACTATAAGTCATATACTACGATTTTAATTCTTTTGTCGTCCGCCATTTTTAGGATACCGTAAAGAAGTGAAAACCCGTAGGATAAACATTTTATTAAAATCACAATATAGTGATAATTGAAGATGTTTAAAAATTCTCATTTTCATTACTGTTTTCATCATCATCGTCTTGGGTTTGAAACGAATAATCATCATTTTCATCATCATTTTGCAAATCTGCGATGATTATTTGAGGATTACTTCTTGAACTTACTAAATTTTAAGAAAAAAAAAAAGATATGACAATTGACAGGTGTTAGATATTATTACGTTATGCTACCTATTTAATATTAAGTTCATTTTGTATATGTACATATGCATCCTTTTTCACAAATACTATTTCTTACTACGGAACCATCTTTTAATTCTTTGACACTATCATAGCTATATAAAAAGCTTGTATAGTCAAAGTCACAACAACGGAAAATATACAAGTTCAGTTCGTAAAAGAGTACCACGTGAAACCATTAAATAATCAAAATGTTTATATAAGTAACTTATATAAGCATTTTAAACCCATAAGATATATAAGACATATAAATCTAAATATTGGGCTTTTAAACATTATATAAAAGTCGTGTGAAGATAGTCAAAAAATCCTATAAGAGATGTGTATACAGCTGTACGTTTTATAAGAGTTAAATTTATGGACTTTATATGATTGTCATGTAGAAATCTTATTACTGACAAAAAGCAGTAATAAACGAGTGAAGTGAAAACGACACTAATAAACGAGTGAATGTATTTTAAAGGTCACAGCTACGATCTTTATAAGATGGTCATGTAATTTGGTTGTGTAAACGTTTACAGGACTCAATTAAATGACTAAAATATTATACGACTAATTGTTCGTATTATATATTGTAACACGATTCATGGGAATTTGAGATACATCTTTAAGACCTCTATTTGGCCAAATGTTATTTAGGCTTCATATTATTTGACAATTTTGTTAGTTGGGATATACCCCGCTAAACTACATAAGAAAAAATAACTAAATAATGTACTTGCGCTTATCAACTTCTAGTAAAGACAGGCATAGTTCAACAATCTGCTATTTATGTTTCCAACTGTACTAGGATATGGAACTGTTAAGGCTACAGGCAGCGTGTTTTCGGTGTCGTATAAACATAAAATGTTATGATGACAGTGAACGCACATGTATACGAGCTAATATGTACGAGTGTCGAATTTACTCATGTAATATGCGAATAATACCTACGTGAATTTTTAATACCCAGAGAAATTTATAATTAGTAAGTCTGATGAATAAAACCAATAATTTAATATTATTAAATAATATTTTTAAATTAGTGATTTGATATTACTTATTCAAAATTAATTAGTAAGTGTAACAAATCCTTTGAAACATGCGAATATTTGCATGTTTTTTGACATTCGTATTCGCATTCGCAAAATTTATGCGAATATTTTGCAAATATCAACGTTTAAAAAAATATTATAAGATGTATGTTTAAATAAGTCCATATTTTACAAAAAACTGATTTACTCATTTTAAAAAAGACTAATTTCGTACTCTAACCTTCACGTGGGTTTATTTACGATCTTTTGATAAGTAAACAGAAGGGGAGGACCGTCTCATACAATCCGCAAAATTACAAAGGTGGTAGCGATAATAATAATTATAATTATCTTTTATATTTGTCGAAAACTTTTATGGAAATTACTAGATGTATGATTAATAATTGATGATTTTTTAAAATTATAAAACTTGCAACATTTGCTGGTTAGTTTTATCTACACTAATGGTTCTTACAAAATAGATACATAAAGCTTAATTTCACAACGCATTAAAAAAGAACTAAAAGTGATCGAGTTCTCTTAATTCTATCATAACATTCATAACATCTCTAGCTCATGCCCATTTCTACGGCCATTAACTAGAGATGCCAACCAAATTCAACGTGTGAAAACATATTTCAACTAATTTCGGTATAATTAAAAAAAAAAATTATTTAAAGAAATCCGAGAGACCTAAGTCAAATTTATAGCACAGATCATGTAGAAGAGGGCCCCAGCTATCCCCCATTTTTTTATAATAGAAGGAGGCAAACGAGCAAGCGGGTCACCTGATGGAGATTTAATCACTGCCGCCCATGGACACCCGCAAAACCAGAGGAATTGCAAACGCGTTGCCGGCCTTTAAGCGCCGCGCGGCCGTATACTTAATTTGTGCTTTAAGGAAGGAATAGGTTTAGGAAGGAATAAGAATTGTGAGGGTGGGGGAGGGGGGGGGGGGAAGAGGCCTCCGGAACTCTCACTTGCCGGACGAAACACAACAGCACCAAGTGCCATTATTTCACGTCGAAGATTCGTGAGAGGGTGGTATTACGCCGGGCGAGCCGGCCCAAAGCGTGCTGCAACGCAGCATGGCTCTACCACTCAGTCATTGTCACTCATTTAGCACCACCCAGGGGTCACGTGTAGCGTCTCAAGGGTAAACCTACGGATGCGAGTAACTTTAACCCCCAAATCCCACCCATTTTCGTATGTATAACCGTCTGCCGAACACTCTGTATATTAAACTTTTATTTTATTACGCATAATTGATGATTGATTAACTACTACTAAGCCCTATCTCTCGGAGACGTAGTGCAAAATCTCCGATATAAAGCTGTGGTAGCTGCTTGCACAAGGGTGGTGTGATAGCAGTTGGCAAAAAGATGTACTTATGTGTAGGTCGTACAGTGGAGAGTACACGCAAGAATTATTTTTTGTAATCATCGATTGATCTTTTTCTTTTTCCTATAACAGCTCGGCAATAAGCAAACGAGATGACAAACATATGTGCGACTCGCGCGGCAACTGAGCTGTCAAAATAGAGCCATAAATGAATGGCGCCAAATTTAAAAATGAATATTCGCATTCGCACTCGCTTTCGCAATGCTTAAATTGATATTCGTCACATCACTACTAAATAGTATAAAAAAATATTTTTTTTTTATGTTAAACGGGTTTATTGAAAAGAAAGACAAAGAAAGTAATGTACTAAAAACTACAAAATAGTTAAAAAGGTTCTAGGCACCATTCATTGCACCACTCTCTTCATCACTCTAGGGCATTGATCAGACGTCAAAATAAAATCGTGGGGCGCGTGAAATTTCTTTCAACAGTCAACCGTTTCATATCATTATAAATGCCAATTACACAATTTATACAGGTTGTGCTACACGCCCCACGATTTTATTTACGTCTGATCAATGCCCTAGAGTGATGAAAATCGCCCATTGATTAGCCCTTCCCTAGCTGCGGGTTTTTGACACATAGAGGACAGTACAAAAAGCAAAAAGGTTACCGCGCATTTGTTGATTGATGTAATAATATAATTCTAATTAGAATAAATGGTTCTAATGAAGAACTAAGTTTATTATTATTAGAACGTAGTAGTTGGTATGAGTAGTAATTAGTATCATACTAAAGTGTTAAGCTAGGTACTTCTGAAACCGACTGTACCTACTCGTATGAGGTCACAAGCGTGCCTCGGATCGTACCGGTTGCAATAAGAAAAATCACGTCCATCGAATATTTTCTTTAATCTACAATATTAAAACAAAATATTTGTCCATGGTACAATAGAAAATATAATGTTTGCACTTTTGGTTCGTTGGTTTGCATCAAGTATTTGCGCTATCGTATGCGGTGTGCGGTGTATGAGTGTTTCGTTTGGCAAGTAAATATTTGTAGAGTATTCAATAATATATTCTAGCTGAGTCAAAAATAAATGTTATTATTTTTGTCGCTGGTGGGAAACGAAACAAAAGCGCTCGATTTTAATATGATTCAAATAAATGGAATAGTCTTTAATTATATAATGTCTAGATAGAGTCTCGACCGCGAGAAAGCGTCCAAAAAAATATCAGCCAACTGTTGGCCGCTAAGCTCAAACCTATCGTTCAGTGCCATTTGTGTCGCCGCAGATGATGCACATCTTTTGCACGCCTTTTAATTTTACTAAAAATGACGGTTTGCGCTATCAAAGTGTGCAGAAATTATAAAGGTCGACATAAGACAATTAAAACAATCACCTACCATCGGTAAGTAAACATTGAATTATCTTAATGTAGTTTTATCGTCAATTTTGAGGGAAGCGTATTTTGCCGTAATTCGTATCCCGCCATTTTTCTGTGTTGCCTGCCCTAGGACACGCAAAATTCGCGAGTTAGTATTAAATTAGAATAAATATTTCTTGAGTAGATGACATTTGAATATGTGCGTATGGTGTATACTGATGATGACTATAAAAGTATAAAATGGTCAACGCTATATAAATATAATAATGTTGAATGTATGTGCAGTCTTTAGTCCGTTAGTCGCCTTTTCCAACACCGAAGAGAAGAAAGGGGTTGGTAGTATTATTTTGATGAGCGCATCGCCGCTCTATGCTGTTGGTTGTATGTGCAGTGTTTAGTCCGTTAGTCGCCTTTTACGACACGTAAGGGAAGAGAGGGATTGGTAGTATTATTTTCATGTGCCCTTCGCCGCTCTATGCTGTTGAATGTATGTGCAGTCTTTAGTCCGTTAGTCGCCTTTTACGACACTGAAGAGAGGGGTTGGTAGTATTATTTTGATGAGCCCTTCGCCGCTCTATGTTGTTGAATGTATGTGCAGTCTTTAGTCTGTTAGTCGCCTTTTACTACACTGAAGAGAAGGGAGGCGTTGGTAGTATTATTTTGATTAGCCCATCGCCGCTCTTTGCTTATGTTGTAGAATGTATGTGCAGTCTTTAGTCCGTTAGTCGCCTTTTACGACACCGAAGAGAAAAGAGGGGTTGGTAGTATTATTTTGATAAGCCCATCGCCACTCTTTGCTTCTGGTTGTATATGCAGTCTTTAGTCCGTTAGTCGCCTTTTACGACACCAAAGAGAAGAGAGGGGTTGGTAGTATTATTTTGATGAGCCCATCGCCGCTCTATGCTGTAGGTGTATGTGCAGTCTTTAGTCCGTTAGTCGCCTTTTACTACACCGAAGAGAAGAGAGGAGTTGGTAGTAATATTTTGATGAGCCCATCGCCGCTTTATGCTGTAGGATGTATGTGCAGTCTTTAGTCAGTTAGTCGCCCTTTACTACACCGAACAAAAGAAAGGGGTTGGTAGTATTATTTTGATGAGCCCATCGCCGCTCTATGCTGTAGGATGTATGTGCAGTCTTTAGCCCTATTTATTTCTATTATCTTTAGTATTAGTTAAATTAAATTATAAAGTTATTAAAAAAGATGAAGGTGGGTTGATTTATGCCTCATCTGACGTCTATTCTGTTTGCAAAACCACTGAAACAGTTTTTCGTCATTTTATTAAACAGGACTATGTAATGACAAGCACTAATTATACAAAATTAGTCTCCACTGTGATGAAAAAATTTATTGGAGATGTGAATCTTTTTGCAGTAGACACCGATCATATCTGCGGCATGCTTCACCAAGTTAATTTAATAAGATTAATTGTAGAAAAGTACTAGTCAGTGAAGTATTATTATAAATTAAAATTGGACAATGTGAATAGGAACGCAAAATCTAAAAAAAAAATATTCAAAAAACAAATACAGTGGGATGATCATTGATTTTTTTAACGTGATACGAATAAATCAAAATACATTGTCATTGTTTTTTTTTTCTTGAATATACAGGTATTCACTGGAGATCGTATAATCGGATGCATATTGACCTGAACTTGATTATTCGCTAACATATTAATTTCATTTAAATTTTTTTATTGGAAATTTGGGTAGGTTGATAATGTTGGTTCATCACGGGAAAGTACATTAATTTCTTCTGATTATAAAGGTCAAACCTATTCCGGAATTTTTATCCGCATATACCTAGGTAAGTATGCATCCCGTTCCTTTCTTGCCACTGTAATACTGATACTTATACATTGCGACTTTTTGTAGCGATACAAACGCGCGTTTGACAGTCGTGCGACTGCATCGCGATTGTGTCGCTACTTGTATTAAGGCGGTACAAGGATTTGCGACTGTATCGATGCTGCACCGCGATTGTATCGATGCTGAATCGCGACTGAATCGCATTTGTAGCCCGTCTTTTCTCTTTTCTTCAATTTTTAATCTTTTCACGGTTCTACCAAATGAATTTGGCAACTTTCTAGGTTATTATAATGTCGGTCGCCTTAGTAACTTCTGTAGATCTCCCGTTCCTGATTCAAACCAGCAAGGAAAGAGGTTGCGACTTCGAATCATAAATTATAAATCATTTATTTGCGGAATATCATGTACAAAACATTAAGATTTAAGACAATGATTTAAGAAATCAGCAATATTATGTAGGCATGCAAATGAATCTCGCACAGTACAAACATTTATGAGCATGAACATTCTTGTTTGTACTAGTCTGGTTGTTTTCTATGTATAATAAGTATGTATTTACAAAAAAAAGTTTACATATAGAAACAGAAAATAAAGTAGACAGAAAGCATGCGCAGGCTAGGCTATGAAATGATTCATGTGAGTTCTTTGACCCCGGCGCTAGTGCTGTGTCCGCCTGTGTACGTAAATTGGAGGAAGAATATTTGTAAACAATTCGCCCTTAAAATGAAGCACCTTATCATTTAAGAGATTCTTTAGTAATAATAATATCGATTTTTAACATAATCGGATCACAAACCAAGAAATTTAAAATGGGAGTCACTTTTTCTAATTCTATCTTCGGAATCGTGTTTAGAAACCTTTTAGATCCCCAGATATCGATTTTTAACATAATCGGAGCATAAACACAGAAACTCAAAATGGCAGCCACTTTTTTCAATTCTTTCTTCAGAATCGTGTTTAGAGACCTTTTAGTCCCACAGATATCGATTTTGAACCTAATCGGAGCACAAACCAATAAATTCAAAATGGCAGCCACTTTTTCCAATTCTATATTCAGAATCGTGTTTAGAGACCTCTTAGACCCCCAGATATCGATTTCGATCATAATCGGAGCATAAACACAGAAATTCAAAATGGCAGCCAATTTTTCCAATTCAGACCTCGGAATCATGATTAGAGATCTGTTAGACCCCCAGATATCGATTTTGAACCTAATAGGAGCACGAACCAAGAAATTCAAAATGATGGCCACTTTTGCCAATTCTATCTTCAGAATCGTGTTTAGAGACCTTTTAGACCCCCAGATATGTATTTTGAACTTAATCGAAGCACAAACCAAGAAATTCAAAATGGCAGCCACTTTTTTCAATTCTATCTTCAGAATCGTGTTTAGAGACCTTTTAGATCCCCAGATATCAATTTTGAACCTAATCGGAGCACAAACTAATAAATTCAAAATGGCAGCCACTTTTTCCAGTTCTTTATTCAGAATCGTGTTTAGAGACCTCTTAGACCCTCAGATATCGATTTCGATCATAATCGGAGCATAAACATGGAAATTCAAAACGGCAGCCACTTTTTTCAATTCTATCTTCAGAATCGTGTTTAGAGACGAGAGCACGCATTGGGCCGGCTCGCCCGGGGTAATACCACCCTCTCACGAATATCCAGCGTGAAATAATGGCATTTGGTGCTGTTATGTTTCGTCTGGCCAGTGAGAGTTCCGGAGGCACTAAATAAAAATTAAGGGTGTATACTTTTTTCCCAGATAGACAAATTGTTCAAGGGGAGAATGAACCTTGGCCCAATATGGTTTGAGTGGGTTTCAACTATGTATTTCTATTTATGCATAATTAAAATAAGCCCAGCAATATTACGCATTTTGATATTTATGACTTGGAGGGTACGCTATTTGAAATTATGACAGAATTAAGAAATAACTTTACCCCTTTGAATCGATGAACGCACCATAATAACTTAAAAAGTCTATTATTTTTCATAAGACAAAACGCCAAATAATTGTTTACATCGACCGCTCGTCCCAAAATCAACCGTAGTCATAGTGGCATGCAACAATGTATTCAGCGGCACGTCCCATTCGCCGTTCATGTATTCCGCTGAATAAGGATCCTCTGTTTGCCATAACTCAAAATGCACAATAAGTCTTTTATCGTAGCCGAGCACACCCGAACAAGGATGAGACTTTAAATTTTTCATGCATACGGAGTGCGATCTACTTTGCATAACGCTTTAGGAGTTTGCACAAGACGTTTATGAGAAAGCAAATGTTTTCATATAAAACAACTATAAGTACGTTGAAATGAGATACTTCATGGACGTACTCGCATTCATTAAACTCAGAGGTTGCCTAGGCAGGGCAGTGTGGAGAAGATTGAGCAGGAAAACGGACCGCCTGCGCCAGCGGCGAACGCTTGCACACAAATCGGAAAAAACTCTCTTTTCTGTAACAGAACAGAAGAGATAGGTATTCTATAACCTACAGGGCTTGGAGTGTTCGCTCTCGTTCGTGGCGACAGAGTCACGGCGTCACGCCAACTTACGACTACTAACCGGTGGTTTGCATTTATTTTTTAAGAAGCAACTGTCCTGACTACCTGCCCGCTGGTCGAATGATATGGTTAAGACAGTGGTAGAACAGTGGATCAGGCTGTCACTAGATTGCCTAAAGTGGCGTAAAAGAGAAGTGACCATTACCCAGCATTAAGTGTTACTGGAAAAAAAATCATACTGAGACTGTTTCACATTTTTTTAATTTTACTTTGCGTATACCGTCATTACAGAAGACTGTGTCGCGTGCCCTCCCAGTTATATTCTTTAGAGATATAAAATATCCTTAAGTCATCCAAAGCTAACTATCTCTACATCTCTGACTAAATCACTTAAGGCAGTGTCCTCGGCCTAACGCTTTTTTTGATATATATTAACAGTCTTTGTAACCTAAGTAGCGTTGGGGGGAGGATTGTGTCCTACGCGGACGACACCGCTATCATTTTTACTGCCAAGACCTGGATCAAGGTTAGGTTAGAGGCTGGGAGGGGACTGGCTAGTGTTAGTAGATGGCTTAGTGATAATCTTCTCACTCTAAATACCCAAAAAACGATTTACGTATGTTTCGCTCCTTATATAAGTTTACAGCCTTCACCTGATTTTGACATCAAAATTCATTCCTGTGGTACACCTTCATCAATCACTTGTAATTGCCCATCTATACAAAAAGTTAGCAGTGTTAAATACCTCGGAATTATTGTGGATCAGAGATTAAGTTGGTATCCACATCTAGAGCTTACTATAGGAAGGGTAAGGTAGCTCATGTGGATTTTCAAATCTCTGAGACACGCCATGAGTACTGAAATGCTAAACAAAATATATATTGCTCTAGCCCAATCAGTAATAACATACTGCATCCCGATATGGGGCGGTGCAGCCAAAACTTACTTTATAGATTTAGAACGTGCACAAAGATCCCTTATTCAAGTCATGTACCGTAAGCCTTTTAGATACTCAACCAAAACCCTTTATGATACATCTAATTTGCTCTCTGTTAGAAAACTTTATATTCTATAGATGACAATGAGCTACCACAAAACATTACCTTTAGATAACACCAAACTTCGAAAAAGACGGTGCAATACCGTAGCTCCTTCATACCCTGCTCGTACTGTCTTTGCCACTCGGCAATTTATAGCTCAAGCTCCCTATGTGTATAACAAAATGCATCGTACACTAAGTATTTACCCCATGCAACTGTTTGAGTGTAGGAAGGTTTTAACTGAGTGGCTTTCAGCCCTTAGTTACGATGACGTTGAAGACATTTTGGTTAGAGTAACCTGATGGAGTTGAAACTTATTGTTTTTCACACAGACGCTACATAAAGCAGTAGGTTTTATATCAGCCCCCTCAGATACATCTTCATAATAAACACGCTAAGAACATATACACCTCCCACACACACTCACATATACTTACTCCCAGACACACACATACACACACACGCCCGCACACACACGCACACACTCACGTACACACACACACACACACACACACCCACACACACACACACACACACACACACACCCACACACCCCCCCACACACACTCACACACTCACGCACGTACACACACACACACCCCCACAAACACACGCGCGCATGCACGCACGCACGCACGCACACACACACACTATCTCGCAAAGAAATTTTGAAATCTTGTACCTATCACTCATGTAAATACTGTTATGTTTACGTAGGAAGAGCGAGGCGTACCCCACACAAGTTTCTTCTGACTACTTTCTGGGGTAGCCCCGGTAACTTAATTGTAATTGATTTACCTGAAATAAATACATTTTTTTTAATCACTAATTAACAAGTAGTCAGTCGCACGGAAGCTCCGTTAGATAGAAGAGCTGACATTAGGATAGCGAAAGGTCGTGTTTCGAGAATCACTTTAGGTAAGTAGTTTAACAAAATAGATTGACATCTGAACGTAAAGGAATATTATGGACAATGACCCCAGCAAAAGCTATGTAGATAGATTGAATGACGATAAGGTATACTATTCAGGACCTAATCTGATTAAAACGCGAGTCTGGGCCCTGGCAAATTAGCCCAGTCATTTTATCCACTTATTAAAACTTTGGAATTTTCATCTCAATAACGCGTTTTCTACTCTTCAAAGGGAACGCAGACCGAACTTTACAGTTCAGCCTGGATTTATGGGGCTATGTTGGGGTCGATCGACATTACAAAAAATGTCAAAGTAAAATCAAAAATTCTTTTTTCAAATAAACCTTTTTAATAGTTCTTTAGAATCGATTTAACATTTTTAGGCTTACTAGTTATTGGACCCACGATAATGTAATACGATATCAGTAAGATATTGGAAGTTTGTCACAATCATCGTAATCAGTATAGCAAGGTTCCGCAACTTCGTCCGCGTGAACACCCTGTAAGGTACACAGGGTGACGAATCTCCATGTTTCTTTTACATAAACCTTGTCCTGACAATAACGAACGTAACAAAAAAATAATTAGCCAAATAGGTGCAGCCACTCTAGATGTGCGAACAACATTCCTTTCAATTGATTTTTATTTAAATAGATTTTCAATATCCACAACTATTGAGGTAACAATCATCTGATATTAAGCAGCCAGTATTTACATCAGGCCATAAACCATCATAGGGTAGCAAGTAAGTAAATAAATAAGTACATAACTACCCAGTCGTTTAAAACTACAGAACAGTTTTCTATTCCATGGTTCTAACGATTTTTGTAAGTTTAGAAATTGTATAGATTCATAGCCTAATCGTCTATTACGCAGATGCACATAATGACTAGCCGCATTAAAGAACAACCAGGGGGGTGTCCCTCCGCAGTATAGGTACGTTCGTTTGGCGCGCCTCCCAGGCAGGCCGCCTAGGCGTATGGCAGTAAAGGTTGTCGCTCGCGACGCACGCTCCACGTCGCGCGTCGTCGTAATCCCTGCACGAGCGCGTAAACCCTACGCTCTGTGACATCATGACGTCAAATATTTCGCGTGAAAGTCGTTAGAGAGTGAACCTTCTGTACGGTAGTATTATTAGTTATTCTGTGGTACAACACTGTTTTTGAAGATGTGTCTTCCAACGGTAAATAAGTCGTTCGATATAATTAGACGCTCTCGACCGCTGTCGTTGTGACGTACCTACTCCAATGACGTCACAGTTACTAAATTCTCCAGAAAATAGTTCCTCGACTCGATAACATCTTTTGACTTCGATCCATCGGACTTTCTGTAGCCTTTTTAATCAAACTTCGCGAATTACGTGAGCTAGAAAAACGTCCACCGCGCGTCGTAGTCGCACGCTTCACAGCGATAACTTCTTCTCTTTTTATGCCACAGAGTAAGCGAATATTGTAGGATTCTGCCCCGAATTGGACTGGAAAGCGACTAACCTTTTTTCACTGCGAAAAATTCATCAGCCTGTATGCACAGTGCATTCTTATATGTTTTTTTTGACCGGTGAAATTCTTTACTCTAATAACGCCGCGCCCCGTTACGTGGTGGATTCCCGCCAATATCAATATTGTGGTATCTTTATTATTGAAATTTTTACATTCACAATGCTATATAGAAATAGGATAAAATGTTTTGATGATGACCTTTGGATTGCCGGTCCACTGCTCTAACCGCTAAGCTACCGAGACCCCAGAAGACTCGTTGAATTTTTTCTAGTAGTTTGTGTGGGAGCCCTTTCGGTCGCAAAATCTCTTTCGTCATAATGTAGTTTGGCATAACAGTTTCAGCATAAAGTTTTTTCGCATAAAATTTGAAAAGCAGAGTATTATAAACCCATAATGGTTTTATCGGCATAAATTTAACTTACTATAATTGTCTTTATCATAATTTTAATCAGCATAAATGTAAATAACATAATTGCTATAAGTCTAAATTGAATTTATCATAAAATACGAAACGCATAATAGATGAAGCGCAGCGTAGCTATTGTCTCGAATTTCGAGGTAATTTTTTTATTAGACAACAGAGATACTAGCTGCCCTAGTTACTCCTGAATTAACTTTTTCTCTAAAATATCATTCTCTGATTTTCGTTTTTTTTTTCATATATTCATATTATTAGGTAAGAATAAAAGTAAAATATCTTTATTGTTGAAATTTTGCATTCACAATGCTATATAAATATAGAATAAAATGTTTACTAGATAAAAATCAACCAGTCTCAGGAAGCTCGAATGGGATTCGAACCCATGACATTTGGATTGCCGGTCCACTACTCTAACCGCTGAGCTACCGAGACCCCAGAAGACACTGAATTTTTCCTAGTAGTTTGATTTACGTTGCAAGCCAGCGGTATTACGTCACTGTGAAGTCTACCCTCACAGTCGAAAGAAGTCTCTTGCAGCTTCCTGAGACTGAGTAGTGTAATATTGGGCATTCTAGATCACTTTTCACTCCATTGATCTCACTGACGTTCGATCAATGTCGTTAAAAAGTGATCTAGAATGTCCCAATATTACTTTTGAAAATCACTGCCATTCGCTCGTATATATGTTTAAGCGCTATGCTTCAAAGTCATTTTATTGAAACTCCCGAAACACTGTGGTCAATAAGAAAACAGCTGCTATGAGATTTGTTAAACAAAAACAGTCATTAAAATTAAAATGCATTTGCCCACCATCATCAAATGAGTTAAAACGTCATGGCAACTTATTGCCGAACAGTATCCGTTGTATTGTTTGCGGCCCTTCGAATTGTGGAAAGACAAACTTAGTAATTAGTTTATTACTACATACAGATGGTCCACGGTTCCGCAACCTTTATGTTTATTCAAAATCTTTGTATCAACCTAAATACATATTTTTAGAAAAAGTATTAAATATGGTTGCAGGTACATCGTATCATAAATATAATGACAACACCGAAGTTTTGAGTCCACATGATGCTTTGTCTGACTCGATTATTATATTTGATGATGTTGCTTGTGAAAACCAAAACCACATCCGAGATTATTTTGCTATGGGACGTCATAAAAATATCGATTGTTTTTATATTAATCAAACTTATACAAAAGTACCAAAACAACTTATTAGGGACAATTCTAACCTAATTATATTATTTAAGCAGGACGATGTAAATTTGAAACACGTATATGATGAACACGTAGGGTCGGACATGACTTGGTCACAATTTCGAGAAATGTGCTCAACTGTTTGGAAGAAACCATTCAATTATCTTGTAATAAATAAGGATTGTGAACGAAACAAAGGATGTTATAGGAAGACATTTGATACGTTTATAGAATTAGATTAATGTACAAAAGCAGTTGTAATTATGCCATAAAATCACTTTCATTTGTGACTTAAAGCTGAAAGGAAACCTATTTATTGAAATGGAAAGAGATTTAAAAGAACAAATTGTAAAATCAGCATCAGCTGTTAAAAGGAAGGTAGACTTAATAAAGGATGCTAAAAATTCTAACAATGTTACCCTGGAAACAATATTTAAACCTATTGTTGACCCTCTTAACATTTTAGCGAATAGAAATGATGAAAAGAACTTACAGGAAGTAAAGCTTTATGATCCCATATCAAAAAAAAACAGGAAAAATGAAAGCGAGAAGTCGTATTCTTCTTGTGAAGAATATATTGATTCTAATAGTGTAGATGAAGAGGAATATCAAGACACACCACAAAAATCAGACAAAATCCTAACTACGTCACCTTTTAAGAACCATGATGTAAGTAAAGGTTCTTTTAAGTCCCTCCAATCATCACCAAACATTATAAATCAAGATGAGTCTTCCTCATGGTCTACGTCATCTGAAGTATTTAATGCCATACCTTTTGGAATTAGAAATGAGCGAGGGAAACTTGAGCTTGGAAACACTCGCGTTCATGATGACGGTAGAATTCTTAAAGTTGGAAACATTACTTTTGAAAAGACTCTTGGCTTAAAAGAACTATTATATAAAAAGGTACCAAATCTAGATGTTATTACAGATGACGACCTTGAAAACTACAAGCTACTACTTATCAATACTAATGCACACAGACGTAACTTTGATCCTGCCAAACCAATAAACAGCAATAAAGGGTTTAAATACATGAGTATTATAAAACCATTATTTAAATTCTCTAAACAACCTACTAGTACTGAGAGTCCTCCACAGGGAAAAGGTATCAATCTTTTAAAAAAAGTTAAAACAAATACAGATTTAGTTTATTGGGATGATCCAAATGAATTAATAGAACGATTGAAATTACTGCTTGCGTCAAAAGCTGCTGGTAACACGGGTTTGGATAATGAAATCGTTGCAATAATTGAAGAACTGCGCGAAGCGGGCATCATAAATATGGAATATAAACAAATAGCACGGGGAAAATTAAGCAGTATACTCGCAGTAAGCAAAGCTTCGAGATTATAATGAATATAGATAAATTCGGTCATCACATTCATAAACGTTTGAGGTTATCTGAATACATCGATACCATAAACGATACGTTAAAAAAGTGCGAAACGGGCGAATACGACTTAAAATCATCAAAACTTAAAGGTTTATCATCTCCAGACAAGGACGATGAAGCTGTAAATAAGGCATATTTGGATAAAACTGTACAAGATCTAAGGAATGAAATAAATAAAGTTAATAGTCGTGTAAAAATTTACATCCAGAACTTAGAATCAGCTACTTCCAATCGCTTGTCTACTATGTTTTACTCAAAAACAGAAATAGACCGTATGATTCAAGCAAAGTCAAACAAAAATGAGTAAAAGAGATATAGTAGAAGAAATTCACAGAGCGGCGAGAAGAAATTTTCCTCGCCGATGTACAATTATAAAAGGAGTAGATGATTCATGGCAAGCTGACCTTATGGATTTTCAAAAGTATTCACAATTTAATAAAGGATATAAATATGTTTTAGTAGTTATTGACACTTTATCGAAATACGTTTGGACAAATCCTTTGAAGAGTAAAGATAAAATTAATGTCACCAACGCAATGGAAAATATATTATTGAATTCGTCTCGGAAACCAAAAAATTTGCAAACAGATTTAGGTAAAGAGTTTTATAATGAAAACTTTAAAGAGTTGATGAAAAAATATGACATTAACCATTATTCCACTTATTCTGTGAAAAAAGCAGCAATTGTTGAAAGAGTAATTAGAACGCTAAAAGGTCACCTTTATAAGCTATTTAGCTTATGCGGTCAATACCAGTGGATAAATAAAAATTTGAAAAACGTGGTACAAAGCTATAATAACACTGTTCATCGTATAACAAAATTTAAACCTATTGATGTTGACAAAAGAAATCAGACAACTGTAAAGTACAACATCATCAAATCACAAAATAATAACATAACGAAAAAAAATAAGTACCGTGTTGGTGATCATGTTCGGATTAGTAAATACAAAGGTGAATTCTACAAAGGTTATACTCCCAACTGGTCAACAGAAATCTTCAACGTTGTGAAAGTTAACCATACAAATCCTGTCACATACCACTTAGAAGACAAACATAAGCAAAGCATTTTAGGATCTTTTTACGGATACGAACTGCAAAGAACCCAATTTCCCGATATATATCTTATTGAAAAAGTTTTAAAGAAAAAAGGAAACAAACTCTTTGTCAAATGGTTGGGTCTCAGTGATGGTGAAAACAGTTGGGTTGACAGAAAATTATTAATGACTTAATATAAATATCGCCTGATTATGTTGTACAGTCACTTTACGAACATCAATGAAGGAAGGAAGCGGCATTGTCAACAATTTAATAGATAACATTCCGTTCGAGTTACACTTACCTGGATATCAGTTTTGTGGTCCAGGAACAAAACTTAAAAAACGCTTACTAAGAGGTGAACGAGGAATAAATAAATTGGATGAAGCTTGCTTGTATCACGATATTGCTTACAATAATAAAGATTGGAACGTTAGACAAAACGCCGATTTAGAACTTTTAAATATGGCAAAGAAAAGATTGAAATCGAAAGATGCTGGGAAAGGAGAAAAGATTGCATCATGGATAGTAAAAAATGCAATGAAAGCAAAACTTAAAGCCGGAGCAGGAGTGCGGTCATTCATGAAAGGTGTTAAAAAAATTCAAAAGCAAATGAAAAAAATAAAATGTAATGATAACCGCACGGCTATAAAATATGCGCATGCAGCTGCAAAAAAAGTGTTTTCTAATATAAAAGGAATACGCTTCCCACGCTGCATTCCTGTTCCGAAAACTGGTGGGTTGTTACCCCTCATACCAATCTTTGCTGGTTTATCAGCTCTTGGTTCACTCGCTGGGGGTGCTGCAGGTATAACAAAGGCTGTTAACGATTACAAGGTCGCTCAAAAAAATCTTCAAGAATCAGAACGACATAACAAGATGATGGAAGCTGTTGCACTTGGAAAAGGGTTGTATTTGAAGTCTCACAAAAAAGGAGCTGGCTTGTACTTGCAACCTCCAAAAAACTAATTAAACGGTTACCCAAACGAGCACTTACTAATTTAGATATATTAAAGCACTCAGTTGATATTCCATATTTTCGTGGCGTTTTTATGAGAGATACGTTACCCTCAAAACCAAGAAAAATTGAGTGTGCTATTCTTAATTTAGATAGTTCTTCAAATCCTGGAACTCATTGGGTAGCCTATGTAAAAGAAAATAATTACTGTGAATATTTTAACAGTTTTGGTAACTTAAAACCTCCATTAGAATTAATAAAATATTTGAAAGATAGGCACATAAATTATAATTACAAACAGTATCAATCTTTCGGTACTGTAAACTGTGGTCATCTTTGTTTATTATTTTTAAGAAAGTATTGGAAAAATCATTTATATAGGTTACAATTAAAATAACTTGACAGTATAAAAATGTCTTTCACTGTATCCATAACTGGGCAAGGAGCCTCATTAATAACTAACTATTCACCAACTTTAGAATTACGTGGGCAATATGAGTGCGGACTTATATACTTTTCTACTTTTAATTCTATTCCTAATATAGACGAAAGGAACAATAAGTTTTATTACGGTATCAATGAGTTCATCGAAATTCCTGAAGGATCATATGAACTTCAAGATATTTGCGAATTTTTAAAAAGCAACATTAAGAACACTGCATTAAAATTGACTTGTAATAATAATACTCTCAAAACCAAAATATTTTGTTCAGAAGATGTTCATTTCGAGAAAAATAATTCCATTGGTAGAATTTTAGGTTTTGCTAACGACACAATTAAGGCAAATATAAGTTGTGAGTCTCAGTACCCAGTCAGTATTTTAGCAACAACCATCGTACGCATCGAATGTGACGTAGTTAGCGGATCATTCGTGAATGGGAAAGCAAGCCATATTATTTATGAGTTTGTGCCTAATGTACCACCCGGTTATAGAATTATTGAAATTCCTAAAAACTTAATCTATTTTCCAGTCAATCAAAGTTCAATTAGTGCAATTAATATTAGGTTGTTAGACGCTGATAATAGACAGATTAATTTACGTGGAGAAGACGTACAACTTTATTTACATTTTAGAAAAAAATGATTAATTTTAATAAAAACCCTACCTCATCAGGTGTTCAAGTCAGTTCCAAAAGAGCAATAAGTAAAAGAACACCGTTTGACTTAAAAAAGAAGGTTACTAAAAATAATAAAGAATTTCTAAAGCTAGTAGGCTTGTTAAAATGAACATATTAAATATATCTCAGCCAACGTCATACGATAACAGTATCGAGAGTTTTGAATATCATTCGTATAAGCCGTATGTAACAAGTTTCAACAATAATGATGAAATAAGAATACCAATCAATCAGCAAGATTTGTATGTGTTGCCGTCACGCAGCACTTTGTATATTGAAGGTAAAGCTGATGTATATAACAGTACCACTAAAGAAAAGGTAACAAGTGTGCATTTTGTAAACAATCCTGCGTTATTTCTATTCCAAGATATTCGATATGAGTTAAATGGAATAGAAATAGATAAAATAAAAAATGCAGGTATCACAACGACAATGAAGTCTTATTTGTCTTTGAATGAAAATGAATCCAAAAGTGCAAAAGTTTGGGGTTGGTCTCCTGCAGGAATAACCAATGTTACAAACGGAGTTTTCTCTGTCTCCATACCATTAAATAAAATATTAGGATTTGCAGAAGATTATGAAAAAGTTTTAATTAACTGTAAACATGAGTTAGTACTGTTGAGGAGCAACACAAATGTCAATGCAATAAAATTGAGTAAAGAGCAAATAGTGGAAAATATAACAATAAATAAAATCGTTTGGCGTGTTCCACATATTAAAGTGTCAGATCGAGAGAGAATTAATTTATTAAAGCATTTAGAAAAAGATCGAGCCATTACACTAGCGTTTCGTAACTGGGACTTGTATGAATATCCGTTACTACCCAAGACACGTAAGCATACTTGGGCTATTAAAACTTCATCGCAAACAGAGAAACCTCGATTTGTTATTATTGCCTTACAAACAAACCGAAAACATAATGCTCAAATGTCAATGGCTGAGTTCGACCATTGCAATGTTCGTGACGTAAGAGTGTTTTTAAATTCATCATATTACCCCTACGAAGGACTTAACATAAATTTCTCTGACAACAAGTTTTTATTAATATACGAACAGTATGCAAGGTTTCAGCAGTATTATCACGGACGTCGATCAGAACCGTTGTCGAGTTTAAAAGAGTTTAAAGATATTGCTCCTTTATTCGTTGTTGACTGTTCTCGCCAACAAGAAATGCTGAAGGGATCAATCGACGTAAGAGTAGAAATCGAAACAGATCAAGAGATACCTGATCAGACCGCTGCATACTGCCTTATACTGAACGATTGCATATTTGAATATAAACCACTGAGTAACATTGTGAAAAAGCTATCATGAATAACGATACTATTATAGTGGATGTGCAAGGATTTAAGGATTTGAAAAATAATTTTATTGTAAAAGAGTTATCAATAGCAACTAAAAACCATACGCAGACGTTCTTAATTAAGCCACCATATGCTTTTAAAAACCTAACAGATGAAGAAAAGAAGCAAATCCGGTGGTTAGAAAGGAATCGCGGGCTCAAATGGAGTCAGGGATTCATTGATTACCGTGAATTTAGACGAATAATAGTTCCGTATTTAAGCAGTAAGAAGGTATTAGTAAAGGGATTGGAAAAAGGAATATGGGTTCGCGAGCTATGTCAAGATTGTGAAATAATGGAGTTGGAAGAAATAGGTTGTCCTAACTTTTTAAAATTATATAGTGATTACCATGTAGATGTAAATAAATTTAATTGTGAGTACCATAAAAAAATGTGTGCTTTAAAAAATGTTCTGTGTCTAAAAAAGTGGTACACTTTAAATGTTAATTGAGTTATTAATGTAATAAAGTATTTTCCTCAATAAATCAAATGTGTATAAATATCTTTTTGTTTAATTACTAAAAGTAAAAAGGGTGAATGAAACGATCTTAGTATTCAATTCAATAATATTTATTTTAGAATTTCTTAAAAACTATAACTATATCCACAAACTTTTTTTGATATATTGCTAATGATAGCCTCTGTTTGATCCATTATGGGGTCAATATGCTCTGTTACCACATACTGCGCAGATAATAATGGATCAGTATGATTTGTTTCGAAGTCCACCACTTCAATCTTAATTAATCGACGACCTTGAATCGGCGTACTTTTCATCACGTAAGAATGAGAATGCTTCAGATAACTTCTTCTTTTTCGAAGTCTCTTCTTGGTGATATTATTCACCACCTTGTTATACAGCGGGGAATCGCCTCGCCGTTCATCTGCTCTCCAATTCGGATACTCCTCTGTAAATCCCTCGAGCATATCTTGAGCGTTCTGTTCAAAAGTGGGAGATGACGGTTGTACGAACTCCTTGTTGATGCTGAGCGACACCAGGTTCTCTTGAGTATTCTAAAACATAAAATAAAATAGTTTATTACATACATAAAACCACGACTATTATCCCCGAAGGGTTAGTCAGCGACTACGCAAGGAGGACAGCAAAAGCAGTCCTTTACCATAGCCCACTTTTCACCAAATAACGACACAATTACAACACAAATAAAATTAATTTATAATCATACAAAATTATTTAAACTTACCATGTTGATATTATCTAGCTGGACTACTGACGCCTTCACTTTAATAATTGAAATTGAAACTAATTTGAAACCCATTTATATTAATGTACATGATGACACAGCAAGACAATATAGGTAGTAAAACATGTAATTAATGGACATTTCAGCAAAATAAAAAGAAAGAATTGATATTATTAAAGAATGATTAACTTGCCAATAACGTGACCTGATTTGTATTAATTAGGTTTCATATTACCTTATAATCAGAAGAGTACAACCTACTCTGAATTTGACTTGTTCAAACTTGTTTGCGTTAGAATTTTCTTACTTATTTACCGTCAATGTTTTATTATACAAAGATATATAATAAATTAAATAAAAATGCAAGTTAGTCGGTTACTTTTATATTTTATTAGGTATATTAATACAGCTGGGTAGAGTAAATTTTACATTACATTTCATAATCTAAGTTAGATTTCCTATTCAAACAATAAATGAATCTGAGCAAAAGCAACAACTTACATATTTTTTAACAATTTTTATAAATCAAAATATTCATTATATGTACCTACTTAAGTATATTGAAAAACTGGTTACAATAGTTTATAAAAAGTTAATATTATTTTAAATTCAACCAATGAATCTTAGTAATGGTAATAAATAATAATGCATTTTTTTATTTCTCAAGCCTTAAGTATAATATAACTCTAATATAATATATCTAAATCATAGTCATATATCTAAATAATAGAATTTAAAAACACAGTGAAAAAATAATTGCTAAAATATATAATCCCAGTGGCCCCAAGACATAGTAGATATTTTATTTTTTAATATTACGCGTTTGTCATCATTACCTGACAAAGCTATCTTGTTCTGTTCTTGGGTAAATATTTCATGCTTTAAGGATTTAAAAATTATGTTTTTCTTTCTTAAAAAAGTATTTTTGTTTAATACGTTATTGTAATCTTCGAAATGTACGTTTTTCAAAACCTGTTTCTGTATACCTTTAGCCCTTTTTAACTCCTCTTGTACTGTTTTTATACAGTATAATTTTGATCGTAAACCAACAAATTCAGAAATTAAATTTCCACCTAGTTCATCTTTGAAAAGACCTGGTACTTTTTTGTTAAGACCAGGTATACCGTAACAGTTATTTAATGGATAATTACTAGTATCAAAATATCTAAGGAAATTCAACTTTAAATCTGTATAAAAATCTTTGCTTTCTATTGAATAAAGAAAACTGTCAGTATCCGTATAACAAAGCTTTAATTTTTCCCGATAAAAAGGTTTCATAATAGAGTAATGAAAATCAAACATATGACTTTTGGATATTTCTAATACAGAAAAGCCAATATATATGGGTTTGTCTAAAGTAATTGTCTCGGGTTTCATTTGAACAGCTATAAAATTTTCTGTAAAAATAGTAGCACTATGGAAATTTGGTCGAGCTATTAGTTGCTCAGCACCGAAACTTTTCTTTGTTATATTCTTTTCATCATTCCACTTATTAACCAACTTCACGCTGACCCTTTTCTCGGTGTCTTCTAGTGTTTTACCAAATATACTATTATTTAAAAGTTTGAAGAAATCTTGTTCAAATATAGATTTGGCCTTTTTTCGTAACTCAGTGTTCATATCAATGTACTGTTTTAAGTATGGACTGGAGGAGCAAATTTTTGAGCACAGAATGGAAAATCGTTATGATAATTATGCAAATGGAAAGGGTATTCTAAGTCTACTTCGAGTATATAGCCAATGTCCCCGTCAATGGGTATATTATGAAAATCAATTTTTGAAATTTCTAGTTCACTTAATAACTTAAAATTTGAATGAGGTAAATAAGCGCACATAGCATAACCATAAAGATTATTACAATCAATATAAACAAGGAAGTTATCACTTTTTGCGGGGTCATAAGTTTGTAAGTACTTGTTATTGGCTTTCGAATATCTTGTAGAACATAAACATATACCACCGCGTATGCCTTTTTGTATCATTCTTATTATTTCCAAATCATTTATTAATTCTAATTTAACATCTGTTTTTAATAGCATAGCGTCAAAACTTAGGCTAGGTGCTGTTAAGTAAAAAGAAGGATCCAGTTTATAATTCGTCTTACACGTTTTTCGAAAACTTTCGAAGACGTCCGCTAGTAAGAGTACATCTGACTTAAGATATAAATCAGTGTATTCTCCAAGGCTCCGTAATTCAAAGGTTTGCCATACTCTTTTTGCGTGTTCATAATCTACTATTGATACGTTGCAATTGTGCAATTTACTAAAAAAGCATTTATAAGGAGGTATTTCTTCTTCATCATAAGAACTCCAAGTAGTGACGTATTCGTAAGGATAAACCCCTTTACGTCTAAGTAAATTAAAATGTTCCTGAGAAGGAAAAAAAAAAGATAGATGTTTAAAATCAATTGTATTTAAATTTGCAACTAGCTTCTCTAGGCTTGTGCCTAAAAATTTAAAAGAATCGACAAAACGAACAGGTATGATAGCTTCGTTACTAATTTGAAAAAATTTGGTAAACGATATGTAATTTTCTTTATTTTTTGCAATCACTTGTATCCTACCTGATAATTCTCCTAACTGTCGTATGAAAAGATGACTGTCGTAACCAGCTAAATTATGAAAAAATATGGGAACGAACTTAGGCAAACAATATTTTATATTACAATAAGAATGAGCTGCACCACGATATCGTCCAGTAAGATGACAGTGATCTTTTACTTTGTCGTCAAATAATATTTTGTTACAAAGATAACAGTTTTTAGCTTGAGCAAAATTGGTTCTATCTTTATCTGTTAAGAACATAGGGATCGATGAATGCAAAATATTATAAATTACAGTTATATCAGATAGAAGGTTATCAAAAAATTTATTCACACAGTCAGGTCCTCGATAAGACACATATTTATTAAGGGAGCTGTCGTAGGAGCATACAACGTAGTAAGCAAATGCAGCTGGTACATGCTTTTGCGTAATCGTTGTGCAACTTGTTTCAGAATTTGGTTCAACTGGCTCTAACAAAGATTCAAAGTCTGCGTATAAAACGAAAGGCATGTCTTGCATGCGTTCATAATGTTCAAATTGTATTCGAGTTCCTTGATTAGGTAAAATTGTTGCTACACCACTGCAAACGTGGGCTTCGAGTTTAAGATTGTTATCAAAAAATATCATACAATCCTCACATAAAAATATTTTGGAATGATGTTTAGTTAACTGCTTGCGAAGTAATTTAGCTAAATCTTTAATTAGACAGTAATGCGTACGTTTTCCATTTTCGAGAAAAAGCATGTTGACGTGATGTCTTTTACGTAATTCGCATTTGTACAGAGGTCCAACAACCTTACTGCTATTTTTAAGGCCATAAACATTAATACTTATGTTGGGATTATTCTTTTCAAAAATTCTTATATCTGTGAACCCTACTGGAAATGTCATATTTTTAACTTTAAGTACACTTTCAAAATGCGGATATGCGGTGGTTCGATTTGCGTTATTTTTTGCAGGAAAAAGTGATGCCATGACACACCATAAAAAGCAGTAATCATCCGAATTTTTAATGTTGATACATGCACGTTTGTTTTTTATAGCGTTAGGTAAATCTAAGTAACCTGAGGCTCTCAACGGGTTATATTTGTTTATATTTACTTCTAGATACAAGCTTCGTAAGTAAGCCCAACCACTATCTCTTTCCTCAAATTCTTCAACTTTTTTACAAATTTTATGGCTAATGTTTGTATACATAGCATCAAAATTATAACTTTTATGTAAGATAATGTTTTCAGTAGCAAAAGATTTCGTTGAAATCGAGTCATCCTTATGCAGAAAAAATTCAGAAAACAATTCGAAATTTACTTTAAGGTTTGTATAAGCCTCAATTCGGGCTGAGAGTAAAAGTTTCACGCGGAGGCGCAATTGCGATAAAAAATCTGCAGGAGCAAACACATGCATACGTTCTTCAACGTCCTCGCATTGAACACGGTACGACGCTATGCGACCGCGAAGAGCGCTATGCACTTGTTCGATACCCTCGCTCTCAATTACAGAACTATTATTTTTGTGTAAAATACTTTTTAAATGAGCAGAGAAAGCATTATTTTTAACGGATAAGTTGCAAGTTGAACAGAATATAGTCTTAACCATTATGATTTTGTTTTCACTGTGTTAAAAAATTACAAGAGGTTAAAGTAGTTTTTAAGTAAAATGTATAAAACCTAACACACATATAATATATAAGTAAAACTAGTTAAGTCAAAATTTACCGAAGAGAGTGTAACTAGTTAATATGTAGTACCTAGCTGACTGTGACTATTTTTTCTTTTTATCACTAAAGAATACCCCCTCTTCAGTAAATTTTGATTTGGCTAATTTTATGAATTTTTTTATAGTCAACAATTCAGGAGACTCAGCTTCGCCTTGTAGTCGAACCCAAATTATTGCCTTTTCACACCTTTCAAGACCGGTGAGGCTACGCACCTCCTCAGCGTCGTAGAGACGCAGCTCCGCCACCAGTTCACCGTCGAGCTTCGCAGTCCGACGCGTTACCCCGCCTGGTACTCGTCGCGTTAGTACACTGTCGAAGGTCTGGTCTGTCTTGCGTGGAGGCGGCGAAACTTCGTTATCTGACTCTGAATCATTTAACCAGTCTAAAGCGGAGCTAGACCCTTCTTGTTTTTTTACAATCGTTGTTGAAGTCTTAGGCACCGACGACGAGTACAGGCATTTCTTCTTAGAGCTAGAAAGATAAGAAATGTAATTAAAAACTAATTATTAATATTGACGATATACGAAATAACATAAAATATATTAACAGGTTTTAAAAGTAATCAACGCAAATTACCTTATGCTTTCGTTGTCCGAGTCAAATGAATTGGCTAACACACAGCTTTTCTTGGCAGAGCGTTTAACTTGCTTGCTTTCAGACCTAAAATAACAATAAATATTAGTGACATTAACATTTAACATATGACAGTAAATACTAGTACGATTAAATAATAACATTTGCTGGTCTAGGTCACTGCTCCTCTACAGACCTTCTTTAATAACTTCTTTACACATAGAGAGAGATCCGTGCTTCGGAAGGCATGTTAAGCCGTTGGTCCCGGATGTTGTCGTAAGATGACAGTCGTTAAAACCCACCGACCCGCATTGGACCAGCGTGGTGGGTTATGGCTTAATATCCCCGTGCTATTATTCACGTGGGAGGTCTCTGCCCAGCAGTGGGACGTTTATAGGCTGATGATGATGATGATGATGACATAGAGAGAACGGACCATAGCCCACCACGCACACCCACAGCGGTTTGGCGGTGCTAACGGTTGCAGATGCAGAAGGGATCAACCGTTGACATACCTTACAAAACATATACGAAGTCGAGCAAACACAACATTGCTAATAGAAAAATAAAAATATTTAAAACTTACGAACATTGTTTCGGTGTATATCTTCTGGATGATTCTCGTAGCGATGTCAGAGTACCGAAGCACTAAATATTAATAACTTAGGCGTAGCTTAGGCGTACTAGTGGTCGATCTGACTTAGGAAGCACTGATAGGACAACTACCATTTTTCGGGTATTTATTGGAGAAAAGTGTTTAACAGCAATTTTACTAAGCAGGAGTGATCAACTTTTTTTTTTTTTTTTGCTTGTATACAATTAAACTATTAGTGCTAGTTTTTACTTTCAAGAATAACACCGTATGTAAAAACTGTTAATTCCAAATTTTTTTTTTATTATTATTGCTTTTATTACAAACCAAATAGGTACATATTGGGCTTATTATAAACACATACATTATCTAAGTAAAGCAAGCTTAATCGGTAGCGTAACCTTCTGTACTACAAACCGTTACCTATACGATGTACACATAAATGCTTGCATTCATCAAACCATTAGCCTGAGCCTTTTTCGCGTTATAGTCAAGTACCTACCTAACCACTACATTAGCTGTTATATTTTAACGAGTGTACGTTTAAGCAAAAGTAATTAAATAAGTATTACAATGTTATAAATAAATATGTGTTATTAGTAGCAAGAAAGGAAGTAATTACAAAATTGAAGCAATGTTTGTAACCTCTGTTTTTTTAAATTTTAAGCAAAATATTTAGTTTATCGATTAGTGCGAAAACTTGCAGCGAAAGTATTTTACATTTCCTGTGTAATTGCTAACCTTTCGATAAAGCGCTGACGACGATTGTCCGGATGTGCAACATTAGGACTGTTTTCACTAAGCATGAAATTTACTATTACATTTCATCTCATGATCGTCTTAACGAGAGTTTCATAACCACCACAATCACAGATCGAGTTCACCACTAGGTACCTCATCGAGTTCCTCACACTCTAACCCTGTCATTAATAAACGTTGATTAAAGTTACACTTAGGATTAAATTGACGCTGTCTCTATCTGTCTTCTTTAACAAAAACGAGACAGCGTCACTTTAAACCGAGGTGTAACATTTGGCCATTTTTATTAATGAGACGGTAAAAGTTAAACATTTTGATGTACGTACTAAATTAAACAAATGTCTCGGTATGTTACAAGTTAGCCGCTCGGATATCGAGAGACGCGGGTTCGATTACCGTGAGGCAGTCTATTTTTATAACTTCGGTGTTTATGTACTCATATTATTCCCACAATAATTAAATCTAACCATATTTAGTGGGTACGTATTCAAATCGACATTTGCTTTATAAGTTAAACCATAATTTGAAAGGTACTGTTATGAAAATCCTATCTGATCACTTGTTGCTAAACGTGACTTCAGCATGACGTAATTAATTGTTACTTGTTGCTCTGTCTATCCCACTTGTGGGAATACGCCGTGATGTTTGTGTTTGTATGTATTATGAAAATGTATGTTTAATGCGTTTGTCAATTAAAACAGTATAGACTTAGCTTTATCTTTCTAATTGTGTTTATGTTAAAGGTTATTCCCATTCTCCCACAACAAAATGGCCCAAAGTCCTCCCCAGAAAAAATACAAATATATTAATTTTCATGCTCCTCCGTGATAAAAAATGGTCATCATCATCATCATCATCCAAAAGACGTTCACTGCTGGACAAAGACCTCCCCCAAGGATCCCCACCACGTCCGGTCCTGCGCCGCACGCATCCAGCTGCTACCTGCAATCTTCACCAGATCGTCGGACCACCTTGTTGGAGGCCTGCCCACACTGCGTCTTCCGGTGCGCGGTTGCCACTCCGATCTGCCCCAACGGCCGTCGGTTCTTCGAGCGATATGCCCTGCCCACTGCCACTTATGTTTAGCAATTCTTCGGGCTATATCGGCTGCCTTAGTTCGTCTACGGATCTCCTCATTTCTGATTCGATAATATCTTTTATAATATTTGGTCTTTGGAGGAGTATAGGAATTGATGTATGGATTTCTTATATTTTCCAAACAAATTTTTGATGGCGCTTGGGAATAACCCGTATTAAAATTGTTTTCGTTAGCATTGAAACGGGAAGTTTCAAAGTCGAACTCGTAGTTAATGTATGTGTGTGTGTTTGTGTGTGTGTGTAGTGATTGCATACGTTGTTGTTTGCGGGATTGATATAAATAAGGTAACTAACAATTCCCTGCACAGTTGTCTGCATTGACTTAGATCAAAAAATACAAGTGTTTTTTTTATGAGAACCTTGAAAATGTGTTGAGTAGATCAGAGTCGACAATGGCAATTGGCAATTGATTCTAATCAAAATACACAAGTGTTTTCCTTGGATCGAGGTTGAGGTGTTTCGGCATAAAACCTTTTCTTCCAATTGTTGAAAACCTTGAAAATGTGTAGAGTAGATCGGAGTCACCGTATACTGAAATGAAGTTTGGTTTAAAAACACAAGTGTTTTCCTATGGGTCGAGGTTCAACTTTAGCAAATGTTATTCATAGTTCAACTTATTCGGGGATCCAGTCCTGGGAGACCAGGAAGCCCCATCCAGCTTAAGTTGTGCTGTAATTCCATATTGTTAAAAACCTTCGCATTCATTAGACGAAATCCTTGAAAATGTGTTAAGTAGATCGAAGTCGTTGTATACAGAAATTAAACTATTACATACTGGATTCTGATCAAAATACACAAGTGTTTTCCTATGGGTCGAGGTACTACTTTGATAAATGTTATTCATAGCACTAACTTATTCGGGGATCCAGTCCTGGGAGACCAGGAAGCCCCATCCAGTTTAAGTTGTGCTGTTATTCCATATTGTCAAAAACCTTCGCATTCAGTAGACGAAATCCTTGAAAATGTGTTTAGTAGATCGAAGTCGTTGTATACAGAAATTGAAATATGAATTCGATTAAAATACACAAGTGTTTTCTTATGGGTCAGGAATAAAATTTGACAAATGCAACTATATGATACACCTTGGAGCGTGGTGGCAAATAAAAACCGTATATGACGGATACTTAAGTTTAATAATGTGATCTCAATGATGAATCGAAACTATATTACAAAATGGCATTATAAACAATATAGAATAAATTGACCAAGCGCCTTCGGAAAGACTGAGGAGCGTAGCTGTTAATGGTATATTGCTATTTTAATCGTGTAGGCGCTTACGTCTAAACAACACTTATTCCGTACTGAGAGTTCACTAAGTCACATTCATTTATAGTTGTGCTGTAATTCCATATTGTCAAAAGCTCCTGCATCCTATGAACGAAAGACCTTGAAAATGTGTAAAGTAGATCGCAGTCGTTGTATGGGATTCTAGATCACGAGAAGTCGATTAGACATTCTAAAACACGAGAAGTCGATTGGACATTCTAGATAACTTTTTGACGTTGACTGAGCGAGTGGCAGTGATTTTCAAAAGTAATATTAGTCTACATCACGAGAAGTCGATTAGACATTCTAAAACACGAGAAGTCGATTGGACATTCTAAATCACTTTTTGACGTTGACTGAGCGAGTGGCAGTGATTTTCAAAAGTAATATTGGGACATTCTAGATCACTTTTAACGACATTGATCGAACGTCAGTGAGATCAATGGAGTGAAAAGTGATCTAGAATGCCCAATATTACACTACTAGACTGGTTGATTTTTTTTCTAGTAAATATTTTATCCTTAAAGTAAAATATCTTACAAAATTAATACTTTGTGTTTTCGGTAAGGTTGTGCTACAAAAGTCAGTGACAGAAACGAATCGCGGCAAAACCGACTCCACGCAGTCTTGTCTGCCGCTAGAGTGTAATTTGAGCCCGCGTAGACGCGGAGGGGCGAGGCGGCCCGCGAGCTGAGGAGCAGGTGGGTTTAACGCCCGCCGCCGCGGCTGAGGCTGGCCTGCGAAGCCGGCCAGAAAGCCGATGCTGCGGTGGTAAGCGAAAGCCATCTGCGACGATAAGCTCGCGTGGGACCGCCGGAGTCCCGCAGCGCCGGAGCCGTGACAGAAACCATGCCTGCTGCATGCTGCATGCCTGCTGCATGCTGCATGCCTTCTGCATGCTGCATGCCTTCTGCATGCTGCATGCCTGCCTGCCTGCTGCATACCTGCCTGCCAGCATGCTGCATGCCTGCTTGCATGCTGCATACCTGCTTGCATACTGCATGCATGCTTGCTTGCATGCTGCATTCTTGCTTGAATACTGCATACTCACTGGCATGCTGCTTGCTTGCATGCTTTATGCTTGCTTGGATGCTGCATGCTTGATTGCATGCTGCATGCTTAGTTGCTTGCTACATGCGTGCTTGCTGCATACGTGCTTGCTTGCTTGCATGCTGCATGCTTGCTTACATTCTCCATACTTGCTTGCATGCTGCAGCTTGCTTGCATGCTCCATGCTTGCATGCTTCATGCGGCATGCTTGCTTACATGCTGCATGCTTGCTTGCATGCTGCGTGCTTGCTAGCATGCTTAAACGTTGCTACGATTAAAAGTTGTTCGATGATGTTAAGGATTTTAATTATTTGATATGTTGTATGTTTGTGATATTGGTAACGTTTTTCTGGAAAATGAATCATCTAGCATTAATAGCTTCGGCCAAACGTTGAGTGAGATTTCAAAACAAAGATTTTGAAAAAAATAACAATCGATATTAGGCATTTCAAAACTTTGTTAATTGTGTTTTAAGTAAAACGAGAATTACGGAAAACAAAAAATTACAAAACGTTTTCGGACAAATAAAATTCGTACAGAAAAATTTAGAGTAAGATACCTAGGTAACCCTAAATGTTTACTTTATGGTATTCTATATGAATGCCAATAAATGTTATGATTATTAATCTTTATTGTAAAAACATTTATGTATAAACATTTGATACTGATATATCATTATTATAAAAGAAGTTATGGGGAATTAAAGTATGCCTAATGATGTATTCTGATTGAACCTTATGCGAAACGAAGACAATGCCAAAAAACGTTATGCAGCCTTAAAATATGCCTCTTTAGTTTATGCAACCCAATATGGACCCAACATTTTATCCTGATATTGTGGTAGTACTGAAACATCGATATACCCTCGCCACTATTTGAAAGCAGTTTCATACTGACATGACCACCCTCGAGTTATAGGTCGCTCTCTACCTAACTCCACTCCCAATACCTACTGATGAAATCTTTTTATAAAATTAGTTTCAAACTTATTTTTATGAAAAAACGGGATTTTTACCATGTCTGAGTTGTTTGTTTTGTGTCCCCTGGGTTTAAATTGTCGAATGTCTGGAATCCGGTGATTCAGTTATGTAAAAACCGCAAGAATCAAAACGGTGGCGTTTCTCGTAGTGATACTGTGAGTTATGTGTGTCGTGAACAAGTTCGAGTTGACAGTGCGGTCGAGAACAGTGGTACGGGTGTCGAGCGCAATAAACGATCAAGAAAGAGGGTAGACCGTTTCGTCTGCTCCTAACATCCACCCGCATTAGCTGCAGTTACTCCGTGATCATGGTGCATGCAACGGCGCCGAAATATCGGGGACTCAAAACAAACAACTCAGACATGGTAAAAATCCCGTTTTTTCATAAAAATAATTGTAGTGACCATAAAAGTTTAAAATGTTAGTTTCAAACTTGTTTAAAAAAAAACAAACAAACTACCTAGCAAAGCAGTGAAAATGTACTTAAAAGGCATTGCGATGGGTGCTAAAGTTTGACAATTAGTCCCCTTTTCCCCTATACTTTTTAGTGTAAAATCAAAATAATGTATATTTAACACTAATAGTACACGCGCCCTTTTTTTATTTACACAAATGCCCGTCGCGTGGCCTCCTATGGTAGACCATTTTAAAATGTCAATAACTTTTTTTTTTAAATTTGAACAATTTATAATAAAAGTTAGTTTTATTATGTCTTTTATATAAAGTTTAGTTTTATATTTAACAAGAAGGAACTGTAAATTAGAAACAATTAAGTTATCTTAAAGAATAATTAAACAAAAATGATACTCCTGAGATCAATGTTACATTTTCATTTTAAAACCAAATAATATTAAAAACTCTTTTTTCATTACATTCAATACATACTGCAGCCTGGTGATCAGACAAAACCCATTTGTTGAAAGTTTTGCACCACTTTTTCGTCGATCGATATCGGGCTCTTGAACAAAGAGCGCATCAACCAATTTACTAAACAGGGGTTGGTTAATCTGGTAAAGGATCAAGACTTTCTTCTTCACTGTTAATTACATCGTCATCGTCATCATCAGTTTCCAACTCCTTAAGCTACCTACACTTTTGCAACATTCGTGATGAAATTATGCAATAAGTAGATATTTGCAAAAAGTAACCAAATTATAATTTTTTTTTTAATAATTGATTAAATATACTTAATTGAATGTATATTTATACTTAATATTAATAAATTAACCTTATAAACCAAAAATTTAGAAATGGCTTACCTAAAAGTTGTACACCAATACACGGGCGGACTACTATCAAGGCCGTCCCGCAACTTGGCGCTAAATTGCAAATACTTGAGTACACGTAGGAGTCCAGTGTGGTGCTGGCATGTTCACAAATTTAATGAAAGATGCTTAACTGAAAGCGCATTGCCCTAACATGTAAAACTGTCAAATTATCAACAAAAACGTTACCGTGGTCTACTATAGTAGGCCACGCGTAGTGTTGTGATCTTAGAGCTGGTTGAATGCTCTAAGGTTGTGATACCTTCTAGTAGACAAACCACAGTACACTCAACTGAACACGAGCTGCATCTCTGTTGTTCAGTAGCTTATCTATCCAATTGCAAAAGGAATGGCAGCGACCGTACTTTTAATTAACTTTCAAATGAATCAACGGATATTCATCTGAACGCGAACTCTTTCATTGGTACCCTAATGAATCTCCGGGGAGTTATCAGCCAGTTTATTTATGCATTTCTGTGTTAATCGGTTTCGAATTAATTGCTCGAGTCAGTAGATTTAAATTACCCATCAGGGTTCTTCAATATTATTTCGTTGGCGCAATGGGTTACAAGTTGCGATCGTGGATGCTAAGCCACTTTTGCAATTTCGTGTGTTAGGATTGGTTTCGGTCACCCATCCCAATTCCCATTGTTGTATCGAGCTCATCCGTGCTTTGAAAGGCAAGTTAAAGCACGTCAGGCTATTTTGTTTTAATAGGTTCGCCCAAAAAATGTCATTAAACCGCGTTACAACTAAAACGTTTTAATGTTCGTCCGTTGTACAACTGTTAATTGTAAGTATTAATGCGGCAAGCTCCATCCATTAGGTGCTATGACGAAATTATAGTATTTAAAACAATAAAATTTAGTACGGCCACGGCCGCACCAACTCTAAAAGCTTTTCGACGAAAGTACTGAAACTATCATTTCGCTGACGACGTCGGTAGGGAGATAAAAGTTCTTTTGTGTCTTCCAGCGTTTTCTCTAAAATGTTTACGTTTTCATGAGACCAAAGTAAAATGAAATGTATTTCAAAGAGATAATGGAAGTAAAATAAATAACGTTTAAAACTGTTTTCAGTGGGTTAATAAAGAAGAACAGATTGTAAAGTATTTAAACAAAAAAAAACAAATAAGAAGACTATGAAAATGGTAACATTTCAAATACGTATATTGTTTATTTTGAACCTCGTCCAGTTGCGAACTTGCAATATAACGATACCTCTGGATCATGAAACCACCAATAATGACGTTATAATCAAATGTTTGTTTAAAATTGTCTATTCAAATTTTAGAGATACACCAACAATAATCATCCATGAAAATGGTGAAGATTTCTATAAAAAGCTTATAGATATTACAAACGAGTTTAATTTACCTAGTATTATTAATAAAGATCGAGATGTAAAATCAATATACATGCTGGAAGGCCACATACTGTCTGTTATATATTTCAGTAATTGTAGGGAATTGAATGAGGAGGCATTAATTAAATCTAATGAAGAAATCAAATATTTAGTTGTGATTAATTCAACAGTAAAGTGTACCCAACCACTTCAAGAAATATCTCAGTACGTCAGTAAGTACGACGTGACCTTTTTGGTTTTAAGAACAGATCAAGACTATGATGTTATAACCTTTATACCTCAGATGAATGCAGAAAGATGTGAAATTGACTTTGATGTATCACCTACTTATATGGGTACGTGTGATTCCAGAGAGAAAGTTATTGTTTTCCCAAACAAAGATCCACAAAACTTAATGGGCTGCCCTTTTAAAGTAGGGTTGGCTTCATTTTTTCCGTTCTCGACAATTAAAGACGAGAATTCATTGCAATTAATGGACCCTATTGAAGACGTAAGGGGCTCCGACATCGAAATTTTAAAGATAATGTCAGAGTATTTCAACTTTACGATGAACTTGCACTTCATTCTAAGACGGGAGGAAAATCCGGTGTATCAAATGGCGTTTTTAAATTTTCTCTTGAATGGAAGTCTTGATGCTTGTGCCGGCGGTTTGTATAGAATATACGGCGATGTTGTTGAATATTCGGGAGTTTACAGTAGACAGGTGGTGCTCTGGGTATATCCTGCAGAAAGAAGTATCAGATCTTGGCAGAACCTCATTGCTAAAGTTAACGGCTTGTACATATTTTTTATATTCTATTTAGGTTATTCTATGATATGGTATCTATTTTGTTTATTGAGTGGACAAACTATATCAATCAGCAAAATCATGATGGATGGCTGGGGTGCGCTCATTGGCACATCTTCATTGCAAGAAGCGGGAAACTTAAATCAAAAGATTGTTAATGTTTTCTATTTAATAATGTGTTTGCATTTGTCGTCTTACGTCAGCATACAGATTTTTTCTTTCCTCACTATCGTCGGCCCTCCCATTATTTACAAAACAAATGGGGACATCTACGGATCACATCTCAAACCATTCTTAGTACCTACCAGCAAATATTTTCTTAAAGACAAGTTTTATGAATCATTCGCTAACACATCCGAGGATTGCATTTCTTACAAAGACTGTGAGGAGATGTGTCTAAAACATAACGGTATAACTATAGTATTGGACGGTCATTTCACTGTTTTTCAAGCGGAGACTGCCGTGAATGATGAAGCCAGAGCGCTATCGGTTCCGGAAAACTTGCTGACCGTTTACCACGAGATGTCAATCCGCAAGGATGTCAGTATAACAAGGATGTTCCAGAGAACCATGACGAGACTGCGAGATGCCGGGATCAGTGACCGATTGTACCATGAAGCCATTGGTATACTTGTAGAGGCTAAAGCACAAACTGCAACGAAGAATATAATGAGTTACAGTTACAACTGTGAGTCTGGCTGCAGTATCACGATGTCGCAGAGTGCGGGAGTGTTTTATTTATGGGCGATTGGGTGTGCAATTTCTTTCTGTTGTTTTGTTGTGGAGGTAATGTTGAACAGAAAACTTAATGTCAATAATGTAATTTAGAATTCTTCAAAATGTATGACTTTTGACAACCAGCTTACAAAAGTAATTTTTTTGTGTACAATAAATTAATAAATAAAAAGTGTGTGTACCTTCAAAAGCTTTGTATCAATAACATTTAAAGTATGTTACTTGGACTTAAATACAAATATATACATACATATAATCACGACTATAATCCCCGAAGGGTTAGTCAGAGACTAGGCAATGAGGACTGCAAAAGCAGTCTTCTACCATAGTCCACTTTTCACCAAATAGTGACTGCACATGTGCTTAGCGTGACAGGTGGTAAGCCCATCGCCGCTCTATGCTGTTGGAAGTATGTATAGTCCGTTAGTCGCCTTTTATGACACTCAAGAGATGGGGTGGTAGTATTCTTTCACCACTACGCGACTCGGACTGGACTTAAATAATTATATCAAATATATTGCATGTAGAATAGTAGAACGTATGCTTTAAAGTTTGGCCTAATCAGATAACCCAGACCCCACAATATCAATGTTTCAGAACGCTGATACTGGGTGTATTATCGTGCCGAATTGAACTTATTCCTATAAACTCGTAATCAAAATATTCACCATTTTGTTCAAAATCGCAAATATTTTAGCGAACTAATCTTCGATCATCTGTGTTTAGATTATCGAAGGAACTAATTTACAATTCGGAAAAGACTAATTCTTAAAAATTTTGTTGTGGTGTGCTGTGCGCTTGACCCGTGATTTTCTCCCCTGTGTGTCCCGGTGCCTTTCTGGGGTACAAGTACAGATTAAGAGGCCTTTACATCCCGACTGTGATTTTTTGCGTAAAATGGCCAATTTTGGCGTTTTTGATCTCAGAAACAAAAATACATTAACAATTTTGACTTATTGAATAGTGTAGAATAGCTATTAGTATAGTTCGTAGCAGCCTCGTTTTTTGTAAATTTTGCTTAACTTTTTAATTAAACCCAAAATTGCAGAGAAAGGTTTTCATAAAATGAGCGAAGGCACTTTTTTGAGCTCCTAGATTGAACTAATGTTCTAAACAAATGAAATAAAAAAAATCGAATGTTATCTCTTATATAATCGTTTAGTTCGTAGTGACTTTTTAAATAACATTGATTTTATATAGAAAAAAAATCTTGTGCTACACCAAAATACTTCGAAAATAGCTTTAAGCTAAATTAAGTTAACTGCGAATTTCTTGTATCTACGATAATATTATTGAGCAAAATTTATAACCAGAATAATAAAATTGTAACTTCATGAGGAATACAGATCTATGATGAATTTATTATCCAATTCCTATAAAAACGATAATACAACTGCAAAATTTCTACAAAATGCGATGCGCCGGCCGTCCGAACTCAGCTTATTCTCGCAGAGTGGAGATTTGTAATATTAAGCATGAATTTATCATCATATTTGGATAAAAACGATAAATACAACTGCAAAATTACTACAAAATGCGAAAATGGGCATTTTACGCAAAAATCACAGTCGAGATGGCCTCTTACTAATGGTGCCGGTTCAAAATTTGTTATTTTCTATACTATCTTATACACCGAGATTTTTCATTGGTTTTGGAGCCGAAACCCTGTTCATGTTTATCATCAGTAGAAGCTATTTAGCTTGTAAAACTAAAAGTATGAGCATAAAAAAATTTCAATAAAAAGTGTACGAACCCTTAGTACCGGACGATCTTATGAAAGTCAATGACCGAGGCGCTTCAAACGCTCCGCCTACCCCCGCCCCGCCGCTGGCGCAGGCGGCCGGCCGGGAAAGTTCATAGGGGTCACGGTGTACTAGTTGATAAGGAGAACGTTACTACGTGTTTTTGGCAAAAAGTCTCTTTTACAACTTTTTTTTCTTTGCTCGTGAAGCAATTATTATTTCATATAAGTATAGGTACAACACTTTTTTTGTATTATAACGTTTTCGGCTCCAAAACCAATGAAAAATCTCGGTGTATAGGGTGTTTGGTAATAGGTGTATAATCCTGAATCTTGGACATCCTATTAAGTGCAAAGAACAACAGAACTATTTGTATGCGAGCCAATCCGTAAATTCGACAAAAATAGGAAAGATTTTTTTTTATAATAGAAGGAAGCAAACGAACAGGAGGGTCACCTGATGGAGAGTAATTTCCGCTGCTCATGGACACCTGCAACACAAGAGGAATCGCAGATGCGTTGCCGGCCTTTAAGGAAGGAATAGGAATTGTGAGGGGTGGGGGGAAGGGCCTCCGGAACCCTCACTGGCCGGACGAAGCACAACTGCACCAAGTGCCACTATTTCACACCGGATATTAGCCGGTATTACGCCGGACGAGCCGGCCCAATGCGTGCTGCAACGCAGCGTGGCTCTACCACTCAGTCAGTGTCACTCATTTAGCACCACCCAGGGGTTACGTGTAGGGTCTCAAGGGTAAACCTACGGACGCGAGTAACTTTAACCCCCAAAAGGGTTAGGTTAGAAATTTAAGACAATCGCGAAGCGCAGCGTAGTGATTGTCTTGAATTTCGAGGTTTTTTTTTAATTACACATACAAAAATATCTTTTGAATATTATATCTTCTGAACATTATGGCAAATAAAAAATATATTACGGTTCCCGAACCGATTGAGATACAATGCCGCTTGTGGCACTTTGTACTAGGATGCCGTAATTACGGCATCGTAGCCGATCGTACTATGTTGCCGCTTGTGGCACTCTGTACACTGCCTAACTTTGTACTAGGATACCTTAATTACGGCATCGTAACGGATAGTACTAGAATGCCGCGCTTATGGCACTCTATAGCCTTTTCTTTATTTTTCGATTTAAATGTATGGAAAAGCTGGTCTTTTTTGCAATTTCAGAGTTGCACTCAAACTAATCGTTGTTATTTGCACTTAAAAGTATAGCCATACCTATATCAATAAAACATCCTGTATATTATTTATTATTCCTTATACTGCTAAATTCAGTGTTCAAAATAAAAACGTTTGCTTACATATGAATCAGAGTAACATCTTTTTACCATTTACTTTGGGAAAGCTACTAAAAGCTACACAGATACCCTTCTCTGTGGCGTCTACTTAACTAATTAAAAACTTATGAAACACCGCAGTTACTAATTTACAGCGACTTTTTCAAGAAGCCGGCGTAATTGGGTCAAATACGCCATTGGATATTGAAATATTTAGGGGCCCTCCAAAACTAAACTCACAGAACTAGCTAACTTTGTCTTTTATTATTGTCCTACTATCCTACTAATATTATAAACGCGAAAGTATGAATGGATGTTTGTTACTCTTTCACGTAAAAACTACTAAATGGATTTGGATGAAATTCAGCATACAGATAGTTTATAACCTGGATTAACACATAGGATACTTTTTATCCCGATATTCCCACGGGAACGGAAACCACGCAGGCGAAACCGCGAGCGGCCGCTAGTGCTATATACATATTGCTGCTATATCATTCAATGAGTCTTCTAGGATCTCGGTAGCTTAGCGGTTAGGCAATCCAAAAGTCATGGGTTCGATTCCCATTCGAGCTTTCCTGAGACGGTTGTTTTTTTCTGGTGAACATTTTATCCTATAGCTAACTAACTTTACTTTTTAATAGAATGTATGTAGGTATGTAATAATAATAATAATATCTTTATTATTGAAATTTTGCATTCACAATGCTTTAAAGATATAGGATAAAATGTTTACTAGAAAAAAACAACCAGTCTCGGGATCCCGTTCGAGCTTTCCAGAGACTGGTTGTTTTTTTCTAGTATAAATTTTATCCAATAATAATCTCCTTTACACGGCCCGTACTGTCTTTACTTTTTATTGTAAAATTATAGAACTTTAGCTTGAGAATTTTAATTACTTAAATTCTCTTTGCCGTTAGAAAACATAGAAATGTTACCACTATGTTCTCTTTCACTATCACCATCACCACAGAATAAATATAAGCTAAAGCAGTACGGAAACTAGGCCTTTTTGTTGTTTTAGATACCTACGCGCCAATTGAGCGTTAGGGTTGTCCTCTTATTTTTGTCAAATTGAAAAAGTTTTTGTTTAGTTAGCGCTGTATCTCAGCTAGTTAGCGCTTTTTTTTGAGATAACTAAATTAAAAGGTATGTTTTTATTATTTATCTTTTATATTTTATTGTTTATTTGGGTTCTATAATGATCAAATAATCGAATGAATTGACTAGTTTACAAACATCATCATCGTCATCAGCCTATAAACGTCCCACTGCTGGGCACAGGCCTCCCACGTGAACAATAGCACGTGGGGATATTGGGCCAAAACCCACCACACTGGCCGAATACGGGTTGGTGGTTTAGTTTACAATAAAAGTCTTTATTCTTCGTTAATTATTAAAATTATTATTCTAATGAATACTTTTCTAAATAAATTATCGGAAAACATGGACACGGCACTATAAAATTGATTTTGTCTACTTCTTTGTAAATTAATACAGCTTTTTATTTAATCAATTTTATACAGCCGAGTTCAAGCAGCCATAAACTAAGCAATACACTCGCGGCATTTTTAAAAATCGAAATTTTTTTTTAACTCGTCTCGACGCGGCACGCGCCACTGAGAGCACTGCGATGTCCGCCCTTCCGTCCGGCCCTGTAAAGACGTGCGTCTGTGGGCGTGCGTCGTTTCGAGCGTTTGTACGTAGCTTCTATACTGCTTTAGCTTTAGTGTTAGCACAGTATATATATATTTATACTGTGCTAACACTTTATTCGGAGATTTTTTAATCCAATTTTACACTTTTCGGACGAATTTTCAAACAAATTTTTCTCACACAAACCTACTCCTAACAATTACGAACACAACAAAAAAGAATTAGTCAAATAGGTGCTGCCGTTCTGAAATAATGCGCGTACAACATTTCGGCAATTGATTTTTACTAATATAGATAGATAGATAAAATAAAAGTATAATAATTAACAAAGTGATTTATGTTTCCTTCTACACATCACATAAAATGTATACAATACAAGGCAAGCTACGGTTATTCTGAGGAACTGGTGTCCAATAGCAACCCTTGCCGGAAAACTGATCGAACTCTTCAGATCTAGGAGCTAATATCAATCGTCAGGTTAATGTGTGCACACACACTGCACACATTGCTTGTTTTTTTTAATTACCCTTTTCAATTTATTTACCCTAAAAAATGTATTAGGAACATATTACATTACTTCAGGGAACCTAATATCATTTTAGTTGTATTTCAAGATTACGTGAACGTTTACCGTTAGGCCACTACCACAGTGCCCTGGATGGCGGATTGTGACGCGACTCACGACTCACGCCACGACACAGTTAACAAAGTTACTTAGTATGGGCAATAACTATATACCTTCCGTCTACCTACTGTTCAAGTGATTGCGTTAGATCATGCTTTCAATATTAAAAGTAAACACAAAAGTTGCCGCCTATTGTGTGTGGGTATGTGGGAAATTTCATGGGAGGGCGCTGTAATCGATTGATTTTTTTTGTTCGAAGTTTACGTTCTTCTCGTTTGCGTAAAATGTTAACTAGCTCTACACGCCGCAATAAAAAAAATATACCAGCTGATTAAAACCCATATTGTGACATATTAAAATTAGAATTACATAGTTAAAATCATCATAAAAAATCAAATTAAATTAGGTACATACAAAATAATCATCTAAAATAATCTCTCCATCTGACATCGTGGAATGTGTCTTTCACAGCAATGTCGGATGTAGGGACAGTCCAGTCTACTGGCAATCATTGCTAGAACCTCTTTGGAGCTGGCCTGAACCCTGCGCACCAGGGAGGCTCCTCTTTTGCGCATGCTTGCTTGTAAGCCGCGGTGTTCGCTGCTGCAAACATGCCCGATGCATGACGATGCAACATGCTACAAAAAACTAACTGCCAGAAGTTGTTGCTGGTTTGTGCTGGGTCAGCGGCTTTGTATATAATCTCTTTTAGACTGCAGACTGATTCAGTAAAACGCGCAATGAACAAGGAAATCGCTCATGCTGCAGCGTGACCGAGGCCTATGCGAAGTTTACGCGTGTAGACTTTAGAAATCGAAAAAAATGTCGATGTTATTCGTTTCTTATCAGCATTTGTATTTTTTACTACTTTGCACTGGTACTTCTAGGCATGCACGTACTATTTTAGAGCACGTCTTGTTTAATCAAGGTAGTTGGTAGTCAATTAATGATAAATAACTATGTTTATTCCAAATAATAAACAGACATTAATTAATGGTTAAGTTTTGTTGAAAACGTTGAAATACAAAAATAAAAAGTTTGCTTTCAAATAGGAAATGAGTTTCTCTGATAACGCATCGCTCGTTTTCTGTGTTCATGTAAAAAATATTTTCACGTCGAACTGTAAATGAATAATGTTCTACTTGTGGTGCTGGCTATGTTTAGTGTCGTGTAAGTCCCTCCAAACTTTTAACTACTTTATCATCTTATCATCATCACCATCATTTTCGCCGCTGAAAATATCACGTAAACATAACACTCTCTCTGTTTTTGAATACCAATAACCGTTACAAATAACCAATTTGAATACACCTAACTGTTCTTATATTCAAATGTTGTATAACTTATATCATCATCAGCCTATAAACGTCCCACTGCTGGGCACAGGCCTCCCACGTGAACAATAGCACGTGGGGATATTGGGACATAACCGACCACGCTAGCCAATGCGGTTTGGTGGGTTTTAACGACTGCCACCTTACGACAACAACGGAGACCAACGGCTTAACGTGCCTTCGAAGCACGAAGGAGCTCGAGATGTTTTAATGTTCACCCATCAGGCGACCCGGCATTGCGAAAGTTGCTTAGCGGGCAAAATCGCAAGCCGAATTCGCTTGCCGCTGCGCCATCGAACTCCTATATATATATAATATATAATTTATATAAAAGAATTTAAATGTAACATTAGATTTAAGAGATTAGGTTTTCCCAAATATTTTAATGATATTCAATAAATTTCAGTTCACACAAAGATCAGTACAGTAACACCAGCAATACCCATAGACATTGTGACGGAGAAGATCACAGGTAGAGCTGTGATATACCGTCCAGCTATAGTGCCTATGATCCCAGACAAAGATCCTATATATCGAAAACAAAACGAGGACGGTAATATACACATACTTACATATTACACCACACAGAGCCGTGCGGTATAGCAACTCATTAAAAAATTATACCAACCCCTCTCTTTTATTGGGGTCGTCAAAAGTGACGAACGGACTAAAACCTTGAGACCCTACACGTGACCTCTGGGTGGTGCTAAATCAGTGACACTGACTGAGTGGTAGAGCCACGCTGCGTTGCAGCACGCATTGGGCCGGCTCGCTCGGGGTAATGACAGTGAGAGTTCCAGAGGCCCCTTCCTCCCCCCCCCCTCACAATTCCTATTCCTTTGCCTATTCGTTTCTTAAAGGTCGGCAACTCATCTCACTCCTCTGGTTTTGTGGGTGTCCATGGGCGGCGGTGATTGCTCTCCATCACTGAGTAAGTGAGTAACCCGCCTGCTCATTTGCCTTCTTCTTATATAAGGTGACTGCTAGAAACTGCAAGGAACTTCAAGGGTTGGTCAGGTCAAGTGTTTTAAACATGACAAAAGGGCAACGGCCGGCCGGCCGACCGTCTGTTGACCCGTTAGCGTCAGCTGAGTGATAAGTACCTACGTTAGTCTGCAACGAGATCATTTTTGTCATGTTTAAAACACTTGACCTGACCAGCCCTTAAAGTTTCTTGCGGTTTCTAGCAGTCACCTTATATAAAAAAGGGGGCACAATACATTCAACAGCATAGAGCGGCGATGGTCTTCTGTGGGATTATGGTATTTGATGAAAAGTGAACTATGGCAGTGGACTGCTTCTGCGGTCCTCGTTGCCTCTCTCTCTCTCTATGTCGGTCCCTCATGTCTGAGGATCGTGGTCAGCATCAGAATTGCGTCTGAAGCGGATCATCTGCCTCACCGGCCGCTGTCCAGCGCGTCTCTTACGACCGCGCAAAATTTGGAGGAGGACGAGTCCTTTACTCGATCGGTCCATCTTGTTGGTGAGCGACTACGCGATCTGCCCTCGGTGCTCCCAACCACAATCAGTTTTTCCAGACTTTCGTCGCATCTGCGTACCGTGTGTCCGAAATAAGAAAGAATACGTTGTTGGCTTGTGGTGGATAAGCGAGTCCTTATTTGTCCTCATTGCCTAGTCTCTGACTAATCCTTCGGGAATAAATAGTCGTGATTATATGTAAGTATGTTACGGTCGGGGTCACCGTCGCTTTACCACTTTGCAGCGATTTTCGTATGAAGCGCACCGACTGCCCCGGGTGCGTGCCCGTACCAAATAGACGACGCGGTGTGAAAGGGATTTTGACCTTTAGACTGGTAAAGCGACGGAGTCCGCCATTGTACATGTGCAGTTGTAATTTGGTGAAACGTGGATTAACCTCTCAGTCTTGGCATCGAAATGTCTTAAAAATTTTGAAAGCAGGTGCGATTTGGCGGGAATTCCAATTTGCGGAAAAAAAAAATCGAACGCAGTTCATGTTAAATTTTGCGTTCACGATCCATAAAATGTACCACAGAAGCGAAATAATCGGTCTTGTTTATACTAAAGTAGTCTCTAAGTGTATCAAAACACGGTACAAAGTCAAGTGGAGAGCGCGGCCAGCGCGGCCATATATGGCCGCTTGAGGTCTGACGGAATAGTGAGCTTTTAGGTGCGGCCAAATATGGCCACGTCCTTGCTTAGTCTCTGATTAACCCTTTGGGGTTAGTAGTCGTGTATCAATGTATGTATCACTCCTGTATATATAATCACGACTATTATCCTTGAAGGGTTAGTCAGAGACTAGGCAATGAGGACAGCAAAAGCAGGGCTCTACCATAGTCCACTTTTCACCAAATAGCGACTATAAGCAGAGACTACAGATTTCCATTTAGTAATCTTCCTTTTTTACTCTACGATTAAAAATAAAGTTGCAATGGCAGAGATAAGGCACTACACAAATTTAGATACAGGATACCTAAAAACGAAGCGTGAAGAGCCTGTGGGCCAGCTGGTTGTGAATGACTGATGCTAATACAGCTCTTAAGGGTGATTATCAGATTTCGTGCACATTCTGTGTACGTGGCTGTATAAGAATATATAAGGTTTTTACTTTCAATTTATATGGTTTGTTTGAACGAAATACTATAAATACAGTAAGTTACAATGTTTAGATAAATAAATATGAAAATGTCACTACCCTCAGTGTCCCAAACAAACATTTTCTAGAACAAAAAAAAAACTTATGAAGAAGCGTTTGTTCGACAAACCTGGATTTTATTCATATTATTATACAGACAGTAAGCAGGTAAACGTTATCCGCATTTTCGCACGTACGAGCGTAATACATATAGTTTTATAAATGTTTAAAGTTTTGTCATCTTAAAGTTGTATTAAATAACCTAACCTAACCTTCAACAGAAATTAAAACGACAAAATGCCCTGCGAGCGGTCATCCTCCTCATCCTACTCCTCCACTCCCCGTCTCCCCCCGTGCTCACGCGTCGTCGGTCAGTCAGCCGCACGGCATCGTAAGAGAAACCCTTGGGCTCGTTGATAAAAGTTTTGATCGTTTTAGTGCTCGAAGTCGTCGTTTATCACGAAGTTTGTATCTTTACCATCATCTATATTTTGATGTGAGTAATAAATTTTTTTGCAGTTACAACAGTGGCAGAACCTATTGAGGACGACGTGACGGAGAAGAATACAGGTAAGGCTGTGATTCACCGCCCAGCTATTTATAGTGCTTATTATATGCCTGTATTAATATCGAAAACCAAACGTACATCACACCTGTTACCTGGAGGCAGAGACCACAGAATTTCATTTTGCTAAACTATTTCATCTTTCTTTTTCACTCAACCATTGATAGTCTACCAGCACAGGTATTCCCTCCTTCGTACGACATGGCGTCCTTCAGAAAAGGTGTAAAGAAGCATATTGTGGACCGGAAGGTTGAGCGTAACAGATATTACAGTTCTTACTATGCACCAGTTGTCCTCGCGTCTCGACTCCTAGTGTGAGTTCATTTGCCGGGTTCAATATAATAAAAAAAATACCACCAGACAAAAACGCGTCTGCAAAGTCCGGTAGGTAACGGCAACGAATGAACTGCGCGATTTAGTAGAGTGTATAGAAACATTTTTGTGGTGCCTAAGGGTGTAGCTTATTGTCATCTCGTTGATAAGAAAAGGAAAGCCTCTTCAGGAGGTGCAAACTCGTTTAGCGATCGGTCTCTCCAAAAGATGATTTTAATGACATTCAAATTTTTGCAGTCCTTTCAACAATCAGTACAACAGAGGCAGAACCAATAGACGACGTGACGGAGAAGAATACAGGTAAGGCTGTGATGATGTATTATTGAAGATAAGTAAGTTAAGTAGGTAGGTACCTAATAAATTTAATTTAAATGTATTAATTAAGTTTTTCTAGTAGTTAGAGATACAGATTACTATAGGTACCGCCACGCAGGACGCAGTCTTCGTGTTAGAGGCATAAGTGTGTAACCAAACGTGCTATCGTTAATTTGAAAAGAAAAACTCTTCAGAAGGTCACAACTCATTTTAGTGATGACAACTAAAAATTTGCAGTTCTAACAACAATCAGTTCAGACGCAGAACCAACAGACATCGGTACTCAGACGCCCACAGATAGTGCTGTGTTATTCAAGCCCGATCTAGACCAACATGGTGATAGATATAGAAGGTGGGTATCAACAACAAAACAATATGCATTATATTTGAAATATCAAGCCAGTCAATACGTCGAAGACTATGATATCCCATTTATCAAGGAGATAAAACCGAAGCATAAAGTGCCCAGTGTGTCGCACGGGAAGCAATTGATGTTCGATCAAATGTTTCCTTTAATGAAGCATATGTTATTAGGAGATGGATTTAAGATAAGGAGGCCCCTTCCGCGTGGAACTATGACTCCTCCAGATTTGATATACGTGCCAGGTTGGAATGGAGACATACAGTATGTGAATTTTAACGGCCGATTTGCGCCTTATAAAAATTTTAATTTTAATCCACTGATAGAGCAATTTATTGAAAACTTTTGAAAATTGTGGCTGACGCTTGATGCCACCGTACCCAGACGGTTACTAGGAATGGCGCAGTATAGAAAAATCTTTGTAATCATGAAATGAATGAATTTTGTTCCCGGCTTCGTTAAGGGTCTTTTTACACCCCGCGTATAGAAAGAAAATTAAATACAATTAGTTAATATAATCTCTTTTATTTCATTAATTCTCCTTTTTTTTAATAGATGACATAAACTAGAACAGAAAAACGTCTCACCACTCTCTAATTTAGCCCTGATCAAAGAGTTTAGCCATTGGTCTTTTTTATTGGTTTAATATTATTACCAACGTGAAACAAATGCAGAATTAAATAACATTATACACCAATGGGAAGTGTTTTATCTCACTTGGTAATACAATAAATATGGGGCATATTGAGATGCGGGAATTAAGGGATAGATAGATTATCAAGTAAATGAAACTACAGAATTAACAAATAAAACATTATAATATATTTACAATGGGTGTACGTAGCACTTATTATATTTTTGGAACACATTTAGGTAAAGTTCAATTGGTAGCATAGTTATAGTATAAAATGTTACATGTATGACTTACATAATGATAAACTTTCTTCAAAAGTCGTATTAAATCTATAGAGATATACCTAACAAAAAATAGTTTTTAAAAGGCCTATTACATCTCGACTGTGATTTTTGCATGAAATGCCCATTTTCGCGTTTTTTAGTAATTTTGCAGTTGTGTTTATCGTTTTTATCGAAATAGGATAATAAATTTACGATTAATATTACAAATCCCCACTCTGCGAGAAAAAGCTGAGTTCGGACGGCCGCCGGCGCATCACATTTTGTAGTAATTTTGCAGTTGTATTTATCGTTTTGTCGAAATAGGATGATATATTTATTATAAAATCTTTATTCCTCATGAAGTAATAATTATTCTGGTATAAATTTTGCTTAATATTATTATTGTAGATAGGAGAAATTCAAAGTTAACTTAAAGCGATTTTAGAAGTTTTTTTTCTATATGATTTTAGAAGTTTTTTTTCTATATAAAATCAATGATATCTGAAGATTCCGAGGCCGCTGCGTACAAACTATACGACCATATAAGAGATAACATTTTTATTTATTTATTTAATTTGTTTAGAACAGTAGTAGTTAATAAATCTAGGAGCTCAAAAAAGTGCCTTCGTGCTTTTTATGTAAATCTTTCTCTGCAATTTTTGGTTTAATTAAAAAGTTAAGCAAAATTTACAAAAGCGAGGCCGCTACGAACTATGCTAATAGTAATACTATTAAATAAGTCAAAATTGTTATTGTATATTTATTTCTAAGATATTAAGGCGTTCTTAACGCCAAAATTGGCCATTTCACGCTAAAATCACAGTCGCACGCTAAAAGCACATGAATTTTCTTTGGAGGTGTAACGAACCAGTAGAAAATATTTGAGCATATTATATTGTTTTGGCAGCTGAAAATATTCATGGACTTTTGATTAATGACAGCAAGCAAAACGATCCTATGTTAAAGTTTAGTTGACTAGATTTGTGTATCACTTTACATAAGATTATAAATATTTTCTTTTCTATTCTTCTTAGGCACTTTGTTAGTCAATCCAGTGACTAAAGAGCAGCCGTTTTCTAAACCATTTGAGATTATAAGCAAAAGAAGAAATCTAGAAAGGAAACTGGAATTAGAGTTTGAACATGAGTGTGGACAGGATAAAGGAGAAATTTAATCTTCTTTTTCTGCCCAAATGCTGTCACCGTTCACTTCCGTGGTGCCAGCTATGTACTTTTTAACGATCGGCAGTTTGTACATATATACAGAGAGGACGGACCCGGCGCACGCACCTATCCAATACACAACCGCGTGTTCCAACAGTGTGTGACCTTCGCATCCCGCTTTTAAGGAGGTGGCGAGAACCGGATTGAAATATCCCCCGGAGTAGTCGAAAGCTGGAAAAATAACACGAATTAAAATTCCTACTTTTTACATTATTACTAATAAGAGTTGGAAAACTCTTTTGTTTATTTTAAGTTCTTTTACGGTCGAAATTAATTATCAACCTGTCTGTTATTTTCCCTACTAGAGTTAGAAATTTGTCTTGAGCTTCATACAAATTATGTAAAGTTTCTAACTTTAAAGGTAAAACAGCAGATAGATCTTTGATGTCACAAATGACTGAAAAGTAAGACTGAATACTTTGTTGCAATTTTTTTTATATCTTTCTCAATAAAAACATACGAAGGAACAAGGTAGGAACGAAATAAGTAATGTTTTAAAGATTTTCCAATTAGATCAAGACTAACTTTCAAAAATATATACATAACAAATATTGTATAAAAAATGTGGTCGCTAATGATGTGATTTATGATTATGAAGCAGGTTTATTATATAAAGGCAATATCGAAAACCTACAACCAAATAATGACGCTGATGAAGTTGAACGTGAATGTTTACATGGTACGAAATGTTTATGTAAAAAAGCGTGACCATGCAAACTGAACAGTTAGTGGACACTTAGTTAACCATGTACCTTTTCCTAAATGTACTTTGCAAAAGACTGACACGCTTAAGTCCGCATTGGCACTATAATTGTCCTGATACCGGTAGACGAAAACCGTGTGCCTATTGAGGACTCCTGTAAAAGTGAACGCGATTCAGATATGTATGAGGAATGTGGAATGTATGGTGGTTCTTATAATACTTCATTTAGTGTGAAAGCAATTTTTGCCGTATTAAATTTTACAGAGGCATAGTGAGCCATCTAATTTACAAAGAAGGAAGAGAGAAATCTGATGAAATAAATATGGACAAAACAGCAAATAGATAGTATTAGTATGTGAATTATTAGTTTAAAGGCACAAATACGAATTTGTGAAATTTTATTGAATTATCATTAGATTAGAAGGAGTATGTAGACTTTTTTAAAGTTGTTGTTGTTTTATTAGGTCTTAGACTTCGATTACAGTATATATGTGATTGAAAATCTATGATCGTTAAATATAGTATTACGGATTATTATACGATTGCTAAAACTTCAATACCAGCTTATTGAAGTTTTAGCAATCGAAACAATGGGAGTGTGATGTACCTATGTGTATGAATATATGATAGTTATCTTCGGATATGGCATTTATGTTATAAAAGCTAAATATCTTGCGATGTTAAGTCATTATGTAAGCTTTAGAATAATTCACCATAGTAACATGTAAATAAAGTGTAAATTAACATAAGAGAACTGCAGAACTTACCAGCAACAACCAGGGAGGTTCCGATAAAGGCATCTATAGCGGTTGAAAACCGTGGATTCAGGTCTCCAAGAGATTTGGAGACCAGTCTGCAGAGGCAAGTGGCTATACCTTCTACCACAGCTCCGTATATCACGGGAACCTAAAAAATCAGGCAAAATGGAGACATGTGAGATATTTCATAATACAAAATCGCAACACTCGAAAAAAGGATGAAACTTAAATCTTTTGCAATTCAAGTGACTGCTTTTCTAACTCTGCTACCCATACGCTAGTTTTCCTGTCTAGTGTAGTGCAAAAGAAAAACAAAAAATTTTAAGGGTAAAGACCCTTAAAATTTTTTGTTTTGTTCAACCGAAATGCAATAGCATAGCAATGTGATTGCATAATATATAATTTACAATATGTGGGGCTATTTAAGTAAAATATATACTAATATCACCATGTGCCCTAACGGACTCTGAGCGTGCGTCTAAAGAAACGCGGCTTTGTCTGGAAAGGGTAATATCGTCTGGCACCTCATGTACAAATCGAAACTCGTTGGTTCTATGATTTGGGATTTGGTGCTTTCAATATTTATTAGATTAGTGAGACAAATCAAAGGCAGTTCAAGAATGTGCAATGACCAATTTATGTTAATACTACATCATTTTCACAGTCTGTTAAAAAAAACAACACACGCAGTTAGCTTACAGGTTAGCCAAAAGGGAAATACATGAGAACCAAAATGTGATGAGAACAGTACCTAAATTATGCTATTTAAACTAAGCACCTACCCATTAACTAATAGAAACTAGAAATAGTGCTAAGGCAAAACAAGAAATGCTTTGGAGAGCTTTTTATTAAAGTAATAAAATAAAGCTCAAGCAGTTTAAGCTAACTAGGAACTGATCTAAAAACTATTAAAAATAAAGTTGCCTCAGATCATACACATCAGGCGGAGAAATCAGTAAGCTAGTGGCTCGGTGGCTTCGTCATTCACCCAAGTAGGTGCTGATTAAGTCTGCTTTTCATTATCTCTAATGAAAAGCAGACTTTGTAATAGTAAACAATATTGAAATGAAATGGTTTATTTGCTTTCAAACACGGTATACAATGAAGTTGTTACAGAATAAACAAAGGTCAAGCGTGTTTTGTCAAGTGTTCGACATGCATAAATTTTTGATTTAATATTAGTCTCCTAACTTTATTGAAAAATGATAATCCGTTCCGATCCGATAATGTATGCGTTAAATTAATCTGTGAGGTCCTCAAGGGTTCAATTCCCGGGTAGGGTTCATACATACGTACATACATATAATCACGACTATTATCCCCGAAGGGTTAGTCAGAGACTAGGCAATGAGGACAGCAAAAGCAGTCCTCTACCATAGTTCTCTTTTCACTAAATAGCGACTGCACATGTGCTTAGCCTGACAGGTGGTGAGCCCATCGCCGCTCTATGATGTCTGATGTATGTGCAGTTTTTAGTCCGTTAGTCGCCTTTTACAACACCCAGAGGGGGTGGTAGTATTCTTTAATCGCGACTCAACACGGTAGGGTTTCATAGAAAAAACTGTTTTTCTAAATTGATTTTGGGTCTGGGTGTTTTTCTATATTTATGTATATTTGTCCGTTATCTAGTTTAACCATGTAAGTACCTTAAAGTGATTTGAAAATAAATAACTTTTACAAGAATTAAGCTTTATTTTATAATAATTACTAGCGGCCCGCCCGCGCCTTCGTCCACGCTAACTTAGAAAAACCGGCATACTTCAGCCATTTAAAAAAATATATCTACATAATATAAACAAAAACCATCCTCAGTTAATGATCTCTCTATCTTTTAGTGAAAACCGCATAAAATTCCATTGCGTGGTTTAGGAGAATAGTGCGGTGCCACAGACAGAGGGAAACGGCGACTTTACTTTATTATATGTGATGATGATGATGCTGCTGGTTCACAATTGATTACCCTATTGTTATATTTTTTGGACAGTGAACCTGTTATTTCGATTAGTTCATGATACGCCGGATTCCTGATTTGCCGGATTCTTGTTTCGCCGGATTATTGTTTCGTCGGAAATATTAATATACAATAATATCACTTAAGTAAAGAAAACGTGTACTTATTTAGGAAAAGCCACGATATTTCTATAGTTTTCCTTCAACAAAATAAAACGACGAAACAAAAATCCGGCGAAACAAGAATCCGGCGAATCAGGAATCCTTCGAATCAGGAACTAATGCTCTGCTTCACAATCTTTACCTGTAAGTCCGCTTTGCAGTCTTCGAAAGCCTTGTCCTTGTGAGTCTCAGATATCTCAAGAGCCCAGTACATCTGTACGTACTTAAAAATCATAAGACCGCCCGCCAGCTCAGCCCAGGTCTTCAACAAGGCTTTGCGGACGTCGCCTTTGCCTGAAAATTGTGAAAACAATATGTTGAATTCATCTTAGAACTGAAAAGTCGCGTACATTGCGGTTTCAGAGGCGATTCCTCTTGCCTACGCTCAGTTTTTGGAATAAGACAGAAGGAGTCGGAAGAAAGTAGGCTATTTGACATCGTCGAATTATAAAAAAAGGCCAGACGAAAATTGCTTTACTGAAAAAATCGTACACCGGTCGCCTTATCCATTAGCCATTATAATAGTTTGATGGTGATCGGATGATCTGGAGTCTGGAGTCCGATTATAGTCTGACAATGTCAAAGTCCGTCTAGCTGGTCCTTAGGCCTTGTACTCGGAAATTACCCTATACTAAGAAAAATAAAAATAATCCTACAAATAAGGTAACCTCTAAACAATTCGCTCCATTTCCTTTTTTTATTTGGTTAGTTTTGTTCTGCTGTTGTCTCTCCGTTTCAGCTAATCAACCTTTTTCTGCCGATTATACCGTTTGTAAAACAAATATATATATGAATATATATATAAATCCCGTGTCGCTTAGCGGTGAAATAATACTACCACCCCTGTCTTCCCTTGGATGTCGTAAAAGGCGACTAACGGACTAAAGATTGCACATACATCCAACAGCATAGAGCGAACATGTGCAGTCGCTATTTGGTGAAAGGTGGACAATGGCAAAGGATTGCTTTTGTGGTCCTCATTGCCTAGTCTCTAACTAACCCTTCGGGGATAATAGTCGTGATTATATGTATGAATAATAATAACTCATCCTACATCCACTAGTTAACTAGTGACTAGTAGTATTCATACTTTAATTGTCCGAACTTACAAATGTAAAACTACAGCAAACGGCCAGAGTGAGCCGTTATCCCTGGAGTGTTAAATGGTAAGAGTGTAGAGGCGGCCACCTGTTACTCTAGGTCTAGATAATGTGGGGGCCTTGTGGAGTGTTTGTTCCTGTACCTAGGCTTGTCTTATATAGAGTTATACAGCCTGGTTAGCGTAGTGTGTACTCGTATATCTCCGTAGTTTCAATACTTTATGAACTGTGTTTTTTACACGTTAGTATAAAAGAACATTAAAGAGATCAACAAATTTAACTTCTTACCAACCCTATTTTTGATTACAAAGTAAGTATGTGAGACAATGGTAGTTTATACGTAATAAAACTTTTGAGAAAAGAGTTTAAGGTACTTTATTTACTCATATAGAACAGAGTTCACTTATATCAATAAACTTACAAAATATTTACGTTATAAAAAATATATTGTTTTTGAATATATTTTTTTCCAACAAAATAAGATTGCAAGTGCAGACCAGACTCCGCAGGCACCCGTTCACGAGTATGACATGTGAATCAGCCATCGCTTCGCTCAACTATGTTTTAGGGAACGTAACGACCCGACGCACATGCCACCACCGCAGAGACACTTTGAGAGAGCATGACACACTCGAGCAACTCCAACTAAAGCAAGAAAACAATAAAAGTTTTTTTTTATTATAAATAAACCCAATACTTTTTGCAACTAACACAGGCTTCTTTGGGTCCCAATGTACAAATTTACACATATCCCATGACTGTTGTAGGGGGTTCATACAAAATCCCCCACGGTCCTTTTGATTTAAAATTGTGATTATTCGATTATATTTGAATATGAAATATTGTAATGAATTGCTCTCCTGTATGTCACTTGGTAAGTAATTGTACATTTGTGCGCCTTCAAACGTTTTTATTACCGTGGTTTATTCTTGGCGTTATTAAGGGGATCCTGCACGAAATTGTGAATATTTACGTATTTTTAAGTTACTTGTACTATGCGCTGAATTTGTTATATGCATTAAAAGAACTTACGTAAATTAGCCTGATCTTTGGACAAGGTCGTGGCCTTGTTGAAATTTGAAACAAATTCTTTAAACAATAACAAACAATACATAAATCGAATGACTCATAAAACGTTTTTTATCGACAACTTTCTTAATTTTACGCATGAAACAATAATTTTTACATGAAAATATTTGTAATGATATTTCGCAGGTCGCCCCCATCTTAAAAAAGTAAATTTTAATTTCTAACTCAAGCGCGTGATGGTTTTGTACATTTCGCAGAATAAAAACATTGCTTTAATCAGATTACTAGGTCTGAAACTTCAAAGCAGAATAGTTCTAATTTTAAACATCAATAGGATTGATTTTTCTTTGAAGTTCATTATGAGACTTATGTCAGGTATTGTAACTTCTCGCCCTAACCTAAATCTAATGCCTAGTCTACCTTATAATACATACACACATCATCGCCGCTTTTACCTTAACTTAACTTATTATCTATTTCTTAAAACTATTTAACCTAATTTATCTACAATCTAATGGTTGTGTTTGTAGTTTTGTGGAGTGCGTAGTGTTTGTATGATGATGAAACCTTAGCATAGCTTAATTCTATTTGCAGTGAATTTCAGTCAAGCAATGTAATATTATAATCAATACTATTTTGGCCAGATCGTCTAGTGAACCCTCCGTTGTTAACCGCATTTAAGTAACTCAAGTTCTTTCGTGAAAGTTTAGTAATTGGCTTATCCCTGTGTTAAATTATTTTCTCCTGACCTAATTACCTACCAGTCTATAAATCATAACATAGATATGTGTAGCCTAGCAATGACTCCGTCTAAACTGTGACCTAAATCCTTCACTGCAGCTGCGGGGAAGATTTGTAACCACTCAGAGATAATCAGATGATAGCTTAGCTTGCAGGTATTATTATTTATTAAAAGTAGCATGATACATAAGAAGTCTTGTGCAATTTACATGACATATTAGAGGATTCTGGTAATTTAATAGCTTCGCCCCGCTATTAGCATGCCGACCAGCTCATTGTATTATATCAGCTCTGACCAGATTGACTTTAACATTAATTAGCCTGTGGCTTTAATTCTTTAATCTGAGAATTTACATCTCTCCTCAGAATTTAATTTCATTCTACATTATGGACTATGTGTTAGCAATTTAAATTCTTATTATTCCACATAAATCAATAGAGTTTATTTCAAGGCTTGCTATCATCCAAATATCCTTTTCACATTAAGAACTTAATTATTCATTGCAATAACTTATGTCTTATGATTTCACTTATTGAACAGAGGTGGAAAGCCAGCATTCTACCGGACACTTATTCCTTTGATTATTGTGTCTACTATAAGAGATCACAATGTAACAATATTAACTTACTGTCCTTCTGTCTTATTAGAAAATTAATATTCAGTTCTATAAAGGGTGGATAATTTATTCAAACGCCACTTCAGGCGGTGGCTAAAATAGAATGCTATTAATACAGGTAAAATTACTTTTATTTACTCTTAGTATTTATTATACAGGTCTTGTAAAGTTCCAATATAACTACATTGGATTGGCTGCATTGGCAGATTATCACATCTTAAGTTTATTAAAGGATGTTTGATTCATTCAATATCCTACTCATTTAGGAAGTGAACTTAAATAGAATACTATCATTTGAAGTAAATTACTTTGGGTTATTCTTAGTGTTCATTATACAGATATTATAAAGTATAAGTACATCTCAAGTTTATTGAAAAATGTTTAATTCATTCAATATCCTTGACTTTTAGGAAGTGAACTTAAATAGAATACTATCATTTGAAGTAAATTACTTTGGTTTACTCTTAGTGTTCATTATACAGATCTTATAAAGTATAAGTACATCTCAAGTTTATTGAAAGATGTTTAATTTATTCAATATCCTTGACTTTTAGGAAGTGAACTTAAATACTATACTATCATTTGAAGTAAATTACTTTGGTTTACTCTTAGTGTTCATTATACAGATCTTATAAAGTATAAGTACATCTCAAGTTTATTGAAAGATGTTTAATTTATTCAATATCCTTGACTTTTAGGAAGTGAACTTAAATACTATACTATCATTTGAAGTAAATTACTTTGGTTTACTCTTAGTGTTCATTATACAGATCTTATAAAGTATAAGTACATCTCAAGTTTATTGAAAGATGTTTAATTTATTCAATATCCTTGACTTTTAGGAAGTGAACTTAAGTTAATTATTTTTCCATTAACTTCCACCCCTGTCTCTCAGACTGAGTGGTTAATTTGATAGCCTACTAAATCATAGTTAGTATGTTTTTAGTAGGTAGTAAATCAGGTAATTATCCCTGTTAATAATTGAATCAATTACACTTAGGAGTCATCCTTCACTCACTTTAATAGGTATAAATTAGACTGTACTAGGTATTAGTCTGATTGATTTAGATTGTTCCCATCAAATATTTCTATGTTTCACATTATTAGAAGTAAGTTCTTACATATCTTAAGAGGTCTTTGACCATTAAGGTGAATTCAAATGGTATTAGTAGACCATTATCAGGCTAATTAGCAGGTTGTTATCAATCAATTATTTCTATGTTTCAGATTATTAGAAGCTCATAGCTTGCAATGTCTTCCTTCAACGAATTATCCTAGGTTCTAAACTGGTTTTAGTTGTTCAGTTTGTATCAGCTTATTTTTTACTAATAGGTATCGGATGTGTACTTTTAATACCTTGAAGAGTGTAGCAATATAAGATCGTATCGCATCCCAGGGAAAGCTAAAATGCCTGTTTGGTCATTTCAGTATTAGAAATCAAACATCACAGTACAGCTATGCTTATTTGCTATAACTTTTAGTATTTTTCTTGTAATAAGAAACCAGTCTAGACTTTTAGGTATTCCAAGTAATGATGGTACAATATTATCATACTTCTGTTAATTATTTAAAATGAATAATTAATCGGTAACAACTTTAGGAAAACAATTAGAATTTTATCGGCCTACGGTAACAGATTACATGCCTAGATAGGACCCACATCACTTCATCGTAAGTTTTATTTAGCACCGTAACCTAATTATCCCTACCTTATTAGTCTGAATTAATCCAGCCTGGCCTCGCGGCTCAAGTACCCAGCCTATGTACGCACAGCGTGCAAACACCTTGCTCTCCCTTAACTAACAATATATAGAACCGCCTACCTATAGATTCCTACAGCTTTCCTCACTTGAAAATGCCTATATTTTGTCGAACTAACAGTCCCTACTTGTGTACTTTGCAATCTAGGCCCAAGCCACATTTAACTTAACTTCGTGGTGAGTTGTGAGAGTCGCATTGCCCCTGAAAGCAACTGACTCCTAAATGTTCTATCAGTCGAGCCAGTATACTCAGTGTGTTATTTTCCTATCACTACACTGTGTGTACGGAGATAGACTCGAAATTGGACTGGGTCATACGGGTCTACCTCCAGCTAAATGGTGTCTGACCTATCTTCAACTTCACTAGGGAGACAACTGTCTCTCCCCCATTACTCCGTCGAAGATAGTGTATTGTTTAGCGTAATAATAGAAACGCCGACCTTATTAAATACAGTCAAAGGTCATCCAGACCGAAGTCTGTTGAAAGGTATATTGGTTTTGTTGCCACCGTTATGCGTTTCCGCCAATATACCCCGAAATACATCATTTCGTTAACGGATTCAAGTTGCGATCGCAATAGTTTTACTTTATAAATCACTTTCAATTTCACAAATCTTAATTAATATCGCAGCTCGAATATCACTTAGCGCACTATCAAAGCTCGGACACTATTTTTCCCGTATGAGTAGTTACCGCACTCTTAAATTGGACCGCGCCTCCGACGTCCAATTCTTGAATGCCCGCTAATTTTCCGCCCTTTTCCCAAGCATCTTAACTTTCGCGCCACGCGCCCCCAACATTCCCTCGCGCGAGTCCGCTTTTCCTCCCTTCAACCAATCGCTAGCTGTTTCCCGACGCGCCTCGCCTTCGCGTCGCTCATTATTTGTTATACGCGAACTTCGCGTTGCGCCACGTGGAGATAACATCCGACCTCTCTTTCTTACTTTTTCTCAACCTCTCGCTCGCTCATTGCCGCCTTCGCCGCGCAATTCTAAAGTTTTTCCATTATCCAACCAAATCTCGTCAGACAGCCAATATTACATGTTTGAATATCTAAATGTAGCCTTCCATTAACAATTCCCTCTCAATAATCATCCACTTAAGCCAATAATCTTATATTTTGGGAAATTATAAAAAGTTCCGTATTCCGACCATAGATGGCGTCCGCCCGTATGTGAACCGCTTTGCCGACTCGCAAAGCCCCGCGAAATTCAAACTAAAGATAAAGTCCTAGTCAAACTAGCAACCTTACGCGAAGCCCAAGTAAATAACTCCCGCTAGACGGCGCCTATGTCGCAAGGGACGCGCAGAGCAGTCCCCGCGAAATTCAAAATAAAGAAGTCAAACTAGCAACCTTATGCGAAGCTCAAGTAAATAACTCACGCTAGACGGCGCCTATTTAGCAAGGAGCACACAGAGCAGTCCCCGCGAAATTCAAACTAAAGATAAAGCGCTAGACCACTGACCATTATTCTGAACTAGTTTATTATTCCCTTTTTCATGCTTATTATATTAATGGTGCTACGCATTAATATTTATTTTAGTGCTACTCCCACACATTCCTTACTAACGGACGGATACCATTCATTCTGTACCGCTACAGTATTGCGATCGCGCGGCCCCCTCTTAAGATAATTTGATTTGTGTTAAATTATAAGAAGAAATTATAAAGAGATAATTGAAAGTGTATTTATCTGTTAAAATTTTTTTAATCAGAATAAAAAAATAAAAAAAATAAAAAAAAATCTTTCCTACAATCACACCAATTATCTAGCCCAAGAGAAGCTTCGAAGAAACTCGTTAAATGGTTACTAGACAACGGATAAACATACTTAAAATACTTAAATACATACTTATTATACATAGAAAACACCCAGACCCGAGACAATTTAGAAAACAATAATTTCTAAATTGACCCGACCGGGGTTCGAACCCGGGACCTCAGAGATGGCGACACCATGAAAACCGGTGTACAAAGCCACTCGACCAAGGAGGCCGTCGTAATAAAATGACATGTGGGGTAGGTTTGTTTAAAATACCTAAATAGTTTCGATTTGCGTATAATAATTGTGTGTTCATTAAGCGACTGTATTTAAAATTAAATATAATTTGCAATAAAAACTTCGTCCTCAAAATAAAAGGTTTATTCCATAAATAATAGCTTCGTGCTCAGAATGGTATGATCTGTCGCCAAATAAAATGGGTTATCGTGCTCAGAATGTGACTCGTTTTTATTTGTAATTTTGTCATTAGTACAGTAGTTAACATGTATTACGTTCAGTTGTTTAATAGTAAGTCCCTTTTTGTTTTAATTTAAGGTAAGTACCAATTAATAATAAAAAATATAAATCTAATGAAAATATGTTCAAAGAAGCGAAGCGACTATAAACGACGACGACGATAATAACAAAATGTTTGTAGAACCTTGATTTTTTATGATTGTTTTTAATTAATTTGATTTTTTTTTTATTGGCAACGGGTAAGCGCTTGGCCTTCATCTCACCTGATGGTAAGTGACGATAAGGCCGAAGGTGGAAGCGCGCTACACCCGGAATCCTCAACCACTGAGGAACTGGCTATCTTATCTCAAACTGCCGGAACACAACAATGCTATAAACATCGTTGTTATGGCGACAGACTTAGATAAGATGGTGGTAGCTAGCCAGGCGGACTTAACAGCCCTACCACCAACCAAACCGAGCACACAAAGATGTACTCCCCGCTGGGAATCGAACCCGGGACCTCTGGGTCTGAAACAGGTAGCTTAGCCACTAGACCACAGAGGCGGTTAAATAATTGTTCAGTTATCGGAACTAACCTATTAAAATAAATACAAAAATAAGTATTTGACACTTGATTATAATATCATGATGATTATCTGTGATTTATTCTAGAATTATTTTGACATTGTTTGGCGACTACATTTTGCCGACAGATCTACTATTTTGCGGAAAATCCCTATTATTTAAAATATGCAAACTCAATTAAATTGGCTCATTTAATTGGACTTAAAATAATTTTATTTTAGAATTTATTTTAAGATTTGATTCAGACGCCCTACACCCTAACAAGGTGACCTCAATAAGATTTCAATAAAGAGTTATAAGTATATCGTCATTCGAACTTTTCGTGAGATACAGAATCACTTTACGTAACACACCAATCAAAGATTGTTTTGTTGATCATATTTTTTTGCCGAAAACATGATGTATGAAGTTTTAGCAAAGGCATTTATAGTGATCTGTTCAGTGAAACCTAAGGTTGTGACATAATAATGTCAATAGGCATAATAGCAATTGCCCCAATATTGACCCCTGTGGTATTCGGTATTTTATTTTTTGCGGGTTGATGCCCTAATCTCCTTTACTGATTACAGTTCAAATGTTTTATTAGGTCTTCCCCTTGGAAAAATATGTAAACAATTTTAACTCCTATTACAATAGAATAAGAGTCAAAGTGTATAGGTACATATTGATGCTCGTGACGTACCCAAGGTCTTTGAGTTTTTCCAGGAGGAAAGTGTCACTTATTGTGTCGAACGTCTTTCTAAATCTATGAAAATTCTTAAGTTGATATTCTTTTGATCGAGATTTAATTTTAATTTCGTTATAAGATCTATCACGGCCAAAAGCGTATTTAATTTACTCCTAAAACCTTAATGCTTAGAAGATAAAAGTGTAACCTATCTAAATATTAGTTGTATATAATTTTCTTAAAACCCTTGGATGTTACAGGCAACACAGATATTGGTCGATAATTTCCGGAATCTGTTTTGGGGCCCGATTAATAAATAGATGTCACTCTGGCTATTTTAAGTCTATCTGGAAAATAGCCTGCAGGGAAACACTTATACTTCTTTTACGGTGCATGTAATTATTTCTATTAATTGGTTAGTGGGGAAATTTGAGCCATAAGTTTGATAAATGTGTTGTATTATTTTGTGATAATTTAGGGATTTGTTCTGATTATAGTATAATACTGATTGATAAGAATAAAAAAATAAAAATTCACATTTTTTAAAACCGTCAATCATGGTTCTATAGATTAAAGACACATGACGACATGTGATAAGTCTGGGATAAGAAATAATGAATGGAATCAGGGCGTTCCTTTGGAAAATCCATGGAATACAAAAATGCAAGAAAAAGATAGGCACGACTATTAACCCCAAAAGTAATGAAGATCGCAAAAGTAATGAAGACCCTAAAAGTAATGAATACCCCAAAAGTAATGACGAACCCAAAAGTAATGGAGGCAGCAAAAGTAATGAAGACTCCAAAAGTAATGAAGGCCGCAAAAGTAATAAAGACCCCAAAAGTAATGAAGGCCGCAAAAGTAATGAAGACCTCAATAGTAATGAAGACCCCAATAGTAATGAAGGCCGCAAAAGTAATGACGATCCCAAAAGTAATGAAGGCCGCAAAAGTAATGAAGACCCCAAAAGTAATGAAGCCCGCAAAAGTAATAAAGACCCTAAAAGTAATGAAGACCGCAAAAGCAGTGCACTACTACAGTCCACATTTCACCAAATAACAACTGCACATGTCCTCATCAATATGTTGGATGTGTGTGCAGTATTAAATCTGTAAGTAGCCTTTTATAACACACAACGGAAATCTCTTCCCTTAAGTAAAATTTTTTTTAATTTAAAATATAAAACATGAATCTCTTCCCTTCTTAAAGTTGCAGTTCTTAATAATAGCCGCGACCACACAGCCACAGTATAAATATAAGCTAAACAAACGCTCGAAACGACGCACGCCCACAGACGCACGTCTTTACAAGGCCCCTAAGCGGACATCGCAGTGCTCTCAGTAGGTAGTAGGTAGCGCGGTTCAGTGGTAGCGCGTGCCGCGTCGAGACGAGTGGTCACTGTTGTATATTATTGTACTGAGTGCGCTGTCCGCACTATTTTTAAAAATGCCGTGTATTGCTATACGGCTGCTTGAACTCGGCTGTATTAATGAATTAAATAAGTAGCTGTATTAATTTACAAAGAAGAAGACAAAATCAATTTTATAGTGCCGTGTCCATGTTTTTCGATAATTTATTTAAAAAGAGATTAATTTCATTAGAATGAGATTTTTTTTCACAGAGTACTTATATAAAATTTAATAATAAAGCTTTTCGAACGTGTCGTATCAGGCGAAAGTATTTTTCAGTAAGTAATTTATAATTACTAACGATGAATAAATACTTCTTAAAATGTTGAAAATTTTTTAATTACACAATTTTGTTTGTAAACTAGTCAATTCATTCGATTATTTGATCATTATAGAACCCAAATAAACGTTTTCATAAATAATAAAAAAAATACCTTAATGCTTTGCTAGTTGTCTAAAAAAAAATCGCTAACTAGCTGAGATACAGCGCTAACTAAACAAAAACTTTTTCAATTTTACAAAAATAAGCGGACAACCCTAACGCTCAATTGGCGCGTAGGTATTTATAACAACCAAAAGGCCTAGTTTCCGTACTACTTTAGCTTGTATTTATACTGTGACACAGCTTACCTGCATACTTTACCAAATTGAGATAATTGTTGCTTACCTTCAATAACATCTTCGATGTGCGTGTACGGGCAGGCGGTGGCGTCACCCCAGTTCGCAGACCACCAAATGGTGAGCAGGAACAGGAATATCGCGTACGTGCCCACACCGAAGTTGTCCGCCACTGGAATGTAACACGATCATCATTATCAACGACAGACTACAAACAGGGTCACAGCTAGGCACCCGCCTTCCTGGTTAAACCACAGCACAGTAGGTAGTAAACTATCGCGTTTCACTGACCACAGCCGGTGCAACTCAGTCGAAACGTCTGGTATAATAAGGTATGCGTACTCGTAGTATGCCTTATAAATAGTTACAGTAGGATATTATGCTGGAGAGGGGACACGAATTAATGTTATATTATATTTTTTAAACGTTGTGAAATACAATAATTTTTTTTTTTTAAACACTGAAAAAAGACGACAACCTCAGGCGGGAATCGAACCACGCACCTTCGGCATTCCGGGCGGCTGCCTTAACCACTTGGCTACCGCGGTCTGGTTTTCACCCGTCGAAATTTGTCAGTGATGATGCTTATGTTTTTTAGTCAACATTGCTTCATCAAATCTTAGAAGTTTTCACCTCTGAGATCCGAAAGAAAGAAATATTTTTACAAATGTTTGAACATTCAGTTAAGATGAATTAATGTTTTTTTTTATACTTTTTAGAGTTTTAAAGTTTTAAAGTAAAAACGTAAAAACATAAGCATCAAGCACTGAGAAATTTCGACGGGTAATTCAGTGTTTAAAAATTTTACTTAAGTATATTAAAGCATTAATAAAACTCTAAACTGTATAAAAAAACATTAACAATAAAAGAAATTGCGCTTCAGCAAAAACTAAGGAAAGTTGCGCAGAGTATTTACAAATGCGATAAAAGCAACTACGTGAAAAGTAAACCTTCTAATCTCTAGAGATATAACACAGTTGAGCAGTTGGAGTTCTTCGACGGGAAGATCCACAAAACTTCTAATGGATTCCAAATTTAAGTTCCAGTTTTTTTGTTTATTTCACTAAGGATAAGCACTCGCCGTTTAACTTACATAGCACAGACTCTACTAGAACCCAAAATAGAGATATGTGGGTTTGAGACCGGTGGTCTTACCACGAGACGCCCGAGATCCGCCTTAAAGTTTTTTTCTTAAACTTTAAGACGGATCTCGAAAATTACACAATTGCATTTTTTATATAAAATATGTTAAAGTTTACAACTCTAATTATATTTTTTTATTCTCTAATATCGGAACAGAAAATAAGTATAATTAAGTATATCACTTTTAAAAATTTGCAGAATGTGTTGCAAAATTACTATTGGTAAAAATAAATTATAAGTAACATCATGCAGTAACGCAAAAAATGGATGTTCCTGATGGTATCCAAAACCAATGCTTATTAGCATTTGGTTCAGAGCTTATCAGATTGCTTTCGGCTTCCTATGATAGCATCAAATATTTAAATACGACGCTAGTCCCAGAAGCCATCATTAAGAAAAGCTTCAATAAAGTCTCCATGCAATTATATAACAGTTTTCTTTAAATAGGTACATGACAACATGCGATCATGCATGGACGGTGCAAACAATCATGCATAAATTTGGTTAATGGTAAGGCTTAAGTTCGCCTGGTTAGCTACCATCCTATCTAAATAGGTCACCATAACATAAGTGTTACTATTGTCAATATTGTGTTACGACAGTTAGAGTAAGGTAGCCAGTTCCTCAGTATTTGAAGAATCCGGGTGAAGTGCGCTGCCAACACTGTCCTTATCATCATTATTCATCATCTAACATCATCTAAGATAAAGGTCAAGGGCAATAGAAGTTACAAAAGCATAGACTACGTATCATCATGCACTGTTTGGTAAAGTTTTCTAAAAGGAGACCCGGCGTTTTATGCTTAAGTTGTATACTTTTTTATTTTTTTAATCTGTAATTCATTATCATCTGGCAATACTCGGACCAAATATATTTGGTCCGAGTGGCAATATCTGTAAACAAATGACAGTTTTACAGCCGCTAGCTGTCAAATCAAACATGACGTGACGGTATTGTAGACATTTCACTTTTTAAAAGCAAAAGAATTATGGTTTATGCAGCCACGTTAGCCATTTTTAAAGTAATATGTCTGCCTTTTGAAGACTCAGTGTTTCCATATTTATAAATATTAATATTGAAATAACTCTTATCCACGATTCGACAAAAATAAGACCAAACTTGGTTTAGGTAGCAAATAATATTAGCTTTACTTTATAACCAAATTCTATTGTATACAAATTAAGCATTTTTTTATAAAAAGGAAAGTGCCGGTTCTCCTTTGTGTGTTTGCCGAATATTAATGTGAAATAGTAGTGTTTATATAATCTCTTTCAAGTTCAAGTTCATATTCATTTATTAAATTTAGGCTACAATATTAGAACACTTATGGATGTCGCTATGCCATCAGTTTGTAAGTCTAACTATGGGGCGGGAGCCTTGTACTGAAAAGAACCGGCAAGAAACTCAGCAAGGGCATTTTCTTTTCACCCTTTCTTTTACAACGTTAAATACGCATTGGAAAATGCCCTTTCTATCATAGAAGGGCTGCTGATAGAATGTTAGCAGTTTTGTTTTATTCTCTTTAGGTAATTTGTGTTTTTTCGAATATTAATGTGAAACAATGGTGGATTACTTGTTAAGTGTTCGCGAACGTGCATGAGTGTGGCAAATAAAACAAAACAGTGCAACATTACTTTCAAATTCTCTCAAGAAGTCCGTGTGAGATCTCAATAAAGTCCCACAGCTTTATTGAGTCTCGAAGGGTTGGTTGTCGGGATCATTTACCATAAACGTTCATTATCACTACTTATCAGATGATATTTTATGCAAAGAAATATTCACTAATATCTTACTTGACACTGGCTAAATGTGCTGACTACACGGAGCCATTATTTTACAGGAAAAAAGCTTACCTATTATGAGCTCGAAGCAGCATCCACATAATTCTGCGGCCGCGATTGCCTCTTCTAACAGTAGTCTGACGAACGGCTCCTTCACTAGTTTCTGCACCAGGCGTCGCGCGCAGTGCGCCAGCAGCGACGTTAGCAGTATGAACAACGTTGACACCACTAAGGGTGCGAACGTCACTTTGTTTATCTGAAATCAAAATGGACGGTTAACCGTTTAGTGAGAAAAAAATGTTGCGCCGAATTAATGAAATATTTATATGGCCCTTACTCGCTTTTAAGTTACTGAACTAATATTATTATTTTGTCCTGTCGTCGCTCCTGACCACAATATTCCAAGTTAGGTTATAATAGAAAGTTCAGATCAAATAGTTAGGTAGCCCTTTACATCTCGACTGTGATTTTTGCGTAAAATGGCCAATTTTGACGTTCTTGATCTCAGAAACAAAAATACTTTAACAATTTTGAATACTTAGTGTAGAATTGGCATAGTTCGTAGCGGCCTGGTTTTTTGTAAATTTTGCTTAACTTTTTAAATAAACCCAAAAATGCAGAGAAAGATTTTCATAAAATGCGCGAAGGCACTTTTTTGAGCTCCTAGATTGAACTACTGTTCATAACATATGAAATAAATAAATATAATGTTATCTCTTATATAGTTGTATAATTCGTAGCAGCCTCGGAATTCTTAGATATCATTGATTTTTAATAAAAAAAAATCTTATTCTAAACCAAAAAACTTCGAAAATAGCTTTAAGTTAACTGTAAATTTCTCCTATCTACGACAATGTTATTGAGCAAAATTTATACCAGAATAGTTGTTTTCATGAGAAATAAATATTTTATAATGAATTTATTATCCTATTTCGATAAAAACGATAAACTGCAAAATTACTACAAAATGCGAAGCGCCGGCCGTCTAAACTCGCAGAGTGGATATTTGTAATATTAAGCATGAATTTATTATCCTATTTAGATAAAAACGATAAATACAACTGCAAAATTGCTACAAAATGCAAAAATGGGCATTTTACGCAAACATCACAGTCGAGATGTGATAGGCCTCAACGCAATTAAAAATAGTTAACAATTAACATTTTAGTTGACTAGCTGTGACCACAGATCCAGTAAAGGGTTGAGAACTTCATGGAATCGTGAAATAACCTTATTATGAGAAATTAAAGCGTAAAAAACAGGATGTCTCATGAAGAGCGTGCCGAACAGAAGGAGAAGATAGACCGAGGGGTGACTCAATAGATTAAAAAAATGACTTTGGTAAAAGTACTAACATTTTCGAGGTTTTGTTAAAAAAAAACGATTAACATAATAATGAAGGCATACACAACAGATAACAATGATATTACATACACATTATAGGACAAAACAAGAGTAGTAACTAACTTAAAGTGATTTATTTTAATGTGTAGCTTTACTCACATTGCTTTACATACTTAAGTACATATAATCACAACTTTTATCATTTATCCCCCAGGGGTAAGTCAGACACTAGGTAATGAGGAAAGCAAAAGCAGTCCTCTACCATAGTCCACTTTTCACCAAATAGCGACTGCACTGTGCTCAGCGTGACAGGTTTGAGCTCATCGCCGCTCTATGCTGTTGGATGTATGTGCAGTCTTTAGTCCGTTAGTTGCCTTTTAGTTACCCAAGGGAAGAAAGGGCGTGGTAGTATTCTTTCACTGCTGCGCGATACGGTTAAGCTAAGCGTAAGCTTTAGAAAACAATATTTAGTTGTAATGTTAAATTAATGAATTATTATGTAATGTAATAAGATTTTACAGAGCGTTATAGATATAAGTAAGTAATCCCTTGATTCATAAATAAAATCATTTGTTTAATATTGAAATACTGTTCAATAATGACGTTTCAATATTGAGGAACTTAAGATTAAAGTTCATCATAAAGTTATATAGCTTGCTGCTACCGAAATCCGCCAACCGAGACGGGCTAAGCTAAAGTATCCATAACATCGGAACTAAGATTGCAAATTTGAAATAGAACTGAGCGTATTATTAAGCTTAGATTTAGCTAGACGACTGTGGGTGAGGATTGTCGTAAGAAATTGTGGTCTTCCTATGGCGTGGGGGGTCCACTGCATCAGAAAAGTCGCTGGGCACTCCATCCTGACTGACTTAAATAGCATTTATAAAGGTAGTCTTACCTAGAACTTGGTTTGCTAAGTTCCACAGTCTTGTGCTTGGACTGTCATTCATAACGTAAGAATAGTCATGGGTAGAGGACATAAGAAAATTCGTAAGTTGTAACTGGCTGCATAGTGCATAAAAATATGTTTTATTGTATTTTATTTTATTTTGTAAATGTCATTTACTTCTGTATAAAGCTATGGTCAACGAGCTTTAATGTTTAGCTAAAAAATACGCCCTGAATGGGCGGTTGGTTAAAATCATTATTTGGACGATTCAAAGTGCATAAATTAAGTTTATTGAATAAATATTTATTGATTTGATTACACCCAGTAGTGGTTACCTGGTTGCTGGTGATAGTAATTGATAGTAATAAACCGCTATTGGCATTTATAATAAAAAATACGGTCAGTATCATAGTTGAACCTCCGGATTTAGAGGACGGACAATTTTGGAGGATTTTATATGGCCATCACTTCGTACTGAACTCTACTAGTAAATAAAACAAATTATTTTTCCTTCAAACCTTTCTATATTTTCAAGGGCTTCGAGCTACTACTATGTTTAAGCAGAAATCCCGAGAGAGCCTCTAAAGGTCGGGCTATTCGTGTCATGGATGATTTATTTGTAGCACTAAAGCAAATTCTGCCTTCGAAAATTATATCTTCACAAATATTTACTTTATTAAATAAAAATGTATGGTATTTGAAACAAAATATATCTTCAGTATTAATTAATGGTGTTAAACGGTTAATACGATACATATATATTCCAATCTACAACAAGTCAACAATAAGAACATAATTCTAAAAATACAGCTTGTATCTTTCTTAGAACGAGTAAACAGCTGCTTGTATTTTATGATTTCATGAAAATCTTTTTTTCTTTGATGCAGGTTACTTTGGCTGAGCTTGTTGTCTATTCACGATTAACGTAGAAACGTCTGGAAATCAGATGAAATGATAATAGGATAAAATGTTTACTAGAAAAAAATCAACCAGTCTCAGGAAGCTCGAGTGGGATTCGAACCCACGACCTTTGGATTGCCGGTCCACTGCTCTAACCGCTGAGCTACCGAGACCCCAGGAGATTACGTCACTGTGAAGTCTACCATCACATTCGAAAGAAATACTATTGCAAGTATTTAACAATCGATAAAGACGTAATTGCTTATAAATATCTTTAATATTGAAATGTTTGCTTCACAATGCTATATAGATATAGGATAAAATGTTTACTAGAAAAAAAATCAACCAGTCTCAGGAAACTCGAGTGGGATTCGAACCCACGACCTTTGGATTGCCGGTCTACTGCTCTAACCGTTGAGCTACCGAGACCCCAGGAGACTCGTTGAATTTTTCCTAGTAGTTTGATTTACGCTGCAAGCCAGCGGTATTACGTCACTGTGAAGTCTACCCTCACATTCGAAAGAAATACTATTGCAAGTATTTAACAATCGATAAAGACGTAATTGCTTATATCTTTAATATTGAATTTTATTCATTTCATTTTATCCTATATCTATATAGCATTGTGAATGCAAAAAATTCAATATTAAAGAAATGGTAATGTTTAATGTTCTCACATCGCACAATATTATTATTTCATTGTTAACAATCAGCACATAGAAATAACGACGGAACGTCAAGCAACTCGAAAATGTGACCCATATAGGGAACCGTGTGGGTGTGGCAAGGAGAAGCTCGATGGCGCAGCGGCTAGCGCATTCGGCTTGCGATCTTGCTTGCTAAGCCACTTTCGCAATGCCGGGTCGGTGGATGGGTGACCAAATTTAAAACATCTCGAGCTCCTCCGTGCTTCGGAAGGCACGTTAAGCCGTTGGTCCCGGTTGCTGTCGTAAGATGGCAGTCGTTAAAACCCACCAACCCGCATTGTTCCAGAGTGGTGGGTATGGCCCAATATCCCCACGTGCTATTATCCACGTGGGAGGCCTGTGCCTAGCAGTGGGACGTTTATAGGCTGATGATGATGATGATGTGGGTGTGGCAAGAGACTTGGACCTATGTCGTCATAATTATAGAGGATGAAGCAACTGCGTTCTACTTCTTCATTAACTTCACACTCGCTTTCTTCAAATTTTGTTTTTATTGTGTCTTAATTTTATTTATCGATCTCTTATTATCTATATTAAAATGTATTATATGAGTGTGTTTGTTGATAAATGTATTTTCTTCATCTTCTTTTACTGTGAAGATCAAAAACAAAACCGCAGAGCAACGGCAGACCATCACGAAATAGAGAGCCTCCTGCCTGTTAGTATGACGACGGCGGCAGCAGGGTCAATCTAGACCAGATTTGATATTTTAACCGTCTTTGTGGTCTAGGCACTAAGCCACTGGTCTTAGACCCAGAGGTTCGATGCCAGCGGAAGGTACATCTTTGTTTAGTTCGTTTGGTTGTTGGTAGGACTTGTTAAGTCCGCCTGGCTAGCTACCACCATCTTATCCAAAGTCTGGCGTCGTAAAACCTTGGCTAATAGCATTGTCGTGTCCGACAGTTAAGAGTTACAGGGCTTAGAGGTATCTATGAAACTCCATGTATGTTCAGCGATTTTTGGTAATTTTCAAGCTTTATATTTTATTCTTTTTTAAGTATTTTATGACGACATCATCAATTTAAATTGTTTTTTTGTAACTTGTATTGATATTATAGGAAGATGATTACTTAGTTAAAGAAAAAAGGGCACTAAAATATCTACGCAAATAAAAAGATAGATCCTTAAAAATAAAAGTCATTCGTCATAAAATACTTAGAAAAGAAAAAAAATTATAGCTCGAAAACTACCAAAAATCGCTGAACATACATGGGGGTTCAATCGATAGGTAAGTATCGTAGTTCCCTAACACCACACATCGGCTTAACACCTTACAAGAAATACCTTGTAAGCTTATATGCTGAAGATGAGGAATAATAAAAAGTCCCGTTACCATCATGAACTTACGCAAGTACCAAGTACCTAATGCTAGAATAAAGAGCCGATTTATTCGGAAGCGCGCTACATTGTGAATTCGATTCCGGAGCTCCAGACGTTGTTGTTAGCCGGTTGTCGATTCCGGAGTCGTTTGTTTCGAGACGTGACTATTAACCGGGCGGAGCGCTACGTTTTATTTCACCTGAAAAGGTTTATATTGTGATAAGTATGTGGTAACTTTAACGTTGGATTTTTCATATCAGTAATATCTTTTTGAGCCAGTAAAACCTAACAGTCGTTGTCGTCCGGTATTACGGCCGCCCGCACGTACATTCTAAATAATTAAAAAAAAAAACGTAAAGTAAAGAACAGCCTGTATACAGTTCCACTGGAAGGGAAAGGCAAAGGTAGCCTGGCAGAAAGTGCTACCCTAGCATTAAGGCCGCCTTTTGTCATACCGTTTTTCTTTGTATTGTTTTAAATTGTTTTTATAGTGAAATAAAGTTTTTTTTCATTCATTCATTCATTCATCCAAAGGCCTCCATCATTACCCAGTGAGGTTTCTGTGTATGCATCTCTAATTTAATGTATTGTGATGTTTTGTTGTATTGGTAAAAAAAATAAAAAAAAATTAAAATCAAGGCATCGCTACATTTGATGAGTATTGGTTGTATCACTACACTTGTCAAATGGGGGTGGGTGATCAGTGATCATAGTAAATAGTAAAAATAAACTTTCCTACACTCACACCAATCATCTAGCATTCTAGCCCAAGAGAAGCTTCGTTATGAAACTCGTTAAATGGTTACTAGAGAACGGATAAACATACTTAAAATACTTAAATACATACTTATTATACACAGAAATCACCCAGACCCGAGACAATTTAGAAAAACATAGGTATTCAAAAATAATGTAGCAGAAAAATTACATGCCTGCAGTTTCTCCACATTAAAAGTGGTGGTTTTAGCAAGAGTTGCCTCATAGGATTATGTGCCACCATCTTCATACATTTTATCTTCAGCTTTAGTCAGCTCACTAATAATGTCTAAATTGACCCCACCGGGGATCGAACCCGGGACCTCAGTATGGCTACACCATGAATACCGGTGTACAAACCACTCGACCAAGGAGGTTGTAGTGTGAGGGCCGTGGGAGAGCGGTGGATACGGCTAGCGCTGGATCGCATGAAGTGGCGGAAAAAAGAAGAGGCCTTTACCCAGTGGGCGTAACGGACTGATTAGACAGATAGATATACTCGTAGATAAGATTAGTAGGCAAAGACTTGTTGGGCTCAGACAAAATGGCCACTATGTAGACTAGTTATTAGGCCCGTAACCTAAAGCCCAATGCAAGACGATGGATATTTACGACTGACATCTTACGATTAAGGCCGGGAGCGACGGCTTACCGTGTCTTCCGAATACATACATACATATAATCACCGCTATTATCCCCGAAGGGTTAGTCAGAGACTAGGCAATGAGGACAGCAAAAGCAGTCCTCTACCATAGTCCACTTTTCAACAAATAACGACTGCACGTGTGCTAAGGGTGACAGGTGGTGAGCCCATCGACGCCCTGTGCTGTTGGATGTTTGTGCAGTCTTTAGTCCGTTAGTCGCCTTTTAGGACACCCAAGGGAAGAGAGGGGGTGTATTATATTTTCACCGCTACGCGACACAGTTAATCTTCCGAATAATTGACGTACATACAGGATGTTTGGACCTGAAAAAGCCTTTTTCATCACCGTAGTAACTATAGAGGGGTTTTAGGTAAACTATCCCCTCACCCTTTCTATAACAAGAAGAGAGAGAAGTGCCACGCTACGGAACAGGGTGCTTATTGTACGAGTTAACTTCAACATCTACTTATCGCAATTTATTATAAATAAAAACACGACTGTTATCCCCGAAGGGTTAGTCAAAGACTAGGCAATGAGGACAGCAAAAGCAGTAATCTACCATAGTCCACTTTTCAACAAATAGCGACTGCACATGTGCTTAGGGTGACATGTGGTGAGCCCATCGCCGCTCTATGCTGTTGAATGTGTTTGCATTGTTTAGTCCGTTAGTCGCCTTTTACGACACCCAAGGGAAGAGAGGGGGTATATAGTATTCTCTTAACGCTACGCGGCACGGACGTCTATAGCAATACCTTTCAATTATAGACATTGCTTTGCTAGTTTGATTAAATAAGCAAACTAAGGTAGTAAAAAATAGGTTTTAAGGTTAGACAATAAGCCCCCTGGTTAGTCGCGATTTTGCCCTTTTACTTTCCACGAACCAATAATACGGATCACTCTCAAGGGAAGGGAACACACACATCTCTCTCCCTCAAAAAGGAAATCAGATTTGTAGCTATAAATCATACAGTTCGTTGGCAAACCAAAAAAAGTACAAAAACCTTGAGATAAGTAACTGTTACCGAAACTTTTTCCTCTCAGTGCCGCGTTTCAGAAGTTTTAACCTAGTTTGTTCAAAGCTTACAGTAGTAGACTAGGAACATCAATCCCGCTGCATCGCATCAAATATCTAGTTTCGGAAGCTGCGCACTATGTTTACAAGGCAGTTCAGCGGTTGACGGGACGCAAATACACGAAATATACGGGTGGGCGTTACGCTAGCGGCCGATGCGTTTGTATAACAAACCTATTGACTATGCCAGAACACCAATGGATGTCATCCGTATTAAGAAGTGATGTGAAGTGTAGAGAAGATACTTTACAATGTCCATCAATAGATGTCTCCCGTACAGAAAGGTTTAATATAGTTGTCAACTTAAATGTCCGCTGATTCTTATGATATGATTATAACATAGAATACAAACATCGATTAAAATCTATGGTGAGATTTAACTTCTGTACATCACTTGTTTCCTGATAGTATGTTGGACCTAGTTAGTTAGGTAGTTAGTTAGTTGAAGTATGGAAGGTGGACCAAATAACATTAAAAAAGACTTCATTCGGAATCGCTAACTACTGAGGACATGTCTAACAGATTTAGATAACAGATCATAGCTAGACAAACATAAAACCAACTTTATCTGGTGCCTAGCCGGATACAAATAGCAAAAATGTAACCGGGTATATAACGTACAAAAAACCTCTAGGAATGAGACCGCAGATGTAACCACTACACCAAAGACGCGGTTATTGTTATATCAAAATAAAGGAAGTAACAAAGGCACTAACACAAACAATTCTATCTTGGTTTTGGCTTGATTGTAGTGCTCGATTACGCGCTACATACTGACGAGTTAATGTGTTTGCTATGTTTACCAAACACCGAATAGACCGTACTCAATTAAACTTCGCAAACCCTTTGTTTCCATAGCAATCTGTCGCACAAAAGCTGATGCGAAAACTAACGTAGTAATGTTTAATAGGAATAGATCGAGCACACTCCGTAAAAAGATTTAAGTTTTTATTTAATTACCTATTTGAAATCATTGTAATGCTTATATTTTGTATAGAGGTTCAAATATTCCGATTATGCATATTGAGCACGCCACCTAAGCTCAGCAGCGTCGGGGGATATGATCCCATCTCCCCATGAGCTATAGTTCATGTGGAAAAGCTTGAGCCTAGAAGTGAGAAGAATAAAACGTGTTAAAATTTAAAATCTCTTGTTTCTCGTTGCAATACGAATGACCCACTCACCACATATTAATGCAGCAGATTTCAGTGAGTGCTACACATCAACTTCGTAAATCTAGCTCTGGCGCAAATGTTTACACGATCGTGCAACGATTAAAACACGGGGTGGAAACACACGGGCGCCGAGTGGTTGAAAAACGCTACTAAATTAAATCAGATTTTTTTTTATTGTTTTTGGCGATAGTCGGCATCGCGATGCTCGAGACTATTTACTGTTTGGAATATAAAAATAAAGAAACTATTAAAATAATTATGTTTCAAGTTTGAGGACATTGTTAAAATTTTACTTAGTTTAAAAAAAAAAATTCTATCTGTATGTGACTATGTCTATCAACAATATTATCACAGTTCTGATGTTTTAATATTGGCTGTAGATCACGCTGAGCACATGTGCAGTTGTAATTTGGTGAAATGTGGACTATGGCAGTGAACTGCTTTTACGTTCCTATTATTACCTATATAGTCTCTGACTAACTCTTTGGGGATAATAGTCGTGAATGCATGTATAAATAATTAATTTTCATTATTTCAATCCACCACCACCACCATTTAGTATTATTCTTATTACTCACATTATTAAACTAAATTCTTGGGATAAATTATTTACAATATTTTATAAAAAAAACCTTATTTATAATACAAAATATAATAAAAAACTTTACCTAGGTTGCCACCGGTCTTCCTCCTCCATTGAACATCATCATCAGCATTATAAACGTCCCACTGCTGGGAACAGACCTCCCACGTGGGCAATAGTACGTGGGGATATTGGGCCATAACGATACGCTGGCCCAATGCGGGTTAGTGCGTTTTAGCGACTGTCACCTTACGACAACAACCGGGACCAACGGCTTTTAACGTGCCTTCCGAAGCACGAAGGAGCTCGAGATGTTTTTAATTGTTCACCCAACCAGCGACACGGCTTTGCGAAAGTGGCTTAGCGAGTAAGATCGCAAGCCGAACGCGCTAGCCGCTGCGCCATCAAGCTCCTCCTCCATTGAAAATCAATCTAAATATTTCACCATAACACATTACTGTCCCTCGATACCGTTGTATGTCCTTGTTTAATAAAGATTAAACGACAGTCTCATATTTCGACAAATTATCAATATTTGAAGCCGGCGCGCTAGTGACTTAGCCCCGTGTGTTTCCACACCAACACTGTTTCACGGGATGCGTGAGAGGGTGCAAATGCACTTTACTTTAATTGCAAAGGTATCCACGTTTGATAGCTGCAGCTAGTCAAACGGAATACAGTTCCACGTGGTCTGTTGTTAAAGGTTATGCATCAATATTTAACAAACCTCATCAGCCTATAAACGTCCTTTGAATGCTTTACAAATGGGCAACAGCACATGTGGAGGATAGGTCATGAGTTCATGACTTATGCATGACCAACACGCTGGTTCAATGAAGGTACATAATCAGTACAGGTTCAAACATCGAAAAATCGGTAACAAACCTTGTATGACCCTAAGTTCCATTTAAATTGGCTTATATTGGTTTGTAGAGTAGAATATTGAATTTGGAAGCTTGTAGGTGATACCGCAATGTGTGAACCCTCTCATTTTGAATTGTAACAAAAGAAACAAAAAAATGTTTATCTAAATACTTCTTAAATAGTGTTATAAGCAAAGCCCAAAGTTATTTAAAGTTAACTTATAGTAAGTAAGCGGTGATAAAAGTCAACTTATTAGAATCACTTTATCCTAGTGAAGCTCAATGGATTTGGTTATAATATTCTTTGTAAGTCGTAACCAGCAAGCAATACTAGCCTACTAATTGCTGTCGAAGTTAACAACGCAATTTGAAATCGAAACTTCATTTTTCGCGGGACAATAAAACGGAGCTTTTCTTGGTAACTTGAGGTGAAAACTTTGAAAAGCTTGCTTTAATAACGTCTTTATGCACATGACTTTCGACTTTTTACGCAACAACAATGCTTTAGTTTTTTCCTATGCCACGTTTGTACAACTAACGTTATAGTTTTTTTATCATCGGCTTCGCTCGCGTTATTTTTCGCAGAAAAGTTAGAATTTGTCTACTTTTTTATACCGTTTATAGCCGGCCTAGCATGCGCAACGCGGGAACTGTTCTCGACCCGTTTTCTCGTGTTTTATTCAATTTATCCCTAATGTCTATCGACACTAAAGACACATGGATGCGCTTAGAACTCTACATAATATGTCAAAAATAGACTTAATAGTAGTTTTTGCATAAACTGTGGTATATTTGTCTGCAAACCTTAGCATGGTAACTTAAAATGATTTGTCGTCTCTCGCCCGCGACATATCTCGTGTTGCGCGGCCTAGGCTAGGCTAGGCCTACAGGGCACCACCTATCTCTACACCAACATTTATAAAAATTGGTTTAGCGTTTTAAACGTGACAGCGTTACAAACAAATTAATTTACTTACACGTATAGTATAATTTTTAAGATAAAAAACAATTCCATAATTTTTGTAAGTAATAAAAAAAATTTTACCGTGTCGCGTAGCGGTGAAAGAATACTACCACCCCCTCTCTTCCCTTGGGTGTCGTAAAAGGCGACTAACGGACTAAAGACTTCACATACTTCCAACAGCATAGAGCGGCGATGGGCTCACCACCTGTCAAGCTGAGCACAGAAAAGTAGACTATGGTAGAGGACTGCTTTTGCTGTCCTCAATGCGCCTAGTCTCTGGCTAACCCTTCGGGGATAATAGTCGTGATTTTATGTACTTAGGTACCTGTAAATTTTTTAAAAATATTTTGCTGGTTTTAAAAATGTTTTTCTTTATCTGACATCGAGAGCCTACGCATATTTTAGAGGTTTAATGTGTGGTCGTTGGTCCACGGTGGTCCAATGCCATGATGAAGGTCAAGTGCCATTGTGAACGCTCTAGCATGCGTAAAAAGTACGCACTTCCTCATCGGTCACTCACAAATCTATATAACTATAAAAAGTTATAATATGGTATTTTTAGAGGTGTCTTTAAATCTTTAATTTTTCTTTAAATCATTCCAATTTTATTTATCGCTGTAAAAAAAAGGGAGAATTGAAATGCCCTTGCTGAGTTTCGTAGTGCTTTATCTTAAACTGAATAAATGATATTGATTTTGATTTTTTTTTCGTCTTTTCTAATAAAAATATTTTTATTAGGTTTTTTAAAGTTGTATTCTTGTATAAGATGTTAGCGCCACTGTCACGTATTTGCGTATATGCGTGTTCGTCACACGCAAATACTTATATTGGTAAATTAAAAAAAGTAATAAATTACTTAAATCAACATTAGTTTAAACAATTATCCAATCAACTGAAGTTTACCTACTTACCTACATTTGTTTTTTTTTATAAAAGTGGGAGGCAAACGAGCAGGCGGGTCACCTGATGGAGAGTAATCACCGCCGCCCATGGACACCCGCAAAACCAGAGGAATCGCAGACGCGTTGCCGGCCTTTAAGGGAGGAATAGGTTTAAGGAAGTAATAGGAATGGGAGGAGGGGGGGGGGGGGGCTCCGGAACCCTCACTGGTCGGACAAAACACAACAGCACCAAGTGCCATTATTTCACGCCGAATATTCGTGAGAGGGTGGTATTACGCCGGGCGAGCGGGCCCAATGTGTGCTGCAACGCAGCGTGGCTCTACCACTCAGTCAGTGTCACTCATTTAGCACCACCCAGGGATCACGTGTAGGGTCTCAAGGGTAAACCTACGGACGCGAGCAACTTTGACCCCCTTTCTTTTCTTTCTGTAGTCTGGTAAAATTCTGAGACATTCATTAATGACATGTTTACTTAGATAATTTGCATTGGATTAAGCCTAGGTTAACTCTATCGCCGTGTCGCGTAGCGGTGAAAGAATACTACCACCCCCTCTCTTCCCTTGGGTGTCGTAAAAGGCGACTAACGGACTAAACACTGCACATACATCCAACAGCGTACAGCGATGATGGGCTCACCACCTGTCACGCTGAGTTTAAGTGCAGTCGCAAATTGGTGAAAAGTGGATAATGGTAGAGAACTGCTTTTGCTGTCCTCATTGGCTAGTCTCTGACTAAAACTCCTTCGGGGATAATAGTCGTGATTATATGTATGTATTCTATATATTCTGTTTCATTAAGATATGCAGCAGCTGTATCAAGGATTAGATTTAGATCTATCTGTCAGATCGAATATAGCTCTATCCACATAAAAATTTATTTTCTGTGTATTCGAATATATGATTTGTATTCATGACATATTTATAGGAAAAAATGTTTTGCAATACGGAAGTTCTTATACTAGATTGGTATGTGTTTTGCCTTGAATTAAATAGCTTTATAAAGATTCCTTAATTTATTTATAAATATTTACCTCATAATGTATTCTGAGATGTTTACACAACTTTGATGGGTTTGTCTTGTCCTTGTCTTCACAAAAAGAAAAAAAGGATAACATAATAGTTACAGAGAATTAGTCAAATATTTTATCCGGGCAAATGTTCCGAGTGGCACATGATTAATAGTTTTTTAACAGACTTACATTCACAGAAGTGAAGAGATGGAAGATTTTATCACTATTAGGTACCTATTTTTTTTTGTCATGACATCAGTAACACGGTTTTAGTAAGCACATTAATTATTATAAATGATTTTCGTTAGCACAATGAACTATTTAAAACTGAAGTGAATGACGTTTTATGACAAACAAAACTTACCCTAACGACTACTTTCAAAAATATCCCCAATACGTCGATAGTAAACTTCATCTTGGCTAATTAAACGTGCTTCCAATTTCCGTATACACTTATCACTTCACAGACTGCAAATTAAAACAATGCCAATATAATTATAACATCGATAGAAAAGTCCACTTCCAATGTAAGTACATGTTACGCGAGCATTTCGCTAGGAAAATAACACCACTCAGCGCGAGCCAAAATTTCAAGATCACATTTCTATTTCTGATCCCCACACCATCCAACTTACCATTCTTCAACTGCGCCACTCGATTTTTTATCACTTTAAATCTTTTTCCGGTTAATTTTCAATCAAGTGATGCCCGGAAAAGTCGAATTCGAGAGAAAAATACAATATGTGCTACGTTTGGTTTTTATTGTGCGCGAGATCAGTCTGCGCGCGCGCATCGTGGCGAGGCCGACCTACGGCGATGGCGGTCTTAATATAGAAACGAACGGAGCGCCACTAGAGATCGGGTCTCCCTGGGATTACGTTTTATACTGCGCTCGGAAGGCTAAGAATATTATTTTTAAAAAAATAGCACAGCGCCCCGTTGGTGGCCACATGTGCGGTGTCGTATGGTGTCGCATGAAAAAGGAATATACGAAGTTTCTGCACGCTGCGTGTGACATTTGCGAATGCAAAGAGTAACCGCCGGCGCAGAAGTGATAGAGGCTACGAGTTGTACGGTGCGATTGGGGAGGGGGTGTTTTGAGCAACTCACTTGGCAAACTATACTAGCTCACTCAGTTGCTTTCTGTTCGGTAGCTAGTGTACGTATATAAAAACAAAATGGTGAAAGTAATTCGATTTTTCATTGAATTTTGAAAAAGAGCACAGATACACCTAGTTACAAGTGTGTAAAATTAACTTACTAGTTAGCACGGCTTCAGCCTCATACAAATTGTACTACTCGTAGTAACTAACTCAAGGAATCATTCTAGAAAACATTGATACCGTCGAATCATTCTTGGGGAAAAGTTCTTGGCATCTGATCCACGGCTTTGATTTATTAGGTTTGGATAAGAGTGCTACCTGGCTAGTAGCTATGCCTATCGACAGATTGACTAGTTTTATGCCCTCTTTTTCTTCAGTGTAAAAAAGTTATGGCGACAGACTTAGATAAGATGGTGGTAGCTAGCCAGGCGGACTTAACAGCCCTACCACCAAAAAATATCCAAGTATACAGAAATGTACTCCCTGCTGGGGATCGAGAACCCGGGACCTCTGGATCAGAGACCGGTAGCTTAGCCACTAGACCACAGCGGCGGATAAAAGTTCTCCTAAAAACCAAATCTACTCATGTAAATCCAACTTTTAAATGTTACATTTTCAGTGTCATCTAATTACGTGATTCTCCGAGCTAGCGTTTTCAAGCTAGTTCGACTTAACGCACTTGCCACTACCACGCTTCTTTCTAGATTTAATGCTGTCGGTGTACCATATGTTCCACTTAATCTATGACGCTCAGCGTGGCACAACAGCTACAAATTGATCGCAATTACACACCACTGCCGCTCAATGCACCGTCCTCGTGCTAGCTCCATACATGTACATACATGTACACCATACAGTGCTCATACACATGAGGCGTGCAGGCATCCCTATTTCCCCGGGGTAGTCTCATACCGAGCAGCGTATTATTATGCAATTTATTTTCCAGTAAATGAGCAATCTTGAAGATGTATCGTCACTATATGTTGTGTAATAGGGGAGTGATTTCTTATATTAGATACTTTGTCTTCCTGTTTAGATAACTAGTAAAAAGGCGGTTAAAGCAAAAATGGTGTTGATTTTAGTTTGTCTGTCAAAGGAATTAAATTATGCATTCTATGAATTAACTCCAACAAGTTTGTACTGAAACATATTTGAGCAGGTCGGAAGTTCATGATTTTTATAGGACCCTTCGTAATCCAGAAATAGCTTGGGAAAAATACCTATGTAAAATATACTATTCCTCGTGGAATTCAGAAAAACGGAAAAATTTATCTTATCAAATATCTTATTTATCTTACTGAGGAGCTGCCTATCTTAACTCGAACTTTCGGAACACAACGATGACATAAACATTGTTGTTATGACGTCAGATGATGATAAGGCCACCACCTTTTTAGCCACCCTAGTTAGCCAGGCGGACAACACTAGAAAGATAAAGATCACGGGGGGATTAAAGAAAGCGTTCAAGCAACTGAGAAAAATAACTGGATACCTAGATGGATACTGGGTATAATAATGCATACCAAAATTCAGAAAAAAAGATTATCTTACAGGACTTCTACTTTAACCCAGACAACAAGCATAAACATGAAGAGAAGAGAGACCCCAACGAAAGGCATCATAACCAAAAAGCGGAACCAGTACCAAAAATACTTACAACTAGCGAAGCTAAATATACTACTAGCGAAGTAGAAAAAGCTACATATAACCAGAAGATGGAAAAAGCTCCGGATCCCGACAAAGTTACGAACGAACATCTAAAAGACCCTCTTGAAGATCTACTCCCCATACTTACTTCAATAACAATGAAAAATGACGAAATCAATCCCTACACAAAACTGAGTAGAAAACAGACTTGAAATACGTGCGCGAGCACCGGTCATATTATGACCACTCTTCAAACTCGGGATGACATCCCTGGTAATATTATGACCATTCATCAAGTTAGTACACAGTGGAAAACTTCGCAGAGCAGAAGTATGAATCGGTGCGAGTTGTACGGTGCGTTAGGGTCGGTGGGTGTTTTAATTTTTGGGCAACTCACTTGGCAAACTATACAAGCCAATCAGTTAATGTGCTTTCTGTTCGGTTATTTAGTTATTGAGTTAAATTTATCTATTTTTGAAATTTAAAAAAGAGCACAGCGCCGTCTATTACTTACAAGTGCGTAAAACCAGTTGCATTACTGTGACTTTGGTTTGGCACGCCTAGCTACCACCATCTTACCACATACAAACTTAGGCTACACATCGAAAATACGAAACACATTTTTGCCTTAACTAAGACACACTGAGGAAATCGCTCTATTCTTTCTAATGTTTAATAGAAATCTTGGCCAAATTTCTGATATTTTTCTCATAGAACAACCACTTGTCTGCACAATAGAGAATTTGCACAACGGTGCGCGGTTGGCACTCTTCTAAACAAAAGAATTTGTTCCAAACCGTTAACACGACCATTTATAAAAAATAAAATAAAATACTTTAAATAAACCCCGACGCAAAAAATCTGAAGCTAAGAACCGTCTTGATCATGTCAGCTTTCAAAGAAAAAACCGCATCATAATCGATCGATTCGTTTAGGAGCCACGATGACACTTGCAGACACAGTCTGCTTCTGACTGAGAGTAAGCTTACTTGAATATAAACTTCTTTAACTTTTAAGTTCGAGTTAAAAGTGAAAAGAAACTTTGTTTAAACATTCCTCGTGAAACTTTGCAAATTGACACTACAAGTTATTTGCTCGCAAAGTGCGAATGGCTGCACTTTTTGAATGTAAAGGTCTCCAGACGCCGCTTAAGAGGTGTCTCTCACTAATCATATTAACGTCAGCCGCTACCGCCCGACACTAGCAATGTTTACATCAGTGTAGTGTTACCATGGTTGAGTATTTGAATGGACTGCGAGCTGAAGGTTAGGAACACAAAACAAATCCGCCAGCTGTCTTTTCACTCTGTAGGAATTCACGAGTTGTAATACCATTATACCAATGTATACCATTATTGGATTTGCGGTATTTGTGTGAACAGCTAGTTGTGGACGTAACATACACAAAACGGAACCACCTGCGGTTATCACAACCCATCAGTAGACATAGCATGCACATTTATCGAGTTCGTATCGTAGAACACCTAATTATAAAAAAAAATCACGCATTTCGTAGTCCCCGCTAGAATCGGAGCATTGAAAATGAATACAAAAATAGACAAAAAAATATATTTTGTATTGAATACCTACTTAACATATTACAAGTTGAATAATAAAAGAAAATTATTGAGATACTTACCTAAAATTACACAGCTGTAACATACAAATGTATAACACTGCACAACACAGAGAATAACTTTTTCTTTTCTTTTACAACCTGAGTGAAATCCATTCATCGGGCGCCAAGCCGCCTAATGTATTTCACTTAGATTTTCAAAATTTCAACACGAATGCACTTCTCGCCTGCATCCGCATCTTTTAACACCATTACCATGACGATCGGTCAATAATCATAGAAGTTACATCACTTTTATAAAAGGAAATACTTAGCCGTTTTTCTGCAATTCCAAATCTTAAGGGACCTACAGGGTCACAATTATTAACCGAATTTCAAAATTTTTTTCGATTATTTATAGCTATACATATAGGCGAAAAAAATACTAATACTATACTAATACCCTAAGACTCTTTCTTTCATTTTTTCTTAAGTCTTTTTTTTTCGAAATAATTACAATTTAGTAAACAAACACCCTCCAAAAGTCAGATTTTTTTACATTATTCAAAATTCCAAAAAAAGTTACCGGCTGATTTTTAAAATTCAAACGCTCACACGTGTCTCGATAAATCTCTCACCTCTTGGTACTATTCCCATCTTTATCCTCATAAAATCCTCGAAGCTATAGTCAAAAATACGTCTTAGGCGATTTGCATCTGATAACCATTTTCAATGGTAAAAAAGAAAAAACTTCGTCTATACGAAACTACTGAATTTTTCATCAGTTCTGATTTTGAGAGAGTCTTCATCTGATAAGAGGTACCAAGACACTCATGACGCTTTTATTAATGGTAACAAAAATTTTACTAAGGACAATCGAAGAAATTTTAACTCCTCGTATAGTAACGACGAAATCATTCCTCCAACGCTTTCTACGTCGCCATGCATCCTCAGTCTCAATTACTCAAATAAGCTATTTATATCCTGTACAGTGGTGGTCCCTGATGGTAAGTGACGATAAGGCCGAAGGCAGAAGCGCGCTTCACCCGGAATCCTCAACCACTGAGGAACTGGCTATCTTATCTCTAAACTATCGGAACACAACAATTCTATTGACATTGTTGTTATGGCACCAGCCTTTAGATAAGATGGTGGTAGCTAGCTAGGCGGATTTAACAGCCCTACCACCAACCAAGCCAAGTACACAAAGATGTACCCCCCTCTGGGAATTTAACCAGGGACCTCTGAGTCTAAGACCAGTGGCTTAGCCATTAGACTACATAGATGATTTAAATCCGTTATCCTGCGTTTGTCGAATTCATGGTCATCCTACAAAACTTCCGTAGTGTTGCATCGCAAATAATTGTGAGTGAAATGCAAATTCCCCTTAGCATATTATTTCTCGAGTCTTACACGAGACTTCTTTGAAACATAGCGTTAGGAAAGCCAGGAAACCGAGTATGTAGATAAAGAAAATTATATAGGAAACTATGTAAGTAGGTAGGTAGTATGTTGCTATTGTCTTAGCTAATTGCAACAGCTTTACAAAAGCTTAAGAGGAAACACTACCTCGAAGTGACATACAAAATTCTCATACAAAACACTGAAAAACGACGTTTCATAGTCCCCTGTTTCCTCCTTCAGAACTGGACCAATTTTTATTACTTTTTTAGCATCGGTCAAAGAAAGAGATTTTCTATGTCTGTATGTTTGATTTTTTTAGCAGCCACTTAATGTTTCTGAAGACGCATTAAAACGGAGTGATTTCGGTAAATTTTGAAGGCTCCTGGTTGTTAAAATAAATGTCTTAGTGCAAAAAAAATAACGTACAGACGTAGAAAATCTCTTTTTTTAACCGACTGACAAAAACATAAAAATTGGTCCAGTTCTGAATGAGGAAACAGGGGACTACGAAACGTTGTTTTCCTGTGTTTTGTATGAGAATTTTGGATGCCACTTCCACGTTGTGTTTCCTCTTAAGGAGCTAGTCGGCGCAGCTGCTACGGAGTTTTGTTTTTGATCTTATGCCAGCATATCCAGTGTCGGGTCACTAAATGAGCACCAAATTAAAAAGATCTAGAGCTAGATCTCGAGCTCCTCCATGCACGTAAAGCCATTACTCTCCGTTGTTGATGTAAGGTAAAAAATTGCTAACTCAAGATATGTAAATAAATCCAAGAATATTTGTAAAGCTACATGGCATGTAATAAAAAACAAAACACAAAATGTTCTTGATAGGAATATTGACATATTAAAAATAAATAATGCAATAATAAATAATCCAATTGACATAGCAGAAACATTCAATAATTATTATTATGAGAAATTTAAATAATTCACAAAGTTGCAAGCTAGACACTATACTCACTAAATCAAGTCAAACTAGTCTTTTTCTGTCTCCGACTGATGAATGTGAAGTAGTTAAAATAATAAATTCACTAAAACCTACCAACGCAACAGGTTGTGATGAAATAGAAACTAAAATATTAAAATTGTGCAAATTTGAAATTGCATCTGTTCTGAGCTTTTTAGTAAATCTGTCATTTACTACTGGGGTATTTCCGGAGCCGTTAAAGACATCTATTGTAAAGCCACTACATAAAAAAGGAAGTAGAGATAATGTAGACAACTACAGACCGATATCTCTTTTACCTATATTATCAAAAATATTTGAAAAAGCAATGCAATTTCGTCTTAGAACTTTTCTAGAAAAATTTATTATTATAAAAGCCGAGCAGAATGGATTTCAGAAGGGTAAATCGACGTCCTTGGCTGCTCTTTCACTAGTAGATAAGGTGCTTTCTCATATGGATAAACGTAAATCTGTTACATCCATCTTTTTTGACATGAGCAAGGCCTTTGATTTTGTATTACATAATATACTACTTCACAAATGTGATCTTTATGGGATAAGAGGCATAGCAAATGAATGGCTGAATAGCTATCTTAGTGATAGAACACAATATGTAAATAACAAAAATTAATTCTGACATGGAATTGAGCACATACAGGTCATCCACGAAATTGACCGCCGTCGGTGTACCTCAGGGAAGCGTCTTGGGCCCTTTACTGTTTCTGCTCTACATAAATGATCTCCCGGATGTTACGAAATATGAATGCGTACTTTTTGCTGATGACGTGTCTGTTGTTATACCATGCAACGACACACAAACATATAATGCTGAAATAAATAATACAATTTATGAAATAATAAAATGGATGAATAACAATAATTTGAATGTAAATTTAAATAAAACAACATATATTCAATTCATTAATAAAAACGGTAAAAAACACAATTTGAATGTATTGTTTGAAAATCAGGCTATCAAGGAATCTCTCAATATTATGTTTCTAGGCATTGTATTAGACAATCGATGTTCCTGGGCCGATCATATTGAGAAACTGTGTAGTAGGATAAACTCGTTTGCGTATGCGTTATGGAGACTAACAAAGATAAGTGACAAGAAAGTAGCCATTCAAGCATATCACGGTTATGTCAGCTCTCTTTTACGTTACGCCATCCTCCTTTGGGGAAATTCTTGTCATGCAGATCGGGTGCTCATAGCACAGAAACAGTGTATTAGAGCCATCTGCAATGTTGATTCTATGACATCTTGTAGGCCTCTTTTTAGGGAACTCAAATTATTAACTGTACCTTGTATGTACATCTTTGAAATATGCATATTTGTTAAAACTTCGTTCCATTTGTTTAAACAGAAAAAAGACATATGCAATTTTAACAGAAGGTTTCCTGAAAAACTCATTCTACCTGCTAAAACGACTGCTCTGTACAGTAGAAATGCCTACTGCATGGCAATAAAAATTTATAATAGTTTGTGCGATGAATTCAAAGGATTGCCATTAAATTCTTTTAAAATTAAATTAAGGGACTGGTTAACACATAACTCTTTTTATTCCATAGATGAATTCTTTAAATCATTGCAATCCCGGATTTAGTAACCCACTTATTTTACGTATTGTAATAATTAATTAATGATTGTAATTATAATTGTTGTAATTTAAATCAGTTTGACTTACTGATTATCATTTGTTGTAGTTTGTTCCCTAATAGTTTTGTGTTTTGTCTTTTTTTTTCTTTTAATAAAAAAGAGAAATTTTGCATGCCAGCTTTTGGTAAACAGTGTGATCAAATTATCTGTACCAACTTCTGTACCACTTTTTATGCAAATAAATTGATTATGATTATGATTATGATTAACAGTCGTTGAAACCCACTAGCCCGAATTTGGCTATCGTGGTTGGCTATGAAACAGTCTCGTCATGTAATGTAGTTCATGTGGGAAAGCCTGTGCCCAGCAGTGGGACATTAATATGATGATGATGATAATGATGACATTAGTCTTTTAAAATTAAACTCAATTAAAATGTTTGCACCTCCGATTCTAAAGTGTTTAGGTTCCCTCCATCCGAGTGGTTGTCTGGAAGAAATCGCTTTATAGCAATAAGACCGCCAAATTGTAACTGTGTATCGTAGGTACTTGTTTTTTATGTTTAGTGTATAATGTCAATTGTATAACTGTTGCAATAAAAGAGTATTGTATAGATATCTATCTACGTATCTACCTATCTATCATTTTCCTATAAACCCTCATTTTTTTGTCGTTTTAATGAAATTAAGGATGAGTACCACCCCTAAAACTGAAAAACTTTCTCCAAGAAACTTAGATGCAAAAATGACAAAAAAATGTCGACCTCCCATACAAAACTGTCCGATCAGCTGACGACAATAGTGGAGGTCGAATTTTTTTTTGTCATTTTTGCACGTAGGTTTCTTGGGGAAAGTTGTTCAGTTTCATGGGTGGAACTCACCCTTAATTTCATTAAAACGACTAAATAATGAGGGTGTATACATGACAAATTCTTCTACACTTCTCTTTCACAGAAAAAAAGGAAGTGCAATTAAAGAGCAGGACGGTGTTGCAAAGATTTCTGACGATCGCGTAACCGGTGGTCCCAGCAGCCCGGCGACAACTGAGGGAATAAACTAGGCAATGAAGAACGCAAAGGCAGTCCTCTACCATTGTCCACTTTTCACCAAATAGCGACTGCACATGTGATCAGCGTGACTGGTGGTGAGCCGATCGCCGCTCTATGCTGTTGGATGTATGTGCAGTATTTTGTCTATTAGTCGCCTTTTACGACACCCAAGGGAAGAGAGGGGTCGTAGTATTCTTTTACGCGACACGGTTAATTTTTTTTTACTGGATAAACCACCCTTCTCATTTAACACTACAAGATAAGAACATTGCATTCGAAATCGGTTAACCAATCGCCTACTATTACCGGTAAACTATAAATCTTCTTGGTGGAAAATTTGTAAATACTTATTATTTTTATTTTAGGGGAAAATAATTAGGTTATTAAATGGTGCAACGTATCAATATTTGGCCACTAATCTAGCTCCTCTCCTCTCCTCTATGTCACTGTTAACCGTTTCTGCGTGCATTTGTTATTAACACCTTAAAATAAGCTAGCCTTTATTAAGAAAAATCCTTCAGTTACACCAATATCTATAGCCCAAGGGAAGCTTCGTTATGAAACTCGTTAAATGGTTACTAGACAACGGATAAACATACTTAAAGTACTTAAATACCTACATACTTATTATACATAGAAAATACCCAGACCCGAATTAGGAAAACAATAATTTCTAAATTGGCCCGATTGGGGATCGAACTCGGGATCTCGATGGCGACACCATAAAAACGAGTAAGTAAATGAGTAAGTATGTAAGTAAGTACTTAAAATAACAATAAATTACAGAAATTAAAGATTCTTTCGTATTTTTATTTTATGTAAGAATGTTCGTAATATTTAAAAAAAAAACTTAAGAAAGCGGGTGGGGAGGACTCTTTTTACCCCTCCGGGAAATGGGCATGAATAATGTATGTACTGTTAGTAGAGGATCCGAGTATACAACGACCTTCACCGAGCGGTTAATAAATGAAAAGTATTCTAAATCAAATTTAATATGTTAAAAAATATATTGCCAGTGGGTTGGCTAAAAAATTTTAGTCCATTATATGATTAATTAAATATTTAAAAATATTTTTTTTTAAATAGTGCACTTTTTTCGATAATAGATAAATTAAATAGGTACCAATCGACAGTATGAAGCTTATAGAATATGCAAACGTTGGTTGATTATTTTTTTCCTGTCATAACATTGGGTGGGCAGGTGTAAACAGGCAAGTCAATATTAGTAATTTGCAACCGTCTGGTTAAATAAATAAAATTTAAGTTTATATAAAGATAAGCTTATTACAAACACACACACACCAAACCAGTGCAATGTAAAAAAAAAAATTTTTTTTATATTAAATTAATCATTAATGGTACTGGCCTGGACTGAAATTTTTCAGCCAACCCACTCGCGATATATTATTTAACATATTAAATTTGATATAAAATACTTTTCATCCATTAACCTTCTCGGTGAAGGTCGTTTTATACTCGGATCTTAGACTATGTATGTATGCATGCCTCTTTTTATTGTAACATCATTTTTTTTGCCTTGCATCATAATGCCTTCGTGCGACCAGCACATTTAGCCAGTGTCAAGTTTTTAATAGTAATTATTATTTTCTTTACATTAAGGGGATGATAATGAACGTTTAATGGTAAGTAAATGATTTTCCCCAAACCCCTTGAGACTCAATAAAGTTGTGGGACTTTATTGAAGTCTCACACGGACTTCTTGAGATAATTTGAAAAGTAATGTTGCACTTGTTTTGTTATATTTGTACTCATGCACGTTCACGAACACTTAACCGTAAATAATCCACATTATTTCACATTCATATTCGACAAAACACAAATTATAGAAAATAATACAAAACTGCAGACATGACGCTTCACTTTCCCGCCAAGAAGTGTGTAACATCATTGTGTGTGTTTAGGTATGTTTTTTTTTATTTTTTTTTAAAGGGCCTATTGTATACAAAATTGCATGTCAGCCCCATCGTAACAGCCGAATACTTTGTGCCGCGAACCTGAAAGTCAACAACGTTGTCGGACGTAGGGTCCGAAACGATACTGATGTATGCATGTAAGACTACCTAACTAAGATCTTGAACTGCTTGGAGTTTCAACGCTTCTTTCTTGTTTTTCAACATCAGAAGCACTTTTAGCCGTTTCTGGAGGAAGTTCTCCGGGTACTCCACAACGTCCGATTTGATCGAACCCGGCCCTTCCTCCACCTGGGCTACTTCCACTATACGCCTCCGGTATACGTCTGAGACGGTATTTATCATGTTTTTAGTGTCTGGATACACCACCTGGGAAAATAGAAACGTAACATAAACTTTTTGCATCACAGTATTAAGAGGCCTATTACATCTCAAATGTGATTTTTGCGTAAAATGCCCATTTTGTAGTTTTATTTATCGTTTTTATCGGAATAGGATAATAAATTTGTGCATAATATTACAAATCTCCATTCTGTGAGCATAAGTTGAATTCGGACGGCCGGCGCATCGCATTTTGTAGTAATTTTGCAGTTGTTTTTATCGTTTTTATCGAAATAGGATAATAAATTCATTATAAAATCTTTATTCCTCATGAAGTAACAATTACTCTAGTATAAATTTTGATCAATAATATTATCGTAGATAGGAGAAATTCACAGTTAACTTAGTGCGATTTTCGAAGTTTTTTATGAATAATATCTAAAAATTCCGAGGTCGCTACGCACTATTCGACTATATAAGAGATAACATTATATTTTTTTATTTCCCTTGTTTAGAACAGTAATTCAATCGATGAGCTCAAAAAAGTGCCTTCGCGCACTTTATGAAATCTTTCTCTGCAATTTTGGGTTTAATTAAAAAGTTAAGCAAAATTTTAAAAAAGCGAGGCCGCCACGCACTATTCCAATAGCTATTCTACACTATTCAATAAGTCATAATTGTAAATGTATTTTTGTTTCTGAGATGCATAACGCCAAAATTGGCGATTTTACGCAAAAATCACAGTTGAGATGTAATAGGCCTCTTAACATTAAGGGGGCTTACGCACTTCGGTTTCCCATACAAATTTCCAAGTCTAAATTTTTTTAAACCAGTAAGCCAATTTTGATAAAACTCGACATACTGAGATAAAATATAGAGATCTAAATAGATTGTTGAAAACATTTCCAAAAAACGTCTACTTAACTGAGTTATTGCTATTTTAAACTTTCTATAGTGGACTTTAAATCGCAATAATAACTCAGCCAAATAAACCTTTTTCAAAAATGTTTTCAACAAACTATTTAGTTCCCTGTATTTTGCTTTAGCATGCAAAGTTTCATTAACATTGGCTGATTGGTCTTTAAAAATTTCGACTTGAAAAATTGTATGGGAAACCGAAATGAGTAAACCCTCTTAAGTCATTATTAAACTAGTTAACCGTGTCGCCTAGCGGTGAAAGAATAGGTACAACCACCCCCTCTTCCCTTAGGTGTCGTAAAAGGGGACTAACGGACTAAAGACTGCACTTGCATATAACAGCATAGAGCGGCGATGGGCTCACCACCTGTCACGCTGAACACACGTGCAGCCGCTATTTGGTGAAAAGTGGACTATGGTAGAGGACTGCTTTTGCTATCCTCATTGCCTAGTCTCTGACTAACCCTTCGGGGATAATAGTCGTGATTTTCTGTTTTTACCCCCACCCGCCATCCTCATTTTTTATTCGTTTTAATGAAATTAAGGGTGAGTTCCACCATGAAACTGAACAATTTTCCCCAAGAAACCTTTGTGCAAAAATGACAAAAAATTTCGACCTCCCACACTATTGTCATCAGCTGATCGGACAGTTTTGTGTGGGAGGTCCAATGATATTATATCATTGGGGAGGTCGAAATTTTTTAGTCATTTTTGCACGTAGGTTTCTTGGGGAAAGTGGTTTAGTTTCATGGGTGGAACTCACCCTTAATTTCATTAAAACGATAAAAAATGAGAGTGTATACCTATGTTGTATAAAGCTCTAATGCTAAATGAGCCGGTGGTACAGCGGCTCACAAGAGTACTACCAACTGCATAGTAGTGGCTTAAGGGGGGTTAGGCAGTCAGCGAAAATTCCGGGCCCTCGTTGTTGCGCGGTGCGGGGTCCGCCGTAATTCGTAAGCGCCATTCACATTTTTACCAAAAAGTTAATAAAAATGTTTAGTTTTTTGGAAATCCAAATAAGTTAAGAAATCGAAAAGGTAAATACCTAAGTATGTGTTTATGATTTTAGGAATTATTATTGTAAAATGTAATGTGCATTTAAAAATGAAATTTTAATGGTAACTTCAGGATTTTTTTCTATATAGCAAAATGTTTTCAATCGTGTTTTGGAAACAGTCATCCCCTCACACATACGTTCTGCAATATATATTGAAAATTTCAGTGCGAAATACCTAAAATATTTTGATTAACAGCTAATAGAAAACAGCCAATTATTCCGTCTTCACCGCCTAACCGCCCTTAATTGGAAGAGCACCTATTACTCGGAATGTCACTAGGGTGCAGCCCCCTTACTCTCGAAACCAATCGCTATTGAATCGGATTGGTATTGTGAATTTTCGTATTTTTAAGTTACGACACCAGCGCTAATTTTGATTCATATTGGGAGAACTAAATGGCATTGAGTTTTGTATTTTTTCACTCAATATCCACGCAATGTGAATCCATATTAGCTCTGGTGTGTCGTAACTTAGGAGTACGAAAATTCACAATACCAATCCGATCCAATTGCGATCGGTTTCAAGAGTAATGCTGGTTAGATCCTAGTAGTGATTTTTTTTTTACATTTTCCTATTTGCAATGGTTTATTTATACCTAAAGGTTTACTTAACTTAATTATGTAGTTTTCAGGAGACACCGCAATTTGACTGTTCTTAATTAGCTGATATGCTTTTGGTGTTGCCAACTCCAATATCCACAATTGAGATGACTTTAATGCAGTGGCTGTGTGAATCGTAACACTTATAAAATAGATGGCTGAAATATTAATTTTTGGTAAACATGAAAATAAGCAAGTTTCTATTAATTTATTTAGAAAGCTCGGCAAATGATTCTTCTCTACCTGATGTAAAGTTGATGTGAAATCCAACCGCGAAGACAACAGCAGTGCGATTCTCTAAGTTAAAGCCTTGGTAGCAGCGGCTGCCGCAGCGATGAGAATGTACAGTACATTCTCATCTTTCATATTCATAGAATTGGAAAGAGACAACTGATCACAGCCATGCGCGCAGCGTCTGATGTGTCGCTTAGAGAATCGCATAGCTGGTGCAGCGTCAGAGACGTAGCATCAGTCACCCTCAGTCTGCCCACAAAGTGCCTCTTCACGCCTCGTTTGAAGGACCCCGTGTCGTAGGAAGGAGGGAAAACGTATGCAGGTAGACTATTCCATCTTTTAGAGGTGGGAAGAAACGGGCACCAATTTAATATTGGAGACTTATAATTGCATTACTTACATGTGTCTAGCACTAGGTAATATTTACTAGACTATTTCTAGAGCCTAAGGGACCTGCAGTTTCTAAGAAGGTTTTACGGACACAGAAGTCCTAGGCCTAGGTTGGATTGCTAGAGAAGGGAGGGGTGTATATTATTATAAAAAAGTCAACAAATAATGTGTAGTTAAGGGGGGTTAGGCGGTCAGCGAAAATTCCGGGTCCTCGCGGGTGTTGCGCGGTGCGGGGTCCGGGTAATTCGTAAGCGCCATTCACATTTTTATCAAAAACTTAATAAAAATGTTTCATTTTTTTGAAAACCTAATCAGTCAAGAAATCGAAAAGGTAAATAAGTGTTTATGATTTTATAGGAATTATTATTGTAAAACACGGTCGTAATGTGCATTTATATGAAATTTAGAGGTAACTTCAGGATTTTTTTCTATCAAGCAAAATGTTTCCAATCGTATTTTGGAAACAGTCATCTCCTCACACATACGTTCTGCAATACATATTGAAAATTTCAGTAGGAAATATCTAAAATATTTTGAAGAACACAGCTAATACAAAACAGCCAATTTTTCTGTTTTACCGCCTAACCACCCTCTAATAGCCTATCTACCTGTTATTTTACCTTTTAAAGTCTGTCTAAAGCTAAAAACAATAAGTAATTTAATAAATAACTTACCCAAAAATACAATTTTAACGCCAACAATTGACATAGTTTGTTAATGAAACTGCCAATGTTTATCGGGCTCGTACTCGACAGGTTTTAATCAAAAACCTCCAGCGGATTGGTATGCTGACGTCAAAATCAATTTACATTTTTTTGTAACATGAACTTCGTACACTTGAACGTTAATTAAGATACGTTGTTATAGAGTCAGGTGCATTTGCATTGGTACATAATCACGACAATTATCCCCGAAAGGAATGAGAACCGCAAAGAAGTCCTCTGTCAATAATCCACTTTTCACCAAACGACTAAACATGCGCTTAACGTGACAGATGGTGAGCATATCGCCGCTCTATGCTGTTGGATTTATGTGCAGTCTTTAGTCCGTTAGTCGCCTTTTACGACACCAAAGGTGGTAGTATTATTTTAATAATGAGTAGCTACGCGATACGGCTATTAAACTTCACAAAGCGTTAGTCCGTGAATGTGCGAGTCATAGAACAAGTAGATAATGGCTGCCTATTATCCTACAGGGTTAATTTTGGACACCCAGACAAATTTTTTCATGTAGTCCTATATAGCAGTAGTACAACCAAATAATAAAATAAAAAACATTATTTTTTTACATTTTTGTCCCAACTCTTCTGTAAGAAAATTAAAATTATTGTCACCTAGCGCGCGGCCGCCTCGTTATCAACGCGCATGCGCGTGACCGCTATTAATAATATAATAATAATAATCTTTATTGATCAAAACATCAATTTGATACATTTTTTATAACACTTTAGTACCTAAACTAGGTCAAACCTGCTCTTATAGGCACTTACGCTCTTCCAAAAATTGTATGTAGATGTAAATGATGTTGCATAATACTATAAACAATATAATAATTATTTAATAAGTAGGTATTAAAATAAAGCTATAATAATAAATAACCAATGCACATAATATAATATAAATTTATAGAAAAAGTAAAAAATGATAATTAATGATCATGATTTATGTCGCACACAATAACTAACATACACGATCAAGTAACAACAGTTAACAGTTCCTCCGTCTCATGGTAGTTCAGCGTTAACAGCCATTCCCTAACTAAAGATTTGCATTCATGTTTTGATTTATTTTGTAAATTTAGTTTTTTGTTTATTTTTTGTATAGAAAGGGACCATATTCACCCCTTGCACCAATGACGGCGCGCCTTCGCTTTGCCCGCGAGGGTGAGCGCACGCATCTAGAAATAGTTATAGGATTTAAAAAGAAGGCATAAAATTGTGTTTAAAAAAGAAAACGTTCATTAATTTTACATCAAATATTTAATTATACTTTTTTTACACGATATTTACTTTTGGCGGGGGGTCCAAAATTAATCCTATATACTACACTACTATAGCTACACAAAACGGACTTACAGCATTTACATAGTAATTTTCGGCTGTACAAACATAGGTAGACTGCACTTCCAAAGTATGTACAGACAGCATGCATAAAATACATCGAGATCAAAAATAATTGAGTATAATACATTATTTCTAAAGTTATTACAAAAAAGTCATAATTGCCAATTCAAAATTCAAAATTAAATTCAAAATTAATACTAAAACATAAAAATTGCTAATTAAACATTAATAATTGCTAATTCAAAATTAAATAGGGATACACAAAAACATAACATTCAATAAACAATAAATTCAAGTAAGTAATAAATTAATCATTCCATAATTTTGCGAAGACTAGACTTCCAAGCGCCTAGAGATGAACCATGAACTCTATTCAATAGTGTGTTATATTCGCGACACATTCTGTATATGGGGTTGTGAAAGGAAACATTGTTATTGCAGAAAGGCACCGAAAAAGAGTAATTATGTCTAGACGACTTAGATGGGATTTTAGGGCGTATATCCGACAAAAGAGAAGTCGTAATAAAGCCATTCAATATTTTGTACAGATAAGTTAAATCATGCATTCTGAGATAAATTACGAGGTGGGGGAAAAGACGAAGTTGACTGATTTAAAAAAAAGTAGAGCGTGTATACTATCCCACCGCTGGGCAAAGGCCTCTATCATTAAATTCATGTCATCGCTTTAATTGATTGGTTAATCACCACGCTTGCCTTGCTTTGCTTTGCCTTCCTTCTCCCTTCCTCCATAGGAGTACGCGTGCTGCTCTCCGGAGTCACCAATTTACAGTCTCTAATATTCCATCACGCACAAAAAAATTTGGTGACTCGTTTCTTTGCCGCACTTCCGAAAGATGGAATAGTCTACCAGCACACGTATTCCCTCCTACCTATGACATAGGGTCCTTCAAACGAGGCGTGAAGAAGCACTTAGTGGGCCGGCAGAGTGAGGGTGACTGATGCTACGTCTCTTACGCTGCACCAGTTGTCCTCGCGCCTGGACTTCATTTCTACTTAACATCAGGTGGAGTGGGGTCATTTGTCGGGCTTAGTATAAAAAAATACTTGTTTTTTTAAAATTAATATTTGCTCACTACTCCAACATCATCGGAGTCTACTACTTAATCTAATTCTCCTTCATAAAAGTTCTCGCTTTTTTACCTCTCGTACTTGCATACTACATACGACGCATTCATATATCCTCATTCATTCCTTATATCGGTGGCATAGAATACATAATAAGTAGTACAAGTACAGAAGATTCACTCCGCTAAGTAATTTAAATAAATAGCGACTCTTGCCAATACACAATAAAGTGCAATTCAGGTCGCACACCGCTCCTACCTACCTACAGTTAAATTCACCTAGAAGTTGCCTCTCTTTCTATCGCTTACTATCGCGTATCTCTTATCTCTTCTTTTCTCCTCGTGTTCGCGGGCGTCCGTCCGCTCGCACTGGTCCCAGCTGGTCCGAGATATGTCCGTGACAAAGAGATTTTGTCTATGTGTGCGTTGCTCGAGCGCGCTTTGTATGTACATTGCCTTCTGTACCTTTCTGTTTTGTGGCCATACGCTTGCTATTTTGCCTATCCTTTATTTATTTATCTTACATTTATGTGGGTTTATGATCAGTTGATCATAAACCCGGGCTATGCATCGAAAACTCCGAAAACACACTTTGCCCGACCTGGGAATTGAACCCGGGACCTTCGGTTATCTAGCCGACCGCTTGAGCACTCGGCCACCGAAGCAATTTATAGTAAAAAAAATTGCGGTTTAAAAAACACCGCACGTTCCCGCTATACAAACGCCAATGTCATCTCACATACATTGTAATTTGTAATATGTTTGCAACGAACTCGAGAAAAGACAATTCCACTTATATTTCCAACAGAGGAATAATACCTCCCGCTGCGGCAAACTTAAACCAATACAGCAGGGTAAAGCCACAAAAAAGCAACGCTTAGCTTGCACACTACCTAATACAAGAACCTGGAAGACGCTTTAACTTTTTTTAATGGCGCCAAAACCAAATGTCAATTCGTTTCTGACATTTGTGAAGTAAACAAACTTAGAATACAAGTCGACAAGCCATGAATCGGTTTACTCTTCAAGAACGCGGAATGATTCTGAAGGAATTATTTAGACCATTGAAGCTTAATCTCTTGTTTTGGTGATTTGCACTGGCCGGCCAGATCACCCTTAAGTGTTCTAGACTTCTTTTTATGGGTTTTTTTGAAGTCGCGGCTTACGTCAATAAGCCTCAGACTCTTGAAGCCCCTAAGTGTACAGTGGGTTCCATATCCATTCTGTTGATATAAAGTTCTAGGCTATAGTGTTAAGCAATTAGGCGTTCGTCGACCACTTCCACAAGCAAGCCAACGCGACGAGTGCGCCAAAGAGGAAAAAAGAAGTTTAAAGAGTTACAGGTACTTCGATAATTGATCGAAGAGTTACGAAAAGTAAAGTTATTCCATGTGCCTTGTTTTCATTGGTACGAACAGCAGCAACTCGTTGGTACCTTCCAGTGACGTTTAGTTCTGTTTTAGTAAAAAAGAGCGTTAAAAATGCCTTGCTGTTCATTTATTGTGCACAAACCACTTAATGAGGCACATGGAATAACTTTTCACGTGTAAAGTACACCAAAACAATAATATTTTCTATTTTTTAGCGCTTTTTCTTACTAAAACAGAACCATACGTCACTGGTACAAACGAGTTACTCCTGTATTGACGACTGTCACAACCTAAATATAGAAAACACCTAGACTTGAAATAAATTTAGATAAACAGTTTTTCTAGATTGACCCGACCGGGAACCGTCTCGCGTAGCGGTGAAAGAATACTACCATCCCCTCTCTTCCCTTAGGTGTGGTAAAAGGCGACTAACGGACTAAAGACTGCACATACTTCCAACAACATAGAGAGGAGATGGACTAACCAATTGTCATGCTGGGCACATAATATGTAGTCGTTATTTGGTGAAAAGTGGACTATGGTAGAGGACTGCTTTTGCTGTCCCATTGCCTGTCTCTGACTAACCCTTCGGGATAATAGTCGTGATTATTATGTATGTACCCGACCGGGAGTGAACTCCGTGCCAATATTTTTAAGTACATCTACGCATTTCGTTAGACTCTAGCCAAACTCGAGAAAGAATTTATGTAAACAACCCAAATTAGGGTCATCACATATCTGACGACCTCCGTGGTCGGGTGGTTAGCGCGCCGGGTCTGGCTTCGCGCCATCTCTGTGGTTCCGGGTTCAATTCCCGGTCGGGCTTTTTAGAGAAAACTGTTTTTCTGAATTGATTTCGGGTCTGGGTGTTTTTCTATGTTTATGTATATTTATCCGTTATCTAGTTTAACCATATTAACGAGTTTCAATAGAAGCTTATCTTGGGGTAGATAATTGGTGTGAGTGTAAACAAATTTTATTATTTATTATTTTTATTATATCTGAGCAAAAAATTATTTGTACTTACTTTTCGTATTATTTCCTTGATTACTGAATTTCACATAAAAATATTAGAAGACTAATTATTATTATTCTCACTACACTTAACACTCACGAAGCGTCGGTAAAAAGAAAAACGTAAGAATATGCTATTTCCTTATTTTATACTAGCATTCCAAATTAAGATGATACCTACTTATATTTTTTTTTATGGTTGATTATCATAACTTTCTCTGAAATCTGCAGCATATAATGTGCATTATAAACCGACAATGTACGAATGAAACACATTCCGTCACATTACGTAAAACAGAAAAAAATCTAAATTTTTAAGTACTCTTAATTAATTCAACACAAAATCCATTTAATAAACCATTATAATATACTTTAAAACCTAATTTAAAGGATTTAGGTTAGTTTATTTTTCAATTTTAGTTTTCATACATTGTTTAATAAATAAATATTTTATGCAAAATCTTTCCGGTTGTCCACATGGAAAAGGTTTCATTGGTTGCTAGACAACGCTTAGTTGGTAAACATTCTTTCTCAAATTTAGCTGGAGCATTAACCTTATATAAGGCGATTGCTAGAAACCGCAGAAAACTTTTAGGGCTGGTCAGGTCAAGTGTATTAAACATGACAAAAAAAGGAATTCGTGTTTTTTCATTTTTAATTCAATAACTCATTTTGTGAATTTTAATTGGATAGTCTTTAAGTATCTAATTTACTTTAAAGCAATAACATAAGAAAAAAAAATTAAAACTATTAAAAATAACGATTAAATATAACGTGCGGGCTACAACGGCCGGCCGGCCGACCGTCTGTTGACCCGTTCGCGTCAGCTGGGCGAAAAGTACCTACGTTACTCTGCAATGAGACCTCATTTGTCATTTTTGACTGCTAGAAACCGCAAAAAACTTCAAGGGCTGGTCAGGTCAAGTGTTTTGAACATGACAAAAAAGACAAAAAATAAATTCGTGTTCTTTTCATTTTTAATTAAATAATTTATTCTGTAAATTTTAATTAGATTGTCTTTGAGTATCTAATTTATTTTAGAGCAATAACATAAGAAATAATATGAAAAGCAATTAAAAATAACGATTATTTACAACGCGCGGGCAACGAAGTTCAACGAACGGCCGGCCGTCGGTTGTATATGTGTTCTGTGGTCGGTTGACCCGTCCGCGTCGTCAGCTGGGCGTTAAGTACCTACGTTAGTCTGCAACCATGAGACCCCATTTATTTTCCTTTAATTGAAATGTGCGTAGGTATAAGGTGCAGTTAAGTCCAACGACTATCGATTGCATCAAGTTATGACCACATTTTAACTGTAATTATGATAAGTGTTATGTATGAGCGTAATTTCAATTCAATCCTACGTAGGGTGGAGGCACCAATTATCGGCCATGTCAACTTTTTTGAACTTTGACTGCTTGTAATTTTTACGTTAATAGCTTTTGCTTTCTTGCAATGCCTTTTTTGGGTAGAGGAATACTGAAATTCCATTACTACATTCGCAAAATTACGAATCGTTTGTTATTTTTGATAATAAAGATGTTTTTTTTCGAGTATGCTGATTTCCCTTAATATCGGCCTCTAACACCCTAATATCCGCCGCCTGTGACCCTAATATCGGCATACCTTTTCTAGGTGAAGTTAGGTCAATAAAACTAATAACTAAAGTAAATAATGATATCGTTTTATATAAGATGACTGCTAGAAACCGCAAGAAACTTTAAGGGCTGTTTATGTCATTTTTGTTATGTTTAAAACACTTGACCTGACCAGCCCTTGAAGTTTCTTGCGGTTTCTAGCAGTCACCTTATATAGGTTTATGGGCAGGAGTAGGTAGGTAGTGTGCGAGCTAAATGTCGACATGACGAAAAGCTCCATAATATTAAAACTTATTAAATGGCTTCGCATTTAGCATTAAGCCAATTTCAAGTGGTAATTAGTGATTAAACGAACTTACCTGAAGTGATGTTCTATCACAATTATACGAGTTGCTTCGTCCGGAGAGATTAGGTAACACGCGTAGTAACACGTATCGTGTCGCCTTTCATCCACTAAGTTAATAACAAAAAAAAACAATTTTTTGTAGGGTAGTTGTCGTTTTCCTCTGTGCCTCGATTGTACGACCGCTCATATAGTTGAAAGCCCTGAGCCTAATATTTCACGCAAAGGGGATATCTAGGGAGGGAGGGACCTAATCTCTTCAGACGAAGGAACTCGTATAATTGTGATAGAACATCACTTCAGGTAAGTTCGTTTAATCACTAATTACCACTTGAAATTGGCTTAATGCTAAATGCGAAGCCATTTAATAAGTTTTAATATTATGGAGCTTTTCGTCATGTCGACATTTAGCTCGCACACTACCTACCTACGTCCTTTGAGATTAGGTAACACTTGTAGATTTTGAAAGATAGTGAAATATTAAAACGTCTTTTTCCGTGTAAATCAATAACTAGGTATATTAAATAAATATAATCAAAAAACAAAACCTAAATAAAGCTAGAGGATTATAATATATTGTAATCAAATCTTATTATTAACATTTTATGATTAACATCAATCTCTGACAATGGACATGGCAAAGTCTGGTTCAGGTTGGATGTTTCTATGGTAGTGTTTTGCAAAAACAGAAGAGTTAGCACTCCACCCAGCAGTTTTGCGAATAGTATCGATACTGACGCCTGCTCTATGTGCAGCTGAGGTAATAGCATGCCTCATGGTGGAGTGAGCAGAAAATAAAGAAGTGTCAACTCCGCTAGCTAAGAAAGTATCTTTTATCCATCTACTAACAGTATTAGAATAAACTGCTTTATGAGATCTTTTGAAACATAAAAGGATTATTTTCGTTGTTTCTTACAGTTTTCGTCCTCTCAATGTATGTCATTAATGCTTCCGCTGGACATACTTCCGAAACTTCTCTGTAAAAGGGAATATTCAGATGAGGCTGTATTGAACGTGGACATGATGTCTTAATAATGTCCTGTATCTTAATAAAAATGCAAAGCTGATTATTTATGTGCACCTTGTGTTACAAGTAGGTATAAGAAATGTAACTTTTTAAGTTAGCTGTTCTAGATTTAAAGAGGTATTGGGATGCAATTTTGATAGGAAATTTAAGACTATTGATAGGTATACCATATTTTGGGGCTGAAGGACGAAGTCTGTAGAATCCTTTGAATAGTTTTGTGATACGGTCATCAGACTCTACTCTTGATCCTAAGATCAAAGATAGAGCAAAACGATGGCTGATTAGTGCACCATATTGTAAGCTCGAATAGAAAAGCTTTGTTAAGAAATAAATTACGTGCGGAGTTGGCGCCTCGTATAGATCCACACTGTGATCTTTATAAAAGCTTACCTAGCAACGGATTGCAACATCATATCGTTTTATTGAATTATAGGACAGAGAAGCGATCATGATATTTAAGGATGATGGTGGTACACTCATCTTCAGTAATGCCGTTCGGATAACCTTCCTGCAATCAGTGTCCGCTTGGGTAGGCTGTTGGAAATCGACATTAACACGTTATCGCTGGGCACAAATTGTACCAACTCCTAACAGAGAAGATCTTGGAACAACAACAATGCCTTCTGCGTGATCCGTTATTATTTTTCTTAATACTTTTAGTATAACAGCGAATGGCGCGAATGTGTAAAATAAAAGATGATGCCAATTTAACCTAAATGCATTTGTAGTGTAAGCTCCAGGATCTCTGTTCCAAGAGAAATACCTACTTCTTACATTTATAATTTGTTCTGGATGCAAAAAGATCATTATCAGGCTTACCTAGAACTCTTACTATTCTATTAAAAGCATTATCTATCAACCCCCTTCAGTGTCAGGATGTAATTTTCGTGACTCTGCATTTGCTATTACATTATCTTTTGAGCTGGTGTACGGAGTACCTACGAAGCGAAAACGAATATTTTTCGGATTTCGCACCAAAGCCACTACTTCTTAGTTATTTCAGTAAGGTGTGGGAACCGAACTCCGCCCATACGGTTTATATAAGAAATAGTTATATTATCAATACGTAACAAAATTTGACAATTTTTTAAGTTTCTTGCAATTGTTTGTAAGCCCAAAAAGGAAGCTAAGAGTTCTAAATAGTTTATGTGCTCAACTGATTCTACAATACTCGACTGACCACTAGCAGTCCCCACAGCACCTGCCGGCCCCCCCTTTTCTTGCTTGCATCAGAAAAAGAAATTCTAAGCAGTAATTATCTTGCCTGATAAGATTATCCACCCTTCCAATAGATTTTAACCACCAAGAAAAATCGTCTTTCAAATACGGTAACGACGTGTAACTATCGTAGATAATCGTATTATAAATTGCAAGATATTTACACGTTTCCATTTGTTTGGTGTATAACCAACCATATTAGACGGCGGGGCAAGATGCAGTGAGAAGTTCTACTAGTCGTGCAAAGTGCCTAATTTTACATCGTTCTTTAATTTTAAAATGTTGTAACACTTTTTTGATTATGTTTCCTTTGTCATTGGTTAAACTTATTTGAAATTTTGTCGTATCTATTTAAAAAAAACCAAGATATTTGCAGACTGTATTAGGGACTGTACAGCTTTTTGTCATTAATAATGAAACCTAAAGATTCTAAAAATTTTCTTGTTACCAAGACATTATCGAGACAGTTTTTATAATCTCTAGCAAGAGAGCAGATATCCTTTTAATAGATCGTTGATAAATAGCCCAACGACCGAAGAAGACACATAACTGGTTTTAACAATTTCGTAAAAACAAACGGTGCTGTGTTAGGACCAAATTAAAGTAATGAATTTCTTCAAATCGGATTCGCAAATATTTTTATGACTGGGTGAATGCCTACTAAAAAATAAGCATCTTTTAAATTCAGGGTAGCCCTGAAGCTATCCTTTGAAATTAGTTTCATTGTTGTTCTTAAATGTTTAATTTTAAAGTGTTCAGTCGTAATATGCTTATTTAGTAATTTTAGATTTAATATAAACCTATTTGTGCCGTTGGGTTTCTTGATCAGAAAATAACTAGACAGAAACTGACCTTCACAAGGTTGGCAAGGAGAAGTGGCGTCTGAATCGATTAATTCAAAATATGGCCACTCTGTGTGTATGTGGGGTGGGTGGGTGGGTTCCTGTGCCTATCCATCCAACCATATAAAAAAAAAAAATTGACGATTCAAAACGCTTAATTTAAGCTTACTGAATAAAGTTATTTTGATTTTGATTTTGATTTTTGATTTTGTATTATAAGATAATGAAAGTAAGCGTGGTTCGTGTAACTAAGAAACACGTTTAAAAAAAGGGTATTTTATAACCTTTTACCCAGCAAAAAATAACCGGATCGTCGGTTATTATTCGCAAACTATCGTAAAAATAGAACAGCATACCTGCAGAATGTACCGGATCCAGGGACGAGGGCCGGGCTTCTGAAAGCGCCGCGGCGATCGCGGCGGCTGTTGCTGCCGCGGGCGTGGTGCCGGTGCAGCTGGAGGTGCCAGTTCCGACCGCCTCGCAAGTCCCGTTTGCCTGGCTACCGGAAGTGGAGGCCTCTGGTTTAAAGGCTGGTTTGGAGTTTGTTTGGTATACAGCTGATCCTTAAAATCTTTCTTTATTGTTGAACATATGAAACTCCTTCTCGTCATAGACTCATTATGCTGTGTATCGCATAGCTGATGACTAGTTTCAATCAAGAACTTTATGACAGCTTGGTCACTATGTTCCAATGAAAGCAACTTGGTCAGAGAGCCTCCAATGTAGGAAATGGCAGCCGCCAGTTGAGCTTACTTATATTCTAACGCTGTGTCTTTCTTGATCAGCTATGCGATTCTCTAAGCGACACATAGAAGCTGCGCGCATGGCTGTTATCTGCTGTCTCTTTCCAATTATATGAATATGAAAGAGACAGAGTCATTTCTCAGCGCTGCGGCAGCCGCAGCTATCAAGGCTTTAGCTTAGAGAATCGCACGGCAGCGTTTAAGCTGCCAGATAAAGCTGCTCAGATAAAACTGCCTTTTTCTCTGGCTCTTGCTTTTTCTCTTTGGGCTTTGTCCCAAGAGATTCAGTATCCCTTCGTCAAGTTCTGGACGAACAGTCACAACATTTGGAGGCGGTTCTACTTGCATCGAGTGAATGGAAGTGGCTTCGGCTTCTTGCGTAGCTGAAGTAGACGGGCCTGGTCCAGGCTCCTCTAAGAGAATCGGTCCCCAGTCCGCCTCAGGCTGCATTTTCTTTCTTTACAATAATCACTATCGTCGTCACTATAAACTCGTTTAGGCATCGTAACACTACATGAGTATGTTAAAGGGGAAAAATTGTGGTGATTGGCGAAGCACAAAAACGCGAATGAGCGGTCGTACAATCGAGGCACAGAGGAAAACGACAACTACCCCACAAAAAATTGTTTTTTTTTTTGCTTTTAACTTAGTGGATGAAAGGCGACACGATACGTGTTACTACAAGTGTTACCTAATCTCAAAGGACGAAACAACGAATGTATAAGTAAATATTTTAAAGGTAGGTACATTTAGTATTGTACAATAGATTCAATTCAAATGGAGTCTTACAACACGTGTTGTTGCTAAAAGAACAAGGGAGACACTAAAGAGCTCCTTCAAAAAATTGTATTCTCTCTAAATCACTGTCACTGACACACGTCAAATGTATATAATTATATCAACGCTGCCACTATTCCGCTACAATTAATATAGGATTGTGTCTCTAGTATTTATGTTACGTGATCGAAGGCTTTACCCTATACTATAGTAATCTAAACGGCTTTTTCCGCAGAGACAAACTGTCTCCGTTCTGCGAACATACAAACCTGTCAATCAAGTCTCATGTTATCTATTGAATAAGTTTGTACCTCAGAATAATAGTTTGTACATTACCTATGTGCAAACCATTACATAACTTTATACTTACATTACTCTGTAAAACAATAGGAGATGAGAATTTTGCTTTTGCTGAGTTTCTTGTTGGTTGTTCTTTTAGTTATAAAATTGTCTTTCTCGGCAGACTAGACTGAAAAAAATATGAAAAAAATATAAACCTTTTTTTATCTGTAGTACGTCTATCTAAGAAATACCTTCAGAGCAATATGCTTTAGTTATTGTCCTAACAACATCTTTTTTAAAGGTAGGGTCACCTGTCCAACATTGAAACAATCGTACACAGTGAAACTTTGCGATATTTATAAAACGCGACGTTGCTAGATAGAGCAGGATAGCAAGAAAGGACCTTCTCAGCCCCCCCCCCCCCCCCGCACACGCCCAGTTTGCGAGCTGTAAGAATTTTTGGTTTGGTCATATTTGGTGATTTCTTAGCAAATTTAGTATTGTTCATATTACGTTGCATTCTGTATGTTTCAAAGTGCCTTTTGACTTGAATTCGTATGAAAATGGTTCACTCATTGTTGCAATTTTTCGATAGGTTTTAAAAAAATACCTTGTTGGTTTACAATGAAACAAAAGTATGTTGTATACAATGAAACAGTGTGTCATTGTGTTCTATCTTGTTTCATTGTAGGCCATGTGGATAATAACCATAACGATAATTTTTCTAATCACAAGCAACTTTCTTAAAGCTTTCTATTGGCTATCTACAGTAACTACCTACTTACTTTGTAGTTATTTCATTTATTATTTTTCAGATGGCACGTAGTAAAGCTATTATAAGAAAAAAAGGAGATCATTCGGCAGCTAACATGCAGCTACAGCTATTCAGCTTATAAGGCAGGGATGGAGTCTAAGAAAAGCTGCTAGTGAATGCAGTGTTCATTACCCCACACTATTCAACTATGCAACTCGTACAACATAGATTAGTTATAAGAAGAGGATAATTAATATTAGATTGTTATAAGCGAAAAAAAATGACAATGATTGTGATATTTTAAATAATGAGACTGCAACTCGTACAACATAGATTAGTTAGAAGAAGAGGATAAATATTAGATTGTTTTAAGCCAAAAAATACTTAGGTAGGTACCTACCTACTTATTCGTTTTGAAATTTTATTATTTTATAAGTTTTTAAGACCTGTAAGACAGAGACAGGGTAATTGTTTTTTTGTTAATCCTGAACCAGCAGGTATTACCTCTGTTTAAGTCTGATTAATATCGTAGACAATTATTACTATGAAAACATATTGTTTTCATTTAAATTTCTTTAATTTAATGCATAGATATCTACCTGGTTGATTAAAAGCAAACAAAACACTACCTACTAATAATACTGTTTCATTGTTGATTAGCCCTGTTTTATTGTGAAAAATCGGGTGTTTCATTGGACACAATGAAAAAAAGTTCATTTTTAAAAAAAGCTTTTTATGCATAAATTATAAAAGTACAGTAAAAACATATAATAAGATGAGATAACTAATTAAATTGTCTACCTTGATGCAAAAAATTAGACTCTTAACTTGAGAAACGGCAGAGACAGGATGGTTTGAAATTTTGGTGTTTCATTTGTGAACAGGTGACCCTACTTACTTACATACTAAAATGCTTGTTGTATTTAACTATGAATTTAAAGAACATCTTGATCTTCTTTATGGCTGTATGTGGCCGAGTGATAATGCGCTTGGTCGGATTCAATTCCCAGGCGGGAAAAATTATATCCACACCCTTAATTTTTATTCGTTTCGTAATGAAATTAAGGGTGTGTTCCACCCCTGACCCTGAAACTGAACAACTTTCCTCAAGAAACCTATGTACAAAACACACAAAAAAATGTTGACCACCCATACTATATTGTCGGCAGCTGATCGGAAAGTTTTGTATGGGAGGTCGAGATTTTTGATTTGATCGATGGGTGCCTCGAACGCGTTTAGCATCGGTAGGATTTTTTCCCTAATCGCATTTTGCCACGATCGTGTTTTGTCATGTGTGCTTTATGTATAATCGATTTTTACCTTAGTCTCCTATTTCATAATCTCAGTTTTTTAGCCGCAATTAGCCATAAACTCATTTTTTAAAATCTCACTTTTTCTCATTGCATTTAGTCGTAAACGCATATTTTTTAATCTCTGTTTTTTTTTCAACCTGTATACAGACTTTTTAAAATCGTTTTTTAATTCGCGACTATGACACCTATACTATTAATCTACTGTTCACTAAAGACTTCTTATTGCTTATTTAAAGAGTTCCACCAAGGTTCCACCGTAACATCTTCATGATTACATATAAACTTCATGTTCATGCATTACAGTGTGCAATCTGTCAATTTACAGTAGGGCAAAAAGCATAAAGACTTTATGCTGTTAGGCAAATTATATAAAGACCAAAAAGCGAATCAGACAACATGCTGTAAAAATATACGATCAAACATAAAGCACACGTGACAAAACACGATCGTGGCAAAATGCGATTAGGGAAAAAATCCTACCGATGCAAAACGCGTTCGAGGCAACCATCGACCAAATCATTTTCGGTATCAAAAGAATTAGGTAGATATGTTTCAAAATTGTCTGTGATATTGTCAGTTGTCTACCCTCATTTTTTATTCGTTTTAATGAAATTAAGACTGAGTTCCACCCTTAGATTAAAACAAAAAGGGAAGATACGGCATGCTCCTACTTGTAGTCATTCAAAATAGGAAGTGTATAGAGTGCCGCAAGCGGCACTGTATCTCCATCGCTTAGGGAACCGTAAGTTTTGCGGTATAATAGTGACGCCGCCTAAGCTGCCGTAAAGTTTTTGTTAGACAACAGAAATACTAGCTGCCCTACTCCTGTAGGTCACGTAATAGGTTAGAAATTTAAGACAATCGCGAAGCGCAGCGTAGCGATTGTCTTGAATTTCGAGGTTATTTTTTTTATTAGACAACAGAAATCTAACTCCATACAAAAATATCTTTTGAATATTATGTCATCTGAACATTACGACAAATAAAAAATATGTTACGGTTCCCTAACCGATTGAGATAGAATGCCGCTTGTGGCACTCTATACGCTTCGTACTAGGATGCCGTCAAATTACGGCATCGTAACCGATCGTACTATGTTGCCGCTTGTGGCACTCTATTCACTGCCTACACTTTGTACTAGGATGCCGTAATGACGGCATCTTAACCGGTCGTACTAGAATGCCGCTTGCGGCGCTCTATCCACAGCCTTCAAAATATTATAGTCCTACTCAACTACTTAAGCAAACACTCACACACGCACACCTATAAAGTGTAAATCGAGCGAGCGAGACAAAGCGGTAAGTTTCAACGTCAGCGCAAGGGAGTCAGCGAGTAGCGCGTTGACGTCAAAGACATATAAAAAGATAGACAGGTTATACGCTAACATTATTGCAATAAAAAGTGCTGCAAGTAGTACTATATCTACGTATACAGTTATTTATTATGACACGTTGCGCTAACAAGAGATACATTATAGGACGTACCTGTGGTTAGAAAGAGATTAATATACATGTCGCTCTAAACGCTTGTGAGTTTCCATGACGACGGCCGCCATTAGACCGCCATAACATAGTCTGTTTCACTCTCACGCACAGAACAGATTACATCTCACTCTTTACCCACGTAACCCACGTGAGGAGCGGCCAGCATTGTATTTATCGGACATTTAATGTTTAATTTAAAAAAAATCAGTACTTACGAATGAAATGAGACGTTTTTCTTGTCTCTAACAGTTGCCGTGTAATTTGTGTACCGCCTAAAAACACAGGAAGGCATTTAGACCACGAAAAACTTGATAAATTTACGCGCTGTAGCGATGTATAGCCGGGATGCGAGAGCGTGCCTGACTGAATGCGAGTCGGGCAATTACCTTACATTCGTATTGCCATTCTAGAGCGTGTACAACGCATCTATAACTTTTATACATCATTGGTTGACGTCTCGGTCGCTTCGCCACAGACGAGTACGTACGACCGATTCCGATGACACTGCGGAGTAGCGTCTTTCTCTTTTTCACACAGTAGTTTCACTGTGGCCACACAATGTCTGATATTAAAATCAGGCAGTGTGATGTCCGTGCGGAAATGCAGTCAATCGATGTTCGGAAAGCTAACGGTCCTGATGGCGTCCCAGCAATAGTCCTGAAAATGTGTGCAGCGGAGTTGTCCCCTGTGTTAACGCGTCTGTACCGTCTCTCGCTCTCTTCGGGTTGTGTGCCGGAATCTTGGAGAGAAGCTAATGTGCAACCGATCCCTAAAAAAGGAGATCGGTCAGATCCGACTAATTACCGCCCTATAGCCGTAACTTCAGTGTTGTGTAAGATCCTAGAACGAATATTGAACAAACAGCTTATTCGATACCTAGAAGATCACTCCCTAATTCACGATCGTCAATATGGGTTTCGGCCAAAACGGTCAACAGGTGATCTTCTAGCGTACGTCACACATCTCTGGGGTGAGGCTATTGACAAGCGTGGCGAGTCACTGGCAGTTAGCCTTGACATAGCCAAGGCTTTTGATCGGGTCTGGCACAAAGCTCTTCTCTCCAGGCTCCCGGCATACGGTTTGCCCGCTCAGTTCTGTACCTGGATTGCCAGCTTCCTGCATGAGCGTAGAATCCGTGTCCTTTCGGATGGATGCGCTTCGCGGTTCATGTCAGTGAACGCTGGTGTTCCTCAAGGCTCCGTTCTATCCCCCACGCTATTCCTTCTGCATATCAATGACATGCTTCCTCTTGGAAACATTCATTGCTATGCAGATGATAGCACAGTGCATGGGGGATATAACAGGCACCCAACGGCTGGGCGGGTAGACACCGAAATGAAGCGAGCAAATCTTGTCATTGAGCTCGATCGGATGTTGGACCTCATTTCTAAATGGGGCTCCGATAATCTGGTGGAGTTCAATGCCAAGAAAACACAGGTGTGCGCGTTCACAGCGAAAAAGTCGCCATTCCTTCCCCTTCCCTCTCTTCAGGGTACATCTCTAGGCCTGCAGAGCAGTATTAACATGCTCGGTATGGATATCCGCTGCGATCTGAACCAAAAGGACTACATCGAAACCGTGATTAAAAATGCCTCACGTAAACTCGGTGTCCTGAACAAGGTGCGGCGATTTTTCACGCCTGATCAGTTGTGTCTATTATACAAGACACAGGTGCGGTCTTGCGTGGAGTATTGCTCTCACCTTTGGGACGGCTCCGCAAAGTACCTTCTCGATGCCTTGGACAGATTGCAGCGCCGCGCTGTGTGCATTATGGGCAATGCAGAGGTCACTAAAACTCTCGAGCCTTTGCAATTGCGTAGAGATATTGCGTCACTCAGCGTCTTTTACCGTTTATACCATGGCGAGTGCTCTGAAGAACTCTTTGATCCCTCCTTCTCCCTTCCTCCATAGGAGTACGCGTGCTGCTCTCCGGAGTCACCAATTTACAGTCTCTAACATTCCATCTCGCACAAAGAAATTTGGTGACTCGTTTCTTTGCCGCACTTCCAAAAGATGGAATAGTCTACCAGCACACGTATTCCCTTCTACCTATGACATAGGGTCCTTCAAACGAGGCGTGAAGAAGCACTTTGTGGGCCGGCAGAGTGAGGATGACTGATGCTACGTCTCTTACGCTGCACCAGTTGTCCTCGCGCCTGGACCTCATTTCCACTTAACATCAGGTGGAGTGGGGTCATTTGCCGGGCTTAGTATAAAAAAAAAAAAACAAAGTAGAATATCTGCAATAGTGCGATGAAGCCTGTTCGCTCGGCAAATTGTGACTGAAGTGAAATTGTGCCTTTAGGCCTAATTTTGGCGGCTCACTCACGAGACGCTAATGCCGTATCTTCCCTTTTTGTTTTAATCTAAGGTTCCACCCATGAAACTCAACAACTTTCCTCCAAGAAACCTACTATTGTCGTCAGCTGATCGGACAGTTTTCAGGTTTCTTGGGGTAAGTTGTTCAGTTTCATGGGTGGCACTCACCCATAATTTCATTAAAACCTTAGATTAAAACAAAAATAATCTAAGATTAAAACGAATAAAAAATGAGGGTGTTTAACTGGACTGCGCACCTCAATTTACTACTTACTATTACAAATTTACACTCTACCCCATTACAATAAGGTAGGTTTTTCTGTGTTCTACATGAAAGTAGAAAAACGGTCGAGAACGGCCGAACTAAAAAGTAATCACAGACATATAATGTCTGTGAAAGTAATAAAGTGTCCTTTTCTAATGTTGCCACTGGTGAATAAAAAATGTTCTATATGAGTTAATTGATACCTCAGGTACCTATTTTAAAATTTGGAAACATTTGTATTTTACGTTTTTGTGCTGAACTTTGCAAATAAATACTAAAATAATAAATATATAATGATGGAATCCGCTCTTATAAAGTCACAAAACGATATGCAATTATAAATTATTATGAAAGATATGTTAGCAGTCTTACAAAATCTTTACGCAGCAACACTGTCAAGTAAGTGTCAACACTGTATGCACTTGTCATATGTACCAAAATAGTGCTTGGAAATGTAGGTGTCCATTATTTATATTTATGCCGATTTTGACGATCTTTATTTTTACGCCTTGGTCGTAAAAATAAAATCGTGGGGCGTAGCATGATATGAATGGTTGACTGTAGACAGATATTTCACGCGCCCCACATTATCTACATCATCATTTTTATTTTTATTTTATACAAGCGGCCGCTCGCGGTTTCACCCGCGTTGTTCCCGTTCCCGTGCGAATATCGGGATAAAAAGTATCCTATGTGTTAATCCAGGTTATAAACTATCTGTATGCCGAATTTCATCCAAATCCATTCAGTAGCTTTTACGTGAAAGAGTAAGAAACATCCATTCATACGTTCCCGTGGTAATATCGGGATAAAAAGTATCCTATGCGTTAATCTAGGTTAAAAACTATCTGCATGCCGAATTTCATTCAAATCCATTCAGTAGTTTTTACGTGAAAGAGTAACAAATATCTATCCATACTTAAAAACTTTCACGTTTGTAATATTAGTAGGACTCTTATATCCATCTTATACCTTGAAAAGCTGGTCTAGAGACGCCTCAAATGCTTTTTTTTATTGCAACACTAAGTATAGTCATAGCCATGTGAATTGGCAAGCGTTGAAAACCTGTATTCTGTAAATAAGTGTAGGTTTTTTTTCATACGATAAGACATAAGTAGTGCCTATCATGATTTATGTCTTGTGGTGTCATTGGAAATACAAACAAGAACATTTCTGATTCTGGATTGATGTAATCTACGTGCTCCTGTAGATACATAACAAAGTCAAGGGTCAAAGAAATAAACTTATCAAAGCCAGTATGATTTTTAATATCATTAAATTCATTAATCAAAATCAGAATCTTAATAGGTATTCAACTATGTCATACGACATTTTTATGTTCATCATTATCAGATTAATAGCTCAATCGGTTTACGAGAAGTGGTTCAAATCATCTTTCCTAATAAAAGTTTGAAAAAAAATAACGTGATTTGACAATACATTTTAAAAATGGTTGTTCAATACTTTAACAAACGTATAAAATTTATCTGACGATTGAAAAATCTACTAATAAATAAAATTAAATAACAGTTTTGTTAGTTGTTGTGTCCCGCTAAATATAAAAGAAACATGGACACCTTATTGAAAGAGACTAACTACTACTTTTTATGCCTCTCACTCGGCTCGCTGTCACTTTCATAGTGCACAGTCCTTAGGTATATAATAATATGTTCATCTCAGAATAATAACAAGGTTCATGCATTTTTGACTACTTTTGATTTTGTCACTTTAGCCGTTGTTGCCAATGATATTATAATAAAAAGGTAGATAGGATAAGTCAGTACTAATGTGAATTTGTGATGTCCAGAATAATAACTAATTATTATTCTGAGGTGATGTCAATAATGGACTAAAGATCGTACGAAAGTGTGAGCAAGAAAGCATGACAACTAGCTATAGCGTAAACGAGACAGATAATGTTGTTGGTGGCCTAAGGTGGCAATTAGCATAGTTTTATGCATAGAATAATAACTAAAGCGTATTATTCTGTGGGTTTTATGGTGCCAATTATTGGCACATGTATCGCATCTACCTCTTTGTATTGTAACATCATTGGTAGTTGTCACAAACATATTACGCACATATTTATAATTGTTTGCTATTACTTACTTACAGTCCATTCATTGTTTTCATTGATTCCTGTCGCTTTCAGGTTTCTTTTGGAAAGTTGTCCATGGGTGGAGCATTAGGGTGGAACTCACCCTTAATTTTATAAAAACTAATTGAAATAAGGGTGTATTTAAAAAAAACAATTGCCACCATGTATGTACTAACTAATGCGCACCGGTTAACCATGTCGCGAAGCGGAGAAGGAATGCTACCACCCCCTCTCTTCCCTTGGGTGTCGTGAAAGACGACTAACGGACTAAAGATTGCACATACATCCAACAGAATAGAGCGGCGATGGGCTCACTCACTACCTGTCACGCTGAGCACATGTGTAGTCGCTATGTGGACTATGACTGCAGTTTTGCTGTCCTTATTGGTCTCTATCTACTCACCCCTATAGATAGGGTTTCGCAGCTGGAACTATGGGTCCGGCTGTATGACGCTCAGGGGTACTACGGGGTTCCGGTTCACGCCCCCCGCTGGTGTGCCTTAACCGGCGCCTCCGGCGGGATTCCGAACATGGGGATTGGACTCGTAGTGGCTTGTGGTTAGCTGTAGAGCTTGGGAATGTTCGTTTGTCCTCCTCCTCCTCCTCCTCCTCCTCTCGTTTCCTCTTAAGTTGGCAGCTTTGTCCGGTGGTTCTCATTGGACATTGGTGTCGACATCTCCAGTACTATTCTGGAGAACTAGTAGAGGCGGTCCCCTAGATGCCGTAGCGTCCGGTCCAGCCAGCCGCGTAGGACGTGGGAACTGGCTAGGCTCCCGGATGGGTTCCGAGAAGTGAGTGTGCTTAATACTCCGCGACTAAGGTGGATACTTGGTAGTCGACTTTAGAGCTGACGACTCAAGCAGTGGCAACTGCGAGTTGTGCCCTTCGTGCAACAAGAAAGTGAGCGAGCTCGACAGCTCCAGATAGGTAACCGACCTATCTGGAAAATAGGCAGTGAACTACACGTGTTCAAGGGGAAACTCTCCCGAGACACTGTCTTATGGATACCGAATGAAGATCGCGCTTTGGCGGGTTCTGATTTGGCGTCAAGACCTAACGCAGATGATCTCCTGCGTGTGGCACTTCTTGTATAATCCTGACGGTTAGTTTTGAGGTGCCAGTACAAATAAAATTAGTGATGTAAGGAGAGGGGATTTCCTCATTGCCTAGTCTCTGACTAACCCTTCGGGATAACAGTCGTGATTATTTATGTACTTATATAAATATGTTCGCGCATCACTTCAGAACAGAACAGTTTTTGGAAATTCGTCACGGGGATACGGGGTGGTTACAGAATACGGGGTTTTCACGCTGACGAAGTCGCGGGCGGTCTCTAGTTTTTCACGTTAAGTTGTAGTAAAATGGCAGTCGTTAAAACCCACCAACCTGCATTGGGCTAGAGTTGGGTTATGATAGCCCAATCTTACCACGTTGTTGTCCACGTGGGAACACCTGTACCTAGTAGTGGAACGTTCATAGGCTGAAGACGATAACGATATCTATCTTAATACATACATATATCCAAAACTATTATCCCCGAATTGTTAGTCAGAAGGACCGCAAAAGCAGTCCACTGCAATGTTACAATATTTTTATTATAATATTGCACCAAATGATAACTGCACATGTGCTCAGCGTGACAGTTGATGAGTCCATCATCGCCGCTCTAATCTGTTGGATGTATGTGCAGTCTTTGGTCTGTTAGTCGCCTTTACGACATCCAAGGGAAGAGAGCGGGTGGTAGTATTCTTTCACCGCAAATAAATAGAGTACCTATGGTTTGGGCCAGACGCTTAGTATCATGACGTAAGTAGGTATGTTTATGTATTATGTAGGTATATAATTCCTCGTGTGAGTAAGGATTTTTTTTAATAATTAGTTGGGGTAATTTCTGGCTGAATTCAGCCACCTCACAGTCTAGTGGATAGTAACCTGTAGTTTAATTGCCTTGCTGGTTTGAGCACCTGATGAAGAGTACGTAAGGATTGCTTAGAAGTTTTTTTTTAATGTGACACGTCATAGTGACTACATCCTGCCTGATGGTAAGCAGCCGATGCAGTCCAAAATAACGCCTCACCGTGAAACAAGCAAGGTAACAAGCGCACCCATTCATGACGGCTTGCATAAATGCCATTTCACGCCCCGCTTATAAGACCCCGGACTATCCTCGTGGCGCCCAGAGACTTTTTGGCTCATCCTTGACTATGGCCCAACTGTCCTTCTCATAGGACATAATTGTTATAGTCATATCCGCCCAAGGTTTTGAGTTGAAAATTGTATGTGTTAGAGTTACTGGTTTGAAGTGAAACTTTCTGGGTATAGTTATGATCATATTAGCGTATGTTTTTAATTTCAATTATGTATCTATCTTTTGTTCTTTTCAAAGGCTATTGGGCCACAGTTACTAGACTAAGAGGAATTAGAGTGATGTAAAATATAATTATTAATCCTTTATTGCACATATAAAACACATTGAAAAAGACGTATACAAAATTTATAAGATTTATATGTTTATTTCAGTTCTTTTTTAATGAAATTACACCTATAATACAGGTTTTTCTAATCTGTCTTCTATTACAAGTCTTAGGTTTTATTCATAAAGTTATTATATTATAAAATTCTTTCTTTCTTTTAATTCTTATTGTAACAAAATCGTATTATATCGTTATGTTCTTAATAAAACTCGTTTTATCAACAAAAGTACAGAATCAAAATACCCGTACTTATTAAACAATTATAACAGACAACATAAGAAAACATCTAAAACAATAATCAAAATACTAATCTCACTATATTAAATTGTTAATGAAAGGTAAGTAGCGTCATTTTTGTTAGTAATATTTTAAATATTTTACAAAACAACATAACATAAATACAAAAAAAACCATACATAAACAAAATCATTAAGATTTTTCCATACTAACTTGGACCCAATAGACTTCACAAAGGTCATAATATTTTAGCCCAAGATTTCGCATTATTTTAGCTCTAAAAATGCTTAATAATTGACTCCATTTAAGTGGTACCCATTAATTAGCAACTTTTTGCATAAATACACACTCGAAAATCACGGATTATCATGATAAAATAAGATTTACTTTCTACGTCTTCGCGAGTCGACCATACCGCCGTCCATTTTCTTAAAAATGAGGTATGTCAATTATCACAGCCAATGGTAGCATACCGGAAATATTTTGTCCAAATTAAAAACTAAATTATTTCTATATCCCGCAAAATTTCAAAAATCTATACAGACTTTTTTTTAATATGGGCTTCTGAAAGGCGCGTGAGCGGTAATTGAAAGTTAGTTGAAAAAAGTTCTGGGCTTGAGTCGCCATGTATATTTTGGGTTATTCAAAAGGCACGTGAGCGCCACGAGGCTATAGGAGCCGGGAAACACATGTGCCGGCAGAGAATTCCAAAACCGAGTGGTCTTGCAGACCAACTTCTTTTGATACGAGTGCTGATAGTCTGCACAGTATGATGGTGGTTTCTAAGGCTAGCACGTGTAGTCCGGGACAGGAAATTGATCCTTATACCCAAGCGATAAAGTTTATAATTTATTAAATTAATTTGACATTTTGTGTCTGTACAATGAAATGTCAAAATCTCACTTAGATAGCTCGTTACTGCACACGACTGTTCAAAAAGTCGGCATTGCTTTTCTTAAACCAATGATATTTATATTTTCGGCAATCTAAACCTAAACATGGATTAATTATAAAAGTCGGCATCAAGTGAATGTCGGCATAAAGGAACCACAAACTCAAAGAAACTTGAAAATGAGTTTACAGAATCGCTTTATAGAACATGACTCACCACTCATCAGGCCGGTGTTGGCGAGCGCGTACACCATGGGCTCCCCCTTGGCGGCGAACAGCAGCAGGTCGGCGGGGCCCCAGCACGCCGCCGCCACGCGGCAGCCGCGCGCGCACCAGCGCTCCGGCGACCAGCGGTTGGTGTTCCAAACCCTAACCGAAACCAATGGTCAAAAGCCATCATCGTCATTATCTCGGACCAATTGTGATATTTGGTCCGAGGTCATTATCGTTTTTAGCATTTGTTGTCTATAGTAGTAGTCTATAGTAGTAGTCTATAGCTGTCGATTTTTAATTTTTGGTCGGTAGTAGGGCTGTTAGGTCCGACTGTCTAGCAACCACCACTTATCTAAGTTTGTCGCCATTACAATGATGTTTATAGCATTGTTGGGCTCTTCTGACAGTTTAGAGATAAGATACTTAGTCAAACTCAAAATACATTTATTCAATAAACTCAATTAATAAGTTTTTTTTATATATAAGAAAGAGGCAAACGGCGGGCGGGTCACCTGATGGAGAGCAATCACCGCCGCCCATGGACACCCGCAAAACCAGAGGAGTCGCAGATGCGTTGCCGACCTTTATGAAAGAGTTACAATTGTTTACATATTTTTACTCATGACTGTACCTATAAAGGTTTCTATTGAATAAAGCCTTTGACTTATTAGATGGTAAAAGAAGAATTCAAACCCAAAGTTAATTTTGCCACGCTATGTAGGAAAAATTATAAATAAAGACATCATACTCAGCTATTGTAACACAGCTGATCCTATCCATCCATCAGCAATGTAATGTCATTGCTGTATAATAAAATAAGTTTTTACAGTTTTGTCATCATTTATGATAACTACTTAATTAATCAATTATTACTTATTATTATTATCTATTAGTGTATTAGTAGTTGTAGTCTTACTTTTATTTTTCTGTACTGTAAGACATTGATTACATTGATAATTTTATATTGACGAATACCTGAACTTTTTATTTTTATAAATATATTTTTTATTTTTATGTCCTTGTAGTGGTTTTTTTTTATTATTGTAATGGAAAGTGCTCTTCTTTGATAGGGAGGGCATTTTTCAATTCTAATTGACACTTATGCTCTCGCTTCTCTCAATCACAGACATATTATTATATGTCTGTGATCTCAATGCATTTAACTTTAGACCTATTTGACAGTTTCTTCTGTACCACTGGCTAAATGTGCAAACCGCACCAAGCAATTATTTAAGAAAAAACCAGTGTTCATGATTGTCTGGGTGTTGGAAAATGAAACGAAACAGTACCTATATTGTTTAATTGTTACGTTCTTTTTGAATAATATGTCCATATCCGTTCTTTACTTATCCTCATATAAAAGAAAATATTGATACAATCTCATTAAAACATTGGCTAAAACTGCTAACGGCACCAAGCCAATAAAATTATTCTTCTGATACAAAAGTTAAAAATACTGACAAGTGTCAGTGTCAGGAACTTCTTGGCGGGAAAGTGAAGCGTCATGTCTGCAGTTTTGTTTTATTTTCTAAAATTTGTGTTTTTTCGAATATAATGTGAAATAATAGTGGATTACTAACCGTTAAGTGTTTGTGAACGTGCATGAGTGTTGGCAAATGAAACAAAACAGTGCAACATCACTTTTCAAATTCTCTCAAGAAGTCCGCGTGAGACCTCAGTAAAAAGTCCCACATCTTTACTGAGGAGTCCTCAGTGAGGACTCAAGGGGTTTGGGGAACATCATTTATCATTCATCATCTTAATCACCACTCATTATCATCAAGGGAAAATAAAAATAAAAAACTAATGACTAGGCAGTATGGTCTCAGACCTTAGCCTGTTCCTTCACAGAACAAATAAATTTAAAAAAAAAGTGTCAGTGTCAGTCATCAGATGTTGTCATGTCAATGTCACAATTAAGATTTGAAAAAATTGCCGGTTTTGATTGCGATTGCTTGGCGAGCGAGCGAGCATTTATTTAGATTTGTAGACGGATACTCCTTTTGCAATAATGAGCGCTTTTCACGGCTTCCCTGACTTACCGCGGCCAGAGGAAACTGCGTTCTGCAAAATAGACGAGGTCTACTGTTGTGCCAACGCTCGGTATGGCAACATAACCACTTTTACAAACTCGGTAAGGTTATCACTTATTATTTCGTGAAATTAAACACATTTTACGGATTAATTCGCGTGTTTGTTGACTACTTATTATTATTTTGTTCAATCTTAACGTTTCGAACCCTTTCGTGTTAATTTTAAGGTGTAGTGTGTTTACTATTCTTTATAGTAAAATCATCTTATCAATTTCTTTATTTCTTACAGACGAGGAAGCATCCCGTCATCAATGTTACTCGAGATGTCCACCACCACAGAACGACGGATGAAAACATCTCCATGTATATAGATGTTGAAGATAATTTGCTAAAGAAAATCACTAGTGTCTGGTACAAACAGGGATTCCTTGAAGCACTAGGCGTAGCCGCAGACCCCGGGGTGAATCGAGAAGCTCCCTTGCTAGCGGTGGCTGCTTCCTATGTGTTAAAAGTGGCAAACGTTTTCACCGTATTAAGATATTTTCTTCAGCCCCATTTGAAAGACATTGGGCCAAAGATTGTGTCTAACTATTCGAGAACCAGGAACTGGGGTAATGTACCGGTGAAGTGCTTGGTGTGGCATCCACATACCACAAAAATCGCTGTAGCCACAGCTGATGATAATGTCAGAGTGTATTGTTCAGAAGTCCAGTTTGTATCTACTTTGAAGTGTAAAGCTCAAGGGCATGTGTCTTCATTGTGTTGGAGGCCTTTCTCAGCGTCCGAAATAGCTGTGGGTTGTGAACAAGGCGTTATAGTGTGGACAGTGGACCCTAATTCAATGTTTACAAAGCCATCCTCAAGCAATGCTGTAGTGTTGAAAAGGTGAGACAACTGAAGTACTCTTAATTTATTTTAAATATTTAAAGTATAAAAACTATGAATTTACTTGCATAAGTTAAGCAATTAACTATTAATGATAGTGTAAGTTTCATGCTTTGACGCAGGCACGTAAAATTGTTGATCGCAGCTGTTATTGTAAGAAAGCAATAGTTAAATATGTTCAACCTGCCTTTGTGGTAGATTATGTGCTAACCCCCATGTGCAATTTTCCATGTGGGAAGGCTGGTGCCCTGCTTGCAGTGGGATGCTTATAGACTGATGATGATAATAAATAATAATTTATTAAATAATAAATAAATAAATAAATAAACTTTCCTACACTCACACCAATTATCTAGCCCAAGAGAAGCTTTGTTATGAAACTCATTAAATGGTTACTAGACAACGGATAAACATACATAAAATACTTAAATACATACTTATTATACTTAAATAGAAAACACCCAGACCCCGAGACAATTTAGAAAAGAAATAATTTCTAAATTGACCCGACCGGGGATTGAACCTGGGACCTCAGAAATGGCGACACCATGAAAACCGGTGTACCAACATCTCGACCAAGGAGGTCGTCAAAATTGATTCATTAATTTGTTAGCATAAATGATGACAAAACTGTAAAAACTTATTTTAATAAACAGCAATGACATTACATTGCTAATAGATGGATAGGATCAGCTGTGTTACAATAGCTGAGTATGATGTCTTTATTCATAATTTTACCTACATAGCGTAGCATAATTAACTTTTCAAAATTTAAATTTAACCAAACTGGGTTTGATTCTTCTTTTACCATCTAATGAGTCAAAGGCTTTATTCCATATAAACCTTTATAGGTACAGTCATGAGCAGCAATATGTAAACAATTGTAACTCTTAACACTATTAATAATATTATGGAATAAGAGTCAAAGTGTATACATATTGGTGCTCATACTTATTTACGTCAAAAAATAAAATATAATAAAAAAGTTAACTAACAGTAATTAAATCTTATCAACTAACTTAACTTAATCAAACAATAATCAATTCCAGGCCAGGCCACAGTCCGGTGACAGATGTCAGCTGGTCTCCCAATGGGGACCTGTTGATAAGCTGCAGTGGTGCAGACACATCTATGCTGGTGTGGGATGTTGCCATGGAAACAGCCGTGCCTCTGCGTAGGGTGGCCGGTGGTGGTATAATATTTGCTCGGTGGTCATTGGATGCAAGTAAAGTGTTTGCGGCTACATCTTCAATTATATTCAGGTGAAATATTAATAACTAGGATATTTTCTTTATGTATTTTAGTTTTTTTTATGCTTTAATTCTACAACGTGTTAACACTTAGACTTCATCTCACCTGATGGTAAGTGACGATAAGGTGGAAGCGCTCTTCACCCAGAATCCTCAACCACTGATGACTTATGTGCTGTGGTTTCTTGCGCCCGTTCTTTGCCACAGTTGAAATGACTTCCTGAATAGGTGGTAGATTAAAAAAGATTTGGACGATTCAAAGTACTTTTAGGGGTTAAAGCGTCCGTAGGTTTACCCTTGAGACCCTACACATGACCCCTGGGTGGTGCTAAATATGTGACACTCCGGCCAGTGTAAGTTCCGGAGGTCCCTTCCCCCCTCCCCCACACAATTCAAAGGCCGGCAACGCGCCTGCGATTCCTCTCGTTTTGCGGGTGTCCATGGGCGGCGGTGATTACTTTCCATCAGGTGACCCGCTTGCTTGTTTGCCTCCTTCTGCTATAAAAAAAAAATACTAGAGACATCAAATGCTAAAAACGATTATGACGATGATGGCTTTTGATTGTTGGTTTTGGTTAGGGTTTGGAACACCAACCGCTGGTCGCCGGAGCGCTGGTGCGCGCGCGGCTGCCGCGTGGCGGCGGCGTGCTGGGGCCCCGCCGACCTGCTGCTGTTCGCCGCCAAGGGGGAGCCCATGGTGTACGCGCTCGCCAACACCGGCCTGATGAGTGGTGAGTCATGTTCTATAAAGCGATTCTGTAAACTCATTTTCAAGTTTCTTTGAGTTTGTGGTTCCTTTATGCCGACATTCACTTGATGCCGACTTTTATAATTAATCCATGTTTATATCATTGGTTTAAGAACAGCAATGCCGACTTTTTGAACAGTCGTGTGAAGTAGGTAACGAGCTATCTAAGTGAGATTTTGACATTACATTGTACAGACACATTAATTTGATAAATTATAAACATTATCGTTTGGGTATAAGGATCATTTTCCTGTCCCGGACTACACGTGCTGGCCTTAGGAACCACCATCATACTGTGCAGACTATCAGCACTCGTATCAAAAGAAGTCGTTGCTCTGCAAGACCATTCGGTTTTGGAATTCTCTGCCGGCGCATGTGTTTCCCGGCTCCTATAGTCCCGGGTCTTTTAAGCGGGGCGTGAAACGGCATTTATGCAGGCCGTCATGTATGGGTGCGCTTGTTACCGTGCTTGTTTTACGGTGTGGCGTTATTTTGGACTGCATCGGCTGCTTACCGTCAGGCAGGATGTAGTCACTATGACGTGTCACATTAAAAAAAACTTCTAAGCAATCCTTAACGTACTTCTCATCAGGTGCTCAAACCAGCAAGGCAATGCCGATCCTTGACGTGACCAAAGTGGAGTTGCCGTCGGGGGAATTCGTGGGAGGGCCGATACTGGACATGTGTTGGGACCGGACGGGCAAGTACCTGGCCCTCCTGTTTGAGGAGTCCCCTCTAGTCGCCGTGTTTTGCACCACGCAGCTGATGATGCAGTTGAAGGTCACGCCGTGGTATGTATTCTGGTTTTATGTTTATGAGGAGGCACTTCAGCAAAGCTCTGATATTGCGAAAAAGTAACACATGTTCCTTTGACAAACTGCATGGTCGAGTGGTTAGCACGCCGGTTCTGGCGTAGCGCCATCTCAGGTCCCGGGTTTAATTCCCGGTCGTCTCACTTTAGACTTTTTTTTTCAAAATTGATTTCGTATCTGGGTTTTTTATGTTTATGTATGTTTATCAGTTATCTAGTTAAACATTTAAATAGATTTCAATTTCATAGTTGCTTACATTTATATAGTTGTTTGTACTTAATATGAGGGCCCTGTTCTAGGATTATAATAATACTAAACATTCTGTATATAAAACTACATAATATTATTCTTATTATGCTATAATTATTAACAGTTGTTGTCCAAATCAGTTCAAAAACCCATGATTAGAAAAAAGTGTATGTCTCAAAGGAGACCCGGCGTTTTATGCTTAAGTTGTAAGTATACTTTTATAATTTTTTAATCTGTAATTATCTGGCAATATCTGTCAACAAATGGCAGATGTACAGTCGCTACTGTCTAATCAAACATGATGTGACGGCATTGTTGATATTTAACTTTAAAATAAGCAAAAGAATTTTGGTTTTTTTATAAAGGAAGGAGGCAAACGAGCAGGCGGGTCACCTGATGGAGAGCAATCACTGCCGCCCATGGACACCCGCAAAACCAGAGGAATCGCAGACGCGTTGCCGGCCTTTAAGGAAGGAATAGGTTTATGCAGCCTCGTTAGACATTTTTAAAGTAACATTGTCTGCCTTTGAGGACTCAGTGTTACCATATTAAAAAAATATTAATAATTAAATAACTCTTATCCGCGATGCGATAAAAATAGACAAAACTTGGTTTAGGTAGCAAATAATATTAGCTTGACTTTATGACCAAATTCTATTGTATACAAGTTAAGCATTTTTTCTATGGAAAGTGCCGATTCTCCTTTCACCATTACAATCTGGGCCAGTTGCCCGACCAGTTTCTGTGTACATAAGGCGACTGCTAGAAACCGCATGAAACTTCAAGGGATGGTCAGGTCAAGGGTTTTAACATGACAAAAATGAAAAAAGGGAATTCATGCTTTTTTATTTTATTTTATTTTAATACTTTATTGCACAAAGAAATTACATTAATACACAAGTTACACAGGACATATACAAAGGTGAGCTTATCTCTAGAAGAGATCTCTTCCAGCCAACCCTAGCTGTGGTGATAAAATTAAATCTGCGGGACTTATTGCGCTATACAAGACATACATAAATAAAGATAACTATATAAATAAACATACACAATATATATATCAAATTACTTATATCTAAACTAAGTTACTGATTATCGATAATGTTAGACAGGTAGTGCTCTTTGAGGTGGTGTTTGAATGATTCTACCGATGACCTCTCACGGATGCTGGCCGGTAGTTTGTTCCACAGTCTAGCTGCATAAACAGTAAAGGAATTGTGGAAAAACTTGGAGTTGGCTTGTGGATAGGAAAGGGTCCTGGTATCACAGGAACGTTTTGGGCGGGAAGAGGTAGGTAAGTGCGTAAAACGGGATCGTAAATAATGAGGGAGTTGGGGGTAGTGAAGTATTTTGTAAAGGAAGCAAAGGATGTGCATATCACGGCGTTGACGGATTGGGAGCCACTTTAACCTCAACCGGAACTCCGAAATATGGTCATATTTTCGTAAGCCGAAAATAAAACGGATGGCCAGGTTTTGCAGGCGCTCCAGTTTGTTAAGCAGCTCCTCAGTTGCATCTAAATAACAAACATCAGCGTAGTCGAGAAGAGGGAGCAGAAGCGACTGAGCAAGCATAATTTTGGTTTTGTAAGGTAAGAAAAACTGCAGTCGCTTGAGAGAATGATAAGAGTAGTGCATGCGTCGACTCACCTCATTCACCTGTGACCTCCAAGACAAAGTTTGGTCAATAATGAGGCCTAGATTTTTGGTTTTATCAGAGAATGCAATATTCACTCCATTATACGTAACCTTGGGGAGTATATTGAGGTCTAGTCTGTCACGCAGCCGGTTGCTACCCACGATTATTGCCTGAGATTTGGCTGGGTTTACTAGGAGTCCAAAGGCTTTTATTTTATTTTTCAATTTTTTATTTTTCATTAAATATTCATTTTATGAATATCAGTTTGATATCTAATTTATTTTAAAGCAATAACATAAAAAAAATAAAATGAAAGAATTAACTATTAAATAACGATTATTTACAACGCGCGGGCAGCGGCCGGCCTTTGACCCACCCGCCGCGTCGGCTGGGCGATAAGTACCTACGTTAGTCTGCAATCTTTTTTATCATTTTTGTCATGTTTAAAACACTTGCCCTGACCAGCCCTTGGAGTTTCTAGCAGTCACCTTATATTTATTATGATACTTTTACCTTGCAGCTGCTTCATCGCCGGCATATTGAACGAGCTGCCTTCAACAATGGCTTTCCAGCAGAACTTCACCGAAGGCGCTTGTCTCACTATCGCATGGTCTACAGGCAGGGTACAACACTTCCCTATCATATACAACATGTAGATCTAGAGGTTAGCGGTAGACAGTCGTAATACGAGACACAAACGAAATTCAAGTGGTTGCCAACCTTTTTGGGAAACGAGCGTAATATACAGGATTCATTTTGGACCTCCCGCCAAAAGTAAATATGGGGTAAAAAAGTAGGTAAGGTGCATTGGGGCAATTACGCAATGAATTTTTACAAGTTGTCTAGAGGTCTATAATTTGGTCAATCACAAAAATAATATAAAGTTTATTACTACCATTGTTTTACGTCTGGTTACATCAAGAAACGTTCTAAAGTACTGAAATATTCGATAAGTAAATATGTGTTTAGATTTTTAAAATAGAGCATTTAAAATGCTAGATAATATTTTTGGTACCGATGGGTAATTCCAAAATAACATGGGGTAATTCTGAAATAACTCAATATTGAGTTTTATTGCACTTGGACAGAAGGTTTGAATTTCTTTTTCATTCACCATTACCCCTAACACAGAATATCATCAATTTTGTTACTAGTGTCGGAGATCTAAGTTCTAACAGTTTTTTATTTCGGAATTACCCTATGAAAGAGCGAGTGGTTCTCAACATTTCATTAAGATTGATATATTATAACATCGTGCACTGGATACATGGTTATAGCCCGTACCATTAAAGAAACTAATATAAAAATAAAATATAATAAAATAAATAAATAAGCGGGCAGCAAGCGTCAGATAACGCTCCCTAGCACTATTAGTCTGCGCAATGGCGCAAGTCTGATGTTCAGTTGGGTTCGTTTCTATAATGGCGCATATTCATACTTTCAAACCCTTTGTTGTGCTGTCTCAGCATTGCATACGAATTCTTAAATTAAATTGAAAATTAAACTAAATCATTTATCAATAATCAACTTTATTGTTTCAGTTACAAGGTAACTATAATTAACCAGTCAAAGATTTTTGTTCACCAGGGATACAAACAATCCTATGATTTATAGGATTGTTTGTATCCCTGGTGAACAATATAAACATACATACTTACATCCGTTAATTGAAAAAATTAAATTTCTTTGTTACGGATATAGTAATAGTAAATCAGTCATATTTTTTTCATTAACATAACAATTCAATAAATAAAAAACTAAAAACTCAGTCTTTTTAATTTCCATAAAAGTTAAATGCAGCTTTATCGCATAAATGTATGTATGCTTTACAAAAAAACATATCTCAAAAATATATCAGTCATATTTATTTGTTAAGTACATAATTTAACTAACTAGAACTTAAATGCAGCTTCATCGCAGGAAAGAAAAGTAATCATAGTCATATCTTACAATTTCTAAACCTCTGGTTTCCTAAAAAAGCGGTGCCATCATGTAACGGCCCGCGTAATACAGCGGTGAATGACGTCACTAGAACCTGCTAGAACGTTGTCTATGTGAACAATATGGCGCGATTTCCTAGAGAATGGTAATTGAAACCGTAACGTCAAAAAGCGGTGCCGCCATTTGGCCACCGCCGCGCTATATGGCCGGTAAATTATTGCACCGCTTTTTGAGGAAACCAAAACCTAACACTCTAAATAGGTCCTTCGTAAAAACCCAAATTTTAAAAAATATAAAAAATACAAAAAGTACTTTAGTTACTTATGTAGTAAAGGTAGAAAATTAAGTAAAATAAACAGTATCCTCCTCATTGGTTAAATAATAATTTTTAGCTTTATCGCTGTCTTTTTTTATGTCTATCTTCTTTATTACTAAATCCTCGGGGACTTTGTCAATATCTTTTTTCTTGATAGTAATAAACGTTAAACGTTTCTGCACTCTCGTAGTTTTTAAAAAGTTTATTAGGTAGTAGTTTTTATTTTCATATTTTGTTATTTCTTTTATGAATCCAATAAAATATTTCCATTTATTTCTAATTAAATATCTGACGAGCACTGAATCATTTAATTTATAATTTTCATGAATAGAAAGGTCATTTTCTTGGTTTCTACTAGCTGCATCTTTAGTTTCGAGTTCTGTTAGCTGTTCTTCACTAAAGTCGATTTCCTTTGTATCTTCTTTATTTTCCAAATTTCGTCTTTTTATGGAATTGACTTCTTGGTTTTCTTTACCTTTACTTCTTTTTCCAATACCTTTACCTTTAACAGATAGAAAAGTAGTTTTTTTTTCACTGGGTATCTCTTCACCAGCTAAAATTTGAGTACCTTCAGAATCTTGAATATCATCACAATCAAAAATGTCGGAATCTGTATGTTCGCTCATGATATCGGATACACTGGTTATGCTGTCAACTGATGATAGACGTTTCCTTTTCCTTTTGATTCCTGAACAGCTTGGCTGGCTTTGTTTTATTTCTGTATATTGTGTTGTAACTGTAGATTCTTTCTTTTTGTTAACTCCTTTGTTCTTCATATTTTTTCTGATGCTTGTTGTGACTTTCTTAACTTCATGGGATTTGCCCATCTCTGATAAAATTTTCTTTCCCATAGCTGTAGTTATCACTTCAGCGCCTTTCGTAATTCGTTTCTTTTTCGTAGCAGTATTATCTTTTTTATCCTGTTGTATTTTTCTAAGTAACAATTCTTCAAATGAACACAATTGTTTGGGGTGTGCTTGGGCTTGATGTAATTGTTGGGGGTGTACTTGGGCTTGAATCAATCGTTTGGGGTGTGTTTGGGCATGAAGTAGTGGTTGAATGTGTACTTGGGCAGGAAGTAATGGCTGTGATGCTTCTTTGAGGATTACGTTTGAAAGTATTCTTATTTTTGGTTGTGCTTGAACTTGTGATGGCTTCGAATTCTGGAGACATGAAGGTATCTGACTTGGGTGGTTAGCAACAAAAGACATCATTTGGATGTTTGACTTTGATTGTTGGGACAGCAAGCTAACATTATCAGTGTTTGACATTTCAAAAGTCTCATTGGTTGAAGTAAATTGGTCGTTAATCAAGTCAATGCAAATTCCTATTAAGGATTTTGGGTTTTTGAGATCATCATGAGTATGAGTACAATTAGGTTTTGACATATGTTTTAGGTATCTTTGGTATGTATCTGGGTCATACTTTTCTGCTGGTATGACATGTTCGTTAAAGGGATAAATTCCCGCTTTTTTAAAACCACTTTTGATAACATCAGGGTTAAGTTGTTGCCATGTTTCTGCCATAGCCTGGGCGAATACTTTTTTTGGCATTTTTGTGCCAACATTTCTACGCTGCCAATCTACGAGTTTGGCATCCCATTTCATTTTAAAGGACTTGAAAACTGAAATGTCCAGCGGCTGTAGCAAATGTGATGTATGTGGTGGTAACTTGAGAATGGTGATATGGTTTCGAATTGCCAGCTCCACAACTCTTGCATCGACGTGAGTCGAATGCCCATCATAAATTATAAGGACCGGTCGCTCTTCACCAATACTTGGGATCAAAATTTTTTCGAAATAATTATAGAAGATGTCCGTCTCCATCCATCCTTTTTTACTGGCGGCATAGGATAATTCAAAATCGTAATAACCATCTTCCAGATCAGCCATCCATTGATCCCAAACAAATGCGCCTTTAAAAATTATCAAAGGCGGCAATTTCTTACCACTGGCGCTTGCACCTGCCAGCACAGTGATGTTTTCTTTTCCACTTCCGTGAGTGGTCCTTGCAGAAGGTTTATTTTTTTGTCCAACCACTTTTGTTTTAGATGGATCAAGGCATAATGAAGTCTCATCTAGATTCCATATAAATTGAGGTCTTCCAATAATATTTAAATCACTCAAAGTTTTTTTGAGCAATCCAAAATATTCTCCAATGACGAATGGGTCTGTCATTTTTCGTCGCACATATTCTACTGGCTGTGCTTTTTTAATAGACAGTCCATGTCGTTTCCGAAAATTAATAAACCAGTCTGGACCTGGAATATTATTTTTAAATGGTGTTTGTATATTATTTAGTCGTAAATATTCACTGACAATTTCCATAATTTCCAGTCTCGACAACCCAAAACCCCATTTTTCCATGATGATGATTGTCTCTGCTAACTTTTTTTCGATTTCTAAAGGTATAACAAGTGGTCTACCTGCATTTGGTCTGATGATATTGACCTTGAGATGTTCATGAAGGGTAGTCATAGGAATATTGTACCTTTGGGCTGCACTATACGCAGTCATTTCTCCATCCTTTACCTTTTCTATGGCCTGGCTTAAGTCTTGTGGTGTGTATTTTTTTACTTTCTTCTTAGTGTAAGTACGGGGCATAATTTTTCTGAAAGGATAATATACTTTTATTCATAATAATGCAATATCATGGAACATGTAGGCCGGATCGTACCTATCTACACGCCACCCTGATCAATATTTATTCGACGATTTTTTCAGAAAATACACAAAACTTTCGATGCATGCAAATTACTTATATTATTTTGTGCGGAAAGAGAGTATTGTCAATTAAATAAATGTCGTAGAACACACAATGTTCCGGCAGTTGCTTAAGCACCTTGCTTATGGAAGGCACACGCATGACGGTAAAACAACTATAAAACTCATGAACATTCTTTCGTTTGAATTAAAACATATGAAGCGATGCAACGATGTTGTGGCAGCGGTTTATTTTGTGTACTTGGCAATAATGGTACTATGGTACTATGAAAACAAACTCAAGCGAAATTAAAACTTAAACTAATATTGTTGATGAAGCATGTGGCGTAAATTTTTCCTTCTTTATTACATTCAAAAGTTTAATTTACTTCAGTGCCTACAGATTGAGAGCCACTGCCTATTACTATGAATAAGTTTAAGCGGGGTTATTGTGAAAAAAAATATGTCGGAATAAACCCATGGGGGTAATTGCGCAATATGCAGAAAAGAACGTTGTACTCCTCTTAAATATTAAAAAATAATCACAAAAAACGATAATCTATTGTTTAAACAAACAAGCGTGCACATAACTTACCAGAATCCCGAGAAAAATATGTTGGGGTTAATGCGAAACACCAAAAAATGGCGCGAAAACACTTGTTTGACAAAATTTGTCACCTCACACGTGGCAGTTACACTTAGCGACTCACGATGACTGATGCGCCGAGGAGACTCAATATGGCGTCTGTACTAATGTTGCCAGCATAAAAATATCACTGCAGTTGGTAGAAAATTTGAATTTTCTGTATTACCCCATTTTCGGAATTGCCCCAATGCACTTAATAAAATATATGAAGTAAAAATATTGAATATTTTCTTTTTTTAAGTACAAATTTTTGCCTGCTTTATACTTATCCTATAGTTATAGGTACGTGCGCTCACCCTCGCGCTCAAAGCGACGTTTGAACGCGGTGTAAATATCCGTGTAGTGTGGTGCTTGCAGCTAGGGCTCGTTTTTCGATTGTTCGCCTAGTTTTTCCTTTCGAATATACTTAATACATTCAGAATCAGGAAATTCACGACACGGCGCGCTGTCATTGGTGCACGGGGTGAATAATAGCGGTCACGCGCTTGCGCTTTGATAACCGCGACAGGCCGCGCGCTAGGTGACAATAATTTCAATTTTCTTAAGGAAAAGTTAACAAATAATGAAATAAAAAACATTTAAAAAAAATATGTTTTTTTATTTCATTATTTGGTTGTATTGCTGCTATAGGATCACGGAAAAAAATTTGGCGGGTGGTCCAAAATTAACCCTGTATGTTATTATATGTATGATGTATTACTAAGTTCGCGAACATTACACATTGCAATGAAACTCATATACATTCATCTAGACGTTACAGCGTGGTTATAGTTATACTGCAGTGTTGCATGTACCAACATTATTTTGTGACATGTCACCGTAAGTTATATAAGGTGACTGCTAGATACCGCAAGAAACTTTAAGGGCTGGTCAGGTCAAGTGTTTCAAACATGACAAAAATGACAAAAAAGGAATTCGCGTTTTTTTTATTTTTAATGAAATAATTCATATTGTGAATTTTAATTGAAAAGTCTTTGAGTATCTACTTTATTTTAAAGAATAATATGGCCGTCTGTTGATCCGTCTGTGTCAGCTGGGCGATAAGTACCTACGTTGACGGGTCAACAGACGCCCGGCCGGCCGTTGCCCCCGTCAGCTGGGCGATAAGTACCTACTAAAAACACGAATTCCTTTTTTGTCATTTTTGTCATGTATAAACACTTGCCTGACCAGCCCTTGAAGTTTCTTGCGGTTTCTAGCAGTCATCTTTTATAATATGTAAATAATTATTTAAAAAAAATGAGCGCAAGTACATACTTACGCATGAAGTATTTCTTTTCGAAAAGGATACAAATGGTTTGTGTTATATTTTATAGGCTATCTCTGTCACACTAATAATGGAAGCTACAAAGCTTCTGGATAAGCAATAAAACGAATTCATGCGTTATGGCTTTATTGAAACCAAGAAGTTTCACTTCAACCTTTTTTGTTATAAGTATAATAAAATCTGATAAGACTGCCTTGATAAGTTGGTAGGTAATTTGAATACTAATAAGTGAAACGTTGTATAATAATATTGTGTGTATGTAAATAAAGATAAATTAATATTTTTTAAATACTTACATTTTCTGTGTTTCGTTATTTTTACCCATAGAGTCAATAGTCACATAGTGTTTCATTATTTTTATCCATAGAGTATTGACTCTCAATAGTCACATTAGCAGTTGGAGTAGTAATAGTCGAATCATTAGTTGATAGAATTATAACAGTATTGTTAATACTCGGAAATGTTTCTGTTGCTTTAGTAGAAATATCATGTGTGGTCCTGGTCACACTGATAAGTACATTTTCTCTTTCTGCATCTGATTCATTCAAACCCATAGTTGACCCATAATTACCTAATTTATTGAAAGTTTTCAAAGTGTTACTTCTAAAATATTTGGACATTTTCCCCAAAGGAGCTTTAAATTTTTCTTTCATCTCATCGTCGAGATTCATTTGGAGTTTAACGTAAACACTGTTTTTGGTATAGTCGCCCGGTAGTCCGTTCTCGCTTCGCCTTATATCGAATTTGCCATTGCAACTCCCAAATTTGAGACATAAAATGTCTATTAAATCACTTTTTAGATTACCTAGGTCGAGATTCAAATTGACAATCAAATCTTGCCGAATTAAAACTCTCAGTTTGGCAGCAAGTGGTCTTAACTCATTATCCAAATTTTCCTGAATGTAAGTGTTAGCACTATCAATAGTATTTGCAATATATCGTTTTAAAGCTTTTATATTGCCTATCTTGTGTTTGTTCGGGTCTAGTTGTAATTTTGGCATTTCCTTCCTAAATATGCTTGCGACTTTGTTTTCCGCTAAGTTGCTGATTTCGTTAATAATCGTGACGGCGGCATTCAGCTTCTCCTGGCTATCACCTATGTTTACGTCCTTGTCGTACATCGCGGCGTAATTTCTTAAGGTACTGACCGAAGTACTGTTCAAAGAATCATAAAACTCAGTTAGGAAACTCCTCAATTCACCCGAGCATACTTTGAAATATTGGCAATTATTTTTAGATATTCTGTTAGATGTTCTCTCTCTAATCGTTTTATCTTTCTTCTCTACGAACTGACAAACAACTTTATATCGGTTTGTGAATTGTTCCATATCTTTAAATATGTGTGTTAGAAATTCATGGAATTGCTCGAAAAATTGGTATATTTTTACTCCGGGAAACTGACGCTTATTGGGGTTCTGACTAATGGTGTTTAAATAATGACTCTTTAACAGTGCCCATTGTTCGTTCCATTTGTTGGCCATCAAAGCGGTCTTAGCAACAGTGTGGCTTCTTGCCACGGTGCGATTGAAATCCTTCTTCCAATTACACTGATTGTTTATCAGCTGTGACAACATTATGTCAAATATCTTGGTTACCATTCTTTGTGTTTTCACAGAAACAGATTCCTTGCTCAAGGCACGCTTAATGTTATGTCTCATTTTCTTATACTTTTCGATATCTGATTTCAGCGGATCGTATATCGTATCTACATTGCGCCTCAAACTTTTCTTGCTTTTACGCGCAGGAAGAAATTCTATTATAGTAGTCTCCTCTTCTCCATTTAGAAAAATGTTTTTATTGTTACTATAGTCATTTTCAGTAGATTCCTCGTTGTAATCTTGCAAATACTGTTGCAGCTCTAAAACCTTTTCGTTTATTACCTTTTCCATGATGGATGGTTTACTGGCCCTGTATATTAACGGTTCAGGATCCTGAATGCGGTTTAAGGTGGGACTTACCACATTCTTTAAGAAGTCTACAATGGTTTGGATGTCTGGCAATTTCCCCTTAGTAGTATAAATATGAGTGAAGCTGTTGATTAGGATCGCTGAGACAATCCATTGGGCTGCAATAAATATAAAAATTCTTGAATTTTTTTATACGCCGCCCCTTTGTAACTTTACAGAGAGTGTTTGTGCAGTCGACCGCAGAAGTGGCTTATTCACTTTAGTACCATGTCACACTAACCCCGCTATAACCCCGTCTTAACGATCGCGAGTTTTGCCTAATAATACCAATAAGGACGCTGTTATTGGTATGGTTGGTATTCTGAGGCCGACCGTGCATACACGTCTATTTAATTAAATATTTCGTCAAGAGTACCTATAAGTTAAAGAGTAGTGTTTTAGCCGGTCGGTAACTTCTTTAGACCTCTACTTTGTTAGTTGTCTAAACATTCGGTTAAATGATAAACTAATTTTGATAGATGCGCTTTTGACTATTTCATTTTGATAATCAGATGTTCATGTTTTCAGCAAACAAATCGTCTGCCATCATTTTAAATTAATTTCATTTATTTCAGAGTAAGTTATGTCCATATTTTCTATACCTATTTTGTTAATAACTAAGTATCTTTATTATTAAAATGTTGCATTCACAATGCTATATAGATATAGGATAAATGTTTACTAGAAAAAAATCAACCAGTCTCAGGAAGCTCGAATGGGATTCGAACCCATGACCTTTGGATTGCCGGTCCACTGCTCTAACCGCTAAGCTACCGAGACCCCAGAAGACTCGTTGAATTCTTCCTAGTAGTTGATGATTTACGCTGCAAGCCAGCGGTATTACGTCACTGTGAATGTTTACCTACCCTCACTGTCGAAAGAAATACTATTGCAAGTATTTAACAATCGATAAAGACGTAATTGCTTATAGATATCTTTATTGTTGTAATTTTGCATTCACAATGCTATATAGACATAGGATAAAATATTTACTAGAAAAAAAAATCGTCAACTACTAGAAATATTTTAACAAGTTTTCTAGGGTCTCGGTAGCTTAGCGGTTAGAGCAGTGGGCCGGCAATCCAAAGGTCATGGGTTCGAACTCGAATCCCATTCGAGCTTCCTGAGACTGGTTGACATTTTTCTAGACCAGAGCAGAATACTAACATATTTGGTACTCAGGAACTACGTTAGTATTCTGCTCTGGTCTATCAGCAATAAGCCTCAAAACACTGTTTCCGTTAGGTCACAAATAAATAAAGCAGTTTTTTTGTACAGTTTAGTAAAATTTATATCTTACCTTTACTTGAAAATTTTATGAAATGTAACATTTTGAACTGGTCTCGTTTCAAACCATTTAACGAGCATGTTTACTGCGTTTCCAGTCCACATTTACGACTATATAACTTTTACTGCCGCAGTGTTAAGGTTGTCACATTTTGAATATCGTTGGCTTATTTAGTTTATTCGCATCATATCGATAGCATATGCCAAGCATAGGCGTCGGGTTTAAAAGAAGCTTATGGAAAGAAAAATCATTAGGTACCTTTGTTCGGTTGTTTGACCTAAGTGGAATTTATATTTGTTAGTATTAGTTTTACTTTACAATGTCCATTGGTTTTAAAAACTTTCTTATTTTTTTATGCTACAACGGCGAACAACTAGGGTCTTACCTAAAACTCACTTCACCTGGAATCATTAATGACTGAAGAATTGGATGATCTTATTTTTAGCTGCCTGTTGTTCTATGTGTTGTTTTTTAAAAAGTAAAACACTACCGTTAAGCAACAGCATTTTATTAACAACATTATATAAATTCAAATTTTCATACAATAACTCACACATAAAATTAAAATATACGTATATAAAAGTAAGTAGGACGTACAAAATTGCAAAAGCCCACTCGTTATTTAACGTCTACTGTTCATTAGGCTTAAAACTAGTATTGCAACATTGGTATCACTTGCATGTTATGAATCTTAAAGTATTCTTTTTTTTATAATAAAAATTTTGCATCTACAAATTTTAAAGCCGATTTTTTCTCGAATTTTTTACCGTTCTAGGTATAATAAGTTCAAAATAAAGATATAACTTTAAATCACTATGATATATAAAATTATATAATCTAAATGACTTTAGTTACATAGAGACGACGATTTAAAATATAAATCTTTTAATGTATTGGTCATCCTTAGTATCTACAATATACGGAAAGGGCTGATTTTTCAATGCTAGAATAAAATCATTTACCTTACCAAGTAAATCACCTCTAAATTCTCTAATACACGAAAATATAGGAAATGACCAAACATGAAAACTGCTTCTTAATACAATTTCAGACTTGTAAGTTAACAGAGGATTGATAAATCGGCCCTTATACAGGTAAACGAGAGTAAAACTATATTTTAATTTAATACATGTTAAAATGTATCAAAAAAATATTAAAGTACTTCTATCATCATTAAGAAAAATCGGTAAAACGTTCAAAACCATTCGAAGTCGTACACTAATAAAATACAAAATCATTCAATTCGATTCTCTATTACTAATTTTAACCTACTTATGTCTTAAATAGTCACTAAAATATTGGACGTATACTGTAATCGTAGTTTTGTTTTTTTATATAATCATTGTAGTCGAATATTTATGTATTTTTACACACATGAAGCAACGGATACAATGTATTTTGATTTATGGCGTTGCTGCAAAATCGTACGTGAAAACTACTAAAATAGTATTATTTTTAAATCTAGCAACACTGATCGAGCTTACAGACTATTCGAGCAAGTTGAGTTTGCTGTTTGTCTTGCGTAGTTGCGCCCGCCATGGTATAATTTTGGCGCTTTCGTCTTGAATTGCGTGATCTTCGTGTTTGCCATTTAATGTCGCGTGGCCTGAAATCGAAAGAAATGTATAGTTAGAAATGTTTTTTGGCAGAAACTGCTATTGATCCAGGAAAATGTCAGAATCACGCCACTGAGTTTGACACGGTTGTAGACGTTTTAAAATAGTAGAATCAACAACCGCCTATATAAAACCGGGTATAGGCATGTGGTTCTTGTAGCCAATAACAAAAAAGAACCGGTCAAATCAGTCGCCCCGTTCTCAAGTGATGCGCGAACCAATATTCGTAGCAATTGATTTTATATTATATAGATTACTTATCTCTTACTTAACACTGTCTTATTATTTAAGAAAAAAAAATGTAACCTAGAAATATAGCACATGGTAAGTACTAGCCGCATGCATACCGACCGCTGGGCAAGGAACACAACACAATGGGTCCCTGGAGATGGACGACGCCGCCGAGGTCGGCCTAGAAAGAGATGGCGTGACGATCTGGACGCACACCAGACTGACTGGCATGAGGTGGCTCAGGATAGAGATGGATGAAGGGACTTAGGGGAGGCCTTTGCCCAGCAGTAGGACAGTATAGGCTAGCAAAAAAAAAGTACTAACCGTTGCAATGGTCTGAAGACAGTTTCGCTTCCGACGGCGCCCGCACGGGGTGTGCGGGGTGCGCGGGGCTGTCGTAACACAGCGAGATGTTATCTATAGAGACGGCGCGCTGCGTGCCGCTGGGGTAGGCGCGCCACTCGCCGTTGCTGGAGCCGTTGGAGCCGTTCGTCTCCTCAACCTTCGGCGTGTACAGGGATTGTCTGGAAACGGAATGACTAGTATATGAGTTGTAATATTCTCAGGTTTATCTGTTGATGTCACCATACTACTAATTTTCATCTGGTATTTGTTTGTCTGATGGAAAGAGATTAGAAAACATATTTTAAACTTTATTCCCTAAACATGGTGCTGTGCTGGTAGACTCATTCAAATAATACAAACGCCCTATCTTCTACCTTGCTTTGGGTTTCGTAAAAGGCCACTAACGTGCTAAAGACTGCACATACATCCAACAACAAGAGTGGCAATGGGCTCACCATCTGTCACGCTGAGCACGTGTGCAGTTATCATTTGGTGAAACGTGAACTGTAGCAGTGGACTTATTTTGCGGTCCTCATTGTCTGGTTTCTGACGAAGCCTTCGGGGATAATAATCGTGAATACTTATGTATGATGATACATGTATGTTCCCTCACATAGTTCAAAACCAATTAAAAAATTCAAAATGCTGTCCCCGTTATGGGGTTAAAATAGTCTTCTACTCTCTGCTAAAAATCATATAAGTACCCAACTTATTAAAACCTCACCTTAGTCTGCTCTCGGCTTCCTCCCTTCGCTGCAACAGCTGCCTCTTCCATGCCGGCACTGCCGCCGCCCTCCTCCTCTCTGCCTCTCCCGCTAGCTCCCTCTCCAGATCCCTCCTCGCCTTCTCCGCGGCCCTCCTCGCCAGCATCTGCCGCTTCCACGCCGGTATGATGTTGCCCGCCGCGTCACGCTCAGGCACCTGAGGACAACCCTACCGTCGACCAGCAGCCCGTGTACATTCCAGGAAGTTCCTGGTAGACCGATCTTCGGCAATATTCGCTGGCACATAATTCTACGCGCACGCTACTGTATACACGGCGTCAGATCAACATACGCAAAACTGTCAAAGGAGACCCGGCGTTTATTGCATAAGTTGTATACTTCTTTAATTTTTTAATCTGTAAATCAATATCTATCTGTCAATATCTGTCAACAAATGACAGTTGTACAGCCGCTAACTGTCAAATCAAACACGACGTGACTGCATTGTTGACATTTTCCTTTTTTAAAAGCAAAAGAATTATGGTTTATGCAGTCACGTTAGACATTTTTAAAGTAACATATCTGCCTTTTGCAAACTCAGTATTTCCATATTAAAAAATATTAATAATAAAATAACTCTTATCCGCGATTCGATAAAAATAAAACAAAACTTAGGTAGCAAATACTTTATGACCAAATTCTATTGTATACAAGTTTAGCATTTTTTCTATGGAAAGTGCCGGTTCTTCTTTCTACAATCAATTTTGAACTTTATTGTTTGGTTATAAGGATAAATATTCATTGGAGAAATTTGACAGTTTAAGGTAGGTTGGTCTGACGCCGTGTGTACGCACGTGCGGTCGGAATGGAGCAATAGCGAATATCGCCGAGAAGTGGTCTACCGCGAACATTCTCGACTGTACATGGTGTGATGTCCGACACCATACCAACGATGATGTTGGCCATGTATTAAGAAGGCACCTGAGCCTAATCAATTCGCCCGATTCGATACCGCTAACCCCGCTCCCCTTTCCTGCATTACGCGCGCAGGATCGGTTTGGTCAGCGCGCTAGGCGGCAACACGCGTAAACTTGCCGTCGTCGCTCGCGCACAGCGAACAACGAAATGAATGGAGTGGAGTAGTCATTTCACTTTTAGATTTTTTTGATATAATTTAAAATTATAGAAGTCGACTTTATATTTTGTATTACTTAAACATATTATAATTCAATATGTTATTTTATATTGTCATACTTAATGATTGATTATGTCATTTACACTTTGTCTATGTCATTTCCTACTTTATAGATTATGAGAAACAATAAAGTTTTAGATAATAATACATTTTCATTTGACATTTAAATGAATTTTTGTGAGGAAGGATCTAAGGTGTGGATGGTTAGATAAGTGGATAGATTTTAGAAGGCAAAAAACTTAACAGATTTGGATGAAAAGTAACAGTGAGTAAAAGTAACAGTTTTTATTTATTTAAAAAGAAAACAAATATTAGTTCCCACGCACCATAAACATTAAAAGCTACTTAACTCTTTATGTTTATTTCAAACAGGGTGTAACAAAAAGGTGGAACAATTTTTAAGGAGGTGAAAGTACCCATGAACTAAATAACATAGTTTTTCGTTTAAAATTGTTTACTTTCGAGTTGGTCTCATTTTAGTTTTATCAGAATTAGCTCAATAATTTAAAAGTAATAAGTAATCAAAAATAAATAAAAGTTTAAATAAAATCTGTTCAAATAAATAAAAAGCGACTAGGTACAATGAAGTAGGAGTACCTCCTAGTCAACTAATAAAAGCGAAGATTTCATTGAAGTCGGTTTTTTGTTATTTGAACAGGTTTTTTGTTACATAGTGTATCAAAGTTACATATTTTTAAAAGTGATAACACTTTGCGTGACATCATTCATTTCTTCAGTCTTTTTAATTTTGGTGGAATTATTCTTATTGGATTGTATTGCATCTTTTTTTCTTTTCTTAGCATTTCCCTTATTTTTCGAAGCAGAGTCAATTACTCTCAGGGGCATGTTTCGTGAGTATCTGGAATCTAACAATTCGGGCAATAATGACTCGAGATAAAAATTTTTTAGTTTGGGAACCATAAATTTATCCCATAATTCATGATCACGTTTAATTTTTTCTATTTTGATGGGGCGGTTTTGACCTGACCATACAGCAAATATGCACTCTACTCTTTTGGTTATATTTAATTGCCCCTGAACTTGCCAGAACCACGGGTGCTTTTTATTAATGATAAATTCATCATTAATAACCTTCCAGAAAGGTATTTTCTTTTTGATCACGGCATCTTCTAACGTTGTTTTATATGCGGATATGGGACACTTTATTTCAACTATCTGATCGTCGTCGACCACGCCATCAGGAGATGCACCTAAAAATGGGTAATACTTATCAATAAATAAGCCACACGGCATTATTTTTATCTTTTCTTGCTCCTCTAATTGCCTGAGTGCAGTCTTTTCATTCATTTTACCATGTTTAATTGAAGCAACTTCCGACAAATCTTTTTTATATAATAAAGCTTTTACTATGCTCCCTGATGTTGAAGTCTTTTTATTCAAAATTTTACCAAAATTGGATGCTGTGATTAAATTTCTTCGCATTTCCAACCACTTGCTACTGTCGCTTTGAAGAATCGTCTCTCTTTCTATATTTACAAGTTCTTCATCGCTCTTCTCCAGATTTTTCAAAAACGTTTGTTTTAATCTTTCTAAATCATCACTAGACAAATCAGGTTTCTGACAATTCTCACCATAATTTTCGTCTTCTGTTCGTTTTCCAACCTGCTTGAAAAATAATCTTTTACGTCGAACGTTTGAAGTTATACATCTTTTCTTTATTTTTTGTAATTCCAGGAGTTTTGATTTTGACCTTGGGCTCTTACCCAACATTGATTTTTGTAGGTTGTACAAAGGCCTTTTAGTATTAAACGATATAACTGCAGCAGAACACCTGGTCTGATATGATCGCCGAAGACAAAAATTTATGCGTTTACCGCCGACACTTTTTGCTATTATTGAGTTAAACTGTTCACAGCGATTGCTATCCATGTCTTCAATAAGACTACGTGAATTCGCCGCAGTGTATCCTATAATTAATTTCATTTGATTTTCTAGTGTCGTATCTTTAAGGATTACTGTAACATCTTCACTTTTTTTCTTACTTTGACAATAAAAATCTTGGCAATCTGTATGGCAACCAAAGGCATGATTGTATGAATTAGTTATAGCATTATACAAATCATTAATTTGTTGTGATCGGTGAACATTTGTTTGTTTTATGTATTTTATGGACAAGCAAATAACTTTTCTAATAGCCAAAATCCTTTGTGTGTTCAAGTATTTTCGGTATTGTAGTTTGTATTTCGTATCTTTAATGAGTGCCTGTAATTTGTTACATAAGTTTCGAAGTAGGTGATTTCTACACTCTATCTTTTCAACTGTGTAATTTGCATAAGGTCGGGCTTCTAAAATTTTTTTATATGTTGATGCGTCACCATCTGCAATCATTTTGCCATAAATTATCCCATACATATTTATAGACTGTCTAAATCCCTCCACTAAAATTTCAGATTCCATATTGGTTGATGATCCTGAATAATTTTTAAAGCATTGATGTTCGTTTGGTGATGTTTTTCTATTTTCGGCACGTGCACATACAAAACAGTATTTGTTTTTAACACCGAGATACAATACTTCACCGAATTTTTTGCCAATAATGGCAGCAGCGCCTGAGAGAGATGAATAATTTTTCTTGTAAGACCTCTTTGCCCAGCAACCATCTACGACCACATCTATGATAGGGATCCCTTCGGCATTTACTCTACCTTCATCTAAAGCACACTGTTTTTCACGGGCAGCAGCTGCTTCCATTTTAAATGTGGCTACTTTTTCCCACTCGTCACTGACTTGGTTATCTGTTTTTTTATAAAACCGCTCTGATAAAAACGGAACATTTATTGACGCAAATATTTCTTGTAGTTGTGTGTACCCCACCCCAGTAGTGGCAGCACTTGTTACTATAGCAGTATTTAAATTTAAATTTTCTTTAGGATTGGGTTCAGATGTATTGATGTATAATTTCTTATTACACATATTGCACTTAAATGTCAGTTTTGAAATTAAACCATGTCTTTTTTCTCCTAATAATTCCAAATTATTCAAAGTACAACCAAATGCTTTTGAGTGAGAACTGATTTCTTTTAGCTGTGCTAGGAAATTTTGTAAATCGACGATTCTCCTTTCATTTGCACTTTCATTAAAACTATGTTCTTGTTCTGTAAATCTGAAAGAAAAAGATAATTTTTTTATATATAAAAGAACGAGAGGGTGCCCACAACAAATCCTGCTCTTTTTTACTCGAGTTGGAAGTCCTTATAACTGTTTGTTCTGATATAATGTTATTATGACCATTAGGAAATTCAACCAATAAATTTTACCTCCTTGTCGAGTTGATTCAGTTTCATCTACTTAAATCTAAATTAAATTTCTCAACAAATTATAGAAGGTGAAAGTGTACGAGAAAGTGTATGACAATTTTAAGGAGGTGAACTTTATTGGCTGCATTGGCCAAAACACCATATCAGAACAAACAATAACGATGTCTTCTAACTAAAGCAGATTGTTTGTAATCACAAGTAGATACATAACTTTTTTTTCTGAAATAATTCCTAATCACCCTATAAAGTTTTTTTCTCACACGTATACTTTCCAAAATTTCGATGAAACTAACCAAAACATGCCATCGAAAGGGTTGTTTTACTTACTCGTTATCTATATTTTCAATCAATTGTGACGATTTGCTTTGTTGGCTGATTTTTTCTTGATCCCCAGTATGATTTTCACTGTTATCGGTGTTAACTTTTAAGATAAATTGTGTTTGATTCCTGTAAATTAAACATTTTTTATTAGATAAATCTGTTCCATTGTACTCGCTTTTTGTTGCAAGTAATTACATATAATTATGTCTTTTCACATTTAAATTCATATAGTTTAAAAAATATTCTTACAACGACAATTAAACTTAAACTTACACCGTGTCCAAATTTATAAATGAACAAGACGACTCCGTTGTACTTTGTTCCCGCACAGACTCAGTGCTAGTACTGGCGATGGCGGCATTATCTGTTGTATTTCTCTTGTTGCTGTAATGTATTCATTTCAATTATTGAACAATAATTGTGAAAGTGTGTTGAACTAAAGAAAGATTTATAACAATTTGGTGTAACGTTAAATTATTTGCCCAATAAATTGATTTTACATTTTAAATAAATAATACAATACCTATGCAAGATGTAAAATCGAACTTCTACAATCAATTTCGAACTTTATTGTTGAGTACTAAGGATCAATATTCTTTGGAGAAAGACAGTTTAGGGTAGGTTGATCTGACGCTGTGTGTACTTACTTATAATCCTTACTTACTAATATTATATAAATAATTACTTACCTCGTTTTTTTTCTCATTTTAAAGGCAACTTCTTGTAAATATTTTTTACGTGCTTTTTTATCCATTTTTTTGGGCTTCATATTTACACTTATTTAGTCTTTAAACTTATGTACCTACTATTTACACTATTATACAAACAAAAATAAAATTTCCTGTATATAATATACAAATATTTACACAAATAAAATATTCGCAATACAAAAAGTCGATCGATATTTCTTAGCTTTCACGGAGCGCGATCGAGCATAGATCCACTTCCTAGGAGGCGCTCAGCCAGACTAAAAGGACTCGAGTGAAGGATAGCGATATATACTTTCCAAGGAACAGACAGAGTTCGCGGGTCTAGTGCGCGTTCTCAAAAATTTAACGTAAGCGACAAAATAAAAACTATGAATTAAAGACGAACTATAATGATTATGAAAAAAGTATGTTGAGCAATTGTAGGTTTTATCAATGCCTTTTTAGATATTAAAAAATATTAAAGAAAATACAGCAAACTTAAAAGATCCAAGTTAAAATGTGATTAAAACAAGGCTATTTGAAAAAAAAAAACTATCGAACATTTTTTCAGTAATCGTGTTTTCGTCTTGAGCATTAAATCTTCATGAACTAAAGTTACTTGTGTAAAAAAATCAGTTTCCTAGACCTTATAGATTTTGAGATTTAGGTCAATGTAGGTGGTCAAGTTAGGGTCAGGTGCCTTCTTAATAGCGAGCCGAAGTGAGATTTGAATCCACGCTGATTCACTTATATAATAATGCAACAAAACGTTGGTTAACCAAAGTAAAAAAAATTACAGTAGTATATAAGTATTTTATTCTGTCCACTCAGGACAGAAAATACTTATGTGCTGTGCACTCTTTTGTTCTGTGGCTGTGTAGCTTCTAAGTATATTGCCATAACTTGTTCTTACAAATACCTAACACAATAGGTAAACTAGACACGAGCACCTAGCACATTTTAGTTGCCAATTGATGTATTTTTTTGTAACATGCCATTTGCAAAACTTGACTTTTTATTATAAACATTTAAAATTGACCTTGTTATACATTAATTATTTTTGATGCTAACACTATAACACACTGTTAGGTATATGATAAAGAACTTTTATGAGAGTTTACTTCATAAAAAACACGAAAGCATAGATACAATTTTATTTAAATATTTATTTAGGTTGATTATTTTGTTGTATTAATTTTTGACATTGATATCGTTTTATTTTTACTTTATTCATGCTTATATTTGACATAAGTAATGAAGTCTTTATATAATTAATTTAATTTCCTATTTTTTTGTATTGACATCAGTTTATATTTGTTTCTGTTTTTTACTTTAATTGAAGTGATATTAATTATGTACCGAGTCTTTTAGCATTATTACCTGTATGACTTGCATGTGTTTTGGAAAAATTCTGTGAACTTGTATAAAATTTAATTCAATGAAATTAAATAAATAAATGATTTATTTAAGTATGCGTGAAGGAATGATTTACGAAAATGTATTCATAAATATATAAACTGCCTTGTATTAGATGTCCGTTGCATGAATATGACATAAATAATATGTCTATCCTAATCTCAAATTGATCAAGTATTAATAATGCGTCGTAATAAAATGTTATGATTGAAGTCACGTCAAACCGAACACATAAAATTTATAAGATTCATAGGTATTTATATTCATTTAATTATCATAATATCGTCTGCCTAATTAATTTTCCGGCCTTTATGGCGATAAACGTCAAAAGTTGTATCGAAGCCTAGTAAATATTTCCTTGATAGGTAGGCTTTCTACTGCTACCACATTTCTCTTATTTTAAAGTGTAAGAACAGAATAGTTATAGTATCATAATTTAATAATCACGCCTTGTTAGGCGTGGTTATTAAATTATAAAGTTATCTTTGATACGTTTATGTTTTAATGGTTAAAATATATTGATGGCAATTAGAGCTGTGGCCAGCTAGTGACCGTTACCGAGATGTTATGTGCGCGTTACATCACACGCGATCTTCAATGACCATGACTGCAACGGTCAATGTTCCGATTTGTTTTGATTTACTTGGCGAAAAGCTAAAATATTGCAAAACTGCTGAATAGTGGAAAGATAGATTATTTTATAATTGGTGCCTACTACTTACATTTTTTTTATTAAATAAGGAGGCAAACGAGCAAGCGGGTCGCCTGATGGACAATAATCACCGCCGCCCATGGACACCCCCAAAACCAGAGGAATTGCAGACGCGTTGCCGGCCTTTAAGAAAGGAATAGCCTCGTTTCTTGAAGATCTCTAAGTCGTAACGGTCCGAAAATACCGTCGCCAAGGGCTACATACAGAGAGCTACATACGTACCTATATTCGTTTTTTAAAACACTTGTAACTACTTATAGGTTATCAGAATATCATCTTGTAATAATTTGTGACACACATATTTCTAAAAATGCCTCACGTAATAAGTAGGTACCTACTTACTACAAAATTTTACAAATTATTATTAAATATCAATCTTCGAAATGTTTGTTTGCGCATCACATTAGAACGGCTCCACCTATTTGGCTAATTCTTTTTGTTGTGTTTATTATTTCCAAGACAAGGTTTGGATTAAAAAAAACTTTTGGAATTAGTACTATTTGCGTTAAAAACGCTTAAATAAACTCAAAGGTAACGAAACGTTGAAAAAAATGTCTACCATACCTCTACACTGTTGCTATAAAAACATAAAGTCAAAATCTTTGAAAATTTTTGTCGTTCTAATCAATACCTCGGTGGCCGGATCGCAGAGGACGCGGGTTTGATTCCCGCCTGAGGTAGATTTTTTTTTTCAACGTTTTGTTAAACTTTTGGAAATTCGTCACGGGGTATACCTACGGAGTCCACGTGGACGTAGTCGCAGGCAGGCCGCTAGTTAAGTTATAAATTAAACTATTTCTACTCTAGCTGATAGATACTAGCCGTAATAGTGTTGACTGAGTCGAGAATAGGTACTGTACCTATGCATAACTCTGTCTACGTCTAAATACAAAACTACCATAACAAAATTTTCTTTTTCACCTTCAACTCAAATTCAGCCAGTATCTACAACATTATTATTCACGTTATATAAGCCCAATCTGTACACATAATGGTTTGCCAAACAGAGAATTGGTATTTTGTGAAATTGATTTCTCCAGTGGGTGATCATGCGCAAATCAATTGCAATACTAACATGGTTATGGCATCTGGGCCATTAAGTGGATTGCACATCGCTCCGTTGGGCGCGTGCGGAACTGCGAGCAAACACTTCATTAAGTTGAATAATTAATTGCCGTCTCGGTCCGCGGGGAGCCACAAGATCCTACAGGTTCTATATTAGATACTAAGTAATTCTCTTCTCTTCACTTAAAGGGACTTGTAAGGATTTAGTTAGCAACAACGTTATAAATTCCGTCATATTTAAATGACTTCACGTCTCTGGGACAATTTCTAAACATTAGTATTAAGTACCTAATATGTTTTTGATTTTAACACCTATTCCTGTAATCTAAAAGGTGGTCAACAAACACCCAATTGACCGAACATACCTTTGAATAAGTAGGTAGTTAGCCTTTTAGTGGTATTTTAGTAGAGTTAACATAATCTAGATACTAAAGACATGTTTAAAGATTTCGAATACCTGCCTAAAAGCCTGCACACAAGCCTAAAAGCCTGCACACAATTTATAAATATAATGTTTTCTACAATATCTAAGTACGATTGGTTTGGTCCCATAATTGGAACTGTAGAACTTCTCTGTAACAAAGACGACACTATAATAGGTACTTAATAATTAGCGAACCTATCATAGAATAATCGAAAGTTCAAAAATATCCACAATGGATTCCATTCATAACGATCTGCGACTGCATAATCAATAAGTATCACGAAATGCAGAATCGATAAATTTTCCCATCGCACAACAATCACTATTGTCGTAAACAAATAAGTACTTTTAACAGACGATGAATAATGAAAGTGGCTCTTAATAGTGATATCAATTAAGTAAGTTTTGAAGTAAAAATTATTTATTTTAAGCGAACGCGTCCGACTACTTTTCACGCTTTCACTGCTCTGGCGATGGCGCACTCTGTACAGATCGTGAGCAAAATTTACAGCAGCGTCCATTTAACTTTGTAATACCTGACTAATTAAAAATTTCAAATGCTCCGGTCTAGATTTTTAGAAAATATTTTTCGCTAGTTTGGAACCTCGACAGATCACGAGTAGTGTAATAGAGCCGTGTCTCGTAGCTCCTCGTTAAAATAATACTACCATACCTCTTCCCTTGGGTGTCGTAAAAGGCGACTAAAGGACTAAAGACTGCACATACTTCCAACAGCATAAAGCGGCGATGGACTCACTACCTGTCACGCTGAGCACATGTGCAGTCGCTATTTGGTAAAAAGTGGACTATGGCAGAGGACTGCTTTTGCGGTCTTCGATGCCTTGTCTCTGACTAACCCTTCGGGGATAATAGTCGTGATTATAATTGTATATGTATGAACCAACCTCGACAGAAGTTTGAGTAATTAATTGCAGGACTGTGCTGTGGCCATGTTTTTTGCCGTCTTCTGAGTATCCATCATCAGTTTCTAAACGTCCCAGTGCTGTGCCTTCTTGTATGGACAATAGCACTTCGAGAGTTTGGGTCTTAAAACCCTCCACGTCGCACACTGGTCCTGATTTTTGTAAAGAGTGGACATTGTAAATATTATGGTTTTCAAAAATACTGTTGGATAGTACTAAGAAAACAGAACACTAATTATTATGTATACTTTTCATAAAAATGTGTTATACATTGATAAAAAAAATTTTAAAAAAATGTATGGAAGATAAACTTTGTTTAATTTTTTTTCTCGATTTTTTTAAGTAAACTGGGCAAGCATTTGACCACCCACCTGTTTGGTGAGCAGGATGTAGTCTACGGTGTTACATGCTTACCCAGGAACTGTTATGAGCTGTCAAGGTTTAACCAAAACAGTCACTTAGAACTTAATTTTCTTAACACATATCAATGAAAATCTTTTTCGGTTCCGCGCGGCTTTGCCATTGAGGAGGTTTCAAAATTATTATTTTTTTTGTTTTCGGTTGATCACACGTAAAATATAAAATCTTCACATAAGCATGATCTACGCAATTATATTTTACGTGTAATCAACCGAAAACAAAATAATACTTTATAATAATTTTTGAAACCTCAAAGGCAAAGCCGCGCGGAACCGCAAAAGATTTTATTTGATATGTGTAAGAAAATTTAGTTCTAAGTGACTGTTTAGGTTAAACCTTGAGAGCTCATAACAGTCTCGAGAAAAAGAATAAACAAGTTTATCTTCCATACATTTTTTTTCAATATTTTTTCTATCTATGAAGGACACATTTTTATGAAAAGTGTACTGTGTAATAAAATTAGTATTCTGTTTTGTTAGTACTAGTTATATAATAGAATTTTTGAAAACCATAAAAAAATATATTTACAATGTCCACTTTTTACAAACTGGACCTGTGTGCGCCGGCCCAATGCGGTTAGTGAGTTTTAATAACCGCCATCTTACGACAACAACGGGGACCAACGGCTTTATGTGCCTTCCGAAGCACGGAGGACCCTCTGGTAGTATCAGGGTGTCTGAGTATCCGATTTTAGTTGTTCGTAATCGTGTAACATGTGCCAAACATGTGTTTAGTAATAACTACCACTGCCTCTCTTCCTTAAGGTGTCGTAAAAGGCGACTAACGGACTAAAGACTGCATATACATCCAACAGCTTAGAGCGGCGATGGGCTCACCACCTGTCACGCTGAGCACATGTGCTGTCGCTATTTGGTGAAAGGATGGTAGAGGACTGCTTTTGCTGTCCTCATTGCCTATTAGTTTCTGACTAACCCTTCGGGGATAATAGTCGTGATTATATGTATGTACAAGCGGCCGCTGGCGGTTTCACCCGCGTGGTTCCCGTTCCCGTGGGAATATCGAGATAAAAAGTATCATATGTGTTAATCCAGGTTATAAACTATCTGTATGCCGAGTTTCATCCAAATCCATTCAGTAGTTTTTACGTGAAAGAGTAACAAATATTCATACATACTTACAAACTTTTGCGTTTATAATATTAGTAAATAATAAATAAATAAATAAATCTTTCCTACAATCACACCAATTATCTAGCCCAAGAGAAGCTTCGAAGAAACTCGTTAAATGGTTACTAGACAACGGATAAACTTACTTAAAATACTTAAATACATACTTATTATACATAGAAAACACCCAGACCCGAGACAATTTAGAAAAACAATAATTTCTAAATTGACCCGACCGGGGATCGAACCCGGGACCTCAGAGATGGCGACACCATGAAAACCGGTGTACAAACCACTCGACCAAGGAGGTCGTCGTAGGATGTACAGTGACCAGCATTAAGATGTGATGATGCAAAAATATCTGATTATCGGTGGAAGACATATTATATGCCTTCCACCAATGATCAGATATTTTTGCAGGCCGTCGATAGTCACATCTTAATGCTGGTGACTGTACCAGCTCAGGACGGCTTTAGTGACTTCCCCAAACGCCAGCCATGATGCGCTTCACGGCCATTAGCTGACGAGGAGGGAAGTGGACCAGTGGGCCACTACTGCCGTCACTGCGCGGATGCAACCACGTGGTCTAGGGTTGTTGCTTCCCGAAACTCATTTATTTTATTAATTAAAAATACTTTTGACCCACATTAAAAAAAACTACTTATGTACTTAATACTAGACCTCGCCTGCGGCTTCGTCCGCGTAATCACGCCGCATCCCGTGACGAATTTCAAAAAACTTTTTTATTTTTAAATTCAGTCACATCGGTCTAGCCGTTCTCGAATTTCATTTCGTTCGCGATTCATTTTTGAATAAGATTTACTTTTACAACGTTACATCCCCATCTAGATGAAGAGTGGAGTAGGCTGCAGCTGCAACTTTACTGAAATAAATAAAAAGGCTTTCTTTTTTTTTCCACTACAGTTGGTTACTACTTGGCCTTCATTTTTAGAGCATGCTCTAAGCCGTCATTTCACCTGATGGTAAGTGACGATAAGGCCGAAGGAGGAACTGACTATCTTATCTCTAAACTGTCACACAACAATGCTATCAACATTGGTGTTATAGTGTCAGACTATAGATAAGAAGGTGGTAGCTAGCCGGGCGGACTTAACGAGCCTTACCATCAACCAAACTAAGGTGTACCCCCCTGGGAATCGAACTGGGGACCTCTGGGTCTAAGATAGGAGGCTTAGCCACTAGCTAAACGATAAAGGCAGGTTAGCTTCGTTGCACGTGACACTAACAAAAAGGCCTAGATCTTGTTTTTTTTATAACAAAAGGAGGCAAACGAGCAGGCGGGTCACCTGATGGAGAGTAATCACCGCCGCCCATGGACACCCGCAAAACCAGCGGAATCGCAGATGCGTTTAGGAATTGTAAGGGGGAGGGGGGAAAAGGCCTCCGGAACCCTCACTGGCTAGACGAAACAACAGCACCAAGTGCCATTATTTCACGCCGAATATTCGTGAGAGGGTGGTATTACCCCGGGCGAGCCGGCCCAACGCGTGCGGCAACGCAGCGTGGCTCTACCACTCAGGAAAGTGCTTGCTTTATTAAAAAAAATATTGAAAGATCCTAAACAGTTTTGCAATCTTCAAAATTTAAAAGATTTTTAAGCTGAGAGTTTCTATAATTTTTAATAAACATTACCTATAAATTTGTCTTATTTTAAATTAGATAACGGAATGTTGAAAAAAGCGACGTTAAAAGACGGCTACCTCATATGGGAGTCGAACCCACGTCGGTCGTCCGCATACCGGAATCTACCGGAATTAAATATTAATTAAGTAGTAGGTTTGTATGCTTTCTGTATAATAGGCAATAGCCTTACCGATAACCTTGCTTTTACCAACTCGGTTGCTTGCCTAAATGCTGCGCAGGGAAAAGTAATAATACTAAATTATTATTATTAACCTAGGTACGTAGTCCATAGGTTTCTCTCAGAATTATAAGTACCTATATCTTTTAACACTCATTTTAAAAATATTCAATTAAGCTGTGAGGTGGCGGCTCAGTAATCCTATCCTACTAATATTATAAACGCGAAAGTTTGTAAGTATGGATGGATGTTTGTTACTCTTTCACGTCAAAACTACTGAATGGATTTGGATGAAATTCTGCATACATATAGTTTATAACCTGGATTAACACATAGGATACTTTTTTCCCGATATTCCAACGGGAACGGGAACCATGCGGGTAAAACCGCGAGCGGCCGCTAGTATATACTAAATATCAATATCTTCGATACGAATAATCTAAATCGTAATCGTTTCATCACTATTTCAAAACTCCAAATTAATATTTACGAAAAGATAAATCACGATTATTTAAAAGCACCGAACGTCAATATTCCAAAAATCGTAAATACGATTTACAAAGGAGATCATTCGGGCTCCACACATTTTTGGACCTTTTCTGAAAGATACGGCCAACAAAAAAAAATAGTACCAATTGTTAGAACTAGCCATTTTGAGTAATAGTTAATATGTGGCACAAAAGTTGTGAGATTGCTGTGAGCCAAGTTATACAAGTTCGATGATTCATCATTTTCATACATTTATTGATTTCTGAAAGTGCTGGGACTGGGAAACATAAAATAATGTTATGGTAGATATTGCTAGAACTAATGATCTGAAGCAATAATTGTCATTGCAGCGCAAAAGCTGGGGGTCATCATTTGTTCTGCTTATACCTTAGATTAAAATGTTTTAATCTAAGGCTTATACAAAAAAATTTAGGAATCAATAAATGTATGAAAATTATGAATCTTTGAACTTGTATAACTTGGCTTGGAGCAATCCTACAACTTTTGTGTCATATTAACTATTTCTCCAAATGGCTAGTTCTAACAATATGTAGGTACCTACCATTTTTTTGTTGGCAGGCACTTTCAGAAAGGGCCCAAAATAAATCATGCCCTTTTTAGATTTTCACAATAATTCCGAGGACTCAAAAAGCCGATAACTTATTAGTCCAAAAAAAACGGAATTCCGATTATCATAAGTATTTCCGAAAATTCATTGCTGCCTTGGCAGCCACCGGCAGTGTGAGGTGGTGACTGCTGAGCCCATCGCCGCTCTATTTATAATAAATATGTTGTTAGACGTACATAATTATGTGCAGTGTTTAGTCCGTTAGTCGCCTTTTACGACACGCAAGGGAAGATATGGGGAGGGAGCCGCCACCACACCACTCGATTAATAATATTACTTATTTAAGTTATAATGATTATTATGTTTTTGGCCTCCTCTCTGTGGTTACCGGTCTCGGACCCACAGGTCACGGGTTCGATTCCCAGAGGGATGGAGGTACATGTTTATCTAGTCTAGACGTTGTGTATTGATAAATACAATTAATAATAATAATAATTGACTATTATACTAATTATTGAACAATTACCTACCTTAAAAGTTATTTTGATCAGGCAATGTATTTTTTCTGGTGGTAATATATAAATAAGTCTATCTTTTTTATATAAAAATCAATTGCCACGTAGGTATATTCGCGCATCCTTCAGAACGGCTAGCTATTTGGCTAATTCTTTTTTTATTGTGTTAATAATAGGGCAAAGTTTGTATGAAATATTTTTTTTGGAAAATTGTCACCGGGGTAGGTACGTATATGGTGTTCAATAGTGTTCATGCGGACATAGTCGCGGGCGGGCCGATAGTAAATTTCATCATCATCATCATCAGCCTATAAACGTCCCACTGCTGGGCACAGGCCTCCCACGTGGACAATGCACGAGGGGATATTCGGCCATAACCCACCACGCTGGCCCAATGCGGGTTGGTGGGTTTTAACGACTGTCATCTTACGACAACAACCGGGACCAACGGCTTAACGTGCCTTCCGAAGCACGGAGGAGCTCGAGATGTTTTAAATTTGGTCACCCATCCAGCGACCAGGCATTGCAAGAGTTGCTTAACGGGCAAGTTCGCAAGCCGAACGCGCTAGCCGCTGCGCCATCGAGCTCCTCCTCCATAGTAAATTTAAACCAAATCAATTTCTGAAATGTTTGTACGCGCATCATTTTAAAACGGCTGCACCTATTTGGCTAATTATTTTTTGTTGTGCTTGTAATGGGTAAAACTTTAAGTATTACTTAATACAAATCAATTGCCGAACGAACGTACGCGCATCATTTTAGAATGGCTGCAGTGCTGCACCTATTTTACTAATTCTTTTTTGTTGTGTTTTTAATAGTCGGGATAAGGTTAGTATGAAAGATTTTTTTTGAAATTTCTTACGGGGTATAGTGTCCACGCGGACGCAGTCGCGGGAAGGCGTCTTAAATAATAAATTATACAATCAACTGTTATTTTTTGTAACAGTTGCATTATCAACTTGGATCGCAATAGCAAGGGTCAATGATCAACATACAAAAACGTATAAGTAGTTGCACTTCGCATAGCGCGCCGGTTCTTAGTGGTTTTCAGTTAGATACTATACAGACATTAATCACGACTATTATCCCCGAAGGGTTAGTCGGAGACTAGGCAATGAGGACTGCAAAAGCAGTCCTCTGCCATAGTCCACTTTTCACCAAATAACGACTGCACATGTGCTCAGCGTGACAGGTGGTGAGCCCATCGCCGCTCTAAGCTGTTGGATGTATGTGCAGTCTTTAGTCCGTTAGTCGCCTTTTACGACACCCAAGGTAAGAGAGGGAGTGGTAGTAGGTATTGCGTACGCGACACTGTATTATATTTCACTTAGTTAAATATGCATTATCATAAATATCTTTATTTAGGAACGATAGCAATGCGTGGGCTAATGTTGACCTGTGTAACGTAATTTCTATCTTCACGCAAATGGTTTAAACGATCTTCAAATGTTAATAATATATCTTATCTTATCATAAGGGGCCCGCAGAAGTCTCCCTCTTGCAGTAGCACGTCGTCGACTCATTGGGATCTTTTGTGAAATATTATGTAAGTAGTAGGTAGTTCTGTTTGTATCAATATGTCAGGGTCTGATATTATCTGATCTGATCTGATGAATGGAAAGCTGTGTTTCTGCGTAGGTTCGTCCCCCTTAGGGAAAGAGGTTCACCCCTTCGTGAAAGAGGCGTGACCGCGTGAGGTCTGAATGTAGGTACTTGTACCTATGAATGTTTCTTTTATTATTACTGTGTCTAGAACTATAAGATACATAGAAAAAGGTAAGCTGTACCTCAAACAAAACCTCATATAGGTAAACCTAATACACGCAAAGGCCTTTTAAATTAAATCTTTAATTCGCATCGGGGAAGACTTGGCTTTCCTCTTATTGTGATGATAGGCCGAAGATGAAACCGTTCCTGACCCTGATTCCTACACCTTATCTTTTGAATTATTTTATCTATTGTATACACAACGATGCTAAAACATTATTGATATGCGACAGATCGATATAAGATGGTGGCGCTGTCAAGGCGGAATTAAAACAAAGGCCAACCACCAACCTACACGGCAACAATAACATGTATCCCCGCTGGGAATCGAACCCGAGACCTGGATTCACTGGTCTAACAAATAAACCACAGAGGTGGTCTGCTCAAAAAGTTTTCATCCTAAAGGTGGACATTCACGTTAGTGCCATTTGGCATGACTCCAAACGACTTAAGTCAAATGGATGGACGCCAAACATTTAACCATTCATGATCACTCCAATTTTCTTTAATTTACGCGTTTGACAGGGCCGAAAGACATTTGATATGTGTTCAAAATGGATGTGGGTTCGGGCATTCACGAGCAACTGCGGCGCGACGGACGCCACGGCCCAGAGCGGTGGATTTTGGCGCGAATGGAAATCCAGAGTTTTACATCAGTCCAAACGGGTTTCACACTCGTTCATGATCAAACTTTGGATGTATATCACGCCATTTGACGCGATGGCGCGACCGTGAATGCCCACCTTTAGTCTACTTTTTTGTGCTGTTGCTGTGTTGTTTGTTTTTCTATACTAATATTATAAAGAGGAAAGATTTGTTTGTTTGAATTGAATAGGCTCCGACACTACTGGACCGATTTAGAAAATTCTTTGAACATTAGAAAGCTACATTCTTCCCAAATGACAATAGGCTATATTTTATCCTAATATTCCCACGGGAACGGGTACCACGCGGGTAAAACCGCGAGGATCCGCTAGTTTTTTTAAATAAAGTAAGTAGAATTAGTCAAGTCATAGCATAACTATGTTGCCGCACTGCAGGGCAAAGGGCTCAAGGCATCCCTACAGCTGATGGATATTGGCTTAATCACAACGCCTTGCCAAATGCAGTTTGGTGCAAACCCGGGCTATGCATTGGAAAATCCGAAATACACTTGTCTGACCTGGGAATTGAACCGGGGACCTCCGGATATCGGAACGAGCGCTTTGCCACTCTGCCACCGAGGCGTTCTGTGTATAGCTGTGCTCTATTACATATAAACATGATTATTATCCCCGAAGGGTTAGTCAGAGAAATGGTAATGAGGACCCCAAAAGCCGTCCTCTGCCATAGTCCACTTTTCACCAAATATCGACTGCACATGTGCTCAGCGTGACAGGTGGTGAGCCCATCGTCGCTCTAAGCTGTTGGATGTATGTACAGTCTTTAGTCCGTTAGTCGCCATTTACGACACCCAAGGGAAGTGAGGGGTTGGTAGTATTCTTTCACCGCTACACGACACGGTTTCTCTATTATTTACAATAAATGCGATATGAGAGAAAACTGTACTCAATCATGATGTTGCTATCTGGAAAAGTCATCATGGCGCAGTTGCCAATTGAAAAAAGTTTAAGAGCGCTGCGCTTGAGAACGGATCGGCGTTCATCCCACTTACAATAATCTTCTAGTACATACGACCATGTAATCGCACTGGCAATCCAGTCTTTCGCATTCCAGATTGCCATGCCGTTATGTACTCCAGTTTTCGCGTATACTTTCTATTTCTCCTTTATTTATCCAGAGAAACGAGGTCCATAATTACCATAATATGTAGACATTTCCTGCAAATCATCATCATCAGCCTATAAACGTCCCACTGCTAGGCACAGGCCTCCCACTGAGATTGGGCCATAACCCACCACGCTGGCCCAATGCGTGTTAGGGGTTTTAACGACTGCCGTCTTACGACATAAGTCGAGACCAACGGCTTATCGTGCCTTCCGAAGCACGGAGAAGCTCGTTTTAAATTCGGTTACCCACCCGTATACCCCTTAACACCTTAATCGCTACGCCATTGAGTTCCTTAATCAATCTAATAATACTGCAATAACAGTTGGACCATCGTGCTGGCTTGTGACCTGATCCACCCACCGTTGTGGTATAGTGGTTAGATAGACCATTGGTCTCAGACCCAATGATCCAGTGTTCGATGCCCGGGGGGTACATGTTTGTACGGGGTTTGGTTGGTGGTAGTGCTAGTTTTAAGTCTGCCTGGCAAGTTACTACCACCTTATCTACATAATATGTCACCCAGTTAGTTCAATGTTACTAGCATTGTTATGTTCCGACAGTTAGAGATAAGATTGCCAGTTAAGATGGAATGAAGGCCTAATCCGTAAAAAAATAAAAAAGGCCTCCTTTGGAACGTTTTTAATCTAAATAACACAAATAATATATCTGCCATGCCACCGATAAGTTACTATGAGTTTATGATACATACGAGTACAAGTAACAGAGAGCTAAACTGAAACCAGTTGTAATACTAAGTACAATATAATAAACCAATCTGATAATACTACAATAACACAATCGGACCATCGTCGTGGCTCATAAGCCGATGGATCAGGTCATAACCTGATCCACCCCACCGTTTTGGTATAGTGGTTAGACAGACCATTGGGCACAGACTCAGTGATCCAGGGTTTGTTGCCCGGGGGGTACAATGTTTGTACGGAGTTTGGTTGGTGTAGTGCTAATTTTAAGTCCGCCTGGCAAGTTACTACCACCTTAACTACCTTAATATCAATGTTACTAGCATTGTTGTGTTCCGGCAGTTAGAGATAAGATTGCCAGTTTATTCTCACTAATTGAGGAATTCGGGTGAAGGCCACCCTCGCCCTAAACATCAGATGAGATGAAAGCCTAGTGCATACCCATAAAAAATAAAAAGTCCACCTTTGGAACGTTTTTAAGATAAATAATATATCTGCCATGCCATCGATAAATTACTATGAGTATCAGACTTCTAAAGTTATGTTACAACAACAAGAGTACTATAAAACTGAAACCAGTTATTAAAAAGTGCTCCAGATTTCTTTTTTAAGAACTTTAGTGATGTAATGCTAAGAAAGTGTAATCTGCACCGTTGTCAAAGACATAACTGTCGATATCCGAGTTATATAGAAGGTGATTAATCAGATTCTGCGGTATAATAACGAGATGCGATAGGTGATCATTAGCATCGCTATGCATAATTCATTCCGTAAGTTTCAACAGTGTATGTTACACTTCTGAATTCTGAAATGTACACTTTTTCTTTTGTTATTGCTACGGTTTTTCTAGAGGGGTATTTAATTCAGTTCAGTTATTTTTTCATTTCTTGGAACACCAAAAGAACCTAGTATGCCTTATTTACCTGTCTCATAATTAAACTGTCAAAATGTTTCTGGCCTAGGTACCTACCAAGGAATGTACCTAATTTTTGAATTTTAATTTGTATTATATTTATTGTTAATTTTAATTTTGTTTTATATTAAGTAAGTATTCATTTCTTAAAATAGTTGGAATTATTATAATAATGCATGACGACTGAAATGTTTGCATATCGCTAAAGCGGTAAAACATGCATGAACTTTTCACACTATCATGTTATTAAAAACGAAAATTGTACCTACCATGTTTTGTACGAATATTTAAATTCTATTCTATTCTATTCTACTGAAAGTTTCAGAAATATTAGACATCTTATAAACAGTAAAAATAAACAAATGAATATCACTGACCTGATCCACAAAGTTCTCCGCCGTGAACCGCTTGGTGAACTCCGTGAACGACTCCTTGTCCTGCAGGCTCTCGCGCCTCGCTCTCTCCACTTTAAGCTTCTTGATGCCGGTGATATCTTTCGACATCTTCAACTCCTCAATCAGATCCGTCTTCGCGCTTCTGTAGTTCTCCGCAGCGCTCGGCAGGCATTGTAAGCTGACCGATCTGGCCGGTGGCGGGGCTGACAAAGTTTTCGAGGCTGGCGCTCTGAGCCTGACTGCTGACAGTTCAGCGCTGCTGATGACAGCCAAGGGTTGGGAGGCGGTCATCGCCGGCGGCTGCGGCGGCGGCGGCGGCGCCTCGCTGGGCACCGGCGGCGGCGGCGGCGGGCGCGCCTCCGCCGCCGTCTCGTCCCGCTTGCACGGCGCCGTGATGGTTTTCAAATACTCAGACGGCTTGATAAGACGGTCGGGCGCGTTGTGTGGGAACGCGGGCGGCACGAACGGCAGGGCCGGCTGCTTGTTCACGAGGTTGGGCCCGCGAGGTCGCTCGTCTTCTGCCGACGCGGAGCCGCGCCGCCCCGCTGCAAAATGGCCGCCGTTAGTGGGGAGAGAAAGTCCGCGCATCGGCGCGCACGCAGCAGCGCCGCGATACGCCCGACACTTGGAAATGACTTAGCATTCCTTTTACTTAGACGCGTTGTTATTTTTTTTTTATTATTTCATATATATCATTATCGCCATTCGAGTGTACACAATGCAGTCTGTATCATCGCTGCTAATTATATTCGTATAATCTTTGAGACAAATGGAGTTAGGAAATTACTTACGATGATAGATAACATAAAGAAAATAGAATAAAACTTATCAGATAGGTGGGATAGAAAGCTGGGAATAAGTTAATTTATAAAGATACTAGGTACACACACCGTAGGTACCTATATCTACCCTATGCCGTCAGTATCTATTGTCATTTCTAATTAAATTAGTTTATGTATTTATTGAGACAAATGGATTCATGATGAAACGCAGCGATAACAAATAACTGATACAATAATAGAAAAAAAAACAAAACATATTAAACTGGAATTAATAAAATAATAAAGATAGGTATTAGTCCTGATAAAGTAGCCGCTTATACGGCAGCTTTAACCTTGCAAAGTCTGTAAACTGTATTCCACAAATGTGTGCCAACGATGTGCAGTCATTGACTCTCGAGCTATGTGCATCGGCTAATAGAGGCATTTAGGTGCAGTGCGCCTGTTTTCTTATTATCTCTCGGAAAATTTCGTGTTTATCTTACGTCGGATTTTCTTCAGTTGCCCTTTGCACTTGGTGCCGGCGGGACGCTCTCAATCTTCTTATTGTACAATCAATTTATCATATTTATAACACATGATAGTTAAATATATTAGTGAATGAATTGATTGCAGTCGGATATGCAATGATTACCGAGAGACATTAGCAAATAGAAGCACTGTTTCGATTCTATTTCACTTAATTTAAATATCAATTCAAACAATTGAACAAAAATAATATACTTATACAAAATGTTAGAATGAATTTATTAAGAGAATGCAAAAGAGAAATTTTTATATAAAATACTGAAGTAGCACATTACTTTCTGCATTCATTTTGTTAACATTTGTTTGCTCATAAATTATTAAGGTTAATTAAATAAAAACATCCTTGATAAATACATTTTTTGATGAAAATTATTATTAGTAAGTACCTACATAATGTTACACAGCATAATATTATCTCATATTATACTTAATATATTATAGGTATTAAAGCTCGGCTGTGGATTCAGAAAGTTACGAATAACTTAAGTACCTACCTACTCTATTTTCCTTCCATACCAACAACAAAGAATGTAGACAGTAGACACCCTACTTCCTAAAACGAGAAAATTTGTAAGTATTAATGGATGATTGTTACTCTTTCACGTAAAAACTACTAAATGGATTTGGATTTTACTAATTGAATGGATAGTTTATAACCTGGATTAACACATAGGATACTTTTTATCCCGATATTCCATCGGGAACGGGATCCACGCGGGTGAAACCGCCAGCGGCCGCTAGTATTAATATAAGTGTGAAAAGGTAAATATACTAAAATGTTTCACACCAGAGTCAGCTTATAAACGTCCCACTGGTAGGCACAGTGCTGTTGTTCACGTTTCATGTGGGAACATGGACAAATGCACATGGAGATATACCCTCACATATGGTTGCCAGATGATAATTTGACCATGGAGGGCAGATGGGTCTAAAAATTAAGGATTTTCTGTAAAAAAGGAGGACATTCACGATTAAACGGTTTCTTTATACTTATTATTTTACTTTATTTTATTCATATTTAGCTGAGCTTCCAATTTTTGCAAGTGGTTATTGCAAAAATTGGAAGCTCATCTTTAAACAAATAATTATGAAAATCTTCACTTGTCATGTTTTTGAAGTTGTATTGAGCAAGAATTAAAGATTTAATTGACTGCACACGTAGTCGGTTCCTCTCTTTGCTTCAATCAGTGAAAAAACTCTTTCCACATTTGCGCTTATGTGCGCTTATAAGTACAAAAATACTCTCGCAGATCTTGAGCAGTTCTGAGAAACATTCAATGTTTTTAGCACTAGCAAAATGGAGGACTTACAGTAGGTAAGGGAGGACGGGAGGACAAAACATGGAAAAGGAGGCCATGTCCTCCTTTTGGATACCATCTGGCAACCCTACCCTCACCGCGCTGGCCCAATGCGGGCTGGTGTTGTTGCACTATCCTAAAACCATGTGATTTTTAGAATAGTTTATTTTTTTTAAATTTTGCATTATGATGACGTTAATCCATAGACATAAACCGCCTCCGTGGTCTATCAATCAATCATTTATTTGCAAAACATGTGGTTTGACAAAGGTCTTATACATAAAATGTGCCGTTACATGCTGCCTTAAACAAACGGCGTGCAAATATTTTAAATATCAATATAATTTAATAGCTATTTATATAAAGAAAAACAGCATAAGGCAAGTATCATTAATTACAAAATGCATCTACATAAGTCATAATTATAATTATATAATGTCAAAAAAAAAAAGTAATACATTGTTTACTTAATTGTTTTGTCACATAAAAAATCTGAAACACAGTAATAATTTTTATCAATAATAATTTCCTTAATTTACCTTTAAATTTAAATAGCGTTAAACTTGTCAATTCAGATGGGAGTTTGTTGTACATACGAATGGCCATGCAATATGAATTTTTAGAATATAATTTCAGCCTTTGGTATGGAATACGTAATTTATCACCTATTCTCCCTCTATGGCCATAGTAATTATTTGTTTTAAATAAGTACAAATGTTTCTTAACAAACAAGCAAGTTTCTAAAATATATAGACAAGGGAGTGGCAGAATTCCTAGTTCAATGAATAAAGGTTTGCAACTATCTAAGTATCCCGCACCACATATCGCTCTTATGCATTTTTTTGGAGTCTAAACAAAAGGAAAATATCTGTACAATTACCCCATAATAAGGAGGAAACGTAGCCATGATATGCCATAAGGGCAGCCTTTCTAGATACACTTTGCTTGATTCTCTTTAAGGCTTAAACAAATCTGTCTAATTTGCTAAGTAGAGTCTGAATATGACATTTCCAATTACAAAATCTATCCACCGTAATTTAATATTGTCAACTTCTTCAATGTATTTATTATTATACTCTAGGTTCAATTTTATGTCGTTCTTACTTCTATCCTGAAAAGTCATAAGTTTTGTTTTGTCAACATTTATGTGAAAGTTGTTGGCTTGTAGCCATTTGTCAACGTTTTCCAAATTGTCCTTTGCCAGAGCAGTAAGTTCGTCACTGTTTCTGCTCTTGATTACCAATGTAGTATCGTCAGCGAATAGAATGCTTTGCGCGCTACATGCTAATGGTAGGTCGTTTATGTAGATAAGGAACAAGAGCGGACCCAGTATGCTTCCTTGCGGTGCTCCACAACTATTCGGCTAAGCCACCGGTTTCAGACCCAGAGATCCCAGGTTCGATTCCCAGCTGGGGGTACATCTTTGTGTGCTCGGTTTGGTTGGTGGTAGGGCTGTTTAGTCCGCCTGGCTAGCCACCACCATCTTATCTAAGTCTGTCGCCATAACAACGATGTTTATAGCATAGTTGTGTTCCGACAGTTAGAGATAAGATAGCCAGTTCCTCAGTGGTTGAGGATTCCGGGTGAAGCGCGCTTCCACCTTCGGCCTTATCGTCACTTACCATCAGGGGGGTTACTCTCGAACGCAAACTCAATCTTAATACAATTCTAATGCGATTAATATGTATCGATATTGGGATAAGTAAAGATAATTCTGGAACGCCATCTCGATAATAATTTGTTCAATCAATTTCCACGCAATTTAATTCCAATGTGGCGCTATTGTCGCTTTTAAAAGTGCCATTTGACATTTTTTAGATTTGTGATTGGAAATTGATTAATGCAATTCTGTTTCAAGAGTAACCTACCAGGTGAGATGAAGGCCAAGCGCTTACCTACCCGTTACCCGTAAAGACATACCTATTGTGTTAAACATAATAATGTAAATCAATTTTTTTTCTGGTAGGTACTTCCTTAACTTTTTTCTAGTAACTGGCCTAATTCAGCCCTTTCGCAAACAGGTCTCGCTATAGATAGTTTTTTGCGTATACCTATGCACCACTTTGCACACTCTATTTTGCATCGACCATTATTAGTGGACATTGTTCGACGGACCGCGACGCTACGCCGAGACGTGTCGCACGCAAGCGAGCACGATTATAATTAATATTAACGTTAAGTGTATAAAATAAATTCATAATTTTTTTTTTTTTCAAATTTTACTTATAGACATATTTTTTCAAAAAAGTTTTTTTGTAGCTGTGTTGTAAAATAAGCGCAAGGAACAACAAAAATACGGGCAGCTGATATAATACCCTATCACTTATTATATTATCATATTTTTTTTTTGCACAGGTTGATACAGCATTACGTTTACACTACGATCCTACTAATATTAAACGCGAAAGTTTGTAAGTATGGATGGATATTTGTTACTCTTTCACGTAAAAACTACTAAATGGATTTGGATGAAATTCGGCATACAGATAGTTTATAACCTGGATTAACACATAGGATACTTTTTATCCCGTTATTCCCACGGGAACGGGAACCACGCGGGTGAAACCGCGAGCGGCTGCTTGTAAATCAATAAAGTAAAAGTTTTTAACAGTTTTGATTTTAAAACTAACGAATGTTTAGGACTTAACAACTAATCTAACGAGCTATTATAGTCTGTGCCAGACAAATGCGCATCGCTACCCCCAGTACCACTGCACGCCGAAACAGAATCGCGTCGGGGACAATAGTCCAGACTGTACCTAATCGCGACCTCGATCTGAACTCGTCTAATTGGCGACCGTTGCAACTGCAACACTTTCAGCTTCGTGTTTACTGCGAATTTTTTAACAAATGCATTTGGTTCAATACCTTGTTCGCGGAATGCTTTCTTCATACTTAAAACGATGTTAGTATTGTTATTGCGATGAACATTTTTGTTTCATCATCTTCATCAGTCTAATATCATCCCACAGCTGGAATCAGGTATTCCCAGAGAATTTAAGTGGAATCGTTGCTAAAAGTTCATAGCAAGTAAACTTCGTATTGCGATTTTGCTAATCTTTCAGATCGAGATAAAGCTAACTTCAAGTTGCATAGAATTGATCTCTCTCTGTTTTTCATACAATTTTTTGGTTTAAATATGATGATACATGTACGTAAGAACTTGGGTTGTTGAGGATGTGGTTATGTGGAAGAGAAAGGGAAGAGGAATTGTATAGCACAAATAAAGAGGATGAGGAAAATGTATTTTCATCCCCCCATCTCAGAAAGAGTGTTTTTACTCTTCGATATCTGAGTGTAAAAGCCGTTTTTATCCGCTAGAGGATAAAGTAAATTGAATTTAGAACATCGTGTGCACTAAGTTTGTGAATTCAAAACATCATTAAACCTATTTTCTTCTTCCTCCATGGTGCCGATTTATCATACGACCTTTTTAAATTGTTAAAAACTCAGACTAGAACCTTTTTGGTGTACCTACTTTTTTAATTTGGTTGGTAATTACCTCGTTGAGGTGGGATGAAAAGTTACGTGTTGCACTCGAGTGCAAAGATTTTTCACCTCGTGCTCTTTTGATTCCCTCGGTAACGCTCAGGATTCTAATTTTAGAATCCTTCGCTTGCTCGGTCATCAAAATTGAGCACGCGGTTAAAGAGCAAGTTTGCACTCTTGTATAACAAATAACTATTATGAGAAAGAGGACGCGGATGAGGCAGAGAATGAAAAAGATAGTGTGGTGAAACAGGCACGTTATTAAGTGTATTTCATCACACTCTCCGTTCCTCTTTTAGTTATTAATAAAACAAAGTACCTACGAAGTATTTTATATATTTGTTATTTACTTGTTGCCGGTCGGAGATTTCGCGCGCAATTTCAATTCCTCCTTAATTCCCCTTAATTGATGAGGAAGCTATAGCGGAAGAGGAATTTTTACCTTTCATTTATAGGGAAGCGATAGCGGTAGGGGAACTGTAATAATTGCGGAACTTCCGTAACATGTGGAAGCGTAAGAGGAATCCTCATCTACCATTTACATCAATAACGAGCTATTCTATTATATATTCCAAAACCAAACAAATTTTGATAAGGTTGGGAAGGTACTCAAAAACCACTACTTACTAGGTTTTAATAACGATGTGGGACTTTACTGAAATCTCACACGGACTTCTTAAGAGAACTTGAATAGTGATCTAGCACTGTTTTGTTATTTGCCAGCGCTCATGCCCGTTCACCAACACTTAACGGTTAATAATTCACCATTATTTCACATAAATATCCGACAAAACACACATTTTAAATTTAGATACGACGCTTCATTTTCCCACCAAAACGTCGGGGATTTATCTTCATTTAATAAAATATTTAACCTTAATTTTAATTTAGTAATTAACCTACCAACCCAAGGCCAGCGTGGTGGGTTATGGCCCAACATCCCCACGTGCTATTGTCCACGTGGGAGGCCTGTGCCCAGCAGTGGGACGTTTATAGGCTGATGATGAATAAAATATTTGTATTTTTAACAGTCTTTAAAAAAGTATGTACTTAACCCAGTTCACAATCTTTGTATAAACTATTCCAACGTTTCACGTTTACGCGTGATATGTTCCCCTTACAGCATTTAAAAAGCCAATTGTTAGGATGACAAACAAAAAACCGACTGCAGGTTAGCTCGAGTGTTAATAAAACAGCGGTTTTCCACTGCAGCTCATTAAGGCAGCTCTTCAACTTTCTAACTACGACATAAACTGGCTGCTGTTACTACTTTTCAACAATTCTCGCACTTAATTTACGCTGTAATATCTAAAATTAGTATTTAAAATAAACAATAGTGAGGGGCAAGATGGCTGGCGCGACGGTTAAAGCATTCTGTTTGCGACTTACGCAATGCCGGGCCGCGGGATGGGTGACCAATTCAAATAATATACATCTGATGCTCCTTCGTGTTCCGGCAGATAAAGCCTTTTTCCCGTCAGGGCGGGCTTATGCTATGTGTAGGCCTCTACACACTGCATGTTCCGGGACATGTGTTTCTTTGCTTAGTGTACGTTCAAAAACTATGAGCGAGGTGTACTTTGACATGTTGGAAGTTGACCAATTTTGAACTTACCTACAAAGAAAAAAAATAGTCCTTATGCAAAATTAACACTTGTTTCTTGAGAGAATTAGCCAACGACCGCTTATGGCTTTTACAACGTACGACAAGAACTTACAATCCCTGGAGTTATCTGGGGCTGCTGGCATCGCGCAAGCGTCTTACTACTAGATTCTCCAAGACGTTCAAGTCAGATGACGGGGGCGGAAAACCCGAAGTTAAGGCGAGTCCTTTCGAGCGCTTCTCTCTCGCTCTCCCACGGTACGGGGACGGTTATAACAGCTAAGCGGCGCAAATAGGCGCGTTTTAAAGGTTTTTAATGGTTTTTTTGCCTATATAGACTTTATAGGATTTAATGAATTAGCAGGTTCTCTGTAGTACTTCAAAATAAATATTTACATGTAAAAATATGTAGAAAATTTAAAAAAAAATTAGATATCATCCGTTTTAGACTTTTATTTGGCCTGTTTTCGGGATTTTTTACAATCAAGTAAAGAACATCTAATCGCGTAACAAATTAGCAGATTCTTTAGGCAACATCCTTTAGTGTAATATATATATATTTATATAAGCGTAATATAATAGAAAATACATTAAACATTTGATCTAACAAAACAGTTTAGCCCGCATACCGGTGACTCGCCTGAAGTCTGTGATATAGTGAATTACACTATCAGCACGTACTCAATAGTACGTGATAATTAAGGTCTTCCTGATTGACAAGGCGTCCTTCCTCTAGTCACGTATAGATGTGATGTTAATTAGTATTTAAGATGATACACTAGAGGATAAAGATTATTGATTAAAACGCAAGACATTGTTTCATTTCGGGTCTCCGTCCCAACGCCATTACATGGCGACCGTGACATGGTGTCACAAGTCCGCGCCGCGAAATCGCTAGTTGAAGTCTACAAAATATCAAGAAAATAGTGCTACACGGGCCCACAAGAAGGACGAAGGAAATAAGAAGAAAAACTGTAAGCCAAAATTGTTTAACTATGGGAAACCCACAATCTAAAGACAATATTATTGTCAGTCAATCACCAACTCAATCGGCGGCAGCATCAACTCCCTTGGCCGTTGGGATGCAACTTTCAGAGATCTTTTTACTGACCATCGTCGTTGTACTAGCGGGCTATATAGTACTTAGGCTGCTACGTTACTTCAATATATAAATTAATAAAACAGGTAGGTAAATTGTTAGAAGAAGATATTATCGAATAGTGTACCCACTAAACCGTCTTTGTAAGAAACATGTCGAGTTTCAGTGGACGGAAGAATGTGACGTGGCATTTCAGACCTTAAAAAAAGTCACTTAGTTCATTTCCTGTCTTAGATTATCCAGATTTTGGAAAAGATAATGTTTTCCGGTTGCAAACCGATGCGTCAGGGGTAGCCTTGGGGGCTGTATTATCAAATGGAAATAATAAGCCCGTAGCTTATGCAAGCAGACAATTAAACAGTTCAGAAATAAACTACCCAACCATTCATAAAGAGTTATTAGGGGTAGTGTGGGCTATAAAACATTTTCGACCATATTTATACGGACGAAAATTTAAAATATTAACAGATCATAGACCATTGGTTCATTTATTTAGCATAAAAGATCCTAGTAGCCGTTTAACTAAGTTTAGACTTTGTTTAGAAGAATATGATTTCGATATTGAATACATAAAAGGTTCCGAAAATGTAACGGCAGATGCCTTATCGAGAGTCATTATAATATCAGACGAGTTAAAAAATCTAAATTCAAATTTTTTGGGGGTATTAACCCGTTCAATGAAAAGAACCATGGAGCAAAATAATGAACCCGCTACCTCTGGAAGTAGCAGGGTTGAGCCCCCTGTTGATCATAGGCAACCAAGAGTGGTAGATATTATGCAGAAATCACAAAATGATGTAAGGTTAGATATTTGTTCGTATGAAAACTTCGTGAAGTTGAGGAAAAAGAAAAGATACGTCTCACAGACGGGTGATATGTTATTTAGTGACTCTACTATTTACATAAATCAGGAATCTCTACTAACGGAGGCGCGCCGAGACGCAACGATAGGAGAACTGAGTGCATTATGTAAAAAATATAATATTGTAGAAGTCGTTGTGATTAAAAATGGGTTTAATAAAAAGTTTATTAAAATTTTGACCCAAACTTTCATGAAACATAAAGAATTACCGCGGTTATGTATTATTAATAACCAAGTTGAACATGTTACAAATAAAGACTTGATACGTGTTATACTAAATGATTATCATTTATTGCCGACAAGTGGTCATGTAGGCATAAATAAAATGACTAAGAATATTCGAAAAAAATATTTTTGGAGTAATATGCAAAAAGACATAACTGAATATGTGACTCGCTGTAAAGATTGCCAAAAGCAGAAATTTTGTAATAAAAATAATAAAGAGAAAATGGTAATAACCACTACAGCATCTACTTCTTTTGAAAAATTATATTTAGATATTGTGGGGCCGTTGGAGGTCGATAATTTGGGTAATAAATACATATTAACAATACAATGCGAATTGACAAAGTTTGTAGAAGCTTACCCAATACTTGATAAGTCAGCTGAAACTGTTGCTAGGGTTTTTACTGAAAATTTTATTTTACGATATGGTACTCCCAGGGTTATTGCGACTGACTGTGGAACGGAATTTATTAATTCCACGTTAGAAACAGTATGTAAATTGCTAAATATTGATAAGTTAAATTCAACACCCTATCATCATGAGAGTATAGGTTCGCTAGAAAACTGGCACAAACATCTCGGATGTTACTTGAGAATACAAACACAGAATCAGTCGGCAAATTGGAGTACCTGGATACCATATTGGTGCTTTGCTTATAATAATTCTGTAAATACTAGTACCAAATACTCCCCTTATGAACTAGTTTTTGGGAAAACATGTAACGTACCTAGTAATTTAGTTAGTAAAGTTGATCCCTTATATGTATACGACAATTATCCATCGGAGTTAAAATTTAGATTGCAAAAAGCTCATAATGATGCCAGGAACAACTTATTAATATCAAAACAAAGTAGAAAAACTAATTATGATTTAGATTGTAAGGAAGTACACTACAAAAAAAGGTGATCTACTCTTGTATAAGAATGAAAATTATAATAAATTGAATGACTTGTATTTAGGTCCATTTGAAGTTTTAGAAGAGCTAGGTACTAATGTAAAAATATTAAAGAATAATAAAGAATATATAGTTCATAAGAATAGGACTAAGATATTTAGAAAATAAGAGTTTACTTTTCAGGGAAGGGATGCCTAGCCTTTTCAGGGGAGATGTGATATAGTGAATTACACTATCAGCACGTACTCAAGAGTACGTGATAATTAAGGTCTTCCTGATTGACAAGGCGTCCTTCCTCTAGTCACGTATAGATGTGATGTTAATTAGTATTTAAGATGATACACTAGAGGATAAAGATTATTGATTAAAACGCAAGACATTGTTTCATTTCGGGTCTCCGTCCCAACGCCATTACAAGTCAAAAACGAGTAGGTACGGGTCTTTGGGCTTTATGTTGGTCTTAATATTTGGGCTTTGATATGATATCAAAAAAATAGGAAAATGTATGTAGATCCTATTTATTACATATTTAATTTCAAAATGCTTAAGTACCTACGTTCAAATGTTCACCAAAACAATAATAAATATACACCAACAAATATAAATTGCTATACACACTTGTTGCACAGCTAGACCACATCATAACGAAGAAGGCTTTCATAATTTCATATAACGTTACAGAAAGCCCCAATATTAGCAGCGACCTTGAAGGCTACACGTCAATATTAATGTCAGCAGTCCATGAAAAAGCGATCAAAGACCTTCGTGAATCATACCATTATGTGAGTGCTATTAATCTTGCCATAACATGTTATGTAGATCGGTTCAGTAATGCAATTTACTGACGAGACGTTACTCGAAGAGAAAATTACAGGTTGCGCACCTCTTCTCACGTAAACGCGCACACGAAAAGGTTATAGCGTTACATAACCGATAAACTTAGCCTTTACATGGTATACTGACATTAAAAGCGAAACCGTTTTGATGCACATGACTTTACATAGAGAATTAGGGTGGCATTTCGGCCATTTTTGTCGTGAAAAGTGATAAGATTCTCTGTCTACGGATTGTGCAGTGTGCATGTTGGTTTTGGAGAGTATAGCTGTAATTTTAAAGATCATGTTAGTACCGTAGCTATGCGTAGCTACAACCTTGTCGCGTAGCGGTGAAAGAATACTTCTACCCCCTCTCTTCCCTTGGGTGTCGTAAAAGGCGACTAACGGACTAAAGACTGCACATACATCCAACAGCATAGAGTGGCGATGGGCTCATTACCTGTCACGCTGAGCACATAGTGCAGTCGCTGTAGTGAAACGTGGACTATGGCAGAGAACTGCTTTTGCGGTCCACATTGCCTGGTGTGTGACTAACCCTCCGGGGTTTTAATAGTCGTGATCATATGTATGTATGTATGTAAGTATGTTAGTAAATAAGTAATACATAATTCCTGTTATTAAACTTTGATTAAAGTTACGCTTCGGATTAAATTGACGCTGTCTCTATGTCTTCTTTAACAAAAACGAGACAGCGTCACTTTGAACCGAGGTGTAATAAGACGGAATGTGTTTTAGAAATTAACGAATTAACTTTACTCTTTTTTACATATGATGCAGTACAATTGTAACGTTTGTAGCTTTAATATTAATTACTAAGGAAGTATTTAAAAAGCTTGAGCAGCAGGTATAGCACATTTTAGTACTTAGCGATCTTGCAAATTAAATTACTTTAGAATGTAGAATCACCGGATAGGTAACCAAATGACTTCTGTGCGCTGTGGTTTCTTGCACCCGTTCTTTGCCACAGTAAAAAATGACGTCCTGAAAGGGTGGTAGGTTAAAAAGATTTGGACGATTCAAAGTACTTATAAATTGAGTTTATTGTATAAATATATTTTGATTTAGACTTTGACTTTGACCTTCCCACATGGCGAAATAGGTCCAAAACCCACGATGCTGGCCCGATGAGGGTTCGTAGGTTGCCATCTTACGACGATAACTGGCACCACCAACAGCTTTACGTTGTACCTCCCGAAGCACGGACTATTTCGAGATACATTCATACGTAATGATCACGACTTATCCCCGAAGGGTTAGTCAGAGACTAGGCAATGAGGACCGCAAAAGCAGTCCTCTGCCATAGTCCACTTATCACCAAATAGCGACTGCATAAATATGTGCTAAGCGTGACAGATGACCCATCGCCGCTCTATGGTGTTAGATGTTTGTGCAGTCTTTAGTCCGTTAGTCGCCTTCTACGACACCCAAGGGAAGAAGGGGGTGGTTATTCTTTCACCGCTACGCGACACGGATATAAAATCTCGAGATGGTTTAAATTAGCGCCATTGAGCTCCAACACGGATATGTCAAAACGTTCTCGCCTATTTGATTTCATGATTTCATTATAACATGACGTTTAGTTTTAATATTTATGAGTAGCCAGGCAGTAATTAAAGAGTATGTTCACTTTCTACGGGGCTTAATGGGCTGTTAGTCGCGTTCTGATTCGGGCCCAGTCAAAACAATAAAGTGCCTATGTAAAAATGCATTGTGTTTAGATTTGAATTTGCAAATTTTTCACTTTCTTTTCGAGCTAAATTCCCGTTGACAAGTTAAATAATTTCGTTTATGATAATTAGCTACTCAAAGTTTAGGAAAAATACAGCTGTTATTTTTTTTAAACAAGTAACACGTAAAAATTTGCACTTCTTGAAAATTTTTATATTGTGTTTTTATAAATGAACTAGCGAGGCGTCCGCGATTACAAGTTACAACATCGCAATCGGATTAATATGAATCAGATTGTTTGTTTGTCCCGTAAACAAAGAAACGGTATAATTTTTATATTTTACTGCAGCCCGCCCGCTACTTCGTCCGCGTGAACCCCCATCCCGGTATCCCGAGACAAATTTCCAAAAAAAATCTTCCTAACAAATTGGTCCTGACTACTCCTGACAATGACAAACACAACAAAAAAAGAATTATCCAAATAAGTGAACCCGTTCTGAATTGATGCGCTTTCAAACATTTGTGGCAATTGATTTTTTTATTAATATAGATTTATATATCGCCTTGGTGGCAGAGTGGCAAAACGCTCAGTCCAATATACGGAGGTCCCGGGTTCAATTCCCAGGTCGGGTAATGTGTGATTAGGATTGATCGATGCATAGCCCAGGTTTATGATCACCAACCTAATCCACCCTTTTTAGATGCTTCGAATTTTTTATGCTCACGAAAAAAATGGCTAGTTAAATTTTCAATTTCCGCCCACTCAATCTAGAATAAAGATGCAATAGTTTTCAACGGTTCTTATAATCATTATTTTTCTGGTTCCATAATAATTCACATTCGTAAAATTGTTCCATCAATAAAAACAACGGGTTAACCCGCACATGGCAAGCATGGTAGATAAGATAATACCCATAAATTGTAGCGATGACTTGATTTCAATGGTGGCGGTCTTTGCCCAGCAGTCGTTTGTTGTGGCAAGAAGCATTTTTAGGTACCTATACCTACGTAGATTCCCTTGTTATACCACCCGGTCTATTATTAGGACCTCCGGTTCCACACCTAGGTGTCCCGGATACATACATACCTACATACATCACGCGCCCGCTTCCCAGAGGGGTAAGGTAAACGCCGGTATTACCGCAGTAGTCAAAAATCTGCAGGTAACACCGAGGTATGTAATGTAATTGAAGTTTTAAGCAATTACAGGCATATTTTACTCAAAAAGATAAAGTTTTATGAAAGATCAAGTCGTTAAGTAACCATACAGGGTCAATTTTGGACACCCCGCCAAATTTTTTCGCGTGATCCTATAACAGCAGTACAGCCAAATAATCAAATAAAAAAACATATTTTTTTCTTACATTTTTGTATCAACTCTTCCTTAAGAAAATTAAAATCATTGTCACCTAGCGTGCGGCCGCCTCTTTTTCAAAGCGCATGCGCGTGAGCGCTATTTATTCACCTCTTCCACCAATGACGACGCGCCGTTCGCTTTGACCGCGAGGGTGAGCGCACACACCTAGAGATATAGGACATAAAAAGCAGCCAATAAATTATATTTAAAAAAAGAAAACATTAATTATTTTTACGTCAAATATTTTATTATTACTTTTTATATCCCATATTTACTTTTGGCGGGGGGTCCAAAATTGACCCTGTATAAACAGATTCAAAGTAGGTCACAAGGTGGATTATAGTTTCAGCCATGATTGTAATGTAACTATCTAATTTTCGTTTATTTTGCACTATTTTTCGACAGTAAATAAAAATAAAATACCGAGGTGTAGCTTCACAATTTTCATATTTCAATTTGTAATAGCATAAACCAGTATCAATAGTTTTATTTAATTTTTAAGAAATCTGTATATAGCCGTAACCCAAATGGTTGTAATTCGTTTAGGTAATTATGTATTTATCGTAAAAAAAACTATTTCCACGGTATGAAAATTGCGCTAGAACTCTTATTTTTTTGTAGGACAAAAAAATATTTTTTTAATTTTTTTTAAAAATTGAGGCATAAAAATTAACTTTGTATGAGAGCTCTTAATTGAATACGACATGAAACCTTACCTTAGTCTGTATTTTAAACCTCAGTTCTTAATTCAAATATCATGTAATTATGTTTAGGTAACTTCATTCGCTATCGATTAAACTTTTGTTTTTTAATTCGTTTTTATCAAAAACTAACCGTTACTCGGTAATAACTTGTATAAGAACCTATTACCGAGTGTTATTACTCGGTATTAACTTCACCATATAAATCTAATACCAACTGATAATAGCATTTATTTTTCAGTTTAGGGTTCTCTAGAAACAATACCTACAGTCGTGGTCAACTAATTAGGGACAATCTCTAGTTAAGCCAAATTGTGAATTTATTTTTTATTTTCCAACGAGTCTTAACAATATTCCATATCTTTTACACGTAAGTATAATTAGTCATTGATGTGCCCGATTATACAAACAATAACAACTTCTTAAACATTAAACCTCTTTACAGTATAGCTGATAGATTATCAGTGTGCTATTTGTTCAAAGAATGCTGGCTGGCCATTTAATTAGGGACACTGAGATATTGCGTTCTATTTTCAAAATTTGAATCTCAATACTTTTTTATTTCTTCTTTTATTGTTATGTGGTAGTTTTGGCGGCAATCCAGATTTTTAATTTTAAGTTTTGAGAATTATTTTGAAGAAATATGGGCAAAAATAAAAGTTGCGATCCAACACTACGAACAATTATCATGAAGTTTGTCGAGCGTGGTTGGTCATACCGAGGGATAGCAGAACATTTAAATTGTTCAAAAACTATGGTATGCAATGCAGTGCAACATTTCAGGCGCAATAACACAGCTTTAAATGTGCCCAGGACAAAAAGATCGAGAAAAACAACTCCGCAAGAAGATAGAATGATAACCAGGTTAGCTAAGAAAGATCCGTTTCTAGGCTCTAATTTAATTAAACACGAAGTGTTTGGGGCAGACGAAAGAGCCGGTGTATCAGCGAGGACCGTTCGACGACGTCTGGTAGAAGCAGGGTTGTTCGGAAGAGTGGCTCGCAAAGTACCGTTGTTGAAGAAAGAACATAGAAATGCTCGTTTGGCGTTTGCACGTAAATATGGACATTGGACCTACGCCCAATGGCAACATGTATTATTCTCTGACGAGACCAAGATTAATTTAATTTCTTCAGATGGAAGGCAATACGTACGGCGTCCTGTAAAAGCGGAAATGAATCCAAGATTCACAAAAAAGCAGGTGAAACATGGCGGTGGAAACATTAAAATTTGGGGTTCATTTTCTGGACGTGGAGTGGGACCTGTGAGAAAAGTTCAGGGTAACTTAGACCAACATCAATACAAAACAATATTGGAGGAAACTATGCTTCCCTATGCTGAGGAGCATCTCCCTATTATATGGACGTTTCAGCATGATAACGACCCGAAACATACCGCCCGTTCAGTCAAGTCGTTTCTTACCAGTCAGTCAGTATCGGTGCTAGATTGGCCAGCAAATAGCCCGGACCTCAACCCAATTGAGCACCTTTGGCACGAAATCAAGAAAAAAGTTTCAACTTATCGTACCACAACTTTAGATCAACTTAATCAAGCTTTTTGTGAGGCATGGGCAAACATTCCTATCGAAACATGTCAGAAACTGATAATGTCTATGCCACATCGGTGTCAAGCGGTAATTACTAACAAAGGTTTTGCTACTGGGTACTGATTTTACACGTAATAAAATGGAGCTTTTAAAAATATTATAATACTGGAGATTATTCGTTTTTTTAACTCTATTCATCATTATACTTTACTGTCCTTAATTAAATGTCCAGCTACATAATTATACCTTAAAATTTAATACATGTTCAACCTTTGATATTAAATACTTTTTTCTATTTAATTATTCTCTTATTTACAGCCATTTATAGTATAGTAATCGGACCAAATTATGCAAATAATAGGTGCTGAAAAATCAATAGGGTTTTATATTTATATGTACATAACCGGTTATTGCTCTTCACTATCTTGAATGTCCCTAATTAGTTGACCACGACTGTATATGAAATTCAGAACCCTATTTTTAACTATACCTACCTACTTTTCTAACTGAGGATTTAATTTATACGTAGGCAAAAAATTCAAGGCTACCTCTTTTGTTAAAAATATAATAACTTTATTTTTTTATTTCTTTTCCCATAGATTACAAAAAAATGGTGGGCAGTTTGATTAACCGCCAACTCTACCTCCTTAACTTTGGACCATGATCCAGGATTGGGGAGAGCAGGTCATTACAGTAAGCGACTGCCGTCTAATCGCCTCCGTGACCCTGTTAACAGGGGAACCTAACCAGCTTGGATCAGTCGCCTGAGTGTGCAGGTTTTCTCAAGATGTTTTCCCTCATACATAGTAGCTAACAATTTGTTTTAAATAAAGATTTGTACGGAACCAATTTGCCTATTATTTATCTACCCTCGGTAATAGAATCACGATTCATGGTAAGTATTAGCTGCAATCACTATAGCGTATGATACCTCGGTAATAGCTTCATCCGGCTTTTTATGTTTAATTAATTTTTTCTTTACATATTTACTCAAAACGTATCTTTTATCTTCAGATTCCTATATTCCAAAATGCAAAGTATCAGAACATATATACTTGTAACTGTTTTTACGATCGAAAATTCATATTTCGAAAGTTTAAACCCTTGATTTTAACTTTCGAAATATGAATTAATTTAATTTAAGCCTTGATTTTACCTCGGTAATACCTGCGTTTACCTTACGCACGCAGAGACCACAGATTTTCATTTGCTACGATCCTGAAACACATCCTTTGCTTCACTTACTCTCATAACATTCCTCATACATGCTCGTCGGTTTAGGATACTCTTGACCTGACCTTTAACGAGAAGGTCACCAATCTAATCTAAGTACTTCGTCGAGATCTTCCCCTTCCAACTATCCCATTCACTCTCGCCTAGTGCACCTTCGTTGTAATAATTTTATCATCCATCCTCTCTACATGACCAAACAATCTTAGGATGCCTTTCTCAATTTTTGCCACTACATCTTCATTCATTCTACACTTCTCTCTTATTTATCACACTATTCCTTATTCGATCTTTCAAAGGCACACCAAGTAGGTTTAGAACTATTTAAACCAGCACGTTAGATTCCACCATTTTGAAAGTTTTACGGTTGGGGTTTGAAACATTCGCATAATTCAGAAGTTATATCAGATTTATTATATCAGAATGTTGAAGGCTAATGTTTAAACAGTAAGTAGGTATATAATTAATACTTTCAAGGAAATAATCCGTTTCATTGTAATCTATATTTACATTAAGTTTCGAGCCGGAAGTCATTTAGATTCGTTATGAATGAATGATACATAAAATAATTCTCGATTTAGAACGCAATTTTCTGCTGAATTTAGATATTATTCACAATATTATAATAGAAAAAATATTGAGACAATTACGTTTCGAATGAGTTATGTAATATTAATGCGGCTGTTTTCGATTTAAAAAGGGAAGATAAGCTTCTTGCCTAATGAGGATTAAAAAGCGCTAAGTACCTACTGCCATCTTACGTCAACAACTGAAAAACAACGGGTTAACCACCCATCTGGTGAAATAACATTGCGGCAGTTTTTAACTAAGGTAATCATACGTATACTACAATAGTAACTTTCCCATACTAATAAGAAGGTACAATAAATTATCTAAATAAGTAAGTTGTAACATGTTTAAGTTAACAGAACTAGATAAACATACTTAAATAGTAAGTACATAATAAGTACATAATAATCACGACTATTATCCCCGAAGGGTTAGTCAGAGTCTAGGCAAAGAGGACAGCAAAAGCACTCCTCTACCATAGTCCACTTTTCACCAAATAGCGACTGCACATGTGCTCAGCGTGACAGGTGGTGAGCCCATCGCCGCTCTATGCTGGTGGATGTATAGTACCTATGTTACAGTCTTTAGTCCGTTAAACGCATTTACGACACCCAAGGGAAGAGATGAGTATTAGTTTTTTTTCTTTTATACCAGAAGGAGGCAAACGAGCAAGCGGGTCACCTGATGGAAAGTAATCACCGCCGCCCATGGACACCCGCAAAACCAGAGGAATCGCAGACGCGTTGCCGGCCTTTCAGGGAGGCTCGTTTCTTGAAGATCACTAAGTCGTAACGGTCCGGAAATACCGCCGCCGAGAGCTGGTTCCACAACACTGTAGATCGAGGCAAGAAATTTCTTGAAAAACGCACAGTAGTAGACCGCCATCCATCAAGGTGATGTGGATGGAATGACAGTCGATTGCGTGTAGTGCGGTGAAGGAAATCAGCGGCGGGGATCAAGCCGAACAATTCCTCAGAACACTCCCCATGATATATACGGTATAATATACAGAGAGACGCAACGTCTCTCCGAAGAGCCAGTGGATCGAGCCGACCTGAAATATCCACGTCGTCGATAATTCGAGCAGCTCTGCGTTGGATGCGGTCAAATGGAAGGAGTTGGTATTGGGGTGCTCCAGCCCAAAGATGGGAGCAGTATTCCATATGCGGCCTGACCTGTGCTTTATACAGTAGAATTATTTCACTGCCACGCGACGCGGTTATCTAAGTAGGTAAACATTAACACTTACTAAGTAAGGGGGACTATATTTCTTGTCACCAAAATTAATATTTGTCATCAAGTAGTATCACCTAATAAATAGATCTATCACCACGAAATATTTTCGTTCTCAGATAAACAAAAAGTGTTCCCAGGTATGAATTATCAAATTAATGTTAATTTATGTGTAAAATAAGAGATGGATGACCAATTAAATTGTAGTGCATTAGATGAATATAAACTTCGTTCTTATAATAATAGTTTTATTACTTAAATAATATCTTTGTGCTCAGAATGGTAGATCTGTCACCAAATAAATCGATTATCGATCCCTGCCTGCGACTCCTTTTTGTTTGTTATTTTGTCACCAATACAGTAGTTACATTTTATTTAGTTCAGTTATTAAAATAATATTATTCGTTACTAATTTAATACATCAATTTATATTTTTAATGAAAATATTTTTAAAGATACGGAGACAAATTGGCGCGCTTTTAAAAATTGACCATTCCGGCCTCAACGATGACGATGATTAGTAATAATGATGACGAACGTCGTACGTAGTGGTAACTAGGTACAATCATACGATGCGCGGCACTTATCGGCCAGAAAAGAAAAAGGGGGCGCCCTTCCAAATCCAAACCAGCGCTGATTATTCACTGATTTTTTTTTAACAATATATTATATTGATTATTTTGACTTTAATTAAGTGTGTCATTTACTACTCTGCTAGAAATTTTATTTAAATATATTTATACTACCTGTGGAAATTAAGATCCTTGGGGGAGGCATATGTCCAGTTAAGTAGTAGACTCTTTTGGTTGAAACGATGATGACGACAACCCTAAATTTTTTTTGGAATTTTATGATATTTTCTCCTAATATAATTATGATTTATTGGTGATCTCTTTAAATTAGTTTGTTTAAATACTTATTAGGACAAACCTATTATAATACATACAAAAACATTTATTTGGTACTAGACCCTATATCTCCATGATTTTAGGTGATTTATTGTGGAATTGATTTTATATTGTTTGGTGACTACATTTTGGTGACAAATCTACTATATTGCGGGCAAACCCTATTATTTAAGAAACACAAAACTAATTAAATTGGCGATAGCTTAAATTATACCCCTAAGTAAGTACCTTATTATAGCCTTGTCTGTCACGAAGACTCCTAGGGGTTGCTAACTGAAATTCTATTGTTTCTGGTATTACGTCAGCTGATCTCATATAGAAAAACTCATACCCGAGACAACTAAGAAAAACTGTTTAAAAATTGACCCGATCGTGAATTAAACCCGGCTGGCGTGCTGATCACCCGACCACTAAAATTGTCACTAAAATAAATGCTAGTTAAACTTCGATCAGGCTAACGTATTAACGATCAGTCCATGCACGCTAAAATGTACCAGGTGTATGTAGAAAAAAAATGTTAGGAAGATTGAAAAGAATTTTATAACCAAAAATTGTATGACCGTAAGTGTGGGTAAGACAGCTGTCTGGTCTAGTCTAGACTAGTCTCCCTGTCACCACGGACCCTGTGAAGGAATCGAAACGTCAGGAATAAAAAACTACTTATGCAATGTAGTAAATTAAACGCGAGTTTTGACCCATAAAAAGTGTTTCTGTGTGCTGAAAATAACACCCATGACCTCTGATATAAGACCGTCGTAAGTCGAACCAGAAGACCACAAAGGCAGTTAAAACATGCCACCTACAATTTTATTCATTTAGTATTTGATTATAAACTTTAAACTATCGCGTTGCATTGCATTAAAACTACACTGGCCTGCAAAAATAGGTATCACACTCTTAAAATTTCATTTTTTTCAAAACTATAGAAGTTAGTGATTTAAAATAAAAAACTTTTTATAGCAATTATTATCAGCTTTCTTTGAAACTGTAGTAAATTATACACTAGTAACATTTTTAAGTCTTGTTGTTTATCTTGTGTACTTCAAAAGTTATTGCAATTTTAAAAGTGTCATACTTATTTTTGAAGGCCAGTTTATTTTAACGGGACCTAACACGATTAACTTTGTAAGTAAGTACATTATATCTACTTACTGCTTGACGTTTCGGCCGCGATGCTGCGGCCGTGGTCACAAGCGAATTGCAGTGCGATTCTCTAAGTTAAAGCCTTGGTAGCAGCGGCTGCCGCAGCGCTGGGAATTGAATCTGTCTCTTTCATATTCATAGAATTAGAAAGAGACAGCAGATCACAGCCATGCGCGCAGCGTCTATGTGTCGCTTATGCCCCCTCTTCACGTCGGCAGACGCATCCGCAGACGTCATTTACATACATTAGAGAATCGCATATCTGTCCGGTGCGCGGCATCGTCGACTCGGGCGGTTATTTCTTTCTACATCCACCCTCACACGTTCACTTAAATTGTCACAGTGCAATAAATTTAGCCAGTTCGCTTGTGACCACGGCCGCAGCATCACATCAGTAGGCAAACGAGCAGGCTGGTCACCTGATGGAAAGCAAACCAGAGGAGTCGCAGATGCATCGGCAGCCTTGAGGAGTAGGATCTTTGAGGGCGGAGTAGGAAATGTGAGGAGGGAGACGGGCCTCCGGCACTATAATTCACCGGACAAAACACGTTGCTGTTGTGTTTTGTCCGGAGCCATTGTTTCACGACGATATTCCGTGAGAACCCTCTCATTTGTATTGGTATTTGTTTATTTATTTATTAGGTATCTAAAACAAATAGAATTTAAAATATGACAAAAAACATGATAAATTGTATAAGAACTAAATTCTTATCTAAAACATGTGTACAATACACGATTAATAATAAGCGTCCATGTTAAAGTTTACCTGATTTAAAAGTCCATGTCGCGTAGTAGCGGTGAAAGAATCTACCACCCTCTCTCTTCCCTTAGGTGTCGTAAAAGGCGACTAATGGACTAAAGACTGCACATACATCCAACAGCATAGAGCGGTGATGGGCTCACCACTTATCACACTGAGCATATGTGTAGTCGCTATTTGGTGAAAAGTGGACTATGGCAGAGGACTGCTTTTGCGGTCCTCGTTGCCTAGTCTCTGACTAACCCTTCGGGGATAATAGTCGTGATTATATGTATGTATGTGTGTAATCTAAAAGTATATTCAATTAAAAACTAATTAGGTACATAGAATAGTGAACAATAAAAATATAACAAATTGCACACTTATTGGAAATTCGCTGGGCTCTACCACTCGGAAAATAATTTCTAAACACAAATAGAAAGCCTTTTTATAATTAAAGACTCATAGTTGTACTGATTTTGACATTTTAATAACACAAAGACAGAGAGAGAGAGAGAGAGAGAGAGAGAGAGAGAGAGAGAGATAAAATAAAGAGAAAGAGGTAGATATAAATTTTAAAACAGTTAATAATCTAATAATACACTAAACAAAGCATTGGGCCAGAGTGGTATAGTTTATCGATCCCCCCTTTTTTAACAACACCACACACCACTCACTCTTGGATTTTTTTTGACACTTTTTTGACAGTAACTGTCAACGTCAAATTAGACAGAATGGAGCATAGACTATGCGATATTGTGCGATAACAATACATAAGATGAACCACAGAACCGAAATAACCAAACTTGTTCATACTAAAGTAGTCTGTAAGTCTATGAAAACGTGGGTACAAAGGCAAGTGTGTTTTTGTAGGTGCGGTCTCATGCGACCGCTTGGGGTTTGAGGGGTTACTGTTTGTGAATATACTTATAAACAGATATTTCCATTGCAAACTTCATGACTGTTGAAACTTTCGCGGTACATTAATAGTCATCATTTATTTCGGAAACTATGTCTACAGCTGCCAGCATTGAAAAAATCAGTAAACCCCGTTTTAGCATTGGAATTTAATATGAGACTAGACGATTTGCGATTTTCCGCAGCAGCATTTTAAATTGTGACGAGTTTTCGACAGCAATAGGTCGATGTTGGTGGTTAGATCAAGGGCCTTAACATCAACTATTATAGCAGTATTACTTTAATTTTACTATGCCAAAATCTCATACAAAGGACCATGGGAAATTTTGTCCCCACCATCCAACAGATTTGAAATTTGTCTAGTAGGATAGATATTTTTTACTATGGCGACGTTCTTCAAATACGCGGGATTAGGTTATAAAAAATATATTGTTTTGAATATTTTTTTTTGACCAACAAAATAAGATTGCAAGAGCAGACCAGACTCCACAGGAGGCACCCGTTCACGAGTACGACATGTGAATCAGCCATCGCTTCGCTCAACCATGTTTTAGGGAACGTAACGACCCGACGCACATGCCACCACCGCAGAGACACTTTGAGAGAGCATGACACACTCGAGCAACTCCAACTAAAGCAAGAAAACAATAAAAGTTTTTTTTTAGATATATATAAACCCAACACTTTTTGCAACTAACACAGATTCTTTAGGCTTCTTTGGGTCCCAATGAACAAATTGACACGTATCCCATGACTGTTGTAGGGTGGGGACGGGGTTCCTACAAGATCCCCCATGGTCCTTTTGCATAGTAAGTTTAAAGTAATACTGCTCTAAGAGATCACCTCTTGGTAGGGCCGTGGTAGGGCCCCTCGTCTCTCATAATTTATATCAGCACATCCTACTTTTGGTACGTTTGTTTATTCTGTTAATTGATTATTTGTTGTCATACACTTTATTGCGTTCATTCATCTTAAATATATTTTATCATTCTGATGTTACGAACCATTGGCAGATATCGTGATCATAATATACTGTTGAAATTTTTTTTGTAATAATTGTTCCTTATCAACGTGTAGTGTTTGCGTAAATTATAGATGACAATATAATTCTTTTTTGATTTAACTCCTCGCATTACCTTTATTTGTTTCTCAATGAGTTTTGTCGTCTGTCTTCTATTGAAGCGTAGGTATTACTTACCAAACCTTCCGAAGATTTTGGATAGAGGTGACATACAAAAACAATATACAAAAAATTAAGCAGTAAAGACGAGTATTTTAATAAAAATACATTTGAAATCGTATTAACAAGTTAATTGTATGTTATGTGTACTTTACGATGTGTGTACTTTTGCATTTATATCTTTGTAAGCAAATATGTTATAAATAATAGACGAAGCGTCGATGGGAAGAAGCTCAGAAAAATACTGAAATGAATGTCCTATAGGTAAGATGAAAAATGAAACGAAAATAAAATTCAAGCTCATCAAGGCTGGTAATGGTACAACTTTTTGACAAAGAAATACAAAAAGTCAGTGATAACAGATAAGTAAAGGAAAACACAATGAGCCTATAGAAAAGTGTTATAAATAAAAACAAAATCGACGCACTAAAATAGAGTTGATGATAAAAATTTAGTTTATAACCAGACTATAGAATGGCGATGGCTTTACAAGGACGTAAAATGAACTAAGCACGCTGCAAACGACTATTCAAGTATCAGTCGTATAATCCATTGATAATAAAATTGCGACAAAAACAGACAATGAAAAAGACAACGCAAATATTTGTGCAAAGTACGACCGACGGCAGAAAAATGTGATTTGACAGTCACAAAAGTAACCGGATAGCGGCAGAAGCAGAATTGAGAAGAGACGAGACGCAATGAACAAATTCAACATTAGCATTGGCAACAACGACCACGTTGACAGTAAGCTCGCGGTTCAAGCTTTTGCAGATTCAAGCAAAGCTTGGTTCACGAGACTCACCAAGTCGGGCTGTCAGTTTCAAGGGACTCATCACCAACTCTTTTAGCATCGCAAATGGGGGCGGCGGGGGCGGCATCGGGGGCACGGGGGGCGGGGGCGGGAGCGGCTCGTCATCTTCTGCAATATTACCTAGTGAAACTTCTGGAACAACTCATACCAACTTACTCGACATTTTGTCGTTATATCCCAGCATATCATCCATGGCTGAACCTGTTCTTAGGAATCCCTTACACGATTCAAGTACACTGTTATCACTACAAAGGTGTAACGTTTGTGTTTGGTGTTTTTTTCATTTCTTTCATGTCAGAAAATAAAGACTACCTTGCATAAATTTGAATTTTTTCTTCTATGTAAAATCTCAAGATTGCTACGTCGCATGTTAGTAAACAATGATATAGTAAGTCCACCTGAAAACAACTTACCTAGACGACCTCTCAACTCCGATGGTCTAAGCGCTGGTTCTTCTAGAACTACAGGTGGAGGAGCTGGTGGCGCCGGCGGCGGCGGCGGCGGAGGGGGCGCCTCGTCTCCAGAACTGCCGCCTGAAGACACGCCTGAGGAGGCTGACGCGGAAGTTTGCACCACCGCTGCCTCGTCAGACACTGAGGCCCGGCGGCTGCCAGCTGCGGACGATATGCGGCTGGCCTGTGAAAAAAAAAAAAGTTTATAAACACTTGTAAAAGTTGACGTTCCATTTACAATCAAAACATTGAGATGGGAATTATCGCTATGTAACTACACTGGCCTGCAAAAATAAGTATCACACTTTTAAAATTGCAAAGCTAAAAATGCTATTTTTATTGTTTTATCTTTTTTTAGACTTAAAAATGTCACTAATGCATAATTTACTATAGTATCAAAGAAAGCTGATAAAAACTGCTATAAAACGTTTCTTATTTTGAATCTCTAACTTCTATAGTTTACAAAAAAAAATTAAAAGTGTGATACTTATTTTTGCGGGCCAGTGTATTTAGTGAAGGCATTCTACGCATAATTTTTTATACCCGACCGACGCTTTGACCGAATTGCAAAGGTTGTGGTCACACATGCTGTGTCGCGATGCCTTTACTTAGTAGTTAGCGTCAATTCCCTCTCAATATTATGTCTGTAAATAGTTATAAAATCACAAAACTGAATTATATATCAAATAATTGATAAATCGCTATGTACCCAATAAAATACAGTGTTGAATAATCTATAACAGGAGTAAAAATAAAATAAGTTGAAATTTTATGCAACAATTATTTTATCTATTTGTAGGATACTTACAAAGTTCTGTGCCTTGTGCGTGAGTGCTGCCAGTTTGGTTGCTATCGTAGATTTCGTTTGCCCATCATTAGCAGGGCACACCTCTTCATATGCTTTGCTTGCGCTGCGAAAGAAAAATATTCTTTAAAATTACTCAGTGGTTGAGAAACACATAAAGCAACCTTTTTCCCAAATCGGAGTTTCTAGGTGCTCAAGAACAGATAAGTTATGAATGAGTAATGTTCTGTAACACATAGATTTAGATTTTTAATAGAATATAAATGAAAAATATAATTTACGTGTAATGTCATAACAATAACCAAAAATGTTGAACAGCACTTACGTGTCAATGTTGTCTTTGGCGGTATAGTCGACGATGAGTGCGGCGCTGCCGGGGCGGCTGTGGCTGCCAGAGTCCCGAGAGTTACTCCTGACAAACAAAACAATCCTAAATCAGTTATTAATATAGTTATTGGTGTTTGAGGTGGTGAGCCGTATGTTAAAGCAGCTCACCAGAATAATACTATCAACTCCTCTCTTCCTTCGGGTGCTTCGATCATCTAAACACTAGATACACAATCTCATATAAAATACGTTCGAAAAAGTGGTTCCAATCATTTTATACAAATTGTATAAAATAATTGTTTTCGAATAACCGCAACAAAGGATAACCGGCCCTCTCCATAGAAAAAATGCTTAATATGTATACAAAATAATTGGGTCATGAAAAAAAGCTAATATTATTTGCTACTAAAACCAAGTTTTGTCTTATTTTTATCGAATCGCGGTTAAGAGTTATTTAATTATTAATATTTTTTAATATGGAAACACTTATTCTTCAAAAAACAGACATGGTACTTTAAAAATGTCTAACGTGACTGCATAAACCATAGTTCTTTTGCTTTAAAAAACGGAAAATGTCAACAATGCCGTCACGTCATGTTTGATTTGACAGCTAGCGGCTGTCATTTGTTGACAGCCATTGCCAGATAGATAATGAATAACAGATTCAAAAATTAAAAATTATACAACTTATGCATAAAACGCCGGGTGTCCTTTGATACTCGGCCATATTATCACCATAATAAGTATTAAATTTGGACGACAATATCAAATGACAACTGACAGCAATCTAATGCTCCCTCTTATTTGGAGCATCAGTTCGAGGTAAACAGTTAATATACCTAGGTATAGTAACTTTATGGTTCGAGGCGACACTTTTAGAGCGCTAATTGTGTATCTAGTGTTTAGATGATCGAAGTTTGGGTGTCGTAAAAGACGATTAACGGACTTAACGGGCTAAAGACTGCACATACATCTTGGATGTAAGGTACCACAGAACAGTTAAAGAAGATTATCTATTCCGTATGGTACCTTATACAGTCGTCTAATCGTCTAATGCTGTTGGTAGCATAGAGCGGCGAAGGGTCTGATACTTTAGTTCGAATGACGTTACCTCGATGTCTCTACCTCGACGGTACACTTCACCGATGGCTCGTTACCTCGAAAGGTTAATACCTCTAAGGATCTCTTCCTCGACGGGTCTCTCACTAGCTATCACGCTGAGCACGTGTGTAGTTGTAATTTGGTGTGCCGTAGACTATGGCAGTGGACTGCTTCTGCGGTCCTCATTGCCTAGTCTTCTGACTAACCCTTTGGGGATATACTCGTAAATCTATTTATGTATGGTAATTTTAATATCAAACACTTAGCAGAGATCAATTAGTCAGTATTTGTGGTTGTGTCAAATTGTGTTTGCCTGCCTATCTGTATCCAGATATCGCTCTTCTCGTGCAACTTTGAGATCTAATATATGAAAGTTAATGGTGCAAAATAAAGCCAGACCTTTCTTTTTTGCATTTGTTTGTTGATGAATCGTTTTTTTATCTTTTGTCACCCACAAGGTGAGATAAAATACTGCTTCCGCTTTCCCATTGTGATCAGAAAAGACCTCGCTAAGTTTTTGAAGGTTTTCAGTTCAAGATTTCTTCACGTAGTTTTCTGAATAAATGCCTTTTTGTAACAATGCCAAATGCCAAAATGGATGTGCTCGGCGGATATGGCTACGGAATAGATAGCACTTTTTTACTGTTCTGTGGTTATAGCGCTTTTTAACTTCTTCTTTTTCTTAGTATTTGTCTTTGTATTACTGTAGCCGTCTTGGGGCAACATAATACAAAAACGCAATAAAATTGTGTTGTGCGTTTAGTTGCCGCTACCGAACACTACAACCGCGTTTTTGAATAATGTTGTCTCATGTCAGCAGCGGAAGATCTAAGTTTGCGCAGCGTTTTAGTGTACCGATCTTTGTCAGAATTAAGTATGAGAAGGAACTACACGATCTTGTTCCTTCAGTCCCATTCCACCATCGGTACACTAGACGCAGGCTTGCCTACCACCCCTACATAGTTGACATTCCACCTATCCGTACCAATCGTTTTGCTAGTTCGTTTCTTGTGCGAACCGCCAAAGAATGGAACGCACTGTCTGCTCATGTGATTTCCGGTCGCTACAACCTTGGTCTTTTCAAGGCAAGAGTCAATAGGCATCTCCTGGTTAAGCATGCAACACCCTACACTACAACCTGCTCACCAAGCAGGTTGGTGGACAAATGCTTGTCCAGTTTCATATTTAAAAATAACTATCACAAAACTTTTGAAACTAAATAAATTCACTGAGGTCTTTCCCTTATAACTGTCCCAGTCGCTAGCCTCATAAAACAATGTAGCAAACAACTAACAGGAGGTTAGTTGTCACTGCTGCTGCACCCTTGGCATGTAGATATCCTCGTAGAGGTTCGGAGTACTGTTGTGTTTCGTCCGGTGAGTGAAAGTAGCTGAGGCACATCTCTTCCCCCTCCACTCCCTCACATTTCCTACTTCTTACTCGAAGGTCCTACTCCGTCCTCAAGGGCGGCAACGCATCTGCGGCTCCTAGGTGACGGTGATCACTTTGTATCAGGTGACCATCCTGCTCGTTGCTTCCTTTTCACATAAAAAATTGTGGCAAGCTAACCTTCTCCGCTGCTACTTCTCCCTCGGCATATAGATGTCTTCGTAGTGGTGGTCGAGTACGTTTGATGAGGTCTTTACCTTACAACAGTCCTCATAGAACAATATGGAAACAACTAACCTCCTCCGCTGCTGCTTCTCCCGCGGCATGTAGATGTCTTCGTAGTGGTAGTCGATACGTTTGATGAGATCTTTACCTTACAAAAGTCCTAATAGAACAATGTGGGAACAACTAACCTCCTCCGCTGCTGCTTCTCCCTCGGCATGTAGATGTCTTCGTAGAGGTGGTCGCGCCGCGCCGCCTCGGCTCCGCTGTCGCTGTCCGTGTGCTCGGGAGCCGCGGTGGTCTCGGTGGAGCCGTGGACTTCGGCTTTCACTGCGAAGAGAAGTGGAAAAGATACATTATGTAAAATTTTTGTAAACACTGAAAAAAGACGACAACCTCAGGCGGGAATCGAACCACGCATCACTTGGCTACCGAGGTCTGGTTTTCATACGTCGAAATTTGTTTTTAGTCAACATTACTTCATCAAATCTTAGAAGTTTTCACCTCTGAGATCCGAAAGAAATATTTTTACAAATATTTGAACATCGATAGATCGATAGAACATCATAAGATGAAGCTGTATTATAGAATAATGTTTTTTTTATATATTTTAGCGTTTTATTAACGCTTTTATATACTTATGTAAAATTTTAACAAATTTGTTTCCCGCCTGAGATTGTCGTCTTTTTCAGTGTTAAGTTAAGTTTAGTTTGGTTAAAAACTTTACTTAAGTTTAATTAAGCGTTAATAACACGCTGAAATATATAAAAAACATTAAAAAAATATTATGTTAAAAAATACAAAACTACTTTTGAATGTTGATTTTCGAAGAGAAGGATACGATGCCTGCATATTCTGTCTGTCATACGGGAGTCACTTTTCACCAAATAGCGACTGCACATGTGCTTAGCGTGACAGGTGGTGAACCCATCGCCGCTCTATGCCGTTCGATGTATGTGCAGTCTTTAATCCGTTAGTCACCTTTTACGACACCCAAGGGAAAAGAGGGGGTGGTATTCTTTTAGCGCTACAAAGTCAAAGTCAAAGTCAAATTATTTATTCAATGTAAACCTTTACATGCACTTATTGACGTCAATACTAATAATAATAAAAAAACAGTTAACTAACTTATAGTTAAGACTTAACAACTAATCTAACGAGCTATAGTCTGTGCCAGACAAATGCGCGACACGGTTAATTGATTGATTAAATTGTTTCCTAAAGTAAACTTTAAACTATACACTAAATTATTGAAAATTATGACGACGAAAGATAGATATTTCGTTCTATATTTATTGATAGGACAGTGTTAAAGGAACATACTATAACTGACTTATTCGTAGGAAAAGGCATATAAAAGCTTGCATTGTGCTAATGATATTTCGCACCTTTAACTTGTGTACACACCGAAAGTTAGTTACATTAAAAATAGAGCAAGAGTCTAGGATAACTGGTAGGAGGCACAGGACAGACCCATTATGGAAGCTCCTATTATCGGAGGCTAAGACTCACTTTAGGTCGCTGCGCCAACTAGTTAGTTAAGAGCCTGGCCTAGCTTGTTACATCAGTTCATTACAACATAGTAAAGAGCCATCGGCCGTTAAACAATTGCCAATGTGTATGCAAGCTACACCGCTTGTTACTCAATCGCATTCTAATACGGCGTAACTAAAGTAAGATTAGTGCTACAGTCGGCTAAGAAAACAGTGTCTCGCTTTTGACCAAACTGACTGTGAATGAAAAATATCTAGAGTACCTAAGTATGTTGGAGTCACTTGGCTTGTGGCCGCCTGTGGCTGATAGCGTAATGTCAATGTGTTATGGTGCCTTGCTAAAGCAGTATTTACTTCGAAAAAATATCAAACTAAAATCCACTCTTATCTTTTTCTCAAAATTACGAAATCCAAAGAGATTGGAAAATAAAAAAAAGAGTTGTATAACAAAAGAGGTAGGGGCTTGAAAAATCGACGGATCTAGTATGGTGCCGGGTTAGAAAGTTAATGTTCCTCAAGCTGTGGTGATCGAACAATCCTCAAAGATTTTCTAGAGGGCTGGCATAACGCTAGCATATCCTTGTAACCTACTAGATTCTCCGATGTAATCGAAATTACCTACCTAGGCACCGTTAGAGACAAGCGTTTTAAAAATATTAGCGTTGAAAAAATACTACCACCCCCTCTCTTCCCTTTGATGTCGTAAAAGGCGACTGACGGACTAAAGACTGCACATACATCCAACAGCATAGAGCGGCAATGGGGTGAGCCCATCACGTTGAGCACATGTGCAGTCACTATTAAGTGAAAAGTGGACTATGGCAGAGGACTGCTTTTGCTGTCCTTGTTGCCTAGTCTCTGACTAACACTGCGGGGATAATAGTCGTCATTATATGTATGTATGTAGATTTTAAGTAAGAGGTGGCCGTAATGATAATAAAGAATACTACCAAACTTATCTCTTCTCTTGGTTGTCGCAAAAGGCGACTAACTGACTAAATACTACACACACATCTACAGCATAAACCGGCAATGAGTTCACCACCTGTCAAACATGGACTGTTGCAAGGCACTGACATTGCCTGGTGTCTGAATAACCCTGTGGGGATAACAGGCGTGAGTGTATACAGCGTGTTAGTTAAAACGAAGGACATATTAAGGGAGGACATTAGGCATTGGATTCCCGATCCACTTTATTTTACTTCAAAAACTCTCCAATTTATATTACTTACCACAGTATCAATACGATAATTGGAAATCATATTACACAATTCTATGACCACGGCTTATATTTCGGTTCGACGCCATTCTGTTTCGGCGTGCAGTGGTACTGGGGGTAGCAATGCGCATTTGTCTGGCACAGACTATAATAGCTCGTTAGATTAGTTATTAAGTCTTAACTATAAGTTAGTTAACTGTTTTTTTATTATTATTAGTATTGACGTCAATAAGTGCCTGTAAAGGTTTACATTGAATAAATAATTTGACTTGACTTGACTTGAATAAAAAAAAAATATTATCAATTTTTTGCATAAATAATTATCGTAGCGTATATATACTTACACTTAGCGCGGGAAAAGATCAAATATGATCAATAAAGAAAAACGGATCACACTAAATATGACAGCTACCTATTCAGTTGAAAAAATTGGATTTGTTTCGCCAATTAGTTCAACTAGTTGAACTACCAGTTGAACTTTGTGGAATAGAGGCTATTCAATACGATACGCGTAAATGAGTTGAAAGCGCTAGGTGACCAAACATTACGGGAATTTTCATGAAATTTTAACATCGATTTTCTGATTTTTTTAATGCTTGAGTAGTATTATTTTATTTGTTTATGTTGATCCAGGCATAAACTACCATAGGATTAAATATGTCCCTCGTTTTAACTAACACGCTGTATAATATGTACAGTCGAGGAAGTTCCCGGTAGACCACTTTTCGGCGATATCCCGGTTATTCCTAGTTGCCCCATCGCCCCCATTGGTGGCAATAGGGAATTTGTAAGAAAATATCTCCCAGTTACCTCCGTGTCTCCTTTTGAGGTGGAAAATGGGAATTCAATTTTTAAATATCCCAGTCTCCCCCTTGAGACGTTGCCGTATCGGATGTAGGGTCTTATCAGGATGAAACGAAAAAATATCTAGTTATACGACGTCTCAAATGGGGACGACTGCGACGTTTAAAAATGAAATACACAGTTGCCCCCTCGAAGGGAGGCACCGGTGGAAACTGGGACATTATTTATTACAAATTACCCCCGCGGGGGCGATGCCGGTGGGGGCAACTGGGAATAACCCCGATATCCACTTGCGCTCCATTCCGACCGCGCCTACGTATTTAGAGTGCGCGAAGCAGTGCGAAAGCGAATATCGACGAAAAAAGGTCGTCCGGTAACATCCTCAGCTGTATGTCTGTGTCTGGTGATAGGTACAAGAGACAGGATTTCCCTTACCAGTCATCGTGGGAGCTTCCTGCCCCTCAGCAGGCACCCTGGGCCCAGGCGAGCGAGTGTGGAACAGGTCCCTCACGCGCTGGTACAACGCCGCCGGGGCGCCTGGGCTGTTGGTGTGGCCCTCGTGGAGGAACCAGCCGCCGTTGTTGCCGGAGTCCACGTCTGATGCCGAGCAAGCTGTGGAGGGAGAGAGGATTAGTCAAACAAAACAAAAAAAAGCAAAATTCAAACAATGTAAGTATCAATTTGTTACTGACTCAATGGGTCGAGTGGTCTCAGTTTTGGCTACAATTTTTTTTTCAATACGGGTAAGCGCTAGGCCTTCATCTCACCTGATGGTAATTGTGACGATAAGGCCGGAAGCGCTTCATCCGGAACCCTTAACTACTGAGAAACTGGATATCTTATATCTAACTTAGGTAAAATTTTTAAACACTGAAAAAAGACGACAACCTCAGGCGGGAATCGAACCACGCACCTTCCGCAATCCAGGCGGCTGCTTTAACCACTTGGCTACTAAGGTCTGGTTTTTACCCATCGAAAAAAAAAACATAAGGATCAAGCACTGACAAATTTCGACGGGTGAAAACCAGACCTCGGTAGCCAAGTGGTTAAAGCCGCCCCGAATGCGGATGGTCGTGGTTCGATTCCCGCCTGAGGTTGTCGTCGTTCTTCAGTGTTTAAAAATTTTATAAATTAATGATTTTATATATATTTTAGTGTTTTATTAACGCTTAAATATATTTAAGTAATTTTTTTTATATCTAACTGTCGAAACACAACAATGCTATTATGGTGCCAGACTTTAGATAAGAGGGTGGTAGCTAGCCAGACAGACCTAACAAGCCATACTACCAACCAAATCAAGTACCTACTTCCACCAAGTACTCTGACTATCGAACCCGGGTCTCCTCAGATCGGTGGCTTAGCTACAGACTACAGATACAGTTATTGAGCACTAACTTGTGAATGTCACCGCAATGGAAATGAGATCTATAAAAAAATTCTTGAAGGCTGGGCAAGAGGGAAAGGGATACATACTAAAATCATTCATGAATGCACCAACGTTACTGATCGTAAGCAGAAAAATACCTTAAACAAAAACTTTACTGAGGTTCACGAATTTTATTTTGTCTTTTAGGTTTTCCTAGTGTTTACTGGCGGGATTGGCGATTATTTATTTTTAAGATGAATAGGAATCATAATCTTGTTCGCAATAATGCATGTAAATCATTTTAAAAAAAAATGTTACCTACCTCTACGTCTCTACGATCAACTACGATTAATTGGTACCTAAACATATTCTCTAATAATAAATCGAAAATATTTCAAAACTTTTATTAAAACAATCTTCATTGTAAATAATAATAAAAAATAATTTTAAATGTTTTCCACTAGCAGGATTCGAACCTGCACCATTCTGACATTACAGATCAGATGCACTACCAACTTTGTTGTCGTGGCTCTGTCCAGCCCGCGCAAATTTATAAACACCTTCTATTCTTACTTTGAAGTCAAAATCGCCTTTATTTTAAAGGTTGATTCACACATATCAGCAAAGTCGCAGTTCCGTCACCGTGTCCACTCAGTTCAGTATCAGTGCTTCAGTGTGGTGTCCGTGATTCAATTCACACATGTCAGTTCTGCTTCAGTGAAAACGTGTCCGTCGTCAAGTATCGTCCTCCATTTTACCGGCAGTGTTGCCAACGGTTATGCCCGCCTTCCACTAAGAGCGGAGCGGGCTCCGTACGGACTCAGTTACCTCGCAACGGCAATCATCATAGAAGTTTCCCAGTTCCCAGTGGAAGGAAGTGAATCTATGAAGATTGCCGTTGCGGGTTAAACGGAGTCCGTACGGAGCCCGCTCCGCTCTTAGTGGCAGGCGGGCATTAAGCTTGCTTGCTACCCACCAGATTCGACTTCTGTACCAAACCACCAGACATTTTTCTGTACCAAAAAAAAAATTAGGTACTGAGTGGTTGAGTGATTTCGCCTACTGAAAATTAAATTCTTTTAATCCACTAGAAAAACCACCAGCCACTAAAAGCAATATTTCGAAACTAAGACGGGCCAAACCACCAGTTTTAGTGGAAAATCCACTAAGTTGGCAACACTGATTGCCGGCGTCAGTGATCCGACAAAAAATATCGTTGTCAACGAATACCGTCCGTGATTGCCGGTGCCGGCACTGACACTGGGAGCACTATGTCGTCACTGACACTGATAAGTACGTTCATAGAGAATGTATGAAAGAATACTTTTCACTGTGCCGGTACTGTGCCGGAACTGTGACTTTACTGTGTATGAATCAAGCTTATGTCTTACATACATACTCGTACATCACGCCCGCATCCCAGAGGTTCCCTGTATTTTAATTCTTATTATGCTAAATTAGGAAAAACACACCATATTCATTGTAACGCACAAAATCACTGCGCGCGATCCATTGCTGGCACAAATCTCTTTTGCTAATCACGTTCATCGTTCAACGGGTTTTCCATTCGGAAAACTGTAATTAGCGGACGCGTCCTACCCGCTCGGCAGCAGGAAAGCAACTGACCAGTCAGCTGCGACGCGTTATCTAAAGCTGCGCACGCGCTTCCTGTTATTTTTTTCCGCTGTAGGGTTGTCTGATTCGGAGATGAAAATATGATTTATTGCACAAGGAAGTTCGTTTTGCTAAATGTACTGCCCCACTTAGTCGTTAATTAACGTTAATGATTAGTTAGTACCTATGGTTTTTCGAAAGATTGATTATCTGTGGGCCAGCGTGGTGGGTTATTATTACCTAATCTCCACATATGCTGTGGTTCATGTAGGAGGCCTGTACCGAGCAGTTAGACGTTTTTTTAAGCTGATGTTGATATGATTTTTCTCCGTAAAAAGGTCATATATGACGTCGTAAGTACATTATACAATAAAAAAGGCCTTTACCTTTTATAAATCCTGTAATTTCACTGGTTCCGGTAGCTTTAAACCTAACCTAACCTTTTTCAAACAGCAATGGTAACAATGCTGTTTGGCCGCAAAAATAGGTGGTTTTTCATTCGGATTCTGGGAAGAATCCTACGAATACACCAAACTTCATGATCAGTCTATAAATGACTCACTTCTGGGCACACGCCTTCTTTCCACATGTAGAGCACTTGGGTAGATTGAATTGATTCTATTGAAGAACCCACCACGTTGGTCCATTGCGGGTTGGGAGGGTTTTAACGACTGTCGCATTTTATGACAACAAACGTTTTACGTGCCTTCCGAAGCACTATAGTCTATACCTTAATGAAGCCACTCACACTCAGTTATGAAGCCTTAGCACTACACCTCACTTACGAAGTCATTATAGACCTAATGCACAATTTAAAATCAAACATACTAGGTAATCATTAATTTTTATAACACAACAACGTCAAATTAAATGTTTTCGCGCAACAACTACTTAACGACAAATGTGTAGTATTTACTCATTTGGGAAATATTTTCTAGTGTCGTAATATTCGATTATTTGCATTAATAAGGCTCAAATAAACTCGAAGATAACGAAACATTGAAAAAAACTTCTACCTTATTTAATAATGATCAAAACTTTCAACCCTAAACCAGTGTTGCTTCACGGCCAGTTAGGCACTCATAGCTATTCACACGTCGGCCGACCAGCTAATCCAATATTACACCCAATATGTGATTTCACACATAACACTTATTCGGTAATGACTATTATTACACAATTTATATCAAATTTATTGTTTCCTGCATTGTAGATAATTAATTTATAATGTAAACAAACCAATTAACAACACTAGAAATTGCGTGTTAAGTTGTACTTATTCACCTGTGAGACTTTTTTACTTTAATAAAGTTACAATACCCGTAATAAAGTACCTAACTTTCTTCCATTATCTAAAAAATAAAAATGATTTTTTTAGACACAGTCGATGAACTAAAATGCAAATTACGGAGCGCGCTAGCTGTTACATCGCAGTACCCGTAGAGATCTTCACGTCTTACAGCTAGACGTATCCTCGCAAGAAACTTGAACAATCAATATTTTTGAACTTACCAGAGCTTTCTTCACCAGAAGAGCTGTGATGGGTGGCAGTGGTGGAAGTAGCCCTCTGCATGGGGTTGACGTACAGCCCATCGGCCGGCCCCGATCTGGCAGAGCTGATGGAGCCGATGGTGGAGGGGAGGGACCCCCTGCGCTCCTGGACTGAGGGGCGGCGCTCTCTCTCTGGCGCGTGTAAGAAGAAGGGAGAGCGGGTGCTGCTGGCGTTGATGCAGTTCGGTAGGGCACACTGGAATCAAATTATTCCAATTATATACTTAAATAAATATTCCCGACTATTATCCCCGAGTTAGTGAAAGACCTGGCAATGAGAACTGAAAAAGTAGTCCACTGCCACAGCCAACGTTTTAACAAATGACAACTGCACATGTGCGTGATAGTGGTGAGCTCATCGCCGCTCTATGCTGTTGGATGTATGTGCTGTCTATAGTCCGTTAGTCGCCTAAGCCAGAGGCGAGGGGAATATGCATATCCTCTAAAACTCCAGTGTTTTTCCTTCAAGACCCCTACTGAAATCGGACGTGAAGTATGTATCTTGGTTACCTTAGGTCAGGCTAGAAATAAGGGGAATATGCATAATCTCTAAAATTCCAGTGATTTTCCTTCAAGTTCCCTACTGAAATCGGACGTGAAGTATATATATATCTTGGTTACCTTAGAGCCTGTTATGGGTACGAGGAAACAACAAAAGCGTGGCCATCCATGACATGACTTACTCTGGCTTCGGATAGCGTGCAGGCTTAGCTAAGCTGCCTCAAGCTAGGGGCAAAAAGGAGTTGCGTTTTTCTCCAAGTCCCCTATGAGAATCGAGCGTGATATATGAAGGTAGTTGGGTGGAAACTTTGGAACCTGTGATAGGTACAAACGCCAGCAGTCTAACCTACCACAAAATTACAAATTTCTCCAATACATTCTGAACTTCATCACTAGGGTAGAAAAATCAATATCGATTGGAATTTGTCAGCTTTGGATAGGTTGATGATTATCTGCAAGCGTGTGTACGGGAAAAAATCATACATACGTACTTACATGTGATCACGACTATTGTCCCCGAAGGGTTAGTCAGAGACTAGGCAATGAGGACAGCAAAAGCAGCTCTCTACCATTTTTTTTTTTTACTAAGCCTGGCAAATGACCCCACTCCACCTGATGTTAAGTGGAAATGAAGTCCAGGCGCGAGGACAACTGGTGCAGCGTAAGAGACGTAGCGTCAGTCACCCTCACTCTGCCGGCCCACAAAGTGCTTCTTCACGCCTCGTTTTGTTGGATGTATGTGACACCCAAGGGAAGAGACGGGGTGGTTGTATTCTTTCACCGATACGCGACACGGTGTGAAAACATGATGTTCGGATGGATGGAAAAAAGCATGAGTGGGAAAAACATGAGTGTAGCCATCCATTGCACTTACTCTAGCGTCGCCCGGCGTACAGGCGCAGGAGTGGACCGCCTTGTACGTTGCCAGCTGCTTGCTGTCGGCTCCAGCACCGGCTGCCACCAGCACGTTAAGGCACTGTGGACAGATGAGTAAGCTAAACAGGGAACCAATGACACATTAATTTTGGCGGGCTGGATAAGTCCACGGTAGCACCTGACCAGATTATCAGCAGGGTGCAGGTTCAAGCAGGAATGCTCGTGGAAATTTTTTCAACACATCCGATTTTGTAATTTGTTCACAACTGTACCACATCGATAGAGGCAAGCCGTCAAAGGCATTTTTTAATCTACTAAAGGTGAGTACTGGGCTTTCATCTTATATGATTAAAAGTGATGATAAGGCAGAAGGAGGAAGCGCACTCCCACTACATAAAATACGTATGTAAATACTTGGGCTGTAAATATAATCGCCTTTTTTACCAACCACCGAGGATATCGTTCACTATATATCGGTAAAGTGCTTAAATTCCCTATACATTTTTTCCCAATTTCCCAATGGCTATTATTCATGTGGGCAAGCGTGAGTCAAGCAGTGAATATAATAATTTAATGTTAATTGGGTAATACTATTATAATTTTTATATTGTCTTTTTTCCTTATTTTAGTATTACCTACACTTTGTATAGTAGGATACTCTTCGAGTAGTGTCGACTGTACCGTTGCACATCGTTTTGTCGAGCCGTAACCAATTTTGAATGGAATTCAGTTAACTGTACCTTATAGATACATACATTAGGTACTTATCCTTTCAGTGTAAAATTGATCAATGATTCACGATGACAGTCAAACTAAGGTCATTGCCACAATAGGTCTTTTTAATAGGATTTAGTTTCGGCAGACAGATAGGCATACAAAATTTATCCTTAACGTTTATTAAAAAAAAAATACCTTGCGGTTCACAAAACAGTATTGGTTTGTTCGGTTCAGTTTTTTTTTACCACTACGGGTAAGCACTGGCCTTCATCATCACAAGGCCAAATGCTTCTTCGGCCTTAAAGTCACATAATATATTCATGTAAGGCCGAAGCGCGCTTCACCCGGAATACTCAATAATCTGTAACTTTTTTATCTATGTATTTCTAATGATTTTATTTTTTGTTTTTCATGTCCACACAAAGCATTGTTTAATCTAATTTTAAGCGTAGAGACCTGTTATTGGTAATCTGCTACCAATTTCTTAATGTATACTTACCTACTGTATGTTTTATAACGTGATATTGCAAAGTTGGTTTTTGAAAGCAAAAATAAAAAGAAATATTTACGATATATGTACTATAGAAATGTAAAATATATACTATGATTAATAGTACAATATCAATAATATACTATAGTATACATATAAGGTATTTATACTCGTACTCTAGTATATTGTACATTGTCATTGCGTTTTGATAGAATCCGGAGATAGGTAAAACTATTAAAATAGTTAATTAATTAGCAGCTCATAAGCGCACGCGCATCTCAACACCCACCAGACTGTGACACGGTGAAAACTGATACTTTCCAAACGTGAGCTTTGCTCTATTGTCTTTGCCCGTGATTACCCTGACCATAGACAAGGTAGAAAGTGATTGCGGCGCTCAATTACAAAAGCGGGCGATTCAATTATGAATGTCTTTAGTTTATGGTTGCTTCTTCGCGCTGATTAACTTCTGACGTTTCCTGGTGATTAAGGTGCAGTCATAGATAATGGGTTATGCGCATTATGAAACTGGAAGTATCGCATGGTTTTGTCTGTTGCTATTATAGCATTGGCTGTGCGTTGGCGGAGGCGTGAGAGGTTTCCTCGTTAGTCTCGTACCAACTTCAGTTGGGTTTTCTATTGAAGTAAATAACTGTTCTGATAATTTTACGCAAAGTGCCTATTAAGTAGGTATTTGGTTTGGCAATTATAGAACCCTATCAATAATTTATTATTGCGCCATAGCACGCAATTATTTCCATAGTAAGACCATGTCCAAAAGAGATGTTAGGTACGTTAATAAAGACATGGTAACTTTATTGTTATTGCCTACTATAATAACCGCTCTACTCAGAGACGTCAATTAAGTTTTAATGATAATTAAGTCTCTTGTTGTCACTTTCGTATGTATAGTGCTAAGTAGAGAAGGAAATACGTTTAATTGTCATTTAAACTAAATTCACGTCTCTGAGTACGGTAGTAAGAAGGAGAAAATAAAGCCTCATGGGTTTTTGCCAGTTCTTCTCAGTTGAACGCTCTGCCAAAATCCGAACTGATGGTAGATTCAGTAGTTAAGAATTGACTACATTTTTGTTATTTTATTACTCAACTAGCGGCCGCTCGCGGTTTCACAAGCGTGGTTTCCGTTCCCGTGGGAATATCGAGATAAAAAGATCCTATGTGTTAATCCAGGTTATAAACTATCTGTATGCCGAATTTCATCTAAATCCATTCAGTATTTTTTACGTGAAAGAGTAACAAACATCCATCCATACTTACAAACTTTCGCGTTTATAATATCAGTAGGATAGTAAGATATAAGCGCCAGTTAAATTGAATTTTGAATAAAATTCTTGAGTTGAAGAAGTTGTTATTGTTTTACTGTTACCTCCAAGTGATGGTTCTCAGCGGCATCGTTGATGGGGCTCTTGCCGTGCCGGTCCAGGTGCAGCCTAGCCCCGTGCCTAAGCAGCCACCGCACTGTGGATAAGTGTCCCCGGGACGCCGCGAAGTGAAGAGGGGTTGCCCCATCGCCGTCCCTTGCGTTGGGGTCCACGCCGCGTTCGACGATCTAAAATAAATTGTACATACATACATATATATGTCGCATGCAGTCATATGATAAAAACAGAGATTTGGTCAATTCCCTAAGTGATTTGATCAAATCACGACGATGTTAAAATAACATCACGATTTTTATCATTAACCTAAACAAATCCAGGGATTTGAACACCACTAGAACATAAATTGCCCTACTCCTGTAGGTCACGTGATAGGCGTAGCGATTGTCTTGAATTTCGAGGTTATTTTTCTTTATTAGACAACTGAAATACTATAGCTACCCTACTCCTGCGCGTCACATATTTTTGGTCATTTTACGGAACCAGCCCCCTTACTCTTGAAACCGATCGCTATGGGATCGCATTGGTATTGTGAATTTTCGTACTCCTAAGTTACGACACCAGAGCTAATATGGATTTATTTATATTGCGTGGATATCGAGTGAAAAAAATACTAAACCAATTCCATTTAGTTCACCCAATATGAATCCAAATTAGCGCTGGTGTCGTAACTTAAAAATACGAAAATTCACAATACCAATCCGATCCAATAGCGATCGGTTTCAAGAGTAAGGGGGCTGTTCTGGTATTTGTTCAAATTCCTAGATGTGTTTAGGGAAATGATAAAATCATGTTGTTATTTTAACATCCTCGTGATTTGATCAAATCACTTAGGGAATTGACTAAATCTCTGTTTTTATCATATCCCTGCGACATATACATATACTCACGACTATTATCCCCGAAGGGTTATTCAGAGACTAGGCAATGAGGACAGCAGAAGCAGTCCACTACACACTTTTCACCAAATAGCGACTTCACATGTGCTCAGCGTGACAGGTGGTGAGCCCATCGTCGCTCTATGCTGTTAGAAGTATGTGCAGTCTTTAGTCCGTTAGTCGTCATTTACGACACCCAAGGGAAGAGAGGGGATGGTAGTATTCTTTCACCGCTACGAGACACGGTTTTAATAGTACTAGTCTATAAATTATTGTTAAGAACTGTTAACAAGAGTTAAGGCTTGTAATAAACCAGTTATAAGTGAACGGTTTATGAGCTGAAAGTAACCGATTTCGCTACACTTATATCTTAGCGTATAGCGGTGTCTGCATACAAGTATCCAAATGATTTCTCCTGTCTCGTTACAGTGGTCCGATGCATTACTCACATGGAGTAAAGCGCGTTAATTCATTAACTGTACAATTTAAATGTGTTTTTTTCGTCGTAAAAGTGTCACTTTAATTGCATTCGGGAGTTAACATTTTTCGTTTTCATAAAATAATTTTGGGGAAAATTATCAGCCACTACTATGGTATTTACATCAGAGCATAAGTTTATATATGTGACCGAAGTGCCAGTGGTATGTCTATATCCAGTTCCTGCTTTTCAAAACGTGTCTTAGCGATCTGATTTAGACATTTAGACTATGGGTTAAATGTTAAAATGATAAGTTTTTCAAATAGCAGAATGGAAGGCACACACAATAACTTATTGCAGCTAAAGCTAAGCTAAACTTACTTTACCTTAAAAATATCTAGCCGAAATTTCGTCGCATCTAAAATGTATTTACTAACTAAATGTAGGGTTCAAAACTTCGGAATTAAGTTTCATAACGTACACCCGATATCCATCTGTAACATCTATTACAATTACGTAACATTACAGCGCTATTGCATCAATTTATTATAAATCATTAACAGTTATGAGAGTTACCAACAAATTTTGTAGATCGCCGTGTTAAGAATGATTTATTTAAGATAAAGATACGTAGCGTGTGGTACTGGAGAAAATCGTTTGAGTTCGATGACCCCACGTCGATCATAATGCATAATCTGTAGGAAACGCTCTCGGATCAATAATGATCGTAACGTCAGTCGTGCGCACGCGTCGACAGTGTGAAAACGGTAAATCATGAGAGGATTTCCTCGTTTCTGGTTTTGCGATTGGTACATTACTAAGTTAATAGCCTTCTCCTAATGCTAGACAAAGAAGGAGTTTAAATAAAGAGGGGGTTACTTTCAAAACACGCTAAAACGAATACTTATTTGTCAAAATGTAACTATTACCAGAAAATAAAATACTATTGTCTTTCAAGATCTACTAATGGTTCCGTAACAAAATCCATTGAAAACGAATAAAAGCCTTTACGAAAAGTGAAATTAATATCAAAACTCGCTAAAATACCAGTCTGTCACAATCAAGTTCCTCTAAAATAGAATTGGCCAATAGCAGAGCTTTATTTGCGACACGTGACTTTAGAACAGTATGACACTATTGTGCTCTATTGTTGTCGCCGCGAACAAATGCTTATGGTTTTTTTTACCACGTTTGTGATCCTCCATCCCCATGGCATAAAAAGGTAAAAATGGTAATAGGTTTTTAGAGGGTAGGCCCATTTTCCCGTCAAGATTTTTTCTAGGCGAGGGAGGGGTAGGAGAGTTAAACATACCCGGAAGTCGCCCAGGCTTTTTTTTCCTTAAATAATGGCCTTCGTGCGATCAGCACATTTAGCCAGTGTCAAGTTAGATAATAATAGTAATAATTTTCTCTGCATTAGGTAGATGATAATGAGTGATAATAAGTTTAATGGTAAATGATATTCCCCCAAACCCCTTGAGACAATAAAGCTGTGGGACTTTATTGAGATCTCACACGGACTTCTTGAGAGAATTTGAAAAGTGATGTTGCACTGCTTTGTTTTATTTGCTCATCACTCATGCACGTTCACGAACACTTAAAAGTAAATAATCCACCATTATTTCACATTAATATTCGACAAAATTCAAATTATTAGAAAATAAAACAAAACTACAGACATGACGCTTCACTTTCCCACCAAGAAATCCGCCCCAGGCTTTGTTTACCTAGTTAAAAAAGGCTGCACTCACCATCCATTTGACGCAATCCAAGCAGCCAGTCTGCGCCGCCGCGTGTATGGGCAACATGCCGTCTCTGGCCCTCGCATCGAGACGACCCCCAGCTTCCAGCACCAGGTATTTGAGGACTGCCAGGTGACCCTCCTGCGCGGCCAGGTAGACCGGCGTCACGTCGTTGTCCATCGCTGTGTTCGCACTGGGAAAGGACGAGTACGTTAATAAATAACATTTTAAACTTGCATGGCCACTACAAATAACTTTTAGGAGAAAACGGGATTTTAAGGATTTTTTTCAGTTACTTCGTGATTATCATGGCGTATGCAACTGCGCCGAAATATCGGGGACTCAAAATGAACAGCAAAAACATTGTAAAAATTCAGTTTTTTCTAAAAGTTACGTTAATAAAGGTGTTGCACAGAGATCCCAATGGGTCGTAGTCTACTGCAAGAGAGAGACCTCGGCAGGCCTTACTAAGATAGGATAATAAAGGTGTTTTTAAATATGTTATGCTATGCCATACTCCATACACGACGACGGACGAATAAGAGACGGTAGAATTTAACCGTCGCTAAAGAAGTCAAAAAGAAGAAGAAGAATATGATATGGAACATGTCAAACTTGAATCGAGATGAACTTAGATATGACTTAGATACTACAGTGGTGAATGGTGACAGATATTTTAATGTGGTCAGTGGTCATCACCCGTCGATACAGCAATGTGATTATCAAACGGAATCCATATTTTTATGTTAAATATTTGAATAAAGTTCATAGTTTTTGTCAGTTGTTTGGTTTAAAAACAAAAATATTAATTTCCTATCTATTTTAAACAGTGTAACAGGATGATGTGATCCTAAAATCTGGCATGTAGCCTATTTACTCCTTCACAAACCGCGAGCAATATTAAGAATTTATTACCTTTTTTTTTATTCAAAGTAATTCATTACACATGCACTTTATTTGCATAATTTGAATAAAGATGACGGTCGATCTAGATCAATGATGCAGGAATACATTTTTCATTTCTTTCTTTTCATTAGTTGCTTTGTTAACACTACGCCAACGACCATCTATACAACCCTACTCCACTCTCTACAACTGAATTATAAAATCTGTGTCAAAATTTCAACTTCCGAACGATTGCAGACAACTTAAAGTCATTACTCTCCGGTCATTACGATATCATTAAAGTTTTGTAACGCGTCCAGCCAAATTTGGCATCGAGACCTTATCAAAACCAATATTATGTTATGTAAGCCGGTGTAATATTACAAAAGTTGTTAATTACTTCGCACGATTTAACATCGGGTTGCCAAATCTGGTTGATAGCCATCGCGTGAGAGAACTGCTTCCTCGACAATTGTTTTTAGGTGGAGATTAAGTTTTTCCTGTAGCGCAGATGGTTGAAAATAAATAATCTTTCTTGGTACAAACGAGGTGTGTCAAAAAAGTCATTTGTTTCCGATGAAATTACATAGTTCGTGCTCTTTGTTAGTTTGGCACGTGATTAGTAGAGTTCGCATCGCACGACGAGTCATTTGTTACATTGTTATGGTTTATTGTAGCATAATATATTGTAGAATATTTTATTGTTATCACATTCTGGTTTGATACTATCTACAGAATCTAATCTAATCTAAGAGATCTAGCTACAGAAGTCGCTGACCGCATCACAGCCATGTCATTTTCACATCTTATGAGATCGCTTTCCATCAACTCAAAGGGTCGTATTCTATCTGTATTCAAGCATGGATTTGATTTTGAGTTTGGTTTTAGAATATGAGCCTTAGACTCGTATTCTAAAACCAAACTTAAAATCAAATCCATGCTTGAATACAGTAAGAAAGGAATGGCGATATATGCGATGAATGGCACCATCCTTCTCTAACTGTACTTAAGCAGAGATTTGAGTGTGAGTATGGTTTTAGAATACGAGCTAAAACAGTATTATTTTAATATTACTATGCTAATTCCCATACGAATTTTGCATGGTAAGATTAAAATAATACTCTAAGAGGTGACAACAGTATGCCCCCTAGTCGATTCATTATTTGCTTTGATAAAATTCCAAAGTGTGCATAAGTAAAAAAAAGGGGGTCAAAGTTGCTCGCGTCCGTAGGTTTACCCTTGAGACCCTACACGTGATCCCTTGGTGGTGCTAAATGAGTGACACTGACTGAGTGGTAGAGCCACGCTGCGTAGCAGAACGCATTGGGCCGGCTCGCCCGGCGTAATACCACCCTCTCACTAATATTCGGCGTGAAATAATGGCGCTTGGTGCTGTTGTGTTTCGTCCGACCAGTGAGGGTTCTGGAGGCCCCTTCCCCCCCCCCCCCCTCCTCCCAATTCCTATTCCTTCCTTAAACCTATTCCTCCCTGAAAGGCCGGCAACGCGTCTGCGATTCCTCTGGTTTTGCGGGTGTCCATGGGCGGCGGTGATTACTCTCCATCACTCAAAAAAAGTAAGTTTTATAACTGCGATGAGATCGTGCACAGCATCCTACTAATATTATAAACTCGAAAGTTTGTAAGATTGGATGGATATTTGTTACTCTTTCACGTAAAAACTACTGAATGGATTTGGATGAAATTCCTCATACAGATAGTTTATAATCTGGATTAACACATAGAATACTTTTTATCCCGATATTCCCACGGCAACGGGAACCACGCGGGTGAAACCGCGAGCGGCCGCTAGTATAAAATAAAGGTTTTATGATAAGTTTTTTTTAATTTACGTGCTGTACTGGTAGCGACTCATAGAGTACCTATTACCGCCTCATCTCTTCCCTTGGATGTCGTAAAAGGCGACTTACGGATTAAACACTGCACATACATCTAAAAGCATAGAGCGGCGATGAGCTCACCACCTGCCACGCTGAGCACATGTGCAGTTATCATTTGGCGAAACGCGAACTGTAGCTGCTTTTGCGGTTTATTGCCTGGTCTCTGAATAACCCTTCGGATATAATAGTCGTGATGTCATGAATACGTATGGATGATTTAAGTTGACATATTTTGTACTGTTTTCTACTCGTTGGCATACAAAAAAAGCTTTAAACATTTTTAAGATCCTCATTCCTGTATACCATACAGCCTTTAGAGTTCAATAATTTTTCATTAATAGCAATATTTTGTTGAATAAACGTTATTTAATATTGTCTTAAAACTCACTAGCGTTTAGTATTTTTGTTAAGAATATATATTTGTTTATTCTATAATAGGTAAGCGCTTGGCCTTCATTTCACCTGATGGCAAGTGACGATAAGGCCGAAGGTGGAAGCGCGCTTCACCCGGAATCCTCAACCACTGAGGAACTGGCTATCTTATCTCAAACTGTACGGAACACAACAATGCTATAAACCTCGTTGTTATGGCGACAGACTTAGATAAGATGATGGTAGCTAACCAGGCGGACTTAACAGCCCGACCAACCAACCAAACCGAGCAAAGAAAGATGTACCCCCCGCTGGGAATCGAACCCGGAACTCTGGGCCTGAAACCAGTGGCTTAGCCACTAGACCTCAGAGGCGGTTATTCAAAGCTTTTCACAAATTAAAAAAATACTTTAAAATTTTTATGAGACACCAAATACTATAAAAATAATAGCATAAAGTGCTGTGCTGGAAGCGGCTCATTAATAGAGTACTACCGCCTCTATGCTGAGCACATGTGTTCAGTGGTGAAACGTGGCAGTAGACTGCTTTTGGGCCCTCGTTGCTTAATCTCGATGAGTACATAGTAATACGTACTCATAAGAGTGATGTCGCAGTCGTATCTCTTTATATCGATATCTCGAGATAACTCGCACGTTTCACTTTTATTTTCACTGCTCTCACCACTTTGTGAATGCTACCATGCAATATGAGGACCCTTTAGACTGTCAGATCGTTATTACGATTTTTAAAACCACATTAAGTTTTATGTTTAAACAAAACTATGCATTTAAAAACCGAATTCATAATTTTATTTTATAAATACTTATACAAATTATTATTTTTAAATTAATCAATTTTAAAAGGTCTGATAATGTTATCGCCAATTAAAATAATAAATTGTTCAAAAACATTTCGTTATCATCATCATCATTAACAGCTACCTATGCTTATAAACGTTACTTAAATTGTAAACTTTACTTAAGCTTTGACTGTCTATACAAAACAGTTCCTAAATGATTAAAAGTGTTACTCAAAACTTAAGTAACGTTTATACGTAACGTAACGTAAGGCTGTAAAATAAATTAATGTCCCGCCTGCATCATCGCAGGGTGTAGACGCCGTAACGTGACATCGGAGGTCAAGACGGTGTCACAGCCATTGAGCTTTTACGGCGGTTACGTGTTATAGTAACTATTTGTTGTACAGTCACCAGCGCAGTTATGTAAACACTTTTTACTGGTTATTTTTTTTATTTTATAGACCGACTAACAAGCATGTAGGCCACCAAAAAGCGTGTGATGAACTGTGATGCTACCCAACGCGACCACGAATGATTACCTTAATTTCAATATGGTACATAATTATGAAAAAAAATGTACTTTTTTGTACTATAGAGTTTAAAAATGTACTTTCATATTTTTATTGTAATAACATATAGGCCGTGGTCATGCTAGGTAGTACCTTTCTGGCACGACCACAAGAGATTTTAGGTATTTTTAGCTACTCTAAGATGAAAAATGATATAAATCTATTGTACTCAAATATACTGCATATTTTAAATAATTTTGATCATTCTTTTAATTGTTTTAAGCCATTTTAGGATCCACTGTAAACAATCGAATAAGTAGAACGCATACGATGATTTACATAAAAAAGTTATGAAATCCGATGATACTAAAAATATTAATGTTGTTTTATTAATGTATGCCGCAATTTAAATTATGATTCTAGTGTCAAATAAAAGGATTGTTTATTTTTTTTTTCTAAAAATTTAAAATGAATTGGTTTTTCAATTTAGTGTTTGAATTTTGTGTTTTCAATTCAATGATTTTTATCTGTGTATTTCAATTATAAAATAAAATTACTATGAATAGACCTCCAAAATTTAATTTAATTTAGTTTTACCATCTTAGAAATAGTAATGTAGTGACATTTTGTATGATTGTTGTTCCGCAAAGATAAACCGCTTTAAAACGATTAAAAGAATTATCAAAATTATTTGAAATACGCGGTACATTTGAGTACAATAAGATTTATATAATTTTTCATATTAAAGTTGCTAAAAATACCTAAAATCTATTGTAATCGTGCCAGAAAGGTACTACCTACTAGCATGACCACGGCCTATATGTTATAACATATAGGCCGTGTATGTATAATAAAGTACATTCTTTAAACTCTACAATACAAAAAAGTACACTTTTTTCATGAATATGTACCACATTGAAATTAAGGTAATCATTCGTGGTTATTTTGGGTAGCATCACACCCTAAAAGCGGCTTCCTTAGTTCCTAAATGCATAATTTTATATTGTAGTCTAAGCAAGCCTGCTCAAACGATCATCTATCCTTCTAGAATTTCTAGGATATCTTTGTAGGATTTTGCCCAGAATCAGACTGAATGGTGATTAACCTGCTGCTGCCAAGTAGCATTGCTGCATTCCAGTTTGAAGGCAGTGATCCAGTGAAATGACAGGTCATATAAGCATAAGAACTAAAGCTTCAGGGTCAGTGATGCCCTCAGTGTAACGTATACACCCTTAATTGGTATTCGTTTAAATAAAATTAAGGGTGAGTTCGACCTATAAAACTGAACAACTTTTCCCAAGAAACTTATGTGCAAAAATGACATAAAAATTTCGACCTCCCATACTATTGTCGTCTGTTGATCGGACAGTTTTGTATAAATCTAAAATTTTTTGTCATTTTTGCACACAGGTTTCTTGTTCAGTTTCATGGGTGGAACTCTCCCTTAACTTTTTTTAAACATAAATAAATAGGCCCAATTTCCTAGTCCCATTTTTTAAAGTTACACAAAAAAAAATCGTTTACGTAAATTAGCTCACGACTGTACTAGCATAACGGATACGCACAATTATATCATGTTTGTAACGGCGTTCTTGTAACTTTATACGGTTACATTGTACTACGTATACGTAATGTTTTTTGTACATTGGGCGTTCTAAGTTTAAAGGCGTGTGAGGATCGCACGGAGGTTGTATTCATGTTTATAACTTTTTGGTAATTAATGTGTTCGTTAATGTTAAGAGTTGTTAAGATTATGTTCATCGTAATTAAAGTTTGAAATATCTAAAAGTTTTCAAAAAGTGAACCAAAAAGTATAAATAAAACTTTAGTGCTCTATACTGGTGTGGAATACTACCGCCCCTTTATTATTAGGGAAGAGTCCCTTGGGTGTAGTAAAAGGCGAATAAAGGACTAAAGACTGCAAATGCATTCAACAGCATATGGCGGCGATGGGCTCACCACCTGTAACGCTGAGCACATGTGCAGTCGCTATTTGGTGAAAAGTGGACTAAGGCAGAGGACTGCTTGCGGGCCTAGTCTCTGACTAACCCTTCGGGGATAATTCTCGTGATTATATGTAAGTACGTATTTATTACCGTTCTCTTCCCGCGTAGGTTCCGGACTTTGCTTTAGCATATTTCTTGGTCTTCTTGCTCTTTTTCCCGAACAACTTGCTGGCGACTTTGCCGTACGGCGGGTGGAGATGGTTGAGGGTCATATTTCGCACTGGTTTTTTTATAACTTTGTAATGCTTCTTTACACAACTCCTTTCAAGTGCATAACATTACGCTATTGTTAATTTATTTGACTGTATTTTAAAAAAATTGCCGTGTCTCCAATTGTGAGATAAAAATACAAATATTTTAGTAAAATTGTTATAGTCAGTCTTATGTGATTATTACTTAAACAACACACAATTTTTTTGAAACAAAAACGTTTAAAACAAAATTTGATTATTTGAAGCAAATTCAGAAAGGAATATGTTCATAAAATCAATGTAATGACTTGAATTTTATTAGAGGTATTTTTAGTACACAATTTGAGACCAGACAAAAAGCTTTCAGCCGATATTCTGATAATATTCCACTTCACTTGAATATCACACACACAAATATTTACATAAACTAAAACGCAATTTATACCTTTAACAAATAACACCAATAATTATTTTTATGATCGAAATTTGTATGCCAAATTGCCAAATTGCCAAACAGTTTTACCTATGACTTTTTCCGTAGGTAACGAAAACAAAAGAGCGCCACAAATTCTTCTTTTTAAATCGCAGGTTTTATGCAAAGGAGTTCGTAAACGAAAGTTCTCATGTGTCGCGCGCCCGCGTCGCCGCACTACTGAGCTTAAGGCTTTGATTTCCACTCGCGACCAGCGAAAGTGCACTCTTTACGATACTGCATTTTCCCTAGCACTCGTATAATGACATTCGATTGTTTTTTGCATATATACTGCGCTGTGCCGGTGATGAATATTCCGTTTGTCTATGTCTAATGTTTACGTAATGATAGAGTTTTTACATTCATCTCATCAGATATTTGTTTTCATTTAACAATTTTTTTTATTTTTATATAAGATATTTTTAATTGCATTAATATATTATGCAAATATAACAATCTCTAAAAAACATAAAAAGAATACCAAAACTATCTATATTTTTATATCTTTTCACAGCTAAAATCTAGTTCATACCTACAACAGAGTTATTTTTCTTAAAACAAAAATACTAATAACATATCAAAAGTACTGACTTGCACACTAAGTTGTTCAGTCGTAAAAATGATTGACTGATACTATACAGGGCGTCCAACTGATATGCCACATGGAGGGAAAGTACCTTGAATATTGTAGATGGAACATTTTACTGATAGAAGACATTATTTGAATTTAAAAAACAATTTAAACTGCATTCATAGATATTTAAATAATTACATGGTTGAACCAGGGATCAAACCCGTTATATGAGAAAAATAATCACATGTACCGATCGAAAGGCTTCATCATAAGAATTTTTTTTTAAATAATATAGTGTCACAAATAAAAGGAAGACCATGAATTTTAACATTTGATATGAAATTTTCTTCAGAAAAATGAAAAGCTGACATTGCCGTAAAGTCATACAACTGACATTATCATAAGTACCTATTACTAATAAATGTACCCACTTGAGAAGTTACCAGTATGAAAGTGTCCACGAGCTACAAGCAGAACTTTGACGTATTATTCTAAATATCCACCACAACAAGATCAAAAAATCGACAGGGAGCGAAATAATCAAAAAAATGCGCCTTTGTATTCAACAGGAATACAAAGGCGCATTTTTGTATTGAACCTCAACACCATGCTCAGCGACCTCAATATCGTATCCCAACAGGTGGGTCTTAAAATGAACATGGACAAGGACATTCGAAGATCATGTCGAATGTCCATGTTGAACCCGTACCGGTAATTGTTGGGAGCGATACTATCGAAGTTGTCGACCACTACACCTACTTAGGACAGATTGTCCAGTTAGGTAGGTCCAACCTCGACAAAGAGGTCGCCCGGAGAATCCAACTCGGATGGGCAGCGTTCGGGAAATTACGAGATATCTTTGCATCGAAGATTCCGCAGTGCCTAAAGACAAAGGTCTTTAACCAATGTGTGTTGCCGGTGATGACATATGGCACCGAAACGTGGTCCTTAACTGTTGGCCTTTTAGAAAAGCTCAGAGTCACACAGCGAGCAATGGAGAGAGCTATGCTCGGAGTTTCTTTGCGCGATAGAATCCGAAACGAGGATATTCGCCAAAGAACCGGAGTTGCCGACATAGCTCGTAAGATTTGCAAGCTGAAGTGGCAATGGGCAGGCCACATCGCTCGACGAACCGACAACCGTTGGGGAAGAAAGGTTCTCGAGTGGAGACCACGCACTGGAAGACGCAGTGTTGGTAGGCCTCCCACTAGGTGGACCGACGACATCGTGAGAGTCGCAGGCAACCGGTGGATGCGAGTGGCGAGTTGTCGGTCAGGATGGAGGTCAAAGGGGGAGGCCTATGTTCAGCAGTGGACGTCTTCAGGCTGGTGATGATGATGATGATGATGATGTATTCAACAGGAAGGGACTCATTATGAGCATTTAATAAATTGATTAATTTTGTATTAAAAATGTTAAAATTTAATGGTCTTCCTTTTATTTGTGACACTATGTTATTTAGCAAAAAATAATCCTTATGATGAAGCCCTTCGATCGGTATGATAAACATACAGGAATGTAACGGGTTTGATTCCCGGTTCAACCATGTAATTATTTAAATATCTATAAATGCAGTTTAAATTGTTTTTTAAATTCAAATAATGTCTTCTATCAGTAAAATGTTTCAAGGTACTTTCCCTCCATGTGACATATCTGTGGGACGCCCTGTATAGCTGCCCTACCCCTGTAGGTCACGTAATAGGTTAGAAATTTAGGGCATTTTGAGCATTGAGTTATAATGTAGGTACTATGATTTTGAGGCTATTTTTTTAATAAGACAACAGAAATACTAGTTTCCCTACTCCTTTTATTTAGAATAAATGATGTTCTTTTCAGAATAAGTGATGTTTGAATTTGATTTTAAATAGATATTTACAAAAATATTTAGGTTTACAAAATAAAATTGTTATACGAATATATTATTAGACCTGCAATCCGAAAACAGATGAGCATGCAATTCAAATAGTTTTGCTTAGACCAGAAAAAACTACATAGAGTGCGTTTTTCGTGCGCAAGTCAGTACTTTCGGTGCTATTTTTGATTTATTTTGTTTGACAAGAGGGAATTATTAGTAAGGCGATTAAATACATGCCTTTATAAAATTTAAGAAAACTCCGCAAGTAAGCACTACATTCTTTTTCAAAATTCAAAATGTATGTAACTCTTTGAATGTTATAATAAAACAAAAAAAAACATTTTTACTGTCATTTTTCTTTACAGTTTTCACAACAAAGAGTTTTTATTTTTGAACGGTCATTAAACCTTTGTCTTATTTTTGATTTAATATATTCTCTAGAGCCTCCTACTCTACATATCCAGAACAAACTATCAAATCTGAACAATTACGCCAACATGGTATAAAAGTACTAGAGAAAGTGCTCGAAACGCCCCGTCATGTAGCGAGTGGCGTCATAATAACAGCCGAGTGAAACCGAACGGCTGGAGCAAGTTACTGACGTTAAGCTCTCTTTAGATTCAAACAAGCATTCTTCACTACGCTTGTTTGAATAACCGTGTCGGGTAGCGGTGAAATAATACTACCACCCCCTCTCTTCCCTGGGTGTCGTAAAAGGCGACTAACGGACTAAAGACTGCACATACATCCAACAGCTTAGAGCGGCTATAGGCTCACCACCTGTCACGCTGAGTACCTACATGTGCAGTCACTATTTGGTAAAAAGTGGACTATAGTAGAGCACTGCTTTTGCGGTCTTCATTGCCTAGTCTCTGACTAACCCTTGGGGGCTAAAAGTCGTGCTTTTATGTATATGTATGTAAAAGGGTGGGAGACCTAGTACTTAGAAGACCCGGGCATGAAAGTCAGCAAGGGTAATATTTTCTCGTTTTATTTTACAGCGTCAAATAAAAATTGGGAAATGTCCTTCCTATCATAGATAAACAGGAAGACAGACGCAAACATAAGCACTTTCCATTACAAATAAAACATATAGAAGATAACAACAAAAAATAATGAAAAGGAATATCTAATTAAAATGTATAGACAATACTTTTATTGTAACAGTTTGCATTGTACACAAAACTTGAAAATATCACTGCTACAATGCGATTTCTTCCAAAAAACCAGTTATTATATATTATAATAAGGTACTGCTCATGCTCATCAATTTAAAATAATATATTATGTTGCTTGCTAACACCGCTTGTCGCTTGTACATTGAACCATGCCCAATTATCACGTTTTTTTTATAATCCAAATGAATAATCGGGAAAAGTATTATGTATGCGACGGCTTATTGGGTTAAAACAGCACTTCTAAAATATGGATCACCTTGCGAAATGTTGTAACCATTTTTGTTCTAAACTATTAGGTTTCGCCTTTATAAGTTTTTGTTGCTTTATGTGTGGAGTGATTCGACATTATGAAATTTTGATTTAAGTTTAGTGGCTTAGCTACTTAACTTATCAAAGGTAGTTTAGATGGTAATTCTCTTGGGTAGAGTATTTGACGATATGACTTTATGGTTTTACAATGTTTTACGTAATAAGTTATATGGTAATGGTTTTTATGATTACTTTACACCACAAATATACGGGATCATAAGTCAATTGTATCGTTAATGAAACAAAACATAGTGACGTAATAAGTGTTTCTTTTTCAACAATAATTATCGTCTACTTTTCCGTAAGTATTGATAATTTAACCATTTATTTATTTATTGATTTAAAACACTTTATGCTCATAAAGTACAGAGGGCCTTAGGCATTCTCTTCTAGTCAACCATAAGGTGGTGCAAAGACAAAATATAGTAGGATGCACAAACTAAATGAAAATACATATACGACATACATACATATATATACATATACGTATCTACTATTACATATTCGAACCATTAACCCACTAATTTGCATTGGGTTAGCGTGTATTGTTGTTGTGGCCCAATCATATTATCTATAATTATAATTAGTATTAAAACCTTAAACCAAATTAAATACCAGGGAAAAAAACCAATTGCGTTTATACAAAGAGTTTTTATTGCATTAAATCTTTAACCGTCTCTGTAGTGTAGTGGTTAGGCCACTAGACCCAAAGGTCGATTCCCAGCAGGGACTACATCTTTATGCACTTGGTGTTGTTGGTGGTAGGTAGGTGGTAGGTATGTAGGTCCGCCTGGCTAGCTACCACCCTCTTATCTAAAGTCTGCCGTCATAACAACAATGTTAATAGGATTGTTGTGTTGCGACAGTTTTAGAGGTAAGATAGCCAGTTCCTCAGTGGTTGTGGATTCCGGGTGAAACGCGCTTCTATACATACTTAATCACGACTTTTTGACGACCTCCCTGGTCGAGTGGTTAGCACGCCGGGTCTGTCGTCGCGCTATCTCTGAAGTCCCAGTTTCAATTCTCGGTTGGGTAAATTTAAGGAATAACTGTTTTTTTAATTGATTTCGAGTCTGGGTGTGTTTTTTATGTTTATGTATATTTATTCGTTATCTTACCATACTAAGGAGTTTCAAAAGAATACTCATCTTGGTCTTTATAATTGGTGTGAGCGTATACAAATTTAATTAAAACAAAACTATTATCCCCGAAGGGTTAGCCAGAGAGTAGGCAATGAGGACGGCAAAAGTAGTCCTCTACCATAGTCCACTTTTCAACAAATAGCGACTGCACATATGGTCAGCGTGACCAGTGGTGAGCCCATCGCTGCTCCATGCTGTTGGATGTATGTGCAGTCTTTAGTCACTTAGTTGCCTTTTACGACACCCAAGGGAAGAGAGGGGGTGGTAGTATTCTTTCACCGCCACGCGACACGGTTCCACTACTGCGCGTTTCCACCTTCAGCTTTATCCTTACTATCAGGTGAGATGAGGGCCAAGTGTTTGACCGGAGTGGATGAAAAAAAACTCAACCGCACTTTTTCCCATCTCACAATGCGCTATCACCGCAAACGTTCATGTAGCCATCAACGCGGCATCCAATCGATTAGAAACATACCCATTAGAAAACAATGCGTCCGCCTTCCAAGGTCATAAACACCCATACTAATTAATACATCGTCGTGTAAGAGAAAATCTCTCAACAATGTAAACGAACTTTTTCCTAGTTCATTTTCCCATCGTTTCTACTCGACGCTAGATGGCGTTGAAAGAAACGCTACCGTACAAGTTGGTTGATTGGTAAGAAAAAAAAGGTTTGTTTAGTTTAACCTAACACACTTTATGATAAAAACTTATTTATTTACAAAAGAAGTTTCTGCAGCTTTTTCAGCTTAACGGAATGCATGATATGCAGCGTTTTTCTTGTAAGGTGTCAAGCCGATGTGTGGTGATAGGGAAATACCTATCTATTGAACCCCCATGTATGTTCTACGATTTTTTTTCTTTATTTTATGATTCAGCGACGAGACAACTCGAAAAAATTATATCTTTTTTTGGGTCGACTTTTCTTCGATGTTTTTTTTAATGCAATGCCTATTGATTGCCACTTTTATGAGTAAAAAAATCTCCTTCCTAACTTTAACCTAGGGTACTAAAATTTTGGTCCTAACTTTAAAAATTGGATTAATCAGAACAGAATGGAATTTTCAACTTGAATAAAAAATAATAAAAAAAAAAGTCTTAAAAACTGCCCAACCAAATATGCTTTCATACTAATACAAAAAAAAATGTACTAAATGGGATATTTTTTGCTGAAATCGGTCGTTGAACGTGGTAGATCGGAAATTGTGTAATTTTCATCTATACTAATATTATAAAGAGGAAAGATTTGATTGTTTGTTTGTATTGAATAGGCTCCGAAACTACTAGACCGATATAAAAAATTCTTTTACCGTTGGGAAGCTACACTATCCCCGGGTGACATAGGCTAATATATTGTAGCCTATGTCACCCGGAGATAGCCTACATACGCCATTTGTTCTATCATCAATAGTTTTCGTAGCGCACGCGATGTAAGGAATTTATTAGAGTTTAAGTAAGGATCCCTAATTTTTTTGAAAATATGTTGAAGCTACACCCGGAGATAGTGTAGCTTCCCAACGGTGAAAGAATTTTTTATATCGGTCTAGTAGTTTCGGAGCCTATTGGGCGTAAGAAACGGAGCATTGAAAATGAATACAAAAATTTACAAAAAAAAAATGTATTTCGTTTTGAATAAACACATTACAAGTTGAATAATAACAAATTTTTATTGAGATATTCTTCCCTTAAATTACACAACTACATTACTTACAAGTCGAATTATAACATACGAATGTATAACACTGCACAACACAGAGAATAACATTATCTTTTCTTGTACAACCTAAGTGAAATTCATCGGGTGCCAAGATGAATTTCACTTAGATTTTCGAAATTCCAACTCGAATGCACTTCTTGCCTGCATCCGCATCATTTAACACCATTACCATGACGATCGGTCAATAATCCATCATAGAAGCTACATAGTTTTTTTTATTTATGCTTAAGTCTATTTTTTTTCCGAAATATTTACAATTTAGTAAACAAACACCCCCAAAAACCCATTTTTTATATATTTAAAAATTCCAAAAAAGTTACCATCCGATTTTTAAAATTCAAACGCTCACACTTGTCTCGATAGATTCCTTAACTCTTGGTACTATTCCATTCTCGATCCTCCCAAAATCCTCGGAGCTATGGCGAAAAATACGTCTCAGGCGATTTGCATCTGATAACCATTTTCAATGGTAAAAGTCTAACTCAGTATGGTTTTTTTTCTGTTTCCCGATCACGGGTAATTAAACATACTTGCTCAGGCATTCAACTTGGCGTGAATTGGCGTTATCCTATTGGTCGAGTCGCATCCGGCTAGGCTGTGGAGAATCCAAGCTGAAGTCTACATACTTCGCATTGGGTAAGTATATTACATACATACATACATACATGCATACATACATACGTACATACATACATATATACATACATACATACGTTCGTACGTACATACATAGATACATTCATACATACATACATACATACATACATACATACATACATACATACGTACATCACGGCCGCTTCCCAGAGGGGTAGGCAGAGACCACAGATTTCCATTTGCTCTTATCCTGACACATCCTTTGCTTCACTTACTCTCATACATGCTCGTAAAAGTTAGTAGTTAAATCGATTATTTTAAAATTCCTTTTGATTAGGTACCTAGTCTAAGTAACGAAGCAATCTGAGCTGTGCGGTGGCGGCATAGAACAGTTATACCTTCTTTATCTGTTCCGTGAATGGCAGCTTCTCTGATCATAGAAGGGAATAGATCTGAACTCGTGCGTAACTTCGACGAGTACCAGTGACGCCACATTTTGCCCACCACAGCTCCCACACACACATTAACTGCGTAAAAACAAAGGGACGGATCCCTTTTATGATCCAATGGCAGTTCATTAATGGAATACAACCAACCCATCTCTTCCCTTTTTGCGACTAAAAGCGATTAAAGGCGACTAACGGACTAAAGATTGCACATACGACCAACAGCGTAGATCGGCTTACCACCTATTATTTGTTAAAACGTGGACTATGGCAATGCACTGCTTAGCAGTCCTCATTGCTTAGTCTCTTACGCTTTGGGGATAATAGTCGCGAGTTTATGTACTAATGTAGTATGATGTAGATAGTTCAGTTAACGCAATATCACAATAATAAAATCTGATTGTTCTAAAACTTTTGTTGTTCATGTTTTCAATGTAAAACTGTTACTATCGCATAATTTATGTAATTATAACTAGCAAGGCTACATTTCAATACTTCAACGATCTCGTAACTCATAAGCGGAACAAACGCGTACACTTAACTATTTAAATGAAGCCCGTTGGCCCGTTCGCTTATCAATTTATTGACTCAAACCGATGCGCGATACAAAGAAACCTCGTTAAGAACCGCACAGCCGCAGCCGTGTGTTTCAGATCGGAACCGTGAGATGGCGTGAATGTTAGTTTATTCCTGTTGCATTTTAATAATGACCAGCACTCATCTCCGGTAATGAAGTATCTCTATGATCTATTGGAAAATCACGATCGTAAAGGCAGTTTAATAGAATGAAAGACATCGTGAAACCATTGTTTCATTATCATTTACTGTAACGTGAACAATAAAATGGATAAGAGAAACTCTAAAACTTTAAGTACAAGACCACTCGATATCGCGGATCTTTTAAATTCTACGCAGCAAGCATATGGAATATTTTGCCTCCACCTATGAGACAGGCAATGAGTGTAGAGTGCTTCAAAAATAAATTCAAAGCAGCTTTATTGAAGAGACAGCTTGCTGCGGAAAATATTGTTCAGGGTCATTGGAAATCATTACCCCCCCTAACGGAATACTTTGTACAGTCGTAGACAGTTTTTTACACATACACGTCCTCCATTACACACCACACACACACACACACACGCCACACAATACAACAACAAAAAAGAGTACCTACCTGTCAACATTTTTATTATTATTTTTTTTAATTTGTTACAAAATTTGTTTGTTATATTGGTTTTTTTTTTAATTTATTTTGTAATACGTATCCAATTTGTAAATTAATAATTTGTTATCGTTGTTTGTAATTGTAATTATATTTTAAATTATGAAGCCCTCGTTACCTTACTCTCACCAAAGATCTCCAGAGAAGTGGGAGTGGCTGAAAATCAGCGCTGCCTGGGATACTCCTCCCAGGTCAGCACATGCTGAGCTACTTCCAATTGCTTTGTTTGTTTTGTTTTTCTATTTGTTCATTGTTTGTAAAATGCAATAAGAAGCAATAAACGTTCTTTTTACTTTTACTTTTTACTTTACTTAAGTAACTGTATAAAGTGCTAAATGCGTACTTAACGAAGTTGTCAACAATAGATGCAATAAAAGTGGTCAAATATATGTCATTGTTTTTATAAGAAAAACTAACGTTAGTGCTACGTGATAAGATAATCTTTTGTGACTAACACTGGCAACACTTTTTATTCGATATAAAGATTCGATCTTTTATTTGCATTTCTTGTATCTTTACTATCATCATTTCCTTGCTCTTATCCTTAATTGGGGTCGTCGCAGTATGTCTTCTTCCATTCGTCTTATCAGCCGTCAGTTCTACTGTCACTCCTTTCTTCACCATATCATCTTTCACGCAGTCCATACATCTTTTCCTCGGCCTACCTCTCCCCTTGTATGTATCCATCCACAGTCATGCTTAATACTCGCTTCGTCAAATGGTATTAATCCCTCTTCATTACATGTCCATACCAAGAAGTCATATTCCTCTTAACTTCTCTGTCACTGGTACTACTTTCATGCTCCCTCTGATATACTCATTTCTTATTTGTCCATTCTTGTAACCCCCACACATCCATCTCAGCATTCACGTCTCAACACCATGCAAATACATCTTACGTCTTGCAGCTTAAGTAACTATACAAAGCTTATGTGAATTTTTGTTTGACTATTTATTTCGCTTCTAGTGTAATTCGATGATGGTAGTATATTTAAATTATATCGAAACTTTACTTTTCCATTTACCAATAAAACTTAAATGCCTCATTTATTTACGCAATGACCCACAGAAAGATAAAATTACTCGTTATTTACCGACATGGCAGCAGCGATAGCATCAAAACATAACTTATCGGTAAGTTTATCTGTATTGTCATTCCTAAAAATGTTTGTGGCGAAATCACTGTGTTGCCAACTGTACATATTGTTAGGAATGCGGTCAATGTTACTTATTTTTGAATCGATAGAAAATAAAAATGGCAATTTAAAAAAGACAACTAGGTAAATACATACCTTAAGTGGGTGGTGGGTCTGTGGTGGGTTTGTTTGTATGGGTAGTCATGTTTTTTCTATTATTTTAATATTCGATATAAATATAGCATATGAAAAGTAAAGTAAAGTTTAATCAATAAAGGCCATCGTCAAGTCTTCGCTACAATTGATGGGTGTATGTACCTATGTATAGCATTGTGATTAAAAAGAGAAAACTTTAAATTTATTATTAAAAAGCCTGTTACCCCATCGTGTTAGGTATAAGGTTCACGTCAGTAATCTATTGGAGCCATGGGTTTAGAACCCTGATTTCTTTCAATCAAATCTAGTTACTATCGGTACGGCTACGCGGCGCTCCAAATTCTCTATCGATTCATACATAAAGACACGGGCGAAACAAGCCGCCACTTTAATTATTTAATTTCATGCAACATTCAAACTTTACGCACTCGCCGTCAATCTCGAAGCAATTCTGCTTTGATTAGGTTATTTAATAACGGACTACAGAGAAAGTGAGGAAGTTCCCAACATAATATTTGTAATTCGAAAGTTTTATCGTATGATGTTGCTCTACCTTAAATTATAATCATCATCAGCCTAAAAACTTCCCACTGCTGGGCACGGGTCTCCCACGTGAACAATAGCCTAAGGGAGATCGGGCCATAACACACTGCACTTTCCCAATGCGGGTTTGCTGTATTTTCACGGCTGTTATTGAGCTCTACAACCACCGGAACCGACGGTCTAAGATTAGTATTTTAATTTGTTCACCCATCTCGTGATATGACAATGTAAAGGTGCCTGCATCTTTAAGAGCTAATTTTTCCATCCTTAGATATAACTTATCCGTCTGACAAAGTATGACGCCATCAATTTAAAATATCACTTAAAAAAAGATAGGAGTGATCTGACAATACATTTCAAAATGGCTGTGTAATACTTTAAGAAACGAATAAGTTTTATTTAACAATTGAAAAATCGGCCCTTAGAGTAGTAACAAGCTCCTCAATATTTTAATGTTAGTATCATTAATGTGCTGGTGTTAATCTGGTTGATGTTAATAATTTATTCGTAATAAGTATTTGATGTTTTTTGCCTATCAAATAAACTTAGTAGTCATTTTTTCAACGTCTCACTATATTTACAATTATAGTTAAAAAAAAATGTATGTCATCAATAGTTTCAGTGCGATCTTTTAAGAGCTAAAATATTTTTTTTTTTTTGATAAAGGCTGGTAAATGCATACGTGACTTCCCATGGTCTGCGAGCGACAGGGGAAGGATGATCACGATCAGGCATCTGCACACAAGTGACGTAGGAACGTCGTAGTAGGAACTACGCGGCCCGCTGCCCACGCTATTTTTCCCGCCGCCGCCGGCGTCTTAACTTTTCGTCCCCTGTCCCGCAGACCACATAATATGTATGTGACTGTCGCGTATGTTTTTCCAGTTATTAGCAAGTGGCACAGCAGCCATGCGCTCTAACTTGATATTATATATCTATAATATAAATATGTAATAGACTTTGATTAGCACCTGATCATGCTGGCAGGCACCGTCTTCGAATACTTCAGCCTTGTGGAGGACGACCGGGCGGGTCGCGGCCGCGGACACGTCGCCATCTTGCTTTATTGTTTATGTTCACTCACACACTCGTAATTGTCTATGCTTCACTTTTCATCCCACTAGCGCCAATCGCCGGACCTCTAGCTCGTAGACTTGCGGATTTCAGAACTTGAACGTTGTTTTAAATTTCTATTGGGAAGATGTCGTTGACTCTTTTACGGAAAACTTAAAAAAAATCGTTAAAATCCTATTTTTTATCAGAAATCTGGCATTGAAACTACATACTAATTGGTGTTTATAGACCCACAGACAACCTAACGTACTAGTAAAATTTTAATGTCTACATCACACCATCACTATATGTATTATATTTTAGTAGGTATCTACGTCTTTTTATAAATTGCAATCCTTTGTTAAATTACTACAATTTTGTATAACATCCGTAACAATTTTATCAAGTAAACAAGAACAATGCAACGCATGTCATTACCTTGAGTATCAGAGCAATTACGAAATACCCACTTGACTATGCGTAGCGAAAGTATCAAGCCGAAAAGCGAATAATTACCAAACCGCTCGAACGCGAAACGCCTAAACGATATTCTATCCGAATTACAGCTCTCTAAGAATACTTGTTTTTTCTCTCCTTCCCGTCTGACAGTAAATCCGATAGTCTAGAATAGCTGGGAAGTAGCCATGCGCTCTAAACGAACACGCGCGATTATCATAATTCGACGTTTTTTCACTCTAACGTTAGAAAGAGGAAAGAAAATTCTGTTTCTGATAAAAACTTATAAACTGCTGCTGGGAATTTAATTTCATATTTATGTATTTGTTTAATAGACAATTTGTCTTTTAAAACGTTTTTAAAACTTTCAGTAATTGGAACTAATACGGAACAAAGACAAATAGATCATTAATTCTTGTAATCTTTGTAATAAATAACTGTCAGTTATTGTTCTGAGAACTGTATAAACAAGCTGTCAGTACATTTTTTTTAAACTATTTCTAAAATGAATTCTTAATGGTCTTGATGGTGGGTCTTGATATATTATAATAAATATTTTCATATATCAAACGGATCGTGATAATAATCATCATTGCATTAAAATGAAACATAATCTATAATCAATATCCCTAAAGATTAGGCAATGCAATGCAAATGCAATGATTTTATATATTATTTTAAAATAAATTCGAACATCCACTCCCATTTATTTAATTATTATTATAATTTGTTTAATAAATGTCCCTAATGTCTGTAGTGATTATATTCTATACACAATTTGGATCAATTGCAAAAAAGCCGCGGCAAAAGCCTAACTTAACTTGTCTTAATTACGAATCCGTAGTTTGCTCTGTTTACTGTCGCTTTCTTCGAGATCCGAGAGTTAATATGCTAATTTGAACTACATTTTAAACATTTGACTCGTCACACCCGGTTACCTGTATAATTTCATGGAGCCTACTTCCAAACGCTACTATTCCTTGAAACAACTTACTTACTTATTGTCAATTTTATTTAAATACGTAATATATACAGAGCCGTGTGGAAAGCGGCCGACTATAAGAATACTACCAGTTCGTAGTATTCCCTTGGGTGTCGTAAAAGGCGACTTACGGACTAAAGACTGCACATACATCCAACTGCATAGAACGGCGATGGGCTCACCACCTATCACGCTGAGCACATGTGCAGTTATAATTTGGTGAAAAGTGGACTATGGCAGTGGACTATACTTCTTCGGTCCTCATTGCGTAGTCTCTGACTAACCCTTTAGGGGATAACAGTCGAGAATTTATATATAAAAAAATGACCACATACAGTTCCTCAGATTATTTTGACGCAAGCGTTTAAGCTACTGTACTATCTAACTGTACACTTATGCAGGTTAAGTTTGCCACATAAAACGCACAAGTTACAGCCAACTTAACCGTCCTTTCTGTATGCAATTAGCAATGTAGTTTCAGAACAGGTTGTCTCGACTATGTAGCGAAATATTGCGCATTCAACGAGTCGGCTAATTTTTTAACCTGACATTTGCTAACGTGCAGTAACCGTTATATTGAAATCAAATCGAATGTGCCACTTCATTTAAATGTACTTTTAACCAGGGCTTTCTGTACTTACCCGTGGTACTACCGATGGTCCTACTGGTAGTACCACGGGAGATTTTATATTACCCGTGGTACTACTTATCAATTTAATATTCGCTATAAATGTATTTCGAGGTATGCCTAAGCTTGAAAAATCAAGTTTTGTAGAACTTTTTAAAATGTGTAGGTACTGATAAGCTGTAAAATACAAAACAAAAAAAAACTAAAGAATAACAAATACAAAAAAAAACAAAAGAAAAAATAACAAAAAAAAAGTTTATACAACACTCGATTTTTAAAGCTTATGCATACCTCGAAATATGTTTTTAGGGAATATTAAATTGATAAGTAGTTCCACGGGTAATGTAAAATCTCCCGTGGTACTACCAGATAGGATAGTAGTAGTACCTACTACGGGCAAAAAAAAATCCCGTGGTACTGCAGTAGGACCATTGGTATTACCACGAGTAAGTACAGAAGCTTTGTTTAATTCAAGATTTTTTTCTCTATTTGGTTTACTAACTTTTGTACACAATTATTAACTAAGTCATATAATAATATGTTTAGGTATTTTGTATTCTAGACGGGGAAGTGCTTGGCCTTCATCTTACCTAATGGTAAGTGAGGATAAGGCCGGAAGCGGAAGCGCTTCACCCGAAATCCTCAACCACTGATGAGGAACTGGCTATCTTATCTCAAACTGTCGGAACACAACAACGCTATTAACACGTTGTTATGGCGACAGATTTAGTGCGGCAAACCCAAGGCTTCTTTAAGCTAAGACCTAAGACCTTAACTCAAGTTGGCCGTGTAGTGGGACTTATATAAGCTAGCTAAGTAATCCAGAACAAAATCTACCACCTGTTTAATTACAAAAACTGGTGTGTCCTTAAAATTGTCAGTGGATGTAAATTCCCACCATATTGTTTTGAACTTTAAACTAAGTTTGAATTCAAATGAAGTGTAAAACACGTTCTGCCATATAAAGGGTTAATGCGCTAACAGGTCAATTGAATTGAACAATTGATCGAACACAATAAACAATGGCTTTAAGGCTTCGCTGATGGGGCGGCGCGTGACACAATAGCTTGTGCACCTCAATACACACGATCAAGGGTGACTTTGAGATCGAAATGGTACTCCAGTAACCAGAGTAACTGTGTGACTGTGACTACCTTGCTAGGAAAAGAATGAGTCTCCAGGGATTGGCCTCTCGAAACCAGAAGATTTTAGGCTCTTCGCCCTCAGAGACATTGCCAAGCTTATGGCAGTAATTTTCACTGAGGAAACGGAGATGGAGGAGAAAAAAAGATATATAGGTTATGTCAGTACTAATGTCATGTAAAATGGACCAAAGCTCGTACTAGAGTGTAAGATAGCATGACAACTAGCTATAGCGTAAACGAGACAGATAATGTTGTTGATTGCCTAAGGTAAGCCAATTAGCATAGTTTTGTGGTGCCAGTTTTTGGCATATGTAACATCTACCTCTTTTTATTGTAACATCACTGGATACCGTCCTATCCACACACAAAATTATCACAAAAGATCCTAATGCTGCTGCGAGAGGAAGGCCTCTGAAGGCCCCACTAAGATAAGATAAGATAAGATAAAACCTTCGACTAACTCCCCACACTAAATCGTAGCGGAATAGTGACAGCGATGGCATACACATTGGACATACACATATTATGTGTTTTAGAAGAAAAAGCATTTTTGAAGCAGCTCTTCGTCATGCTGACACTTAGCTCACACATTACCGAACGAAACGCGTACCCAAACTTCTCACTATGTACCTTTTTGTGTGGACGTTTTGAGGTCTCGCACCCGTTCGCCCCTCATCTTTCGCCCCTTTTCCTAAAAATACCCTTTCGCCCCCTACCAAGGTACCCATTCGCCCCTTAATGCGGTGCAAAAATATATTCAATATTTTAGAAACACCCGTACGCCCCTTGTAATTTTTAGATCAATAACAGTACAGTCATACATAACACCAAATAAACAAAACCCCCACTTTGCTAAAGAAGTTAACCAGTTTCTTGACAACTGTACTTTTACTTATTTATTAATAAGGGGCGAACAAAACCATTTAATATTTGAAGGGGCGAACGGGTCCATTTATGGTATGAGGGGCGAAACTTACGGGGTGAACGGGTCCATTTATGGTATGAGGGGCGAAACTTACGGGGTGAACGGGTCCATTTATGGTATGAGGGGCGAAACTTACGGGGTGAACGGGTCCATTTATGGTATGAGGGGCGAAACTTACGGGGTGAACGGGTCCGAGACCCGTTTTGAGAGCGTTGATTGTGTACTAACCGTGTCTCGTAGCGGTGAAACAATACTACCACCCCCTCTCTTCCCTTGTGTGTCGTCAAAGGCGACTAACGGACTAAAGACTGTACATACATCCAACAGCTTAGAGCGGCGATGGGCTCACCAATTGTCACGCTGAGCACATATGCAGTCGCTATTTGGTAAAAAGTGGACTATGGTAGAGGACTGCTCTTGCTGTCCCCATTGCCTAGTCTCTGACTAACCCTTCGGGGATAATAGTCGTGATTATATGTATGTATGTATTATGCACTGTTAAATGTGCATTCATATACGAACGCGAAAAGAGCTTTCATATGATTCTATATTTCCTGAATCTATCGATTTTCAAACCGGATTACGGAAATACAAAATTATAGTACTAATTTGACTGCAGAAATGGGTACACCTCTTAGGGTCATGAGCTATTAGGGTGGAGGCTCATCGTATAAAAATGTATATAATATATGTTTATATATTATGTATAATTGTAATTCTTGCTAATCTACTAAAGTTACCAAGGTCTCTACAAAATGTTAAACATCGAATCTTTTAACGTTTATACATTTTCGTGAATTCCTAAAAGTCCCGTTATATAGGTAGTTGTCCCGTGACGAGACTACTGAGTTGTTTTTCCCATATGTTCAATTAATTGAACTACTAGGTACAACATTTATCTAAAAGAAGTACCGTGTGTCTCGTAGATGATACACAGATGCACAAATGTTTGATTGCCATAAAGGTATGAAATGGATATATTAATAATTAAAATATCCATTTACCTGTATGCCTTTTAGATGTCGTACATTATTCCTCTTTAGTCTCGTATTCATCTTTATGATCATCATCATATGTCATTTACATCTTTATAGGATGATTCAAACGCCGTCAAATATCATATAAATTAACTGGGTATAGGATCCACATTTTAGATGTAGCTTTTCAGTTATCGTTAGTCAACTCTCACTTCTAACAAAATGCATTGTCATTAAGACAAATCAACAATTAACGATGTTGAAAGAAAGTGTTTCCATGAAACCAGTTAGATTTCATCACAAGCTTTCAGTTATGATTTAGACGTTTTCTAAACGTGTAATGTTTAAAATAAACCGAGAGCAATGATGAGTTGCAGAGATTTCCGGGTCATATTCGTATATGAAGGTCATATTCGTTTAACTGCCTCTGTGGTCTAGTAGCTAAGCTACCGGTTTCAGACCCAGAGGTCCCGGGTTCGATTCCCAGCGGGGGGTACATCTTTGTGTGCTCGGTTTGGTTGGTGGGAAAGCTGTTATGTCCGCCTGGCTAGCTACCACCATCTTATCTAAGTCTGTCGCCATAACAACGATGTTTATGGCATTGTTGTGTTCCGGCAGTTTGAGATAAGATAGCCAGTTCCTCAATGGTTGAGGATTCCGGGTGAAGCGCGCTTCCACCTTCGGCCTTATTGTCACTTACCATCAGGTGAGATGAAGGCCAAGCGCTTACCCGTTGCCAATAAAAAAAAAAATATAGTAACGTCAGACAAAACGTAAAAGAGTCAACAAAACCGTGTAAGTACATCTATTTCTATATCATATTCTACCACACTGTGTGAAACTTTAACCCTTGAACTGGTACAGCATTAAATATTTTTTATTGGTTTTCGATTCTATTACAATTGAATAAGTTTCAAATTATGGTGGCATGTTTATTGCCACTACCAGCTACAGGGTTTAAACTATTCTTGGGTGGTTGACAAAGCTGCGCTTTTTTTTTAATTTATTAAATAATATGACAATGAGATTAAACTATAAAGCAAACCATAAATCACGGAGACTTGTCCGGTATGCTACAAATAAGTTGAGCTCAACATCTGCACATAAGTAACATCAACAAAATGCAATGACGATAAAAGTAAACTTAAGCTAGGTAGGTACTTTAAGTTAGTTTAAAAACCTACAAAAAATTTATCTTGTGACACTTTGCAATGTTCAATAGACAACTTATACCCCCACAAAAACATTTGTGTCTGCACACAATGTTTACCAAAAAGCTTAGAAAACCCACAAAAATTCTTGTGACACTAAAAAATGTCCATTAAACAGCTTCAGAAACCCACAAAAATGTTGATGTTGCTACTTAAACGTTTCTGCACAGTGTACAACGTACAGCTTAGAAACCCACAAACAATGTTGTTGTGACGCTACGCAATGTCCTTAACAAAAATGAATAAAACTATAAACTATTCTTGTGTTGCTTCACAATGTTCTTATGAACTTCGAAAACCCACAAAAATCCGAAGCACGAAGCACTAACACGTCACGATCGTTCCACTCACGCGCATGCACTCAGTACGAGCGCGCGCAGAGCTACATCTCACGCTACTGGTGCATCACTGGCTAACTGGGCCTACTTGAGGGACGTGAGCTCAGTCATAAGCGCAGAGGGCGCTGAAGCGTGAGCGATTCACGACCGAGAACATGAATTTTCCGATAATACGTGGTTTTTTTGTTAGAGAGCTGGCATACGCCTGATGGAAAGGGACCAGCGCAGATAATGGACGCTTGTAACATATCTTATTACTCTTCGAACCAAAAAAACAACAAATGTCAATAAGTCCAGATATGGAGCACACTTTACATAGAATCCACAACCACAACATAAATTGTAGTAAAGTTACGATAGGATGACCAACTATGTACATAGTTTCCCAAACTATGGTCCCATGCAAAGATTTCGTTACGACTGAATGTTATACAGGGCGTCCCACGGATATGCCACATGGAGGGAAAGTACCTTGAATATTGTAGATGGAACATTTTACTGAAAGAAGACATTATTTGAATTTAAAAAACAATTTAAACTGCATTCATAGATATTTAAATAATTATATGGTTGAACCGGGAATCGAACCCGTTACATGAGAAAAATAATCAACTTGTAGCTTTATCATACCGATCGAAAGGCTCTATCATAAGGATTATTTTTTGCTAGATAACATAGTGTCACCAACAAAAGGAAGACCATGAATTTTAACATTTGATGTAATATTTTGTTCAGAAAAATGAAAAGCTGATATTACCGTAAGGACATACAACTGACATTATCTTATGTACCTATTGCTAATAAATGTACCCACTTGAGAAGTACGCATCATTTCCCTATTATATTTTAACTGCATGAATTGGTATTATTTTATATATCCACCACAACAAGATCAAAAAATCGACAGGAAGCGAAATAATCAAAAGAGTGCGACTTTGTATTTAACAGGAAGGGACTCATTTTGAGCTTTGATAAATTGATTAATTTTGTATTAAAAATGTTAAAATTCATGGTCTTCCTTTTATTTGTGACATTACGTTATTAAGCAAACAATAATCCTTATTATGAAGGCTTTCGATCGGTATGATAAAAACACAGGTTGATTATTTTTCTCATGTAACGGGTTCGATTCCCGGTTCAACCATGTAATTATTTAAATATCTATGAATGCAGTTTAAATTGTTTTTTAAATTCAAATAATGTCTTCTTTCAGTAAAACGTTCCATCTACAATATTCAAGGTACTTTCCCTACAAGTGGCATATCCGTGGGACGCCCTGTATAATATTTCCACAAGAATTGCATAAACTTACTAAGAAAAAGTATACTTGCTTATCAAGAAAAGTTTAGGCAGAGCCAAAACACTAAAAAATATCGGATTGAACAATGATATTATATTAAAATATTTGTAACATCATTGGGATTGAAGTAAAAAGGTAACTGTTCTATATCAACTAGTTTTTACCGCTGCTCTCACGCACCATGTCACCTGCGTTAGATGCATTCGCACTATTTCTTGCCCACTTACTCGCTTTCTTTGTCGCCTACAAGTAATTATTTTTTTTATCTTCTATCAAGAACAGCTCGGTTTCCGAGCGTCTTCGTTTATGAGACGGATTTTTTTCTCGTTTTCCTATTACGCAACGTTATGGTGTCAGTTGCATTGTCGGTGCAAGACTATTGTCAATGTCAATGTCAATAATAAAGAGGTCAATTGCAGCGACTTAAGCTGGCCTCACATAGCCGGAATCGCTTTCTGAATTAAGAATCTGAATTCAGAAAGGCCGGAATACCATACAATATCAGTATGCTCCACACACATGCTGATTTTTTCAGAATCTGAATTTCTCAGATCGATCTGGAAGAATGAGCTGACGAGCGTCCGGAATGCCGTGTCTGAATATTTAAGATTCTGAATTCAGAACGCGCGTATTCCCATACATTTTTAACCGACTTCAAAAAAGGAGGAGGTTCTCAATTCGGCTGTATGTTTTTTTTTATGTTTGTTACCTCAGAACTCAGTCAATTATAAACCGATTTGAAAAATGCTTTTTTTATTTGAAAGGATATACTTCCAGATTGGTCCCATTTTTATCAAAATCCAGTTCTGATGATGGAATCCTCAGGAATTGAGGGAACTCCTCAAATATTGTAGGCATACCTATAGCGATTTTGATATTTTCAGCGATAAGTCAAGAATTTGCATTGAGAAAGTATCATTTGATGAAGTAGAATTGATGAAGAAGACCACAGAATGTCATTGGAACTCCTCAATGATAAGTATTTTACGAGTGGCGATAAGATATCTCGACTAAGATAGTTAAGCGACTATGACGAATTAAAAGAAGGCAGGTACCGGAACTCAGTTCTGATGGTGAAATCCTTGAGGAATTGAGGGAACTCCTCAAATATTGTAGACATACCTATAGCAATTTTGGTATTTTCAGCCATAGGTCAAATGAGATCCACCCCGGCAATAAATCCTACCTGACTAATATTGTAAATGCGAAAGCGTGTTTGTTTGTTTGTCCGTCTCTCACTTGTGCATCGACCTAATTTTGCACATAGATAGCTGAAGAACAATAGAGACATCAAAAAACCGACTTTAAAATTTTTTACTGAAATAAATACACTAAAACGTAAAAAATAATTACGTAATTTAGTTTGTTCGATTTACTTGCAATATTAACCGTTGTTTTACTCAATCTTATAATCGAAAAAAATATTTTTGGAGTCGGTGCCAGCTTGTAGCGATGTAGCAATACCTAATAAAATCTATTTACTAATGACACGACAACTGATAAAGACTAATTAAACATATTTATAAATAAAAACGACAATGGGGTTAAACGGCAGCAAGGCCGACCCAGACGGAGGTGGAGAGATGAGTTTGATGCTTACGCGAAGGATTGGCCAACACACGCAAAAGACCGCGAATACTGGAAGGGTGGGGGGGAGGCCTTTGCCCAGCAAAAGGTCAATATGGGCTTATATAATAAATAATATAGTATGTCTTTTAATGTTTATGTTTACCTTGGCTGGCACCGACTCCAAAAATATTTTTTAAGATTATAAGATTGAGTAAAATAAAGGTTAATATTGCAAGTAAATTGAACTAACTAAACTACGCAATTATTTGTTACGTTTTAGTGCATTTTATATAGAGCGGCACACACATGCTGGAATTCAGATTCTGAATTATTTCAGTGTTGCCATTTTTAGTAGGATCCTGCTTTTTTAGCATTTTTAAAAGAAAATTTTAGATATTTAGTTTGAATGTTATCTTATTGATACCTTGCTTTTAGTGTTTCATTTTCGATGTACTTCAATTCTTAAAAATTATAAAGGTAAATATAGCAGTTTTGGTGCATTTTTATAAACAACGCTTAGCAGTTTTAGCAGAATTTACCATAAATTTTTATTTTTATATTTTATTTTTATAAAATTTGATAGCAATATAAGCTTCTATTGAAACTCGTTAATATGGTTAAACTAGATAATGGATAAGAACACATAAACATAGAAAAACACCCAGACCCGAAATCAATTAAGAAAAACAGTTTTCTCTAAATTGACTCGCCGACCGGGAATTGAACACGGGACCTCAGAGATGGCATGACGCCAAACCCGGCGCGCTGACCACTTGACCACGGAGGACGTCAATTGGTAGGAAAAGCGAAAAAAAAATGGCAACCCTGGTTGAAACAGCAAGCGGTTAACGTCTCGGAGACGTCTGCATATGCCGGGAGTCACAAGACTACTGATCAATCTTAATTTTTAAGAATGTGTGAGTCAAGGTGCCGGAATTCAGAATCTTAAATTAAGATTCTGAATTCAGAAAGCAATTCCGGCTGTATGAGGCCAGCCTTACACGTTTGGATAGCGATCGTGCAAGTGAAGCAACTTTAACAATGTCAGCTTATCGGATGTTTGACCAACTTAAATTATCTCGAATAATTGTAGGTAATATTTCTTCATAGTCATATAACGCCCCGCCCGACTACGCCCGCGTGGACCCCGTTCTCCGTGACAAATTTCCGAAAATATTCTTTTATGTGAACCTTGTCTTGACAATTTTTTACAAACACAACAAAAAAAGATTTAGCCGAATATGTGTAGCCGTTCAGAAGATTATTCTAAGGGTATTTTTGTGAGCTCTAAAATGCGGTATGAAATTGAGAATTTGACCGAAATGTAAAAAGTTTATGAGGTGTCATTTAAATTACGTGTAATAAATTACTTTCATTCCGAAAATTAATAACACTTCGAAGCGTCATCAGTAGTGTCTAAAGCATCCATAATCGAGTGTCATCAGGCGAGGCGTGCGCCTGTTTTTTTGTGATTTAAAAAGTGCAATGTGTGACCCAGATAGCGTAACGCTAGAGTGCGCAGAAGGCTAGCAACATTGCTAGGCAACAAGGTCAATCCTTCAATCTAACTGAGAACACTAGACTAATGATAATCCAATTTCAATTATAGTTTTTACGCAATTCTATATAGAGTTTTACATACGTATAATCATAACTATTATCCCCGAAGGGTTAGTCAGAGACTAGGCAATAAGGACCGCATAAGCAGTCCTCTACAATAGTCCACTTTTCATCAAATAGCGACTTCACATGCGCTCAGCGTGACAGGTGTTGAGCTGTTAGATGTATGTGCTGTCTTTAGTTCGTTAGCCGCCTTTTGCGATACCCAAGGGAAGAGAGGGGTAGTATTCTTTCACCCGAGTATATATATCTTCAAAAAATTTGGTAACAAAAATGATCAGGTCAGGTTTTATCAAGCTTACTTTGAAATTATCAAACCCAAGTTTAGACTAACCCGCATAGGGCCAGTGAGGTAGGAAATGACCCCATTTACCCATATGCTGTTGTCGTTGTGGGAAGGCCTAATGCCTAAGCCCAGCAGTGGGATTCTTATAGTCTGATGATAAAGCTAATAAAGCAACTTTCGCAATGCCGGGTCGCTGGATGGGTGACCAAATTAAAAACATCTCGAGCTCCTTTGTTCTTTGGAAGGCAGGTTAAGCCGTTGGTCCCGGTTGTTGTCGTAAGATGGCAGTCGTTAAAACCCACCAAACCGCATTGGGCCAGATCCCCACGTGCTCTTGTCCACGTGGGAGACCTGTACCCAGCAGTAGAACGTTTATAGCACAGTATAATTATATGCTAAAATTTATACTGTGTTTATAGGCTGATGATGATTATGATAAAACTCATTATTCGGAAAAAGACCCATTTAAAATACTCAAGATCAATATGCTTACATAACCTTGTAGATAATACTTTTTGTAGTCATCGTCATTATTATCATCAATCAGCCCGTTTCAGTCCGCTGCTGGACATGCCAATATTTTATAGTAAATGTTTGTATTATTTAATTGTTATTTCTAAAAAGCGACTACCGAGTTTATTACCGAGTGCCAAGTGCGTATTTTATTCCTTCAATCTACAATAATCTGTAATAACAAGAATATATTATTCTCATTTTTATTGTCGTATAATAACGTCACAATGCATATACACGCTCCATAATAACGACACACATAGGTAAACAAATTTTTTATTTTAATTAATTATTTACATTTTTCGCCGTGTCGTGTAGCGGCTTTCGAATACAACCACTCCCTCTCTTCCCTTAGCTGTCGTAAAAGGCGACTAACGGACTAAAGACTGCACATGCATCCAACAACATAAAGCGGCGATGAGCTCACCACCTGTAACACTAAACACATGTGCAGTCGTTATATAGTGAAAAGTGGAATATGGATAAAGACTGATTTTGCGGTCCTCATTGCCTAGTCTCTGAATAACCCTTCGGGGAAAAAAGTCATGATTATACTGAATGTATGGCTAACCGGTCACACATCAGTGGGTCCAATCGACCGCATCTGTTCAGCTTTGCAGACGTTTTTGTCCGCGCCTAGTATTCTGGACGCAACTGTACCGATAACGGGTTAAACCGTACGCGCGAGATAGATATGTTATTATGGTATTAATGGAGTGGACTGGCATCGGCTGTGATTGTATTATGCGTGGATGTAAACATTATTATGTGATTATATCTCACCTACTTATATCTAACCGTGTCGAATAGCGGTGAAAGAATACTACCACCCCCTCTCTTCCCTTGGGACTGCACATATATCCAACAGCATAGAGCGGTGATGGGCTCACCACCTGTCACGCTGAGTACATGTGCAATCGCTATTTGGTGAAAAGTGGACTATGGTAGAAGACCTGCTTTTGCTGTCCTCATTGCCTAGTCTCTGACTAACCCTTCGGGGACCTATAGATAGGCTATCGCAGCTGGACCTACGGGTCCTGCTGTGTTTCTCAGGGGTACTACGGGGTTCCGGTTCATGCCCCCCGCTGGTTGTGCCTTGACCGGCGCCTCCGGCGGGATCTGGACGTGGGTTGGACTCATAGTGGCTTGTGGTTAGCTGTAGAGTTTGGGAATCTTCGTATGTCCTGGTATTGTGTGCCAGGACTTCCAACCTTGCGGGGCCTAGTAGCGGTCTCTGTGGGGCCAGAAGCGAAAAGTTCTGCGGGGAACGTGAGTTTCCCTTATAGTTGGCAGCTTTGTCCGGTGGTTCTCATTGGACATTGGTGTTGACATCTCCGGTACTAGTCTGGAGAACTAGTAGAGGCTGCCCCTAGATGCCGTAGCATCCGGTCCAGCCAGCCGCGTAGGACGAGGGAACTGGCTAGGCGCCCGGACGGGTTCCTAGAAGTGAGTGTGCTTACTACTCCGCGACCGAGGTGGACATGCACTTGGGAGTTCACTTTAGAGTCGACGACCCGAGCAGTGGCAATTGCAAGTTGTGCCCTTCGTGCAACGAGAAGTGAGCGAGCTTGGCAGCTCCGGTTACCTATCTGGACAATAGGCAGTGAACAACATGTGTTCACGGGGAAACTCTCCCGAGACACTAGTCTTATGAGTACCGAATGAAGAGCGCGCTCCGGCTGGCACTGATTTGGCGTCAAGGCCTAACGCAGATGGTCTCCTGCGCGAGTGTTCTACTGGCGCAGGGACGTCTGGCACTTCTTGCTTAACCTAACGGTTGGTCTCGAGGTGCCAGTACAAATAAAACTTAGTGAATAAGGAGAGGGGATAACGCTTCGGGGATAATAGTCGTGATAATATATAATATAATATGTATGTATAGATTCTGCTTTTTTTTAGATCGTTCATAATTAAGTTAAGCAACTTTCGCAAAGTCGGGTCACTGAATGGGTGACCAAATTATAACATCTCGAGCTCTGCGTTTCGGAAGGTACGTTAAGCCATCGGTCTCAGTTGTTGTTGTAAAATAACAGTAGTTAAAACCCTTTAATCCGTATTTATGGCCAGATCTCCCTAAGGCCTGTGCCCAGCTGTGTGACGGTGGTCATGATATGCAAAGGAAAGAATGTTATGTGACAAGAAAAATGTTATTTAATGTGGGGGGATATAGGACGAGGTGTATACCAAAAAAAGATGGATAGACAATGTAAAAAATGACATATAGATTATACATACATATAATCACAAATATTATACCGAAGGCTTAGTCAGAGACTAGGCAATGAGGACAGCAAAAACAGTCCTCTACCATAGTCCACTTTTCAACAAATAGCGACTGCACATGTGTTTAGCGTGACAGGTGGTGAGCCCATTGCCGCTCTATGCTGTTGGATTTATGTGCAGTTTTAGTCCGTTAGTCGCCTTTTACGACACGCAAGGGATGATAGGGGGTAGTAGTATTCTTTCACCCCTACGCGACACGGTTTACGGTAAAAGATGACACGGGGAAGAAAGGATTGAGTGCAGAGATGACCGCTGATAGAGATCAATGGAAGATCTCTATCGGCGGTCATCTCTGCACTCAGATTCGATAGAGAATGTTTGTAAACCAATTGTTGACTATTCTTTGTACAAATATCTATCTGTCACCCGAGTTCCTACTGTTTTTGGGAGGAAGACACGATTTTTTGTGTCTTTTTGTGAATATATCTGTAGAAAAAGTAAAAATCCGAATCCGAGATATCATGATAAAGAATTGTCAATTTTATGTTAACATTCTTTATCTAATTTGATCATAGGATAGTTCCATTAATAGCCTGTTCATTAAGATAAGATAAGATAAGATAAGATAATATTTATTGTCATAACTGTGTGCATTGGTTGTTACAATTACATTTAAACAATATTCATTAAATTACAAAATAATCATTTCACATATCAGCAAATAGAATTGTATAAAATAATAATAATTTTTAATAATCATAAATTAAAATTAAAAATAATACATTCAAACAAAACATTAATAAAATAACAATAAAACCATTTCGCATGTCAGGATATAAAATTGTAAAATAATGATAATTAATATAAAACTAAAAATAATCAAAAAATTCATCCAAACTATAATAACATTTTTCGATTAACCACTCTTTTAGATTTCTTTTAAAATAGGGGTTTTCAACACATTTGATATGAAGCGGTAAATGATTAAAATTTTTTATCCCCATAATCACGGTACTTTTGCCATAAATATAACTATAATGTTTTATGATATACACATCATAAGCATATTGTGAGCGTATATTCTTTTTGGATTGATTTTTTGGACAAAAATAATTTTTATTCTCCTTTACAAATACACAAATTTCTAGAATATAAATACACATCAGAGTAAGATATTTGAAATGTTTAAAAGTATTTCTTAATGATCCACAATTTTTAATATTATACATAATTCTGAGGCATTTTTTTTGTATTATAAAGGTGGATTGACTATGTACTGAGTTACCCCAGAATATTATTCCATACGTCAAAAGAGGATAGACATATCCATAATATGCATTTTTTGCTACATTGATTGAGGCTACGTTCATCAAGATCGATATTGCATAACAACTACTAGAGAGCCTTTTATTTATGTTATCAATGTGCGACTTCCAATTCATATGGGTGTCAATAGTAACACCTAGAAATTTTATATCTGGTACTTTCTCAATCTCTTTGTTGTCAATCCTAATATTAAACTCAAAAGGGGTTTTCTTATAGTTTCTAAACTCTATTAGCTTTGTTTTATCTAGATTTACTTTTAAATTAATTGAAGTCAGCCAACTATCGATAATTTGGAATGTTTTATTAATTTCACTAACAAAAACCCTATCCTCTATATTCTCATTTGATATGAATACTGTAGCATCGTCAGCAAACATGACACAAGTATGACTAATAATTAGTGGAAGGTCATTGATGTAAGTCAGAAACAACAATGGTCCCAACACGCTTCCTTGATGAACACCTAAGACATTTTAATCATTTTCGTAAGTTCATGAAGATGATGATAATGAATCGCAAAAGATCCGTATAACTATTACTTGTTACTACTTACTTTAATTTAACCCTGTTCGGAAGCTAAAGTGGACTATGGCAGAGGACTGCTTTGGCTGTCCTCACTGCCTAGTCTCTGACTAACACTTCGTCTTCAATCAATACAATCTGTTGTTTTAGGTACCTACTATAAGCTCTGAAATATTTAAATTTCTAAATCCAGTAGGCAAAACATTGTGTAATGATTTCGGCCGTTAGGCGACAATCAAAAAGAAAGTATTAACACTAAATAGGTATACTTCTTGTGTCGATGAGCTATCGAGTCTGTCAAGTGTATCAATCTCAATATGGCTGCCTGATTATTGGTATTTGATATACAGTCCTTAATAGTCTACAGTCACGCGCTGCAGACATTCCGTGTCACAATAAATCTTTCACAAAGACACGTAAAGTACTTCGAATTATCGTGTTTTTCATTTTATAAAACCGGCAAACGAGCTTAAGACCCGCATGATGTAATGCGGCCACTGCAGCCATGGGCGCTGCTGCTTCCAACCTGGCGCAGTAAAGGAGAACCGGCACTTTCCATAGAGAAAATGCTTAATTTGTGTACAATAGAATTTGGTCATAAAGTAACGCTAATATTATTTGCTACCTAAACCAAGTTTTGTCTTATTTTTATCGAATCATCAAAAAACAGATATGTTACTTTAAAAATGTCTAACGTGGCTGCATAAACCGTAATTCTTTTGCTTTTAAAAAAGGGAAATGTCAACAATGCCATCACGTTATTTGTCAATTGTCATTTGTTGACAGATATTGCCAGATAGTTAATGAATAACAGATTGAAAAATTAAAAAGTATACAACTTAAGCATAAAACGCCGGGTCTCCTTTCAAATCCGCATTCTCTAAATTCGACGCTGACGTCACAAACGTCACTTTTGATCGTAACGTGAGTGACGAAGTGAGAGGCGAGTTTACGAACGCGCTTTACAGGATCGCATCGCAGACAACATTAAAAGACATTATTTTATTATAAAATTTTAAGACTTTGAATTGCGTATTATATACAGCATGTATTCAGATGAATCCCTTAGAAGTGTTTTTAAGGAAAAAGGTTTTCTGACTCTGGCTAACATTTACATCTTAGAAATATCAATTTTTGTTAAAAAAAAGTCCAGAATATTTCGAAAGCAACAATATGCGTCAAAATGTCCGCGATATATATAAGCACAATCTAAATATTCCTAGGATAAATAATCATATGTTTTATAAGAGTGCTTTCAGTACCAGCATAAGAGTTTTTAACCATCTGCCATCTAATATTAAAGCCCATGATCTATTAAACTTTAAGTCATCTTTAAAAACCTGGCTTATAAAGAATGTTTTTTACACTTTAGATGAATACTTTCATACTAAAAATAATTAAGTTAAGTTGCTATTTAGCGTAATAATGTTGCATGCCTGTAATGGGCATTACTGTTGATTCCCACGTATTGTATTATCACCAGCAAAATGTACACAGTATCAGCAATAAATATATTTCTATTTCTATTTCTAATAGAAATATAATGATTTATTCAACGTCATTTTCAGGATTATTAACCAAAGGTAGTAAATATCATACCTAATAATACGGTAAATCTAAGAAATAAGATCAGATTTTTCTACCCACATATTTCGAACATTGGAAGCTGTCAAAACTTCTGTACTAAATACCCTCAAAATACCAACTTTTCAATTGTCAGACTCAATTGACAGTCGCAGATTTGATTTTGACACTGCCGTGGTGTTGCCATCTGGGAAAAGGTACCAATATTAGTGGAGATTCTCTAAAGTTGAGAAATGTCGTCGAAATCTATCGAAGCTGCTATCCGTGAGCTTACTAAAACGGTGTCTGATCTCAGGAATAAAATTATTAACCTGGAGAAAGTGGTGTTGGAGCAGAATAATGTCATGAAAAGAGTAATCGGCGCTGATTTGAGTGCATTGTCGAAGCCGTGCAATATCAATACGGGAGAAGGTGGTTGCAAGACGCTCCCATCACTTCGTAAGATGCATCCAACGCAGGCAACACGGCAACCTGGGAGCACTACCAATGCCCAGACAACACCGGTGATCTCCGCCAGTGCTCGTAGGGCTAGAAGGCGGAATATATCGCCTGCTTTCTCATCGGTTCATACGGAGACCCACGAACCTGTGATGGCGTCCACAAGCCTTAATCTTCCGAGTACGTCACAGACGACAAACACATCGCAACTTAAATTGGCAAATGCCGCCGACACCGCTGCTACGACACATATGCACTCTGATGAAGCAACCGATGATGCTCCGGAATGGGTCGAAGTGCGGACTCGAAAACCTCATCGCTTACCTGTGAAGGTGACGCGTGGCACTGCCTCAGCGAATTCAAATGCTTGCGCTTTGTCGGCCGCTGAACGCAAATCTTACCTGCATTTGTATTTCGTAGAAATTGGAACAACGTCGGAACAAGTTTTAACACATTTGCATAATATCTGTCCAGGTGATAACTGTGCTGCCGAAACCCTGAAGTCTCGTGGCGATTACGCTTCTTTTAAGTTGACTGTTCCCGCAAAACATCTAGAAAAATACTTAGCGGCGGAACACTGGCCGGAAGATGTTCACATAAAGCCATGGCGCAGTGGATTTCGCAAACCACAGCAACAAGCGGACCAAAACCAGTAAATATAAATCATATACTTTATTCTATCAGAACGTGAGAGGCCTACGCTCTAAGTTGGACATCTGCAAGAGGGGTATATTAAGGGAATCATCTGATATGTTTGCCTTCACCGAAACATTCCTAATCAGCAGTGTCAGCGATGCGGAATTTTTTCCACCGGGGTACACCGTACTGCGGCGAGACCGAGCTGGCGACGCCGGCTGGGGAGGCGTATTGTTGGCCGTGCGTGACATCTACCCTGTGCGGCGGATACTTGACATTGATGGTTATGCGGACGATATTGAAGTTGTTATAGGTTTAATTACATTTAAGTTTATGAAAATAATTTGTTGTGTTGTCTATATTCCGCCGAATTCTGATGAGAACAAATACGTGAGAACTTTTACTGTTTTAGAAAATGTAGTAGCTAAATATTCGAAACTTGATGTTTTATTAGTTGGAGATTTTAATTTGAATTCCTGTAGTCAAAATGTGGGTCTACAATTTGAGTGTTTGTTAAGTTTCTGTAAATTAAAACAGTATAATGTAATACGTAATAAGTTTGATGGAATGTTGGATCTGGTGCTGAGCGATCTGAGCGAGGGGTCGATCAAAGTAAGTGGTGATGCTGAAGCTTTGGTTTCGGCTGACGACTACCACCCACCATTTTCGGTAACCATACGATGCGCGCGCCCAGTGCGGGCGGCGGCGGTTCAAACGGCGTGGGTGTTTCCGCTTCAACAGGTTGGTGAAGCGCCGCGAAAGTGGAACTTCCGTAAGGCTAACTATCATTTGTTATACGCTACCGTGGCGTCTTTGGATTGGGATGAGATTTTTTCCTGTACTGATGTAAATATAGCTGTGGACGTGCTCTATAATTTATTAAATTCCTGTTTTGATAGCTGTGTGCCCGTAAAAGCCACAGTTGCCCCAATTCACGTTATCAATATCCAGTTTGGTTTACATCAGTATTAATTAATACTATTAAAAATAAGTATTTTCATTTGAAAAAGTTTAAACACCATCAGAACAATTTTAACAAAGAAATGTTCAGATTTTATAGAGAAAGAGTCAAACAACTTATCGATGAAGCTTATAATGAGTATATTAGACAGACAGAATCGGACATAAGACGGAATCCTCGTAGGTTTTGGAAGTTTGTAAAGGAGCAGCAGTCCTCGCGACAGGCTTGTGATGTTTTCGAACATGACGGAAAACTGGTAACCGGTCGTGACGCAGCGAACGCATTTGCAAATTACTTCGAATCCGTGTTTCTGTCGGATGACCCCGTTTTGTCAGCTGAGGATGCCGAGCATGAGGCGGCCAATTTCTTATGCTCCGCTCGTGTAGCAGTAGATAACATTAGCTTAAAGGATGTCCAATGGGCAGCTCGTCGAATAAAAGCCCATTCGGCTGTTGGTCCCGACGGCATACCCTCTTTCATTCTGAAGAACTGTTTTGAAATCTTAAAGCTCCCCCTTTTGCACATCTTCAATCTAGCTATAAGCACTGATACTTATCCATCAAAATGGAAAGTCTCAAGAGTGACTCCGGTTCCAAAAGGCAATAGGTCACCGAAGATTGAAAACTTTAGGCCGATAGCTATCTTGTCGGCTTTCGGTAAGGTCTTTGAGTCTATACTTAACCATCATATCACCCGGCAGATAAGTACACGCTTATCAGACGCTCAGCACGGGTTCAGGGCTGGTAGGTCTACAGCTACTAACCAAGTTAACTTTACAGACTATGCCGTTACACAAATGGACTTACATAAGCAGGTAGATGTTACCTATTTCGATTTTAAAAAGGCATTTGATCGCGTTCATAATGATATATTGTTAAAAAAATTCTCAACATTCGGCTTTACACCTAAATTATTAAAATTGTTTTGTAGCTATTTTCGTAACCGTACGCAATATGTTCAGCTCTTTGGCTACAGATCGGACTCGTATGCTATTCGCTCTGGGGTGAGTCAGGGAAGCACACTTGGACCCACCCAGTTTCTCATAATGATCAATGACCTGCCTAATGTCGTCAGGACGGCTAAGTGTCTCATGTTTGCTGACGATGTAAAACTGTTTCTAGGTGTCAAGGGTGTCAGTGAGTGTGAGGCTCTTCAGAGAGACATTGATGATGTGGTAGTGTGGAGTGAGCGTAACCAACTTGAATTCAACACATCAAAATGTAAAAGCATTACGTTTTCTCGATCTCGCTCACCAATTACTTACCCTTACTATATTCTCGGTGAACCACTTGAGCGCGTCCCACTCATTAGGGACCTAGGCTTGACCCTAGATCCGGAATTGACATTCAATGTCCATATAACACACACGTGTGGTCGTGCGTATAAAGCCTTGGGTTTTGTGATGCGACAAACTGCTCGGTTTCATGATAGAGCAACCATTCTCACCCTTTATTACGCATACGTAAGAAGCAAATTAGAGTATAATTCTTTAATTTGGGATCCCCATGAAGCCAAATATAAGCTTATGGTGGAAAAAGTACAAAAGAAGTTTGCGCGTTATATTTACAAAAAGATGTTTGGATATTACCCATATCTATATCCATCCCTTTTCATAGCCGGCATGGTGGGTATTAACACTTTAGAGCTCCGGCGAAAATGTGCTCTTCTTTTACATTATTTTCTACTTTTTAATAATAAGATTGATAATCCTGAAGCCTTGTCGAAGTGTTCGTTTTTCGTTCCAAATAAGTTGGCGCGGCTGCGCACGCGGCGTCTATTTACAGCCCCGTTGGTTCGCACACAGACGGCAAAATATGCACCTACTGCGCAAGCTTTGGATCTACTCAACGCTCTGATCGTTCAGCAACCGGATGTTGATGTATTTTGTGTACCTATGCATAGATTTGTTAATAGTGTTGTACTTTTTTTAGAAATTTAGTAGTTAAGTGTATACTATATCTACACAAAATGTAACTGGCCTCTGCACGCTTTGGTTTAACTGTAAGTGTAGTGAGCAAATGAAATTTAAATAAATAAATCATACTGATTGTTATATAAATGATACAGAAATGGCACCTGCTCAGCATAGTGTCGTGGTATGCTAAAACACCGCGTTCTAATTGCCAGACAATGCGAGAAGCTCTGCTACGCGCAACATGCAAAACCTTGCGCAAAAAAGTTTTAAAAACTTTGTATAAAATTAATTAATTATTGGTCAAAAAAAAGATTTAAGATCGTTAAAATGACCACTGGGACCTGAGACCAACGATGAGGACCCAAAGACATTCTAACACCCTTAACCTGCCATTGCGAAAGCAGCTTAACTTGCAAGATCGCTACCTCAACTTAATGGCACCAAATTATCTTTGACAAGGTGTGTATTGTAAAGTGTGAAATGAAATACTCGGCAAAGAAAGCGTTACGGAATGAATTGCTCTTATCCAGCCATCTTGCTATCTGCGATCTGCTTACCCACTGGAATACTGCACGCTAATATCAGTTAGCTGTATCTACGGGAACGTGGTAGCGGTTAATATAGTGTTATATTAGGTTCGTTGTTAGTAAGTCCTTAGGTGTAAACGGCAGACGATTCGGTTAGATTAATAAGTAGTAAGTTCAAAGTGTCTCGTAAAGATTATGAAAATTGTACACTTTCAGAAATGTGTTACAAAGAACTGCAGCTTTTTTATCGCCTTCCTTCCTTTCCTTCCTTCCTCCAAATTTACCTCCCTTAATACTTCCTGTGATCACGGACCCTGTAAAGGGTTTGAAACATCAGGATAATTAATATAAAAAAACTATGTAAATAGTAAATTAAACGCGAGTTAATTCGTAAAAAAGTGTTACATATCAAGATGTCTAAATAGTTATTTGATACTTAAAAACCGTAATAAATAAAGTACAATGCCTAATTTAATTTCTCTGTTTTATGTTTAAAAAAAATTACAAACTTTGATGAATAAAATATTTTCATTTTATAATTATCATACTTTTAGAGTGGACACATAAAGCTTCTATGAAAAATGGGCATTCCCCTTTAGGCAATAACCGCAACGTTTAAACAGATAAAAACAATGTGTGGCCTGATAATCAGCCAGTCACCTGCAATGGTCGCCGCTTTATTTCATGTAATTACCACCCAGTAGTGGGTTGGGCAAGCAAGAATAGTTTAGAATTAACGGAGCAGCGCGTTGCGAAACTGTTGTAAGGACTTTCGACAGCTAATCTACGGCGATAGTACTATCGCTACTAAATTATTATGTTCGGTGATGTCTGGCGATTGGCCTTCATCGCACCCTGCTGCTATGTAAAAAGACGTAGCTGCGCTCCGTTTTTGTCTGCATTTTTTTACTAATCGACAGAGGTATAAACTAATAGGTTTTGTAAAGAGTTACCCAGGAACCCGCAATGAGCGTGTTGAGATATGGTACCTGTTGTAGGGCAGGTACAAATTTGCACTAGACGAGTAAGACGGGTACCTAGGCACACTAGAAGCGTTAGGGCGGGTACCTATTTTCACTAGAAGCGTCGTAGGGCGAGTACCTGGGCACACTAGATTCATTGTAATGCAGGTAATCACGATACGTAGGGCGTTGTAGGGCGGGTACCTAAACGACTAGAAGCTTTGTAGGGTGAGTACCTAGATACGCAAGAGGCCGGGTACCCAGGCGACTAGAAGCGTTGTAGGGCGGGTACCTATTTTCACTAGAAGTATTGTAATGCGGGGTACTCACGACACGTCGGGCGTGGTGTTGGCCAGCAGGCGCACGCAGTCGAGGCAGCCGCGCGCCGCCGCGTAGTGCAATGCCAACGCGCCATTGTTGGCGCGCCCGCCGCCCGCCGGCATCGCACGCCCGCACCACCAGCCCTCGACCGCTAGCCGACCGCTCCTGGTGACGAACAATTCACAATTTTACATCTTATCATAGCTTATTAGCTGTGTTACGTAGCGGCTGATTAAAATAATGCTGCCACCCCCTCTCTTCCTATGGGTAAAGTTTTTTTTTTTTTAGAATAGAAGGAGGCAAACGAGCAGGCGGGTCACTTAATGGAGAGTAATCTCCGCCGCCCATGGACACCCGCAACACCAGAGGTATCGCAGATGCGTTGCCGGCCTTTAAAGAAGGAATAGGTTTTAGGAAGGAATAGGAATTGTGAGGCGGGGGGGGGGGGGGGCTCTGGAACCCTCACTGGCCGGACGAAACACAACAACACCAAGTGTTATTATTTCACGGCGGATATTAGTAAGAGGGTGGTATTACGCCGGGCGAGCCGGCCCAATGCGTGCTGCAACGCAGCGTGGCTCTACTCCTCAGTCAGTGTCACTCATTTAGCACCACCTGCAGGGGGGGTCACGTGTAGGGTCTCAAGGGTAAACCTACGGACGCGAGTAACTTTAACCCCACTACTGCCAGCTAAAAACTATAAAGGAATTTAATTAAAATAGACAATATAATTTACAGATTATAAAATGTCATTGTCAATAAGCAAATAAGCTAACAACCGCAATTGAAAATTATATATATTCCCAACTTTGTTTCCCCATGTAAAAGACATAAACGCGCGCGCGAAGCAACCAGCGCCATCTATTACAGCGTAGCTAAACTACTGTTACATGCTGCCAACCGCATTAAGTGGAGATAGTAGCATTGTACGGCGTAGTTGCCACTACACGCTAGATGGCGCTAGTATGTGTACATTTTTAAATTAATTTTATAATTTACATTCTGGCGCCATTCAGTTATTTAACATAAAAGCTATTACATTTTAAAATGAAACACTTTTTTACAGATTAACTCGCGTATAATTTACTATTTACATAGTTTTTTATATTATCCTGACGTTTCGAATCCTTTACAGGGTCCGTGGTCACAGGGAGGTTTGACTAACCCTTCGGGGATAATAGTTGTGATTATAGGTATGTATAAGTAATTTGTAATACCAACACGTATTGGGCCAACCTCGTCCAATCTCCCCACGTGATGTTATCCATGTGGCCCATCAGTGGGACATTAATAAGCTGACTGTGAACCACTTGTGAACGTTTGTAGTTGCTATTGTTAAATAAAAGCCACAATATAGTTTTAAATTGATATGTTTTTTTTAATTTAAATATAATTCTGTTTTATTCTAGATAGCCTTAAGAGCATCATAAGCTGAGATTTTAATAATGTATGTGACCTGTTTTAGCGGAAATATCAATCACACGTTGCCACGTGACATTGACTTTTAGATAAAAGTTGAAAACATATGTGTTACTGTTTACGAATCAGGAAAGCGTCTGAGAGATGGGTTATGTGGTACTCATGGATAGATCATAGACCTATCCATGCATGAGAACCGTTGTGCAAACGCAATGATATAGATAGCAGTTACTTATATTAAATTTATATATTAATACAAATGATAATGGGCCTTTTGTTCTGTAGTAACTAACTTGAAGACTATGTCTATTTTACTTGCTAAAATGTAATAGTTAGTCGCCTTATACGACACCCAAGGGAAGAGAGAGGATGGTGGTAGTCTTTCACCGCTACACAACACGGTTTCACAAATGTTGTAATTATTATAATTCGATACATCAACAAACAAAGCAGTGTAAGTATATTAATGTCAGTTTGATAACCGATCCATCTGTGAAGTACTTTAGCGTTACGCAAGTGGCCTCCAAGTGCGTGAGGGGTCAGTAAAGAGCGCATTTGATACAAAAAGTGTGACTAAAGAATCGCCTAAAACCCAAATAGAAATAGACTTATGAATCTTACGTAATGTAGCCGTGTTGTGTACCGTCTCACTAAAAGAAAACTACCACCCCCTCTCTTCCCTTGGGTGTCGTAGAAGGCGACTAACGGTCTAACGGACTAAAGACTGCACATACATCCAACAGAATAGAGCGGCGATCGGCTCACCTGTCACGCTAAACACATGTGCTGTTGTAATTTAGTGAAAAGTGGACTATGGCAGAGGACTGCTTCTGCGGACCTCATTGCCTAGTCTCTGACTAACCTTTTTGGGATAATAGTCGTGATTATATATATAGATATGTATTTAATTTAGCCTCTTCAGAGCAGTCGAACTTACGGTCGATATCAACAAAGCACTATATCTGCGGTCTACTAGTGGGTATAGTTTATTGAAGCTACTAGGATTAAAATTTTTACATAAGCTTACACACATGGAGCTTGGTGCCTAAGTCTCAAACTCTAGTAGTATCAACATAGTATCAACATAGTTTGGTTAATAATTTCGGCCGTTAGAGGACCCGGGTTTGATTTCTTAGACATAGATATATTATGATCGCCTTGGTTATTATAGCTAGTGGGGTAGTGCGGGATAGGGCCTCTAGTAAGTCGGCTAACTACTACCATTTAGTATAGTTGTGAAACCTAGACTTCTTAGACTTCTGACTTAGAGGTCCTGAATTCAATTTCGAGCTCGGGTACATAATAATTATGCTTCATGTTCATCACAAGACAATTACAACAATAACAGCACAGCGGCTTAAGTTTTAAAAAAAGGATAAATATAATAATTATAAAAACTCTTATTACAATTAAATTCATAATTAATATGCAATAGTGCATCACGGCCGCAGTTAAACAGGCAGCAAATTCAGCATTTTGTGAGGTCCAATGGAGCCTGGTTTTTAATAGGTTTCTTAAATTAATTTAACGTATGGATGTCAGAAATTTATAAATAATAAAAGGCAAATAAATAAATAAACAAATAGTTAAGTTATCTACCTAGTTTCGCTCGAATAATGAGCGACACACTACACAAAGGAGAATGACCAAACTAGCCTATTCGATATCTATTGCGTCTTAATCATTCACATGTCAAAAGTGTTCTCTTAAGTTATAACTTTTAAAAAAGGTTTTCTATGGAACGCCGCGTTAAGAGTCAAGTGATAAATAAATGCTGAACTGAACTGATAGTCATACGATAACAGTTGTCATAACCTCAAAATACCTAAAAAGTCTTAAGCTAAAAATGAAGATAGCTTCAAACTCCCGCATGATATTGTAATGTAATTTTTTCTTCATAATTCAGAGCATTGCTGCTATTGATAACTATTTATTTCATTAAAGCGCTAGCTAAAAAACTAGCCTAACTCCCATAAAAAGGTCATTCTCCTTTAATGAAAACTTAAAAGAATTATCGTAGTTACAATAGATTTATAACTATCGTAACTAGAAATCTCGCCGGGCGAATATATAGTCACGCACGTGCGCCTCGGCAACAGGCAATTTCGTTTGCTGGAAACATTTGCAAACTCACTATGGAACTTACACAAATTAAATAAAAGTACTTATTCAGATGTTCTTTATTAAAAATACATACACACATTTAATCAAGACTATTATCCCCGGAGGGTTAGTCAGAGACTAGGCAATGAGGACAGCAAAAGCAGTCCTCTGCCATAGTCCACTTTTCATCAAATAGCGGCTGCATATATGCTCAACGTGACACACGTATGCTCAGGTGGTGAGCCCATCGCCGCTCTACGCTGTTGGATGTAGTGCAGTCTTTAGTCCGTTAGTCGCCTTTTACGACACCCAAGAGAAGAGAGGGGGTGGTAGTATTCTTTCACCGCAACGCGACACGGTAATTAAAATTATTTCAATCCAAACATAGCTCGAATTGATCTCATATAAATAAGCGATTACCCTGTGAGATAAAACATGCACCGCAAAGGAGAATGACCAAACCAGCCTAATCGATCTATTGCGTCTTTCACCAATATCAAAATTACACGAGAATAGCTACCCGAGTATACATTTACTACCTAGATTTATCATACGTATAACTTGTATTTCATTTAACCACGCCAATCTAAGAATATGTTACTCTCGCATAGTTACTCTGGGCTATTGAACGAACATAAGCGGATCGAACGAATGAGCCTATTAATCACCAAAGTATAGTTGCAGTTTTTCTCGTACGAGAGCAAAGGCGTTTTACACTTTTTTATTTTCTGGGTAACATTGTTTGTTTGACGTGACGTTTCTGACGATGGCATCAAAAAAATGTTGTTGTCGTTAATCTCCTATGTAATTTGTTCTTTACGTGAACCATCTCGGGCGAGGGCCTAAAATAATCTTCATCTCTGCTATCAGATTCAAAATCAAAATCAAAATCAAAATAACTTTATTCGGTAAGCTTAAAATAAGCGTTTTGAATCGTCTAAATTTTTTTTTTATATGGATGGATGGATAGGCACAGGAACCCACCCACCCACCCCACCCATTCAGGAAGTCTTTTAGCTGTGGAGAGGAACGGGCACAACAAACTCCACAGCTTTATAATAATATAGAGGTAACGACATTTACAAAACAATATGTCGTTACCAAATTATACAGTCAATAGTCATAAAACAATTATATAAAATAAAAGATAAAAACAAAAGTGAATCTACAAGTTTTACTCGGGCACTATGAACGCATTAGAACAATGTACCTATGCGAAACTAGAGGAATGTTAATTCCATGCATTTTTGTCATTGATGTAATCGCTTACAGTGTAATAGCCCTTTTCTAAAAGTCTGTCCTTAACGTGTGTCTTAAATTTGTCAAAGGGCAAAATTATAACATCGTTCGGGATTTTATTGTAAATTATGACACTTTGTCCCATAAATGATCCATAAACTTTCTAAAGTCGAAATTTAGGAATTACAAGTTTATACTTATTTCTAGTATTTAGTTTGTGTATATCGCAATTTTTTTTGAAATGAGTATTGTTTTGACACACGTAAACAATACAGTTATAAATAAATTGTTATGCAACTGTAAGAATATTTATTTCTTTAAACAGCTCCCTAAGGGAGTCACGTGATCCTAGGTTATATATGGACCTTATTGCTCTTTTCTGTAAAATAAAAATGGTTTCTATATCTGCTGCTTTACCCCAAAGTAGTATACCATAGGACATAACACTGTGAAAGTAACTAAAATAGACTAATCGAGCAGTTTCCACGTCTGTAAAATGCCTAATTTTCCTAACAGCGTAAGCAGCTGAACTAAGTCTCCCCGCGAGGGTGCTAATATGAGGGTACCACTGTATTTTTGAATCTAAGGTAATACCTAAGAAAACTGTTGAATCAACAAGGTCCAACAGTTCACCATTCAGTTTAATTTTATTTCCTATAATATTCTTTACGTTAGGTAGAGTAAAATTTATACATTTGGTTTTCTTCGCGTTTAATTGAAGATTATTAGTAGTAAACCAATTCAACACATCTGTAAGGGCACTGTTGATGTCATCAAAACTATTTTTATTTCGATCAGTCTTAAATATCAAAGATGTATCGTCAGCAAACAAAACAATATTGCAAAAGTTTTCCGCATAAAATGGTAAATCATTAATATAAATTAAGAATAAAAATGGACCTAGTATTGACCCTTGTGGGACCCCCAGGTCGTCAATCAACAATCTCAAACGAAGCGCCAATTTTAAGTTACAATAAAATTAGTGGCATTATTATTCTAAGAATAGGGGCTAACACGGCCGAAATTGGCGGTATAAGAATTTACTGTAGTGTAGTGATCATTAGGTTAAGCGTTGGTGAAACGTAAAGTTCATATACACGCGAGTAAATAAGGATTTATTCTTAGAATAAGACTTATACTACTTTGGTGAAATCCACCCATCAATAATGTTCTCTTAAATTATAATGATTACCTACTGTTAAAAAAGGTTTTCGCAGCGTTAAGAGTCAAGTGATAAATAAATGCTGAACTGAACGGATAGTCAACACACGTTAATAGACTAAGTCTATTCAATGATCTAAAAACTTGTTTAATTCTAAGTATCTTTTTCTTAAAGTACGATGAGTAAGTAAATAGCTACCTATTTACCTACTTAAGTATCTACATACTTAAGCATTTAAATAATTTTATATAAAAAGTACAGCAGTCATAACCTAAAAATACCTAAAAAGTCTTAAGCTAAAAATGGAGATAGCTTCAAACTCCCGCATGATATTGTAATGTAATTTTTTCCTCATAATTCAGAGCATTGCTGCTATTGATTACTACTTATTTCATTAAAGCGCTGTGCTACGCTAGCTAGCTAAAAAACTAGCCTAACTCCCATAGTAAAAAGATAATTCTCCTTTCAGAAATTTATAATAAGAATAACGAAGATTTACGAATTTCCACATTATGAGTGCCCTACTGTGAGTCTGTGAAGTAGAGCAGACACCACCTACGATGTTTTTAATTTACTAAAACTAGAAAAAAATATGGAATATACTATGGGAATATATATGGAATTTACAATTAGATGGTTTTTGATTATTTGGTTTTGATCAACTAACATAGTTTATCAGGAAAATTGTTTAACAATATATGAATGCTGTATTGTTTTCTGTTATACACACGGGAAGTACTGTGTTTTTAAGGTTTTGGTAGTGGCTCGATCTCTCCATGTTAGAGGTGTGTATCTACATTAAAATAACGTCATAGTTCTTTGACAGGACCAAGAAAGTCTACCACTCGACTAAAATTAAAAATTCTAGTATTTTTTTTTAACTGTGACTGCGACAAGGCAAAACTGTCCACACGTAGGGTCAGCAACAAAGCCGTCGCGGTCGGCGCGCACGCATCCGGAGGTGTCGCGCGGTTGTTTCTAAACAGAAGTTAGGGTTGCCACCAATTTTTTGTATTACAACCTTTTTTTTTAAAATAAGGAAGCAAACGAGCAAGCGGGTCACCTGATGGAAAGTAATCACCCGCAAAACCAGAGGAATCGTAGACGCGTTGCCGGCCTCTAAGAAAGGAATAGGTTCGTTTCTTGTAGATCTTTAAGTCGTAACGGTCCGGAAATACCGTCTACGCGAGCTGGTTCCACAACTTTGTAGTTCGAGGCAAGAAATTTTTAAGAAACCTACCACTAACGTCAAATTTCTTCAATATATATTGAGCTTTGGCACTAGAGATACCTACGGGTTTATGGATCATAACTACTTACATGCAATAAATATCATCAAACAATCTAAGATAAACTACATAAACCTACTTAGATATAATGGACGATAAAATAATGAGAAACTCTTACGTTTACTCTTACTCTTGAATAAGAGCTCTTGAAAGCAAAGCTCGGTTAATTTCTGTTAGTGATGGCCCTAGACATTACCGACCATGAATCATAAAGGTAAATTGGGCGATGGTATGACCGACATACCCACACATTATGACCACGTAGCCCGCAGAAATTAGGTGGTTGAACCATAACTAATATAGATCAGTACTTAAGTAGTACTTTTTGAATGTTTATGAATTATCTGTCGCACTGTCGATGTCGGTCAAAAATATTATTAAAATCAAGTCAAGTTGGCGATCACAATGCATCGTATTATATAATTGAATCTAAGACTTCCTGATTTCGGACCCAGCTCACTAACCACTTGGGCTCCAAGATATGGTTCAATGTAGTTCAGTTCAGTTCGGCTGCAATTAATGCGGAGAGCCTCAAACGGCGCAAGTATGAGAATCTGACTGGAGATTTCATATTTGAGCCGTTTGGGGTAGAGACGTTAGGATCGTGGGGTTTGGGTGCCCACCAGCTCTTTAGAGATATTTCTAAAAAACTGGTGGAAGCCACTCGTGACCCCAGAGCCAGCAGCTATCTGGGTCAACGACATCCAGCGAGGCAATGCGGCTAGTATACTGGGTACTCTGCCTGATGGGCATGATCTGGGGCAATTCTTTTATTTAAAGATATTTATAGTTTTCTATTTATCTTTGTTAGTTTGTAAATATTTTAATTTTAATATAAGTTGTTACTCTTTTTTTTCTCTTATAATTAATTAATACTTTAGTTCTAATAAAATTAACAAAAAAAAATTAAAGTGACTAATGAATAAAATCAATTCCAGTTTTACTTCTACTTTTCAAAACGATATAGCATAAAAAGTATTATGCAGCTGTGTAGTGGCGACTTGTTAATAAAAGAATACTACCATCCCATCCCTTCTCTTAGATGTCGTAAAAGGCGACTAACGGACTGAAGACTGCACCGTACATCCAACAGCACTAATCGGGCTCGCCACCTATCATGCTGAGCACATGTGCAGTTGTTATTTGGTGAAACTTGGACTGTGGCAGTCCACTGCTTTTGAGGTCCGCTTTGCCTAGTCTCTGAATAATCTTTTTTGATATAGTCGTATTTCAATGAGTATGTGTAGTAAAGATTTTCAAAGTTCATCCGTAGTATTGTAAAATTAAGAAATATTTATGTATTCGTACCTCATAAACTAACCAAAGAAGATTGCAACAGTGATCTGACGTTCCTAAACCAGATAGTGCATCTAGATTTTGTAATACAACGGTTAAACAAAACTAACTCTCACTAACCACGGTTAGCGGATGGAGCAATAAACTTTCGATTATTTCTACAATCATTAACTGCGCATTATAAGTGAAATGAGATTATTACCTAAAATTGCCGGCGCGTAAGGCTACTTCTAGCGTGTCGAGGTCTTCTTCGTAGTCGTGGCACAGCTCCAGAGTAGAATTCCTTGCTTCATGCACATCAAACAGCACAGTGCCATCGGCAAGCTTATCAGTCATCACACTTCTGTAAGACCTAGTCCCGAAGCTGGAGTTGATCGAGGACCCCCTTGGAAACCTCCTTGGAGGGACGTTAACATTCTGAGCCAGCTGCAATGGCTTCCGCATTCGTCGCTTCATGTACCTCCTCATTCTTAGGGATAGCATCACTCTTATCCTTATATGACGCTTGATGTTCCTGTCGTACCGGATCTGGTCTTTCAGCTTTTTGTCTCGCTTCCTCTTCTTTGGCACCTCGTCTATTTTTTCCAATTGGTTGTAACTCCGGTCGACGAGACGCTCGGAATCTAAAACGGGCGAGCGGTTGAAGAAATCACTGTTGTTGTTCTTCCACGCTTTACTCAGCGACCAGTTCTCGCCGAAAGATGAGTTCTTTATTGTGTACTGTATTGGTTTCTCGTAAATGTCCTCTTCCAAAGCGAACATTCTCCTGGACATTAGGAAGTTGTCTATATTCCTCCTGAGCGTACTGCTTTGAGAGCTTATAGTTGTATTGATCAAGTTGGAAGTTAGAGTTTCAGTTTTCTTATCTAGAGTTTTGTCGTATAGCTTGGGGGGTTCCGCTGCGACTTCTCTGGTCTTGCGCTTCGCTATCGTCATGATGCGCCTGCGCATCGCCGACATGTTGGTCAGCTCGCTCTTTAGCAGCGGGTCCTTGCGCTTCTGTGACGTCATCTCGGGCGACCACGCGCCGTTCTCCGAGCAGCTGCACAGGTCCTTGATCAGTCTGGCTATACCGTTGCAGCTGTCATCCTTCGTACGTTCTCTAGGCATCTTCTCACATCTCTTGCGTCTTCGTATGTTTTCGTTACTTAACTGTCACTACTAAGAAAGAGCACAGAAAATCAGTCTGCTGGAATGTGGAGGAACGCTGATTTAATTAGTGACGTGCTGACTTCCGCGTTCGTTACATTTCGGTTAGGTAACCGCGAAGCGTGGCCGTGTCGTGAGCTGTCGCTAGCTAGCCTCATGAATGGCGCTAGATGTGGTTCAGTACGTCATCGTCAGCGTTCATGAATGAATCAATACCGCATCGGTTACTTAATGATAAATGAAGTGGATTTGATCCGCTTATCTGGGCTTGTTAACTTATGTGAGGTATTATGATTTATATAACTCATTTGCGTTATTAAAATAATTATAAACATATGAAGAATGTTTCTTATCCAAGTAATAAAGGCAAAAAAATAATAAAAAAATAGATAAATATCTTATCTACATCTTTCATTATCAAAAAAAACAACTTTTATTCATATTAACTATTGAAACAAAAGTTAATGGTTCATAATTTCAGTATTATTTCAATCAGATGTAATCTTATTAGATCATAATAACTGTTAGATAATTTTGTCCGTAGTATATTTTATCAAAATGTAAAAGTAACCGTGTCGCATAGCGGTGAAAGAATACTACCACCCCTCTATTCCCTTGGGTATCGTAAAAGGCGACTTACGGACTAAAGACTGCACATACATCCAGCAGCATAGAGCGGCGATGTGCTCTCCACCTGTCACGCTGAGTACTTGTGCAGTCGCTATTTGGTGAAAAGTGGACTATTGTAGAGGACTTCTTTTGCTGTCCCTCTGACTAACCCCTCGGGAATCATAATCGTGATTGTATATATGTATGTAATTAAAAGAATACAAATTGTTTTTACAAGCGCTTACTCGCATAAGCAATTTTATAAATAATGAATCATCATCATCATCTAGCTCTTTATTTATTTATTTATTGGAACACCAACAGCAAAATGTACATAACAATGATATTTAAAAATTTCCTGCACTTTTACTAGTACAATTGACTAAGCGACAACTCGGACACTTTAAATTCGGACACAGTGTCCGAATTGTCTCAATTTAATTTTATTATTTTTTCACTGACAATTCGGACACTCTTAAATTATTGGAGCTGTTCAGTACTCAGATAAAAAAGCTTCAAAATATAATATTATGTAGAAAAAAAACCTGTCCGAATTGTCAGTGAAAAACTAATAAAATTAAAAAGTGTCCATTCGGACACTGTGTCCGAATTTAAAGTGTCCGAGTTGTCGCTTAGTCGTACAATTGCCACTTATAGGTGTACACATCATTCATGGAACAGAATTATTAAACAGATTAAATTAAATTAAATTGCTCTGATTAAATTAAATTATACAGATTAAATTAAAATTATATAGATTAAAATAAAATAAACAAATTGGTTTGAATTGCTATAACAAATGTCCCACTGCTGGGCACTGGCCTTCCCACACAAACATTATAAGTATGAATAACCGATTAGAAATACAGTCTCCAATCGTGAAGTGTCCGGCAAGATGCTTTAGATACTAAACGCGTAGTAGTGAAAGAATAATACCACCCCCTCTCTTCCCTTGGGTATCGTAAAAGGCGACTAACGGACTAAAGACTGCACATAGGTATATCCAACTGCATAGAGCGGCGATGGACTCACCACCTGTGTGAGTTCAATGTGTTGGTGAAAAGTTGACTACGGTAGAGGACTGCTCTGCGGTCCACATTGCCTATAGTCTCTTAGTAACCTTTCGGGGATAATAGTCGTGATTATACAGCGTGTTAGTTAACACGAGGGACATATTTAATCCTATGGTAGTTTATGCCTGGGTAAACATAAACAAATAAAAAAACACTACTCGAAGAATATAAAATAATTCAGAAAATCGATGTTAAAATTTCATAAAATTTTCCGTAATGTTTGGGCACCCTAGTGCTTTCGACTCATTTACGCGTATGGTATTGATTAAATAGCTAGTAGTAGTGGTTGGTGTGACCCGTTTTCCCTTCATACTTGATCATATTTGATATTTTCCCGCGCTTAGTGTTACGCTAACATTATTTAATAGAATAATTATGCAAAAAATTAAGATTTTTTTTTTTAATGAATCTGATCGGGAATCGTCTACCTAATGTCCTCCCTTATATATGTCCCTTGGTTTAACTAACGCGCTGTATGTAGATATGTATGATAAAATGTAAGTAAAATAAACATTAATTTCACATGGTAGACCTTAAAAGGCATCTTTGATCAATTCCAATAATATTCCTTTGCCAATATCAATACTTAATTCGATTCGTATGTGATTATAATATGCATTAAATTGAATATGATACACAATAATTGAATGGTCATTATAATAAATATTCTGATGATGACTCTGCAACATGTTCAGGGTCACTTTCGATTTCTCTCTTTTATATAATTATTTTATACTTTTATTATGTAAAACTTAATAAGTATTCAAGTTTAATTTGAAAGATTATAGAAGAAATTTTCAAGGATCATTATGGGATATGGTTACATGTTTGTTATTAGGCAATATTTGTTGCAAACAATAGTTACATTTTAAAAAATGTGTTGAAAAAAATTCGTAATTGAATTGACCAACATTACGCGTATTATTCATAACTCTTCGTAATGTTTTCTGTAGTTTTGTTCAAACTCTTAACAATAATGTACGTATGTAAATATATGTACCTACCTACGTTCAAATGGTTTGTGTCTAAAATCCAATAACATGTTTTTTTGGAAACATAATCTACAAGAAAGAACTACCTTTCCTAAAAGTGTACATAATATTTAAGTATTAAATAGATCGTTCCACTGACTTCATTTTATCACTACAGCTAGGATTTGCTGGAAGGGATCGCTTCTAGGAAAAATCTCACTTGTATGTGTCTTGTCAAGAGCATTCCTTTGTGCAATAAAAAATAAATTACGGTAAAAAAATGTCCAAAATCACACTGGCATGGTTTCTTGTGACAAACAAAGCAGTCCAACAAAAAAATTCCTTGTACATTGTAAAGTTATAATTGAATGCATGCCATCGCGCTATAATTGGCCCCTCGCACGATTGTGTTCACTATGAAAAAGTTCACTTTCCGTCAGTCCATTGCTTGTTAGTCGTCCGTAATAAGGTGTGCGGTGAATTAGGCTCATTATAACTGTAGGAACCCGAATGACACGCGACCGATCGAAGATAACGTTGAGATATTGTTAATATGTATTATTACTTTGTGTAATTTTATCAGCCGAGAACCATTTTATGGTTTGTGAAAGTAAGAATGTTTAATTGTGACTTTTTTACGCCGTCGATATATTAAAACAGTTGCTATATTAAAATGCAATTTTCGCATTTTTACAATTCTATTATTACTAAAGAATAATTTACTAAAAATAGCATTTCAAATAAAAGATTTCAAGCAAGTCGTCTTTTCAAGTTAATAATAGAATTCAAAACATGCTACAAAGGCATTATATAACCATGCATTGTATACAAATTAAACATAAATTTGTTAAAATTAAATAATTAGTAAACATCTATAATATTAAATAGGTACTTCTTCTTTTTCTTAGTCGCACGTTGAAAGAGTTGGTATTGGTTAATGGTGGGTCCCGGCAAAATAGGTTAATGGTGGGTCCCGGCAAAATAGGTAAATATTTATTTGAAGTCATAAATAACCGTGTCGCGTAACGGTGAAAGAATACTACCACCCCCTCTCTTCCCTTGGGTGTCGTAAAAGGCGACCAACGGACTAAATACTGCACATACTTCCAACAGCATAGAGCGGCGATGGGCTCACCACCTGTCACGCTGAGCACATGTGTGAGTTCAATGTGTTGGTGAAAAGTATGGTAGAGGACTGCTTTTGCGGTCCTCATTGCCTAGTCTCTGACTAACCCTTCGGGGATAATAGTCGTGAATAGACCTATATAAGTAAGTCAAAAATAACAAACAGATGGCAACCAGATGAAGTACAACCTAATTTTAATAAGTAACATTGTCATATTCAAAATAGTTACTTTTTGTTCTACTATTGTTAAATGGGGTATTTAAGTATGTACATTATAACTCCGTAGTACCGCTGGCTTGCAGCGTAATCAAACTACTAGGAAAAATTCAATCAGTCTTCTGGGGTCTCGGTAGCTCAGCGGTTAGAGCAGTGGACCGGCAATCCAAAGGTCGTGGGTTAGAATCCCACTCGAGCTTCCTGAGACTGGTTGATTTTTTTTTCTAGTAAACATTTTATCCGTTATCTATCTATATAAGGTGACTGCTAGAAACCGCAAGAAACTTCAAGGGCTGGTCAGGTCAAGTGTTTTAAACATGACAAAAATTACAAAAAAGGAATTCGTGTTTTTTACGCGTCAGCTGGGCGATAAATACCTACGTTGACGGGTCAACAGACGGCCGGCCGGCCGGCCGTAAATAATCGTTATTTTTAATTGTTTTCATTTTATTTTTTTATGTTATTGCTTTAAAATAAATTGGATACTCAAAGACTATCTAATTAAAATTCGCAAAATTAATTATTTAATTAAAAATGAAAAAAACACGAATTCCTTTTTTGTCATGTTAAAAACACTTGACCTAACCAGCCCTTGAAATTTCTTGCAGTTTCTAGCAGTCACCTTATATAAGCATTGTGAATGCTAAAATTTCAATAATAAAGATTATAACTCATTTACAGATCTCGTAAAATATGCTGTTAGGTACTGGCCCACTGTTGGGTAAACGTAAAGTCTACATAGCAAAAAAACTCTGCAGAAAAATACGTTTTATCATAGACAAATTAGATAATTATCGTCCTTGGTTTTATGAAATGCTTGTTGTATTTTATTAACTATGCATTCCTCGTATATTACCTGCACCAGTTCTATTTTTCATTTATTTTTATAAGTGTAGCTTTAACATATATATATACATTTAACTACAAACTACCACGTTTAAAAATTAATTATAAAATACTTAATAGTTATACTTATAGTAAAATTATAATACTAATTTTGCCTTTCAACTAAAATTATATTAACATTCACCGCATCTGTTGTGTAGTGGTTTAGACGAGAGGTCTAGACCGAGGTCTTGAGTTCGATTCCCAGCGGGGTACATGTTTGTGGTTAGTTTGTTTGGTGGTAGGGTGTTAAGTCCACCTGGCTAGCTACCACCATCTTACCCAAATATATCGCCATAGCACCGATATTTGTAGCATTGAGATAACAATTTAAGATAGCCAGTTCCTCAGTAGTTGAGGATTCCAGGTGAAGTGCTCTTCCTTCGGTCTTATCACCACTTAACCGTTTGACTGTTATTGGCAATTTAGATGCCACCATAACTTGAACCTTATTCAGTTGTAATAGGATGGAAAACCAATAAAAAATATGTAGATAATGCTGTACCAGTTAGGGGTTAACATCAGGTGAGGTGATGGCCAAGTGTTTGTAGGAAGGTATAAAAATAACTATATTTCGCCTATCTTTTCACAGTGCCATTAAACTTTCCATAAAACATCGTCCCCGTCAATCTATGCCATATATCTCTAACACTAAAACAAGATAGACGTATATATAGTACCTAACTGAGCAAACTATATTTCGCCTATCTTTTCACAGTGTCATTAAACTTTACATAAAACATCTTCCCCGTCAATCTATGCTATATATCTCTGATACTAACACAAGATAGACATACAGTATCGGAGCACAAATTCTATTTTACGCTCGCCGACTCTCGCCTAACGACTTTCGATGTCATGCTACATGCAAATTACACTAATAACCGCTGGTTTAACAAACTGAGTCGTAAGATAACTGTCAGTAAGCAGATTAAAGTGATATCCCTCAAACGAAGATGGCCTTGATATTTAAAGAGGTATCTTAATGTGCTCCTGCCCATGAATATCATGACAGACAACGGGGTTAAAAAAGCCAGTCCAAGTGCGAGTGGGACTCGCGTACAAAGGGTTCCGTACAATTATACTAAATAATATTAGAAAAAACGGCAAAGAAATCACGTTTTTTGTACGGTTTTATTCTTTTTTTTAGTATTTGTTGTTATAGCGACAACAGAAATACATCAGTGTGAAAATTTCAACTGTCTAGCTATCACAGTTCATGAGATACAGCCTGGTGACATACAGACGGACGGACAGTGGAGTCTTAGTAATAGGGTCCCGTTTTTACCTTTTGGGTACGGAACCCTAAAAAGCATCTATTTACCCACTAACCCGTATTAGGCCAGCCTGGTGTGTTATGGCCTGATAGCCACATGTGCTACTGTTCATCCGTATTAGACCAGCCAGTTATGTCCTGATATCCCCTTGTGCTAGTTCATAAGATCGTTTATTGGTTGACAGTGATAATTACTAATGTTAATCATACCTAAAGAAAAAGGAATGCAAAGTATCCTTGCCTCTGTGCTCTAGTGGCAAGGCGTTTGGCCCGATATCCAGAGGTCCTAGGTTCAAATCTGGATCTGTGATCTCCAACCCGCAATTGGCAAGCCTATATAGTGATTAGGCCAACACTACTTTTCTGGTAAAAACATAACATTTTCAGTAAGTCTCAAGTTTTTAATTAGTCAATCCTCACCTTGCCCATGGACTATGTTTTGTGATGACAACCGCATTAGTGAGTGATACTCGATCCCAAGACTTTAATTAATCGTATAGGGCTAATGCGGTTGCCGTAGATTTCATTTTTCATTATGCTTGATTGCATTGATTTGGAATGTACAATAATTAAAAGTATAAGTTTGGTAAAAAAACCTGTAACTAAGACGTCACTACAAAATGTGTTTATTAAATGTGCACAAAATATTGTAAATTATGTGATTGTTTTGTTGTCCTCAAGAAATAAAATAAAAAAATAAAAAAAAATTGATTTCGATTGCCCAGCTGTATATATGTACATGCTATTACTTTACTTCTTTTTTCGAATTAATTTAGAGTACGTGACATACATTACCTAAATCAAAACATTTTATTTTTTTTGTAAACAAATACCTACGAGTATTCACAATTCTTTGAGCAATATGTGTGTCACTATTTTTACTGCTTTTAGAAAAAAAGACACCATTGTTATTGTCCCTCTCGCGAATCTCTCTCAAGAAAAAGTAAAAATCCGAGTGAAACTAGATGTTTGACACTAGGCATTAAGTCCGCCTCCGTACTTTACGTGCATAAAGTGTTTTAAATTAATTAATAAATAAATATTTGCACAATTACTTGTATATAATTAAGTATTCTTCATCGACCTTGGTGCTAATACAAGCACAGGTAGTTAATTTTTTGGTATTATGACTGTAGTGCGAAATAAAGTTTTTTATTATTATTTGCCTTTAAAACTTACTATTAATACTACCTTAATTTCCTACACACAGACGGTTATCCTAGCATTCATTTTTATTAAATTCACTAACTTTAAAGTTGCATAAAACGTAATCAAAGACCAAGCAATGACGCAAAGAAAATTTTTTTGGCTCATAAATGAGTTTGAAGGGTTCCAGTAAAATTACGTGACACATTCTTGAGCATAATAATAAGTGTCAAGATCTTACACCTCATGGTCAACGACATGCGAATTATAGGTAGGTTATGGCAAACGTCTAGGTTAAATCTGCGGACCGTTTACTATCAGGCGGATTCTAATATTTACATAGGTACATACTCTCTCGTCTATTATCCCCTAAGAACCCCTAAGGGTTCTTCAAAGACTAGACAATGAGCACCGCAAAAACAGCCCCCTGCCATAGTCCACGTTTCACTAAATTACAACTACACATGTGCTCAGCGTGACAGGTGGTGAGCTCATCGTTTCTCTATGATGTTGGATATATGTGCAGTCCATTAGTCGTTTTATGACACCCAAGGGAAATGATGGGTTGGTAGTATCCTTTGAAAGAGCCGCCCTACACAGATAAGCTCTGAAAGTTTACGCTATCACCTAAATGATGTCCAAGACCAAGAGGTTGTGTCTTAATGCAGACCTAGGCCTGGACAAAGCTAGGCAAATAAGAAGAAGACAGACTGACTTCTTAGTCTTCCTGTCTCTGCGTAGACCAAGGCTGAAGGATAATGTGTTTAGTGAATCCTTTCTGAGTGTTTTATTTTAAAACATAAGACTGCGTTTGTTACAAAATAATATGAGCTTTTAATATAAACATAATAAATACATACTTATACAAACTACTAGTGGCCGCTTGCGGTTTCCCCGCGTGTTTCCCGTTCCCGTGGGAATATCGGGATAAAAAGTATCCTATGTGTTAATCCAGGTTATAAACTATCTGTAGGTATGCCGAATTTCATCCAAATCCATTTAGCAGTTTTTACATAAAAGAGTAACAAACAACAATCCATACTTACAAACTTTCGCGTTTAAAACATAAGTAGGAAGGATTTAATGATATATGCTCTAGTTGGCTTTAAGAAAATTCGTTAATAAATATAATCGACATTCGACCATATAAAAATACTATAGTGACCATTTAATTGTATGCGTCGACCATGATGACTATCCGTATGCAAATAAAGAAAGAGCCGACAAAGTAAACATAAAAGTCAATTCTGCATGAAAAGAAAGGCAGTAATTGCAGCCATGAATACACGCGCGAATCAGTTCCCAACTTTTTTCCTAGAAATTTCTACACGAAGCTATAGCTGGTTCGATTTTCCCATATCTATTGTTACCTATACTTCCTAAAAAATGAACTGCTAATAGCAACAAAAAAGGTTGGCAATGCACAACACATCTTTAGCGACAGCTCGGGACACGGACGGCCATTTTCCACATTATACCATGTTAATCAAAGCGCTCGTCCGCCAGAAAAACAACACTTTGATCAAACGAAATGTTAATGTCCAATAATAATGTGTCGAAGAATTTTTGCTATTACGCAACGAACAGTTTCACATTCACTCTCGCACGGCACGTCATTAAAATTTTTAATTCACTTTCTTACACGAAACTTGTTCCGATAATGCTCCATGATCTATGGCCGCGAAAGATGGCCGCTGTCAAAGCGCGCGCCAAAAGTTTGACAGTTTATATTTTTTCAACCGCCGCGCCGGCTACCGAACCGGTGACAAAGAACTGCGCTGGTTATTGTTCACAGTTGACCATGTCGAATTGCGCGTGAGGAGCGACTGCCGCCGCGGGCACCGGCCTCGCTCTTTCTCCCATTCCACATGTGATGTGATCATACACTCTGTTGATAGAAATTAACATTCGCAACGAGCGCATCGCATTGTTCACTTGACAGCTGTTCATTGCACCATAGACACACGTGCTGCCATGCCGCATGCCGGACTGGTTCCCATGTCCAAACAAATCGTGTTTACATTGTTTGTTTTATGACTGTGTGATTGGAAACGAGGAGAAAACTCGCGTAGCAGATATATTTGTAATCTGATATTTGTACCTAGTCATTTTATTGTTTTGTTTCATAATTTTGGTTTTCTTAATTTACCGACGTGTTAAACTACACTGGCCTGTAAAAATAAGTATCACACTTTTAAAATTTCATTTTTTTCTTTACTATAGAAGTTAGAGATTGAAAATAAAAACGTTATTTTTATCAGGTTTCTTTGAAACTATAGTAAATTATACATTAGTAATATTTTTAAGTCTTGTGTGTCTGTTTATCTTGTGTACTTAAAAAGTTATTGCAATTTTAAAAGTGTGATAGGTACTTATTTTTGTAGGCCAGTGTAGTTACAGCCATAATACCAATAATGATGCAGCACCACTGAGAGTTGGCACATAATTAGATTATTTTTAAAAATTAGGTAAGTATATTAATTCTGTTACTTACATAGAATTTAAATAACATTTTTCAGTTTGATTAAAGTTACTTGTAGATTTAATTTTATAAACAAAAATGGACAGCGTTTAATGATTTAAAATAAATATTGTTTTACAATATAGCCATCTGTTCCCTTGGGTGTCGTGTAAATGGCGACTAAAGACTTCACATACACGGACAGCATGGAGCGGCGATATGCTCACCACCTGTCACGCTGAGCACGTCATGTGCATTATTTGGTGAATTGCGAGCCTCATTGCCTATAGTCTCTGACTAACCCTATGGGGATAAAAGTCGTGAGCTTATGTATGTGTGTGTGTTGTTTTACAACAAGATTCAACCTACAAACTAGCTCATGAGGACATCCTGCTCTAACTCACCACGCCGCGCCACCCATTCTTTTATTAATTGGCTATTTTACAGTTGTAACAATAAAATATGAAATATGTCGGATATGGTAGTTTGTAATTTAACGACAATTACCCAATAGTTTTTTAAAGATATGTAAATATTATATTTTTACAAAATTAATTTGCGAATTTTTATCTGTGGATTACATGACTCGAAACACCTGCGGCCATGATTGAGCTTCGTGTGACGTCACATTTGATAAAATAAACAATAACTATCTGTCAGGTTTCAAGATAAAGTGGAAGTAGTGTGACGACGCAGGGCTAAATGTCATGTGGCCAACCGTTTTCGCACAAAATTTTAAATGAATGAAGAAAAATATGTTTTTTTTTTCTATTAAATAAAGCTTTTTCGAGGAACAAATGTTATACGGGGTATAAAATAAGCGTTTGTAATTTTTAAAATACTTTTCCGAAAACTGTCAAATAGCCAATTACATACGAGTAGCAGGCTTGCATTTGACAACTGTCTCATTGCGAGTTGGACATCTTACAACAACCGGGACTAACCATTTTTAATTTAATCAATGTTTGGATGTGACCTGCTATGAACATAAATAAATAAATACCTTCCGAGACACGGAGCAGTTCTATAAAGGGTGGAAAAAAAAGACCTAGGTTGGAGGAAAAGTACCCTTAATATCGAAGATGGCAAATTTTACTGAAAGGAAACGTTCCTTATTTTCAAAAATAATTAAAACTGCATTTAAAGATTTTTGAAAAATCTCCTGCTTGAGCCGGGAATCGAACCGGTGAAATGTGAAAAAAAAACTTTATTTCATGATAACGCACACGACACGTAACGAATTTAGTCAAAGAATACGTCTGTTCATACGTGAAAATGGGTCTCATTATGAGCAATTCATAAGTTAAGTTAACTAATATTTTCTTTAGATAGTAGGTTTACAATAATAAAAAAAAATTCTAGGTCTTTCTTTATGTTGTATAAATAAAATTTATCCATAAGAATGACTCTTTCGATTGGTATCATAAAATACAGATATTTTTTTTCACATTTCACCGCTTCGATTCCCGGCTCAAGGAGGTGATTTTTCAAAAATGTTTAAATGCAGTTTTAATTATTTTTGAAAATATAGGAACGTTTCTTTTCAGTAAAATTTGTCATCTTCGATATTAAGGGTACTTTTCCTCCAACCTCGGTCTTTTTTCCACCCTTTATAGAACTCCTTCGTGCCACGGAAGGTATTTATTAATTATGTTCAATAGCAGGTCACATCCAAACATTGATCAAATTAAAAATGGTTAGTCCCGGTTGTTGTAAGATGTCAAACTCGCAATGAGACATTAGTCAAATGTAAGCCTCTATGTAATTGGCTACTTGACAGTTATCGAAAAAGTATTTCAAAAATTACAGTTTTAATTACTTTTTTAAATAAAGGAATGTTTCCGTACAATTTGCCATCATCGATATAAAGGGTACTTTTCCTCCAAACACGGTCTTTTTTTCCACCCTGTATAATTAATATTTTAATTTTCATGATCCATCCGGTGGCATTGCGAAAGTCGCATAACTGTCAAGGTTGCAAATACGCAAGCCGCTAGGTTAGCTTTTCTTAAACAAAATTAGTTAGATACCTATCTTAAATCTAGATTTAATAACCCGATGAAAAACCTTACATAATAATAAATTAAAATGTTTAGTTGTTGTATTTAAATGATTTTCGCTTATTCACTTCAAAACAATTACTTCACTGCGGGCTATGTAAGATCTGCTGTAGTTCGGTAACGGCCGTTTCGTTTCCAAATATCATGCTTTTGGGGCAAAGTCATAACAAAACAACAACATCATAATTAACCCGGTTGCAACCCGAGATGGATTAGTTAAAATTGGTAACTAAACAGTTATGCAACCTCTTTATTAAGTCGTACTTAAGCAAAGCCGCGCGCCGGTTGGTTTTTCACGAAATTTCACGAAGACTTAGAGGTTTCCGCTCCAAAACTCCTTGTTACACTTTGCATAATTATATCATTAAACAGTTAAAAATCTCACTTACGACATAGTTGCAACACACTAGAGATGAATGTTACGTGTGCGCACTTTCAATTATCGTTTAGGGTACCGTCGTCGGCGTCGCACCGCGCACCTTTGAACGCGGACGAAACCGTGGGAAAACCATTGTATGTTACGTCACTTGATGAGCGTTAATAAGCAAATTAGAGCAATGAGTATCGTGGTTACATTAATTTTAATGATTATATTTAGTTATTTAAATGAGAAGGGATTGGATGATTTTATGACAATTGACCGAGTTGTATGGAAGTTTTCTTTCATACATTATCCATTATCCAGACATACGGTACCTACTGTTCCGACCCCAAATAACACGGAAACAGGGCAAGACAATGATGATGATTTAGTTATATATGAAGAATGTAAGAAGGTAAGGCGCAGGTCTTTGTCCAACAGTGGGACTTATGGGCTTCATCTCATCTCAAGCCTTCTTTTTATCGACGATGTTAAGTGACGATAAGGCCGAAGGTGGAAGCGCGATTTACCCGGAATCCTCAACCACTGAGGAACTAGCTATCTTATCTCTTAACTATCGGAACACAACAATTACTATTGACACTGATTATAATAGGTAAGACGGTGGTAGTTAGCCAGGCGGACTCAACACTCAACTCAGCCCTACCACCAACCCAACTAAGTACACAAAGATGTACCCTAGCTTTTGCTCGCGTTTCGCTCTCGTTTATTTTTTGAGGGAAAAATAACCTTTAATCATCTTCCCATTTATCTCTATACCAAAATTCATCAAGATCGGCTTAGCGGTTTAGGTTTTGAAAGCGCAACAAACAAACATAATATCGCATTGTTAATATTAGTTAGGATCATCAAGACTTAATTTCTCAGATATTTAACATTTGAAGCCAAATCATACTATGTCTTTTCACTTTCGCGGGCTTAGAAATAATTTAGTTATGTACATAGAAGATTAATGTTTTCATGATTAAAATTAAATACGTAAATGTTGATGTTTAGATACAAATTAAATAATACATAAATATTTTGATTCATACCAACTCATTAAAAAAGTACTCTTTGTCATGAATATATTGCAAAACCTACTCTGAAAAGATAAATATAAGGTAAGCACTAGTTTAAATAAAAACAGTAATAATTCTACGCTTGTTTTTTTTATAATACTAGTAATTTGTATAAATATACGTCTTTTTAGTGTATTTTATATGACTTGATGACGACATTGTAACTTTTGTTACTTAGACAAAAGTAAGGCCTCCTGAGTTTCTTGCCAGTTTCTTCTCAGTCGAAGGCTCTCCCAAAATCCGAACTGGCGGTAGATTAGTTAAGTAGGTAGTTAAGTTAGTTGATAAAATTTAACTACTGTTTGTTAACTTTTTTATAATTTTTTAACGTCAGTACCTGAAGGTTTATATTAAAAAAGCATTTGATTTTGACTTTGACATTAGAATAAATGGAGTGGCAAAATGCTTTTTCATAATTTTGATTTGTAACGACAACCTTTGGTCTTCTCAAACCCAAAGCCTTTTTTATGTAAAGCCCGGCAAATGAGTATACTCCACTTGATGTTAGTGGAAATGAAGTCCAGGCGCGAGGACAACTGGTGCAGCGTAAGAGACGTAGCATCAGTCACCCTCACTCTGCCGGCCCACAAAGTGCCTCTTCACGCCTCGTTTGAAGAACCCCATGTCATAGAAAGAAGGGAATACGTGTACTAGTAGACTATTCGATCTTTTGGAGGTACGACAAAGAAACGAGTCGCTAAATTTCTTTGTGCACGATGGAATATTGGAGACTGTAAATTGGTGACTACGGAGAGCACACGTAGGTACTCCTATGGAGGAAGGGAGAAGGATGGATCAGGTCAAAGAGTTCAGAGCACTCGCTATGGTATAAATGGTAGAAGACATTATCGGCCTACATGGTTAATTTTGGATCCCTCACCAATTTTTTTACGTGATCCTAATAATAGCATCAGTACAACCAGTGAAATAAAAAAACATATTTTCTTTTACATTTTTGTCTTAACTTTTCCTTAAGAAAATTAAAATTATTGTCACCAAGCGCGCAGCCTATTGCGTTTATCAAGGCGCATGCGCGTGACCGCTATTATTCACTCCGTGCACCAATGACAGCGCGCCGTCGCTTTGACCGCGAGGGTGAGCGCACGCACCTAGAACTATAGGATATAAAAAGCAGACAAAAAATTGTAATTTAAAAAAAGAAAACTATCATTATTTTTACGTCAAATATTTTATTTTTATTACTTAAACTTTTTTATCACATATTTACTTTTGGCGGGGGGGCCAAAATTAACCCTGTACCTATAAACCTCCCACATGCACAACAGCACTTGGGGAGATCTGGCCATAACCCACCACACTGGCCCAATGCGGGTTGGTTATGATAGAATAGACGCCTTGTTATGCCCGATCTACACGTATTAAGTAGTTTAGTAGTTAACTAAATTTTAACTTAATTTTAAGTGATTAATTGCATGTAAACACACAATTTAGTAGATAAGTCACTTAAAATTAAGTTAAAATTTAGTTAACTACTAAATTACTTAATACTTGTAAATCGGACATTAGAGAAATACACTCTCTATCCTTCCGGCAGTGGTACACATACAACCAGAAGCGGCTTACGTGGGCTTTAACCACAGAGTGCACATCATCAGTTCCTCGAACGATGACAATCAAACCGTGAACGCCGAAAGCATATCGCTTCCACTACAGACACACTATAGATGGCAGATAACTTTTATAGTACCACTAGCTTTTGCCCGCGGCTTCACTTTCGTATGGGAGAATGCCTAAAATAAGGTCTATGATGATGTATCGAGTGTCTGAATAAAAGGTAAAGCTATAAGGCTATTTTTTATAATATTATAACCTTAATTTCTGCATCATAAAAAAATATATCTCTTAAAACAGGGTGATGAAACGAAAACAGTTGTTTAGATACGAAATTGGAATATTTTTTCTTTATTATAATACAAAAACTTTGAAGGCACGAACATATTTCAGAAGGACCCATTTCTCTAACAAAATGGGTAAGTAGGTACCTATTTTCTTTTTTCGTGGGATAAAGTAGCCATAACCGTCTTTAGAGCCTTCACCTATTTATCAAAATTTATCAAAAGCGGTTTAGCAATTTAAGCGTGAAAGCGTAACAAACAAACAATACTAATATATCATAGGTAAAAATAAATGTTTAGGTACTCGTCGAATCAGTATCATACAACTCAACAAGGAGTGTTTCCTCGTAGGTAGTTGATTACTTTTAGTGGTTTTAGTATATACCTAGACGAAATTTAAAATGACGCTAAATGAGATTAAAGAAAACTCGGTATCAAATAAATTATTTAAAAAAAAATTTCAAGTAATATAAAAAGAATAAAATTACTAATACCTACCTACTACAGACATATTAATTATGTATGACCATTGCCAACAAAAATACTACACATTTGCAGTTACAACTGATAAAAACAGATATTGCTCTATAAACAAAAAAAAAGAACTGGAAAATTTTTCAATTCGAAACATCTATTTGCGCCGTAGTCGAAAGATGTTAACACATTCTATTAGTATTTATATAAAATGCAATTTCACCTACTTTATAACAACGAACTAATATCGTAGTTTTTTAATGAAAATTACATAAAAAGTTCGCACCACATTTTACGCTCATAACCAATGACGTTAATTAGCACAGTCGCATCAAAGCAGGGTGTTTAAGATTTGATACAGAAACTAATGATGAAATGCGATTGTAGATGGCACCACTGATCATACACGTGTGCTATATGCTAATATCACGTCTCCGCTCGGCCACACACCAATCATTAAACATGAATATTGTTCTACGAAATACTAGATTGACTATTGTGTTTTAAGTTTATTAGGATAACTTGCAATTCTACACATCCAAATATCGTAAAAGATATTTTATTAATTTATTATTATGGTTATATTATCAACTAGCAATTGCCCTTGGTTTGTTGAAGCCTTTGCTTAAAATTCAAAATATTTTACACACTAACTAAGATACTCGATTTAAGACGGCTTTGACCATTGCAACTTCTTCAAAGCCGAACCCTCATGAAAAATATCTCATGATCGCTTTACTTATGCAAATAGGTTATGCAAAAATTTATGATAAAAATTAAGGATTACATATACACACACAGTACATTCATAATTTTTACTTATCATAGGTAGGAGGTAACCTATTTGCATGAGTAAGTTTTCTTAACTCTGTAAAAATACTAAGTACTTTAGCTTAATATCACTTTAGGCTCGGCTTTGACAATTACATGTCTCAGTTTCCAAAACAACTCCAATATGTGGTCACCCTACCTATAATTAATTATCATTGCGCTGGCGCTTCACAAAAACTGCCGATAATTATTCTTAATCACTCAACGCATACATACGTCTGGTTGTTGAGCTATTGTGATAGAAAGCTGATGAAAATAAGACCTGAAAGTCTAGATAGTCTACATAAGTCTGAAACCGCATCTTGTAGCGGGTTCTTCCCTGAGTACTCCGATCCTTGTTCGAGCATCCATCCGAGCCCCCGATTACGATAAATTTGACTACATTTATTTTTGTTATTTTTTCTCTTGTTTTCAACTTGTACTGTCGTCATAAAAAGTGTTTAAATTTACGATTATTTATAATTGTCAAATTACCAAAAGAATAATAGTAGTCTATAATTGGGGCTTCTGGATCACAGGAGATCCAGAAAGCCCCAATTATCGACTATCCAGTCCATTGAATAAAGAATCAATAATCTTTTAGGTCGGCTGTATTCTGAATAATGAACTCTGATTTCTCATATGCTCTATTTTCGTTAGAAAGCTCTGCTTCTCGTATGTACGTATTTACCTAAATTACCCTCTTTCATATCTCTTACAACGGATCAGTTACCAATCAGTCTGTGCATTATGTTATTCCGATCGTCAACTGGTAGTTATTTCTTTTTGACAATTAGCACTTGTTTCAGTATCTGTTCCTCACAGATTTATTTACTTTTGATTTTTAAAAGAATATGACCGATCTCACAGCGGCTATAACCTAATCGTTACCTGTGAAATTGTAATTACAAGAGAGCCTAAATAATAAAATCTAATATAACCTAATCGTTACCTGTGAAATTGTAATTACAAGAGAGTATAAATAATAAAATCTGATTGATAAATCATACTTTACAGGTTTGCAATTTAAATAAGACAAAAATTTTATTACAAATTTATTTATTTACAAAAAATCATTTTCCTTACACCACTTACTTAGGCAGCATACATTTTTAAGAGCACATACATTGTTATGATAAATACAAGTATAAATATCAGACGATGTAGTATATTTTTCATGTAAATATTTTAAACTAGGACATTTCATATCTTCTAAATCAAAAACATTATCGTTTTGAAGTATATCTTTTAACCACTTGACTTTTTCAGAACCCTTAGTAAAAACATTTTTATTTTTTAAAAAACCGTTTATGTAACACTTATAATTAAAATATGTTGTAACACCTTCATTCCATAAAATCCCATGGTTTTTTTCTATCCAATCTACATGTCGACGTTCTTTCTTAGTAAGATTATAAAATGGATATGGTGGCTTTATTAACAAGACAAGGATGCTTTGTTTACATATCATTGCTATTTCTTTTGGAATAAATCTGTTATCTTCGCTTTTAAAGCCTTGTACATCTACAATGACATTCATGATAGTTTCCGGACAATATTACTTAAAGGTTTATACTCGAATAGACAATCATTTAAAATAAGACAATAAGCAGTTGTGTTATCTGGTATATCCTCAGATGCTTCTAGCTCTAACCGAACGTCAACAGGTCCTGCTTTTAGAGAATCATTCTGCCTTGAACAGTCAATAACAAAAAGAGGTGCCTTTTCTATGAAAGTACACAAATCAAGCAGGGGGTCGACGCCGGAGTTGTAATATGACTGACGAAAATTTGCATACATTTCATATAATATACTGTATTTACCCTCATCAAACTTTAAATTTAGTGAATCATATGGAAAGTATTGGGAATTTAAAAATAATTTTACATTGGTTATCTTACAATGATCAAAAATAGAGCAACTTCTTGATGTATTCAATTTTCGATTAGTTTGCAGCCCTAAAATCACAAATCTCGGTTTTTCTAACTGAGAAGCAGTTTTAACAGACCATGTATGTTTAGTAGTTTTAGGTAATAACGGATATTCATACAAATCCCAATTTCTAAACGCGAGATGGATAGAGCGATCTTTTTCTAAATGTTTAAGTAATAATAATCTATTACGATCAGAAACTCTTAAATGAGGCATGCGCCATTGTATCTTTTGTATGTTTATTTCGAAGCTGTCAGCTTTATCTAGCAATAGGCTATTTAAAACAGATCTGCTTCTGAGTAAAACGAGTTCATGTCTGCAATTAATAATTATTTTGTTATAATCTTCTGCAAATCCAAGTATTTTATTTAATGGAATAATAACGCTAAACTGTCCATGCTTTAGTTCAGTTCCATTAATGTTCCAGCCCCATAATGCAGCAATTTTGTTTTCACCTTCATTCATCGACACGTAAGATTTGATTGTCGTTGTCATACCCACATTTTTAATATGATCTATTTCAACACCATTAAGTTCATATCTTATGTCTTGAAATAAAAACAATATGGGATTATTCGTAAAATTTACATGTTTTTTTATCAGTTTTCCTGCGGTATCTTTAGAGAAAACACTAGCAAATCCTTCAATATAAATAGAGCTACCGGACGGTAATAAATATACGTCTTGCTGATGAATAGGTATTCTGATTTCGTCATTTTCTTTAAAGCTCTGGTTATAAGGGTTGTAGCTATGAACTTCATAGCTCTCGACTGAATTATCATGACAAGGTAAATCGGTGATTTGAAGCATTTTAGACCTTGAAACCAAGAGCTATTAGAAATTTTTTATTGCTGTTATTTATTTGTTTTCTTAAATTACGACGATTTCCTTTTTTCGAAGTGTAAAGTATTATACGTTTTGTGCCTCTTTCACAACCTCTTTGCTTCAACTGGGAATCCGAAATGCTGCAGTTTCTTTTATTCCTCAGGCTTTTATTAAAAATGATCATAGTTATTTGATTACGAGTAGTAATATTTACTCTAAATTATACGTTTTTAATTCTAAAAACTTGATAACAAGTTGAACAATTTGTATCAATAGTAAACGATTCAATGCTGATGAACGAATGTGCGTTTTTGTGGTATGCTTTTTAATTTATTGCTTTTATATTCACTAGCAGCTGTTGTATTCCAAAACGAGTGTAGGAATTTCAGACATAAATGCCCGCAATTGTACAAATTGTTACCTTGTAAATTATTATAATTATATCGAATATTCTTTCCTATATACTTTACGAATTCTTTAGGCGGTTTCAGATTACCATAACTATCAAAGTATTCAATATAGTCATATACTTTTGCATAGGCTACCCAATGAGTGCCAGAGTTTTCAGCAGAATCCAGATTTATGATTCCACATTCTTTTTCCGCAGGTTTGTCCGGCATTTCATTTCTCATAAATACGCCACGAAAAAATGGAATGTTTTTTGTATATCTTAATAAATCAAGATTAGTTAAAGCTCTTTTGGGTAGCCACGAATTTAGTTTTTTTGCTTTGTGACATAAATACCCCAACCATCTTTGTATGGCTTAAGATGTAAACCTCTTCCAATACAAACTGCTTCCATTCGCATATTATGCTTTTTTAATTCATCTAATTCTTTTTTCGCTGCTCTGTAATCATTTACAGCTTTTGTGATTCCAGCAACACCACCCGCTATACTACCAGTAGCAGACAATCCAGCAAATATTGGTATTAACGGAAGAAATCCACCAGTTTTAGGTATAGGTATAACTCGCGGTGTTTCTATAGGCAATTCCGATGCTATTTCTTGAGCAGCAGCGTAGGCTAACTCCGTTAATAACTTCTTGCATTTTGGTTTCAGTTTACGGATATGTTTTTTAGTACGTGAAACAAGATTTATGAATGTTTTTTTCAGACCGGCTCCAGAAGTATTCTTTGTGTTTTTATTAGACGTATTTTTTGTTTCCGAAGCTACATTATTGCGTTTGTTTTTCATTCTGAATAAATTTACTGTTTCTGTTGCAGAGTCCTTATTGTATAAAGAATAGAACACGAATGAATACGCAGAAAAAAAAGCGTACTTAAATACATGTAACCTATACAACATTCGTATTATCTATCCAACATTTCTCGCTAGACGCGAGCCCCAACCATTTAACCAATACTTTGTTACCTTTACGCTTTAAAACTTTTTCTACAAGATATATATCAGGATGTTTGGTTTTTTGGATTTCTTGCTGATAAAATGAACCTGAAATTGGTCTTGAATTAGCATCTTCTAATAAATAAGTTGTTGGGTTAGTTTGCTGAATCGTGACGATCTTGAAAATTTCTGTAGACCAATTAGGAGTATACCCTTTCTCGAAGCATGCTTTATATTTGCTAATTCTTACATAATCACCAACTTTAAATTTTTTGCAATGAGGATTTTTTTTTGTCTGTGCTAATGAAATATTTATGTATCTTTGTAATACACTTCTCTTATTCTTGTAGTTGATTGAAGCTGGTGCTCTTCCAATGGTTCGATGAAAAGCGTTATTGTAATCATAAACTTTATTTTCGAGTGTACCGTCTAACCATTTGTAATTACCCTTCATGCTGAACTCTTTATAAAGTTTATTTTTTAATGTTCTTATAAATCTTTCAACTATGGAAGCTTTTTTGATAGAATATGTAGAATAATGGTTTATACTGTATTTTTCGCACATTTTTTTAAATTTGTCGTTATAAAACTCTTTTCCCATATCTGTTTGTAAATTTTTTGGTATGCGTCCTTTAGTTAACAATATTTCAAACTCCCTTGATACCATATCCTTAGCTTTTTGTTTTAATGGAATTGCCCAAGCATATTTCGAAAACCCGTCAATAACCACTAAAATATATTTAAAACCACAATTAGATTGGGAAACAGATTGCATGTCTATTAAATCAGCTTGCCAGAGGTCGTCAACATCTTTTAAAATTACATTTCGACGCGGAAAATTTACTCTAGCATTCTTATGAATTTCATTTACTACGCTTGCTTTGCTCATAGTGCTTGCAAATTTGTTTTTCAACTTCTTTGAAATAAATATCTCTTTCAAGTTTTTTAACTCGACCTTGCAAAGCTTCAATCTGTTTATTAAGACTTTCAATTCTGCTTAAACACTCTTTTATATATTTATTCTGACTATAAGATTCGTTTCGTACAGGATTTTCCGCAAACAGGATACGAGAAAAATCTTGATTATCAAAATTGTCGACATTCATGTCTGTTATGATTTTAATTACTAACGAAAAATATAAGAGTTATGTAGTTTTATTCTTTTATAATGCCCGCTTCCTTCAACTCTTCGATAATTGATATTATCTCATTGTCATGATTGCTGTTACCAGCAGTTTTTGATGCAATTAATAATTTTAGTCTTTCAATCAACTCATTCGGATCATCCCAATAAACATAATCAGTATTGCTTTTATACTTTTTAAAGTGAGGTAAAACGCCGCCTTGTTTTAATTCAACCACGTTATCCTCATCATTTAACTGAGAAAATAAGGGCTTAATTATCTGTTTGTATTTTAAGCCCTTATCACCTTTTATTTGTCCGTTAGGATTAAAGTCTCTTTTGTGAGCGTTAGTGACATTAAGCATTGTTTTATATATAGTTTTGTCTTTTTCAGTCACCAACTCAAGATTTGGTTTATTACGTATTAAGAGTTCCTTTAAGCCCGAAGTCAAATCATATTTTTTATTGTTTATAGTAACGACTAACATTTTTTCTTCGCTAGGCTTATTGCTTGATACGGACAGCTTCACAATACAATTGCCCATCATAAATTTTTTATTTTCACTACGAATTCCGAAAGGTACATTGATATCGCTGTATATATCGATCAAGTCTTCTTTCTCAGGAGATATCAATGTAGATTCATTTCTTTTAAATGGAATTCGATCGCTACTATCGCTATCATGCTCATTATAATCATAATATTCGGAACGATCACTAGAGTTCACGTTCATCAAGTCTTTGAATTTTTCATAATCTGCAGAAGAGTTCAATTCAGAAGCGGTTTCATCATTGTTAAGGTTTTTCGAAATATTGCAAGTAGGGCTTAGTTTCCCGTTTGTTTTAATAAGTGTTTCTAAGGGTTCGGTTATTGGTCTGAAAACTTTTTTTAGCTTTAAATTTGAAGTGTCTTCTTCATGTTGCATGCTCCTTATTTTACATTTTATGTTGTCTACCGATTTAATCAATTCCTCTTTTAAAGTTGTTTCCATTTTGGACTATTACAAACAGTGGTAGATAATGAAATGATATAATTTTAACGAGCAATGGTTTATATTCAGACGTATTTTAAAAGTAAATAAATGTGTCAAATCCTTGTCGGTACCTTCCCTTATTGATTGCACAGTCTTTATTTATTAATAAAAAATTGAACCGGTCTTGCCATATAAGAGAACAAAGCTGCTTAAACTTAATCCATTCTACATCTGTATTTACGTGTTCGCGATATATATGCTTTAAATTAATATCATCCTGTTTAAAAATAATTAAAACATTGACATTGTCCCTTATAAGTTGCTTGGGTACTTTCGAATACGTTTGGGATAAATAAAAACAATCTAATTGCTTATGCCTTCCCATAGCAAAGTAGTTTCTAATATTAACTTGATTTTCACATGCGACATCATCGAAAATCATTACTGAATTTGGCATCGCGTCGTTAGGATGTAGAATTTCCTTGTTATCATTATAAATAAAAAACCCTGCACTCGGAACCTCATTCATAACTTGGCTCAAAAATCGATACTTTGGTTGGAAAGCTGTTTTTGAATACAGATATATGTGTTTAAATTTTAAACCATTTTCATGTAGCAGCCAATTCAACATGACATTAGTTTTCCCGCAGTTAGAGGGGCCACATATTATACAACGGATTGAATGAGGAAAAAGAGTACTATGTTTTACTTTATGGACATGACTTTCAGCTATTATGTTATTTATTTCCAAAGTTTGACTTTGTTTTATGAACTTCATTGTGAACTGTGATAAAAGTTAACATTTTTATCCTTTATATAGGTGCTCCCCTTCCTCCTAAATAAAGAAAGAAAGCACAACTGTGGTGAGTAAATAAAAGATTTTATTTCATGTACTGTAGATAATTTTATTTGACGTTTAGTAAACATAACTTAAAATATTTAATAATGTAACTAATAATAAACACAGTAAAAATTTACAATATGTTTGTCTTATTTAATAAAAATAACTATGTATAAACAATTTTATTATATTAATAAGTTTAGTAGTATTGAATATCACGAAAACGTTGAATATAATAAGATAAAATATTGAAGCTTTAATATTAAAATATTGTATCGTGGTGCCCCCAAGGCAATGTGTCTATTTTATTGAGTAATATCTGCCTTTTATCATCATTACCATTTAAAACTACTTTATTAACTTCTTGCGTATATAATACATGTTTGATAGCTCTAATCATATTCATCTTACGTTTCAATATATCATTACCGAATAATGCTCTATTATAGTCTGATATACGCAATTGATTTGTTATAGGCCTAGCAACACCTTTTGCTTTTTTTATTGAGGTTTTAACGCTTTTTAAACAGTAAAGCTTAGCCCTTAATCCAACGAATTCTGCAATTACAGACCCACCAAGTTCGTCTTTGAACAATCCTGGCACTTTAGCATTTATTTTAGGAATACCGTAGGGGTTATCTTGATCAAAATTACTCGTATCGAAATTGTGTATATCATTTTTAAGATCCACGTAAAAATCATCCGTCTCAATGAAATATAGAAGACTGTCTGTGTCAGTATAACACAGTTTGACTTTCTCATTGTATTTATTTTTCATATAATCATAGTGAAACCGATACAAATGTTGTTTTGCTAATTCTAGTACTGTGAACCCGATATATATAGGTCTATCTAATAAAATTTTTTCATGACTTAAATGAACAGCTGCAAAATTTTCCGAAAAAATTGATACATTTTTCACATTTGGTTTCGTTAGTATTTTCTCCGCACCAATGTATTTATTTGTTTTATTATTACAGTCTTTCCATGTTGTAACTAACTTGACATTTACTTGTTTTCGTTTATTTTCGATGGTTTTTCCAAATACAGCATTATTCAATAATTTGAAAAAATCTTTTTCAAAAGTTGATTTAGCAGTTTTTCTTAAGCCCGTATTTAAGTCAATGTATTTCTGTAAGAAATTTTCTTGTTTAAATCGAAGAATGCGATGAACTTTCTTTAGAATTAAACCATTTTTTAAACATTCCTTCAAATGAATATAATGAATGACATAATTGTATTTATCATATAAATTAGCAATTAATTTTTTCGTTTTTCCTCCAGGTGGAATGAATTTTTCAGGCGCAAAAGGCAAGTCACTCTGATGATCATGAATATATTCTGGATACTCTATATCAACTTCTAAAATATACCCATATTCACCATCATCTGATGTTAACGATACATTAAAGTTATCTATTTGACATTCGCTTAAAAACTCAAAATCCGATACTGGCATTTTTTGTCTCATTGCGTAACCATAGAGGTTGTTACAATCAAGGTAAATTAAATATGAAGTTAGTTTTGAATCATCGAAATATGGGAGATATTTGTTATTCGCCTTCGCGTTTCGAAGGGAACACTGGGCTAATCCGCCTCGTATCCCTCTTTCCAGCATTTCATATATTTCCAAATCATGTATTAATTCGAGTTTAACATCGGTACATAAAAGCATTGCGTCCCAGCTTAAACTGGGCGCGGACACATAATAAGCCGGATCGAGATTATAATAAACTAAACTTGTATTTCTGAAATGTTCAAATATGTCACATAATAATAATACATCACATTTTAAATACAGCTCTGTATACTCTCCCAACGTACTAATATTATGAGCTCGCCACACAGCTTGCGCGTGTGCATACTCGGCATTAGTGATATGGGATAACTTTAAAGTATTATAAAATTGTTTCTGCTGTGGTAGTTGGTTCTCTTCATATTTAGACCATGAATCAATGTATTCATATGGATAAATACCTTTATGTTTTAACAGCCGTAATTGATTTTGATCACCAAATTCTTTCGATAAATTGATAAAATCTTTCTCATTGAGTGTTTTGCTTAATTCATCTAGACTAGAATTTAGGAATTGATATGAATCTAAAAACTTTATTTGAATAGAGCGAGAGTTGTCAGCGGATTCTATAATTTTTGTTAATGATGTATATTTTTCTTTAGATTTAGGAATAATTTTAATACTTCCATTATATTTAACCAATTCATTTATAAATAAATGGCAGTCATAGCCAGCCAGATTATGCATTACAACGGGTATAAATGGACACTCTCTGTATCTTAAATTACACAAAGAGTGAGCCGCACCTCTGTACTCCGAAGTAACATGATCATGATCACGAACTTTGTCACCGAATAAAAATTGTTTACATATATAACATTTTGTCGCACTGTTGTAACTTTTTTGTTGCTCAGATGTTAATGGTTTCATTTCATTACTCTGAGATAACATGTTTTTATCAATTCTTTGTATATCTTTAATTAACCAGTTTATAAAAGTTTCAACACAATCTTTTCCTCTATATGATACAAATTTATTTAAATTAGGATCATGCGAGCAACATATATAGTATGCAAAACAAGTCGGAATATGTAATTTGAGGTTTCGGGTATTTCTTACTGTTTCGTCATTTGTTTTCATTAACATGCTCTCAAAGTCGGCATATATAACAAATTTAATCTTTTGTTGTCGTTCATAATTTTTAAACTGAATGCTGGTATTTTTTATTGGTAAAACTGTTAAAACCTCAGAACAACTATGAAATTTGTACTTTTCAACGCTAACGAAAAATTGTAAACATGAATCACAAAAATACATTTTACCTTTATGCTGACTTACTTGTCTTTTGACTAGACGCATAAGGTTTTTAATTAAGCAATAATGTCCTTTACCATGCTGTTCAATAAATAACAAATTAATATGATTACTTTTTTTTAACTTCGTCATGTACAAAGGCCCAGTGACAGTATAATGATCCAAGCCATATATATTAATGCTTATTTCAGTATTGTTTCTTTCAAATAACTTAATATCGTTCACTGTCGGCGGGAATGACATTCCCTCTATATTTAAAATATTGGAATAATGTGGATAAGAACTAACTCGAGACACATTATTCTTAGCTGGATATAAGGCAGATATAATACTCCATAGAAAACAATAATTATCAGTATTTTTGATGTTTATACAACTTTTGGTATTTTCTACAATATAGGGTAATTTTATGTATGTGCCACCTCTCATCGGGCTATACTTGTTTAAATTAATTTCCAAATGACCTATTGCTAAATAGGACCAACCAGATTCACAATGTTCAAATTCAATTAACTTGTTCTTTAAATGTTCAAGTGTATTCAAATAAAATTCATTTAAATCGGTACTTTTATAAATAACAATATACTTTGATTTAAAAGACTTAAGCTGATGTTCACCTGTTTTAGGTAACATAAAGTAAACAAAAAGCTCAACGTTCAATTTAACGCTATCATGTTTCAAAATCGACATTTCAATAAGTTTTATAATATCATTTCGTATTTCGCAAAGGAACGATTCAGGAGTGAAGTACTCCGCTTCCGATGCAGGATTTAATCGATATGTAATAATTCTATTTTTAAAAGCTGTTGCAACAATTTCAATATTTTTCATCTCAGTTTTCAATAAATTATTCGATTTATGTAAGTTTGTTCTCATATGATATCTGTATTTATTTTTAGGTATTTCAATGTTACATTCATCACATTTCATCATAATGTTTCTGGATGATCCTTGATTATCCAATGGAACTGAAAACAAAATACATTTATTTGTTGAATGATATATTTATTGATAATAATATTTATACATTAGAAACTAGCAGTAGGTGCTTATTAATTTTAGTATATAATAACAATAAGTAATCTTAAATCTATTTTACTTAATAATAATTACTCGTAAATGTAGCGGGGCAAGATCGGAACTCTTTTCGAGTCGCTACGACATAGTTAGCCAAGTGCCCCCATGACTCGCTATTGTCATCGGTTTGGTGTTTAATTGTGATTATAGCCTCTCGCCATCTGTTCATCGGCAATACTTTTCTAACGTCATCGCACTTGTACACTCTGAGTTCTATATAGTGCGAACCAGTTTTTTGAGGATTTGTTTGTCTGGAGAAACCGTTTGATAATCTACGTGATATAAAACTAGTCAAATTACCAGCCACAGTCGAAGGTTGTTGCACTTCCTCCTCGCTGTCGCTGCCAAATACTTCAGCGGCGGTGACTCGCCGCGGTCTCACAGCGATAGGATTTATTTTAGGCCTTTTGGAGGTGGCGGTAGAGGCTCCGCTGGTTGAGGCGTTTGCTCGGGAGCGTTTCTTGTTATCGGCGTTGGTGGTGGCGGGTGCTGGCTGCACCGACATTTCTTCCTCCTCCGAAAGGAATAAATCATCAGCCAGAGAAACTTGTTTCGACCTGGAATGAAAACAATATAATTATTTTAATATGATAACTACACCTTTATTATAAAACAATGTAATGCATAGGAGATGGTTGATTGATTAGACGAGTTATTTAATTTAAATTAATTGTTTGAAAAAAAGTCCACTAAGTACTTTCGAATGATAACGTATTCTAAAACTATTCATAAATAAAACACATGCCTTTTGGAGGTGGTGGTAGAGGCTCCGCTGGTTGAGGCGTTTGCTCGGGAGCGTTTCTTGTTATCGGCGTTGGTGGCGGCGGGTGCTGGCTGCACCGACATTTCTTCCTCCTCCGAAAGGAATAAATCATCAGCCAGAGAAACTTGTTTCGACCTGTAATGAAAACAATATAACTATTTTAATATGATAACTACACCTTTATTATAAAACTACTCGTATGTAATGCATAGGAGATGGTTGATTGATTAGACGAGTTATTTCATTTAAATTAATTGTTTGAAAAAAAGTCGACTACTTCCGAATGATAACGTATTCTAAAACTATTCATAAATAAAACACATTGAAAGATAACAAACTAGATCACATAATTAACACTTACATTTTTTTGATGGTTCAGATGTTGTTTGTTGGTCTGAAGATTTGAGAGGCCTTCTGCGTCTTGGAGTATAATGATGCACCAGGCTTGTCTCGAACGATTTAAGTACTAAAGAAACACGTGAGTTTTCACCAAAAAAGGCAATCGCATGATCCTAAATTTGTATCAGCAATACCTACCTACTACGCCTAAAATGTAAAATGCATTCATTGCAAACTATGATCGATTTTGTTGGCTAGATACAGACAACAAGTAACTCTCCACATGAAGTTTTATTCAATGAACATGCAAGCTTATGTCGTTAGCCCTAAAGTTCAAATAATAATTATTATGTAACTATTGTACGTGAGTAAAATAGTTTAGTTTGATAATATTATTTTTCTTTCTACATATATTCGACATTTCAAGATTTTTTAGGATATACTTACCTACTTACATTTGGCAAACTGTTTAATAATAAAAACCGTATCGAAATTCCTAAATAGTTTCTAAGATTTATCCTAAATAGATAGACAGAAAATGTGTGTAATGTATACCTAATTATGAAATTATGAATTTTCCCTAGCACGACAATGACGATTTTACGTTTTTATGATAAGGTCTAGTATCGAGATCTCGAGTTCTAAATTATGTGTTGAACTGTACAGACAGACCATATTTTTTCATGCATAGATATGTTATACTAGCGTTTCGCCCGCGACTTCGTCTGCACGGAATTTGGTTATATCACGCTCCCGCTTATATCGTATTCCCCACAGTGCGTTTTCGGAATAAGAAGTAGTCCATGTCTTTCCCAGGATGTAAACTATATTACTGTAAAATTTTATCGCAACCGGTTCAATAGTTTTGCCCGAAAGGTAACAGACAGAATTATTTATGCATTTCAATATTAGTAGGAGATTTCTATATTAGCGCCTCGCGCTCGTTCATGAATCTTAACCATCGAGGCCAATATTTAAACACATACGCATACAAAAAAAATCATCAAAATCGATCCAGCTGTGTAGGAGTAGGTTAGTTACACACGAATGTAAGAACTACGTATATGTGTATCTAAGATAAAAATCTATACATTTATAGAAATATCTGCCACTACTGGGACACGAACCCAAGACCGATATTTTTTTACACTGCTCGAAGAAGTCAATCGTCAAAACAATAAGTAAAGATTCTAAGAAATGCGAGACGTGTGTTACTGAGCTACCTATCGGTTATACAATTTATAGCTAGATATGGTTAAAGATTAATTTATGTTATCGCACGATTCAGTAGGTGTTCGAGATGGTCTATGTAGAGGCCACCTACCACAAATGTTAAATTTCTTTAATTAATTTTGAACCTTATGTTTTGCACATAAGGATCAATATCGATTAGAGAAATTTAACAATTTGGTTGGTTAGGTGGCTGTGCGGGCATGCGTACAATCAACACCACGTGCTCGAGACGCAAGAGCTATTTTCCAATGGTTTTCTAACAGCTTGATGCGTAGTTGACTTGTCGGGCGTAGCAATTCGTATACCTACATACGTAGCGTTAAAATAAGCGTCCTCGTCTCTATTCACAGGTGCATAAAGTTGATAGTAAATATTATTGCACATTATTTAAACTTGGCCATATTTACATAAAGTTGTGAATAAAAGGTCATAAAGGTCAAAGGAACACATTTAACTACCTACCTTTTTTAAATATTTACCACCACAGCGATATTCTGAGCGATATATAAAGTCCAGAAACCCAGACGAAAATTGTCAGAAATTATCAAGAAGTCATAGAACGCCTTCACATAACATCAGCAATGTCGGTGAGTATGCGAATAGGCGTAAATATAAACAATTATACTGTTTTAACGTAAAAATAAAAGTAATATCTTAATTCTCGTACTGCGTATAAAACGTTGATAATTTAAAATAGTTCTGTATTCTAATTATTCCTATTTAGTTTACAGCGTATACCTACCTAATACGAAAATTCTCCTTCTACTTTACAGGATTCCGATGGATTGTTCAACTTTATTCCTAGTGAAAGATCTATGATATCGAGATCTGGGCAGAAAACTCTTGGTCTGAGGAAGAGAACAAGGAATGATCAAGCGCTTTATTCATATATTAAGAAACCGATGACTCAACCACTCAAAGTTGTTCGAATTGAAATTTATGATGCTGAGGCTTTAAAAAAAAGCGAAAACATTAATTGCAGCTGTGAAGCAGAAATATGCGTACAACACGTCACACAAACGATTTCGTATGATGATATTTACAATAGTGTAAAAGAATTGATATGTAAAATTCACAATAATTTGGAATGTAAAACATACTCTATACCATAATCATACTGTTATGGATTGGTGATTTGTATCATAGTTAAGTACTTAAGTGTCTATTTATTCTCAAAATAAATGCCCGTATCTGAATTGTTTTTGTTTTATTTTTTACCTATATAACTGAACAAGCGTAACTTTAGAGAAATTATCTACTTAGTGCGATAACAAGCATTATTAATAAGCAGGTTATTTTTCTTAATACCGATATATTCTAATATGAAAGCGTATCTGTTTCTTTCTTTGTTTGTTTGCTTTCTTAGCATCATATACCCAAATTGTGCTTTTTGCATAGAGATAGGTAGTTACAATACTGTAGAGTGCTACAAAAGCACGTCACGACAAACTTAAACTATAGATCATGTAGGGCACAGCCTTAAGCAATATTTGGCTAGTATGCAAAAAAAAATAATGTGTATAACATCTCGATGCCATCCATTGAATGTTACAGTAGACATAATAATTATAAAGTATAAATAGTTTCATTCCGAACATATTTATATTATCATTTATTGAAGTAAGTACTAAAAACCACGCAGAAAATGAATCATCATAGAGTATTGTTTTGACAAGAATCGAACGTAATGTACTGCAGTGATTGAAAGTGCAGCGCACGCCAAGTCCTAAGAAATGAGCATTACTCACCTGCATACATTGATATAGATGTACATAACCGATACCTATAATAGCGATGTAAAAAAGATTATGCGCCCAGACAGCGCATGTGATTAAGAGTAAGTATACTTACCAAACAACAAATTAATCCCGAGGGTTATATAACATAAGTACTAAAATCTAACTATTTTGTAGTTTTATTTTAATGATGAGTAATACCCTTGAAAGTAATGATTTTTTACTTTGTATTGATTGTTCTGATACTTAGTTAGTATACGTTGCTATTTTATAAGTAGTGTAAAATATAAAGTGGCAGTACCTATGAAAACGAACTATTTTGGTACTATTTTGATTGGTAACTGATCCGTTGTAAGAGATATGAAAGAGGGTAATTTAGGTAAATACGTACATACGAGAAGCAGAGCTTTCTAACGAAAATAGAGCATATGAGAAATCAGAGTTCATTATTCAGAATACAGCCGACCTAAAAGATTATTGATTCTTTATTCAATGGACTGGATAGTCGATAATTGGGGCTTTCTGGATCTCCTGTGATCCAGAAGCCCCAATTATAGACTACTACTAACAACATTGCTAAATAGGCTGTCAAAGGTTATTAAACAAAAATTAGACAACTAACAGATATTGAAACTGCTAGGACTGTTTACTTTAGTTATTTTCATAGTGTCATGTCGTATGGCGTCCTTTTGAGTGAAACAGCGGCTGATGTTAAAACTATATTTATTTTACAGAAACGAACAATAAGAACCATTTATAGACTGGAATCGCGAACTTCTTTAAGAAATATTTTTAAGGAAGTTGGTGTTCTTACTGTTGCATCGCAGTATATTTATAATTGTATAGTTTTTGTGCGTTGCAATATTAACACTTTTTCTAAACACGGTGTTGTACACAATTTCAATACTAGAAATAAGTCAAAACTAGTAATGCCACTGTTTAGGTTACAAAAGGTTCTCGGCTCTTTCTTGGGCCAAGGTATACACTATTATAATAAAATACCAAGTACTATACTAGATTTACCTTTAGATAAGTTTAAGAATCATGTAAAATCTTGTTTACTTAGGAAAGGTTATTACACAGTCAAGGAATATTTAGAAGACAAAACAGCCTGGTTATAATAATATATTTACATTATTTTTTTCTTAATCCATTATCTTTATAACTGATTGTATATTTTGGTAATCGGGCAGTAATTTTCCAAACATTGCATAAATTTTATACTCGATAAGTTTCAGCACTTTGTTAAAAATTATGTCATCGTTGGCTAGTGCTAACCCTTGGTATCGGCGAGCAATGTCTTCTG